>CM062257.1:20000-4820000 GCA_031216405.1 Syzygium malaccense
TCAGTTCTCACCAATACCCAAACTAGAATAATATAAGGGGTTTATGACTTCATCTAATGCCCGACCTGTACTGCACCCCCAAAAGGATGGTTTGGGTTTTTGGTTCTCATCTTTTTTTCTTTTTCATTTTCTTTTTCTTTTTTTTTTGGTTGGGTTCCTTCCTTCCTGTGCAACCGGTCCGGTTCTACCCAGGAACCAGACCGGACCACCCATAGAAACAAATCTGGTTTCCGTTTTAGTGAAAATAGGTTCAATTCCTAGTTTCAAATTTTTGGGAATCAGTGTTGTGCGGGCAGGTTTCAGGTTCTGGGTGTTGAACCTACCCATTCACCCACCGACTTGGAAACCGGATGGTACCTGTTTTTTGAAGTTGGAAAAAGATGATTTATTATTCTTCAATGATCTTAACTTCCCTTTGGCTTTATATTTCTATTTGTTTTGTACCGATACTTTACTTTAAACCTTCTTGTTGCTTGTACTATTTTGCTGGAATTGCTATTTGTCTTGGCTTTTTTTTTTTAAAATGAATCAAAGAGAAAAAGAAATTGGTTCCCGATTCCAGGGTAGACCTTGTAACCAAACTAGACAAACAGGATAGGTTTCAAGGGTTGGCTACAAGTCAATTAGGGTAATCTACCTTGGAACCGATCACATGTAGTCAATTGAGTAGTGATTGTAGAAAAAAAAACAAATTAAGTAGCTCTAGAAATCATAGACATAAAAAGCAATGTATCGAGCACACTGCCAAAAAGTTTAGCTCAATTCTTCTCAACTCAATTGCAAAGTTTGATTGGAACATGGATAATCAGATGAACAAAGCCTCCAATCCCTTAGATTTATGAACAAATCGCGACAGATTGATCTAAAATGCATGATATAAACAGCTTGACGATCATAGACAAACTTGTACCACATATTACTTCAAAACTGTCAATTCAGACATGAAACAGACCGAAAATACTTTTGAACAAGAATTTGATTTGGTGCCATGCAAAAATTCGCACATAGAAGCTCCGCTTGAGCTCAGTTTCAAATCAGAACACCGTCTAGTCTGGAAATCAGTATTTACCCAATTGCGAACATCAACGTCCAACGGATATAGGGTTGAAGTTCAAACCCTTGTTCGCAGCTCTCTAAGACTAGAGAGACAGGGAGAGAGAAGCTTCTTGAGTATTGATTACTAAAGAAGACGAGAATGAGCGCTCCCTATCGCTCTAAAATCCAAACGGATTAGCACATGTGGTGGTAGAGGTGGAGACGATTCAAAAGGGTCATGATCCCAGTTTCTCAAGAGATGGAAGGAGATCAAGGCCTCGTGCCTTTATTGACGAACTGCGTAGGTGGCGTGGCAGTGGGTGTAACGGTGCAAAGGAAAATCCAACCTAGACAATCACCTGTATTTGACACTTCATCATAGAAGAGTGACTAATCGAGTCTTGTTCGTGAAGATTCGAGGGTTTTATACCACAAACCTTGTGACGTAATAACTTCATCATGGAAGAGTAGCAGCTAATCCACCAAGCAGAAGCGAAAATGCGTCGGAAAGAGAAAACCTTATCAGGAGGAGGCGGATGGTAGAGATCTCGAGATTCGGGGAGGAGTGGGACAGGCGTCACGAGCGAGAGAGAGAGAGAGAGCGGCGTGCGTGACTGACCTCGTGAGGCTTGTACGGCCGAGAGTTGCTTCACCTGCGTTTTCTCGTCTGGATGGACAGGGATGTTAATGTGCAGCCTCATATCGTGCGTGCCGCAATTCCATTGGTGGCCAGGCACCGCCCAAAAGTGAAAGAAAGGAAAAAAAAATCATTACAAAAATTGAAAAAAATAAATATTATTAAAAATTATCCAGATGAACGTTGGCAGTATCGTGTAAGCTGACCGACGTCCATGCCAACGATATCTGACCAAAATTAACCGAAAATGCTGAATTGGAGAAAAATAATTAAAAGGTGAAAGACTCAATTGATATCAAAAAAAAATTTAGAATTAAATTAGTATCAATGCAAAAAATTTAAGATTTTTCCATCACTTTTCCCTTAAACTATTTGTGAGCGAAAAACTATTGTTAAACACAATAAAGTACCATTCAAATTGAATTGTCAAGTGAGAAAAAAAATACAGAGTCAATAGGAGGTGTCTTCAATTGGTATATTTTATAGAAAATTTGGAATAATACAAAGAATATAATTAAATAATCTCGCCGAACCAGATATATAGAGACACAATTTTCCAAAGAGAAAGAAGCTTGGCAGTGTGGGGTGGGAATCCCCCGTCGTCTACTCTCATGTTATCATCATCATGTCAAACCTTAACCAGCATCGTTCTTCCTCGTCTTGTTGTTTGCCTGCATCTCCCTCTTCGCGTTCCGGCCGTTTGCTGAGGATGTCTACTCAGCGTCCCCTTCACCTCCTTCTCAAATGCCACGAATTGCCGATTGAGATGGAGCCCTCTTCGTCGGAAAAGCATGAGGAGGGCGATGGCGACGACGACTACGAAGAGAAACCAGAGCGGGTCGTCCAAGTGCCCCGGCAAAAGTACATCCCAATCACTAAGGCGAAGCTTTTGGACGCCATTTTGATGACCGCGTTCGACAATCAGGACGACGCCCTTCAATTCCTCAATGTGTCTCGGTAAGACTTACTCGCTACTCCTCTCATCTTCTTCATCGTCCTAACCGAATCGCACAAAAACTTGATGGTAGTTCCTCACTCGTTTACTTCCATTGGACGCCGACCAAGGTGTTTGGACGCCATTATTCATGCTGAACATAAAGTCGTTTTAGAAGACATGCGGGCTGATTATTCCATCATTTCGGCTTTCGCGGGAAAGGAGGAATCGGTTGATGGTAGGAGGCACGGTGAGCTCGTCCCCGATAAGATGAAGTCTGACGCGACCACGGATGGCGAGGAGGGTAAGATAGAAGTTGAGGAGCAATTTCCTCTACTGTCCGCTACTATGTTGAAGATTCTGGTTGGTTCTTCCGTAAACAATGGGAGGAAATGCAGTGGTGATCCATCCAGGTTAGTTATGATGCCATAAAGCGGCAAACGTGCTTCAAAATTCAAGTGAATTAAGTATCCATTGAGTTGCCATTAATTTGTTAGTCCAGTTCGTGCTCAGGCAAATTTGACTCACAACGGCCATTTTTGTTAGAGTTGCTGTGGCCACTCGTTTCCAGCGGGCTTTCATGCAACTTCTTTGCAATGCACAGTTTGAAGAACTATCGGCTAGTGATTTAATGTTGACATCCGCATTGAATACTGACTATCTTCTTACGTTGCCCATATATGTTGACTGGAAGAGAGCTTCTAAGGCAAATGCTATAATATACAGGTAAACATATCCCAGATAATGGTGTTGAAAGTTTGATACTTCACCAATCTCTACATCAATTTCGGAAATGCCCACTGAAAAGATGTATTACTGTTGGACATTTATTATTCAATAACCATTTTGCAATGCAATCCGCTGTTGCATAGTTTGGACTGATGTACAATGCTGATGACAGGACAAATGATTGCAGCATGCCATTGTTTCTGGTGCTTAAAATGTGCTCTCTTTATCGATTTTGTTTTATTCTTGCTATATATGTATTTTGATTGCAAGCACTGAATTGTGCAGTTATCTTCCTTTGACTCATCATGTACGAGAGTACTTGCTATATATCAGTTTATCAAGTATGTGAAGAAGCTGCTCAGATGAGATTGCATGCTTCTGTTCTTACATGCAAACACTTGGACAAATTGGGACTGTGGAACCTGATACAAAGTATAGTCGTGATGCTTAACACATAAATATATTTACGAGTGTGTGTTCTGATCCCACTTAATGGGATAAGAGGCTAGTTTCTCTTACAGCTAAAGCAACCAAGAAGTTTGGCTGTACTTCTATCAAGTTGGGTTTCCATCGTAGAGCTCTGCCACTATATATCGAGTTATCTCGATTTTTACTCTGCCAGTATAGAATCATTAAATTTAGATTGTACTGCTAATTGCTTTTACATTAATACTGTCCAGTAAAGAAGAAGGTGTTTGGATGTCTTAAATAGCTTCTTTACTAATATACTGACAGTGAAATTTTATTTGTTGGATCTTCTAATTGTACTAAGTAAGGACATTAGTTGGATATTTTTCTGCAGTCAATGGATCTTTACCTTAGTTGTGGGAAAAATTTGTAACTTCTCTACAGCAGTGTGCTATATGAAGATGCTGACTTTCTCATTTGCAATCTCTTCAGTGAATCTATGTAGATGACTTGCTATTGGCTTACATTTTCTTTCCAGTCTATCATTATCACCTCATATCATACAGGCGGGGTTATGCAACTGAAAGGCAAAAGGGCCTACTGTTAGTTGAAAAATTGGACTACATACAGTCCAAACTTCTGCAAGGAATTCTCGTTACCATATCAAAACCATTGGGGAAGCTTGGGGCGTGGGTGATTGAGGTCATTTTTTTCTCTGCAAAATGTTTTTACACCCAAGGACCTCATCTTTTCTTTGTAATTACTGAATGCCTGTAGATATAAGTGAAGGCTGTATTAGTTTAGTTCAATAGAAATATGCTTTTCATTCTGGAATTCTTTTTCCACAGAACAATAAAATCTGAAGAACTTTTTGGATATCAAGAATATAGAGTGAATGTTGGAAATGTCAAAAGATGAATCTCGTTTTAGAAAGAGAAAATAAAGGAGAATTGTGGAGATGGAAGTTCAGGAGCAAAACTAATTTGATCGGAATCTTTTGGCCCCGTTGGAGTGTAGAACTTTTGTGATTTCCTTTTCCATGGATGAGCTTGTTATGTATCCATGGAAGTTGTTTTGAACAATGATAAGGATGTTTTTTAAGCCATTAGAATTGAAATGATACTTCTAAAAGATTTTTCTTAGTTGACAAAAGAGTCCAAAACGGCTGTTTTGAACAATGACAACTATGTTTTTCAGCTGTCGTAATTTTTTTTTGAATTTTTTGGGCTGAAAATTCTAAAAAATTCATTGTGCCTGTCATCCAAGCTTTAGCTGAAAATAGACTGCAGTTTCCTTGTTTTTAACGAAAACAATTTCCCTAATATGTCACAAGCACACTCTCTAACATATTATTTCCCATGAAAAGAGAAAATGATAGTTTGAAATATTTTTGTAAACCAAACATACCAAGAGGTCCTTCGAGGCTTGCCCTTCGGGTTCTGCAATTTAAGAAATGTGATTCTTTTTTTTTTTTTTGGTAAGTAAGAAATGTGATTCATTTAATAATGTGTAAATTCTATATAAGGCAATTTCTATGTAGGAACTTACTTCAAGATGTGAAAGAGATAAAGCTAGAATCATTTTTTACTTATGTCAAGCTGTACTGCCTAACGGAAAAAATGACAATATCTGAATACGAATTGCCCTTACCATGCATCATCTGCTTTTCTCCCTTTAGAGAATATGGCTTAATTTTATTGTGTTAAACAGAAATTGAAAGGTTCTTATTCAACTGAAGAAATCAAGGATTGGACAAAGAAGTTTAAGCATTGGGTTTTAGAAGCTTCTGAGTTGCAGAACTCAGATTTTCTAGAGATCCTTGATGGTACATTTGAAGTAGGATCGCAGTTGAATCAGGAGCTCCCTATCTGGCTTGCAGCCCAAAAGGCAGTGCGACGTTATGAAGGCATCTTATCATCAACTGGACCTCGTGGAAGGCTTTTAAGGAAATTGCTCACATGGACTGGACTGGTGCCTCCAATGCCAGAAACCCCATTTGAGTTCAAGGGTGATAATGATGAGTCTGAACCTTATTTAAGGTTTGTGAACTGAATTTTAGTTTTCTTCCTTTCGTCGATTAAATCCTTCAATATTTTATTGGTCAAATTTTGATACTAGAATGCATTTTATTTAACATAAGAGATTAAGTGTTTATGTTCACCCAGGCCAATCTCCATATCCAGGATTTCACTTAGTGACATATGGAGGCCAGTTACGGAAAAATCCAGGGCAAACAATGTTTGGGAAGTGTTGAAGACCGGAGTTTCCATTCTCCTCTCGCAATCTACCCTTCAGGTATTCAGCTTCATGAAAGTACTGCTTTTTCGACATCTTATACTTTCATTGATCTATCCTTTTAAGTTGTACGTCGTTGACTAGGTATTAAAAAACATTGCACTGTTGAGAGTGGAGGTGAGCACAGTCCTTTTTCATTCTGTTGGACACCGACCCAAACAGACTGCATTAATACGGTTTACCAAACCAAACCACACCAAGTTCATTTAGGTAATTTTTATTCCACCCTATTTTTCAATGCAAGTTGAGCTGCTAACTTCCTTTGTTTTATTCGCAAATTTTGTGGCAAGCCAGACTCTGTTCTTTAGCTTAGCAAATTTCTTCCCCTACAACCAAAAGAGATTTCCTCTAAAATCTATGGCATGACCCACTTCATTTTGAATAGGTTTTGGTGAACAAAAACAATAAGGCTATAGTGGTCAACATTTAAGATTAGAGAGAGAAACCATTTTTATATCTTGAAAAATCCCATTTGAATGTGTTTTTCATTCCTTGTGGTGTGGCTGTACTGTTGGACAATTATGTGCACTATTAGGTGGTTTATATTATCAACTAAGCAAGCTTTTTGCTATTAGGAAGCAGCCTTCCAAGAGTTGGTATTGCTCTATACTGAAGATGTGAACGAAAGTGATGTGCAAGGTGAATCTGAGTTTAAATCATTGCAAGTAAAGATCTATGAGAGGATCCCTATTCCAGATTTGCTGGTAAATACTTTTGATTTCTGACATTACCATGTTTGTCATTTACTTAATATTTCTACATGAATCAATAAGCTCTCAACTTCTACGATTGAATTCTCTTCATTTTTTGCAATTGATTAGGTTATCTTTCCTCACAAAAGGCTATCATTCCGTATCATAGACACGGTATGTAGAAGATCTGCTCTCATCATGTCTTGAATGAACTTCTTTTAACTTCTCCAGATTTAGTTCTTCCTTCAGTGAAGTAGATAAGGGCGTAATAAAGAAAGTGATCTATCTAAATTACTTCCATTCACATCACCCACAGGTTCTTGTTTAATTGACAGAACCAAAATTTTCTACCTGTTTTACACCATTTCAAGTAACTTCTATGGTTAATTATAATGATAAGACCAAAACTTTCATGGTTAATCACATCTAAAATAAAGAAGGTACAAAGGATGTATATCTACTGGATAAGAAGACCTTAAATCCCAGTACTCATTAAAAAGTGTTACATTGCTCAATATTTGAAGCTCATAATGATCTTTATAATATTTAGGAAAGGTGTTGAGTTGTGTTGAAGGAAGAAAATATTAGCCCCAAATCTATTATTTGGTACTCCTGATAATTGCTTACTTGTAAGCGGTTTGTGCACACATAAAAGAGTTACAAATTGCTCTAGGACTTCAATTCTGGCTTGTTGTTGACTACATGTTATGGGTTGTCACCCTATATTCTTGATGTTAGTTAGAGAGTTTGGATTAGTGGTGTGCGCCAAGTCCACTTCAAGCCAAGAATCAGCTAGAACCATCCAGTTCAAGTCCGGTTCCAGGTTGGTTCGCAAAATTATTGGTCCAGTTCTCGATACTGAAACCGTGGAATTGGCCTTTATTTGGTCTGGCTCCCGGTTCTTATGTTAGAACCACCTATGCGACCTTGGAACCAACCAACCAAGCTGGTTCTAGGCTCGAACCAATCTAGAACCACTCTTTGCATAATACCACTAAGCTAACTAGAGTTTACTTGACAACATCTCCAAAAAATATTTTATGACGTCTATGACCTGATTTTTACAAAAGAATTCTCGAGTAGTATTGGAAACCGACCTGAGATCGGCCAAGTGTAATTGATTCGGTTCCCGATTCTAGCCTCGGAAATGAATCGCCCAATTCCTGAGTAGAGTCTCTCTTGTGAAAATCAGTCATAGATGTTGTATGTTATTTTCCATTGCTCATGTCCAGGCCAGTTGCGGATCAAGTGTAACCGATACCTCCAGGGTCAGTACTAGGTTCTAGCCTCAAAATTGACACGTCCTGAAACTGATCACCCACGATCTAGATGTCCAAGCAGCAATAATCTTTATAGATCTGATTTTTCAATCTCAGTTTTCCTTGCAATGATTGCAGGAATTGATACTCCACCAATCGTTGTAGGCTAACAACACTCTGTCCTTTTCTGGTTATTTATTATTCAAAAGCTGGCAGCATAGCTCCAATGAAATCTTATGTACCTAGAGAACTTGTGCTATCTGCCATTACCTTCACATGGCTTTTTCCTAGTTGAACACTAGACATGGAAAGGCCTTATCTTGACTACATACGTAAGAATTTTTGTGAAGTAGTGAGTAGTTGCGACTTACATATTTTCCTTGATCATATGGGTCAGTTGTGACATAACAGCACTGTCCAAATCAGGTTTTGTTCACTATCAGGTTATTGATCAGATATGCACTTTACTTGTAGGTGCGCTTGGACATTGCCACAGTATTGGGACTTCTGGCCTACATCATAAACTACAAATTTGAAGATATAGTATCCTCACCGTATGGAATTCCTGCCTTTGCACAATTCTTCACCTGTTTTTAAGCATCTTCCTTTCAGAAGGACATTGCACATAGGAAAGAACCTAATTTTTTGGGCATCCGGTAGTCTTCTATTGGAATGTTAGAACGTATTTTATATGTTTTCTTCTCAAACTAAAGTGTCAAGCTGATGCTTTTCTACTACAAATTTGAATGTATTGTGTAGAAGACTCTAGGAGGCCTTGCTGGGGAAGACATAGTGTGAGAGATGTGTGCATATGATATAGGATGGCACTGAAGTTCTAGTTTGGGTTTGGGAAGGAATGGATGGATATTCTTAGGAGGAATAGAAGTTCACGAATAAAGTGGTATCATAGTTTGTACAGATAAGAAATGATGTTGATGGATCAGAACTTAACGAATAGTGTTAGCCATCTTGGAAATAAGGGAAGCAAAAAAATTGATCAATATCCTAAGTGCTAGATTTCTCATGGTTGGACTGTTTTGTAAGTATGAGCATAGATTATAATAAGTACTAATGATTTTCATTGCTTTTGAGCCTTTCAGTTGTCTTATCATAGTGCATGCAGATTGCCCTAAAGATTGGTTATATTGGAATTTTTATTGCTATCCTTTTTCTTTTTTGACCAAAAGTTTCTATGCCTATTTTAAGATGACAATTTTCAAGCTTTAGGGGTATTCTTTTTAATTGGGCTTTGTCCATTATCCCATGATCTTTGATGAGACGAAATGAAAAAGATGGCAGTCTCTTGCTATGCTTCGGAAACTGCTGCGCCTTAGACCACAAATTTTGATTATTAAGGTTGGTTATATTGTTAGTGAAAGCCGTTGGGTCATTGACTAAGATGGGGGTGAAATGTAATTAGTGAAACTCTACTAATATGATGCAAATTTTGTTGTTCAAATTACAGAGTAAATAGCAGCAAGAAATCTCACGTTAAATGGAAACGACACAAAGTATTACAGGAGCTTCAGCCTGTTCTTCAAAATCTTGACTGGGTTGGCTTGGCTATGTGGTATAGTGGAGCAAGAAAAAAAATAGATTAGGGGACTAAAAGGGAACAAGAGGATTCAAGGAAGAAGATTGGTTACCTGCTCTTAACGGTCAAAGCAAACCCTTCCATTCTGAATTCTTTATTTCGAAATAACTTCAATGTTGCTTCTGGATTGAACTTCTGTCTCTATGATGATTATTTCAGAATTTTTCAATTTTTTAAGCCTCTCCTTTGCAGAATACTCAATTTTTCCACTAAAATTAAATGTAGGTCGGCAATATTTCTTGATGCAATTGCCATTAGCGCCCTTTTTATATTTCTGATTCGTGTAGTGCTGGGTTACAAGCAGACACGAGATAGGTATCAAGTAAGCAAATATAACTTACTCTTATGTGATGATTTGACTACAGAAGCATGCTTTTTTATTGTTACTGTTAGTTGAGATTTTACTAATGATATCTTTGGTGATCTGTTATTACAGTTATTGGTGAACAGGACTCTTTATGAGAAAACTCTAGCTAGTGGATTTGGCTCTGTTCATTTTCTTTTGGATGCTTCCGAACAGCAGCAGGTAAGAAGATATCATTTTGCTTTCAAGGCATGAGATTAGCCTATTATCAGCAGTACATATTTTGGAACTATGGACAAATGACTTCAGTTTTTAGGCAATTGAATCTTCAACTTTTTTCTATTAATTATTCAACTTGGTTGTCAAGTACACATTCTTTTGAAAGGACTTAATGCAATAAGGGGAGTAAATACAATTGTTCTAAGAATCAGACTGGATAGGTTTGTTGGACAAAAAATAATATTAAACCTGATCAGTAGCTAGCTCTGTTGAATTGGGAGTAAGCCAAATTAATACTGTTCCCTTTCTGGATTACGTTCCAAATTTTGTTAGGTTTTCAAATCATTAATATTATCAATACAGTAAAGCAAAGCATTTTAAGAGTGAAATAAGAATTATTTATTTTAAATTCCATAATTTACCGCCTTTAATTGCTGCATGCAGTACAAGGAGGCTATTTTGGCCTATGCGATCCTACTAAAAGCAAACCAAGACCAGGTTTTCTCTTTCTCCTGTTAATGTTTGTGCTGAAGGAAAACATACTAACATATTATTATTAGTTTTTACAATAAGTCTCTATTTATATACATCAGGAACCTAGTTAGAGATAAAACCTATTTAATAGGTAGTTGGTAGCTAATAGATAGTTGATAGCAGGATGACAACTAACACTAATTAATAGCTATGACAGCTAACTCTACAATTAGCAAGTAACACATTCCAAAACTCCCCCTCAAGCTGGCTTGAAGATATCTTCAATAGACAGCTTGCTCACTAGACAGACAAATTGCCTTCTATGCAGTCCCTTGGTCAGAATGTCAGCAGCTTGTTCATCACTTGAAATATACGGCATACAAATCAGCCTGCTATCGAGTTTTTCTTTGTTGAAGTGTTTATCAACTTCCACATGCTTTGTCCGTTCATGTAACACGAGATTATGAGCAATTGCAATTGCTGCCTTATTATCGCAATACACTTTCATTAGTGTGGAACTTAGGATCCGTAGTTCATCCAAGATATCTTTAATCCTCATAACTTCGCAGACACCATGTGCTACTGATCGAAACTCAGCTTTGACACTGTTTCTTGCCACCACACTCTGCTTTTTACTCCTCCAAGTGACTAAATTTCCACCAACAAATGTGCAGTAGCCTGAAGTAGATCTCCTATCCATAATGCTTCCAGCCCAATCTACATCGGTGAACACCTCAATTTCCAGATGTCCATGTTTCTCAAACATTAGACCCTTACCAGGACTTCCGTTCAGGTAGCATAGAATTCTATATACTTCTTCCAAATGCCTTGGCCCTGGTGAGTGCATGAATTGGCTCACCATACTTAGAACAAACACTATGTCAGGTCGAGTGTCAGATAAGTAAATAAGTCGACCGACAAGCCTTTGATACCTTTCTCGGTCGATCACTTCTTCAGCCTTGGCTGGTTCAAGTTTTAGATTTGGCTCCACGGGTGTCTCCGCCGCTTTACATCCTAATAAACCTGTTTCTTTGAGCAGATCAAGCACATATTTGTGTTGGTTTACAAATATGCCCTTCTTGCATCTCGCAAATTCAATTTCAAGGAAATATTTCAAGACACCCAAATCCTTGAACTCAAACTCCTCAGCCAGCTTCTCTCGCAAGCTTTCCAACTCAACTTTGTCATCATCAGTCAGTATTGTATCATCAACATAGACAATTAGAATGGCACGCTTACCTTCCTTTGAGTGTTTATAGAATAAAGTGTGATCCCCTTGACTTTGGTGATAGCCGAACCTTTTAACCACCTTCCCGAACCATTCAAACCACGCTCTTGGAGATTGTTTAAGTCCGTACAACGACTTTTTCAATTTGCAGACTTTGCCTTCATTTTCTACAAAACCTAGTGGCAAACTCATAAACACTTCCTCCTCCAGTCACCATTCAAGAACGCATTCTTCATGTCTAACTAGTGTAAGGGCCAATCAAAAATAGCAGCGAAAGATAGTAAAATTCGAACAGAATTTATCTTGGCAACTGGGGCAAAAGTCTCCTAATAGTCAACTCCATAAGTCTGAGTGAACCCTTTCGCCACTAGCCTTGCTTTATACCATTCAACACCCCCATCAGGTTTACATTTTATAGTAAATACGCATTTACAACCACCAATCTCTTTTCCTTCTGATGCATCAACCAATTCCCAAGTGCCATTCTTCATAAGTGCCCACATTTCATCCTCAACTGCCATCTTCCACTTTGGATCCTTCAATGCTTCCTGGATATTTCTAGGAATAGATATGTGAGGCAGGTTTGACACAAATGCTCTATGATGATGAGACAACTTTTGGTATGACACATGTTTTGATATAGGATGCTGAGTACATGATCTAACCCCTTTTCTAAGAGCTATAGGCGTATCAAGATTAGAAGTATTAGTACCAGAATTTGAGACTAGAATAGAGGGAAAAAAAGTGCTACTAGGATCACCTGATGATGAAGGCAAGAGATTATTTCCCAGGGCGGCAGACAAATGGGGCTTCAAGACAAAGTTCTGATCTGCAACCTTTTGAAGAGTTTTTCTTCTAGTATAAACCTGAAGCTCGGGCTTGTTGATCACATTGTGATCTTGAACTTTTTCTCCCCTTGTCTTTGACACATCAAGATTCGGCAAAGGTGTTTCCGAAGACTCAAACAAAGGAGTGGAAAGGATAGGAGAGTTTGAGTGCCACAAAATCTCTTCACTAACTTCGGCATTCTCCCCCTAAAGAGATTTGTTGGAAAAAAACGGTTGACTCTATGAAGGTGACATCCATAGTGATATGAATTTTGCCAATTAGTGGATTGTAATACTTGTAACCTCTTTGGTTAGGTGCATACCCTATAAACACGCTCTTTTCAGCCCGAGGATCTAATTTGGATCGACACTGACTTGGGAGGTGGACAAATGCAGTGCAACCAAACACCCTTAGAGGAATATCAGAAAAAATACGGGCTATGGGTACACTTGTTTGAAACAATCTAAGGGAGTAGTGTAGTTTAATACCCAAGTAGGCAGCCTATTAATTAGATAAGATGCTGTTAACATAACTTCCCCCCATAAGTATTTAGGTACATGCATTGAAAAACTTAGGGCACAAGATACTTAAAGAAGATGGCAATTTTTGCGTTCGGCAATGCCATTCTGTTGGGGTGTAATTCGGCAAGTTGACTGGTGAAGGATGCCTTTTTCTCTCAAAAAACTCCCCAAAAACTAGTTATAATATTCAGTACCATTATCGGTACGAAGGATATTACTAGTAGTGCGGAACTGGGTCACAACCATTTAGTAGAAAGTTTTGATCAGGGACTCGACTTCAGACTTGGCACTCATCATGTCCAACATAAACGGGTATGATCATCTATAAAGGTGACAAACCATCGTTTCCCGATTTTTGTTGGCACAGGTGAAGGACCCCATACATCACTATGGATTAAATAAAATGGTGATGATGCACAATACTGCTTTGGACTAAAATGAGTACAATGACTTTTAGAAGAAAGCCAATTGTCACAGTGTAGTGAAGAAACATCCACACCTTTGAACAAATGAGGAAACAAATGTTTCAAGTATCCAAAGCTAGGATGGCCTAATCTATGGTGCCAAACCATTATTTTTTCTTGAACAGAGGAAGAACTGAAAGTTCCATACGCCTGAGCTTTTTTATCAAAGCCAAACTCTTCAAAATAGTAGAGACCATCCCTCATCCTAGCACTGCCAATCGTCTTCCCCGAGATCTAATCCTGAAACTCACAATGGGAAGCAAAAAAGACTACACGACAGTTAGACTCTTTAGAAAGTTTACTAACAGACAATAGGTTACAAGCTAACTTAGGAACATGCAGTACATTATGAAGTGTAATAGAATCAGAAAGTGGAGCTGATCCTTTGCCTGCAATAGACGAAAAACTCCCATCAGCAATTTGAATTTTTTGGTTTCCGGGACAAGGAACATAGAATGTGAACAAATATGGAATATTAGTCATATGGTCAGATGCCCCTGAATCAATGATCCAAGGTACAGGTTGCGAACAACAGGAGAGGGCGTTAAGATTTCTACCTTGGTGGGCAATCGAAGCAGTAGGATTACCCGATATGGACCCAGCCTGAAGTAGCTGCAAAAGATGGTCTAGTTGTTCTTTGCCGAAAGGGAATGTGGTGGCCTCATTAGTTGTAGGAGGCACACACTAAGATGGCTTCTTATCACGACTGAACGAATCTGGTCAGCCATGAATCCTCCATCAGGTCTCTCGTGTATGACGGGGTTTGTTGCAGACATCACACCAAATACAGGGTTTCCCATATGATCTTCGCAAGTTAGCAAGGATTCTGCTTACATTTGCCTCGGAGACTACAGTTGTAGGAACACGGCTCTTCTCGTCTTCGGAGGTAGCCAATGCTGAACCTTCCAGTGATCCATCCTTTCCGCCGGTAGCTGCCTTGCCCAGCATTAATCCCCATCTGCTTTCTTCTCTCTAAACCTGTGAGAAGACCTCTCCAATAGGTGGAAGAGGCTGCTTCCCAAGTATTCTGCCGCGTACCTCATCAAACTCATCTCGAAGTCCTACCAGGAAAGCGTAGATACGTTCTGCTTCTACAATTTACCTGTAATGATTACCATCATCAATACACGTCCACTCATGGTCATTGAATAAATCCAGTTCCTCCCACAAACGTTTCAAAGAGTGAAAGTATTTTGTGACAGTTTCCTCTCCTTGCCGCATCTTCCCTAGTTTCAAGGTTAACTCGTAGATTTGATATTGATTACCCAAATCTGAGTACATCTCACACACAGCATCCCAGAGTTCCTTGGCGGTATGATAGCCTAGATAGTTTGCACCAATATCTTCTTCCATGGAGTTGGTCGGCCACATCATAATCGCCGAATTCTCTGCATCCCAGACAGCCCAAGTGGGGTCATTTGTCTCTGGTTCTACGATATCTCCAGTCAAATAGCCAATCTTTCCCTTGCCCCGTATATACATTCGAACGGATTGAGACCACCAAAGAAAGTTATCTCCATTCAACTTTATGAAAGTGATCTGAATAGGATGAGGTTCAGTGGACTTTGTGAGAAGTGATGGGCGGTTAGACTGGTTGATGGTTCGTCTGACATAATGATCGAACGATCAAAGGGAAAGACCAAAAAAAAAATCACCCAAGGTAAATAGATAAAGGACCTTCGGGCTATGATACCATGCTAAAGGAAAAATACTGACGTATTATTATTAGTTTTTACAATAAGTCTCTATTTATATACAGCAGGAACCTAGTTAGAAATAAAACCTATTTAATGGATAGTTGGTAGCTAATAGATAGTTGATAGCAGGATGACAACTAACACTAATTAATAGGATGACAACTAACACTAAATAATAGCTATGGCAGCTAAGTCTACAGCTAGCAAGTAACACATTCCAACAGTTTGGCATGTTACTTCATCTACTGAGTGTGCTTAAAGCAACTAGTCTAAATTCCCCAGTACATGCCGCATTAACATGGTTCTAGTAACACTTGTGAAGTTGCTTTGTGTTAAAGTGTCAGAGAAATGTTTTGTAATCGTGTCAAGTTGTGTCATTGGAAAGCATTATTTTTTCATTAATCATGCTTAAAAAAACTCGTATATAATAAATTAGTATCAATTCATGATGCTTTCGTGTTTGATATTGTCTATTTGTGTTGGAAATTGCCAGCCTCGTTTTTTTCACTCAGTTTTCTAATAAAAAGCTAGTTTCAGAATGAGTCAGCCTGTGATATAGAGTGATAATCTATTATGTACATATAGAGGAGAGAAAACAAATTACTTGAGTTGATTGATGGGGAATGGCTTTGGTAGTGTCAGATCCAGGTGCTGCATGTTGATGGTAAAAGTTTGCTTTAGCTGCTGTTATGACCAAGTTTCTAGCATTTTGAATCTATAGGATGAGTGCACTTTACCAAATTAGCTATCCAAAATAATCTTTCTTTACCTTCTGAATCAGCATCATTTGAAAAGCTAGGTGCATATTCACCAGTCCTTCATCAGGTGCAATGTCTATATAATTGAGACTTCCCTCTTTTCCTTTCTGTTTGTAAAATTGTTGATTGCTTGAGGGGGTTTTCTCTAAGCATTGCCACTTTCTATTACCGGTCCTTTCAATATCTGAGGCTCCTCACAACCCTGAAAGAGTTTGAGTTGTCGCACGGCCCTTATTTGCTTCACGCCTGTGTTTGGACAGGGCAGTCTACTGTCCTTATCTTCATCTCTTACATCAAGAGACACTGTGCAATTTTTAATTAGGAAGAAAAGTTCTAAAACCTGTTGCTTGAAAAATGAGTCTGCTCTTGCTTACACACAGCCAACTTTCAACAGAAATCCAATGAATTTTTACCTATCGCAGCTGGCTGTTTTATGAATTTGTTGAGCCCACATACTCTGTGGAATACGAGCTGCATTTTCTGAGATTCCTTCAACTATGACATGCTCCATAATGTGGATTATCCCATTTTACTCACTTTATATATGTGCAATTAGTTGATCTTTGACATCTTTCCTTCAGATTGATAGTATGTATGAATAACTTTTAGAATGAATTAATGCACATGTGAAAGTCTCTGTATTGTTTTACTTTAATATCACCAACAGTTGTGGTAAGTGCAGGTAAATGCTCGCCAGTGCATTGGAGACAAATGTGAGAAATTCATGTATGATACATTTAAAGTACAGGTACGCATGTTTCCTATTCATGCACTATTGTTTGCATCCTGTGGCTTAGGGATATCAGCCCCATGCAGGTTGACATGCCAGTTGATAAAGCAATGGACACTTTGATGAGGTTAGGTCTAGTTAGCGAAAGACATATCAATGGAATTGCCTCACTGCAGGCTATTCCCTGTGTAAAAGCATATGGGGCCCTTAAGGTTCGATGGAACAGTATGCTTAGCTAAGGTTGTTCAGCTAATTGTCTAAGTCTTGTTATTTAACCAAATCTATCTTGTCTTTGTAAATTTTTGAATCTTGGTTGTGCAATATCTCAATTTGCTATTTTTTCAGCTTGCTCTTTGTACCACTTTGTATTTGCTCTCTTTGAATGCTGAGCTCAGATTGTTTGGTGGGAAGGAAAGGGTTATGAAAAATTGTTCCTCCATGGGTGCTCATCACAATTTTCTATCTTATTATTCGGGCTTGATTGCCGAGATATCTCAAATACGGCAGCTTCTCAGTCAGCTCTCATTTAATTTTTTTTCTGAACTCGTTTGTGTCTGGTTTAATTCTACACTACTAATAGTGTGTTGGTGAAACCATTAAATGCTGATTTGGCATTGACATAATGCTTTCAATTTCTATTTCAAAGTGTTCGCGAGGTAAAAAAGCTTGAAAGGCCATACAAGATGATAATTTACTTTCGCAGTGAAGTAATATGTTCGGAATGCGTATGTTGGATTTGGGTGGTAATTTGAACTTTCGAAGTATTATTGTAGGAATTCTTTAATCAGACGTGCATTTCAACCGTCAAGCTGGAAGATCGTGAGTCATCAAACGAACTTAGAGAAGGAAAACATTTTGCATTCATCTGAGAACTCCTGAATTTATATGAAGGGATACAAATTGATGAAAAAGTCAGCAATGTATGCGAATCCTGTTTGGGTAATATACAGTAATGTCAAAATTACATACCAGCTTTGCTTCTGTTTCTATGAACCGAGGACAGAAAAGAAATGAAACGGCAAATAAATTCAAATAGAAATTCGCCATCGGCTGCATAAAACCTTGCCGTTGTGGTAGCACTTTCCAGATAGTTTCACTTTGCACAGGTATTCTCCATTGTGGCGTCTGGGCAAACTTCCAATGTAGTCCTCATTAGTCAAGACTAAAGAGGCTGAGCTCTGGTGAAAACGAAAGCTCCTCCACCGCCAATGGCCCGACCCAACAGCATGTTGTTATCTATATACGAAAGATAGTATAATCCACCAACTGATCGACTGCAAGTGGATTCATATTCCCATTTGTATAAGCAAACAGGGAAATACATGAGGAGTAGAACTAGAACTAGGGTAATGTGCAATTACCTATCTTGATTCCCTAAAGGAATCTGAGCCTTAAAAGCACGAATAAACTGCAAGATCTGCATTTGAAAACCCTTTAGCTCTAATGAGAAAATCTCGCAGTTTTACTTTGGCAAAACATGCAATACCCCAAAAGTGCAGGTTTCAAATTGAGCAGACAATCGAACATTCCCTGGAGCCAACTTGTTCATAATTTTTGGATCCTTTGTTCACTCTGAGAATACCCCAAAAGTTGTGAAATTGAGATTCAACACGTTTTAGAGTACTCTGTATTAGTTTTCCAATCATTTACCAACCAAAAATACCTTGGCTACCAAGGTTTTTGACATAAAATGACAGCAAATGACGTGGTAGAAAACATTTGATTTGTCAAAATAGAGTAAAGTCACGAAACCAACAAACGTGTCCAATTAGCGAAAAAAGTACAACAAACAGAGGTAGAACCCCCACGCAAAAGAAAAAAAATCTCTTTATGTTTTCATCCACCTCCATATCTATACACGTGAACTCCCTAACTCTAAGATTCTAGTGGTTCAACTAGAAAAATATTGAATCATGGTTGAAATAGTTACTAATACATTAACTTGACTGTATCAAAAATAAGAAATGTATAATTCATCGACAAGTATTTCATAGGATTCTCGCTACAAACTATTCTCATGGGGCACGGATGTGGGATGGTTACGAGATAGAATGACCTCATATCCTAGATCCTACCATGTACCTACTAGGGGTGTCAGAACCGAACCGAAAAACCGAACCGAGATACGAACCGAACCGAAAATTTCTTGCATTTCGATTCGGTTTCAGTTTCGGTTCGGATCATCAAAATAAATCAATTTTTCTTTTCGGTTCAGTTTATTTCGGTTCGGTTCGGATCGGTTTGGATCGAACCGAACTAAAATAAACACTTCGGCTTAGGGCTATTTTGCCCTCTCTCTCCCCTTCTCTCTTCTCTCTCTCTCTGCTTAATGAACTTGAAACCGAAAACTGATCCGAACCAAATCGATTTTTCGGTTCAGTTCCAATGCGGTTCGGTTCAAATTCAGTTCGGTTCAAAGGGGCACCCTTAATGGTTCTCTTCGGTTCGGTTTTCTTGAAAAACCGAACCAAATCGAACCATTTACACCCCTAGTACCTACCAATAGACCCGATGAACAGATAGGCGACCTATGGCCCTACTCAGGCTCACCTATAAAATGGCGAACCTGGCTAAATTTCTTAAGCCCATTGGGCAGGCAAAACTCCAAGCCCAGCCAACCCATTTTTTAAAAAATATATAAAAAATTTAAAATTAAAATTTATAATACTATAGGATAAAATAAGCCAAAATTACTAATGGATGACAGAAAAATAGTATAAAACTCATAGATAAAGTAGTAAAACAAATAACACAAAAACTTAAAGTTCAGGTCAGATGGGCAGATCCGATGTACCCATGTTTTTCCCTGTGCCCGCTCTAAAGGCTCATGCCCAAGAAGGCCCGGCCCAAGCTCGCACAGGCCCTGCCAAAGCCCGCCTACAATTCCAAATTTTGGAATCTTGAACATATCCAACCCTCACTAGCCAGCCAAAGGTTTTATCATGCACCCATTAACCCAGGAATGGTGAGCTGATTTGTTATCTATTAAGAGATTGGCAGGGAATTGAAAAAAACAGCCGCAGAATTCCCGTACTGATGTTATGGTTGGACAACAATACAGTCATATACTTATCCGAAAAAAAATGCAGTCATCTAACTGAAGCTTATGCTGGCAAACACAAGTAAACTGCATCAAGTTCTCTAGAAAGCTTGACAATCAGGAAGCAATCATATGCTGATGATACAAAGAATGTGATAACTGTATGCATCCAGTCTAGCAAGAAAAAGCAGGTCGACAGCAAATCATCAAAAAGTTACCTGCAAGCTCAAAAATGACCGTGGAAGCAGCGCTGGAGCTATTAGAGCTTGCAGCTCTCCACTGATGTTTATATCTTCAAAAGTCACCTGCACGTGTCTTACAAGCTTCATAAATATTTGGTGAAACAAGCATATTGCATCATAGAACATTCTGGCATTCCAAAACTGATCTCATATTGAAGCTGTTAGGGATAAATGCAAATGCAAATGGTCTTCACTATATAGGGCAGGATAAGAAAACCGCCTCAAAAACCAAGACATCATATTTTATCCATCTAATTGAGTTAAACAGAAAAGAGGAAGGGGAGAGGGGAAACGAGGATGAGTAACTGCATATATAGGAAAAGAGGGAGAAGAAGAAAGGAAGGGAGAAAGAGAAGAATGAAGAATGTAAAGGAGAAGGAGAAAAACACAGAGAACAAAAACGAGGAGATGGAGGAGGAGAGATTGGTTGTGTTACCTAAGTTCAGGCTCACTCCACCATATCCAACTCATACACCAACCCAACCCTTCTCCCCCCCCCCACAAAAAAAAAAGTAACGAGTCTCTGAGAATAAGATGTACTGACCTCTTCAAACTGAAGGTAAATGTTCCGAGCAGAAAGCACTGAAAATTTTGCAGACACAAGCAGAGTGACACCATTGTCTTCCTGTTAGTTGAAACAAAAGCAGTATGAGATTCCGCTTTGTAAGGACTTACTTCAGTTTCTCTTTCAAGTTACTTTGACCCATCTGTAGAGAATTATTAAAACATTTAGCTTCCCTCTCACCAAACTCCCAAGTGTAAAATGAACTACGCAATTTCAGAAATGATTATATCTATGCACAAGAGTTACTGTTCTCCTTCATATCATGCGTTGGAGCTCCATAATGCTGTTCCATAACAGAATCTACCATTAAATTGAAGAGGAAAGCCTTGTCTTGCAGATAAATTAATTAAATTTTAATATACGTAGTTTGTAAAATAAAGTTGAGCTGATTTATTAATCATTCACACACTACCAATCACAGTGATGGCTTTAGAATTTTTATATATTTCAAGGCTTGTTGTGAAACATCTAGTGAAGCAGAATAATATTTTTCATGACTCGTGACTTTTAGTGAAAGGTCCTCATTTTGATTTTTCTTGTTTCCAGACAGAGAATAAATTTCTGAAAATGAAAACAATCAACATCCTTATGTTATCTACATCTGATCCCTTACACCTTAACCACTTTTGATATGGTGCTTCCCCAATGAACAATGTTTTGGGAATTTCCTTTTTACTCAAGATAAGCCTAATAGGATGTTCCAAATTGAGAACAAAACAGTAGGTTCTTACATTCTGGTCATCCCAGCAAACGTTGCAGCACTTGTGGATTAAGAAATTATCCATTAAAGGTTTGTCAAAACCAATCTATAACATAGCTCGGATTTGGCTTCCAATCAAATGTCCAAAACTACATGGAGTCAGGAAAGGACCATCCACATAGAAAGAATACCCATTGATATTATTCTCCTTAAAGAGGAAAACCAACTATAGTTTCAAGGTGGAATTGCCAAAATTTGAAGTTGCTGGGTAAACTATGATTCTTGGCAAGTTTCAAAGGCAAATATATACTTCACCGAAAATATTTTCCTACCAAGTCAGTCAACAAAATATGGAAGGTAGAAAGGGGACAAAGTTACCTCTAGCAAGGTTGGGATGCTCCATTTGACGACATTGTAGACAACACCACCATTTGTTTGATCCAGGCAATCAAATTTTTGGAAAATCTGTCCAACCTAGAATAATGCATTTAGTTAGAAATGACAAGTAGGAGAAATTCTGGACATGATGTGAGACAAATGTACATGTATCAGGAGATGTAAAACCCGAAAGATGCACCTGATCTCTACAGAGGATAAGTTTACAGCCAAGTTGCTGTGATAATTAATATGCACAGCATGAAAGAAAATGTTCCAAAGACCGGTATATGCAAAGATTTTGTCTCATCTAGAAACAAAATGGAGTATATGAATGGCAATCCACAGCAACACACAAGAATAACTGGAAGAAATGAATTGCCCGTGGTATGCTATTTCGCAAGAGGAAGTAGAAATTTCAAGTCTTACTACCTGGAGGAAAGGGAGAGTAGCAGCAGACTCGAGAAGAATGAGAACATCGCGAGCAGATGTATACTGCAGACGCCATGTCCCATCCAACTTCACCAGATCAATTGGTGCACCGGAACAGTAACACTCAAGGTTCACCTGCCAGCGTTTTATATGGAACAGTTGTATGACACATAACCTTCTCTTCCAGTATCGATGACTAATACAGAGACAGAGAGAGAGAGAGAGAGAGAGAGAGAGAGAGTCTTTTAAATTAAAGAGAAGAGGCGAAGCCTGCCATAGCCTCTTCAATGTTAGAACGTTGATCGGCATTGGTAACAAGACCTCTCTGGGTGTCCTGGATAGCTCTCAGAAGATTGTGTTTCTCATTCTCCAACGAAAGCTCTGGTATCTTGAAGCTCAGACGAAGTAAATCAACATGTAAGCCAAAGATACTGAGATAATCATAAGTGTACAACAAAACAAGGGAGAATCAGGTAACCTGGGATCTCTGGGTGGCGCAACAAGCCACTGAACGAGCTCCTCGTTGATCAAATAGCTTGAACGGGACATGGCGACTTGTTTGAAAACCATGGGTCTCGCAGGTATACGTCTTTGCAGGCGGGAAGGATAACGGAAGTCCGAAACCCAATTCCATTGCTTTACCATGTGATGTCAAATTGGATGAATCAGCAAATGATAAGCAGTTAATGTATGCAAGAGGAGGCAAAAGATGTATGAGAGTGAAATTGCAGAAGCCCAAGATCCCAGAGGGATGTTCAAGGGGGACCAATATTCAATTCAGCGAAGAATCACTACAAACAACGCCACATCAATAGAAGTAGCTTGAGCAGTGAAAAGCCTTTGATGCAACCGGTTACCAAACAAGAGGTCAAGCTCAGAATTGACGCATTTGTAGACAGGCGAGTTGAATCTGGAGGAACCCATATACAATTTCATTCATTTGAGTCGAGCAAAACTGGGCAAGTGACGGGAAGAGATTAGCAATAGGCATTACCCTTCCCTCCTTCCGCCTCAACCAAGAAAGATACGGTCCTCTTCTTCTTTCCTTCCCTTCCTTTTGGTGGGAGGTGCACCGGATGAAGTGATTTTGGCAGGTATTAAGATAAAGATAACAGAGGCATATTATTTTTATACGTTGAGGGCTTTCAAAGATTCGTTGAATTCGGCGCCTCCTCTTTAACGATTTACCTCAACGTCGTACTCGACGCATTACTTCTTTTCGAAATATTACAGACTTGGTCACTCCTTTTGCTGTGAAACCATCAGTTTCCCGGATGGAATGAAGACAGCGCCCATACCTGGAGCAAACTCAATGGCAGCGGAAAATGTCTCCTGTGTGATCATTTTCGAGGAAAATTGATTAGTTTTTTTTATTTATCGACTTAGCATGTGACTGAAAAATCTTTCTTTCCGTTGCTTTAATTTCACTTTAAAAAACAATTCGCTTCACGTGCAATTAAAATCATTTGAGACCCTATATGCAAGCTCAAATTGGCCCTGTTCGCTTGCTTATTGTGGATAGTACTAAAGTAACAAAAAATTTAGGGTTAATACCCCGAAAAACTCCAAACTGGTACACCTGTGATAAATTTACCCCCAATTATTTTTTTAACCACAAAAATCCAAAACCGATACACTATGACAATTTTACCCAGAATTATTTTTTTGACTACTAAAAACCCCACACTGGTACACCTGTGACAATTTTATTCCCGAACTAATTTTTTGACAACAAAAAATCCCAAACTTGTATATCTATAACAAATTTACCCACCGTTAGTTTCTGTTAAATTTTACTGTCAAATTGCTAAGTTTAATGACACGTGGTAACTGACAGGGGTACTAGTTTTGGGTTTTGCCCCTCTATTTATCACAAGTTTATCAATTTTGTGATTTTTCATGATATTAATTCAATTTAACGGACACTAACGGAGGGTAAATTTGTCACACATGTACCAATTTGGAATTTTTAGTGGTCAAAAAATTAATTCGGGGTAAAATTATCACAGAAGTACCAGTTTAGGGTTTTTTGTGATAAAAAAATTAGTTCGGGATAAAATTGTCATAAATTTACTAATTTGAAATTTTTCGTGATATTAACTCAAAAATTTATGACAAAATCAACTTAGCTATGTACTACTTGTTCTATTTTTTCAAAGGTCACATCGGGAAAGCAAAAGAGTCCATAAAAGTTATAGTTAAAGTAGCATTGATCAAAATATGATTTGCAAGATGAGAAAGAGAGAGAGAGGATTGCTCACCGGTGCTGCATTGGCAGCACGATAGTGGTGTCTCTTCAGAATATAATTTCCGTTGTCAAGGGATAGAAATTTATTTTCCAAAGTTTTAGCCTATCAATTATAATTAATAAAAAATATTCTTATTGTGGGGTTAATTTTCCGGTGTCTACATAGGTGAAAAGTCTGAAAACATTTTTCCGCAAGATGGCTTTACTCCAACTAAATGCGCATACATCGAGTACAAATAAGCAACTCTATAAGAATGAAAAGCTTCTTGATTTCGGAGATTGAACCTCAATGCTAGATATAGCATCTTCCTCTGTCCCAACAATACATTATTACCATCTTAGACAACCCATCATAATACAATGCTTATTCTCCATCCTGGACTGGACCAAAATGTCCAAGCAACCAGACAATTGCAAGTTATTCATACCCCAACAAAAAAAAAATTTGATGTAACACCTCAATATCTTCAAAGATTGAATGGGCCACCAGCGACACTTGTCTATCGCCTCAAGGTGTGCAATATGTATTCTGCATAAAGATCCCTGCATCATCGACGTTAAATTAGTCTTAGTTAAGGCAAAATTGTACGTGATGTGCTGAACCGGCGCAGAAAGGTGCTAATTGAGCAGAATATGATGTCCCTGTTCTAATCTGCTGATTTGTGCTCAACTATTTGGTGTCTTGATAGTGTTGAGACAACGAATGTTGATTGTGAACTTACATGGAATACTGAATGGCTCCAGTTGCGGTAGATGAGGGTAGAAAATCATTCACAGCGACCTCCTTGTTCTCGTTCTTCTTGTCTGTACAATCATTAAGGGAAACAGCGGGCTTCCAATCACAGACACCAGAAAATCTCAAAGGTGAAAAGGATACAATCTTCAAAAAAGCGGCGTATTTCTGAAAGGCGGTGAGGTGGGAGCTGTTTGATGTCGGTATAGTGCTTATATTCCGGATCATCAGCGCAGACTGCGATTATTTTATCATCTTTTTCTCCCTGGATAAGACCAAAAGAAATTACCCAATCTTTATGTAAAAGCAAGCGCGGACATCTTTGTTTCTTTCAATTAGTCTTTTTTCTTTTGGAGGAGGGGAAAGTACCTGGTCAATCATGGGCATCAGTCCAATGGCTCTTGCACGTAGAAAGCAACCGGGAACGACTGGTTCCTGTTGAATTCATTCATTGAGTTAAACCAATATTGCCTTTACATCATGTGATTTGCACCATCCAAAACTCATCTGAAATGTAAAGCTAGAGAGGCCAGTGTTGCGCTTTCAAAACAATTAATAAATTCAGACTAACCAAATTCACATTATCGGTGTCTAACATCTTTCCGTGGAAGCTCAAAGCAGGTTTTTCACCAATGGCTTTCCTTACAGAATGTGAGCTATAGTAATACGAATTTACAATATTCATCCTTCCTTTCACTCAGAGAGCAAGTTCGCAAGATTGCCAGGGAAGAGGGCCATATGTTAGATCATACAAAGGAGGAATTCCTTAAAAAGTGGAAAAGCCAAAAAATGAAAACCACATTTCCATATGCATAATTACGCTGTAAGCTATTGTCGATAAACTGGTTTGAGTCCACCAAATCAGCTCAACCTTTCCTATCACGATACTAGCAATTGAATAACCTAAGAAAAAACTACTATAGCAGAAGGCCCTTTGTCTAGTTTGACGAGTTGAGGAGATATACTGAACAGCAATGAAGAAGTAAAAGAGATCACCTGCATGAGAACTAATACATCAAGCGGATCATTGTCTTCACATAATGTTCGGGGAATGAAGCCATAGTTATGAGGATAGACTACAGATGAGTATAATATCCTGTCAACCTGCACATAAAAATACAATGATTCAGGAAAGCAATGAGGCAGTAAAGAAACATAAAGGGAAACTGTTTAAGCAGGAGATAATAAACTGAAATTCGGACGAATGTGATCCCCTCGGTAAGGTTCATTTATCATTTCTCCTCCTTCATCCAAATCTCCAACTATTTCGAGTTATGAACGGTAACTACTAAACGTGGACAAAATGATGTAGAAACATCTAAGAATTGAAATGGCAGACGATCTCCACATAGCCAAGACACTTAGCAGGGCTAGATCTACGAGAGATTTTGCCTTGGATGAACTCATACCTTGATGAGTCCAGTCTTCTTGTCAAGTTCATACTTGACCTTGCTTCCCTTTGTTATCTCAACAACCTTAATTGTTAGAGGCAGAAAGGAAGGGAAAAAGATTAGAGAGCACACGAAATCATGTTGCTGGGACGAATAGATTTGAGGAGATAATTGAGAAAAACTAGTTGTTTATCCAAGTCCAAGTCTATCAGGAATTATGAATCTTATATTTCCATTTTCGATCAGACAAGCAAAATTCAGAATATCTTGGAGTGTACCGAGTTAGAAACATTTCAAATAGACTTCTAGAAAGAAAACATTTTGGTTCCTCTTCGGAGCCAAAGTAGAAGCTTATGATAATCAGCACTCGCATTTACATGATTAAGTTGGTATGGAAACCTACACAATTGAAAACTTGGGGAGCTTCAGGTCCTGGAGAGAAAATTAAGGGAGACATATTAGCAAGTTTATCGTCATCACAAAATCATATTGACAACAACGATATTATCAGCAATTGAAGGATGGGGAAACACCAATTTCAAGATCATGCCAAGGATGAGCAGCAACCGATCTCCTTGACAATGAGGAAAGAATCCGCTCATTCAGGCGCGGGACTGGTCGATCTGAAGGGCTTCCATCACCTTCACTCATTTCGACTTGGTGAGAGACTGCGGGCAAAGAGAGACGAGTTGGATTCGCAACTTAAGAAGTGGAGATATGTCTCATCTCATCACGTCACAATTCTTACGTTCGCCTAACAAGTAAATAGGCTACACTAAACTGCGCCAGGATCAAAGAAAGATGCTATAATTTTGTATAGGCTCTTGTGAGGAAGCACAAGGAAGAAATCGGTGCCGATGCAAGCAAGGAGGACAGCGTACCTGCAGAGGTAGAGAGAGAAAGGATTGTAAGAGGAACATAAGAGAGGGGCATATGTTATATACGCGTGGGGTGTGAGTGGTTAAGCATGAACTTGGCTGTCAGAGCATTAAGCAGAGAGGAGACAGGTTGTGCTTCCACATGTTGGGGGTGGGGTTTGTTTGGTTATTTTTAGATCCTGGATCCGTGGATGTCTCCTCCCCAGATGCGCAAAACCTGGCAATTCCTTCAACACCACTATAATCATCATCGCTGTCCACAAATCTTCGCAAAGTCTTTGCATGCAACGTTGGAGTGGTGCGGCATTTGGTTATTACACTTCTGTCTCCAGTGAATCCGCTTGATCATATGCTTCAACATTAGTACTATGCTGTTTAGCAATAAATAAATGAAAAAAAAACAAAACAATTAGAATTGTGATTTAGCAGGTGGTCTCCCAGATCAAATCTGAAGCTGGTCAGACCAGACACTTGTGAGAAAATATTAAGTGGTTTGCGAGCATCACGTCGGCCGTTAATGTGGCGTGCATATTTTACTCTCATCCACTAACAAATGGACACATAATTACTAATGTGTATTAAAAAAATGACGTGAAATTTCTTGTTTTTTTCCTTCCTTCTTCAGCACTCCTCCTTCAGCCTCCGCTCCGCTGGGCTTGGCTACCTCCACCGCCCCACCGTGGCCACCACCGTCCGCGGCAAAGTTGTTGAGCTTGTCGCCGGCAACCATGGACGAGCCGAGACTCAAGCTGAAGCAGCAGACCAGATCTGGCTGTTGAACGACGGTGGATCACCGCGTCCAGGCCAACCTCCGCATCCACCTTCTCCGTTGTCCCGGCGGCTAAGTCTTGGCCGCGAGCGCTCGGCCATGGACAGCCTCTCGTCCACAGATCTGAGCGACGACCTCCGCGGCCAAATCTGGCGTTCTTTCAAAAACCTCGCGGCCATGAACAGTGGCTCGAGTCATTTGACCCTACCGACGGGATGAAGTTCTGGGAATGAAGTTCTGTGAACTGCGTGGGGTTTTCTCGATTTGTGTTTCAAGATGCCTACTGCTCCAGATTTGAATTTCGTTGGTGAATGAACACAGGAAGCAGAAGCGCTCGTCCATGGCCAACCTCCGCGCGATTTATGGACGAGCCACCGTCCATGGCCGCCCAACCTGCTCAAGTCATGGCTTCAGATCTGGTGTTCTCTCGCGGCCATGGATGGTGCCTTGAGTCATTTGGCCATAGATTTAAAGTTCGTCCACCTATTGCTCCAGATCTGGAGTTCGTTCGTGGATGAACAGAGGAAGACGAAACGCTCGTCCATGGCTGACCTCCGCGCGATTTATGGACGAGCCACCGTCTATAGCCACCCCTCCTGCGCGTCTTCAGATCTGTGACGAGAGGTCGTGCCGCCATCGCCAGTGGATGGGCGGCCGTCCATACCGGCCGCCGCCATCCATGCAAACCCAGACGAAGGAGTGCGTTGTTGAAGAAGGAAGAAAAAAAAGAAATTCCATGTCATCTTTTTAATACACGTCAGCAAACGGCCATGTGTCTATTTATTAACGGATGAGAGTGAAATATGCACGTCGCATCAATCGTTAACATGCCGTTTACAATCCACTGAATATTTTCTCATCACATGAGCATCTCAAATTACGTTGACTTTATGGTATGCAGGTCAAGATGTTTCTGCAAACATTTATGGTGTTTTGTTTCTCTCCCACCTACCATACGTGCGCGTAACTAGCATTATATTTTTCGATATCATTTTTCGAGTTCTTGCTAAGTTTTAGCTTCTCCTTCCCATAATAAAAAAAACCCACATACATACGCAAATTCTATTAGTGTCATGGACCTTTTTCCGGCCGAAGATTGCTATGTGTTTATAGTTTTACTGAGTTTAAAAGCTGAAAATGAACACCAGGATGTGTTTGTGATAGCTAAAATCAATCATATAATATATCTATCTATCTACCTATCTAAAATTGGAATTGAGAGAATGTCCATTTATGTTAGGAGTAAGCATGGTTTCAAGATAGAATCTAGAACTTGAGAACCTGACCGGCGGGAATATGTAGGTTCTAGATTCCAAGATATACAAGGTAGGTTCCAGATATCAAAAATTAAGGAACCTGCTTCGACGAGTAGGTTCCAGGTTATAAGTAAGTGGAACCCGAAACCTAAAAAAGTTTTTTTATATTTTTTCTTGATCTATGTCTTCGCGTGATCCTGCAGTGTTTCATGATGTTAAATGACGAGTGTATAATCTGGAACCACTAATTTGAACTTTCATTTTATAACTTATTAACGTTTCATATTCTTCGTGTGTATAAATATAAATTGTAATCAGTAGATCATAGCACTAAGTAGTAGTCATTAAAGGTGATGATTCACTGCAATTATTCAATTAATATTATAGGTGGAACCTGGGTAGACCCTGTGACATAATAGGTTTTAGGTTTCAAAAAATGAGAAACCTATTATCATGGGTAAGTTCCAAGTGGAACCAATACGAAATATGGAACCGCTCACCCCTGGTATCGACTCACGCAATGACTTCTCATTTTAATTATATTTATTTGAACCATAATGTCAGGAAAATTAGTCTTTTGTATTCTCTTTGGTAAGTAACAAACTTGTTCAGTATTGTTACGTTCATTTTCATTTTGTTTAACTAAAAATGACATTAAAAAAAAAGAACATGTTAAACCTGGAACCTGGTTCCAAGTTCCAACGGGTAAGTTTTAAGTTTTAAAAAATGAGGAATTTATACTTGAGGGTAGATTCCATGTGGAACCTGTAAGGAACCTAGAACTGCTCACCCCTAGTTTATGTGCTCGTCACAATTGGTAATCCCTAAACTTTATCTCTTATTAACTTCAATTGATTTATGGTGTATTTTCACCGTACCCAAATTATAAAATAAAGATTATATCTTTTCCAATTTCATATACCCAAAATCTAGAAAACTTATTAGTAAAAAGTAATCGAAGTTTACGTGAAAACTATTGTGATTTTAAATTATATACAGTATGTGATGGCATGTTTTTACTATATATGGAATATATGCACTAAAAGTCCTAAAACTTGTTACGAAAGTGCAATTGAGTTATAAATCTTGCAAAAAGTGCAATCGAGTCTCAAAACTTATCAAATTGGTTCAATCGAATCATAAAGTTAACACAGTCTAAATTACTAATGGAAAATATTGACGTGGTGCTGACGTGCCTTATTTTATTACTTTTCTTGAAACACATGGCGATGATTTGGCGCCCAACAAGCATCACATAAAAAAAATAAAAAATATATAAATTAAATAAAAAAAGATAAAAGTTTAAAAAAAAAAAAAAGAAAGGACCTACAACCAACGGCTATGGCCAAGCACTCGCTGGTGGCCGTCACCATAGCTATCGAGAAGTGCCGGCAGAGGTCGTCTAGGCCTTCTCGAAGCCCATCGACCCTCGCCAACCCGGGCAAGGCCCCATCAATCCCCGGCAAGAGCCAACAATTCTCGCTCAGATCTGGGGCAAGGGTCATGCCCTCCCCTAGATCGGGACCTCGCCCGGGGCCAACAAGGGTCGCCAAGCTTTGGGAATGATAGTTGCAAGATCATGGTTATGCGAGGATATGAGAACCTTATGATAATTATAGAAGAAGTACGAAAAATAACTCAATTACTTTTTCAGTTGAAATAAAGAAATATGGCTATTACTGATCACCTTCTTCTTGTAAAAAAAATTAAACTTATCAACTTCTTTTTGTTTAATGAATTAGCGGTTAAGTAAATACAGTTTATATGAATCGCCAGCCAACAAACATAATGAAAACAAAATCCAAAGAAGAAAATCAAAAGTTGGGACTCGGAAACTAAAAGCCCATTTCTAGAAGTATGCATGATTATCATGAGCCTTTGTCAATCATATTTTTTTGCTAATAATCAGTGCTTTGTCAAATTAAAAAATAAAAATCTCTGACTAACTAATAGAAGCAAAAAATCAAAGATTTGGAACTTGAGGGAAAATAACCAAAAAAGTCATTAACCTATTGCACTTGTGTCAATTTAGTTCTAAACATCGTTAGCGGGTGTTAGGATAATAAAATTTGATTTCCAAAGTTTCGTACCAAGTGATGCTTCTTTGTCTTTGCGAGGTGTTAATTATGGCTCACACATCGCTTGGTATATGAAGTATTTTTAGATCAATCTTAACATATTTAGCATTATCCAGAGCATGGGTTTCTTAGAGCAACGGGTGTTATGATAATCAAAATGAAATGTTGAGGATTGGTTCACGATATGGACAACTAATAGGACGACGGACTCCTAGAGGCGGTCCAAGGGTGTTTCTTGATCGTGAAATTTGATTTTCTAAGGATTCAATTTTGCACGTTAAGAACTTCAAGTATCAACATTTTATGTCTATGTATCAACATTTTATGTATATTAAAAGTTTCGGGTGTTTCAAATTTAAAAAATCAAATTGTGTGCGCCGGTAAATTGAAAATGGCAAAAGGTAAAACTGTAAGAGACAATCTCCTTCCAATATCACTTTGTCCACTCTAGAGAAATCTCTTTATTTGACCTCACTAGTGTGCACAACTCTTTTCGGTCTGTCAATGGCAAATTTGCAGAACTGAGTCCAATCCTCAACATTTCTTAATGAATGATGCTGGAGATATATATATATATATTGAAGTTAGATGTAAATTTATTCACGAAGTAATAATGTCGGAATTTCATTTTTCACAGCTTAATATAGCTCACCTATCTGAATATTCATAGTTTTCTGACCCAATTTGTAAATCAAGGTTTAATGTCTTTAGCATTGTTCTCCAAATGATATTTGAATAAAACCTGACATTTGCAAGATCCAATGGGATTGGTCAAGTGCTTAAAAGGTCCGAATAAAGTCTATAGTGCACCACTACGATCAACTTTTGATCCGCCTCCAACGATCTCTTCCTTTCCAAGAGGTAGAGAGGGTGAATGGGCAGTCGAAAGAGAGAAAACAATCAAGGATCATTGCACCATTCACCACTTAGCCTCCAAGAAGGCACCCCCCCGGGACACTTCATCTCATTCATAAAATGCCAATTTCTTAGAATTTGAAGTTTATAAAATGCGCTTCACCATTTGCCACAACACAGGCGAAACATCCCCGTCTCTTCAAATACATGCCTGTCTGATAAATTTGCACTGGCTGAAGTTCCTCAGTTTTGGAGGAGATTATCTCGAAAGTGCCTCCACCTATCTAAAGAGAGAACCCTCCGCACAAAGGAACTCGCGAGAAGGAACACAATAACCTGCTTCTGTGGTTTGCGACCAATATGCAAGGCAAAGATAGTCAGATGCTAGTTCAGCAGATCAATCGGGCAGTCATCTGATCCCACAGGAAAAGCTTATGGCCACTGAATTGGTGGCTCCCATCTCATTTCGACCATGACTAAATATTTCCAAATGGAGTATCGGCGTTTCCGGCTTGCACATTTGGAAGAATTCCAATCTGATTAAGACCGGTTTCCGGTCTCAACAGCTTAGCTAAAATTAGGTTAAAGAAAAGATTGCCAACTGATGATATCAACCGAAAATAAAACTACAGTCGAGCAACTTTGTTGCTAGGAAGATCAGATGAATGGTATAGCTTATTACTAATGATAGCCCTTCCTGGTTACATCAGTGCAACAAGACTAGATCATTTCGGGTGCTTTGAATTTACATAGCCAATAGTTTACGGATATTGGTGGAGACTACAATAAGAAACACTCCAAGAACGTTACAGGAAATAGCTCTCGTCTAAGGTTGTTGACGCCGACATGTGCTCTGCACATTCCAATTGCAGAAACAGAGAATGTTGCACCTCTTGCCAGCAACCACCATTTCAGCTGCTTCCAGTAACCTCACCATATATGTCCTTGATCTTCCTGAATAGAGCTTCCCTGAAATGTCATTGACCTGATGTCAGGTCTGAGATGTTTGGAGAGGCTTACGCTCCCAAGATCAAAACTACAGGATATCTTGGGAGTTTCAGAGTGAAAATTCTGAAATCAATTTTGGCAACTTACCTATCTGGTTTGAAAACAAGGTTCTTGTACGCAAACCACTGCAAAAGTAGACACAAGAGGGCAATATGAGATGAGAATTACGGATTTTATCACACTGATGTCTGCACATTATCAGATGTATATATGTATAAACTGAGAGATTCGCCGTAACTCAGTTGATCGAGGCTAAAAAGGACATCTAGTAGAATTCATGCAAATGGCATGAATCCACATGTTCACCTCATGACATAAGCTCTTAAATCGCTTTTAGACAGAAGCATCGCGATCATAAACTGTACAGAACGAGGGTAATTATGCTGATTTTGGGGGAGGGGGAAGTCTAATGAAGCAGATTTTGGAAGCCTGATGAACTCACCCCAGTATATCCAATGCCCACCAGCTCAAGAACGCCAGGAATCAGGGGAATCCTATCGATCGCCTGAAACCAAAATGAATCCACCCCCGCGACGAGCTCAGTCAGTAGTACCAATGACTATCTTTCTTCTTTTTCTTTAGTGAAAACAAAGAGAAAAGGAGAGCCTCACCCAGATCATTCCCGTAGAGACCCAGAGGGCAACCACACCAGCGACCGCCAGCGAACTGACGGCATACTTATCTTCCACTTTGTCCCACTGGTTGAACAAGGCACGATACCGACCAATCAATCAACTTTCACAATTTGACCTTTTCTTATGACAAGGGACAAAAATAAGAACGGCGGATATGGAGTGGAAGAATTACAGCTTCTTTGGAGGATTTGAAAATCTCAGGGAGCTCGGCGGCGGCGACTTCGGCAGGAGCCTCACCAGTAGCCATAGCCGCCACATTGCGCGCAATCTTACGACCTGAAGAAGAACGCGTTGTATAGCAAAAAAAGAAGAAAAGGGGGGATCAGTGACAGTGAGTAGAGTAGAGTAGAGACGGAGAGACACGAGGGAATGTCATACAATAAGCGGAAGCAGAAGAGAGAGGTGGAGAGTGGAGAGCAGGGGGAGGGGGGAGGGAGGTCAGGAGGGTCTGGCTCTTCTGGAGCTGAGGTTGACGAGGGGCCTTGCCGTCCACAACAAGCGTCGACAGTGCGGAGGAGGATGAGGCGGTGCTGGTCGACGCCATCTTCGTTTGCCAAGAGCCAAACTCCGCACCCCTGGTCACAGCGAAGCAAAAGCAAACAAGAGAGAGAGGGGGTCAAGGTTATGTGTTTTGGAGGGGAGGGAGAGAGCCACTCGTTGCTGCTGCTATGGTGCGGATATTGTTGCTGACATGGCTGCACCAGAGCCTTTTCTCACCTCCCTGTGGATAGCTTTTCATTTTTGAACAACAGTCCATCCAACTTCCACAAAACAGGGAACCTCCCAAATATCTTCCCTCGTCCCTCCTTCCATCACCACCTTCGTACCAATCATTTCCGTCACGGAATCTTAAACTTACTTTGGATTTCCGTTTTACCCCTTCTGGCCCGTGACCATTCCATCTAGATTCAACCATAGTATGACTCAACCTTTTCTAGAGGTGGACCAAAATATTACGTACAAATATCTTACGTATTCTGAAAGCATATGAACAAAATTATGATATGGGATTTCTTCCCTGTTCTGACCCTTTTTCTTTTCTTTGGATAAATCAACAAATAGAATAGGAACAGGAAAGTGCCCGGGATTCCTCGGGTAATTCATCCCATACGTCCAAGTTTAAGTGACCGATGTGTCCAAATTTGGACCCTTTAATGTGTTTATGATGAGTTTAGAGGATAGGCCCAACAATATTATGATGCTCTTCTTTTCAGGCAAGTGAACAGCCGAAAGGAATGAACGGAATGATGGCCTGCATTGACAACGGGAATTCTCACCTATTTCTTCCCCCACTTCTCCAGCCCTTTCTCTTTTTACCGTTGTCTCTTGTTTTCTTTCGCCCCGTGCAAATACTCTTTTTCTATTCTACATGACATGTGATTTCATGCATCGGGGCAAGAGAATCTTGAGTAATCGGAGTAAACACAACGGCATAAGGCCCTTTTCAAATGTCAACCAAACAATAATTATGGATGATTAAGGCCAAGACTAGGAATATCAAGCAGTGCCATGGGGCCATCATCACACAATCCTGGTTTATATATAGATAGTCACAGAGTAAGAGAACTTCTGTGTCTTTTGGAATCACTGTCATGGAGAGGAGAGGCCTCAGGCGGCAGCGAGCTCAGCCAACATGTACACATCCATTAACAAATGATCTCTGACTTCCATCCGTCTAGGATATAAGTTTGATCTGCTGCAAGCACAAGAAGTAGCTTACTTAGCTCGATCCGCAACATGGGCAATTGCCTTTCTAGTAAAGGGTTTCGGCAGGTCGAACAAATCGTAGAAGTGGCAACGACTGCCAGTGGCATCATGCAGTTCAAGGCACCCATCACACCGCAACGCATCACCAATGAATTCCCAGGTCATGCCATCTTCCGGAGCAGTGACCCTTTCTTAGGCCCTCTTCTTCACAACGAAGAGCTTCATCCTGGAGAATTGTACTACTTGCTCCCACTTCAGTCATTTAGGGGATCCATATCGGCTACATCTCGACCCAGCTACCGCATTTCTCTCGATCATCAGGGAATGATGCCCGGAAAGGCAGACCCTATGGTGCTTCCTAGATATAACAGCGCTGGAGTGTGGAAGGTGAAGTTACTCATAAGCCCTGAGCAGTTAACCGAGATACTGTCTCAGGAGGCTCACACAGAGGCACTGATCGAGAGCCTCCGAACTGTGGCCAAGTCTGGTCATGTTGCTGGTAATGGAGCATCTTCCGTGGGAGATTCCGAGTACTGCAGCCTCTCCCAGAGTTAAACGGCGTCCTTCATGTGTTATGTTTGTTCTTATGTTTGTTTACTCTTCTTCATGTTGCGTTCCTCGAAGTAGCCCATCTTTCACTATGATTGTGGTGTAGGTAACAAATGTATCTACCAAAGTCACTACTCAGAAAATATCTCTGTGGATATTGGACAAGTCTAGAGGACTCTCGCTCTTTCATCGACCTACACTGAAGAGCATAGCCAGCTGAATCATAGCCCGATACTTATATTATACTATCTCCTCCAGCTAAGAAGTCTCAGAAATTTCCCATTACACGCTTTGGAAGCAACAGAAGATGTTATACATCTTGGTAGCCAAGTAAGTTTAATGGTGGAACATCACCAGATAAAATTGAGCATCCCCATTGAAGAAGCTGAAGGATAAATTGAATTTGGTATACTTTTACTATCTCTCTTAAGCATAAGAAGGGTCGTATGTTTAAGATGGGTTGTTGCAGAGTCCATCTTGACTACTAGAACTAGTAAAATACATTCTGTGGCTTAAATAAAACGATAGAAAGAGTCGTAAGAGCTACAAGAAGACAACGGTGCTGTTAGCAGTAAGTCAATTTACTTAATGGTTTTGAGTCTTTTGACCCAAAAATATACTAGCCTTTGCAGTAAGGGTTAATTTTGAAGCCTATGTAAGGATGATCATAGGTTGAATAGGACCGCTGTTCTAACTGTTGCCGTTCTAAGATCAACAATCTATCTAGGTCAACTCATGTTGGAGTAAGATGCTTGACATACAGAATTCACAGCAACTGTGTCGGCAAGCGACTGAGCTCTTTAGCTCTAGCTTATTTTCTGCATGAGTGAAAAAATGCTTGAAAGTTTGTATTTTGTTTTAATGTCACCGCGTGTCCAACACCAGTTGCCACTGATTAATCCTCAGGGGATGTGGCCCAACAAAAGCAAGTCTCCTGACACGTAAGGCTCAAAGTTCGCCTTCATAAGCGTTCCTATCAAACTGAACATCAGGAAAAAAAATTCATTTGCTCTGACAATTAAAAAGAACCAGGCAGTGGCCTTAATTATGTTGGTTCCAAAGCGTCTTTAACCACTGCCGTTAGCTTCGTAGCAGCCTCTCTCCCAACAGGAGAGAAACTACCACGATTTGCTATTCATCCACCTATTCACAATGCCAAAAAAGCTGGCAGTTGGATCATAGAGTCAAATAATTTGTAATGATCAACAGTCATTGGAAATCCTAAGGTATAAGTAGAGGCCCTCCATGACGGCATCAATTGCACGTTTCCTTATCCTAGAAACTGTCAAACAAGGTGATATTATAGAAATCAGTTAAATATACAAAATTATACTAAAAAAGAGAGTCAGAACGAGAGAGTGAAAAAAAAAGAAATTTAAGAATCAAGATAACATTCAGCAAAGGTTCGATCTCCTTCACTAAAGATGGCTTAAAACCCCGCCGCTGACACAAGCTGCCATGTCCTCCACACGTCCTTTTCTTATGCGGAATGCCAGTGCTCAGATTAAATGTGCACAGGGTGAAGACAAACAAAAACTTTAGCAACTGTATCTGACGGTAAATTTGGTCTGATTTCTGTGTCACCTAAACAAGGGTATTAAGAAAGAGTCAAGTTCTTTGATCCCAGCTGTAAATTCAAGATTTAGGCCGGAAGGAAGGAGAGAGAGAGAGAGAGAGAGAGAGAGAGACCTTAAATCAGCAGTTTCGTCAGATTGCCAAACTATATCCTTCAAACCCGACGAGAAGCTCTTATAGAACTGCAATATGGCACATTACTCAGCATACAAAATACTAGACATCATCACCCATAATTTATTCGTCTTGTATGTAAAATACAGATGAAGTGTCGCACTTAAAACCACTTGATTATGGCTCAAATGTAAGAACTGGTATTCTTTTCAGGGATACATAAAATTTGAAAGACTCCTCACCTCCTAAATATCATATGTATTCAAAATCTATTAAAATTATAGTAACTGGACTCCCATCTCATCATTAAATCACCAAAGCAGGAATTTGTGGAGTGTTTATAAAAGGCTTGTTTTAGAAAATCAATTTACTATAGTATTAACTCGAGATAAACTCCACTAATCATTCATGAGATCCGAATAATGAAACCAAGCTCCCTTGAAAATTTACGAAAAGGAAGTAGAAAATAAATTTTCAAAATTATTAGAAAATTCCCTCATGGAAACCCAACTACTGCTAAATTACCTCGATCATGCCTCAGTTGCTCCACTCATAAAAACAGATGCTCAAAAATAAGATCCAAGAAAGACAAATCAGGATCTGTTTAGAAAACTGTCAAACCTCATTAAAGAAAATATGCTCTTCTAAAAATATCATCTTTCACAAAAGTAACCTCCAAAGATTTTTCAAGACATGTGAGGCTTATAGTGGGATTACTCCTACCAAATTAGAAGTTTGCAATAAAAACTTATCAAGGAAAAAAAAACTAACTTCATGTTGTTTTCTTTATATGGGTTAAATATGTCTGTCCCAGAGACATGATCAGCTGTTTACTTCTATATGTTTCGAAAACAAACCAAACCGAAAAATAAGTACTTGCCTTATGAAACTCCAATGTGTCACCACCAATTTTACGAAGCTCAACCATGTGGAGTGAAGGAGCCACCTCAAAGACCTGGAAGTGAAGAAGACACCATTTCTTTAAATAATAAAAAATGACACCAAAGCTGCTTCAACAGGAAGTATTGGCTAGTCTAAAAATTAGCATAAAACATTAGAAGAAAATGGATTACAATAGTCCTTCCTAGCTAATGACAGAATATATTAAAGGCAGAGACTGCATAAGCTACACTGCCATAGCCACTGAGCTTTGGTAAGCTAGAATCTCAATAAATCACAGCACAAGTTGAGATTCCCACGCTTATGCAAACCAAGTCAAGCAGCTCCATAACCATATTGAATGAGGGTGAACAAAAGAGTTGGTTCCTTCGTCACATTTACGTTCACAATCTGCCATTCAGGGGCGAGGGGCCCCCTTTGTGAGGGTTACAGTTCCACCTAGCTGTCACTTTCCCTACCTCGTTTGTTATGATGATTCACCAACTTGGTTCTTTTAGAGTATTAATTCCTATGATTCTGTATCTGAAAATCTCAACAGATTTACCTTACAAGTTATTAGAAGACCATACCTCTGTAGCCACGGAAAGGTGGCCTTTTCTTCCAGTTTTATCACCCCGCAGTTTCATCTGCAATCATTTGAGAAATTACCAATCAACAACATTATGGGAAAATGAAGTACCACAAACATTGAAAATTGCAAGACGGTCTTTGCCAAGTGATTGCCTTGTAGTTTCTTTTATGAACATTAAAGCCCAAAGGCTTTGCAGTTTCCTCAATTTTAGACATGATTTCGTTTGCAGGGTGCTGAGAAGCAAATCGGGTTTCTCGCTTCACAAGGTCCTACATCAGAAGACCCAAGCAAAAAGAGAGTTAAACCAAAATCATCCAGCAACAGTAAACAATTACAGAAACTTCAGTGAATGCTGTGAATTGAGCAGATCAACACCAGACTTTCTATTCAAGAATCAAGCTTATACCTTCACTAGTCTATAGAGTGAAACCTTCCTCATTCTCAATTCAAACGCAACCTTCCCTTCCCTCAAGACTATATAGATCTCCATCTCATATCATACTTGTCACACAAGTTAACAAACAGTTTTTATGGGCACAACAAAGCAGTAGTCCGTACAACAGATACCACTGCAGACTGCTCAAAAAATTTAAAAAACAATTGCCAAAAGGGTCATTTCCATATGTCAGGTCAACACCCACTCAATGATGAGCACAAACTCAAGACACTATTCAACATGCGTCATGAAGTATAAACTCCTGCTCACTCATCCACCGTTCTGTGACTTCATCGATACACAGTTAGAAATGAATGCTTCATTGGATATGATTTCATCTATGGAGAGGTCCACAGCACATAAGCAGTTCATAGAAATGAACAATGCGATTTAGCAGTTTGGCGCAATACCATAACCACGTACCATCTGCTTCTCAAATAAACTTTCGAGATTAAAGCTTTGTGACCTAGAAATAAGCTCAAATGCATTCATGGATTCAGGCCTCTCTTTCCTCTCTGTCACAAGATGTTCCTGGGGAAGAAAATGTGATAGTGGTAGCTAAGTATAAAAAGAGAAAAGTTTCAAATTGAAAAGACATCCATTAGCATGCTTTAGAAATAATAAAGTCATTGAAGTATAGATACATGAAAAAAAAATTTCCTCACCTGTGAATCATTGAAAGCAGCATCAATGTCGTCAAGATTTACCTCCTCTTCCTGCTCAAAGCGAGGTGGCCTGTAACCCTTCTTGAACCATTCGTCTTCCCGGATTTCAGGAATTGTTATTCGCTGAAACAGGTTCAACTTCTCGCTTTAAAGAATGAGCATACTTATCTAGTTAACCAGTCTCCTAAAGTACGAGTGTGAGAAAATGAAAGAGGAAACTAGAACACGTCGGAGCTAACCGTGAGAGGACTTGGATCAAGAATACGTTTAATAAGATTCTTTGCACCAGATGAGAACCATGAAGGACATGCGAAATCAGCATTGCAGATCTGAAAAGATTCTCATGAGTACAAGGACATATTTCAAGGTTGGATTTTGAAAAAATTGAATATCCTCACCTTTCTGTATAAAGCAATGAGATTGGCTTCATCAAATGGCAAGTATCCAGCCATTAATACAAAAAGAATTACCCCACAAGACCAAATATCGGATGATGTACCATCATATCCGTTATCAGTCAAGACCTGAAAAGGGAAATATACGTGCTATACATTAAAGAATACAGAAAAGGTCAGGAGAACTAGAGATGAAGCCTCTTGAGTTCGAGATTCAGACCTCGGGAGCTACATAATTCGGGGTTCCACAGGCGGTATGAAGCAGCCCATCCTCCTACACAATGGCAAAACAGAGAATATCTTTCCTTAAGCTCATAATATAGATACTCATCTTCTCTTGACATCGAATCCTATATTAGTTTCAGAAGTGCTCGCTAAAGAAAAAGAATAGACCATGTGTCATCATAAATGTAGAGATAATGATTTGTACAGACTGTGCATCAAACATTATGAAGTACAAACTAGACTTTGCTTCTTCCTACGGAAGGAAAAGCAAATTTTTAAGAACAATAAAGCTTAGGCAAGGAGCACTTGTAAATTAAGGAAAGGCCATAGATTTTGCGTACACCAAAATCGCGTCCCCATATTAGCAATAAAAGAAGAAACTGATTTAGAAAAATGTACCGTAGCCCTGCTTTACCATTGCAGTCTTGAATGACCAGTGAAAAGCGATGAATAATGACCTAACACTGTATAGACATAGAGAAGAGACCACATAAATCTCAAGTAATAGATTAGAGTACTTGCCCTCACTTTCTTTGAGAAAGTACTCAATCCAAAATCCGAAACTTTAAGAACTCCATAGGTGTCTAGAAGCAGATTTTCAGGCTGCAACAAGAGCAATATTATATAGAAATGCTAATTGGAAGTCGGGAATATAGGACATGTACGAGCAAAATCTCATAAAAAGTGAAATCAAGAAAAAGGAAGAATCTCATTGACCTTCAAATCTCTATGATAAACACCCCTGCTATGACAGTAGTCCACAGCGTCAACGAGTTGCTGAAAATAGCGCCTGGCATCATCCTCTCTTAGCCTTCCATGTTTTGCCTGGGAGTTAAACATAACACTGTGTTAGAAGTTGAGAATTTCCCTAATCACAGGTATGGAGGTGCTGCACAAATGTTTTATCTTAGCAATATGAGGCCAAACATGGATACAATTGCTTACTATTTCGTCAAAGAGCTCGCCACCATCAACAAACTCAAGAACAATGTAGATCTTTGTTTTGCTGGCTATGACCTGTATATGCGCAGAATGGAAGACGTTTGTCAGGTGCTATTCACAATGCAAGTATCTTAGTTTCGAAGCAGCGACTACTGTGGGCTAAAATGGGCACGCAACTGCATGCTTTAATTCATGATTGGTACGAAGATGAAAGCCAACTGAACCTGTAAAAGCATACAGCGGCAAATGCTTGGAGCAGAAGTACCATACTTCACTGTGAAGGAAGAAAAAATGAAGAGAATGAATACCTCGAAAATTTTGATAACGTTTGGATGCTTGATCAGCTTCATGGTTGATATTTCTCTCTTTATCTGTCCAAAAGAAACAAAAGCAGCGGAATCAACAATTCCTGAAGGTTGGGAAAGTGCTGTGAGACAAAAATTGAGAGCATGACAGCAAGAAAAAAGAAGACCATTGGAAAAAAGAAATCGTGGCACAGGTAGGCAGTATGAAGAATTTCTAGGGCAACTCCACATCATTTCTGGTAATCAGAGACGAAGCAGATGCAGCCAACTTAACAGCATATTGGTCAGGGTAAATTCAACTTAACCGCTATCTATCAGAAAGAAAATGCCCCACAATTGCCTTAGAATGGATACGGATGCGACGGGCCAAAGTAACAAAGAAATTCTGAAGATAGTATGTTTCCGAATGCCTCAACACCAACCAAGACCGAAAAAATAAAAAAGAAAAGCAAAGCAAAAATATCGAGACGGTCTCTGCAGTGGACAAGCATTATGGTTGAGTTTGACATGATGATATCAAGGTTCCATTCAACGAACGCATAAGCGATGAAAGAAGTAACGGCATTGGATACATGATGGATGGTATAAGAGCTGCACGGATCAGTGTACGATTCGGTACAAAGCGAGAGAGAGAGAGAGAGACCTGCTCGACCATCTTATGACGGAGGACGTGATGGCGGTCGATGATCTTGATGGCGAAGGAGTCGCCGGAGTCGAGGTGCTTGGCGAACTTGACCTTGGCAAAGCTGCCTTCCCCGATCGTCTTGCCAAGCTCGTACCTCCCCACGCGGGTCCTCGTCGCCGGTACCTTCACGCTCATTTCTCGCCCCCCAGGCTGTGACCTTCTCGCCTTTTCTCTTAGATGGGTGGACACCAGAAGAGGGGAGAGGTGGACGGGACAGGAAGGCCAATTGCAGGGCACGAGTAAAACGGGAACGTAAATCTCTCTCTCTCTCTCTCTCACGGAAGGGTGGTGGCCCCGTGTCTGGGAGATAGATAAAGAGAGACGATGACGATGACGATGATATCGATGGTGTGGGTGGTGGTCAGAAGGTCCCACCCGGCTATTCGTCTTGGAATTTAGCGGTCCTAATCCCCCTAGTTCAGCCAGAGCATTGTGTAATTCCAGGAAAGTAAAAACTCTCACTTAGATTTGACGAGGCTCATCATCAGATGAACGACCAACTGTTTTCGACAGTACGGATACAACAACGCATGACGGCTTGATAATAATGCGTCTCCGTTCATGCGGGCTGACGCACACACGTGTGTTCCCCAGGAGACTCGCCCAGTCAGAGAGAGGCGCGAGGACCACAAATGTTCCGTCCGCTTTTGTGCGAGTCTTTGTATATCTCTCTTCGATTCTCCTCTCCTCTTTATCTTTTGACCATATATATTTATGGAAAATCAGAAATTTCCTTATCAGAGAATATTTTTAGAGATATTAGGGATATTATACCATATTTCCTTATTTGCTAGGATAGTTGATTAATTATTAGATTAGATTATTTTCTTTATTATGCATATTCTTCGAGTTTAAATATCCTACCCTAATAAAGTATAAAGGGGAAAATTATCCAACAAGTACTAAACTTATTGTACGACGGCTAATTTAGTCATAAATCTTTTAATAAGCTAGTAACTAAGGCTTAAACTTTTCAATTGTGTTAATTTAGTCCTCAACATTTTGATAATTTATCAATTTAATCTTAAACCTTTTAACGATTTACCAATCAATTTTGGTCAAAAATCACTGACGTGGCGGTCTAGAAAAAGTCATAAACATATTACTCTTGTATCAATTCAGTCCTAAAACTTTTGACAACTTATCAATTTAATCCTAAATCTCTCAATTGTAATAATTTAGTTCTAAACCTTTTAACAATGTTCTAGTCTAATTCTTCCATCAAATTTTGACGAGAAATCATTAATGTGGCACGGCCGGCATTGACATGGACAATTCTTGCAATTTTTTTACGGTTTTCTAAATTTGTATATAAATTTCTTGAATTTTTTTATTTTCCTTCTTCCTCTACATGGTCACGGGGCCTAGGCGATGGCCGACAAGATCGACCTCAAGCAAAGCTTGCCCTTTCTAGCATTGGCTAGGCTCAACCATTGCCCAGGCACTGGCAAGGCCGACCTCGCCTAGCCATGGCAAGGGTGACCTTGCTCAACAACGGCGAGGTCAAGCCTCGCCAGGGGCGGGCAAGGTTTGCTGAGGCTCAGCAACCAGCTAGAGGAAGAACGGAAAGAAAAAAAAGAAAGAAAAGAAAAAGAAAAAAGAAAAAAATTCAAAAAATTTATTAAAATATCATAAAATTATTAAAAAATTTTACATTTTATCCACGACAGCGCCAATTGTGCCAAGCCACATAGGACAACTGGTGCTGATTAAACCACCACATCAGCGATTTCCAGTCAAAATTGGCCGAAATGACTAAATTGACAAATTGTTAAAATGTTTATAATTAATCTGGCAAGTTATCAAAAGGTTTATGACTAAATTGAAGATTTATGACTGAATTGATATAAATACAATAGGTATATAACTTTTTTTGTACTTTTCCTACTAAGTCTAGTGAGCACTGGCCATCCTACATAGCACAGCTGGTGTTAACGTAGATAATTTTTATAATTTTTTATTTTATGAATTTTCTTTTTTCCTTTTCTTTTCTTTTTTCTTTTTCCTCTTTTCCCTCTGTCAACCATCACTGAGCCTTGTTGATGGCCAGTGACCTCAGGCGAGTCACCCGCCCCAACTAGGGCAACTAACGCCCCAACGATGGTCAACGAAGGGAAAAAGAAAAAGAAAAAAATTATGTAGAACAGCCAGCTCTAACTAGATCACTAGATTAGCGACTTCCGGTCAAAATTGATCAAAATGACTAAATTGGCAAATCGTTAAAAGATGTAGGACTAAATTGACATAATTGAAAAATTTAAAACTAAATTAACAAGTTATCAAATGGTTTATGGCTAAATTAAAGATTTAGGATTGAATGGCCGTCATATGATAGATTTAGGATGTTTTGGACAATTTTTCCAAATATAATGTGAAGTCAATCGAGTAAAAGTGTAATCTCTCTTCTATTCTCCTCCGTCGAAGATCCTAAAATATTTACATCCATCATTTCCCATTTGGCCTCCACAGGCTTCGTAGGACTGCTTTCTTTATAATTACCACCTTAGCCGCGCCACTCCAATTTACTTCTTCTTTTTTCTGGATCTTTATCAGTTCAGTTACCCTCGTGATGGTGAAGAATCTCTTCATAACATCACACATAACATTACATGTGGCGTGGCCGCCCAAATGAGTGATGGAACTTGGGCCATACTGTACTGTGCCCCCAATAATTGAGAACGTCCAGGTCTCTTTATCCTCGGCCGACCTCGATTGGTGAGATGACTCTCTCTCTCTCTCTCTCTCTCTCTCTCTGAGAGTCAAAGATGCCTCCACAAACAGACAAGCTCAATCGAGTTGAGATGGAAAATATCTGTGGTGATGCCAATCCTTCTTCCTCGGTCGTGTTATGAATCATCTGGGGACTTCACGTTGGGCCTTTTGTCCATGCTCTGAAGCCTAGTTTTGCATAAAAAAATACTGGGTCGGGGGTGATGAAGCTCGTCTTACCTGCTAGATTGGGCCTACGCTGTGCAAACAGATTAAAAGGTCCCATATTGGGCCACCTGTTTCTTTATTCACCATGAGTAAAATGGTCGAAAGTGCGCATCGTCATGATCTGAACACATATATAATACCTGAGGAAGCTACTGGACGAGAGCCAGGCAAATGCTACGGACTACAAAAATGCGGCCTTACTGCCCCAGAAGAAACTTGCACCAGTAAAATTTCTACCTACGCAGCTGATTCGAATGGTGGAGGTCTCACCATTCCAATTTGTTGAGTGCACGTATGAATGATTTGAAAGACAAATCTCCGATATCGAAGGTCTAGAGCTAAAAAAAAAAAAGCAATTCAGGATACGTAATTATTTATTACTTAATGATTTAAGCTTTTGAGTGAATATGAGTTCAACAAAATTATCAATAGATTCATCTTATGGACTTCCTCTTAGATCACCTTGTTACAAAGTTCCTAGACTCCTATGGTGTGTTACTCAAAAATTCGTATATTCGTTTGTGTATATTTAATTATGAATAGATGACCCACCTACCCAACTAATTCCCATTCCAGATTGCTGCTCTCTAACTGTTCTCCCCTCACTTCTATTCGGGATCACCTAGAAAACCCGAGTGCAATCTCCAAATTAAAGGTTTCCTAAGTTCCCCAAATAAGTAATTGGGGTCGATCGTACTTGCGGATGCCGAGGTTCCAATCTGGTCCTTGCAACGATACCTCATCCGTCATTAGGGTGCACGTATGTATGAAACTAGATTGGGTTGAATCTTATTCGAATCGGGCTTGAGCTCCCTCTTACCGACTTTTTGCAATGATGAGATATATTGACTTCGTCTACACATCCCAATGCCTCCTAATGCACACGCAACGAGTGTAAAGATAATTACAAAAAAAGGCGAAGATAATTTATCTATCGCTTCCATGATTAGAATGACAAGACTGCAAAATTTCTATAGGATAATAATCAAGTGGACAGAAAAGCAATGTGAAATTGATGAAGGTTAACCACATTTTTCTGTTGTTACACATGGAGGACTTGCTGCCATCTTACTCGAGATAGTACATGTGCATAATTAAGCTATGTATCTTGTTTTTTAAAGGCGAAAAAGGCCGTCTTATACCATTCTATCCCAATACGGTATGAATCTTGATTCCAAAGCCTTGCTACAACAAGAGATTGGTTCTATCACCAGCTAACGATTTAGCTAGAGCCCAGTGACTCGGCCAGTTATTTAATTGCCTGGTGCCAGTCACTAAAGTTTTCCAATAAGTAAAACGGTCAGATAATTTTCACCGTGAAAGGAAAGAGGGGATCGAGCATGAAGCCACCAGTCTGCGTAGGATGCTCTAGCTAGTTGGGCTTGTCGATTGCGCACTTGGAGAAGTCCTCTCCTCAATTAGACAGCTTGGATCATTAGATGGGCTGTCGTAGTGAAGTACAAACTTGTGGTCTCGCTTCACGTATCGTCTCTTCTTCATAAATGGCACGTCTAGAATCGATCAGTCGCTATCCGTTTCACATGCACAGGTAGGCAGATGGAGCTTATAGGAAGAGAGCCGTGTCCTGGTAATGCCTCCAGTGTGAAGTGCAAAGCAAATGCCCACTTCTTTGTTTGTTGAGTTGATTCCAAATCCGTCAGCGTAGTTTGTTATTTGTCAATTTAAGCAGCCTCTGGACGAGCGAGAGAGAGGTAGAGAGAAGCCAGGTACTGCGGCAACCACAGAATGTTATGGTATAGGAAAGAAGGGTGGAACTTTGCTTATTTGTGAGACCATGTCAATGTCAGAGCCATCAGAAGAGGCCTCCACGTCAGAGGAACATGTAACATTAGGTAATATACATTATACAATATCTAAATAGGCAGAGGAGAAGAGCTGCACCAGATAGGTCCCCAAGCATCTCTCCGTGGCGGGGGTTGTTTCGGTAAGACTTAAAAGCGGCTACGTAATCACTTTACTTGTTTATGCACGTTGTTTTAGCAATGGACAACTTGGATAGAAAGGCACGCTTTGCCTTTAGCTGGGTCGCTCAACCGGACAGTATACAATTACTTATTTTTGTGCTTTTCTAAGGTACCAAAATCCGAAGGTATTATTATATTAATATATATACATTCTTCCTCTTTGCCTTGTTTATATCCCTAGTTTAGCACTGGCAAACAACTGCATCCTCTCTCTCTCTCTCTCTCTCTCTCTCTCTCTCTCTCTCTCTAGAATACATATACAAAAGCCATCTTCAGCAGCTACACAACACGAACAAACCGAATATTTCTCTTCATCGTATTCACTTCTTCGCACTTAGTATTCATCGTCAGGACGTGCAAAAAAGCTAGGGGTGGAGGTCGCATAAGCCGCAACCTCATGGGATCATCTTCATCAGAGGAAGCTAGGAAGAAGGGGAGGAGGTGGATTGGATGCGGATGCGGGTGGGCATTTGCCGTGAGCTTGGCCGGAGGATTTATGCTGGGGTGGTGGGAGCACCAGTACCACCCAAACAACCGTCAGCTCTGGATGGTGCCCGTTGGCCTCATCCTCTTCCTCACTCCTCTGTTTGCTTGGCTCTCCCTCGTCATATCCGACTTGTGTTCATCGTCTTCCCCTTCCTCTTCCTCTTCCAAGGATCATCACCCTTCATCGGTACCACCCCCACATGCCTCCATTGAAGTTGCAGTTGCAGGTGCGGGATCAAGCCCTGCTTGCGTTCGATAACTACATACAGCTGGGCGTCCAGTCCACGCAGGTTTTCACTTGTGTTGAGAGTGTACAAGCAGGCCCTTACAGACTCCCTCTCTTATTAATTTCTTTACCGGTGAGAGAAAGCCTCGTTCCCGGTTCGCTCAGTGATTCGGCAACTCGGCAAATTACCACGGAAACGTAGGATTTCAATCAGGACAGCCAGCGATGCTTGTTCGTATGCTATGTAGCCTAGAGAAGGCACGGTTTGATTCCCTCTCTGTATGTACAATAAGAGACCGTAATCGATTCTCCCTATCTACCAGCTCTCCTCCTTCATTAGTTTCATCATTTGAAAACAAAATAATACGGGCATTAGGTCATCATAGGCAATAATTAGGCCACCCCCTCAACTTGAGCACTTTTCCATTAGATATAACAAAAAGGAAGAAGAAAAGAGGAAGAAGGCAGGTGTTATTCTTCATCTAGCTGGACAAGATGCACACTGAGCCTTCCCCAGTTCAGGTTTTATGCAATGATGGTTTTCTGGCGGTACCCACCGGCCATACGAATAAACGATCCCCCAGTTAACATCCAACCAAGTCTTTTATATTGTTTACTTTGTCATTTCCTAGAAGCCCACGTGGCTTCTCGCCATAACTCCGCCTTCTAATTTTATTATACAGATTATCACATATCAAACAATAATTAGATCCGGATCGAATTCCCAGAAAAAGAAAAAGGACACGATAGCTTTCACATAACTTCCACTCTATGATCGATTATGGACCTATTTAGTTCAGCATTTGAATGCTATTTCGAAGGTTTAAAGTCCATTGAGCAAATACAAAATTATTTGGTAATATTTTTGACAAGCTTTGTGGAGATACAATTGCATCTCCAAATCTTTCCAAGGGCCTTTGGCTGAATGGAGCTTATGAGGAGCCTTGGCAAGTTATATTTTCGGAATGCAATCAGATACTGTTCATCATCACTATTCATCCTCTTCCCAAGCAGCTGGTCCGGCGGCTGGCGACCACCGCCTAAGGGCTAGCACCCCGGCGACAGCCGCCTGGGGGTCACCCGACCTCAGGCCGCCTCGCCTGAGGTCAGGTGAGGCTAGCTTGCGACCATATCTGGTCGTCGACGGTTGGCCGGTGATTAGATCTGGCCGGCGGTGGTGGCCGATGGTGATGGTCAGTGGCTAGCTTTTTTTTTTTTTTTTAATATCAACAAAAGTTTTTTACAAATAATTTTACCAAACAGTATTTAGGCCAAAATTACTTTCAAAAGTGATTTTAAAATACATATTACCAAACACTACTTGCATTTCGAAAACCCTTTTAGCTCAAAGGTTTTTACATTTTGCCAAATGCATTTCTCAAAAGCTGAACCAAATAAGCCCTATGTTCCGCTATCGTTCTATACAAGACACGCCTCCATTTTCTTTTCCTACAGTGCGCCTCATTTAATTCCAACAAGAAGCACGAGAATTATCAATCCAAGGAGACAGAAGTACACGTATAAAAGTCCTAATGCAGGAAACACTAGCAATAAGAATTCGCGGCCATATGGAGTAAGGATTATCCTGGCGAGGTTCCGCTCTGGGAAGGAGAATTTCCAGAAACCATTTTATTATATCTACCCTGATCATCTTGCTTAATACAAAGAGAATGCAACATAAACAGGTCGAGCTCATGAACACATAAGATGGCCGTCTATCCTTATTGTACAGATGACACACATCATATTCAACATGTTTGCCTCCCTTGTAAAAAACTGGCTGGCCAGAGAAGATTTTAGTAATGCGTGATTTCCAGGCAACTTAAGCGAACCTCCCCGGGTTCATCCAATTAGAAAGTAATGAGAAGGATGGAGAAAGAAAAGACTGCTCTAAATTCATCCAACTGTATAAGTTGTGCTGCGTTAGTAAAGACCTCATGAGTCACCGACCGAAGGGCAATTTTCTTCACTTTAACCATTCTCCATATAAAATACCAGTTACCCTCAAGTATTCTCCACAGAATATGATTTACCAGTATGATGTCACTGCAAACTTAACACAGGAATCAGGAAATTTGATTTTTGCCACTACATCCGCAGCTCCTAGGCTTGCTACATCAATCCAGTTCAAGGGCACATCACTCACGATGACAGGATAGCCATATTGCACTTGGAATATTAAAGCCCTACAATAAATAACAACTTCGAATCCCGGTATTAGCCTGTCCTGCTGTGTGCAATCCTGGCAGAGCTGAGACCACTGATTGACTCACGGCTGATCCTTTCCCAAAATATTGAAGTTCAAGTTTCACTGCTTCCTCCCTTGCCTCATGTGACTAAAAGATCATTTAACATCAAGACAAGCTACAACTAGTGCGTTATGAATCACAGCATTCAAAGGTACCAGAATCAAGTGGGTAAAATATTACTTTCAGTACGTAATTTCCATTAGTTTCTCGCTTTTTCTTTTTTTCAGCTGACAGCCTGAGAACTTCAATTCAAACCTTCAGATGTATCACCCGCTCAAATGAATAATTTGCATCACGGAACCAATATTCGAAGAAAGAATGTACAGGCAAACCAACAACTCACGAGATAGGATTGTCAGCTCCATTCTAGCCATTTAAGGGCAACATCTATGACCCCTGAAGACTGATTCAGACTTCTACACCTCAACATCAGAGCGAGTTGGAAACTCTAGGCCATGAAGTGCAGGTATTTTTCCCAAATCCTCCTCTGAAAGTAATGGAAAGAACCACAGTGCTTTTTTGGTGCCAAAAACCTTCACACAAACAAAAATCAAGTGTATGAGCCTGAGAACTCAATGAAAAGATCAAGACATAATTTGTACCCGAGGGAAGCTAAAGAATCCCGGTAGAAGATAATATCACATCCTAGAACGCAGCATATCAATGAACTTTTAGGAGCATTTCTATAGGGGCCAACTTCTTCGACTTCTTATCTAACAAGTTTCTTCATTCTACCATAAGACACCAGGGAAAGGAAAATCTATCATCTACCCTTGAAAGATGCCCTCAGAATCACACATCTAGAAGTCATATCAGAGAAATCCAATTATTGATTACCTCCCTATAAATTTTCATCTTTTGGCCAACATAAGAGAGGATCCAACAGCTCTTTTCCAATTTTAAGGAAATCTCATAATGACCAAGGGATAAAATTGCTGATCAACAGTTAACACCATTGATAGAATAAAAGTGAACACAGTGAATGTGAGAGGCGTATGCACATGGGCATCATTAGACATAGCACATGATAATTTGCAATCTCTAGCCAAGAGAAGATCAGAATTAAATGCTATCACCTGTTCGAAATTCTTCCTCCTGCCCAAGTCATACTTCCACCTTACCCCTTTCTTCTTCTCATAAACCTATAATGTCAATTTCAGAGGGTCATGCACACCCATCGGCAGAGATCAATATTGCGAACATGCTTACTTGTTCTTGTATCAGACTTCCAGCAAAAATAATAAGGTGAATGATTCATTTCTTGCTCTGCTATATTTTACTGGTCATAGTACTCCATAATGATTATCCAAACCTTTAGGCAATTGTGTTGATTAGGCTTCTGATCATTTCACCGTCCTGAACTTTTTCCTTTTTCTTAAGTTGGAACAGCAGACCTTCAATTCAAACATTCAGATGCTAGGAAAAGGTGAAAACAACTTCAGGGACAGCGACATTCTTTCAGGCACATTGTTTCCTAGTTCCAGAATCTGCCAATCTTTGGTTCCTTCCCACAAAGCTACAGATTTTGTGAATTCATTAACTCTTAATATAATGTTGATCATAAAAAACTAGCGGGTAAGCCTTCTTGGTGGCAATTTATTAATCCCTCAGTTGTTTGCACTACAAAGTAGACCAGTTAACATTCCTGCATCCAGGATATACATCTAGTTAGATATGAAGTCAACATACAACATTACAAATGCATTTACTCGAAACTACTAGGCGTAATTTTCTAAGTGGCTAAGGTCCAGTACAATTTCAAGGACAACAGTCTGTTTAAATTCAATTTATATGCTAATGCAGAAAACATCACATATAAGCATAACTCAGTTTAACAACTCAATTGTAAATCAGAAGGAAATATAGAATGAGGAAGACAATAACTTTTCCTCACCTCTATGGAAGTGGTGTTGCTGAAAACAAGAGACCCGTGCATAACAAGGAAACAAAGAAGACTCAGTGCAAAAGCTAGATTAAGAACTGCATCAATATACAAACTCTGTAATTATTATACGAAGTTGAGAAGATGTACGCAAGTATGAGATACAAATTCAGAAAACCAAATTGATCTCGCATACAAAGCACTTACCAAATGCCACGAAAATAACAGCCAGTTTGCCGGGAGAGTCGGAATGATTCTTGGCTTCACTAAAGAAATCGATGAAACTTGGAAGCAGTACGAAAGTATCCATTGTTGTCTCCAAGAAGGTATACAGCTGACAAGACCAAATTCAAGTCATGAAATACCAATCTCAATGACAGAAAAGAGGAACCATATCGCATATCATAGAAAAATTCCATGAATGCAGAAGACATTTTTTTACAGTGCCACCAGTCTTGGTTACTTGTGCCTAGCATCTGCTTGTTATATGAAAAAGAGATATCGCGCTCTATAAGTATCCTTCACAAATATAGGGGATCATGAAGGTCACAGCAGTCGACTAGTACCAGCAAGATAGACCAGAAAGGACATCCCCTGTACGATCAGCAATTCAATCTTCCAGAAAGTTTATCGCAAAATATTTCTCCTGTGTTACTCAAATAACCATAATCTTTTCTAATACAAAATAAATCACAGTGACTTCACCACCGCAACAATCTAAAGCGTACAACCTACCCGCTACCCAAATGTTCGGTAAGTCCAGACAAAGATGTGATTAAAAAGCATAAGGTTCTGCGGACCACCTTCTATACATGAAGTAGCAACTATCATCTAACTCTAATTTTCAACATCGAAAGCAAAACAGCAATACCAGGAAAAGAAGAAAGAACTTGTAGTTGCATGCACCAACGCAATTCACAACCCAAACACAGTGGTGATCCATCTTAAGAATGCATCTCTGGCCTGCAGAAGAATAGAGACATGTTACTTAAGACATTGAAAAGTACCTTAGGCAAGATGGAGGCAACCCACAAGCACCATCATAATACACGGAATTGTAGAGCAGGAAGAGATATTATTGAATTGCTTGAATACATCTAGCAACAGCAGCATTCAACTATTTACCGACTCTTGCTCCCAAAAGTTCCTAAATCCCAAAAAGAAAAAAAGGGAAGCCAATGTTGAAGATCAAAATGACCAAGAGCGAAACACTCACAAATAGAGCAATGGTGACACCGAGGCGGCTTTCCATTTTGACAACGAATGCAGAATCCTGAAGGTGGTCTTCCTTCCGATCCATTTGAGGAAGGCCAGGTAGAAGCTGACCCTGAGGCCTCGTACGGTAAATAAGAACCATCACCCTCAAAATTCTCTTCGTCCCGAACCGGTCTCCAATTCTCGGGGACTGAACCTGGATCCCTCAAAACTACCATAAAATAGCTCCAGGATAACAGAAGGAGCTGCAAAACAAATGGCCTGCTATATTAAGCAAACTGAGTGACCCTACCACACACCTGCCCTGCAGTCTATGCTATCAAATGGAAATAGCAAAAGTTTAAACCAAATGACTCATCGCGCAAGCTAAGAAAAGGAGACTTCTCCACCTAAGCTATAACTGTCTTGGGCAACTGGATTCCCCCTTGTTTTTTTAAACCTTTTCCTTGCTTTCGGATAATAACAAGCACCTCCAGTTCCAGTGGTGTGAAGAGGCATGCCTCCACATTTCGAGCAATCGCAGCACCCAGGTCATACACTTAAGCTAAGATGCTGCCACGATGAATCGAACTGAGAATATATCCAAGTCCAACCGTGGCGCTAGCTCTAACACACTCAGATTTTCCAGCTACGTTTGTGGCCGTTCCAACACACGCGCTATGGCCAATCGGCGAATAGAGAAACAAAATGAGCAAAGAGAAGGAAGCGAGGGAGAGAGAGAGAGGGGGGGGGGGGGTACTACCAGGAGGTGGAAGAGGAGGAGGAGGAAGAAGGCGAGGAAGGAAGAGAGGCCGCCCTGGAGGAGGCGGGGACCCCAGGTGAGGAGGACGACGGCGTAGTAGGAGACGGCGACGATGGCGAGGACGAGGAGGATCATCAGGTAGCCCAGGAACTTGAGGCCGGAGCAGAGCTTGAAGAGGTTGATGTCCATCGCATTTCCGCATCCGATCGGAGACGGAGGAGGAGGAGGAGGAGGAGGAGGAAGAGGGAGCGCGAACCTGCTGCTGGTCCGGGACGGGAACAGCCGTTTCCAGATATCGCGAGCCAGTGCTCTCCGATTCCGATCCACCCACCCACTCGGAAGAAGCTCGAGCTCCGACGAGACTTACGTATCTCTCTCTCTCTCTCTCTCTCTCTCTGCAACTCCTTCCCCAATTGAATTGATTTGATGATCTGGTGGGCTTTAGCTTCAAAGCGTTAATTGCAGTTATTTTGACTCTAATAAATCGCTGCTTTCTCGATCGTACCTCGTATTCCCCGAAGCATATATACAGCTATGGGAAAATTAAAAATAAAAGCACGAAGAGAGGCTTATTTTTTTATTTAAAAAAAAACCTAAAATAGATATCATTTCAAATAAGAGTGTGATCAATTTATTATAGTCTCAAATAAACAACGCCTATCCCCATAATTTTGATTTTTTTTCTTTATTCTTCTTTTTCTCTCTTCTTTCTCCCTTTTGTTTTGTGTTTTTCTTTTCTTTTCTTTCTGTTTTTCTTTTTCGGCTCTTTTATCTTCCTCACGCCTGCTTTGCTCTGCCTCCCCTCCATCTTCGACACCATCATCAGCCCCTCTACTCTCTCTCTCTCTCTCTCTCTCTCTCTCTCTCTCTGCCATCTCGTCGTATGACAAGGACTAGCTTTTCTTTGAAGCAAGCCATTACAGCGGAACCCAGTTTTACTAGAAATTCAGAGTTTCTCTCCTCGAAATGGTTCGTACAAGATTCCACGAGGCCATACCGGGTGAGCTTCACAAAAATGATTCCTTTAACCCGAGATTCTTCGCAAATTCCGATCTGATCTGAGTGTCTTCCCTTCGAGGCACGCACGCACGCACGCGCCCTAAAGATGTTCGCTGAAATGCCTGAAGGGGTTCCGTTTAGCTTTAACAACGGAGAATTTCACCTTTCTTCCGTTTTTCTGACGTGATGATACCATTGTCTGTCCAGGGCTTCAAATATATCAAATCGCTCGACGCCGAGAAGGTGTTGGAGCACAATACGACTGGGTAAAGAAGATCGCTACGTTTGGAAGCAATGACGCAAGGCGTTGCTAGCCACGTACATGCTCATTGGCGTCGCGGGGCTCGAGGACGAAACATCGGCCCTTAGGGTTGGCGCACGCTGAAGCCTCGGCCGACAGAAGAGAAAGAGCCCGCTCACTCGTGCGTGCGAGCGGCAACAATTTATCTAGGCGATGAAGAAGGCCATGGAAGAGTTCATTGCCAAGGGTTAACGATCAGCACGACTATGGGGCCCAAGGGATTTGTTGAAGCTGATGAAGATGCTTGTAACTAGAGAACAACAAGTCTCAGCGAGAAGCTCAGAAGTTAGTGGTTTAGGATGAGGAATGAAAGTCATTGTGGAGCTCCAACAAAAATTAATATGAGATCGAGTGAATTAGGAGCGTTTGAAAACATGTTACGAAGTAAAAGCACTTCGAGCAAATTGGTAGTGTTGAATTTGCCGATAAAGTTTGAGCACTCTGTGGTCGGCCTCTTGTCTAGCTTTTCGCATCTTTGCTTTGTTTGAAATCATTGCTACTAATAAAACGTCGATGTCGTCTGGATCTTGATTTATTTGGCCACAATCTCGCCAATTGAGTTGAGAAAGTTTTTATAAAATTAAACTAAGAAGAAGAGATTAGAGTCACAATCAACCAGTATTAGGCTATTGCTTCGGGAAGATCTTCTTGAGAATATTGCTGCATAAATAAGTTAGATAGCCAACATCATATTAACGCGATATAACATATTCAAAGACAAAGTATAAGAGAGCATTCATGCCATGTGCCTCGGAAGCCACAAAAGCTCGGACCACCCGTGCGAACCACAATACTGAACTAAACACGTATTTTGAATTGGTAGTGATTTTCAGAGGTAGTAGCTAATGCAATATTCAGCTGCAACCAAACTATGAGATTTGTACTTAACATTGATTTTTTTTTTTAATCTTCGAGAAAAGAATCGCAGAGAACAAGAGAGATACTGAACTGATCTTAATTTGATCCAAGCTTTACACACTTTTGAGAAAAAAGTGCAGTTTGTCTCTGTTACATTAACTTAACAAATGAAGGATTGGCGACAGCTTCACAGAACTCTTTCCAGAGAGCAGCCTACATCCTTTCTGATTTACTTCAAGAAGTCAGTAATGGAGCAAGATAGATGGTCGCAAGCCATTGTCGATGTTATGTTCATATGATCGTGCACTCTTGTTCCTAGCAGTAACACTATAACTCCTCTTAAGCCTCTAGCTAATATTAGCAATTGGTTCATCTTCCTTGGCAACATCTTTCTGCTGCCGAGACTCAGCAACCAACAACTCTCCAGCTACACAACTTCTCCCTTAAGCAACATATCTTCTCTCACCTCAAAAACGCATCAAACTCAACGTATTCTAATTCTTCCGCTAACCCAATAACCCCAATTCCTATTTTGCTCAACACCTTCTCAGAATAACCCCGATTCCTTTTTTTGCTCAACACCTTCTCAGAATCGAGCTATTTGATATATTGAAGCCCTGGACAATGGTATCATCACATCAAAAAGGAAGAAGTGTGAAATTATCCATTGTTAAAGAGGCACTTTAAACGGGAGAATTATCCAAAAAGTCCTAAACCTATTGTATTTTTACAAATTCTTCGTAAACTCTTCAATTTTGCCAATTGAGCCATAAACATTTTTTAATTTTTGCTAATTGAGTCTATCAGACCAATTTTGGCTGAAAATCGCTGATCAATGTAGATAATTTTTAATAATATTTTATTACTTTTTGATTTTTGATTTTTGATTTTTCCTTATTTTCTTTTTTCTTTTTTTTGGAGAGGATCAACCTCACCCGAATCTAGCGAGGTAGAGCCTCACTCAGGCGAGGCTCTAGCCGCCCCAGGCGAGGCTCGCCCTCACTAATGGCTAGCGAGGGTGAGCGTCGCCAGAGGCCAACAAGGTCAACCTCGCTGGCCCTCGCCTCTAGCTAATTGTCAAACTGCCAGAGGGAAGTGATAGGTAGAAAAAAAAAAGAGAAAGAAAAGAAAAAAGAAAAAAAATGAATAAATAAATTCGAATAAATATTACAATATTATTAAAAAATGTTCACGTCAACACCGACGACGCCACATAGGACGGTTGATACCCACATTAGCGATTTATGACTAAAATTGATCAAATATACTCAATTAATAAAATTAAAAAATTTAGAATTGATTGTCAAAAGTATAATAGGTTTATGACTTTTTGAATAATTTTCCTCACTTTAAACACTTTAGGGGAGAAGAGAGGCACGGCTGGCGAGACTAGAAGCAACGAACAGTGGCGACAACGTCCGGAGAGTGATGGAGAAGGATTACCAACAATCAAACTTAAAAAATCCTCAAGAGAGGATTCCTCCATGAGATCCGTGTCTATGCTCTGTTTTGGCTGCAATGAGCTCGACGTGGCCGCGATGGAGATTTGATGGTAGGTGATGGCGTTTGGAGATGGTGGACGGTGGACGGTGGATTGAAGGTAATCAAGAGGGAATCAAGATTGACAACTGTCTTTGAATCTTCCTTGTTCGTTTTAAAAAACTCCATTTCTCGTGCCTTTTCAATTCCTCATTTACTATGCATTCGAACTTATTGCTCCTTCCTTGACCAAAAAAAAAAAAAAACTTATTGCTCCTTCCGACCAAAAAAAAAAAAACCTTATTGCTCCAATTGACAAATTGTCCTCCGGTCTCCACCGCTAACTTGCCGTATCTTTGCAAACGGTATAATTGAAGATCGTAATATTGGATTGAAGGTGAAAGTAGGGTAATTACTTCCATAGCAGCAATGCCAAGTCCTTCAATCACCCGAAGCTAAGGAAGCAGATGAGGTTACTGTATATCTCTGATTGATTAGTTCCAGTTGTCATGCTCTAATATGTTTTAATTTCCTCGGACTTTTTGGAAACCTTAAATTTAACGCGAAGCACATGTTACAGGTGCTAAAGTAGTTGGTGAGTGGAGGTGGTGGGGCAAGCCAGAAAGCGAATTGCACGAACACGTCCAATCTCGTATGCGACGCATTTCCCTGTTTCCTCCGCATAAAGGAGGGTGGACATGATCGGATATTTTAGGCCATGCGAAAAATGAGGCTCTCTTCATCTTGCTCTACCTTTTTCATCTCCTGTCCATTTCCACCTTTGTCCCTTGTCTGTGCTCTTCCCCCTCTCGTCCATGGGTATCTTTCTTTTGCTCGATTCCTTCAAATCATCCCGCCGTGCTCTGTGATTCACATGAACTCACAGCTGTGATGGACCCGCCATGATACCAAAACTGGCTCCGAGCAAAGAACAGGCATGCATGACGGACCAAACCATTTTAGATAGTGTATAATATGCAAATAATTCCGTGACGTCGCTCAGGCTGCTGATTTTCAATATGGTTCTTCATATGCTTTATGTTGTTAGCGTGTTGCACTGTTGAAATCAAGAGAAAGATGTTTTGAGAGTGAATCCCCACGCACATGCTTATGCTTTGGAAGAAGGACAAGGAGTGTCGGTCCCGAAACCATTAATCAACACAACGCAAGCATCACTAAACAAAACCTGAGTTGTTCGTGGAAATACTTAACGATATCAGGGATGTTTGGGCCGTACTTTCTCGCCCAATCCATGATAGATCGTGCTCCTTATTTAAAGAGGAGAAGTTTTCTTCAGCGACTCTGGTCAAAGAGCTGCTATTATTTAATAACATAGTTTCCTCTTCAAGGAAAAGAAGACGGGGAAATGAAAAAGAAAAAAAGAACTGAGAAGACACACTAATGCACAAAGCCTAGCTGCTGATCTTCTCTTCTTACCGGCTATAGCTACGTACATTACATAAGTACACACCCATTACCCAGCATATTTGAAATACCACGGGATAGGGACAACGACTAAATAAACGGGGCTCTTGAGAAGCAACACTGAGAGAATGCGTACTCTCTCTCTCCGATTTCTACGACCGTCATAGTTCTAGTGCTCGAAGAAGTGCAGCTCTGAGATCTTCCTCGCCTTTGAGCCCCTCCGGAACCCTAACCACCGCGTCTTGGAGCATGAGTTCGTTCACTGTCGACATGCTGGCGTGGTGTATGTGGAGCTCCAGGTCCCGCATCGCCGCCATCAACCTAGCCGACGGGTAGTTCGTATTCTCCGACTGGACCCTTATCATGGCGTCGCACCCCACGATCTTAACCTCCACTTCGAGCAAAGAACCGCCGCATCCGGACGGGCTACTGTGGTCGACGGAGGTGGTGGTGCTCAGGTTGTCGGTTGCGTCGGTGACCTCCTGTTTGACCTTCTTGGACTCTCTCTGTAACTGGGACTCCAGGTCGCCGATCTTGGACTTGAGCTCGTTGATGTAGGACACTGCGTCGGAGAGCAGGGACGCCTTGTCCATCCTGGACACGTTCGGGACCACCGCTCGCAGCGCATAGAAGCGGTGGTTCAGCTTCTCACGGCGCTGCCGTTCGGCTTCCACGTGGTTCAGAGGCGTGTCGCGGCCGAGGCCCGGCTTCCTGCCTCTCTTCTTTGGGGTCCTCTTCTCGGTCATCACCACCGCCATGAAAGGACTATCGGAATCGGAGTGCTCCGACTCCACCAGGTAGCTGGAAGAACCCAACGGGGCCTCTGGCTTCCCACCAGTTCCTTCCAGCGGCAGTTGCTTCTTCTTGACCTTCTTCTGGTGGTCATCCTGAGAAGCAAAATCATTCTCTTGAACGCCCGCAATTATTCCAATGTCAGCGAAAGAAATGTCGCTACGGTCCTGGTGGAGCTGGAACGGAGGTGGTGGTGGGTGCTTGGGAAGGAGCAGATCGGAGCCGAAAAGAGACTTGGCTCGCTGAACAAGGCCCCAGTTTTCAGGGATGACATCGCAAGAACCCAATTCAAGGACTCCATCACCGGTCGGGATGCAGACCAGGGTGCGGATGCCATGGAGCTCGGCCTCCTTGGTCCGGTCGCACTTGTACAACTCAAGTTCGCGAGCGCCGGTTAGCCAGACCAAGGACCCCGTGCTCAGGGCCTTCCCGGGAATACCATCTCCCGCCGAGAAAGAGCGCGTCAAGGACATGACGTAGAACCATTCGGCATCGGTCACGTCTCCGGCGGGGGCGGGGACATCGGCATCGGCAGCAACTGGGCGACCGTTGCTGGGGTCGCGAGGCAGGGATTGGAGGAGCTTCCTGCGGTCGGAGCGGTAGGCGGGAGCGAGCTTGGCGGAGCCTTGGAAGTGGCCGTCGCCCCAAGCGAGGAGGAGGCGACCGTCGTCCTGGTCGAGGAGTTGCCAGAAGATGGCATAAGCCCAGCACTGGGGCTGGCTCTGCACCATAAGCTGAAGCCTCTGCTGGAGGGTGAGGCCGAGGCTGGGAGGAGGAGCGGCGGTGGGAGACATGGAGTTGGGCACTAGGGAAGGAGTTGAAGAGGGAGGAGAGAGAATCAGCTCTTCCATTACCAACTATAAGCCTTAGACTTGCCCTGCGTGGGGGAAGGGAGGGCTCGCGCACAGAGAGAGGGAGGGAGGGAGGTGAGAGTTTCTCTTTTGGTACGGATGGGGCAAAGGTAAGTGCCAAAAGTAAGCGAATTACGACAATTGGCAAGAAAATTTTGAAGCACACATGAACAAGGACCTGGAGTGTCCATATGTATCAATTCGGGTGACGTGTGGGGGAACGGAGAGTCAGAGAGAGAGAGAGAGAGAGAGAGAGTCTGAACAACAGTGAAAGGAAATGGTCGTACGTGTGAGACAGTGGCGAGGACGGAGGGAGGGGGGAGAGAAGAGAGAGAGAGAGAGAGAGAGAGATACAAGTGGGAATTTGGTGTGTTTCTTTCGGGGGGTGGGTCGTGGTGGTGGTGGGGCCGAGAATTTTTGCAAAATATGCATCGCACAGTCAAAACAAAATAAAATAGAATATACTAAACGGGCACGTGAAATAATGGCCAAACAGGCCCATCACTTCCTCTACTCCTCCGTATGACTTTGGTCTTATTCATCAATGGGGAAGGGGGTCATTTATTTCTTGTAGTTTCCCATGGATCTACTTCTTCATCAGCGAACAATTTCTGTGAAAGAAACGAATCCCCACATGCAATGTGACCCTCCCCAGACACTTCAAACTCACCCCTGGTCCCTTGATATGAGATGGGTCTGTCTTTTCCTTCCATTACACTTTTTATTGGTGAGTTAGTGTCGTCAACACTGCTTATATTTAGATTTTTTTAAGAGACACAAGCGATAATATTTTGAAAAACATTTTTTAAGATTTTTATTTTCCGCAAAACAAACGTGCCCTCAATACCCATCATTTCCATCGCATTATGGAATGGAAAACATGTGACACTGGTAAACTTTTGCCAAAGGGCAAAAGGGCATCTCACTATGTCAGCATTTTAAATCCACCTAGAGTGACTCCCCTGTCGATCAAGTGTGGTCCTGCTTTAGGAATACGTGTCATTTAATACTGTTGCGCATGTCTAAGGGAGGATCAGAAAATCGTGATCATCCTTTTCTAATAAAAATGGGGGGCGCATTCAGACCTTTGCTTCTATTTTACAACTTGGTGCTTTGAAGAAAAATTATACAAGGAGTCACGTCTGCTTGAGTAGACACCCCCGTCATCCCAGCCACCCGAACAAAATAAGTGTGTAATTAACCGACCACGTGCATGAAATTTACCTAATTTTTTATATAATCTCTTGTGAATTCTAATGCAAATCCCATTATGTCTTGATAAAGACATAATAAGATACGATTTAGATAAGTCTAGTGAACTAATCATAGCCGTAATTCTCGCTTTCGTTGAAAACATAAATAATGCGAGGCCGGGGATAAAAGAACTAAACAAGTGTGGTCCACCGAGATATTCGCTCTTCGGCCGCAATCACACGCATTTTTCTGATAAACTCCTATGCACAGAGGATTTAAAAAAAATTCTATAGCCGATAAGCAAATGGCTTTTGAGCTGAGTTATTTTTTATAAGGTTAATACCACTAAAAACTTCAAACTAGTATACATGTGACAATTTACCTCAAATTAATTTTTTGACCATGAAAAATCTCAAACTTGTACATTTGTGATAATTTTACTCCGAACTAATTTTTTACCACAAAAAATCTTAAACTGTTACATTTATGACAAATTTACTCTCTGTTAGTTTTCGTAAAATTTTCCTGTCAAATTACTGAGTTTAATAACACGTGGTAGTTAATAGGTATGCCAATTTGGGAGTTTGGGATTTTACTTCTTTGTTTATCACAAGTTTACGAATTTATGATTTTTTATGATATTAATCCAATTTAACATGAGGTAATTTTGTCACAAATGTACTAGTTTGGAGTTTTTGTGGTAAAAAATTTACGTCTAAGTACTACAAAAAGAGATAGTGGAAAAACCTCAAACTATGGTCATTATAACACATTTATCATAAATTTTTGTTTCATAACACCATAAACCTCAAACGTATACCCATGTGACACATTTACCTTAAATTTCTTTCTATTGTATATGTATAACACATTCACCACAAATTTGTATTCGTGCGGCACATTTACCCTCCGTCAAAATTCCATTAAAAATCTTATGTGGCTGCCTATATTTAGACGACGAAAAGGAAATGTTATTGATGTGGCACTCATGTGGCAAAAATATGTCAACTCATTGTATGTGTTTTTTTCTCATTTTCTTTTTCCTTTTTTTCTAAACTTCCTCCTTCTTTTCTTCTTTGGTTTGGCGATAGTGAGGACGGTGGTGATGACGATGGTAAGGGTGGCTGTGGCGATGAAGGTAGTGGTAAAGACGAAGGAGGAAGGAAAAAAAGAAAAAAGGAAGAAAAAATTTGACGAAGGGTAAATATGTAGCGCGGGTCTAAGTTTGAAATTTTTGATATCATAAAAAAGTTGGGGTAAATGTGTCACATAAATACAAGTCCAAGATTTTTTGTGTCAAAAAAAGTTATGAGTAAATGTGTCACACAGTTCGACCAAAAAAAATGTGTCACACAAATACAAATTTAGAATAAATTTGTGACAATGGTCCAAATTTGAGATTTTTTGTGTCAAGAAAAAGGGTTTGACAAAAATGTGTCACAGTAGACATAATTTGAGATTTTTTGTGACTTTTACCAAAAGAGATATTATCTCTTACAAAGACTCTCCATACACTATTTCATTAACTGTCTAAAAAGCTTTTCATAGTGATTAAGTAGCAATTCTCACATGATTTCCCCGCCAAATTTGATGGCAATTTTGCAAGGAAAATTGTCCAAAAAGTCATAAACCTATTGCATCTTTTTCCAATTCAATCATAAATCTTTCAATTTTTTCAATTGCATCCGGAAAATTTTGGTCAGAAATCATTGACGTGACGTTGCTGACGTTGACATGGATAATTTTTATTAATTTTTCAATATTTTTATTTTCTTTTCTTTTTTGTTTTACCCTTCTCCCCTCTCGTGGACCAAAGGGGAGAAGGGCAGAAAAAAAGAGAAAAAAATAAAAAGGAATAAAGGAATAAATAAATCAAAAAATAAAATAAAATATTATTAAAAATTATCCACGTCAACACCAGAGACACCACGTCAGCGATTTCCGGCCAAAATTTGCCGAATGGACTCAATTAGCAAAAAGTGAAAAAGTTTAGGACTCAATTGGCAAAATTAAAAAGTTTAGGACTAAATTGCCAAAATTGCAATATGTTTAGGAGTTTTTGAACAATTTTTCCCAATTTTGAATTAGTTCAGTCAAATAGAGATCGCGTATTCATAAAATTTCCTGTTAATTCATCAATTTTTTAAAAAGCAATCCAAAATTATTTGCAGTCCTGTAAGATTTCTCATATATAAAAATACTAATCCATCTTTCTTTTTCTCCTTAATCTTGGATTAATTCATTTTCTCCTAAATCATAAGCAAAGGATCAAACATTTCCCCTTATTTCACTTTAGACCTAAAGTTTAAATTGTATTGAGCTCCTTCTTTCAATGAGAAGGGAGACCACACTTCAATGGCAAATTTAATAATTGCGCGCTCTTGCTTTGCAGTAGCATCTAGTACCGACAAGGCATTCGCATCATGATTATACACGATTCCAAAACACGTGCTTCAATGACAAATTAAACAAATCATTGCATTCTCTCTTTCATATGCACGCAACAATTGATGGATTTTCATATAACACAATAAGTACTAGATGACGCTATAATGAGATTCAACCGTTGCATCTTTTATTAGGTTTCTTCACTCTACTAGAGTTATCAACTTTTATTTGTCTGAACTACCAAACCTTTTAATTTAGCAACTCTCTTTAGAAATTAACGACTCTTATTGTAGCTATCACCAACTTTTATTCATATCAAGTGATCGATAAGTTTTGCATTACCAGTTCTTGTTTGAGTTAATTACTGACATTTGATTGGTTTGATTAAATTATAATCTTTTCTCATTTTTGACGAAAAATCTCTTATCATTTATAAATTTCTGTGTACCATTTTCACTAACACTTGCAACTGTTATATGAGTTTTTAATTTGTATTGAAGAGGTTAACTGTTTTTCTCTCATTATATTACCACTTAATTTTGTGTTGTTAACTCTCATTTGAATTGCTTATTACCGAAATTTCTTTATTTTTGTTTACCGCATCTGCTTGCTTTTTAAATTTTACCAACTCTTTTTTAACTACCGACCCCAATTCGACTGATTACTGAGTTTTTTTTCGATCAAGTTACCAACTAATTTTGCACTACCAACTTCTATTTTAGTTAGTTACCAATGTTTATCTAGTTTTGCTTAAAATACTAACTTCTCTTATCTGTGATCAAGGAAAACTTCAACCCTATTTATTTACCTTTCATACCAACAACTTACGTTTAGTAACCATTATATGACATTATCAACCTTTATTTGTGTGATTTACAAAGTTTTTTTCAATTACATTGCCGATTGAGTTTGTGTTACCAACTTTATTTGTTTTTTTCTTAATCTACTGAATGGTATATTGTGCTACCACTTTTCTTGACCCTACTAACTAACTTTTTCAATTTACTCACTCTTTTTAGAAATTACCAGTGTCAATTAGAGTAATTATCACTTTTTTCGATCAAGTTTACCAACGTTTATTTATATTTTTAATATCAACTTCTCTTATCTCTGATAAAAAAAATTCTTATCTTTTATAACTTTTGTGAGTAAAAAAGAATGAAAGTACATATCCTGTCGTTTTTGGTCATTTTCTAGATTGATGTTACTACATCCACTTGCGTTTCCAAGAAATGTAATTTTTTTACCTTTATGGGTGAGGTTATATGTTAGTTTAATAGTTGATAATTAAACCCACTACAAGTATTCATTTTAATTCCTTGTCATAAATAAACTGATATTCAAGATGAAACATATCAGTTGACAAAATAACCTTAGCAAAGTTGGTGGTGGTGAAAAAATTTCAAATGAAGGAGCCAAAAAGTTTTTTTTTCTCCTCTCTTTTCTCTCCATCGCCTTCTTCAACCTCTGATCATGGAGGGAGGGTTTGAGTTAGTCTCACCCTCCACTCCCTCTATTGTTGATTTTGTTTGTGCTTCATTATTGTTATCTTGTTTCTCGTTTTAGTTCTACTTATGAGAATTTGAACCTTTCCAATCTAGTTCTAGATCTATGAGCTATTCTCTCTCGATCTAAATTTGGAATTCGATACCCCTATGCTTTGTTCGTCCTTTGCCTACAACTTTAATGGTGGTCACAAGAATTCTAGCGTCTCGCTGAATCACGAAGATTTGCTCTTCCAAATGGTAAATATGTGTTTGTTTTACCTGTTTTGGTTCTCTTTACGACAATGGTGCAAAGAAAGCTGAATCTAGGCATGCACCACCAACTAGAAATGCCGTAGTTATTCGAGAAGGAATTTCTGACGTGTACTCATCACTAACGAAGATGCGAGATCCAATGGTCGGTCGCCAATTTTTTTGCTTGACTGATCCGTTCTTGTGGAATGATTGTGTGTTTAACCCTATTGGATTTGGCTTTATTTTGTAGTATTCTGGGCTTTACTCTATTTTGATTTGCTTTGCCATGAAATTTATCACTACAAAAAAACATGTTTTTTCCGACGAAATTTCCAACGAAAAATTCGAAAAAATTCGTTGGAAAACGAATTTCCAACGAATTTTCCAACGAAAAAAAATTCGTTGGTAATAAGTCGTCGCAAATTTTTCCAACGAAAAATTTCAATTTTCGTTGGAAATTTGCGACGAATTTTTTTTCGTTGGAAAATTCATTGGAAAACTCGTGGCTAAATTCGTTGGAAACGAACTTTTTTTTCCGACGAATTTTTTTCGTTGGAAACTACAAATTTTTTTTTGTCGAAAAATCGTGGAAATTTTTTTTCCATCGAAAAAATTTTTTTTTGGTCGAATTTTTTTTTTGGTCGAAAAATAGCCCTCGCCGCTGGCGAGGGCCAGCCTCGTCGCCGGCGAGGGCCGAGCTCGCCGGCCATGGGAAGCTCGGCCCTCAGCATGGCCGACGAGGGCCAGCCTCGTCGCCGGCGAGGGCCGAGCTCGCCCAGATCTGGGCGAGCTCGAGCTCGCCGGCCATGGCGAGCTCGGCCCTCGCCATGGCCGGCGAGGGCAAGCCTCGTCGAATTGGGGTCGGTAACTTGATCGAAAATAGAAGTTGGTAGTGCAAAGCGAAAATAGAAGTCGGTAACTTGATCGAAAATAGAAGTCGGTAACTTGATCGAAAATAGAATTGGGGTCGACGAGGGCCAGCCTCGTCGCCGGCGAGGGCCGAGCTCGCCCAGATCTGGGCGAGCTCGAGCTCGCCGGCCATGGCGAGCTCGGCCCTCGCCATGGCCGGCGAGGGCAAGCCTCGTCGCCGGCGAGGGCCGAGCTCGCCCAGATCTGGGCGAGCTCGTCGCCGGCGAGGGCCGAGCTCGCCGGCCATGGCGAGCTCGCCCCTCGCCCAGATCTGGGCGAGCTCGGCCCTCGCCGGCGACGAGCTCGCCCAGATTTGGGCGAGCTCGGCCCTCGCCGACGATGAGGCTTGCCCTCATGGCCGGCGAGGTTGTTGCGCCTCTTCTTGTTCTTCCCAGAACAAGAAGATGAAGAAGAAGTAGCAGCAGCAGCAGGGGTGGGAGCAGGCTTCGGGGTCGCCGCCCGTCAAGTCTGTCGTCGTCTCCTAGCCTCGCTGGCGACGAGGCTTGGTGGCGTCGGGGGCGTCGGAGGCTTGGTGTCCATGGCGCCGGAGCGGGAGTCGGAGCTGGAGCAGGAGGGGGGGCGGCGGGGGAGGAGGCGGAGGGGGAGACGGAGGGAGAAGGTGAAGGCGAAGGAGAGAGAGAGAGAGAGAGAGAGAGAGAGAGAGAGAGAGAGAGAGAGAGAGAGAATGAATGTTGAAATTGAGAGTTGCGGGAATAACGAGCGTGAAAATATTGCAAAATTCGTAGGAAATTTCTCACGAATTTTGCAACGAAAATTGTATACACTAAAATAATTGTCCGGAATTGGGAATTTCCAACGAATTTTCCAACGAAAATTGTATACACTGAAGTAATTGTCCGGAAAATTGAAATTCGTTGGAAATTTCGTTGGAAATTTCCAACGAATTTTCCAACGAATATCAAAAATGCCGAACAGTATCGGGTTTTTTTTGTAATTCGTTAGAAAATTCGTTGGAAATTTCCAACGAATTTTCCAACGAAAATTGTACACACTGAATTAATTTCTCGGAAAATTGAAATTCGTTGGAAAATTCGTTGGAAATTTCCAACGAATTTTGCGACGAAAATTTTTTCGTTGGAAATTTCCAACGAATTTTGCGACGAAAATTTTTCGTTGGAAATTTCCAACGAATTTTGCTTTTCGTTGGAAAATTTGTCGCAAATTTGCAACGAAAATTTTTTCGTCGCAAATTTTCGTGCCAAAGATCCAGTTTTTTTTAAGTGTATATACTTGTCATGTATCCATTTGAGTAATAATATAATTTTCTTTTGATAAAAAAAAAGTTGGTGAGATGAAAATTTGCTTTTTTGTTTGAAACCTAATACACCATGATATAAACGTGTGTAGAATTTACTTTTTTGTTTCAAATTTTGAAAGCAACGGGGATGCTCTAGAGTAGCGTTAGGTTAGGCAAGGGTAGAATCATTGACAATGGAAAAAGAGATTTCCGAAATTGTTATTCTGATGAATAAATGTGTACGGATAAACGATTATCTCGCAGCGTAGCGCCGGGATGTACGCCGTTAATTTTAGTTGAATTGGACAAGGTGAATTGGGGGAGTCTATAGTTCTCCAAAGGCACAATGCCCTTATAATCTTTCATCGTGCAAACAACTGTAAAGACTAGAAACTCACCCGACTTTGAATATCATTCAACTTTCGTAAGCGCTTACTTGGTTGCATAAGATTTTGTTGGTGGACATGTACACAGTATCTCGTGTTTAATTTTGCTGTTAAGAGTGGAAAGAATCCCCAGGTGGAACTGGTGGAAGTGCATCCAGAATCAGATGGGCGCAACCTGCAATTGCACCGTGTTTTCTGGGTATGTGTCTGAACATTTGTGTATAATATGGGGTCACCATCTCCCTTGTCTTCGCTTATGCTTCACCATCAATAATTCCATAATTTATACAACTCGAAACTCTTGTTTTTGACAATATGTTAAACTCTCTCTCTCTCTCTCTCTCTCTAGGGACCTTTGGACTTTTGTGGAGGAAAATGCCAGGCACCATCGGCCCCACCTGCACCCTTGGCCATTCAAAGGACAGACTTTTTGTATTAGCCTCGTGCTCTATGTAAATTTTGTCAATTACCCGCACAAGAGTCCGCCCCCAAGAGATATCCATTCCAGACCCACTTCAACCGCACGATCCGTTCTTTATATGTGTTCTTCAAGCTCGGCCAAAATTTTAAGGTTTGGAAACACAGGAAAGCAGGAGAACATAAGGAAAAGACGTGATGTGCTACGTGTGCGGTTCATCTATTCGTTCTCTGCTCTATTGGAGGAACCCAATAATGTTGACAGCATGAGTATTAAAGGCTCAAGAAAGCGAAAGAGAGAGGGACAGTTCGATGGAACCGTACCCTCCATCTAATCTAATCCCTCTGTCTACTGTGCCCCACGTGAATCTCGTTAAAGGTGGAGACTTCACAAGCTTCCAGAGGCGTTTTCCCACCCCCATTTGCCTAGTAGTCGTAGATTGATATGCAACTTGCTCGAGTCGTTCGGCACAGCTGCTTGCAAGTTTCTCTCCTAATCACGTCTTAATCCAACAACCCTTTGTTTCTCGTCGTGGGCCTACAGGAGCAGGACAAAGTAGATGGACTTGAGAACTGATATCAATAGTGAATTATCGATGGAAAAGTATTAAAAAAGTCATAAACTTTTTTCATCGATGTCAGTTTAGTCATAAATATTTTTTTGATGTCAATTCAGTCTTAAGCTTTTTATCTTTGTGTCAATTCAGTCATTCCGACTAATTTTGACCGGATATTATTGACATGGACGCTGACCGACCTACGTGGTACCACCGGCAATGGCGTGGACGAATTCTAATAATATTTTAGTATTTTTCAATTTTTTTAAATTTTTTTTTCTTTCCCTTTCTTTTTCCCTGGCTGGAGGCCAGGGCCGGCGGGCGCGAGGCCGGGGCCAGCGGGCGCCAGGCCACCCTTGCCGGCCAGGGTGACACCCGACCTCACCAGATCCGGCAAGGTCGTGCCTCACCCAACCGCTAGCAGGGCTCGCCGCCCCTGGCCTCTAGTTGGTCACTAGATCGGCGATTGGTTAGAGGAAGAAGAAAGGGAAAGAAAAAAAAAAAGAAAAAGAAAGAAAAGATAAAAAGAAAAAGAAAAAGATTGAAAAATATTAAAATATTATTGAAAGTTGTCCACATTATCGCCGGCGTTCACGTTAGCAATATCATGCCAAAATTAACCGGAAGAACTAAATTAGCACAAAGATAAAAGATTTACGATTGAATTGACATAAAAAAAGGTTTAGAACTAAATTTACGCAAATGCAAAAGATTTATGACTTTTTTGATATTTTTCCCGAATTATGGAAGGCCATTCTATCATGGGTCACCCACACTGGAGGCCAGGCTCGTATATTTGGGCCATCCAGTTGGGCCAATTTGATTGACTCCTCTGGCCTCACCAGTCACAAAGTCACATGGTGTGGTAACCCACACAATTTGAGGCTCTATCTGCCCACACTTCTTATCCACACCACACAGGTCACACACAGTTACACACAGCTCCTCTAAATTACTGCATTCCCACGTTTGGTATCTTTGGCTACTCATATATTACTTACACAATGCAAACGGCAATGAACTGACAGACGTACCAACGCTTACATCTCATGCCCAAGTTTCTCCTTCCCCACCTCCTCTACTATTTACAGTCCCGTAACTTCTCGTCTTCTTCGCTGGCTTGCTCAACTGGAACACCGGGTGCCTGCACAACTTCCTCACTCCTTTTCTCAAACTCAGCCAGTCCCCGCTCCCATCTTCTACGTCTCCAGCCTCCAACCTAGCCACGGTGCCGCTACTTGACGACTCCATCTCCTCCTCTTCGACACTTCCCGTTTGGCATCCTGCAGATCCCTTCTCTGTTGATGTTTCCGACTCATCCAATGTGCTGCCGTTCAAGTGATTCATTGCCACTGGCCCCTCGACTAAACGAGCACCCGGAGTTTGATCATGAGATCTGTGTCCGTCTGAGATCGTTGCGGGATGGTCGATGATTTCATTGCTCGGACAATTCAAGGACAGCAGAGGCAACCTGACCTCGCGAACTGTTTCTTCCCTCTCTCTGATTGTCTTTAAGATGAGCGTCTTGAGGAAGTTCATCACTTGCACTGCATGAATCAATGCAGTCAAAGGATCGGCCATCTGCAACAGGTAGACACGACCGAGAATGAGATGCCATTGGATGACAATAGGTAAAGCTTGCATCTTTCAACAACTGAAAGCTACAAAGTGTCCAATTGCATAGTCCTCAAGTAACACTAAGACTAATACTCCATCCATAAGGCATGGAAAATGATAACAATATACGCTTCTCGATCACCTGAGTCATGTTGGGTGCAAAAACCATGGCGATATTCCGCGCGTTCATCTTGTTGTGTGTCTCATGCTGCACCACGTCGGCCATCAAGTTGATGGCCCAGTCAAGCAGGGCTGATTCTGTTGGAGGGAGTAATTTTACTAGCCGACTACACTCTTCTTCTGTGTTGCAGTGCATAACTTGTTCCGGTGTGAGAGAATCAAGAACCCCCGTTGGAAGCTCTCTGAGCCATGCCTGCATCAAATGGCACTCCCAGTGACTAAACTCGGTCAATAAACATACACAAAACCAATGTCTCAGATGCATTCCAAGAATTTTATTCGGCAAAGTGGTCTCATCCATCCATCATATCATGCCTTTCTAACAGATTCACTCTAGAGACATATTCCTTCTAAGAAGCCTCAAATCCACTGCACTTGAAAGTGCATCCCGCAGTAAGAGTATGGACTTCAGGGAACCAAGTCCAGTCTAAGTTGTGTAGCCAAAAAGGATGTTTGTTTAAATAAGATAAATGGACACCGACTGTTTTACTTCTAAAAGTAGTTGATGCCTACAGATGAGGAAAACACACACAAAAACATGCCTGGCAGAAAATTAGATCAACTTGCGCAGCCAAGATGAGAGCAGAATTAAGATTCAGAATCGGTTCATTCACCGCTGACTCGGAAGGCATGGAAGTCAGTGGCTAGTTGAGTCAAGTTCATATATTCAACACCATGTATCAAGAAAATATAAAAGAGAGGGTCCAAAGAATTAAAAGAGTGCAAGTAATTTTGACAACGGAACTTCTTATAAGTTCAATGATGATGGCCTCTTGCTTACCTTAATTAAACCAGCCAAACAGTGAACATCAATTCCATGAGGCACAACACCTTTGTTGAGCTGTTCCCTTACGTACTCTTCTTGGCTATTCTCTGCATTTATTCTGAATATTCCTTCTGCCTTCAATGAAGATGGGCACCAGTTAAAATGTTGAAGTCACAAGGAAAAAGAAGTTCCTACCACAATTTAGCAATAATTTCATCCAGAGTAAAAAGAAGATCATACTTTCAACCCTCCTTCCGCATATAGTCGCCTTTGCATCATTAGAAGAATTGTTGGTACGCTGTCCCCTCTCTCATCATATGAACACTGCATTGACTTGGCAGAAACTCCAAATACGCTGGCACTGAAAAGACAAGTATTACAAGGTAATTTTCAGAATGATCACCATTGGTTGAGTGAGTTAATTGAAGCAAAGACTACAGAGTACACCCTATCAAATGGAGAAGCATTAAATCCCAACCAGACACCATACAATGCTGAATTTCAGAATTCTATCGTCAAACATCATGTTCGTCTTATGAGCGACTCTAGCTAGTTGAGCATAAGTGTGTCAAACTGTCAATGAATCTCCCTGAGAAAAGGTCTGCAGAAGAACTACTGATATACCTAGCAATGAATAGCCAACCCAGGCATATATAGCTCTGCATGCCAAACACGTGAGGCAAAAATTTAAGTAGACTATGTATCAGAAGATGTTTCTTCACTGTACTGTCTTCTGTTGACGTATATATGTCTTTGCAACCATATCTTCCAGGGGAATATTTCACAAGAGTCACCTTTTCTGCTATCAATACCGCGATTCGGTATACAACTCTATGCTTCGGTCCTTATGGAAAAGGAGAAGCGTTATATGCTTGTTTTCTCGAGAAACCTCATTGTTCTACTCTTCCTTCTAATGGGTTTAGAAAATTTTCGCATCCTCATCCAATGAAAAGTAATTTCAACGGATATTTGATCAATTGCACGAAATCCAATAAATGGAGTCTTTATGGATGATGAAGAATTTAATCTTTGGCTGTATTTAATGCCAATCTCCCATTAATCAAACTGATAAAAAGATCTTCAGCATGGAAGGTCGGGACACCCTGCTCTGAATTTCAAGAAGCACACAAGCTAGACAGGGTTCTACTTGTACAAACAAAACCAGTCACCTAAGCTATTATGACCTGGGGAAATTAGTATAATGTCGTCATCGAGATTCAGAGCAACGGGCAATCTCATTAATGAAAGTGGATCGTGCACTGGCTCGCTCTTGTGGTGTTCATCTAATCTGATCAACAAAAACGCAACGGCATCTTCCACTTAACACGGTGTGCTGCGTTCATTTAAAACGCACGGAACGAGAACGGGCAAAGGAATGCAGGGATGAGACTAAGATTCACGTTAACTCAATAGCAAGAACAACAATCAAGAACTTTCCACGAGCGAATTAAAGCAGAGACCCTCAGAGAGAAACGAACCTGGCACTAGGGACCTTGGGAGGGAGGTGAGGCCGGAGCTCGGTGGGGAGGCCGAGGAAGCCATTGAAGCGGTCGAAAGTGACGTGGGAGACGTGGCGGACCTCTGTAGGCCAGCTGATGTCAGTGGAGGAGAGCTCGTCTCTCTCCACACTGCATGTCACCAGCGACTTCCTCAACACTCCCACCAGAATGTCCAGTATCGGCATCTGCTGCTGCCTCTCCCACTTTCTTCCTCCACCGCCTCCATTCTTTCCCATGTATTCGTCTTCCTCCTCCTCTTCCTCCTCTTCCTCCTCTTCCTCCTCCTCCTCCTCCTCCTCCTCCTCCTCCTCCTCTTCTTCTTCCTCGTCGTACTCTACCACGTCGATGCAGTCGTTGGCAGAAGTGTGGAAGAGAGGTCTCGGCTGAGCTCTGTTGAACTCTGTCGTTCCCGGGAGTCCACAAGATTTGGATCGAAAGAGCCTCGTCATCCCCTGACTCTCTCCTCTTTCCCGCGGGTGAAGAAAAGAAGGATCCGAACGTGAAGGGAAGGGAAGGGTTTCGGGATTCTGATGGAGAAATCCAGCAAGAAAGAAGAAGATTACAGGGGGGATAAGAAAGTGCAAGGAGGAGAGAGAGAAGCTATAAGAGAGACTACCGGGGTGGAATAAAGTTGAGGGACTGGGAAAGAGAAGCAAGAAATATAGGGTGGATTTGGTGGTGAAGAGGTTGAATCATACAAACTATGCACTGCAAGGAAAGGAAGTCTAAAATTTGGAAGCAAAGCAATGGATTAGGGAGGGGTGGTAATGCTATTATTGTGCAGTAGCAAACATCTTTTTGTATCGTTAAAATATTAAAAAGGGTGCATGTGGATTGTTTTTTCTCTATCATTTTCTTTTGGTCTAGTTTTGGTGATGCAGGGTTGTGAATGAGAGGAGGGAAGGGTGAGAAGCTCTTCTCGTGAATGAGAAGGCTACATGACAAGGACTTGGAGCCAGAGCCGGAGCCAGGCAGCCTCCATGGAAGTGAGCGAGCCTCTATCGCTGTAAAAAAGATTAAAAAAAAAAAAACAAAGACAGTAGATTCGTACTCTCATCTCGTCACATGCATTACTTCTACCCACACACGATAGAATGGCAGTGTGGTTATGTATATATGTTCACCCATCTCGCACAAATGGTTAGTGAAGCGAGTGTGGGGGATGCGATGGGGATACCCTGCTTGTTTCGTGTATTTTTAACCAAAAGACACCAAAGTAGAGTCACATGGCCACATGGCCTGTTCCCTCTTTCTGTCTTTCTCTTCCATCCATGAGGATTGACGTTCTTTAATCCGGGCTCTCAGAAATCTCTAATGGAGATGGAGTAAATGAGCAATAAATAGGACCATCCATCGGCAGGACCATTTTTCGTTCCGTATCCATCGCTCCATGAATTCGAGAGTTTTTTCAGGAAGAGGTTAAAACAGGGAGCGGATGCTCCAAAGTCAACCGATGCAGACGAGAGATATATCACCCATCCCCTTCCTCGTCTTCGTATCATTATTTGAATAGGAAAATAACCCATCACCAAAGTCGCCAGTGCCACCGCTGGATGTCGATCGTACAGTGATCTGTGCTCCCTTCTTGCGCCCCAATTGTTAAATTAATCTTCACGGGGGAAGACACGCTGTTTAATGTTTCACAAAGTTAGCGCGTGGCTTCTACCTCGAAATGTTCAGTTTAGTTGCATTATATTCACGGGCATAATCTATTCATTGCTCAATCCCTATATATTATCCATCCCCTTGGTCTTCTTGCCCACAAACAAAAAAGATATATAGGGTTTAGTGCCTGAGCATTTTTAGTAAAGCTTCAGCATTTACCTGTATAACTTAGTCAATGGATCCTACGTTATCATATTTGGATGGACTTGCCACTTGGAAACTTGGAGTGATAGCTAGCTTCAGCCGTGGAGCTCCCTCTCTCCTCTCTATGGTCGATTGGCTAACAGCACAAAGGGTTTTTTTTTTTAAGACGAGTTCAACACAACAATTAGAAATTGCGGGACCCTGTGATTGGCCCTTTACGTCATGCCCAAGTTTCCTTGGAACCTCCAAATGGAAAGGTCATCGCCAAGCTACGGGATCGAAGACCTAGTAGAGCTTTCCATACGTCAGCTTTACCAATATCGCTCGACCCTTTTACCGTTTCAAAGGCATGACTGCAGATCCATCAGAACGAAATCCATCACTTGTATGTGATCACATTATCTTATCATGTTGGATTGGAAGGGAGAACCCTTGGGAACATCTTTGTACTCATACCTCCGATATTAGCTAGTGGGGTTGGCTAGGCTTAGGCTGCAGATAAACACTTTGTGTTCATTTATGGCCATGAGGCCCAACCAACATCGCATCATGGTGTCGTGATAATGACTAAACATTTGCACATAAACGTGCCAACCAACCAAACGCTCCTCTATTCCATCCTATCTTCTTTTAAAGGAGGCCCACAGACCGTAGCTTATAAAGACACGCCGCGGCAAATATGCTTTGACGTTTTTGGACGTGTGCTGTTGCCGGTGGCGTGTTCCTTTGATGTCACTCCAAGGATCCGTGCTTCTTCTTTTTGGAGGATGTGAGATTAGGTAGAAATATTGCGTTACCAACTCGATTAAACCAACCCCACCAACTAAAACAATTCTTTCTCTCCAAGGAATCCCCCCCCTTGCTCATCGTTTGTGCAGATGTATTGAGCTCAAATCATATGGCCCTGTGCAGGTCGTCGTCCGGTCATCATCGTCCCAGCCCAGCAGAGATCAGTCCCCACCCTACTTATAAATAAATGCACTTTGCTTTGACCAAATCTTACCCTCCCCGATTTACCCATTATTTTCTTGTTTTCATAGCTTCAAGCAATGAGGCAACCTGTTTCCAGTTCATCGATTGACATGAACCCGTCGACGCTGAATATCACCAAGTTTGACTTGTGGGTCATATTTGGGCAGATGCACCTGTAGATTGAAAAGCATAAGGCACCACACCTCTGCATCAATCCATGTGATTCGGGCCTGACTGACTGGCTTCATTTGAGCCATCTCTCCAAAAACTCTGATTACGGTTGGGCCTCCATGACTGGCCTTCTTTGATAGAATATGCACGGTTTCAATGTCCTCCTGCATATGCAAGTCGCAACCTCCGAACCTTTCTTTGCTTGCTTATTTTATTACTAGCAATATGGAAGTTTTTAACTGATTAAATAACGAGCTAGTCTTTGAACATTTTTTTTTTTGTAACCGAGGTGTCCGGACCAGCTTGCGCGCACCTCGACTATTCATCGAGGGAGACTAGCACAGTAACCCACTGCCATGGTCCCTCACTTAAATCACAAGTGCTCAACTTGAGAATCGAACCTGGGACCAATGCGCCTAACCACACAATCTCAAGTACGCCCTAACCAACTGAGCTATCCATGAGTGGGTTCTAGTCTTTGAACATTTATCTTTCCTAATATGAATAATTTTTAGTTGCTATCAAAATCGAAAATATACAATCATGATCTTGAAATGTGCGGAGTAATTGACGAATCGCCTTGCACTTGTGTTAGCTATTTAGGAGTTGCTATTTTCTTATAGTTTTTTTTTGGTAATGACCATAAAAAGTAAGTCATAAGGAGTTAGGTCGTTGTCCAACGTGAAAGCAATATCTTATCAAAGTGATTACACAAATTGAGAATAACATAAATGTGTTGATGAGCGTTGATCATGGTAAGTTGGAGTTTAATAACATATATATGTTGATGAGTGTTCACTTCTTTCTTTTTCGCTAGGTTTCATTCGTGGATTGGATCATTCATAAACTAGCAATCACGAATTCGCATAGTGTGCCAGAAGACGACCATAACTCTTATTTCGGAAGTAGTTACGAGCCTCGTAATACCAATTTGAAAAACTTGTTTCCGATCTGTATGCTATGACCAAAGGGTGAATTTTTTACGGCGGTTTGAAGCTGTAAAAACCTTCATTTAGGTGTGTTTCCCAACACCCCTCTATTTTCAGGCCTAGTAGAACAGGCCCGCATATTACCACGGAGAAAATTAATTAAACTTCTAAGTAATTTCTTTTTTAGCAAACATATTATTTTCACATAATTATTTTTCTTTAATAGCCAATGAGTTTGTTGACCAATGATAAACATGTAACACATGTTACTTATTAAAAAAGCATGTCCTCTCATGCTATACGTTCTTATTACTCTTTCGATACAATTGATAATGTAATCCCAGTACTTCTATAAAATATAAGTGTTTCTTCTCCATATTGTATTAGGAGTGATAATTTGATATAATTACAATATAAAATATTAACGGATGCAAACAAACGTAAGGCATTTTTATAATTCGATACGAAAAATAATACGGTCAAGATATAATTTTTATCAGCAGATTCATTCATAGTTCTGCCGATATTCATTTATCAGTCTACTTCTTTTTTTTTTTTGCTTTAGTTTGATAAATGAACTAATTCGATGAGAAAAAATTGGTTATCTAAAAATAGAATTAACTTCAACAAATATATGAGCTTTACGTATGTAGATAAAATAATAAAAGAATCACAAATTACTGTTAGCGGTGTTGAGAGAAATAAAAATTGACGTTCCATAATATGTGGCAACCCCTTCTATACACATCGGGTAGTAGAATATGGTTTGATTGGCATTGGGATAGATATAACCTTGGCAATAATATTAAAGGATTCTTCTTTAATTATCTTAAATTTGATATTTTCATATCTGGATCCAATTAGAAATGTATAATTGAAGAATGTTAGCGTGTAAATGTATAATAAAAGAATCACAATCCTGTACTCAAAAGATAAGTTGGGAAACAGAAAAAAACAGAAGCTAAATTTGTCTTCAATTGGATACAAAATTAAGAGGCAAACAAAAATAAGGAAAACAAATTGTAGGACATCTTATCTTGGCTGAGAAAAAAAGGAGGAGAAAAGAAACAATTTTACAGAGAAATTAAAAAAGAAAAAAAAAACACAAAATTTAGAAAAAGGGGGCTAAGAGGTGCATGATTCAAACCTTCGATCTACAAGTTAAAAAAAATAATAATATGTAGCTCCAACTTGGCCACAAGTGGTGCATCGTGGTGGGTCTTCTCTCTTGATACATCATATCACTCTTGATTTTTTCTTTAAAGATTTCTTCGTTTTATAATCTGAATTCCTTTACTACTTTGGGTAATTAAGAAACATGGAGGATAAAGATATTGTTGAAGTTACCATACTTATTATTATTATTATCTAGTATCAATCAACTTGATGTTAAAACAATTTTTTTGCGGGCAGGTTGGCTAGAGGTTTCCTGTAAAAACACTAGCCCCGCTCGATCAACAACGAGAACATTTCAATCTTTTTATTTTATTTTATTCCATGTGTTATTCTCGTTATGCACGTATGGGTGAGAATATTTTCGGATTTTCTCGTGACGCATATTGTTTTCGGAGTATTTATTTGTTCTTTTCGATGTTTCGGACAACTTTTGACATAATTTTACGAAATACAGATCGGGAGAGTTTCCTCTGAATGGCAAGAACGGTTGAGCGTTGGTGTCTGATGGACTTGCGGTTATTGTTTTTGCACCCCATTTGGTTATGTGACTGCAAAAGCTTATAATAATAATAATAATAATAATAATCGCTAAGTGACTTCATTGGAGGGACTGATTCCAATAATATTCGATCGATGTTTTGAATCTTATTACAGGTCAACTGCAATATCGTGTGATATTGCAGGTCAACTGCGCAAGTCGGGTCGTTCAACTAGCTCGATTGCCATGGATTATTATAATATATACCGCATTACCCTATACCTCAAACCAGGCTATCCTCATCTCCATATCAGAAATTTTCAAAAGAAGAGTTTGATTAATATTATCTTCTTCACATGTGGATTATTATTATTATCATCATCATGTCTTTCAGAAGAAATTTTCAATGTAATTGACTAATTGTTGAGCAGTAGATTAATACATTAAAATTCATGAACTTATTTTTTATCTGTTTTTTTTTTCTGAAATTTTTTGAATTTCAAATTAAGTGGATTTTGGAAAAAAAAATTTGTCATTGTCATTTTGTTTTTCTAAACAAATATGCTTCGATTGTTATAAGCTATATCTGAAATGAGTGGAATTTGAAAATAAATGGATTTTAAAAGGGGAAACTAAACTGAATGAAATGTGAACACGCGTGTTTAAATTTAGTAAATATCTTTCTTTCAAATTGTTTCTCGTTATCCAAAGAAGGCAACAAACACAAAATACGAGCTTGTTTTATTGTAGGTCTTTCGTTGTAACTTTCAAGTTTAGTAGATATTAAGCAAAATTTATCCCGATAGCAAAATAAGTTACCCATTAGATAATTTCAATTCTACCACAAAATGAAGATGGCATATCACTAAACTAATGCAAATCGATCGAATAAGAGCAATTGGTACACTTATGCCATGTACAGTATTATGGTCCAATTTCAATGTCATGGCGAGAGACACAACATTTGAGCTTAAAACGTGTCTAAATAGACACTAAAGAGAGAGAAATTTATGCGTTCATCTGAATCATGACAGTCACAAACAATGCAGCGGATTGGAGAGTTTGCCTGCAGACTGCAGATCAAAATGCAGTTTTGACGTCGGACAACAGAGCTCAACGTCGAAAGTACACAGAATTAACGGGAGCTGGGAAAGGAGATTGTTAGTGCGATCCCAATCTTGCAAAATCGCGGGGGATCCAGTCGTTAATGAGGAAGTTGAGCCCTCCAGATCAATCCCCAAAGGTTCCAGCATGAAGGAGGGGAGGGGAGGAGTCGATACGCGAAAGCTGGAGGGTGCCAGCTAAAACCCAAATGTCACGTCTCTTGGGGCTTCGAAAGTCGGGTAGAAATCACGACGACCTAACCAGCATATTATATGACATAATATGCAAGCGTTATCGAACGAGCACGTGAATTTGAAGTTCCACTACGAGCGCCCGGATGCTGCTGCTGATGCATTGAGATGTAAGGAACGTAAAACGGTGGGCAGAGAGCGTCGGTACGATGCGGGACTCCCTTCTGTATATCCGTATCCGAGCAAAAGTGCACGTGTCTCGGAGTCATCCTCCACAGCTTTTGTTCCCAAGAGCGAGTGCATGCAATTGCAGTGCACACCTACCGACCCTGTTTCTGCTGGAGGATGGGATTGAGGATGGTGTGGGGAGGTGGGGGTGGGCTTTGTTAAATATGAGCAAAAAGTTAATGTTGACCCGGTGAGGCAGAGAGAGAGAGAGAGAGGGGAACATCCATCCATCCATCCATCCATCCGTCGACTGACTGGCTCCCCAAGGTCAGGCCTCGTGGTCCACTGCTCACGGAGAGATTTATTAAACAAATGGGAGAAGGCGGTTGACAACGTCACCAGGGGAGGAAAAGAGGGTGCACAATGACAAAATCGTAGTAATAAACAAACACCAGCAACACTCCTTCCTTGGGCTACATACATACATCACTCCCCCGCCCATTTGACCAGCGCCACACAGAGAGAGAATACTAGAAACTGGGTGGGGGTACACGTGTGAGAAATCTCCCTCGTAGATCATTATCGTCGAGACTCTCTCTTGAGTCCTGGCTTCCGAATCGGATCGAAGATGCAAAGCTCATAATTGCCCGACCCGACTCGACTGTTACCCTTTCCAATTCTCTCTCTCTCTCTCTCTCTCGGGGATTGACTTGAGATGAGTATATGTGGTGGGAAAATGTGAATTGGGCAGCGGATGCAGGTGGATCCTATTCCATTTCCAATTCCCATAACATAGCAAGACGAAGAAGAAGAAGAAGAGGAGGAGGAGGAGGAGGAGGAGGAGGAGGAGGAGGCAGGGGAAGGACAAGAAGAGCAGATTAGAAAAAGGGCAGAGAGAGAGAGAGAGAGAGAGGGACAGGGACAGAGACAGAGAAACAGAGAAGAAGAAGAAGAAGAAGAAGAAGAATCAGAAACAGAAACCAGAAACAGAACACAGGGGTCCTTTTGTTGTTCCTGTCTCTCTCTCTCTCTCTCCGTGTCTGTCACTTCTCTTCTCGCCACCCTCCCCCCTTCCCTCGCCTCCCCTCCTCTCCCCTCCATTCCCATTTTGTCTGTCTCCTCTGATTCTGCAAAAGAGAAAAAAAAAAAAAAGAGAGAGAAAACAAGAAAAACGCTGCCTTTTTCCATTCCCCATCTTTTATCGTTTTGCGCCCGTTTTTGGGATCTTCCGGGTGTTCTCGCGGTCAGATCTGCCTCCCCTGTGCATTCCTTCTCCACCGTCTGATGTAGTAAGTCCCTTTTGACCCATCCGTCCCCTTCCCCTTCCCCTTCCCCCTCCCCCTTCCCCTCCCCCCTATTTATACCCTCCTCCGCCGGAAGTGGGAAGCCATGGGCCAATGCTACGGCAAGGCCACTCCCGCCTCCGCCTCCGCCTCCGCCTCCGACAATGACGTCGTCACCATCTCCGTCTCCGGCGATCACAACCCCTCCTCCCATCCTCCTCCTCCTCCTCCCGCCTCCTCTACTCCCTCCCAAGTCCATCATGGCGGCAGCACTACTCCCGCCAGGCCATCTAACCCTAGCCCCTGGGCCAGTCCCTACCCCCACGGCGTTGGCGTGTCCCCGTCCCCAGGGAGGGCCACCCCGCGTCGCAAGTTCTTCCGGCGCCCGTTCCCCCCGCCCTCCCCGGCTAAGCACATCAAGGCGTCTCTGGCCAAGCGCTTCGCCGGCTACATGTCCCCCAGGCACCACGGGTCGATCCCCGAGGAAGGCCGCGAGGGGGATGTAGGAGGTGGCGGTGGCGGGGCAGCGGCGGTGGCGGCGGCGGCGGAGGCGGAGGCGCAGCATCTGGATAAGAGCTTCGGGTACAACAAGAACTTCGGTGCCAAATACGAGCTCGGGAAGGAAGTCGGGAGGGGCCATTTTGGTCATACTTGCTCCGCCAAGGGCCGGAAGGGCGACCTGAGAGATCAGCTTCTCGCCGTCAAGATCATCTCCAAAGTTAAGGTACCCACCCCTCCTTTTGGGATTCGCATTCTTTTCCGAACAGTACGCCAGCATTAGATAACTATACCTGTACGCCTTTCGTGATCGCTCTCTATACCTATCCATGGGTGCCCGAATCGCAAACTTATTTGGGACTGAAGTTGATGCTAGCGAACGAACCAGTACTCCATTGACTTTTTGCCTGATAAAAATGCAGGCATGCGCATGATTCAATCCAGGCATGCGCATCGTATTCCATTGGGTTTTCAATCCGTTCGCTGCTTTATTCCGACTTCAGAGGTTAATTGTTGCTGCATTCGAACATTAAGCGTGGACTCTAGTTCTTGTTGAAATTCAGGATCTTACTGACTGCCCTGTTTTATTTTTTCTTGAATGTAATACCTGTAGCCAATGTTGCTTCTGAAGATACGTGACCGTCAATTGTCCGTGCGCTGCCATTGTTTGTCACAATAACATTGCCTAATCTTCATAATGTGTGCAATTTTTCCGCAGTCAAATTCTCTGATTATTGTACTTATATTCAGGGTAAATACATGGCATAATAGTGTCTTGAAATCATTTAGCTGTAGTAAGTTTGCTGAAACTTGGAGATGCATTGTCAGTTTGGCAAAAGTTCTATGTACTGTTCTTAATTTCGAGTATATATCATGCTGGAAGTTCTTACCACTTCACTTCATCGGTTTCGTCGTGCCTGATTGTGTGGTCAAAGTATCAGTCCTTTTTGACAGGTGCAAAGTAGTTTGCCGATATTGCATTTTTATTTTCTTTTAAAAGTTATATAGTCACCATCTGAGTGCCATCTGAACTTTTGTGGCAGATGACAACCGCAATATCAATTGAAGATGTCCGCAGGGAGGTTAAAATTTTGAAGGCTCTATCTGGTCACAAGCACCTAGTCAAATTTTATGATGCATGTGAGGATGCCAATAACGTTTACATAGTCATGGAGTATGTCTTTTCTTTATGTCCCCTACTAGTTACATCGTGGCTAAAGCTGCTTTTGTTTCTTATTTTTCAAAATATTTCGCCCATGATGGGGTCAGGACTTAGGATTCTCTTACTTTGGCTTTTAGATTGAATTATTATGACACTTCTATTTAGCTGTTGAACTATGCCTTAGGAAAATCATTGAGGACCAAGGGTAATGAGCCGCAGAAGAAAGGCATGCCACAGATGTTAATTTGTTTTGTATTGTTCCCGATCACATGGAATAAACTGGAATAGGGGAAAGAATCTACACAACTGCTGAGTTATCAAAATGCCTTTGACTATTAGCGTCTGACAATTTTCAAATTTTGTGTCTTATCAGATTGTGTGAAGGTGGGGAACTTCTTGACAGAATTTTATCGAGGTCGGGGATCATTAATGAACATTTGGTTTTGTTATTATTTGCATGGTATAAAGTCCTTGAAAAATTCTCTTCGTTGTTGCTACAGAGGAGGAAGATATGCCGAGGAAGATGCGAAAGTAATAGTTGTGCAAATTCTTGGCGTCGTTGCATTTTGTCATTTGCAAGGCGTTGTACATCGTGACTTGAAGCCAGAGGTATGCTATCATATTCTTAATCTGAATTATGCTATAAAAAGACTATTAAGCTTTTTCTTTCATAATATGAAGATCTTGCCGGGGTTTTAAAGGTGTTCACAGCTTGGCGTGACTGTGTTTGATCGCATGTAGGCACTGGATGTGTGTGTGTGTGTGTGTCTCTCACGGCTTGGCTTGACTGTGTTTGATCGCATGTAGGCATTTGATGTCTGTATGTGTGTGTGTGTGTGTCTCTCTCTCTCTCTCACACACACACAGGAGTGTAGTGTAACATTACACAAACATGCTGTTTTAGACTCCACCACTTACAGGAAAATGCTGCTTGACAGAATTTCCTATTCACATCTAGAAGTGAAGATGCTGATATGAAGCTTATTGACTTTGGTCTCTCTGACTTCATCCGACCAGGTATTCAAAATTTTTTATCCTGATTGATATTTCCTTCGCGAGTAACGTCCGTATACCTGTATATGAGAAATAAGTAGAATCCTTCTTTTAATCATGGGTTCCATCTTATTAGCTTTCCGGTAGTTCAATGAAGATAATAAAGAATTGTACTTGGCAACTAAGAAAACGAAAAAGAATAAAAGAAGAATGAAGCAGCTAATGGCTAGCTGTCATGAAGTCTTTCATGTCGTGTTGCATATAGTAGCTGCACCCTGTGATGACAAAACTAGTGAATGCTGGTGGATCAACCGAGTATCACATTGAGATTCTTGTCATGAATTAAACTTCCAATTCTTCCAGTTACGAATTGTATTAAATTGGACAGAGAGTGCCCAGAATCAAATGTTTTACAGGCGTTACGAGGGATTCATATTTTTTGATAATCTTACTATCTATGGAGCATGATTGATGGGATGGTAACTTTTGTTTAAAACAGGTCATGGGGATTTCAACCACTTAAATACCGTGCCTTATTTTTGTGGCACATATGCATACACGTGTCTGTGGGCGCTCACCCAATCTTTTGCATGTGTGATGCAGACTGTTGTATATATGTGCATTTTAAAGCTCTCGTAACCGATGTTTCACCTACAAAGTTTTTCTAGTTTGTGTTAGAAAAAGTATTGGAGTAAGTTTCTTTTTTGCCTTTTGCTTTCTTTCTTCTTCTCTTGAGAAGGGGGGTGGGCAATTAAATTTTTGATTTATTAAGTAGCTCTCCCTCCAAGTTAGAATCATATAAGCACTGTTGAAGCTTGAAGGGAATAGTACAGTAGGAACAAGACTTACACCTTGTACAGTCTTTTTCTCAAAATTTTACATAGTCTAACCAATACTTAGACATAAGTAGAATTAGAGAAGTACCATCAGAAACTTGAACTGTACTGTTAACTGTGGAGAATCTCGTCTTGTGGTTTATACATGTCGGGGTGAAATCATGCATTGGCAGGTTAACTTAAGGCTATATCAACATCAACTATTCTGGCCAATCATGTCCACGTACTCATTGTGCGTTACTGTTGGTATCAGCTCAGGATATTTAATTGTTTTGTTCCAATATGTACAGATGAAAGACTTAACGATATCGTCGGAAGCGCATACTACGTGGCTCCTGAAGTCCTTCATAGATCTTATAGTCTGGAAGCAGATATTTGGAGTGTTGGCGTGATCGCATATATTCTGTTATGTGGAAGCCGGCCATTTTGGGCAAGGACAGAATCCGGAATTTTTCGTGCTGTACTAAGGGCTGATCCTAATTTTGAGGACTTGCCGTGGCCTTCTGTCTCTCGGGAGGCCAAGGACTTTGTGAAAAGGCTCTTGAACAAGGACTATAGAAAAAGAATGACTGCTGTTCAAGCTTTGAGTAAGTCCCTCTTGTAGCAATTCACTTCATTGCTACACAAGTTTTGAGCCTTTGTTTTTGCCATTACCATTATTAGTATGTCATGGGGCCGGAAAGTTGCTGATTTTTATTTTTTTGGTTCACACAACCTCAGTGTTGGAACTTTACTGACTCCCAAGAGTGATCTGCTTATGCGTGCGTAATTATTTGGCAACAATCTTTTTGGGTGCAGAGATAGAATTAATTGTTAAAACACTTTTAGTGGCATTGGGGCTGACCTTCCCGGTTCTGCCTTGCATTGAGATCCTTAAGCTCTTTCTGCCACCAGCATGAGGGAAAACCCTTGTTCTCATTAATTCTGCCTACCTTCTGTACTTAATTTTGCTTTTATTTTCATGTGCATGCATTGAGATGCTTATTGCAGATGTTTGGTCTTCATTGCTTGCCAATTTAGTGGGCAATAGCAGTTACCTGCTACGTAATTTTCATCACTAGATGTGCAAGCACATCAACTTGTATGTGGAAAGTTAGATTTCTGGATTGACCATTGTGTATATTGTTGAGTGCTTTAACATATGTTATACTATGTTCTCTTAACTCACTGGCTTTAACTTGGAAAAAAATCAGATTGATGAGCATAGTGGACTGTTGCTTTTGTTTGATATCTAAAATAATATTTGTGTAATTGCAGCTCACCCTTGGTTGCGGGATGAGAGTCGTCCCAGTCCTCTGGACATATTGATCTTTAAGCTAGTTAAATTGTATCTTCATGCAACGCCTTTGAAACGAGCAGCTTTGAAGGTGAATCTCTCTCTCTCTCTCTCTCTCTCTCTCTCTCTCTCTCTGTGGGCACTTTTTGGGGCTTCTCTGAACAAGTCAATACTGTGCACTCGTGTCTTTCTGTTTGCATTCTCGGATGGTATGGTCCCTCCTGTTTATTTGCTAAAATGTGCAAACTCTCAAAGTTCAAATAAGCAGGTCCTTTTCACTTGCGTCTTGACTGTGACTTAAGTTTCTTTTTGTTCTTGGGTACTCGCAGGCTCTCTCGAAAGCTTTGACAGAAGAGGAGCTGGTATATCTTAGGGCTCAGTTCCAGTTGCTGGAACCAAATAAAGATGGGTTTGTCTCTCTCGACAATTTCAGAGGGGTAAAAGTGCTGCTCCATCCATTAATGTTTTAATGTGATCATTTCGTCTTTTTGTGTGCATAAGAGAATTATTGGTTGCACTTGATGTGGTCCTTTTCTTGTTCCATGTGTTTGGGAAATGTAGTTGTGCCCCTTTCACTATATTCCTTGTCTAGTTGATCTATTGTCATGTTTTGCATGTCCATGGAAATTGATAGTGCGTGAGAATTTTCTCATTTACTTTAGTGTAAAGTCAAACTAATGAGAACGATAATGTGCAGGTTCTTGAGCGAAATGGTACCGATGCTATGAGGGAGTCCAGGGTTCCCGATATTTTGAAAGCAGTAAGTCACTGAGTCCTGTAAAATGTGTCCGTCCACATGGTCCAGCTGCTATTGCTAGTGATTGTCAAGATTTACTGTTCACCGGCTGATCAAAGCAACATTTTCTATTTATTCAAGCACTCAGCTCTTTCTCTCTGTGTGTGGCTTGATGAAAAGAATCACTCTGCTCTCTTTCTTAGCTGCAATGTGATCAAATATATTGTGTAGGATTCTCTTTTGTCTGAAAAAGATGGGATTTTAATGGACAGCGAATGAAATTAGGATCTTAATGTACCTTTCACATCTTTGTTTTGATAATTGTTGATTTCAGATGGAGCCTCTCGCTTACAGAAAGATGGGCTTTGAAGAGTTTTGTGCGGCTGCGATCAGCGTACATCAACTGGAGGCTCTTGAAGGGTGGGAGCAGATAGCTTCTGATGCTTTTGATCACTTCGAACGAGAGGGTAACCGAGTCATCTCAGTTGAAGAGTTGGCGCGGGTATGAAATATCAGTCTTTTCAAAGGAAACATTAGCTATTCTTGTGCTTGTGCACAATTTGCTTACATTTATTGGGATTCTCTTACCAATAACTGCAGGAATTGAATGTTCACCCTTCGGCGGCTCACTTGAACCTAAAAGACTGGATCAGAAATTCAGATGGAAAACTTAATTTGCTTGGATATACCAGATTTTTACATGGTGTGACGCTTCGAAGCTCACATGCGAGACAACGTTAGAATCTTTTTTTCTTTTTTTTAGTATTTGTTTCCCTTTGGGGGTTTTCTTTGGCTCAACATATATCTGCCAATTCTTATGGTTTCTGAGGGTTTGGAGGTTTTCTTTCCCTTTTCTCTCTCTTGGAGGGCAGGCAGGATGAAAAAAAAAAAGAGAAAAGAAAATTAAAGTGGCTCTATTAGTTTAAATGCTGCGATTATTGCGTTTCATTCAAGGTTGAATGATTTTTCCTTGCGGGTGCACTAGCTCACTTTTTCTTTTGAATGTTTCATTCTATTTTTGTTATTTTCTTGTGCGGGGAGAGAGAATCACAAGTCGGGAGCAGTTGGCAACTGGACATTTATACACCATCTATCATCTATTGAGTATTGAGCTAGGTGGTGGTGGGACTTGAGAGAGAGAGAGAGAGAGAGAGAGAGAGAGAGAGATTTCTGGGGGATGATGCACTTGACCTTTGTCATTCCACTATCGTGCGTCCACTTTTTGGTATGTCGCGATGAAGACGACCCAAGAATATGGGCCTAATTCCAAAAAAAAGCATAAATTTTAGGTCAAATGACAATTTTGATCCCAATTTTTTTTTGTCTCATAAAAATACATCAACTTTAAATTGAATGATAATTTTGACTTTAATTTTTTTTGTCTCATATAAAATCACTAACTTTCATTATTATCTCAAATTTGGATCCTCATTGACTCTCTCTCTGAAGTTACTCTTGTTTGAGAAAAAAGGGTTATGGTTGTGAGCTTGGCGGCTCTTGTTCATGTGGCGGTAGTCTACAATTTCATATTACGATAAAACGACGAAGTTTGACTGGAGAGATTCAATTTGGAGATTTTTTTGACTTGTTGGTGAAGTGAAGTAGACGAACAGTTTTGCCGTTATTTTTCAAACCGTGGCTCATAGAAGAAGACGATGAATAATGTTTTAAATTTACTCAGCAAGTCACGTGGATTTATTATTGAGGTGGAATAGTCAAGTTGAATAATGAATGATTTTAAGTCAAGTGGGGTCAGATTTGGGATTTAAATAAAAGTTGATGATTTTTTATAAGGTAAAAAAAGGTTAAGGTTAGAATTGTCACTTAAACTAAAGTTAGTGTTTTTTTACAAGACAAAAAAAAGTTGGGGTCAAAATTATCATTCAACCTAAAGTTGGTGCTTTTTTTTTTGGAATTAGGCCCAAGAATATGCATCAGTTGGATTAGTGAGTGTCTTGAGAAATTCTATTATGTAATCGAATTTACAAAGTCTGTACTTTTTAATACACTGAGCCATTTCATAGAGATGTTTCACCGAATTGCTGTAACTTTGTTGCAGCACAGACGGCCATGGCATTTTGTGTGAAATAAAAAGTAGCATTTGCCAGTGTTCGAAATTATATTAGGAATCTAGATAAATTCCAAATATTGCTGGTAATGCAAGGGTGACGGGTAAATTGCTCATATGACAACTTGTTAGTTAGTTAGTTCTCAATTATTATACTAAATCATTAATGTTTATTTGATTGTTTTAAATTTTCGAAAATTCATGTAAAGTGACATTTTCTATTGCTTAGCTTACAAACGTGTTAAAGATATCAACTTTTATGTAAATTAACATATCCATAGATGGCTTGACAATTCGTTTGGATGAGCGCGATGGTGTTGGTACAGTTACGCAGAGCGAAGTCGTTTTCGCGACAACAATGCGGAGGCAGGGCCTATGATCTCGTAGCAGTGGGAAGGTTCCAGGATTGTGCTTCTTGATGATGGGCAATTGAAAACAATAAATTGCAGAGCAGTAACTTCTTATCTGGGCTGAATCATATGAAGACCAGTCGGAAAAGAGAAGTCACGGCTTAGGCGTCCGACTCATTTTCAAGTTTGGACGCAGTCCCCATTCCACTGACCCTGTGGACCATATCATGAACTCCCCACAATTCACCTTCGGAAATAGCAGTCTCTAATGTCCTTCTGTAAAACCAATCTCTGAAGTCTCTTTAGGAGCTTCCCAGGCCGCGACCCCTTAGTAAATTTCCGACAATCTCTTCTTCTTCTTGTCTGGGACCGCGCCATAGAAGGCCTTTTAAAACCAAAAGGAAGAATGATTTCATGGAACTCAGGAGGTTTTCTGTCTCTCATTTCTGGACTTCTCATCATACAAGATCTTTTTTATCTTTTTAATTCAACCGCTAGGTCCATACAGCCATGGTAAAAAGGGATCCCGGTAGACTTTAGGCTGTTTAATTTTTACATTTGAGTTGACGTTTGTTTTTACCCGCTTCCAAATGAATTGTCTAAAAGTATATGCTGGGTAAGACCGGCTGGTCTTAGTGTTCTGCTTCCACATTCCTGGAACTGGCTAGGGATGGGTGTTCCTCCTCCCCGAACAGGACGACCAGGCCAAGCATGCCCAACAACTGGCAAGTTCCAAGACGGACAACTTCTTTGGATTAAACACTCAAACGGCTGAAGGTGACCATATGTTAAGTCTTACCTAGCTAGTAAAGGTTAGAGAGCTAAAATCTTAACAAAAACCAAGTTGGTAGGACACTTGCAGATGATGGATTCCGGTTTGAGAATGATAAGGACATTAGCAAGCTATTTGAAAGCATTGGCTATCATCGCCAACAAACAAAGGAGACATGGCAATTCCTAGATGGGCCCTTCCCCGGCTTGGAACATTAGGATATGCAGAGAAAGCGGCTGCCAGAAGACTAGGTAATATATGGTCAGCACATACTGCATTCAGGAGTCTCATGAATTTACTCGTTTGTTTAATTAATAATGTCATGACTATTTGTTCTAATGGTCATTGGTTTCTCTGGTATCAGAAGGGATACTTTTTTTATTGTCTAAAGACACGTCATCCTGCGCATCTTTATCGTCTTACTTTATGGAATCTCTCATGCATCATGTACCATCTGGAAGAGTGTTAATTTAAAATAGGAACAAAAGATCTTCCAAGTTTCTTCATCCTTGGGCCAGTATTGAGCTAGCTTGACTGAAATTTGGGTGGAGTGCGTATTCGAAGGAGAAATTTGGTGAAGGCAATGCGACCCCATTCATAGTGCTAATTTGATTTTTTAATCCCCATAACGTAGGTCATGTCTAGAATACTCTAAGAATCAGATGATTGTGCTGGTGAGGCCAACTGCTGGTGAAGGACCATGCATGCTGCTATCAGACAGACGCCATTGGACATCATTGAAAAATGAGTTATAGTTCTGATCTACAGAAGTATATAGTTCTATCTAAATAGTATTTTATTTTGTTAACTGATGCACGAACTTTGCATTTTACACATATGTGGTTGTGACAATACCAATCCTAGATGGTCATGAAATTTATTTGCAGTCAGTATTCAAATTTGACACGCTTTTTCCATGGCCTCCAAGTCTCACCGATGTTTACAATGATGTGGGTTGGTTCTGTTACTTTAAGGTCCGCTCTTAGGTTGGGGAGTCTATTATATTACTCATTGTTCACAGAGTTGACTTCCTTCAAGGCACACCAAGGCTAAAATAATTATGAATACGAAAGAAAGAAAATGCACAAAGCTGATATCAAGCTGGGTGTGGTTCTTGAATTTATGAAGTCCACAACGTCAGCAAGAAAGTAAAGCTTCCCACAGTGATGGGAGCGTGCCTCCTAATGGCGGGGCCTTGTCATGCACTCGTTAATTGACAGTGCTTCTCACTTCTTTTTTCTTTAACTTCCATGGTTTATTGCTTCATCTTTAAATATGATTACGCTTCCGCAGTTATAGAATAAATACATGCATTAGACTAATGCCCTTTACATATACATATCATATGCTTTGGCTTCGTCTTAAGACCGACTGCCATCGCCAACTTCCATCCACTCTTAGCTATATCCAAAAGCGAAACAAACCTGTAAAGGTTCCCTCTCTCACTCTCCCCAATGAAAACCGATGTCAATACCACCCTCTGGGCTTTTACTCTTGCCCCCAAACTATGCGGAGCTTTTATGCAAACGCATGTTGCAATGGCGTATACCTTTCTCCTCTTCGTGGCTTTAGCTTGGCTGTCGATTTCCCTAATTTACTGGGCTCATCCTGGTGATCCTGCTTGGGGCAAGTTCTGCTTTTCCAAGAGAAAGCCTTTCTCCTTCAGTAACTGCAACAAGCCTATTCCAGGTCCTAGAGGATTACCTTTATTTGGCAGCATCAAACTGATGGCCAACCAGCTCGCGCATCGCCAGATTGCAGCTGCCGCTCAATCACTTGCTGCAAGACGGTTGATGGCCTTCAGCTTGGGCCACACACGTGTTATTGTCATATGTCATGCAGACGTGGCCAAAGAAATGCTCCATGGCCCCGTATTTGTGGATCGTCTGATGAAGGAGTCCGCTCGAAGCTTGATGTTTGTTCAAGCCATTGGGTTTGCTCCTTGTAGTGACTACTGGAGAGTGCTGAGGAGAATCGCTGCCAACCATTTCTTCTGTCCAAAGCAAATCAAGGCTACCGAGGATCAGAGACGTGCAATTGCTTCAGTGATAGTTTCATTGTTGGGTCACCACAACCATCGCCAACCTTTCATGGTCCACCAAGTCCTCAAACGAGCTTCACTCCACCACATGATGTTCCTGGTGTTTGGACGCAGATATGGGCTAGATCATATGAATGAAGAAGCGGAAGAACTGAAGAGGCTGATCGATGAAGGGTATGAATTGCTGGGCACACTCTACTGGTCGGACCACTTTTCTTGGCTGTCTGAATTTGATCCTCAGAACATTCGGGCTAGATGCTGGCAACTCTTGCCTAAGGTCAAGGTCTTTGTCAGCCAAATGATTGTGGAACATAGAGAGAAGACCGGTGACAGTGACTGCAGGGACTTCGTTGATGTTTTGCTCTCTCTTCAAGCTTCTGAGAAATTGTCCGACTAGGATATTATTGCTGTTCTTTGGGTACGTAAGCAGAATTTAATATAGATGTGCACAACTCATTTACAATATCTCCACCTTATCATGTTATACAATTCTAGTGGCAAATGTTCCTAGAATCGAATTTACAAGTACAGAAAAAAACAGAGTTAAGAATTTTGACATCAAGGAATATAAAGTACAGGTGGTTGTACATTATCATATAATTGCTGCCTCATAGATGACAGTTCTACTGTATAATATATGCAAATTGGTGCAGGAGATGATATTCAGAGGGACAGACACGGTTGCCGTCTTGATCGAGTGGATTCTGGCAAGGATGGTGCTGCATCCTGAGGTGCAATCCAAGGTACAAAATGAGCTCGACGAAGTGGTGGGAAGATACCATGACGTTGTCAACGAGGGACACATGGCACAGCTGGTTTATCTGCAGGCCGCGGTGAAGGAGGTCCTACGACTGCACCCACCGGATCCGCTCCTCTCCTGGGCACGATTGGCAAAAGCAGACACAATCATCGACGGGCATCACGTGCCCGCAGGGACTACAGCAATGGTCAACATGTGGGCCATATCCAGGGACCCGAAGGTCTGGGAGGACCCTCATCGGTTCATGCCCGAAAGGTTCGTCGTGGGCAAGGACGGAGGGGTGGAGTTTTCAGTGTTAGGGTCAGATCTAAGGCTTGCTCCGTTCGGATCGGGCAGGAGGAGCTGCCCGGGGAAGAGCTCGGGGCTGATCACGGTCACTCATTGGGTGGCCCGTCTTTTGCATGAGTATGAGTGGTTACCCTTGGCCTCAGACCGAAGTAACGGGGTCGACTTGACCGAGGTGCTCAGGCTTTCTTGCGAGATGGCACATCCACTCACGGTCGTTGTGCGCCCCGCCGTAGAGCTCTTAAGTACTGATGTTTGTATTTCCAGGTGGAAAAGAGTGTTGAATGGAACTTGTTTGGGGGGGGGGGGGGTGGGGTTTGGCTCGGTGGGGTTGAAGAACTTGTGCTCGAGTCTGGTTTAGTTGGTCAATCAGATAATAGCTTTTCATGGTCAACCATATAATATGTCATAATATCTTAATAGAGATGTCAGTTGCTGTTATCTTATTTCATATGGTCTTAAGAAAAAGGTGAATGTTGTCCATGTTCGGACATATCATGTGCGTATCATCTCTCTCTCTCTCTCTCTCTCTCATGGGTCTCTGTTAAAGCCAGTATTGGAGAAAGTTAGCCAGCTACAACTACTATGCGGTATGCCTAAGTTTCATTGCTTCCTGATGCAACCCATCCAAAAAAGGAAAAGCAAAAACTGCTCTGCATAGCATGTTCACTCCACTCCACTCCACTCCACTCCAGAGTCTCATCGCCAAAAAATGGATCTGCACACTGTACAGGCTACAGGGGAGGATCTAAGAGAGACGATGCCTTTTATAACAAGAAACGGACAAGAAAGTAAAAAAGAGACGTGTTTGGAATCATGTCAACCTCGATTAACCTCTCATGACATCAATGGAAAATGGAGCATTTACATGATTTTACACAGACAATAAAGTGGTCCATATCAGTGACATTTCTCTTTGGTCGAAAAGGTGGCCAACTGTCCCAACCCCATTGGAATTGTTGTTACAGCAACGTCAGGCTAGTAGCGCCAAAAGTCCAACAACTTGACATCATCAAAAGTTAGATAGGAATTGCGATTTCTTTAAGTAAGTCCTATCACTTAGTTTAGTTAATCGCTTTCTACATGTTAGATTTCAAATAGAAAGTAAATGAATATTCACTTTACAAAGAGAAAGTACGAAAACCATTTGCCGAAGTGGATTCTAATATTACTCCCTTAAAGAACAATCACCTTCTTGCTAGCTTGATCGCAGTAATTAGGGGTCTGTTTTGAATTTTAACCCAGGACAAGAGACTCAAAGATGAAAGTATCTAGATCCAACCACCGATGATCAAAACCCAACAATAAAAATTCACTACCATATAAAGAATCACTAAAGAATAGTCCGCTCCAGCCGATCATTTGATGAAGAGACAACGTGGATCACTAAAGAATAGTCCGCTCCAGCCGATCATTTGATGAAGAGACAATGTAGTTTTCTTTAATATAATTCATCTATATATAATGCAAATGATGACTTAAAACCTTCTTTCATCCTATATCTATGCATTGAGGATACCATATATTCCGCTCTAGAGTATCTGCTCGATTAGGTTAAAGAACAAAATCAGTTCTCTGTATAATTAACAGGTCATATTGAAATTTAGGAGGAGGATAAATTTAGGATGAGAGAGCAGGTCCTTTTCACCCCGAAATCTTCGTGCAGTTTGTCCACGATATCACAAAGGATGCGTAGAGTTCTGCATGAGTTAGCAGACTCGCCCAATTCGAAAAACTTTTTGTAGATGAATGGTGAAGATACTCTGAAATTGTTAATCCTGTTGACTAGGGTTCCGTATCTTGATCCTTGTCTTCTTGTTGACTATCTGGAAATTTACTCAGTAGACTTTAAAGAGGAAGAATGCAACTTGTGCTTCCCAGAACGTTTGCACCCTGACTTCTGCTCCAAAACAAGAGGGGAGGGAAGGATACAATCATCTAATATGTTTTTTGCTTTATGTTATTGAACTAAAACTAATCTAACGTCAAGGGTTGGCCGATTGGTTATTAATTGTGTAGTCTCATCTGATCTGTACAACTGAGACAGCCGAAGAAGTAGGAATATACATAAATATAGTGACAACGTCTAACTCACATCCACCAACTGGCTAAATACTAGTCATTCTACAAACAAAGATGAAGAAGACAGCCACGCGAAGCATCCTTGGATAGATCCCTGAACGGTGGAAGGGCAATCCAACAAACAGAGGAGGAGAAGGGAGACTTTGCCATGTCTGGATGAGGAAGCAATCATTATGTTTTCCTAATTTCATACTCTGTGGTCACTTTCAGCGCAAATCACGCCCGACGTAATAGATTGCCCACTTGCCCGATGATTACATCAACCCTGGTCGAGCTCAGCTCCAACCAGGTCCTTCTCCTAGTTTTATTTGCTATCCAGTGTAACCTTTCTGTGTGCCCTTGGTGGCCTCATCTTCTTTCCTTATCTTTCTTGGTAAGATGCTTAGCTTATTCAAACCACATTTGATGTAATTATGCATTCATTCACAAGGGAAAATTGCCCCCTAATTCTTGTTCTAGAACTTAGGTTATCTCGAGACACCAGCCATGGTTTAAGTTGATAATTACCTGTATTCGCAAACCTGACAGTTGATCCACTGATAAGACCCGTGTAAAGTTTCATTCAATTGCTGTTAAAGGACCGGTTCCAATTCCCTCGAGTTTTAAGTTGTGGTTAGACATTCATATTTCAATACAAAGTGACAGAACACCCCTTTGGGACAAACCCATTCGAAAGAGGATTAACTCACGTCCTAAAGCTGATTGGCAAAGTAAAGCTTTTAAGTACCATCGAAACCAATTTTACATGCCTGAGTTTGATTCAGCTCATGAAGCCTACTCAGATATTGTTTATTCATCTATCTATAACTGTAATTTAGATTGCTTATTAGCTACACAATTCTAATCTAACTCCACAAGACCATCTTCAAGCATGACTTCATAGATCACTGTGTTTCATCAGATCAACACACTCATAGCCCCATAACACTCGAGAACATTTTCATGTAGAAGAAATGAGGCCACAGAAGGCACATATGCAGCCAAGTCCAAAATCTCAAGGCAACAAATGCTCAAATCCAATCACTAATTCTTGTTTTCACCTTCCCGGAACACAATGTCTTGGGGATGGTTTCAGAAAGAATTCTCAATTTCAGGGCCGAACAGAACCCGTGCATGCCCCTAGCAATTTAGGGGATAGGGGGAGGTAACATCTTTCTAAGTGATATATATCAAAGGAAAGGAGCTGAGATGGGAAGTAGCCTAAACTGAGGCGAGATACAATTATATTCTCCAGACATAAAGACTCCGAGAGTACAATTCCAATAGAGAAGCAACACGTCAAGCTAAGCAGCATTGGTGTCATGATTTTCAGCTGCTAGTCGCATATATATAACCAGATCATGCACAGTGCAATCTTCTGATGCTATAAAACTACCTGATCACTGGCATTTCATACAATGGCTTCATCTGAACACTCTGATTCATCAGACATCTAACTCGTCTTTTTTGCCAAAGTACCTTAGCGCAAAGGCGACGCCTAAGACCAGCAGCGGAACCAGAAACTGCAAGATTTTTATCACAATCCCAGAAGATTGGACCAGGCCAGAAGGCACTTGCGTTGGTGGAGTGTACTCACTCTTTGCTGGAAGAGTGGAGCTGTCGACTTTGCCAATAAAATACTTCTCCATCATCTCTTTTGCAGAATCACTATGACCAACATCTTCAAAATCATCAGTTGCATCTTTCCCTGCACAACCAAGACAGTGCAATTGATAAATACCAATTTCTATGGTCACATCAGTGTGAAATTTAAGGGACCAATATTCGTTTCACCCGTGTTGTTCAGCAAGACTTCATCCCCTCCAGGATGATCCTCCAGAAAAGGAGTTACATCATAGACCTGAGACAAAGCCACTTGCTATTTATATAATCCCAAAGAAAACCGTAAATTTTCCACATGCCATGTACCAGAATATGGTTCATAATGTTTAATGCAATTTTTAACAGTGATCAACTAATTCACCATCAAATCAAAAAAGCACATTAGGAGAAGAAAAAAGTGGATACAAGGAGTTGTAATTGTATACGGTCCATAATGTATCTGTAAAATCATTCATGTAAATATGCAGAAAGCCATCAAAGAGTTTTCATTCCATGTCATTCTCTAATTGAAGTCCCTTTTGCAGAGGAAAAGATCTCAAGAATCATGACAGAAAGGAGAACTCGTTTTGTCCAGACAGACAAAACAAAAAGGAAAAAAGAATAAAGAAAGAGATGTATTTTTCATTTCTATCTCATGTTTTACAACACTATCGACTTGTTAAAAAAGTATCGCTCCATTTTCTAGATTATTTAGATAAGTTCTTGTTGGAACAATAGGCAATTATACCGGGCATGCAAGCTCAAACATGGAGTTAGTGAAACTGGAGAATTGAATGTACTAAGAGAGCTGATAATTTTCCACGATATCCACCGAAATGTATAGAAACATTCAGGTTTGCAAAGGTCAGTAACACTTATTGCAATATGCTGAAAGGGGGAGATCTAACTATTGCATTATTAAGTGAACAGGTTACTCGACCAGAGCAACTAAAAGGAACTCCTCGGAGACATAAATACTTTTCGCCCTCCCAACCAATAGTCCCCCTCCTGGAGTGTTTCAAAAGCTCAGGCCATTACCAATAGCAGCTTCAATCATCAGGAGAATATGGAAAAGAACCTATAAGAATGAAGAGCCTTGCCGGAAGTCCTTTGACATACTCTATCTGATACATGTAGTTTAGTCATTACAAGATACAACTAGTCAAGAAAAGAAAAGTAAAAAACAGAAGCCGAAGATAGAAAAGGACAGTCGCAAAAGAATTGCAAGAAGTAGCTTGACTTAGCTCAATGGGGCTCGCGCCTCAAGGAGGGAAGGTTACCAAGCAATTTGAAGAAAGAAGCTACAAATGCAGATATAGCAACCCACCAAGATAAGATCCCTTTTCTACTGACGAGTTGAGAACAGTCTCATCCAAATGGTAAAGGGCAAAGAAAGAGAACCTCAATCAACAGAAAAAAAGACCATAACCTCTGCAAACATGCATCAAGGAGTTTCTCAACCCAATCCAGGGTACATTAAGCTACATGGACGGCAGATCTAGAAAGATTAATACCGATCAAGTCAAGAATATAGCAAGCAACCCGCAAGCGCGCAAGCTGACCGTAGCAGAGCACACACGAACAAGCAATGGCCCAACCGAGACTCTCCACGGGTGATTTGCTCCCGAGTTTCCCCACATTAGATTACACGGAAGCAAGGAAGTGAAACACAAACCTTGCCGGAGATAATAAGCCAGCAATCGGTGCGGCTGTTGTGCTCGGCCACCTCATCGAAGGAATGAACTTTGGGATTGGAGCCCATTTTCCTTCAGTTCACTCGCTGCTGCTTCCACAGATCACTTCTCAACGCAACCAGACTCAAACTGTCCGAAAAGAACAGAGAGACACTGAGGGAGAGAGACACAGAAACTCCCGAAGACAAGATCAATCGACCCAGAAAATTCTTACACCGGTACAGAGACGGAACGTGTCCCAGTGATGAGTTGTTGTTGTTGTTCTTCTTCCTCCTCCTCCTTGCGCTGACAGGTTGTGACAGAAACCAAGAATCAGGCAGACTTCTACCGCTCTGTAGCTTCCACGGTTTGTGCCGATTCACTGTGCTTGGTCAACGGCACGCAACCGAACCAATGGCCTAATAACTAAAATAAGCCAACAAGAACGTGCTGCAGAGTGCAGTTACTGTTGTTAGTGTTCTTGTTATCATGTATTGGTAACTCTCTCTATAAATTGGAGCTTCAAATCTTGTTGATTAAAAAAAAACATGATTGTTACATTTTTTTATCTAGTATGTTGTTTGTAAGTTATCAGGTCTTATTCCAAATACTTATTTTATTTTATTATTTAAGAATTATTAATTTTTATTCACACCTTATCGACATTTTATATTTACCAAATCTTATCGGAAATTAGCAACTTTAATTTAAGTAATTGACCGCCTTTTCTCCCATTAATTAATACCATCTCTTATCCAATTCACTTACCATTATTTCAAAATTACCCACTAATGAGTTACCAATTTTTATCTGCATAACTTATTGAAATTCTAAATCACCGACTATTAGACGAAATTATCAATCTCTATTTAGGCTATTTACCAATTTTTCTAAAATTAAATTATTAATTAATTTTAGGTTACCAACTTATATTCGATCACTTACCAACATCTATTAAATTACCAATTCATATATGAAATTACCAATGTTTTATATCCCTTTTTTTTGAGAAATTACCAACTTTTATTTACATAACTTACCAATGATTTAAACCTACTTACTATTATACCAGATTACCAACGTGAGGATGAATTGTTGACAACGTTTCTCCCTTTAAGTTTCTAACTAATTCTAAATAACCAACTTTTATCCGATTCACTTATCTACCTCTGTTTATATATTTGGAAATTATCAACTTCTTCAAAATATTACCGAGATATATTTGCATAGTTTACCAATACTTACCAACTTTTATACGAAATTATCTTCGAGTTATTTATTAATATCATAAACTCTTCCTTTTCTTTTACCCATGAGCAAGTTCTTTTTATTGCTAAAATAATCAAGAGGTTACGGGTGGACTAATCCCATGTCCAAGCCCCCAACAACTCTCTTTTTAATTGTTAAAAAAAATCAATACTTTAAGATTTCATTTGTTTCGCAAAAAATATTTTTCGGAAAAATATTTTTCGACGTTTGGATTGCTTAGGAAAATAAGTCAAAAGAAAAGGCTTTTCTACCAAAATTTAAATTCAAGAAAATGATTTTCTCTTAAAAAAGTAAAAAATCATTATCCAAATATATGACTAAATATCAACGCTTGAACAAAAAATTCAACGCTTAGGTACGCGAACCCCAACGCTCATTCCCGAGTGCTTGGCAGAAAGGTCAGGTTTCTAGCACCTGAGCCTGGATCCATTGAGGCCGAGTCCCGATCCCACGCACGAGACCCCATCCCCTATGCCCGGACTTGGGTCCATCAAAGTCGGGCTCTGGATCTTGGTGCCCATTCTTGAATCCATCACGGCCAAGCCCCGATCCTCGACGCTTGGGCCTAGGTCCAATGCGGTCGGGTTCGAGACCTTGGCACCTTGGCCTAGGTCCTCGACGCTCGTGCCTAGGTCTATTGAGGCTAGGCCTCGAACCCCAGCACCCATGCCTAGGTCCCCAACTTTCGAGCCTGGGTCCATCATGGGCCAAGACTGTGGCTTGGCTTTGATGGACGCAGGCATGGGCGCCAAGGTCCCAAGCCCGACCCCGATGGACTCAAGTTCGGGCATAGGGGATCGAGTCCCATGCACAACTTCAAGGCCAAGCCTCAATGGACTTGGGCCCAGACTTTTTGACCCAAGCTCGAGAGCTAGGCTTGTCCTTTATAGATCGGGGCTGCACACCAGGAGCTGGGCACGGGTACCAAATTCTCAGGCTTGGTTTCAGTGGATCCAAGACCAATGCTTGTGCTCCTACCCAGGAGTCAAGGATTAGGGCTTGAGACCTTGGTGCCTGTGCCGGGTGCCTTGGCTACCATGCACAAGCCACTAGCATCCGAATAGTATATGTCTATTTAAGAAAATCATTCTTACCAAACGATAGAAAAATAATTTTCAATTCATTTTCATATTTGAGTCAAATACCGGAAAATATTGTCATTTCCTTGGAAATTAACTTCCCATAAAACATTTTCATGAAAATGTCATATTTTTTGCAAAACAAACAGAGATTATACAAAATTAGAATTTTGTTGATTCCTTATTTATAAATTGTTGTGTAATTGACACGATCCCCAAGCAGAAAAGGAAAGTTCATAAACTATGGTACCAGAATTTCTTAGAGTTAATGTTGATTCTTGTGTAAAGTCCACATTTTTATTATTTAATTTCGAAGGTCATTTTGGAGTTTGAACACTTTAAAATTGCTTTCAAACTTTTTGGTGATGTCTCAAGATAAGTTGGGGAAAATGTTGAAATATGAAGGTGGGGTATTTGTAAGATTTAAAAGGTTTAATATGTATGTGAAGGAAAATGATGATTATTTACAACGATAAACCTAGATTAGAGTCTGCCAACAAGTCGGTTGGATAATGTTGATCGCAAGGATAAATGCACTTTGAGGGCATTGGATGTCGTTTGAGAATTAGATCTTGTACAACAAATGCATGGGTGGGAAGTTGATTTACTAGGTGTCTTGCTTATTAATAAGAGACCGCGAAATGGATACACAACGTAAAATTAAAGGATGTTATTAAAGTAATTAAACCTTAGTTGTGTTTCGTCATCGAGGGACAATGGGTGAGCAAAAGTGCATCTTATCCGGGAAAATTACCCAATCAGTCATAAACATTTTGTACGAACGCCAACTCGGTCTTAAATTTTCAAATTTAGTCCTAAACCTTCATGCGAAATTCAATGTAGTTCTTCGGCTCAGTTTTTCCAAAAATTGCTAATGTGGCTATCTAGTCATTGCCAGTCGTCCATGCCACGTACGCAATTTCCAGCAAAAAATTGGTCGAAAGGACTACATCGGAATTTTACGCAAAGGTTTATGACTAAATTGACAAAATTGAAAAGTTTATGATTAAATTGGCATCCGTACAATAAGTTTAGGATTGATTAGACAATTTTTCCCATCCTATTCGAGTCCATTAAAATCTAAAGTACTAGCTTGCTTCGATGCAATACATGTGACCGATAAAAACAAGGTTACGTAGTTAATTATGTAGGAAGTGACTAAACCTAGTATGATAGAACGCCAACAGACATTGAGCAGTCCGGTAAGTTGGTGGTTACTGTGGTCAAGGACATAGACAAGAAGTCGACTGTCGTGAGCAAGAAGAGCTTTGAATCCTAAGTTTAAACAAATGAATGATCGAGCATGTTCCTTTGTGCCCTAATCGAGAGGACATGGGTACCCCATCATCACGTTCATCAGCTGGTTGGTATTAAACAAAACAACACAAAACACAATTGCTGTTCAGGTCCAAAACAAGGCGCAACATGGACGAGTCAATAATTTTCACATGAAATAAAACCCTAGCAAAAGGCTGAAACACGAGATAATTCCCTTCAGAAGGAAAGCCAATCGCACCAAATAGCAACAAGAATGGTCGGCAGAGAAGACCCCCGAGTTCTGATCACACTGTGGCATCTGCAAAAACAGCTGGTAGACCTGGAAAATTAAGACAATACATGTCCTTCACCGAAGAACAACGAAGAAAGATAACGATGAAGACGATACCTGCGCGTGCAATGACCCATTGATATCGTGATTTCAATAATAACAATGTGATAAAATTTCTTTAGAAGTATAGACAAATCGATTATCTTGTATGCCCATTTCACTAATCATAATAAATACTTTAAGTTGAATCAAAGGCCTAACTTCATATGTATATGTATATATGTATCTAGCTAGCGTATCTCAACTTTAAGTGGAAAGTAAGACAAAAAAGATAACAGCAGGATTAACTGCGTAATGCCCATCTAATCTGATTTCAACCTTAGTGTGTTTTTTGGTGAAAAAAAATAGGGAAAAAAACATGCTTGACCTAAAAAAGAATAACGAAAAGATGTTGATGCCTATAGAGTGGCGGACACCTGGTGGCCCATTGGGCCCACCCTCAAACCTGATCACCAATCAATGCCACTATGCTGACTTTTTCCTACTTGGATTCATGCTTTGGTAGTTTTCTGCGAGGGACCCTCTAATCACAAGACTTGTTATTTCACCTAGGAAAATGATTATATAAAATCAAACTCTTATAAGACTGCCATAATATGACGCTTACGAAATACATTTGGTATCATCTAAATTTTTCTATTTAACGTAAGTCCTAAAAGACATGTTCTTTTTTTTCCATTTTCAAAGTTTTCTTGGCTTGTATATTTTCTCACTATTCTTTATTACCTTTTTAGGATAAGCCTATCTTTGATAAATAAACTCTGGACCCATGAATCTAATTAACATCGTGGATCAAATGAGATTATGTGCCAACTCTGCATCCACCTAAGTATTCCTTGACATACTTTTTAGCAAGAATAAGGTAAAATATATTATTGGACTTATTTTGAGAATGATGTACGATGATAGACATCATTAATCCAAGTACACAAATTTGTGGGACAAAGTTATCTCGACTGGTTCTTGGCTTAGTCGAGTGTAAAAGGTCTTAGGAAACAATAAAAAGTTATTCACCAATATTCTACAATTGATGCGGTAAATATAGTCAATCTAGCTTTCAGAACTACGTGAAGTTTATCTAATTTTGTGGGTTTTCAGTGGTCAACCCGTGGAGCCATTCTTAATGATATAACATATCCTCTAAGCCTTGTCTTCAAACAATATCTTATCATTGTGTCCTTGTGTCGTTATGCTGGCGCCGGGCGGTACCTAGCTATACTGTACTACTCACCAATTGCACTATGCTACCACGTGCAAAACTTATAGTCCTAACTCACTTTATGATAGCATGATAAGTAGAAACAACCACATTGCAATGTGCACAATTACGTGAGGACTTGTGTTTTTGGTAGCCTCAAGTATAAATGTCACTAGCTTTGTCTTGATTTATGATTTGATTAAGCAATAATAACCTCATGAAGTTTGACAAGTAATCACTATCACTGCTAACAATAAAGAGACGTCGTAGACTGGTCGTAATAAACTATGATTGCTCTTATATAGATAACATATGTATTTCACTTCACCAAATGGTCTACTGTTATGTGTAGAAGTTGCCTAGAGACGACTGTTTTCATGCAATGGATGACGGAGAGCGAGCGAAGGTGATTTGGAAGATTTAGCCCTTAGATTTATGGATGGGGAATCAAGTCAAGACCATCAAGTGGATAATATTTGCTGAAGGGAAGATGAGTGTCCAATGCCAATGTGCTTTTGTCACAGACAGAACAATTTATGACCACTCATTTGTAAGGTTGGGCATCTTGTACATCAGATCACCATATCATATCTATCTGTCTATCCATAGTACAGAAAAGTTCAGTCCTTGTTTTGCACTTTTCTATCTGTTTTACTTTAATGACAAGAGTTGAAAGCTAAGAACTGCTCCTAATCTCAACATATATTGTTTGGAATTTAACAAGTGTTGATGTTTGTGGTATTGCACTGATGAAGATATACGCCGTGATGAAAAAGAAAGAAGAAATCGAACTTGCCTTGAGGAGATTGAAGGAGAGAGAGGTACTCGTCCTTCTGCTGATTGTTGGTGACAAGGAGTTGGTGTATACAACCAGGCTTCATCATTTGATTGTCTTTGTCATTTATCTTGCTCCCCAGCTCCGGATGGATCTTCTTCTTCAACATCTTCCTCATCAACTGCATGCATTGGGTTGGCATTCACTACATCTATTAATCTTTGCCCTTATTTTTTCATTAATGTTGTTTGTGTCTCCAAAACAAAAGTATATACTATTTGATTTTTGACTTTTCATGATTGGGTTTGCTAGCTGCCCGTGTCTACGACCTAAGGAAGTGTTTATGCACGCTAAAAGTGAAAATGAAGAGGAGCTTAAGGATACCACATATTTGATCCACAATACCCCACACTAGTTAGGTGGACATTCATCTGAATAACTTCATCAGAGCCAAAGTGAAATAAGATTTACCTCTAAAAGGGATATATAGGCTCTCACTTTGTGAAGATACCTTAGCTTGTTGGGAAAAACGACACTCACCCGGTGTAGTTTTCTAGTGGGGCGTGAATCCTCAGACACCATCTGATGAATGAGCTTCTTGGCAAAAGACTGGCCATCTTTCTTGGTTGAAGCGGGCTCTTTTTTCCCCAACTGCTTGGTGGGTTGATCAACTTCACTTGGATATGGTTTTTCTTTGACTTCAGAATCTGCTGAGAAGAGGTCGGCCAGTGTCACTCTCTGCCCTTTCTTCTTCTTTTCTTCTTCAAGGACCACTCCCTTAGTCAGCTCAACATTGTCAACCACCATTGACCTGTCAGGTTTAGCAATATCATCCGTGTATGGATTCAGTAGTCGCAACTCATCATTGAGGATGAGCTCGTTGTTGCAGAATGTTGTCAACATCAAAGGGTTCTGTTCCTCGTCCTCCACATTCGGTTCCTCTCGATCATCAGGATAGTGATCATGATCATGTTGGTCTTTCTCTTCCTGACTCTCATGATGACTCTCCAAGAAGAGCTCATCCTTTTCTTGGTCCAAGGGTTTCAGCGGATCATAACCAAAAGTTCCAATTGTTAATATCCCATCTTTCCAACCATCCAGCACACCGGTGAATGTGAGCCCTTCAAGTAATGCTAGCGCATCTGCAGTGATGGATTCGGGCTTTTTCACGCTTTGGCCTAGCTCATGATCTGCACAAACACAAAACAACTTTCAAATAGTGATCGCCGCAACTTTCTGTAAAGGTAGTAACCGCCATGATGCGCCAAAGCACTCGACAAATACACGGGATCTGGCAGAAAAGGAACATTGTGTCGTCATTTGGTTAGAGGAAATTTGCAAACTCAAACCTTGGAGGACGTTAGGATTCCACCTCTTCCTCTTTTGCACCCAGTTAAAGATCTGATGAGAAGATGATAGAAAGTGATGAGCGACTTGGACAGTATTAACAAACAAGCTGAGACATGCAAAAAGAAGTCATGATGAGAGTAATAAGGGTAATGGGGGATGAATGCAAGAAGAACCTTCATTTTCCCTCTGCAAGTTGGCGGATGGTGAAATGAAACAAAGTGTCAGAGTGAATGAACGAGGCAAATCAATTATGGTGGTGAAGAGCGAAGCGAAGAGAAGAGAAGGGAAGGGCCGTGGCCAACCCAGCGGAAGAATGCGGTGAGGACACGTGGCAGGGGGAGTTGGGCCACATTTTTTTGGGGTTACATGGCATGTTGGATTAGCAGCAACCCATGTCCATGTTGGGTCTTGCTGGCACGATCGATAGCTCGATATTCTTGACGTGATGTTGGGGTTCCTCTTTTCTCAATTCAGAAAGACAGGGAGAGGCTCCCCTTAATCCCTCACGTTCCCATCTAATTAGGCTGGTCTTTGCATAGCATGAGAGCAAGAAGTTTCTTCAGAAAAGAAGGGTCTCTCCTTTTGGACTTTTTTCTTGGAACCAAGCTCAGCACTGCAAAATCCTTCGAGAATTAGAGCTTAGCTGAAAGTCTATTTTCTTTAAATTGGTTTATCATAGAACTAGTACAAGGTATACATACAATCATGAGAACCATGTGCCTTTAACTTCTGCAAGTATGTGTGTGATAGGGGACTTGATAACTTGGAAGACTGCGATTTGATTTATTTTTCTTGCTTTCTAGGATTTTAGAATTTTAAATAATTATCTTATTAGTTTGAGTAATTTATTTTCGAGTCATCCAATTAGATCTTAGATAATATCCTTAGGGTTTTTCTTAACTTTTTTTAATGATTTTCTTCCTATCTTTTATAAAAAAAAGATTTCTAGAAGATTAGGCTATTTATATTCGTACTATTATTCTTTTGTAAGAAGACTTTGACATTGAATCAATAATGATTTTGATAGTTTATCTCTTTGTGCTTTGAGTTTGTCACGCCTTTATGCTTGTATGCGAGTTTTTACTTGTATTGCGAATTGCAATTCGTGTTATCCTCATTTTCACTGCGGGAGTTGATACCAGAACAAATTAGTCGAGGGAACCCGAGGCTCAACACTAGCTGCTTTGGGGATTGGGAGGTGTAAGCTGTTTAACGGTGGCCTTAGAGTATCTTGACAAGTTATAGAATGACGACCGAATGAGACGTCTATTCAGTTGGAAGACCGAACAAAATGCTCGGTTGGAAGCTCTTGGCTTGAAGACAAAACCGAATTAGGGTAACGATGTGGGGCCACGGGCGAGTCGTGCCTATGTCCTACAGTTCAGTAAACCTGCTTCAGCCTTGCAGAGCAACCCACATCCGGCAGCAAAAATACCAAAAAAATCCTAAACTCATTGTATTTGTACCAATTCAATCATAAACATTTTAATTTGATCGCTTTAGTCCTTAACGTTTTCATATTGATATCAATTTAGTCAATTCGGCCAATTTAGGCCAGATGTAGACACTGGCCGCTATAAGTGACACGGCCAGCATTGACGTGGACATTTATATATATTTTTAATATATTTTTGTTTTTTTGTTTTTTCCTTTCTTTTTTTGCTTTCCCTTTTATTTTTTCTAATGGCTAGCAACTAGCCACTGGGCATGGCCAGTGAGGGTGAGCGCTGGTGACGCCGACCCTCACCGACCATAGCCTCTGGTCGGTTATCATTCACCGACAAAAAGAACATGGAAGGCAAAAAAAGAAAGGAAAAAAATCAAAAAAATATAAAAATATCCAAGTTAGCGCCGGCCGTCCCACATAGGACGGTCAGCATCCATGTTAGCAATTTCCAGCCTAAATTGGCGGAATGGACTGAATTGATACCAACATGAAAATATTTAAGGCTTAGTTGGTCCAATTGAAAATGTTAGGACTGTTTTGGTATCGATGCAATAGGTTTAAGACTTTTTTTGGTACTTTTTCCCATGTCTAGCCTACCTGGAGGATCACAAGTTATACCAGAATAGGTTGGGTTATAGTTGAGAAATATTACACTTCGAGGGTATCATGCCTTGTGCGTGTTTGCTGGTTTTAGTCCGTTATGAATTACGATTGGCCTTAGTTTTTTTTCACTACATCAATATGTTTGATAAATTAAAGATAAATCATAGTCAAGTCAATTAAAGATGAATATGATGTGACTATTTGTTGGCAAACTAAAGCTGACAGTCGACAAATAGAGCCAATCACGACTAGTGGATAAACAGATAATATCCTAAAAACTCTCAACCTTAGCTTCAGTATCAATTATATCCTAAAATTTTTTTGTCTCGTAAAAAATCTCAAATCTTAGGTCATGTCTTAATTCTATCCTAAACTTTTTTTATCTCGTAAAAAACCCAAAATCTTAGATCCGGTCTCAATTTTACTGTAAACTCTTTTTGTTTCATAAAAAAAAAAATCCAACTTTAGGTTCAGTTCTAATTTTACTCTAATTTTTTTGCCTCATAAGAAATCATCAATTTTTACTTGAGTCCTAAATTTGCTCCCATCAACTCTCCATCCAAAATTGCCCTTAGTAATCTTACATGCATTTCCACGTCATTGCTCCATTTTTTTTTCCTAAACTTCAAATCCAAGAAGACGTCTTTTAGAGATGAATTTCCATATCGGCCCAAACAACATCTTCGTGGGTGTAAAATTTGGGTAAAACTAGAGTATTAAGGGTTGGTTTTGTTCAATTGCTCTTACTCTTAAAAAGAGTTTTCCTTCCATCTCCCTCATGGATCTTCAATTTTACGCTCCATTTCAATCTCCCATGCTCGGGAGTGTTCCATCTATTGTGGTTGGAGAGCTTTCGCTTAGGGCACTCAGCTCGGGACGCTCGAATAGCTCAAGTTGGTTGGTTTTTACGAGACTAAAAAAATTTTAGGGTAAAATTAGGACCGGATGGTTAAATTGGGACAATACCTAAAGTTTGGGGCTTTTAAGGGGCAAAATTTTTTTTATAGTAGAATTGAGACTGAATCTAAAGTTAGGAGATTTTTTATGGGACAAAAAAAAGTTTAGAGTAGAATTGAGTCTAGATCTAAACTTTGGATTTTTAATAGATATTAGGCTTAAAAAGATATACAACCATGGACGGAGCCGGCACGACCCTCCTTGAAGTCCTACGAGGCCGCAACCGGAGGGCGATGGGCTAAGGGTGGCGATAGAGAAGATTTTGATTAGGTTTTAGCTACTCTTCCACAAGTGTGAATAGATGGACACGTAGCAAATTTCTGAATAAAGTGCTTTGACCCAAGTCTACCCAATTTCTTGCCCAATTTTAATTGTCCATTGTCTAGATTTGAATAAAGAGCTTTATCAGTAGTTTCATTTCTGTTTTTGCACACGACAGAGGTGCTAAAATATCTGGCATTGTTTGCCTACACAGTTAACATATAACAATTTTATATTAACGAATCTCTTTCATTTAATAGTTTAATCGTTTCGAACACACATGCATTTCCAACTTTAGCATAGTAATAGCACATTCGACCAACCAAGGGAGAAAAAATCAAGCAAAGAAGACAAAACCTCCAAACCGAATTGATATTCTTAATGTTTAGTTTGACTTGTTTGTGTAGACATAAACATTTTCTTACCACTCTATATACATATATTTTGAATTGTAGTTGATGCCATGATATAACATTACTTATAAGCACTCACAAAATGATATTCACGGATCCATTTGGTATAGAAATTAGCGTTCAAGCTCACTTTACTCGCGTGCATAACAAAGTCCTTTACCATATGCCTAGATTCGACTATGTAATAAGATAGCGGGAACGATTAGAACGAGATGTCCATATCCTCGATTGCTACTACTGTTGATCATTAGGAGTGTCAACAGAAAGCTACTAAGATGCCATAACATGTCGAAGCAGATGAAATTGATGCAAGATATTTTCTTTCTGCAGATGGGAATCATTGCAGGCATTTCTTCTTTACATCCTAAAATGAAAACAAAAGAATTAGGTATGTTTAGCCACTAGCTATAGCTAGCACGTCCTGAAACCAACGATATGCAATGCATCGCATTGGTTACGATTCAGTCGCTCTCAGAAAAGTGACTCCCCGCACATATCGGGAAAAAGGAAAGTTCCATACCGAGAATGGAAGAAGATGAGTGGGTGTTGAGGAAGAAGATGGCAAATGTCACAGTCCATTTCGACCGGTAGCCATTTGTCGCTCTGCTTGTTGGGCCTTCGAGCTTGGGGTGGTGCACCTTAAAATGGAGCTTCGGATTCTTTCTGGAGCTCGTCTTCAATGATGGAGAGGGTTTGGACGTGGCGGGTCATCTCCGGTCCCTCTCCATTTCCACAAAATCCACATATCTTTCTCTCTCTCCTGTTTGATTATGTACAGAGCTTTCATGCCATCCACATTGCGCATGCAGTCACCTCCTTTCTGTTATCTTTACATGGTTTTGTCCAACTATTTCATCCAAACTCCACTGCAATATAAGAATATACTTTCATTTGAGTTTTTTTTATTTTTATGTTTTATATATATATATATATATATATATATATATATATATATATATATATTCAATTCCATTTGGATTTACATCTAAACATTTAAGAAAGTTTCTCCAATGGCATATAGTTTCGCATTCCTATCTTCTTCATCGCTCGCTCACACACCCAAAGTTAAAACCAGTAATGCTATAGTGAACGGCAAAACAATCTTTAATATACTATTTTGAAAATTTCCCTATTTATATTTGGCAGTGTAGCTTGGCTACAAAAGGTTACATGGATATATTAACAAATCATTAAAGTGAATATATAACAAATATGCTATCTTCCCACGATATTTAAGTGAAAAAACGAAACCCTTTGCAAGGAACCTCGTCTTTTCTATATCGACCCACTTTCATGAACTAAAAACGAAAATATATATGATAAATAGATTAACCCAATTTGAATAGTAAAATAGGTTCTTGGGATAAGAAACGTATACACACACACATACATAAGAATTTACATCTCTAGGAAATATGTTAAATGTCATAACATGGATTTGAATTTTTATGCAATTATTTGTTATGTTAATGACACAAACTTTCAAGTTTCTTGACAAATGGATTTTGTAAAGATGTACAAGAACATTATTTGTCTTCGTTTAAGATTTGACAAAATAAAAATAAAAAATTGTGGTAACGGCAAGACGTCAAGGATAGTTCTGCAGGAGCTTAAAAGGAAGATGGATCCTTGTTAGCTGCTTTTATTTCTTCCAATATTTGGTCGACGCTAACTCCGAAAGGATTTAGTGAAATAAAGTCTGATTTTTTTTTATTGACACTTCTGTATTGACTAACACTATGTCGCATGTCTTTACATTTTAGGATTTGTCGATTCCATCTTTTTATGTCTAGATTTTAATTTCTACGTCAGGGTATAGAAATTCTACCTATCATCGATGCGTTCATTTTCTTGTTTTCAGCGAATTGTCTATTAAGACGGAATATAGAAAAACAAAATAATGAGCAAAAAATTAATACTAATATTACCATGCGTACAAAAAACATTTCCATTTTGGCAACATTCGTGCAATGCATGTGTTCCAAACACTAGTACATTACAAGTGAGTGTCACAAGAGAAGCCTCATTTCATCAGAATCTATGATGTTTCCATACCTCCGTCGAGTATTACAATAGTGATTAATTCCCCGATCAGGCATTATCTTGCAATTTCACAAGGACATCACATAATCCTCCTCAAAATGCATACATGAAGTGAGATTTGTCCATTTCTGCAATGCCATAAATGTCCCGTAATGGATACTCGAGATTTCGCGTGTAGAACGAGAGCGATACTCATATCATGCATATTCAAGCACATAAGAGCCAGAAGAAGAAATGAGATGGGGAGGAGCGGTGGATGTCAGCCGCAACTTTTGTAGAGAATAGGCCCATCATCAGATTTGGCATCTCCCTGCAGTTCAATCACACTTCTTTATATGCTAAGACCAAATCCAGGGATGGACCTACAATTCAATGGTGAATACAACTGACAAGTAGGGAAACTATTCATCTCCTTGTTTCGAATCAATGCAGTCAGGTCGAGAGGCGCGTGTGGCGGCTTCCCTACTTACTTGGGCATGCTTATGGAAATACTTTGAAATATCTAGCTCTGTTTCGCTCCCAACGAAAGGATTTCGTTTGATAAATGAAGATATGCAATCATGCTCTGCAAAACAACCATTAAAGAAACATCTCAGAGATCTATGCATCTCCATGTCTACGGGAGAGAGAGGTGCAACTGACTTGGGGATGCATGAATGTTCATCGCAACCCCATGAGTAAAGCTGTTCGCCCTTAGAGGCGTATGCGCCCCGGGTGGATTTGGGCCTTGGGCCTTAACGATCATCCAAAGAAGTGGCCTCAAGAACCGATCCCAAATTCAGAGGACTGTCACTGCAGAGGCTGGAGTCTCACATCCCATTATTGATATCGTGTGGACCATATGATGCATCTAATCATGCTAATCGCCTCGAACCTTTTACTAGTCTCCCACAATGAGGCATTCAACATCTATAACGCATCTCAAAGGGTCCGCTCCTTTCGGAGAAAGCCATTGCACACTATCCTAGCTAGCTAACTTGAGCTGGCTGTGCTATCTTAATTGTAGCGCGCCTTCCCTCTTCTGTCATTTCCGAAAGATTTAGCAGTACTTTTCTTACGATGACTGGATTGGGAGAGTACGATACATTGGTGTACAAGATTGAGTGGGGTCAGTGAGGTTGGTTATGGTAAGGCCTGGCACGTGAGGTTGGATTTGAATGAGCAACTCCAAAACTGCCTTTCAAGAAGTGAAAGCGGAGCTTTTCTAATGCATTCAAAAGACAATAAAGTCCACATACTCCCTATGAGCTTCTTCTTCCCCAGGTCAAGTGTACACAGAGAAAAAGCGAGATGGGCCATCGAATCATATTATCAATTGATAAGACTAGCAAATATCACTTAGAGGGGGATGAATAGGTGATTTGAATGTAAATTGATCAATTTTAATGCGGAAGTAATTGATCTCAAGCAATGTCTGAACAACCTTCAGATTTTGATCAAACTTTGAATGTCAAACAGACAAATGTGCAATAAAGAGGTTTAGGGAATAGAGAATATGCACACAGATGTATAATGGTTTGGCTTAGATCAAGCTTATGTCCACTCTCTCGCGCTGATAGCCTATTGGCTGTATTTTACTAGATGATCGATCAAAAGATTACAAGTTCTGAGTAATGTTCAGAAGGATTACTCTATCTCTCTTACAACAAGTCTCTCAAGATCACAAATTTAGGCTCGAGAATGACAAGTAAAAAACTGGTCATAGTTTGCTCAGACTTTGTAATTGATAATTTTGGATTTCGTCTCTCAACCACTGCTCTTTGACAATTGTCTCCTTTTATACTCCTTAGTTTTATTATCATCAAAATCTATTAGGAAGTTTTGTCAACAATATTTCCCTTTTTGATAATGACAAAACTTTCCATGCAGATGAATAGATATTGTAAAAAGTTGACTAATTAAAGCATGAACATATATTCAAATATAGTACTAAGGCACAAATAATATTTTTGGCATATGAGTTGAAATGTAATCTGTGACCTTTCACCTTCATTTGTTTCAAGACCTACATAATAATTTATCTGATCATGATTCTACATCACATATCCATATCTGCATACATTCTCCCCCATTTTGTCAACAGCACAAGTGAATATAATATCTCAAATATTAGCCAAAACAGTCATAATAATAGTTCAGTCAAACTAGAAGTTCAAAATAAAACATTCAGTCAAAAAGTTGACACACAGAGCAGAGAAAAATTATGATTTAAAAGGGGCTCAAATGAGTTGAAAGTGTTGGGATTTTGGCACCAAAATCCCATAGAATTGAATGAGAAGTGTGTGGTTGAAAGTGTCCCACATAGGATAGAAGAGGTGATGGGAAATGGGTTCAAATAGTTGAGCCTCACAAATGGGTTTGGGCCCCAAGGGGTACCCCACTTTTGTGGAAGAGAGAGGACCTACGTCAAGCTAGGTTGGTCCACCCCCCACCCGCACCGCCGCCGCCGTCCGTCTGGCCGGTTCGGTTCGGTTCGATTCCGGGTCCACGCTCTATCGGTTTTTTATTTTTTCAAACAGACACATTGTTTAGAATTTATTTATTTTTTGACGAACAAACATGTCTGTTCATGAGGTTCGGTTCGCCCAAACGAAAACCGAAGCCCTTCGCAAACCGGTTCAAGTAGACCTTCGCTGCTCTTCACGAATCCTCGCAACTCTTCATTCTTCGCCACTTCAATATAACCGAACAGTATAGTTCGGGAAAGATATACTTCGTGACATCGGCATTTTTTTCTGACGCGCTCTACATACATTCACTTCGTCATTATCATTTGGTGCGATTGTTCTACAAAATTGCGTTCGTTGGAGTCCTCCGAATACGTACCGCTTTGGAGGAACGAGATCCGTTCTATCCTGGGAGACGATTGTCCAATATCCTCAGGTACTGATTGAGGGGTCAAATTCGTCTTAAGGACACGACGTTACTTCGTTGGGCTCGGATCAACATTTTGCTTATTTGGTTGTGCTGCTTTCAGGTTTGTTTTCTTCACGTTTGTTTTTAATTTCTCGTATACGAACTTAGCCGAACTACAATACCGAGCAACAATCTTAAGACGAATTTTGTTTCGGTTCTGTTCGTATACTCTTATGTGCTGTTCGTTGTGTTTTTCTATCAAATATCGGATTGTCATTCCTTTAAGTCGATCGTTTGTTGTTCGTATATTCTGTTCATACAACTTCTCGTTATAATTTTTCAATTCCTTCGTGAACAGATTTTTTGTTTCTGTTTATTTTAAAAATTTTAAATTCTGTTCGTGAAAAGTTTTTTCCGTTTCTGTTCACGTTATAAATTTTCTATTCTGTTCGTAGTCATATAATTCCAGTTCTGGTCGTGAATATGTTCTGTTTTTATATTTTAGAAATGGCTTCGGCTTCCACTGCGGTTAACCCTATTCCGAATCACGAAGAAAAGCCACAAAAGTTCAATGATACGGATTTCAAGAGATGGCAACATAAGATGTTGTTCTATCTCACGACCTTGAACTTGGCTAGATTCCTCAATGAGGATGGTCCTAAATTGGACGTTGGAGAGACAAATAAAGAAAAAGTTGCTGCTGTTGATGCATGGAATCATTCTGACTTCCTATGTCATAACTATGTCCCCAACGGTCTGGACAATACTCTCTATAACGTCTATAGTCCGCTAAAAACGGCTAAGGAGTTATGGGATAGTCTGGATAAGAAATACAAAATCGAAGATGCCGAATTGAAGAAATTCATTGTCGGTAAATTTCTAGACTTCAAGATGGTTGATTCAAGGACCGTCTTAAGTCAGGTTCAAGAGCTTCAAGTGATTATGCATGATATTCATGCTGAAGGAATGACTCTGAGTGAGTCATTTCAAGTGGCTGCCTTCATTGAAAAACTGCCACCATCTTGGAGAGATTTCAAAAATTATCTCAAACACAAGAGAAAGGAGTTGTCACTTGAAGACTTGATTGTTCGGTTGAGGATCGAGGAAGATAATAGGAATTCCGAGAAGAAAGTTGGCAGCAATTTGGCGGTCTCAAGAGCTAACGTTGTTGAAGGAGGATCGAAACCCAACAAGAAGAGGAAAATGCCTACTAAGTCTGGAGAGGGATTCACCTAAGGCCTGAAGAAGTTCGTTGGCAAGTGCTTCAACTGTGGCAAGTCTGGACATCGAGCCAAAGACTGCAGAGCCAAGAAAAGACAGAAAACTCATGCTAATGTGATGGAAGATATTTCCAATGGTGTTGATGATATCAATCTGACTGCTATGATATCCGAGTGTAATATGGTGGGAAATCCCAAGGAGTGGTGGATTGATACTGGAGCAACTCGTCATATCTGTGCAAACAGATCTATGTTTTCGACCTATACAATTGTGGGAGGTGATGAAAAACTTTATATGGGTAATTCATCAACCTCTAAGGTTGAAGGGGTCGGAAAGATTGCTCTAAAGATGACATCCGGAAAGATTGTGACACTAAATAATGTTCTACATGTGCCAGATATTCGTAAGAATTTAGTGTCTGGATCTCTCCTTAGCAAGAATAGTTTCAAGTTGGTTTTTGTATCCGACAAGTTTGTACTTTCCAAGAATAAGATGTATGTAGGAAAGGGTTACCTTAGTGATGGTCTTTTCAAGTTGAATGTAATGACTGTTATACCTAATGATGTTATGAATAAAGTTGTTTTTGCTTACATGCTTGAGTCTCCTAATTTATGGCATGCTAGATTAGGACACGTTAACTATAAGTCGATAAAGAAATTAATGAACATGGAGTTATTGCCAAAATTCGATTGTTCAAGTGAGAAATGCCAAGTGTGTGTTGAATCTAAATTTTCTAAGCCTCATTTTCATTCTGTAGACAATAGAGTCTCAGAACCTTTAGATTTAATACACACAGATATATGAGATATGAAATCAATACCGTCAAGAGGTGGTAATAAGTATTTTATCACATTTATAGATGATTGCTCGAGGTATTGTTATGTTTATTTGCTTGGTAGCAAAGATGAGGCTGTGAATGCTTTTAGAACTTATAAGTCCGAAGTTGAAACTCAGTTGAATAAGAAAATTAAAATAATAAGGAGCGATAGAGGAGGTGAATATGAATTTCCTTTTGAGGAAATTTGTATCGAGTTTGGTATTGTTCACGAAATGACTGCTCCTTATACACCACAATCTAATGGAGTGGCGGAAAGGGAAAATCGATGTTTAAAGGAAACAATGAATGCATTATTGAATAGTTCCGGTTTACCACATAATTTGTGGGGGGAAGCTATTTTGACGACGAATTTTATTTTAAATAGAGTAACCCACAGAAAAACACAACAAACTCCCTATGAGAAATGGAAAGGCAGAATGCCTAACTTGAATTATCTCAAAGTGTGGGGGTGTTTGGCTAAGGTTGCAGTTCCTAAGCCTAAAAAGGTTAAGATAAGACCAAAGACTGTTGACTGTGTTTTTATCGAATATGCTCAGAATAGTAATGCATATCGTTTTCTTGTTCACAAGTCAGAGATCTCAGATATACATGTTAATACGATCATTGAATCAAGGGATGCTTCGTTCTTTGAAAATATATTTCCGTATAACATAGTATATGAGCCAATTAATAATAATAAGAGGCCTCGAGATATTATATCTAGAAGTGATCCAATGGAGGATGAACCTAGACGTAGTAAAAGACAAAGGACTTCCACGTCTTTTGGACCTGATTTCTTAACGTATTTGTTAGAGAATGAGCCTCGGACATTCAAAGAAGCTGTGACTTCGCCAGAAGCCCCGTTCTGGAAGAAGTTATCAATAGTGAAGTTGAATCCATCTTGTCAAATCATACATGGAAATTGATTGACCTTCCTCCTGGTAATAAACCACTACAGTGTAAGTGGATTTTCAAGAGGAAAATGAAAGCGGATGGTGCTATTGATAAATACAAGGCTAGGCTTGTAGTAAAAGGATACAAGGAACGAGAAGGTCTTGATCATTTTGATACTTATTCACTTGTTACTAGAATTACATCTATAAGGATGCTAATTGCCATAGCAGCGGTGTATAAGCTTGAAATCCATCAAATGGATGTTAAGACGGCCTTCTTAAACGGGGATTTGGAAGAAGAAATATATTTGGAACAACCCGAAGGGTTTATTGTTCCAGGACAAGAGAAGAAAGTATGTCGGCTTATCAAGTCGCTCTATGGATTAAAACAAGCACCGAAACAATGGCATGCTAAATTCGACCAAGTCATGTTGTTGAATGGTTTTAAGATTAATAAGTGTGATAAATGTGTATATGTTAAGAACACTCATAATGGTTTTGCCATTCTGTGCTTATATGTAGACGACATGCTTATTATGGGCAGCGATAGTGAGGTTGTTAAGGCGATCAAACGCATGCTCACAAGTAAATTTGATATGAAAGATATGGGGGTTGCACATGTTATTTTAGGAGTTAAAATCTATAAGACATATGGAGGATTAGCTCTATCACAATCCCATTATATTGAGATGATTCTTGGAAAGTGCAAGAATCTAGATATTATACCAGTAAAGACTCCGATAGATGTTAATTTACATCTTTCAAAGAATACTGGTGAAAGTAAAGCTCAAAATGAGTATGCTAGTATACTCGGCAGTTTAATGTATGTCATGAACTGTACTAGGCCGGACATAGCTTGTGCTATGAGCAAGTTAAGTCGACTTACAGTTAGTCCAAATGAAAATCATTGGAAAGCTATGAAACGTTTATTGGGCTACTTAAAGTATACTCAAGATTATGCTTTGCATTACACAGAATATCCAGTGGTACTTGAAGGATATTGTGATGCAAATTAGATAACCGGCGCTAAAGACACAAAATCGACAAGTGGATATGTATTCACACTTGGGGGAGCGGCAGTATCTTGGAAATCATCCAAACAAACTTGTATTGCTAGATCCACTATGGAATCAGAATTTATTGCTTTGGATAAAGCCGGTGAAGAAGCAGAGTGGCTTCGAAATTTCTTGGAAGATATTCCTAATTGGCTTAAACCAGTGCCCGCTGTTTGTATACATTGTGACAGTCAAGCGGCAATAGGAAGGGCAAGGAATGTCATGTACAATGGTAAGTCTCGACACATACGTCGAAGATATGATACGGTAAGACAACTTCTTTCTAGTGGAATTATCACCATTGACTATGTGAAGTCAAAAGATAATATTGCGGATCCATTGACAAAAGGCCTAACTAGAGAGATGGTTGCGAAAACATCAAGGGGAATGGGTTTAAGGCCTATAAACAAGTCATCATAGCGGAAACCCTACCTAGTTGACTGGAGATCCCAAGATCTAGGTTCAAAGGGACAACTAAGTTATGAAGACAGTATAGAGTACTGTCAAATTCTTGACTCACTCCGGATGAAGACAGTACTAATATGTGAAGGTTAAGCAAAAGCTTTTAATGATTCTGAATTGAGTATGTGATATACTATATGTTCAGAAATCACCTATGTGAGTGTGAAGTGAGGGCCGCTTCTGTGAGAATTGATAAGGCCGAATTCTCTAAAACATTCATGAGACCAGACGGTGTTCATGGCCAAAACGAACACAACAGTGAGAACCAATTTTGTTCGAGAAACAGTTGTGTGATTTCTATTGTCTAGGCTTACACCAAAGATCGACAGTTCAAAGATATCAAGTCTACTGATTGACTGAGTAAGTCCGATAGGTTTCACTAAGGAAAGTTCAAAGTCTCAGATTACTTATCCTGATGCAACGTTTTCTCATGGAATAATCGCACATTGCATCTCATGCATACACGAAGAGTCATAATATCTAAACTTCTCATTCATGTGGGGGATTGTTGGGATTTTGGCACCAAAATCCCATAGAATTGAATGAGAAGTGTGTGGTTGAAAGTGTCCCATATAGAATAAAAGAGGTGATGGGAAATGAGTTCAAATAGTTGAGCCTCACAAATGGGTTTGGGCCCCAAGGGGTACCCCACTTTTGTGGAAGAGAGAGGACCTACGTCAAGCTAGGTCTGTCTACCCCCCGCGCGCGCCGCCGTCCGGCTCGGCTCGATTCGGTTCCGGGTCCACGCTCTATCGATTTTTTATTTTTTCGAATAGACACATTGTTTAGAATTTATTTATTTTTTGACGAACAAATATGTCTGTTCGTGAGGTTCGGTTCGCCCGAACGAAAACCGAAGCCCTTCGCAAACCGGTTCAAATAGACCTTCGCTGCTCTTCACGAACCCTCGCAACTCTTCATTCTTCGCCACTTCAATATAACCGAACAGTATAGTTCGGGAAAGATATACTTCGTGACATTGGCATTTTTTTCCGACGCGCTCTACATACATTCACGTCGTCATTATCATTTGGTGCGATTGTTCTACAAAATTGCGTTCGTTGGAGTCCTCCGAATACGTACCGCTTCGGAGGAACGAGATCCGTTCTATCCTGGGAGACGATTGTCCAATATCCTCAGGTACTGATTGAGGGGCTAAATTCGTCTTAAGGACACGACGTTACTTCGTTGGGCTCGGATCAACATTTTGCTTATTTGGTTGTGTTGCTTTCAGGTTTGTTTTCTTCACATTTATTTTTAATTTCTCGTATACGAACTTAGCCGAACTACCATACCGAGCAACAGAAAGTTCTCCAACTTCTGAACAGCATCCTCAACCTTTGACATGCACTGACCAATAGCTTTCTCCGTTGTTGCCGTATTTTGATCTGCTTGAAGATGGACAGTTTGAATTCTTTCCTCAACAATCTTCTTTAGATTCTGCATGTCTTCTCCCAAATCAGATTGTTTCTGTTTAATTTCAAGCAACAGAGATAGAATGGTCCTGTCACGGGAGGTTTAACCTCGAAATTCTTCAAAGTCTATCTGTTTAATTTGGATACCTTTGTCTTTCTTAAGCTCCACCTGAATATCAGCAGCCATTAAAGCTGTCTGTGGAATCTCCTTAAAGTCTTCAGTATCTTCACCGGGTGGAGATTCATGATCTTTAGTATAAGCAGGAGCTTCTTGGATAACTATTGCCTTCCCTTTGACAGGTTCTTGTTCTATTGTTTTCCACTGGCTTCTCGACATTAATCTGAACAGTTTTTGGTGCTGCTACATTTTGATGCTCTTCCTCATCCTCTTCATCCCTCAACAGAGTCTCTATTTTCGTCTTCTTTCTAATGACTTGGGTAATTGGACTTCCATCCTTTTCTTAAGACTTTTCAGTAGACTCTCATTTCTTCATCTTTTCTGAAGTTTGGCCTTTCTTCAACTTGTCTAACTTTTTTAAAGTATGGCCTTTTGTACTCACATAAAGCTGAATAAACTTCATCTTTGAGACCATCTTCTCACCAACAGCCATCTCAGGAAGACAGTTATGTTTAAACTTTGTAGGAATTTCAATGTTAAGAAAATTGAAAATCCTGGTAATGAGAGCACCATAAGGAAGTTGCCCTTTGTTTTTGAGCCCAAATCTGTACATAAGGAAGTTGCCCATATCATCTTTGCTTCAAATTTTGACAAATCAGTCTTTGAAGATGCCTTTGGTTGGAGACAGTTAATAATAATTTTGTGCAAGAACATGGTCTTCTTATCCAGACTGTAGTAAGAATTGTGAGTCTTTGATCCACGGGCATAATCTGGATTTCCAGAGATCACCTTATAGGCTTCTTCTGCGGTAACATTTATGGGAACAAACTTCTAGGTGTTCACACCAATAATTTTAGCCAGAGTAGAGACATCCAAGTCATACTTATTGTCAAAGACAGCAAAGCTTATCCAGTTTGGAGATAGAAAATATATGTTCGAATAAAAAAATACAGAATAAAGACACTATAAGTGCTAAAATTTGTATATGGAGCTCACTTTAATACTAGAAATTTTCGCCGAATCATTTAAGTGCTAAACTTTTTAAAAACCGATCACTTAAGTGTCAACTCTAGTCAGTTTGGCTGGAAATTCGATATGGCATTTTTTTTTATTAATTTCTAAAGTCAATGTGGCTCGTTGGAAATCTGACGTGGCATTTTTTTTTTTAAATAATTTTATTTTTTTTATTTTTTCCTTTCTTTTCTTTTTTTCCTTTTCTGATCTTCTCTTTGTTTCACTGGTGGCCATACCGGCCACCAGTGAAGCCCAAGAAGGGTTGGACGAGGGTCACCCTCGCCCAATCTGGCGAGGCCACCTCTCGTTAGCCATGGGCAAAGCCGACCTCACCAGCTGCCGGCAAGGGATGGCCTCGCCAGATTTGGACAAGGCCAATCTCGCCTCGGCGAGGCGAGCCTTGCCCTGGGCAAGGCTGACCTCCAAAGCCACAGGCAAGGGCTGACCTCACCTGGGTGATAGGTGGCTGGCGAGACCCAACCGGGTCTGATGAGGGGAGTCCTTACTGGGGCTTGCCTCTACCCAGGCGAGGGTCGGCCATGCATCGCTTGTGGTAGGTGAGGGTTGGCCAGGCCCTTGCTTGTGGCGGGCGACAGCAACCTCATCTGAGTGAGGCCAAGCAGCTAGTTATTGCCAGTGGCCGGTCACCAGACAATGGTAGAAGAAGAAGAAAGAAAACAAAAAAAAAAGAAGGAAAAAAAGAAAAAAATCAAAAAATATTTAAAAAATCGAAATATACACATGAAAATGTCGTATAGACTGATTTTTTATAAAAGAAACTCAGCTCAGATTAAAATTTTAATTATAAAAGCCATATATTAATTTGGCCGGAATATCTCGCCGTTAGCATTTAAGTGATCGTCTTTTCTCCGATTTGGCACTTAAGTGCTCCGAAAAAAAATTTTGGCACTAAAAAGAGCGCCGTACACAAATTTTGGTACTAATAGTGTTCTTGTTCCAAAAATATGTAGTTAATGCAGGGTAAATTGGAGAGGATTGCTGACAAAATACTTCCATTCCAAGTTGTGCATGATGTTTTCTCACTGAGATTTCTACTGAGTCAAGGAATGAGAAATCCACAATTCTATGATTCATAATCCCTCTTGACAAAAGAAGATCATGATGCTCTTGATGTATCTTCGTTCTGAACAAGTTTCCAGCGGAGCGTTTTATCCCTGCAGCAATTCCTGTTTTGATTTCAAAGTTCCTGTACAACTTGTCGCCATCATCTTCCTTCTTGCCTTCTCTCTTCGACTCAGAATCATGTTTAGATTTAGAGGTTAGAAAAACAATTTCTTTCAATGTGGGTTCACTCACTTTCTCTTTCCCTTTACTAAACACATTCACTGTCTTTCCAGAATCGTGCTTAGGCAAAACAGTTTGTAAAGGTTTTGAAGTAAAGGAAAGCAGAAAATCTTCCTCACCACGAAACCCAGTATTTTTGAAAAAATCGAACATAACTGAGTCAGAGGCATTTCCCTTCTTGAGATAATTGTAAGTTTCCATACAGCAGTGGAATCTCTAAGTAAAAATCCTTTTTACCCATAGCTGTAGTCGACTTGGGTGAAGATGAATGTGGCGGAGATGCTTTCGGTTGTGACTCTATTCCAGACGAGTCGCTGATTTCCAGATGTTCCGGGCTTCTTTTGGTCTTCGATTCGATGTTTGCAATGCGGGATGAGCGTCGACTCTTCTTAGATGCTTTAGATTTTGGGCCATTTCAACTCCGACGAGGATTTGAGAGAAAAAGTTTTGATCTTTTTGAAGGAGAAGACGAAGAAGAACTTGGGGAGGAAAAAGATTTGACTTTTCACACCTTTTAAACCCTAAGAATGAACCGTCGCGTCGTTAGAAGAACTGGGCGGTTTTGGCTCCGTTTGGGAACCACTTTGCCAAGAGACTTTGGGCATCCAAAGTTTTTTGGGCTAAATTTTGGTGTTTGGTAATTATTTTTTGAAGATCCATTGAGCCAAAGTCAGCTTTCAAAAGGCCAAAAGCCCAAGGCACCCTAGGAGGTGCCTTGGGCATTTCAGCATTTTCGGTATGCTACAGTGCCGGTAAGTGACAAAAAATTTTTTCCAAAACTACTCTCGTCTAATTTTTGATTTTCCGGATTTAGCCTCGTCTGCTACTGTTCATCGTCTTCTTCTCTTGCACCTCGGACGGCGTGGCTGTGAGTGGACGGCAACCGCCGGAGGGGGGTCGATGTGGTCGTGCAACCCATCGACAGTCGCCTAGGCTCGCACGACCGCCGCGAGGGGCTGCGCGACCCAGATTCGGCGACCCAGGCGAGGGTGCCTGAGGTCGCACGACCTAAACGACCTTCGAGGGCCGTCGGCGATACAGATCTGGCGCCGAGCGGCCGTCGTCTGAGGGCAAGCGAGCTCGATCAGCCCCGGCGGCTGCCGGCGAGGGCCGCCTGGGCTCGAGTGAGCCCCGACGAGGGTCGCAAAACCCAGCAAGGGCCACCGGGGCTGCCCGAGCTCGCTCGACCTCAGACGACGGCCACCCGGCGCCGGTCCCAATCAGATCTGGGTCGCCGGCGGCCCTCGCCTGGGTTTCGCGACTCTCGTCGGGGCTTGCTCGAGCCTAGGCGGCCCTTGCCGGCGATCGCCGGGGCTGCCCGAGCTCGCGAGGCCTTAGACGACGGTCGCCCGGTGTCGGATCTGGGTCGCCGGCGGCCGCCTGCCCTTCGCTGGCTCCGGCGAAGGGTTTTAACTTTTCTTTAATAAAAAATAAAAAAAGAGCTTTGCAAGTATAATTTTTCCAAATGCTATTTTACCCAAAGTTGCTTTGCAAGGGACTTTTAAGTTACAATTTACCAAACACAATTTGCATTTTGAAAAACTCCTTCAACTTAAAGTCCTTTACATTTCTCTAAAGACTTTCCCCAAAAGTTTCTTAAAAAGGATAGCAACTGAATTTTGGCGGCTTTCTTTTAAAGATTCGAAATTATAGGGAATTTTGAGTTGATAGATTTTAATTATACGAATCAATCAAAATAATCCAAACAAATATTCTAATCATATACTTACCTGATTATTTTCTAGAATGAAAACTTACCTGCCAAAATTTGAATATAAAGTTCCAATCTCCATCTACGACTTTGCATCCAGTAAGTTATCTAGACTTTGCATAGTCTGCTTGGTAGAATCTGATCCTGTTGTGTCTAAGAAACTTCAAGCAAATGGATAAGTAACATTCAATCTATTTCTAATAGATTCAAAAGAGTTTTTATCCAATGGTTTTTTAAAGATATCATCAAGTTGATCTTTCGAATCAATGAATTGAATGTTAACATCACCATTTTGAGCATAATTTCTGATGAAGTGATGTTTGATTTCAATACACTTTGCTCGAAAATGAAGAATTGGATTCCTGGTTAGATTTATTGTACTGGTGTTATCACATTTGATCTCAGTGCAAGACTCTTTAATTCCAACGTTTCTCAGTTGTTGTTTCATCCATAGAATATGAAAGCAACAACTCCCAAATGCCACATATTCTACATTTGTTGTTGATACTGTAACTATTCCTTGTTTCTTTGAATACCAAGATACTAACATGTTTCCCATTAACTGGCAAGTTCCTAAAATACTTTTCCTATCCACTTTACAACCAGCAAGGTCAACATCAGAATATCCAGTTAATGTAAAGTCTGATCCTTTTGAGTACCAAAGCCCTAACATTTATTAGGTTCCAATGTATTTAATTATCCTTTTTATAGCAGTAAGATGAGATTCATTTGGATTTGACTGAAATCTAGCACACATAGAAATACTAAATAGAATATCATGTCTAAAAACATTAAGATATAATAATGATCCGATCATGCTTCTGTATAGCTTATGATCAACCTTTTTACCCTTCACATCCATGTCCAGTTTGGAAGAATGAGACATTGATGTGTCTGTCTTTTTGCAATTTTCCATACCAAACTTTTTTACGATTTCTCTAGCATACTTTTCTTAACATATAAATGTCCCATTTGTAGTCTGCTTCGCTTGAAGTCCCGGAAAGAAAGTTAGTTCTCCCATCAAGCTCATTTCGAACTCATTCTGCATAGACTTTGAGAATTCTTTGCAAAGTAGTTCATTAGAGGATCCAAATATTATATCATCGACATAAAATTGAACGAGTAGAATGTCAATACCTTATCTTTTGATGAAAAGAGTCGTATCTACTTTGCCTTTTTCAAAGCCGTTGTCTATAAGAAAGTTGCTTGGTCTTTCATACCAAGCACAGGGTGCTTGTTTTAGATCGTAGAGAGCTTTCTTCAGCTTATACACATAGTTAGACTTTCTTGGTTCTTCAAAGCCAGGTTGTTGTTCCACAAATACTTCTTTTTCGATATATCCTTTTAGGAATGCACTCTTGACATCCATCTAAAATAATTTGAAGTTATGAAAGCAAACATAGGAAAGGAGTAGCCTTATGGCTTCTAACCTGACAACCGGAGCATTGGTTTCATTATAGTCTATGCCTTTTTCTTGAGCATATCCTTTTGCTATTAGTCTTGCCTTGTTTCTGGCTACATTTCCTTTGTCATTTAGTTTGTTTCTAAAGACCACTTAGTTCTAATCACTGTATGATTCTTTGGTCTTTGAACAAGTAAAATACTTCATTTATTTTGAGCTGATGAAATTCCTCTTGCATTACTTCTATCCAGCTTTTATCTGAAAATGCTTCATCAATTCCTTTTGATTCTATTTCAGATATAAGAGCCAAAGTACTGGTGTTTTTCTTGTATTTTGACCTTGTCTTGATGCCTTCTTCCACCTTTCCAATGACGAGATCCGTTGGACGACTGGATTTGTGTTTCCAGTTTTTGTTGTATTTATCATTTTCCTCACCATTAGCTTCTAAAGAAGTTTTCTGAGTCTGATCATCATTTTTGTCATCTTCTGTTGACTGAGAATCATTTGGATTGTTCTATTGTGATTCTTGTAAATTCTCAATCACTTGATATTGTTCAGATTCATCAACTTGAGTCTGTTTCTGCTCATCAAATTTGATGTTCATGGATTCTTCCACTGTCTGAGTACTTTCGTTGTAGACTCTGTAGGCTTTGCTTGTTAGGGAATATCCAAGAAATATTCCTTCATCCGCTTTCTCGTCAAACTTGTCAACATGGTCATTTGCATTTTTAAGAATAAAGCACTTACAACCGAATATATAAAAATAAAAAATGCTTGGTTTTCTGCGTTTGTAAAGCTCATAGGGGGTTTTCTCAAGAATTAGTCTTAAGAAAACTTTGTTGATAATGTACAAGCTGTAGAAATAGCTTCTGCCCAAAAACGATATGGAATTTTACTCTCTATCAACAGATTTCTTGCCATTTCTTGCAAAGTGCGATTTTTCCTTTTCATAACACCATTTTGTTCCGGTATATAGAAAGAAGAAAAATTATGCTAAAAACCAATTTCATCATAAAAATTTGAAAAAATTTGATTTTCAAATTCTCCCCCATAATCAGTTTTGATGCTAAAGATAGCATAACCTTTTTCATTTTGAATTCTTTTTGCAAATTTTGAAAAGTATGAGAAAGCCTCACTTTTATGAGCTAGAAAGAATACTTATGTAAATCTTGTAAAGTCATCAATAATCACAAGATAATATTTCTTACCACTAATGCTTTTGTTCCTTCTCTTGTTCCTTGTAGGACCAAAAATGTCCATATGAAGAAGATGTACGGCACAATTAGTAGAGACATTATGTATAGATTTAAAAGAACTTCTGACGTATTTTCCCAGGGTACATGCTGAACATAGTTCTGTCTTTTTTAACTATACTTCTGGTAGTCCTCAAACAAGCCCTTTTGTAGACAACTTTGATATTTGTTTCATACTAATGTGTCCCAGTCTTCTGTTCCACAAGTCCATATCCTCCTTGATGGAAACTAAACACAAAGCAGAGTCAGATTTTACATCAAGAATATAAATGTTACCATGTCTTCAACCGGTGAATGATTGAGGGCAATCTTTGCTTGATCCAGAACGTACATTCTCTTGAAAGTTGATCTTGAATCCTGTATCACACAGTTGACTTATGCTGATCATATTGTAATTGAGACCTTTAACAAGAGAGACATCATTTATCAATAGGCCCCCGATTCTAACAGTTCCTTTGCCTATGATTTGTCCTTTATTGTTTCCTCCAAATGATACACTTCCACCATTTAGCTTTTGGAGTTTGATGAACATGCTAGAGTCTCCTGTCATATGTCTTAAACACTCACTGTCCAAGTACCATTTATTCCTTTTCCTTCTGGATACCTGCAAAAATTAAAAAAACTCAAGCTTTCTTTAGTACCCAAATTTGTTTTGGTCCTTTGGAGTTAATATTATAAGCTGTCTTAATCTAGTTTCTCCGATTTGGTCTCCAGACTTTTGAACAATCTTTCTCGAAGTGTTATGGATCACCAAAATTTGAACACTTGAGTGTATTTCGGCCAACATGTTTTACAAAATTCTTTTGAAAATGATTTTTGTAAACTTGTCTAGGAGGTCTTTGCTTAAGTCTCTCCTTGACCTTTGGAGAATCAATCAACAGATCACTTTCCTTAGTAAAACCAAGTCCTAACTTGTGATAGTAAGGAACTTATATGGAAAGGATATGTTTCAAAGTTTTTGAGCCATTTGAAAATTTGGAAGTAATATCCGAAAATTCCTTTTTCAAAGCAATGTTTTCTTTGACAAGAGTATCTCAATTTTCTTTGATTTGATGAAATTCCTTTTCCAGAAAATTTATCTTATCTTTTTGCGAAACATTATGTTGCCTTAGCATAAAATTTTCCTTTTTCAATTCAGAGATCCTCTTAAGAGCAGATTTGAATTCAGAACATAATTCATCAATATAATTTGATACTTTATTTGGAATATTAGGATATTTTACCTCAATATCTGCCTCATTCTCTGAGCCAGAATCGGAATCAGAGTCTGAGTCAGACTTTGCCATTAGACAGATATTGGCATAGTCCTTATCGCTATCTTCACATTCCGTGTCACTCCATGTTTCTGCTTTAAAAGCCTTCTTCACTTTTTCATATTTGCCTTTCTTTGTAAGAAGTGGACAGTTTGGCTTTATGTGTCCACTTTTTCTGCAATGGTAGCAAATTACATCTTTTGCAATTTCTGTTTCTTTAGGAATTTTCTTCTTCTGACTGAACTTCTTTCATCTGAGCATTTTTCCTTTCTTTTTCATCTTTATGTATTTCTTGATAATTAGCGCCAACTCTTCATCACTGTCTTCATCTGAGTCTGTATCATCAGAATCAATGTTAGATCTCAAAGCGAATGACTTCTTACCTTTGGACTCATTTTCCTCATTTATTTGCTCTATCTCATAGGATTGTAGAGTCCCTATGAGTTCATCCACAGTTAATGATATGATTCTTTGAGTTTCTCGTAGTGAGGTCTTGATATTATTTCATTCCTTTGAGAGTCCTCTCAACAGCTTGTTAACTTTCATGGGTGCTAAAACTGGATTCCCTTAATATGCAAGACCATTCACAATTTCTGTGAATCGGTCAGACATTTTGGCAATAGATTCACCTGGCTTTATCTCGAAGGATTCATATTTTCCAAGTAATAAGTTTATCTGAGTCTCCTTTGCTTGATCTAGTCCTTCATAGGTCGTGTAGAGCCTTTCCCAGATGTCTTTCGCTGATTCATAGGAAGCAATTTTCTTATACTCAATAGGTGATAAAGCATAATAAAATGAATAAATTTCTTATGCATCTAAAGCTTCTCTTTTCGTTACTCAGATTTAGATAATGTAGTAGATGCTGGAGTTTCATTATTTTGTTTTGAATTTGAGGCAATTGCAGAAGGAAGTGGTTTGACTCCTCTTAAAACAACATCTCAATGCAAAGGATCAATGGACTTGGTAAATGTCTTCATTTTGTTTTTCCAAACATTGTATTCTTTGCCATTGAAGTATGGTGGTTTGGTGTTGCTTTGTCCTTCTACTAGACCTGAAGCACTCATGCTAGCCATAAAGATCGTTAGCTCAGAAGTAAAAACACTTCAATAAACGAGCAATCTTGCTTTGATACCAATTGATAAGACTAGTAAATATCACCTAAAGAGGGGTGAATAGGTGATTTGAATGCAAATTGATCAATTTTAATGCAAAAGTAATTGATCTCAAGCAAAGTCTGAACAACGTGCAGATTTTGGTCAGATTTTGAATGGCAAACAGACAAATGTGCAATAGACAGATTTAGGGAATAGAGAATATGCACACAGATGTATAGTGGTTCGGCTTAGAGTAAGCCTACGTTCACTCTCTCACGTCGATAGCCCACTGGCTGGATTCCACTATATGATCGATCAAGAGATTACAAGTTCTGAATGATATTCAGAAGGATCACTCTATCTCTCTTACAATAAGTTTCTCAAGTTCACAAATTTAGGCTTGAGAATGACAAGTAAAAAACTGGTCAGAGTTTGCTCAGACTTTGTAATTGATAATTCTGGATTTCGTCTCTCTACCACTGCTCTTTGACAATTTGTCTCCTTTTATACTCCTCCACTTCCAAACTAACCGTTGGACAGTCTTCAGAGGATTATCTTCCAAATTTCATCTTGGAAATATTAGTATAGAAAGGATTGAATAGCCGTTGAGTGATAAAATCAAAATCCCACTAAATCCGATTGCCCATATAACCAGAGATTTGATTTCCATAAGTAGAACTTCTCCATTTTAGAAATAAACTTGTTGTGGGATTTGATTGTCAATCAATTTATGATATCTTGCTATATAAATATTCCTTGCAAAATAGCATTTTAAGATCGAATCAATCAATCATTTCCATTGGTGAAAAATCCAAACAAGATTGCTAACCATTGTTTACATTCTAAGTAAGCAATAAAGTTTGGATAAAGTCTTTGCACTCAGAACTTGACGTCAGAGTGGTTTGTTCAGTAAATTCTGAATATATTGATTCCGGTATATAAGCTGAGGTACTTCAACTTCTTTGCATGAAGTCTAAACTCTGTCTTTTGCGGTGTAGAACTTGGATTTCTTCTTCAAGTCTAGACTTGCAGAATGTAATTTCTTGGACTTAGAATACGTCAGAAGCATTTGTCAGACTTTACTCATGGATAGTTTTGTTATCATTAAAATCTATTAGGAATTTTTCTCAATATCAATTTGTGCTGACTCAATCTAGAAAGGAACTTGTTCCTATCTTAATGGTTAATGCATGTAAAGAAGAATGACCGACAAGTCGATAACTCTTTGCGAGAAGGATGGTATGGTAAGGATATAATAATCTGGTTGATTTGTTGCATCCACTATCCACCTAACTCCCATCATTACAATGATCTTGGTTCGATATATTTTAGTAGAGGAAGGTGATGAATCTTTCTAGAAAAAAGCTCGCGTTAAATGTGGAAAGAGACATGAAGAGGACAGGTGATGGGGGTGGCCGTGTATTGGCCCACCGTGCCTATACACGACTCTTGCTTTTGCTCCAACCCTGGCTAACTAATCCCTTAGACAAGTCATGCAACGACTATAATAGCTGCCTCTTCGCTTTGTTTGCTTTCCGAAGGACTTTGATTGTTATATTGCCAAAACAACGCTCAAAGGAACGACTGCAGATGGGAAGACAGGTAACCAGATACACACAGGAACGCAATATGTACACTTTAATTTGATTCGCAGGTTGGGGGTGGGGGTTTTTTTTATAAAAGATAGGATCATCATCGCACCTCTAAATCTCAGTAGAAGGGAAAGCATGTTCGCCAACTAATTGAATACCCCACTTCAATTAGAAAAAGCGTAGAACAATAAGCAGAAAAATCAAACATGAAGGGACAAAAAAGGTTTTCTTTAGTTGGCCTCTTTTTGACTCTAGGCGGTGGTTTTTCCTCCTTTTTTGACCTTCTCTTTAGGGGTTTCAGGTTCATGCTTGAACTTTGAAGAACTCCACTCGAGTATCGCTCGTCCTGCTAGATACCCAATTCAGCAGGAGCAGGCGGATGGTTTCTTCAAGTCGCTGACATCTTCCAAATCACATCCTGAGCCTGAAGATACAATATGAATCTTCTTGGACGACCCTGTATACAAAGCCGCACTACTCGTGCCATTAAGGTTGTTCCCAATTAGATCCCCACCACCACATTCCAGTGCTTTCCTCTTAGCAACGACACCATGGATCTCCTCCAGTAGCCTCAGGAACGCGGCGTCCACGTTGTCGCCGCTGAGCGCGGAGGTCTCTGAGAAGAAGAGGCCTTGGTCCTGCGCGAAGTCCACCGCATTCTCTGTAGGGACTGCCCTCGTGTCCCCGGCGAGGTCGGCCTTGTTGCCGATGAGCATGATCACTATGGAGTGGTTCGCATGGGCCCGGAGCTCCTCGACCCACTTGGCCACATGATCGAAGCTCTGCCTCTTGGTGATGTCGTACACCAGCATGGCCCCTAGTGCTCCTCGGTAGTATGCGCTCGTCACTGCCCTGTATCTGCAGCAATTGATTGTTTAACTTCAACGGCTCAAACTCTGTCCATAATAGACTAGACGAGTGTAGGTAAGAGTTTATAGAAAGAGAGGGGGACCTTTCTTGGCCAGCAGTGTCCCAGATCTGGGCCTTGATGACTTTTCCGGCAATGGAAACGGTTCGGGTCTGGAACTCGACGCCGATGGTGGACTTGGAGTCGAAGCGGAACTCGTTCTTGGCGAACCTGGAGAGCAGCTGGGTCTTCCCCACGGCGGAGTCGCCGATCACCACCACCTTGAACACATAGTCGATCCTATCGTGGCCGTTCTCTCCATAGCTCTCCGTGTCGATCCCATTCATTTCTTCCCCCATCTTCTTCGCTCCCACAAAATGGTACCAGCTACAAGAGGATGACCAACAAGAATGTTGACTCTCCAGCTAGCTAGTACTATAATGCTGGGTTCGGTTTGGTTTTTAGTTAGTTGCCTTTGGTCGCGGTGTTAAGTGGGGCAAGTAGAGATTGAGAGAGAGAGAGAGGTTACAGAGGTTAATGGGTTCAAAGATGAGAAAAAGAAAAGACACTGCAAGGACCTGAAAGGAAAGAGCAAGGTTGCAGGGGCATCAGTTAAGTGACAAACTTGGCGTTGCCTCCCTTTACCCCTTTCTTTTCAGTGCTTTCGGCACGGAGGACGTACCCTGGCATTATTGCGTATATACAGTGACTTGTGTTGGACTGGCAGACGAATCGGCAATGTCTCTGCTCCTTTCACGACCGAGGTCTTCTCTCCCAAAATTAAAAAATAAAGGGGGGGGGGGGGGGGGGGGGGGGAACATTGTTGTCATGTTGACTAAAGTATGCCGATATTCTTTACTTAGAAAAGCAAATGAGCTGAGCAGAGCAGGGTCGTTGCCTTTGGTAGATTGAAATAATGTGTTTTAGGTCTAAAACTCAGGGCGATAAACTGCAAGAGGGGAGACATCAATGATTATAGTGCCCTTTTGCCTGGCGGGTTGACCTAGCTTCCGAGTTGGCATTGATTATTTTGCAGCAGACATCTCATTCTCCCCGCGCACAATTGCCATGCATGTACGGAGGATTTTCTTTAATGTGGAAAGGCATCTTTGATCTATTACATTAGTTGGGCGCTGACGCTGCTGGTTAAAATATGTCATGCACGGTAAGAAAAGGTTTCTGTGGCTGTGGATGAACAGAGCAGTGAAGGATCAGTGCGTATATGAACAGAGCTGTGGATGAACAGGAGCTCCTCGGAATACAAGGGAAGCTTCAAAATTGCAACATTTCATCTTTTTGTATGTTGGCACCGACAGTTGCTCAGGTTACCATGATGTTCCTTGCTTGCATGGAAAGTGTCAATCCGAAGGGAGCGAGGCCCGCCAAATTTGGACAGAAGTTGCTGTCAACCACACCATGGACACGTTCATCGGTGCAGCCCAAGCTCCAGAAACTGGGTCGTGTCTTGGATTTGCAAATCAAATGTGGGTCGTGTTTCGTGAAGTGAATCGTACGTCCCCCACACCATTTTACCGTGTGGGATACACATTGATCCTCTTCTAGTTAAGTAGATCCTCCGACACTTTTGTGCATATCCCAATATATGTTCCTCTCACGTTTTCAGAGTTTTTTAAGCACCATAAATTGTGCTGCAACATATGATTTATACTGTAATTTCTCTAGTCCATGATTCTTTCATTATTTCAATGACATGTTGTGATCAGACTCGGGTCTGCCATTCAATTTTTGACATGGAGGCGTCTAGTGAACTTCGTATTACGAAACGTTGACGTGAAACAACCAGTCCAATGAAAATGAACGTTCTTGTTAACCAGACTAAATGGTGAGAAATGGATTTTTTACAAAATGAAAGACCCTATCATCCATGTCAAGATAAGCCTATCGGATGTTTAACCACAAATCATAATCATTTCAATTGAATGTTTTCATCGTGGATACACCAAATAACAAATACCCTAAAGTAAAATTGGCCGCTGGCCATGATTCCTTTTCTTTTATCGTGACTACTTGGGTTTGTCGCAACCCTCCTCGTGGCTCATTGTCATGCCCCGCGCCCTGATCAACCCGAGCCTCGGGCGCGCGATAGCCGCCATGGTCATTTAATTGCGATGACTCAGGAGGCGTCACTGACCCATCATATATCTAACGAATAAGCACATATGGAAGCGAATTCTAAATCACCCAACCAACAACAACAACAACAATAGGGATAGCATAGCAAACACAATCACCCAAAGCATGCTTGATATAAATATACATTGATAACAATCGGACGTTAGCAAAATGCAAACCCACTATCACGTTCATTTTTCCGATTCAAACAAAAGGCGTTGTGGTTAAATCTAATTCCTCTATCCACGAGGGCGAACTCAAAAAGAATACCTCGTCGACTCAAATGGTCATCGTGTATTCCTGGTACACGATGTCGGTTCCCGATGCCACGTACTCGACAACCTCCACATCTTGGTCCATGGGGATACCAAAATGCACAATCCGAGTATCCACACTAGGGGCCTGAAAAGGAGTGAACAACGACAAATGAGTAAAACTCAATAAGTAGAACCTCTAAATCTCAAGTAGGAAGGTACCTCGTCTCGGAAACATGCCCAACACAATCCAATAGTCACACGCGAATACTTACCTTCCGTCGGCACATACAATTCACCCAAATAATCACACGTGAACAACCGCAATCATTCTTCATGCGAAATTACACACACTTCACTTATAAACCTTCCTTGTAAATATGGACACATGCAAGATGGCATACAATATCGGTTTTCTCGTAACCCCATAATTATGAGACAACATGAGGCTTGTATTGCACCAAACAATCACATGAGTACATAGTAATCAAGAACACTTCCTATCACGTAATTATGCACAATGCATCCACACGTATTCCGATTATTACGACCAGAGCCACGACCAACACTCACGTTGGTGGTCATCCAGCGTAATCGGGCATCGTCCCATCCCATCGGGCATGGCATCATCTCGACCTCACTCGAAAATGGCCTTCAGTTAAGAGCATCATTCCGACCTCCATCGCGAACGGCAACCGAAATCCATCGGGCATCATCCCTCACAATCATACAAATACAGAACCATTAATGTGATCAAGCAAGCATATCAATCACTCAAGCCAATTATTATCTTCCACTTAGGCAAATGCAAGAGTGTTTCACGCTCACGCACTTAGAACATCTAAATTCCGCACATATAAAAATGTACTAAAGTAATCACACGTAAAGAAAATAGCGCATCTTTCAAATTGGGTAAATCTGGGCAGCTTTGCACAGTAATCGAAATCCCTTCAAAATAAATAGTAAATAAACTCCAAATATTCTAGATTATGGATATGTCACAGAAAACATCTTGATAAACATTTCTTATGAGGAGCATATAACCTAGTTCAATCTTTAATCGTGTGTTTTTGTCAATCAAAATCAGACCGAAATCAGCTCCATCGAACAGACTACTCGTTCCTCAAAATATATCTATTTCAGTACCCAAATCACCTTGAAAAGCCTCAAAACTTTTATATTTCATAGACAAAAAAGTCCTTAATAACTTTTGTGAAGGAAGTTTGTTGAAAATAGATCTGGAAAGAGTTAGAAAAATTTTGAAAAAACAAGAAGATCAGAGAAACAGCATTTCAGGGCAATTTCAACACGGTTTGAAGATGAGTTTTCGTGTGACCCAAATAAACTCCAAAAATTCCAGATTTAAAATATATTAAACTTCAAGATGTGAAGAACAACTTTTGTGAAGAACATAACTTCAAATTCAGCCCACAAGAGTCTCTACAAAAATAGAAAACCGAAGAGATACAGTAACAACAAATCCGGGTTTCAAACCAAACTTCGACCATTCAAGCTCTAATTGATACCCACGAATCTTCAACCCACAAAACTCATTCCAAAATGCCTAAACCAACATGCAATAGCCACTTGAACATCAAGAATACACATGATGGAATAAACTCAAACAAGACTAAACCTAAGTCCGATTCGCGTAGAATAGCGCCCTAGCAAAGGTATAGAGAAACCACTTACTAAACCGTTCAAACCGTGAGCGTCAACATGGCATGGATGACACGACGGTGAGGATTGCGGCTCGGCGACACGGATGGCTCAGCGTGGCGCGGTGGTGGACGGATGGCGGTGATGGTGGCCGGTGATGGTGGAGGCGTGAGAGAATGATGTAGAACAGTTAGCCTGTGATTATCTTGAACAATGTGATCGCCGTAATAACCAGAAATCTCAGCAGTTTTTCTGATTTTGGGGAAAACAATCATTCAAACAGTTTCCTATATTACCATTCAAGCAGTTTCCTATATTATCATTTAGGCAGTTTCCTATATTACTATTCAGGCAGTTTCCATTAGTATTAGGAGTCCTATCTCTATATATAAAGATATCCGTCTTGTAATCAAAACCACAGTATTATTGAATAAAAATTTCGAGTTCTTTGGAGTTGTTCCAAATTTCTCTCTGCGTTATTTGGTATCAAAGAAAGCGTAAATTTGGAACAATTCCAAAGAACTCAAAATTTTTATTCAATAATACTGTGGTTTTGATTACAAGACGGACATCTTTATATATAGAGATAGGACTCCTAATACTAATGGAAACTGCCTGAATAGTAATATAGGAAACTGCATAAATGATAATATAGGAAACTGCCTAAATGATAATATCGGAAACTGCTTGAATGGTAATATAGGAAACTGTTTGAATGATTGTTTTCTCCAAAATCAGAAAAACTGGCGAGATTTCCGGTTATTACGGCGATCACATTGTTCAAGATAATCACAGGCTAACTGTTCTACATCAGAGAGAGAGAGAAGGGAGGGAGAGGAAGAGAGCCATGAGAGAAATGAGAGTGAGTAACAATGGGAGAAATGAGAGATAACCCTTTAAGTGTTCTTGCAAGGGAGAGAGAGAGACCAATAATTTACTTGCACTTAATGGCTCTAAGCTTAGGCTAGCCTAACCTTTCCATGATTTGCTCCCAACTAAGTAAACTTACGGACAAGAAGCCAATTAGAAAATATCTCCATCAAGTTTCACCCCTATTGTAATCATACCTACTAGAATTAGGCACTTGCAAGAAGCTAGGGGAAATCAATTCTAGAAACTAATCAAGTGGGCCCTCTTCTCCTTCCTTCCCGCCTAAGCTACTAGGATAAGACCAAAAATTTGTCTCTTCTCCATCAAGACTTCTAAAAGGTGAATTTAAATGGAAACTATAAGTTAATCAATCATAAGATACCAATCATGCACATGGCATATTAATGTGTAATATTCTAAAAATCAATCAAGGTTCAATGTGGCAAGATAGCCTTACCCTCTTGATTGGCACCTAAACGAGACTGAATAATTCTACTAATGCGCAATTAATTAGTGTCGGATTGAGGATGTCACAATTCTTCCCCCTTAACGAAATTTCATTATCGAAATTTGCAGAATTACTTAATTCCTCAAATAGATGGGGGTGTTGACGTTTCATCATCTTTTCACTTTCCCAGGTCACTCCCTCTATTCCATGATGTTGCTGGATAACCTTGACTGAGAGAATGACCTTATTGCATAGCATTTGCTCCTTTCCATCCATGATTAGCAGTGGCTTTTCCACGTACGACACTCTATCGTCTACATCGATCTCTTTGAAACTAAGCACGTGTGCCGGATCAGGCTCATACTACCTCAACATGGACACGTGAAACATATTGTGAACCTGAATAAGTCTAAGCGGCAATGCTAGTCGATAGGCCAAAATCCTTATTCGTTCTAAAATCTCAAGGGGTCTAATGTACTTGGAGGGCTCAGTTTTCCTTTCTTGCCAAAGCATGACATTCCTCTCATAGGTAACACCTTAAGAAAGATATGATCACCTACCTAGAATTCTAAGGGTCTACGCCGTCTATCCGAATAACTTTCTGACGGCTCTATGTAGTCTTAAGTCTTTCTCTGATAATCTTGACCGCGTCCACTAACTGTTGGACTAGCTCAGAACCAGTAATTCTTCTTTCTCCAACCTCATCCCAACATACTGGAGTTCTGCAAACATGACCATATAATGCCTCGAACGATGCTATTCCGATGCATGTCCTGTAAATACAAGGTTTGCTCATGATGCTATTTGTCTTAATCTCGCTGTTGTTCTTAATGTGATTGTCTCGAAATTATGCTTCCGCTTATATGTAAAGAAAGATAACAATAAATAGGACGTCACGTTAATGACCCCGAGGTGGAGGCATTACAGTCAGCGTCACCTTGTCTTTCTCTAAGCACCTTAAGAGTGCAAAAGCTTTCTCCAGCTCCTAGACCCACAAGGTCGCTACCTCGAGATCACCCGTCCCAGCAAACTTTGACAGCTTTAGCTTTAGGAACTGTTCAACCAGTCTAGGCATTTGTCATTCATCGATCCCGTTTCCAGCTAATAGGACATCATTGCGAGCGGTAGCAGCGGCTTGATTATGAGCCTGCTGTCCCATCAGATTCCCCATGGTTTCCAGAGCTTGTATAATTCTATCCAGTCGATGATCCTCTTGTGCCCTTCCCCCTCCACCTGCTTGGCCTTGGGCTACCCTTCCTCTAGGGGCTCTTGGTTCAGGGTTACTCATCTTACAGGAGTTCTAGAGGAAAGCTCTCTCTACAATTCGCAACCAAAGGTTAGAAATCCAGAATTCCCCTTCTAGAAAACAGTCAACATTCACAAGCGCAAGGCGTTTCCCTAACTAACTATCCCAAAATCCCAATGCACCTTATCACTCATGTTAATGACCATGCTTTGCTACCAAATCGACTACGATGTCACACCCCACGCCCTGATCAACCCGAGCCTCAGGCGCGCGACAGCCGCCATGGTCATTTAATTGCGACGTCCCAAGAGGCGTCGCCAACCCATCATATATCTAACGAATAAGCATGTACGGAAGCAAATTCTAAATCATCCAACCAACAACACAACAACAACAATAGGGATAGCATAGCAAACACAATCACCAAAAGCATGCTTGATATAAATATGCATTGATAACAATCGGACGTTAGCAAAATACAAACCTGCTACTAACCGCATTTTTCCAATTCAAACAAAAGGGGTAGGCGTTAAACCTAACTCCTCTATCCATGAAGGCTAACTCAAAAAGCACACCTCGTCAACCCAAATGGTCGCCGTGTACTCCTTGTACATGATGTCGGCCCCCGGTGCCACATACTCGACAACCTCCACATCTTGGTCCACAGGGATACCAAAATGCACAACCCAAGTATCCATACTAGGGGCCTGAAAAGGAGTGAATAACGACAAATGAGTAAAACTCAATAAATAAAACCTCTAAGCCTCGAGTAGGAAGGTACTTCGCCTCGAAAACATGCCCAGCACAATCCAATAGTCACATGCGAATACTTATCTCCCGTCGGCACATACAATTCACCCAAATAATCACACGTAAACAACCGCAATCATTCTTCATGCGAAATTGCACACACTTCACTTATAAACCTTCTTTGTAAAGATGGACACACGCAAGATGGAATACAACGTCAGTTTTCTCATAATCCCATAATTATGAGACAACACGAGGCTTGTATTGCACCAAACAATCACATGAGCACATAGTAATCAAAAACACTTCATATCACGTAATCATGCACAATGCATTCACACATGTTCCGATTATTATGACCGCTCAAGGCCACGACCAACACTCGCGTTGGTGGTCATTCCGCATAACCGGACATCGTCTCGCCCCATCGGGCACGGCATCATCTCGACATCACTCGAAGATGGCATTCAGTTAAGAGCATCGTTCCAACCTCCATCGAGAACGGCAACCGAAATCCATCGGGCATCCGAAATCCATCGGGCATCAACACTCACAATCATACAGTACGAAACCATTAATGTGATCAAGCAAGCATATCAATCACTCAAGCCAATTATTATCTTCCACTTAGGTAAATGCAAGAGTGTTTCATGCTCACGCACTTAGAACATCTAAATTCCGCACATATAAAAATGTACTAAAATAATCACACGTAAAGAAAATAGCGCATCTTTCAAATTGGGTAAATCTGGGCAGCTTTGCACAGTAACCGAAATCCCTTCAAAATAAATAGTAAATGAACTCCAAATATTCTAAATTTTGAATATGTCACAAAAAACACATTGATAAACATTTCTTATGAGGAGCATATAACCTAGTTCAATCTTTAATCATGTGTTTTTGTCACTCAAAATTAGACCGAAATCAGCTCGTTTTAACAGACTACTCGTTCCTCAAAATATATCTATTTCAGCACCTTGAAAAGCCTCAAAATTTTTATATGTCATAGACAGAAAAGTCCTTAACAACTTTTGTGAAGTAATCTTGTTGAAAATATATTTGGAAAAAGTTATAAAAATTTCGAAAAGACAAGAAAATTAGAGAAACAGCATTTCAGGTTAGTTTAAACACGGTTTGAAGATGAGCTTTCAGACGACCCAAATAAACTCCAAAAATTTCAGATTTAAAATATGTTAAACTTCAAGATGTGAAGAACAACTTTTGTGAAGAACATAACTTCAAATTCGGCCCACAAGAGTCTTTACAAAAATAGTAAACCAAAGAGATATAGTAACAACAAATCCGGATTTCAAACCAAACTTCAACCATTCAAGCTCTAATTGATACCCACGAATCTTCAATCCACAAAACTCATTCCAAAAGGTCTAAACCAACATGCAACAGACACTTGAACATCAAGAACACACATGATTTAACAAACTCAAACAAGACTAAACTTAAGTCCGATTTGCGTAGAATAGCGCCCTAACCAAGGTATAGAGAAATCACTTACTAAAATGTTCAAACTACGAGTGTCAACACGGCACGGATGACACGACGGCAAGCGATGAGTGGCTCAGCAAGGCGCGGCACGGACGACACGATGGTGACAATGAGGATGGCGGCTCGGTAGCACGGATGGCTAAGCGTGGCGCGGTGGTGGACGGACGGCGGTGATGGTGGCCGGTGATGGTGGATGCGTGAGAGAGGGAGAGAAGGGAGGGAGAGGAAGAGAGCAATGATAGAAATGAGAGTGAGTGTGAGTGAGTGAGAATGGGAGAAATGAGAGATAACCCTTTAAGTGTTCTTGCAAGGGAGAGAGAGAGAGAGAGAGACCAATAATTCACTTGCACTTAATGGCTCTAAGCTTAGGTTAGCCTAGCCTTTCCATGATTTACTCCCAACCAAGCAAACTTATGGACAAGAAGCATATTAGAAAATACCTCTATCAAGTCTCACCCCTATTGTATTCATACCTATTAGAATTAGGCACATGCAAGAAGCCAGGGGAGATCAATTCTAGAAGCTAATCAAGTGGGCCCTCTTCTCCTTCTGTTGTAAACTGATGCGTGAAAAACAAATAGACAGAACACGGAGATTTACGTGGTTCGATCACAAGGTGATCTACGTCCACGGGCGAGACAAGACAATGTTCCACTATAATCAAAGAGAGTACAGTTTTCGGAAGTCGAAACAACGACAAAAGCTCACGGCTCACAAAACTCTCGAAAACAAAATTCTCTCTGTACATCAATGAGAAAACCTAGCCGCAGTATAAATAGGGCTCCCAAAAAATTTTCCTCGGGGGCATAGCCCCCGAAACATTGGTTCGCTTCCTCCAGCTCGGGCGGTCCGCTATGGAGATTTGTTCGCGTCGCGAACCAAATCTCAATTTTCTCTCCACTTTCGGATTACACAAAAAATATATCGGATTGGGTCACGAATCGAACCAAGTACATAAAATTCAAGACATATTTAACACCTTCCTTTCCCAAAAGTGGCGCCCAAGCTACTAGGATAAGACCAAAAATTTGTCTCTTCTCCATCAAGGCATGTAAAAAGTGAATTTAAATGAAAAATATAGGTTAATAAATCATAGGACACCGATCATGCACATTACATATTAATGTGCAATATTCTAAAAATCAATCAAGGTTCAATGTGACAAGATAGCCTTACCCTCTTGATTGGCACCTAAACGAGACTAAATAATTCCAATAATGCGTAATTAATCGGTATCGGATTAAGGATGTCCCACTCATCTTAAGCGTAGTGGGTTTAGCAGTATGTTGAATGGGAATGGGCGATCACTCTGTTCAAAGTGCTCATGCTCGTTCTCATTCAGTACGGGTTCTCCCAAATTCTAACTGATCCCGACATTCGAGAGATTCATTTGATTAAAGAAAAAAATTTTCCCTATATAGAGTCGCCGCTAACCTATTTGGGGCTGGTTAGGAGCCAAGTGATATGTGAGAGGACACTTCACTTTCTACAACCAAAGATTTTAAAGTCGAGAACCTTATTATGCTAGTTGTCTAATTAATGTCCCTTCAGTACCGAATCTCGGTCTTAGGAAATGATTTTCATACCATCTTCATCCATTTTATCATCCTACGCCACTAAACAATGTCCATGCATGGGTATGCAATTAGATAAGTAAACAACCACAATCAAGAGGATAAATGTAAAGTTCGAGAAAGTAAACCCGATACTAGTCGGGTAATATGTATACATGACCTCGTTATTGAGCCCCGAAGATGAACCCCCATGAGCAAAATTCGAAAATAAATCTTAGTCTAATTCTTGACCAAAAAGAACTATCTAATAAAATATAATTACTAAGTACAACTAAAGAAAACATTCATTAACAGAAAATAAAACCGAGAACACGAAAATGGATTGACAGCAACCCAGCATATTGAACTCTCATAGTCGTCAGAACACTTCAAATTCAGGTTTGGCCATGACCGACCAGCAAGCATACGACATATACAGCCACCTTTCGCCTATGAAAACAATGCCTAATCATGCTAAAACGATTTAAGAAGTCATTAACATATAAACGCCTCATCACGGGCAAATGCAACAGCACTCAAATGGAATATCATGAAAATGTTGTTTCCGGAGGGGGCGAGGCCCGCCAAATTCGGGCAAAAGTTGCTGTCAACAACACCACGGACACTGTCATCAGTACAGCCCAAGCTCCAGAAACCGGGCCATGGCTTGCGTTCGTAATGGAGATCGCAATTCGTGAAGTGAATTGTACGTCCTTGACTGTGCTGCAACATGTAGTGTATGTTGTAATCTGCCGAGTCCGTGATTCTTCTATCATTTCAATGACATGATGTGATTAGTAAACATATTAAAGGGGTCCATTGTCACTTAGTGTACGATTTTTTTCTTTTTTAGACTCGGGAAAGTTTTTTTATATGGAAGCATCGAGTGAACTCCATATTATGATCCTATCTTGGGGTTGACTTACGAGGCAGTTTTTTGGTGGTTTTAACAAAAGAGTCCAATTCGTGCTACAAGATGACAAAACTCACTCACGACATGCACCTAGAAATGAAACTCAACCGTAAAATGCACCAGGGGACTTCGGCTGCGTTTAAGAAGGCTTTGGGAAAAGGCTTTAGAGAAAAGCAAAGGTCTTTAGTTTAAAAGATTTTGGTGAAATGCAAAAATTATTAAATAAATTATAATTAAAAAGTGCTTTGAAAAGCAACTTTAGAGAAATGCTGTATGGTAAATATATATTTGAAAAGTTATTTGGCATGACCAATTTAAGTTTTTTAATTTTAATTTATTTAAAATTGAAAAAAAAAAAACCAATTACCGTAACTTTTATATTTTCACATTGAGAGTAACGTAAAAGAAATATATTAACAAATATATATATATAAATCACTTCAAAGTGGATCGTTCCAGATCTTTCTCAATTAAAAAGAGTAATTTCATTATACTAAACATGATCACATATGTCCCATGCAAAGAAATACGTTATCCTTAAATATTATATGGACATGCCTGGACATTCCAATAAAATATGCATTTAAACTAGTCGTTATTTCGGCCAACATTCAAAGAGTCCAAAGTGATAGCAACCACCAACATTCTCATGTCATTATCTACTGGAAATGGATGCAAGAACAAACCACATTTGTGCATTAATAAGTGAGCAACACCACAAGTGTTTAACATACATCAACTCATCAATTTGAAAAAAAAAACCCCCACATTCTCTAGTACAATTCCCTTATGTCTTGGGAGCAATCCCTCCCACAAAAAGCAACGACCAAGTAGAAACCAACATCGTTGTTTCAGCAATGGTCACTCAGTATGACCATATCTTCTATCTGTCTCTCCCTTTTTGTCAATCTCAAGACTTAAACTTACACATTGTTGTCTCATGTTCACCACATGCTCAGTCCTTTCCAGCAACATACCGTGTTGAACTATTGCTCAATGATACTCAGCTTGTGGAGTTGAATTAGGAAATCATTGTTGTCTCATCGTTGTCAATTCCTTCTCAAACTTCAATTAGGAAATCATCTCTTTGTCGCCAAATGTGGAGTTGAATCCAGGCGAAACAGCCATAGTCATCATCCTAAAATAGTCATATGGTGATGGCAAATAACAAGTTCAATACAATGATGTCAAAAAAGGTGATATTGTACAGCAATGCAGCAATGCAAATTTTTTTAAAAAAGACAAGAGGAGACTTGAGCACAGAACTATGACCGCAAATAAGTTCAGACCTACAGCAATAAAATATGAAAATGGCCAAATAAGTAACTCTGATAACCCATTTGACCAAAACACCAACCCCAACCTCATCTCCATCTCAACAAAACCAAGAACAAGAACAAGAACGAGACCAAACATTGAAGAAACGCAAGATCCTCAACTCAAAATTCATACTGCTGATGTAGCATCAGCAAATGATGCAGTTCCAGTGGAGAACCTGAGGTAATCAGTGAAGAGAATTACAAATCAAGCTATAAATAATTTCTTTTCCACAATCTTCCACTACCAAATGTAAAAAGGCTTCCTTCTTGCAGTATTTTCACAGAGCATCAATGGTCCTAAAACTCAACATTTCACTTCAAAAGCAATATATGATTGGAACACCGGTCAACTAATTTCCATATCCTAATGTGCAAAATCTCAAGACACGAAGCGATCGAAAGAACACATCATCATCATCATCATTTCAGTAAGCTTAACAAAGATATTCATGAGACATTGCCAAATGATTCAGTTCCACCCTTGTAAAATCCTCTTTTTCCAGCAAATTGAAGGTAATTCAAAGTATTTCTATTGCAACAAAGAAAAAAAAAACGTATTTCTACGCTAAACAAGCAATTATTGACATTTCGCCAGAGACCAGCTGCAGCAAAACAAATGAACAAATCACTCAACTCAATTCAATCATCAAAACACAAAGTCCTGGACACCCCCAAGCCTCACTAATCAAAGAAATTAAAGAAATTAAGACTCATCCCATTCCCACATAACAATTCCCAACTTTCGCACAATATCCGCAAGCCAAATCAGCCGGAAATTCATTACTCGAGTAGTAATATTTCAATCAAACACAACATCGAAACAACAATTCACGAAATCACGATGTGCTTAAGAATCATAACTAAAAAAAGCACAACGAGAAGGAATCAAAGCAAAAGAATTTGGATTCGTGGTGAGACGAGCAATTGGGTTTTGTCCTTACCAAAAAAAAAAAACAATTGGGTTTTGAGCGAAGAGTGAGGCGAGCAACTGGGTTTTGAGCAAAGAGAGAGGCCACCACGAGAGAAGCGAGCGACTGCTGAGCGAAGACAGAGGCGACCAGAGTTCTTTCTTCGAAGAAGCAGAGAGAGGCGAGCGTGACCGAAGAGGAGAGACGACCAAGCATGTTCAATGAAACAGATGATCCGATTTTTTACAGACCAATTCAAAACGCAACACCACGCAAATAAGCACCTTTTTCAGAACAAAAAACCAACATTCACGCCGCCGCATCAAAAAGGAATCGACCCACGAAAGAAACAAGAAAAGGGATCATCGAGAGCACGAAAAAGAACAAAACTTCGAGCTCGACGAATCCAACAAAAGCGATTCCAACTCACTATAGAGTGTCAGGAGGACCAATTATGGAGACGCTCCACTCGAACACGTTGGTCTCGTCCACCAACCCCGCGGAGAACCCATCCGCCGGGTCCCTGCAAAGATCTGCAGCCGATCACCGACACCCACACGATCATCGACTGCGAGAAAAGAACAGTGAAGAAACCCTAAAAAAGGAAGGCAAAATCTGGGTCAGAATCGGCCCTCGGAGCTGCTTCTGGAGGAGAAAACTGGCTTGATTCGAAGCCATCAAACTGCCGATTATTAAGGGAGGTGGGAGCCTTCGTTGAGTGAGGGAGACGGAGGGAGCAGCTGCTTGTAGATCTAAGGGTTTCTACTTTTACAAAAGGCTAAAAGTTGGAATTTTAATAAATATTTGAGGGCAAAAAGGCAACTAAAATAGTTTACTTATACATAGGAGCTGCATATCGACAAAGCTGAAAAGCACAAGGCACCTTCCCGCCTGCCATGGGCTAACAGCCTTTCTCAAGGCTGACTTTTTCTCAAGGTGGGTTCTAAAACTTTTACCAAACACTCTATATTCGGCTCAAGGAGGTTTTGACGCTCAAAGGCAATTGGGGAAGTCATTCCCAAACGTAGCCTTTATCCTCTTAATTTGCATCCTCACCTCTCAGCTCTCCCTTCTGAGTTTCCAAATGGAGACATTGTCGAGCTGCGTCTCCTCCACCCTCCACCTCAACAAGCTCCCCCCCACCTCCCTCCATCCTTCCTCCTCCTCCTCCTCTCATCACCTCCACTTCATCTCCCACCGACCCCCCACCACCACCACCACAACTGCCCCTAATTTTCACTCTTTTTCGTCCCTTCACTCTTCCTCACCCTCTAATTCCCTTTACAGCATTAGCGGCATCACTGACAATCACACATCATCTCCTGTCACGGTCCACAGAAAAGCCGCAACTGGCTATGCCGCAGCTCTCATAGACGCGGCTCAATGCGACCACTCCCTCGGACAAGTCGAGTCCGACGTCCACAGGTTGTCCCTTTTGCTCCGGTCCGTGCAGCTAAAAGAAATCTTTAGCAACCCTTTTGCGAGCCACGCTGACAAAGAAAAGATTCTCGAGGAAATATCGAAGAAAGCGAGGTTCCACAGGCACCTGGTTGCCCTATTGAAGATGTTTGTACGCAAAAACCAAGTGGAAATGGTTAGTGAGGTGTTGGAGGAATTCAAGAGGATCTACCGCGACATGATGGGTGGATCAGGAGCAGCGTTATCATCGCAGGCGATGAAAGGGGTCGATGCCGCCAGTGTAAGGAGATCATTCACAGTTGATGAGACATTGGTTTCTTTTGCCATGTGATGGTATATGTTGTCTATTTGTGTTGGTTTGACACTTCCCTTCACAACTTTGTATTTCAATATTTAAATCGATTATGTCAATTTAGAACATCATGAATGCTTTGGGGACAATTACCTCATCAACTATCCAATAATCAATCAAAATGCATGCTTAATTACATTCCACAGCCTAGATTTTATCATGAATTTGTCTAAAGCTGATGTTAATAATTCGAACACGTGCGGAATTCAAGAGGAAACAACAATTGTACTAACTCATTTGGGAGCTTTTTTAAACAGTTCTTGTGTGAATTAAGATTCATTGATTTCTTACAACAGCAAAAGTGAAAAGAGATCAATCTGTCCGCTAATGAATAAGATGAAGAATCTGGAAATGTTTCTTTCCCAGTATTTTGTTTTAGCAGCTCGGTATACCTTCTTGCCTAGCTCTGCATGAGCAGTGGGTTTGAGAATTTTATGTTGAATGCATTGAGCACTCTACGTTAAGGTGGACAAAAGATGTCAACTGTGTACCTTGGGGGGTGCTTACCAAACAACATAAACAAAAAGCGCTATATAATTGTACTGCGGGCAGCATTACCCGGAATAATGACATTCAAAGGGTTTTCTTTTTCAAAAAACAAAATCCCCAAAGAACAACATCAATCAGAACTCTACTAGTTCACATTCAAAAACTGTGGCCTGTTTTCGAATCTTCATCGCAGCTGAAATACCCCGCAACGTAGCATAAATTTCACTCTATTTTACATGTAACTTATCTTCGACTGTAAAATTGTGGATTTCTCCTCCCTCTTGAATGATACCATATCCGGCTGCCTTCATCATATTTTCTCCCTTCACCATCTTCCTTAATTTTGCGACTCCATCCCATCGGCCTACTGATGCATAAACGTTAGATAGGATGACATAATTTCCCGGGTTCCATGGCTCAAGCTCGATGAGGGACTCTGCTGCCTCCTCGGCAAATTCAACGTTGCCATGGAAACTGCAGGCCCCTAAAAAAGCACCCCATGTCACAGAATCCGGCTTCATAGGCATACTTCGGATAAGATCACGAGCTTCTTGCAACTTGCCAGCACGACCTAGAAGATCGACCATGCAACCATAGTGCTCTAGTTTCGGAGAAATCCCATAATCGCTTCCCATCGATTTAAACAGCCGTCTGCCTTCTGCGACCAAGCCTCCATGGGTGCATGACAGGAGAAGTCCCACAAATGTGATGTCATCTGGTATGGTTCCTTCACTCCAGTGCCACAATAAATTTAGGGACAGCAAACGTATTAACAGGAAATCTGGACCTCAATACCCCTCATGAAAACAGAAGAAAATAGTGCCGACGACGACTTACCAGCATCTGGTCATAGAGCTCAAGAACCTCATTGCACTTTCCGAGGGAAGCCAAGCCAGTGATCATGGTATTCCAGGAGCACAAGCCCCTTCTGCTGCCAATCTCATCGAACACCTGCCTCGCAGCATCAATTTTACCGCATTTCGCGTACATTTCCAATAAAGCATTATATACATACATGTTCTTGAAAAAACCACTTTCCCTCGTATATGTTTCGATCCTTTCCCCAATCTCCAGAGCGCCAAGATTCGCACAAGCAGGGAGAACGCTAGCTAGGGTAACTTCATTCGGTCTAAAGCGTCCCTCTTCCATCTCCAGAAACTTCTTCAGGGCATCCTCACTGTGCCCGTTTTGGGAGTAACCCGATATGATGGACGTCCACGAGATGACATTCTTACAGGGCATCGTCCTGAACAACTGCAAAGCTTCCACCATGTACCCACGTCTTGCGTAGCCGGAAAGGATGGAGTTCCAGATGGGCGTATCTCTTATGGGCGTTTCGTCGAACACCTGGCGAGCCGATCCCATCTCGCCGAGCTTAGCAAAAACCGGACGTGAGGAAATGGGTATGGAGCATCATGCCAGGGAGAGGCGAGGAAAGGGAAGCGGAGGCGGCGAAGAGGAAAGTGAAAAGAGTGCTGGTTGGGAGGACAGCCGCGGAGGCACATTCGGGAGTAGAGGCGGAGGCATGGGAGGGGTTGGCGGAGAGAAGAGTAGGCCTGGATGACCTTGTTGAAGAGGAAGAGAGTTGGGCCTGGGAGTGTGGGCGCAGGAGATGTTTGGGATCTCAAGGAGATCGACGATGAGAAGTTTGGTGTTGTCTATGCCGTTCCTGAGCGTGTAGGCATGGATTTGTCTCAATCGGTTCATAGGAGTTCGTTAATACAATCACCCAAGAGAGACCATGGGAACTTGCGGAACAGCTCTATATATAGCTAATAATAAGCTTTGCCTAGCACCGTCATTTGGAGCCTTGATCGGATGATGGATCCTCTTGATTTGCTCGTGATTAAAAACATTTTGCCTATTCAGTAAACAATTTGGTTTATTCATGTATGTTCCCACCCTAGGAAAAAACTAACAGCTTCTGCTCTAATTCAAAAATTAAATAAAATGATGATAAAGACTTTTATTGGATTGAAACGACACAAGGATCACCCATGCTTTCGCCGATTAACACAAGAGCTCCCTTATTTATACGAAAGCTCCTCTAATTACGACTACTAATTTATCTCTTATTTAACGGTAAAGGTGATTGCTCATAAGCTAATCCCACCTACCAATCTAATGGGGGGGATAATCACTCCCATCTAGAGTCAATCCTCATCTCAAACAATCCGATAAATAAAGATACATCTCGGTGGATATCGATTAGTGTCTCACAATCCAATGGCGAAGATCAAGTCCCACTCACTGATCCGATGGTTTCTATCTTTTTGGGTTGATGACTTGGCAATCGATTTGTAATACACGCTCATAGTTTTACTTTGAACAATATCAATTCTAAATGCAACATAGTGCTTGCTTCGATAATTTTGTATAAAGAAATTGCTTTAGTCAACAAGATAATCGCCTTAATTTCTTAAACAATTCTTGGGTTCGAATTAATAATGTCGGAACTGTCTGAAAAAGCTCCCAACTCACAATACCCATCCATCAAAGTAGTACACCCAATGCAGCAGTCAAGAGAATGGAAATTACCTCCCCAACATATGAGGAAATCATAGAACTGCACATGGTTAGGTTATTTGCCAAATGCAAAACGTACGAGAAGCTAAAAGCCAAAACGGTCCTTTTGTAAACTTTTTGGCATACATACGTATACATATATGTGTATATATATATATATATATATATATATATATATATATGACTTTCTGAAAAGAAAAGGGGCTGCTGCTGCAGTTGTAACTTTACCCTTGTTTTTGAAACCCCAAAAACCCTCCTTCTGTACTCGGCAGAATCCGATCGACCACCACCATCCTCTCACCGTCTTCGCTGTCGTTGAAGATGGCAACGCCGAGATGGGCGATCAAGCGGCCGGAGCCTGAACCTCGTCCTCCTTCACGTCCTCCCTCGCGAGCCCCATCTCGGCCTGCGAGTAGCCGTCACCGACCACCCTCCTCGTCACAATCGACGCCGACAATGACAACGCCGAGATCGGCGATCAACCGACCTGACCCTCGTCTTCCTTGGCGTCCACCCTCGCAATCCCCATCTCGCCCTGTGAGTAGCCATCGCCGACCACCCTCCTCGTCACCCTCGTCGCTGTCGATGGTCCAGCGGCCGGAGCCTAATCCTCATCCTCGGCGTCCTCCCTCGCAATCCCGATCTTGGCCAGCGAGTAGCCGTCGCCGACCACCCTCATCGTCACCCTCGTCGCTGTCGATGACAACGCCGAGATCGGCGATCAAGCGGTCAGAGCCTGAACCTCATCCTCGGCGTGGAGTCCCATCTCGGCCTGGAATTAGCCATAGCAGACCACCCTCCTCCAAAAGTTTACCCGAGGATATCATCATCGAGTTGTTATCGAGGCTACCGGTCAAGTCCTTGATGCGATTCAAATGCGTCTGTAAACGATGGCGGTCTCTAATTTCCGACTCAGGCTTCGCCAAGTGGCATCTGCAAAGGCTAAAGGCTGGAGATATTATTTCTAGCCAGAGAATCCTCAAGACTTATCCCATCGAGACCCTGGACTACGAAGCGTTGGACGGCGGTCGGTCGATGATAAAGTTTCGTAATCCAAGAATTGACGATCGTACATGGGATCCCATCCTCGTGGGGTCGTGCGATGGTTTGGTCTGTTTAGCTGTCATCGGCGGATTTATCCTGTACAACCCGACCACCGAGCAGTTAAGGAAAATTCCCATTTCTGATCTTTTTCAAGAAGGGGAGTTCTTTAATGGATTCGGATACGACCCTGCATCTGATGACTATAAAGTGGTAGTAGGGGAGGGTGACTATAAAGTGGTAGAGGGTTCTAAAATATGTCAGGTGGAGATATTTTCGCTCAAGTCTGGTTCTTGGAGAAGGATACAAGTCCAGCAAGAAAGCCGCCTCGCCCGTGATCACCAAGGAGTTTATTGGAAGGGGGCCTTACACTGGTGCGGGATTGACGAGAGGAGAAACAAGAGAGAGACTGTGATTATGTCATTTGATTTGTCGGAAGAGAAATTCTGCCAGGTGCTTCCGGTCCCTGAATGGAATGGGGACATAACTTTTCAAGGACTTGAGATTCACGGGGCCAATCTGTTAATGTACACTTCGAATGCCAACTGGTTCATGGCTTGGATAACAGATGAGCATGGGAGAGGAGGATCATGGACCAAATTGTTCAGCTTTTCGACTAAAGGCATACCCGGTGCTTATTTGCGGATCCCTATCGCTTTTACAAGGAGTGGAAAAATCATTTTCCAAGTCGATTTTTTTGGCACTATTCTGTTCAATCCAGAGGATGATACTTATAAGGATTCTCCCATCGAGAGGGCCAAACTTGCTATCTATGTGGAAACTCTCGTTTCACCCTATCTCGGCTGTGAGGCATCAAGAAGCTAGAGCTTTTAAGAGTTGTTTTAGTGGATTTGGTTTAACCGTTGTTGTTGGAGTTTCCTTTTTTGGGAGATATGGCTATCTTGAGCCGATCTTGTTGAATTTGAAGAAGAAAAAAGATATCATCTGAGAATATTCTGAGATCTGGTCATTCATTAGTAGCTTCATCATTGTGCTTTCAGTACTCTGTCCTCTCAGATGTTTGGTTAGATCTCTGCTTGATGAATGGCCATTCAATCATCTCTGTTTTGCTAGAATAATCACTTCACTAGCTGACGGTACGGGCGATCTGAACTTGTGTTATTTCACCAACCATTTACTGGGTCTTGTTATGTAGTTGACATTCAACTATAGTCATGTGAATGTTAAAGCTTATACTGTTTTTTCTTCTCTTATCGAGAACAGGATCCTCAAAATTCTGGACTTTAATCGTGGATTTGCTTTCATTTTGCACTACAACAACATATGTGCTGACTGTTCAAGGCAAAAAGTGGCAAGTTCTATTTTCAAGCTGGATGGCAGTCCCCCTACTGTCACATGGGCTGATCCAAAGAGTGCACCCGATCGCTATGCTGCATCTCAGGTATCTGTAAATGAAACTATGGAACTAACTCATCTTTTTAATGCTACAGCATCCATCACTGGCATAGTATTCATTTTTCTATCTCGCATTTTTTAGTACATTGTGGTTTTGTCTTTTGGCTCTGGAACGCTGTTATATCGACATTGATGTGAATACTCATGATATTTGAAGAGTCTCGAGACAAACAACTGGAATAGCTGACCAGTATTGCATCTTTGGCATGTGAGTGAAAATTCTTAGGTAAGAAGTTATTAGGACACGATGCCTTTGCCAGTTCTTTGTAGGATACAAGCATATTCAGCACCTTCATAATGAGATATCTTCTCATCCTATTCATGTTTGTATGCTTGTCTTCCATATGATGATTGCTATCCTGACAGTGCACACAATCATGTGCAGTTTTTTGAGGTTCTTCTCACCCTCTGATCATTTAGAATGAGTATTACCTCTTTAAAAAATGCTGGGTGTGGAGGAGTAGTCTTTGCTCTGAGTTCTGAAGGAGCGTGTTATCTGGCATCTACGAGTTTTAGTTTTTTTTTTTTTTTTTTGAACTAATGAGGATCTATCATTTACGGGTATCAAATGTTTTTCCGTCAATAGAATGACTTGTACTCACAACTGAAATTGCTAGGTAAAATGGACAATTGCACCCCAGGCAATAGTGAAAAGCAACCGCTAAATGAGCAATGACTTTCATCCTAACTTAATTATCACATTTCTATCCTTTAGAGGCAAAAATGATAAATATGATGAGAGATTCGTTATATGACAAAAAAAATGGATTTCTATTCTTTTAACTTTCCAAATTAAGTTGTTGTAGGTCACTGATAATTGACAAGACCACAAGGACTAAGAAATGTGCGTCATTGTGAAAATATTGTAGCAGTGTTGCATGCATTTATCAGAGTAACTTTAACCAAAAGGAATTGCCTCCCAACTCCACCAAAGATTGCTTTATTTCAACCTTATGATCATCCAACAACTTCCAATACCTTTTCCTGATTTTCAATACACAAACCAGTTTCAAGAATGCCATTCTTAAGACCCTGTGAGGAGCAGTAATTGTAATTCACAAGGCACGACTGACCATATAAGTAATGTGAGAATGATGGGCGTTAGGTACAACTAATTGATCTCATTGGAATATGACTGGGGATGAGCGGTTCTAGGGTTGGTCTAGGTTCCACCTAGAACTTACTTGTCGGAACTGGTTCCCAAATTTTTGAAACATGAAAGTTACCCTGCATACTCTGAAACTTGGAATCTACCCTATCACAAGTTCCAGGATCAGTTCTAGAGTCTATCCAAGTTCCACCTATATTATTAATTGAACAATTGCAGTGAATCATCACATCTAATGACTACCATAGAAAAACATAAAGACTTGTTTTGGGTTCTACTCGGAACCTACCGGTCAGAACCGGAACTGGTTCCCTAATTTTTAGAACCTGGAACTTACCATGCATATCTTGGAACTGGATTGGTTCCAGTTCTACCCTGGAGCCATGCTCACCCCTAAATATGACAAGCTTAAATTTTGAATCTTGAAGCCAGGTACTTAAAAAGGATAATTACAACTTCAAGATTAATTGCAGTGGAGCCTTACAAAACACGAGTAGCCAGATTTTTTATGGGGATGTAACATGCGATATAAAGATCTCATACAATACCTTCACATTCTTGATGATGGAAAGAACATTCTCACTACTGTCAACCTCTGTATTATAACGTTTATGCATTTGGATAATCCAATGTACTCCTTTTGCGATTGTAAAGGAGTCAACAACATACCTTCGCTACAGATTTTGACATCTATTTCTTGATAACTGGAAATAGTACATTAAAAATTTTAAGTGAGAGAGAACCATTGCGTTCAAGAAAACGGCAGTAAATGTATATACTGATGTTCCTTGCTTGCATGGAAAGTGTTATTTCCGGATGGAGCGAGGCTCGCCAAATTTGGACAGAAGTTGCTATCAACAACACTACAGACAGAGTCATCAGTACAGCCCCAGCTCCAGAAACCGAGCCATGGCTTGCATTTCATAATGTAGGTTGTGATTCGTGAAGTGAATTGTACGTCCTTGACACCATTACCATGCGGTATACACGAGTAGATCCTCCTGCACTTTTGTGCATATCCCAGTATATGTTTCTCTCACGTTTTCAGAGATTTATAAGCACCATAAATTGCATTGCAACATGTTGTGTATATTGTAATTTGTCGAGTCCATGATTCTTTTATTATTTCAATGACGTGATGTGATGTGATTAGTACACATGTTAAAAGGGTCCATTGTCACTTAGTGTACAATTTTATCTTTTTTAGAATTGGGTCTGTCATTAAATTTTTGACATGGAGGCATCTAGTAAACTCCATATTATGGTCCTATCTTGTAGTTGACTTTAAGGCATTTTTTGGTGGTTCTAACGAAAGAGTCCAATTTATGGTACAAGATGACAAAACTCCCTCACAACATGAAACTCAACCACATAATGCACCGGGGGACTTGTTCTCTGTCAATAAATCATAGAGCTTGTTCTCTGTTCACAAATCTGGACCCTGAAACAAATATGATTTTGCGTATTTAGTCTGATGGGGATGTTGGACTGGGATGTTGGAGCTTGTTCGCTGTTCAACTAATTGTGTATTCTGTCAGTTCAAGAGCAAATATGATTTTGGTGCTTTTGATTGGGTTTGGCAGTTTCGGTGTCGTAGCAACTTGGTGGTTTTGATGTTTGTATAGATGTGAGTGTGAGTCAGAGAAACAAAAGAAAAGTTAAATAATGGCATTGGCTCAGGAGGGAAGGTACAGGTGCTTCATTCGTTCATGGTTTATTTTGATCCCATGTTGATGTTGGTACTCTGACATTATTCTCTGAGCGAAGAGGGCAAGAACTAAAGAGGGCATATATCGACATGACTGTAGCATCAGGATTGTGGAATATTTTAATCTAGCTTGTGGGTGAAGTGGACCTATCTGTGATGATAGATTATGGAAGCATTAACTATGAAGGAAAGGGCAAATAAATTTTCTGGCTTTACTGAGGCTGGTGATGGAAGGTTAGTGATGATGAGTCATGGATTATAGTATGTCTTGGTGGTGGCAGGGAGAGAGCGATGAGTCGGTAGAGGAAATCATTTGTTATTTTTACACAGCAGAAATGGATTTGATGAGTGTTTTAGGTTCTTACGTTGAAACAACAGCTTCTTGAAGTGAATAATGTGAATGAGTCAGTTGTTTGAATGCTATAATTGATTGCGATAAGTAGTTGGGTCCGCATTCCCTGCCCGTAGCTTTGTACAGAGGTTTGTTGTACAATCTTTCCCTGCCCTTTGTTTTTTAACAAAGTAACTAGCGGTAGCACAAACTTAGCGCGCGTTCGTCCAGCATCTAATTATATATGTGTTCTGTAGCAATCGAAGATCAAGGAAGCAGTTGGTCTACTGAGGCCTCACTTTCAAGAGTTGGAAGCCATGGCAACAATGGACTTCACTGCACTGCTAGTCGTAGGATCAAGTTCCGTCACGCCGAGGGAGTAGGTGCCCGGCCATAGACTCTTTTGTGAGATTCCAAAATAGACGGGAGGATCATCTTAGCTGTACAATTTTTGTTTCTTGGCCCTTGATGTAATCAGTTCATGTTAATCAATGAAATGTCAGTTTGCTGCAGAATCAATTTCTATTTGCAGTTAATGAGTGATGTTTGCTGTGTAACTTTGAGTTGATTTTAAGGATGCATATATGCTCCTTGAGATCGATGTGAAATATGACCCGTTTTGCAGCTTAAGAATGGAAAAAACTTGAGCGTGGTTTGTGTGTTGGCTACAACTGAGATTGAAAAAACTGCAACATTGGGTCATGAGATTGCTGATAGTCACCGGTGTTTGCTGTGTAAAGATTGAGCAATATGGTTGATTGCCACAATGCATCTTGGCACCTCAAAACGTGTTGAATTTTTTAGTACATTGTCATATTTGTCGAATTTGATCTTTTTTAGCCAGAAAAGAAATGTGATTTTCTTACATTTATAAATCTGTTAATAAGTTAACATTCAGATTGTATAAATTGCGGTCATTTTTTTTTTAATTTTAAACAAATTAAAAATTAAAAAGCTTAAATTGGTAACCCAAAAGCATTTTTCCCAAACTTGCTTCTCAAAGCGCGCTGCTTTTGCATTTTCCTCAAAGCCTGCTGTATCCTCTTAATTTGCATCCTTTGCTCTCGGTTCTCCCTTCCTGCGTTTCCACGAGGAGACATTGTGGAGCTGCGTCTCGTCCTACCCTCCACCCCAACAAGCTCCCCACCTCCCTCCATCCGCCCTCCTCCTCTCATCACCTTCACTTCATCTTCCACCGACCCCCCACCACCACAACTGCCCCTAATTTTTCTCTCTTCTTCGTCCCTTCACTCTTCTTCACGCTCTAATTCCCTTTACAGCATTAGCGGCATCACCAGACAATCACACATTATCTCCTGCCACGGTCCACTAGAAAAGCCGTGACTGGCTATGCCGCAGCTCTCATAGACACGGCTCAATGTGTGACCACTCCCTCGGACAAGTCGAGTCCAATGTCCACAAACTTTCCCTGTTGCTCCGCTCCGTGCAGATTAAAGAAATATTTATCAACCCTTTCGCGAGCCACGCCGGTAAAGAAAAGATACTCAAATGAAATATCCAAGCAAAGGGGGGTTTCACAGGCATTTGATTGCCTTGTTGAAGATGTTCATACGCAAAAACGCTGTCGAAATGGTCGGTGAGATGTTGGAGGAATTCAAGAGGATCTATTGCGACATGATGAGTGGATCAGGAGCAGCGTTGTAAAAGGGTCGATGTCGCCAATGTAATACGTCAGTTTCTTTTGCCATGTAATGGTATATGTTGACTATTTGCGTGGGTTTGGCACTTCCCTTCGCAACCTTGTATTCTGGTATTTGAATCGATTGTGGCTGCACGCATTTGGGGACAATTACCTCATCAACTATCCAAGAATCAATCAAAACGGCACGCTTAATCACATTCTACAGCCTAGGTTTTATCATGAATTTGTCAATAGCTGAAGCTGATGCTACTGATTCGAACGCGTGCGGTTAGCGACCCTCGTATCTTCCCTTACACTGTCCAAATTTAATCATTTGCAGCCACGCCTGATCGCGACCCCGCTCGATTGAAATGTGGAGATGCGCCCGGCACGGCCACCCCAGCGGCAGTCGCGCCGCCGTCGCCCGTTCCGTCTTGGCCATCCATTCGCTGCCCTCCGCCGAGCCCAGCAGCGCCTCCGCCCTCGATCTCGACTCCTACACGGTGACGCCACCCATCAGGCCCTGGCCGAAGCGCCTCCACCCGAAGCGCCTGGTGTCCATGATCACCCGCCAGCAGAACCTCGACCTCGCCCTCCAAATCTTCGATCATGCTGGCAAATACCACCCGGGCTTCTCCCACAATTACGACACCTATCTCTCCATCATCCAACGCCTCTCTCGCGCCCGCGCCTTCGAGCCCATGGAATCTCTTCTCTCTCGCCTCCGAGCCGCCCGCATCCCCTGCGGCGAGAACGTCTTCGTCTTCGTCATCCGCAGTTACGGCCTCGCGGGCAAGCCCAGATTGGCCCTCCGCACGTTCTTGGGCATCGACGGTTTCGGCGTCCAGCGTTCCGTCAGATCTTTGAACACTCTGCTCAACGCTCTGGTCCAAAACAAGCGCTTCGATCTGGTCCACACGATCTTCAAGAACTCCAAGACCAAATTCGGGGTCGTCCCCAACGTGTTCACCTGCAACATTATTCTCAAGGCGCTCTGCAGGAAGAACGATGTGGAGGGCGCGCTCAAGGTGTTAGACGAGATGCCCTCCATGGGTATGATTCCTAATGTGGTCACTTACACCACCATTCTGGGTGGGTACGTGTCTCGCGGAGATATGGCGGGTGCTAAGAGGGTGTTCTCCGAGATTCTGGATCGGGGGTGGCTGCCGGATGCCACTACCTACACCATTTTGATGGATGGGTATTGTAAGTTGGGGAGGTTGGTCGATGCCATTAAGGTTATGGATGATATGGAGGAAAATGGAGTTGAGCCCAACGATGTGACTTATGGGGTTATGATCGAAGCCTACTGCAAGGAGAAGAAGTCCGGCGAAGCGCGCAACTTGCTCGAGGATATGCTCGAGAAGAAGTATGTGCCGAGCTCGGTGCTTTGCTGTAGAGTAATCGATGTTTTGTGCGAGCAAGGGAAGGTCGACGATGCCGGTGAACTATGGAAGAGGCTTTTGCACAAGAACTGTATGCCAGATAATGTCATATCGAGCACGCTTATATATTGGCTCTGTAAGGAAGGGAAGATTTGGGAGGCCAAGAAGCTCTTTGACGAATTTGAGAAAGGATCTATTCCCAGTGTGTTGACATATAACACGCTGATTGCCGGAATGTGTGAGAGAGGCGAGCTGTGCGAGGCGGGGAAACTCTGGGATGACATGGTGGAGAAAGGGCATGTTCCAAATGCTTTTTCGTATAACATGTTAATCAAAGGGTTCTGTGAGTTGGGTAATGTGGACGAAGGCGTAAGAGTTTTCGAGGAGATGGTGGAGAAAAATTGCATGCCGAATCAATCCACTTACCATATATTGATTGAGAGTCTCTATAATATCGGAAGAGAAGAAGAAATCTGCAGGATTCTGTCGACCGCCATTTCTTGTCAGGCACTTGATAGTGATTCTTGGGAGTTTTTGGTAGCAAAGTGTATCAGTAATTTGGACAAGGGAGAAGGGCATCTTGAGAGACTGATGTCGGAGATTTCCACTTTTTGATATCAGTCAATACAGATCACTATCAAGAATTTGAGTACCAGGATTCACGTCTCAACTGTCCGACGTCTTTGCTTCCTTATGCAATGTGCGCTATAGACATGATGCCAAAGTTTCTAGTATATATAACTCTATAGAATTTGAACTGATGATTGCAGCTTGTCTTCGTGCAGGAGAAAACCATGATGCTAAGGAGAAGAAAATTTAGGCTTGATTGCTCAAGCTGCTTGCTTCCAGTTTGCTGCGTTGCAACTGGGACACATGGACAGGACCTGCGTTAAGCTTTGTAGGACTCTATAGACTACCCAGCTTGCAGAGTGATTCCATTGTAATTCAGAAATAAAGGTTCCCAGTTGGGGTTAACGTTCTTGGGCTGCATATTTGGAGTGATTGCCCAGACTTGCCATGGTGCCTTACTCTTTGACTGACGAAGACATTGTGAAGTGGTTGCCTCAAATTTATGGCGGCAGGAATCAAATGCTCGCTCACTCATAAAGAGTCTTACATTAGTCTTCTCACCTTTGATAGATGTAAATGTTTGTAAGACAACACACCTGATTTATTTAGATCAAGTTTTTGGTTTCGGCGATTGTCGTGTCCACATGGTGAGAGGATAGCAGTTTTGTTATTTGCGACTAAAGCAATTTCTTCGTACAAAATTATCGAAGCAAAACACTATGTTACATCCAGGATAGATCTTGTCCAAAGTAAAACCATGGGTGCACGCATTCCTTTCGATCGCTGAACAAGATATAGGGTATAAAAGAATTTTCCACGTATTCCCTAAACCTGATTGTGCGATGCGGAGCTTGTGATTAGCTATATAGCTGTTCCACAAGTTCCCATGGTCTCTCTTGGGTGATTGTATTAACGAACTCCTATGAACCGATTGAGACAAATCCATGCCTACACGCTCCGGAACGGCATAGACAACACCAAACTTCTCATCGTCGATCTCCTTGAGATCCCAAACATCTCCTACGCCCACCGCCTCTTGGACCACACTCCCAACCCAACTCTCTTCCTCTTCAACAAGGTCATCCAGGCCTACTCCTCTCTCCGCCAACCCCTCCCATGCCTCCGCCTCTACTCCCGAATGTGCCTCCGCGGCTGTCCTCCCAACCAGCACTCTTTCACTTTCCTCTTCGCCGCCTCCGCTTCCCTTTCCTCGCCTCTCCCTGGCATGATGCTCCATACCCGTTTCCTCACGTCCGGTTTCGACTTCGATGTCTTCGCACTGACGGCTTTGATCGACATGTATGCTAAGCTCGGCGAACTGGGATCGGCTCGTCAGGTGTTCGACGAAACGCCCATGAGAGATACGCCAATCTGGAACTCCATCGTTTCCGGCTACGCGAAACGTGGGTACATGGTGGAAGCTTTGGAGTTGTTCAGGACGATGCCCTGTAAGAATGTCATCTCGTGGACGTCCATCATATCGGGTTACTCCCAAAACGGGCACAGTGCGGATGCCCTGAAGATGTTTCTGGAGATGGAAGAGGGAGGCTTTAGACCGAATGAAGTTACCGTAGCTAGTGTTCTCCCTGCTTGTGCGAATCTTGGCGCTCTGGAGATTGGGGAAAGGATCGCAACATATGCGAGGGGAAATGGGTTTTTCAAGAACATGTATGTTTGTAATGCTTTATTGGAAATGTACGCGAAATGCGGTAAAATTGATGCTGCGAGGCGGGTGTTCGATGAGATTGGAAGCAGAAGGGGCTTGTGCTCCTGGAATACCATGATCACCGGCTTGGCTTCCCACGGAAAGTGCAATGAGGTTCTTGAGCTCTATGACCAGATGCTGGTAAGTTGTCGTCCGCACTATTTTCTTCTGTTTTCATGAGGGGTCCGGACTTCCTGTTAATACGTTTGCTGTCCCCAAATTTATTGTGGCACTAGAGTGAAGGAACCATTCCGGATGACATCACATTTGTGGGACTTCTCTTGGCATGCACCCATGGAGGCTTGGTCGCAGAAGGCAGACGGCTGTTTAAATCGATGGGCAGCGATTATGGGATTTCTCCGAAAGTGGAGCACTACGGTTGCATGGTCGATCTTCTAGGTCGTGCTGGCAAGTTGCAAGAAGCTCGTGATCTTATCCGAAGTATGCCTATGAAGCCGGATTCTGTGATATGGGGTGCTCTTTTAGGAGCCTGCAGTTTCCATGGCAACGTTGAATTTGCCGAGGAGGCAGCAGAGTCCCTCATCGAGCTTGAGCCATGGAACCCAGGAAATTATGTCATCCTATCGAACATATATGCGTCGGTAGGCCGATGGGATGGAGTCTCAAAGTTAAGGAAGATGATGAAGGGTGAAAATATAACGAAGGCAGCCGGATATAGTATCATTCAAGAGGGAGGAGAAATCCACATGTTTATAGTCGAAGATAAGTCGCATGTAAAATCGAGTGAAATTTATGCTATGTTGCGGGGTATTTCAGCTGCAATGAAGAGTCAAAAACAGGCCACAGTTTTTGAATGTGAACTGGAAGTGTTCTGATTGATGTTGTTCTTTGGGGATTTTGTCTTTTGAAAATGACACTCTTCTCCTTCGAATGTAACTATTCCCGTGTAATGCTGCCCAAAGTACAATTATATAGTTCTTTTTGTTTTTTTTTTTTTGGCAAGCGCCCCAAGTTACGCAGTTGACATCTTTTGTCCCACCTTAACGTAGAGTGCAATTGTCGACCTCCATGATGGTGCTCAGTGCATTCAACATAAAATTCTCAAACCCACTGATAGCAGTGGGACGCGGCAACAAAATAGTGGGCAACGAACATTGCCAGATTCTTCATCTCTTATTCATTAGCGGACAGATTGATCTCTTTTCACTTTTGCTGTTGTACGAAATCAATGAATCTTAATTCACACAAGAACTGTTTATAAAGGCTCCCAAATGAGTTAGTACAATCGTTGTTTCTTTCGTCACACTTTCTAGTGAGCTGGATTATGCACTCTTCACTTTTGTTCTCCATCTTCGACCCCTTCCTACTAACTTAAGAACCTCATCAATAAGGACTACCGGTGCAGAAACCAATATGACCAGCAACCACTCGCTCAAACTCAAAGGAACAATTCCAAACACATCTGCGAGGAGGGGAACATAGAGAATAAGACAGTGAAGCCCAAAGGAGATCGACATGGCCATCAAAAGCCAAGGGTTTTTCCAAGGAGGCATTGTGAGCAAGCTGCTGTCTTCCGACAAGGCGTTCAGGGAATTGAACATCTCAATTGCCACCAAGACAGAGAGTGAAAGAGTCATGGCTTTCACTTTACCAACCGTGAAGTAGTCACAAGGATTGACGAAGGCAATCGTCTGTCCCCCGCTCACCGTGAAAGGAGTCGCGGTGAAATTTGACCATGAGGGGCACTCTCCCCAGTTGCGAAGCTGAGAAAGTTCAATGAGTGTATGGCCATCACTGACAAGATTGATACCCAGAAAAGACGGCTGTGTATACCACAGGATGAAGATGCCAACAGTTGCCATGCCCACATACGTGCCAATCACCTGTAAAGATTTTAAGCATAAAGTAATATTACTTTTCACCTTCCACACGCGGTGGTGGATCACTTCTAATTTCCAATATTGCAAAGTGCCATAGCAATTAAATAGAGGATTGGCCGGTTTTGTGGATCATCGACAATTGCATTTACAGTTAAAATAGAGTGAATCGACTCGTGACAACTGAAAGTAACAGTACATGAACTAAAATATAGATGCGACGATAGGTCAAAGAGTATCGAACAGTACTGACCAAGTAGCGTAAGAAAACCCAAGACGTGATCAATGCATCATCACTTTTGCGGGGTGGCTTCCGCATGATATCAACATCAGCAGGGTTAAAACCAAGAGCTGTAGCAGGCGGCCCGTCGGTAACCAAATTTACCCATAGGAGCTGCACAGGTATCATACATTCTGGTATACCCAATGCAGCAGTCAAGAAAATGGAAATTACCTCGCCGACATTTGACGAAATCATGTAACTGCACATTGAAGAACAAGTGAGACCTTCATTTTCTAACCATATAGCAGAAGAAATGTGGACTACGCGTCTAATAGCAAGATACTCACCGAATAAAAGCCTTCATGTTATTGTAGATAGAGCGACCTTCTGCCACAGCCGATACTATGGTACTAAAATTATCATCCGCCAAAATCATATCTGAAGCTTCTTTTGCCACCTGTAAGTCCACATGCAGGATTAATTATGCCATCTTCTACTTTGCTTGAAAACAAACATTTCATTAGCCTGGGGTATTGATGGACTACAAGGAAAACACAAGGATACTGACATTTCAGAGAAATAAGCAACTGTTGTTCCTAGAGCACCCTCCAAAAGGTAATGTGTCGTAATTTTTTTTTTAAAAAGGGCATAGGCAAATAATTAGGCAAATTTAAAATCTTCTGAGCTGACCTCTGTTCCTGTTATGCCCATGGCAATACCAATGTCAGCAAGTTTAAGTGCGGGTGCATCATTCACACCATCACCAGTCATTGCAACAATATGCCCCATCTCCTTCAGCATTCTTACAATTTCTTGCTTATGCCTAGGTTCCGCTCGAGAAAAAACAATTCCTCCAGGTCTTTTCAGAATTTCATTTCGCTTCGTAGGAGAAAGATTCATGAACTCTTTACCCGCGAAACTTCTGCCCCTAAGATCGTCATTTTCAGAGAGCAATCTAATTTCCCGGCAAATGGCCTCAGCTGTGGACTTGTTATCGCCAGTTATCACCATGACCTTAATGCCTGCTCTTCGACAATCCTCAATAGCCTTGTCTATTTCATCACGCGGAGGATCCTGTTGAATGAGATTGTGAGTCAACAATCATAAAACTATCACAACTGTAACATCTAGAGGTGACGCTGACCAAGTAAGATGTGATGCTTACTCGTAATCCAACAACTCCTACAAAAACTAAGTCACTTTCTACAAAGGAGTAGAAGGCGGGGTCCAGCAACTTCCCATGGGCTGGATGGCTATCATTGTTGTAGTCCGAAAATTCTCCGAGGTCATCCTTATATGCCAATCCCAAGCATCGCAGCCCCTTTGAAGACATCTCCATAAGTTTCGAAAGCAGTAGTTCCTTACAAGGTTCATCAATTGGGACAAGAGACCCATCTGCCAGTTGTACGTGTGAACTACGATCCAGTAAGCTCTCCACGGCTCCCTGCATATAACACGACAAACAATTCAGGAGCAACACTAGACGAATACAGACAAGTACTTGAAAAGCTAACCCGAGATGAATTTCCTTTCAGATAAAAACTTGGCGGTGCATCAAAAAAAGAATACTGCACCAATTCATCACAAGCTAGAGATTGGATGTAAGAGTCCTCATGATATTGCTTCAAAGAGTGAAATAAAAACCATGGGTTCCACTGTATCGATATTTTGGCTCCTTGCTTAAAACAAGGACTTTAAAAGAATTCCATGCGCGTGACAGCTTCATATAAATATACTACCTCAAAGCACGGTTAACAGACACTCGGTACATATTAATTCTGAAATTGAATTTGTACTTAGGAACAAGATAAAAAGAAGCATGACTTTACCTATCAATTTACCAAATTGTGTTAACTTTGACAAAGGAATATCAGAAATATGAAATCATGAAATGCATCTACGATAGCCATTCTTCTACAGTAGTGTATTAAGAATTGATCAAACCGAGAAGCAATGGTTTTTTAACTACTCTGGTGGACATCCAATAAGGTATCCGAGCGAGTCAATCTTCTGGGAACACAAAAGCCACCAAGTATTTCTGCATGTATGAATTTGACATCTGGTCGACTTTACTTGCAAACATAAAGAAAGATGCATCCTGTATATTAGAAACTAAATGACACTGCTCTGTATTCACCTTTACAAGAAGGCGATTACGCCCTGTTGGCTCCCGGGCAATGACACTCATTGATTTCCGAATGCGATCAAACTCCAAAGTGGCAATTCGTCTTGATCTTTTGTTCCACCAATCACAACAGCCTATATTGAACCAGACTCGTGAGATATACAGTAGAGTATGTATGCCTTCACAATTGTATACTAAGCAAGAAACGGATCAATCCTCACCTAAATTCACTGATCGGCTATCAATCAAGTAGTTTGCAGCAAGCCTCGCATAACGGATTTTATTCCTGATCGTAGCATCTGGAACTCCCATCTTTTCAACTAAAACCTTGAGAGCAGCCTCAGTTGGCAATCCTGTGGCTCGGAAAAGGCGACCTTCACTGTATATCCCAGAGTCATTGCAAACTGCACAGATTTCTGCGACAGCTTGTAAGTTAGCATCCATATTGTAGCAGTTCCAATCAACAATACCGCCATCTTTCGGATCATAGGTCGTGCCTTCAACATAGAAAATCCGTGACGCAGTGGTCTTCCCCCCCAAAGTGAAAAATTCACTAACAGACATCTGATTCGTGGTTAAAGTTCCTGTTTTATCAGAGCAAATCACAGTTGTGCATCCTAAAGTTTCTACACTAGGAAGCTTCCGCACTATCGCGTTCTTTTGTGCCATCTTCCTGGTTCCTAAGGCTAAACTAGTCGTAATAACTGCAGGGAGACCTTCTGGAATTGCAGCAACAGCAAGGGCAACTGCAATTTCAAAATAGTAGGTGCACTTCTGGAATGAGAATTGCACATTTGCAGGCCACCCATCCACAACCTCCCACGAGAGGAAGTTTTTGTAGTTTGTGATCCATACGACGAGACAAACAAGCCCAATCGCAGTGGTAAGCCTGCCCCCAAATTCATCCAGCTTCTTTTTCAAGGGAGTGTCAGTCTCTTCTAGAGAAGCCTGGTGTATTTGTTTTTGAATTTTCCCAAGCTCAGTGTTCATTCCAGTGCTTACAACAACACACATGCAGCTCCCATTGACAACTACAGTACCAGCAAAAACCATATTTTCCTTTGCTTGCAACTCACAGTCGACCATAACAACAGGACCAGTTCCTTTCAGAACAGGTATTGCCTCACCAGTCAATGAGCTCTGCTCAACTCTGAATGTCAATGTCTTCAGAGAAACGACTCTCATATCGGCCGGGACCTTGTCACCAACCCTTAATTCCACTATATCCCCTGGAACAAGCTCCCTCGCGGGCAAATCAGGGACCAAGTACCCATCCCTCAGAACTTTTCCAGATTCACATTGCATCTCCTTGAGGGCATGAAGTGCCTTTTCAGCATTAGTTTCTTGCCACACGCCAACAATGGCGTTAAGCACCAGAATCAACATAATCACAAAGGGTTCAACATATGCCTCGAAACCAGAATCAACCGACTCACTTCCATGCATATAGGCCAAGATGAACGAAATAAATGCCGCACCCAAAAGTATCTTAACAAGGATATCGTCGAATTGATATAGGACGAGCCGCCATAAAGGCTTTCCCTTCTCTTTGGAGAGTTCATTCCAGCCATATCTCTCGCGCAGCTTCTCAACCTCATAAGTGCTTAGACCTTTGTCCGGTTTCACTTTGTATTCCCTTAGGCACTGCTCTACCGACCATGACCATGCTGGAAATGGCATGTCCTCCATTTACAATTCGATATGAAGTCGAGAGCCTCACCGGGAGTATGAAGTTCAGATGAAGCTACCACACATACATGCAAGCACCCTGTAACCACAGAATGAACTTACGGTGTCAACACGAGCATTCTAAAAGCAAGAGAGGGCACAACAGGTATTTCTCTACTTATTGGAGAGAAGGTGTTATTGTCAAGCCATGCCTGAAGGAACCGGCTGTTTCTTCTTAAATTGCAACCGCCATATAGTTCTCTACGCCGACTACCAAAAACCAGTGACACAAATTGATATACACCGGATCTACTAGAACATGCAGAAACGAAGAAATTTTGTATAAGAAACTTAAACTGACTGTACAAGTCCCTACCAAAACAAGGAGCGAGACCCACCAGGCACGAACGCTAAAACTGAAAACAACAGAGTAGAGAAGCACAAAAACTCAAACACACTCGAGCAGTGTCAGAGCCAGAGCCAGGCCGTTTAGAGAAACTTACCAAAGCCAGAGCACCCACCAGGAACTTAGCGTCCCAAGAGGAGAGGGAAGTGGCTTAAAAGCACCAAAAAAGAGGCGACGCATGAAGCACCGTGGAAGGTGGGGAGTAGGCAGCTTTCCAGGCAAGCTGAACGAGAAAGAAATCGGGCTTGGACACAACGCTAAGCGCAAAAGTGAAAAATTCTCGGGTCCTCTCTGTTTATTATCTCCAAGAAACCAGACGACGGAGATGTGTCGCAAAATTTGAACTTGTGGCCGGGTGTCGTCCGCTCTTGCTCAGAATCAAAGAAGAACGAAAGCGCTGGGAGGAGGAATTTCCTCTCTTTCTTTTTGAACGAGAATAATTCCCACGACGCTTAAACAGTTCGTTCGAAAGGGAGGATGGATTTTGAACATGGCTCGTCGTTACGAGAATGCCCTCCAATCTCGGGTCATTTACAAAACTGGATTCTTGAGCCCCGCAAGGTTTGACTTTCGGTGGGGCCGTATGAGTGTTCTGATGCTGCAATAACGGAACTAATCAGCAATACGTTCATTACCAGGTTCGAGGTTTTTGCTTGCAGGCCGTACCCAATAGTCAATGCCTACGACTGAGAACAAAGTTACCATAGAAATCTTCATAAAGCGAAACTGCTGGAGACGGTAGGAGGAGGAGACCACACGAGTTTGAACGCTTCAACGAAGAAAGATACAAATTAGGAGTACCAGTGGCCTCCTAAGTTAGCTCGTTATCTTTAAAACCATCCCAAAGAATGACTTAACCGACCCTCCTTCCATGCTTTTATCGACTAGCGTTCAGGTGATAAACAATATTCGATTCGATTTGACTCGACTCGACTCTTGCTACCGTTTGGCTCGACATGCATGATGTAACGTACCATTGCTCGACTCGATCGATGTTCATGGGACGAGTTTTGGCTTTTTCTTCTTTTTGGGCTAGGGTGAGCAACCGTATTAACTGTTTACGCGACGTGCGATTTGTTTTCGTCTCCCGAATATCAATAGAATCGTCCGTCGCCCGATGAACTAAAGACCCCTTTAACTCTACTCGTCGCATGTGCATGTGCTGTGTATTAAGCTAGGAGAGGAAGTTAGATTCGCGAATATGAAAAGGACGGGTCGCTGTGGCTAGATCCAAGCTCTACTTGTTCTATGCACTAAAGACCATTACTCTAAATGTTGCGTGTACATGTGCTGAAGTACTAAACTTGAAGATGAAGCTGATTCGGGAATATGGAAAGGGGGGGTTGTTATGGCTGGACCCAGCTCCACTATAATCATTGCATCTCCAGCAGAAAAAAGGGCTTTTATAAAATGCAACCATGATACCAAAATTCAAATTATAAAAAAAAACGGGTAGTGACAGAGGACAGATATGGACCTTTGATGCCTCCTTTCATGTTAAGTTACTTCGCTTCTTCTGTTAAGTTGGCAGCGTGCGTGTTGCTATATATAATATACAAAAGAATTCTCTTCTGTGGGTTTTTATCTTTTATTACTTAAAGACTCAAATTCCACGAAGCTTCTTAGCGCCCACACCCCCATTCCCCACACATCATGTCCCGTCGTCTTTTCCGTCATGTGATTGCGCGTGTCGTTTTTCTGAAGAACGTACCTTCGGCTCTGCTTCTTCTCATTTCCGACGTTTGAGCCAGTGCCCATTCCATAACTCTTATTTGTAAATAGAAAACCCAGTTGAAAAAGAGGGAAGGCGAGCTTGCTCTTGTTAAAATATGTCTCGAGTTTGAGCTTTATAAACGAAATCCGACTCGAAATTATTTGTGTGGAGATCTGAATATTTTGAATTGGATATTTCTTGATATGAAATTGGAATCAGCGAAGAAAATTAGAGAAGGAAATATAATGATAGATTTATATTCGGATTGGGCTGCTCGTCTCGTGGACGTAGGTCACTACGATCGAATCACGTAAATCTAATGTCTGATTTATTTTCTCATTCTGTCAATTTTATTGTTCGATCGCTTGGCTTTCGCAGTAACTATGTCGGTGGATGGGGCCATAGTTGAGGTTGGTTGGTGGATGAAGTTGCCTGTGACTGGGAGCCTCCTGTTGATGGACTCGTCGCATGTCTTTGCCTCCAAGGTAAGTGGATTGCTTTCAAAGTCCTGTAGTGCCTGGGAGGTCAGCAGGACTCGAGAGTCATTATCAAACTCCCGACTTTTCCATTCCGGAGCTCAATCAGAATAGACATATTGGCAGTCCTGCAATGGCTCAAATGTGGGCCCTTTCTTTCTTTTCCTAGTCAAAGGATTAGGTGGGTAGGAGCCACGGCAGGTAGGAGATTCAAAACAATCTCAGAAAACCAGAAGAGGGAAAGGGGCAAATGGGGGAAAGATGATTTGCTGATTTAGGAATGACTTCCGACTCGAAGCAACGAGGGGGACCTCCCTAGCATGAGGAACTTGACTTCTGTTATGCCGCGAGGTTTCTTACGCTCATGGAGAACTTGTCCCTTGACTTGACCGAAACAGAAAAATGCTTCCGGGATTAGCTTCCTCACTTTCTTTTTCTCTTGAGCTGATAATGGAGGTCGAGAGCAATTTCATGGTATCGAGAAGCGAAAATGGTGAAGGAAACCTTTTCGAGGACATTTACTATCATTAACAAGCTCGGTACACAAAATTTGGCAAAAGTAAAAAATGCTCGATACGCAAAAATCGTTAAGTCTTCTCGGTTTGGTTGTAATTTGTGTTTTACTTAAACCGTGTTCTCATTTGTGTTTCGGGAGGCCTCGGATTTATTTTAATGATGATCAAATGATGAGTTCGAGTATAAGATAGAAAATTAGAGATTATGATTACATTTGTTTCGAGGAAATGTTATGTTGAAAAACGTTTTCCTCATTTTTCGGCGTTTGAATCGCTTAGGAAAACGAGTCGATGGAAAATCTTTTCATTAGTAATGGAAAACCAATATTTAGATTCAGTAAAGTTGATTTTATTTTTTAAAGATCAAAAATCATTTTTCAAAGTACAACTATATATCTATACTTGAACCAAAGACTTCAATGCTTGGGCATGAAAACCTCGATGCTCGTGTCCAAATTCTTAGTGACCGAGCCTGGATCCATAGAGGTTAGGCCTAAGACCCCAGTGTCTATGCTAGGGTCCTCGGTGACCATGCTCGAATCCTTAGTCCTGAGTAGAGATTGGATCTACAAAGGTTACGTGAATGTTCGTAGAGCCTAGTGCTCGTGCCCGAGTCCCCGTTAGTCGTGCCCGAGTACTTAACTCCTATACCCAAGTCACTAATGCTTAAGCTTGGAACCGTCGAGGTGGGGCCTAGGTCCACAAAGGCTGGGCCCACGACGCCGGTGCCCATGCTCGAGTCTTTAGCGGCCATGCCCAAGCAGCCCACTTCCCTACCCAAGTCACTAGCGCCAAACTTGGGTCCACAAAGGCCAAGCCTAGGTCCCCAATGGTACGCCTGAATACCTAACTCTACACCCAAGTCACCAGTGGTGGGGCCCAATTCCTCAATAGCCAAGCCCAAGATCGTGGCACCCATTCATAGGTCCCCCACGACTGGGCCTAGGAACTTGGCGGTGTGCTCGAGTACTTGGCTCCCGTGCCCATGTCATTGGCACCCGGGGCCGAGACTATAATGCTCCTATCCAAGTCCCTATGGTCAAGCCTGAGTGTTGGGCTCCCATGCCAAAGTCACCAGCGCCCCAGCTTGGGTCCACATAGGCCAAGTACCGAGTTCCCAGGGCAAACTCACCAGTGCCCCGATTTCTTGATGAGAGCTCGAGACCCTAGTACCCATGCTAGAGTTCCCGCCGGCCATGCTTGGATATCAAACTTTGGTGTCCAAATTAGGGCCCGGGTGTCACAAGACTAGGCTTGAGTCCTCGGTGCACGTACCTAGGTATCTACCACGGCCCTGCCTGGATACCTAGCTCCTGCGCCCAAGTCATTGACGTTAGGCTCTAGTTCCTTAGTAGTCCAACCTGGGTTCTTCGAGGCTGGGCCCTAGACCTCGATGCTTGTTCCCTAGTCCCCCATACGTGTATTTGGGTACCTGACTCTCACGCCCAAGTTATTGTTGCCTACGCCCAGGTCCATCAAGGTTAAGCATGGGTCTCCAACGCCGGTGCTTGGGTTCCGAGTGGCTATCCCGGCTCTTGCAAGCGAGACACCGGCAGCTAACTATTCATTCCATCACACAAATAGTGCATGTTTCTTTATGAAAATAAAATGAAGTTTTCCTTTTCAAATAATGGAAAGAATAATTTCCAATTAACTTTTTGATGTTGATCAAAGATCAGAAAACATTTTTTTATTTTCTGAAAATTAATTTTTGAATAATATTTTCTTAAGCCATGTTAAATTTTCCGCGAAATAAACGGAGACGACGGCAGTGGCCAAAAGCCATCACAAGATCCTCTTCCTCCATTGGAACACGAAGAAAGAAAGAAGGTGGGGTCGGGCTTTGATGCAAAAAACATGGGCCAGTCGGGCTTAGTTCATGGGCCCCCAATTCAGAAGGGGCCCCATTTCCGACGAAGAAATAATAATCTAACGGATGAAATCCCGCCACGCTAGAGCTCTGCTCCAAGAAATGCTTGTGTCGTGGCGCCTCCATTTAGCTCACGTCTGAACTCCTCCGCTCGTTCTTCTACTCCTCCTCCTCCTCCGCCGATCGTTCTTCTGCACCTCCAGAAGTTTCTCCGCGAGCCAGGATCGACCCAAACTCAAGCCCTACTTCCAAGTCCAAGGTACTCCGTACTTTTGTCTTGTAGATCACAACCTCTGCTTCTCCATCGAAGCTTTGATGATGCTGGCGAGCTCAGTTGTTACTTGTATAGCTGTCCTGACTGGATGTCCGTTCATCCTTACAATTTTGCTGCGTTATCATCTGATTCGTTGGCGAATATGACGGTAGCATTCCCTTTTTGTTTTTGTGACTCGAAAACTACTGGTAGCTACCGGCTATGATCACCGGAGCGATGGTGCGAGTTGTTTTAAAGCATTTTTTTTGCATTCGCTCTTTTGCTATCCGATTCAGTTTCCTCCTCTTTCTCCTCAATTTCATGTTCCAGGGCCATTCGTTTTGCAAACCAGCGAGGATGAGGCCGGTCTTTGTGGGCAACTTTGAGTACGATACCCGCCAGTATGAGCTGGAGCGTCTCTTCTCCAAGTATGGGAGGGTTGAGCGTGTTGACATGAAATCTGGTACATCAATTATTTGATTCTGTCATAAACGTCACCTTATCCCCTGTATATACTTGCAAAATTTGTTTTTCACGCATTGTAATCCTCTCATGATGGTGAAGTCTGAACCTTTTTGGGGAGCTCGTGATTATGAGCTGACGTGGAACGAATCGGGTTTACCCATTTGTTAGCCCTCCGCGTTTTTGCGCCTGATGCCGTCTTTACTATCTTTCCTTAGTCGCATATTTTCTCGAGGGATACCGTTTATGATTCCTATCTATGACTCAATTTGATAGGTGTCATGAGTTTGGCTGTGCATAGTAATCTAGGAATTATTTGCTTCCCTTGTCCCCCTTTCCAATTCCGTGTTCTTCTTATTCATGATAACTAGTTTTCGTTATGGCCTTGCGACATGCAATTTTCCATATATTCTATGCACGTGTGGTGGTGACGATTCACCTCGTCCCTGCTTAAACTAGCTGTGGAAGTCACTGAACATTAACCAACTTGATATCTATTATCAATTTAGATTATATGCCAACCGGTTTACTGCTGGATGCACAACTTATCGAGTCAATATTATTAGGTGCTACCTTAATTTTGATGTTAGGTTCAGAAAAAGAATGTCGTTGTCTGGAAGGGCAAAAAAAATCCAGTTTTCATGTCCCAAACTGTTAGAAAGTAGAAACTGGTACTTGGCCCTCTGTTGTTTTGCGCGTCTATCTAAGTGGGCTGCATGTCTGGTCGGTGCTGCGATTTAAGTCAAAACGGAAAGATGACCTCTGTTTCTTGGAAACTTCTGTTTCTGATAATTGAACACAATCTCTGGTAATTGAACCCCAATACAGTGCATTTAACATGCATATTGCAATATCACATTTTTCAAGTACTCGGACAGCTTGCAAACTAAAATAATGACATATGAACCTGCGGGATAAGAATGCAGCAGCAGCCACGAATCTGCATTCTATTCAGATAAGACCTCAATGTTGTAAGTGTTTCTTTTGACGCAGGAAATCTCTACTAGTGGAAAATGAGCTGAGCTTCTGTCTGACTCACGATTCTATGCTCAAAATTTCTTTTGGAAAGTAAACCTATTATGCTTCCTTTATCTTCTGCCACGCATGGGTTCAACATTCTGAATTTCTAGCAGTATCCTTCACTCTCCCACGTTGCTGCTAAGAGCTGCCAATAGAAGGAGTGGTCATGGTGGGATCAGAAATATTTGCCACATGTACAGATAATAGGAGGATGACTGTGAATGAATCTTGCCAATCATGCAATTCCCTCCACTTCCGCAAGTTGTGCTCTCTGACTGCTGAAGTATGCCTACAAATGACATCTCAGACCCGAGAATTTGGACTGAAGTCTTTAGTATGCCTCAGTTATAAGGATTTAGTTCATCTTGCAAGACCTCTACATCCTGCTGTGTCTTCGGTCGCCAGTTTTGCGCAGGCATCATGTATTTTTAGTTTAAACTGGGTGAAGAAACAAAAGAATTGGCTGATCTTCTGGTGACTTAGCTGGATGATGACAATGATAGCAATTCTACTACTCCCGTTGAATTCTGCCATACCTTTGCAGGCTTTGCATTTGTCTATTTCGAGGATGAGCGTGATGCTGAAGATGCCATCCATGGCCTTGATAATGTCCCATTTGGTTATGATAAACGCATATTGTCTGTTGAGTGGGCTAAGGTAGGCACTTTCCTGGTCTGTTCATATCTATTTCTTCCTTGTAGTGTCTCATTTTCCCCATGGGTGGTGCAACTGTCCTCACGCGCCTGGTTTGAATTGGCATGGATACTATTGGTTCTCAATACAATGGGATGCATTCTTGGTTCCAGGGTGAACGTGGACGGTACAGAGATAGTACTAGGTCGATGCCGAACCAGAGGCCCATTAGGACGCTGTTTGTTATAAACTTTGATCCCCTTCGCACAAAGGCTCGTGATATAGAAAGACACTTTGAGCCCTATGGGAGAATACTTAATGTTCGAATCCGGCGTAACTTTGCATTTGTGCAGTTTGAGACACAAGATGATGCTACAAGAGCTCTTGAATGCACTCACATGAGGTAGGATGCTGTTACATCAGGACAGTTTTAGCCTCTGTTATTTTCTTTTTCGTCTCAATGGTATCTGGCCTGACATATTTGGATGCACTTCTGGTGTTCAGCAAGATGTTAGATAGGGTGGTATCCGTTGAATATGCTTTGAGAGATGATGATGAGCGGGATGACATCAGAGGAAGTTATGGTCGGCGCGGGAGTAGTCCTTGTGGGCGGTCACTGAGCCCTGGATATCGTCGTTGCCATAGCCATGAATATGGTCGTGCTCGCAGCCCTGGTTATGACCGATACAGTGGCCTACCTTACGGAAGTCCTGTTTATGATAGAAACAGGACTTCAGAGTACGGAAGATATCGCAGGTAGAAGTTATATTTAGAGATCTGCACATGATGTTATTTGATGTGGCTTTCTCCATGCAATCTCTCTGTTAAGACCATTTTCTTTCATGTTCTTGTTCAAACAGCCGCACACCCATTCGAAGATAAAGGACTTGGTGGCTTTTCTGCGAGGATCAGCATCTAGCTTTTCAACCAGGCTTTGCAATGTTGGCTTGTGCAAGAGATGCTCTCTCTCTCTCTCTCTCTCTCTCTCTCTGCATATGTGCACTCTGAAAGTATACCTGGTTATTGATAGCTGTAGTTATCTTTTCTCGTTTCATGGTTACCATGGATATAGTTGCCAGTTACAGCACAGATATCCTATATCTCTTTGCCCGACTGATCAATTTTGTTGATTTGCTTCAACTTGGACATTTTGGCAAATTATTTCATAGTGTGTTAGCATAGATTAATAGGTGTCAGTTACAGCATAGGTATCCTATTTCTCTATACCCTGACTGATGAATTTTGTCGATTTGCTTCAACTGATAAAGGTTCTAGCACAATATTTCATAGTGTGTTGGAGAGACGTAGCTATTGGCCTGTTAAAGCATTCAGACTGCTCTTATCCTCTCCTCGTCGCTAAAAACATTCAAACTGCCATCTCAGAAGCTATAGAATCACTCAGTGGAATGGAGATACCAAGTCCAAATCAATTTCAGCAAGTACCTTTTAAACTCGCATTTCATGAAACAAAACGAAAAACTGAGTAAACTAGAGCACAATACCACACTTAGGAGCAGCATGAGAGAAAGTCACAGCCTCTATGGTGAGAGACCTTGGAGGTTTCATGGTTTCATGGCCAGGCTTTAGCAAGTAGCAACTCAGCCACTGCTTTAGTTGTAGTTTAACTTAGTTCTTTGCAAGACCTGCTGATTGTTTTTATTAGATGTATGAAGTTCTTGAGTGCTGCAAGTTCTGAAGCACCAATCTGTCCAGTAATTTGACAGGCCAACAGTTCTCGAGTGCTGCAAGTTCTGAAGCACCAATCTGTCTAGTAATTTGACAGGCCAACTGATCATCCATCTCTTATGTGGATCACCAAGACGTGAAATTTACATTTTTGACCGTTCTGTACAGAGTAGGGAGAAAGCGATAACCGTTTAATCGACTTTTGATGAATTAGAGAAGTGGCGTCTGTCTGTGGTACTACCAGTTATGCTTGACAATCTTGAATTTTTCGAGCACGACTTTCCCCTCCTTATACTTCTCAGATTCCTCGTACGCTCGTTCATACTTCCATCCCAAATTCTCCAGGCAATCGACACAGTATACATCTGAAACCACATGGAGACCGGTTATGAGATTCCTGTTCTCCTTAGGACCGTCTACTATGTTCATGGCGTGTGAGAACAGAAACGCCCTGCCATGGCTTGCCTATGAAAGAAGCACATTCCCATGATCAGCGATCCCCATCAATTCGGACAGCACGGGGTAAGTTGACCGAGGGACTATTCCTTAAATCAATCACGAGAGAACAGGCAAGAACACGGATCTCACCTGGAAATTCTTGGATATAATGTCATCATGGCAACAGACTGGATTCCCGCACTTGAAGCAGCTGTACAGACGTTGTTGTCCGGTCGAATCCGCCATTGCGAGATAAGCTCCCAAGTCAATAGCCGAATGGTCGTGTAGGTGGAGGAGGGGCAGTATTCATCACCATATAATATCGGCACTCGTTTGCCAATACGATTCAACGAAAGATCGTCATCAATCTAAAGGAACAGAAGAAACAACAGATCTATCCTGAAATAAGAATTTGATTGAGTGTAGATTCCAAACAAGGTCGAACGAGACGCCCTAATGAATGTATTAAACTAATATAAACAGGTGGGGCAGGCAAAGACCGGATTGGAGAGCGTCTCCCGTACATTAGAATATCCCCCATTGCGTACAAGCCACTATATATGAAAACTAAAGTTAAAGAGAAGACAATTATATGCAGCAACTCCCCAAATGAGATGCTGCGCTTCCTTCTCTCTTGCCTCTCGGCCTAAAAAAAATTGCAAAGGCCGGCCCTAGCAGGCTAGCCTAGCCTTTAACCAGAGCTGCTCCAATATGATCATGGGGTTCACCATGTTTTCTTCTTCTTCTTCTCAGTGGGGTATTCGGCGGCGTCATTTGAATATGATTCAATCGACCAAATTCAGACGACTTGATCGTAATCTCTGCACATACTTCAATTCGAATTCGTTCTGCTATTGCTTTGAGATGTTCCTGAAAATGCTATGCATGTTACATCTTGATAAGGTAAGCAAGAGAGAGGATGGGAAAATTGACAATTTAGAATAGTAGCTTCAATGGGGTAGTTGGCTCAATCATTACTCCATCTCAATCGAACCAAGGGGAAACCTACTTTGACTTGCTTCCTTTAATGGCCCTACTTTTCGTTCTTCAATCATTAGATGCCACACATGAAATTTACACGTCTTTGCGTGGTGCGAAACGATTGTATTGAGTGTTGCAAAACGAGACGATAAAATTAGGAGAATGTGATGACTAACTAATTTGCAAGTCCAAAGACATGGATCGTGTGAATCTCTCATTTGCAAAACCTGTTAAAAAATTCAAGAAAATTCTTGAATTGTCTATAGAATATGATTAACCAAGTTTAAGATGAGAATACAGAGAGATTGCTTTTCCTTAAAAGTAGAAACCCCTCTTCCTTTTAGTTTTCTCAACAAATTCCATTGGTTACCTTTGAATTAAGGTACCGCAACCACATGGGGTTGGCCCACATGGGGGTGTTGGGCCAAGCATGTTTCTCCTCCTCGTTCAAGACTTGAATTGGAGTCATATGTTTGTTCACTCTCTTAGAACCATCCTAGAAGTACAGGCATGTGCGTCTTCGATAATTATTCGATGGGTACTAGATGGGGGGATTGTTATACTTGATGGGGATGAGTCGAGTATTCAAAAAAGTCTCGAGCACCCCATTTATATAATAAAAGAATATTCTTTTTGCGATTGTCTATTCCGCATCAATTATACAATTGAGTTTTAAAGGTTTAGCTTATGTACTCAAATCCTTTTAGCTTACACAATTTGTGCAATCGAGCTCTTATGTGCGTTCAATTAAGCAAAGGTGCATGTTGGCGTTGCAATTTTTGCCATTTAAATAAGAGAGGAAATCACTAGAAGTTTAAGTATCAAAACAAAACGGGACAAAGATGAAATCTGAACAGAAACAAGAGACAGGGGGAGAGGCGGAAGTGATGGTGGCGGCGGCTACCGTTGAGGTGGCCACCAAGGTGGTGTCGGTGGCGACAAGAGTGACACCTCCTACAACTTTTGCATCCTTTTCTATTTCTGAGTCACTTTCTCATTTTCCATTATATTGAATTTAAAATATATCTTATGCAATTTTAATAGAAAGCCCACTACAGTGTTTATAGGCGTGTTAACATTAAAGGCCTTGAAAATGATTAGAATGGATGAATTAAAAGTTTGAAAACCCAATTACACAATTGAAAACGCCGGAAGGAAACAAATGAAATTAAGGTCATCTGAACGAATATCTGAAGTCACTTGTTAAATATACTTAAACATAGAAAGTTTCGATGTACAAAATATTAATTAGATACAACATGAGAAAAATAGTGCATGGGAGATTGCAGACAGAGTTAAAAATGGATGTTTAACAAAAATCCACGGAGGGTACAGGGGAACAGCAGCAGAATTCTTATATGGCCTCTCTCTCGTTGTTTAGCTGGAACGGGACGACAAGGAATCTCTTGCCATGGGGGGTGAAGACACGGACAATGTTCGGACATGGGGGGGATGGAAGGAAGCATCGGCGGTCATGGCATGGGGGGAGGAATCCAAGTGACCGGGACTCCAAGCAAAGGATCCGAAGCCAACGTTGATTGGGGGGAGCGGGGCCAAGCCCATGATAAAGAGATGGATGCAATTGCAACGCACGAGACGAGAGGTCAGAAAGCGAGCTGAAGACGGGCGGACCACCCCAGTGCAAAAACCAAAAGGCATCAATCATTATACGACCAATTTGTGTTGCGAATAGCATCTGATCATAATGACGTTCTCGCCTTAACCTCTGTTTCTTTTTTATTACAATCCCCAACGACCCGAACCCATCGAGAGGGGGGGCAGGGAAGAGAAAGAGAGAAAGTCTGGTTGAGCAGAGATTCGTTGAGGGCGAGCCAATCCCGAGACGCCACGTCCCTATCCGGGCTCGCCCTCGCCCTCCTTTATGATGTGAATCCATGGGCGAAATACCATCATCACCATCACCATCATCTGCCATGGCGATGTAGTAGTAGATGGCGATGGAGTAGCAGGGTGTGGAGAGAGAGAGAGAGAGAGTGTGTGTGAGAATTTGCCTCCCCCCCACCAACATCCCCGCGGTCCGCGAGAGCTCATCAGTCTCTTGGGTGGTTTGTCTGGCGGTGGCGGCGGCGGCGGTGTGGGGCGGGAGGGGATGGGGCTGCTGAGCAACCGAGTGGAGCGCGGCGAGATCAACCCCGGCGATCACATCTACACTTACCGCGCCGTCTTCACCTACTCTCACCACGGTCCGTCCCTGCCCCCCTCCCCCTCCCTCATCCCCTCTCTCTCTCTTCCTCCTCCCCTTCGGGATTCGATTCGAGTGTTTCGGTTCGGTTGCTTGCCGTTCCCTTTTCGCGAGTACTACTAGGCTTCCCGTGGGTCTTCGTCGCCCTCAATTGCCTCTGAATTGCGCGGATTCCGATTGCCCTCCCTTGTCTTCGTTCCCACGTTTCGGGTTCCTGCTGAATGTGGGGGTCGGGATGCTCCGAAACCTTGCCTTTTTTCTTTTCTTTTTACCGATTCTGTCTGTGGATTTGCTCCGGAATTGACATCATGATGTTCCCTCATTTGCTTGAAAGTTGTCGGATTTGATGGGAGTATGCAGCTTTTGCTTGATGAGCGTATCGAGTTATCTACCAAAAGACACGAATGCAGATGAAGACTTTCGAAATTCTTTCCCAGTTTAATCGCTGATCTAGGCCTTTCCCGGAAGAGGAATTCCTTTTTCTTTCCCTTTTTTTTTTTGCCCCTTTAAAGTTAAAGACGATCTCGAGTTTTCTCAGTTGAGTGGTTCCATAAACTTGTTTCGCTGGCGGTCTGGATTACTTCAGCAGTTAGCACTGCTTACGATCATGACTTTAACCGTGCCTGCACTGTATATAAATGGAATTTGGAGTTTCGCGGGCTGCATTGTAGCAATTCTCGTAATGATGATTAGATAAGCTGTATTTGGCGGTTTTGCTGCAGTGGATGTTATAGCAATCGCAACAGGATAGAGCATGTGTTAGACAATAGAAAGATATCACATGTGGACTGACAAGAAATGGTAAGTATTCAAAACTCGAATCGGTCAATTCTTTCAATTGCAGAGCTTAACAATACCATTGAGGTATACAGTATACATCCATTTAAAGATTAATGAATAGAACAGGTAGAGCTTAAGAAGATGGCACGTAATAGCCATTTGGGACTGCTGATTGAATTGACTGTGCTGCTGCATCAATGGTGTGTCGTAGCGACAGCAGTGGTTAGGATGGATCTAATTGCTATATGCCATAGGAAGATTCTTACTTAAAAATGCCTCCTGTTTCTTGCTCAGTCGAGGTTATGTTTGCTGGTGTCTTGCTACACTGTGTAGAACTTTTTCTGGCTTGTACCCTTTTGGTTCTGAAAAACATAAGCTGGAAGCATATAAATTTACCTTATAGCAGTTGGGTCTTCAGTTGTTTTTGGGACCCTACAGCAGACCGACTGGATTGCCTAGTGCTTGAAGTTTGGAACATGGTGTCACTGGAACTTTAGACGAATTAGCATCCTCTAACCCCATCCAGGACAATGGATAAACGTATGTGCATATTCATCATCAGATGGCATAAGTAACAGTATAAGGGAGATATTTGCTTCAGGGATGAAGTACCCCCCAGATCCTGTTTTCTGTTGCTAAAGTTTCTATGTATGGTGGAGCATTTTAGATGTATGCCACATGTTAAATTGAGAACAATTCTGATTGTTCTCTGCACCCAGCTGTAGGCTTTTACTTTGATGACTCTGTAAAGGTAACAAGTATTTTAACTTTTTCATTGAGTTTCCATAATGAAATCTCGAATCTATTTTATGTCTGTCATGTAGGGATCTATGTCGGGGGAAGCAAGGTAGTTCACTTTAGACCTGAGCGTAACGCCAATTCAAGCATTGAAGAATCTGACTCCTATGATTCAATGTCTTCGTCTTGTCCAACCTTCCCTGACTGTGGATTCAAGCTACCCAACAGCGGTGTGACCCTCACCTGCCTGGATTGCTTCCTCGGGAAGGGATCTCTGTACTGCTTTGAGTACGGGGTTGCCCCCTCCGTGTTCCTGGTCAAAGTTCGTGGAGGCACTTGCACCACTGCCCCTTCTGACCCGCCAGAATCTGTCATTCACAGGGCAATGTATCTCCTTCAAAATGGATTTGGCAATTATGACATCTTTCAGAACAACTGCGAGGACTTTGCGCTGTACTGTAAAACGGGTCTTTTGATAATGGACAAGCTTGGGGTCGGAAGAAGTGGCCAAGCTTCTTCTGCCGTTGGTGCTCCCCTGGCTGCCATTCTCTCATCTCCTCTGAAGTTGCTAATGCCAAGTCCTGTTGGGGTGGCTACAGTAACAGCTGGAATGTATTGTATGAGCCGGTATGCTACCGACATAGGGGTGCGATCGGATGTAATCAAAGTAGCCGTGGAGGACTTGGCTGTGAACGTGGGCTGGGCAGATGATGATCATGAGGAAGCAGCGGAGAGGGCTCCTTCAGACAGATTGATTACAGGGTGATGTAAATGAGTGTCCTTCATGTGCATATACAACGGCGTATACTCAATGATAGAGACTTCTCCTAGCCATGCCCTCATATCCGTTACCCAAAGTACTTTTTCTTCTTTTCCATCCTCCACCCTCTGGTATTCAAACTTTGTCACCAAGTAAACAGTTATAATTGACTGCAGTTTGGATGTAATTCTTCGACGGTTTTAGCAATTGGTTATATTTAGTGTATGGCGCATCGTCATATACTGAAGCTTCTCTCATTTGTTTTCCTGTTAATCTGATGAAGAGCGACGCTCACTTGAACTGTGACCTTATTATTTGTGCCTTTACTTGCTATTCTAATGATCAGGTTGCTTCAATGATGCCTGACGAGAAAGATCATGTAAGACTGCTAGTGAGCTATTCTTATACTATTAAGTCTAGTTTCAGATTAGGGCAATAAACATTGAAGGATACTTATTATATTAAATAAGAATTTTGTTAACAGATGCACGAAACTCGTTCAGATGCAATTATAGGCTTTTCTGAATAGCTTGCTAGCGGTCTTACATCCAAACCATGCAATTCTTCGACAGTTTTTAGCAATTGGTCATATTTTAGCATAAGGCGTATTGTCATAAATTGAAGCTTCTCTCATTTCTTTTCTTGTTAATTTTGATGAAGAGCGAGGCTTACTTGGACCATGACCTTATTATTTGTGCTTTACTGGCTATTCCAGCGCTCAGGTTGCTTCAATTATGCCTAACGAGAAAGTGATGTAAGACCGCTGGTACGCTATTTTTATACCACTAAGTCTAGTTCCAGATTGGGGCAATAAACATCGATGGATACTTATCCTATCTAATAAGAATTTTGTTAACAGATGCACGAAACTCTTTCAGATGCAATAATAGGCTCTTCTGAATGAAAAAAGGAGATTTGCTTGTGTCTCTTTTCTTGTGATGCATGGTGTTCAGTTGCTTTTTCCATTTTCGATGTCCTGATAGAAATAACATAAGAGACTTATTTACCTTTCGAAATTGTCCTCATGGACCTGTTTTCAGTAAGTGGTCTGATGATTTCATCTATGAAATGGGGCAAAAATAGTGCAGATGAACATCTGGAGCTATAGCAGTCATAGAAAATATTGCTGATCCAATAGTTGCAGACCACTGAACAAAGAATTCTCTTTTCTTTTGTCATGAATGATGTGGAATCCATAAAGTCAAAGCCAAGGTGGTGCATTGCATGGTGTCTTGCAATATGCCTAAAGCAAGCAATGGATGTAATCAAAGCCCCCGCATCCACAAGCTGGTGCACCTTGCTTCTTCTAAATTCCCTTCTATCATACATCACCAGGCATGATATCCAAAAAGTGGAACTCAACTTCACCAAGAATTTGGTGAGAAAGTGTTATTAGACTGAGATTTGAATATTTAAGCACCTGACCCCGTATATGAATATTCATTCCCTTATATACGGATTATGGTCACGAGAAAACTATGCCACCCTTTCTCTTCAACTGAAATTAATTTACGAAAGAGAGAAATATCTCTCTCTTAAGTGACTTGTGCTTATGAACTCAGGCCTCTGAAAGGGCCTTCATGGTTCTGCTTCACAACTCGCGTAATCTGAACTTTGGTCTTTGCTAGCGGACTGATTTTGTGCTATTTTCTCCTCATTGGAAGCCTTGAACTCTGCCAACTCTGCCAACTTGACCACTCCATCAGCAGTTTCTTCAATTCGTGCCGCAATTTCTGTCAACAACGACACTAATGTTGCCAGTGGTATTACACCAATGACAGGCGGTGCATGTTCTTTTGTAGTGGTCGACTTATTCTCATTAGATTCGTCAGCAAGTGGCTGCTGAAGAATGAGTTGAGTAGGAAGAGATTTCAGGCCATTTTGCAGTTCTTGTAGTGCGAAATTCATCTCTCCAACTGATAATTGTAACTTGGATGAATTGGTCGTTGTTTTCACTGACATTGAAAGTTCTCTCAAGACATTACATGAATGAGAGCACACTGCCATGCTGGCTTCTTTGAGATATTCCTTTAAATGCTCGGTTGCCTGATGCCAATAGGAGTACACTCTTGAGTAATGCTTTAAATAGAATTCATGAAAACAACGAAAGTTCTGAATTTTAAAGAATAGCTGCTGTCAAGTTTATGCACCTGCATTTCAGAGTTAAGACAGCCACTGAGTGCCTCAATACAGCAAGCACAGTTGCGCAGGAGAGCTCCTATCTTGAGGTACTCTTTCCAGGGATGCCGGAAATTGAAAGGGCCATGTGCAGGTTCCCATCTCGCAAAATTGGCCTACATAGTAGTGGATACGAGTTATAAAACTTTTGAGCATTTGAAGTTACACAAAAAGCATTTATTAGATAGTTTGCTGTTTTCGCTGTCGAACAAGGAGTTACCATAGATTCCTCAGTGGCCTTTGAGTTTAGCACACATTTATATGCTTGTGTTTTATTGGAATTGTCTTTTTCGCTTGGATGCCCACTCTGATTGTCCTTGAAGTAGTTTGCAATACAACCTGTGCATTTATAAGTGACAAACAGAAACTTAGTATAGTTACTGTCACTAGAAATTCCACAGAGAGAGAGAGAGAGAGAGAGAGAGAGAGAGAGAGAGAGAGAGAGAGAGATGCCAAACTTGTGTTAACATGATTACCTTCCAGAGATTCAGCGAGCTTCTCCATGTTCCCATGGATGAGCTGGTGAAGCTCATCACCGGCCCAAATAGGAGAGACAAACATACTGATGAGAATGCATAAGGATGCGCCAATAGCTACTGTTGATAATCTCTGATGCGCCATTCCAACCAGTTTGTCAACGCGATAACCGGATACTGAAACTAAGCTGAAGGTGAGTATGAAGATCATGGCACCGTAATCAAATCGTGCTTTTACCGATGGCATGAACCGAGAAAATGTTGCTGCTGAAGCTGCAAAAGAACTTTTTACGTTAGCTTCTGCTATTAGTGTTCACTACTAGAAGATCTCACTCTTTAAGATGTCTTTTTCACCTACTTACCCAGTATGAAAACAGATTCCAAGAATTACGGGCTCGAGTTTTTCTCCTGACTGACTTGCCACCCAGTGTACACCTATGCCAAGTAACCCAGCAAGAAATGTGCCTGTGGCTCTATTTATGCTCTTGCATAGTGTAGCTCCTGCATGTATACATACAAATGAATCACAAATGGAGAAATTACATGACTAAAAGCGGTCACAGGTGAAAACAACAATGACTTCGTAAATAAGACTTCCATGACAAAAATACAAATACTAACCAACAGTGTGTTCAAAAACCACCACCACAGTCATGACAGCCCACATAGCATTTCCTCCGACACCATCGTATAAAGGCCTCATGTAGAAGAACAGCGAAACCAGGGACAGAGCAATCCCAACTTTGATGCCATGAATGACTTTCTTAGGCTCCAAAACTGCTAATGCCCACGCCTTCTCCAGAAATTTCAGTGCCCTCGCCACGAGCCCTCCAACCAAGCCCTTCAATGCCAACCATGGTTTGCAATAATAGCTACGTTCAGGAGCTGGTAACTCCGACGTTCTGTCCGGAACATTGACCCTCCACTCTAGCCCTCCCAACACTTGTTTTTCCATGACCAGATAAATTCGGATGAAAGCTGACTATTTGTTTTCTAAAGGACACAAACTGAATAGCACAAGCTAAGTTGCGTATATGTGGAACGGCCTTTGTTTGGCTTTCTTCAGGTCAGGATGTTCTTGTCCTGGGCTGTGCTGTCTGCTCGGACACCCGTCAAGCATATGTATACGACCGTCTCAAAGTTAACAGGAAGTTGAATTGGCTTACTAAAACATAAGATATAGCTCCTAAAGTAGTGGGCACGTTATACGTAGGTGATATTTTCAATTTTGCTGGGTACGTAAGCTCAAAGTTTGGACACACTTATCAGTCATTAACATTATGTGCAAATTCTTATTAGCTCTACCCACGAATGCAATATCAGCCTTTTTGGAATGAGAAAAGACGAGATAGCATGGCCTAAAAAGGTCACAGCATGCTTTCTGCGAGACGTCATGGCACATGAAAATTTCCTGATGAGTTTATTTATCATCTCCAAAGTTCTTACACGTCCCCTTTGATCTTTTGTTCTTGGCGACGAGTGCTTCTTCTCAAAGACCACTCACGATGATTCACGTCCCGTAGATATCCTCATTGGCTGCGTTTGGTCGATCGGATAAAAGTCAGGATAGGATATGTTTTATCCTATCCTGTGTTTGGTGGTGGTCTAGGATAAGATAAGGTCGAATATAGACTGGATATAGCCCAGATAAAAAAATCCGAGGGGAGGAGGTGGGATAGATCCGGATAGGATTTCTAATGCCTATTTTTCAAGAAACCCTACGCTCCACTCGCCGTCATCTTCATCCCCACACCTTGTACGCTTTTACCAAAAAAATATTTCGGCTTTTTTTCCTTCACCGACTCCTCCGGACCCGTGAATAGAAAAAAAAATTATCCTATCCGACTTTAAATCCATAGTCTACCAAACAGTGGATAGGATATGAAGAAATCTCAGAATTTCTTATCCTATCGTATCTAGTCCTATCATGTTTAGAAATCCAGACGACCAAACGCAGCCATTCAGTTCTCACGTGGATAAGGAACAACTTCAAACGCCACTAACTCGAGAAAGAGAACAAGAAAATTACAAAAAAATTCCTGAACCTAATGTATTTGTGTAAATTTAGTCTTAAAACTTTTAATTGTGCCAGTTAAATTCTCAACCTTTTTCTCATAATTTGCCAATTGAGTCCATCCGGCCAAATTTGGCCAGAAATCGTTAACATGGACACCAATCATGCTGTTCTATGTGGCATAGCCGGCGCTAACATATAATTTTTGTTTAAATATTTTTAATATTTTTTATTAAAATTTTTTCTTTTCTTTTCTTTATTTTCTTTACTTCTTTTTATTGTGGCCGATGAGGGTCGCTACGTAACATCTTGAATTTCGACCCATTTCCGGGATCAATGATATTGATATTATTCCTCAATTAATTTTATGAGTCTCGTCCGGAACGGATCCTTCACGGGATACTGACCAGTAGGGAATGGCTAATTAGGAAAATGGTACGTGGACCAGGGACCCGATTGCAAATCGAGCACCGATTCCGAGAAACGATGAGGAAATATTTTGGGCCAATGTGGGCCGATCCTAGGAAGGTGACGGACTTAGTTTGGCCAATGACGTACGATCGGATCGCGGGTGATTCCGCACGACCAAGAGTACGCGTGGCGAATAAATCCCGAACTAAATCTGAACGATCGCGACCTCTGGAACTAGCGATAATTTCTCGCGTTCTCTCGATAATCGAGACCATCACAACTCGAGTAACCCTAGGTCGATACGCGTAACCCCTAAACAACCGCCGGTTAGTGAGAGACCCTAAAATTGAAATTGAACGATTTTGATCGCGAAAGTTGATCCGGACTTGGATGTCGATTTTCAGGGTCGTGTGCGACTATTTTGCGAGGACGATGTCATTTTAGTGTGGCCAATGATATTTGGGGTCGGTACGGTCGAAAAATGGAAATTCGACCCGAAATCAGAAAATGACGATTTTGCCTCTAGGTCTATTTTGAGTATTCCGAATTTTAGGAGGAATTATTGGAAAATTATTTTGAAAAATTAAGTGGATAAGTATCAGCCCAATAATTCAAGGATTGAAAGACTAGAACACCCTTGGATATTTTGGCTTGGATTAATGTGGACCAAGTGAGAGAGGGGCAAAATGGGCATTTTGGAAAAAGTTGGCCAAAGTCTATTTAAAACCAATATCTCTCTCTCCTCATTTCTTCCCCTCCAAGCCAACGCTCCCCCTCCTCTCCTCTCTCCCTCACCAAACCATCCTCCCCTTTGCTCGGCCGTGAGGATCACCGCCGGAGCAAGCCGCCACCGCCGTGCCGTCGCCCGTGCGCCGCCTAGCCTCACCGATCCTCTCACCCTCTCCATCTCGTCTCCCTCTCCCTTGTTCGGCGTGAGGACCACGACAGAGCCGCCGCCGCCGCCGATTGCACCGCCCAAGGCCGCCGCGTGCACACCGGAACGCCGCCGCTGGTCCCGCCGCACGCCGGCGATCAGCCGCCCGTTCCTCGTTGATCCAGACTTGTCGGAGCTTAGGATTAGTGTGAGTAATCCCCTCTAAACCCTAATTAGGACAATTATGCGTTTCTAGACGGGATTAGGGTGTTTTAGGGATTATTTAGGTGATTTAGGGTTTGATTAATGGGCTGACTTAATTGCGGTGAATTATGTGGCGATTTGGGAGCCTTAGGTGCTAATTTTGAGGTGGTTTCACGCCCTAGAGTGGGCTGATCGTGGCTGGAAATTTTGGGACTAATTAGTCTAAGTTTGCTAATTTAGGGCCTTAGGATGGTTAACCAGAGCATGCTATATATTGTTCAATTAGTGGCTGAATTGATCTTGATCGGATGTCAATTTGATGTTGCCATGTCGTGTTCCATAGTGGCCGGATATGAAGTGACATGGCGGGCCTCGAATGTGCGAACTTACGTTGTGTTAATCGCACTTTTTAAATGCCATTGGTGTGCCGGGTTCGATTTGGACTAAATTGATGAATTTGGAAGTTTAATCGAATATTTTGAAGTTGAGTTATGGCCGAGAATTACCGGAATTAGTGGCTGCCCATGTGATAATTAATTGGCCTAAGTTCGGGCGATTTAGGGCCTAATGAGGATAATTCCCGATCGTGCCATGTTTAGTGGATTATGTGATGATTTGGGGAGCCTAATGGGGTATTATGAGGATGGTTTATTGGCCTAGAACGACCTGATTGGGTGGCTGTCCACTTCGGGGATTAGCTGGACTAAGTATGGACAAATTGGCATTAAGTCGTGTGATTGCCGGAAATGCCCGGAATGACCTAGATTGGTCGATTTGTACTTGATTGTGCTCAACTTTATATTGTCATGCCGTGTATTTGTGAGTGCCAATTGTGCGGGTTGTGCCATATGGTATTAATTGGCCGAGTGTGCATATTAATGCGTTTAATTGGGCATGTTAAGATGCACGTTGATTTGGCATCCTATGATTATATGCCTCGGTGAAATTGAATGCTCGTTGTGCATCATGTGTTGCTCGAGAACGGGATTGCATGGCCACGCATTTTGCTTGCTGAGCATTGGCTCGAATTGAAAGTGTGCGAGTATGTGTGCCTGATACGAGCATGTGATCACCTAAAATGCCCGGATGCGTTTACCCGGGGCTTAGATAAAACTGGTTGTGTGAATATGTGATCACTTAAAGCCTGATGCATTACGATGCGGGGTCGATGTCGTCCTGATGCGTTTACGCGGGACGATGCCCGGTTTTTCCGGAAGATGGCGTTGGTTCGTAAGGAGATCGGTGTTGCGCCTGATGCGTTTTTCGCGGGCTAGAGATACTGGGCCGAATGTGCTTTTGCGCGGGCCGTGAAGTGTTGTTGGCCTACGGGTCGGGCCCAAAGCGTGTTTACGCGGGTCGAAACATTTGTTGGCCTACGGGTCGGGCCCAAAGCGTTTCACGCAGGTCGAAATATTTGTTGGTCTTCGGGTCGGTTTATAACTGAAAATGAGCCGTATGCCAAAGTGCATTGTTTGAGGCGATTCATGAGCATGGCAAATGTGTGCCGGAGTGTGTTGGCTATTGTGTGTATCGGTGACTCGTATGTGAGACAAGCACTAATGAGCATGAGCATGCGTATGGCGTAAGTGTGACCAGTGTGCTCGCATATGTGCCGTGAATATTATTATAAATTGCCTAACTTGCAGGGTCGATTGTATGCTCGATCTGGGCCCGAGGGGGCCTAGATCAATTATTTGGCGAATGTTGTTGTTGCGCGTAATTGTTGCCTGTCAGGAGGTACATGTTAACCTAGTTTAGGTTTAGGATGTTTTACTCACTGAGATTCGTCTCATTATTGTTGTTAATCCCATTTTTCAGACCCCCAGCCTTGAGGATGGCAAGTGTTCCGATTTGTTTTGGGATCCTAGATCAGATAGACAGTTCGATGGCCAAGTACCCCTTTTGGAACGGGGAAATTTATATTGTAGTGGCCGCTAAACCATTTGATTTATGTGCTTATGCTGTAAATGAATATTGTATATTTTCGTTATCAATGCAAGTTGTAATTATTGTTGGAGTCGCTATCCTTGGTCAGGATGTTGTTGTTATGTACGAGTGTATGTTGCTTCCGCATGTGCTTTGTTCTCTGAGTTGGGTGATGGGTCGGCGAAGCGTCCTGGGACGTCGCACTCAGATTAGATCGAAGAGGGATGTCGCGAGCTCGATGGGGTTTAGGGCATGACACGCTAGTCCCTCGCTAGTCATTGGGCTAGGGTCACTAAGCCCTTGCCAGCTGCGAGAGAGGGTTGCGGCCACAAGCGACGCTTGCCTCGCTTACGACCACGATGGCCTTGCCCAGCTGGGCGAGCATGGTTCTCGCTGGCCATAGTAAAAAAAAAATTAAAAAGGAAAAGAGAAGAAAAGAAAAAAGATTCGAATATTAAAAAATTAGAAAAATTGTCCACGTTAGCGTCAATCGTGCCATATAGGATATCCGGCATCTACGATAGTGATTTCCTGTCAAAATTGATCATATGGACTCAACTGGAACGTGAAAAAGTTTATGACTTAATTAACATAATTAAAAGATTTATAGCTAAATTGGCAACAGCGGAATAGATTTAGGACTTCTTAATGATTTTCCGGAAAGAAAACAACCCGTTGCCCGGAGTTCTATCTTAGCTTTTATAAGCTTGTCTTAATCCCAGAAAGACATCTGCAAATTTGGAGGATTATGCAGTTTCGGTTTTGCATCATCCGGGGAAGGTTCTTCTGAGTCAAAAGTGAGTCAAAAGTGAAATAAGTTATTCTGCTCGCCCATGTGCACGAAGTGGTGCAGCAATACAATCACGCACGTAACCGAAGCTGTGAAAATGTACATTCGTATCGGTCTTTTGGCTAGTGGTAAAAGTTCAAAAAGTGAGATAGTGACCTAATTTTAGGTACTCTACTAAAAACGTTTGAAGGTGCACTTGTGAGAGAGGCAGAGAGGTGACCTAATTTGTGGTGGCCTAAAAGTTGAAATGCCACAATGGGGTTTAAAAAATTCAAGGGGGATCGTGCTCTGCCTACTAAGTGCTTTTCTCTTTAGTTGGTGGTCTTTAATTTACAAATATTAGGGATGATTCGTTAGCTTATCGCCATGGTCGTACCCTTTTCGCGTCATGGTCCTCTAATCGATCCTAATCCTTGACTGTCCTTGTTTCACGTGATCAATGAGACGATTCTGCTCATTGGAGTCACTGATAAAGCCTCGCTACGTCCTTTTTGGTGATTGTTATCCTTAATCTTCTTTTGGAGTTTTGTATTAAAAAAAAATCATACCCACTTTTCATTCCGATATTAATTTGCATCATGAATTTGAAAACCTACAATTGGCATCTCCAAATGGAATCCCAAATTCAAACATACCAATCTACCATCAAGCTCATCCAAATCCTAAACTATTCCTTCATTTCCCCTCTCTCTCTCTCTCTCTCTCTCTCTCTGCCGCGGTCTCCGACCAACGTCATGCTGCCACCATTTTTTATTGGCGCTATACCGTCCCTAATCCCAGCTGAACCCTCTGTGCATATCTCTCTCTCTCTCTCTCCACCATGGGCTCCGGCCAGCATCACGCCACCACCATTTTCGATTGACGCTGTACCGTCTATAAACCCCAGCTAAGCCCTCTATGCATCTCTCTCTCTCTCTCTCTCTCTCTCTCTCTCTCTCCCACAGCCGGCTTTGAACTTGGGTAGAGCTCCGTGATGTTAAGCTCGATAGATCCAGGTCAAGCTCTACCCCGGCAGAGCTCAACAGTTATGAGTCAACTTCAACACTGATGGTCGCAACTCAATTGGGATTGTAGGTGACATTGGCAGCATCAGGAGGGGAGGAGCTGAGCAATGGGTGGGGTAGGGTGTAGACAGATACGTAACACGATAGTGCTTGTTGTAATCGGTAAAATTAAACAGAATTAATAAATCTGAAAAAGCGATAACACAAATCGCAAAGGCTGGTAACGGCAAGCTTAGATTGGGGACACGACTTCCCTTTTGACAAAAATGAAATCGCTTTCCTTAAACTACGCAATGAATAAAAACTAACCTTTTTCCTAAAAAATGATTTTCATGAAAAATATTTTTATTTATCGTAAATTTTTCAGTTAAACAAATGCATCCTAAACGAAAATGGCAAATTCGTAAATTGGACCGAATGTTAGACGCAATTTGAAATGCTAATTGCAGATTTTCAAGCTTAATATGCAAAATGCCGAGGAAGCGGTAGCATGATTATATTTGTATATTTTCTCCATTTAGTATATATAAGGCAGGATAATTATCAAAAAGATTTTGTTGAACGTCTAATTACAGAAAGTTTGTAATTTCTCAAACACTATTATCCTCATATCATGGGTAGCCAGTGCATCGAGAATGACTACGGTTTCTTATTAAATACAATTAACCAATGCCCGAGGGCGCTCAAATTAACAAGTACAAGACCATATAAAAATCAAGAGACATGGAATTCACTCCAATGCCTAAAATTTGCATTTCGTACAAGAAGGACAAGAATTTATGAATATATATATGGGGACGCAATGGAGTCGAGAGCCGCAAATTCACAAAACAGCCACACGCAAATCACAAAGATTTCCGCAGCCTGTTTCTCCATTTTCTCTTTGTTATCTTTGCGGTTAAACCATTGCCTATGTGTAGTGTAGTGATCAGATTGAAATCTCTAACTGTAACTACTCATTTGTCCCCAAAAACAAAAAGCCCTACTGACCTCATCGCTTAAGTATATACGCATCGTTCGTTACAAAACACAATCGCGAGCTGTTTTATTTGAATACTAAATATTCAGTCCTTAACTACAAAATATCGTTTTCTACTATAAATTTTTTTTTACAAACATGGCGATAAGTCCAGTATATCTATCCATACTTGAGGTTTTTTTGTTTTTTTTTTTTTTGGGGGGGGGGAGGGGGGGATTATGAAACTTTTCAATCAACAGAATTTCATTAATTAAGCTAATTTTTTATTGATTTAAGCAACAAAAGGAGCTAGTGTTGGGGCTGAGCGTTAGAAAGTACTTTTGTCCTAACTCCGGCTGAAAGCCGGTGGGACCTGGCTAGTCATGGGGGCCAATACTGATGGACGGCCGTGATTGGATGCTCGACTTGTTCAGCCCTCCAACGGTTCGATTTCTCTCGACGACGGTGATTAAAGAAAGATTCAGCCGGAGGATGCTGCCCAGTCCAATCTGGGCCATGGCCCATAATCATCGGGCCCATCGCCCCCATCTCAATACGGGCTCGCAACGAAGGCCCAACAGAAGCGGCGGGCCGGAAGCGTCGTCGTTTTCGAGCGTCGTGGCCGGTCTCCCTCTCTCTCTCTCTCTCCGAGTCGACCTGCGAGGGAGGGAGGGAAGGCAGTTGGCGATGGGCGAGTCGTCATAATTATCATCATCTTCTTCACCAGTCACCACCACCACCACCACCACCACCAAAACCCATCCCTCCTTGCCCGAGACCTGAATTCCCGATTCTCTCTGTGGCAGGAGCACCAGCAAAAGCTCCCTGGAATTCACCTCCTCCTCGGTCTTCGCCGGTCAAGTCTCTCCGCGTGAGGCGGCTGCTGCGGGGGGAAACCCCGAACCGAAGAACAGAGCGAGGAGCTTCTTTCTTTTCGAATTGATTCCCGGGCTGCGAGTGCGCGGGCGCGAGCGCGGGGGGATCGTGCTTCGGGAGGCGGCGATGGCGAACCTGTATGTGACGGCGGTGCCGCCGGCGGATCTGAACCGGAACACCGAGTGGTTCATGTACCCGGGAGTTTGGACCACCTACATTCTCATCCTCTTCTTCTGTTGGCTCCTCGTCCTCTCCCTCACCTCCTGCTCCCCCGGCATGGCCTGGACCGTCGTCAACCTCTCCCACTTCCTCGTAATTCCCTCCCCCTTCTCCTTCCCCCACTTTAGAGATTCGCCTCGCTGCCTCTCGCTTGTTCCTTCCTTCCGCATGTGTTGAATGGAGCTCTTGCTCGCTTCTCGCTTCTGTTTTTTTTCTTTTTTTTATTTGCCACGCGAACCTCCGTTTCTCCACTGCTCTACTCTGCTCTGATGTTTTAGCTGGGCAAACGCCACCTCCTGCAAGCTCGATTTTTTATGCCTCAATTATATATTCAAATTTTATGGGTGTTTGGTGCCGGAACATTTGCACAGCGTATGCTCATATATGATGCACGTCTCTCCCTCTGTTAGGTAGGCCCAGGAGTAGGAGGATCATGTGGGATTGACTGCTTCACATATCTTTAGCCTTCCTTCCTGATCTCTTCTTAGATTCCAGTTGAATTTGGTGCTCGTGATTGGCAACATGCGATTTTATTGTCTGTTTTAAGGAAGAGTAGAGCTTCCCCCACCTATCAGAGCCTACCACCTGCTTCGTTCTGTCTCTGTTGCATGTCGTATGAGCATCTCATGCTTGCATTTGCAAAAGGTCAACTCCTGTATAGCTTGCCGTTTATGGAAAAAAACGAGCCAGAGATTCAGCCAACATCGTTTCTACATGTCTTTTGGTAATCTTTCGGCATATTAATAGGATACTCTTAAATCGCATCGTGTCGCTCATAAGTTGATCGTCCAATTATCCATTCAGTTGTAGCGTTTGGTAGATAAGTGGCCATTGCTGGTTTAGGTTTGTTCTTTTCGTGCCCTCTTAACTGCCTTAACGTGGCCATACTGTTTTTGGGTCTCCTCTTTTCATTCTTGGTTTAGTTGCTTCACGCCTCCAAATACAAAATTCTAAGCTCTGGACTCCCCCTTCAGGTCACTTACCACTTCTTCCATTGGAAGAAAGGAACGCCTTTCTCAGAAGATCAAGGAATCTACAATGGCCTGACTTGGTGGGAGCAAATGGACAACGGGAAACAGCTGACACGGAACAGAAAGTTTCTTACAGTTGTACCGGTGGTGCTGTAAGTTCATTTCTGCAAAGTTATCTAGAAAAGACGATGCTATCATTCTATTCTAGGCTTTAGCATATCAAAGTCATAAAATGTTGCTAGATAGAATGCTTGACACTGCGGTTGTAGTTTTTATATCACCATTCAGGATCCAGGTCAATGGTTCTCTGTTGCTGCTCCATACTGTTTGGTTGTTTTCTATAGTCACGAGCTTATCAATCGGAGCAGTTGAGTCAAGAAAAATGGTTGTGACATTCAAAATTTGGGGCGCGATCGGGTCGTCGGGGTTTTCTAAAATGAATGGGGCTACATTTGCAGATTGTGTGTATAAAGTTTGTGTTGGTAGACTAGTGAGACGCGTTAAAACTATCAGCATATGGTGCGATGCCTTCTAGAACTATTATGATATTTGATGTCTACTTCATTGGAGTAATACTGCACATTTGTAAAGTGATTGAGTATAATACGCATAAAGATTTAAAACTTGACTTTGATGCAATGTTCTGACGTTGAACGAAAAAGCTGAAGCTATGAGTGACAGGATACTACATGTATGTGAGGCCATTATAAATCTCTTAAGTGAGCAATGTGGGATGCTTCAAATATTTAGTCAAATCAAAAGCTAAGATTGTGTAATATTATCTATTAAGCTCATGTTCCTAAAGTAACTTAAATTTTACATCACCTATGAGCAATGATGCCCAAGAGATGGATGGAACTATTTTGTCGAGAACTATATGGAAAAATGATGAGTTTTGGGTCTTCTCTGTCTTTTGGCTAAAGCTATTATGTGTCAATTGCCATAGTGAAGGCAGTTTATGTCTTGCCAATGGTGTTGATTCTTAAGCAAGACCCATGGTTACTTTGCAGTAATAGTTATCTCCATAAGTTAGCAGCTCGAGGTTGTCTTAATGAATACGAGAAACTTTATTGCCTCTTCCAATTCTCAACTCTAAGCAAGATTCAAGGTTGCATATTATTTAAGTCGGTTGTGCACTGTTTTTCCTGAAATTACAAGTCGTTACCATCATCAAATTTCCTTCGATAGCTAAAAGCATGGCCTACAAAAGATAGATTAGCTAATAATTACATGAAAAATAGTAGTTAGTTTGGACGACAGTATTGTGAACTCCCTTGATTTCAAATTTTGGGTGTGAGAATCTGAAATACATGATTGCTCAACTCTACTCATGGGGCAGTGAAATGAGCCTGTGCTTTGACATTCTCTTGGCGTTTTATAATTTTAGGTTGAAGGCTAGTTCTTGTTAAAAAAAGATAATGACCTTATTCATTCGTGTCATTAGAGTATAAATTTCACAAATTGTTGCCGACAGTGTTGATGGCTTTCACAGGTTAAAATCTGCAGAGTGTTGGAGGAAGTGAACCTCCTTCCCTTTAGTTGTTCATTGTCCTCTTTGCTATGCTAGCGTCATATCATTGTGAACTGACTTCATTTTTGGGGTTGATTCATCATGCGAGCACCGACTCTTTTGTTCTAATGGTCCTTGACAGTTACTTGATAGCATCTCACACAACGGACTACCAGAATCCTATGCTCTTCTTGAACACACTTGCTGTGATGGTGCTAGTTGTTGCCAAATTTCCTAATATGCACAAGGTCCGAATCTTTGGAATCAATGCAGACAAATGATTGGACTCACCAGGACCTTTGAGACTATGATCTAATGAGAAGTGAGCTGTTGTTCTGCTTCATCTCTCTGTAGAAGTCGGATTGGCATATGCTCGGAACAGTGTTATCGTGCCAACTGCTTTTGGAATATCTGTCATATGACTGTAGCAGTTTACTTATGTACAGCAAAGAAACTCCATCCGTCCAGATAACAGAGCAAGCACCTGTTGCTTTTGTCAGTGTAGTATCAGTACAACCGTTGCTTTTTATTATGGTAAATTTACTGTGCTCTTTTATGTTCTGCATGACGACTAGAAGTGTCTGCTTTTTATTATGGTAAAAATAAGAGTCATAGGGACGGACTAAGGGACTTCCAGACTGAACAATCCCAAGGCTTGTTGCTGACATTTGTTGCTTCTGAAATGGCTGGTGTTAATTGTCGGTGGCGTAGTGCCTCGATTTTGAACGGGGGGTAGGGTATTGTCCGTGGCCCTCGGCATGCTCAATCTGTTGTTGGGTATCCAGTTTGGCTTGAATCGATCAGCAAACACACGAACATTATCACGGTGGAGGACTGTCTGCGAATTTTCCTGATAGAGCTTAGTGAACTGAATTTGTAGCAGCCATCAGGGTCCCTCCGTGCCTTCCCTTCTAACAATAAATAGAGTGGAGTCTCCATTATGAGGCTGCTGGAGAAGAGAAGGTGGTCTCCATGTCCAGAATATAAATGCGAATCGAATCGATCTCTACGAATTGACATCAACGGGCCATGTGCAGCCTATATTGTACTAAATTCCATTTTTAACCAGAAAGTCTCCTCCGTAGGCTGAAGAAAATGGTGAAGGTGACCATAGAATATTGTCAGAATTTCTTGGCATAGTGGAGAATAGCTAGTGTTTATTTCAACACGCTTGCCTATTGGGAATGTTCCGGTGGTCCCGGGTCAGGCCAAAAAGAAGGGTCGGACTCGCACAAATTTTCCTTGGGTGTCTTTTACTTTGGTATATTTAAAGGGGAGTGGATAGCATGCAAGTAATGATCAAATTCAGGCAACGACGCAGAGATTGGGGTCCTCCAAATCTCAGTGGATACTGAATAAAAAAGAACATTAGGTGAGCATTTGGTTGAGGCAGGTAACTCTCTTTTTCTTTTCCATTTTCTCTCTGAGAGTCTCTGCCCACGAAGCTTCATCCTCTCTCTCCCCCCCCCCCCCCCAACTCTGAATCACTTTGAAAAAGAGAGACCCCCTAATCCCACTCCCCGTTTACTGGCACAAAAGTCTCAATCTGTTACCTTCACAAATCAGGATCATCCATGCCCTCAATGACCAACAGCAGCTCAACGACTAAGTAGAGTTTCGCACATCGAAATCCAGAAAACCGTAGAAACACAAATTCGCAGTTATTAAGACTTCGATACCATGCTCTATCATGACGTTACTTAAAACCCTAGCCATCTAACAATTTTTCTTTAGACATGCGAGATGAATTGGAGTTTGAGGTTCTTTGCTAAGGAAAACCAGCTCTTTTGTACTTGAGAGGCAAACTAAAGGCGATCTTCACTGATCGCATGCACCACACACATACCATATCTTATGGATAATTGAGAAACCTTCTTTGATAAATTCATGATATCGTCCAGGGCATTACTAAAAGAATCCGGCAGGAAGATACTCTTAATAATTCTTCGGTATCTATTTACCTTTGAGTCCAACTCTTCCCTTCTTTGATATGATAAGAAAGCACGTCTCAGATAGGTAAACTCCAAACCGATGAACTTCATCCAACTTTTCGCTTGAGTAGCTAGCAAAAGCAAACCCTTCTAAAGAACCAAAAAGCTTAAAATTGTTTAGGAAAAAAAGAAAAAGAAAGCCATACAATACATGTATTCTATCTGTTAGCTCTGAACAGTTTGAGACATGTAGTAACAACCATGAGAGGAGGAAAAAAAAAAGGTTAACACAAAAGAGAGGAAAAGAGCCAGCACACGCAGCTTCCCCAGTTGAACGATCCCTCTCTACCACGATCCTCCACCTAACATTCCATTCCAATATGCATTCGAACTGCTCTGACCCTTTCCATTGTGATCTACTTGATCACTGCCACCCGTGCTCGAAAGCTGCTTCATCATTCCTCCAAAAGGGAACAGTAACTTCCCACCATTCTCTTGATGAACAACTCCATGGGCACTCGCATATCTGTTATCCACAGAGAAGCTAAGAGAGGGCTTGAGTTCTTGCAAATTAAACCCTGCCGACGAGTAGATAGCATTGGAATCGGCCTGTATGTTCGCCGGGAGGAAAGGAAGACTCAAGCCCCTTGAACCCATTCCGCTAGAACTATTCCTGAGCAGCTCTAGAGCTGAAGAAGGTGCACTAGAGTTGTTATCTGGACCGCCACTACTAGTCTCATGATCAACTTTGGGAAGTTGAACATACTGAGCAATTGTTGCGTGGTATTCTTGGGTGGCTGGATAGCCCAAATTGAGATCTTGACCTTCATACAGTAGTCCTGCCTTAGGGTTTTGAGCAGAGAAATGAGAGATTACAGTTGATGGGTTAAGATCGGGGAGCCGAGAAGAAGCTGATGGTGACGATGACGTCGACGAGGTGGATACTTTCTTGTTCTTCCTCGAACCGCCTCCCACTGGGACATTTCTTAGAGACCCGCCGTCGGTCCAGTACCTTCTGCAAGTCTTGCAAAAGTATCTGGGTTGAGTGAGGCTGTAGTTGTTGTAATAGCAGAATTTGGTGTTGTTCGAATTACACCTTGGGCAATTCAGCTGCTCCTGAGGCCTTGCTCTCTTCTCTAACACGGCCCTATTATTACATGCATTTGGAGATGTCTCTTCCATTCCCTTGACCACCCTTGTGTCCTAGTTCACAATAAGGACTCACAAAAATTAGGGTTTGGTAGGATGAGGAAGGTGAGAAAGGTTTTTATTCCCACTATGGGTAAAAGATCAATCTTCACAATTCACCACTGACTTGTATGATAAGAACCATCTTTGGCAGGTAGGCTAGAGACAATCAAATCGAACATCGACAATTAGCTAGCGGTTTACGGCTTCTAGACATTAGATACTGTTCTTCTCCCTGGCCGAAGCAGTTTCTGTAAAAGGAATTAAAGAGAAAGAAAGGGAGAGAGAAGAGCTAAAAAGAACAAAGGCTGATTACAAATGACGCCTTTTCCCCTACTCCTTTATGATAACAGTTAACATAAGCAAAAGAAAAGGTGAAGAAAGGAAAAGTCGCAGTAAGCAATTGCCCTCACATTTCAAAAAGTAAAAGTTTTCACTTTTGCAAAAGAGAGAACAGCAACATGATGAAAGTAAGATCAACGGCAAAAGAACACCATGCATCTTATGTGCAGGTAGAAAAGGACACCAAACAAACAACCTCTCAATCCATGGTTGCCCTGAGAGAAAAAAGAAAGCTGAGGAAAAAAAGAGAGCTCAGGATTGCAAAAAAAGAAGAAAGCGAGAGGGACAAGAGAGAGACGGACGTCTCTACCTGTGATGGCCATCGAGCAGTATCCATGAACAAGCCCTGATGGAGCAAATTAAGCAAAAAGGCAAAAGGTGACTTGAGAGAGAGAGAGAGAGTCCACCTTCTGTTTGTCTGGAGCTGCAGTTGATGCAAGAAAGAATGTTTTAGGTTATATGCATCATGGCTTTATGCGTTGGCTTTACTTTATGAGAAAGAGAGGGAGAGGGAGAGAGAGAGTTTGTTTTGACTACACCTCATGATATATGTTAGAATGTTTTCTCGTGGGGTTTACTGCGTGGGAATTTTTGTCTGATATGTGGATTTCAAAATTGTGCAAATGTGTGTGTTTTAGCCTTGTCTTTTTAAATTCATTGTGGGGTGGACTAGAGCTGGTGGTTCTCTACCTTTTTGACTCGAACGATGGAAAGCTCTTCATTTGATTCCTTGTCTTTCTAAGGGTCGTTCAATCTCATTGGCAAGGCTGAGATTTTTCAAAACCACAAAGATTTCATTACATCAAAAAGCTCGATCTCAGTGCATGCATTCACTTTTGATGTTTCTAAAAGCATCTCCTCAAATTTCCAGTTTTGCTCCATTAGGAATAGTTGAAGTCTTTTGGCACTACATCAACCCTCTTTTACTTTCTTGAGTTTTTTTTCCGCTTGGAAAAAACCCTCCTCATTTTATCTTCTCTGAAATCATTTTCTCCGTTCGAAAATAAAAATTCATCCGAAAGGCAAGTGACAGCGAGGAAACTATATTTTGTTTTGCATAAGAGCACTATCTATTTATAACTACTCAATCCGTATTTAAAAAAATCGAAGTAAGCTCACGAATATAGAAATTTGGATGAGTTGATTAATCTCTCAGCAAAGGAAATAAAGACATGGAGGTGTGCATGCATGGCAAAAAAAGAAGGCTTTGGCCACTTCATTTGAAGCTGCAACAGCAGGTACACACCCATTTGAGCATGCGCATCTTTGATGTAATCTTTTGTTCCCTTCATACTTTGATCATAATGGAAGGGAATATATTAGAGAGCACAAAAATATGTGAAGGGGGAAAACAAAGGAAATGGAAAATGTAACATATAACATAATATATTGTAATACAATAATGGAGGTGGAAAATGGCAAAGGCAGCCGACAGGAGCCGACAAAAGCAACAAGTGCCGGGACCCATTCCACCCCTCGGTTGTGCGGTAGGAGTAGGACTGACTATGATATTCATCGCCAAATTAGCTTCAATTGTTGGTGGTGATTACCAAAATGGCTTTCCAAAGTTAATTCATACACTTTAAAAAAGAAAAATGTTTGCTCATGCTTAGCAGAAGTTTTTAAAAAAAAAACATCTTCACTTCCCTCTTCCAAAATTCCAATATATTATTCAAATCTGTGAAAAACTTGTAAGTGAAGTTACGTGTTGAAATTCGCATGTCGTCATAAAGTTTTAGATGTCATGAATTAGAGTCAAAATGTGTTCATCAAAAAGTAAAAAAAAATTCTATCTAGGCGCGCTCTTACTACATGAATCATATAACAATTGCTGGTAACATTCTGAAATGTGACATCTCGCTTGGATGGATGATACAAGGACAAGGGCGGTCTCTTTCTTCCTTTATACATTGCCGAAGTGACAGTGCCACCTTGCGACGACAAGTTACACATTACATGGACTCCGTGGAGTGGATGTAATAATAGCTTTTCCACCAGAAACGTCCAAAAGCTAAAAAACCCATCAAAGCTCGACTCATCATCATCACCATTCACCGTCGCCTCAATCGACGTTCCTCTGTCGATGATCGCAATCGAAGCACGACCCATCTGAGAAAAGTGGATCATCAGTTGTTGCTGTCGTGTCGGGGAGAATGGACCGTCCGGCCTTCAGAAATGAAGCCCACTCTCCATCCATCCAAGCATGTGTGGCCTAGTCATGAGCTTCATCACGAGATAGGCTGATCAGATGAACAAGTGCTGCTCCACACTAATACCTCACTTTAGCTCGTGAAATCCCCAGATCAATCAATGTGCTTCCTACATGGGACTATCCCTAATCGCATGCATGTCGAGCTAGCGCTTCTCATGCCCTCGACATCGAAAGTTTGAGGTTTATTCAAGTGCAGCAAAGAGTATCTCGCCCCCTGTGGACCATTCATTTGAAACGAAGGCGGGCGTTGTCGCGTAATATAGGAATTGAGGTAGATTGTTTTCGAGTGCTCGCCCGCATTGATTCCTTCATGGATATAGAGCAGCCGGTTCAAACGGTATCCATACATTTCCAAAGGGAGGAAACTGTTTGCTTCTTTTGGCGTGCTTTAAGTACGGGATGACGAGCGGTGATGCTATTTTGGCTTTTTTCAAAAGATATAGGAACAAAATATGTGTAAATTGAAACTTGTTTATGTTTTTCATTCTATCATGGTGAGATGCATGCATAAGTACTTTTTTTCAATCAACACATGCCTATAATAACCAAAGCCTCCATTAAATACAAATCATAGTCCAATCTAACATATGTTTAATTATTTCCTAAATTGTATCGGTAATTTATTGTTTCGTACCCAAGAATAAGGGTTTTTCTTATGCCGATAAATTTCAATAAGTGTTGGTAAGTGTCAAAAAAACCGTTGGTGAAAAATAGAGACTACTTGTTGGTAACTTACCAATGCTTTCATAAAATCACCAAGCTATCTTGGTAGTGTGCAAATTAGTCATTTTTGTACTAATATACCAACCTTTATTTGTATAGCTTTTTCATGACCCTACTTGAGACGAAACATTAGATATTTCACCTCGATGTGAGTTAACGGATTACCAAGTAAGCATGGACAATTCCTATCACAAGATGGCACTCATACTCTTCTCGAGTTCTCTTAAATTCTACCGATCGCAACTTGATTTGACTCAACTGATTATGAAAAATTTGTTCTTAGTGTAATAGTCGCCACTAATTTATTGAAGGTAGATTAGAGGCTAAGTAAAACTCGCGGGGGTCATCTTACTATTGTGAACCAAAGAATTCATCCCAAGAACTTAGTCCCGAGGACTTGATTACGCTAGAGGTTAATCTAACACCCCGAAATTGATATCTTTTCTCTTTATGTAAAAACGCTTCATATCATCTCTCCAATTTTTTAATGTCCCTAGGCACACACATCTAAATGGTCTGTCATCATCGACACAAATAATGGAATTTAAAGACATTGATGGTTACATGAAATACAATATCATCATAAATAAACCATTATAATAATAAAGCGATAAAGTGAAGGAAAACCCAATACAAGTCGGGCAAAAAAATATCACACCGCATTAATATAAAGCTCCAAGATAGGACCTCGTGTTTAACTTTAAATATGAAGGTACTCTAAATAAAGATGCATACATCCTAAAACTAAACGATGTCGTGGAAAATCTAATATCATGAGATGCGACTCAGCATGAATAACACTACTCCCAAAAAATGTGATTTACCACCAAATGCAGGTTTCATTATTTTTTTTTTTTTGATAACCCAGGGAACCCCGCACGACCGACAGTCGGGAGGTAAACCCTGGGGGCGACACGTGCTAGCCACCACACACGTGCACCGGTTAAGTCACCCTGCGGCGCCCGGGATTCGAACACTCAACCTTTTGCGAGAGGAAGAGTGCCCTTTCTAGCAGCGCCACCCAGGCGGATGGCAAGTTTCATTATTTTTGTCCTTTGTATTTATCATTTTTTGTCATTTTCCATTCACACTTAAGATAACGTGATTGAACATCTAAGTTACACTAAAACATGTCATTGAACAACAGATCAATCACGATAACACAAATTCAACAACAATATTAGGGCATGAGCATGCAATTTTGACCCCGAAATAGTATATGAAAGTAAAAGGGACACCCCGGGACCCTTATTGAAGCCAAATGAATCCTCGAAGACTGCCGTCGAGCCCTTGAACTTGCTGGACCGCGAGCTCCGAAGGCTCGATCGCTCGTCAAATTGTCCCAAATGAACCCTGAAGCGCCCCGATGAGACACAGGGCCACTAGAACAGCTCAAGGCCACCTCAGGACCCCCCAAACCGGCGTTAACCGCTCCTCAACACGCCGAACCAGCCACGGTTTGGCGAGTTTAAGGCCGGGCGGTGTGGTCTTCCAAAGGACCGGTTTGAACGTTGTTACGTACTAAACACATACAATGATTTAACACAAAATGACAACACTATATTCTAACTTAACATGAGGTGTGACTTTACTTCGAGGAAATGAAGGTGAAACGAGGCTAAAGTGACACCCCAGGCTCTCGGCCACACATAGATCCGAGGCAAGCACGTGATATATCAACATGAAAATGAGGGAAAACGGGGATTCAAGTGGACCACAGGTCTGAGTAAAGGCGAAGTAAACAAGAAATGAGAGGAATATATTCTACCTTGAACGAGTGAGACGGGGCAATCACACGTTTGTGCTCATGCAGTTAGAGGGAGGAGGAAGGTCCGGCCAAGAGAGGGAGAGTGACAGAGAGCTCTCGGCCAAATGAGGAGGAGGGAGAGAGAGCTTCGGCATGCATTTTAGGGGGGAGAGAAAGAGGTGTCTCGTTATCCTTATTCTTCTCGGTACTTTTTTTTGTGTCTCACTCATCTCTTTTATGTACATGTGTGTACCGTACTTACGAGGATCAAATCCCGAACCTGGTACTCTCTGGCCCCATCTCTCTAATCCCTTCACCAGCAGGTCGCATGCCTATTCGCCTCTTTGTACGTACTTCAAGATCTCCCTTCCTTCAGTTTAAAGTACACGAAATACTCCTAATGTCCTCTTAGCCATCCCTTCGGCTAAGAGGCATAGGAGTTGGTGGGGCTTGGTGAGAGTTGTTGGGGGCTTTGTGGGCCAAGAAAATAGTCTTAGTGGGCTTGGATTGGAATCAAATCAGGCGGTGCAACGGCGGTGCAATGGCGGCATTGGCCGGCTCCCGGGCCTCCTTCGGTCAAAATTTGGATCATCGGGTTCGAGGTCTTGATACTGTAATGCTTGTAGTTTAGTACTGCGGAAAGAACTTAGCCTGTCAAAATGCATGCGGTATGGTGAAACGATGACGGTTTCAACTAGGGAACAAATTTGGAAGTTATCAGCGAATCCGATCCTTAATTTTGATGCAATACATGCATGATGCTAGTTTCTCGGCGTGAGATCCAAGATCCTAAAACAAGAAGATGTCTAGTTCCTTGATGCTAAGGTTTGAAGACAGAAATGCGGACGTGCAATAGTGAAGTGACTGTATCTTTGATTAGGCGCACCATTATCAGCGAATTCGATCCTAACTCTATGGAATGCATGTGTGGCCACTATGAAATGGAACATATGTATCTATAAACTATAATCCCTCTAGGCTACGTTTGGTAGTCAGGATAAAATTCAGGATAGAATAAATTTTATCATATCCTGTGTTTAGTGTCTGTCCAAGATAAGATAAAGTCGGATATAAAAAGGATATAACCCAGATAAAATTATCCCATGGGAGAGGTGGGATAAACGTAGATAAGATTAATAATATCCATAACATAAAAATTAATTTTCTCGAATAACAAACTTGTTAAATTAATAAAATTAAAATAATATTTGAATAAAAATATTATTTGAATTTAATATAAAAAATTCAAAATAACAAAAAAATAACAATAAATTCGTTTTTATTTATTCTTATTTTTATTTATATATTCAAAATTTCTTTGTATCATGTGATATAAATTTCATATATATAAATCAATACCGATATATATATTTATTACATATTTTAGGTATATTAGTATAGTTTACTATTTAATAAAATTTTATTAGAGAATGATGGAGGGGAAAAAAGAAATAAAAAACAAAATAATTAAAAAAGAGAGGAAAAATAAAAAAAATAAGAAAATAAAAATGAAAGTATGTAAGAGTGTCGTGAGAGATTTTTATCATCTCCGTTTGTGCAAATTTTAGGTTCATTTACACTGATATGACGTTCATAGCAAATAATGGACATAATAAGAAGTGAAAATATTTGGCTTTATTTCCGCGCTTCACCAAACAGTAGATAGGATATAGCAAATTTCTTGGATTTCATATTATATTCTATCTAGTCCTCTCCTGGTTAGAAATTCAGACGACCAAACACAACCGCAGTTTCTACATGGAGAAGGTATGTAGTGAGAAAAATGGATGTCGATTCATGTAAACTGACTGTTTTTTTTTTTTTATCAAGGTTCAAATTCCACTGTTATTGGCAAGCCCAATCACTAAGATTTATGATGATGAAAAATACATGATGGATCTGCAGGTAAAATGTGATGCCCCATAACATCACCTGCAATACAAGATCTTTTAGTGCAATTATTTATTTATTATTAAGCATGTGGAAGCACAAAAATCACATCGCAAGTTAAACGTAAAGTTGACAAATTTGAATAATATGCATATACATTTTTCAATTGTCTTCCATCTTCCAAGTATCAATACAACTACAAAAAGAAACAGAATACAATGCTTCAACTTTGGGAAGAAGGTCGGGAGTTTGTCAATACTACCCCATACTCTTGCACCTAAAAACTAGCTATACAAAAGTCAAGTCATTATGCCATGGTTCGACAACCTCGCTCATTAACACGTCGTTAGCCAGGGGACCATCAAAACCCTTTAGTAGTCCAACCAGCTCACTATCGATGTTAAAGTACCAGAACACAAATCGATGAGGGATCCATTTAGTATCCATACATCAATCAATACAATAGAACTACACTTAGCATAAACTACTGCCAATTAAGGATTAACACATATTGATATCTACAGTCAAAATATACAGGAACTCCAAACCGCAATGGTGGAGGTTGATTCATCCTAGGAATTTGAAAAAATAAGGGGTGAGTCAAAATCTGGTAAATGAAATCTCTAAGTTTAAAGTAGGAGATCATCTAGCCATCCAAAAAAACAGCGCTAAATCAAGACGGTTACAAAATAACTATAAGAGCCATTTGAATAAACATAGGTAATTACTCTGATTGAGGTAGGTATTTTCTAGAAAGAGTTGGTAAATTTGACGGACTGATAAGTAAGGAAAATAAATGTGATCAATAGAAAATCATTAATTCAAATATAACCAAATAAACATTGGTAAGCAATTTCAATGAGACTTGGTAAACCATAACTAGTTGATAACCTAATGAGAACAAAAATGGTAAGTCACGTAACTAAAGGTTGGTCAACTCAGGGAAAATTATCCAAAAATTCTTAAACCTATTGCAGTTTTATCAATTCAACCCCTAAATCTTTTAGTTGTGTCAATATTGGTAAGTAATTCACATGGAGTTAGTAACCAAAACTAGTTGGTATCTCAATTGGAAAAAAAGAGTTGGTAACACTCTTAAATATATAGGAGTAAGAAAATTTAAGTCCTCGATAAGAAAGATATAAACAAGTTAGTGAAAAAAAAATAGGCTTTAGTGGAGAAGATGCTTGTAAATATGGCTAGAGAGACGGATTATGGGGAATACGCCAACAAAAATCCATGTAGATAAGAGACAACTTCGTTTGAACGTCTACGAAAAATCATTATGAGCAACTTAGATAAATAGTCTTCAAATCCCATGAAACCACACCATAATCGCAATTAAGCCTAGATGGAAACAAAAACTAAGAAATAATTAAGGAAACAAATATCGATTAGCGACCATGTCGTGTCTACGTCAATCGAACTACCAATTTTGCTAGTCGCATCTAACTATAGAAGCCAAAAGACCCAAAGAGATTTCAATGGTAGCATTCATTAGCAAGACCCTAAACATACATTACTCCAAATGCTAGATCGAACAAATATCGATTAGCAACCGTGCCGTGTCTACGTCAATCGAACTACCAATTTCGCTAGTCGCATCTAACTATAGAAGCCAAAAGACCCAAAGAGATTTCAATGATAGCATTCATTAGCAAGACCCTAAATATTCATTACTCCAAATGCTAGATCGAGCGATCGGAAGTCCGAGTTTCAATTACTTTGGCCAAAGTCATAATCAGTAGCTAAGAAAAAGCACGTACCAAATGGCCTAAACCCATGAACCTTAAGACTGGTCCAGAGAGAGATCACATCACATCTCATTTTCTGTCAGTAAAAAACTTATTCTAGTACAACTTCCCAACTCGTCTGGGTCCAGAGAGAAGATCTTGGAGCATTTAATTCGTGCTACTGTTCTTTTAATGGGAATCGCTCAAAAGCTAGTTTATGTCAGTAAAAATCCAGTGTATATAAATCTTAACCGCAAGACATATCCATATAACGAAAGAAAATGATGGGGTAAAATGACAAATCTACGAGGAAAGTTCGCTTCCGATGAAAGTCACGTACATTCACGTGCGCACAATGCCTACAAGTTCGAGGGCAGATCCCCTCCTCGGATCCTTGAAAAATGGACGTGCCGACTTGATGACCAAAGTGACGCCTCCCATGCAAAGCATCTTGCCTTAATGAGCATCCCATTTTTCTTGTTCAACAACGTTGGAAAACAGCACCATGTTGTCGTAAAATGGAATACTCATTTGAGCAAGAGGCCTTCCACCGGAAGGCACAGAGCAGCACCACCATAAAAAGCAAACAAGAAGATGCATCGCAGTGCTTTTGATGAGGATGATGTGATTTTGATGGGAAGAGGAAGACGCGGACGGGCCTCTCTTGCGTTTTATACGCATGGTTCTCTCATCTGCCAAGAGTGGAGAAAAAGCAGAACGTTTGAGAGGTGGTTGCAACAGCCTAATCTTTTTTTCTTTTTGCGCAAAACGGGATAGTTGAAAGTATAGTAAGCCCAGCGGGCTTCTCATCATCACTCCCTTCCTTTTGTTTATTCTCCTATCTTAAATAAAGTAAGGAGTCCGCAGTTGGATGATGAGTTTGGCTGTTAGCTGAAGTCTCGGGTCTTCTTTCAAAGTCCTCGCGGTCCATTCTTGGACATGCATGCTCATGTGGGGTCGTTCACCAGCTACTTTTCATGGCTGTATTTCTCATAAATGTCTGTCCTAAGCCTTCATGTACTGAGGTACTTAGCTCTAGCCACCTTGTATTTCTTCGTTTTTTATTTGGAGGTTCGTATTAGCTCTAAAGCAATGGTTTTTTACATTTGACTATAAGAGCGCGCGCGCTTTCTCTCTCTCTCTTGAATTTATGATCTTCAATCGCCTCGCGGTGTATCGTGCGGTGCTGCTTCACTGGGACTGGTTTAAGCGATCAGTTTGAAAAGACGTGAGTGCCTTCTTCAGTAGACATTTGCAGGTACATGTGTAATAATGCCATCTTTTTGCCAGATTCACCATTTTGACTTCATCTTCTGGGTTTGATCTTTCTCCCCCACCCAGCTATACTGCACTTTTGGCACTACAAGACTGTAACCACCTTTCAAAGGATCCTTTATCATCAGCTGATATTCTTGCTAGCGGGACTTCCCTTTGGGATTAACTAATCAACAGGTCCTTGGGGAATTAATGGCGTTTTACTTTATATGGTGCTATCTAGAACTTCGCGGTTGACGAACTCTGGTGAACTTCCTTTTTTATTTTCGACTTCTTTGACACGCCTTACGATGCACCTAACTGATCCCGAGTCATTTTTTCCCCTCATTCTCTTCAATCAAACAATTTTCTATCCAAACTGGGACTGGTCTAAAGAGAATCTTCTCATTCCGTGGAGCTAAGTTAGACTCACTCAATATGGAAACTAAGATAGATGACCCACGCAACACGCCGAATTTGAATTCCATGCACTGGCTAGAGCTTCTTTCACGGAAGCCGGTAGAAGACCCGTCTGAGCTAACCGTGAGTTAGTATCAATCTCGCTATATCAACTCTTTCTTTAAGTTTGTATCCTACTATTCTCATCTATCGAACCACTTTCTAGGAAAAGACAGACATCTGAGTCATACAAGATATGATTCCTACCCTGTCTCTTTCCATTTCAACACGGACACAACACGGACGTTAATAACGGCAAGGCATCATGCAATGACCTGATAACGGCGCGGCTAGGTTCATTGACAGTGACTACAACACCTTCCTCTGCTTGCTTGGATTTTCCAATCTTTTCAATATTCTTCTCACTTTAGATTAGACTAAAATTTGTTCTCCTCTTAAAGCTGGCACATATATTCGCGGTTTCATTCGGACTTAATTATCTGGATTCCTCCTATCGGAATGCATCGGCAAATTTCTTACAGGAAGTCAACTTCATCTCTCGGAAAATCACAACTATTGGACTTTGATCATAATCTAGTTTATTATACATGTCCAATTTGATCCCAAATGCCATTTTAATTTCATGTCCAACGAAGTGATTCTTTGTGCTAGTTTCTTCTCTACAACTTTTAAAAGGCTGCAGTTTCAAATCAATTATAAAAAGTTCAAACTAATCAAATTGAACAAACTAAAAGTACCTAAGCACTGACAGTACTCTATAACCTAATTGGAAACTAAGCTGCTGAAGAGTTTTAGTGACTTCACTACATAGAGTTTAACATTAATGCAAAAGAAATAACTAGGGTTGCTTCACGAGGCCTACTATTCGATGAGATAATATTATAAAATCCAAATGCCGTTGGAAGTGATACTGCCTTATTAATGAAAAGGGTTATGTAATGGATGCTATTTTAGCTTTGACATCATGAATGGCTTGGTTAGGTAAGTGGTGGTTGCGATTGTCAACTGGATCGCCTATGCATCTCATGCATGGCATGATGCTTAGTTGACTTCATTTAGTATAGGATGCTGTCAAATTAGAAATGCAAGCTACAGAAATATACATTATTGGGTCAAGATCCTCGTTCCGGTCCAGAGTCTCATCTATCGACATTGGACATGAAACATCGCATTAGCTATGAACTAGGAAATGATAAAGAGAACGAGCATCCTCGTTTTATTCCTGAACATCGCTTCTTTACACTTCCATTCATTCAATCAAAGAGGAGAACAAATCCAGAGTATCACACACTTGATGCCAAAGAATTATTGAGTGGAAACGGCACAGTTAAGCACAAAAGCAAAAAGCTCTAGCACCAGGGCAGGTCTGCCGGCGGATGAGGAAGGGTCTCGAGCTCCCCTTTGCCATTCTTCACTATAAACACTGAAGCTAATCCCCAAGACAAATGTATATCGAAGTGACAATGCATGAACCAAACCCCTGCATATCATTAATTAAACTCGATTTGTGTTAAGCATCTCCAAAATAAATGACTGGAACGCGCTAACAATTACAAGGCCCGTTCCAATCACATAGGTGGCATAATCGCAAAGACAAGGAGGATCGGCTCACCTGGATTGTCTACGACAAATCGAATTGCAGCCCATCCGCCCACGGGAACTCCAATTGTGTTCAAGTAAGGCGGATCCACCAAGTTGAATTGTGCGGTTTGGGGGTTATAGTTGCCAGAGCCATATCCTACTACATAGAAGCTATATCCATGAAGGTGAATTGGGTGGTTTTCCGTAGAGACCGTCCCTGTGTCCTGTAATATGAGTTGCACCCTAGTTCCATATTCAAGAACAAAGGTTCTAGTTCCGATCACCGATTGGGTGTTGTTAGGACTGTTATTAGGTGCGCCGTTGACAAAGTCATAGAACTTCAAAGGCACACCAGGAAAATCCTCAGTGAACTGGCCATTAATTCCATTGTAATAAGCTTCGAGAAGGGAAATTTTGGGTTTGACAAAGCTTATATTGTTCATAGACGCAGCCATTGTCCCATTGTTCAAGCCCTGGCAATTTTGCTGTGGCGTTGGGGAATGGCATTGTTGAACATTTAGTCCTATAGTGTAAAAGAGATTCTGATCTATCTCCTTTGGAACATGACCAGATTTCAAGCTTCTAAGCCCATCCATGACAGTCTTAACTGCAAGATTATCATTAAAACTGGGTAATCTAGCAGGCAAAGACAGGGAAGTGGGCAAAGCACCAAGGTATTGGAAGTATGCTATGGCCGATATATTTTGAAAGGGTACGCCCTGGGCCGACATGTAAGGACCCATGGCCATAGAATATTTTCCAATGGATTGATCGGCTGTGACAAGGACATTCATTGTCTGGCCTGGTCCAAGCATCACGCGATCGGTCATGAATGGCTTCGTGTACTCTCCATCAGCTTCAACAATGGTCATTCTGTGATTTGCAATGGAGAAGAAGTTTTCCGAGTTCAGACCTGCATTTATCAGCCTCAGCAGGTAGGTCTTTCCTGGGACCACGTCAATCTTGTACGCATCTGCAATTTTTGGCAATATGTATAACAGGAAACTAGTGGTGAGTCCATGCAAACACAAGATTACGTGTAGTTTACCAAGTTATATAACACGGTAATGTTAGTTATAATAGATTTATGAAGATAGTCATCGTTTCATATGGCAGTGATTGCTTTTCAAGAAGATAGTCTTAACAGGATTATAGGATATCGAGCAGCGCTGAAACAAAAAAAGCCCATCACTCACACTGGAGACTACTAAGGACTTACTGTTTTCAATTTTCCATCAGGTGCAGAATGCTGTAACTGGCAGTAAATTCCTAATCAATATCTAGCTATAAGGTTTCTCAAATAGATGGAGAACTCTAAGGGTTGTAATAGGGTTGTAATTATTTGAGGTCAGAGTTTTGCTAAGAAGTACCATTGTTGGAGCAATTGTAGTTAGGGCCAGGATGGCCGTTGATCGTAAATGCATCAGCTGGCGGAGGACCTCCTCCGCTAGCTAGAACAGCTTTCTCAAGTTGTACCACATCCTTCAGCCAATATTCCCCTGCAATGTGGAGATTATGGTTGAAAGATCTTGAATAATTGTATTTTCATGCGTAATTATGCAACTGTCAGTGCAGTATACAAGATTTAGAGCTGGATGAATTTTGTGCAGAAACATGGTTCATAAACTCACAGGCAAAAATTACTTACCTAGAATAATGATGTGCTCTTCATAAGGATATGTGAAGGGATAAGGGACCCCTGTCCTCGGATACATGACTATAGCACCATAGATAGTGCCCCGAAGCCAAGAGACATGAGCATGCCAGAGAAGGGTGCCTTTCTGCTTGACCAATGTGAACTCATATGTAAAACTCTGTCCAGCTTGAATAGGACACTGTGTGATGTATGAAGGTCCATCAGACCAGCAGGATAGCATCTGCCGGATGCCATGCCTTGAATCAGCCAACACAACAAAAGAATACTCAAATTAGCAAATTTTTATCCTCTCCCATGCACAAAAAGGATTTCTGCATTTTTCTTACCAGTGAATTGTGACATTGTACGGACTCTCATTTGTAACTTTGACGATCACTCTATCATCTTCTTGGGCGTAAACAACTGGTCCTGGATACATTCCATTGACTGTTACTATGTCCTTGGTGTTGCATAGCTTGGTAATCCTTGTGGTTTGCACCTATTCATTTGAAGTTACATGGACAATTGTTAGTTATTAGTGTCAAGCATGGAACAATGAGAACTTGAACATAGAGAGTACGAGCGAATCAGGTAATCGAAACAAAAAGACATCTCACAGATGTATATCAGTGAGACCTTGAAGTCATAGAACCTGGTCGATCTTCCTCCAGGCCACTGTGCAAGAACATGCAGAGAGCTGAAACAAGATATTAATGAGATAATGGAGAGCATTACCCCCATGGTTAGCTTCTCCATCAGGGGTTAAAACCGGAGATGGAGGATGATGAGGCTTACAGTTCAGGGTCATTTGATAGAGAACGAACCTATCTAATCACATTTAAAAAATTCAAGTTAAAGATAAAAGATTTTGATGCTTTTTTGTGATCATCATCTTTCATGATTCCTTCATGATGAACTCGACAAAATAAGGCGCTGGGGGAGTGATTATTTGAAGAGCTGACCAACCTGCTAAAGGATATAATTTAGCTACCTCTATCTCTTTGGTTCTTTACTATTAAAGCTGAAACAATTGTTATACCTGCTCCGTAGTACCATGTCAAAACCACAGCAGGACAAGTAGCCGCTGCATTCACCTTCTTATAGCGTCTTCCTCATTGTACAAGCTTTGAGAGGTAACTCTGTTTAAGCATGAACACATTGCTATTCGCTTCTCCTGAAAGCTCATGTGTATTGCCATTTCATGATACGTCATGTGCAAGGAGTAGGTGAGGGGAAAGAAAATTTGAAATTCTTCAAAAGACAGATGAATACTAGGTACTGAGACAAAGTCTACGTGTGGAACTCTCTCTTAACTTCATTCTTCATTTCAGGACGTCCTCCTCCTCCTAGTAGTCATATCTTATATTTGTGTTTCCACCCACATAGTTAGACCTCTAAGTGCTATCAATACATTCAGTACTTCCGTAAATTTTCTTTGATGTCTCTGTGCCTAGCCTTTCCTATGTTTAGTCACTCATCTTATCATGATAAGGTATGTAAGTAGGTAGGTGACCTATTAAACCATGGAGGGATCATAGTTCTTTGTGTCCCTCCTGTAATCTGGATATATATCCAAGGAATTAGTTAATGTGGCAGTTGTAACCTAAAACAAGCCAAAACAGAAACAAAAAGGTTGAAGATTCTAAGTCTGAGCGGCACCCTTTTGCACTATACATAATTTTGTTTGTTTCATATCCTCTAATTTATATGTCAACATCCAAATCCCAGATCAAAATAGCCTGCATCTTTTATGTGCATGCACGCACAAATATGCATCATATGAGTATTTCTTATTCATGTGACTGTCTTGACTAGTCAAATGCTCAAGCGTCACAGGCAATGACAAAAAACTCTCCTTTGTTGACCTTCTTCTTTTTTTAAACTTTGTTTGAGTGCTACACCATAACTAACTCCTTGAAATATTTCAAGTATCCTTCTCAGAAAAATGTTCAGAGAAAATGGAACCTCCCTATAAGAGCCTTCTTTGACTTATTACCAGGTGATGTCTGAATAACTTGCGTGACCCTGCAAGACTGACCTGAACAAATCGGAGAAACCTGCACTGACATAAGTTACACTATTACCCGGCTACTGCCCACGGAGTCAAGATTATACATGACAATTTTCACATCTTACATCCAAAGTAGAGGGTTTTAATCAAAACCAAATAATGCGCGACCGTAAGTATTCTTGAAGTGATGAAGGGCAAGTTCCTGTGCTTAGCAGGAACCACAGTCCAAACTGCAGATAAGCATAGCAAAGAGGGCTTAAAACTTCCACCCCATGAGCAAAAGAAGCTCGACTCTAACAAAGTCTTGCCAGCGAAGGCTTTTTAGGAAGGAGAAAGACCGACTTGCTCTTTGCCATCATTTGCCGAGATTCATTCTGTAAGATTGTCTTTATTAAGTAGTCCATACAGAAGCACAAACAGGGTTGCTATCATGGTGAATGGGTTCATCCTGAGCTGTAACTTTAACGGAGGTATCCACGCCGAACATGGACTCTTTTTGAGAGAGCGAGGAGAGAACTCATCTACCAGTCCATTTCCCACCATTTTGCGTGCTAACTGCCATCTTTGGCAGAGGAATCTGGAAATGATGAAGATTCGGAGGAATTGTACACCGACATAGAAACATCCAAACACCAGCCTCTGCTCTCCCCATACAGCTTCACTTCATCTGTTAATTTTAATGTGCTTATATTGGCAAATCATGCAAGTTCGTTGCCCTTAACTACTCCAGTTTTGTCTCGTACTTCATCCTTAATGCTGTATTTTTCTATGGATAACACGTAACATGGTGCAATTGACTTGAAAAATAAGCATGTGAGACTTCGTCTTCATACTGTGAATGAAAGTGCCTCAAGGCCATAATCAGGAGAGAATAATGACGAACTTGGCAGCTTGATCATTATTCTACAAGACTGAAAGACCATCGTAGGCGGGGAAGCAAAATTCTATCAATAACCAGATTTGCAATTCATGGTAGTCCAAGACATCCATTGGATAACCAGGAAGAGAGTTCCAATAAAATGAAGCCAGAAACCATATTCTTTCCACTGTGAGTTTCCTTAATTACATAGTCGGAGAGATGCTGACCATCATTCGTAATGGTTTGTGGATTCCGAACAGCTACACTGGCTGAACCTATAAGATAGTAACTACAACTCGAGAAGAAAGTAACAAAGATCATTTCATAAAGCATGGTATATCACTGTACTGCACCCAAACAAAAATTCATCAAGAGACAAGTAGAACACAGTGGCAGTTGAGTACATTAGCACTTTAGTTGAGTCAATCTAATTGACAAAGCTGGTCCACATGCTTTGGTATCTTGACAACAAAGTAACATGTTAATTCTCAATGAGAATTGTGGGTCTACCCAGAGCTTCCAGTGGACCGCATCTTGACTTCAGAGAAACTAGCTAATACACGTTTGTTTATAAAAGGGTAAAACCATTTTTCTCCAAATCCTGGTAATCTCCCTGATAGAAGAAAACCACCTAATATTTCTTTGGTTACCCAGAATCCCAACCACAATCAGCTAAAGAACATGTTGCTTTCATGAACCCAACCCTGGCAAACAAAAAAGAGTCAGCTCATACCAGTTACCACTGACCAGACAGATAAATGAGTTCAACCAAACCGGAAAATGATACTCTATGAAACTCCGTATAAGAATTTCAATGAAGCAGCCATCATATTGACCGTAGACATCGATATCATGACCAAAATCACATAGGAGATGGCCATATCACATAAAATCCTACTGAATAGTGTCACAGAAACAGAAAATGCCCACACTCTAGCCCATTCAAATAGAGTAAGTCCCTAGCCATAAGTTGGAAATCATTATATTTATTAGAATCAATGATGGCAGACGAATCCCACTGATAACTGACGAACTCAATCAACTCCTTTTCTGCTCACAGATAGGCCTAACAAAACACCTTCAATGCATACAGCTTCCCAGCAGGCTCTGCGAGGCAACATGTACGAGCCAAAAGCAAAAGCATCACATCAAGCGACATGTGATCGTAGAGATATAGCAGTGAACTCAGCAACTGTGGTAAAATTCAAAACCCGAGACAGCAAAATTGTCTGTAATCTATGCCTGAAAAAAATTGCTGTGATCAGCTAGAATCAGAACCACGAGAATGCCATTGTCTTCGCCCAGAGAAACTCAACTCTTATCCCACCACGTGATATGACAAGGATGTCAATCAGCATGCGATGCCCAAAGCAGCCCACATAGTAATAAATTCAAATCCAGACGGCTACCCATCTGAGAATATTTAGCGAGCATTTAAGCTCAATTGTCAAGATTCTGAATATACACGAGCAGTCGATTCAGCTCTCATCCATTTAGGGGCAGAAATCTAGCAGCAACATCCAGTTCCGGGCCGAATCGTAACACAGCATATATAACAATTTCCAGGTTGACGAGCAACCAAGGACATCTATCTAGATAGCCCGAAAGCCCACAGCTCTCTATCTACACAAGACTTGACGACGACGAGCATCAGACAAAGCAAAAGAATCACATCTTTCTCGTTTATTTGTCCCCAATAATTCAACAGGAAACGACCCTTTTGAACGGAGGATGTAAGCACAATCGATCGGAGGGGGAACCAATGCTAATTAGAAAGGCAGGGGGCGGGAGCGGGGGCGGGGGCGGGGGCGGCGGCGGAATTGCCGGCGGCGGCGGCGGCGAGGGGATCGTGAGAGATGGGCTTGGTAAGCATGAGGGGGCGGTGGTCCTTGGACTCCTCGTCGTCGTCGAGGTCGGTGGTGCTGAGGTTGATGCAGGAGCACCTCTCGAGGGAGGCGAAGAAGGCGGAGGCGACGCTGGCGCCCACCCAATTGGCCATCCTGTCCAGCTTCTCGCACGACATGAATCCGCAACCGTTCTCTTGCTGCTGCTGCTGCTGCATCTTCTTCTTCTTCCTCCTCCTCCTCCTCCTCCTCCTCCTCCTTCTCAGGCGACGTGATCTGAGAAATTCGGGGAAATCGGACCGATGATGATGGCTGGAGAGAGGGATGAGCGCGGAAGAAATGAGCGCTCGACTTTGCTTTGCGGGTGGTGCTGGAGAACGGACGGTTGCTTGATTGCGAGTCTTTCGTCGTTTTTACCGGTATTATCCACAATTTGCCGGCATTTTAGAGGCAAACCATCTCTTTTCAACAAAGAATTGTCGTTCCAAACTCTTAATTAACATATTCAATGAGTAAACATTTGATTTTCAAAAGAGATAATGACATAAATGGTCCATGAACTTTTAATTTATTCAATGTTGTACTTAAATTTTATTCCAATGTATAATGTCGTCCTTGAATTTGTAATTTGTTTAATATGATCCTTAAACTTTTTATTTATGTTCGATCTAATCCTTGAGTTATATGAAAAATGTTCAATGTTGTCCTGTAACTTGAATTGAACATTTTGATAAATTTTAAGGACTAAATTCAACATGCAGTAAAAGTTTAGGAATTACATTGAACAAATTTAAAGTTTAAGAATGACATTGCACGTTAGCTTATATAATAAGAATTATATTGAACAAATTAAAAATTTATGAGCTACATGATACACCGAATCGAAGTTGATGGACTATTTGTGGCATTTTTCCTTTTCAAAATATCAATGATAGGTATTACAAGAACACTCAATTCATTGGAAATTAAAATATTTTTTTTCTTGGTTATTAGCAATTAGTAATAAGTGTTATGGAGACACTTTCTGACAAAATGTAAGAAAAATATCACGAAATAAATCATTTGCCTGAATGTGGATTCATCTGAATCAAAGTTCCCTGTGTAAAAGCAAATGAACTCTACCACATGGATTACCATAAAACTTCATTTCCTGTCTTTATATTTGAACATTTTAATCAATTAACTTTTTTAAACATGATATCTCCGCCCTTTATCTCTAAATTTGGTTTAATGATGATAGAGCAGTTTTTGTTTTTTTACAAGAGTTTGATGCGACATGCTTGAATGCAGTCCTTCCTTACAACTCCAAATCTGAATAATCAATGATATCGTGTCTTTTCAAGTCAACCAGAGTTTAACATGAAAAACTTGAATGCAATATTCGTGTTGCAAAAATCACAATGCTCGATATCTAATTGTAGTCTTAATTTTCTATGTTCATAGTCTCAAGCATCGATTGAAAGATAACAGTGTCCGACTCTAAGTAGTTTTAACAAGTGCGTCTGTTTTAGCTTACTTGATTTGGAGTTGGAAGGACTTCAACAACACAAGTTTAAGAATTTGATTGAATAAATTAAAAGTTCAATTACTAGTATTGAAACTTTTTACACATTCATCATTGAATTACTAATCATACTTGAAGATGATTATGCAATCAAATTTATCAATATGTCACCCAATCAACAATGAATGTGTAAAAAGCCTGTTGCATTAGCAATTGATGTAAGTTCTTTTTTTTTATGTCTATTGTAGCTTCTTTATAGAGTTTGCTAACTGATAATTTATTGCGTGGATAGTTAGGTTAGGAACGATTATAAAAAAGTAATTATCATTATTTGCACTCTTTAATCGATTTACCATGGACAATAGTAAATTTACACGAGCAAAAAGTAATTTTCAATGTATCACCAATAAGTAAGTTTTTATGGATGATGTAAGTACTTGTCATCGATGGAAGTTCTTTGATTACCATGCCTTGTAACTTTCTACAAAAAATTCAAATATATCTAAGAGATTAATCGATTTCTTTTCTCCTATTGTTGTTTGTAAAAATCCCAGTTGAAAGTAACTTTGCTTTATGATTCCTAAATTTTTTCAACCATTGAGTCGATAATTTTCGTTAATATTCATAATTTTCCTTAACCAAATGTAAATTTGATTACCTTTGTGTTCATAACCGTCCTTCAATGCATGCAAATTGCAATATGAAATCCGTTCTCCCAATAACCATTACCATTTTGCAAAAGAGGCCAGACGGTCTATTTTTTTTTCCAAATTAATCAAATGTTCACACAAATTGCGAAACTGGTCTTATGAATCCAACCACGGGACCATAAAATTTCCCATCAGAGTATAATTTCTTATCTATCATTTAATTGTAACTTCCCTAAGCACACAATATCTTTAAATATAAAGCGTAGATTTGGATACAACGATCATTGCAATTTCTTCGTATAATTAATACTTTTTTTGCTATTGAAATAAGAATTATATGATGCCAGTAACTTATCTAATATCTCGGGAATTATTTTCCAAATTGAAAAAGTAAAAATCTATACAGCTCCAATTGTACGATTCACAGATGATCAATTTTTTTTTCCCGAGGAAAGAAACTATAGATATGTCTGTATTTAATAAAAGGTGCTGTAATTTTCTTTTTCCTTTTTTTTACCGAGGGTTAAGTGATAATGATCCCAGGAAAATGCTTATGTTTTTGGCGCTGCTGGTGCTTGGAGGTGCAGAACATGGCGTAGCAGCTCATCCTTCGCCTTCGCCTTCACCTGATCCCTGACGGCCGACGACGATGCCGGAGCTCCACTCCGCCGCCGCGGTCGATCCCGCCGACCACCTCCCGCTCTCCCTCCTGCGATCCGACGTCATCCCTCCCGCCCCGACCCGTTCGCCCACCGGATCCACCATCGACTGGATCCCCGACCTCGCCGGCTACGCCTGGGTCGCCTACGGGGCCTCCTCTCTCCTGGTGATCTCGCACCTCCCTTCTCCCCTCTCCGAGGCCGAGCCGCTCATCGCCCCCTTCCTCAGACAAGTCTTCGACCTCCCTCGCCCCGTCTCCTCCGTCTCTTTCTCCTCCGACGGCCGCGTCGCCGCCGCTTCCGGCGATTGCGTCTTCATTTACTCGCTCGAATCCTCCAGATTACTAGGTATACTTGAATTCGACACAATTTTCTATTTCTTTTTCGTTATTCCACTCAGGCTTCTACAGATCATTGGAGTTGAGTCACAGATCGTAGAACAAATCGTAGGTGGGCATGTTTTGGCATTCCTCTCGGTGTTAGTTTACTGGTGATAATTGAGAAAATGGCGATAAGTTCTTCGAGTTAAAGCTGTCCTTGTTTTCAGATTCACAGTCTGTGCTTGAGCTCACTTGCTTTCTAAATGGGGCATGTATAGATGGAGAGTTGGCTTCCCACGCCGAAGCACTCGTGATTCTAAGGACGTGAATAACTAGAATGTGGGAGACTGGGCTCATTAGAGTTGTTTAGGTGGTAGTTGGATTGATTCTTGAAACATGCCTGGTGGATGGTTTTACGCCGTCTCAGTGAAAAAAATGAGTCTGTTGAAGAGTGGACATCAAATGGATATCCCCAGCTACAATCTTCACTTTGTACTGTAGTAAAATCCCAAATTCTATGTGAAGAGTTTTTTGAAATAGCCATCTCGTTAACTTTTTCTTCTCAATGTTGCCTTTACTGCTTCTCCTTCTCTAATCTCCATTATCGGATCTCATGTAAGAGGTCACTTTAAGTATTTGCGTGTGACCTCGACCGCTTAGTTGTTCTCCTTCGAGTCGCAAACAATTTTTATCGGACGGTTCTGGTTTCTAAGAGCATGTATATGTACCTCATATTGACTACTCTTCCATTTCCATGCACCGAAGCACAAATCAAGGAGTAATGATGCGATTCCCAAACATGTTATTTATCAGTAGTATGTTTGCCATGGTCATTTTCTCCTTTGGGCCTCTCGTGAACTAATATTCCGCAGCAGTTTTATTTTGGTTTTGAATTTCTTAAATTTAAATGTTTTGTACTCATCAGGTTCTTTTTGTTGGAGCCAGAATGCAGTACTCAGGCAGTCTTCAAAGGTGGAGGCAGTCAAGTGGACCGGATCAGGGGATGGAATTATTGCAGGTGGAATCGAGGTGGTGTTGTGGAAGAACAATAGCAATTCCTGGGAGATTGCTTGGAAGTTTAAAGCTAAACAGCCGCAAACTCTGGTTTCTGCAACTTGGTCCATTGAGGGACCATCAGCAGCAGCTCCTTGTCTGAGTAAGGAGCATCTTGGTGGATCATCGGACAGTGAGGAGTGCAAACATGTTTTAGTTTGTCAAACTAATCGGAAATCTGAATACATGACGGTTAACCTACTTCATCCTCAACCTATCCTCATGATTGAATGGAGGCCATTGGAAGGAGGACGGCATAAGGGAAATCTGAAAGCAAGACATGTCCTTCTAACATGCTGCTTGGATGGAGCCGTGAGGTTATGGAGTGAGATGGATTATGGACGAACAAGAAAGATGGAGGAGGACACCAAGGATCCCAAGTTCATACGGCATTCATTTTGTGTTGTTGCTGTAATCGAGACAAACATGGTTCTTGGTGCAACTCTCGGTGAGAACTTTTTTGTTACTTGGGCAGAAGAAAAGAGGGCGTTGTTTAAAATTAGCAAAGAAAGTGGCCAGATTTTCCCCACAGAGTTTTCTGAGCATGAAAAGACTGGCCGATGTGAATGGGTAGTAGGCATTGGTCCAGAGTTGAAGATTACATTCTGGGCAATCCATTGTCTTGATGAATTTTCTCCTCTTAGGCACCCTCGGGTGACATTATGGAAGTCAAAGGACCTGCAGTGTCTTGACTCGGTGCATCTTCATAAAGTCTCATATTTGAATATCAAAGATCAACACCCTGTGAAGAAAGCAATCATCTCAAGGAATAGTTCATCTGGACCACCTGTTTTATGCTCTTTTATTCACCTTTCACCCTGCAATTCAATGGTGTGGTTGCTTCTGTACACTCAGGTTGCAGATAATGTAAGAGATTTGTCTCTTGGTACTTCTCCAAAAGAGAAGTTTTTATCAGGTTCTGCTGGTGGTGAACTAGCTATAGATGGTCATTCTGAAAAAATCTTACGAGTTGCTGTGCATCCTAATCACTGCGAAGTCAGATTAGCCGCTTCCTTGGATTCTAATGGTTTGCTCTTATTTTGGTCATTTTCCACCATTACCAATGAGTTTCCTCGGTTTCCAACCACGATTCCCTCGTGGAAGCTCTCCGGAAAACTTGTGACACAAGAAAAAGGGCCAAAATATACCAGCTTGGTCTGGGCACCTTTAGCAATGAATGATGACTGCATTGTTCTGATGGGATATCATGGTGGGATTGATTGCTTTGTGGTTAAAGTTTCTGAAAAGGAAGTGCAAAAAGTAGAATGTCACAGATTATGCACGATTCCTTTTTGTGATAGTGTTGCTCCTGAAGAAGGCCCCACAGATATCTTTTCAATTCCTCTGACCAACAAAGACTTCAAATTTGATGGCTTCATGCTTTTGGCTGCATGGATTGATGGGTTTTATACGTTATCATGGGACATTGCTGTACAATACTATGATTTATCTGGAGGCAGTCGTGAATGTGACTTTGAGACCAACCACCCAGCTCGGAGCAGCATGTCAAAATTTGAGAGTATTTTTTGTGGCAAAGGATATTCTATTTTCGTATCTCCTTGTTCTCCACAATACCCTGATTCTCACAACCGTGATGCTATCACCAGTTTCTCCATAGTAAGTCCTGGTCTTTCCTTATCATCTATACGACAGGATTGGAAGTGTATTTATGATGAACAGTGCAGCAATTCTCCTGCATTTGTGATGGCAGTAGGCTGCAGAGATGGTAGCTTGAAGTTGTGGAGAAGTAATGGGACTGAAGTATCTGCTGCCACTGTCAGATGGGAGCTTGTGGGTATGGTTGCTGCACATCAAAATTCGATTAGTAAAGTGTGTCTTACTGATTGTGGTCAGAAGATTGCAATCATATGCAGGGCTAGTAATTCTGATACTGTCTGTACTCTAAGTATATGGGGCGCTGTTAATATGATGGGAGCAGGACACCTATTGTTAGAAGATACGGTATCCCTGGATGGATGTGTCATTGCTATGAAGTGGTTAGCATTAGGTAATGGCCAACAGATTCTTGGAGTATGCATGCAAGATAAATTGCAGGTTTATGCAGAAAGGCGAGCTGGTAGTCAGAGTTTGTTGAATTCTGGAAAGCCTTATCATATGCATATTTGGTTTTGCATTGCACATGCTCGCTTATCATCTCCTGCGTATGACTTTATTTGGGGTCCCCAGGCAACAGGTGTGGTTGTTCATGAAAATCACATCTGCTCATTCAGTCAGTTGTTATTCCTTGTAGATAGTGGCTATTTGGGGAATTCTCATCTAGCAGTGGAAAATAATATTCCATGGAATAGTGAAAGAGGCCCAAACATTGGCATTCTTGCTCCAATTTTCACTGATCTTGACATTCATAAATTTGAAAATTTATCAGTTGAAAGCAGTGGCAAGTCATGGACCTCTGGGACTGCTAAAAATTTGAGCTTGAATTGTGATCTTCTAGCCAGTTGTCTATGTGTAGAAAGGGCTACATCAGAATATTGTTTTCCTACAAAGTTCAAATTCTGGAGCATGTTAGAAATACTGGAGAAGTTGTGTGGATCTCTTCCTTTATATCATCCACAGGCTCTCCTTTTTAATATATTTTCAGGTACCTTCAATTGCTGCGTAGATTATAAAGTAACTTCCCGATGTTCTTTCTGTGACTTGGCATTGTGAGCTTCCATGACATTTTGCCACATTTATAGCTATGTCATTTGCTACAACTGGGCCTAGGTTTATAGGTGGGGTTAGATAACCTGGTGTTCATAAAGTTAAAATTGCAAATCTTTCTAATCTCTTCTTTTAATGGTCGTTACTTGCCTGATATTTTGATTTTCATCGGCTTCTTTTGGATTTGGTAAGTGCTATGGGTGCTTTACGAGTGGACTGAATAGTGGTTAATACTTTTGAATGTCAGGGGCTGCTGATATATTGGGCATGCATTGAATTTTTTTGTTGGATATTGTTTTATTGTCAGCAATTGTTCTCTTTTATTTTCTTTCGTGGACTAGCAATTAGGAAAGAGAATTGGGTGGTGTATGGATCAGACTTAGGATCAGAATATAAAAATAGTTACTTGGATAATCTGATGAGAATATGTTCCCTGTTATACTAGTTCTCTCTCTCTCTCATGCGACAATTTTATTCTACGGTTTTTTTAAATGTACAGTAACGTAAAATTACAACAAGCTTGGATACGGAGTGATGATATGCTGTCACCAAAGGAGGTTGTAGACTTTAGACATCATAAGATTGGACAAGATTGAGGAGTGTTCCTTCATTTGGTAGGCAGACTGCATGAATTTGAAGTGAGGGCTACTTGTAGTGGAAGGGGGACTATCAGTGAATTTGTTCACACGGAACTTATTCAGGGAATAGAATGTGGCCGCATTAGCTGTTTTTTTTCTCAAAATAACCTTAGAGAGCAAACTCTTCACCACCAACTTATCCTTTTACCAGTTTTTTAAGTGCTTTTAATCATTAGCTTTAAATGAATGCTTCAAAATATATCTATGTTCCCATTCTTTGATATATTCCAGGCAATTGGAAGCGTGCATATCTGGCCTTGCAGCATCTTGTCGCACATCTTTCTTCCGAAGCTCATGGGAAGAGAGCCAAATCACGCCAAATTGTTCCACTAATAGTTCTGTCAAGTTATCTCGAAGGCGTTGCTTTAGAAAGTTCTCCAGCCAGACAAATTCAGTGGAGTGGAGGTGCCACTTCAATAACATCATCCTTCAGTTTTGAAAGAGGCTCGACTGATTTATCTTCTAAGTTTGACCATGATGCTTCCAGTAATAGACCTAATTCCTTGTCATTAAAATCTGAACTTAGTAGCTCCATCAACACTCTTAAGAGGGGGCACGAGTTAGAAGCTATGTCACAAAAAGAGAAGATGGAAATTCTAGCAATTATTGATCTTCTCAGTGAAGTCAATAATTCGCATTCTACCTCTGTTTATGAAAGTCTTGATGAGCCTGGACGAAGGTAAGCCTCAATATGGTTGATTTGCATTACTTGGTAATATGAGTTGCTTTCCTGCTGCTTGGTATTGTTGGTCATGTAATGATCACATCTTTTCCTTCTATTGAGCTAATGCAATGGTCATGGTTGTTTTTTTTTTTTTTTTTGGTAAGGGTCATGGTTGTTTTTTAGGCTTGGTTGAAGTGATAATTTGCTTATGATGAATTCGAGAGTATGCATTGCCTCTGGAAGTTGATGCAGTCAAAATCTTTTATGGTTGGGCACGCCTTAAGTAAATTTTGTTCTCCCCGCCCGTGTTATGCAAAGCTCAGTGAGAACTTATACTTATGTTAGTGATCTTCTTGTGAAAAATTGCAGAGTAGTATTTTAGACACCTCTTCTGTGACAAGTAGATCTTCTACCCTGTTGTCCACATTTTGCTGTAAAGCCAGTTTAAACTAAAAGGTGTTACCAACTCTAGGAAAGGTATGAAAGTCCATTCCTCCAGCCAAACGAGTTATAAAGTTCTGCTTGCAGTACCAGTGCTGGAAAGGAGTTGTTACTTATAGGGAGAATCGAACATCTGTTTGCGCCTTGAGCAGTTTCTGCGAATTTACTTGTCATTAGAGATGGCATGATTAGGACATGCTCTGTGCTCTTATCATGTGCCAATGAAATCTCCTCTCTCTCAGTGCTTTTTCCCAAATTGTATTCAGAACTGGGAACTTCATGATCTAGAAGAGCCTTTTATATCTAAATACTTATCGGATTTTGTTTCCATGCTTTCTGCTTCAACTCTGCCCCAGGTTTTGGGTCTCAGTGAGATACAAACAACTTCATTTCCTCCAAAAGTGTGGAAGGATGGCATCAATGGAAGAGTTAGTCATTGATTCTGCATCAATTTGCTGGGCCTTTCACTCTGACTGTCAGGATAATCTATTAGATTCGTTTATCTCAAATGCATCTTCTTGGCAAGAAATGCGAGCTATTGGAGTTGGACTTTGGTTAACCGATGCATCACAATTGCGTGCAAGGGTTAGTTTTGCTCCTCCACTATTAAGGCATGTGACTATGTATCTGATGAGTATGGAACTTGGATTCCTCATTTTTATACGGCTTCAAGCCACTTGGTCTATGGATTTTCTGCTTTATTGCCAGGACATTTGTGGGGGTTGGAGAAGCTCTCTACCTGGGAGTTCACCTAGCTCCTCTTATTATTATTTATAATTTTTGGGAAAACCTGGGGAGTTACTCTGGTATTCTTCCCTGCAACAAATTGGTTTTTAAATCCTTTGGGATCTGATTGTTATTAAACTTGCAGATTTGTTTGTTGTTAAGTGCCGATTAGACTTTCCTGCTTCGAGCTATCTGATGGAGGTTGTTTTATTGCAGATGGAGAAGCTGGCAAGATCACAATATTTAAAGAGAAAAGATCCTAAAGACTGTGCACTTCTATATGTATCATTAAACAGACTTCAAGTTTTGGCTGGCCTGTTTAAATTAAGCAGGGATGAGAAGGATAAGCCTTTAGTTGGATTCCTCTTGCGCAATTTTCAGGTACTGTGTGACAGAACTGATGTGTAACGTCGTGTCACTGATTTATGGAAAGATATTGAAAGGAAGAGGACAGAAGTTCCTGTCGCATCACTAATTTTGCAATGTCAGCGAATTTCTCAAGCTCCTGGTTGTGTTGTACATTTCATTTGTCTTTTTAGATAATATAGGAATTTTATTCGTTTCTGGTAACCCTTTTCATGTCTTCGTTTCAATCTGCATTTTCATGACAGGAGGAGAAAAACAAGGCTGCTGCACTTAAAAATGCATATGTCTTGCTAGGGAGACATCAGCTAGAGCTTGCAATTGCTTTTTTCCTGCTGGGAGGTGATATTTCTTCTGCAGTGACTGTTTGTATTAAGAATCTCAGGGATGAGCAGCTTGCTTTAGTTATCTGTCGCCTTGTTGAGGGGTGCGATGGACCAACTGAGCATCAATCAATAACACAGTTCATGCTTCCTTCCGCAATTGAGAGGGGTGACTACTGGCTTTCCAGTCTTCTAGAGGTGTCCTATTATTCTAGCTAATTTTTGGCTTATTTCTAGTTTTTGGTTATGGATATAAATGCAACATTAGATGCTTGTAGCCATCATAAATATCTCTTTCTTTTGCAGTGGCAGCTGGGGAACTACTCGAAATCTTTCTTGAGCATGTTTAAGTGCCGAAATGGTCCTATCCCAAATGAATATACCCCATTGTCTAATCACGTTGCCTTTCTGGACCCAAGTGTTGGTTTATATTGCATTATGCTAGCAGCTAAGAATCGTATGAAGAATGCTGTTGGGGAGCAGAATGCTGCATTTTTTGGGAGGTGGGCATGTCTGATCACAGCTACTGCCTTGAAAAGAAGTGGGCTTCCTGTAAGTATTGTTTTCTCCTAATTAGGGTTATAAGAGATCAAGAATGTCATATGTTCGCTTCTCTTATGAAAATTCATGGTACTTGCTAAGTTGTCTGCATCCATAGTTGAATTTGTTCTGTTGCAATAATTCTCAGTGAGCTCTACAGCTTTCTTTTGGTTCTGTTTGAATTAGCTTGAAGCTATGGAGCACTGTTCTTCTCCAAGCTTTGACAGGGGATGTGATGATCGGGGCATGTTCAATAATGGGCTTTCTGAAGTTCTACTGGGCAGACCAAAAGCATCCATGAATAGTTCCTCAAATTGGCTGTCCAATGATGCATCCACCCATTTGGAATCCCATTATAAACTCGATTGTGCACTTCAACACTTCTCAAAATTAATTAAAGAACACCCATCTTGGCCATACTCAAGTATGGGATCTGTTGGATCTAGGTCATACTTTGAGTATAAGATGCATCAATTGAAGAAACTACTGGCAGAGTTCCGATATAAGCTATATGCTGGCTTGGAGGTTGTTGAGCAGAAGTTCTCTGTGGATGCTGCCTCTCTTCTTAGCATGGTATATTGACTTTTGAGTCATTACATGTGACACTATATGTTTTCCCTGCTTCTCACCCGTTGACAGTTGTCAAACTAACATGCTTTTGTTCTACATGGTATATGTTTGCAGATATCACGGTTTGCATACTATAAGGGCTCCTTTTTGATTGGATTTGATCTATTACAAGGGTATTATTGTCGGCAAAAGACTTATGATGGGAATGATCTGCTTGGCGGTCTAGAACCCTCTCATCCAAAGCTTCCATTGGCAGCAGCTGCAGAAGTTTCTGTCTTGTCGTTGCAATTCATTGCAGCCTGTAGTATATCCTTCTCTCTACCGGATTCACATGATTTCATGAAGACTGAGCGAGATGAAATAGGATCCAAATTGTCAGTTGCTGGGGGAATTCTATTTCAAACTCTTATACTTCTATTTAGGAAATTAAGAGCTGTTTTCCAGTTGTCTTTGAACTCCAATGATGCAGACTTTATCATGAAACCTTTTGCCATACTTGATTTATTCGAGTATTTTGCTCATTTTGCTTACATTTGGTTTCAGAGGAACTTAAAAGCTCTCAGTTTGATTTTGCAACCCCTCACAGTTTCTCTTTTCAATGGTCATACAACTCACAATGTGGATATGGAAGATCTATCCGAAGTTCTCCACCAAATGGAAAATTTTTTATCTGATACTGCCACTGTCGATACTGTCAAATGTGATCCACAATCAACTGGAAGTGTGAAAGGCGAACGTGGAGGAGATGGAGGAGACATAGTACACATGATTCCTGAAGATGAAAGATGGCAAATTTTGGGATGTTCGCTATGGGAACATATGTCTCGTTTTATGAACCATAAGCTGAATTTCATGTTGGAAACAGTTCAAGACAGACACCTTTTTGGTGCTTCTCTTAGTGAACTTTGTTCAAAAGTATGCAGTTCTGCTTATCTTGAAGCTGATGACAAGAATATGAGAGAACAGATTGAGCTGCTATCAGTTTTTCTGGTCCAGTCACTGAGGACAATTGCTGCTCATGTTTCTTCATATCACACTAAACAACTTGCAGCCCTAGTGCAGCAGAAAGTTGACAATGGATGGCCAGCAATGACTCTTGTGTGGTTGCAAAAGTCTGATCTGACTGAACCCAGATCTCTCCAAACTCATCTGAGCGATACTAATACTAGTTTGGATCCAGTTAACAGTGATACTGAACTATCGATGTACGAAAAACTATGGACTTTATGGGCTGATCGTCATATTATATCAGACAGTTTTGCCTTGGAGAAAATAAATTGGTTAGAATATGTAAACACTAAACCTTCTAAAGGTTGGACAGGAGTACATGAAGGGATGACATGGGAGGAAAATGAATTGAGGAACAATGGAAGTAAGTGTAGCACTGATTCTACCAGCAGCGTGAGTAGGTCTCTTTCTAAGGGATTATTTTCAAATGGCAACTCTTTGTTGAGTTCTTGGCATAAAGAACCCAACCTTATGAAGGAGATCACTCATTTTCAAAATCCTAAAGATATTTTAAAGAGAAATGGCGAGCTCATCGAGGTAATTTTTCCGTTCACCCCTCCCATCGCATTTATATAGCAGTATGTTATTGATGGATCAAACTGCCTGAAGGTGGTAGTAGGTCCTTGAAGCTAATATCTAGATTTCAATCTTACATGATGTTGACATAGTTTTGATGTTTTGAACAGGCATTATGCATTAACTCCATCAATGAGCGGCAAGTTGCAGTTTCTAGTAATAGAAAGGTGAGTGATTCCTGCACATAGATACTAATATTAGTAGTGATCCTTAAAGCATTCTGTTTGTGAGCATTTGAATTGTGCTGATCACTACGTAACTACTTGGTAACGGTGACAACTCTTTTGGCTACCTAGACATGTTTGCATCCCTTAATGCTAGTTAATGAAAAAATTACTTTATCTGCAATAAAAAATATAATCACTTTGGGGTCATAGACATAAATTCTACAAAATGAAGAAAATTTTAACGGAAGCTCCTTGTATTGCAATTTGATGAGTTAAAACACTTCAACTTCTGATGATACCTAGCTTCTAACATGTTTTAATAAGCATTGACGTGCCGACTTCATGGTTTGTCACATTCTTTTACTTTTATCAGATATAAATTCTTCTGACTACTCATACAGTATTCCTAATGCGTGGTTGTCTTATATAGGGTATAATTTTCGTCAACTTGGATCAAGAATTACGTTATAAAGAAGGATTGGAGCATGTATGGTCAGAAGCTGATTGGCCACAGCATGGTTGGGCTGACTCTGAATCCATTCTTTGGAGCAAAACAAGGTCACATCTGGGATTTGGTGGAGCAACTCCGGGGATGGGATCTTTGGCCATGCCGGGGAGAGACCTGACAGGTGGTGTAGCATTTGGTATTCCAGGTTATGCTGGCATTGGTGCCTCTGGCTTAGGTTGGGAAACTCAAGATAAATTTGAAGAGTTTGTTGAACAATCAGCTTACTTGGAAACTGTAAGAACTAGGGCTCTTTCTAGTCACCCATACATGCCGTACTTCTTGGTTGGCTCCAGCAATACACATATCTACTTATGGAAGGTATGATTTGTTGCAGTGGACAAATGATCAATTTTACCAAAGTCAAATGTGGGATTGCGTCAATTATCATTTGCTAGATCTTTTATTTGGCTGTTTTGTCAGTTTGGTTTTGAGGAATTGTTATACAGAATAGAGCAAGAAGGCTCTTTTCCACTTTTATCAATTTGCTCTTTTAAACTTGATGGTCTGCAACTTTGGCTTGGGACAATTGAGAATATTTTCTATTCTATGAATTTTGATTTTGTTTTCTAAAATTTTTTCCGCATCATTCTTTCTGTGCCCTTTTGTTCGTGAATTAATGTATATTGATGTGCGCTCAATGAAAAGAACATGCTGAGAGAAGTCCCCAGCCAGAAAAAGCAATGCCAACCCGCAAAAGGAATAATATTGCATTGAGTACCCTTCTGTTCTACACTTCCCTGTTTCTATGATCTTCTTAAGTTTCAGGTCTACACTGCTGGGATCTGTGAGATCTATTTTTATGAGTTGTGCCACGTTTATCACTTTCATATCTTGGTACTGCGATTTGTGGGTTGTTAACTTACTGCTTTGAACTTCTGTTGCAATATTACTGTAAAACGATTGTAACATAATTGATAAATGCAGTTTGGTGGGGAAAAAGCTATTGCTACTTATGGGGTGCTGCCTGCTGCAAATAGCCCTCCACCTTATGCTCTTGCATCTATATCAGCCTTGCAGTTTGACCCTTGTGGACACAGATTTGCTACAGCCGCATTAGATGGGACCATATGCTCATGGCAGCTGGAGGTTGGAGGAAGGAGCAACATTCGTCCGACCGAATCATCTCTTTGCTTTAACAGCCATGCCTCGTATGTGTAACCTCTTCAGATTTGTTGAGCAATCACTATCTTGTTTAATTTCTTCTGCACGTGGTACTGGAAATTAGGAATAGAAATAACGATGCACGGCCTGTCTTCTTACTTATTTGGTTGATTCGAGATTTTCCTCTGTACTTCATATCAGGATTTTTCACTGAGGGACTTTGTGAAATAAAGTAACAAAGAACAGAATGAATTGCTGCGGATAACTATTGACAATTTTTTTTTTTGTGGAATTTGTCATTTTGGGTCCCGAGACAGCACTTTCCTTCTCATAGTGTTGGTGTCCTATTTTCTTTTGGGTACTTATCCCTGTTTGTTCTTTAAATGGTACATAATTGAATTCATTCAATGCTGATGAGAGCACACCGGTGAATATCGTGGCTTTTCATTATCAATTTGAGAATTTTATCCGCCACCCACCTTCCTCGTGGCACTAGATGTACGCCGTATTGAGTTTAATTTTGGTTGCAGGGACATTGCCTACGTTAGTTCGAGTGGATCAATAATAGCCGCAGCTGGATGCAGCTCCAATAACATGAATGTGGTTGTATGGGATACACTGGCTCCACCTTCTACTTCTCGAGCCTCTATAATCTGTCATGAAGGTCTGTCATTTTTCTTCAACTGAAAATATGAATTTTGTGCTTGATTTGTACTTTCTAAACCCTAGATGTCACCTACGAGGACACCGCATCTAAATGAGGTAGTGTCTCTTTTCAAGCCAAATGAGGAGATGACTTCATTGATTCTGAATGTTGGTGTAATTGATTGGAGGGAGCATAAGGTACGGGCAAAAATAATGTCCCAGCGCAGAATACCCCTGCATTTGTGTCTAGAGAGGGTCCTCGTCAAACATTTGACAGCTATACCCTCTTCACTACGGAGAAGCTCATTTGTGACTTTTGCCTATGACTTCCATATTGCCATGAAGCAACTTTACTGTCTACAAGGCTTGCCCCGAAGTTAATTGTAGTGGCAGACGATTTAACTATTCTCGCTTGAAGTTAGTGCATAGCTACATGATACATTTTCAGAACTTAAAAAAGCAATAGGTGGAAAGGTGCTATCGTGTTATCATCCTTGACCATGGATCTTGTCAAATTTTTGTACTTTCTGTGCAGGTGGAGCTCGCTCTATTTGTGTGTTTGATAATGACGTAGGAAATAGTTCCGTTTCTCCCCTCATATTGACTGGTGGTAAGGGTGGTGATGTTGGACTCCATGATTTTCGGTATATTGCAACGGGAAGGAGTAAAAGGCACAAGAGCTCTGACAATAGTCAGCGTAGTTCCCAGGCAACTTTGTCTACTGACTTGACGGTAGGGACTGGTACTAAGTTTGGGGTCGAGAATGTAGGTGGGATGCTCTGGTACATACCAAAGGCACATTTAGGTAATGTGATGTACTTTCCTACCGCCATAATCATTAGAATGTGTGTTATGTTCTGATTTTTGTGTATTTCTTGTTGTGAAGGGAGTGTTACGAAAATATCCCCAATTGCTCAGACGAGCTTGTTCTTAACCGGAAGCAAAGATGGTGATGTCAAACTTTGGGATGCCAAAAGTGCCAAGTTACTACATCATTGGCCAAAATTACATGAAAGGCACACTTTTCTACAACCAAGCACTCGGGGTTTTGGCGGAGTCGTAAGGGTAACATTCTTGCAATCAAGTTTGTAATAGGACATCACCATATATTATCTCTGGACGTAGCTATATATTTATCCTGTACATACTGTATAGAGCAGTTTGATTCCCCAGGATGCAGAAGAAATTAGCTTGATGCCTCTACTTATTAAATAATATCTTTACATGCAACAGGCTGGTGTTACGGATGTGCAGCTTGTTTCACATGGGTTTCTTACCTGTGGGGGGGATGGCTCTGTAAAGCTGGTTCGACTAAAAGATTATGTATGAGGGATGCGCTGAAGGTGCATAACTATTTCTGCATGAGATATATCAACATCTCCAGATGGGCTGAATTCAAGGACGTCGTATGGGCTTTATCGTCAACAGTCACAACTGCAACTTTGCACCGTGTTCCCATTGTTCAGCTCCTAAAGGATAGACTGTAGCAAGCAAGCTTCCTTTTAGATTATTCTGGGGAAGGCAAGTTTTTACCAAAGCAACCAGTTCATCCAGAACCGGATTCGATTGGAGTGCCGGAGGAGAAAGCCATATTATGTAGATAAATTCGCAGTGCTCTGCTTTGATCATCTTTTCCCTTGGCAGCGATGTTCATAAATCACATTGCATACCCAGGACAATGGTTCCTAATTCCTATTTGAAGTGTATAGTTTGTTGTTGAACAAGGGGGTTGAGCATGCATCACTTGGGTGCAAGTGTAATTTTTTTTCCTACAGAGCAGTGTCCATATGTAACTTTCTTGATGAAGGAACTGTATACGAAGAAAGAATTGTGATCGACTCTCTCGTAGTCGTCTTATGCAGTTTCCTAAAGATGAAAACAGGGAAAAACAAAGTAAACTGGCTTCTCCGCAAGACCTGATGAGCGAGGATAATGAACGGCAGTCATTAAGCTGATTTCTATTGGAGTCTTATGTGCATTTATAATGTACGATTTGCAGAAGGGGGTACACAAGACAAATGCTGGTCTGTGAGACATTTTTTGATTAGTATAAGTATACTTGATGTGCTTAGCATTATACCATCACGACAGGACAGCGGAATAGTCCCCCACGTACTTCCTCGTTTTTCCGAAGACGACCTGCTACAAAGACATATGAATGCTCGTTGCATCATCGTAGTCCCCCTCGATCTTAATGTGCCGTTCTTCCACCGGACAGCGTCGCGTGTCAATCGGCGATGGCAGTTGAGCCCTACTAACTCGTGATGATTTTCGTGCAGATGAGTGACGAAGGTGTATGAGTGGTCCAATGGTGATGGCTGGATGGGCTTTCTTTTCTTCCGTTTCTGTTTCGTTTTGCCCAAAAATGCTGCCAAAAATGGGCAATTACTTTTGTAGAAATTAGTTTTTCTTTATCGAATTGATCTTTTTTTTTCACCAGATTAATTCATTTTATCAAATTAAGGTGAGAGGAATTAATCTGATAAATGAATTATTCTTTCTTGATTGAATTATTGAGATGAACTATTGATTTCTTCACGAAGCAGACAAATATCAATTTCCTTTACAAACATTGTCAATTTCATGGGATTTTTTTTTATAAGGCGAGCACATATATTTAGATTTAACTTTATTGATAATTATTCAAAATAATCTATGCCAACTGAAAAGCGTTCTACATAAGAAATTTAGTTTTTTTTTTCGCGGCATCACACAATTCCCTTCTAGTGCACACAATTTCAATCAACGGGCGTTGGTTGATGACTAAGTTAAAGCTCCCACAGAAACATACGCTCATTGGAATCAGAAACCTATCTCCGATACTTTCTAAGTGAAAACCACTTTAAAAAAACAAAAGCCGTACGAGTCGTATTATGATTACTGATGGTTGATTCCTAAACAAGATCTCCTAGCAAAACATCCCATTCAACAACAAAAAAATTGACCTTAGTGTCTACTTTTATGATTGACATCATCAGGCTCTGAGCAAATCCTCGAGCCGAGTGGTTGGTTTTCCCAGCTCATGTGCATATTATATTCCATGTCGCGCATATTGCTTATGTTGAAACCAGTAATCTAATTCCTAGTTGGCATGCTAGTTCCTTGATCCTGAGCCCCTGCTGATGACTACTGGGTCGTTATCTTCCACAAAACGTGGACCACAGAACGACAAACCTCTCTGTTTAGACAGCAACTATTCCCATGGGGAAGGAGACTTGCTGCGTAAACCCACCCAGAAAAAGTCAAGTTTATACCTAACTGTAATTTCTATGTGCAGTTTTAGTTAGCCCACAGCTCAGGAACAGAGATAAAGAAGCTGTTTTTTGGTGGGAGTTGCTGATCCCGTAATCTAATGGTTCAAAAAGATTAGTTTATTATGAGGTAGAGTGTCGTGAATTGCAAGGGTGAGGAGGAACTGACAGTTTTTGCCTTGCTTAAGACAAAGATTGAAAGAGTGGAGACGTGGGAACAGACGGTGGGGACTCTGCGAAGCGCAAAGGGAAAAACAAAAGGAAAAAGAAAAAAAAGGGGAAGTGAATTAAAATCAACGTGGTAACTGCTAAAGAAAAAGGCAGAGGCTGACACGACCCTTTTAAGTGTCTGACAAGCGTCGTCTTCGCCTTTGTCTCAGGTTCCAGGTTCAGGAAGTTTCATCTCAATCTCGATCGGTTTCGCTTCACCTGATTTCATCTTCCATGTCTCCACTGCAAATTCTAGATAGATCTGCAGCTTCCCACCTGTCCACCTGAGATCTAATCCACCTATGTACTCTCTCTCTCTCTCTCTCTCTCTCTCTCTCTCTCTCACTACGTGTTCTTTTTTTTCATCTGGGTGTTTTTCCTTTTACTGAAGTTTTGATCTTTTTGATTGGCTCTGCTTGGGAACTCAAGTTTGACGGTTGATCTTAGGAATCTGCCGACTGATGGGTGTCACCTGATTTTTATCATCTGAAGTGTTTGATTGTGTTCTAGCCCATATGCATCTTGCTGTTGCCATATCCGATGGATGTCGCTTTCGTATGCTTCTTAAGGTTTGGACGCGTATCTTGACTTTAGATGAGCATCTCAGATGCGTGATAACTGTGTCTACTCTTTTGGACGGCCATAGCAGATTTTGGATTTGGTTTTCGTTTTGGTACGAACTGATGGGGCGGTGAGCTCGTATCTGCGCATGCGGTTGTCTGATCAATTCGGGAAGTAAAATTTGCCATATTCTAAAATTTTGATTTTGGATCTTGAGTTCTCCCCTGTTCAGCTAATTAACTGACTGCTTACTTCAGCTTGGTGATGGATGTTCCCCTTTTCCGATCGCATTCGTCTTCTTTCTACACTCACTAAAATTTGTCATCAATTAAGTAACACGCTTTCCAGCAGTTATTTTTCCTTATAGCTGATTTTAACCATAGATTTTCAGTTCTTCCTATGTAAGTTTGCCTTGCCATCTCCAAACTACGTGCTTTAAAGACTCATATATCTTGAGTTACGCTCAGTCATGTTCATACATATATCATGATGGTGCTTCTCCTTGGGGACCAGCTTTGCATTTGCTTAATTTTTTTTTGTCATCAATTTTGGAGTCATCAGTGCATTTGATGATCCGCTGCACTTGTTCCCTTTTATAATCTTCAGTTTATTTTTAAGTTTGTGATGTGTTCCATAGGAAAATGTGAGACGTGTCTGTTTTAAAAACTGATCATTATGTGGGCTTTAGAGTCATCGATTTGCTATTCTCTTTATTGTCACACTTATTCTCAACTTCAGGCGTCAGTCAACTGGTGCTTTATGTATTTGTAAGGAAGTCTTATATTGTCTTTTCTATTGTAAATTATAGAGAGTTGATACACCCTTTATATTCATGTGATATGTATGAACTTGTTCGATGCTTTTGTAATGAACGGTGGAAAAGTGAAACGTCCATTTGTTTAATTCTGGATTTGTTATTCCCTTCCTTTCTAATTTCTAGCCAATAGCCATACTGCTAGAAGGATATAACTGTTAGACATGCATATAAGCTGAGATAGTCTTACTAGCAGAGTGTCTTGAACTTGATAATGTAGCCTGTAGTCCCTGAGAAGAGAAATGCGATAACAAACAAGGAAGGAACTTATATGTCCTGTTTCTTTTTCACCTGCTCTTTTCTCCTCTTTCTCAAGGAGGGGAATTCGGTTCCACTGCATAGTATGATTTGGTCTCGATAGCCGCTGTGGTACTTCTCTTAATACTGCACTAACATCCAAGAAGCTTTGGGTTATTTGTTCCTGCCGATCATATGTTGTTGACTAGAGAGAATCTTCCAAACAGCTAATTGACCTATTTACTACATGATATTTCTCATTCTGATCTTTGCTCCTTTTATGCTGTTTTTGTTAGCTTCAGTGAACTTTTCATTTCTTCAATGGAATGTGGAATAAATTGAGAGAGTATGGCAGCTGCAGAAGCAAGGGCTGCATGGCAGAGAGCAGCTAACCGTTGCTTTGTACAAGAAGATGCCAAAAGAGCTCCTAAGCTAGCATGCTGCCAATCATCATCTTCAACGTCCAAACAAGTGGATGCAGGACCTGCTGGTTCTACTGAGGAGGGAGATCATTTTGGCTTAGGTTTCATTCCTTTTAACAGGAAACCTTCATTTACCAATTTGCCACCAGAGGCAAGGTGGTGGCTTCAGCAACGACCTAGCTATAAGTTCCCAAAGGGTCTAGCATGTGAAGGGTTAAATGCATTGGATGCTGAGGTCGATCTCCTGAATGCTACCGCGGAAGATTTAAAATCTAAATGTGGTGAGATGCAGAAAGATGGAGCTTATATGCATGTTGAGAATGAGAAGAATGACAAATTTGAGAATGTCTGCGATGCTGAAGGTTCAAACCCAGTGATAATGGGCCTGTGTAGTAAGGATGCAAAAGAAGTTGAGAACATGGATATGATGGAAAGCTTTGAGCTTGTGGAAATAAATCATGCTGGGATGTCAGCTTCCAAGCAGACTAATGAGCTCAGTTTCGATTTGGATTCTACATGGATCAGAAATGGGAAGCCAGAACCATGGTGGCGCACATCAGATAAGAACGAGTTAGCCTCCTTTGTTGCTAAGAAGTCACTTGACCATGTCGAGAATTGTGACCTTCCACCACCTCAAAATGTGCATTCCAGGAAACACCCTTATTCGTGTATCGGATGCTTAGACTACGATGAAGTATTTGAGACATCCTTGGATTGGAAGGTTGATCCGCTTGGTACTTTGGGTGAAACCATTCGGGCAGGAAGTTGTCCTGAATATGACCAAATGTTCAGAAGGCACTGGGCTTCAGATGAAGATGGTCATTGCCCTCATGGCTCTGACAAATCATCCAGGTACTTGAATTGTCCATTATTAAGTAAATATACTTTGTGTGAGAACTATATAATGACAGACAACGATAAGGAATGATTCATTTTACTATATCGGGACTTTTGTCACATCAAAGTACAGAAATAAGGCTTACTCACAAGTTTGTTTAACTCGATTGTTATTTTACGAAGATACATGTATTGATTGCAGAAGTGTTCAGTTCTATTTTATTTTGTAAATTTGCAGCGAAAACAGTTATGATACAGCTCGCAAGGGTAAAACTGAAACATGGGAAGCTACCGACTGCGACCCTGCTAAGACTCAGCTACTGGAAGCACTGTGCCATTCTCAAACACGTGCAAGGGAAGCAGAGAAGGCTGCAGAACAAGCACGTGCGGAGAAGGAGCACATTGCAAAGCTCTTCTTTAGACAAGCCTCTCAGCTTTTTGCCTACAAGCAGTGGTTCCAATTGCTTCAGCTAGAAACAAACCTCTTGCAGATGAAGAACACCGACAGGCCAATTTTCCCGGTGTTCCTTCCTCTGGTGCCTAGCAAAGGTAAAAAAATGAAGAAGAGCCGTGACAAGGCTTCCAAAGTGAGACAGGGAAAACGTAAGCGTCAAAAGCACGACGTGACCAAGTATGCTGTGGTCTTTGCCGTGGGGTTGGGCCTTGTTGGGGCTGGATTGCTTCTTGGGTGGACGGTTGGGTGGATGATACCTCTTTTCTAGCCCGCTGCTGTATCTTATGCTTCCTGCGTGGATTGCCACGCATGAGAGTGGCGTTGGTGTGTACTATTTCTAATGTTGTCATACCTTCTTAAGGTCTTTGGAGCCTTGTATATAATGCCTAGTCCGAAGATAATTTGCATACTGAGGTGTAAGTTTGTATATAAGTACTTCATGTCAGGTGGAGATCTCTGTATCAGCACATAGATCATTTGGAGATTGTCGCCATACTATTGTTTCCAACATTGGGCTCAGTTAAAAGTCAATTTTAACTGGCATATCGGCTGCACTCAAGATTCTCTCTTTACAATTGATGCATGAACTGATCAAAATGCTGGTGTGTTCTTGATCCAAAGAGCAAGTCCTAGTTTTCCAGAGATTAGTGGCTGTGCCAAGAACTGTCTCGAGGGTTGGTGTTACTTAAGACTCTTGCTGCTGAAGGCATTTGAGAAGAATTCTGTCATGCTGGCTCCGTATGTAGGTTGCAGAAGACTAGAGGATTGTTCTCTTCAAGCTGATTTAACTGTTGTTGCAGTGTTATGAACAGTGTTATGAATTAGGCATGCTTTGATGAAACTACTACTACTTGATCACCACCTCTTTACATATGTAGTAAAAACAAGGGATAATGACACAAACAGTCCATAAATTTTTAATTTGTTTAATGTAGTTCTTGAAATTTAGCCTAATATTTAATGTGGTCCTTGAATTTTTAATTTATTTAATTTTGTCTCTAAATCTTTGATACATCTTCAATTTAGTCCCTAAATTATATAGAAATGTTCAATGTAATTCTTGAACTTGAATTAATGGAAGGACTACATTGAACAATTTCATATAGTTTAGGGATTGAATTGAACATGTACCAAAAGTTCAGGAGGACATTGAACAAATTAAAAGTTCAGTGACCACATTGCATATTGGGTTAAAGTTAAGGGATTACATTGAACAAATTAAAGTTTAGAGATCAAATTATATACTGGGCCAAAATTCAGGAATTGATTGTGTCATTTTCCCTAAAAACAATGAGAAAACCAGGCTCAACGGCTTAGTTCTTGTGGCGAAAGATGCCATTTGATCTCAAACTATGACTCCGTTTGTTTCGCGAAAAAATGAATGATTTGAAAATATTTTTCTAAAAATTAGTTAACGACAAAATTTTCTATTATTGAAAAAAATATGTTGATTAATTATTTCTAGCAATACGAGTAATCGTTTTTTATAATATTTTTTAAAATCATTCATTTATGCAAAACAAACGGAGCTTAAGAGTGTTTCATTCATCCAATATAAACACGTGTCTGTATAAATACCATGATAGAATTAATCGTGGTCTTACAAACTCTACCAAATGTGCGAACAAATCCATTCCTTCATATAAATGTGTAAATAAATGCTGGCCGCACTTAAAAACCGTGCACTCTTCCGTTGAGTAAACTACTATTGCCTCTTCCAACCCAAAAAAAAAAATTTACTATTGCCTCTCCATTTTAGCTTATTACCAATTTTCTTTTATTCTTGTGATTCCTCCTGCTGACTTTAGAATATTCAAGTACTTCTGCCCCAAAATGGAATGAAAAAAACAAAACAAAACAAAATGGAAAAAAGGAAAGAAAAGAAGAAAAATGAAAAGGCAATGCCCGACCCGGACCCGGATCCGGATCCGGACCCCCGTCGATATGGACCCCCGCAAGTTCTTAAGGAAGCAGCAGAACCCAGTACCGGGCCGATCCAAATTCCGATCGAGGTCAAAAGCGGAGGAGTCGTGGGGAGCGAGAGAGAGAGAGAGAGAGATGGCGGTAATGGAAAAGCTGAAGATGTTCGTGGTGCAGGAGCCCGTCGTTGCCGCCTCCTGCCTCATCGCCGGCGTCGGTAACCACTCTTCGCTTCCCTCCCACTTCGCCGCTTCTCTCTTTTGCCTCCGAGTTTGCGTTCTTGTGTCCCGGGGGTCGGGGGGCGCCGCTCGCTGATTGTGATTGCGCCGTGAATTTCGCGATTAACCTTAGGGACGACTCGATTCGAGTACTAGATTCCTCCGCATACAGATGTTTGGTTGAGCTGAGCTGAAATTGGCGCATGGATTTCGTGCCATTTCCCTAATTACCTTCAATCTGCATCCCGGAATCATCATCGGTGTGCTCCTCGAGGTACCATCAGCTCAGCTGTCTGAGCTGAGCTGATATTGGCGCTTTTTGAGGCTACATTGTTGCGTCATTCTCTGAATTAGTGAGGCTTAAGTAGACGGTCCTTCTTTCTTCTTTCGATGTGTTAAAGATGAAACTTGGTGTTGCCGCGTCCTGTTTTGTGAGTTTTCCCGTAGCTAACCTCTCATCTTGGTTCTGGAACCATCTTTTATATTCCTTCGTTTCGTAAAGGGAAATCCTTTTTCATGTTTCATTAACTTGCGATACTTTACTCGTCTCGATGGTGGCGATTCTTAGCTGGTTTCTGTTGCGCATCAGCATAGCACCTAACTTGCTTAGAAAATTCGGATAAAGTGGAAGGGAACTTTTAGATAGTGTTAAGCACACTAAAGGGCCTAACAATGCTTGGTTTTGTTATAGAGCAGAGGTGGTTAAGAAACTAGTCTCACCTTATGGAGTCCTTTTATTTCACTAGAGAACTATCATGATTTATGAGGAATGAAATAATGGAATTAATGCACGGTTAGCAGAAGAGTGAATTGTTGTATCGACGCAATAGACTCCTGATACCTTCGTTGGTGAGATTACCAAGAGAGTGCATAACTACAAGCCCGTCAACGTATCTAGTTCGACTGGATTTGGGACTTGTTTCCCCTAACACCTTCACATGTGCACCTTAACAAATCTCTCCCTCACGTGTGAGCCACTTGTGTTAGGCCCGCTCCCAGTTAATCCATTTAATCCGGTTATCTTTTTGCACCAACGTCATCTCCTCTCGAGAATCTCCGCTTTGGCCCGCCCTAGATTGGCAAGTTTGTGAGGGCAACATCCACCCTTCAGACTCCACCTCAGTCGTCTTGGCTCAGCCAAGCTTCGCAGGAAGTCAGGGGACACCATCCCTCACCTCGATTAGAGAGTCACATATGAGATTTTCCTTTCTTGAGATATTCGCTAGTCACCGGAGTGGGCATGAATTACCATCGATTCTAATACCACTTGTTTGGTCAACCCAACATGAGCCTGGTACTTTCATCCGGAGAGATCATCATGAAGGAACTGAAGTCCCAACCCGTTAACATATCGAGTTGGACATACCTTCACTAAAAAATTTAAGTGAATGAGTTGTGAATCAACTATGATATATTACATAACACCAGATCCTTAGTGTGTGACTTTTTCGCCTAGCACCCTCGCATGTACACCTTAAAAGTTGAGAGTACTGGTCTTGCCTTATGGAGCGTTTTTAATTTCACTAGAGAACAATCATGATTTATGAGGATAAAGGAATTAACGCCTGGTTGGCGGAAGAGTGAATTGTTGATCCCTGTTATGCAGTATGAGTGATTTAGTTACTTCTGACTTGAAGAATTGGAGGTGCTTTCTAGTTACTTTTGAACTGAAGTTGAGAAGCCTCAAGTCTTGAGTCACAGTGTAGAGAATCTTCTCCATTCTAGTATTTAGCCATTTTGGCGTGAAATTTGTGCTGGGAAACGATTGATATTGGAGTAAACTTGTCGATATGGTCAAGCCACCATATCGTTGAAGACTAGGTTTAGTTGCATTGTCTACAACTTCAGGTGCTAGGAAAGAGCAACTTTGTGCCGGATAGGAAAATGTGAAAGAGATGTTCTTGGACATGAGCTGAAAGGGTTGCAATATATTATACTTCTTCATCATAATAGTGGCATTATCCATACATGTTAGTTTTCAGTGCCAGAGGCTATGTGCTAGTTTAAATGTGGATTTCAGTTTTATAAAGCAGACTATTGTGTTGTTGATTCAACACACTCCCGTATTCACAAGACTTATTGCGTGGAAAAGTTGTTTTTGGCACGCTAAAGAATATCAGCAATTCTGTGTTCTTCATCTGGCAAATTAATTTTATGTACTTCAGGCCTCTTCCTTCCTGCTGTGGTGAGGCCCATATTGGATTCATTGGAAACTTCCAAGCAAGTCCCCCAAACTCCTATAAGTGATGTAAGTAATATTTATGCTAGTCTTTGAGATAATCCTTTAACAGTTTGGGTAGATAAAGTGTTGATTTAGTAGTATTCTATATGTCATGTGCTTGTACATAAGTTTCTCTAGTAGTTCTAATAGTATCCTTGTGAGTATCAAGTATAATGTCAGTGGTTATGTAATTTATATCAGCATATATGTGCTGTTTTGTTGCTGTTAGTGGCTGTCTTTGAGGATGTTGAGACCGTGAATTTACCTCCCATTGCCACCTGGTGCTCTTGCATCTATTGTCGCAAAAATTGCAAGTTCCAATGTAAACTATGCTTCTTAGTCTCAAATTGCAAACTTTATATATCGTTATTGTTAGCCCCTTTTCTTGTATCTTCAATATGGCTATTGCGGTCACTGAAAGGGAGGAAAACAAAAGATGAATGGGGGATTCTTTGAACTTACTTAAAGAGTAACCAGTGGCCTAAACAATTGAAGAGCTGGATTATTATTCGAAACTCTGCTTGCTACGTTTGAAAGTTTAACCCTTATTCTGTTTTTCTCTTTTCGCTAGTGTCATTTCGTTGCCTATGTTGATAGCGTGGTTACGCTTATGGGCTGCTCTGTTAATGCTAATGACCTCTTATGTATTTACAGGTGGTTGCTGGGATGACTGGTAAAAAGCAAGCATAAGGTTGACCATCATGAAGTGCCCTCTCTCTGCTGTATCTTCATCGGCAGCCAAATAAGTGTTTTCTTTCTTAGTTTTGGTGAAGGCTCGTCATAAATTTTCTCCAATTGGAGCAGGATTTATATTGATGATACGGTTCATCTGAAGTCACTCTGTACATGTGGAGACGTATTAGGATTATTGCTTAATCGCTCACTGCATATTTCTTCATAGTTGTGAACTTCATGCAATTTGTGGAGGAGGATAAATTGTTGTTGAAGAATGCTTGCTTAACTTCCTCTCTAGCTTTTTATTGTCGGTGGAGCTGGAGTACATCAGATTTCGTGATGAAGTTGCTCTGCCGCTCACTAACTTTCTGCAAAGGGAATATTTTGGATTTCGTGAATCACGATTACTAAAAAGTTGGTGGTAGGGTCACAGACCTTTAGTTTAGGCAACATCGTGTGGATTTATGCGCCTTAGACTACAGGAAAAGTAACGAAAAATGCACATGTAAAATGTAGATAGACTTTTGAACATATGGTCAGCCAAAGCCACATCCATGAACTAGCACTGTACGCATCTTAAAAACTTGTAATTTCACAGGGTTTATTCTCTCGGTGATCCTCTAGACATGCTGTTTAATCAGACTAAGAAAACAATGTCGAAACCAAAGAGACACTGCTTCTGCTTTGTACACGACTAACACACTCGCAGCTAAAGCGGCCAAGAGAGGCCACAAGACCTTGCATTGAATTTCATGTTGGCATTTATAGTTGGAAGATAGCAGCAGCGCAATGTGGGGGTGGGGGATGGGGAAACTCTTATTTGACTGTGTTGGCTACGTCTCAAATGCGCAGAAAACTGATAATGGACGAAACACGACGTTGGCTGGAATCGGGATGACAGGTTGATGATGGAGACGTGGCATTAGCAAAATGTCGAGAGACATGGCTGATTCACGATCGCATCTTCCCGGCTTTCCCACTCCTCCTCCTCCTCCAAGGTATCGCCTCCTTCAATCCCCCGTACAGAGTTGCCTGTCATGCATCCAGACTCTGATTATTTTAGCCCTTGTTGGAATAGAGAAAGATCTTTTTGCATCTGCTAAAGAAAGATTTGGAATAATAGGAGAAGAGGGTCATTGCTCACCCAGCTGAAGTGAGAGTTTGAATAGGAAGAGAGGAGAGGGAAGCTCCCTGCCCTCCTCATGTTGTTGCCGTTCCTGCATTCGCTCCTCCACTCACTGCTCTCTCTGTCCACCACGTAATTACATAAGAATGAAGGGAACACATAGCTGCTCCCGCCCCCGCTCATCTCCCTATTCTTCCTTCTACTCCAAGAAGACCCACCGAACCACCACCACCACCCACTTGGCTTGCTCCTCACAATGACACCCTCTCTCGCTACACCCACATCAATGCCCTCCTCATCATCGCCGTCGCCCACTCTTTCAGCAACCACGTAGCTCCGGAACGATCCATAACACTCCCCTCCCATCCTGAACGACGATGTCTGCTGCCCACCGACAGATGATGGCATCTTGGCTATTATGGCCTCGCTCAGCAGCTTAGGGGGCAGTTCCAAGCACGTCCTGGTGGCCGAGTACGGCTCACCAGGCCCAGAGCTCGGAACTATGGCCAGTGCACTGCAGGTCCTCGGCTTGCCCGGCTCTTCCTCCCACCGGAACGGGACAGCCGCCGTTGTATGGAACGGCGGTGTTCTCATCCCTGATCTGTCCGGTGACTCCACCATCTTTGGGGCCACTGAAACTAGCAGCAGCTTTCTTGGTGCTGTGCCTATGCTCTCTCCTGGTTCCATTGCCTTGGATCCCATTTGGTTTTGCGCTCTCTCTCTCTCTCTCTCTCTCTCTCTCTCTGGGTGTTTTATCCTTGGTAGGGCAGGTTTGTGTTGCGTATATACATAGCTAGGAGTCGAAAGACAGAGAGACAAGGAGGAAGAGGAAGGAAGGTGCTGGGGAGAAGGAATGGAAAGGAAAGGGGTACTTTTTTGTCTCGATCTTTGGGCATTGAGTGGTAACCCCGTTACAAATCACAGTAACATGAGAGGACTAAGGACTTTAACAGGAGCAGAACCAACCAATAATGAGTAACTGTGGGACTGACCTGACTTCACCATCAAGGGAGAGTACTTTACATATAAATTTTGCTAGTACAAGTTTAGGCAATTGATGTTAACTCAAATGACTACTCCAAAGCTTCTTAATCATCAATAACCAATAGAGGGTAATCGATTGCAAATTTTCTTTATTGTCCATATGCACTTTTTACTATAACTCCGTTTGATGGGGCTTTTTGGAAAAAGTTTTTGAGGAAATGAAAAAGACTTTAAGTTATCTGATTTTTTCAAAAAGTAAATAGTAGTTGGTAAAACTTAATTAAAAAATATTTTAATTTAAGTTTTGTTTGGAAAAAATTAGACTTGTAAAAGATTTCAAGTATATAATATGAATATATAAAGAAATCTATTTGTGATCACGGACTTCAACGAAATAGATCTGATATTGGAAGCTGTTGTTTAAGGTCACGTGACCTCAGATGACCCCTTGACAAGGGCCACCTGGTGTTGTAGACCCTCTCCCGAGGTCACGCAAGGCTCACTGGCACCGTATCTGGTTCGCCAATGCCAGATTTGGCTTGCCAGTGATGTTGCGCAAGGTGAAAAATGGTGAGTGTAAAATTGAAATTTTGAAAGCAGGTAGAGTTGGAAGAAAAAAATGCATTAGCATTTTGAAAACTGAAGCCCAAAGCTGGGTAAGACTTGCATTCAACTAAAGGCCTTCAGAGGACTTTGTAAATACAATGGTATCTCCCCAATGCTCTCCAAAAAAATTGCCAAACATCACTTGCATTTTGTCTTAGGGCCTTTCGCAAAATGATTCCCAATCGCGTTCTATATATGTTCCACTTCCCCAACATTAGAATGACCTATCTAGGAAGTTAAACCATTAGGTAAAAAGAGACAATGTATTTAAGCAATGTGGGATTATAATTGACAATCTCCCTCGCATGTAGTATGACTCGGCTTCACCACCGATGAGTTTGAAAGGAAAGCGATAGGGTTTGAACTTTTGACATGTGCTTTTTTAGGATGTTAGAATGACCAACCTAAAAACTTAAATCATTCGATGGAAAGAGATTACATGTATATAAACACATTATAATCATGTGTTTAAGCCATATAAGTTTACGGTTAACACCCTCGTATGATATTTTTAGGAACTTTCTAAGGTACAATAATGTGGTGATACATTCTTATCATTGAACGATGGAGACTAACAATTACTCAACTTCTTTTTGTCATTTAGGCTCCGTTCGTTTGGCGGAAAATATTTTCCTTTTAGAAAATATTTTTCCGGAAGTCATTTTTCTGGAAAATGTTTTCCCGGAACATAATTTTCCGGTGTTCGGCGATCAATATGAAAAAGTTTCGGAAAATATTTTTCGCCGGCAACTGGCGGCGGCGACTGGCGGCGGCAGGCGACCGGCGGTGGCGGCCGGCGTCCGGCAGCGGCGACCGGCGGCCGGCGTCCGGCAGCGGCGACCGGCGGCGGCGACCGGAATCCGGCGGCGGTGGTCGCAGGCGATCGGCGGCGGCCGCGGCCGGCTACCGGAGGTGGCGGCGGCGGCGGCGGCCGGCGACCTTAGTGAAGAAGAAGAAGCTCCGGAAAATTATTTCCGCTTTTGAAGAAGCGGAAGTCATTTTTCATAGACTTAGGTTATTTTGTGAGAGGGGGAAGGAAAATATTTTCCCACGGAAAACGTTTTCCGCCCCCGAACACCGGAAAATCCGAAAAATATTTTTCGGAAGAATATTTTTCGCCAAACGAACGGAACCTTAGTGTTATCCACAGATGGCACACAGTTGATGGAGAAGTTACTAGCTCAATACATACGGAAAAGTCACCTCACCACGTGAAAAACAACGTACAAGAAACATAGATTTATTCTTTTATAGGAACTTCATTGTGCGAGTGGGACAAGTCGCTTGTAAATTTTTGTTTTTAAAAAAAAAAACGTACAAGAAAAATATTTTTGCCGTCTACAAAAAATTTAAATAAAAATAATTATTAATAATGAAAACATTTCTTATCAGCTAAATATTTCAAGTTATATAAACTATCATTTTTAAAATATATATTTTTTAAATAATTTATTTTTCGCGTGTGACAAGAGCCTAGGTCGAAGGGTTTGAAGAACATAATCTATTAAAAGTTTTAATGGAATGTAATGATGATGAGCATGGCATAAGATTAGTGCCGACGAACATCCAAACGCTGGTCCGCAGATCTGCGGCAGGAAGTACAGATATTCTCGTGCCCGCCTCATCAATCCCTGTTGCTTTCCCTAAGCTCTTTCGATTTTTCCCAGTGAGGGCGATAGCATTGGATTCCAAGGTCTGATGCAGAATGAATTCCCACTTTCACTGTGCTTTGGACTTTTGCAGAGTCTGATGGAACAACAGTGCCCTACCCCAGCAAGTCAATCCTCCTCCCAATCCCTATCCGCCGCTCTTTCCTCCACTTTCACACGCAACTAATGAATTGGAAAAATAAAACCATGCATGTATGAGAGGTAGCTTGAAAGGGTCACATAAATGAGGGATTCATTCTACATAATACGCGTCCCTTGTATTCATTCTAATTGCTACATTTGACGGGTCTCGTGTTACATCTAACGAGACGGATCGATTGAAATGATCTGTCAACGACACGTGGAATCAAACAGTTATTCGGATCGCCTTCACCAATTGAGTAGTCTATATATTCGGCTTGAGGTTTGCTTTCATTCTCTTTCTCAAGTTCCTACTTCAAAGATAGAAGAATAGAAGTGTACCGATGAAGTGCAACAAAAGCTGGGTAGGTTTCACTATTGATCAGAAAGGAGGCATTTAGCCAGAGAGTGCAAGTCTTTTGGTTTTGGTTTATGACTTTCCATCCTACTTGTCTTTTAAACACCAAAAGTCAATAAAAGCTAACCCATAGACATCTGCAGTCCAGTTTCTACCACGCGCTTTGTTTTTTCTGTCTTTTCTTCTTTTTTTTTTTGGTTTAGAGCGATAATTAAGAGAGAATCCACCCAAGTTTTTAAGTTCAAAACCGGAAGAAATGACCAAAACAAAAAGCATTTCAGTTCTAAGCTCTTATTAGATATCCGCAATCAGTGGGGGCTGCTGATCGTGACTCCGTCTTATAAGGTTGTGATCATCGGGATCTTCAGAGTGTTTGCTGAGGATTAGAGACGGAGACGGAGACGGACGGTTGGAGAACACGAGAAGATGGCCTGCCAAGCGCTTGTGAAAACCAAGCAACTGGGCAGGTATCCGGCCAAGATGTGGCCGGGTTGCCGACCAGCCTCCGAAACCAGAAGCGCTTCTGTTGTGGCCAGTTGTCTGAGCCTATTTTGGCCGGATACCCGCACTCGATGCGAATTTGATCCATACTGTTTTAACACCCATTTTTAAAAAAAATTATTTCGAAATTTTTGGAAACCTCAGAAAACTTTTGAGAAACATATCCAGGAAGAGTCGAGAGTGCGAGAAAACTTTTTTTTTTTTTTATGTTTAACTCTTACGATATAGGTGATATTTAACATTAGGAAACATTTGCAAATGAGTTTGATCCGATTAATCATAATAGTTTTTCTTGATTATAGTGGAACATTGCGTCGATCTCTTCCCATGGAGCAGACATATCAGACCGAATCTCATAAATCTTTTGCATCAAGTTTATTTCTATCTGTATTCCTCGCTTGGATTGTTCGATTTTATCCGTACTTTTGCCGTTTTGCGCAAATGGTCGGAAAGTATATCCTTCACAACAAATAACGTGATCAAACTGTCATCTTTGCATGCACGTATGATCAAGGAACTCAGTTATATTTGGGTAAATATTCTGAGGGATGTTCCGGCACCATGTATAAAAAAATGATTTTGCTCTTTCAAGATTCCATTTCCTTGAGTGAAACTTATATATTTATGCCTTTTGTTGGCAAAAGTCAACTTCTGACCAAAACCATTTGGAAAGGCAGCTCAGCCACCAACCACTCCACAAATGTCCGAGGATGATGCAAAAAAGACTTAATTTTATGGCAAACATTAGATACTCACCGTAAGAACAATTTGATAGCTATACCAATTTAATTAATCATAGGGCAAAAAGAACTTACTTTTTCCTTGTGAGATTGTGCATGCATCCCATCATCATTAGGTGATGTTCTTGATTGATTTAATCTAATCAATTAAGTCTAGACTCTTCCTTTTCGGCAGATAAGCACGAAGACTCGTTCTAAGACGGAGAGCCGAGTCAATTAACCCTAGTTAATTGATCTTGACAAAGAGTGGACCATGGCTTTCTTTTCATCGGTAAAAAGGGTGGAAAGGGGCGACCAACACTGGTATCCTCCTCTTGGCATTACAGTAAGGATCTCATGCCCGTTACGAAATATTTAGTTTTAGACATAACTATTTGGCACCAACCAAGATTTGAAAATTCAAGGTTGCGGCTAGCCATAAGATGCTAGCAACTGAAAAATCTCTTCACACGTGGTACTATGGCAATGAAGTAATATAATACGAGCCATTTAGAAATTAGCTCACAATGCGAATCGCTCTTGAATGAATCATATCTTCCCAAGTAGAATTCGAACCTACGACCATTGATTGTTTGACCTCAGCGTACAAGAGTTCCCCAAGGCAAGCTCCCACAATGTCACATTATATTCATGCAAATACGCATGCATATTGCATACGCTTGTGAGCAGAAATTTCATTTCTTGACCGTAGCTATTATACGTCCCACACGTAGATCCCACAAAAATCAACGGTTATGGTTGACTTAGTCTATTGAATCCCGATCCAAGCAAGTATTTTCTGTCGGGAGCAGAGGCACTAGACTCCAAATCCTCATCCATTACGAACCGCCACAAGAAGCTTCATTATAAAAGAAAATAAAGAAAAAATTCACCTCCAACCACGCAATTGCTCGAGCCATCCGGACAGTGAAATCACATTGAGCATGAGGGGAATGATCTAGATAGACCTCCAAGTAACAAATGCAATGCAAAGACTTATTGGACCCCTTCATGATTAAAGAAACGAGTAATCATTTCCCAAATAAAGCAACCCCTCAAAGAAAGAAAGAAGAAAGCATGGCACTAATCGGGAGAGGGTCCTGATCAACATCATTAGATGTTAATAGGCACTCTGATCTTAGCAGCAGTAAGAACAGCTACAGCCAACGAAAGCCTTGTCCACTTATGTAGGACACCACTAAGAAGACATTACTCTCTATGGTAACAGAACAACAGATCCAGCTTTTCACTTCTTGTTGTTCAGTGGGCAAAAGGAGTTCTAGAACCAGCAGCACTGAGGTTGCATTTGGTCATCTGGATGTTTAGTTATGATAGGACTGGATGGGATATAATATGAAATTCAGAGATTTTGCTATGTCCTAACCACTGTTTGGTGAATCGTAGTAATAAAGCCAGGTTATTTCATATATTATCATGTCCATTGTTCGTTAAGAACTATATATCAGCGTAAATGAATCTAAAAATTGCATAAACAAAAATGGTATGAATCTCTCACGACACTCTTGGCTACTTCATTTTTATTTGCTTATTTTTTTATTATTTATCCCTCTCTTTTTTTCTTTTTTTATTTCTTTTTTCCCTTCCATTACTCTTTAATAAAATTTTATTAAATAGTAAACTATACTAATATACTCACAATATGTAATAAATATAAATACTAAATATTTATTCATTTATATATATGGAATTTGTATCATAAGATAGAAAGAAATTTGAATGTATGATTAAAAATAGGAATAAAAACGAAATTGTCATTATTTTTTGTTATTTTGAATTTTTTATATTAGAATTAAATATTATTTATATTCAAATTTTATTTTAATATTATTAATATAACAAGTTTGTTATTCTAGAAAAATAAATTTTTTTATTATGGATATTAGAAATCCTATCCACCTTTATCCCACCTCTCCTGTGGAATAATTTTATCTGGGCTATATCCCATTTATATTCGACTTTATCCTGTCTTGGACAGGCACCAAACACAGGATATGATAAATGTTATCATATCCTGAATTTTATCCTAACTGCCAAACGTAACCTAAGGGTACGTTTTTTCGAGCAAAAGAGATTTCCGAGAATTAATTTTTCATACTTTCACGTGTTTAGTTTGTGAAAATGATTACACGGCAGAAAATTGTTTACGATCAAAGAAAACATGCATGCTTAAACTTAGAAGAATGGATTTCCTAATCCGGAAAAGGGAAAACATTTTCAATGATTTTCAAGAAAGCATTTCCATTTACATTGAAGTTTTCCAAAAACAAACACACCGTAAACTCCTGAAGCAATTATCAACGATCACGTGAAAACTCAAGGCCAGAAAGAAATCACAGGCCACCGTTAGCAACACTTAGATGGGGAAAAAAAAAAACAGCACTTGAAGGCCCGAAACGAGGCCCGGCCCATTGAAGCCCATTGAGCACTCTGATCGGAGCCATGCCTTGGATCGGACCTTACCTTTTGCCATCACTTGCGCGTCAAGCATCAAGCCTAGCATCAGTTTAGTCAGTCCTCTTGCTTTAAGAGTGCAATCGCATCGTCTGGCCGCAATCGAACGAGATTAACATCGTTTTCTTTTGTTTATTGTAGTTGACAGGCAGACGCATTTGCTGGCGGAGGATGATAAGGCAGTGATGAAACGAAGTCCAAAGGATGAGAATGATTATGTTGCTTTGTTGGCTAATTAATCCCACTTGATCCTTTGAAAAGAAGCATATATCTCAATTACGAGAATAACAAATCCGCAATGTTATATTATTTTCACGTCATGGGAATTTGACGTGGAAAATTACCCAATCGATCAAAGACTTGTTGTACGGATGCCAATTAAATCCTAAATTTTTCTCGATTTTACTAATTTAATCATAAACTTTTGCTCAAAATTTCAATGTAGTCCACCGGCCAATTCGCCCAGAAATCGCTGACGTGACGATCTGTGTTGGTAATGAACAGCAGAAGCTCGATATTTTCACCTGGGGAGATCACCAAGAGGAAGCTTAAGTCCGAGCCTGTTAACATATCCAGTTTGACTTACCTTTACTCAAAAGCTTAAGCCAATGAGTTATGGGTCAATTATGATATATTAACTGCTCAACACTACATCAATTATCTGTTGTGGGACTTCTCTAACACAACTCACACATATATCTCAATAATCTCTCCATAGTTCAATATTAGGTTTATATATCCTTAATTTAGATATTCTTCTGCATCAGCTTATCTCAAGTTGAATCTCCAAGTCATTGGAATGTACTTGCAATTAAAGGTGTCAATGGGTCTGGTCGGATCGGGCTTTGATGATACCCGACCCAACTCGAACCCTATAGGGTCGTGCTTGACTCACCTTGCCCCACCTCGAGACCCTTTTTAGCATATAAACCAAGAGAAGGGTCGGGTCGGGTCGGGTCGATTTGAATCCGGTTTCGTGGGTTGGGTCAATATTTTGGAATAAATCAATAAGATAAAAAAAATTATAAAAAAATCCCCATGAAAGCGACGCTTTTCTTTCACGAACTTGGAATCATCTGGACTTCCGTTTGCGCCTCCTCCTCCTTCTCCTCCTCCTTCTCTCCGGCGAATTTCTCCATTGAAGACGACTTCTACAAGAGAGCGCAAGTGAAGAAGGAGAAAGCTCCCGCCTTTCGCCTGCTTACGTGTCGCGTTTCGCTACGTATGTGGTGTGACTTGTGAGGGAGTCAACCAAGCTCTCGAGCGTCATCCCCAAACTTCCTGAAGGTTCTTGCCGGCTAGGGTTTCTGTGCTCTCCATCTGATCGTCATTTCCTCGCTCTCGAGTTCCTCCTTGTCGGCTGGCGGAATCGATGAAAGGATTGGTGCGATTGGAGCTGGGTTCCGCTTCTCGAAGCGACAGCCATGCGAAGCGGAGCTGAGGTTCGGGGAGCGGAAGAAGGGCAGAGCAAGCGAGCTTGGGGGCTCAACATGGTAATCGGGTTCTGAGGATGCCGAGCTTTGTCCCAGCGAATCCAACCTCCAATTCCATGTGAATCTCTCCCTCTTTCGGTTTATGACGAGTAAACAGTAGTTGGACGGAACAGAGGAAGAGAACTACTTTTGGCCCTAATGGTGTCAAAAAGCCAACGCGGGCCGGGCCCGACCCTACCCTGACTTGACAATACCCACACCTAAAAACACTACCCCAAGCAGATTAAGGCCTAACCCCAAAATACCCGAAATTTTAGAATAAGGTCGGGCCGGGCCGGGCCGAGTCGGCGCGGGCTTTTTTGACACCCCTACTCACAACTATGCACAACAACCATCATTAACTGCTAACTTAGGATTGCATCACCCGTGGTCTCTACCTCGCGTCACTAGACCAACTGTCATGGGTCACTTCTCGCCAGACCAACCGTGATGACAATTTCCACTCAACAATCTCCCCCTCGATATTCTTGATTAACCAACCAAACTCTGATAACAGTTGTTGGGAATTGCACACTGATTCCAGAAAAATAACCCAAGCAAACAATCATCACTAGCAAAATATAATAATAAAAAGAAAATAATTGAAAGAACACATTCGAGAATTTACTATCAAAGTTCACTCAAACTTGGGCTACATCTCCACGTAGAGACACTCTACGAATCCACTAGACTTCGAAGAAAGTAGGAATACACTGATGATCTTCTCTCAAGATTTGAGCACAAAGAAATTGAGAAAACTCACAAAGAAAAACTCACTTTTCCTTCTCTCTTTTCTTTTCTCTCTCTATTTTCTTATCAGCACTTGATGTCTAGCTTCTATCAATAACTGATACATAAAGTGTAGCTTTTAACCTAAAAGCAAAATTAATAGAAAAGACAAAAAAAGCCCGTAATAATAATGTTTGGCTTCATCCTCCAATCTCCTAAAGTAAACACAACTATTCAACTAACTTTTAGAATAGTCCTTACTAGCTATGAAAGAATCAAAACACTTATATTTGTACCTAGGAGACTGTTTCAGCCCATACAAAGATTTCTTCAATAAACAAACAAATCTTCCTTATCCGAAATAGCAAATTCTTCTGGTTGCCTCATGTAAATTCGCTTCTCCAACTTACCGTGAATAAACATTGTTTTCACATCTAACTTCTCCAGCTCGAAACCCTGTGTAGCAACTAAGGCAAGCAAAATATGAATAGAAGTATGTCTTACTACAAGAGAGAACACATTGTTGTAGTTAATACCCTCCCACTGTATATACCCCTTCGCCACAAGTCTCACCTTATATCTCGCTGCCTTGACATCGAGAATGCCCTATTTTCGTTTAAAGACCCACTTACTTCCGGCAATCTTCTGGCTCTTGAATACTTTGACCAACTCCCATGTTTGATTTCGATGGATTGATTTTATCTGTTCACTCATAGCTTCTAGTCATTGCGACGACTCAGAACTAGTCATCGTCTCAGAGTAAGATAAAGGCTCATTTGTCTTCACCTCATCACCTACAGTCAATGCATAAGTAATATCTGTATAACTATAACGTACTGGTGGTTTAATTTGCCTTCTCTGTCTGCCCGCAGCTATAGTGTGTTGCAGCTTTACTGGTTGTTCAGTATCACCGACTTGAGAAACTACGACCTTATCTACAGTCTCGACTTCTGTTACCTCCAAGGTCTCTAAAGTCTCCACCTGAATCTCCACTTGACTACTGGCACCACGATCTATCTACTCTGCTAGTTGTGTCTCAAGACTCCTCCTTTGAAGCATTACAATCTTGTCGAAAATCACGTCCCTGCTGATTAGAAAAGCGGGTGATCTGGGATCAATACACCATAGCCGATAGCCTTTTGTTTTCCATAAATGCGACTCTCATAGAAATACATCTCAACTTTTTGCAAACTTGGAAGCAACTTCCTTGAATGCAATTGCTTCACACCATTTTCACCAAGATGTCACAATCGATAATGCCAAAGAGTAGACAAATTACCTATAGCTATTGTAGTTGCAACCATATCACTAGCATTGTCTCCCTGGAGAAGATAAAGTGTACCCGTACGCTTTCCTTTTGCTACTATTTTTGCCCCTGAGGTTATCTTCCATTCTCCACATCCAAAAGCTGTTAACAAACCTTTTTGATCAAGTTTACTAGTTGACATCCTCCACTTGAGACGTTCACAATCACAGCTCCTTTTCTAACAATCTCATACATGTAGCCGTTTCCCACAACCACTTACCCAAAATCTCCACTGACGTAATCAGCCAATATGCCTCTTTGCGAGGTGCAATGAAAAGAAGCACCAGACTCAATAAACCACTTGTTTGTCGTCAAGTCAGACCCTACAGATAAACATAAGTTCTCTAGCGAAGGTTCACTGCTAACCACATTAGCTCCTTGATTCTCATCCCGCTGCTTCTTTTTGTAGGCTTCACATTGAAACCTCTGGTGTCCGGTCTGGTGACAAAACCAACCCTCATCTTTTGCAACCTTTCTCTTTCTCCTTGACCGTGACCTGCTACGCCTGCTGAATTTTCTTTTGCTTTTGCTTTTACTTTTCTCGCGGTTCTCCACTGCTAGTGCCGTGGAAATTAAACAAGAGAACAGGTGAGCTGAAGCTATCTATAGAACTACTTGGTCACTTTGTTGAAATTAAACTAGTACTGCAGGTCAGCTGAAGCTATCTATCTTCCTATCAATCATTTTCTATGGATTTATAACACAGACACATTTATGCCAATGGCCCAATGTCTAAAACCACTAGGAGTTGCCCAATTCCTAACACCAACAGGGTGCAACCCCCACATTCAATTTTTTTTCCCGGCTGCTACATCAACGGAAAATCATTCGATACACTCATATCATGAATGATGTAGTAAATATAACTAGTCATGAAAATGTATTTTCACGTAGTGCATTTTCTCTGGTGAGATCGATATGAATTCTATCAACTTTTTTTTTCTGCTCGTTATTGACACAATATTCCAAACTAAATCTACTCGATCACTTCCTGTTACAAAATTTTATCAGCTCGTCCTACTTTTCGTCGACATTCTTCACAATTTGCACATGCGAAATCTGTGGTGTCCTTTCCATCCCAAGGAGTGAGATCCAGTAGCAACCAATCGCTTCTATATGCACGGACGCCCGATTCCACCTGCCCACTGGTTTTCCATTTTCTCTTCAAGCTACAAACGGAATGAATTCATTTACGAAATTTTAATCTTACATACGTGTCAGCGCTTGAACTCTACTTTTATGACGGATTCTTCTTTCATCGCCTGGTGTACTTAACGATGGTCCTCGATTTTATACCGCAGGTGCTCGTGCATGAAGAAAAATTAGGGTTAGCTTGTGGGTGAGCACGTTGATATTCATCACACCGTCAATGGAGAAGGAAAGAATAGGAGGAACGTTGGGGGTCCTAGTAGTCCCTGGCATTTGGAGCTACGTGCATACGTTCACTTTTATCGCTTTTCGGCTCCATTCCAACCACGAGAACAGACGAAGGACGGGGGATTCGTGGACGATGCTCTCTGTTCTGGCTTCTTCTCAGGGTTTTTTGGTTCGTATTGTACGGTAGTTAATGTCGCGTCTGTTTATTTAACAGCAAGTGCGTGGTTGTGTTTTGTGGAGGTGGCTCGTTCGGGCTCCACCTGGCTCAATCGATCTGAGACTGTGATTTGAGCCATCTTAAACTCTTACTCCTTCAGTTAAATATGTAAAGGCATGTACTGCATAGCTAGCCAAACTTACTGTTGCATGTTCATCCTAGTTACGTGCGTATATGTTGCGAAAGGACAACATTGCTTTTGGGTTCTTATTGTCGTTGCTCGCTCGTCCCCTCCTCGTCCTTGCATTTGAAGGAAGAAGAATGGGAAAATTACCGGTTCGGTCATAAACCTATCGTGCATATACTAATTCAATCCTCCACCGAAAATCGCCGATGGGGCAGCCCACATTAGACGCCGTTTCGAATTACGAACCTGTCCATGTCGACGTGCTACGTAGGACGGCCGGCAATGACTGGATCCTACGTCAGTAATTCCCGGCGGCAATTAGCCCATATGGACTAAGTAGGAATTCTAGGAAAAGGTCGAGGATTGCATTGGCAGAATCGAAAATTTTATGACCGAATTGATATTCGTGTAGTAGGTTCAAGACCGAATTGGTAACTATCCCGAAGAAGAATCTTACGTGCTTAGTTCTAGATACAAATAAGTCCAAGGGTCGGATATAGATGTCGAGTTTTTTTTTTACAGGCTCTTTTATCTTGACCCCCTAGCAATTGCCATCTCATCTTTTTCATATGGACTCGAATGGAACGACCAAACTTACAGCCGGTTTGCATCTTTTATCAACCGCGAGTCACGACTCAAATGGCTAATCCAGCAAACGAGACAAAAAGAGAGAGTTAAATGTGGGCAGGCTACTGCTTAATTAGATGTGATTAGCAACTTCTCTAATTAGAAGCATCCCTCGTGATCAAAGTCCAACTGGTGCATGCAACAATAACACACAGAATATTGAAGATTTCGAAGATAAAACAATCTGGCAAAACTGCAGTAGCATTGCAGGAATTAACTTCGAAGGCAATCTATAGGTGCTGTCAATACAACCACCGAGTGGATTCACCTCTTGGGGACATGACAGTGCCACGAAGAGGTCGTCGTCATCGTCGTCGCCTCATCCACCTCGCCGTCCCTCCACGCGGCGTCAGCGACGAAGGCCCACAGACAGGCGTCCCAGTGGCGCTCTCCGTCCTCCATGAGTTCCGGCAACTCTATCTCAGCCCAGAAGTCATCGCCGGCGATGCCGCCACGCTTCTTGTTTGCCGCCACAGCACGTGCCGCCTCGGCCGCCGCCACCTGGATGTCCCGCGAGCTGCGGGTGGCGGGGATGGGCAAGTCGCGGACCTCGTCGGGGAAGTTGAGCTGGGCCTTCCGTCCCTTCAGGCAGTGCGCGGCAACGTCGTGGGCCTTAGCTGCCATCTCGGGCGCTGGGAACGAGCCGAGCCAAATGCGCGACTTCTTCCGGGGCTCTCGGATCTCGGAAACCCACTTGCCCCACCGCCGCTTCCGGACACCACGGTAGACAGGGTGGCGGGTGCTGCCTCCGGGAGGGCGGATGGTTTCGCCGGAGACGCGTTCGGCGAGTGGCGGTTGCTCCATTGATGTGGGAACTGATGGTCCATTCGGGAGTCTGTGTCGTCGCATTTATAGTACAACACACTCGGATCCTACAAGCTTTGGGCGAGTCCATACGCAATTACGTAGATACCCTCGGATGGGCTCCAAATTTCCTGTACTGCGGACGGTATTACAGGCAATGGTAAGGTCAAATCTGAACGTTGGATATACACCAAGCTTCTCCTCCCAGGACATACATCAGCCCATTAATATTAAGTATGTGACCTTCCGCCTACTCTCGCAACTTATAATCGTGTAATGTACATGTGCTCTTCTATTAGGATCGAGATTTTCTGGACCTACAAGAAACTTCCCAACTTTGTCAACACTAAACAATGCCGACCGTGGAGGTTATTCACCGTGGGACTCTACATTAATTGCAAGCGTCATCGACGAGTGAAGTCATCTCTTTAAGTCTATGTGCAATTGTGAGTGCCAGGGTCGAGCACACCTTCTAGAAAAGGGTAAACGTATCTCGCGTTTGAGCGTATCATATGTCGAAATAACTTGCATAGAAAGAATTGATTCGGTAATTAAATCAAATGGGCCCTTTTAACTCAGTGACAGAGTAACGCCATGGTAAGGCGTAAGTCATCGGTTCAAATCCGACTGCAGTTGAAGCACCTAAAGGAGAATTCGGTGTCTTGTTGGTCGGTAACGTCGTCCCTACCATCGTAAAATAAGAGCGCCTGGAGCAACCGAAACTGAGCATGATGCAGTTTAGTTTATCGCAATTCACATTAGCCTTCCACACAATTTCATTGTCGAGTTTGTGTGAGAAAGAGGTGTCAACTCTGTGATCATGCGTTTCTTCGGGCTCTTACCAAATGTGGGACATTTCAACACACAAGAAATATCACTGCGAGCTCAAACCCCGAGGATCAACTGTCAAGAGCCTTGATCATAAATTTGAGGCTGGTGGGTCGCGCTGCAATCGCTGCCCTCCTTCTGCCATGCAAATATATTTCTGGGTTGGCGACCCTCGAGAGCCACTTGAATCAAGGGACAGGGACGAGGGTCGCAATCACGTGCGGTGGTCACCACGCAAAAAAGAGAGACAGATCACACAGAGCCTCGAGCCATGTGGGGGAGGCCGTCCCTAGGGTGCTGCGCTCTTAGGCATTATTGGCAGTTGGGTCGCTTTCTCGCAACGGAGAACGGGGATGGCGATCGGGCTGTCTAATTCGTTCTGGGGTCGATCGAAACACGGGGTGATGGTCACGCGGTGCGTGTCGGAAGCAAAGGGTTGGGTCGACACGTGATTCTAGTAAAACCCCGACGTCCGCGACAGTCTTTCGGCCTAAGGTATTTGTTTTCGCGTGGGTTGTGGACAAGATTGTACAGCAATCCGACTTCGAGATATAAGTGCTAGACCAATCAAACGGATGAGTTGGATTGGACTGAATATGGTTCAATCTAAATTGATCAATTTAACTCGTTTTCACATATTTTTATGCAATATAAATCTAGTTACCCATATCAGACTTGACTCGACCCATATTGCTAAAATATTTATATATTCTAGGGAAACCCATAATCAAACTAACGTAAAAGCACGGAATGAGTGAGCTCAAGATCGAGGAAAAGAGAGAGAGAGAGTAAAGAGACAGTAATAGAGGTAAGTTGGATCTAAGTAAGTTATAAACCCATTTAATACCACATTAAATCCATTTATGACAAATAAAGTTGGGTCTAAACTCATTTATAACATATTTACTTAATAAAATTAAGACATATGATAACCCAGCCAATCAAATACGGGTTAAGAAATGGATTCGTAATTCATTTTGACGGTTCTAATAAGTACCCAATATGGCCATCTCCACGCTATGATCTTATATCTGCTTTTTCATCTTGGGTCCGTCATTGGCCTGGACCAGATCCATGGGCTTGAATTGTGTACTTTATGCGCTGCACAGTACACGCAACCACTTACCATCCCTCTTGTCCATGTCCTGGAATTGGGAAGACATAATTTTGTCTGCCGAGCTGCTACAATGTGTGAATTACTGCTACACATGCATGTCGTGAACTTTTACAGCGGTAGCAGCGAGGTTGATATCGATCGCGAAACCGTCGTATTTACGATGCCCGGACTCGATTGGCCTTTTGCCAAATGAACGGAGGAGGGAATCTGGAGACATTGATCCGTCCTTTGGAACGGTGTTCGGTGTTTGAAACTCAAAAGGTTGCATCCGATTCTATCTTCTGTTCCCAAATGCATCCAAGTTCTTGGTTCCATCACAGTATATCTATACGTAGCCTGCATATCTCACGGGGGGAAAAACACCCCTTAAATTGATTTTGAAGATGTCATGTTTTATATGATGTACGAAAGTCTGCCTGTGAGGTTTGATGTCCAAATAACCTCGCCATTGGGCCAGCGTTCGATGGACTCATCTTTAAAGATAGCCCAACATATCGTGTGGAGGATGAACAAAACCAGGCTTTTGAATCTGGCAATCTCTCGTTTTCACGCCTCAAACACATCGTAATTCAAGTAAAAATCGATTGCTAATGATAACCATCATACCTCGGAGCGGCTTGGTTTGATGACAGCGATCAAGTTAGGGACAAATACCAAAGTCCAAATCCCAGTAAATACAATATTTGAGCCGATGTGTACTCTTTCTTCTTCTTAGTCACGTCACGACTCGTGCGACTGAAAGCGAGCATCGGCATCGTGAGAATGAAAGATAATCGATATCGGGAATGTCAAGCATCCCTCGGCATGCCAGCGCCACATGATTTTTTTTTCTTTCCACCCTTATTGATGCTACTCTCGATCGACTGGTTCATCGAGGAAGACGCTTGGAACCATTTGCGTCGAGCCCACCCCTAGAGTTCAAACCGAAGACGCCAAACATATACGCCTACTTGCACGTGAGGGATGGATCAGCGTGCGTGCCTCCAAACGAGAGCTGTCCTTGTGTCGAGGACGTAACATTGTGAAGGGGGAAAGAACACAAGCACGAAGAGTCTTCCCAATGCGGTACCTTGTATTTGTGAAGTTGGATTATTTAAGGGAATACCTGTCAGCTTATTTGTCGCCTAACACAGTCTCCTAATGAGGCTGCCCACAAACGTCAATTTGATTTTGTCCAAAAGTTCCACATCGGTCGTCACAAGAATGTACGAATGATGATGATCCAACTAGATTTAGTCTTACAAGATTTGCTGACATTGGAAACTAAACTTTACCCCAATCAAAACCAATAGAGAAAAGTAAGCGAACATGCTTTACACGCTCGGGGTAATTCATTGTATGTAAAATTTGTCAAAAACGGTGTTGGCATGATAAATCTTAACAGTGGTGGTTTTAACCGATCAATGAACTCCGAACATGTGTTCAGTGTATGTGAACGGATTAAGTGACATGACTCGATGACAATACCTATCAAAGCATGATTTTAGGATCTTAGTTGCGCTACCGATAAGACAAGACATCAGTTTAGGATCAGCTCATTGAAAGAGAAAATGGTGCGCAATCACTATTTGATAGATAGATATACAATGATCCCTAAAGACGGTACGCATGCCAATGTCAAGCTATCTCATCCACACGTCGTCCGAACATCATCAACTATCGAGAATCACCCGACAATCCACCGACAGAATTACCTCATAAGTAGCGATCTAGGCACAAAAATACAAAGCCTGGAAAAAAACTTCTTCTTCCACGAGCTTTTCCTCTCTTTCCCAAATGTTAACTTAAGCATCGAGGGCCAATCCGAATACGCGATCGAAAACGCCCTAACCTAGATTCTACCTACGTCGCCGGTGGGTTTTCCGGTTCGAAGCTCCGGACACGTTCAAAAGTTTCGAGTTCTTTCGTATGGCAGCATGGTAAGTTCGACACCTCTCCCCAAAAAGGACCTCAGAGCAAACCAAGACGAAGCGACTTGCTGCTTCTCTCTCCTGCTCGACACAAACGAAAGATGAAATACACGTGCGAGTGTGAAAGGAAAATGACGAAAAGATCCTCCTTGTGAGAGAACGAAGGAGCCCAGCGTGGTTTGACTTTTCAACGGAACTGAAACGTTGCCGGACGCGGACGATAGATTTTGCGCATTATTCAAAGATCTGATGCGGAGAAGAACATTGCGTTGACCAGCTCAAACCATCAATAGCTATCCATCCCCCACTTTCAAAACACGCGATCCCCTCCCACGACGTGATATCACTACCAAAGATGCTGGTGCAGCGTCAGAACTCCAGATCGCAAAACAGAAATTCGCCCTAAACTCGTCTTATAATTCGCTGGTCCTTTTTACACGCTTTCTTCGACGACCCCCTGCGGTTGAGTGGGTCGAAAATGATCTGGATTCGATTCATCTATTTAATCCGTTGTGACATACTTTCATGCAATACAAGCTATACCCATATTGATAAAATACTTCAATGTTTAATCCAATAAAAAAAATCCATACTCAAACTGAAGTGAGAGCAAGTCATTAGGATGTGTTGGGTTTGAGTAAGTTGTAAATCCATTTGACACTAATATAAAATCATTTTATGAGCGATGGAGTTGTGTCTAATATGTATAATAAACGAACTCATCATATAGAGATTAAGAAATGAATTTACAATTCATTTTGACAGATTTATCGGTGGTCTGTGAAGTTATCTTATTGATATCACCAAGCTCCAAACTCAATCTCGTCAATCATAAAAAGTAGGTTTCCCAAGAAAAAATATCTTCCTATGTGTTGCGCAACGAAGTTAACAATATGTACCAATCACGTGCGCTCACCAAGGTTGCAAATGATAATCATTCTGTTTTTATTTTTCTGTTCCAGAAACAGGTTTGGAACAGAAATCCCTTTGATAACGCAATTTCAATTTTCTATTTCTGGAACAAATTTTTATTTCTAAAATAGATTTAGAACAGCAATAAGAAATTAAAATTTTCTACTACTTTTCTATTTCTGGAACATAAATGAGAAATTAAAATTCTTCTCATCACTTGCTCTCGCTACTAGCCGGTCGCCCACCCGCCGCCCATCGCTCTCCCACTTGCTGACTGTCGCCTCCTGCCATTCGCAATCTCCCGCTATGGACCGCCGCCTACCATCCATCCGCCATGGTCTCCAGCCATCAGCCACCGTCCTCTGGCTACCACCTGCCTCCGCCCACCGCTGGCCGTCCACCGACTACCGTCTTTCGCCGCCAGCCGCCTTTCTCCCGCCTCTGGCCACTGTCCCCCTGCCACTGCTAGCCGCGGTGGGTCGTTGCCAGCCGTCCACTAGCCATTGTCTCCCACCACCGGCTGCCCTCCTCCCGTCGTTGGCCGCCTCCAGCTGCCAACCGTCTCCCGCTGCCGAATGCCCTCCCCCTGCCGCCGCCGCTTGCCTCCCACCGTAGGCTACAGTCTCCCACCACCGATCGCCCTCCTCCCGCAGCCGCCCGCCTCCCGCCATTCGTCGTCTCTCGCCGCCAGCCGCCCTCCTCTCACTACCGGCCACCATCTCCTATCGCTGACCACCCTCGTCCCACTGCTGCCCTCCTCTCATCGCTGATCACTGTCCTTCGCACTGGCCGCGTCGCCGTCCGCCATAGCCTTTATCATGCCCTGAATCAAGACCAGTAGTGCTCGATCCCGGCCCGGCCATGATTTCTTTTATTGTTCCGGGGATTTTCATCTTGATGTCCCATTTCGGTTTCTTTTGATTATGCACAAGTGGAAGCTATTATACTTAACAACAACAAGAACAACAATGTAAGCCGGGAAGCATATTATACAAACACACTTAATTTACATGATAGTTACTTAGTTTACAAGCCCTCTTTCCTACGGGCCTTCTTGGTTATTTGTTTACATCCGGATCACGTCTGGTCCTTCACATACTATTTGCATAGCTGGGGTCATCCTAGCTTCACTACCACCGTCCCCTTCACAAAAAGCAAAAGTTAGCTTCTTCCTAAGCTTGATCGACTAGCTACGGTCCTCCTGTATTCCCGTTAGGCGCGTTATCATCAGCAGCCCCGGGTGGCCTGTTGAAATCAGCAAGAGGTCCCAAAAGGTCTCCATCAAACCACACAAACTACGCATCGTAACAATTGGGAACCAGCTCGTTAGCACTTTGTTGAACCCAAAACCATGGTACTACATTTACGGTACATGACTTCCATTTGTACGTCAACAACGTCTATCACTGAAACATGCATTTCTATTGAGAGATCGAAACAAACCGGGGGTGGTGAGGTGATGTAGAACAATTAGCCTGTAATTATCTTGAACAATGTGATCGCCGTAATCACCGAAAATATCGGCAGTTTTTCTGATTTTGGGGAAAATAACCATTCAGGCAGTTTCCTATATTACCATTCAGGCAATTTCCTATATTAGTTTATTAGATGTTATCTTTAATTATTCGGTTTCCATTAGTATTAGGAGTCCTATATCTATATATAAGATGTCCGTCGTGTAATCAAAATTACAGTATTATTGAATAAAAATTTTGAGTTCTTTGGAGTTGTTCTAAATTTACGCTTTCTCTCTGCGTCATAAGGCCATACCCACAATGCTAAAATAATAAGGAGTGAGTTACACAACTCAGTAAGTTAAATTCACTGTACTTCGGCTAAGAAATAGTCTCGCATTGAACAAGAGTACAACTTTTACTATTGGTTTGTCAATGGTAGCTCAATGGCAAATGCTTCTTACCTTACTTATTTGCTAATCATGCCATGCACACCAAGTAAGAGAACATCAAGCATTGTATTTACATGTTGCATGCAAAAATCGACACACGAGATTTCTTTATTTCTCAATCGAAATCCATCGGTTCCTCCGGTGTCCACCGGGCATTCGACACTCCATTGGGCATCGCCTCAAAATTCATCGATGGCGGCATCGTCTCGAAATCCATCGATGACGGCATTGCCCCGAAATCCATCAGCGGCGGCAATGTCCCGAAAATCCATTGATGACGGCCTTAGTCCCTCGTGTGATCACACAACAAGCAACAAACAATCCAATTTCTTATCTTGATAACATTAGCCCATGCAATTAAGCCTGAAGACGTGCGGTACTCGCGTAATCCATGATCTATAGGGCGAAATGCCTATTGTGTGGGGCACGGTCTAAGGCATGTGGCTCGGTCCACCATGCCAAGCACTGGTTCGGAGCCAAACTCGACCCGAATCTACACGCTTCAATGTAAACCCGCACGAAACCGAGCTCGGTCTGTGACGCCACAACATGAGTATAAGACCATATGACACTTTGTTTCAGGCCTCGATTGTGCCTTGACTCATGGCCATAATGCAAAACAATAAGCACACGTGCAAGCTTCAAGCATCATAAACAAGGTCATGACTCGAGCCCAAACGCGCAACACCACATCCTAATCAAAAGATAGGGAATTCACTTACTACTTGGGTCACGGGTGGTCCTTACAAGAGTGTTCGGTGATGGTGAGGCGGGCGAGAGGGAGTGACTGAGAGAGAAACCTAGGGGGTGATCGAGAAAGAGCGAGAATGGCCGAGAGAAAGAGAGAGAGACCAAAGGAATGTGTGTGTGCGCCAGTTTGAGGGAAAGAAGAGAATGGGTGATGGCTCTTATATTTATAGCCAAAGGCTTCAATGATTATCTTGCCAAATGGTCCAATCATTTCCATGGAAGTGGCACCTATTAATAGAGGGAGATCTTATCCAATCTTAAACCCAATTATTTATTGATCCAATTGGCTAACAAGTGTCCTATTAGGGTCATCATGCCCTAAATTTAGGGTATGTGAATCACCTTATGCATTAATGATTAAGGGGACACCTAAATCTCTAATGATGGTTCCTCTAATAATTCATTGACTTGGTCTTCATTTCTTCCTGTTCTCCAAGCTTTTGGGTGTGTGGCGCCTCTAGAATACTGAAGAATTTCTCAATTATTGGAGATCTTATAAGATAAGATCCTCGCTAATGATTAGCCCTCAATTATTGATTCAATGTTGACTTGGTCTATTCGGCTTCTTGCTCTCCAAGCTTTGCTGAGTAAGGCTTGTTCTTGTTCATCAAGGGTACCTAATAGTTTACTAAGGACAACCGGTTCATGGCATTTAAGCATAACTTCCGAAATCCTATTGTGTATGTCCTCCAAAATCCATAATGATACTTAGCAAAGATGACTAAGTAAAGGGGAATTTACGGAACTAAAACGATCGACCAATCTATTTGAATCGAGGTTCGGTGTAAGAATACTTTCAAGTATGACCAAACACGACTGAGCCAAAATCCGAGTTAAATGGAGCAAGGTTAGGTCAGCCGGACTGACCATGCATGTGGCCTGTCCAGTCGGGCCTAACAGGGGGCAATGCCTGGCACATTGCCAGGCTATGTGGGCGCAGGGCCGGGTACAGAGTCGAGTGCATGAGCATAGTGCTGGGCCGCACAAGCGGTGCGCCAAGTGCAATGCTAGGCCACACGAGCGAGGGGCCGACATGCAAACTAAACACTTGCATTGGCTCATGGATAGGCACAATGCATGGTCTGTGGCTAAGTCTGGTTGGCACGGTATTAGGTCGGAACCGGATTTGATGGGCGCAATACCTGGCACAAGGGTTGGGCATAATAACTGGCACATGGCCTAGCACGTAGCTGGTCCGTGGCCTAGCTGATGGGTACAAGGGCCGGTCCATGATCGGGCACAAGGCCTTGCCAGCGCGGTCGGCACAAAGCCTGGTTTGCGATCAAGCCACTAAGCTCTTGGCCTAGCGCATGGCTCGTTCATGGCCTACCTGACTCAACGTATCGATCCATTGCCGATTCGTAACCAGTCTACGTTCGAATATCAACGACCCATGGTCGACTCTCGGTTGTCATGTAATCATGTGGAATTAAGTACTACGGGATTAATCCATGGTCATCCGCAACTGATGCATGGTCGTGCGGAATCACACGCGACCGACACATGCCGACATGGCACTGATCCATGGTCGTCCTGGACCTTCCCACTAATGGCTTTTATGGTCAAAGGGTCAATCCACAGTCATATTACTCTAATTGACTTACGTGATCGGGGAGTCATTTCATTGTCGATCTTATGGCCAATCTATGGACGATCTTTTTTATCGAATCATGACCAACCCTCAGCACACTCGTTTCGATCATGTTATCTGCTTCATTACTGACCCTTGGACCGAGCTGCTCGCCCATTCCATTACTATTTACCTTTGGTCGTATTGTCCCAAATTGAGGATGTCATAGCCTCCCCCTGCCGTTCGCTGCCACAGTTCATCGCCCGCCATCCGCCGCGGCCGCCATCCTCCCGAAATCCGCTTGCCGGTCACCGGAGATGGAGAAATTTTGTGCAGTTATCAAATAACTTTTTGTTTCGGGAACAGAAATTTTGTATCGTTATAAAACGTGTTTTTTTGCTCAGAAACTCGTCCAGGAACAGAAATAGATTATTTCTGGCTAGAAATTAATTTCTGAGATAGAATTGTTGCCATTCGCAATCCAAGTAAACGAACAAAAGAGTAAAACGAAAAAAATAACCAAGAAAAAGATCGGAAGTCACGCGGAGCTCACGTGAGCGCCGAGCGCCGAGCACGTTCTTCTCACCCCTTTTTTTTTTCGTAATTAGGGTCGTCGCGGTGGGGGTATGGGCCCCGCTGGGCTGACGTCAAAACCCATGTGCCCCTTCACGGGCCCCTCACTCCTTCCTATCCCGTCTCGTGACCGACGAGGAGGAGGAGGAGGAGTCGATAAGATTCGAGACACGTGTCCCGACCCAGTCGCACCTCCCCTCCCACGTGGTAAGCGTGCGCCGTGGGTGACGGGGCGGTTAAAAAAAAATGAATGGGCGATGGTAAACGTGTTCGGCTGCTCTTCATCATCTCGGAAGGCGAGCGAGAGGGGGGAAGGGTGGGCCCCACGCGACGCGACAAGGGCAACTCCGCGGCGGTTTTACAAAGGGGACCGTCGCGTCACGAGACGTGAAAACGGTGGGGGGAGAGACAGCACTCTCTCCTTTTTTTTTTTTTTTTCTCGCTCTTTTTCACGGTCCATGAATTTAAGTTCCTCTCGGCGCGAGAACAAGGACAAAAAACGAGACGACCATCTCTCTCTCTCTCTCTCTCGTCGACGAGGGGAGGAACAGAGTCGACCGAAAACGCGTGAAAGGACGAGGGCCCGGGTGGGGGGTGGGGCCCACCACCCTACCCTCCCTCCCTCCCTCCCTCCCCCTCGCGGGGGGGGTGGGGTAGCGAACGAACGACGAAAGCCGGAGGCGGGGGAGGAGGAGGGGCACGAGCCGGACATGTCGTTTCCCCCGCTTTGCATCGCGTGACTTCCTTCTTTTTGACTTCGTTCACGCTTATCACGCACGGCCGTGTAAACGCGAAATCGAGCCTCGAAAACACCACATGCATGACTTTCCACAAATATCATCATTTCCCCACTCATGAATTATCATTTATATTTGGACGAGAGCCGCGCGAAAAAAAAATATTCATAAACCATGCTCATTTTAACACTTTCACCCTAAATTTTATCTAAAACTTGTGCTTGCGTAACGCTCCGTCAGAATGGTTGTAGTGAAATAAAAACGACATTATCTTCATTGAAAAATCATTAGACATAACCTTCACGGAGGATAAATGTATAATATAGGTACAAGTTTGGGATTGTCACGAGAAATATTTTATGTCACGGTCGGCATAATATTCGGATCTTTGATGTCACAAAATTTTTTTTAGGATAAATGTCACGGGAGGTATAACTTAGGATTTTTTGTGGTATTTTTCCTTTGTAGATTGGATTTTGGTGCTAGGTAAGTGTGAACACACACACACACACACGTATGCAAAGGACCCGAAAGACGATTGCGAAATTGCTCTAAAAGCTCGAGATATTAGATGAACCCGTTGTTTTAATCTATGAATATTCTAATGTTTACTCTTTTGTTTTTCCCCAACTTGACTTTACAATTAGGATAATCCTTAATTGTCACCTGAAACTCGACATGGATTGCTCGGCCTCACGAGGCCCATCTTTCTCTATCTATTTTTGTTGTTTCACGGAGGTGGGTGGGGATGATGCCCCCAAAAAGAGAGAAGCATCCGTGCTCCGTAGAAACGACGGCCAGGATTCACTCGACGCGGACCAATCATCCGACGCTTTGACCCTTTGACCCGGGGACCCACCCGAGGGTAGCCTCGTCCTTTTCCGCGTCCTGGGACGCCCCCGTTCAGGATTCGTACCTTTTCACGGTACCACCCGCTTGGTCTGGCCATCTTCGAGGAAATTAAGGTAGGAAAGAAACGCATCATGAGGGGCTGAGCTGCTCGCAAAATTAGATCGTGGGATCTTTTCGACCCCAAAAAAAAAGAAAAACAAAAAGAAGAAAAAGAAGAAGAAGAAGAAGAAAGCGAATTTGCATGGATTCATATTTTCGCCCGGACACGCAACGCACGAACAGCACACCGTCCTAAATCATGGAGGGAAGGAGTGACGCGCAAAAGACTGCACGAACAGTGTTCGATAGACTGTCTCCTCCACATGCCAGCGTGACATTTAATCATACATCATTCTTTTCCTTCAATAATATTTCGGACGTTTCCATTGTATGGCGGGTTTTATTTTTCCCCCGATATCTCCTATATCTATTTAAGTTTTCATTTACGCAAACCATCCTAATGGATGCACATGATTCCCCGAAAAGAAATACGATTTCCTCTAATAAAGCATAAACCTCCAAAAGAATTACTCACGGATGATTTATTGTCGAGATGCACGCGCGAATTGTGTCGAGAAAAGTCTTACATCGCAAAGTTGATGTGATGTGAAATAGTTAATATATCCCAGTAGGGTTAGGTCCAATCGGATATATTGACTGTCCAGGACTGGGGCTTTTTTTTTTTTAATGAAAGTATTGAAATCTGATTGCGCGCTCTCAATAATACCTGATATTATAAAAAAAAATTATGGGAAAATATCGAATATTAGGGGGAAGGGAGGGGGGGGGGGGGATTAAGGGCAGTCACAGGTGGTTCATGTGCGGATAGTAAATGGGGGGCATGAGGTTCACGCAACCTCATGTGCGTGGGTGTGGGTACCCACAAAGCAAGAAAGAGAGGAGAAAAAAGCGACATGCAGAAACAGTGAAGCACAACAACACAAAGGAAGGACATTAAAATCATCACCACCACCATAGAAACACAAAAGAAGAAAAAAAAGAAAGAAAAAGAGGGAATAATGCTGCAAATAGAAATAAAATAAATAATAAAAATAAGAAAACAAGAGAGAGAGAGAGAGAGAGAGAGAGGGAGAAAAAGAGACAGACCGTGCTCAACGTGACATCGCTTACTGCTATAACAACACTGACCTCGTTTTATTAAAAGCCAACCCAACCCCTCCCCTCCCCTCCCTCAAAACCCCGAAGTCATCCCCAATCACGTTTCCCCACCACCACCGCCACCCCCCAAACTAACCACGGTTACTCCCTCACCCTAACCCTAACCCCGGTTCCCCCCTCCCCCTCCCCCTCATCGTACATTACGCTTCGCTTCGCCTCGCCTACAAAAGAGAAAAAGCTTAAAGCACAACCCCACACCCCCAACCCAGCCCTGCTTTCCTCCATTTTTTTCTCGTACCCATTTTAGCCGAAACTGTTCTGTTTTTCCGGCCAAAAGAATTCCTCCATCCTCCTCTTTGCACCCCTCCCCCTCCGCCTCCCGCCCCGCAGAGCCCCACCCTGCGTGCGCGCGCGTGTTCCTCCCGCTCTTTCGCCCGGGAAAGGAGGAGAGGAAGAAGCTGCGCGAATTCCTCCGCTCCCTCCGCGCCGCCCGATTGCGGCGATTGTCTCATGATCCCATTTGACTCCCCTCCTCCTGCTGCTCCTGCTCCTGCTGCTGCTGCTCCCCTCCGGCCGGTTCGTATCTCGTCTGGGATTTCGTTTTGCGCTTTTTGCTTCCGGTTTCTCGGTTTCGTTTTCGCCCCCGTTATGCTTCCCTAGCGGTGGTAATCGAGATCTGCGGAATTTATAGCCATGGCCGACGTTGAGGGGGCCAGGATTCGGGGGGATTCCTGTTTAGCCGTCGAATGCGTGAGGATTTGGAGTTTTCCGTAGTAGGAAGCGAGGGTTTTTGTGTTGCTTTTGTGGGTTTCGCTAGCTGATATTCGATCTGGGTTTTCGAGCTTCGAGGGATTTTGTGGCGAGGGTTTGTGGGTTTTTGTTTGTGCCGGGGGTAGGGATGAAGATAGAGCTGGGTGTTGGGGATGGGCCTTGGAATGATGAAGAGAAAGCTATGGTTGCTGCGGTCTTAGGAACCCGGGCGTTCGATTACTTGGTGTCCAGCTCGGTTTCGAATGACAATCTCCTGATGTCCATCGGGAGTGACGAGAATTTGCAAAACAAGCTCTCTGATCTCGTGGACCACCCCGACTCTTCCAACTTTAGCTGGAACTATGCCATCTTCTGGCAAATTTCTAGGTCTAAGTCGGGGGATTGGCTGCTGGGTTGGGGGGATGGGTCCTGTAGGGAGCCGAAAGATGGAGAAGAATCTGAAGCGACTCGAATCCTCAATTTGAGGCTCGAGGACGAGGGCCAGCAGAGGATGAGGAAGCGGGTGCTGGACAAGCTCCATACCGTCTTTGGCGGGTCGGATGAGGACAATTACGCGCTTGGTTTGGACCGGGTGACGGACATGGAGATGTTCTTCCTGGCGTCCATGTACTTCTTGTTTCCCACGGGAGAAGGGGGTCCAGGCAAGTGTTTTGCTTCGCGGAAGCACGTATGGCTGACGGATGCACTCAAGTCGTCCTCTGATTACTGTGTTCGGTCATTTCTTGCAAAGTCTGCGGGGATTCAGACAATAATTTTGGTTCCGACTGACCTTGGGGTTGTAGAGCTGGGTTCGGTTAGATCTGTACCGGAAAGCTCGGAGGTGTTGAAGTCCATCAGATTGTCTTTCTCGGCAAATTCATTCGCGCTGGCTAAGCCAATAGCAGCCTTACCCGTGACGAACGACAAGAAGGAAGAAAATGCCCCCTTCTCCAATTTGGCGCTGGCAAGTAAGGGAGAGGGAATCTCCAAGATATTTGGGAAGGAATTGAGCACAAGTAACAGTCATGGTCATGGCCATGGCCATTTTAGGGAGAAACTCGCCGTTAGAAAGATGGACCCCAGGCCTTCGTGGGAAGCTTACCATAACGGAGGTAAACTCGCATTTTCAACCCCTAGAAACGGTACCCATGACGCGAGTTGGCCTCATGCTCATGGCGTAAAACAGGTGAGTCCTGTAGAATTTTATGGTTCTCAAACCTCGGCCAGTAAGCTAGAGGAGCGGATGAATGGTGGTAGGAACGATATTGGGTTGAACTGCTACCAAACACAAAAGCAGGTGCAAATGCAAATCGACTTTACGGGTGCCACTTCAAGGCCTTCTGTGATGGCCCGACCATTCACCGCTGACTCTGAGCATTCTGATGTTGAAGCTTCATGCAAGGAAGAGCAGGGTGGCGCAGCGAACGAGAAGAGACCAAGAAAACGAGGCCGGAAGCCTGCAAATGGAAGAGAAGAACCTCTCAATCATGTGGAGGCAGAGCGGCAGCGACGCGAGAAGCTGAACCAGAGGTTCTACGCTCTTCGTGCAGTGGTGCCTAATATATCCAAGATGGATAAAGCTTCCTTATTAGGAGATGCGATTGCTTATATAAACGAGCTTCAAGCAAAGCTCAAAATCATGGAAGCAGATCGGGAGAGGTTTGGAAGCACTTCGAGAGATGCATCAGCTGTCGAGGTCGATGCCAACGCGGAGCAATCGAACCAAGCTCCAGATGTTGATGTCCAAGCTACTGCTGCCGATGAGGTCGTTGTGAGGGTCAGCTGTCCTTTGAATTCTCATCCCGCATCAAGAGTCATCCAGGCTTTCCAAGAGGCGCAGGTCACTGTTCTTGACTCGAAGCTTTCGACAGCCAATGACATTGTGTTTCATACATTTCTGATAAAGTCGCAAGGGTCTGAACAGATGACCAAGGAGAAGTTAACTGCAGCATTTTCCCGTGAATCCAACTCGTTAGAGCCATTGTCATCTGTTGGCTAATGGGCGATGTTCGCTTACGCTGTAGTGGATAGGCGTGATACATAGGGAAAGCCCCTTTGGAAGCTCGATCAGAGTTTTGGATTGCTGCAGAGTTTCCTTAAGAAGTGGTTGAGCCAAAAGGAGAAAAATGACTTCCTGTTGACCAATTAGGACAGCAAATTTACTTTCATTTTTTGTTTTTTTTTTATGGTAAACAATCCTCTCATAAGGAAATATTCTTGAAAGTTGAATTGAGTCTGTAAGTCTATACCATTTGTGGTTGTTCTGAACATTAATATAGTTTCTCTTTATAAATTTTCCCTTTTGATGGTTTACCCTCAGTTTTTTTATTCACTTGCTTTTCCTTAATACTCCTCAGTTCGGGTTCTTCGTCGAATTATCTGTAGTTTGAAACTTTGATGTAGTACTTACAATGGAAGATGAGGAATCATTTTGCATTTAACATGTGAACGAAGCAGTTGAGTTTCCAGATTGCCCTTTCTTCCATTCGGTGCACTATCTGCGCGGACTTTTTTTTTTTGTCAGTCTTGGTTCCTGAAGTGCTCTTCCACTGAAGCGGAAAGCTGTCTCTGTCGCCTGATCAATTTTGAATTCTTCGAAGTCAGTTTTAACCTGAAAGTACTAACACGTTTTTCTCATTTGCTACGGTCAATCTTTATCACGGCCTCTGCTTTCTAGGAGGAATGAATCTGAGCCTGGTAACTGCCGTGTGCTGGTTACTTTCACAAAAGAAATGTGCGCCGAATGTGCCGTTTCGTCAAAGTGTGTTCCTTGTGGGCTGCGTTACCAGATAACAGCAAGAGGGGCTCGCATGGAGCATTGCAATGGCATGAATTTAGGTAACTTGCGGATATTGAACACTGGGGGACAGTTGCACCGAAAACGTGTGGCGGCACAAGAATTGTCAGAGTATGTCATCCTAGGCATCAAAGACTAAAAAACCCCTAAATTGGTTCTACATGAAAAAGTAAAATTGCTTATCACAGGCTGGGAAAATATAAAGTTAATCGGGAAAAAGACAAAAAGCTTGCTGTGTGAGCATTATGCGAACAATGGCACAATTCCAGTGCCAACACTTTCCTTCAACCTTTTTGCTTTTGGGAAGCAATGCTTTGCTTCGACCTTGTCCAAGAAAAAGTAGAGACACTCAATAAGTTGACATGTATCTGCTCGCTGTCCAACACCAAAATCTACATTTGTGAATGAAAATGCTTTACATTGGAAAAGCGCAAAGTTGGTGATTTCTTTATGCTATTAATCTCCCTTTACTTTTTTCACAGCAAGTGCCAACGCCGAAATCCAATATAATACATTGAATCACCAACTTCGAAAGTAAAGCTATTGGATAAATGGCAGCCCTCAGTTGAAAATTTCACGGCAAAGTGATCTCCTAATTCAAGTCCTGCAGACAACAGCCTCAATGCAGAAAAACAAGCATGTATACAGAGTGCTACTACTTGGAAGCGCTGTATATCCAAAAATTACTCTAGAAGTGTCATCAGCAATGTCTCATGTCTGTTTGTGTAGTTTAAGCGAGATTTTCCGACTCTTTTACAACATTAGCTTCCTTGTCACTTTTCCTACTTTGGCAATGCCTCGAGTAGTGTCCCTTCTTACCACAACTATAGCAAACCACCGGCTTGCCAACTGTCTCAGATTCTCTCGTTTTCGGAGATTTTCCAGAGTTCCTTATACTGTTTTTGCTGGATCTAACTTTCCCTGATGGCTGAATACCATGGATATCATAAGGTTCCTTGGACTTGTATTGATTGTGCAACTCTTCCTCAACCCTTAAATGATTCATCAGCACCTGGAAAGACAAATGCTCATAGTGCATCAACTTCAAGCAGAAATCCTTCCAAGATGGGGGTAGTTTAGATATGATGACACTGACATGGAAATTCTCATCTACCGAAATTCCAGCAGCCGCAATTGAATCTGCCATTCTATTCAACTCTTGGACTTGCTCAATGACTGATTTACCATCAACCATCTCAAATTCAATATACCTTTTGACTTGCAATCTCTTAGTCCCGCATTCTTCATAAAGATAAACTAGTCTTAGCTTTTCCCACAGATCTTTTGCATTGTGAGTTTTCTGTGAGTACCTATAGAAGAGATCATCTGACAGAGAACTCAATATGTTGCGACGGCAAATGTAGTCGTCATTCATCCATTTCTCTTCAGCAGCTTTTACTCGAGCAATTTCTCCACTGCTTGCTTCTGGTATTAAATTGGCCACTGGGCGTGGATCAGTGAGAACATATGCAATCTTTAATTGCTTCAGGAAAAACTCCATCTGTTCTGCCCAGTGGTGATAGTTCTTTCCATCAAAACGATTAATCTCAATGGGTACAAGACCCTGAACTAATGTGGCCATTGAGTTAGAAACATCATTGAGAGCAACATCAATGGTTTGCGGCCTGCAGCAATCAATTGATAAAAACCATTCAATGGCCAATCGGCAGAATGATTTTGTAAAAAGAGTGCTCTTTGATAGAGAATGGAAACAAGTATTCACTTATCATTGTGTATTGGTCAGGAGGAATCACATCACAAGTGTGGAGGATTACATCCCTGAGCCCTGACCATTATGAATATACATCAATAATCACTTAGATTACCAACATGATATTCTCACCTTAATTTTGACTCCATCTTTTTAATGGCTTCCTCTATGGAAGGGAGACTGCTGCTCAAAGCTGACCATTGGTCTTTTGTTAAGCTAATTCCTAGAATGCATCAGAACAGGCTTAGTAATTGCATAAACACGCTTGACGGCAATAAAGGGAAAACTACAGATCCAGCAAAAACATGGACAAAAATGCTTATAAAATTCAGAAAAACATACAGGACCGCAAAAATCTAGAGTGACAAAAGAAAAGTAAGATAGCAATGTACAGCATTAACATTTATGACTAGGCAGCATAACAAATAAGCAAAAACAGTTCTTGGACCTAAAGATAAGTTATAGTAATCTTCTCAGATAGTTCACGGATGTGTCATCCTTCCATATAGGCTTGAGACGAAGGTAATGGACCTTGGATGAGCAGAGAGAGAGAGAGAGAGAGACCCATCCGTGCAACAGTGCTCTAATGCTTGGAGATATAGAGAAAAGGGTAAGTAAATGTACATCAGACACTTCCTTACTTACTATGCCCATCTCACACTCATAACTTCCACCTATGTCTTGCCTCAATAATATGATCATATTTGACATATTGTTGTCTTCTACACATAAAAATTCCCAAGCCAATGCAAATCCATAGAAAGGTCCAAAGGAGAGACCCATCCGTGCAACAGTGCTCTAATGCTGTGGGATTTCAATCTCAGCACATTACAGTAAATATTTATAGTTAGAGGTTCAGAAGCCAACACAACACATTTATACAACTTTACGCAAAGAGCAGCATTATGGAGTCAATACAAGAGAAAGAGACACACAGTGTTGATAGAAACCCACAGAATTATACCGAGACAAACATACTCTTTAAGCAAAAGTCACTGAAGCAGTTGGAATTGCAGATATTAACGACATAAACACGAGTGTCAATTATATGCAGCATCAATCGGCGATCAGATAAACCATTGTCATCAAACCTTAGGAAAGCTCACAGGCAGCAAAGAGTAAGAACGACTACCCACAATTATTATACCTGAACCAGCTAGAACAAAAAGACGAGCATCACTGTAGATGTACATAGAGGAGAGAATGTTGTGCAATCACCTTTAGCACCGGGAAAATTCTTTCCATCTTTGATATAGTGGTCCCTTATCGATACCATATTTGTGCCATTATAATCTTGAAGAGTCACATACCTCCTATCTGAAAGCTACACCAACATCAAATGACGATTTAAAGTTGTTGATGTGGCTTATCCAATCACAGAATGCAGAATAATCAGTCAGCCACAAGAGGAATATAATGAAAATGTCACTAGTCAGTACCAACCGTTTTAACGGCAACGCAAGTAGAGCCTTTAGAGGTTCTGGAGCTAAGTCCCAATTGCCAACCAAGGAAAACCACGAAAAATCCAAGGAGAGACATTACCCACCAAGTGAGAATCTAAAATGTTAGATTTACAACTGCCTGTTGCACTTATCTACTACTGCCAAGTGAGAATCTACAATATTGGATTTACTACTGTCGATTGCGCTTTGTCTACTCCTCGCCAATCTTATTCAGGTGTTACTTGCAGCCGCAGGGCTTCTAGAGTAAGGATTCCTCTTTCATGCACCCTAAGTTAGCCTCAGCAAACTAGACAGCTACAATTCAAATTTGCCTATAATCCCATTTTCTTCAGCTAACAAAGAGACTGCATCTGATAAAGCTTTTGCAGAACTATCATCTTCGCCTTTTCGACTGTCCGGTACAAAAGATGTTTGTGCGTGCGCAATCCGAACCTTAAAGAAATACATATAGGCACCTCTTCGCAAACCCGGACAGCCACGGCTTTCGAACACGATTTATGCAGCTGAGTTCAATCTCGCCATGAATTAGCAGACAAAAACTAAGTGACGACCAAGAAGTTCACTTCCTCTACAATGCCATAGGGTTTCACTTTCAACCTCACAAATGACGCGTCCTCCACTTTCGCCGAGCTCCATCTTCACTTCCCTCGCCGGTGCTGCCGCGGCGACCTCGCCGGCCTCCCCTCGGACTTCCGGTTCGCCCCCCTTGCCCCCGTCCTCGCCCGCAGCGTCGGAGAGCAGGAACGACTCCAGGACGCTTCGCACCAACTTCTTGCTGTCGATGTCGGAGAGATCGAAGCCTAGCTTCTCGGAGGCCTCGTTCCGGAGCTTGAACTCGGTCATGGCTTCCATGTCGGCGCTCCGCAGGATCGCCATGACCGTCTCTTCGATCTTCTGCCCCGTCTCCATGATTGTGGATGGGCGGGAGGAGCTTTTTCAGTTTGAGCTGTGTGTCGCTTACCGAGCCCCATTATATATATCCGGCACTTTTCCTATTTCAAAAAGAGTCTTTTTTTTTTTTTTTGATAAAGTATTTTGAACGAGGATACAAAGTATTTTCATTTTTTTTAAATAAAAATCTGAAATAGATCGTAACTCAAATAAAGATTTGAAGTAACTATAATAATTTCAAATAAGAGCATCATCTTACCCGCCAAATTTTCGGTAAGTTAAGAGCATTTTCGTCAAAAAAATAATTTTTTTAGTTAAAATAGATTAAAAATTAAAAAAAAAAGTTTGAAAAAACAAAGGGAGCAGCCCTCCTTCCCTAGCTGGGGCTGTCGCCCCACCGGAGATGGGATGGGGCGGTGCCCACAGGAGGGCTGGCCGACCTCCCTTTTACTTTTTGTTTAACTTTAGCTTTTTTTCAGTTTGTTTTTTATGGGAAAAAGGTCAAAAGGAAAAGAGAAGACAAAAAAGGTAAAAAATCAAAAAAATTAAAAGACGAAAATGCCCTTGATTCCGATGAGATTAGGCTTCTCATAGGGACTAAAGATGATTATTTCAAATCTTTATTTGAGGCAATATTTATTTTAGGTCTTTTTTTTAAAAAATAAAAATACTTCAAGTTCTTATTTAATACAAAATCTACTTTAAGGTCATTATTTATGAAAATGAGAGTATTTCATGTCTGTATTTGGAATTTTCCCAAGTAATTATTATTATCTGGATATATCTTCTCTATATGTAGCGGCACGGCCAATAACCATCTTCTACCCTGCAAGAAAAATGAATGCGGGATCTGCAACTAAGTCAGAGAGGCTCATAGACATCGAAAGACTTCAATAATTTGCAAGAAGCTTAGCAAGAATCGACTGCGACGTCCAGGTGTCAGGTGTGTACCTTTGATGGCGTTTGAAGGTTTGGCTTCCCTGTTTCCTTCCTTTTGCTTGAGCACAACTCTGTTCGCCGGTCGCGCCCTCCACCTGTTTGCTAAAATGCTCGACTGCCATGAAATGTGCTTCTGCTTGCCTGGAGAGTCGTATAGATATATCCATCTCTAACGAAGCTCTTTGACTTTGACGTCGTCTAGTGATTGGATGGCGGACTCGGCTTGCGTCCTGCTTCCGGAATTTTAGTTTAGTTTCCTCTCACCGGCTATTGACCGCTTATGTTTCTCCAGCTTCTGCGGTAGTTTGAGGTCTGGCGGAATCAAGCTAGCATGTTGCTTCGTCGACTTTCCGCAAAGTTTGCTGCTTCGGTGAGACCCTTTTGCAGTAACACCAGATGTGATCTAGCCGGAACCATTGCCGAACTGAATAAGGTAAGGTAAGGTAAGGTAAGGTGATCTATGTCCAGAAAATTGAGAGAAAAACAACAGTGGTAACAAGGTTCGGAGGCAGACGACGATCACATTGATGGAGATATGAAATACATAGGATGCATTTTCCTACTGCTTAAAACTTGATGTGATCGGCTGCCCTCTTGATTCGTTGTTGTTATTTAGTCCGTTATGACATTTTGTTGGGAGCTAACATGTTTGGGGATATGGAATTCGCATCAGGAAATGGAAGTTGTTTTTGGTGAGCCGCCATCAAATGGATTTGGCACTTCTACGGCAGATGGCGTTATGGCACAGGAAACCCAATTTACCTCTCAAGGATCTGAAGTGGGTTTAGGTGGCTTGACACACATCGCCAATACGGGAGAAGCTCAAATGGTTGATGTTTCTCCCAAAGTAATTAGCAAGCGAACTGCCACTGCCAGCTGCAAAGTGATGCTGGGGAAGAAGGTGTTCGATTTGGTGTCCGCCAACCAGATGGCCAAGGGAGATGTCCTGAGCGTGGCCAAGATCGCAGGGATAAGTGGGGCAAAGCATACAAGCAACCTCATTCCGCTGTGTCACAACATCACACTGACTCATGTTCGCGTTGATCTGAAGCTGAACCCTGACGACTTTAGCGTGGATATAGAAGGGGAAGCTATGTGTTCCGAGAAAACTGGGGTTGAGATGGAAGCAATGACAGCTGTGACCATCGCTGGTCTTACAGTATATGATATGTGCAAGGCTGCTTCAAAGGATATCCAGATTTCAGACGTGAGACTTGAGCGCAAAACTGGTGGGAAGAGCGGGGATTGGTCTCGAGGAAAGTGATGGTATTTGGAGGGATACATCCAGGCAATGCTTCATTTTGGCGCTCATATAATGAACATTGGTAAGATTGCCACTGATTCTCTGTTTTATAGCCAACCTTTTCTTTTACATCTTAATCTCGTGGACTGCAAGAATGGGATGAATCATCAAAGTCGCGGTGTCCCTGTACGAGGAGCTGCTTGTATCTTAGGATTGCTCTGCATAGTGGCCTCATAGTGTCCCTGTACGAGGAGCTTCTTATGTGTGAAGGGAAGGGAACTCTGTTTTATACGCTCATAGCAGATTCTTGCTCAGGATCAAGTTTTAGGGTTGTTGGCAATTCAGTCCGTTCGTTCTTTGTTTCTTTAGACATATATATCCTCTAATAATGTGAGGGACCAGATTAACTCTGGCGTGAGCACAAAGACCTCCTCCTTTATTGCTAGATATACCAAATCATTTGGTAAAAAACGTTTGTGTAAATTACTTTTCTTGACCATAACACTAATTTTAGGGTGAATCTCCAGTTGAGCAACGATTGAACCTATAAAACGTTGAAGTAGGAAGTTTTCTCATCTTCTTTCTACTCTTACTTATTCTTATATTCTATTTATATATAGGGTTGTTCCATGTTTGTATTTGTCATTTGGAATGGTTCAATAATTGAAATAATGAGATTATTTAGAATTAAGTGTTAAGATTACACATTGAATTTATGGTAGTAGATCCACAATAAATAAATAACATGTTTGCGATTGTTCCAGAAGAGATGAAACAAAAGACACGGTAGAGTAAGGACTGTTATTATATGATGCCTACTGTTGTGGTACAGGAAGCTAGAAACTCATACGATTTTTCTCTTTTCGTATATTTTTCTAGCTATATGGATTCAAGCAAGGCCAATTGAGTTAATAACAATTTTGTAGTCAGAGTCGACTTGACTCGACCATGCAATCGAGGTTGATTTATCAAGATTGGGCTCAAGTCAACTTAGTTTAGTTTTCAACGAAGGCGAGCTTTGACTTGGAATCAACTCAATCAGCAAGTGGAAGTTTAAAAGCTCAAGCTAGGTTTGAATTCGCTCTGGAGCTTGAATTCCTAAAGCACAATATATACATTTGAAAGTACTAGTGGTTTAGAATATATACATATGTGTGACGAAACAAATAATTAACTAGATTATTGGATTAAGCCTAATCAAATGCTCGAACTTGACTCCGACTCGAGAAGAAACGAGTTGAATTCAAAGTACTGGAAGAGTCAATTTTGAGCAACTCTCAATCAAATAGCTTCGACTCTTGAGTGTGTTTTGGCCCTTATAACTAAGAAAAAGTCAAATAGCTTGACTCACTAATACGCCTTATTCTCTCGCGTTTTTGTTTAGAGCAGAAACACCCATCTCAAAGATTGCGAGCAAGTGCATTTTGTCATAGAGTTTATGAGAGAAGCTGAACTCGAACGGAAGAACTTTTTCCAATAGCCGTTTTCATGTAATCGCAACGGGATTTGATCCCCCGGCCTAACCTAAATGCCCTGACTTGCTCAACCTCGAGCACTCATTCACCGTCGGGTCGGATGATGGGCGGCATTTTTCAGAGTTAATGGGAAAAATCAAGAACTCGAACGGATACGAGAAATGTAGAAAGTACTGCTACAGAAGCGGTGAACAGGAGCTTGGACAAGGGTCAGCCATTTGTGTAGCTTTTTGGGGGATGATTCGTAGCTCAAGACAGGGGCGGCCGAAAAGTAAAAAGGAAGTGCACACGCGGCAGGGGAAGTAACGTCGAACCCAAGTCTTGAATGATGCCAAAACCCATCTCTCTTTGGGCGATGCCCGTAGCAGGCGGGTTAAGTAAGTTCAGATGAACACGAGTCGTTCTTCTTTCAATCCTCCCTTTCTTGAAGGCCCTTCGCGACACACACGAGAACATCAGCAAATGCAGCAGCGGCTCGACACCAAAGTTCGGACGAATGCAGACAATTTCGCTGCTCGACCCCGTGTGTTCGAACGATGCAGACGCCTTTCGTAACACGACCCGATGTCCAAACTTGCTGGTAGTGTAATAACATGAACAAGAATCTACATAGACGAAAAGGGGGCGAGAATATAATTCGAACGGATTAGCGTAAGCCAACTATTTCAATAATTTTAGTGTTTAAGTAATCTAATCCCCTCCTTCACGAACCCTCACGATCACCATCCACCCACTGGGGCCCTTCTATTGAGATCGATCTTTCTCATACGCGACACGCACAACGCGAGCACAAACGAAAGACGCACACACATGTGCCGGTCTGTCTGCCGTCGGATTTCGCTTCTCTCTCTCTCTCTCCCTCCCAAGCTGTTGAAGAAAGGAACCTGCTTTTTGCAGAAAATGTGTTTCGTTTCTGTAAAATTTTTCACTCCTCATCACCACCATTCTTTGAGAAATCAATACTCGCTGATTCTCTGAGGGGGGAGAGCCAGACATACCCATCGTGTACTCGATTCAAAAATCGAAACTTTCCCTTCTTTTATCCTCTGCCCCTCTTTCCTGGTTCGGGTCGGGCACCTGTGAATCCGACAAATTCGGCGACTTTCCCACATTTCCGAGCTCAGATTTTGTCGGAGTTTGAATGGAAGCCGATAGTATCGAATGCGTAACGTCCCTAGATGGGACGGACGAAGATGAGATCCAGCAGAATCCCCTCCACCATCTTCACCAGCAATTCCCTTCCAAGTCGTCTCACGGCAATGGCGTCGTTTCCTCTGCGATTCTTCCCAGCACCACCCGCGTCCACGAATTGCTCGAGTGCCCAGTATGCACCAATTCGATGTACCCTCCAATTTATCAGGTCATTCTCTAATTTTGACCCTTTGGGTCAACGGGTTTCTGTGATTTTCTGTTCACAGGGTGTTTTCTTTTCTGTGCTGCTTCATTCCTCACCTTTGCGGCATTGGTAGGTGAGTATGTCCATCAATTTGTTGGATGGTGTTTGAGTTGATTAGCTGGTTGATTTCGGCTTCAATTTCAAAATTGATATTTTTGTATGAGATAATGGAAGTTTCTGGGGTATAACTTTGTGAATCATGTGGGCTGTGGGATGAAGGAACCCTCTTGGATTATATGAAATGAGCTGGTGAAATTTTGGTGGATTTGGCTTTATATATAATGGTGTGCTCTTGGGCGATTTGGCTGCTGCTAGGTCATAAGTAACTCCTTGAAACTAAAAATGGTCCCTCCATGTCTCTAGTGACTTGTCAAAGTTGCTTCTCTGTGATGTGAACTTGGTTATGTCTAAGGTCGATTTGCTTGTCGCTCTTGCTGCTCAGTATTTTGGTGAGAGAAATGCTTGACTTGAACATCCAGATATGAGAGTCACTCGGTACTATAGTTCAAGAAATAGAAAGAATTCCAGATATATCCGCTGCCTTTTCAGCCATAATGAGGAAATTCCATCAGATAAACTCTTGCTGTTTCTCAGAAATCAGGGCAGTAGAGAGGGTACTTTTCTTGTTGTATCCCTTGCTGAGCTGGAGCATTGTAGGTAATCATCCCTTTTTTTATGTCTTTCGAGGCAAACGCATCGAAACGAAACTTTATTTTCTTAGTTGTTTATCTTTTGTTTTTGTTGGTCATCTTGATTATATCTAGTTCGGTGCCCTTAATAGATGATATTCTACCGTTTAGTTATTTAATTAAAGCAATACTTCAAGAGTACCAAAACATGTTATCTTTGTTGGAAGGTGCCAGTTTTCATGCTAGCTAAACTTATGTATTTTGAAGGACGGTTTCAACATAAATGTTGCTGTGCTTTCTAGTAACATTGCTGAATATTTCTTCCGGATGTTGTGAACTTAGAGAAGCAGCTCCTTCATGAATGCAGTTTGTTTGGCTAAACAATCAATACAACTTTCTTCTTGCAGTGCCACAATGGGCATACACTTTGCTCAACCTGTAAAACCAGGGTTCATAATAGGTGTCCCACGTGCAGACAGGAACTTGGTGATATAAGGTGTCTTGCATTGGAGAAGGTGGCAGAATCACTTGAGCTGCCTTGCAAGTACTTCTCTCTTGGGTGCCCAGAGATATTTCCTTACTACAGTAAACTCAAACATGAGGCTATTTGTAACTTCAGGCCATACAATTGCCCTTATGCTGGCTCAGAGTGCTCTGTCACTGGGGACATTCCATTCCTAGTTGCTCATCTGAGGGACGACCACAAAGTGGATATGCATTCTGGATGCACTTTCAACCATCGATATGTGAAGTCAAATCCACGCGAAGTAGAAAATGCGACATGGATGTTAACTGTGAGTATTCACTCATCCATGATCTATAGGTCTTTGTGAGGAAAAAAATGATAAAATCAGCTTTAATTAATGAAAGGTTTCTCAGGGTTGCTATAAGAGGTGCAGTGGCATTATTGGGAAAGGATTTAATTTCGGATAATTAATCATAAAAAATCATCTGGAATCCTCCTTTCTTTCATAACTTTTTTCATTCCTTTTAACATGGAAAAGTACATCATGCGGCCTTGTTAACATCCACACACTTCAGAATTACTCTGAGTTCACTGTGTTTACAGTGAGATATGCTTGTTCAGTCGAGTTTTGAACTATTATTGACTACTTTAAAGTGCCGCTAGTACTCATAATGATAGAACTGAGTCTGTATGCGATATTTACCATATAATTGAACTATTTGAAGTTCAGTATTTAACTGCAATAGAGTTATTAAGAGAGTTAATATGTCCATAAGTAATTCCTGAACTATCTTCCCCTGCATTCTGTGAATCAAAGCTGTGACTGAATGCCCACGTCCAAAACCATTTTCGCCTGTCATATGTTCAGGTCTTCCACTGCTTTGGACAATACTTCTGCCTCCACTTTGAAGCATTTCAGCTTGGAATGGCTCCTGTTTACATGGCATTTCTCCGTTTCATGGGTGATGAGATGGAAGCTCGGAACTACAGCTACAGCTTGGAGGTTGGGGGGAATGGTCGGAAACTCATATGGGAGGGCACACCACGAAGCATAAGAGATAGCCATAGGAAGGTTAGGGACAGCCACGACGGTCTAATTATACAGCGCAACATGGCACTTTTCTTTTCTGGAGGGGACAGAAAAGAGCTGAAACTTCGGGTTACAGGACGGATTTGGAAAGAGCAGCAGAATCCAGAAGGTGGGGCCTGCATACCCAACCTGTGTAGCTAGCATGGTTTGCTCTCTCTCTCTCTCTCTCTCTCTCTCTCTCTCTCTCTCTCTCTCATGCGTGCTCTAAGGTGGTGGAAATGTAGTCTCGTGACAATTCAATCTCAAGATTTCTCTAACTTTGTAAGGATGCTGGAATGTATCATATCCACGAATTGTTAATAATGTTTTTCGTGATTCTGTGCCATGATGATGCATTAGTCAATGTTGTCATAGCAAGAGATCATCAGGTATATCAAATGCGAATACTGGAACACACTAGCTACTGCATGCACTGATATACCTCAGGACCTATTGCTATTGCCATGTAACATGGCGTCTTCTCCCTTGAGCTTGGGTTGAGAAAGCCTATTCCCACATCATAGTCAAAAAATGGGCACTCGTGTGCCCAAAAGTCTTGCTGGGGGAAGGATCTCATTGGAGTAAAGTTGTTTTCTCTTCTTGTTTTTTCTTTTGGTGAGTCAACCTCATTAACCCAATACTAAAGGGAGCGGATGAACTACTTCCACCACCATACCAAAGAGACAGTTGTGATCGCTAGATCCAATTTGTTCATTTTCTTTACCTTTCCCTTTGACTTACTGAACCAAAAGTCGAAGGAAGTGACTTTCAGGAGCTTATTAAAAAGAATCAACGACTTTCAGGACCTTATTAAAAAGAATGAACTGACGAAACTGGTTCACACATGGCTTGTAGTTGAACCAACAATCATGAATCAGAAGTAGCTAAATGATGTGTGTCTGCGTGTGTCCCCAACAGAAATGAATACAAGCTGTGTCAATTTATGGTTGGGGAGGTTGTTGTACAATGAAAGACACCTTATCCTTTCTTGAAGTTGCACCTGCAGCACTCTGGCCGTTTTCATTTGTTCCTTTTACTCACGCAAGTTACATAGCCATTCAAGCCAAGTCTCAGCTACAGACTTGTCAACATCATCAGGAATCCTTATCAGATCGTTTCAATCTGGTTCTTCGTTCTAATGTATGTTAATGCGCTTCGAAAGTGGGCAGACGAAAACAGAGGGAAAGGAACAACCGTTCTAGATGTAAAAGTTTGTCACTTCTGTTGGAGTCCCAATCTCGTTCTTTCATCTGTTGTTTAAGGAAAACGTACAACTGTTGTTTCTTCCTTCTCAAGTCTTGGATTATCAATGTGGTAATGATTATGTTAGGGGAATGCATCTTCTTTCCACTATCAATCCCATTCGGTTGCATGCCGCAACGGTTGGTGCCTGTAAGTTGTCTGCATTCATCTGTGATTTGACCTCGACAAATCCCTAAAACTCTTTCTTTGAAATATAACATGAAGTTGCCTGTTTTGGTGTACAACCATGGTTTATATCAGGTGTGAGTTTGGAAGTTCTTCACAAGAACCACCATGGGTTCTCCATTACATAAGGTTGTCAACCACCAAGGAATCATATAAAACTACCTATTCGTTACATAAGTCTCTTTTCTCTGTTTATGGCAATTAATATACTGGCAAAACCATCATATAGTTATTGATCCCTGGTTATGGCACTTATACCTTTCAATCAAATGCATTTTTATTCTGGTCCTGTGAGAATTCATCTAACCCCCAATAGACCGGACGAAAGTTTTGTGCGACCAGATATGTCAACTGGCGGAACTTCAACCTATATAATTAACAAAAGGTAATATGAAATGCATAGCTGTTGCCATTTGGCTTTAATAGGAGCCAACCGGGCTAGGTGGATGAAACAGACAAAGCCTATTTGGGAGAAAAAATATTCAGTGGTTAGCCTATTTGGGACGTTCTTTCGTTTGAGTACGAGAAAAAGGCCTAATCAAGGTTTTAAATCGTGAAAACTAGTTCTTAAATGAAGGGACGAAGAACATGCAGGATTCATCCCTCTCCACATTTTCAGCATCTTCTGGAAAAAAAAACGGGCTTTTTCTTGGAAAGGAGGTCATTCGGCTGGAGGTAACCTGTCGCTGTAGCCTACGACTCCTGGTCATGTGCTTCACCTGGCAACACAAAGCTGGGAAATGATGTGGTTATATCCCTGAAAAGGCATTGAGAAGCGAACTTAAGTAAGCCAGTTGGAAATAGCAAACTTGTCTTTGACAATCCTTTGCATGAATGAGAGAGTTAATTTACAACCAATTACCATATATGAGTCCTTCATGACCAGAGGGTAGTGAACTAAGGACTTCACAGCAGAAATGGAAACCCAAAAATAAAAAAAACATAAAGGAAAGAAAATTCAACATCTATGAAATCCATTAAAAAAGGAGGCCAATTTCAACAATGCAAAGCATGCCAAGATGCTAGTTTTTACCCAAAAATTTTCTCTGAAAGAAATGAATGAGATTATATCCTGGCTGAGCACGTGTAAACCACACAAATGAAGTAATTGACGTGCATCAGATACAGAAAGATGCTAATTCTCATGATAATGGCCAAAAAAATACAGGGTCAAGCTATGTAGAAAGATGCTACTTCTATACGCAAGTGCATAAGATCGGATGAGCAAACTTTTATTGAAAGTGATGTTATTGACATTTGACGTACATCAGATATGGAAGAGTCATGTTCTTCAGCATCAAGGGGTTCTTTACCACATACTCTTTCCACTCTTCTTCATCAATTCTTCCCTCGCCTTTTGCATCTGCTTCCACAAATGTCTGTTTAAAGAGAGCAAGTAAATAAGCAGGAGAACCAGAAAAGACAGAATACTTGTTATCATACACACCACATAGAGGTCGTTCTTTACCTTGTCCACAATCATTTCTACAACATCATCTGATAGATTTAGCTCAGATTCACTCAAAAGGGCCAACACCATTTCTTTCAACTGTAAATATGCCAAAATATATGCTTAGTAAAAGAACATGAAGACTTACAATTCATTGGTAACAAGTAATTACTTTCAACAATTTTTTTTACTGTTTACTTTTAAGTTTAGAAACATGCGTCGAGTATGCCAGATCCTCGGTAGTTTGATACCTAAATTGCTAATATCAATAAACATGAAAGGATCAATCACGGTGTCTAAAGGATCAAATTGGAAAGAAACTTTGAAGGAAAAGTTTGTACATCAATGATACCAACCCCCAAGGTTTCATTGATTAGGATTGGAATACTACAAAGATTGTAGCAAATCAAGATCTAGGTTAAGAGCCATACGTTTAATAGGTTGCAGATCGTACTTGAATTGGGATTTCAACAGTCAAGATGGCATCAAATCGAGAGCGTCCACTGGCCTTACTTTTTAAAGATTATTTTTGTCAAGCACTTGGGATCGAAATCAAGAGTTCATATGAGAATAAATATTAGCAAGTTTTTACATGGTCAATTGGAGCACCTGTGGAGATGAGAGAGAGAGAGAGAGCTCTCCCCTTTTGACCGGAAGAGGATTCAAAACTCATGGAGAAACAATCTAAACAAGGAGTGAAGCGGCCTCATATACCTCATGTTGAAGCATGTTGGATTAATATGCTTACCTCCACCCGTTCGATGTAACCAGTCTGCCTTAGATCATACAATTTGAAAGCATCTGTCATAAAATACAACCTCCTTTTAGTACTAGGAAATGCATAGCATGAATTCTGAACTGTAGAACTAAAGAATATAAGTTACTCAGAGATTGAACATCCATGCGGAGAGACTCATAAAGGTCATAACACCGTAAGAATGTTTTCTACTCTGCTTCTTACATGAAGCTTTGACTGCATAAGGAGTTTTTGGGTGGAAAACTGACAATGATCGAACGAATTCCCCAAATTCAATGTGTCCATTTCGGTTGACATCAAAGAGATCAAACATCTGCAGAAGTGGCAGGGATATGCTAATTATGGAAGGAAAATTCACGGAAAAAGAAAAAGCAAGCTCCCCATAAAATGATACAGAGAGATAAAAAGTATAGTTGTCAAATACATAATACTCATTAAGAGTGACTTTTGCTGTCTTCTGCAATTAATTGATTAGTATCCATACGTGACAACTGACACAAAAAGAGGCACCAAGGTACTTATTAAGCACACATGCTTAGCTTTTTCACCAACAGAATGTGTTGCAGTTTTAACTTTTGGCTATGTCATGCTAACATTTTCCCTTAATCAGATGACCTAGATTTTGCACAATTCTTCTACTTTATTATCTCTTGGATGCACGTCAAAAACCTTCTGTAGACCTCGAGCTTCGTAGCAGGTAATTGGCAGCAGAAAAGATGTATTTTCCCCAATGAGGTTAGAAATCATACCCTATCCAGAAAAAGGCTCCTCTTCTTGCTATTTTGAAAAAGTGCAAGCTGAAGCTCCTCCTAGCACACAAATAGAAAGAAATGTTAGGTCAGACTAGGGTAGAATTGTATAGATACCATTTATTTCTATCCCCACGTGTGGGAGGGAGCAGGATACCTTGTGTATAAGCCCATCCTTGATCACAGAAGTGCTTAGCTTTTTGAATAGCTCATACAAAGATTCCACTTCACTAACAGTAACTGCAGGTGACACAGGTTCTGTCAATTACCAGCAGCCTCCAAGAAAAGGCATAACAGAGTATTAACACGTATAGGAAACTTGAGAACTCATCGCAAGCTAAACTTCCAATCAACTACATTTTTGATACCTTGATCGACCAAGGCGAAGCATGTCATCCTCTAAACTAATGCTCATGAATCTATAGAATATTTGCAAAAACATCAAATGAAATTTGTTAGCAGGTTTAAAGGAACTTGTCTATGGTCCATGTCCAAGCAGCAAAATGAATTGATAAATGAAAGTACACCATCCCTTTCTAAATTTCTTTCTCTTTTGGGATGGGCAGAGAAGTGGCAGGAAGGAGGAGGGACTTAACAGTGTGCTTCAATGCATTATCAAGTCATGAATGTGGCTGCTTGACAAAAATGGTCACAAGATTTCGCCTTGGAAACTCCAAATAGGCAAGGACAACAAGGGGATGAGCAAGGCACTCACAAGGCGTTTCAGAAGCAAGGGAAATTTGTTCGGCCGATGCACTTGATGGTTCGGCTTCAGGTGTGGCACTCTTGGTGGCGTGCTTGGAGGGAGCACAACCCATTATTTACGAAATTAAGCTCCAGTCCAGCTCAATGATTAATTCCTATGCAACAATGCTCTTTCAATTAAGACAAAAAGAATTACCTGCCACACGAACACCAGTTATAGACTGATCCATCTGGCATTTGCATCAAACGACATAGTAAAAGACTGACAACACAATCAGCTTCACACGACAAACAATAAGCATTCATGGGAACTCCCAGCTTTCCCTACAAGACAGCACATGACCAATTTTGCATGAAACTAATCCTCAGGTTGACAAGTAAAAGACGATGAAGACATAACCGCAGACGAATGTGATCGTGGGTCCAATCAGTGACAGTCAAGCCATGGTTCCAACTTATATTCATCATAACTACAACAGAGCTCGCTCGTTTTCATGTGATGGGTGTTTTTCTTCCAGAGTCTCGAGTAGGGGAGCGAAGCAGAAAAGCCATACCACTCACACCGGAACCCGAAGACAAACTCGAACCCAGAAACAGCAGGAAATCGTTTCTGTCGCGAGCCCACGAGTGATTGTGTTCCAACCTGGCTCCGGTGCGCCTGAAGATCTCACCAAACTTTCCTTCAAGCAGTAAATGAAAAATCTCTTTCCGGGTCCAAAAACTCACGAGAGCCGACGAACGAGGAACAGGTGGCGGCGTCACCTTTTCTGGACGGCGGCGGGTGAAGCGCGAAAGTCAGCGGTCCAAACATCTAGCGGGGAGTGCGTGCGAGAATGGTGAATGAATAGTGATAAATCGTACAAATAAAAATCGGCAAATCCGTGTATAGGTTATGTATATATATAAAATACGCGCCTTGTAGAAAGGCAAATCAATTTTGGTAACTACAATTAAAATTGAGAAATTAAAAATATTAAATATATGTCGGCAAGTAACTCAAAGGAGAATCAGTAATATTTAAATTTAGTTGGTGAATTAATAAGAAAAAGAAAATTTCATTCAAATAAAAATCGGTGAATTCTTATAGAATTGATAAATTTGAGGCGTTATCAAGATAAACGAATAAAATTGAGATAAGCGCGGAAACATGAATAAAAAGTTTTGGTTGTTATAAGGTTTAGAAGAACTCCGATCAGGTCTTCAACTCGTCACTGGTGGAATTTCGGTGTCAAAAATAAGTGGGTATCACGTCGGATGTTTTACACCTAAATTTCATCCATGGCGAGTTCATGACCTGATTTTGACTTTTTTAATACCTTAAATCCTCAATTGGGTATAACAAAACCTTTTAAGTTCTCGATTGATCAATTATCAAAATATTAAATCTTGCTTTTGCACTTACCCCAATAAAAATTTGTAAAAGCGGGAAAAACCAATACTATGCAAACTCACAAAGAAGTTGGTGATTTCATTAAAATGTTAATAACACATTAATAAGTTACCGAGAAATCAGATGGTTGACAAATTTCTCTACTAATAATTTTTTGACACTAATGGACGCTTTCAAAATTTATTGGCATAGGATAAAAAATACTTTTTCCTAACAGAAAAGTACACTTTCACTGAATAGATTTCTGAGATGATTGGATAGAGATCGCCGTCTCAAATGAATCATTTCCTTGCACCACCCAAAATTTACTTAAAGAAATCCCGACCCAACATGATATAACTTGATTTTGACATGAATCGTGGTATTTTCATACATTTTTTTGAAGAATTATTTTAATCAAGTTAAAATATTATAGTGATGAAACGATGCGTATTATCACATTTTTTTTATGTTGTCCCAATTAAATGACAAGCAGGACATTAACCCGTGTCACAAAAAATGCCTAAAGTCACAATGACACTCCAAATCCAACCCCTGTCATACATTGCATTGCTAACATTTGCTCTCACTTGCTCTCGGCTGTCGCAGAATTCATTTTCTGTGTCTAAAATGCCATCAGACTGCGGCGCAACTAGACAGGCCATGTCATATAAATATTTTTCCTTTGAGTTGGCTGAGAGATTGATATTCAGTAACACAGTTCTATTTATGCTGGATATGGCCAAGGGCTACGAAGCACAGATACTCTCCGAGAGCCTCCGTGTTGTGTCCGACACCAACACTTGTCCGACACTCTTTTTTTTATTATTTATTAATTTGTGGATTTGAATCAAATTAATTTGATTGAAATAATAATAAAAATGATAATTTATTATGTATATATATATATATTAAATATACAACGTGTCGGAATTCTCTAATTTTTTTAGAAATGACGTGTCAACATATTGTGTCGTGTCGCGTGTCAATGCTAGTTAGGCCAAGGGTAGCAAAATGCGTTTTGAATGGGAGGAAATTACAATAGCAAGCAAGGACATATCAAGCAAGTTCAACCCAGTTTAGTCCAAAGAAAATTGTATCCCGTACCAACTCTGTTCTGACTTTATTGCCGCTGACAAGCTCGATAAAATAGGAAGAGAAAAGAATCGATTTCCATTCATTTTTGACATTATCCAACAATGGAAAATGCTGCATTATTTGTTTGATACAAAGGCAGCCTGCAAAACAATCAGGTTGTAACTAAGCAACCCTGACAACAAATATAGGCAACAAGAATCCCAAGCAGAGCTCCTGCAAAGACTTGTGACAGCGTGTGCCCAAGAAGTTCTTTGAGCTTTCTCTGGCTGATTGGATGCCCTTGAAACAGATCCTCAACGATCATATTGAGAACCTGCAGTGATCAATCCCCATTAGGCTCGTAAGAAAATTTAACCAATCTATGTTGATGGATGGTATTTCAATCATGGTTAATGACTTCATGGCCTGCTCCTATAACAACAGACAGACCGATCAAATGATTGCCAGCAAACTGAAAAATGATTCATCCAACGGTAGCAGTGCAGTGAACAGACAAACAAAGGAAGACAGTGATAGGCCAATAGCAGGTAAGCGACTAGTGAGTGAAGAGGAAACTTTCAAATGAATATGGAAATATATTAGCAAAAGCTTCTATTAACACTAAAATCCTCCTGTTCCTACTTCCTTTTGGGGGTTTTCTAACTTCTATTGTCTCAACTGGGACCATGCTTAAGACATGCAACTGCCAAGGCACTAACCAACAAATAGAACTGCTTGATAGTGAAACTCAGATGGTGAAGCAAGTGCGTGGTGAGAGCAGTAGCCCCCTGCAGGAGGTGTAACAATTTCCACAGCGAAGGGGGGTCGGACCCCACAGGTACATGACAAAAGGTTTGAATGGATAGCTGTTCAAGGCAGCAAAGCTTGCAGATCCTATAATTTGAGGGGAGAAGGTGAAGGAGGAATTTCTAAGACCAAAAGTGGCATTGGTTAGCAAATATGGAATTCAAAGTTTTGGTTTTCTCACAAGCCCATGGGGTCTGCCCTGATCTTTCATCATCAGCAGGAAGAGGACTAGGGGTTTTTCTATGAGGAGGTTTCCTGTTCCGCCAAGGAATTTTGGGTGCCTTATTTATACGAGCATCGGGCTTTGCTTCCTTCCTTCAGCTTAGAGAATGTTTAGACTATTAACTTCAATCAATAAAGATATAAAAAGGAGGTGGCATAATAACCAAAGAGAACCAATAAAGATAAAAAAGAAGGTGGCATAATAACCAAAGAGATGGCAACGGTTAACACTTAGCCAGCCATTACGGCTTAATTGAATGCAGACTATAAAACACCCAACAAGACCTCCACATGCAACAAGCTAACTTCCCATCAGCTTGGCCCCTTAGTAGATCTGTACTGCCTATTTTTTTTTATGCAGACTAAAACTCTGAATTCTGCCAAACATGCATCTTCCACCAGTAAATCATGAGAGATGTCGAAGCGTCCGTCCAATCATCCATCCATCCATCATCAGCACAGCAGAAACTACATATCACTAGCATCATTCTTTTTTACCCCAAACTTTAAACATCACCGAGAACTAAAGTTTGTGCTCCTCTTCATATTAATTTGAACCGCCTCAGTTTGGCCAGCTCTAATTGCATGTTCAGTACTCCACAAAAAGGAAGGGACCAAGTATGAAATTTATAGAACAACATCACAGGGAACAAACTCTGACCCTGTAATACATCTGCCATGCAAAAGCATGACGCATAACAACATTTCATTAGCTTGACCAGTATAATCTTTCTATACTTTCTGAACTGACTCTAAGAAAACCAATCTTGATTCCCATCCCAAAAAATTCGCTCTACGGGACAGCACTTTGAATTCTACTTTTATTTTTACGTGACAACATATATAGAGTACACACTTTAGAGATTATATACTTCTCAAATGCATTCATCAAACTCTACCTGTCCACCAAATACTAGAGCATCCTCTGCAACTATAAGCTTCAAAAAGACTAGTCAGCTGTAGCAGCACAGACACTGCGTAATGTTTCCTGAATCATTTACAGGAAACTCAATGACATAACTGACAACACTACATAGAACACCAAATTTCCTACAAAAACTGCAATTATGCAAATTGTCTCCAGATTAAGTCTTTATCAGCAATACGTCAAACAAGCTATATGCATTAACTATTGACATAGAGAAATAAATATCTCTGACATAACAATGCAGAAAAAACCTCATCAAAGCCAGCAGCCTAATGTACACAAAACAAACAACCCTCACCTCGGCTTGCATCCCAGCATGTCGCCGCACACCAATCGCGTCATACATAACAATCGAGCTAAACCCGAGACAAACAGGGAACAATGAATCCGAGATGCCGTGACAGAGCGCCACCGACGTTGTCAGTGCAGTACAGAGAGCAGAGTGAGAAGAAGGCATCCCTCCTGAAGCAAACAGTATCCTCAAATCCCACTTCTTCTCCACGAAGAAATTCAATATCACCTTAATCGATTGCGCAACAAACCACGCAAACAAACCCGAAACAAACGTGGGATTGGACGCCAATGTCGCGACGAAAGGACTGATCTTGACCTTCGCATTGGACGTTACGCTAAGCAGAGCTACCCCTATCCCTCCGTTCTGTAAGTAATTATCACTATGACTATCAAAAACCTTCCGGGAATCGCTACAGGCTTGTATGCCAGAAGCCCATCTCTGGGTTCGCGAAAAAATCGAACCTTTGATATTCTGCAAGATTTTAACTAAGCCCCAGAAGTTGTTGTTTCGGTTCGTAAGGGAGTTTTGGGTGTTCGAAGGTGGTCTGGAAGAAGCTGAAGTTGAAGAGCTTCTGAATCTCCTAAAGTTGGAAAATTTAAGGAAGGAACAGCGTGCAGTAGCATGAAGAAGAGGCTTGCCTGAAGCGATTGTGGGGCTACAGGAAACACAGCAAAAGGTGGACTCGAAGGCGACACAATCCATCAGAAGGCCTTGTCTTGACTGCAGTCTGCATTTCAGGACAGTTAAGAGAGAGAGAGAGAGAGAGAGATCGAGAGTCTATCAGAAACTGATGAGAGCCATTTATAGGAGATGAGGACTCCGAACTTGTGGCAAAGAACGAGGCATCAAGCACGGGGCCCTTTGATGCGGAATTTTGGATGCCTCTAAAATCATTAAGTTTGTGGCAATTCAAGTTGAGGAACAACACATCGGTCAGACCCAAAAAGGAAAATGAGTCTACACATAGTTCAACCGACATGGAAAAATTAGTTCTTACAAATACGGGTTATATTAATTATGCTCCATAGTTAAGCATGTCATGATTAACGTGATAATCGTGCCGATACTAATAGGAGGCCAATCAATATTGACCATTATTCTCAAAAAGTTGATATATTTTTTGAGGGGGCGTATCGGTAATTAATTCATCATAAGGACGAGAAATCACGGTATGACTAAGATTGTGAGATTAATGAGAAGATGGAGATAGGTTTCTTATGAGCAAAGCTAAAGTTTAGCAGATAAAATGAATCTGTTGATGATCCAAAGTAGAGAGAGCATGATGAGGATCAGTTGACCTGGTTATCGGGTATACTGGCCAGTAAAGCCCAAGTTGCAAATGCACGAACAAATCCCTCCTCCATCTTTAAAGCCCAACCCACCTCGGGCTCCAGCTCAGTCGACAGAATGGAATGGAAAACAGAGTTGTCTCGTTCAAGTTTCAACGGCGTGGTTGGCTTGGACCGTGGAAACTTGAAAAAACCAGGGAAAAAGAGAGCGCGTTGTCATTGTGATCATACGTGGGGAAGTTCTCTGATGCGTTTCGGTTTTCTTCCCCACCGACCCGGTTCTCCTCCTTCCTAATATCTTCGCAAATTTCTCTCCTTTTTACTTTTGAACGCCCTCTCTCTCTCTCTCTCTCTCTCTCTATTAGCCTCACGCGCATTTCTGTCAGCAACAACCGTCAGCAGGAAAAGCTCTGCGGCGATATCGCGGCGATCCGAGTTCCGAGCTTGAGCCCCGGCGATGGAGAACCTGATCACGCTGGTCAACAAGATTCAGAGAGCCTGCACGGCCCTCGGCGATCACGGCGACGAGAGCGCTCTTCCTACTCTCTGGGACTCCTTGCCTTCCATCGCCGTCGTCGGTGGTCAGGTCTCTCTCTGTCTCTCTCTGTCTCTCTCTCGCTCTGAATCTCATCGCGTTTGCGTGTGCCCATCTATTCCGGTACCTGTACGTGACACCCGTTTTCTTATATGCACGTCGTTCACGTCGGAGGTGTCGGATGCTTCGTCTGATATTGGCTTTTGGGCGATGATCGGCTCCTGTTTTTAATGTGTCTCACCGGTTTTGGTTCTTCACGAGACAGGATCGATGCCTTTTGCTGGCTTTCCCCTTTTTGCTTGTTGCTTTTTTGGGGTTGACCGAGACATTTGCATCGGTTGGTCAATTTCGTTGTTGCTTATTGGAATACTTTGCTGCTCATTGTTCGATGATCAGAGTCTTTGCAAGCATAGATGTTGATCCTAAGCTGCTATTGCCGCTGTTGCGAGTTTTCCGACCCTCTTATATTAGTCTTAAAGCTCGCCAATCGGATCGATGGATTAGAATATTTTTCATTCATCCTCGATACGAGATGGTGAGTCATTGTGCTGACTCAATGAGATAATGACTGTTGCTCGATCTCAGTCGTTCTCCAATGCTTTCTTCACTGCCTGCAGCTTTGAAGTTCAAAGCTCTACACTCTTTCTCCGGTTAACTGTGCTAGCAAACTTGATGAGTAGAAAAATTATGATGGTAGCTTAGAACTTAAATTGACATAATTTTGCCAAATCACTTGAAAGGCCCGAAGTTTTCATTTTAGGCAGTTAGGTTGCCTATTTTTTAGAGGACAACGTCTATTGAGATCGAGTTAATTTGCAGTTGCTTAAAAATAAATATATCGCTGATTATTCATTTTGGAAATTCACTGTGTGCTGATACTGGCGTTCCTCAAGTTACCGGTAGTTTTCCTGTTTCTGATAAATCTTGAATACAATTAACATCTTTAGAATACCTCCTCTGCTCCTCCCTCTTTCTTGGAGGTAGTTGAGCGTATACGTAAAAGCTGAAGGGTTATGATTGATAAATGCGCTTGACCATTTTATCTGATCTTTTTTTATTGTAGAGCTCTGGGAAATCTTCAGTTCTGGAGAGCGTTGTTGGGAAGGATTTTTTGCCTCGTGGATCAGGTATTTTCTCTTTGGGACCGTGCACCCTGTCTAATGATAGTTTCCTGGTTTCTGGCATTTTTCCCCTTGGTGGTTGGATCTTGGATGTGATAGGAATCCTTTTTATGCAGGGATTGTTACCCGGCGCCCTCTTGTTCTGCAGCTTCACAAGATTGATGAAGGACGAGAATATGCTGAGTTTATGCACCTCCCAAGGAAGAGGTTCACTGATTTTGGTACACCATCTTCACATATAAGTATATTTGTTTGAGCTTTTTGTTATTAGCTATTCCTTTCTGTTCTCATTTTCATTGAGCTAGCTATTCTTAGTAAAGTCATCATAAGTTGTTCTTCCATTGTTTCCATTTGTGCATATGACAGAAATCTAGAACACCAAATTTGACTCTTTGATTTGTTTCCTTTAGCTTATAGATGCTTATCAGTGTTGTCTGTCATATAGCTGCTGTTAGAAAGGAGATCGCTGATGAGACAGATCGTGAGACTGGCCGAAGCAAACAAATTTCCAGCGTTCCTATCCATCTCAGTATCTTCTCTCCTAATGGTAAGACATGAGTGATGGCCATTTATGGTTCTTTTGTTTCAAGAATTGGACAATAGAGTGATGATGTTAGGTCTTTGTACATTTGAAATGGATAATTTCACTGAACAACCAAAAAGGAATGTCCACTAAAGTTTTTCCCGAAAAAAAAAAACTTCCAGTGTTAAAGGTTCGATCAACTTGTGCTTTTTTCCTTTTTGGTTCACAATTACCTCTTCACATGTTACTTTACTGGTCAAATGTCCATTAGATGTTTCAGCTTTCCAATGCTTACATCCAATGTGCAACCTTTGCAGTTGTGAATCTGACTTTGATTGACCTTCCTGGGCTTACAAAGGTTGCAGTTGGTGAGTCGTGGTTTCTTTATTCTTTCATTTTTGGTAAACAGTTGTTTCTCTATGTGTTATAAATGTTTAACAGCCAAATTTCTTTTTTTGTATTGAAGAGGGTCAACCCGATAGCATTGTGCAAGACATTGAGAATATGGTTCGGTCCTATATTGAGAAGGTAAGCATTATTAATCTCGAAAATTGCTTTTTAAGTTAAATGAGACTGGAAGAAGATAATCTTGAAACTGGTTCAATAAAGAATGATATGAACTTCATTTTTTTTACATTAAGGCAGAATACACGTCAGAAAGCATGCACCAAAAGCACTTGATAATGATCACTGCATAAATTTTCCGTCACTTGCATTTGGTAAATTATACAGTGGAGAAGTTTCTCATGCCATATTTAGCAATCACGATGTCTTTAACCACTCAATTTGGTGAATCTTTTCATGGACAAACTTAATTCTTCTTTCTATCTTTTGCTTTCTTGGGTTGAATCTGCATGGACGAACTTTGTTAAGCTATTTACTTTCCTGTTTCAGCCCAATTGCATCATTTTGGCAATATCCCCTGCCAACCAAGATCTTGCTACCTCAGATGCAATTAAAATCTCCCGTGAAGTAGATCCTAGAGGTAAGTTTAGGAGAAGAATTAATGAAATGTGTCGCTTTGTTTTGTGGCACTTTTGAGACCAATCTTTTCTCTAAAACGTGGATGGATAGACTAACATCTAAGATTAATTGGCTAAGGAAATAAATGAGCTAAAGGAAAAGGAAGGAAAGAGTAGAGCGGATTTGGTGAATTGAAGTTATGTTGACTTTAAGAAGAAGTAGAAAAAATAGTAGACAGAAGAAGCATACGGTTTTGTCTTCCTGTAGTGGGCCTTGCCTGTGCAACATGAAATTGGAAGTGTACGTAGGGTGGAAGTTCGATTTATCAACTGGATTGCGACAAAGTCTGATTTATCAGCTAAGTTATTTAAGCATCCTGTGATACATAAGATGTAGAATTGAACAGATACATTTAAAGAATGTTATCATATCATAACATTAGTATGGATCTCTAGTCTTAACGCGTGGCTGCCTGGGATGCTTTGACCGATTGTTACCTTTACCACCTCGAGGCAATTTATCGAGTTAGTAGAGGGTGCTTACTGTGAGTTCTACATTTTCTTTTGATATCAAGAGGATTCACTTATTACATTTCTTTTTTACTTATGGCATAGATTATCTGGTTGGGACTCGGGGTCGTTAAAAACAAGAAATTAGACATTGGAACTTTCATCTAAAACCTATTAGTCCTACATGTGATGATTTTCTGTTTTAAAGATGATTGTGCGAACGATATGTTCTTTTTCTGTTAATGCTCTTAACACATAAGGGAATTGACTTTATCTTTGTATGCACGTCGATTTTAAGGTGAAAGAACTTTTGGAGTTTTGACAAAGATTGATCTGATGGACAAGGGCACTGATGCAGTTGATGTAAGCTAGTTCTTCTCAATTTTTTTATGACGTTAAATGAGCTGAGTGTATGTTAAGTATTCGTTGGTGAAGTGGCATATCTCTCCTCTTTGTTGGATAGGCGACGTACTTTGTCTTTGAAATCACTTCAATTGATGCATTCAGTTCTGGAAACTTAGTGTACAGTCTTGTTGATTTCCTTTTGACACTTTGCCGGAAATCTTATCCTTAAATCTTCCATCTTAGAAAGTTGCACTCTGGGTCAATATGGAATTTTCCTTTCTAATCAAACACTAGCTGGGAACAACAATGAGTCAATTCTCTATTTCCTTTTATCAAAAGAAGAAGAAGAAGGAATTAGTCAATTCAAGTTTCCACTGTCGAGGAGTTGGAAACATATTTCATCTTCCCTTAAGTGAAGTGCTAGCAGAGACATCAGCTAAGTATTTGCTTTGGTATCGGTGAAGGATTTGGTTTTAGACTTGGCAAAGATTGGGATTTGCCAGACATGATCCAAGCTTCATAAATAACTTTCCCCTCTATGTGCTAATTTTGCTTTTCCCAGTCCAATGTGACAATCGGTAGGTTAAGATCAGGGATGATATCCAAAAGTTCTGCTGCACTGCACCTGAGCCTTTTACTTTTGAAATATTTAGCAATGAATGTCTTTCACCAACATTCTTCATTTCTCTAGATCCTTGAAGGAAAATCATACAAGCTCCAGTTTCCCTGGATTGGTGTTGTTAATCGCTCTCAAGCTGATATTAACAAAAGTGTAGACATGATCGCTGCGCGACGTAGGGAGAGAGAATATTTTGCTAATAGCCCAGAATATCGGCATCTCGCTAACAGGATGGGTTCTGAGCATCTAGGGAAGGTGCTTTCTAAGGTATGTGAAAACACTGAGCATGAGTTTCATAGTTCTCTTTCCCTGAAAGAAATAGGTTGTCTTTTTTTTTCCATTCTACAAACAATAATCTTGTGTTTTTCAGCATTTGGAAGGTGTCATCAGGTCAAAAATTCCAGCCCTTCAATCACTTATCAGCAAGACAATTATTGAACTAGAAACAGAACTGAGCCGACTTGGGAAGCCTATAGCGACTGATGCTGGAGTAAGCATGCTAAGTTTGTTTACATACCTGTTATTTATGGAGTTGCTTTACTGTTCTGATCCTGCTGTCATGTCCTTTTCACTTCTATGGATTTGTACTTCAGAGTTTTACGTCAGCATTCTTTATGTTTATATTAGATTTTGCCAGCAGTAAAGTAATGTGATCTATAAAACGTACTTGTATTAATGCAGGGAAAACTATACATGATCATGGAAATATGCCGTGTCTTCGATCAGATATTTAAGGAACATCTTGATGGCGTGTATGTACTCTACTTATATAATTTTTGTTGTAAATATGGTCAGTGATCTGTTAAAATTTGTGTTGCTTCCATATTTCTTATGATCCGTTGACAACTGATCTCTACAGCCGCCCTGGTGGTGATAAAATATACAATGTGTTTGATAACCAACTTCCCGCTGCAATGAAGAGACTCCAATTCGACAAAAATCTTTCAATGGATCATGTGAGAAAACTTATCACAGAAGCTGATGGTTATCAACCGCATCTAATAGCTCCGGAACAGGGATATCGTCGCCTTATTGAGTCTTCCTTAGGTACTATCAAAGGTCCTGCTGAGGCTGCTGTCAATGCGGTATGCAATATCATCTAATTTTGTATCACCCAATATCGACACTTCTAATTCCAAGTGATAATCATTCAAGTCCCAAGGTGTACCGTTTCCTTAAACAAATATGTAACTGGTTTCTCCAATATATCATGTATGGAACTGCACTCTACCGCTCAGTCAGACATGCCAACAGTCCACTAGTGTGCACACTCACCCACTTCTAAATACAGATGCGGGCACAAGTGTGTGCCCCCTTAATTGCTTGAGAATTACTGAATAGCATGTTTGCCTTGGCCTTCTTGATAACAATGGCTTCTTTTTTATTGCTGAATTAGGTACACGCGATACTGAAGGAGTTGGTTCACAAGGCTATCAGTGAGACAGTGGCAAGTCCCATCCTGTGACAAAACTATTTTTTTTATTTTTCTGCACGAGAATTGCCCAGAATGAGGCATTGACAGCAAGTTATTATCATAGGTTTTATGTTTAGAGTGTTCAATTATGATTACTATATATGCATTCTATTTTCTGTTTAAACTATATGCTGAAATTTCGGTAGAAATGCTCAATATACTTTTTGTTTGGTGTAGGAATTAAAGCAGTATCCCTCTTTGAAGGTGGAAGTTACCACTGCAGCTTGTGAATCTTTAGACAGAATGAAAGAAGAAAGCAGAAAAGCAACACTTCAGCTAGTGGACATGGAGTCTGGTTACCTGACAGTCGAATTCTTCCGCAAGCTTCCCCAAGATATTGAGAAGGGTGGAAATCCGACGCACTCGATTTTCGATAGATATAACGATGCATATCTCCGACGAATTGGTAAGTCATGGGGTTATGTATATAGTGTTAGGTCCCACTAGTATGAGGAATCGTGGAGAAAATTTTCAATTTGTTCGCATTAGAGTTCTGGGCCTAGGCTTTATTTGGCCTCTCACACGTTATGGAGTGAGTGTTTGTCTTTGTCAATGAGGCGTTTTAAGGTTTTAGTTTGTCCTTTTTCTTGGATTCATATTAAGAGAAGCTAGATTCATCCGTTATTTCTGGAGACTGAAACGTTTAGATCTATTGTAAATTGTAAATAAGTGAAGGTTTTGGTAGCTATATCAATTTATATTGGTAACATCTCCCTGAACAACGCAGGGATGACCGTGCTCTCATACATCAACATGGTTTGTGCAACTTTGAGGAACTCCATTCCAAAGTCCATTGTCTACTGTCAAGTACGCGAGGCCAAACGTAGCTTAATGGATTATTTCTTTGCTGAACTGGGTAAAAAGGAGGTAAAGATGATTGGATCTCCCTCTTTTTCTTCATTGTCCCTTTTTTTATCCCCCCACCATTGTCCTTACCCATTTTCTGAATTTTGACTCCCATCCTCGTTTTGGGTTCTCTAATTTGCAGGCTAAGCAGTTAGCTTCTTTGCTGAATGAAGATCCAGCTGTCATGCAGCGGCGTACCTCCCTCGCTAAGAGGTTGGAGTTATACAGAAGTGCACAGACAGAGATTGATGCAGTTTCATGGTCCAAGTAGAGGGGTGCCGATTACACATTGGAGTTTAAGACGGCTGCGATTCAGTTCTTGGGTTTCGGAGATTCCGATTCTTTATACGCAGATTTTAGTGTAGGGGCAGATGGCCTATTTGCCATGCGTTTCTTGGTCATTCATTCGAGGGATGTTAGCATATTAGCTTTGCCTGTATACTGTCCATTCTTTGGTAGTAGACTTCACATTTAGTTCTTTCTAAATCCATGGACATTTTTCGCCCTCTAAGAGTCGCCATTAATTTTGGCAACGACCCAGACGCCCGCACATGGATCTATAGAACACAAACATTGACGAACACTCATACAGACCATAGGCGGAAATGTTTATCCACGCACCAGATGGGGAAATGGGTTTACAAGGTTGATGAGGTTGACAAAGCATAAATTCATTTCTTTTTCAACTGAAAATCGCATTTTTTTCGCGGGTTGTTTGGGAATGTCTTCAATGACAACACAGGATTATATTAATTATTCGCTTCATAATTCAAAATAGCAATGAAGCTTCAGCTGGATGCATTCCAGCTTCCACCTAATTATGAATGAAGATATTTAGCAGGAAATGTGTGATTGAAGTCCATAAACTGATCTATCTTGGGAACCCGGCATCCCTTTTGCCGGGGGTTTGGAGGTGAACCTTTCTGCTGTATCGTACATTGCAAGACAAGTGGATATCAGTGCCTATTTGTTGAAATATTGCAATGGAAAGGCTGAACATCTATTCTCTATGTGGCTGGTGGGCCTCCAAAAGGCAGAGTCTCAGGGACACTTAGGATGCGCATGAGAACGTTTCTGTGCCCGGGAACTATTTCTGAACAGAAATGATTTTTTTTATTCTGTGCCCGGAAACAATTTCTGAGTATTTGAAGGCGTTTGATAAACTGTCCAAAATTTCTATTCCTAGAGTAGAAAAGAATAGAAATGCGTTTGGTAACTACACAAAATTTCTGTTCCCAAATAATATTTTAATAATATTTTGAATTGTTTATTTTTTTCTTTTTATTCATTTTCTTCTTTGGCCATGGCCGGTGGCCGGCGACCGGCCACAGCCCAGGGCCGGCGAGGGCGTCACGGCCCTCGCCGGCCGCCGGCGGAGGCGAGGGTCGCCCTCGCCGGCGAGGGCGAGGGCTGGACCCTCGCCGCCTGGGCGAGGCGGCCTCGCCCAGATCGGGCGAGGCCGAGCCTCGCCGTCTCGGGGCGAGGCCGACCTCGCCGTCGCGACCGACGGCGAGGCTCTGCCTCTCCCGATCTGGGCGAGGCCGCCTCGCCCAGGCGGCGAGGGTCCAGCCCTCGCCCTCGCCGGCGAGGGCGACCCTCGCCTCCGCCGGCGGCCGGCGAGGGCCGTGACGCCCTCGCCGGCCCTGGGCTGTGGCCGGTCGCCGGCCGACGGCCGCCGGTCGCCGGCGACCGGCCCAGCCCAACGAAGAACAAAACAAAAATAAGAAAAGAATAAAAAGAAAAAGAAGAAAAAAAACTGATTCTCAAAATTGTGCCGAGAAACAAGAAGCAACTTTTTTTTGCTTCTTGTTTCTCTTCCAAAACTATTTCTCGGCACAAATTTTTGAAAAAATGTGCCCGGGATCAAAAAATTTACCAAACGCATTTCTGTTCCCAAACTATTTCTGGGAACAAAAGAACAGAAATTTTTACTATTTGGCACGTTACCAAACGGGGCCTTAGGTGCCCAAAAATCTTTCCCGTAAAAATTCACGAGGCGTGGCCTCTTGCATGCTCTCTTTCTAGTGTTAGCGTACATGATCCCTCGCTACGGCATCTGCCTTAACAATAAGAACACGCTTAAATACACATACCACTGAGAAGAGAAGGAGGTTGAGATATCGGTTCTTATAGAGTAGCCAGGTTCTACAGAAAAATTATCTAAAAAGTCCTAAACTTATTGCACTTTTATCAATTTAGTCATAAACCTTTCAATTTTACTAATTGAGTCCTAAACCTTTTCACTTCTTGCTAATTGAGTCCATTCAGCCAATTTTGATCGGAAATTGCTGACATGGACGTCGGATTTTTCACCAAAAAAAACAGAGGAAAGGGAAAAAACAGTAAAAATTTAGAAAATTATTAAAATATTATTTTAAAATATCCATGTTAGCACCATGTGGCCGATCGATGTCCACGTTAGCAATTTCCGATCAAAATTGGCTGGATAGACTCAATTAGTAAGAAGTGAAAAGGTTTAGGACTCAATTGATAAAATTGAAAGGTTTATGATTAAATTGGCAAAAGTGCAATAGGTTTATGACTTTTTGGACAATTATCCCAGGTTCTACGATTGAGAAGTAACTACGGGTTACAAACAAAAAACAAGTCTATTGCATGGTGACGTTCTCCTTTATTGGCTAAACTTATAGGGTAGCATTAACTTTCAATTTTTATTTCCCACAAAACCCCATAAGAAGATAAATTTCCAAAATTGAACTAGAAGTAGCATAAAATGGTAATAACATTGTTAAAGTGAGTCGAAGGATATATTATGTACCTCGTGTGGAAAAATTTGATCTTTCCCACAAGTTTGTGCAAAAAATGACTTACTGACGGAAAGATTAAGCAAGCCCATTACCGTTGGGTAGTTAGTAGCCCTCCAAAATTTGGAGGGAAACATGATTACTAACTACCAGCTTTGCCACCCACCCCTCTCCCTAAGCTTCACATACAAGAGACTGATACCTCTCAACCGCCAATAGTTCCTTCACATTCCACGATCTTACTTCTTGATCTTTGATCTGGTTTCTCTCTTTTCTAGAAACCTTAGATCTAGTTTCAGCTGCACAGTGCTTTAATGGCAGGTTTTGGATCTTGGGTCTTACTTGCGAGGTTCATTTTCAGGCTATGCGTCCTCATTTTTGTGCTGGAACATGAAATGTTTGCAGTGGCTGATGGCGCTGGATCAAATAAGGAAGGATCAGAAGAGTGCAGGACCGATCTCTCAATCTTGCTTCCTCCACCGTACAGTAACATTTCCCAATCCAGACTGACCTGCATGACCGTTTGGAATACTTTTGTCCTGAGAGTGAGTTAACTTTAACTTTAACCACATCGGTGAAATTTCTTTGACGGGACTTTGCATTTTTCGATCTTGTTTGGCCTGTAATGAGGCGATGTCTGGAAGCCTCTTCAGGGTGTTTATTGGTGGTAGAGTAGACAGCTGCTGTCATTCTCTTTTTTCTATTTAAGATAACTGAGCCGAATTAGCTTCTTATGGACGCAGAGGCGCTTATTTTTCAGGAAAAAAAGAGACATAGTTGCCTCCGTTCGATGGGACCTTGTACTAGTTTGTTTTATATTGTCTGAACCGAAAGTAAATTTCTGTATTTAGTTTCTTTTTGGAGTTGAGCAGTTAAGCTGGGGGACGGACCTTGAGTAAATTTCTTGGCAATTGACACGGTAGATTTTTTCTGCTTGTTTAGTCAGATTAGACTGGATGCCATAAGCCACGGATTGCAATCAAACACCCGCATAATTGGTATTTCTTAAGCATTGTTAACGGGTCTCTAAGTTAAGAACTAGCAAGTCATAATTATTTGCCATTTTCCTAAATCTTCTAGTTTCAAGAATTGTCTGGATGCATCGGCCTACAAGCTATCCTTGAAGGCATGTTCCAATTTGACAGAGTTCTAGTACTAGTTTCCTGTTGAAGGAACAGAGAAGTCCTGCTAAAACTCATAGGAAGGCATGAACTTGCACTTGATAGTGGCAGCTAGTAGATAGAAGAATTAAATCGAAAGGTACTGAAGCATGACCAAAAGAAAACAATTATATTTGCTGAGAAACATCAGAGCTAGATCCATTTTCACCATAGCAGAACCACCCCTTGCTGACTAAAATTCTCATTTGCCACAGCATTACCAGAGTGAAGATGGCACTATGACCATTGTGTTATCTGCTGTATACACCACGGGATGGGTTGGAATTGGTTTCTCCAAGGATGGGTTGATGGTTGGCTCTAGTGCAATGGTTGGATGGTTCAACAGAAAAGGCCAACCAAAAATCATGCAGTACTACCTGCAAGGTACTGTTGCCTCTAAAGTTATACCAGGCAAAGGTGAATTGCCACTCAGTGGAGTTCCAGCAGCTGTTGCACTCCACTCCTCTAGAATTTACGTGGCTTTTCAGCTGAAATTGAGCAAACCTCTTGCCAGACAACCAGTCATTTTGGCTTTTGGAACTGCATATCCGAAGCATCACCGACTTACTCATCATGTCGATAAAACAGCAATCTATGTCGACTTTGTAGCAGGTTCATGGCACTCTACTAGATCTCTTATCCTCCCTTGATTATGCTCTTTCCATTTTGAATATTGCAACACCAATTTCAGCTTTGGAGTCTTTCATCTTATTGCTTTGACTGAGGGTGGTGAAGGAGTAAACGTCTTTGATGAAGCAATCAATATATATCATCTGAACTAGCTAATGTTGTCTTTCCAAACATATAATGTTAATTTTGAGTTAATCACCATTCAGTTTATAATTACCATCTTTTGCTTTATTCAGGATCAGCTGCTATGGCACAAAAGGCATTAATGTTTTTTTCTTTCAGCCAGATCAGTGACTGACTTTTTACTCTGTGCAGGTTCAACGTCACCAGGAGCAAAATATGTGAGGGAGAGAAAGAGAACCCATGGGGCATTGGCCCTAATTGGATGGGGTCTAATCCTTCCCATTGGGGCTATAATTGCCAGATACTTCAGGCACAAGGATCCCCAGTGGTATTACATTCATACAATTACACAGTTCATTGGGTTTATCATCGGGCTAGCAGCTGTAGTAGTCGGACTGCAACTCTACAATGAAGTTCATCCTGACATACCAAACCACAGAGGAATTGGGATTTTTGTTCTTGTGCTAACTATTCTTCAGGTTCGCTTAACTTGATCATATTAAATTCTGAAAACGCGCTGAGTTTGAGATCATGATTCATGCCTCCAAAATTTGATACCCCATCACTTGGCAAATTTGCCCAGTGAATGTGGCTTCTATAACCAAATACGTGCTGCCATTTGGTTACCTATAACGAAAACTACGCCATTGGAAGAAAGGTTTCTCTATCCAGCTGATTGTGATGAATTTGACAAGTCCTGCATGACAATGAAAAGACCCAATAGATCATAAGGAGTCGATATGAAGTGTCTCATCGGATAACTACATTTGGAAATTATGGTGCTTACTAGACCTGTCAAATGGGTGGGTCGGATCGGGTTTAGGTTGGGTCATAAATGGTCTGACCCAAATTGACCCATTAACCCATTTATGACCCATTTATGCGTAATGTAATTTTCTTAACTCATACCCGACCTGACCTATACCCAACTCATACCCGATTAGATCCATATTGCTAAAACACTTCCATATTTAATTAAATTTAGGAAAATTCATACCTAAACTGAGATGAGAGTGCGAAGTGAGTGAGCGCAATGTTAAGTAAAAGCGAGAGAGATGAGTTGAGTTTAAGTCAGTTGTAAACTCATTTATGATCCATTTACGACTCATTTATGCCCATTTAATACTAATATTAGACTTCTACCAATTTATGATCAATTTACTAAATATAAATAATCAATTTATGATCTATTTACTAATATATGGGTTAAGAAATGGGTTTATGACCCATTTTGACAGTTCTAGTGCTTACTAATCTGAATGTGTTATTCTATTTTCAGATATTGGCGTTCTTTTTGAGGCCGGACAAGGATGCCAAGATTCGAAGGTACTGGAATTGGTACCACAGCTGGGTAGGAAGACTTACCCTCTTCTTTGGAGCAATAAACATTGTGCTGGGGACAGAAGCAGGGCATGCAGGGAATGAATGGAAAATAGGATATGGGTTTCTAGTCAGCTTGGTTATAGCAGCAGTCATCGTTCTAGAAGTCTTGTTTCGGATGAAAAGAAGAAATTCAACGAGACTTGACGTGCCTTCTGCCTTCCAGATGAATCCCATTGAAGAAGCATTGCCAAATAAAGGTCCGTCCTTGGCTTCTATTTATATTACTAATTGATTGTTGTTAAGTTACATATGAATTATTTGAAATAGGGTGACACTGACCAAACTCAAATTTTGCATTGATAAATATCATGAGAAAGCTCAGAAGTGAGGCCGCCATCACACAGATAGGAAGTGAACTATAGACCTACCCACAAGCCGATGTCAATTTTCTCCTGCAAGGATGTCCCAATATGTTTCTGAATGTGCGGGTGTTGCTCATCAGAAAGCATACCATTTCAGCTTCAGCTTCCTCTTGCAGGTTCTTCAGGGTGTGCAATCTGCTTCTCCTCTTTAGTGACTTCTTCTAGTATCAGAATATGTATGTAAAGTTTTGGTGCTTTTTTTTTTCTCGTGGTGTGGAGTGTGCAGGTATTACGTTCATTTTCTCACCTATTTGATTTTCGGATGTGTTTGAGAACAGATGCATCATCGTGAAAAACGGAAAAAAGAATAGGGTATGAACGTATGAGTTTTTCTGAGTTCAAGCTTCATTTAAAAGTTGCTTGATTGGAGGAGGAAGATTCGGAAAGGCAGAGTGGTACAAAGTTCATATACGACTAACATAGCCTGTATAAGTAGACATATACTTCCGTTTTTACCATGAATCAGGGGGTAAACGATATAACCAACAATAACAGAATGGAATGCACTCGCCGTAATAAATTGTAAATAAGAATCCGTACTTTTCAATGCTAAAACTTCACTTTGCAAAAGCATGACAAGAATGATCCTCATCTCTTTGCTTATGCCCATTTTTTCACCACCAGGCTTACACCAATTGTGTTGCTTTGTTTATTCATGAGCAATGTAGCTTCATTTTATTTTCAGACAAGCAAAAGAAATAAAAAAAAATACAGGGAAGGGCAAGAAGGGATGCGATCATACAAGAGAAACCCACAAGTTATGATAAAAATAAACGAAACTAGCTCTCAAACTGAATACATGAATTTTGCTCTTTCAGCAACAACTTACAAGACGGACTTCATTTACAATTGTTGTATACATAAAACTTACATTGACTAGATAATTCGGATCCACAAGTGTGTGACGGTCTACTACAATGTCGATTTACCTGATTGTAAAAGAAAACAACAGATTTGCTGTGCTATGGCAACCTGAAGGGGCATTCAACTTATAGTGCAGCAATGCAACAAATACAGCCGCAGCTCCCACTTAATAGGAATCGGTCGAATCACAAAGCTACCTTTCTATTTTGACCTGCACATCAAACAGATTAGGCAGATGAGCGTCATTAGAAAGAATCTTGATCAACACAATAGGTTAGTGACCACCCCGCAAACTTCATAAGCTGAATTATCTCTAAGAAGACACCTTGTCAGACATATTGTTCAGACTCGTAGAAACGTATCGAATTCACTAGTCACCCACATTCCTCCTTTAAGCTACATTGAATGCATCGGACTTGAATAAATGCCATAAGGAACAGACAGAATGCGCATAAACAAGGGACAGAGGATCAGTACGAGGATTCTGATCAATGCAGGAATATGCGAATCATGTCGGGAGAAGTCTAGGTAAGCATTCAATATTAGAATGCAACCCACGCCTTTATAATCAACCCACGACCATACTCAACAAAAGGATGCCAAGTATGGCCAGATCAATGTACAAGAGGTTGCGAAAGTCGCAATGCCACAACTTGAGCAAGGACTGGGGCCCTCTTAATTTCGGAATTAGCTCGACAAAAATAGTCCTGCTCAGACCTTTTACTTTCAAACATCACATCCAAGTCCCAACATCAAACAATCAACACAAAAACCAGAATGCAGGCATGACTAACGACTGATCACCAAGTTTCCAGACAGAGCATAAGCAGTATTTCCTCCACAAACAAGAGACCGTTTGAGCAAATGCAAAAGACTGAAACTGATTTTTAGGAGGAATCTTGAACCCGTGCAAATTGTAACCTATGCGCCAAAAATCAGCTAAGAATGGACCAACTGCTACGAACCCAGAACCATGAAAGTGAGATTGACATATAAGAAATGCTTTCATCAGCTCCCTCTGCTGAATTCCATGAAACAGAGAGCCGCTCCGGTACATTAAGCCACATCCCAACAAACCATCATGCACCAAAACGGCCAAGAAGAGCCCCCAAAAAAACCCTTTTTTTTTCCAATTGAAGGAAGAACTTCGAGGAAAAGTGGAGAAATTTCTCCACTTTTCCTCTAAGCTAAGCTACCATTGTCAGGAAAGCAGACATGGTCAGCCCTGTAAAGAACGAAAGCCAGCTAGGGTTTTCAGGAGGGTTTATGCTGGACGGGTTTGTCCGGTCGGTCCAGGATACTCGGGTCGGGCCGCAAAGGCCCAAGACCTGGACATGCAAATCTATGTTGTTCGTTTTCGACGAGGAAACCGCTTACGTAAATTTTTTATTTTTTTGCCCAATTCCCTGAGGGAAAATTTCATTTTGGTACCTAAAGTGGGGCCTTTTTCTCAATTTGATATCCAAAGTAGACATAGTCCCAATTTGGTACTCAAAGTGCTCATTCAGTCTCAATTTGGTATCCAAAATGGACATAGTCCCAAATTGATACCCAAAGTATCCATTTAGTCTCAATTTGGTACCCAAAGTGCCCATTCAGTCTCAATTTGGTACCTGAATTCGCCGGCCGGTCAAATGCTCATCGGTCGGCAAGAAATTTACTGTTCCGGCTACCGGAACAGTATTTTTTTACTTTTTTTTATTTTTTTTCCTTTTTCTGTTTTTTTTTCTTTTCCTTTTCCTTTTCTTTTTTTTTCCTTCTTCCCTCCGCCGGCCATAGCCATGGCCGACGGAGGTCGCTGGCGTCGGGTGAGGGCGGCCCTCGCCTGGGCTGGCGAGGGTCGGCCTCGCCTGTGTCGGGCGAGGGCTACCCTCGCCTGGGCGGGCGAGGGCCGACCATAACCAGATCCGGCGAGGGCGGGGGATCCGGCGAGGGCGACCCTCGCCGGCGTCGGGCGAGGGCCGCCCTCGCCGGCAACCTCCACCGGCCATGGCTGTGGTCGGCGGAGGGAAGAAGGAAAAAAAAAAAGAAAAGGAAAAGGAAAAGGAAAAGAAAAAAAACAGAAAAAGGAAAAATAAATAAAAAAGTAAAAAAATACTGTTCCGGTAGCCGGAACAGTAAATTTCTTGCCGGCCGGTGAGCATTTGACCGGCCGACGAACTCAGGTACCAAATTGAGACTGAATGGGCACTTTGGATACCAAATTGAGACTGAATGGGCACTTTAGGTATCAATTTGGGACTATGTCCACTTTAAGTACCAAATTGAAACTGAATGGACACTTTGGGTACCAAATTGAGACTGAATGAATACTTTGGGTATCAATTTGGGACTATATCCACTTTGGGTACCAAATTGAGAAAAAGGCCCCACTTTGGGTACCAAAATGAAATTTTCCCAATTCCCTGACTTAACGGCTCACTTTAGGTCCCGTTTCAATTATGCTTCAATTTTTTTTTTTTGTTTTAAAAGAAACACTAACTTTCACTTTAGTACAAATCTACTCTGTTAATCCTCCGTCCAAAAATCTAAATTTCAGTCTAAGCCGCAAGACGTAAATTTTCATTCATGAGCTACTTTGAAAGATCCCACGTGCTAATTAGAAAAAATTATACATGCAGATCATGTAGACTTTGCATATTTGGTACAAGGGGGATAGTTGGTTTTTAGACAACAAAAAATTGGCAATAAATTTGAGATTTGATTTAAAGTTTGAAAGCTTTTTAAGGGAATCAGTCCTTTGTCTTTTGCAGACCTTTTGTACGGGCATTCTCCGATATTGACGAAATTTTTCTCAACATTCTGATGGAAAAGATATTTGCTTGCAAACCTTTTGTCGGTTTTGAAGCTCTGGCTTCTGGGCAAACGTCGTCACCTTGGCAATCGGACCCTGTTGGGAATATTTTATAGAGGTTTGCTTTGATGCGGGACCAAGACAAGTCGCCATGAAGTTTGACTATTTTTTTTCCGACCAAAAAAAAAAAAAACTCGCCATGAAGTTTGACTTTAGTAATGGTAATATATATTAATAGGGTGTTGAACTTGATAACAAGCAACTTATATTTGTATATATGCCTGTTTCATTCTTAAGGCAAGTCCCTTCAGAATCATGTACATCTTAGTCAATCTCTTTGTTCTCTTCCTCTTCCAGAGCAGAACCGCCGCACAGAATTGCTCGGTCACGGCTTGCGGTGGTGGCAGCAGCATCCCGATTCGCTTTCCCTTCCGTTTGGAAGGCAGTCGGCAACCCGAGAGCTGCGGGTACCCGGGCTTCAAGTTAAGTTGCGACGGCCGAGGAACAACAATCCTGAGACTTCCTCATTCCGGTGAATTCTTTGTCCGCGAGATAAATTTTCCCATGCAGCAGATACAGCTCTATGATCCAGGGGATTGCCTCCCTAAACGACTTCTTCAGCTGAATCTTTCGGATTCACCATTTTCGGCGAGTTATTATGAGAACTACACGTTCCTTGACTGTCCGATGAAGCTCACGTATTCGGCCATCGCGTGCCTCAGTAACAGTACTCGCACGGTTCTTGCATCTTCCGATGAGAGCTTCGTGAAGACTATGGCCGCGGTCTGCAGCATAATGGTCAGTCGACCAATCCCACTGTCTTGGCCCGTTCAATATGATCAGGGCCCTTCAGATTACCTGAATCAGGATCTTCTGCTCTCCTGGATTACGCCTGACTGCATAGATTGTGAGATGAAGGGTGGCATGTGTGGATTTGCGAGCAATGGCAGTCAAAACGTCGGTTGTTTCAGCATCCCAGCTACAGGTGACGGTTTTCTTTTAGATCCTTGGCGTCGTGACCTGTTAACTTCATCCAACTTCTTAACCATATGATGCTACGAAGTTTGATTGAAAATTTCATCTGACTGTCATTGCCTCACTTAGACGGGTCGGGATATTCTTTGCGGCCCCAGTACAATGGTCCTAGACCTGGTGAACACAGTTGTATAGTTTCCTGCAACTCCATTTTGTATTGATTAGGACACTTCACAATAAACAATCTCATATCTCTGTCGTGGTAATAGACTTCAAACTCAAGAGAGCTATTTTAAGTATTCCAGGAATTTTCCTCTTCCCATAGATTATAAGCAGTGATGGCTATCGCACGCATTGTCAACCATATTAGAGAACTAAAAAACGAGCTCTGAGACGTCACTTCCTTGCTGTACAGGATTGCACAGCTATCAATTCGATTGTATAGTTAATTGACTTCTTCTCTATGAGGCCCACTCTCAAGCCACCATGCTTCTTATGTTCGCCAACATTTATGCTTTCTGTCTTCAATGGTTTCTGCTTTCAGATCGAACAAGTAAGGGTCTCCTGATTTTCAGGATTATATGCCTCACAGTTGCTTTGCCAGCTATCATTAGCTCCATCGGGATCGGGGTCTTCATATGCTGCACGGACCGAAGACGAGGCAGTAACAGGGCTAGCAACTCGCTGCAGAGCATTGATCCAGCCGCGGTGACCCCACAACCAAGCATTGTGACGGTTGGCCTGGACGAATCCACCATCGAATCTTTCACAAAGATAGTACTTGGCGAGAGTCTTCGCCTTTCAGGACCCAATGACAATATTTGCCCGATATGCTTGGCTGAGTACCGGCCCAAAGAGATCCTAAGGTGCATACCCAAGTGTACACACTGCTTCCATGCAGAGTGCATCGATGAATGGCTCAAGATAAGCAGTATGTGTCCGGTTTGCAGGAACTCTGCGTCACCAGTCCCTCCTGATGATACTTGATGGATCTGTAACTTTTTCTCGCTGTACTGGTGTAAAACCTCCATAACTTACGGCCATTTTTCTTCTTTCAACTTTCTTTAAACTTACAGGGTTAATCCTCTTAACCACACATTATTTTGAAGAAAAGATTTGATTCCGGGTGTTTTTTCTCAAGAACATAAACTGTGCATCTGCTTACAGAATACATCGAGTCCATGCTTTCTTCCAAATAACAAAATGAGGGCGCAAATCTTGATGGAATTTAAAATAATTGACTTTAACAGGCAAAGCCACACGACACACTTGTGAGAACCTCCATATTTCGACCCTCGCATTTGCAGTTTATTCATTAACTTTCCCAGATCGCTTGTGTAGAAAGAGAATTCAGTTCCCATCTTCTAAAAATGAAATTACTTCGAATCTCATGCTCTCCCCTTACAATGATCATACTTGTCTATTCTTAAGGCTAAATAAAGCTCAATGCACCGCCTTATTTTTCTCAAAATCCTGTAAGGAGAAGTATGGACCTTTTGCTGACACGCAAATATGACTACTCATGCGATCTTGACCATCATTGACATGCTCATGCTAACTGCTCACGACTTCTTCAGATGACGCGTGAAGCAGAAGGGATTTTAGGAACCATGAAATGTGCATGACCTAAAACATGAACACCAAAATGGATTGCAACCATCCCAGCAGAAATATATAGAGAACTCAGTACAAGTAGTGTTCTATCCTCAACTCAAAAGCATCAAACCTGCCTCGAGTCAAGATATCATACTCTCGTATTGCAAGTCTGTTCAATCAAACCAGGGTAGGAGATCAGGCAATGCAGACTCACTTACTCAGCTTCCTCATATTAACAACAGTCCCCGTATTCTCGAAGTCAGCCTTCGGTCATGAATTATCTACACCACCAATTCCACCACCATCACCGTCATTATTAGTGCATCCAAAGTTGGCCTTCACTGATCCAACAACACCACTGCCATCGCCATCACCATTAGCACCTCCGTGCATCACTGTGGTGGCAGAACTGTTGCCTTGCTTGCCGTTCTTGAGAGGCGAGGGCTCAACTCCATCGCAGAGTTGCTGCACTGGCATGGTGGACATGAGCAACAAGGCCAAGAGCAAAAGCGATCGACAAGCCATATGCAGGTGCGTCAAGGAAGCTTTGGCTAATGTTGAGTATCAGCCCAAGCTCATCTCAGTCCTGCCTGAGAATTGTGGTGCCTCCATGACTCTTCCTCCCATTGACAGCAAAACCGACTGCTCCAAGTAATACTTGCCCCCCGATGTGTGATGAATTGAAAAGGCATGAATTTTACTCACTTGTCACGTTATTACTGACTGGATTTACCCCATAAAATTCACAAAATAAATCCGTGTAATTTTCCAAAAAATGCGTTCGTGTTTGGATGCAGGGCCATAATCGAATCGTGGATTTATTGACTTATACTTCTGATATCCAAGATATTATTTCAGCTGCGGTAGAAGCCAAAGACTCTTGGAGTAAAGGATACTTTAGAACTTCGGACGGGTGAATCTGTACTGCAAGGCCTTCGCCTGCGGGCAATCATCTTGAATGCAATGTCTTGATATAATTCTAAAGATCAGAGTGACCCATTAATCAAGTAAGAATAATGTCTCAATCTTTGCGATTTGCATTGATGATAGTCGCTTTTCGTTTCCCTTCCCCCTCAAGACACGAAATCATCCTACGCTTTTGAGTATACAACCCAGGACAATAATACTGCAAGTAACTGCAAATTCGGCCATAATTTCGAATATATAATCTTCCAACCTATCCTCTTGCTCTCGGCTGAGGAACATATCTAGTGAGGCAGTCAAAGAATTACGTGAGTTTTTTTCTTATCAAAAAAAGAGAGAAAACAGAACTCTCAAAACTCATTGTTACTATTATAGTTCATAGTCGCTCGAGAGAGTTGTGGTCATCATATTCAAAAGTACATTTTGACCATTGATAGCAGGTACAGTCCATATACGAATATGTCGAGTCTCAACAAAATGATTCTGGTTTTTTCACCTGCTTCTGGTTGGGAGCAACATTTCTCCCTGTTTTCAGTGTTTCGACGAGATGATGCTGGGAAAACAGAGCCCCCAACGAGTGTTGGCAGGAAAGCATTCTCCAACTTCAGTTCTCAGCCAAAGAATGAGATGTCCAAAGATAAAGATGAAGAAGGCAAGAAAGGATGAACAAGAATAGGCGAGATATATGAGTAATCTAATCTTCTCACTGTGCTTCGTGTTTCAACAAGTCGATGCAAACTAGGTTGGGACTACCATATGAAAGGACAATCTGCCATTTTGACCTGATTATGTTAGCTGGGGTTCGGGCCACTACTTTTGGGGCTACATGGATAGGCTCCAATTTAGTGCAAGTTCACTCTCTAATGTGCTTAAAATTTGTTTATGTAGCAGGTCGGTCGATTGAACTCGCGTCGTGTTGGTCTTCCAACGAGGTGCTTATGACCTGAGCTTGAGCTTGCTAAAATGGGTATCTTCCATATTTATCATTAGAAAGTAACAAAGAAAAATGGTAAATTTATGAACAACGGGCAATAATAACGTTGAATATAAAGATATCGATATTAAGCGAGCGAAATTCAACTGATTATGCACTTTATTTTAAAAGAATAGAGCTAAATTTATTAAGAGCAACTTACCAACAAATGTGACAAACTTTTCTTAAATGTTAATCGGTTGAGAGGCCAATTTGGCAGATCGATACTGCTCGTTTTTCAAGTAGGATAGAATCTCTAAATAATCTAAAATAGACAGCCTCTGCCTGAAAAAGGAAACGCCAAAAAAGAGAGTAAGAAAATAAAAAAGGAAATCTTGTGTGGAAACGGCGCAGCACATTTGCGTATCGGGCTTTCGGTGAGCGGAGGAACTCGGGACTTCACCGCTTAGCTCTGAGCAGTGGCGGCATGAATGAAGCTTGATCTCGATTTGGCCGTCCGCGAACTGCTCAAAGGCGTCGACTTTCATGCGCGCTCTCATCGTCGTCGTCGTCGACCACTTTCAAGTCTTCAAGTTTGCTTGTGCCGCTTTTATTTGCTTTTCCTTAGTGTTCGGCCGCTGATGAAATCAAGAACCGCAGATTCGAGGTTCGTCTTTTCCTTTGGAATTGAAACTTGAGCCGAACTGGCGCGCCCCTTTATTGTGCTTCCATTTTTCTCGATACCCTTTTGAGTTATCTTTCGCTGTGATCTTTAGTTGTCTGATGAGACCAATTAGCTCGCTTTACGTTGAGTATAACTTCGTGAATGAGACATGGCTGCACCAAAAATTCGTTCTTTCATCTGTCCAGTGATTCGCATTGACTAAACATTACTGCTTGGTGTTCAGACCAAAATACAAAAGTAGAGACATTTCTTGATTGATGAAGTAGAAGGAGATGGCTTGTAGGCGCAGTTTGTCCGCCACCGGGACCTTAATTGCCAGAAGGCTCCGTCCGTCATTCTTTCACTTTCACCATCACAACCATGATGAACCAATTTGCTGTTCGCCGGAAAGGGATTATTCGTCTCAATCCACTTTGATCAACTCATCGCCCCGTGCTTCTTCGGGATCAAGGAATCTTCTCAGCCCTCAATCAATGGGGAGACGGGGTTTGTTGTTCGTGCCGCCTCCTGGGATCAGCTCCTCTTTGTGTAGATATATGTCTAATGCAAGTGGAGATGACAGCTCGTTTAAGATTGATGACTTCGTTAGGGAAGCAACCCCCGAGACGGTGATGGATGTGTTCACTTCCCAATCTTCTGCTATGAGCGAGGTGGCACTTGCTGCGGCAGACTGTTCTTACCCTGTTGCGGGAATTGAGTACCTGATTGGTGCATTGCATTCGTTTACCGGCTTGAATTGGTATGGCATCTTTAGCCATCATGACAATTTTGTTTCCTCATTGTTTCGATGCCTAGTGTGGTTCTTTGCTGCTCATCAATGAGTGACTGGCTCAGGCTTAGTCACTGATGCTTAATTTAGCTATCATGCTTCTAAGCTACCACTGGTCCACTATGCTTCTTCATAGATACTTTGTTCGCAAGATCTACATGTGATATTTTTATCTGATCCGCCAAACACCAGGTTGATGTCGCTAAATCAAGTGTTGTCTAAGGTAAACCATATACAGGAGTTTACTTGTTATTTCAAGATAAGCAGTTTCGTGTGCTTTGCTTAAGTAATTTAAGACATGTTCTTTTTCTGGTGTGGAAACAGATCAAAGAAGTGAATGTTAATGCATGATAGGCAAAAGCTGGTTTAAGTTACCACCTACCTATCACCAAAATGAAAATGTTGCCTCAAGAATATCATTTCACTTGTTTCCCTTGAATCAGGTGGGCATCTATAGTTTTGACAACTGTATTAATCAGAGGAGTGACAGTTCCACTTCAAATAAATCAAATGCGCTCTACTGCAAAACTCAGTGTAATTTTCAAGCCCTGTTGTGTTAGGCATTTGGAATTTTTAATTACTTCATGTATTTCATTTTAGTCTAATAGCCAATACAAAGATAATTATAATTCTTGTTATCCATTTTTTGGCTTTAAAATTGATGAGTGACAACTTGTATTGGAGAACTCTTGCCAATGATGCCTTATCCCTACCATTTCAGATTAGCAGCTTTTTTTGTTGTTTTACTAAACCACATGGTGCTTCAATTTACTTAATGTTAGAAGAGGTAGTACAATGATCATGTGCCTCTCCATAATTGTTTTTGTCATTTCATGTCATGGTGCAACATACTTAACTTACGGTTGGACGATTCTTGCAACCTAAATATGTTGAAATGTAAGACCTAAAAATATTAAAATATAACTTCAATGTGGAATAGTCAAATTAACATTATGCGAATTCATCAAATCACCTTTTATGTAATTGCAGAGTGTAAACGTGAACTAGAGAATCTCTATACGATACATTTGGATAATATCATAGAAAGAGTGGAATATGAGGATTTAAGCCTTTGAACTTATAAACAATAAGGGGAGAGCTCTACTTGGAATGAATCCTGACATGCAAAATTACGAAAAAAATCATATTTTGCTCTTCTTTAATATTCCTATGTTCAACATGTCAAACTTTCTAGTCGCCAACGTAAGTTCCGGTCTAATATTTAAGATGCATGTTTGCTTGCTTCTGAAAGTGCTAAAGAAAAAGATCTTCGCTTTACTGAGCAAAGCACCGCCAATTCTGGCTTTGATGAAGTCACAGGATGCCTAAAAGTCTTCCCAACAGCAGGTTGATTATTGCATCATTCCTTCACTGGCTTAAGGATGTGATAACCATCTTGAATTAAGAGAGAGAGAGAGAGAGAGAGAGAGAGAGAGAGAGAGAGAGAGAGAGGAGGAGGAGAAGAAGAAGAAGAACGGATGGGGCCTACTTTAGAGGTTCTTACTACCATTATTTCATCCACTCTTGTTATTTTTCTTCTGGTGCTCAAGGGATAGTGATTATCTGCTTCTCTTTTAGCTTTTGAGTTGGATAGTTTGCTAGGTCTGTACTTCTGTTTCTAGATGATCTCAACTTACATTTGGCAGTAACATCTGGAGCTTCTCATACTTTGGCCCTCCTATTTGTATAAATGATGAGTAATTGGTGTCATGCAGTTAATGAGACCGCGCGTGGAAGAGTTGAATCGAACATTGAGGGAGACGGTGAGTTGTTGTCTGTATTGCAGTTCATTATACTGTTTGCTAGAAGTTGGAGCATCAGAAGCTATCCTGAAAATGATTGTGAATTTCTACTTGATGTTTATTGAGACATGGTCTGCTATGCTGTTGACTGTTAGTCACTGAGATGCTCCAACAATAGCAATTGCTTGATTGCTTTTCAAAACACTGGCTGGCACAGCAAACAATCTTTTAAAGTAAAGATGCCTTTTTATTCTAGAATTTTTAATTCATCATCTCGAGTGGCGGACGTAGCTCTCTCATTGAGCTCATCTTCTGATGTCTGGTCATCTTAATTATCAACAGTGAAAACTCACTACTTTTTGGTGCATAGAATATTAAATATTCTACAAGTGAATGACCTTCTACAAGTGAATGACCTTAGTCACCTTGTGCGTGTATTTTGACTCTGCAGGCAAATGCCCCTGATGCTGCGTCCAAGTACCTGCAAAGTTTCACATCATTATTCAAAGAGTAAGCTTTTCCTATTTCTGTTTAGACAATCTGTAAGTCAATTAATGTTCCTCTGGTAAATTTTGTGTTTCGATTATTAATGGTGTGTGGAGTTTATTTGGGTGTTATAAAATTATACATACATTAGTTAAAGTGGTAGTTGAACAGAGTGGACAAGCTTTCGATTCTCATTGTCATCACTTGCAAAAATGAAGTTGAGCGATTGAACTCTGTTATGGCTTTAATTGGAAGCATGATGAAGCTGACTGTTCTGGACACGAGAAAAGGATGAGGACACAAGCAGTGAAAAATAATTAAGTTAATTAGCCATAGGAAAGAGCACGAGAGCACGAGCTCAGTCTTTTATGTACAAAAATAGCTGAGGGAGAAAGAGATGGAACTTTCCTTGTGATGAGAGAGAGAGTGGTGCCAATCTAAACTTCTGGTTCTAAGTGGATTTGCTAGTTTGTCCCCATTAAAGGGTTTTTCCTGTCATGAATTTGCCTTAGAATTTTCTGATTGTGACCTTGGTCTTTGCAGATATGGCATCAGTCCATTCACTCCTCTGAAAGGAATCCTGATTCGAGGTCCCATCTTCATTAGTTTTTTCTTTGCTGTAAGATTCAAGCCTCAGTTCATGATGTATGTGCGAGATATTTGATTTGCAATTGATGTTTACAAGGCTCCTGCACTGAATTGATCTATGTAGATAAGAAACATGGCTGAAAAAATTCCGTCTTTTGAAACTGGTGGAACTCTCTGGTTTGTCAATCTGGCTACTCCAGATAGCCTTTACGTCCTACCAACCCTGACAGCTCTGACCTTCTGGATTGCTGTGGAGGTTAGCATTTCAATGTTGTTTAATTAAGTTCTGCAAAGCTAAAGATCTTGGATCATATTATCTAACGAGGTAGTATAAAGTCTTTAGAATCTATGAGCTATTCACTTAGCTTGTATGTTGATCCAATGTGCGTTGACCGCACCTCTCAGCTAGCACCTGGAATTTCACTTTAAGATTATACTTTTGTTCGTTCTTTTGCTTGCATGCATAGATTTCTGTCTGATAGACTGACAGAACTAAACTTTTCTTTTATCAGTTCCATTTGGAAGAAGGACTCGAGGGAACTGCTGTGGCTGGTACCCTGAAAATATTCTTTAGGATCCTTACTGTTCTCTCAATTCCAGTTATGATGTGTTTCCCAAAGGTATTATGCCTAGGACTATGTTTTCATGGTTCTGCCCATATCAATAGTCTTTTGTTCACCTGAATGCAAATCTGAGACTGCTCAAGCATATAGCAGATGAATTGATGGTAACAGTAATCTTTGATTTTTGTTTTTGGGGTAATCTAATGAGGGGAGTGAGGGGTTCACGATGCAAGGGAAGACTTCATGTTTAGCTTCAATACTAAGTATACAATGACCTATATGGCTTGAATAATGAACACCTACTTGCCCAGTATTGTCAAATTATGTTCTGCATCTATCACATGAATCGTGATTTTCTTTCTGATAGTTCTAACTGGTTGCTTGTATTTCTAGCTGTTTGTTCTTGCTGATAAGTATATTGATAGTTAATTTTACTTTCTTATTTCCTTTCTTCTGGTCTCAGATTTTGACTTTATTTAAAAGTTCTCCTTTTCCTTTCTCAATTGCAGGCGATGTTTGGCTATTGGCTTACCTCCAACCTATTCTCCCTCGCATTTGGGTTAGGTCAGTTCTTCTAACTGCAGCATTCACTTTTATATCGTCACCTTCAAAAAGAAGAGATATGAGAATGCAAGAGGTCCAACAGTACTCCACTTTTAGAATTGCCTTAAGAGAATAAGTTGCAAACTTGGTGAATATTCATATGTGGGGACTGCTTTCCAAAGCCTCTGGGTATACAATTGATATGCTTCTTTCATGTTCCTTGTCCTTGTGAAATTAGTCACCACTTATTCTTGAAAAGCTCCAATTAGAAACCTATGTTGGATGCAAGGTAGGGACTTGGTTTCAGTTTTTATATTTCATATCCGAAGTTGGTGATATCCGAAGTTGGCGTAGAACATGTTTCATTTAATAAAAATCGAATAGGACAAATAAATGTGATGGTATTGTCTTCGGGCTTCATATATAGATTGCTCTCCCCGTTCCACTGTTGTGCTAAGCTTGCAGACGGTGAAGAGCCCAAATAGTGTATGGCAAATGTTGACCTTCTGAATACACTAAATTGGCATTAATCATGCCAAAACGACGGAAGTGACGGTATATGTTCATCTAGCATTATTGAATATGTAGACTGAAAATACATATCACATTAGACAAGATCGGCAAACTTGCAGCACTTAAGTATGCATTTCATATATTTTGTAGGCTGGTCTTGAGGTTTGGAGTTGTCAAATCATGGGATCTTATTCTTCGTTGCAATGACATTGTGTCTATTTCCACTTGTTGCAGTTGTACAACAGCCAGGGGTCAAGAAATTACTGAAAGTTCCTGAGATACCGGTTTCACCTATTTCTGCATCACAGCAACTCTCTCATGCCCCTAGCTCAAGAGAAAAAGATGGAGGCAACGGAACAAAACTAAGATAGGTGTGACATATAAGTTATCTGCTCAGTGTAGCATTTATTTGCCAGGTGTAACTTTGTCCTTTAGCCCGTTACTCGATGAGAGGACTCTAATTTTGTTGTAGTCCCCACCCCAAGGCAATTTGTTTTTAGACATTCTTACTTAGCAAGGCAAAATGAAATTGCTTGATTATTTTCAGTTTGCTGTGTAGTGTGTATTGTCAACTGAGTCAAGTAAAATTGTTGCGACTCTTATCTAGAACAATGATGAGCCATTTTGACCTGAGTGTTATTGTAAAAAGTTTGGAAGGAGAATTTGATGATGATAAGAAATTTCCTTGGTCATTTATGTGATTTGGTGTTTGAGCTGTTCTTCTAAGTCAATATGGGTTAGCTTGAAATAGTCTAAGTTCATTCTCCATGCGTGTGGAGAAATCTATTGAACTTTTCGCAATCTCTACAAAGCTTATAATTGTTCATTTTTCAGGTTAATTAATTGAAATTGGAATCAATATTCTCTTAGATTCTTTTGACCCGAGCGCAAGCATGCTAAGAAACATAGTTGAATGCTTTATGTTGCACGAATATTGCTTCAGCAAAATTTTGCATTCCTGAGGTGAATATTTTATTGAGCTACCATTGTTTTAAATGTAATAAGCACACAATGTGCATGCAATATTCTTTTTGGGGCTAAAGGAAGCATCATCTTATTTAAATTGAAATGCACTTTGCTTGCAGATGGTACAATGGGGTTGGTTTGCGTGAATTCTTCAGAAACAATCGGTCGCATCCCTGGGGGTTCTTGCCTGTTTAAATTGCTGCCTGGGAATCTTCAATAACTTGTCATCTCTAATGCTCTCGATAGTGTGATGAACTTGATAAGGTGGTCAACCCGATTATTTCACTGCCTTGTAACATCATATTGATATTGGAATGGAAGTCAATAGTAAATTATGGACATTTTCAAAGACTTTAGGGAAGTGACTACTGCGCTCCAGTGTTGGTTCAATAAGTCTGCGATTTGGTATGTAACTCAATTAAGCTGCTTTGACATGACAGAACTCAGCTAAACATCACGGTAATAGAGGGCATGCAAGAAAATCTCTCTTTTCTCGAGGTGAGGTATGGTATTTTACAGCAAGGTCTGAGTCATTTACCGAGATCAAGACACTACATCATATTGTTAAGTTATCTATTTGCATATCACATCCATGTAGAAACATCTCTAACTATGCCACAATTGAGCTAAAGAGTAGGAAGAATCTTTAGTAACTGCCACTGGCTGTGAAATCAGGTTCAGCCGGCTTTTGAGGCATGAGCGGAGGTAACCTCTGTGGCGTCTTTGAGCTACCACTTTTCCTTAAATTACTCAATGCTTTGGCTGCGAATCTTGATGCATATAAAGTAGCAGCAAGGCTTGGCGAAGCGCCACCATCCTTTGCTAAAGCATCATGTAACCTGTCCTCTGCATCGCGCAAAGCCTTATCGTGCTTCCTCTTGCAGTGTCGGCGCCAAGCGGCTTGAATAAAGCAAGCTCCCCATGTTCTCCATTGTTGCGAGTACAACCTGAATGCACATATATCCGAAAAATATTACCAAACCCTTCATTCTTTATATAATTATGTAAGTTCCGTACAATGGAAAGGAAAGTTCTGCGAATATGCATGGCTGGAGGCAATCTTTGGACCTGTGTAGAAAAACAATGAACAGGATACCACAGAGAGAAAGGTGAGTTTCGAGCTTTGCCTGAAAGTATGTTGGAGCTGCTTGCTGTGAAGACGCCGAAATTGAGAGGCCACAGACTTCAGGTCATAGGCAGTGAACGCGAAGGCTTCTACCTCTGTAATAGCTTCTACGGTTCTCGTTGAGGTGGGAAGATTGGAGGAGGAATTTGGATCCAATGCCCAAGTAAGCAATTCCTCTCCACAGAAATCACCTGCCTTTAAATAGACTGAGTTGAAGAATCCTGTTCTTCCACCATTTGTGGTCATGGTCACTATCCTGCCTCGTATGATGAAGAGCATCTCGTCGACTGGGTCCCCCTCGCGCGCAATTGAGCTCTTCTCTGTGTACAGGACTGGCTTGAGGCGATCGCACATTGCGTCCAGCAATTGTTCATCCATTTTCTCAAACATGGGCACCTGAAAGAAACCATAAGTCAGGCAATGCGTCCAAAACTTTCTGGATCAATATTTCATGTTCAGCATCGGAGAGGTCCAATTGTGTCAACAGACAGAGTCGAAAGAATACTCACTCTCATTAGAAGGTCCAGGCAAAGGTGACGCTTTATGTCTCGACGGAGATCTTTAGGGAGGTTCCTGATCAAAGATTCTTCCTCGACACCTCTCGTCTCTTGCCATTTGTACTGTTCGTACCTCCTAATTCGGTCCTTCAAACCCTCTGGAAGCATACGGTGTGACATCCATTGCTCTGCATCTCGCCTCTTCACTCTCATCTCCTCTACTCTAACTGTGGTGGACTGCAGATATTTCTGTGACAACAACATGGTTTTTCTGGGAATCTTAGTTCGACGCACCCACTGAGGTTCTTAATTTCATGTTCTTGCTTAAGTTCTCAATCTTATGTATTGAGTTCTCAAATTCAATCATATTGCAAAAGTGGGCTCTAGGATCACTGCGAGTTCAATGTCATTCAATGTCCTAGTAGTGAAGAATAACCGAACTGGAGCAGGATCGTAGAATACCTGCATATTGCCGATGAGCAATGAAAACAAGACCAAGCCGGCTATAGCTATGCTGACAGCAAAGGCAATCTCCCCCTCAAAGGTGCTTGTTTTTAGGTTTTGACCCAAAGAGCTGCACAAAGGGTGACTTTAGAAGCTAGTCCTCTTAACCAAGGAGGAAAGCGGCAATGAAGTTAAACGTACCTAAGATTGCGCAATCCCCACCAAAAGCAGTAGAATAACTTCTTTGGAAAGTCTTTTGTCTCCACCACGCGAGACTGGAGGGCATCGGTGAATATTCCAAAGTTGAACACTGTCGAATTCTTAATGTCATCGGGTTCAACCAGAGGACAAGCAGTGTCAAGAAACTGACTATTGTTTTTCCATTCAGGGCTGCAGTATAAATATGAAGAGTCACAGCCTTGTTGTCTTTGACACTCCTCGTGCCAGCAACTTATTTCTCGGTCGATCGAAAATAAGTACCAAAAGGCTCCAAATACCTGGTAATTCCAAAAATAACACGACGGTTCCAGCACAAATTAAACTGATTGAAAAAAAAGTTCAGAAAACCAAAGATATAAAACTTGAAATAGATAACTTACGTGACTGGCTAACATGTAAAGCAGAAGATTGAAGGCAGCCCCAGCCCAGGCTGTTTCATGAAGTATACCAGATGTTCTTGTCACTTCCTTGTACAGTGGATAGATCCTCATAATTCTCGGTACATATTGGCCGTAAATGATGAACTTCAGCCACTCCTTTGTCATTAAAGGAACTGACCCGTGGATTGTGGGAATGATAACAAATATGACAACCTGCCGATCGAATAAAGGGTCCGTAAAGTGAAGGACTAATAATAACTCGGATAATGCTCCAAACTACATTTCACTAGAGAAATTAAATGGAATCAGGGTACGGTTTCATACCTGCGGGATCGGAAGAATCGCTAGGATATCAAGGAAGAAGTACGACGATAAGTATCTTCGTGATACAGCTGATGGATCATCGATTAACTCCCCTCTTCCGAACACTCTTGAAGAAGGGGCTATGAACCCGGTACGGAATTGGAGGATTATGTGGAAAATGTAAAACGCATCGATTACAGTTCGAAGGAGGCATGCAACGATCCCCATTCTGTGGTCTGAATCAAGGCACTTTTTAACGTCAATCACGGGGATGTAGAAAAACAGCGGGTCCAAAGCCAGTGCGAAAACACACAAGATCAAGAATATCTTGTTCCACTTTTGAAGAAATGGCCCTTGCGGATCAAGAATTTTCTTCTCAGGGTGATACTTTTTAGCTTTAGTCGATCTATCGGATCCAAGCGAGGAGCTCAATCGCATTCTCAACCTTTTGATCTTTTCGCAAAAACTCTCATATCCTCTCTGAAATCCATCTAAAAGTTCGTTCCCAATTATTCTAAATTTGGTCGGTCGAACCCCGTGTCTAGCAGCATATTGCTGCTCCGAGTTCCGCGATTGCTCAGAATTGCATTCTTTGAACCTGACCAAACGATATACACAAGGAGGAGATGAAATCAACTTCTCGTACAGCTTGTTAGAATTTGAAAAGGCATCAAAACCGCTTGTAGGTTACAAACTGTAACATCACAAAGTGAAAGTGCAGACAACTATCCACGACTATGTTTCTTTACAGTGGCAACCCAAAGAACAAGCAACTCAGAATTATAGAGATGGGTAATGCTCGTGATTGTTCAATTATCATGAGCACAAGTTCTATCTTCCGACAGAACTCAGGCAAGAGGCCGAAAATGATAAGAGTGAAATGCAAGCATACGACATAGAAAGGAGTAATAACAACACCACTAAGCAGATCGTCCGGAGGACGACTAACCTCACGAATTTGGTTTTCCCGAAATCCATGTTCTTCCGCTGATAGAGTTTGCAGTCTCTCCTCGAACTCAGTGAACTCTGTTAACACCTATCGGTATCGAAGATTAAGCCCTGCAGTCAATGAAACCACGTGAGGCTCTGCGAAAACTGATTATCGAATTACTACAACCTACAAGTGCAAGCATACCATCAAAACTAAAATAAGCAAAACAATCTGGTACGGTACATCTGAAGCATAAGTGAAACAATTATAGCTGGCACGCTTTGAACGTTGTAAAGAGTTTCTAACAACAATTTCCTTCAGCCTCTGAGACAGATAGGCCCAGCGACAGAAACTCGGGAGAATATGGAGGAAATCCATCCTATGACACGACTACCACAAAAATACAAAAGCTGCGATGTGATGAAACAGGTTCGAACACGACGCTGGGAAGACAACAAAAGAAGCATGGCGTCTGAATTCTCATCCGTGAACAAAAAAGGACCAAACAAAAAACCCACCTCCCCAGTTTCAAAAACTCCGTTGCTTTTGCCTCAGCGATTACTTTTACCAACCTCCGTCCCTTCTTACGAGCTTTCTCTGCTTCCCATCAATGGCGGGAAAGCAGAGTGGGGAAGAGGAGGAAGAGAGCGCGACCTCAGGGCCTTATATGAAACCGTAGAGAATTGTCCGTTCATGCGCGTGGTGAACGGCCATGAATATTAGGCTCTGTTCCATCAGAAGAAAAGTCCGAATATCATGAAAATTCAGCAGAGTCTTCCCATAAGGAGAAAGCGAAACAACAGAAAGGAGGAAGAGCTTTAACGAGAGAGAGAGAGAGAGAGAGAGAGAGAGTTCGTGGAGCAGTAGAGAGAGACTTCAAAATGTCAGCTTTCAGGAGAAATTTCGTGGATGGACACCCCCCCGCACGTCAACTTTTCTGAAGTCATCTGTGAGTGCGACTTTGCGTTTCCAACACGGTGACGTTCAAATCATCGACCCAGTGAAGAAGGACTTAACTGGTTTGACGATATCTCAACTTGACGAGATACGGACGGCGACCACGGCAGCAGAAGCGTAAATGATATCTCAACTTGACGCGATACGGACGGCGACCACGGATGCAGAAGCGTAAAGAAGAGTCGCCCCTGGGAAAATCGTTGCGTGGACCTGTCAGGCTTGGAAAATGGATCAGAGCCCTCAGAAAAATGTCCACAAAATGACTCGGTAAATATTTAAACTTCGTTGGTCATGACCAAGACTTTAAAAGGCTTCGTCACCGTCTCATTCAGACCTCGAGATCATCACGATAACAAGGGAGTATTGCATATCGAGAGGCAAGACAAAGATACCTAGACAATTGAGGGTGCAAGGCGTTCAAGACACTTTAAAATAATGAATGCATTCATAGAGTTTCTCGTAGGAACGAAAGCTCCCTTCTTCGGTGAGGAAACTCTTGATTGCACCAAGGATCCAAGGACAACAAATCCCGCACAACCAATTACAAATAGCTCTCGTACAATGGGCTCACTATCGATCTCGCGTATATTTAGCGCGATCATACAGCAACCAGCTACCCATCAAGAGCTAAATTGGTTTCAGAACCGAAGCATTTATAGCAAGCTCGCGCTTACAAATTCGCCGCGGATCGTTCGATCAGATCTTATGCGCATCGGACCGTTCGGATTTGTCTAGCAGAACACCTTCGATCCACACCACACGAGCTTGCTCTTTACGATTTTGCCATGTTGCTTTTCCAAAAGGAGTTTTGCATGGCCCACATTAAATAATGTTAGATAGAAAAGGGGTGGACCGTGACTCCGTTTACATGGTTGGTCTACTCTTTAGTATATTTTATTAGCAAAATTTACTAATTAACGACGGAAGCGAATTAGAATAAAGTCGCGGTCCTAGAGTTGCGTAGGTACTACGATTTTTTAATGCATGAATACGACCTGAATGCCGCCGAGGTCCACAAATTTTGCCAGACGCGGATTGAGAGAGAGAGAGAGAGAGAGAGGACGTTTGTTGTTCTTGCTATTGACTTCGCTGGTCAACTCTCTCTCTTAATAAAAGACCATTAGCTATAAAATATTGCTTAAGGAGTCGCTAATACGGTGTGCTGGTCGGCCAGGCCGGTCGGACGCGTTGAGTTCTGAGATAATTTTTGGATGAATCTGATCAAACATCATTTGATTGCAAATCCCGGTTCGCCTTGGACCCGAAATCTAAATACAATTTTTTTGACAACGAGCGAGCCTGGACGATGAGTCTGGACCTAGCCTAGCCGAGATACTCCTTTCGATCACCTCTAAAAGGGCGACACCCTCGAGGCCCGGCTCGACTTGACCTGTATCGAATCCTTAATGAATTCAACAACGAATTCCGAGATGTTTTTCGTCTTTGGATTAGTTAGCAGGTTGCGATGGAAAGGAACATCAGCAATTAAAATTTCAAGATTAGGGGCCTTCCGATCATTGGTGGTCGGCTCCTAGAGCGTGACCCTAATGTCAACTTCATTAGAGCCGAGCAAAATATTAAAAAATGGCAAGCGAAGCCAAATTAAATATATTGACCAACAAAAAAAAAGCCAATTAAAATATGATCTTTCTATTTCTGTATAGGGAAAAAACCACCAAAAACCCCAAACTTTACCACTTGTGACACATTTATCCTGAACTTTTTTTTGTGACACCAAAAATCCCAAACTTTACTATTTGTGACACATTTACCACAATGTACATTGTCCATGGGCATTTTCGTCTTTTTTGCTTTTTCTCTTTTTTTTTTTACTTTTTTTTCCTTTCCGGCAAGGGGGCCACTCCAAAAAAGACAAAAATGCCCATGGACAATGTACATTGTGGTAAATGTGTCACAAATAGTAAAGTTTGGGGTTTTTGGTGTCACAAAAAAAGTTCGGGATAAATGTATCACAAGTGACAAAGTTTGAGATTTTTAGTGATTTTTTCCCTTCTATATAATATCGAGAAATTAATTATGGGACTCGTGCAAAGACTTTATAAAACCAAGTCGCAAGGGGGGAAAATGCATATTGTCAAATTTCACGAGTCAATAAAAGGATGCTGGACTTCTCGGAGGTCACCAGACGACGCCGATGCTCCACGAATCGTCTCCCCACGTTTTTCATCTTCCTTATTTTTCTGGTGAATAATTAGGGGGCAAAATTCAAAGTATGTAACAATAGCTAATAAAATTCTAACTCGATGCGTTGTCTATGGCAAGTTCACTCGCTTTGTGTGGTTATTCTTTTCTCTCCGTCGTTTTTTAACCCGTGGCCCTTGCATGACTATTGAGAAAATTACCCAATCAGTCCCAACCTATTATACAAATACCAATTTAATCGTAAATTTTTCGATTGTACCAATTGAGTCCTAAACCTTTGTGCGAAATTTCAATATAGTTATTCCGATCAATTTTCGTTGGAAAATCTTTGACGCACAGGTCCAGTCATCGCCAGTCGTCCTACGTAGCATACCGCCACGTTAATGATTTACGATGAAAAATGGCTAAAATGATTGTGTTATAATTTCACATAAATATTTAAGACTGAATTGGCAAAATTAGAGAATTTATTATTAAATTGGCATATATACAATAGATTTATGACTGATTAGAAAATTTTCGCAAGTTTAAGCTAGTGGTGAAGACAGGGAAATATGTCTAAAAAATCCTTAACCTATTGCACTTTTGCTAATTCAGTCCTAAACCTTTCTATTTTGCCAATTCAGTCATAAATTTTTTTACTTTTTGTCAATTGAGTCTCTTCGGCTAATTTTGGCCAAAAATTTACTTATGAGGACGCCGGCCGTCCTACGTGGCACGGTTGGCGCTGATGTTGACATTTTTAATAATATTTTAATATTTTTATTGAACTTTTTATGGTATTTTATCCTTTTTTCCCTTTTCTTTACTTTTTTTTTTTGGGTTTTGGAGGGATGGCGGTGAGGGTCGCCGATAGACCCCCGGCGAGGGTTGCGATCCCCTGGCTGGCCAAAGCGAGTGCGCGTGAGCCCTTGCCTAGATCTGACGAGGGCTTGGCGGCCCTCGCTAGCCCCGAGCGAGGGCTCGCGTGCCCTCGCTTTGGCCGGCCAGGACTGCCAAGCCCTCATCTAGAGAGGGCAGCAAGCCCTCAGCTAGTGGCCAACGAGGGCCGCGATGCCCACTCCTGTGGCCGGTAAGGGTCGGCCGGCGACCCTCACCGGCCATCCCACCAAAATCCATAAAAAAAAAATAAATTAAAGGGAAAAAAGAAAAAAATCATAAAGAATTCTAAAAATATTAATTTAAAATATCTACGTCAGCAATTTCCGATCAAAATTGACTGGATGAACTCAATTGTCAAAACGTGAAAAGGTTTAGGACTGAATTGATAAAAGTGTGATATGTTTAAGACTTTTGTGACAATTTTTCCTGTGAAGACATAACAGGACCTCCTTGTGATTAGGGGGCACCGAATGGAGTTCATTGGATAGTATTCAAGCGAAGCCCTTGACGTGCCGCTGGTGTTCTGCTTTTTTCACCTTGCACTATGAGAGTAGCATATATTGTTTGCGTGACTAATTGGTTTATCCAAATTAGAAATCTCTACTTTCGTGTTAGTCCTATCTTGTTTTGTATCGCGTTATTGCTTGGTCTATATATCTCGATTTGACATCGCTACTATCTTTTCCAAACCGGTCCTATATGTAACGAGTCTTTGAGTTTTATGTAGGATTGACATAAATTCTGTAATTGTTAGATCTATTTATATATATAAGTAATATTATTAAAATATTAATAATAATTAAATATAAGTAATATTTGAATTCCAATTATAAAAAAGAAATTTCAAAATAACAAAAAATAGCAACAATTTTCATTTTTATTTATTCCTATTTATATTTATGTATTCGAATTTCATTATATTCTATAACATATGATATGATATGTATGTCATTTAGTTTTTATATTTATTACATATTTTAAATATATTAGTATAGTATCTATATAATTTTACTGTAGTCCCCACCCCAAGGCAATTTGTTATTTGTCAAATTCTTACTTAGTGAGGAAAAAGGAAATTGCTTTGATTATTTCAGTTTACTGTGTACGTACCGGCAATTGAGTCGAGTAAAATTGTTGCGACTCTTATCTAGAACAATGATGAGCCATTTTGACCTGAGCATTATTGTAAAAAAAATGTTTGGAAGGAGAATATGATGATGATGATGATAAGAGATGTCTTTGGTCATTTATGTGATTTGGTGTTTGAGCTATTCTTCTAAGTCAATATGGTTTTAGCTTGAAATAGTCTAAGTTCATTCTCTATGCATGTGGAGAAATCTATTGAACTTTTCGCAATCTCTGCAAAGCTTATAATCGTTCATTTATCAGGTTCATTAATTGAACTTGGAATCGATCTTCTCTTAGATTCTTGTGACCCGAGCGCAAGCGTGCTAAGGAACAAAGTCGAATGCCTTACGTTTCGCGAAAACTGCTTCAGCAGAATGTTGCACTCCTGCTGCGTATACTTTATTGAGCTACCACTGTTTTAAAGCACCCAAAGTGCATGCAATATTGTTTTGGGGGCTAAAAGAAGCATCATCTTCATTAAATTGAGATGCACTTCGCTTGCAGATGGTACAACGGGTCGCGGTTTGCATGAATTCTTCGGAAACAATCATTCGCATTGCTCGGGGTTCTTGCCTGTTTAAATTGCTGCCCTGGAAAAATCTTCTATAACTTGTCCTCTCTAATGCTCTCGAAGGTGCGATATACTTGATAAGGTGGTGAATCCGATTATTTCACTGCCCTGTAACATCATGTTGATATCTGAATGGAAGTCACAGAAAACTATGGACATTTCTCACGGTAAAGACTTTAGGGAAGTGACTACTGCGCTCCAGTGTTGGTTCGATAAGTCTGCGATTCGGTATGCGACTCAGTTAAGCTGCTTTGAAATGACAACAGAGAACTCAGCTAAACATCACGGTAACAGAGGGCGTGCAAGAAAATCTCTCTTTTATTGAGGCGAGGTATGGCATTTTACAGCACGGTCTGAATCATTTACCGAGATCAAAATACTACATCATATTGCTATGTTATCATTCGCATATCACATCTGAGTAGAAACATCTCTAACTATGCCATAATTGAGCTAAAGAGTCGGAAGAATCTTTAGTAACTGCCATCGGCTGTGAAATCAGGTTCAGCCGGCTTTTGAGGCATGAGCTGAGGTAACCTCTGCAGTGTCTTTGGGCTAACACTTTTCCTTAAATTACTCAATGCTTTGGCTGCGAATCTTGATGCATATAAAGTAGCAGAAGGGCTCAGCGAAGCACCACCATCCTTTGCTAAAGCATCGTGCAACCTGTCTTCTGCATTGCGCAAAGCCTTATCGTGCTTCCTCTTGCAGTGTCGGCACCAAGCGGCTTGTATAAAGCAAGCTCCCCATGTTCTCCATTGTTGCGAGTAGTACCTGAATGCAAATATATCCGAAAAATATGACCAAACCTTTCCTTCTTTATATAATTACGTGAGTACCATATAATGGAAAGGAAACTTCTGCGAATATGTGTGGCTAGAGGTAATCTTTGGAATTGTGTAGAAAAAAAATGAACAGGATACCACAGAGAGAAAGGTGGGTTTCGAGCTTTGCCTGACAGTATGTTGGAACTGCTTGCTGTGAAGACGCGGAAATTGAGAGGCCACAAACTTCAGGTCATAGGCAGTGAGCGCAAAGGCTTCTACCTCCGTAATAGCTTCTACGGTTCTCGTCGAGGTGGGAAGATTGGAGGAGGAATTTGGATCCAATGCCCAACTAAGCAATTCCTCTCCACACAAATCACGTGCCCTTAAATAGGCTGAGTTGAAGAATCCTGTTCTTCCACCATTTGTGGTCATGGTCACCAACCTACCTCGTATAATGAAGAGCATCTCGTCGACTGGGTCCCCCTCGTGCACAATCGAGCTCTTCTCTGTGTACAGGACTGGCTTGAGGCGATCACACAGCGCGTCCAGCAATTGTTCATCCATTTTCTTAAACAGGGGCACCTGAAAGAAACCGTAAGTCATGCAGTGCATCCAAAAGTTCTGATCAACAGACACAGAGAAAGTCGAAAGGATACTCACTTTCATTAGAAGGTCCAGGCAAAGGTAACGCTTTATGTCTCTACGGAGATCTCTAGGGAGGTCCCTGATCAAAGATTCTTCCTCGACACCTCTCGTCTCTTGCCATTTGTAGTGTTCGTACCGCCTGATTCGGTCTTTCAAACCATCCGGAAGCATACGGCGCAACATCCATTGCTCCGCATCTTGCCTCTTCGCTCTCATCTGCTCTACTCTTCTAACTGCAGTGGACTGCAGATGTTTCTGTGACAGCAATGTGGTTTTTCTGGGAATTTTAGTTCGACACATCCACTGAGGTTCTTAATTTCATTTCCTCCTTAAGTTCTCAATCTTATGTATTGAGTTCTCATATTCAATCATATTGCAAGCATAGAATCATTGCAAATTCAATGTCCAAGTAGAGAACAATAATTGAACTGGAGCAGGATAGGAAAATTATCAAAAAAATCCCAAACTTGTTTCAATTTTGTGCCAATTCAGTTCTAAACCTTTTGCATTTGTGCCAAATCAGTCCATTCGGCCAATTTTGACCAAAAATCGTTGACGTTGACGCTGGCCGTCTCACGTGACATAGCTAGTGCTAACGTGGATATCTTTAAATGATATGTTAGTAATTTTTTTTGAATTTTGAATTTTTCTTTTTTTTGCTTTTCTTTACTATTTTTTTTCCTACTGGTTAGGGCCGGCCACAAGCTAGGGTCGGGACACCCTTGCCGATAGGGATGAGCGCTTCCAGGTTTTTTACAAGTTTCACCTGGAACTTGAAACCTACCCTCATGTACATATTCCTTATTTTTTGAAACTTGAAACCTACCCGTCGGAACTTGGAACCTAGAACCTACCATGTCATAGGTTTCAGGGTCTAATAGGTTTTTTTTAGTTAAAAAAACGAAAATGAACGCAACAATAATGAACAAGCTTATTATTTATTAAAGAGAATACAAAAGACTAGTTTTCTTGGTATTATGGTTCAAATAAATATAATTAAAATGAGAAGTCATTATGTGAATCAATATTAGGAATGAGCAATTGCATGTTCCGTACAGGAACCTACCCATGAGAATATGTCCCTTATTTTTTAGAACCTGGAACCTACTCTATCACGTTCTAAGTTGATTATAGGGTCTACCTAGGTTCCACCTATATTATTAATGAAACAATTGCAGTGAATCATCACCTTTAATGATCATCACTTGCTGCTATGATCTACTAACCGTAACTTATATTCAGACACACGAAAAATATGAAATATTAACGAGCCATAAAATGAAAACTCATACTAGTGGTTCTAGATTATACACTCATTATCTAACGCCGTAAAACACCGCATGATCAAGCGAAGACATAAATCAAGAAAAAACACAAAAAATTTGTCTAGGTTCTAGGTTCCAACTTCTACCTATCTAGAACCTAAAACTTACCCGTCGAAATATGTTTCTCAATTTTTGGAATCTGAAACCTGCACTGCATACCTTAGAACTTAAAACATACAAGTTCCCACCGGTTAGGTTCTCAGGTTCCAGGTTTTATCCTGGAACTATGCTCACCCCTACTTGTTGGCACTGGGCGAGGGCCACAACGCCCTCGCCAACCCTAAGTGCTGAAAAAAGAAAAAGAATAAAGAAAATAAAATAAAAAAGAAAAAAAATTAAATAAAAAATTCAAAAAATTATTTTAAAATGTCCACGTTAACACTTGTCATGCCACATAGGACGGCTGGTGTCCACATCAGTGATTTCCAACTAAAATTGATAAAAAAAAAGTTTATGATCAAATTGGCAAGACTTTTTTTGGTAATTTTCTTGGAGCAGGATCGTAGAATACCTGCAAATCGCCGATGAGCAATGCAAACAAGACCAAGCCGGTTAGAGCCATGCAGACAGCAAAGATAATCTCCGCCTGAAAGGTGCTTGTTTTTAGGTTTTGACCCAAAGAGCTGCACAAAGAGCGACTTCAGAAGCTAATCCTCTTGAACCAAAGAGGAAAGCGCCAATGAAGTTACAAGTACCTTAGATTGCGCAATCCCCACCAAAAGCAGTAGAATAACTTCTCTGAAAAGTCTTTCGACTCCACCACGCGAGATCGGAGGGCATCAATGCATATTCCAAAGCTGAACTGTGTCGAATTCTCAATGTCATCGGGATCAATCAGAGGACAAGCAGTGTAAAGAAACGCATATATCTGTTCCCGTGCTGTGCTGCAGTATAAATATGAAGAGTCGCAGCCTTGTCTTCGACACTCCTCGTGCCAGCACCTAACTTCCCGATCGATCGAGAATAAGTACCAAAAAGTTCCAAATACCTGGTAATTCCAAAAGTAACATGACAGTTCCAGCACAAATTAAACTGATTGAAAAAAAGTTCAGAAAACGAAAGATATAAAACTTGAAATAGAAACTCACGTGACTGGCTAACATGTAAAGCAGAAGATTGAAGGCAGCCCCAGCCCAGGCTGTTTCATGAAGTAAACCAGATGTTCTTGTCACTTCCTTGTACAGTGGATAGATCCTAATAATTCTCGGTACATATTGGCCGTAAATGATGAACTTCAGTGACTCCTTTGTCATTAAAGGAACTGGCCCGTGGATTTGGGGGATGATAATAAATACTAGGACCTGCCGATCGAATAAAGGGACTGTAAAGTGAAGGACTAATATAAACTTCGAAAATGCTCCGAACTTCGTTTCACTAGAGAAATTAAATGGAACCAGAGTAGGGTTTCATACCTGTGGGATCGGAAGAATCGCTAGTATATCAAGGGAGAAGTACGACGATAAGTATCTTCGCGATATACATGATGCATCATCAACTAAAACCTCTCTTCCAAACGCATTTGAAGAAGGGATTATGTACCCGGAACGAAATTGGAGGATTATGTGGAAAATGTAAAACGCATCGATTACAGTTCGAAGGAGGGATGCAATGATCTTCGTTCTGTTGTCTGAATCAAGGCACTTATCAACATCAATCACAGGGATGTAGAAAAACAGCAGGTCCAAAGCTAGTGCGAAAACACACGAGATCAAGAATATCCTGTTCCAAGTTTGAAGAAATGGCTCTCGCGGATCAAGAATTTGGTTCACAGTTATTCTAAATTTGGTTGGCCACAGCATATTGCTGCTCGAAGTTCCACGATTTCTTCTAATTGCAATCATTGAACCTGACCAAACGATATACACAACAAGGAGATGAAATCAACTTCTCGTAGAGCTAGTTAGAATCTGAAACATCAAAGGCATCAAAACCACTTGTAGGTTAAAAACTGTAACATTGCAGAGTGAAAGTGCAGACAACTAACCATGACTATTTTTCTTTACAATGGCTACCCAAAGAACAAGCAACTCAGAATTATAGATAATGCTCGTGATTGAACCACCTTTCATGAGGAAACGTTTTATGTTCTGACAGAACTCGGCGAAAATGACAGAGTGAAATGCAAGCAATCGACATAGACAAGAGGATAACATCACCACTCAGCAGATCATCCACAGTTTGACTAAACTCGCGAACTTGGTTTACCCGAAATTCATGTTCTTCCACTGATAGAGTTTGCAGTCTCTCCTCAAACTCAGATGGACTCTATTAACAACTATCACTGTCGAAGATTAAGCCCTGCAGTCAATATTACCACATGAGTCTCTCTGAAGACTGATTATTGAATAGCTAAAACCTTAAAGTGCAAGCAAACCATTAAGACTAAAATAAGCAAAGCAATCTGCTATAGTTCATCAGAAGCACAAGTGAAACAATTATCGTTAGCATGCTCTGAACGTTGTAAAGAGTTTCTAACAACAATTTCCTTTAGCCTCACAGACAGATAGACCCAGCTACAGAAACTCAGGAGAATATGGAGGAAATCCATCCTATGACATGACTTCATCAAAATACAAAGCAGTGATGTGATAAACAGGTTCAAACACAGCGCCGGGAAGACAACAAAAAAAAGAGCATGGCGTTTCAATTCTTGTCTGTGAAGAAAATGGACCAAACAAAAATCCACCTCCCTACTTTCAAAAACTCTGTTGCTTTTGCCTCGGCGACAACAGCTACTAGTCTCTGTTCCTTCTTATGAGCTTTCTACTTCCCCATCAATGCGGGAAAACAAAAGGGGAAGATAAGGAAGAAAATGCGACTACAGGCCTACACGAAACCGTAGAGAATTGCCGCTCATGCGCTTGGTGAATAATATGATTCCTCAGCTCTGCTCTACCAGAAGAAAAGTTCGACTGTCATGAAGTCAACAGAGTCTTCCCACAAAAAGCGAGAAAAGTAAAACGACGAAGCATTATGAAAGCGAGAAAGTTCGTAATATCTTCCTAGAAGTATCCTAGCAGCATTCCAGATGTTTCTAAATAATGTCTACCTACAATTATCTAGAAGTTCAACAATTGGTACGAACTTTCTCTCTTTCATAAAGCTTCGTCCTTTCGTTTTTTTCGCTTTTTATGGCAAGACTTTATGATATTCAAACTTTTCTTCTGATAGAGCAGAGCTGAGGATTCACATTCATTCACCACGAGCATGAGTGGACAATTCTCTACGGTTTCATGTCGGCCTGCAGTCGCACTTTCTTTGTTAAAATTGTAAGTCACGAAAACGGCACCCCAAAATCTTCATTATCAAAACCTATAACACAATAATGGAAAAAAAAGTGATTTGCTCACCTAATTTGGAATCGATTGTTGTTGAGGCCGAAATAGCGACGATCCACGACTCAAGTGCTTCTCCTCTATTACCCTATGTATCACTGGCTAAATGAAATTGCCCTTCATGAATAGCTTCTACTCCTTATGTGAGGTTATTTGTCCATCAGGTTAGATAAGAGAATTGAGCACTATTTATAGAGTTTTAAGCCATAGACCCACTCATCACTGGCCGAGCTTCACTCAGTCTACACAAGCAAGCCCCATATTAGACTAGTTAAGAATCTTTTACTTGTGCATCAGAGATAGATGAGAGACTTGAGCACTGTTTATAAAGTTTTAAGCCACATACCCTGTCATCACTAGCCGGGTTATCTTCGGCCTATACAAGCCAGCCCCATGTTAGACTAATTAAAAATCTTTATATCTTACCTTATTAGATCAATCCCATAAAACGGTAAATTACAATCTCAATTATTGTATCCCACATCAAGAAAAACTCTTACATCCTCTTACTTGGGTTGATGGGCGCACATTATATATTGATCTAGAGATTATTCTTAATAGTCAATCCGATCCCATAAAGTATCAAATATCGAATTATGACGGTAACTACGTATATACATAAAGCTTTCTATGGTCACGAGTGCTTTTAACTCCACTGATATGGAATTCAATACGATAGTATGCCAGATGGGTAACACCTCATAGAAAGTAATACCTTAAGTGTCATCCCCTTTATCAATCTACATTTTATTTTCTTAAGTGTCACAAAACCTAATGTGTACTAAAGAATATCCTTATGGTTCCAATGAATCTAAATATGTCTTATCATTATAGTTAACTTTACTTTATGTGTAACAAAATATATACTTAAGGCTAATAACTGAATACCTATAGCATTTACTCAAGGTTTACACAATACCTTGAGTTTTCATCATATACATGTATCCACATGATAAAAATTATTGAATACATAACAGTTGATACATATCAAAATGTTACAAAATGGAACAAATACAGATGTAAACTTTATTAGAGTAATTTTGGCCGAAAATTACTTATGAGGACATCGGCCGTCCTATTTGGCATCGCCGGCGCTAACGTTGATATTTTTAATAATATTTTAATATTTTTGTTGAACTTTTTATGGTATTTTATCCTTTTTGTCCTTTTCTTTACTTTTTTTTTTGGGTTTTGGAGGGATGGCCGGTGAGGGTCGCCGACCGACCCCCGGCGAGGGCTACGATACCCTCACTGGCCAAAGCAAGGGCGTGCGAGCCCTTGCCTAGATCTAGTGAGGGCTTGGTGGCCCTCGCTAGCCCCGAGCGAGGGCTCGCATGCCCTCGCTTTGGCCAGCCAAGGCCGCCAAGCCCTCGTCTAGCGAGGGTGGCAAGCCCTCAGCTAGTGGCCAGCGAGGACCGCAATGCCCTCGCCTGTGGCTCGTAAGGGCCGGCCGGCAACCCTCGTCGGCCATCCCACCAAAATCCAGAAAAAAACAATAAATTAAAGGGAAAAAAGAAAAAAATCATAAAGAATTCTAAAAATATTAATTCAAAATGTCTACGTCAGCAATTTCCAATCAAAATTGGCCGGATGAACTCAATTATCAAAACGTGAAAAAGTTTAGGACTGAATTGACAAAAATACGATATGTTTAAGACTTTCTGGACAATTTTTCTAGTGAAGACATAACAAGACCTCCTTGTGATTAGGGGGCACCGAATGGAGTTCTTTGGATAGTATTCAAGCGGAGCCCTTGACGTGCCGCTGGTGTTCTGCTTTTTTCACCTTGCACTATGAGAGGAGCATATATTGTTTGCGTTACTAATTGGTCTATCCAAATTAGAAATCTCTACTTTCGTATTAGTCCTAACTTGTTTTGTACGGCGCGATTGCTTGGTCTATATATCTCGATTTGACATCGCTACTATCTTTTCCAAACCGGTCCTATATGTAATGAGTCTTTGAGTTTTATGTTGGATCGACATAAATTATGTAATTGTTAGATCTATTTATATATATAAGTAATATTATTAAAATATTAATAATAATTAAATATGAGTAATATTTGAATTCCAATTATAAAAAAGAAATTTCAAAATAACAAAAAATAGCAACAATTTTCATTTTTATTTATTCCTATTTATATCTATGTAATTGAATTTCTTTATATTCTATAATTTATGATATGATATGTATGTATGTATGTATGTATGTCATTTAGTATTTATATTTATTACATATTTTAAATATATTAGTATAGTATCTATATAGTTTTGCTGTAGTCCCCATCCCAAGGCAATTTGTTATTTGTCAAATTCTTACTTAGTGAGGAAAAAGGAAATTGCTTGATTATTTCAGTTTGCTGGGTAGTGTGTACCGGCAATTGAGTCGAGTAAAATTGTTGCGACTCTTATCTAGAACAATGATGAGCCATTTTGACCTGACCATTATTGTGTAAAAAAAAGTTTGGAAGGAGAATTTGATGATGATAAGAAATTTCCTTGGTCATTTATGTGATTTGGTGTTTGAGCAGTTCTTCTAAATCAATATGGTTTTAGCTTGAAATAGCCTAATTCTCTATGCATGTGGAGAAATTTATTGAACTTTTTGCAATCTCTACTCAGCTTATAATCGTTCATTTATCAGGTTCATTAAGGCTGCGCATGACAACTTGCCAAATAGTATTTGATTCTGTTCTTTTGTTCCCAGAATCAGTTTGGGAACAGAAATGGGTTTGTTTAATTTTTTGATTCTGGGCACAATTTTGTCAAAAATTGTTCCTAGAATCAGTTTTCAAGAATAAAAAAAAAAGTAGCTTCTTGATTCTGGGAACAATTTTGAGAATCAATTTTTTTTTCTTTTTCCTTTTCTTGGTTTTTAATGTAACTTCTAATGTTCGGCCCGAGGACTGTCCTCGTCGGATTTGACGAGAATAAAATATTTTAATAAAAAATATTTTACCAGCCATGGCCGGCGACCAGGCCGTGGTAAAAAAAAGAAAAAAATATATTTTTAATAAAAAATATTATTAATAAAAAATATTTTACCTGCCATGGCCGGCGATCAAGCCATGGCAAAAAAAAGTAAAAATATATATTTTTAATAAAAAATATTAATAAAAAAATATTTTACCGGCCATGGTCGGAGACCAGACCATGGCCCAAAAAAAATAAAAATGTATATTTTTAATAAAAAATATTATTAATAAAAAAATATTTTACCGGCCATGGCCAAAAAAATAAAAAAAATATATTTTTAATAAAAATATTTCAATAAAAAATATCATTAATAAAAAAAATATTTTACCGGTTATGGTCGGCAACCAAGCCATGGCAAAAAAAAGAAAAAAATACTTTTAATAAAAATATTATTAATAAAAAAATATTTTACCGGTCATGGCTAGCGAGCAGGCCATGGCCAAGAAGGAGGAAAAGAAAAAAAAGAAAAAAATATTAAAATATTTAAAAATATTATTAATAAAAAGAAATTTTATGGCGTTACCAAACGCATTTCTGTTCTTTTTTTATTCCAGGGATGGAATTTTGGGTTGTTAACAAACGCCTTAAAATGCTCAAAATCAATTCTGAGCACAGAATAAAAAAGAATCATTTCTGAGCAGAATCTATTTCCGGGCACAGAATCGTTGTCATGCGCAGCCTAATTGAACTTGGAATCGATCTTCTCTTAGATTCTTGTGACCTGAGCGCAAGCATGCTAAGGAACAAAGTTGAATGCTTTATGTTTCGCGAATATTGCTTCAGCAGAATTTTGCACTCCTGCTGTGTATACTTTATTGAGCTACCACTGTTTTAAAGCACATAAAGTGCATGCAACATTGTTTTGGGGGCTAAAAGAAGCGTCATCTTCATTAAATTGAGATGCACTTCGCTTGCAGATGGTACAACGGGGTCAGTTTGCGTGAATTCTTAGGAAACGATCATTTGCATTGCTCGGGGTTCTTGCCTGTTTCAATTGCTGCCCTGGAAAAATCTTCAATAACTCGTCCTCTCTAATGCTCACGATGGTGCGATATACTTGATAAGATGGTGAACCCGATTATTTCACTGCCTTGTAACATCATGTTGATATCTGAATGGAAGTCAGAGAAAACTATGGACATTTCTCATAGTAAAGACTATAGGGAAGTGACAACTGCGCTCCTGTGTTGGTTCGATAAGTCTGCGATTAGGTGGTATTCGACTCAGTTAAGCTTCTTTGACATGACAAAAGAGAACTCAGCTAAACATCACGGTAACAGAGGGCGTGCAAGAAAATGTCTTTTCTCGAGGCGAGGTATGGCATTTTACAGCACAGTCTGAATCATTTACCGAGATCAAAATACTACATCATATTGCTAAGTTGTCTATGTGCACATCGCATCTGAGTAGAAACATCTCTATCTGCGCCATAATTGAGCTGAAGAGTTGAAAGAATCTCTAGTAAACGCCATCGGCTGTGAAATCAGGTTCAGCTGGCTTTTGACTTTTGAGGCATGAGCGGAGGTAACCTCTGCGGCTTCTTCAGGCTACCACTTTTCCTTAAATTACTCAATGCTTTGGCTGCGAATCTTGATGCATATAAAGTAGCGGCAAGGCTCGGAGAAGCGCCACCATCCTTTGCTAAAGCATCGTGTGACCTGTCTTCTGGATCGCGCAAAGCCTTATCATGCTTCCTCTTGCAGTATCGGCGCCAAGTGGCTTGTATAAAGCAAGCTCCCCATGTTCTCCATTGTTGCGAGTAGCACCTGAATGCAAATATATCCGAAAAATATTACCAAACCCTTCTTCTTTAAATAATTATGTAAGTACCATACAATGGAAAGGAAAGTTCTGCGAATATGCGTGGCTGGAGGCAATCTTTGGAACTGTGTAGAAAAACAATGAACAGGATACCACAGAGAGAAAGGTGAGTTTCGAGCTTTGCCTGAAAGTATGTTGGAGCTGCTTGCTGTGAAGATGCGGAAATTGAGAGGCCACAAACTTCAGGTCATTGGCAGTGAGCACGAAGGCTTCTGCCTCCGTAATAGCTTCTACGGTTCTCGTCGAGGTTGGAAGAGTGGAGGAATTTGGATCCAATGCCCAAGTAAGCATTTCCTCTCCACAGAAATCACCTGCCTTTAAATGGACTGAGTTGAAGAATCTCCCTCCATTTGTGGTCATGGTCACCAACCTGCCTTGCATGATGAAGAGCATCTCATTGACTGGGTCCCCCTCGCGTGCAATTGAGCTCTTCTCTGTGTACAGGACTGGCTTGAGGTGATCGCACATTGCGTCCAACAATTGTTCATCCATTACCTCAAACAGGGGCACCTGAAAGAAACCATAAGTCAGGCAATGCATCCACAAGTTTCGATCGATATTTCATGTTCAGCATCGGAGAAGTCCGATTGTGTCAACAGACAGAGAAAGTCGAAAGGATACTCACTCTCATTAGAAGGTCCAGGCAAAGGTGACGCTTTATGTCCCTACGGAGATCTTTGGGGAGGTTCCTGATCAAAGATTCTTCCTCGACACCTCTCGTCTCTTGCCATTTGTACTGTACGTGCCGCCTCATTCGGTCTTTTAAACCCTCTGGAAGCTTACGACGCAACATCCATTGCTCTGCATCTTGCCTCCTCGCTCTCATCTCTTCTACTCTTCTAACTGTAGTGGACTGCAGATATTTCTGTGACAGCAACATGGTTTTTCTGGGAATTTTAGTTCAACGCACCCACTGAGGTTCTCAATTTCATTTTCTTGCTTAAGTTCTCATTCTTATGTATTGAGTTCTCAAATTCAATCATATTGCAAAAGTGGGCTCTAGAATCATTGCAAATTCAATGTCCCAGTAGAGAAGAACAACCGACCCGGAGCAGGATGGGAAAATTATCAAAAAAATCTTAAACCTATCGCAATTTTGTCAATCCAGACCTATAACTTTTTTTTGTCAATTAAGTCCTACACCTTTTGTATTTGTGCCAATTCAGTCCATTCGACTAATTTTAACTGGAAATCGCTGACATGGACATTGGTCATCCCATGTGGTACGACATGCGCACGATCAGCTCTGACATGAACATTTTTAAATAATATTTTAATATTTTTTCTTTTCCTTTCTTTACTTTATTTTTCTTTTTTCCAAACCTTCGGTCCTAGACGCCTTTGCCAACACTGGGCAAGGGTGTCGCGGCCCTTGCTAGCCCCAAGCAAGGGTGTCATGGCCCACCCTGGGTCTGGGCAAGGGCTATGATGCCCTCACTCAACCAGATTGGGTGAGGCCGCTGCGGCCCTCACCAGATCGGGGCGAGGGGCCACGCGCCCTAGCCTGCCCTAAGTGCCGGAAAAAAGAAAAAGAATAAAGAAAACAAAAGAAAAAAATTAAATAAAAAATTCAAAATTTTATTTAAAATATCCACAGTAACACTGGCCACGTCACGTTCGTGTCACATAGAACTGCCGGCGTTCATGTCAGTAATTTCCGACTAAAATTGGGCTGATAGACTAAATTGATACAAATGCAAAAGGTTTAGGACTTAGTTGACAAAAAAAATTTTGTAAGACTAAATTGGCACAATTACAATAAGTTTAGAGCCTTTTTAGTAATTTTCCCGGAGCTAGAATACCTGCAAATCACCGATGAGCAATGCAAACAAGACCAAGCCGGTTAGAGCCATGCAGACAGCAAAGACAATCTCCCCTGAAAGGTGCTTGTTTTTAGGTTTTGACCCAAAGAGCTGCACAAAGGGTGACTTTAGAAGCTTGTCCTCTTAACCAAGAAGGAAAGCGGCAATGAAGTTAAAACGTACCTAAGATTGCGCAATCCCCACCAGAAGCAGTAGAATAACTTCTTTGAAAAGTCTTTCGACTCCACCATGCGAGACCGGAGGGCATCGATGAATATTCCGAAGCTGAACTCTGTCGAATTCTTAATGTCATCGGGATCAATCAGAGGACAAGCAGCGTCAAGAAATGCATATATCTGTTCCCGTGCTGTGCTGCAGTATAAATATGAAGAGTCACAGCCTTGTCTTCGACACTCCTCGTGCCAGCACCTAACTTCCCGATCGATCGAGAATAAGTACCAAAGAGTTCCAACAACCTGGTAATTCCAAAAAGAACATGACAGTTCCGGCACAGATTACACTGATTGAAAAAAAGTTCAGAAAACGAAAGATTAAAAACTTGAAATAGATAACTTACGTGACTGGCTAACATGTAAAGCAGAAGATTGAAGGCAGCCCCAGCCCAGGCTGTTTCATAAAGTATATCAGATGTTCTTGTCACTTCCTTGTACAGTGGATAGATCCTAATAAGTCTCGGTACATATTGGCCACAAATGATGAACTTCAGTGACTCCTTTGTCATTAAAGCAACTGGACCGTGGAGTGTGGGGATGATTAAAAATACCACGACCTGCCGATCGAATAAAGGGACTGTGAAGTGAAGGACTAATAATAACTTCGAGAATGCTCCAAACTACGTTTCACTAGAGAAATTAAATAGAACCAGAGTAGGGTTTCATACCTGTGGGATCGGAAGAATCGCTAGTATATCAAGGGAGAAGTACGACGATAAGTCTCTTCGCGATATACATGATGCATCATCAACTAAAACCTCTCTTCCAAACGCATTTGAAGAAGGGATTATGTACCTGGAATGAAATTGGAGGATTATGTGGAAAATGTAAAACGCATCGATTACAGTTCGAAGGAGGGATGCAATGATCATTGTTCTGTTGTCTGAATCAAGGCACTTATCAACATCAATCACAGGGATGTAGAAAAACAGCAGGTCCAAAGCTAGTGCGAAAACACACGAGATCAAGAATATCCTGTTCCAATTTTGAAGAAATTGCTCTCGCGGATCGAGAATTTGGTTCTCAGTTATTCTAAATTTGGTTGGCCAAAGCCTGTGTCTAGTGGCATCTCGCTGCTCCAAGTTCCATGATTTCTTCGAACTGAAATCTTTGAACCTGACCAAATGGTATACACAACAAGGAGATGAAATCAACTTCTCGTAGAGCTTGTTAGAATCTGAAACAACAAAGGCATCAAAACCGCTTGTAAGTTAAAAACTGTAACATCACAAAGCAAAAATGCAGACAACTATCCACGACTATGTTTCTTTACAATGGCAACCAAAAGAACAAGCAACTCAGAATTATAGAGATGGATAATGCTCGTGATTGAACCACCTTTCATGAGGAAAAGTTCTATGTTCTGACAGAACTTGGCGAAAATGACAGAGAAATGCAAGCTAGCGACATAGACAAGAGTATAACATCACCACTCAGCAGATCATCCGCAGTTCGACTAAACTCACAAACTTGGTTTACCCGAAATTCATGTTCTTCCACTGATAGAGTTTGCAGTCTCTCCTCAAACTCAGATGGACTCTATTAACAACTATCACTGTCGAAGATTAAGCCCTGCAGTCAATATTACCACATGAGTCTCTCTGAAGACTGATTATTGAATAGCTAAAACCTTAAAGTGCAAGCAAACCATTAAGACTAAAATAAGCAAAACAATCTGCTGTAGTTCATCAGAAGCACAAGTGAAACAATTATCGTTAGCATGCTCTGAACGTTGTAAAGAGTTTCTAACAACAATTTCCTTTAGCCTCACAGACAGATAGACCCAGCTACAGAAACTCAGGAAACTATGGAGGAAATCCATCCCTACAAAAAAACAAGGGATTAGTGACGATTTTTGCGACGAAAAATTTGGCAAAATCCATCACAAATCGAATTTGCGACTAAATTAGCGACGGAAAAAATTCCATCGCTAATTCGGCGTCGCAAATTTTTGCGACAGAAAAAAAATCGTCGCAAAAATCGTCACAAATTAGCTACGAACTTTATTCGTCGCAAAAATCGTCGCAAATTAGCCATGAACATTATCCGTTGCAAAATTTGTCGCAAATTAGCCACAAACTTTATTCGTCGCAAATTAGTCACAAACTTTATTCATTGCAAATTAGCCACGAACTTTATTCGTCGCAAATTTTATTCATCGCAAATTAGTCACGAACTTTATTTGTCGGAAAATTCGTCGCAAATTAGCCACGAACTATATTGGTCGCAAAATTTGTCGCTAAATATTCGTCGCGAATTATACACCATTTGGGTCATCAAATCTTGTCCATAGCAATAGCTATGCATTAATGAACATCATGTAATACATTGAAAACAATCAAAGGACACGAGACAACCATAGATTCCGCTTCAGAATAAGAAAACGAACAAACCAGACACAATACCATATAATTGAAAAATATAACCAAAGGAATGATGCTAGTCCGCAAAAAATAATGATATGCAAAGTTGCAAAGTACGACGTGATGCTATTTGATATCCTATCTTATAATACATTCAAAACATTTAAAGGAGGCGGGACAACCATAGATTATGCTTAAAAAACAAAAAATCGACAAACCAGACACAAGATTGGGCAGCTTTGGTACTCAGCAGGACACCAGAAGCAGTCACTTTTGTCGACACCTAATGAAATGTGAATACATAAATAAAGATATTCAATCGGTCCAAAATATAAAAGAAGCATTTATGCATGGATGTGAAACTAGATATAAAAAAACAAGTTAGAGGGTTAACAAAAAAAAACGTTGCAGGACGAACATCAATACTCTTACATATGAATATGAGTCAACTTTGACATCCACTGTAGTTTTTTCACCCTTGTAAACCGTATTTCTGTCACCTATGAAAAATTAGATCCTTCTCCAAACAGCATTCAATAGTTTAATGACTTAAAAAGGTGAATTACCAATACCAATTCCCAGGAAGAGAGGACTCAAAGTCAATTACGGCATGTATTTCTACAATGTTCAAATATCATGATTTTGAGCAACAAGCATGTCATCCTGGGATTTCTAAACTTTCAGTTTTTTGCAAGCAAAGAACCTAGTTGTAAGAGAGTTGTGCACAGAAAGTAATCGTAGGGCAGGAATATATTGGGCAAACTGAACTTATGGCACAAAAGATTGTGAAGCAAGCTTACCCCCGATTTTGGGAATTTTAACTAGAAAGGACCGAGAAAATTATCATCATCAGCAGCAATCTTAGCATCATTGTATTGTTCATCATTGTGCCCATCACCTATTGGATTGGCGGGAGGTACAGGAGGAACCTCATCGCGATTAAGGTTGAGGTGTCGCATAACGATTTACATTTGTTGTTTCAAGTCCTTTATTTATTCATCCTTCTCTACAAGTATATTTTTCAGTTGGTTCAATTCTTGGGTCAATTGCTCGTCATGTCGTGTCCTCCTTCGACCAGCCGCATTAAATGATGAAGTTGCAGCATGATTCAGCATGTATATCCTTGATAAGGATCCCATCCCAAATATTTTTCCTTTTTTCATTCCACCCGTTGCCTCCACTCATAATGCCATACTATCAACTGATGGCTCAGACGCAGCAACACCATCACCACCACTAGCATTGCTCATTAAAAGTTCATCATATTTTTCCTACATTAATAATATAGATGAAAATAAAATAACTTCATATATATATCTACCATAAATATTAAAAGCATTCACGATTTTCATTCTAGTTTTCATAAAATTCAAAGTATAACCTTACATACCTTAATAGCTTTTACTTGATCACCGGTCCATATCTTATCTTTTTTTTGAAATGTACGTTCAAATGTAGCTGCAAATGTCAGTTTCGTCCCCATTTCATGTGCCTACAAAATATAAACATGAGTAATTGAATTAAATTAACTTATAACTTATTAAACAGTCTTACCATGCGTTTGCGATGCTCTCCAATGTTGATAGAGCCCCCAGTATATGTGGCTAACCCTTCACTAGAACTAGAAGATCGATTCTTTTTATTATGCTTATTGATTTGCTGACTCTTTTTAGTTTCCCAAATTCTATTAATTTCCGTCCAATTGTCAGCTGTAATGAAAGCCGGCTTCACTTGCTTGCTCTTTACTCTATTCATCACATTTCGTATGTGATCACCGACTTTTTTCTTAAAAATTCTTCTCACTTCATTCTCTTCCTCTTCATCCCACCTGAACTTTCGCTGCAATTAATACAAAAACAGCCGAAAGTTATTATGATGGACACATATCCATTACCATGCACCAGACAATTCAGCGATAAATTTTGTAAAGGTCATCTCGAGGAATGGAGTGGTCCCTTTAGTACCAAAAACTAAAGAATTGTTCTGGTCTCTTTACTTCATTCTTGACCATCAATATATACTACACCGAACTTAGTTGGTGAAAAAATAGAATATCTAAAACTTACCTTGAACTCATTCCATCACAAATCTTTCACTACTTGTGGAACACTGTTGGAATTAAGATATTGCCCCATTTAATAGTTTTTGACTATTTTATTTAGTTCCCTCACAACAAACGGAGCATTCGTGAATCTGCAAACATACGGATATTGTGCAACATCGACAATTCAGTTGACATCCATATCTAAAATCATAAATATTACATATACTAAAAAAAATGAAGTACTTACGAATCTCCAAATGGGCATATCATGAATCAGTTATCTTTTTGACCTGTGTTTCCGTCATTATTCGATTGTTGCGCTGAACAATAAGGTGGAACAGAAGGAGATGGATCTAAAGGAGATGGAACTGAAGGAGATTCAGTTCGCATGTGTCTAAGTCCCCTAACATGTTCTTGAGTATTGAAGGAAGGGCCAACGTGTCCATATTGTCTATGAGCATATAATGGTTGAAGGTTAGATGCAAGGGCAGGGGAAGAGGACGAGGAAGGGGTTGGTCTTCTATGCATGTGACCTCCACTTTTATACTAACAAGTATGAAGATTAGATAAATATGTAAAAAAATATGAACACGTATTATGGACACATAATGACGTACATGACGAAACTTACCATTTTGTTTCAGAAGCAGAAAATGTATTCTCTTAATTAGCCAATGCCGAGTGTTTATGACGTGCAATTTCCTACGAACAAATATAGTATGAATCGCACTCATTTTGATATTAAACATTAATATATGATCACGATATGCCATACTAAGCCAACAATAGCCATTATTAACCACACGATCAACTTTCAAACCACACGATCATTCATCAAGTACAAGATCAACCATGAAACATTAATTTCAGCCACATAATCTTCGTTCTCGGCCACACGATCATCAATCAACTCACACGATTGGGCCATAGTTAACCAACTAGCCACAATTAAGCAAATCAACCATATGATTAAACTAATTAACCATACGATTGGCATTATACAACAAAGAGTGCGAATGGTAACCATTATGCTCCAGAAATCAAATTGTTGCTAGAAATTAATTTTTTAATTATTTTTGCCAGAATTTGATTTCTGAAGGAGAAATCTCTTTGGTAAAACATGACTAATTCTACTCAAGAAATTGATTTCTGGAACAGAACTCTGTTTTGATTTGTTGATTTTTTCCTCACTTAAAAAAATTTAAATATTACTTAAAGTGAAAATTTCACAGGTATTTTAAGCCATTCTGTAAAGTTTTGAAATTTTAGATTTTTTTAATTTTTTTGGGCACATAAAAAAATTAAAATTTCACTCAAAGTGGGTGGCCACAGGTATTCTAAGCCATGTTGTGAAGCTGTGAAAATTTTTTTTATTATTATTTTTTAACTTTTTGGTGCACCTAAAAAAATTTAAATTTCACTCAAAGTGGTTGGCCACAGTTATTATAAGCCATTCTGTGAAATTTTGAAATTTTTAATTTTTTTAATTTTTTATAGGCACCTAAAAAAATTTAAATTTCACTCAAAGTGGGTGGCCACAGGTATTCTAAGCCATTTTGTGAAGTTTTGAAATTTTTAATTTTATTATAAATTTTTTGGGCACCTAAAAAAATTTAAATTTCACTAAAAGTTGGTGGCCACAGATATTTTAAGCTATTTTGTGAAGTTTTGAAAATTTTATTTTTTTTATTTTTTAAAAAAATTTTCACCAAATTTACTATTTTCCCCAAATATGATTTTTTTTTATTTTCTGTAAATTTTTATGAATTTTTCTAGAATTTTTCATTTTTTATGCATTTTCTTAAAAAACGCTTAATCCACCACACGATCGTCATTCTGTTCTGGAATGCATTACATGCGCACCCTAATCAACCACACGATCGTCATTGAACGCTTAATCGGCCACATAATTGATTAAAGCCACATGCAATCCTGAAATCGGCCCCTAACTTAGCCAATCAATCCGACACTAAACAATCCCTAAATAAGTCCGATTAATACCCATTATATTAGATAGGGTTTAGGGAGTCGCTTACTTGGTTCAAGGCCAAGAAAAACCAAACAATAGAGCAAATTGGCTGGTCAGCCAGTGGCGAGCTTGGCGCGGGTGCGGGCGTGGGCCTAAGTGGTGGCTAGTCGGCCAGGCGCTCGACATGGCATTCGGCCATGGCCAGGCGAACGACGGTGGAGCTGGGTAGCGACGGCGTCGGGCGGCAGCTAGGCGGCGATGGCATCGGGCAGCGACTGGGCGGCGATGGTGTCGGGTGGCGGCTGGGCGGCGACGTCGATGGCTACGAGCTAGGGCTAGGCTGGGCAGGGACGATGTCGGGCGGCTGCTGGGCAGCGACGGCGTCGGGCGGCAGCTGGGTGACGACAGCATCGGGCGGCGGCGAGCTCGGGCAAGGCTGGGCGGCGACGGCGTTAGTCGACTACTGGGCGGCTACGAGGCGGCGACGGCGTCGGGCGGCGGCTGGGTGGCGACGGTGATGGCTACGAGCTCGGGTGAGGCACGGGGCCGAGCTGGGCAGCGGCGAGCTCGGCCAGGCGAGCGGCGAGCACACATCGGCGGAGAAGGCAAGTGCGGTCAGGCAGCCCGGTTGGGTCGGTGAGAAGGCGACGTGCGGCGGTGGGTCGACTGGCCTGGGGTAGCTAGGCAGTGCGAGGGAGCTGCTGCGTACGTGACTGGGGGACGTGACCGAGGGAAGAAGAAGAAGAAGAAGAAGAGAAAAAAGGAAAAGAAAAAGAAGAGAGAGAGAGAGAGAGAGAGAAAGGTCTGCAAGGCCTACGCGAACGTGACCGGGGGGCACGTGTGCAAGCAGGGGGGAGAGCGGCGAAAAAATTTGCGACGGATTAGAAATATAAAGGCCATTTTCGATTCCATCGCAATTTAATTGCGACAGAATTATTTTTCCATCACAATTATTTTTCCGACGCAATAAAAAATAATCAAAAAATCTAAAATTTAAAAACTTCATAAAATGTCTTAGAATACTTGTAGCCACCCAATTTGAGTGAAATTTAATTTTTTTAAGGAGCCGAAAAAATTTTAAAAAAGCAAAAAATAAAAAATTTCGTAGAATGGCTTAGACTGTGGCCACCAACTTTGAATGAAATTTTATTTTTTTAGGTGCTGGAAAAAAGAAAAAAAGTAAAAATCAAAAATTTCAAAATTTCACAGAATAGCTTAGAATACATGTGGCCATTAACTTTGAGTGAAATTTCATTTTCTTTAGGTGACGATAAAAATTTAAAAATCAAAAAAAATAAAAATACCAATTGGGCACCTAAAAAAAATTAAATTTCACTCAAAGTAGGTAGCTAGAGGCATTCTAAGTCATTCTGTGAAGTTTTAAAATTTTAGATTTTTTATGTTTTTATTTTATTTTTTGGCACCTAAAAAATTTAAATTTCAATCAAAGTGGGCGGCCACAGATATTATAAGTCATTTTGTTGTCGTAAAATGAGCAATGAAATTAGCAATGATGCAAATCCAATGAAAAATAGAATATCGCAAATGTCATCGCACGAAAAATATTTGACTTGTCGTCATTTAGCGACAAATTTTCCAACGATCAATTACATTAATAAGAATAATCGACAACAACAATAATAACAACAACAATAATGATAATAACAATAACAATAATAACAAAAACAATAATAATAATTATAACAACTAAAATAACACTTGTCGCAATAATAATTACACATCATTAGTGTTTTGTGACAAAAATTTTAATCTTCATGTTCATCTTTGTCTTTGTCTTGATTTGCATTTTCGTCATCATCTTGATCTTCGTCTTGATCTTCATCTTCTTCGTAAGCATCATATTCATCATCTGTCTCAAAATCAGATTCTGAACCATCTTGTACATTTAATTCGCAAATTTCAGTTAGATCCATATCTATTATTGCTCTCTATGGATCTTGTAAAGTTGGAATGTTATATTCCTCAGTTTCAACCATGTTACAAACTTCGTCTTGTTGATAGGCTCTATCCTTCCAGTGTTCCTCGATTTTTCTCCGTGCTTTGATTTTACATACAGCCCACCAATTAGTTTTGTCATATTTCAAACTAGGATATAATGCATAACATACTTGAATTGCTTGTTGTGCCAAGACAAACGGTTCATATTTCATATACATTTTCTTGTGATTTATTTCAATCAAATTAAACTTCGTATGCACCTTCGTTCCTTTAACGGAGTCGAACCACTTGCACTTAAATAACACAACCTGCATGATTAATGGTCTAGGGTACTCTATTTCAATGATTTCATCCAACAAACCATAAAAATCATCTTTTGAATTGCCACCATTGGATGACCGAACAGACATATTACCATTTATTGTGGCTTTCCTATTCCATATTCTTGAGTGTGAAAATTATATCCATTTATGAAATATGCTGACCAACTTCGTACTCTTAACTGTGGACCCCATGACAGATGATATAGCAATCGTTGCTCTCCAAGTTCATCATGATTACTGTGAACCTACGGTTACACACGCAAAGTCAATAATATATATTTTGATAAATGATGTATAAAATTTTAATAACTTGGTTTTGGTTCATAGGCAACTTATATATATTTTGAACCATGCTGCAAATTGTTAATCGCACAAACGGTTAAACTCATTTGGTGGTAGTCCATACATTGAAGTTTGGAAAATCCTAGTAATAAATACCATTTATATGTTAGCAAATATTTGACATACAATACATATATTTGTAAATTTACACTTACTCGAAGTATGGCTCGACTTCTGGGCAGTTCAGTAAAATATATGTATGGGCTGCATGCAATTCTTCGTCTGTTAAGTAACGAAACTGACATGCGCCTCTTGGTCGACCTAGATAATTGAAAATAGAGAATGCTTTGCAATTGGGATCAATGGGGCCCTCATCATTTCTGCCTACTGTCCGCCTCTTGCACTGCACGTGCGGCTCAAAATAGTATGATACAAATATTATCACTTCTTCCACAATATATGCATTACAAATTGAAGCTTCAACACAGGTCTTATTCTTCACTTTTTTCTTCAAATAATATAAGAATCTAGTTGCAATAGAAAGAAACTTATCGGAACATAATATATAATAAAATAATTTGAACTTTATTTTTAAAAAAATTACCTCTCAAATGGATACATCTATCGAAATTGGATGAGACCTGCAACTTTGACCTCATAAGGCAAGTGAACTAAGAGATGCTCCATCGAATTAAAAAACGATGGAGGAAATATCATTTCTAAGTTGCAAAGAATAATTGGAATATCTCTCTCTGGTTTCTCCATGTGCGATGCTTTTAACACTGTCGAGCAAATATCATGCAGGGAATTGCTTAACTCTGTAATGGCGCCCCATACAAAGTTCGGTAGAACTTCCTTGAAAGATATTGGAATTAGTTTTTCCATCAATATGTGACAATCATGACTCTTCAAACCTATCAACTTGCATTCATTCAAATCAACACATCTCCCGAGGTTCGACGCATATCCATCAGGAAACTACACAGATTTCAACCATTGACAAATAACTCGCCTCTACTCCTTATCTAATGTATAAACTGCTTTTGGTTTTGGTCCTCTGCTGCTTGCATCCACATCTAGTGTTGGCCGATCACAAATATTTCTCATATCTTTTCTTGCGTTCAAGTTGTCTTTTATTTTTTCGGTGACATCCATCACAATATTTATAACATTATTGAAAACATTCTTTTCTATGTGCATGACGTCAAGATTATAATGAATAAGATGGGCCTTCCAATATGGTAGATCCCAAAATATAATGCGTTTTATCCACTTATGTGTACTTCCGTACGCAAAAGTCGTGACGTGAGGGTTCTGAACATCAGTTAGAAAGTCCTGCACCCGCTCCCAAATTTGATCGCCGGTCAACCTTAATGATGGAGGTGTTCTTTCAATCCTATTCTTGATGAACTCTTTTTTATTCCTTCTGAATGTGTGATTTATCGGTAAAAATTATCTGTGACAGTCAAAATAGCTGGGCTTCTTTTCATATTTTAATCTAAATGACTTTGATCTCTCCAAACATATTGAACATCCTAATATCCCAGTTATACTCCATCCAGATAACATTCCGTAAGCTAGAAAGTCATTTATCGTCCAAAAAAGAGCAGCCTTCATTACAAATGTTTGATCGGTAAAAACGTCATATGTAACGACACCTTCCTCCCATAGCCGTTGTAACTCTTCAATCAATGATAGCATATAAACATCTATTAACTTTTTCGGATTTTGCGGACCAGTCACGATCAATGTCAAAAACATATAAGGTGTCTTCATGCACATACCAGGTGAAAAATTATACGGCATTAAGATAACTGACCAACATGAATAACTTTTTTCTGATTTCCCAAATGGGGCAAATCCATCAGCATAGAGACCTAACATGATGTTTCGAGGCTCTATCACAAACTCAGGATAAGTTCTATCAAAATATTTCCATGCCTCTGCATGTGAAGGATGACACATTAGACCCTCTTCTGTTTCATGATTTGCATGCCAAGTCATGTATTTAGCAGTGGCTTGAGACGCATAAAGCCTTTGCAATCTGGGGATTAAGGGCAGATAAAACATTTGCTTGCATGGTCTGCGTTTCTGATTACGACCCTACCTCCTGTTAATCTTGTACCTAGGTTGGCTACAGAATTTGCAAGATTCTGCATTTTCATCGTCTCTCCAATATAACATACAACCCCTACTACATACATCAATCCTTACAATCGGAAAACCTAAGTTATCCACTAGCTTTTTCATATCGTAAAAAACACTTGGCATGATGTTATCACGGGGCATTGATTCCCGCATTACTTCAACAAAAGAGTTGAAGCAATCCGCAGACACATTATGCTTTGCCTTGATATTTAATAGTCTTGCTGTCACTGATAACTTAGTGTGGTTATCACAACCTATCTATAAAGGTTCATTTGCTGCTCTCAATACTTTCAAGAACTGATTAGATGGAAAAGTTCCATTACATAGATTCTCATCAAAACCCATTACTCCTATCACTTTCAATTGTGATGCATGTCTAGTATCCACTTGTTCAAGTGTAGGAGTAAAACTAGTACTTGCATGATTCGATTCTGAAAAAAAATTCTGACCAGCTACATCAATCACCATCCTCTCGTATGGGTTCAATTAGTCATAATAGCTACGTTCTTCCCTAACTAAAAATTGATCACTTCTTTGATATCCTTCATTAGATATAAATGGTTCATCATGGGAAGTCCAATTATAATAGTTCGGAGTAAACCCAAATCTATAAAGATGTTCTCTAACTTTATCACACATATGAAATTTACTATTACTGCACTTTTTACAAGGACACCTTAACTTATTTCTATCCATGAACTCATATTTACTACTAGCAAAGTCTAAAAATAGTTCCAACCCAGTACGAAACTCATCGGTCAATTCTCGACATCCAGGTAAGTTCTTATTATACATCCAAGCCCTATCTCTTTACATTGTGTCTGTATAAAAATAAAAAAAAATCTCGTAAAATATTTAAAATATCATATCTACTGTTCTTAATTAAAATCATAAAATTATGAAAATTAAAATTTTGTTTTTCACGCAATAATTACTTTGAAATTGAAAAAATTGAAAAAAATGAAAAAATTACCATGTAAAGAAAACTCATCCAAATATTTGACTGAAATCTTGATAGTAGAAAGTGGTCAATTTGATAAGAATTGCAACGTTCCCTTGGATTGCAAGATCTTCAATTAGACACGTACCTAAATAAAAGAAAAATCACTTAACATTAATTTTTTAATAATTTTTTATTTTTTCCTAATTTTTTTATTTTTTTTCCCCTTATATTTTTCTCCGGTCGCCAGTCCAGCGATCGGCAACCAGCTGACGCCGGCGAGTTCAACCTTGCCGACCATGGGCAAGGCCGCTCAGCCTCGCCTTGATATGGGGGAGGCCGAGCGACCTCCCCATGGCCGTCGGTCGACCTCGCCGTCGCCCAGATCTGGGCGACGGCGAGGTCGACGGCCATGGGGGGAGGCCGAGCGGCCTCGCCGTAGCCGCCGGTCGACCTCACCGTCGCCCAGATATGGGCGACAACGAGGTTGATTGCCACACCTGGGCGAGGACGTCGGTCGACCTTGCCGGCCATGGGGCGAGGCCGCTTAGCCTTGCCCAAATCTGGGGGAGGCCGAGCGGCCTCGCCATGGCCGCCGGTCGACCTCGCCGTCACCCAGATCTGGGCGACGGCGAGGTCGACCGCCATGAGGGGAGGCTAAGCGGCCTTGCTGGCCATGGGGGGAGGCCGAGCGGCCTCGCCCCATGGCCGGTGAGGCCGCTCGGCCTCCCCCCATGGCCGGTGAGGCCGCTCGGCCTCCCCCCATGGCCGGCGAGGTCTCGCCGGTGGCCGGTCGCCGGACCGGTGACCAACCAAGAAGTTACAAAAAAAAAATATTCAATAAAAAAAATTGAATCCAGCGATGAATAGTTTTGCGATAAACCGTATTCGTCGCCAGTTAGTCACAAAATTAGCTACGATACTTACTGATAGAAAAGTTTTACCGAGATTGATTTCTGCGTGCACGGATTATTGAGAGAAACGAAAGAGGGAGAAGCCGGGAGAAAAGCGGGGGGATGTGAGGAATTAGTAGAGAGAGAGAGAAATTGACGGGTGGTGTGGATATGACGAAAGTTATTTTCCGTCATAAATTAGTGACGAATCCGTTTTCGTCGTAAAATCCGTCGCAAATTAGCGACAAATTTTTTATCCGTCACAAATTAGCGACGGTAAAAAAATCCGTTGGTACTTTCGTCGCAAAATGGTAAATTTCGTTGCATAAATTAGCGACGGAAAATGAATCCGTCACTAATTTCGTCGCAATCGTCGCAAATTTGCGACGGAAAATTAGTCATCGCTAATTCCGTCACAAATTTGCGACGGAAAATTGGTCGTCACTAATTTGCGACGGAATTAGCGACGACCGATTTTCCGTCGCAAATTTGCGACGAAATTAGCGATGGAAAATAATTCCGTCGCTAATTTGCGACGAATTGATAAATCCGTCGTAAAGTTCGTTGCAAATTAGCGACGAAAAATTCCCCGTCGCAAAATTCATGTTTTTTTGTAGTGCATCCTATGACATGACTTCATCAAAATACAAAGCGGTGATGTGATAAACAGGTTCAAACACAATGCCGGGAAGACAACAAAAAAAGCATGGCGTTTCAATTCTTATCTGTGCAGAAAAAGGACCAAACAAAAACCCACCTCCCTAGCTTCAAAAACTCTGTTGCTTTCGCCCTAGCGATTACACCTACCAATCTTTGTCCTTCTTATGAGCTTTCTACTTCGCCAGAAAACAGAAGGAGAAGATAAGGAAGAAAGTGCGACTGCAGGCCTACACGGAACCGTAGAGAATTGTCTGCTCATATCAGCTCTACTCAATCAGAAGAAAAGTTTGAATATCATGAAGTCGGCAGAGTCTTCCTATCAAAAGCCAAAAAATGGTGAACGAGGATCTGTTTAGTAAAGTTTCTATTCAGAAATAATTTTTTCTATTTTTATACCCTAAACGAGTTTCTGAACAAAAAAAACACGTTTAGTAATTACACAAAATTTATATTCCCAGAGTAGAAAAAGAACAGAAATGCGTTTGGTAGGACACTAAAAATTTCTACTCCCAATTTTTTCATTTAATTATAAAATTTTCGGTGAAAACTTAACAATTCGTGTTTGGATAAAATTGGACTAGAAATAGAATAAGAATATAATACGATATAGAATTTGATGACCTTAATACAATCTTAAAGAAAATTACTCCTTATAGACAAAGCAAATACCTGGTGATGGTCAAGAAAAGTGCAGTTTAGGGGACTTAACAATTCGTGTTTGGATAAAATTGGACTAGAAATAGAATAATAATTTATTATGATATAAAATTGGATGACCTTAATACAATCATAAAGAAAATTACTCCTTATAGGCAAAGCAAATATCGAGTGGTGATCACGAAAATTGTAGTTCAGGGTGTATGATTTTAGGATTTTAGGATTTGGGATTAGGGGTGAGGGTTTAAGGATTTCGATTTTGAGGCGGGTTTAGTATTTCGGGTTTGGGGTTTAAGGGTTTCGGCTTTAGCGGCTTAGGGTTTTGGGTATTGGGGTTTGGGATTTAGGGTATAGGGTTTGGGGTTTATGGTTTAGGATTCGGGGTTTTGCAGTTTAGTGTTTTAGGATTTAGGGTTTGGAATTACGATTTGGGGTTTATGTTTTAAGGTTTCGGGTTTGGAGTTTTGGGATTTAGGGTTTAGTGTTTCGGGTTTTAAGTTTGGGATTTTAGGGTTTGGCTTTTTGGGTTTAGAATTTGGGGTTTAGAAGGTTTAGGGTTTTAGGGATTTGGGTTTTGGGGTTTTAGGGATTTGGGTTTTGGGGTTTTAGGGTTTGGGTATTGAGGTTTAAGGTTTTGGGGTTTAGGGTTTGAGGATTAAGGTTTAGAGTTTGAGTGTTAAGATTTAGGGTTTAGTAGGGGTGTCAAAACCAAATCGAAAAACTGAACCGAGATACGAACTGAACCGAAAATTTCGTACATTTCGGTTCGGTTTCGATTTCGGTTCGAATTATCAAAATAAACCAGTTTTTCTTTTCAGTTTGGTTTATTTCGGTTCAGTTCGAATCGGTTTGAATCGAACCGAACTAAAATAAACACTTCGGTTTAGGGCTATTTTGCCCTCTCTCTCTCCCCTTCTCTCTCCTCTCTCCTCTCTCCTCTCTCTCTCTATGCTTAATGAACTTGAAACCGAAAACTGATCCGAACCAAATCGATTTTTCGGTTCGATTCCAATTTGGTTCGGTTCAAATTCGGTTCGGTTCGAGAGGGCACCCTTAATGGTTCGGTTCAATTCAGTTTTCTTGAAAAATCGAACCGAACCGAACCATTTACACCCTCTAGGGTTTAGGATTTGGGGTTTAAGATTTGCTATGAGAATATCTTGTGAAAGAGAGAAAACTGATTTTGTTTCTCTATTGTTTCTCTCTTTATTCCAGAAATAGAAAATTAGATTTTTTTTATTTCTTATTTCTGTTCCAAATCTATTCCCTGACCACTTTTCTGTTTCGGAGAAAAAAAACTAATTGACGTTACTAAACGTATTTATATTCTTTTTTTGTTATGGAGAACAAAAGAACAAAAAAACAGAAAAATAGAAACGTTGCTAAACAAACCCTAAATATGATTCTCAGCTTTGCTCTATGAGAAAAAAAGTTTGAACACCATGAAGTCAGCAGAGTCTTCGGTGAAATTATGAATCGAGAACCTGAAACAAAAATCTGAATTTTAGAAATAAAAAAAAATTCAAGGCAAGTATCGGAAATTAGCTTTCCGAATGTGAGCCGGAGTTTTCGCCCGTTGAAAAAGGAAAGTCCCATTGTGTCAGAGAAAGGATGCACCTAGTCGGCCAAAGAAAAGTCAAAAGAGGAAAGTACACCAAATTGGACTTGTTGACCGAATCCTATTATTTCCTTTTTTTTTTGCTAAATGAATCCTATTAGTTCCTAATCCTTGTTGACGTTGGCTTTTGAAGGTTTTTCTTTTTGGCTATATATACGTTCGGTTGTGGGCACTTTGGGCAAGCTGTTGTTGGTGAGAAGCAGTGAAGCCCCGTTTAAAGCGAGTGCTTGATTTTATTCGTAGAATCACACTAAAAGTTTAAGTTTTTATAGTGATTAAATTTTGTATTAAGATTTGTATTTCCTTTATAAGATTAAAAGATTAGTTCGTGAGAAATTATAAGGCTAAACATTGCGTGAGTTGTTGGATATAATTGGGATTTGGAAAATACTTGTTTGAGTGACTCGAGTGTAGTCGTAATCTCCGTTATATCGCTTGATCTAGAGTGAAATTTCGTGTTGCTCTCCCCGTAAACGTAGGTTATTCGGATCGAACCACGTAAATTTGATGTCCGATTTATTTTTTTGTTCTATCTGTTCTATTATTTGATTGTTTGACTTTCGCAATATTTTTTTTTTCGCTTTTTATAGGAAGACTATGCTGAATTCATGATATTCAACGTTTCTTTAGATAGAGCAAAGCTGAGGAATCACATTCATTCTACACACGCATGAGCGAACAATTCTCTACAATTTTGTGTAGGCCTACGGTCGCACTTTCTTTGTTAAAATTGTAAGCTGCGAAAACGGCACTCCAAAATCTTCATAGTTGTAACCTAGAACATAATAATTAAGAAAAAGTAATTTGCGCACCTAATTTGGATTCCAAATCCATAACTAAGCTTTTCTTCTCTATTGCCTCTACTCACGAATATCATTATTTGTGCATCAGGATTAGTAGAGAGGCTTCAACACTATTTATAGAATTTTAAGGTACGGAACTTCTCATTGCAAGCCACGCTTTTTTGGCCCACACAAACCAGCACTATATTAGACTAATTAAGATTTTTTACATATTACCTTATTAGAAAAATCCCCTAAAACGATAAATTATAATCTCAATTAATGTAGCTCACATCAGAAAAACTCTTACATCCTCTCACTTGGGCCAGAATTGTATTGTATAGGCGCACAATTATGTTGATCTAGAGATTATTCTTAATAGTTAATCTGATCTCATAAAGTCTCAAACACCGAATCATTGAGATATCTACATGAATACACATAGAGCCTTCCATAGTCACAAGTGCTTTTAACTCTACCGATATAAATTCAATATGGTAGTGTGGCAATGGATAACATCTTATAGAAAGCGATACCTTAAGTGTCATCTATTTTGTCGGACTACATTCTCATTCTTTAAGTGTCACAAAACCGGATGTATTACTAGAGAATATCCTTGGAATCTATATATGTCTTATCCTTGTAGTTAACATTACTTTATATGTAACAAAACATATCACGCTAATAACTGAATGCATGTAGCCTTTACTCAAGGTTTACACAATACCTGCGGATTTTCATTAGATATATGTATCAACATGATAAAAACACATATATAAACACTTTATTGAATGCAAAACAGTTGATACATATCAAAATGTTACAAAATATAATAAACACATGTAAACTTTATTAAAGGAAAATTATCAAAACAATCATGAACCTGTTGCAATTATGTCAATTCAATCATTTACCTTTTTTTTGTGCCAATTCAATTCTAAGCCTTTTGCATTTGTATCAATTCAATCCATTCGGCCAATTTTGACTGGTTGGCGCTGACATGGACGCCAATTAACGCTGACATAGTAATTTTTAAATATTTTTTCTATTTTTTATTTTCTTTTATTTTCTTTCCATTCGTCTTCAACCTTTAGTCGATCGCCGGTCCGGCCAGAGGTGGGGACCGGCAAGGCCAACCTTACTGGCCCACTCCTCTGGCCGGTCGTTGGTTGGTGATCGGCTAGAGGTTGAAGATGAAGGGAAAGAAAATAAAAAGAAAGGGAAAAAGAAAATAAAAAGAAAGGGAAAAATTCCAAAAAAAATGTTTTAAATTGTCATATCAGCGTTGGCCGGCCGATGTCCACGTCAGCGGCGACCGGCCAAAATTGGCTAGATGGACTGAATTGACACAAATGCAAAAGGTTTATGATTGAAATAGCACAATTATAATAGGTTTAGGACTGTTTTGATAATTTTCCCATTTATTAGAGAAAAAACAAAACAGCTCCCACTAAACAATAGCATCTCATGATGCTCCTAAGCCCATGCTAATTAAGGGTGAGCATGGTCCGGGTGGACTATTCTCAACCCGAAACCGTGGACCGTCTGCTAAGGACTAGTTCCAAAAAATTGGAACTGAGAACCACCTGTCGGTTCCATGGACCCACCCGAGAACCGAACCACTAGTCCAATCCGATTTTCGGGTGGGTCCATGGAACCAATCCCACCAAGTTTGCCACAAGTTCACAATAGTCAGCAAGCAAACAAAACAACAACTCTCCTATTATCAGGAATAAAAAGAGCAAGCAACTTCTCAAACTTTAAGAACTCTTTAACTTCAAGTTCCAATATCCTTAAAACAAAACAACGAGTATAGATGAAACGAGTCTAAAATAACAGTGTTTAAAATTTACAGACATTTTGCATTGAAGAACATGAACTTACGCAGGAATAATAGCAGCAAACAACTTCTCAAGCTTTGAGTGCTCTAAAACTCCAAGTTCCAACCTCTTGAAAACAGAACAACCATAAGTATAGATGAAGATGATCATACAATATTAGTTATAAATTAGAACTAGAAATTAAAATCAAACAATTATTGAAAAATCTCACCACATATATTCCTTTCACTTCAACTTCGAAACTCTATGTACCATTAATCTCCATGTTAACATGATTCATATCTAACAAAAAGAAGATATTAAATAAAGCATTTACTCATTAGAAGTACAAAATAATTACAAGATGAAAAGATATGAATTTACCCAACTCAAACATTTCTGCATTCTCGATGTACTTTTCAACATTAATCGGCTCAATAACCGCTCTCAACCAATCTTGAGTGCAAATCAAAGTTTCCACGACTCTAGGAGTCAAAGAACTTTGAAAGGCATCAAGCACATGACCAGATGTACTGAAGGTAGACTCTGAAGTAATGGTAGTTACAGGAATAGATAAAATATCTCGAGTCATCAAAAATATGATTTTAAACTTTTGGCCAGCCATGCTCCACCACATCAAAATGTCAAGATTGAGAGCCTCTTCAAGTTCAGCTTTAAGATACCGATCGAGCTCAAATAAGTTGCCCTCGGACTTCTTTTTCTCCTCGTTAATAAAGGCTTCAAATGAAGGCTGTTGTACGTAGAAATCCAAATCGCAATCTTCCCCTTCATTTCCCTCTTCGCAATAAGGATCGCAACAACTACCGGTACTAATAGAACTCAAAAGTTCACCACCTAAATTCTTATCACAAGAACCAAGAGAAGATTTCTCATAAAATTTAAACAAGCGTTCCAGAGCGAACTTCACCTTATCAAACATCTCATCAACTATCGCACTATCATCATAAATGAGTCTACAACAATACCTCACATAATTCATTTTTTGTCTAGGATCCAATGCTACCGCAATCAACACCATCATATTCACTTTCTTAAAACTCCCATAGTATTTGTCAAACTTATCTTTCATTTTCGCACTCATAATTCTTACCCTAGGATCGAAAGCCTTTGCCGCTTCTTTTAGATAATTGAACAAGAAGCTATTCTCTCAAAATAATCATTTAAAGTGATATACAAAGTCCCGGACATATTGTTGGTGGCATCATAAAACTTCTTCAAAAATTTGCAAAGAATAATGGTATTTCCCCAATCAACACTATTTGGAGTATCGGAGTTAAGCTTAGTTGAGAAAGAAAGATCTTCTTCATCCATCCTTTCAAAAGCTTTTCTTAGCTTTATGGCGGTGTCTAACATTAGGTAAGTAGAGTTCCACCTAGTGGAGACATTAAGACAAACTGAACCCTTATAAGTGATTCTTATTTTCTCAATGCAATCTTGAAATGTTTTAGCTCTCATGGGAGAACTTCTCGCATACCTAACCACGTTACGAATATGTGCAATAGAATCGCGTACCTAAACTAAGCCATCCCTCACAATCAAGTTTAATATATGAGCCGTGCACCTTATGTGCAAAACTTCACCATCTAAGATCAATAGCTTATCTCTTGCAAACTTTTCTTTCAAATAATCAATGGCAACATCATTCGAACTACCATTATCCACTGTGATTGTTGACACTTTTTTCTCTATTCCCCACTCGTAGATACATTTCTCAACCTTCCCAATATCCTTGCCCTTGTGACTAGGCATCATCACAAAATTGATGATTCTTTTGTTTAATTTCCAGTTTTCATCAATAAAATGTGCAGTGAGACATAAATAGTTTAAATTCTGAAGGGAACTCCATGTATCAGTCGTGAGTGCGATTCTAGAATTAAGCTTACAAGAGGAAGCCTTCAAAGTTTTTTTTTCACAAAAATACAACTTCATGCAATCTCTAGCCACCATAAATCGCGACGCATGCTTGAAGAGAGGCTATAATTGATTGGTATAATTACGAAATCCAACACGCTCAACCATCGAAAATGATTGTTCATCAATTATAATCATTCGAACAAGCATTTGCCTACATTTCTCTTGATCAAACTTCCATGTCGTTAAAACACTAGAACTTCCGGTATTAGTATTTCCCATTGGCCTTTGTTTCCCATCTACTCTATGTGATGCAAATAATTTTTGCTTCTTATCTATATTGCGATGATACTTTGGGCACTTTCTCAAATGCTTCAACATATTTGAAGTACCATTATCAACATGGTACAAATACCTAGTCCCACAATAATTGCAAAACATTTCAAGTTTCTCGTTCGCATCAGTTTTGCCCTACTGATTTTCGCTTACTAGGCCGAGGACAAGAACCAGATACCTTATCTGTATTGAATGCCTCTTCAAAGTCATCTTCCCCTCATCCATGTTTTAGTAATTCTGATTCCATTATTAGTGTTATCGCATCATAGGATTTCTCTACTTCCATTGACATGTTAATAGATCACCTGCTCAAATCAAGCAACATGTCATCAACAGATAAAAGTTAAGGTCATCCGAGATTCAAAACTAAAGCAAATTGGCTTTGTGTATATGCTATATCAAAAAGTAGGGGCTTCAACCCATGCAGACTGTTAAGTAGGGGCTTCAACCCATGTATCTCGAACATTGTTACAACTTATTTCATAAATCACGAGGCTTTTTTCTATTTCAAGTGTGAGAATGTTTTGTTTGCTTTCAGTTTGTGAGTTTTGGGCTGCTCTTAAGGACTAATGACTGAGAAAGCAAAGTACAGCAAATATCATACAAAAATAAAGGAAAAAAAGGTTGAACTTTGCCTGGATAAAAAGGGAAAATATAAGTCGATTTTGGTTGGCCAAAAAAGAAGAATAGTATCAACCAAATTCAGGCCAAACTTTAGATATCAGATAAAAGGCTTTAAGAGTTTTCAATACTCCAAATAGACCAAGCCAATCACATATGAAAAAAATCTATGGACCAACATTGAATCAACAGAACAAAAGAAAAGAACATAACTTTCCATACAATTCCTACACTATGATCAATTCTATTAACCACATCATCCATAAATCAAGTGCGTATCCATCAATCATTGAAAAAAATGACCAAGGTATCCCAGCTACACAAGAGCGTGAGATATGAACTAACCTCAGACGTAAGATAACAAAGTGACCCTGTGTATTCAAATTAGCATTGCGATTCTCAAAAGAAGAGCAAAAAATTTGATCCTGCAGTTCAACCGATTACGATTCACAGAGCCATTCTCCAACTAAACTAAGTCCTCTAATCAAAACTTTTCTCTAGACTGACCAAACAATCAAACAACATAAAGGTTAAGGATTTAGGGTTTTATTTTTTCTAGAGTTTTTAAGCTAGATTGACCAAACAAACAAACTTACAACTTACATATTTAGGGATTTAGTGAGTAGATTAAAGATTAGGGATTTGAACTTACTTGACGGCGATCGAGAGCGAGGACCAGAGGTGTGGCCATCGAGAGTTGACAGTTGAGGCCGGAGAGATGGAGATGAGGCCGAAGAGACGGAGACGGAGTCGAGGCCGCAAGTCGAGGCCGGAGAGTCGGAGAGAAGAGTGAGCGTGAGGTTCTCGCTTCTCAACTTAGCGTGAGACTTGAGTCGTTGAGTGTACAAAGATGAGAGAGCAGAGAGTTATGTTAGTTGAGGGATTTAGTTTTTCTTTTTTTAAAAATTTTTTTGTCAAATTTTCTTAATTAAAAATTAAAAATTAAATAAAATATATTATTATTATATTATCGGTCCAGTCCGGATGGGCGGTTCCACATCGGAAACCGGGAACTAGACCAGTACCCACCGGTTCCAAAAAATTGGAACCAGGAACCGGACCGGTTCCATTGGGAACCACCAATTCCGATTCGGTTTTGGATGGTTCCGGGCGGTCCGAGCGGGTCCCGATTCTTTTGCACACCCCTAATGCTAATGACATATCGTTCAAACACACAAGGGTGAAGACTTTTAGTTAGTGATTCTTCAATCATATCATCTGTTAAAATATACTCTATTGCAATGTCACTATTATGAACTATTTACTTTATGGTAAAAACTTGACTGCCATATGCTTATACCCTTTGAGACTTCTATTGTTGTTGATAAATAACGCTACAAAGTTGTTTTCATCATACAATTATATATGCCTAATTATAAAATTTAATACAGTCAACTTCCAAATGAGGTTCTGGAGCCAAATAGTTTAAGCAGCGGCCGAAAAGCATGCTACAAACTCTACTTGCATGGTACATGATAATATAGATTCTGTTTCTCGCTTTTCCATAATATTACGCCTCCTGCTAATGTAAAGATATATTATGTTGTCGATTTTATGTTATCCTAATAGCCAGCAAAGTCTACATCTGAATGCCTTACTAGTTGTAATGTCCAAACATGTCTGTAAATCAGAATATAGTCTCTTGTCCTCTTTAAATATTTCAAAACCTTCTTGATAGTAACCTAGTGATTGTATCTTGGATTTGACTGATATATACCTAGAAGTCATGTTGCAAAAGCAATGTCTGGTCTGGTACAAACTTGAATATACATGATACATCCAAGTGTACAAGCATAAGGTACATTTATCATTTGGGTTTTCTCGATATTTGAACGAGGACGCTGTGACAAACTCAATTTATCACCCTTAATGACATGGGAAATTCTTGGCTTGCAATGTTGCATGCTATATCTTTCCAAAATATGATCAATATATGCCCTCTAAGACAAACCCAATGCACAGTGAAAACGATCCCTATTGATCTCAATGCCAAAGACAAAAGCCACCTCGCCAAGGTCTATCATGTCAAAATTCTTCGACAACATCCATTTTGTCTCATGCAGCATTTCAAAGCTCACAAGCAAAATATCGTCTACTTATAGTGTGTGAAAAATAAATTTCTTCCCACCAACCTTACAGTATATACAATGATCTACTTTGTTATCAACAAAACCAAATGAAGTAACAACACTATGAAACTTCAGGTACCATCGTCTAAAAACTTACTTGAGGCCATAAGTTGACTTTTTTAGTCTACACACAAATATACTTGAATCATCTGTTGCAAAGCCTTTCGATTGCACCATATAGATATCCTTATCAAGGTCTCCATCAGAAGATCAGTTTTGACATCTATCTGGTATAACTCCATATCAAAATGAGCTGCTAATGTCATGATCACTCTAAAAGAATCTTTAGGATTGGGGAAAATGTTGTTTCATAGTCTACTTATTTTCTCCAAGTAAAACCCTTAACTACCAATCTAACTTTATACTTTCAATATTTCCTTAAAGTCCATTTTAGTCTTATACACCAATTTGCATCCGATGAGCTTATAACCGTCAGACTCCCAAACATTGTTATGTTTCATGGATGCATCTCGTCTTTTATCTCATCCAACTACAAATTTGACTGAGGACAAGAAACAACATCTACAAAAGTCAATGGATCAACTACACAACCGATGTCGTTGTTATGCTCTCCCTGATGGTATAGTTGATCTTCTCGCCCTGATGGATCTCCTGAGTAGACCTACTTTAACCTCATCCTACATTCGAGGAGCTTTAAGAACTTCATCAAGAATAACCTCAATAACAGGATCAAGGACCTCAATAACATCAATCTGTTGTGTAGGAAGCTCCACAATCGTCTGTATAGGTAAATAAAAAGACATAATGATTTCCACCGTGCTTTTATCCTTAGTAGTTTTTGAGCAGTTACCCTCTTTGGCCATATCAAACTCTAGAAACTTTGTTATTTGTGATTCCATAATTCTTGTGCCTCCATTAGGATTATAAAACAGATATCCTTTCAAATGATCTGGGTAAGATACAAAGTAACATCAAGTAGTTCTAGAGCCCAGCTTACTTAATGTTAGATTATATAACCTTACTTCTGCAGGTCACTCCCAAATCTTAAGATTATTCAAACTTTGTGTCCATAACTCAAAAGGAGTCAACGGAACAGCTTTGGTAGGAACATGGTTTAGAGTCTAATGGGCTATTTCGAAAGTTTCACCATATAGAAAATCAGGTAAATTGATTTTACTAATCATACTCATCATTATATCTATAAAAGTGCGATTGCGCCTTCCGGCCAGACCATTTTATTTGGGATTCGTACACATAGTAAACTGAGCTTCTAGCCTAAAATTCTCCAAGTATTTGGCATCAGGCCTTTTAAACTGTCTAATATCGCCATGCCTACCATAATACTCACCATCCCAGTAAGATCTGACAACCTTTATGACTTTTCCTAACTGTTTCTCCACTTCAGTCCAAAAAATCTTAAACTTATCGAGAAACTTAGATTTTTCATTAATCAAGTACATATAACCATATCGGGAATAGTCATCAATAAATATGATGAAATAAAAATTTTTGCACAAAATTTCCATATATAGTCCATTAATATCGATGTGGATGACTTCCAATAAGTCACAACTACGGACTGCAGTTTTTTCTTTATCTTAGTTCTCTTATCCCTACAATAGTCTACGCAAGTCTCTAAGTCACTTTTAAGTAGGAAGGATGTCAGTCTTTATTAGCATTTCCACTCTTTCCCTGAAGATGTGACCAAGCTATTTATACCACAACGGATAAAACTATTCCTTAGGTAGAGGTCTCTGGGAAATAACTTTTTCAGCCATATAGGCAACGTATAAATCATTGTGAGTTAAACACAATATGCACAATTCATTGGACATTTTGCAACACCCACCCTTATTTGAATTAAAAAGCATAGAAACAATATTGTTCTTAAATTCAAAATAGTAATCGCACATGTCCAGACATGATACAGAATCTTAGTTTCTTCTAAAAGAAGCTACATAAAATGTGTTTCTTAATATCAAATTAAAATCAGAATCTAGAATTAAAATTGACATCTCCCACAAACTCGATGTTGACTTTATTATTGTTTTCTACGATGAGCTTTGATTTATCATGATTTAAGTTCCTCTGATTTTTTAACCCATGTATGGCTCTCTAGCCACTATGAACTAGATGGGGCTTCCAATAGGTTGGATTCATAAATAAATGCCAAAGAATCATTACCTACAGGCTCACGCTTAGACAATCAAGTTTTATATTTATTGCGGTCTTTCTTTATGTGACATTTCTTCTTATAAAAGAAGCGATGGTCACCATCCTTATTAAAGGATGCTTCTTAGGACCCAAACTGTCAAAATGGTCGGTGGTTTCATGAGTTTTTTTATGAGTATAATTTTTGGACCTCTTGCTTTTATTATCCTTAACCCCACTAGAACCATCATACCTCAAATTGAAGAGTTTTTGCATATGTGTCACAATCTCAACATTAGACGAGACGTGATTCCTAGCCTTCAAGGCTTCCATCATCTATTTAGCAGTGTAATTAATTGGCAACCACTCTTCTAGTGTTCCAAAATTGATCGCTTTATAGATAACAAGCAAATTTGATTGCTCCTTCTTTGTTGTGTTCTGTACTTGTGGTAATGAGATGTATCGACTTATTTTCACTAAGAGCAATATAAACATCCGCCGGCTCCATCCTAAACTGAAAAGCCTCTTTTCATTCCTTAAAGTTTGAACCATCAAGTATCATGTGAATGTGTAACTTGAAACCATATAAGTAGACATCCTGAGGGTTACATACATCATCACATAATCACCTTTAGACAGAGTACATGACATGCAGTTTTATACTCTCCACATGACTGTGACCATGTGAAAATAGTTCAATTTTCATGAATTCATCACCTTTGGATGTTTGAATCCCTAGGATCAATCACTCTTCAGTCATATGTTGTACATGTGTCCCTCCATAAATCAATACACAATCACCTCCTTTGAGAGTATGACCATGCATTATTATAGAAGACATCCCACCACAATGTAATATCGATATTACTCAAACCCAATCAAGTGTATCACTTTGGCGATCATAACCCAATTGAATCCTATAAACTCTCTCATACTAGGAATATAAATTTTATGTCTCGCATTTAACATTGGACCAATTTGTCACTAAAATCACATAATATACTAATTATATTGTTTCATTCATTGATACACGTTAAATCTTATACATGCAATCAATGAATCACGCTATACACATTATGTATGTGATGATATACATGTGAGCTATCATTTGTATTTCCGAAACCATCGAGATATACAGGAAAAATAGAAGAAAAATATCCTAAAAATACACATATATAGGGTTTTGTACGCATTTTCACATCCTTAAAGCATCAAACATGTAAAACAAATATACAATATTGTAGAGCATCTCAATATGAGAACGTTGGCACCGAGCATGCTTAAATGAAGCTCTCACGCATCGCTAGAGTGCGCAATGCATGGAGTGCACGCTTGAAGTGTGTAATTCGGCCTGAATCGCCGGTTTGACCGGTTCAACCGGTCCTGTCAATTTGACCACTCTAGTCAATGGTCAACCAGGTCAAGTCAACGAGTCGGATCCCCGGGTTGGGTCAGGTCGGGTCACCCATCATTAACTTGGTCAAACCACGTCAGCGGGTTGTTAACGTCAGCCAATGCAAGCGCTGGCAATGTTGCACGTGGCCGCCATGTGCCGACGCTGCAAAGGCGCATGGCCTCATGTGTAGGCACGTGTGGCGACCTCTGGAGACATGCCACCTATCAAAATTCTCATCTCAACGAGATCTTTTCGTTTATGTGATCAAAATTAATTTTCATCAAACAAAAATTCTAAAAATGGGCCAAATCCAAAAATGCCAAATCTAGACTATAGCAGCTCTGATACCACATGTAAGCCGCGAAAATGGCACCCCAAAATCTCATATTCAGAACCTAGAATAAGGTCATGGAGAAAAAATGATTTGCACACCTAATTTAGAATCCATTGTTCTTGAGGCAAAAATAACGATGATCAACAACTCAAATGCTTCTCCTCTTTTTGCTCTCTGTATCACTAGCTCAATGAAATTGCCTCTCATGAATAGTGAACTACTCCTTATGCGAGGTTATTTATGCATCAAAGTTAAAGAAGTGACTCGAGCACTATAGCCGCAGACCCTCTCATCACAGGCCGCGCTTTATTCGGTCCACACAAACCAGCCCAATATTAGTTTAATTAATAATCTTTATATCTTACCTTATTAGATCAATTCCATAAAAAATTAAATTACAATCTCAATTAATGTAACCCACGTAAGAAAAACTTTTACAAACACGTCTTGGTTTTGAGCGACCCAACCCGTTATCTGCTACACAAGTGAAGTAATAAATGCCGACCGGTTCAATTTTATACAACTTCACCATTCACAAAAAAAGTATCAAAAACACTATTCCCTCTTTTCAATTTTGTACTGATTACAAGTTTTTAAATAAAAGAGCTTGTTAAGCCAATATTATTTTCCCTTGATCTAAAATAAAAAATCATGATAACCACTTTTCTGAATTTGAATAAACAAAAATTTTCTACTTCCAAAATAATTAATTATGTCGATTTTCTTTTCCGAGTTAACTGATTTTTTCCATAGTAATTCAATTAGTGTTTTTGAAAAATAATTTTCGTGCTTTCAAAAGCTAAAAAAAACGAACATCCTGAGTGCGTTTGTTTCGCGAAAAATGAAGGATTTGAAGAACATTTTTCTAAAGATGATTGTTTATATCTCTTATAAAAATTAACTAATAAAAAATATTTTTATCATCAACGAAAATAATTAAATATAAATCGTTGTTAAATAATGAAAGTTTTTATCTATTAATTAATCATTTCGAAGCGAAACAATCGATCATTTTTAGGATAATATTTTTGAAAATCACTCATTTTTCGTAAAATAAACGGATCTAAATTCTTTTAAAAAAAAAGAAGGGAAAAAATCTTTAGCTAAAAATGGAAGGCCCAAACCCTTCTCAAGATGAATCTGCTCAAATTGGCAACGTGAATTAGCGCGCCAAGCCCAATTCCCAACCTATTCCACCGGAAACGGTGCGTATAACGTGCTTCCTCTTCTCATGTCCTAAAACCCTGCCACTGCCAAGCCTCATCCATCTCAGTCCTCAGCTCCTTATCCTTAAACCCTAAAAAATCCGCCATTTCCGTCCCACTCCCTTCAAGCTTCCACCTTTATTCTAGTCCGTCGCCATCTGCATGACGCCGGCGAGGCTCCTCACCCACCTCCGCCTCCTCCAGCCTTCACTTCCTCTCCACTCGTCCATGAGGCTCTCCCGGTCCCTCCACTGCGGCCCCGCCCCGTGCCGAATCTTCCCTTTCAGGCTCCGGCACGCCGCCCTGCTGGGCTTCCGAGCCAACGGCCAGCTGGCCGTGCGGGGGCTCTCGTCCCGGTCTTCGTCCGGCTCGCGGGCGTCTCCGAAGAAGAGTTTGATCGACGACGAGGCCGAGCTCAGCGACTGGGTCAGCGGGCTGGGGAAGGACGACTTGGTCGGGGAGGCGGGTTCGGGTAGAGTCCGGGGAAGGAGCTATGCGGATGAGGCTTCGTTCGGGGTGAAGCGGCAGAGGTATGGCGACTCGGACGATGTTGTCGGCCGGTCGGGCTGGAGGATGGGCCGGAGGGATGCGGAGGGGCTAGATTGGAGGGATTCTAGGAGGAGATATGGGAATGAGTTGGGGGGCGGTGAGGAGTTCTCGTCCCCGCGGAGGAGGTTTGACGATAGGTCTAATGGTAGAAGCGCGAGATCTTCCACCTGGAAGAGGGGTGACGTAGGTTCCGATTCACAGAGGAGGTTTGATGATAGGTCTAAGAGTAGAAGCGCTACATCTTCGACCTGGAAGAGGGGCAACGGAGATTCCGATTCACAGAGGAGGTTTGATGATAGGTCTAAGAGTAGAAGCGCTACATCTTCGACCTGGAAGAGGGGCGACGGAGATTCGGATTCACGACTTGCACGGAATAGTAGAGGAAATGCAGATGCTATTCGAAGAAATACAGATCCGTTGGATAATTACGACGATGAGGAGGAGGAGGAGAGGAAGAGGTTCGCTGGGAAGATTGACGATTTGATCAGTGAGGAGGATAGCGAAGTCGATGGCACAGATGAGGACGAGGAGTTTGTGAAGAAGAGTGCGAATGGGTTGTTTGGCGAGGAAAAACAAGCTGTTGTAGAGAATTCAAAGAGAATCTCGCAGCAGGGTTCCGATTCTTACTTGAGTGAAACTAGGTACACCATCTTCATGGCCTTATCCTTCTGTATTAACTTAGCTACTAGAGTTGATAGAACGAGTAGTTTCTAGTGCCAATTAATCATCCATCATGGCCAGGGAAAAGAACTTTTGACACCTACCAAGAACTTCTAAATGTTTCCTTAACTTTCATTTTTGCTGAGAAATTTTCTTCTGTAATGAGCTCTGCTTGCCAAGTGACAAGGGGGAAATACATAGAACTTGACTTTTTCTGTATTTGGTGATGAGTAAGACGTTCCCTACCTTTCCTTCCCCATTTTTCCTTAGGAACTATTCAGCTTCATTGAAATCAGTTCTACAGCATAAATCCAAGTTCTTTCCAACTCCATTGTGTTAAAACTGAATCCACTTGCATGCGTGCTTCAACTATGCCTTGGCATAGATCTTTGGTAGTCCAATGTTTGTCTTGTATAGCTCCTTGTGAAGCGAAATTGTGAAAAATGTCTGTGATAAGATACCGTGAGTTCATTATTGGTGAGAAGAGCATAACCATCTCGTGCTCCTTTTACTCATAAAGTATGAATATGCCTGGATGGGACTCCAGAAAAAGTCTGATACTTGCGGTTCAGCTCTATATCAATATAGCACATAAGAACTTGGTAAATGTCTCACTTAAGTTCACATGTCTGCAGATTTGACCAATGTTCAATCTCTTCCTTGTCCTTGAAAGCAATTAAGGATGCTGGCTATGAGAAGATGACTGTGGTCCAAGAGGCCACGCTTCCTGCTATACTCAAAGGTATGGTCCCTAACCTAACAATCCTTTAGGCTAAGGCACATGAAGATTTTGTTGCTTGGATACCTCAAATTTCTTGCTGAAATTTAGTCGAATTGATAACAATAGTCTTGTGGGAAGTTCAGTTGATTTTGAAGGTGGTGGAGCTTTCTCTTAGGGTTGTGGCACTATCTAAAAGAGATTGTGGAGGTTTGAGTTGACTATTTTTTTCAAGAAATGCTACTAATAATGCACTGGTATACAAGCCAAGCACTCGGTCTGAGTTAGGAAGGCCAATGGGCCATGCCAGGCTCATGCCTGGACTTAGTTTTTTTTCTTTAATTTAGACAATTTTAAAAAATTAAAAAATCCAGAAAAATTCATGAGAATTCTACTAATAGATTAAAAATGAAAAATATATTAATATATTGCAAATTTAATTAAAATAACATCACATTAATTTAACTAGATGAAATACGAATGCATCGGAGAAATATAACTCAAGAAATGTACAATTAGGTTCATGCTTCAGAAAAAAAGGACAACCAAATGCTGCTGTGCATCTTGTCATCCATTGCTATACTGATGTGAATAAGCCCATCACCATGACTCCGATAATATATTGTCATGATCCGGTTGCGGCGCGTGTTGATCTATTTCATCTGGCTTCATTTCTTCCTGGAGCCAAGATGTGCGGACGACAGTCATTTCTAGATTCTTGTCACTTAGCCTTTGCCTATTGTTCTTAATGATCCATCCGCTAGTGCTGAAAGTCGAATCTGACGGTACAGTTTATGACGGTGGGTTGAGCATGTCACGAGCCACCATCGAAAGATCAGGAGAACACGTAAGTTCGGCCATTCCTAGCCCATGGGCCGGCCGGCCTAATTTCACCCAGGCAAGTGGCCCGGGAGCAAAGGGGCCATGCATGGCATGACCCTTTTTTCCTGACATGCCCTTCATAGGCTCAATTAAGCATGGTACAGCTCGTTGGCTATTCTTAGTCTAAGTAGTAAAATCACGTGTCTCAAGAAGAGGCTGTGACTTTCTCTTTTTATCTTACAGAAATAGGATTTGCTTTTTCATAAATATTTACTTTGCGAATTTGTATCTGGTTTTGTGTTCTTATGCTTGGTTGAACATGGGTAATTTGACTTGAGTTCGTAGGTTGATATATCCTTGTCTCCCCCTCACCCCTTTTTCCTTTTTTTTTTTCAATGCCTGAAGCTTTAATTTTCTGTTGTCTATTTTTCCCCCAGGTAAGGATGTTCTGGCCAAGGCTAAGACAGGCACTGGAAAAACTGTTGCATTTCTTGTAAGATACTTCAATTTTAACATTTTACCTCCTAACCGAGGGCATGTTGTTCAAAGGATCATGCTTCAGTTTCTACAGAGAGACGTGCATTTACATTTGCTTTCTGTTAATGAGAAGAGAGTACTTGCTACTTGCTAGTCTGAGGGAGTTTGTTTGTCAGAACTCCCTGTTTGAGTATGTGAGCAAAAAATTGTCAGTCAGATTTTTCAATTTTGCGTTCTTTCTCATACTTAGCACAAACAAGTGATAAAGTTTTTCCTTTACTCTAAATGTATGATGTCACTTGTTTTAGAAGATTGTATGTCTAATGGCTTTCTTGTCCATCTTAATATTTTGGGTAACTTGAATTCAGAAAGATATAGTTTGAGAGTAGCAAAAACATGAGTCTGTAAGTTTTATTTGTGAATTGGTATTACTTCGCTTTGGAATATGCAACAGTTTCTCTAATAATAAAACTTATTTTCAGCTTCCATCAATTGAAGTTGTCATAAAATCACCGGCCCCTGCGCGTGATCAAAAGAGACCACCAATTGTTGTTCTGGTTATATGTCCGACTAGGGAGCTTGCAGTCCAAGCAGCTGCAGAAGCCAATGCCCTTTTGAAGTATCATCCTTCTTTTGGTGTTCAAGTTGTTATAGGGGGGACACGACTTGCTCTAGAACAGAAGCGCATGCAAGCAAATCCTTGTCAGGTTAGTCTCTATGAGGAAATATGAAATTGTTTTACTGTCCTTAGTGCAATATGATATCATGTTCTGTAGTTAGAAAACTTAAACAGTCTGGAGGTAATTTCCATGTAAGCGGCTGAGAACTGCTGGTGAAACTTTCGGAGGACTTTTCCTAAAGAAGAAAATTTGGGAAATCATTTTAGAAGTTGTTTGATGCAATGGAGGCTCGGGATAAACCAGTGTCGATCTCACTAGATGAACACCACACAATTTTGCGCATGCATTGTGCAAGAACAGAGAAAAAGTCAATTTTGACATAATTGTTCAATAGGCAAAGCTTGTCTTACAAAGAAACATGATGAACGCGTAATCTGCCAATCCTAGCAAATCCTAGAGAAGCTATAATATTTAAATTGGGAAATAACATAATTGCCAAAAAGTTCTAGACATGTCATTGAAAATTAGCTAACATATTATCTAAAGCTCTAGAGATAAGAAAAATAAGTCAAATTTCAATCTCGGAGGTTATGCGGTCTCGTGTCCCCTAGAAAAGCTCAACTTCGGCGAACTGTATAAACTGCTTCATCATCCCCTGTGAATGTCGTAAGTCTACTTAATCTGCGTCAGACTTAACACTTTATAGTCGGAAGTTAACAATTTTGGCATCAGTTAGAAGAGAACTTCTTTCGAGGAGGAATATTTTCACTACTTTTGTGGGAATGGATCGGAAAGGCTTTGGGTTCATTTTCATCTACTTCCGGGGTTCTTGAAAGACTCTGCAGGGACTTTAAGCATATGATGTAGCTACTGGTCTAGATTAATGAACCAACAAGCTTGTTTTGTTGTTTTTGTATACACTCTCTCAAGAAGATTTCAATCATAGAATACAGCAAGAAGTTGCTCTCCTCCATCCTTGTAAGTTGACTTGATATTATTCCTGAAAATGTCGAATTACCTCTGCGGCATGCCTTTAATCTAGTGCTGTATAGTTGCCATTGATGACTTAATTTATCTAGTTATTCAAAGGTTTTCCCCCATACCATGCAGATACTTGTGGCTACACCTGGAAGGCTCAAAGATCATATTGAAAATACTGCAGGATTTGCAACCAGGCTGATGGGCGTGAAAGTTCTTGTACTCGATGAGGCTGATCGTCTGTTAGACATGGGATTTCGCAAAGATATTGAGAAAATAATTGATGCTGTCCCGAAGCAGCGGCAGACCCTTCTATTTTCTGCGACTGTTCCAACAGAGGTTTTCTTCTTTATCCCAAGCTTCTGTGGTTTCCCTCGTAAATATTATCGAAATACTAAAAGGTACCCTTCTGCTTCTAAGGTCCGACAAATCTGCCACATTGCTTTGAAACGAGATCATGAATTCATTAACACCGTTCAAGAGGGAAGTGAGGAGACACACGCGCAGGTAGTTTCTCTCAAATATCTTATATAATTATCATCATTTTTCAATTTTTTTCTAATTAGCTTGGTTGCTGAGAATTCTTGATTGGCTGGAAATCTCAGGTCAGACAGATGAATCTAGTCGCTCCTCTAGACAAGCACTTTTCCTTGCTCTATGCTCTTCTTAAAGAGCATGTTGCAGATGATATCAATTATAAGGTACAGACGTACTACAGTATTTCCGCTTCAAAGCTAAAATTTATTTATTGTAGTACCGATTTTAGGTTGTTTTTGGAAGTACAAAGATAATTGCTCCGTTGAGAATGATCTTTTTTTTTTTTTCAATGAACTTGTTTTAGTTTTTCGTTAATGGGTGATAACTGCAATTGGTTCTTCAGGTTATTGTGTTCTGCACAACCGCTATGGTGACCAAACTTGTTGCTGATGTCCTTGGTGAGCTGAAATTGAATGTCAGGGAGATTCATTCAAGAAAGTCGCAATCTTATAGAACAAGGGTTTCTGATGAGTTTCGGAAGTCGAAGGGTCTTATTCTTGTAACTTCAGATGTGTCTGCACGTGGAGTTGATTATCCTGATGTCACCCTTGTCATACAGGTATCGTAATGCCAATTCCTACCCATGCAAAGTTAAATTCTCTTTTCCATAGGTGGCAATATGGAAGCAAGATTGAGCACTATATATTGCTGCAATCTCTCTATCTCACTGGGAAGGTTCCTCCCATAGTCATCTGTAACTGCTAAGAACCTTATTCTGCCTGCATCCATAACTGTTGAGAACCTTCTTTTCCATCCTTTTTTTTCTAATTATTTGATCTGATTTCAATGAAAGTTACTGTCTGTTCTGTCTCAAAAGAGGGTTCTGGACTTCTCATGTAGTTTTTTTGAGCTTGTTGGAGATTTAAAGACGGAGTTGGGTGGCTCAGCATGCAGAAATAATCATTAGATTTCTTTGCCAATGGCAGGTGGGATTGCCTGCTGATAGACAACAATACATACATAGACTTGGTAGGACAGGACGCAAAGGCAAAGAAGGGCAGGGTATCTTGTTACTGGCGCCATGGGAGGAATTCTTTCTGTCAACCGTAAAGGATTTACCAATTACAAAGGCCCCAGCGCCTTCAGTAGATCCTGATACAAAGAAAATGGTGAGCTTAGATGAGCCCTCTCTTTATTTACTCTTTTTTTCTTTAGAGCCATCTTTTCATTCAATGGTATAGTCTTCTTCTTAGATTTAAGCGCAGTTATAGATTTGTAGCCAGACAAAAAATTCATGTTTTCTTGTAAGCATATTTAGTTTCTTAGGCTAGGGGATGGAGGAATGAAAAAATGATGTTTATTTTCTTATGGACAGGTGGAAAGGGCTCTGTCTCATGTGGAGATGAAGAGCAAAGAATCAGCGTATCAGGCATGGCTTGGCTACTACAATTCGAACAAGAAAATCGGTAGCGACAAGATCAGGCTTGTGGAGCTGGCGAACGAGTTCAGCCACAGCATGGGGCTCGATAACCCGCCTGCCATTCCAAAACTCATCCTTGGCAAGATGGGCCTCAGGAATGTGCCTGGCCTTCGATCTAGATAGATTCTTGGTTTACATTCGTGCGGCCACCTTGATATGACAATTTATCAAGTGCTCTCGTAGAAGATGAATGCAGGGGCTGGGGTTTCTCCATTGATCTACCACTCACCAGGTCATGAAGTGAATGCATTTGTTTTAGTCCATGGGTTAGAGTTTCAGAGACGTACTTATACCCCATTTATTGGAACCAGGTGAACCGGATCCCACAAAGCGCATAGCGTCCTTCACTTTGTTTGTAGCTAAATATCTTGACGCGTTTGAACCTAGAGCTCTCCCAAAGCATTAAAGTACTAGTAGGTCAATTCACGTTGACTTATAGATTCAGTCCGTGATCGGCATCCTTCGATTGTAAAGCATGGTAAGCGCAGCGGCTATAAGCCGATAATGAACCCACTAGGCAATTTGTTTGATTGTTAAGAGACTCGAGCCTTCGTTCAACAAGCTAATTTGCTCGATCGTGGTTGTCATCCATTAAATTTGATGGGACCCTTTTCTAGGGTTGGACATTTCATTGACGTGCATGCATGGTTCCGAACTTTGAGGGAATGGTGGTCCAGAAAAGATGGTTCGACGTGTTAAATGAGGCTTATCCCATCCCCTTTTTGCCAATTTTGGGTAGAAGTCCCTCTTTTACATCCAATTTTTGGCATCTAACCAGAGTATCATCGAGGCTTAATCCGCCCTATATAAAGAAACCTCATCTTTGTTTTGAACGAATCAAATTTAGCCGGAAAAGGATAAAAGTAAAAGAAAGGAAAATTGCCAATGACTCGCTTGTCAAATTTCCATTTATGGGCATGAGCAAGAATAATTGGTGTGGTATCTACTTTGGGTTTTTGCCTGATGCTAGCTTATTGCTATCATTAGTAGTATTGCGTAAAGATTCCTATCGACACATTTAAATTACCGCTACATGTACACGCTAAAGAGAAAGGCACCCCCCCACTGTCCCAATCAATTCAAGCGTCTCTGTGTGAGAAAGATGGAGAGATTTCCCCATACACGGCGTGTTGAAATCAAATCCCATCGTCTAAGTCCATGTCATTCCGCGTATACTCCTCCGATCGCACGAAAGAGAGGTGATTCGGATTCCATATGAATTTTTAGTCCTAACTTAAATAGGATCAGAAAGGTGGATTCAATTTGGTACGTCAAAACTAAGCTCATAAAATTGAGAGAAAAAGAAGGGATCGACCACGGTTTTCACATAACCCGAAATCTTTCAATCACTCGTGGACGATTCGTCGTTGAAATGAGCCGGGAAGTTCATACGTATGAACATGAGAGTTTCAGACATTGTAAAGACGTTATCCTGTGTCTCAAGCTTAACCTGGGTCGTTGAATGGGTAGTATGAGCCAGGGCAAAAAGCTAACGGAGCAAAAAGATCATTTGTTTCTAGTCCCTGCCAAGAAACACATGGTTTTCTTTTCTTTTCTTTTCCTGGGATCCCAACGAGAGCGAGTGCATCATGCATTGTCATCTAACTCTAGTAGGACTTCCCGCCATTTTAAGAAACGATTAAATTATGTGCGGAACCATTGCACTTGGCACAAAAAGTCAAGGACCCAATGAACATCGATTTCTTTTAGCAACGGGTTACAATGTCATGCACCTGTGACATAATGCGATCGCGACTCCCATGTCGACCAAATGAAGCTCATGTGAGTCCCGACGATTTCTCTCGATACTAATCGCTAATCACACCGTTCACACGGTCCCCTTCGAGTCCTCCTCGAACTTCAAAGCTCATGTTCCTTTTTTTCCTCCTTGAATCGCGAATGAACATGTGAAGAAGTAAGAGCAAAGTCTACGGACGCACTTGCAAGACTCAAACAGGTCAAATTTCAAAAAACTTACACAAGGCAGGAAACTTCTTATCATGATCTCGAAATGATGTATGTTAGCTCAGTGCATGCATACCTACTCCCCAGCCAAGATAATCCCGTCTGCCCATGAAGTCACTTTGCTTATATTTAGTGCTACATACGATGCATTTTCCTCAATTTCCACAAATTCTTGGTCTCGGTCTTGGTCGGTGAAGGATCGACCTTATCTACCTTTATATATAATAGAGCGCAAAAGAAGATGTATGGGCAGACGCGGCCCTATCACAGCACACAAATCATTTTTTTGTTAAAATTGCTTCATCCCTCTACAAGACAGACAAGTGGTCTCCCATCAGCCGTTGCTGTCATTTTCGTCGACCACTATATATTTTTTTCCTGTCCTTGAATTTTCCTGGAAGGATTAAATTTTCCTGAAAATGCTGTAAGGTTACGACCACAACGTGAAGCTCATGCTGCAGCACTGAGCAGAACTGGTGACAGAGGGGGAACAGGATAGCGTGGCCCTGGCGAAACTTGTGCAGAGAGAGAGTTCATGGCATCCACTCATGCGGAACATGTACTCTGAAGAATTCTCATTTCTTCCGGAGGAGGCCATGTATTTTGTGTGGAGGACACCAAAAAATAAGAAGGCTAAGTCACTCGAAAGTGGTCCAAATCTTCAAAGCTTTCAACGTGAAGAAATGAGGGCAATCTAGCTTTGGACTGGTTCGTGAACTCAGTTCATTCATGGAGCGGTCGTCCCGTAGCTAAATTGACTAGAAACTAGTTTAGATGATTTGGGTCATTCCACTTAGAGGAACCTAGACTCGGAAATTTGGATCTTACTTGTCGAAACAGGTTCCTTAATTTTTGGAATTTGGAGTCTACTCTGTTTACTCAGGCATCTAAAACCTACTCTGTTACGGGTTTCATGGATGGTTCTAGAATCTACTCATGATCCATCTGCACTCCTAATTAAACTATTGCAGTGAATCATCACTTTTAATGACCACATTTTGCTACAGTCTACTAATTACAATTCATATTTAGACACATGAAGAATATAAAATATTAACAAAGTGAAAGTCTCAGTTATAAATATTGTCGGAAATGGAAGCTCATGCTAGTAGTTTCAGATTACACACTCATTATTGGATGTCATGAAATACTGCAGGATCGTGCAAAAATATAAAATAAGAAAAACACAAAGACTCATTCTAGATTCTAAGCTCCAATTTACTTAGAACTTGGAACCTACTCTCCATATTATATTCCCCAAAATTTGAAACATGGAACTTACTCTATATACCCTAGAATCTGGAACTAGACCAGTTCCCACCTATCCGGTTCTCATATTTTCTATTCTACTATGCCGGTTCGGTTCTTAAGTTTCCGGTTCTATTCTGAAATTATTTTCACCCCTAGTTCCCTCTCCTCTTTCTTCTCTCTTTCCTTTTTACACATTCACCGGATGAAGCGATTAAAGTGTAAATTTCGACAATAGCCCGGGAGATGATGTTCGGTGAAAATTTAAGCCTTCAAAAACAATTGAGAGAACAAAAAAGGGGAAGGGTAAGAAATTGAATGGAGTCATGCCCACATCAGCCTCACTTCATCAATGGCCACAGCTTGAATCAGCACCCCCTCCACTACCACCATTCCTAGTGCTCTGCCCACACATTCCAGCACCCTCTCCCAATTACCAGAAACATAGGAACCTCCAAAAGCTGCCTACTTTTTTGCACTCAAGCAGTTAAAAAAAAAAACAAGTTAAAAAATGAATTCACTAGCAACCTTATCCTCCGCTAATTTGATAATTGGTGAGAGGGTGATTAGTTAGGATTTTTAAATCAAAAGTTGATAAAATAGCTTGCCTAACTTTTTCCTTATTATTTACAAATTTCGAAAAAGTCAGACAAAAGCATTCGGACTTACCCTTTTTTTTTATTGCCGCTTTTCACGCACGCTCAATTTTTTTTTCTTAAATTCACGGTTGACGTGTTTGGATTGTTGGTTCGCAGTTCCACATAATAAAATTTTTTTTTTGGGTTAGATATTTGCGATTATAATAAGAAAGTAAAGACAAGGGGGCTATCGCTTTCAGAGTAGCCGACCGCCGATAAAAAGGAGTAAAAAAAAATTCAATTTATTTAATCAAGCTTTTCTTTTCTATAACTTATTTAATCAGAGTATATTATTGGTCACGAAGATAAGCATTTCTGAAATTGCGATGGTGGGCCCCCCGGCCCACCCAACCCAACCCCAAACCCAACCCACGAGTGCGGCTCCTGAAAAGTCGACTTTTCCAATTTTTGTTTTTTTCCTTAAATAATTTATCATTTTTCATTTACGGCGAATATAAAATTAGATAATGTCGGCGAATTCGGAGATTTTTGACGGGCTCTCGGCTCCAAGCCAGGAGCTTAAAGGTCGTGTCTCTCTCTCTCTCTCTCTCTCTCTCTCTCAAAGCAGCAGCTTCTTCTTGGTCTTGGTCTCCGTCTCCGTCTTCTTCTGCAACTGCGATTCTGCGCTTCTGCAGCGAGAGAGCTGGAGAGATTGATAGGGGGCGAGAGCGGAGATGAACGGCGGCGAGGCGGCTGGGATAATGGAGGCGCAGTACATACAGAGGCACCACCGCCACGACCCCCGCCCCAACCACTGCACTTCCGCTCTCTTCAAGCACGTCAAGGCTCCCGTCAATTTGGTACGCCCCCCCCCCCCTCTCTCGTGTGTTGTGCGATCATCGGCCGCTGGCTTTTCCCGTTCTGTTGGCGGATTTCTGATCCGGTTGGCTCGCGGTAGATGAATAGGATGTGGATCTGATGGGTCGGAGCATTTTCCAAGTGTTTGGGGGCGAATCGTGGGCTTTCAGGCTGGGGCAGTTAGCACCGGCTCGATCATCTGTCCCGGTAATGAAGTAACGAGCTCCGGGACGATGTTGTTGAGCTCGGAGTGTAGTTGCTGTGCGGGAGGTGATCGATAATGATCCGATTCTAGTGGTTCTGGTGTTTAGCTCGATGAGAGACTGCGGGGAGTGACTTGATTGGGGGTGGCGTGTATGATTTTGGAATCCTTTTGTTGATTCTCTTGTGCTTGTGCTTGTGCTTTGTGCGTCAGGTGTGGTCTCTGGTGAGGAGATTCGATCAGCCCCAGAAGTACAAGCCGTTCGTTAGCCGATGCGTTATGAGAGGAGGCGAGCTCGGGATCGGAAGCGTGCGAGAAGTTAATGTTAAGTCCGGTCTTCCCGCCACCACTAGCACGGAGATGCTGGAGCTCCTGGATGATGAGGAGCACATTCTTGGCGTTCGGATTGTTGGCGGCGATCACAGGCTAAGGGTAATACTTCTATGTCATTAACTTCAAGCTCCCCTTTGGCATTTTCAATTGCTATCGACATTTTCTGAAGTTACTCGGTACGGTCGACAATCTGTGAACTGGGGGGATCATGATTTTGTGGTAAGCCTTGATGCAAAAGCTTCGTCTTTTCTCATCATGTGGTTTGGGGGAAGACATGACACCGACTTCTCCCTTCTTTTTTGTTAGTTCTGCGGCTTTCTAAACCTTATCCCTTTCGTCATTCTTTCATTTTCTCTTTTGCTTTTTAGCCTCATTCGGTACATCGTTTTGAAGAATCTGACTGTATTCTAGGACAATTTCCCGACAGGTTCAAATTGTAAAGTGTGACCTTCTTCCCCTGGTTTCAGCTTCACAGAAAACTGTCTTTTTCCAGGGGCTATGCCCTGCAATGTTTCTGTGCTGACTATCCTCGCTAAAAAATTGCTAATCTTTTAAAGGTAGAATCGAATCTATTTGACCAAAGGGGAGCCTCTTATGAAAGATATGGCATGAATGAAGTAAATTTGCAGGGCTACCGCCACGATCGAATCACTAAGGGTCTAGGGTACATGCCTTCATGGAGACAGAAGTGTTTGTTCTAGTGTTATTTCTCATTTTGTATATTGATTCTAGTGATAAACGAAAGTACAAAGCAGCGGTTTCATCTTGCAATGTATGAAATTGACGCTAATGGCTTACAAATTCTGTACACTCCGTTTGCCTTGCAGAATTATTCATCAATAATGACAGTCCATCCAGAGGTCATCGATGGGAGACCAGGGACGCTGGTAATTGAATCTTTTGTGGTAGATGTGCCTGAAGGGAACACCAGGGATGAGACGTGCTACTTTGTTGAGGCCTTGATCAGGTGCAATCTGAAATCTCTGGCTGATGTCTCAGAGAGGATGGCTGTGCAGGACCGGACGGAACCCATTGATCGGTTTTGAACAGGGTGGCTACTGCTGCGGTGTTGGAGAGTTTAGACCCTAAGAACTCCCTAATGTTGAGCCATCCATTCATGTCGTCGGAAGTTTCGGTTGCATCGATGGCTGCGATATCAGTCTTTTGGAAATAGTTATGCTATTCACGAGCTTGTGCTTGCCAGTCTGTTCTTCTCACTTTGCAATTATCTGCAAAGTAGAGTCGTACAAAGGCTTCTGTATGCATTTGTCGAATGGAGTGGATGGTTCCTTTTTGCCCCGAATATTACTAGGTTTTTTGTTCTGTGATGCTTATGCAATGGTATGTAAATATCAATAACAGATGCTCTTATTTCTGTGGGAATATGTAATTTCGCAACCTTTAGGTCAGGAGGACCCAGTCCTTCGTACGAGGCTGTGATACTTTATGCTAGCTTGTAAATATTATGGACATGTTTTGGTTATTTGATGTTATTGCTGCTTGACTTCCCCGTTAACACTCGTTAGGCTGCAATTAAGAAGCTCTCTCCGTGATTAGAAGGATTAATGTCCTCTATCGATTTTCTTGTTTTTGAAAAAACGAATTAGATTACTTCCACCAACCAAGTTCCAGGATGAAGTTGTTTTGCCATGCTGTATTGAATTATTGATACGGCTACAATTGTGAGTATTCTATTGTTCTGATGCTTGAAGATTCTTTGCCTTAATTTTAGGCATGTTCCATGTTCTTCTCAACTTAGGTACTTCAAAAGTCAACGAAAGCGTCAAAGTGGCAGCTTCTTGCTTTATTGACAAACGGCCAGATATTTGTGGTATGTCAACTCTTTGAGCTCCATTTGGAGAACAAATGGAGTTGGGAAGAACATCACAAAAGGTCTTTAGCCTAATCGTTAAGCCGAGTACGACCAAATCAACAGAAGATTGCAGCACATACTGTGGGAATTTGAGGACAGCTTGTGAAGTGAAGTACGCATATCAGAGTTTTGTAGACATTCCTCGATCCAACTCTCCACGTAAGAATCCACAGATGAATTAATGATTAGGGTCTTCATGCGGTGCTCGACTTGGCATTGACATCTCCAGGACCAAACTCACGACTTCCAGGCGTTACCTCTCGGTATACAATATGAACCTAGTCTCCTTGACATGTACAGAGGTTATGCATAGTTCCACAAGGAAACATGTATGAAGATCCATCGAGAGAGAACCCACTAAACAGCTTTCTAGCATTTGCCCTTGCTGGACTAAATTTGTTGGTGGAAAATTTTCCATTCTCATCCTTAGTATTGACTGTTATTATTTATTAATCAGAACACACTATAAATGGCCCATCGAACAACTAAACTGGCTCAGCCATTGAGATTGTGTAACTTGTTCGTTTAGGCCATAATCATATTGAGAGAATACTGTTGTGGTCCCAATCTTTTAGCTTCAGCGCCAAGTATCTATGTTGACGTGTCGACTTTTCCCTACATGAAAGGATTGCCATAAAACATTTTTTGTCGTGTCTAAGTCATGACTATCTCCTAGTAGCCTGAGTAGCCCATGATTATACTGACCCCTTGTGGGAAACGATCTGCAGCGTCACATAGCCCTTCCTTTTCCCAGAGAGACTGGACAAAATAACAAAGGAAACAAAATTGAGTTTTTTTTTATCGAAAAACAAAATTGAGTTTTTTTTTTTATCGAAAAACAAAATTGAGTTGGTTAGTAGAAAGCACACAGAAAAGTGAGCGTCCAGCCTCCCTATGTTAATGATCATCTAGTCACACAACTGTCTTTTCCCCCTGTACTCCTTCCTAATAGTTTTGGGTGGTGACTCCACAAGAAAACACTTGAGGCACAGGTCTTGCAATGTTCATCCACCAGGTTTGGACAAACAACTGTGGAAGAAGCATATCCAATATTCTAATGATGGATGGGACAAATAAAGCGTCAATATTTAACACAGTGAAAATCCATTGGAAAAAAGTGAATGAATCAAAGTTGTTGTCGAAAAACGAATAATTTAGGAGCAAAAGTCGTGCCAAAACTTTGAAAAAGATCGGATACAAAAATATTATAGGCACGCTAGTTTCTAATTTATTTGACAGTGGCCTCATCTTAATGTGGTTTTGAAACTTCCAATTAGATAATGCCGTGGTTTTTAGTGAGGGGTTTAGGCACAACATAGGGTGCATGCACCTCATCAACCATATAACAATCATCATCAATGGTGCAAAAAAAAAAAATAGAACAATCATCAAAATCATTGCGCATAGCCGAGCTGGAATCATAACCCTTGATCAAGATTAGAAGACTATGCACTCTTAATTAAATCAATCCTGTCAGCGTTCTAGAATTCCTATGACTAGAAAGTCTTTTGCGCCGGTCAATCACAAAAGAGAGTGGTAAATCACTGTGTACAAAAAATTGGGGTTCATAACTTAAAGAAACACAACAAAAAGGGGGAAGAACAGCCGAAGTGCCAAAAATTATGTACGGAGCTTACTCTGGTGCCAAAAGTTCCATTTGGATCACTTAAGTGTCAAATCGGAGGAAAAATGATCACTTTAGTGCTAACGGCGAGAGATTCTGGCCAAATTAATAAGTGACATTTATAATTAAATTTTTAATCTTAGTTGAATTTTTTTTTTAAAAATTAGTCTACATGGCATTTCCACGTATATATTTCGATTTTTTAAATGCTTTTCTAAATTTTTTCTTTTTTTCCTTCTTTTCTTTTCTTTCTTCTCCCTTTGGTCACCGCCGGTGACTGGAGGCCGGCCACCGGCCGCCTAGCCTCACCCAGACGAGGTCGCCGCCGCCTGCCACAGGCGAGGCTCGGCCGACCCTCGCCTGGGCGACTGCGGGCAAGCCCCGGCGAGGTCGGCCTCGCCTCGCATGGGCGAGGGCGAGCCCCGACGAGGGCTCCCCTCGCCAGATCCGACGAGGCCGGCCGTCGCCCAGGCCACGGTGGCCCCGTCTGGGCATCACCCGGGGGAAGGCGACGCCCGGCGGGGCCGCCGTGGCCTGGGCGACGACCGGCCTCGCCGGATCTGGCGAGGGGAGCCCTCGCCGGGGCTCGCCCTCGCCCATGCGAGGCGAGGCCGACCTCGCCGGGGCTTGCCCGCAGTCGCCCAGGCGAGGGTCGGCTGAGCCTCGCCTGTGGCGGGCGGCGGCGGCCTCGTCCGGGCGAGGCCAGGCGGTCGGTGGCTGGCCTCCGGTCATTGGCAGTGACCAAAGGGAGAAGAAAGAAAAGAAAAAAAGAAAAGAAGGAAAAAAAGAAAAAAAAAAGGAAAAAAGAAAAAAAATTATTTAAAATAAAAATGCTGACTGTATGTACTGATTGTATCTCCGGCGAGTCACATCGACTTCAAAAATTAATAAACAAATGCTACGTCGGATTTCCCGGCCAGACTGATCGGAGTTGGCACTTAAGTGATCGTTTTTCAAAAATTTTGGCATTTAAATGATCCAAATGAAACTTTTGACATCAAAATGAGCTCCGTACATAATTTTTGACACTTCTAGTGTCCTTCTCCCAACAAAAGAGGCCACTTAGTAAGATTACTGTATGTTCATATATTAAATTCTAAAGTGCTATATCTCACGAAAAACCTGTAGAAGCAATCAGCTTCACAAGATTTCCTGCCCTTTGGTATTGATCAACACAGAACTATGACAGAGTTATTTATTACTAAATATTATATTACTTCACCAGGCATCATCATAAAATTCCAGGACAAGACATAGGTCATGCCCAGAGACTTTTTTCGTGTTCATGAGAGCCTTGCAAAGTACCTATAGGCGGGAGGACACTGTGGACAGCATCCTACTTCAAAGGAATTCATGACACACCTTGTATAATGGACTCTTCAATCATATATCATCATAGCAATTCTACCAGCATTCTCTAGGACGACCATCAGGAAACGTGGGAACAAGAATTTTTTCTTCATTATCTGTGGAGTTACCAGTCTGCTCAATTGGCTTGCCGATACCAATCTTCACAGAACTGCCATCTTCATCAAAATCTGGCGGTGTATCTTCATCTTCCTCAGTCCAATCATCCTCATAATTGCTATCAAAGTCGTCATCCTCATTGTCATCACCATCTACGCCATCAATCATCAAGTCACCAACATCCGACCAGTCTTCAGCACCCTCCTCATCACTTGCGTCTTTTTGCTCCGGGATTACCTCTGCGCTATCATCATCCTTCTTGAAAACTCCCTTCCTTGGAAATCGAGGCACAGCAACGAGAGAACGAAGCTTCTCCTTGATAAGCAACAGGCGATCCTTCTCTACTAAATGGGAGTACGCTTCTCTCGGGAATACCGAGTCCCTGTCCCCTTTTAGAGATACATAAAATATATCCGGATGCCTTGTCAGCATACCCCTCAGCTGCTGCGAGAATCTAAATTCCTCCCTAAAATGAGTGAGCTGATCAACAAGAGTTCTCTTCTCAATAGTGAGGCTCAAAATCTCGTGGACAACCCCACAAGCATGCTTCTCTTTCTCTGGCGTACCTGACCGCAATGCCGAGAAATCAGAGTAAGGGGATATATACGGCATATCTCTGAATTTAGAAATCCTCTTCATCTCACCCCTAGACAAGACCAGACCCTTGGGCAACCTCACTCTATTAAACTTGGGAGGCCTATCAATGATCAAATTCTTCTCTTCAATCTCTCTCGCCCTGTTCTCCTCTTCAGCAAGCTGTGCAGCAGATACCGCGAGCTCGGGATCCCAATGAGTTAGCTCTAAAGTCAGGCCTCCCGAGGTCGCTATGACCCTGAAGTATTACAGATACCGGTGGCAGATCGTATCATGGAATTCTAATGAAAGCCCCAAATCAGTCCTTAAATGCGCAATCTTCTCGAGTAAAATGCGCTTCTCCAGAGACATCATGAGCAATTTCCTCAATTTGACTACTAGCAGATCCTCCATCTCACTCCTAACTTTCAACTCGTCAAGATAAAGCCTTTCTGCTTCAGGGGTCAACTTGAACTTCAAAGAATAAACCCCTTCTTCTACAATTTCAAACACAGCAGGGAATTTCCTCAACAGAGCGATCAATCTTCGTTTTTTATCCAACCCCAGAGCCCTCTTGTACCTACCCAGTTCCCGCAGCGGCATTGTTCGATCAGGTTGGCTTACGAGAATCTTCCTAATCTTGAGAACCATTTTCAGTTTCTTGTCCCTTTGAATGACATTATCAAACGGAAGCTCCTTCCTTCTTTTCACCCCAGCCCTTACCGTGTAAGAATTTTCTAACGTGGACTTCATTAATTGAAATTAACTGAATTAGTTTGGTCTAATAAAGGTAAGATATATGGATTCTTAATCAGTCTAATATGGAGCTAGCTGGTGTGGGCCGAGTACGGCCCGGCCCGTAATGAGAGGGCCCGTGATCGAAGACTCTATAAATAGCGCTCAAGTCCCTCTCCTAACATGATGATACACAATTTGACTCACATACGAATTTAAAGAGAACTTTCTTCTCGTGAGTGGCAATCTCATTAGGTCAGTGTTTTAACGAAGGGCATAGGGGAGAAGATCTTGAGTTCGTGTTCCGAAACCGTCGCAAATTCCGCGTCAAGTTCGATGAATTCCAAACCAGATACGTGAATCGACAATTTCTCCATTATCGTGTTTCGGTTTCTGATTATGGTGATCCTGAGCGTGCCATTTTTGTGGACTACATACCGGACAAGAAGTCCTTACTGGGTGTCCTGGATTTGCACTGTTCTGTCGCAAAATCAAAGCTTTGCCCAAAAATGGAGTCTTTTCCGGATAATGTGGGGAACAAGAGGCAAGTGGTTTCGCAGGCAATCTGGGTCTTTCGAGAAGAGAGAAAGGAAGAGGAGTTGAGGGCTGAAACAACAGTCTCTGTTCCATAACAGTTTCATCGAACGAAAGAGATAATGCAAACACTTCCCAACTGAGGAAGAAGGAAGGTAATTTCACGAGCTTGAACCTGAGCTGAGCGAACGAAAAGAGTCGCAGGAAATGACATTTCCTTATTAATAGATTGTCACTGTAGTAATTGAATATGAACACTTTATTCAGATTTCATTTGAGAAATAAGTGAGAACTCATGTTGAAATATCTTGTTATTAAAGAAATTTCTAAGAATGTTTTAATTTCAGCTTTCAATTCTTAGGATGTTTGCGTAAAAAAAAAGGATTCCATAAGAATATTTTTCGCTCTCTTGGTTTTATTAAGAGAAAATGACAAAAATAATCAATAAACTTTGATCCAATGTGCAACTTGATCATTGAACTTTAATTTATTCAATGTAATACAAAAACTAATGTAGTACCTAAACTTTACAACGTGTTCAGATTAGTCCATGGACCATATGAAAATGTTTAATGTTATCCCTGGTCTCGAATTAACGAAATGACTATATTGAATATTTTCATATAGTTTAGGGAATAGATTGAATTTGTACCAAAAATTCGATAACCATATTGAATAGATTAAAAGTTAAAGGATCACATTGTACATTAGACTAAAGTTTATGGACCATGTTGAACAAATAAAAAATTTAATAATCACGTTGCACATTGAATCTATATTTAAGGATGATTTGTATCGTTATCCATTTTATTAATAATACGGAAATTTTTAAAAAATAAAGAATTTCCTATGAAAAATTTTCTTTGTTTTGGTTTTATTAATAATACGGAATTTTTACCATCGCCCGAGTCTTGAACTTGAGAGCTCATTTGACCAAATAACAAGAAATAGAAAAACTCGAGAGAGCTCAACTCAGTCGCCGGAGCTACGAGAGGTATAATACGAGACGAATGGCGAAGCCGGCGAAGAGACGGGACCGTCGCGTTGCGCCGAGCTCAGCTTCACCGCAGAACCGAAAAGCACCCGGCGCATCCGCCGACCAGGACGTGCTGGGTGACTCCGCCTCAGATCGCAGGCTCATTCTCATCTTCGTCGTCTTCTTCGTGCTTTCTCCCGCCGTCGCCGTGCTCGTGTACCGTCTCAGGTACGCTCCGGGCACGGAGGCCCCTAGCTCCGCTGCACGAGGAGGAGAAGGAGGAGGAGGAGGAGGAGGAGGGTTTGTCAAGACCGATGCGACTTACCAAGAAGTTCTGGCGGTAAGTACCGCTCTGCCGGGGGGAAAAAGTTCTCATCTTTCTTGTTGAATTTCGATAAAAAAAAAAAAAAGCAGAGAGAGGGGGAGTTTTGAATTTGCCCATGTCGTAATTTTGTGAAGAAATTCAGGAGAATTCCAGGGTCGCCGAGAATGCCTCCCGACGGAATTTCGGGAATCCGGTGCTTGCTTACATCACCCCATGGTAAGACCTTACTGAAATATCCGGAATTGCTTAATCTTTGATGTGTTGTTGCTAAGTTCCACTAGAGCTTGCTTTTGTTTCTAGCGTGGAGCTTGTATCAGTTGATTTGGAAGTGTTTCTAATGGTTTGATGAATTGTAAGAGATTGGTCTGTGTTCATACAAATTGGACACTTTGGAAATTCGGTGCTTGCGTTTGGTCGACAAATGTAGTTCCCGCTAGCATCGGTATAACATTGTTGTTGTCATTTAGCTTATTTGGTGCAATACACCTACTTCAACTTCGGTTGCCTTTCGAGTTTCGGATTGGATTTTACAATACCGGTGCTTCAATCTTTTTCTTGCGGTGTTTGTGAACGTTGAGATGTTAAGATTCTTGTTTGAGGGAGATCCTGAACATAAAAAACCTGAACTTTGCAGGAACTCAAAGGGCTATGAGATAGCAAAGCGGTTCAACCCCAAATTTACACATTTGTCACCTGTGTGGTATGAACTCAAAAGGTATGCCCAACTCCCATATTTCATTCAGCCATTAGCTTTGTTAAGTCTAACCCACGTCACTTAAGTACGTGGTTATAATGTGCCGTAAATACATATAATCTCCCTTAACCTAATAGTTTAAGCTTTTGGGTTACAAACATTCGAGCATGGTATCAGAGTCTAAGTCAATAGTTGAAATCCTGGCACTCTTCTCTCAAACTCAATGCTCATGGTGGGTTACAACAACTTCCTCGCACGATAAGGGCCGTGCTCATTTCACAATATAGAGCCGAGCTAATCACGTGTGTAGGAGTGGCTTGCACATGAGGAGGAGTGCCAAGTATAATCCCACATCGCTTAAATATGTGGTAATAATGTCCTTTATATACTTGTAGTCTCTCTCCACCTAATAGCTTAAGTTTTTGGTTTAAACTTTCTACAAGCTATGTTTGCTAATTTATGAAGGCTACTTCTCTATTGGTCTCTCAACTGCCTAACAGATCAATCTCATCTTTCCTTAGGAGAGGCAAGTCCTGGGAGGTTGGAGTGTGGTATTGCCTGGTTTTGCATATCCTCTGATAATTAACATCGAGAACCGATGTTAGAAAACGGTGTTTAGGCATTTTGGAGCTGTATCATTTTGTGTGAAGATATAGTTTTATTTTCCATAAAGGTCTCCAGTGGCTGGAGTTCTTCTTATGTTATTATGAGAAGAGAACTTTGGAATCTAGAGTGGCAATAAAATGATACCCGCTCACCTGTGAATTTTCAATCCACAGCCAAGGAAGAAGCTTAACCTTGGATGGGAGACATAATGCTGATGCGGAATGGATCTCAGAGCTCAGAACAAAAGGGGATGCTCAGGTATGGTAATTTTATCATTTAAAACTTCAGGTTAAGGTTGACAAGTTGGATATTTTAATCTCTTAGATTGCTTGCTTGAGAATTCGCTTGGATGTTAACAAATTAGACTTAGTGCTGGCAAGATGTTTTAGTTGAGGTGTCAAGACCAGTGTACCTTCTACCTTTGCCTACTTTTGAGTTGCTACTTTTAAGTCATACTATAATCTGCAGGGGACCTTTGACCATAGACCTGTCCATATTTTATGCTTAAGTTGTTATATTCTAAGTTGTTGGGTATTGTACTCTGTGATTTCAACCTAATGAATCTCTTTGTGATCAGGTTTTACCTAGAGTTGTTCTGGAAGCACTTCCTACAGAGCTGCTTAGGAAGAAGAAGCAGAGGGCTAAAGCTATTCAGCTGATAGTAACAGAGTGCAAGTAAGTTTCCTTTGGCCTCAATGGGTTACTTCTTTAAAAAAGACAGTCCTATCACTTGATTAGTCTTGAATTAGATATCTGTAAGAAATTTACCTTGCAGTTTATTTAAGGTTTTCCCAACTGGAAGGTGATTTATATAACATGAATTCCCCTCTCTCGGCATCATCATGTCAATTCCCTTGTCCATTCTAAAATAAAGAAGGGGCCTTTTGGTTAGAAGCTTTTAAATGTTGGTTGATGCTGATAAAGGTTCCTTAGCATTTATCAACTCTTTAACTGCCCTTTGTCTTTTAGGGAAATGGGCTATGATGGCATTGTGCTAGAATCCTGGTCAAGGTGGGCTGCTTATGGGATCTTAGATGATCCAGATTTGCGGACTATGGTATGAATTTGTGCTTGAATCAAGAATTCAATCTCGATTATGCTGTTATTCAGAGTTTTCTAAAATCTATCCTAGTGTATCAGAATTTTTAATTTTTTATGACCAGAATGTTTATACTCAATTGTGTGAATGATTTGCCTATTTTGTAATGCCGAGTTGATATAGCCTGCTCCAACTCTAGATAGATAAATCTTTCAATATGGTCCCTATGAGCTCCAAAGATATGGTATTCTGATCCTTTTATCTTACTTGAAGAATCTGCTGTTTTGGATGCAGGCACTCCAATTCGTACAAGCACTTGGACGTGCACTTCATTCTGCCAGCTTGGATAGGAATGGGGGGCAAAACTTGCAGTTGGTCTATGTAATAGGTCCCCCACGTTCAAACAAGCTAGAAACGCATGACTTCGGGCCAGCAGATCTTCGAAGCTTGGACGGTGCTGTAGATGGCTTTTCTCTTATGACCTATGACTTTTCAGGCCCTAATAATCCTGGTCCTAATGCCCCTTTGAAGTGGATTCATTCCATAATGCAGCTGCATCTAGGTACTGGTGGGGATAAAGGACTTGCCCGCAAAATATTTGTTGGTCTCAACTTCTATGGAAATGATTTTGAACTTTCCGGAGGTACTTAATATTCCTCAATCATTTAGTATACTGTTGCTAATGTTGTTGAAAGAGCTACATGTATGAGGTGACAATTTAAATCCCGGTACCTCTTCAGGGAAAATTGTTGTTTCTGACTTCAAGACTTAGTAGGTACTATGGATGGGCTAGGCTCATTCTATATCTGAACTTATATGTGATTTGGGAAAAAGTGCTGGTGTTTTGAGGAGGAATGGTTTTGTGACATCATTCAGATGGACCAGTTTCATAAGTCGTTTTATCTAGAAATTGATCTCAGGGGTATCAACCATGGTGAGTTTAGATGTGATTCACTGATATTGACCCTGTCAAGTTCTTTATCATCTTGGTCCTCTTTACATTTGGGTAATGTCTTGGTCTTTTTGGTTGTTCTATTTGTATCATATCTTTTCCTAGAAATCCCCTAGGGATTCCTCTACTCTCCAAACTTTCTCAAGGAAGTGTCAAGAAGAAGCACTCACATAGTATGGTGAATTCCTGTTTGACTTTTGTTGAATTCCTGGTTTAGGTGGTGGAGCAATTACTGGAGCAGATTACTTGTCTTTGCTGGAAAAGCACAAGCCTTTACTGCGGTGGGAAAAGAACAGTGAGGAGCACTTCTTCGTGTACACTGATCAAAACAGTGCCCAACATGCAGTTTTCTACCCATCATTGATGTCAATATTCCTCCGCCTAGAGGAAGCACGTCATTGGGGAGCTGGCATCTCAATTTGGGAAATAGGGCAAGGACTTGATTACTTTTATGATCTTCTTTAGAACCTTGGCTTCACAGTTTTGTAGCCTGATTCTTGAAAGGTAAAGAAATTTGCCAAAATGCCTTTCAACGGTTTTTTGACTTCAAAGGAATTATCTTTTTTCAGTTGAATGTCTGATCTTATAATTTGGAGAGGTAACAACAGCTCACAACCATGCCATCGCAATCCGAAAGGTGCAAAGGCAGGGAAGAGACATGACAGAATCATCATTCTCAATATGCAAGCTCATATTGTTACAACGGCTTAAGATTCAGTTCCCCTTAGTTCAGCAATCTTCTTTCCTCATACATTTTTCCCGTGACTAGTCTAGTTGTGCAACTGCCAAGCGAGTGCTGCTGCTTCGGATTATGCGCAGATGAGTGATTTCTGCTTGTGCTATCTACCTGTGAAAGATGCCAGATATTGTAACAAAAAACACAAGGAAAGCAAGAATCCAGGTTACTGCAGGAGCTTACGGCATCAATAATAAAACGTTGCTCTAGATTGTGACAAGTAGCTCTTGCCTTTGTTTGGGCTGATGACAACATGAATGAACCTGCAGAAGAAAGCCTTCCCCTTTCATTCTTTATCTGAAGTTTTGAGGACGGTGCTCTTCTTTTTCTTGAGTCCCAAATTTGCCCTTTCATCTTCTTATGTGGCAATTTCAGTAGACAGGTGATTTTTGTTCTTTTGATAACTTGTTCTAGGTGTATGTTGTCTTAAATACCTAATGTCTTCCACTATAAGTACATTATTACTGAAGATATCAATTTCTACGAAAGGTTTGGAGACTCCATTTCTTCGGCCCATTTTATGATATGCGAGAGACCGGGGCGTACGTGTCGAGTTTTACAAGTCAATGTACTTCTGCGATATGCCACCCTGATGGCGTGACTTTTTCTCGAGTGTTCCAAAACCTTTCACAAAGTTCTCTCAAATCTCAGCCACACATGCACAAAACAATGAAATTGGTGAATTCATCAAGGCCTCCACATCCTAAGGCGATCACATCCTCATTTGCCACGCGTCACCCTGCTATTGGTGAATTGCCACCCCTCTCATGCCACGTCATCTTTTCCTTCCACTGGATGCAAAATCGATGAAATTGCACTCAACTGAAGCTAAGGTTTGCCTCAATCCGTCGACTTCTTCATCGCAGGAAAGAACACCATATTGGCGATGAAGTCCGAGTTTTGATGGTGTCCCAAGCTTTTTCATCAGTTCATTGAGAACTCCATCAAGCATTTCGGTGTCATAAAAATTATGCCATGGAGGCCCTCAAAGCAGCTGGCTTGACACCAATCTCAGTCCTTTGTGACAGAAAAAGAGAACCCAGAAAAGTCTTGTCCCTCCCCTCAAATTCTCCACTCAAATTATCGAATTCCTCTTCTTCAAGCGACACTTCACCGAACTTTCAAGAGCCTGTGTCTTGGGGCTTCCATGGAGGTCTTGTTCTTGCATCGTCTCTTATTAACTCTGGCTTGGCCAAGGCCTTGACATATGAAGAGGCACTGCAACAGTCAGTGAGCACCTCAGCCCCTGAAGGCGGCCTCGACTTTGATGCGCGTGGCGTTCTTGATAATGTCATCAGCTTTGCCACCGAAAACCCAGCAGTCATAGTGGGCGGGGCTGTTATTTTGGCGCTTCCGTTGGTTCTGTCTCAAATTTTCAAGCCACCAAAGCCATTTGGTGTGGATTCTGTTAGGAATGCTTATGCAAAACTCGGTGATGATGCGAGTGCTCAACTGCTTGATATAAGAGCCCCTGTAGAATTCAGACAAGTGGGTAGTCCAGATGTCCGTGGTTTGGGCAAGAAACCGGTTTCAATTGTGTATAAGGGCGATGATAAGCCGGGTTTCTTGAAGAAGCTGTCCTTGAAGTTCAAGGAGCCAGAAAACATTACCTTGTTCATTCTTGACAAGTAAGATTACGTTAACTGATCAGAATACCATTGTCCATAGAACATAGCTGATCTCTTTGTATACTTGGTTGGAATAACCTCAATTCAATAATGGGAACGCGTGACACCTCTCGCACCTTGCAACTTAGTATAACTACTGGAGTAATCATATATATATATATATATATGCTAAGGCTTATTTGCATCCTCAATACCTTCACTTGAATTTGATCCTGGGAGCAACCCAGGATTTTCCAGAAAGCAGCATGATTTGCATAATTAGCAAGTAGGACATGAACATGGCAATGTCAAGTTAAAACATGACCTCTAAATTTGTAAGTTAGCATTCAGCTATTCACTAGACCGGAGACTTTCTTGATTGGAGCATGGCAAATGCCAAGCATAACTATGATCCAGCACAATTTGAGATTAAGAAATATCCTGAAATTATTCTAGAATTTGCCACTGTCGAACAAGAGGTGCCTAACAGAAAATTATTGAACGCCTTTTGTGCTAACCAGTCAAATGTGGCTTGATTCAGCAAACCTATTGATATCATAGTACACTTTTTACTATTTTCACCCTAGAACAGTTGTAGAAAACATATCTATGCATGTTTAATTTGTTAGTTGAGGAGAATGAAATCAATAAATCAGGTTTTTTTTTGTCAGAATAAATCAGGTTTAAACATTCTTTTTGCAGCAAAGCTGTGGAAGCTTACATTGTTTGTTTTGCTCGAAACCAGATTTGATGGGAATTCCGAACTTGTTGCAGAGCTGGTCACTGTGAATGGTTTCAAGGCAGCCTATGCAATAAAAGACGGGGCAGAAGGACCCCGAGGATGGATGGTCTTTGCCACATTTCGTTTTTCTTTAACCTATCTTTGGATCTTTTGTATGTGTTCTCATAATGATTTGCATGGACTGTGATATTGCAGAATAGCAATCTGCCTTGGATACCTCCAAAGAAAGCATTGAGTCTTGATCTTAGCAATCTCACAGAAGCTATTGGCGGAGCAATTGGAGTACGTATCTGAGCTTTTCACTTTACTTTGATATACTAGTTTTGTGATGATGGCTCTTTATAGAATGCTTAAGGATAATGGTGCATAAATTGTCAGGTCCCATGGATTTTTATAGATATAGAATGTTTCAGAGCTGAAGACAATAAGAATTAAAAGATTCTTGCTGAATTTGTGATATCAATGTGAAGCTGGCGGACAAAGTATATAGCTCACAAATATAATTGCATTGCATCAGTCCATGACATCAGGAGAACAGCTATAGCACTAATTCTTTTGCCTTTGCAGATAGGGAATAAACTTCCTTTGCTCAGCTTTCTTTTTCCAAATGGAACAGTTATTGCTTAGTGGACACAGAAACATGTACTTAAAGGTTTAATTTGATACAAACTAACAGTAGAACATAAATAATGCTTTGCAGTCGACATATGTATACCTGTCCATTGTCACTTGGTGCTGGTTCTGATTTCTGAAGTAGTCTCTCCAGTAAAATTTACTGTGAATATGTGCTTGCAGGATGGCTCAGATGGCTTGTCGGTTGCCCTTGGTGTTGCAGCAGCTACTGGATTAGGTCTGCTGGCATTCTCGGAGGTGGGTTTGTTATGTCCTTTGCTCTTGACTCTTCTTTTCAAACCCATTTTTTATCTTCTCCTATAGCACTAATTGATAAGTACTTTGGCTCCAATCTTGTTGGCTCCACTCAGCAAAATATTGAATTCAAATTTTCTTTTAGGTAGAGACAATCCTACAACTTTTAGGCTCTGCTGCAATTGTCCAATTTGTCAGCAAGAAACTTCTTTTCGCTGAGGTAAGGCTCCACTCTTGAGTACATTGTTTTTCTTGCATTGCTATGTTTTAAAGTTGATAGATGAGAGGCACTTCATAGAAAACGTCTCTTTGTCAATGTAAAGTGATTCTGAGATACTGCTTCACATGCAATTTCTATTGAACGCCCTATTGACACTGCTGAGATTAGGATCTTATTGATATAAAATTACATTTTCAGTGAGAAATTGCTTTCAGGCCTTTCCTAAGTGGCAAAATAATTAGTCTTAGTTCCCTACCATTGTCAATCGCAGGACCGGAAGGAGACGCTGCAGGAAGTTGATGAGTTCTTGACCACTAAAGTTGCTCCCAAGGAGCTGGTCGATGACATAAAGGTAATCTTGTTGACTGCCTAATCTTTGAGCTATAGAGATGATGACGATTTTGCGATCTATAGTACAAAATGTAAATAGTATTGTTACTTACGATTCTTGGAGATGGTTGAGTACATGTGATTTCTCAAGCTTATAAGCAGTTCCCGTGAATAATGCTTATATCCATTTATTCTTGAAAATTTCAGCAAATTGGAAAGGCACTTCTTCCAACGACGGCTAGTAGCAAGGCTCTTCTTGCTCCAACAGAAACTAGCTCAGAGCCCACTTCCACCAATAACACCATGCAGAAGATTGAAACACCTGCTGCACCAATCCCGGAGCCGAAAGTAGAAGCGGCTGCAAAACCTCCTAGTGAAGTAAACTCAGTACCCAAAGAGGAAGTAAAAGCCGAATCACTTCCAGGATTTGTGAGAGCGCTCTCTCCTTATCCATATGTAAGTCTCACTTCCTTCTTTCTCTAGGTTTATCCAATCTATTCTATATCCATTTGGCGCAACGTAATAGTGTCCTTCATCCCCCTAAGGTTTCTTAATTAATTCACTCAGAGCCCTGATTTTCTTTGACATCTGCCGTAGGATCTAATTATCAGTAATCTTGTTACAGGCAATAAAGCAGGGTTTCTCAGGAATTTTTTAAGCTTTCACTTATTTAAGATTCAAATTATCCAACTAATTTTGATTATATGCGATAAGTCTATCTTTTATCGATTCATGTAGCGATAATTTTCTGGTTGCAGTACCCAGATTTCAAGCCTCCAACATCACCTACTCCATCACAGCCTTGAGATATATTCTCAAGGAAGTCCCACATGATAGCATCCATGCCTGAGCAACCATAGCCAGTAATTCATATCTTTTAACTTCTCAAGTATAAGTCGAGAGTGATTTTCAAGTTCAGGGTGGCATATGGGTTCCCTCTTACCAAAGCTCCTCATTGAGTTGTCATAATTTATAGCTACCGTGTCACCATGTATAATTTGAGGCACTTTGGCTTTGGATATCTGGTAGATGTCTGTATTAGCTCTATTCGGAGTAAAAAATTGAGATTTAATTCAAGGTATTCTTGTGAAAAAGTTAGAGATGTGTTGATGTATTGATCCTTTTTCATGTTATTATCACAAGAAAAGTTAGAGATTGTCAATAACCGCTGTATGTGGCCAACGAAGATCAATTTCTCTTAATTTCTAAGTATTGTGATTCTCTACTCTTGGAACCGTATGTACCTAGTTCTTGTAGATTCTCATTTCTGTCTGTACTAACTGGTTTTCTCTTGCATGAGTACTACACTGTTTTCTCCATTCTTTGTCGACTCCCACTGAATCTTCTACTCTGGGGTCTGCCATTGATGAGACCAGATAAACATCAATTTCTGGTAAATTTCATCTTCAGAATGGCACGATAACAGGTGGGAGTCCTTCGTGATTGACTGCTAGGGTTCATGGGCAGTACACCAGGAGTCATGGGTTCATGATTAAATCCAAGACTGAACAGCATTCCTTGTATAGATTGAAGTCCAATAAATACATTCTCTCTGAGTGACGCTAGGTATAGTCTATAAAACAAAAATTGTTCGTATGCTAAGTCGTGTCAAGCTAACAAGTTGAAATTTAAACATGCGAACCATATTCAAAATGCTATCTATTAGACTGTCGCATTATTTATCTATCAACTTTGTCAGCCGGTCTTGGTATATTTGGCATTATTCCACTCGCTGAAGTGCTTTTTCAATGTTTAGGGACACTCAAGGCAACATCAAAGTACAAAACTCTACTGACGACTAAGGACTATATGAAGAGGAGGAGGAGGGGAAAAATGTTTTCGATTTTTGAATTAGGCAAGTAATCAAACATAGAGCTCATTTGTCAAGTAAGAAGACATGCATACCTATCTGTGACCAGCCATAAAGGAACCCAATCTTGAAAAAGTTGATAATATCTTGGCAAAATAAAATAAAATTTTAAAAAAGACTTCAAAAGTGGGTTGCAGAACATCTTGGCAAAAGCTGCCAAAATGTATTGGATGTGAGGCTCTGTTCTGGCAACGACCCAGGTTGTTCAATCCAAAAATTGATGAAAAAATAAAAATAGCTTCACAAGGCATATATACGCATTGGGTACAGAGCAGAATAGAGAAAATGCATACATTATTGAGTTGTGTGGCCTGGATAAGGAGGGAAAGAGATCACTGACACAAGGGACGCAAAAGCTAATTTGTCCTCTCTTTTTGACCCTGTCGATCCTCATTGTCATACCAAACATTCTTCTCCTTCGGCTATCTTTTTAGCTTCAAAAGACAATTACCAAGTGAAACTTTTTAAGCAGATAGCATCTTCATTAGTAGCGTTTCTACTTCTATTACACGATATACATACTTCATTAATTGGAGAGAAAACAAAAAACTCACCCACAGTTGTTATAGTGATCATCAACTCTTGCTAAACAGATTCACTAGTTATGAGACTTGCAGGAAATGGCTCGATTCGTTCTCTTGAAATCGCGATACAACTATACTACTTCATGCAATTAAATGGTGATGATCGTAGGTGAAGGTACATGCACGTTGCATCTGCGGGGTCTAGCATCTTAAAGCCAAATGCAACTTTACACGCTCGAGCTTCTTCTCTTTTCTGCATATCTAGATTACTGGAGAAGAGACAAAAAGACGAAGGCTCACATCAAAGATCGCCGAACGCTGAATGCATTTATTAATCGAGAGATGTCACTCTCAAACACCTCCAATCTAAGGAGAAAAAAATGAGAGAGAAAAAAGGGAGTTGATGCTGGGGCTCGACGAAGTGAGCACAAGCGTGCGGAGGTGATAAGATTAAGGTGCATTTAGGAGAAAACGACATGCTTTCTACTTCACAGAGAGCCACTAAAGGGAATGCTTCATTCTCGAGTCCTTTACTTAAAAGCAAAACTTTTTTACCGTTTTCACAGAATAGGGTAGCAACGGAAAATGATGATTTTCTATGTTTTCACACGTAGGGAAAAAGAACAGGGAAGCAATGTTTCATTCAAGAGTCAAAGACTGGTGGGTTGGTTCGGTTCAAAATTCAACTTAATCTGCTTCATGTCAGGGATTCAAAAGAAAACTAATTTAAGGTGGAAACTGCCATAAAGATTCTGATACTTGATTGCAAATGCAATTTCGACTTTCTTGAGCTACCCTTCACGCAAATAATCCCAAACGCTCTGGAATTTGTACTCCAGATGCCATCCCTAATCTCAAATTAATCAGCCTGACCAGTAACTATCAGTTATTAATACACATAGAGGTGCATAGTGCTAGCTTAAATAAATGTATCATCAACAACCTACGAAGTGGTAAAATTCAGATCCCAGGCTGCACAATGCACTAAAATTCTGATTATTAAATGACCATGGTGAACATAATAATGTCCTATTTATAACGAGACCAATGCCATTTCCGAGACATGCAGAAAATATGTACAGTCACATAAATATGCATGCATGAATGTTTGTATGTAGTTATCTAGTTTTGGAATGATGAGAGTAACCCTAGTCTCGTGGTACATAGACCAAGGAATGGCTGTCTTTGCCGCCCAAGGTTTCCCCAGATAGTCATACTGTTTGAGAGCATACTTGTCGGGGTGGTGGTGTTTTCCAATCTTGTAGCCATACTTCGACTGAGAGTCTTTCACTGACTTTCGAAAATGATTTTCCACATTGATCGAATTTACACTGTCAGACGTAGGAATACTGTCACTCAATGCTCTCGAGACAATGAATTAGTTTCTCAATAGTAAATTTACATTTTGAGGGCAAAAGAGAGGCAACTTATTGACAGTTCCCCCACCTTAAAAGGTGGGAAGAAAGAAAACGAAGGAACGAGCCATGGAGGCGCGAGCAACGAATTTGTGAGTTGGACAAGAGTAAGAGTACACGTCAATAGGGCAACTACAAGTCAACTCGACCAGTTTTTACATGGTCCGTTTGGTAGGACCTGTCGTTCGCTCCCCTCCTCTCTCTCACCGAGACTCAGTGACCGAGTCTGCAAATTGCACAGCCATCATCTCTCTCTTCTCTTCTCTCGCTCTCTCTCTCTTCCCTGTGTCAAGAAATGGACATCGAGAAACCCGTTCAAACCCACCTCAGGATTTGAATATCTTTTCATTCCTTTATTCTGTTTTCATTTCCCCTCAGCAAAATCCCCTTTCCTGAGAAACTATTAAATATCACTCCCTTCTTCTTCCCCATAACCACTAACAAGTTCTTGCTGTGCCACTTTCAAACTCATTCTTATTGTTCTCTCTCTCTCTCTCTCTCTCTCTCTCTCTCTCTCTCTCTTTCAAGCACACAGAGACGCACACTCTCATCTCTTGAAAGATGGATAAACCACGCCGCAACAAGCAAGCCAGGACCAGCAGTTGTTGCTCCGACGGTGAGTTCTCTTTCATTTATTCTTTTCTCGGTCTCTTTCCTTTTATCTGTTCATATCTCCGCCTTATTTTATTCCTGCCATTGTCACTTTTTCTTTGCTCTGCATCTTTTTCTTCGTGTCTTCTTTGGTGCTTCACGTTTCTGTGTAATTACTCTGTGCTCTTTCTGTTCGGATTTATGCATAAATGTTTGAAGGCTCGGATTATGATCTTTCTTTTTTTTATTGTCAATGTTTTGTCAGAGGTAAGCAGCATTGAGTGGGAGTTCATAAACATGTCAGAGCAAGAAGAAGACCTTATTTACAGAATGCACAAGCTCGTTGGTGACAGGTAAATAGCACAGCTGGAGCTTGAATTTGCTTTCTTTCATCTCTTTTGTGTAGTTTCACGAAACAGTGCTTAAATAACAGCCATTTCATTTCTTTACTTCCATTATTGGAGTAGCTTTAAAGCAAAGCAATGTGGTTTTTTGTTTTTTATTGAAGACTTTAGGACAAAGTAAAGTCAGGCCCACCTGATAAGCCACATTGTATATTGGCAAGAGTCTTGCGGCAAAAGGCCGTTCCGCAGTCTCTTTCAACATGTCAAGGACCTAGAAGCGAAACATTGAGCGCCTATTAGAACACAAGCCTAAGTATATGATTTTTCAGGTCACCGCTTCAGACATAGACCGCCCATCAATCTCTAGAGACTATAAATGCCAATTATTCGGTCGTTTAACTTCAGTGCAGAGTTAGTTTATGGCTAAGTAGACCATGTTTGTCTTTTTAATTGCTTATTACATGGGAATAAAAGAAATGGCAATGTACATCTCAGGTGGGCGTTGATTGCCGGGCGGATTCCGGGTCGGAAAGCAGAGGAAATTGAGAGATTTTGGATCATGAGACATGGAGAGGTGTTTGCTGAGAAGAGGAGACAGCTGAGAAGACACAAGTCCTGATGTTAAATGCCAAATTCCTTTTAAAATATCAGCTTTCTAGATTTTTTTCTCCCTGCTCGATCCTCTGTTATTCATTTTTTGGGGCGTGCTAAATCCGTAACTTCTCTCCTTTTTCTAGGATTAGATCGGATTAGATTAGATTAGATTAGATTAGATTAGATTGGATTGAATTAGATTAGATTAGATTAGATTAGATGTGCAAAATGTCACAACGTTTTTGGGGTTGGATGAAACTAAAAGTACCTGTAGCTGTGACACACCCATTCGGCTTAATTATTAATGAGACGGAATATTTGGGCCCACGAAACTATACAAATTTGCACTCTCAGAAGAGGACAGGAGTAAGGACAAAATCCATCCCAAAGAAACAAAGATTCTGGGCTTTTCAGTTTTTTAATGTGCTTCTCAGTTCGTATGTGGTCCATTTACAATTCTCGATGGGTCGAACGGTCACTTTCTTTGATCATTCACAAGAGGGAGAACTGGAGGAAAAAGAAATGGTTCTGGTTAAATTCGAGATGTTCTGCTTCCTTCTGCAATGCCTTTAACCACATGAAACATCTGCTGCTAGACTAGGGGTGTCAAAAGAACCCGGTCAAACACGACCCGACCCGACCCGACCCGAACAGGAAATTTTCGTATTGGTTCGGGTTGGGCCTCATCTTATTTGGGCAACAGTAAAAACAAGGTCTTAGCTTATTTTGGATCTACCCAAGCCCGCCTAAAACAAGCCCACCCGAAACCCTATTTTCTTCTTCTATCGCGACAAGAGCTTCGGATTTGCAAGCGCCTGACCTCCAGTCGCACAACTGTGCAGTCACACTCTCAAGCACTTGACCTTCGGTCGCGCAACCCAAAGGGTGTCATGAAAACCTGACCCTATCCAAAAAACTGAATATGTACGCTTGGCCCGACTCGAAACAAGACCCGAATAGGACATAGCTGCACGATCGGGTCTGGTCGGGTCGATTCGGTTCGGGTCGTGTTTCATATTTTTATTTTAAATTAAGGTTAAGTTACACATGTTTCCCACAATCGCTTAGGAGTCCCACACCTCCAAACTCGAAGATTCATAATGCGGCGTCCCTCAAGGGTTTTCTAATTTTGGTGATTTAATTTATGTTGTCTTGCCAATTGTCATTCATTTTCTTTTCCTTTTTCACACCTGAATCAAAAGGAACTTATACTTGTGGTCGATAGAAGAAAAGTTGAGACAAAACCAAATCATTCCAAAGAATGTAGCCAAGTCTTCGGACAATTTGAACAGCTAAGTGAGTGGGTATATTTCTTCCCATGCTTTTCATACATTGAGACAAAACCAACTCAAAAGAGCATGTCAAAAGTGAAATCGTGAATTCTAGGGAGTGCATTGCAGTCCAACTCTGACATGAACGACAAGCGCAAGAAACTAACTAGCAATCTTCATGTTTTCCCATCAAAGAAACTAGAAGAAACATATGAAACACCTATATGCACGTGTGTACGCAAAAGGAAGCTAAGCTCGCCGCTAGAATGACGATACTATCAATATGAAACACCTGCATTCACGATCCATGTGAAGCTTGGGGTGCTTTTAGTAATTGTTTCATTTAGTTTTTATCATATTAACCTTTGATAGATGCTTAAAACACATGAGAGAATCAAAGACAAAAATTGATTGCATTTAGCCGGCAAGAGCAATAAGCCCATATGAAAAGGCTACAATAGTACAATATCTGAATTATGAGCTAAATGAAGACCATGGTGGTCTAGCAAATAAGCAAATGTGTCATCCATAGATGCAAAATGACCCATCCAGTCAAATGTCAAAAGTTTTTAATGTTAAAGGAAGATTGCTGGACAACAAATGCATGAGTAGAGATTCATGGCTAATTTTCCCTTTTACCCACAAGAGTCAACACATCTAAACAACTAAAATAGAAGTGCATTCCATTTAGAAACCAAGACCCTATTGACCTTCAGACCCCAACTACAGGATAGGAAGCTATTGACCTTCGAATTCAGTTTAGTGACCCCATCTCATCTCATCCCCTCAATGAGAGAAAAGTGGATCAAATCTACTCCAAAGCAAACCAAATCAAAACAACTAAAATTTAAACAAACCAAAGCAACTCCACAAAGGCAACTCCACCAAAGTAGCTCCAATATTATACAACCTTGTCTACATGCATAGCGGGACCAATTCACAAACTAGGATAATAATAAAAAAGTAAAGTAGGTGTTAATAACCCCACATCCGAGATTTGAAAAGAAAGAAAACCATTCTTTAATAAGGTCAACCTACAAGTAAGAAATGAAGAAAACAACAATTACTAAATGTTTAATCTGAATATGAAAAAGTAAATTTGCAATAAAAATTAAAAAAAAATTGGTTTAACAAGTGCCAATTTTCAACTTCGTCAATTATCAAGAGAAACCGATATCGAGTTTGGCTCCATAATTGTAGTTGAACACTCTTCATTGAATTCACAATCAAAATGAGAATTTAAGTATCCATTGTAATATATAAAATAATAAATATTCCACAATTATGTTTTCTGACCTGACTTAAAATTTTCTTGTTCTTCTAAGTTATCCTCAATTGAAAGTGAAAGTGGCGAGGATCATAGCCAATTTTGAGCACATGTAAGACCCTCCACCATACTTGGGGTCAAGGAGCTACGAAAGACATCGAGTACATGACCTCCTATGTTGAATGCGGCCTCTGATGCTACAATCGAGACGGACACGGCCAAAATATCTCGAGTGATGGAAGATAGGATAGGATATCTCAAAGAATTAACTTTCCACCAAGTTAAAATATCAAAGTCGAGGCTATAATGTTCACATCCTTCCCCCAAATATTTATCCAATTTAGATTTTTCTTCCAAAATTTGTTGTCCCGTTTGGCTAAGATACTTTATAGTCATAAAGTCCGACTAACCATGGGGGACTTTGACACACTTACTGTCCTTGTACCCTTTAATCTCAAGTTGCCTTGGGGGCATTTACCGGTGCGGTATTGCTCGTACAATGATGTCAGCGATGATGTTACTTTATCATGTAAAATTTTTGCTTGCTTGCTTTCATAAACATCATTAATCAATCATTTCACATATTCTCACTTATGTCGAGGGTCAAGTGCGTAAGCAATGAACAAATTAAGATTGATGTGGTTCACATTGCCATAATACTTATTGAATTTGATCTTCATTTTTTTAGCCATTTCCTGCAAACTTTTATCCTCATTCTCACAATATTTATTAATCATCCCACAAAGCCCATTGTTGACACCTAAATTTTGACGCATCATTTAGTGTAATTTGCATAGAAAATTAGGGATTAAATTTTTAACCCCTAAACAAAAAATATTTAAATTGCATAACATATAGTTTAAATTCATTGCATTTTTGCATCGGACCGGCGGTGAATGAACGAGCTTAAATTTCATCGAATGGGACTCGGCTCGCTTGAAATGCAAAGGCCGGGAATTATAAGTCAAATGGGCTCGGTTGTTTTAATTTGAACTTAATTCAGCCCATTGTCATTAATTAATTCAGCCCATTATCATTAATTAATTCAGCCCATTTAAATTAAAGCCCAAGCCTAAGCCCATTAGGACTAGAAAGCCCATCTAATTGACCTAGGTTAATACTATATATACTTCATTAGGTCAGAATTTTAGAGGGGAGACACAATTTTCAGATCAGAAAATTTTTAGAGTGTGAGAGTGAGAAAGAGAGAGAGAGGAGGAAGACCTCGCGCGACGCGCCCGCTGCCGCGCCCGCTCCCGCGCCCGCTCCCGCGCCCGCTGCCGCGCCCGCTCCCGCGCCCGCGCCCGCTGCCGCGCCCGCTCCCGCGCCCGCTGCCGCGCCCGCGCCCGCTCCCGCGCCCGCTGCCGCGCCCGCGCCCGCGCCCGCGCCCGCTGCCGCGCCCGCTGCCGCGCCCGCGCCCGCTCCCGCGCCCGCTGCCGCGCCCGCGCCCGCGCCCGCGCCCGCTGCCGCGCCCGCGCCCGCGCCCGCGCCCGCCGCCGCGCCCGCTGCCGAGCGCCGCTGCCTCCCGCGCCCGTCGTCGCTGCCTTGCTGTTCCGTCGCCGTTGCCCCGCCGTCATCCCGACACCGCGCCGCCGGCCCACCGCTCGCCGTTCATCCCGATCCGCAAGTTCGAATTTGGGAATTATCTGCAAATTAGGTAATTAGATATTATCTGATATTTTTCAGAATATTTAATTTACTAATTTGTGCTTTTGAATATTGCGTGAATATCGTGTAGAATATTAGATATGTTGGGATAATTATCTGATATCTGCAATATTTTTAAAATATTCAAAATTAGGAAACTTTCCTAATTTAGCAACGTATCTAGACGACTATCCTACCTTATCCCTAAGGTACGATACGCGACGATACGGAAAATCATTATCCTATCCATAATCCCTTGGATACGATAATGATTTTTATCTGCTTTCCAAATTTGAACGATCGACTTTCCGTCAATATTTATAACCCTATAGATATGACTGATAGCTCGATTTTTGTGCCTAATCTGAATTTGAAACGAATCTTGTGGATTGCGTGGTTGTTTTAAATGTGGATGCTATCTCTGTTTAAATTATCTTCCCTTTTCAAATAAAAAAGAAAATTCAAAAAAATATCAGTTAGGATTTGAATTTGAACTTTGCATGTTTAGGAATCCTAAATATATCTAGACGATAGAGTAATTATTTAATTTAAATTAGGATTTGAGATAATCTATTTCCTGGTTTAAATTAAGTAATTTTCTAATCTTAATAGATTATTTAGATTAATTTTTATTCCGAATTTTCATGAAAATCCCAAAAAAAGAATGAATTGTTTTATGGTAGATTAGGATAGATTGCATTCTTTATTTAAGTAATTTATTATTTCGAATTTTAACAAAAATCCCAAAAATAAGTCATGTTAGGATATGTTAAGTCATCATAGGTTGCATGTTAATTTAGGCATATTTTTATTCCGAATTTCATTAGAAAACACCAAAAATAAATCGTTTGCCCGTCATCAGAATTAAGTCACGTCGTCGCATGACATATAGTTTGCATGTTAGGTTGCATTATTCGCATGTCATTTCTGCACGTCATTGCATATAGGTTAGCTTTCATTTAAATAAGCGAAAATCCAAAAATACTGGGTGAACTGCTTGTTAATTAGAAATCATATTAGGATGGTTGATGTGATTTTCTAGCTAACCATGCAGATGCTTACGTTGCCTCGAGGTAAGTAATTCTCCCAATCTTGCAATTTATTTAATGTTTTGATTATTGGGTGTTACTTTGGTGGTTTGCGCACCCGCATGAACACCTCACATGTTAGTGACTAAGTTAAAATGGATCCAAATTGCTTGCCAAAATATTTTTTTGAAAAGAAAAGGTACCGAAAGGGCGTTAGACTAGATCTAGCGTAATCAAGTCCCCGGGCTTAGAATCTCTGGTTCGTAGGAATAAAACATATCTCCCTATGTTTTATTTAGGTTTCTAATCGACCTACCACAAATTGATTAGTGGCGACTCCAAGCATGAAAACATTTGCATGTTAAAAACTTAAACCCAAAGTTGCGAATTGGTAGGGCTTGGGAGGGCTCGAGTTAGGTTTAGTCCTAATAATCCATTAGCCTGAGAGGAAGGAATTTTCAGGTCGCGACAGCTTGGCGACTCCGCTGGGGACTTGAGTTAAAACTCTTAGTGGACTTAGGCCAGTTTTTCTTTTCAAAAAAATATTTTTTGCTTGGCAGCGAGGATCCCAGGTACGTCCCTAACATTTTAGGTGTTAAATGTTTTTGCAGTATGGGAGGTATAAGGGGAGGCGTGATTGTTAACCCTTGTTTTGCAGGGAGGTGTTTGGATGAATGATTTATTTTATGCACGAAGCGCTGTATGATATAACCTGCTGTGCATGCCTTGCATTTACACTACACCGCACACACTACCCGCTGCCGGACCTGGGCGGCACAGGTTTAGGATGGTACTAAGAAAACGGACACCTCGACCACACCCGTGTGGTATAGGTCGCCTTTCTTGGTCCCGAAAGTTCTTTCATGGTGTCATTGAATACCTACCACGGTTGCACCCTTTGCAACCCGGGTCGGCTCTTTGACTAAGCCGGAGTCAGGGGAATCCCAGCCTAACCACCACCATGACTGGTTTAGCTCGGTAATCCTCGTGTCTCCATTTTGCAAGCCAGAGTCTAGGTAGAAATCGAACCTCACGTTTCATGCGCATGTCTATGTGATTGCCATCATTCTACCGGGTGAAGTAAGATTTCTGAACCTTTATCTCGCAATTTATTTATGTTTCGTCTTTTTCTTTGGTCGGTCCATGATAGGTCCAGGTTGGTTTTAAATTTGAAAGTAATAATCCTTGAGTCCTTTTTAAAAAGAAAGAAAGAAAGAAAGAAAGAAAGAAAGCTCTTTTAGAGAATTTATTTTCAATCTATGTCTTTATTTTCCTAGATGTGTCATAGGTAACTATTTTCCTACAAAGTTTGCCGTCATCTTGCGTTTGCAAAAAAGGGACTTTAGAGAATTTATTTTCAGTCCATAGTTTCTAGGGAGTCTCACTTTTTGTTTTTCATAATTTTATGATTAGGGATTTTGGTGCTTCTATTTCCTAGGTTGTGTCTAGGGCGTCATTTATATTTCTTTTCCTAGATCACTTTTCATAAAGTCTCGTCCATATACGAATATTGTCATGAATAAACAAAAAAAGACTAGAAGCGTGTCATGGACCAACCTTGTCTTGACCATATACTTATTTGGTTCATTTCTTTTACATTAGGTAGCTACGGACCGATCACGGTCGCCCATTCGTACACGGTCGAGAGCCAAAATGGCCGATCAAACCGACTTGCAAGAGCGTGTTATCGGTGTGGAAGACCAGATCAAGCAACTTGTCGTCGCAATGCAACAAATGTCCGCTGAGATCAAAGCTCTCCGGTCGGTTCCTGTTTCGACACCCCTCGAAGCGTCTGTCCCAAAGCAGAAGATCAGAAAAAGTGTCGACGTTGATGGAGATGACGATATTCCCGATTTAGAAGATGATCCCGTCCAGATCATCGTCAACAAGGACAAACCTGATGAACGGGTCAATAAACTTGAAGAAAGAGTGAAGCAGCTGGAAGGTTCGCAGGATTCACCTTCGATCGATCTGTCCCTGTACTCACAGATCAAAATCCCAAAGAAGTTCAAAATGCCGGATTTCGACAAGTACAATGGCACCACATGTCCAAAAGCCCACCTACAGCTCTATCACGTACAAATGACTTCGTACGTTGATAACGAACTCCTGATGATCCATGCCTTTCAAGCAAGTTTGACGGGTCCTGCTTTGAGCTGGTATCTCATGAAGAAGATAAATGGCCTCAAAACTTGGAAAGAAGCCAGTGAAGCATTCTTGAAGCAGTACAGATTCATAACGGACATCATTCCTACCCGTGATGATCTCGAACGCGCTCAGATGAAAAAGACTGAGTCCTTCAAAGACTATGCTATCAGATGGAGGAATTTAGCTGCTCAGGTTGTCCCAGAACCCATAGACAGTGAGTTAAAGAGGATGTTCGTGAAAACTCTCCCGTTCGAATACCGTAATCGGATGGTTGCCATTCCGGCTGACAACTTCAACCAACTCATCCCCATGGGCGAACAAATTGAAATAGGGCTGAAAGATGGATGGTTTGTCGAGCCGTCCTCCTCGACCAAAAGATTTGGTGCGAGAAAAGAGAAAGAACCGGCAGCTGAAGTGAATGTGGCTTATAACCAACCGAGCCGACGGAATGCTAACTCTGCCCCAGCAATCCAAGTAGCAGAAGCTCAGCAACAAAACTCGGGTCGTCAACCTTTTCAGAGGAGGAACAACAGGAGGCAATTCACTCCCCTCCCCGGATCGTTGTCTCAAGTATTGACAGTGCTCCAGAAGAAAGGCTTGCTTACTACTGAGCCAAAGCGGCCCAATCCTGAGCGGTTCTATAACTTCGACCCGTCAAAGAAATGTGATTATCACATGGGTGAGCTGGGACACTCAACTGATGATTGCTATGCCCTCAAGCACCGAATCCAGAACCTCTTAGATACGAAGGCTTTCTCATTTCAGCCTGCTAAGCCGAATGTTCAAAGTAACCCACTCCCTGATCACGCAGGCAATGTGAATGCCATAGTTTCGATGCTGGTCGAATCAAGAATGTTAAGGTGTATACTACCGACGTCTACGGTGAGTTAGTGAAAGCCGGTTGTTACCCAAGTAATGAGGACCTGCCCCTGGCTCTCATGAAAGAAAGAATCTCAAAAATGGTAGAAGCTGGGATGATTGTTTATGCTGACCACACTGGCATCGTTTCCACTATCTCCGAAGTGGTTATTAATTGGGAGGAGGAGTTTGCTACATTAAACACCAGGAGCGACAAGGGCAACCCTCTGCCTGAAGACATGCCTCCGCTTGAAGACGCGTCTGATAACGAGGAGATCGTAGTAAGCACGCCTACAGCTGATGAAGGGATAGTGATCGAGATACCTCAATCGTATGAGTACAGTGATAATAAGGCAGTCCCTTGGTCCTACAGTCTCGATGTCGACTTGGTTACCAGATCCGGGCGTTCCTATGGCCAAGCTAATGCCCAACCTGCAAAACCCGTTACTGATGAAGAAGCCAAGGAATTTCTAGCTGTGATTAAGGCTAGCGAGTACAACATAGTGGAACAATTGCGCAAGATGCCCGCACAAATCTCTCTGCTTGAACTTCTCCAGACATCTGTTAAGCATCAGAAGGCCTTAATGAAGGTGTTAAGTGAAGTCCACGTGCCAGAAACGATCGATCATGACAAATTAGAGGAATTTGTGGGTTCTATACTCCTTAAGGACCTCATAGCCTTTTCAGATGAAGAGTTCCCTCTGGAAGGGAGGGGGCATACTAAGGCACTCTACATTTCTGTCAAATACAAGGCCTCGCATGTAGCCCGGGTACTCATTGACAACGGATCAACCTTGAACATCTGTCCTTTGGCGACTTCACACCGCCTTAAGATCGATCCTTCTAGGATAAGTTCTGCAAAAACCTCTGTACGAGCCTTTGATGGAACGAAGAAAGAAGTGATGGGAGAAATCTACCTTGACATACAGATAGGACCAACAATGTTTAATGTCCTCTTTCAAGTTATGGACATTCCCACTGCATTCAATTTTCTGTTGGGTCGTCCATGGATTCATACTGCCGGAGCTGTGCCATCCAGTCTACATCAGATGGTGAAGTTCGTCGTGGAAAGAAAGTTAATCACAGTTCACGGTGAAGAAGAGCACCCAATCTACCACGCAACGGCTATCCCCTATGTTGAGCCGGATTGCAAAATAGAATCGAGCTATCAGTCGCTCGAGCTCGTATCAACCATACATGCGTCAAGAGGATCATCACCGCCTATTCCTGAGGTGTCAAATGCTGCAGTCATGGTTGGCAGAGTAATGGTGTCCCATGACTTTACTCCAGGTGAAGGCCTTGGTAGGAATGGTCAAGGTATCCGCCAACCGGTGGAAGTTTCTCAGAGGCCCCGCATTACTGGGTTGGGATACCTGGGGTCAAGTGAGCCGAACAATGTGGCACGTGGACGTGGACGTGGTCGAAGTCAAGTTCGAAGAAATGGTCAAAATAGATTGCGATCCGAAGAAGAGCCAAATGGTGAAGAACGTGGGCGTGGTAGGTTGCCTCCACACCTCCGCACCACATTCCCAGGCCCTGCAAGAATGATGCATGAAGAGAAGGAAGTGATCGACACTCTGGGGCAACCAAGTGGCAAGTTCGATTATTATGTTAAATACTCGGCGCCCCCCAGCTTCTATGTTGACCCCCGTGACATTGTCCCGGATGGATGGGGAGGTATGGATGATTCAACACCTCTAGTGACAGAAGATTCTGATGATGCAATGGAAGGAATCACTGCCCTGTTCGATAATTTCTTAATTGGAGCCATCGAGGAAGGACCGTTGAAAGGAATGGGCATTGGCCCGCAAGAGGGCGATCTTGAGACACGAAAGGGTATGGGAACGGTCCAATCTGATGAATTATGTGCTATTGAACCTGATCTCGATGACACCGATAAACTCGAAGATTCCTCGGAACTTCAGCGTGGCCTAGAACGACATGAAAGGTCCAAAGTTCTCACTTCAGACTGAACCATCACTATTAACCTGAGTGATTCCGGAGAACCCAAAGAAGTGAAGAGAGGCAAATCTCCCTGAAGTAAGACGAAAAGCTCGATCCAATTGCTTCATGAGTAGGTAAGTCTTTCAACCAAAAAGTGCGTCCAAGACACTTCGAGGTAAATGATCTTGTTTTAAGGAAAGTACTCCTAGTCTTTTTTGTTCCTGGGGGTAAATTTGCCCCAAACTACATTGGTCCGTATGTGGTTAAAAAGGTGCTTTCCGGAGGTGCCCTGATTCTCGCAGAAATAGATAGTCGTGAGTTTTCCACTCCTATTAATTCTGATGCTGTGAAGATATATTATCCCTGATAAGATCTAACATTTTTGCGGCAAAAGTTTTCAAAAGTTTGGTTTTATACTCTGAATTGCAAACATTTCATTTATGAATAAATGGTTCCAATCAATTTAAGGATGGAATGTGTGCCTTGGCTTTAAATTGTGCTTGATCATTTTGTCAGTCTACATTATCGATTTCAGAAGGGGAAATCTATTTAGACAATATGATAACTCACGTGGAATGAATTGAATGTGTTGAATGAGGTACATCGGGATGATGAAAGGCAAGCCATATCCTATACACAGTCCCATGCACTAATCCCCAGTGAGTTGAGTGGAAAAATTCCATGTCTGCAAGGCAAAGGGTTATCTCGCAAAAGGTACGGCAACAGAAATGACGAGAGGCGGTTCATTTCTCTATCCCAAACACTACAGGTTATCCATTGTTTCACCACTTTGAGCCTAAACACTTGAAGAAATTCATTCAAATTACCCCTGTCAAGAACCACCCTACATCGGGGCAAACTGGAGGTAAGTCAGTGTCATAAGGTGAAAAATGAGTAGAAATTTTCATGCTCTCACTTGCATCAATCTTCGAGTGTTGCTTTTTCAGATGAATTCACGTGAAGTTCAAGTGCCTTAGGATGACGAAGAGCATTTCTTTCTCTATCCTATACACATTTTATCCTTTGCTAAGCCCAATTGAGCCTGTAAATTCGTTTCTTAAACCCAGTTGGTGATCATCCCCCACACTGGGGCAAGGCAAAAATCATCATTGTTCAAGCAGCATATCCGGAGCACCGAAAAAAGACGAAGACCCTGAGAGTCCAAATGTTAGTCATTCGGTCGAAACAAGCCAAAGTGTGACTGGCCAATGTATGCATTGTAGATAGTGTGTGTCAAAAAAAAAAAAAAAAAAGGGGCATGAAAAAGCAGTGTGCCTAGTAAAAGCAAGGCCGATGCCCGTGAAAGAAAAGAAAAGAAGAAGAAGAAAAATGAAAAAAAAGTGACGACTTTGGATTAGAAAATGTTGAGATGTGTCAAAGTCACAAAAGTATCCAGAGTCTTGAGTAATCAAGTGATGAATTCTCGAAGCCAATGGAATATTTACCGAGAAGACAATCCCTGGTGAAGAAGAAGACCGGTGACAATGCCGAGATGATCACCAACTCTCACCCTAATTATACACATTTTGAGCCTTATGATCCATTCATTTCTTAACCCATGAGCCTAGCCTGCGTTACATCCCTTGCAAAGTCTCTTCAGATTAGGGCACTTGAACTAACGTAGGATTCGGATGTTTATAAGCTTAGCTCGAAGAAGTGCGAGCAAGTCCATTTCTATCTCATTTTACAGGTTCTTGACTTGTAAACCCGGAGACGATTGTAGAGTGTTTTCTTTCAGTAGCCTCGACTCGAAGAGTCTCTTTTGCTAAGCCATTGACCAAGCCCATGTTACGGTCCTAACAAAGACCTCTCAGATTGGTAAAGTCGTACTGCTTGCGAGAATACTCAGACCCTTGTCAACATGATGATGGTGAGATGGAGCGATTCTCCATAAATCAGCCTTTTTGATGAGAATGAGAGAAAGCCCTTTTGGACCGGAAGTCCCTCATTCGACATTTTCAAGATATCCGCTTGTGAGTTCGGGTTGTCTTGTCATGATTTTTCCCCCAGCGAAATTTGTAATGCCGATTTGACGAAACCATCGTGCATGAAAATCAGTTGAAATCATAGTTCATGTGTATATGTATTCTTGACAGTGTGCGAATGCATATTACATGTTACTTAAAATCGTGTCTAACAGGAGACACACCTTCAGAGTTAGAGATATCATCAGGTAAGTATATCTCTATCCCTAGGATGTCTATGACTATCTAGGTATCCCTAACCTGTTCAAGCAATTGTCAGGTCCCACATTTGATCATTTTTGCGATCTCTAGATGCCTTTGATTGTGTTCAGGTGTCTATTGATCAAACCTTTTCAGGTACTTCTGATGATATCCAGGTACTTTGTCAAGAAACTCTTGAACACTTGGGCTAGCCCCTTTGTTCATCAAATCACAGATTTTCATACAATCTCGAGAAGATTCCCCCGTTACATGACTATGAGCAGATATAGGCATGACGGCCAAATCTTTACATATGAGCAGGTATATGTAAAGGTCGGAATGTTCTCTCCAAATTTCAGGTATTCCCCCGCTACTCACCTATGAGCAGGTATAGGTAGGGCGGCCAAATCTTTGCATATGAGCAGGTATATGTAAAGGTCGGAATACTCTCTTTATCTCAGATGTTCCCCCGCTACTCATCTATGAGCAGGTATAGGTGAAGCGGCCAAATCTTTGCATATGAGCAGGTATATGTAAAGATCGGAATATTCTCCCAAATCTCAGATGTTCCCCCGCTACTCACCTATGAGCAGGTATAGGTGAAGCGGCCAAATCTTTGCATATGAGCAGGTATATGTAAAGGTCGGAATATTCTCTCAACCCCAGGTGTTCCCCCGCAGTTCACTTATGAGCAGGTATAAGTGAGGCGGCCAAATCTTTGCATATGAGTAGGTATATGCAAAGGTCGGAATATCCTCTTGATTTCAAAAGTTTCCCCCGCAATTCACTTATGAGCAGGTATAAGTGAAGCGGCCAAATCTTTGCAAGCACCTAGAGAGATGTATAGGTAGTTCGTAAAGATCGGAACTATTCTCACGAATCCAGATGATGATTGGATACGTCGAGCTTTCTTCGTGTGTTTTGACTTAACTGCAGATCACCGAAGTTCATCAACGTATATCAGGCAATATCTATGGGACTGAGCCCATACATTTGCCAAAACAACATACAAATTAAGGTTGTGCCTCGAATCGCGCTATCGTCAGGTAAGTAATTCCAGGTACGTTTTCTACTCATGTCAGCATGCATCATTTCTTAATGCATTGTAAAATGGGACTCATAATCCCGACAAAAACAACATTCATTGCATTTGCATGTTTGAAATTTAGGTATCATTTAGTCTTTGAATGCAACCTCTATGAGCTCACCTTCAAAGAGGGGCAGCTGTTGACACCTAAATTTTGACGCATCATTTAGTGTAATTTGCATAGAAAATTAGGGATTAAATTTTTAACCCCTAAACAAAAAATATTTAAATTGCATAACATATAGTTTAAATTCATTGCATTTTTGCATCGGACCGGCGGTGAATGAACGAGCTTAAATTTCATCGAATGGGACTCGGCTCGCTTGAAATGCAAAGGCCGGGAATTATAAGTCAAATGGGCTCGGTTGTTTTAATTTGAACTTAATTCAGCCCATTGTCATTAATTAATTCAGCCCATTATCATTAATTAATTCAGCCCATTTAAATTAAAGCCCAAGCCTAAGCCCATTAGGACTAGAAAGCCCATCTAATTGACCTAGGTTAATACTATATATACTTCATTAGGTCAGAATTTTAGAGGGGGAGACACAATTTTCAGATCAGAAAATTTTTAGAGTGTGAGAGTGAGAAAGAGAGAGAGAGGAGGAAGACCTCGCGCGACGCGCCCGCTGCCGCGCCCGCTCCCGCGCCCGCGCCCGCTCCCGCGCCCGCTCCCGCGCCCGCGCCCGCGCCCGCGCCCGCTGCCGCGCCCGCTGCCGCGCCCGCTGCCGCGCCCGCTCCCGCGCCCGCGCCCGCTGCCGCGCCCGCTGCCGCGCCCGCTGCCGCGCCCGCGCCCGCGCCCGCGCCCGCGCCCGCCGCCGCGCCCGCTGCCGAGCGCCGCTGCCTCCCGCGCCCGTCGTCGCTGCCTTGCTGTTCCGTCGCCGTTGCCCCGCCGTCATCCCGACACCGCGCCGCCGGCCCACCGCTCGCCGTTCATCCCGATCCGCAAGTTCGAATTTGGGAATTATCTGCAAATTAGGTAATTAGATATTATCTGATATTTTTCAGAATATTTAATTTACTAATTTGTGCTTTTGAATATTGCGTGAATATCGTGTAGAATATTAGATATGTTGGGATAATTATCTGATATCTGCAATATTTTTAAAATATTCAAAATTAGGAAACTTTCCTAATTTAGCAACGTATCTAGACGACTATCCTACCTTATCCCTAAGGTACGATACGCGACGATACGGAAAATCATTATCCTATCCATAATCCCTTGGATACGATAATGATTTTTATCTGCTTTCCAAATTTGAACGATCGACTTTCCGTCAATATTTATAACCCTATAGATATGACTGATAGCTCGATTTTTGTGCCTAATCTGAATTTGAAACGAATCTTGTGGATTGCGTGGTTGTTTTAAATGTGGATGCTATCTCTGTTTAAATTATCTTTCCTTTTCAAATAAAAAAGAAAATTCAAAAAATATCAGTTAGGATTTGAATTTGAACTTTGCATGTTTAGGAATCCTAAATATATCTAGACGATAGAGTAATTATTTAATTTAAATTAGGATTTGAGATAATCTATTTCCTGGTTTAAATTAAGTAATTTTCTAATCTTAATAGATTATTTAGGTTAATTTTTATTCCGAATTTTCATGAAAATCCCAAAAAAAGAATGAATTGTTTTATGGTAGATTAGGATAGATTGCATTCTTTATTTAAGTAATTTATTATTTCGAATTTTAACAAAAATCCCAAAAATAAGTCATGTTAGGATATGTTAAGTCATCATAGGTTGCATGTTAATTTAGGCATATTTTTATTCCGAATTTCATTAGAAAACACCAAAAATAAATCGTTTGCCCGTCATCAGAATTAAGTCACGTCGTCGCATGACATATAGTTTGCATGTTAGGTTGCATTATTCGCATGTCATTTCTGCACGTCATTGCATATAGGTTAGCTTTCATTTAAATAAGCGAAAATCCAAAAATACTGGGTGAACTGCTTGTTAATTAGAAATCATATTAGGATGGTTGATGTGATTTTCTAGCTAACCATGCAGATGCTTACGTTGCCTCGAGGTAAGTAATTCTCCCAATCTTGCAATTTATTTAATGTTTTGATTATTGGGTGTTACTTTGGTGGTTTGCGCACCCGCATGAACACCTCACATGTTAGTGACTAAGTTAAAATGGATCCAAATTGCTTGCCAAAATATTTTTTTGAAAAGAAAAGGTACCGAAAGGGCGTTAGACTAGATCTAGCGTAATCAAGTCCCCGGGCTTAGAATCTCTGGTTCGTAGGAATAAAACATATCTCCCTATGTTTTATTTAGGTTTCTAATCGACCTACCACAAATTGATTAGTGGCGACTCCAAGCATGAAAACATTTGCATGTTAAAAACTTAAACCCAAAGTTGCGAATTGGTAGGGCTTGGGAGGGCTCGAGTTAGGTTTAGTCCTAATAATCCATTAGCCTGAGAGGAAGGAATTTTCAGGTCGCGACACCCATAGACATCCTTTGCCAAATCATTACTAGTGACATGAGAAGAACCCGAAACTTTTTAAGTCGTATTAAAGAACAACTTTAGGAAAGAAAGAAGGTGACGGGCATAATCTCAATCATCACTAGTTGGCAGCCCTTTCGCCTTAAACAGTTCTTCAACAAATTTGCTATCTTGAATTTTCAATGAGAAAAAAGCTTTCTGAAACTTCAAAGTTGCCTCCGACTTCATATATGTTGAGTTCCAATGAGTATCTACATCCAAATATGCAAGACTCTTAGGACTCAATATTCTCTAGTTCAACACAATCCTTAAACCGCCTCAACCTCTCAAGAGAAGACCTCACATAACGTACAATCGAACGTATTCTAATAATGGAATCATTTATGTCTTTTAACTCCTCTCTCACAATCAAACTCAATATATGAGCAAAACACCTCATGTGGAGTAACTCATCTCTCAATACCAGAGAGCTCCAAGAGTTAAAGCTTCTTTTCAAGTATTGAATTCTTAAATCATTTGAACTTGCATTATCTATGGTGATGGAAAAAATACTTTGAATCTCCCAACCAGTCAAATATTTCTCAACCGCCTTTCCTATTATCTCGGCAAAATGACCTGGGATTTAACAAAAACTTAGGATTTTCTTCTACAACTTCCAATCAGCATCAACAAAATGAGCAGTGAGAGACATATAAGTCAAATTTTGACAAGAGGTCCATGTCTCGATCATCAAACAAACTCTAGAAACATGTGTCAGCAAAATATTTCATCAATTTTCTTCTTTCCTTCACGTATGACACATAACAATCACTCCTCAACGTGTTACGTGTAGGGATTGAAAACTTTGACTGTATTCTATACACAAATCGCCGAAAACCCTCATTTTCTATAAACTTAAAGAGCAAGTCACCGAGAATGAATATGGTCGCTAGTTTTTTTCTACTAGCATCTTGGTCAAATTTCCATGGACCAAATGAACTACCAACTCCAACAGGTTGACCCGAGGCATTTTTTTGCCTTTTCTCAATGTTTGCATATGGATATTCCTTACATCTATCTAAATGATGATGCATTAAACTAACCCCTTGAGTACTAGAACAACCAATGTAGACCTCGCAATATAAACATTCAGCCTTTTTCTTGTTTCTTGTATGTGCATGGAATCCTTTTAAAGTGATCCCATATTATGGATCTCTTCTTTCTATTTGTGAGGTTAGAATCCGTCGACGAGGACATCTAGCAAGTAGCAAAAGTGATTAACATTCCAGAATCAACAAAAATCATCATTGCCCAATAATCATTGTATGCTATCTACAAAACTGATTAACATTCCAAAATCAACAATGCATAGAATAGGCCCATTGACTACAGACCTAGATCAATGCTAAGACGACAAAAATGGTGATTCTTGGACATTGAAATGAGTACAAAAGTTAGACTATATTACTCAAATGTCGTGATAAAACTCCATCGGCCACTAGCTGCAGATGAAGATAGCATGCCCACCAATCAAATTCGTCAAATCTACAAAAGAAATAAAATATAGAACCTGGCCTACCCACCTAACCACAATGCAAAGTTCATGTTTTCCATATTTTTGTCGGATTATTTAGATGCGAAAATAAACATCCAAAGAGAATGTCTTCCATTCTAGAAAAGCTGTATAATCACACATAACACACAAAAAGCACACCTCGAACTCTTTCCTTTTTTGAGACTCGAGCTCGAGAGAGGAGATGTCACAGCGAGCTTGGGTCAAGAGATTGAAGGGCAAGACCTTGAACTGCTTGCAGATCCAGGGCTCTTGGCAAGCTTCACAAAGGAGTTTGAGGAAAAGATGGTTTTGCAGGTGGTCTTGGTTAGGGATGTCAAAAGAACCCGATCAAACACGACCCGACTCGAATAGGAAATTTTTGTATTAGGTCGGGTTGAGCCTCATTTTGTTTGAGTAATGATAAAAACAAGGCCTTAACTTATTTTGGATCTACCCGGGCTCGCTCGAAACAAGTCCACCCGAAACAAATAAGAACCATTTGTTCTTCTTACACCCGAGCCCACTCGAAACCTTATCTTCTTCTTTCATCGCGACAAGAGCTCCGAATCTACAAGCGCCTGACCTCCGATCGTGCAACGGTACAATCGCACTCTCAAGCACCTGACCTCCAGTTGCACAATCCATACCACTCGCAGAACCATCTCTTCCTCCAACTCCTTTGCAAAGCTCGCCAAGAGCTCCAGATCTACAAGCAGTTCGAGGTTTTGCCCTTCAACCTTTCGACCCAAGCCCGCTACGATGTCTCCTCCCTTGAGCATGAGCCTCGAAAAGGGAAAGAGTTTGAGGTGTGTTTTTTGCGTGTTATGTTCGATTATACAACTTTTCTAGAATGGAAGATAATCTCTTTGGATGTTTATTTTTGCATCTAAATAATCCAACAAAAATATGGAAAACATGAACTTCGCATTGTGGTTAGGTGGGTAGGCCAGGTTCTATATTTTATTTCTTTTGTAGATTTGACGAATTTGATTGGTGGGCATGCTATCTTTATTTGCAGCTAATAGCCGATGGAGTTTTATCACGACATTCGAGTAATATAGTCTAACTTTTGTACTCATTTCAGTGTCCAAGAACCACCATTTCTGTCGTCTTAGCATTGATCTAGGTTTGTAGTCAATGGACCTCTTCTATGCATTGTTGATTCTAGAATATTAATCGGTTTTGTAGATAGCATACAACGATTATTGGGCAATGATGGTTTTTATTGATTCTGGGATGTTAATCACTTTTGATGCTTGCTAGATGTCTTCGTCGACGAATTCTAGCTTCACAAATAGAAGGAAGAGATCCATTATGTGGGATCACTTTAAAAGGATTCCATGTACATACAAGAAATAAGAAAATGCTGAATGTTTATATTGCGGAGTCTACATTGGTTGTTCTAGTATTCAGGGGATTAGTTCAATGCATCATCATTTAGATAGATGTAAGAAATAACCATATGCAAACATCGAAAAAAGGCAAAAAAATGCCTCGAGTCAACCTGTTGGGGTTGGTAGTTCATTTGGTCCATGGAAATTTGACCAAGATGCTAGTAGAAAAGAACTAGCGACCATGTTCATTCTCGGTGAATTGCCCTTTAAGTTTGTAGAAAATGAGGGTTTTCGGCAATTTATATATAGAATACATCCAAAGTTCTCAATCCCTCCCCGTAACACATTGAGGAGTGATTATTATGCGTCATACGTGGAGGAAAGAAGAAAATTGATGAAATATTTTGCTGACACATGTCCTAGAGTTTGTTTGATAAACGACACATGGACCTCTTGTCAAAATTTGATTTATATGTCTCTCATTGCTCATTTTGTTGATACTGATTGGAAGTTGTAGAAGAAAATCTTAAGTTTTTGTCAAATCCTTGGTCATTCTGCCGAGATAATAAGAAAGACGGTTGAGAAATGTTTGACTAGTTGGGGGATTCAAAGTATTCTTTCCATCACCATGGATAATGCAAGTTCAAATGATTTAAGAATTTAATATTTGAAAAGAAGGCTTAACTCTTGGAGCTCTCTGGTATTGAGAGGTGAGTTACCCACATGAGATGTTTTGCTCATATATTGAGTTTGATTATGAGAGAGGAGTTAAAAGACATAAATGATTTCATTATTAGAATATGTTTGGTTGTACGTTATATGAGGTATTCTCCTGAGAGGTTGAGGTAGTTTAAGGATTGTGTTAAACTAGAGAATATTGAATCTAAGAGTCTTGTATGTTTGGATATGGAGACTCATTGGAACTTGACATATATGTTGTCGAAGGCGGCTTTGAAGTTTCAAAAAACTTTTTTCTCATTGGAAATTCAAGATAATGAATTTATTGAAGAACTGTCCAAGACGAAAGGGTTGCCTACTAGTCATGATTGGGATTATGCCCGTCACCTTCTTCCTTTCTTGAAGTTGTTCTTTGATATGACTTCAAAAGTTTCGAGTTCTTCTTATGTCACTATTAATGATTTGGCAAAGGATGTCTATTGTAACGCCCCCACCTTGGGGTTATTAACGTGACGTCCCGTTCATTATTATCTTTTTAATAAGTACAAGCAGAAACGTAAACTCGAGACAATCATATTCAGAACAACAGCGGAATTTAGACAAGTATCATTGTTGACACCTAAATTTTGGCGCATCATTTAGTTTAATTTGCATAGAAAATTAGGGATTAAATTTTTAACCCCTAAACAAAAATATTTAAATGGCATAACATATAGTTTAAATTCATTGCATTTTTGCATCGGACCGGCGGTGACGAACGAGCTTAAATTTCATCAAACAGGACTCGGCTCGCTTAAAATGCACGGGCCGGGAATTACAAGTCAAACGGGCTCGGTTGTTTTAATTTGAATTTAATTCAGCTCATTATCATTAATTAATTCAGCCCATTTAAATTAAAGCCCAAGCCTAGGCCCATTAGGACTAGAAAGCCCATCTAATTGACCTAGATTAATACTATATATACATTCATTAGGTCAGAATTTTAGGGGGGAGACACAATTTTCAGATCAGAAAATTTTTAGAGTGTGAGAGTGAGAAAGAGAGAGAGAGGAGGAAGACCTCGCGCGACGCGCCCGCTGCCGCGCCCGCTCCCGCGCCCGCGCCCGCTGCCGCGCCCGCGCCCGCGCCCGCGCCCGCGCCCGCGCCCGCTGCCGCGCCCGCGCCCGCGCCCGCGCCCGCGCCCGCGCCCGCTCCCGCGCCCGCGCCCGCTCCCGCGCCCGCTGCCGCGCCCGCGCCCGCTCCCGCGCCCGCTCCCGCGCCCGCGCCCGCGCCCGCCGCCGCGCCCGCTGCCGAGCGCCGCTGCCTCCCGCGCCCGTCGTCGCTGCCTTGCTGTTCCGTCGCCGTTGCCCCGCCGTCATCCCGACACCGCGCCGCCGGCCCACCGCTCGCCGTTCATCCCGATCCGCAAGTTCGAATTTGGGAATTATCTGCAAATTAGATAATTAGATATTATCTGATATTTTTCAGAATATTTAATTTACTAATTTGTGCTTTTGAATATTGCGTGAATATCGTGTAGAATATTAGATATGTTGGGATAATTATCTGATATCTGCAATATTTTTAAAATATTCAAAATTAGGAAACTTTCCTAATTTAGCAACGTATCTAGACGACTATCCTACCTTATCCCTAAGGTACGATACGCGACGATACGGAAAATCATTATCCTATCTATAATCCCTTGGATACGATAATGATTTTTATCTGCTTTCCAAATTTGAACGATCGACTTTCCGTCAATATTTATAACCCTATAGATATGACTGATAGCTCGATTTTTGTGCCTAATCTGAATTTGAAACGAATCTTGTGGATTGCGTGGTTGTTTTAAATGTGGATGCTATCTCTGTTTAAATTATCTTTCCTTTTCAAATAAAAAAGAAAATTCAAAAAAATATCAGTTAGGATTTGAATTTGAACTTTGCATGTTTAGGAATCCTAAATATATCTAGACGATAGAGTAATTATTTAATTTAAATTAGGATTTGAGATAATCTATTTCCTGGTTTAAATTAAGTAATTTTCTAATCTTAATAGATTATTTAGGTTAATTTTTATTCCGAATTTTCATGAAAATCCCAAAAAAGAATGAATTGTTTTATGGTAGATTAGGATAGATTGCATTCTTAATTTAATTAATTTATTATTTCGAATTTTAACAAAAATCCCAAAAATAAGTCATGTTAGGATATGTTAAGTCATCATAGGTTGCATGTTAATTTAGGCATATTTTTATTCCGAATTTCATTAGAAAACACCAAAAATAAATCGTTTGCCCGTCATCAGAATTAAGTCACGTCGTCGCATGACATATAGTTTGCATGTTAGGTTGCATTATTCGCATGTCATTTCTGCACGTCATTGCATATAGGTTAGCTTTCATTTAAATAAGCGAAAATCCAAAAATACTGGGTGAACTGCTTGTTAATTAGAAATCATATTAGGATGGTTGATGTGATTTTCTAGCTAACCATGCAGATGCTTACGTTGCCTCGAGGTAAGTAATTCTCCCAATCTTGCAATTTATTTAATGTTTTGATTATTGGGTGTTACTTTGGTGGTTTGCGCACCCGCATGAACACCTCACATGTTAGTGACTAAGTTAAAATGGATCCAAATTGCTTGCCAAAATATTTTTTTGAAAAGAAAAGGTACCGAAAGGGCGTTAGACTAGATCTAGCGTAATCAAGTCCCCGGGCTTAGAATCTCTGGTTCGTAGGAATAAAACATATCTCCCTATGTTTTATTTAGGTTTCTAATCGACCTACCGCAAATTGATTAGTGGCGACTCCAAGCATGAAAACATTTGCATGTTAAAAACTTAAACCCAAAGTTGCGAATTGGTAGGGCTTGGGAGGGCTCGAGTTAGGTTTAGTCCTAATAATCCATTAGCCTGAGAGGAAGGAATTTTCAGGTCGCGACAGCTTGGCGACTCCGCTGGGGACTTTGAGTTAAAACTCTTAGTGGACTTAGGCCAGTTTTTCTTTTCAAAAAAAATATATTTTTTTGCTTGGCAGCGAGGATCCCAGGTACGTCCCTAACATTTTAGGTGTTAAATGTTTTTGCAGTATGGGAGGTATAAGGGGAGGCGTGATTGTTAACCCTTGTTTTGCAGGGAGGTGTTGGATGTATGGTTTATTTTATGCACGAAGCGCTGTATAATATAACCTGCTGTGCATGTCTTGCATTTACACTACACCGCACACACTACCCGCTGCCGGACCTGGGCGGCACAGGTTTAGGATGGTACTGAGAAAACGGACACCCCGACCACACCCGTGTGGTATGGGTCGCCTTTCTTGGTCCCGAAAGTTCTTTCATGGTGTCATTGAATACCTACCACGGTTGCACCCTTTGCAACCCGGGTCGGCTCTTTGACTAAGCCGGAGTCAGGGGAATCCCAGCCTAACCACCACCATGACTGGTTTAGCTCGGTAATCCTCATGTCTCCATTTTGCAAGCCAGAGTCTAGGTAGAAATCGAACCTCACGTTTCATGCGCATGTCTATGTGATTGCCATCATTCTACCCGGTGAAGTAAGTTTTTCTGAACCTTTATCTAGCAATTTATTTATGTTTCGTATTTTCTTTGGTCGGTCCATGATAGGTCTAGGTTGTTTTTAAATTTGAAAGTGATAATCATTGAGTCCTTTTTAAAAAGAAAGAAAGAAAGAAAGAAAGAAAGCTCTTTTAGAGAATTTATTTTCAATCTATGTCTTTATTTTCCTAGATGTGTCATAGGTAATTATTTTCCTACAAAGTTTGCCGTCATCTTTCTTTTACCAAAAAAAGGGCTTTAGAGAATTTGTTTTCAGTCCATAGTTTCTAGGGAGTCTCACTTTTTGTTTTTCATAATTTTATGATTAGGGATTTTGGTGCTTCTATTTCCTAGTTGTGTCTAGGGCGTCATTTATATTTCTTTTCCTAGATCACTTTTCATAAAGTCTCGTCCATATACGAATATTGTCATGAATAAACAAAAAAGACTAGAAGCGTGTCATGGACCAACCTTGTCTTGACCTTGTGCTTATTTGGTTCATTTCTTTTACATTAGGTAGCTACGGACCGATCACGATCGCCCATTCGTACACGGTCGAGAGCCAGAATGGCCGATCAAACCGACTTGCAAGAGCGTGTTATCGGTGTGGAAGACCAGATCAAGCAACTTGTCGTCGCGATGCAGCAAATGTCCGCTGAGATCAAAGCTCTCCGGTCGGTTCCTGTTTCGACACCCCTCGAAGCGTCTGTCCCAAAGCAGAAGATCAGAAAAAGTGTCGACGTTGACGGAGATGACGATATTCCTGATTTAGAAGATGACCCCGTCCAGATCATCGTCAACAAGGACAAACCGGATGAACGGGTCAATAAACTTGAAGAAAGAGTGAAGCAGCTGGAAGGTTCGCAGGATTCACCTTCGATCGATCTGTCCCTGTACTCACAGATCAAAATCCCAAAGAAGTTCAAAATGCCGGATTTCGACAAGTACAATGGCACCACATGTCCAAAAGCCCACCTACAGCTCTATCACGTACAAATGACTTCGTACGTTGATAACGAACTCCTGATGATCCATGCCTTTCAAGCAAGTTTGACGGGTCCTGCTTTGAGCTGGTATCTCATGAAGAAGATAAATGGCCTCAAAACTTGGAAAGAGGCCAGTGAAGCATTCTTGAAGCAGTACAGATTCATAACGGACATCATTCCTACCCGTGATGATCTCGAACGCGCTCAGATGAAAAAGACTGAGTCCTTCAAAGACTATGCTATCAGATGGAGGAATCTAGCTGCTCAGGTTGTCCCAGAACCCATAGACAGTGAGTTAAAGAGGATGTTCATGAAAACTCTCCCGTTCGAATACCGTAATCGGATGGTTGCCATTCCGACTGACAACTTCAACCAACTCATCCCCATGGGCGAACAAATTGAAATAGGGTTGAAAGATGGATGGTTTGTCGAGCCGTCCTCCTCGACCAGAAGATTTGGTGCGAGAAAAGAGAAAGAACCAGCAGCTGAAGTGAATGTGGCTTATAACCAACCGAGCCGGCGGAATGCTAACTCCGCCCCAGCAATCCAAGTAGTAGAAGCTCAGCAACAAAACTCGAGTCGTCAACCTTTTCAGAGGAGGAACAACAAGAGGCAATTCACTCCCCTCCCCGGATCGTTGTCTCAGGTGTTGACAGTGCTCCAGAAGAAAGGCTTGCTTACTACTGAGCCAAAGCGGCCCAATCCTGAGCGGTTCTATAACTTCGACCCGTCAAAGAAATGTGATTATCACATGGGTGAGCTGGGACACTCAACCGATGATTGCTATGCCCTCAGGCACCGAATCCAAAACCTCCTAGACACGAAGGCTTTCTCATTTCAACCTGCTAAGCCGAATGTTCAGAGCAACCCACTCCCTGATCACGCAAGCAACGTGAATGCCATATTTAGCTTCGATGCTGGTCAAATCAAGAATGTTAAGGTGTATACTACCGACGTCTACGGTGAGTTAGTGAAAGCCGGATGTTATCCGAGTAATGAAGACCTTCCCCTTGCCATCATGAGAGAAAGAATCTCAAGAATGGTAGAAGCTGGGATGATTGTTTATGCTGACCACACTGGCATCGTTTCCACTATCTCCGAGGTGGTTATTAATTGGGAGGAGGAGTTCGCTACATTGAACACCAGGAGCGATAAGGGCGACTCTCTGCCTGAAGACATGCCTCCGCTTGAAGACGCGTCCGATAATGAGGAGATCATTGCAAGCACGCCTATAACTGATGAAGGTATAGTGATCGAGATACCTCAACCGTATGAGTACAGTGATAATAAGGCGGTTCCCTGGTCCTACAATCTCGATGTCGACTTAGTTACCAGATCAGGGCGTTCCTACGGCCGAGCTAATGCCCAACCTGCAAAACCCGTTACTGATGAGGAAGCCAAGGAATTTCTAGCTGTGATCAAGGCTAGCGAGTACAACATAGTTGAACAATTGCGCAAACTGCCCGCGCAAATCTCTCTGCTTGAGCTGCTCCAGACATCGGTCAAGCATCAAAAGGCCTTAATGAAGGTGTTAAGTGAAGTCCACGTGCCAGAAACGATCGATCATGACAAATTAGAGGAATTTGTGGGCTCTATACTCCTCAAGGACCTCATAGCCTTTTCAGATGAAGAGTTCCCTCTAGAAGGGAGGGGGCATACCAGGGCACTCTATATTTCCGTCAAATACAAGGCCTCACATGTTGCCCGGGTACTCATTGACAACGGATCAGCCCTGAACATCTGTCCTTTGGCGACTTTACACCGCCTTAAGATAGATCCTTCTAGGATAAGTTCTGCAAGAACCTCCGTACGAGCCTTTGACGGAACGAAGAAAGAAGTGATGGGAGAAATACACCTTGACATACAGATAGGACCAACGATGTTCAATGTCCTATTTCAAGTTATGGACATTCCTACTGCATTCAATTTTCTATTGGGTCGTCCATGGATTCATACTGCTGGAGCTGTGCCATCCAGTCTACATCAGATGGTGAAGTTCGTCGTGGAGAGAAAGTTAGTCACGGTCCACGGTGAAGAAGAACACCCAATCTACCACGCAACGGCTATCCCCTATGTTGAGCCGGATTGCAGAATAGAATCGAGCTATCAGTCGCTCGAGCTCGTATCAACCATACATGCGTCAAGAGGATCATCACCGCCTATTCCTGAGGTGTCAAATGCTGCGGTCATGGTTGGAAGAGTAATGATCTCTCACGGCTTTACTCCAGGTGAAGGCCTTGGTAGAAATAGTCAAGGTATCCGCCAACCGGTGGAAGTTTCTCAGAGGCCCCGCATTACTGGGTTGGGATACCTGGGGTCAAGTGAGCCGAATAATCTGGCACGTGGACGTGGACGTGGTCGAGGTCAAGTTCGAAGAAATGGTCAAAATAGATTGCGATCCGAAGAAGAACCGAATCGTGAAGAACGTGGGCGTGGTAGGTTGCTTCCACACCTCCGCACCACATTCCCAGGCCCTGCAAGAATGATGCATGAAGAGAAAGAGGTGATCGACACTCTGGGGCAGCCAAGCGGCAAGTTCGATTATTATGTGAAATACTCGGCACCCCCGAGCTTCTATGTTGACCCCCGTGACATTGTCCCGGATGGATGGGGAGGTATGGATGATTCAACATCTCTAGTGACAGAAGATTCTGATGATGCAATGGAGGGAATCACTGCCCTGTTCGATAATTTCTTAATTGGAGCCATCGAGGAAGGACCGTTGGAGGGAATGGGCATTGGCCCGCAAGAGTAACACATTTACCTTTTTCGCACACTCCCCTACGCGGGAATTTTTACTGCTTTTTAGGACTTGCCCCGTCTCGGGAGCTGCTTTTTAGTACTTTTGATTTCTAGGATTTGATTGTTGCAATTTTCATTCCAATAAATGTAATTCATTTGGTGATAATCAATGAAATTACAAGTTATTTTCGTTTTGAGGGCATGTTGAGGTACATCAAACCAGCCCGGTGATGATATCCAACCGATAAAAGAAAATATAGTCCAAGGAGAATTCTGAGGCCTGGGCTTCTTCATGCTTCCTCGTGTTAAAACCTTTTTGAAAAGAATTTCAAAAAACAAAAAACAAAAAAAAAATAATAAAATCAAAATACACTGTTTAGCCCTGTTTGTCCTACTGAACCCCCTACTTTATGTTTCAGGGGCAATTTTGTGACACGAAAGGGTATGGGAACGGTCCAATCTGATGAATTATGTGCCACCGAACCTAATGTCGATGACACCGATGAACTCGAAGATTCCTCGGACCTCCAGCGTGATCTAGAGCATCATGAAAGACCTAAAGTCCTAACGGTAGACCAAACTATCACTGTCAACTTGAGTGATTCCGGAGAACCCAAAGAGGTGAAGATAGGGGCAACCCTTCCCGAAGGTGAAGCTAAACGCCTAGTCCAACTGCTGAAGGATTACCAGGATATCTTTGCCTGGTCGTATGTCGATATGCCGGGTCTAGACCCTTCTATTGTGGAGCATAGTCTACCCACTAATCCAGACATGCCGCCCAAGAAACAGAGGTTGCGAAGGACCAAGCCTGAACTTTCCAAGAAAATAGAGGAGGAGGTCATGAAGCTCTTGAAAGTGGGATTCATCGAAGTCACCCGATACCCCAGTTGGGTGGCTAATATTGTGCCAGTCATGAAGAAAGATGGTCGAGTTCGGGTTTGCATCGACTATCGCGATCTAAACAAGGCCAGTCCTAAAGACGATTTCCCATTGCCACATATAGACGTTTTGGTGGACAGTACTGCAGGGTTTGAGCTGTTTTCCTTCATGGATGGGTTCTCGGGTTATAATCAGATAAAAATGAAGGATAATGATAAGGAGAAAACGGCGTTCATCACTCCTTGGGGCACATTCCACTATAAGGTCATGCCCTTCGGCCTTAAAAATGCCGGGGCAACATATCAACGGGCAATGGTGACGCTCTTCCATGATATGATGCATAAGGAGATTGAAGTTTATGTCGATGACATGATCGCCAAGTCTAGACCTGGGAAGAGTCACGTTGATACTTTGAAGAAATTATTCGAGAGACTCCGTGAGTTTAAGCTCCGTCTCAATCCAGCAAAGTGCGTATTTGGAGAAACCTCGGGTAAATTACTTGGGTTCATAGTGAGCAGTAAAGGCATTGAAATTGACCCCTCCAAAGTGAAGGCTATATGTGAGTTACAACCCCCGTCGACCGTAAAAGAAGTGCGGAGCCTCCTGGGTAGATTGAACTACATAGCCCGTTTTATTTCTCAGCTCTCAGCAACTGCTAAGCCATTCTTCAAACTTCTAAGGAAGAATGCTCAAGTGGAATGGGACGATGATTGTCGGGAAGCGTTTAATGAACTAAAGCAGTACCTGACGAAACCACCAGTGCTAGTCCCACCAATGCCGGGCCAGCCTTTGATCCTTTACCTCACGATTCATAGTGAGTCTTTAGGTGCGATGCTAGCCCAGAAAAGTCCTGAAGATGGAAAAGAGCGGGCCATTTATTACCTAAGCAAGAAGTTCACCGTCTCGGAGTTGAAATATTCCAAAGCCGAGAAGACTTGCGCTGCGCTAGTATGGGTGCTCCATAGGCTGCGACAATATACACTGCATCACCAGACTTTGCTTGTAACTGAGAACGATCCTATCAAGTATTTACTTGATCAGCCGGCTTTGGTAGGAAAGTTAGCCAAGTGGCAGATTTTGATTTCAGAATTTGATATCCAGATGAAACCACAAAAGTCAGTTAAAGGTCGAGTAATTGCTGATGTGTTAGCTGAAAATCCTGGAGTCCCGGATGATGATAGGTATTCTCCAGAAGATCGTATTTTGGTAATAAAGGAAGACACATGGACCATGTTTTTCGATGGAGCTGTAAACTTGGCCGGTTCCGGCACTGGGGCAGTTTTAATATCCCCAGATGGGCAACATTATCCTGTAGCGGCAAAGTTGGTGTTCCCCTGTACCAACAACATAGCCGAGTACGAGGCTTGCATTCTCGGACTCCAAACCGCAGTGGAAATGAGGATAACCAAGTTGAAAGTGTTTGGTGATTCTGCTTTGATTATTCTCCAAACTGTGGGAGAGTGGAAGACGAGAGACACCAAACTAGTGCCGTACCATGAATACCTCGAAGAAATCATAAAGGAATTCGAAGATGTCTCTTTTGAGTACTTATCGAGGTCTCATAATCAGTTTGCTGATGCGCTAGCTACGTTATCATCCATGTTGCAAGTGATTGGTGGGTTAGAGGTAGAACCCTTGAAGATTGAAGTCCTGACCAAGCCGGCCTACTGTATGGTTGTGACCGGAGAACCTGATGAAAAGCCATGGTATTACGATATCATGAGTTACATCCAGAAACAAGAATTTCCTGAGGGAAGCACCCCGACTGACAGGAAGTACATAATGAAAATGGCTTCAAAATTCTTTGTTAGTGGTGAGAAGCTGTACAAAAGATCATATGATTCAATCCTATTGAGATGTGTGGATGCGGCTGAAGCTACCAGAATCATGCAAGAAGTACACGAAGGGATATGTGGCCCACACATGAATGGCCACATGTTAGCTAAGAAGATTATGAGGTTGGGTTATTACTGGCTCAGTCTTGAGAGTGACTGCATCCAACATGTTCGAAGATGTCATCGTTGTCAGGTTCATGGGGATAAAATAAATGTTCCCCCGACGGAATTACATCAGCAGTCTGAGCCATGGCCCTTTTCGATGTGGGGCATCGATGTGATTGGCCCGATTAATCCCAAGGCATCAAATGGACACCGATTTATCTTGGTCGCGATTGATTATTTCTCTAAGTGGATTGAGGCGTCATCTTATGCAAACGTCACCGCAAAGAATGTTGTAAAATTCATCAGGCGAGACATAGTCGCTCGCTATGGTGTCCCTGAGGCTATCGTCACTAACAATGGGACAAATTTGAACAACAAGTTCATTGATCAGTTGTTCAACGAGTTTAAAATCCGGCACCTGAATTCATCTCCTTATCGTCCACAGATGAATGGAGCAGTTGAAGCCGCCAACAAGAACATCAAGAAGATCTTGGCCAAAACGGCTGAAAACTATCGTGACTGGCATGAAAGGTTGCCATTTGCACTAATGGCGTATCGAACTTCGATCCGAACCTCTGTCGGAGCGACTCCTTTTTCCTTGGTGTATGGCATGGAAGCAGTTCTACCCGTTGAAGTAGAGATTCCTTCATTGCGGGTATTATATCAAGTGGAGTTGTCCGAGACAGAATGGATGCGACAAAGGCATGAGCAGTTAAACCTAATTGATGAAAAGCGATTGAGAGCCATTTACCACGGTCAAACCTATCAGCAGAGGATAGCTAGATCCTTCAATCAAAAGGTGCGTCCAAGACACTTCGAGGTAAATGATCTAGTCCTAAGGAAGGTACTGCCCGTCTTTCCTGTTCCTGGAGGAAAATTTGCCCCAAACTACATCGGTCCGTACGTGGTCAGAAAGGTGCTTCCTGGAGGTGCCCTGATCCTTGCAGAAATGGATGGTCGTGAGTTCTCCACTCCTGTTAATTCTGACGCTGTGAAGATCTATTATCCCTGATAGAGTTTAACATTTTGCGGCAAAAGTTTTCAAAAGTCTGGTTTTATACTCTGAATTGCAAACATTGCATTTATGAATAAATGGTTTCGATCAATTTCAAATTAAGATATTTGCATTGGCTTTAATTTCTGCATGGTTATTTGTCAACCTGTATTATCGATTTCAAAAGGGGAAACCTATTTAGACAATATGATAACTCACGTGGAATGAATTGAATGTGTTGAATGAGGAACATCGGGATGATGAAAGGCAAGCCATATCCTATACACAGTCCCGTGCACTGATCCCCAGTGAGTTGAGTGGAAAAGTTCCATGTCTGCAAGGCAAAGGGTTATCTCGCAAAAGGTACGGCAACTGAAATGACGAGAGGCGGTTCATTTCTCTATCCCAAACACTACAGGTTATCCATTGTTTCGCCACTTTGAGCCTAAACACTTGGAGAAAGTCATTCAAATTACCCCTGTCAAGAACCACCCCATATCGGGGCAAACTGGAGGTAAGTCAGCGTCATAAGGTGAAAAATGAGTAGAAATTTTCATGCTCTCACTTGCATCAATCTTCGAGTGTTGCTTTTTCAGATGAATTCACGTGAAGTTCAAGTGCCTTAGGATGACGAAGAGCATTTCTTTCTCTATCCTATACACATTTTATCCTTTGTTAAGCCCAATTGAGCCTGCAAATTCATTTCTTAAACCCAGTTGGTGATCATCCCCCACACTGGGGCAAGGCAAAAGTCATCATTGTTCAGGCAGCATATCCGGAGCGCCGATAAAAGACGAAGACCCTGAAAGTCCAAATGATAGTCATTCGATCAAAACAAGCCAAAGTGTGGCTAGCCAATATATACATTGTAGATAGTGTGTGTCAAAAAAAAAAAAAGGAGAAAAGGGGCACGAAAAAGCAGCGTGCCTGGTAAAAGCAAGGCCAATGCCCGTAAAAGAAAAGAAAAGAAGAAGAAAAGAATGAAAAATGGAGAAAAATGGCAACTTTAGATTAGAAAATGTTGAGATGTGTCAAAGTCGCAAAAATATCCAGAGTCTTAAGGAATCAAGTGATGAATTCTCGAAGCCAATGGAACATCTACCGAGGAGACAATCCCTGACGGAAAAAGACACCGGTGATAATGCCGAGATGATTACCAACTCTCACCCCAGTTATATATATTTTGAGCCTTATGATCCATTCATTTCTCAACCCATGAGCCTAGCCTGCGTTACGTCCCTTGCAAAGTCTCTTCAGATTAGGGCACTTGAACTAACGTAGAGTTTCTGATGTTTATAAGCTTAGCTCGAAGAAGTGCGAGCAAGTCCATTTCTATCTCATTTTACAGGTTCTTGACTTGTAAACCCGGAGACGATTGTAGAGTGTTTTCTTTCAGTAGCCTCGACTCGAAGAGTCTCTTTTGCTAAGCCATTGACCAAGCCCATGTTACGGTCCTAACAAAGACCTCTCAGATTGGTAAAGTCGTACTGCTTGCGAGAATACTCAGACCCTTGTCAACATGATGATGGTGAGATGGAGCGATTCTCCATAAATCAGCCTTTTTGATGAGAATGAGAGAAAGCCCTTTTGGACCGGAAGTCCCTCATTCGACATTTTCAAGATATCCGCTTGTGAGTTCGGGTTGTCTTGTCATGATTTTTCCCCCAGCGAAATTTGTAATGCCGATTTGACAAAACCATCGTGCATGAAAATCAGTTGAAATCATAGTTCATGTGTATATGTATTCTTGACAGTGTGCGAATGCATATTACATGTTACTTAAAATCGTGTCTAACAGGAGACACACCTTCAGAGTTAGAGATATCATCAGGTAAGTATATCTCTATCCCTAGGATGTCTATGACTATCTAGGTATCCCTAACCTGTTCAAGCAATTGTCAGGTCCCACATTTGATCATTTTTGCGATCTCTAGATGCCTTTGATTGTGTTCAGGTGTCTATTGATCAAACCTTTTCAGGTACTTCTGATGATATCCAGGTACTTTGTCAAGAAACTCTTGAACACTTGGGCTAGCCCCTTTGTTCATCAAATCACAGATTTTCATACAATCTCGAGAAGATTCCCCCGTTACATGACTATGAGCAGATATAGGCATGACGGCCAAATCTTTACATATGAGCAGGTATATGTAAAGGTCGGAATGTTCTCTCCAAATTTCAGGTATTCCCCCGCTACTCACCTATGAGCAGGTATAGGTAGGGCGGCCAAATCTTTGCATATGAGCAGGTATATGTAAAGGTCGGAATACTCTCTTTATCTCAGATGTTCCCCCGCTACTCATCTATGAGCAGGTATAGGTGAAGCGGCCAAATCTTTGCATATGAGCAGGTATATGTAAAGATCGGAATATTCTCCCAAATCTCAGATGTTCCCCCGCTACTCACCTATGAGCAGGTATAGGTGAAGCGGCCAAATCTTTGCATATGAGCAGGTATATGTAAAGGTCGGAATATTCTCTCAACCCCAGGTGTTCCCCCGCAGTTCACTTATGAGCAGGTATAAGTGAGGCGGCCAAATCTTTGCATATGAGCAGGTATATGTAAAGGTCGGAATATCCTCTTGATTTCAAAAGTTTCCCCCGCAATTCACTTATGAGCAGGTATAAGTGAAGCGGCCAAATCTTTGCAAACACCTATGGAGATGTATAGGTAGTTCGTAAAGATCGGAACTGTTCTCACGAATCCAGATGATGATTGGATACGTCGAGCTTTCTTCGTGTGTTTTGACTTAACTGCAGATCACCGAAGTTCATCAATGTATATCAGGCAATACCTATGGGACTGAAGCCCATACATTTGCCAAAACAACATACGAGTTAAAGTTGTGCCTCGAATCGCGCTATCGTTCATGTCAGGTAAGTGATTCCAGGTACGTTTTCTACTCATGTCAGCATGCATCATTTCTTAATGCATTGTAAAATGGGACTCATAATCCCGACAAAAACAACATTCATTGCATTTGCATAGTTGAAATTTAGGTATCATTTAGTCTTTGAATGCAACTTCTACGAGCTCACCTTCAAAGAGGGGCAGCTGTTGACACCTAAATTTTGGCGCATCATTTAGTTTAATTTGCATAGAAAATTAGGGATTAAATTTTTAACCCCTAAACAAAAATATTTAAATGGCATAACATATAGTTTAAATTCATTGCATTTTTGCATCGGACCGGCGGTGACGAACGAGCTTAAATTTCATCAAACAGGACTCGGCTCGCTTAAAATGCACGGGCCGGGAATTACAAGTCAAACGGGCTCGGTTGTTTTAATTTGAATTTAATTCAGCTCATTATCATTAATTAATTCAGCACATTTAAATTAAAGCCCAAGCCTAGGCCCATTAGGACTAGAAAGCCCATCTAATTGACCTAGATTAATACTATATATACATTCATTAGGTCAGAATTTTAGGGGGGAGACACAATTTTCAGATCAGAAAATTTTTAGAGTGTGAGAGTGAGAAAGAGAGAGAGAAGAGGAAGACCTCGCGCGACGCGCCCGCTGCCGCGCCCGCTCCCGCTGCCGCGCCCGCGCCCGCGCCCGCTCCCGCGCCCGCGCCCGCGCCCGCGCCCGCGCCCGCTGCCGCGCCCGCGCCCGCGCCCGCGCCCGCTCCCGCGCCCGCGCCCGCTGCCGCGCCCGCTCCCGCGCCCGCTGCCGCGCCCGCTCCCGCGCCCGCGCCCGCTCCCGCGCCCGCTCCCGCGCCCGCGCCCGCGCCCGCCGCCGCGCCCGCTGCCGAGCGCCGCTGCCTCCCGCGCCCGTCGTCGCTGCCTCCCGCGCCCGTTGTCGCTGCCTTGCTGTTCCGTCGCCGTTGCCCCGCCGTCATCCCGACACCGCGCCGCCGGCCCACCGCTCGCCGTTCATCCCGATCCGCAAGTTCGAATTTGGGAATTATCTGCAAATTAGGTAATTAGATATTATCTGATATTTTTCAGAATATTTAATTTACTAATTTGTGCTTTTGAATATTGCGTGAATATCGTGTAGAATATTAGATATGTTGGGATAATTATCTGATATCTGCAATATTTTTAAAATATTCAAAATTAGGAAACTTTCCTAATTTAGCAACGTATCTAGACGACTATCCTACCTTATCCCTAAGGTACGATACGCGACGATACGGAAAATCATTATCCTATCTATAATCCCTTGGATACGATAATGATTTTTATCTGCTTTCCAAATTTGAACGATCGACTTTCCGTCAATATTTATAACCCTATAGATATGACTGATAGCTCGATTTTTGTGCCTAATCTGAATTTGAAACGAATCTTGTGGATTGCGTGGCTGTTTTAAATGTGGATGCTATCTCTGTTTAAATTATCTTTCCTTTTCAAATAAAAAAGAAAATTCAAAAAAATATCAGTTAGGATTTGAATTTGAACTTTGCATGTTTAGGAATCCTAAATATATCTAGACGATAGAGTAATTATTTAATTTAAATTAGGATTTGAGATAATCTATTTCCTGGTTTAAATTAAGTAATTTTCTAATCTTAATAGATTATTTAGGTTAATTTTTATTCCGAATTTTCATGAAAATCCCAAAAAAGAATGAATTGTTTTATGGTAGATTAGGATAGATTGCATTCTTAATTTAATTAATTTATTATTTCGAATTTTAACAAAAATCCCAAAAATAAGTCATGTTAGGATATGTTAAGTCATCATAGGTTGCATGTTAATTTAGGCATATTTTTATTCCGAATTTCATTAGAAAACACCAAAAATAAATCGTTTGCCCGTCATCAGAATTAAGTCACGTCGTCGCATGACATATAGTTTGCATGTTAGGTTGCATTATTCGCATGTCATTTCTGCACGTCATTGCATATAGGTTAGCTTTCATTTAAATAAGCGAAAATCCAAAAATACTGGGTGAACTGCTTGTTAATTAGAAATCATATTAGGATGGTTGATGTGATTTTCTAGCTAACCATGCAGATGCTTACGTTGCCTCGAGGTAAGTAATTCTCCCAATCTTGCAATTTATTTAATGTTTTGATTATTGGGTGTTACTTTGGTGGTTTGCGCACCCGCATGAACACCTCACATGTTAGTGACTAAGTTAAAATGGATCCAAATTGCTTGCCAAAATATTTTTTTGAAAAGAAAAGGTACCGAAAGGGCGTTAGACTAGATCTAGCGTAATCAAGTCCCCGGGCTTAGAATCTCTGGTTCGTAGGAATAAAACATATCTCCCTATGTTTTATTTAGGTTTCTAATCGACCTACCGCAAATAGATTAGTGGCGACTCCAAGCATGAAAACATTTGCATGTTAAAAACTTAAACCCAAAGTTGCGAATTGGTAGGGCTTGGGAGGGCTCGAGTTAGGTTTAGTCCTAATAATCCATTAGCCTGAGAGGAAGGAATTTTCAGGTCGCGACAATCATCATGAGCAAACCTTATATTTACAGTACATGCAACCCTATTTTAACAAGCCCTTCGGGTCATGGCAACATCACATATTTCACACACATATTCTAGAGGCTCATCCGTTCCTAACCGACTATGAGTAGCAAAACTCAGCTGGAGTGATCCTATCCCCTCTATTTCATCTTCTCGCTTCTAACTCCATCCATATCTTCTCCCCGCTTCCCGTCCGCATGGTCGATCTACACCTTACCCATGGCATGCTCCAGAGCCAGCCCGCCTGCGCCGTAAAAAGGTCTATTGAACCCACGCAGGGGTTCAACCTATTCTCCGTCAGTGTAGTCATGCCATGCTACGTACGAGTGAGGTACTAAGTCTGTTAGGCCCTCATCAATCATCACATACGTCGTGATCCAGTAGCAGGCTCGGCCTTCTCGAACATCTATCACAGTGAGTACTTCGGCTCTCATCTCCACGGGGTTGCCGGACCGGGTCAAGGGAGATGCCATTCTTCAAACCTAAAAAGGAAACAACGATGAATAAGTCGAGGAGACTCGGCAAGTAAATCTACTAATATCAAGCGAGGACGAGTAGATCGTTGTTAACATAAATCGGCTCTTATCGCACCGGCATCAATGGCAGATCAATAGCAAACTTCATACAAGAGAACACCATGCATGACTATAATATGTGCACTTTACCAGCCAAATCTCGATTCTAGCTCAAGACAAACATCAAACATAAAACATGATCAAATCAAGGGATTGAATCAACTACAACCAACCAAACGACTAAGAAACGGTTCAAACAAACCGTGTTACAACGCATTACAACTTCCTTTCATGATATTAGGAAGTTTACTTACACAACAGTATAAAACAAGAACTAGAAAATGAAAGGCGTGTGATGGACACAAGGGCCTCGACGAGTCTCGGGCGGTTCTTGATGTGTGGCTTGAAAAATATCACACGGCCCTTGAACATGGACTTTATGTGGCCGAACACTAGAGAGGTATGGCGAGTTAGTGCGGTTCTTCCTCTCCCTTTCTCTCTATTTGGCGTGAACAAGAAGCAAGGAAGCAAGAACTGAGATGGTGATGGCGTGAGAATGAAGAGGAAATGGCGTGAGAGCTCGAGAGAAGAAGTGGTGTGAAGGAGGAGGGCTTCACGTGAGAAAGCTTCTTGCTTCTTATAAAGGCACAAGCTTGGCAAAAAAGCCAAACATTAATGTGCATTCATGCACAAGAGATAAAGGTCATGATGCATGGTCATTAAGGGCATTAAAGTTGATCTTATCCTTGGCTTCTCTCTCTCTCTCTCTCTCTCTGCCGAATGGCCTTCTCGGTTCTTCCTTTGGCTTGGCCGAATGGCCTTGCCTTGTGCCCCATTATTGGTGGCCATTGAGTCATCAAAGAGCCTTAAATGCATGGCACACCTCAGCTTGGCAGCAATAATAAAAGGGGACACCTCAAAGGGATCCAATAATGAAGACCATAAATGGCATTAAATGGTTTTAAATGAAGCCTTTGACCAAGTTAACAATTTTTGTCTTCTTTTTCTTAGCAAATCTGAACCGTGAGAGCCTCTTAAGCTGCTGGTTTCACACAAAAACTTCTCAGGCCAATCGGTTTACACGAAACCGGCTAAACGACGCTATAATCGTAATCCTGCATCATATTATTCTCCAAGTTTTCGAGGGTTGTCCCCGCTTAGTAGACCCGTTCAACTCGAGATTTGATGTGAGAATATCCCCAAAAACCATCTAACACAACCAAACCAAGGCTCAAACAAGATGGAACAGGCCCAAGCAAAATGGAATAAACCCAAGCAAACCGGGTTGCTAGGCGCATGGCCAAGCCTAACTAGGTGCGTGGCCGGGTGCACTATCGGGCCATACGGACACATGGCCGGGCCGCACGGGTGCTGCGCCGGGCTGCACAGGTGACGTGCCGAGCGCTATGCCGGCCGCACGTGTGACGTGCCAAGCACCTCGCCTGGTCACGTGAGCGAGGGATCGGTTCACGGCCAAACACGTGCAACGGCTCAAGAATGACGTGATGCACAGCTCAGGGCCATATTTATTGGGCACGGGACTAGATCGAAATCGGATCTTATGGGCATAACGCTTGGCATAAGGGTCAGGCACAATGGCCGGCGCACGACCCGGCACGTAGCCAGTCTGTGGCCTAGCTGACGGGCACGATGGTCGATCACGTCCGGGCACAATGGTCGGTCACGTCCGGACACATGGCTTGGCCGGCGCGGCTGGCACATGGCCTAGTCCGCAACCAAGCCATTGGGCTCGTGGCTTAGCACATGGCTCGTCCATCGCGTACCTAACTTGGCGAAATGATTCATGGCCGATTCGCAACCGGTTCACGTTCGAATATCAACGACCCTTAGTCGACCCTAGGTTGTCATGTAACCTCATGGAATCCAGTACCCCCTAATTAACTCATGGTCATCCATGACTGATGCATGGCCATGCGGTATCACTCGCGACCGACACATGCCGACACCGGACTGATCCACAGCTATCTCGGACCGTTTCACTAAAGGCCCTTATGGTCGAAGGGTCACTCCACGATCATATTACTCTAATCATTTGCGTAATATGGGCAATCATGGGCAATTCATGTTGATCCCTATTGATCCCTAGGCCAATTCATGAGCAATCTTTCGATCAAACCATGACCAACCCTTAGTACACTCGTTCTAATCGTATTGTCCGTTCCATGACCGACCCTCGGGTCAAATTACCCACTCATCCATTTATTACTATCCCTCGGCTTCCTAGGTCCAAAATCGGGATTGTCACATCATGGGCTTTTTGGGATGATTAATGAATATTGTGAGAATGAGGATTATGGCAATGTGAATCACATATGAGCAAATTCAATAAGTATATGGCAATGTGAATCACATCAATCTTAATTTGTTCATTGATTGCATACTTGACCCTCAACATAAGTGGGAATATGTGAAATTGTTGATTAATGATGTTTATAAAAGCAAGCAAGCAGAAATTTTACATGATAAAGTAACATCATCGCTGACATCATTGTACAAGCAATACCACACCGGTAAATGCCCCCAAAGCAACTTGAGATTAAATGGTACAAGGACAGTAAATGTGTCAAAGTCCCCCATGGTTGGTGTGGACTTTATGACTACAAAGTATCTTAGCCAAACGGGACAACAAATTTTAGAAGAAAAATCTGAATTGGATAAATATTTGGGGGAAAGATGTGAAAGTTATAGCCCTGACTTTGATATCTTAACTTAGTGGAAAGTTAATTCTTCGAGATATCCTATCTTCTCTTCCATCGCTCGAGATATTTTGGCCGTGTCCGTTTCGACTGTAGCATCAAAGGCCGCATTCAGCGCAGAAGGTCGTGTACTCGATGTCTTTCATAGCTCCTTGACCCCAAGCATAGTGGAGGGTCTTATATGTGCTCAAGGTTGGCTACGATCCTCGCCACTTTCACTTTCAATTGAGGATGACTTAAAAAAATAAGAAAATTTTGAGTTAGGTTAGAAAATATAATTGTGGAATATTTATTATTTTCTATATTACAATGGATACTTAAGTTCTCATTTTGATTGTGAATTTAATGAAGAGTGTTCAACTACAATTATGGACCCGAACTTGATATCGGCTTCTCTTGATGATTGACGAAGTAGGAAATTAGTACTTGTTAAACCAATTTTTTTTTAATTTTTATTGCAAATTTACCTTTTCATATTCAAATTAGGCATTTAATAATTGTTGCCTTCTTCATTTCTTACTTGCAGGTTGACCTTATTGAAGAATGGTTTCCTTTCTTTCAAAATCTCGGATGTGGGGTTATTATCACCTGCTTTACTTTTTTTATCATTGCCCTAGTTTGTGAATTGGTCCTACTATGCATGTAGACAAGGTTGTATAACATTGTAGCTGCTTTGGTGGAGTTATTTTGGTTTGTTTAAATTTTAGTTGCTTTGGTTTGGTTTGCTTTGAAGTAGATTTGATCCACTTTTGTCTCATTAAGGGGATGAGATGAGATGGGGTCACTGAACTGAATTCGAAGGTCGATAGCTTCCTATCCCGGAGTTGGGATTTGAAGGTCAATAGGGTCTTGCTAGTTCTATCAGTATTGGTTTACTAAATGGAATGCACTTCTATTTTAGTTTTTTAGATGTGCTGACTCTTGTGGGTAAAAGAGAAACTTAGCCATGAACCTCTACTCATGCATTTGTTGTCCAACAATCTTCCTTTAACATTAAAGACTTTTGACATTTGACTAGGTGGGTCATTTTGCATTTGTAGATGACACATTTGCTTATTTGTTGGACCACCATGGGTCTTCATTTAGCTCGTAATTCAGATATTGTACTATTGTAGCCGTTTCATATGGGCTTATTGCTCTTGCCGGCTGAATGCAATCTAATTTTTGTCTCTGATTCTCTCATGTGTTTTAAGCATCTATCAAAGGTTAACATGATAAAAACCAAATGAAGCAATTGCTAAAAAGCGCCCCGAGCTTCACATGGATCGTGAATGCAGGTGTTTCATATTGATATTATCCTCGTTCTAGTGGCGAGCTCAGCTTCCTTTTGCGTACACATGAGCATACAGGTGCTTCATATGTTTCTTCTAGTTTCTTTGATCGGAAAACGTGAAGATTGCTAGCTAGTTTTTCGCGCTTGTCGTTCATGTCAGAGTTGGATTGCAATGCATTCCCCAGAATTCGTGTTTTCACTTTTGACATGCTCTTTTGAGTTTGTTTTGTCTCAACGTATGAAAAGCACGGGAAGAAATATAGCCACTAGCTTAGCTGTTCGAATTGAGGTATGCCGCATTATGAATCTTCAAGGTCTTTGGAAGTGTGGGACTCCTAAGTGATTGTGGGAAACATGTGTAACTTAACCTTAATTTAAAATAAAAATCTGAAACACGACTCGACCCAAACCCAACCTGACCCGATCGTACGGTTATATCATGTTCAGGTCTTGTTTCAGGTCGGGCTAAACAGACATATTCAGTTTTTTGGGTCGGGTCGGGTATCATGAAAACTCGACTCGACCCGACCCATTGATACCCTTACGCTAGACTGCTACAACATAGTAATACAGTCATTTTGCAATTACACAGATACATCCTAATAAGATGAAGTTTTTTCCGTAGTTCCATAGTCATCCCTCGAGTTTTTTTTCAATGTAATCTCTTTAATCCGGACTCTTGGGATTGCATCTTGATCCAGTCACCAATTAACATGGCAAATTAAATTGATCATCAATATACAGTCGAGGCAAATAGTAAAAGCTCGGCAATAGTACGCCGTGATTTTTTTTTTCTTCTCCCAGTTTATAACTTGGTTAGCAGAACTCAATCTTTCCATTCTCTAAAATTGTGGGTTGGAGTTGGGACATTGAAGTTGGTATCTTGTCATGGATATTGCAGTGATTTTGGAGAGTGATCTTTTTCTTTCTGAAATGGTAAATAGGTTATTTATCGAAAAGAGCACAATTGATGATGTTATATATGTTAGATCTACAAAGGCCCAAAAGGACCCAACAAGTCCCTCCAACATATTTTTTTGTTAGGATTAGGCGTACAAACATAACTAAATAGAGAGTAAATGCGAGAAAGAAAAATCGAGATACAAGGTTTTGTTCTGATACACTAGTTTAAGGCCTACATCCGGCAGAAAATTCTACTATAATAGCATTTATCACTTCTATGTTACAACTCTTACTTACAAGAGAAAGAGGTTATATAAATATAAGCGACATAGTAGTTATTTATGATCCAAACCTAAACTACCAATAAAATACGAACCAAAACTATAAAAGCCCTCTGGTGGCTTGGGGATGCTACCTGCGCAGCCCCCGCCAGGGTTGCCCCTACAACCTCCGTTTGTCCGCTCACCGAGGAGCGAGACTCCCGTGCCTTCCTATTGATAGGGAGTATGAACTATACCTCAAGAGTCTCAAATGTCTCACACAAGGCTGTCTCTTACCAAAGGAATGTGTTTGGTCGAAAATGTATTCATCCAACTCAACTATGCATAATTCGAGCCCTTTTTATTATTGAATGTCGTGTTAAGAACTGTACACACACGATTTTCGCATCCGTGATCGGACTCCGTTACCAATGCGTACCTTATATTGCTTTGCATCTGATTTAATGTTGTTTACAGAAGTAACAACCCGTCAAACAGGGCAACGTCGGTCAAAATGGCATTGGATTTGAGGCCTCGACTGGGATCCTTTTGTGTCAGTTGCTGATGGATCATATGTATGTCTTTAGCTTACCGTAAAGTCTTCAATCGCTCCTGGCTTTTACGTGGTACAAACATGTCAGATTCCGCTCAAACGCAATGCCAGCGATAAGTCTACAACATTAGCATATTCGATGACAACGAAGATTATGAACAACCAATTAAATCGATAGGTCATGCTCAATACTCGATAAAAGCACCTTATATCACTTAGCATATCGATTTTCTAGATCGTGTTTCTCTTCAATCAAATAACCCGAAAACTCAAGAAGATTGTACAAACTAGATTATGATTTACTCCGTTGCAAATTGAAACCAAATCGACTTTATGACAAGTGATAACCCATATTACTTTCTCATACCCTGATTTGGCGATTAACGAGACCTTCTCTCTTGCGCGCCTACTTCCGGAAACAACAACGATGGCCGATCTATTCGGGCCCACAGGTGAGGAGCTATATTAATCTAGGTGTCTCGAGCCTTCGGACTCGGGAGGAAGCAAAGAGGTGTTGAGTGTCGACCACCTGAGCGCCCTTATCCGTCATCTCCCGATAACGCTTCAGGGAATTTCTTGCCTGGATCTGAGTCCATCTCGATCGTGGATCATATGGGCTCGACAACACGGGATCCGCCGGAGACCCACATAATCAAAGATGGTGACAAAAGACCAGTTCATGAGATCAAGGCCCAATCAAGCGAAAAGGCCCAACCAAGGGACATACGAGACTTTTGTTGATACCCAACATCACATCCCCATCATTTGCAGAGTCAGAAGCTGGTAAACGGTGCCTGCAAATTGATCGAGAGAGAGATCGAGAGAGCGAGGAGGAGGAGGAGGAAGATGATACACCGCAAGTGGAGTCTCATGACTGGTCCCGTCGCCATGCTCGGTGGAGTCGTGGCCGCCGTCGTCGTCGCCAACTACGTCTTCCTAGGCGTAATTATCTCTCTCTCTCTCCCTCCGTTCTCTTCCCCTAATTTCAGTAAAAAACATTTTTTTTTAAAAATCTCTGTTCGTTTTCATAGCCTCCATCGTTCGTCTCGTTCGTCGCCTCCCGCCGGATTCTCTGTCTTATCGCTTTCAATTCATGAGCTTTATGCGGGGGGTGGCGATGTTGGATCTGGTTATTGCGGGATGGCGATTGGCTGGGTGGGGGGGGGGGGGGAGGAAATAGATTATTAAACTTTGAATTGCTGCAGTGACGAAATCCTTGCGAGTCGCATGAAATTGGGTTTGACTTTAAGCGCGAGTGGACAGCAAGTGGATGATATGTTTGTAACTGAATTCAGATGAATGATTTTGCGTGTCTTACGTCTGGTGCTTACTTGTTGTTCAATACTATATAAATAGTTTACTGGGAGTCTGTTTTGGTTTCAAAGCTTCAAGCTTGATTATACTGGATTGAAATTACTGGAAATGTACTTGTGAAGCTACAAGTAGCCTGGGAATTCAGTAATGGGAACATTTCCTAGGCTTATAAAAGGGTTCCCTAATATGTTGGTTGCGTGGTGGTTTTATAATCCTACATTTGTTTCATGCCACAGATTTGCCATTTCTTGGCATAAGTAGTTGTCCCTTATTGGTTTTGATCTAGTGGAAGAGGAGGGCCACTAGGACTTATGCTCAAATGAAAGGGATGGTAGGGAGAGAGATGAACTTGTAGGATGGAACTGAAAGACCTACTTTTGTTGGGATATTCGTGAGAATCCAGTGTTGCGAGATAGATATGGCTCGAATTTTGGATTTTCCTTTCGTCCGGTCTGGCCGGTCTTTTATTGTTTGTTCATTCCCATGGAAATAAGTTTTGCATTGTCATATTGCACAACAAATCACATTGCTACATCATCTGTTATATCACTCTTGTTCTAGGATGGGAAATTCATGTACATGACCCATGTTACTTAGACTTCAGCTCTTGTCTGTTATTACAAGGCAATGCTATCTCACTTTCCAAGTCTTTTGAGCTAGAATAGGAAGTACATTGTATATGCTTGCACCGGCCTTCCACTTAAAAACTCGTTAAAAATTTGTGAAAGAGAAGTTGCGACAGCCAGGCTAGGGTCCAATCAACTTCGGTCAGTTCATCAAGCAGTTTTTCCGCTGTCCCTTATATAACATGTCTCTGGCTAAGCATGCAATCGAGTCGCAAAGTCATTTTTTGTCACCTTTGTTCTTGATGTTCTTACCTGCTTTAGATATCACTGTATCTGTAGGATCCATTCCGTAAGCCAGAGCCAAAGAAGGAGTATTCACCATCATCTACCAAGTGACCATGTTGACGTGTAAGCAATCTCCTTTTTCCCTAAGTTTTGGTCATTATCTCTGTTGGATTTTTCCTCGGACATGCCGATAACTTGGAATCTTTTATCAGAACTCAAAGTGAATGTGAGGACCATCTTTGGGCTGGGTTTTGAGCGTTCTTGAACCTTAAGATGGGAACAGCAAGTTGTATCTTGAAATATTAGTTGCGAGACCATTGTTCAACCCAATGTAGCTGGCCTCTCTTTTGTTGAATGCTGCTGTCACATTTCCTGCTTGACTGCGAAAAATAAGTTGTTTTGAATTTGGCCAGTGAACACTGTGGCTAATGCAAATGTTTCCATTAGTGGCAGAAGGTAATGAATTGTCATGCTGATGTTTCTGAAAAAGTGATTTAGAGCTTTAATGTTTGTGTTACTTGTTAGTTAACTTAAGGCCGCCTTTGGTACGATGTTAGACCGTGCTTTGCTAGTTGTGATAAAAGGAGATCTAAGCATCTTTTTTTACTATAGCAAAAACTTGACCAAATCAATAGAACAAAGGAAATACATAGAAAAGTACCTTTTTTTAAAAATACTAAATCATCAAAGCTAAATTTTAAGTGAGCATATTTATCTAAACTTTATTTAATGATTCGGTGGCATCTTTAGCATATTGATCTATATTTTTTTCTCGTAGGGGTTTTTAATTTTAATGTCGTCCATTTTTACCTTTTTTAGAAGTTCACAGTATTTTTTTATTCATCAATGATTTTCTCTTGCTTGAGGTGCTGTTTCCTATTTTTCTTATCTAGAAATGCAAATTACCTTTTTTATGCAAGTAGCATTTGTAATTTAAAAGGTAGCAGCAACTAACTCTATTTTGGGTAGCTCAGTTGGTTAGGACGTACTTGGGATTGTGTGGTTAGGCGCACTGGTCCTAGGTTCGATTCCCCAGCTGAACACTTATGATTTAAGTGAGGGGCCATGGCAGTGGGTTGTGTGCTAGTCTCCCCCGAGGAATAGTCGAGGTGCGCGCAAGCTGGCTCGGACACCTCGGTTACAATAAAAAAAAAAACTCTATTTTGGACCTAAGTTAGAATGATGTCAATGATCTACGGTGACAAGTCTCCAACCACAAGGCCTGGTCTTTCACTAAATACACTTGAACATCATTCTGCCAATGTTCCCCATAAGAGTGGGATTTCTGGGGCTAGAACTAGAACTAGTTTCACTACACAAACTGCAAAACACACACTTCCACCGCAAACGCATTACAACTCGGTTAGACCTAGTGTCACTTGGCAAATGGCTGATTCTGTCATCGCATCCGCGGCGCAAAAAGCTCGGCGATTTGCTCACTCGACAATCTTCTTGAAGGTTGTTGTCAGAACAATCCTATATACAGCAAGGGAAGCGGGAGAATCATTTCCCTACAGGATAAGTATAGCTCTAGTGTCGCTAGATGTTATGATGTAATTTGTTGATCCATCAATTAGTGAGTTTCCTCTGGAGCACGAGAACTATTTCTAAGCAGAACTAAGTATCTCCTCCATTTACAGACGGAGTGATCTCAAAACTTGTAAACGATCTCCCACATACGAATAATTGTGTCACCGAGTGACTTGAAAAGAACTTGCAAGAAGGGCTGCCCTGCCACGGCCAAAGATAGAGTAAGTGAATGAACACCGACAAGCAATCTGCCTTGAAGCAAGACCATCCTGTTTGCACCCTCAAAACAATTCAAGAATTGAAGAATGTGTAAGAATTAATTATTTGTAATAGATGGAGTATTTGTAATTGATCCCTTTACAAGCTTCATCCCAACAGATGAAAATGGGTTGACAATGCTACGACATTCTCTCCGTATCCTTGTGTATGGATTCCACCTCTTCCAAACATGTTATACCTCCAAAAATCATGTCAATGAAGATTTCCTTTCGAAAGGTTCACCAGCATTTCCATTACTAGATCATTCCAAGAATCAATTGGCCCCGGCAAGCACCAATGCAAGCAATCATTCTGGACCTTGGCATTTTTGTCTTGAGCAAATGGTTGGAATTGCCGATACGGACCTGGGTGTGCATCAGGCCGTAACAGCGACATCTGTGTTGTGTCAAGCAATGCCAAAGTGACCACTTTCCGGGATCCCATTTCCACAGCCTTCTCGAATTCCTCCAATTCAATGTTGCGCATAACTGTGTCCACGTCCTTCAGGTCCACCTCTCCGCCTTTGAATGGAATCGTTCTATTGCAAGTCCCCCCACTAAACCATTCCCCATTCTCGAAATGATCAGGGGTGGTGGTTCTAAAGAAAACAAATGCCCGATTTTCAGAATTAGTGACAAAGTTCAAAACTAGCTGCAGAGCTTTTCTGTATGCATATTCGAAACCTAGCTCTGTCAAGTTCTTTCCAGGACAGTGGTGACATCCCATGACTGTATCTTTTTCATGGTAGATGGCAGTTTTCAGAAACCACTTGCCACCGGCAATCACCGCATAATCGTAGTTCTTGTACTGCTCAGTCCATGTCTTGTCAAGTTTGTCTAGATGAAGCTGGATTTCTGATGAGGACACTCCATTTATATCTTCAAATATATCTGCTTTAACGAGGAAAGGAGTCCATATGACTGCGAGAGTGAAGTTGTGAGCTGGAAAATGCCATCTTTTTGATCTGTACTCTCTGTCATGGTAGACCTCAATGGCTTCCTCAGCCTGCACAACATGATCATAATGTAAAGATGGAATAAGATTGACCTGCATCGAGGACCTACACCTCATCCAACTGCTACGGGGCCTGAGGAAAACAATTGGGGACAGCTGGATTTCTTTACGTCGCAGCTATTATAGGTCCAATGGATACCATGTGGAAGAATCTTATAAATGTGCAACCTGATTTACAAGGATGGGGTCTACCACCAGTGCTTCAGTAAAATGTCCCCCATTATATCGAGTTTCTTGTTGATACGTGCATTGGAAGTCTATCATGAAAATACCCCAATACTAAAAAGCACGTACTTACGACAACAAACCAACTTGAAGGATATGGTTGAGTTCAGAAACATCGAATCAAACACAAAGGTCAAACCTGCTCTATTCATGAGTTATTGGAAAACCTCGTCTCCATTGGATAAGATCCACACTAACGATAATTTAAAGTAACCTTAGGGTGGCTCATTCAACTGAGTGCGTGCACTAAAAACTAAAGAACTACCATAACCATTTGGTGGAAATGGGGTTAAGTTTCTAGGAAGAAGTTGACAAAACAGCAAGAGCGCCAGAAAAGATGAAGAAAATCCCTCACGATTTTTGTATTTTGGTTACAACATGGAAATTTCATTAAGACCAAATTAGAACTGACAGGTCTTCCTGTTGTTATGGAAAATTACAAGAAAACATCACAAATTATTGTAGTATGAAAAGAACAAAGAATTGACTCCCTAAAAGGGTGGTGGGTAAACCAGCCAGCCAGGAAAAAGACTTGGTAGCCTCTTCAAAAGCAGTAGTCCAACCAAAAAAGTTGCAGGTATCGATCACATAAAATAAGCTCTTGAAACACCAATTTGTAGGAGATGCAACATCAAGAAATTAAACCAATTCTGAAATCAAGCCAAAATAATTGTGTGGCCAAAATCTGCCAGACAGTCTACCAAAATATAGCCTGCCCCAGAAACAATCTGCAAGAAAGAGTCCTAGAGGAACAATGGAAAGAACTCAAGGCAATCTCCATCATGAAATTCTACGTGAATAACTCATGACCTTCCACTCACTTTCGTATTCATGAGTCGTTTGAAGCAAATAGCTCTGGTATGGCACTTACAATGAACATTTATAAGCTGTTTAAAACGAGTTTCTTTCTCCGTTGGGTTTACATTGACTGGACAAAAGCTCATGGGAAGTGACAGAACAATTGTGGCAGTAGAAATTATGAGGCTGATGCTGAGATCACGTACCTGAGAGAGGATGCAGAGCAATGACTGAACATGGTTACGAGAGATGGAATCACCTATAAACGCCCACGACTTATTCTTCATCGTTTCAAGAAATTTCTCAGGGTCAAACTTGGGCAACTCGCAGTCCCGGGGAGTCCACCTCCAATAGAGGTAACCGGAATCAGGACGTCCATTTTTCATACAATTTTGATGAGCTTCAATCGCGTGGCAACTCTCATTGGTGTAAAAGGGACCGGATGGGTCAGGTAGCCATTCTCCAACAAAGATATCACAAGTTTCTGCAAAAGATTGGGCCAAAGAGCAATTAAAAATACAACACAGCACACCATCACATTCGATCAAAGAATCAAAATATGAAGAGAAGATCAATACATGCAAAAGAAAAAAAAAGTATGATTGCTCTATGCATGTTGCATTATACATATTGGCGCAGCAAAACAAAAAAGTTTATGTTTTCGGGAAATTTTGAGATTTATCTTGATTGCATTCAATGACTGAGCAAGCTTCATAACAGATTGTAGAGAACCGACCTTCTATCAAAGAAGAATTCTCATTTTTCTTCCCTATATATATATATATATAAGACCACAACTAAACTTTAATTTAAACAAGATCCTATATATTATTTCCTTATTGAAGGAGTTAACAAAACAGAGGAGAGAGAGATATACTACCATGAATAATCAGCAATGCAGTTCCAAAGTAGGAGAGTATGTAAAGCAGAGTGTCACTTAATGTAATCTAATTATTTCCCACCAATTCATAAACTCAAGTAAGAGAAAGCCAACTTAATGTGAAAATACACAACCCCATCACAAAACATAAACGCAGGTGCCCTATAATGAGCTCCTTGATCCAGCATTTATTTCTGGACACTTTTGGAAAAGCTCAGATTTTGCTAGCCCAGAGTGATCTAACTTGACCGCATCATTCACAGCTATTTTCGAAAACTTTGGAAGACAAACCAAATAAAGCAGAAAACATATCAAGTAAAGAACTCTACAGGCAATAAAGAATTCACTTTTCTAATTGCATTCGCAATGCATTTTGTCATTCTTGCAAGCCTTGTATCACAGAACATGCAGAGTAAGAACATAGGAATCCACCTGCCGTAAAATGAGCTCCTTGATCCAGCATTTATTCCTGAACACTTTTGGAAAAGCTCAGATTTGCTAGCCCAGAGTGATCTTACTTGACCGCATCATTCACAGCTATTTTCGAAAACTTTGGAACACAGACCAAATAAAGCAGAAAACACATCAAGTAAAGAACTCCACAGGCAATAAAGAATTCACTTTTCTAATTGCATTCGCAATGCATTTTGTCATTCTTGCAAGCCTTGTATCACAGAACATGCAGAGTAAGAACATAGGAATCCACCCACCTGTCCGATTGATCAGGGACTCATTATTGGACGTGAAAGTAGCGGAAGAATGACCGTCCGGCTTTTGAATCGGCAGAGAGGCAAGAGGCGATTGAGTTTCAGTTATTGATTCTGAGACGGGTGGCTCCTGAACGACTGACGACGACAACCTGATCGAATCCGAGACGAAGAGGCGAAAAGCGAGACCTATCAATAGAAATGACAGAGCGAACTTGGCAAAGACGTAATTTTGCTTGTGGAGGGAAGATGGATGGATTTCAGACCTCATTTCCCTCACCTCCCCGTGCCCAAGAAAGGATCAAGATATAGCAAGGTTTGAGAGACAGAGAGAGGAGGGGGAGGAGGATTAGTGATTACTGCGAGCAAGCTTTTCGCAACAACCCAAGTGGTGTTTAACCAGAAAGAGTTTAATTATGAGAGAGAGAGATCGACAGAGACAGAGAGGGAACACATCAGAAGACGGGTTTGAGGGGGGAGAGAAAGAGGCGACGTGTCACGTCGCCTTTTACCCTCTTCCAAGCTGTTAATGCACATAAAAACTTTCGACACAGCGTCAAAAAACATGCAGTGAAGTTCAGACGGCAGAGGAGAAAAAAGAAGAAGATGACCAAAAAAGCAGTAGGCATGTAATGCCATAACCAAGTTGCAGCGTGGGAAGAGACTAAAGAATTGAATACAGGAAGGCGGTAGATGGTTGCATGTGAGCTCCATCCAAATCCATGTTAGAAATAAGGAGTAGGTACAACTGAAGATGAGCATGCAAAAGAATCAGAAACCACCCAGTACCGTCCGGTTTCATCCAATTCCTACAGTACCACCCGGTTCCGTCCGATTCCTAGTTCCAACTTTGGGAACCGGTGGGTACCAGTCCAGTTCTCGGTTTCAAGTGTGGAACCTCCCACCCGCTCACCCCGACCAAACCGATAATATAATAATAAATATTATTTATTTATTTTAAAAAAAATTCCTAAACTAAACCTAACTCGTTTGACGTTCGTAACCTCACATTGAACCGAAAAATACCTTCTTTCGCTTTCACTTCACGCTCACTCTCTCTCTCACTCTTCTCAGTTGATGCTTACTTTATCGTCTTCGACTCTCCATCTCCATCTCCATTTCCATCTTTTCATCTCCTTCCTTAGCTAGTGGGACCGATTCTATGAACTCATTCGGGAATCGAACCGGACTGGAGGTCTAATTCCCGAGTGGATCTATAGAACTAATAGGCGGTTCCCAATTTTAATTTTTCGAAACCGGTCCATTATGGACGGTTCCCAATTTTAGTAGGAATTGTCCATCCGGACCATGCTCGATCCTATAACTTAATATTGTACATCGAAACTTGCTATTGAATAATAAAGGAGGAGGAAATAGTAACCAATCGAATAATGGGTTCTCTCTGTTTTTATTTGTGGACTGTGGGAGGATTGAGGAAGAATGAATGTCACTGTCGCAACAGGTTGGACTTGGATATAAAATCTAACAGACGATAACGATTTTCATATTTTTTTGGGGTGGTAGAAATGATATGCTTTGGATTCAAGAAAGGTATAATGCGAATTTAGATCTAAGAAGCGTAATAATGAGTGGAAAGACTATGCACAGCTGGCAGGGAGCCATCATCAAGGCCAATTAAAGCTTGGCAACGTCAGACAGAGGGAGAGTGGTCCTGTCAGGACGTCTCTCTCTCTCTCTCTCGCTTCTTCTTGAAACGGGAGGTGGCTCAGTTCAGCCAGCCCTCCCAGATTTTTCTTTTAAGCCAATTAGCATTCGCTTTTCCTTTTTCTCATCATGCATGCTCTGCTCCCAAAACGACAATTTTTAAGCCAGTCACCACGAATTCCAATTGTGACATCCACGACAGGTTCAGTTTGATTTGATCTAGCTTTTCACTTTAGCGGCGAATCTCCTCAGATGCCTACCACTTGCTATAAATTTTTGTTATTCTCAGCAGGTGCAACGTGTTTACTGTCCTTAGTGGAATCAATCGATTTTACAGCTCTGAAAGAGGTGAGCAAAGGGGAGTGTGGCAGAATGATTTTTCATGAAGCTGACCAATCAAAATGAAGCCGTTTCTAACTTCTGGCCATCCATCTTTTCAATGTTACTGTAAACACTTACGACGCCATTTGTCTCTGTAATGTCATCGCACCAGAACGAGTTTCTTTCTTGGATGAATTAAGCCATACCAACATACGTGGACAATCAGCTCGAGGATTCCAGTACGAATTTCCTTCTGAAACAATAGTGCTGTGATACATACAACTGCAACAGGTACAATCTCTCTCTCTCTCTCTCTCTCTCTCTCTCTCTCTCTCCACAAACTAAAGGTATTAACTGCCTTTTGGATTTGGAAGCACTCGGATGACCCACCAGCTGAAAAGTTGAAGCCACTATCTACAACACTGATTTTCTGATGTCCCAGCGCTAAAAAAGCACAAAGAACTAAAATGAGATCGAGAGTTCAGAGACCCACACTTCATGTGGGGTTGAATTTATGCTCCCATTTTTCTCATGAAGGGCCAGGCCACGCATACACAGCGCATGCCTTTCTGCTCTTGTACTGAATAGGTCAACAATCTCCTTAGAAGTACGAGCCAGACAACAGCCCCCACACCACCCCGAGCCAGATAACATCCTTTAAATTGCATTTTGCTATAGGTTGTCACATTCATAAAAAAAGCCATTGTACACCAGCAAGTTCATGAAATCAGGGGCAAACACAGAGAAAAAGACCTTGAATTCAAGCACAATACAAACGGAATTAGAATGATGTACAGAGCAACTATTAAGTACAGCAGTACAAATAAATCTCCTCATCCGATGTTATATCTATAAATTCCATTTTAATCGACCCTTGAACTTCTAAGCTCTACAAATAATACACGACATACAGCGTGTCTACAAGTAAGGTAGAGGTAGAAATCTCAGCACATTCATCACATCTTCAAGTTCTAAATGAATCACACATTAAGCTTCAAACAACTACCTCCCAGAAATCATGAAGCAAAAATGGTAAAATGAACAAGCACATTGCAAGACTTCTTCAAGCTGAACTCCCAGTACTCTGAATACTCGCAGGTACAACTTGATGGCATCACGGTATCACTTGGGCATTCTGAAATGCTCATTATGCAAATCAGTAATCAGCTGATTTTGGAACTTTCATACCAAACCCATGCTTCACTTTCTCGACTCTGTTAAAAAATGAGGAAATCAAACAAGCAATAAGTTTGACAAGTGATCTACCTTCATTATCAGGAATATGGAAGTTCCAACACAGAACAGTGCACATGATAATTTAGATGTGAACTTTAGTTTCTGTTATGTCATTCCGCTATAGAACTTGCTATAATAGAGATTTTTAGTAGAAACGACAAGTAGAAGGCGAAGAAATAAATGTGCCCCGGCTATATGAATATAACAAGAAAGGAGCGAAAAGAGAAGAGTAATTATTGCTATCAAGTTTGTTCATGGCTTTAAATATCATGTTAACCACAATTTCATAGGTAAATCACCATAATTTCTTTCAGACACTGTATGTGGTAGGGAGTCCCAAATATCATCTACGGCCAAATTCAGACAAGCAATTCATTAGCCTCAAATGTGACTAAATAAATTAGACCGTGAAAATCACCAACTACAGCTACTAGCACTCACGTTGGAGCAAGTTTACCGAGGCAATCCAGCTCTTCACCGGTTTCCTCGTCCAAGACTCGTCCGGAGATCTCGATGATGTATGACCTATCTCTACCAGTCGGAAGTCCTCTGGAGGCAAGTAAAGCCAAATCCTTTTCATGAAGTTCTCGACCATTAACAAAGATGCTTGTATTTCCTCCCGCACAATTCTCGGGCATAGGATAGTTAAATTCTTCGATGAATGGCTGCAGGGGAGAGGAGAGAGAGGGAGATTCTTTAAAACATAACCAGAAATAAGCCATTCGAAAGGGAAAATGTGCATAAACATTGGCTTCATATTGAGCATTTAGTCAGATAAGTTTGTATTTGCTGCCTCACCGGAATTATGCCAAGACAAGATCCACCAACGACCCCCCAAAAACCAGCTTGATAATCGTACCTGGATTAAGTAAATTAAGGACAAAATTGTGAGGAAAATGTATATAGCTAGCAAATGTGCACAATAGATAATTCCACACACAACAAAAATCCATCAAGAGGAGAACGAGTTTGAAAGAAATATTCAGTCTGGTCAAATCAAGTATCCCTAGTCAAACTAATAGTTAATCTAAGCTCTAAGTGGGAGCCAGATTCATACATAAAACACTTCGCAGTTCAACCTTAGGAAAAGCATGCACAATAACTCGATAGGCCAAAAGTCTATAGGTTCTCTTAAGTGAAGGGATGGAACTAGGAATATTAGTAAAACCCTATTCAAAATATGACAGAGAAAAGATCTACCAAAAGAACAAGAAACCAAGGCTACTTCTGGAGATTGGATAATCACCAGAAATTTCCAGGCTGTATTGGTCCGGCAAGCTTCTCAGCTTTCCTTATCAAACGATCTGATATGGGATGCCCATTTATTGAGACTTTTGCTTTGCCATGCTCGTCACTTTGATTGGACCTTGAAAGATCCTTGAAGCTCTTCTTGATAATGTTCATGAAAAATGATTCGTTCCCCTTGTTACTTCTCGGTTGATCATGTTCTCTACCTGCATCTCCAGATTCTTGTGATACCCCAGTATCGGAGCACTCATTGAACGATACTTCCATCTCAGTTGCAAGTGAAGCCTCTTGTAGAGAATTCTGCCGCAAGATAGCCTTATTTGGTAAGACCTTTTCATGATCCGATCGGCTACTGCGATTTCCCTTACCAAACCGGTTAACTGCATGATTATGGGAAGAGTGATCAAAATGTTTTTGTAGAGGTGAACCGGGAGGTGGTGGAGACCGAGTAGAATTTGTTGGCTGCTGTGACGAGTCTCTCAATCCAATCAAACCGTCAGGGCTATGCTCATCATCCGAGATACTAGGGGAGTTAGAATGCAGACCTTCCATCTCTTGAGAGTTACTCAGGCTTAAGTTGTGGCACGCTGTCAATGGAGCTTGCTTTCTGTCCAATGAAAGAAACTCATAACCAGAATTATCAAAATCCTCAGAAGAGAAATTGGTGCTGTCTCCATTGACATAGCCACGGGAATGCACATAATCTTCTTTCGGTGCCTCATAAGAGCTGTCTTCATAATCGGCATTAGCTTCTTTTGCTCCTGTGTGAGCAGAGAAAACAAGTCTCTTGTTTAAAACCGTATATGAAATCATTGTAGAACAGGCTCCGCATCGAACTTTTTGCCGCTTCTTTGTCATGAGCAGAACTTTCTTGGGAAGTTGCAGCAATTCAAAGCAATTGTGACAAGCTACAAATGGGGCAGCACCAGCAATGGGATGCAATCTACGACCACTACCAGCTAAAACAACCCTTGGAGGTTGGCGTTGTACAAAGCCACCCATTTCATAATTCAAGTCAATTGGCTGTCTAACATGGGACTGTGGCTTGTGAGAAATAAATGGAGGGACAGCTGACCTAGGATTGAGCGAATGACAACCCAGTGAACCTGGATCCTCATGATGATACAAACCATTATGTTGTGGGACATCAGAGAACTTCTTATTGTAGAATGCAGTGGGTGGGACTGCTGTAGAAACCTCCCGATGGTTGTCACAGCAATGGTGGCAACGGCAAGCAGACTGATGAAGACCTGAATTTTTGTACGGTCCAAAAGGATCCGAAGTAGCATCAGCATACTCTCTTGCATAGAACATGTGAGGAGGCGGTCGATGGTATTCACCTGGAGCTGTCCCGTGTACATGAGAAGCATAAGTATCTTTGTACCCAGGGAAATGATTGGGTTTCTGCACTGAGCTGTAAAATCTGTGCATAACATCGTGCTGGTTGGTGTAAGAGAAGGGGTTTTGCTGCTGCCTTGTATAAGGGAGCCCCGCAGAATGTCTATAAGGATCAAAGGACCCAAATGGGTTTCTATTCAAATCTGAAGAGCCAACGGGAAAGCACGCATTTGGACCAGCATAAGCATCTGGAGCAACCGTCCCTCTATTTAGAGGAAAACTATCCTTGGCTTTGTCAACCACATCACAGGACCGAGCAAGTTGATCCTTTAGTTCATCCAATTTTCTAAGGAGTTCAGCTCGATCGCTTTCAAGGTAATGAACTCTGTTATCTTCATGAAGATCGCTGTGTTTCCTTAATGGTGCTTCATGACTGAGATGAGAATCTAACTGGTAATTTGAAGGACCCTCGTCAGGATACCTAGAAGTCGATAGCCTTACACCATGGAAATCACTGTACATGCTTTTCGGGAATCCATCCTTGCCACCCATCTCCCTAGTTTGCCAATCGACCATTTTTCCTGATCTTTGAGGCCCAATTGTGGAGCCATTTTGGGGTCTGTACTCTCCGTTACCTTCACAAAGCCCATTACCAGCGTCGTTCTGATCAAGTCCACTCTCAACAAGCCAGTTTGGAGTTGCGTCTTTGGAATTGCAACTAGTAAATTCACTGCCTACCGTACCATTTCCCTCCAAACCCCTATGATCAAAACTCAAAGATCCCACATTGGATTTGACATCCGAAGCAGAAGAGCTGCACAAGTTGGCTGTTGCTTTTTCTGAGAGATTCTCTGGTTTTTCACAGATTCCTCCAATCCTTTCATCGTCGGACTTCTCGGATAAGCAATCAGATCCCTGGACTTTAGGTTTTGCTGCATGTCGAGAAAAGAAAGAGTTCAGCTCGAAGATCAACATTTCTTTTATGTGTGTAAACATAGTTAACTTACCCTCCTTATAGTTTCCACACACATCGAGTTCCAAGTCTTCTGAATGCAGCAGAAATGACAAGTACCAGGGTTTTGAGTTCGATCAGGTACTTCTAATGTCCTCTAAACCTCCCTAGTCTCCTACAAATTGCCTTTGTTTATTATTTTGAGTGAAAAATGTATGTTTTTTCTTCTCTCATTCTCCGCCTTTTCCCAGTCGAATCAATCACAGGAAGCAAAAATCCTGACGAACGAGCATAGGCAAAGCCATCATTTTGAAATGGAGACACGTATCGAAGTTTGCAAAGAAAGAATTGATAATCAGCGAACTACGAATCATCATGCTGCGTCACAACATCAAAGTTCCGACCAACGCATCTAACGCAATGCCTCGACTATTTTAGCAAATCGTGAACCCTTCATCTCCATAGTACTGCCCACAATGTTCCCATTAACCAAGCAAGACTCAAATTGACTCGGCAAGCGCGAAACAAAAGGAAGAAAAAAAAAAGGAACTTTACCCCGAAGAACAGCTCCGCAACCACCGCACTGATAAACAGAGTAATCGGCGAGCTCCGGCAACAGATTCTCGCACTTGGGACACCGAACCAGCCGAACTTTCTCCGCGTTCTCCATCCGAAGGAAAACCTCTCTGAGAACCAGAGCGACAAGTCTAAGCAGAAAACAAAAAGCTCCTTCTTTTATTGTAAGGGAGAAAACCAGGGGGAAGAGAAGGTCATTGAACTGGATTCCTGAGGCCTCTGGGTGGTTTCTAATGTGAAGCGAAAGGGACAGGCGGGTCCGCGAACGGTCGAGACTAGCAAAGTCTTCGACTTTTTAAAGAAAATGTCCACCCTACAGATTTTTCAGCAAGCAACGACGACCAAGAGAGAGAGGAGGGACGACATTGAGGACATGGGTGGAGAAATATTTCTTCAGAAATCTACGCACGAACCTCGAACTCGTGGGGTTCTGCAGAGAAGATCGAAGCTTTGCGGTGGCTCTGATTTTCGAGAGGGAGAGATGGAAGGGATCATCTTCCAAAGACCATAGACCAATGCCGTTGCCGCGGAAAGTTAATGCCGAAAGGAAAATGCAGGGGAGGAATGAGAGAGAGAGAGGGAGGGGGGACGATAGGAGACGACGTCGTGTGGAGGGTGGGACAGCGTCGTCGAGCCAATGATGCTCCTCGGAGTCGGGGAATGACTAGGATTCGAACATCAGGAGGACAAATGTGCGAGGACAAGAATTATGTGCTTTGCCCACCCCTGTTGCTGTTTGCTTGTTCAGCACTTGATCTCGTGATGTTAATGATCAGTCAAAATCTCATTATTTTATCGATACCACAAAAGGACGTTGGACCTGTCTTGCACCCATAATCCGAATAGTTTTCTTTTCCGAGCTAATCCACTCGGAAATCTTCATTTCATAAATTGTTATAGTAAATGAGTGGAGAACTTCCCTCCATTTATCGAACCAAAGAACCAATGCGTGGTCCCGAACTCGATGAGTTAACCAATGTGTGCTTTGATCTACGAGCGGGCTCTTTCCAAACAAAGGAGGAGGCGGGTCTGGTGCGATTAAACTCCTAAAATGGATGATTAGCAATGATAAGTAATGGGGTGACTGCTTTTCTACCACCTGACGGAGAGATTCCAGGGGTTGATGGGAGGAATTGGCGCTTTTGCTTTTTCTTCCAATTTCTTTCCTTATTTATTATAAGCTTTCAGCTTTATTCGCTCTTTTATTTTATACATGGAGAAACGAAAAGAGGGGAAAAGTGAGGAAATGACAGGGGGAGAGAGAAAAGCACTGTTTTGGACTCTCCTGAAAAGAAGTGAAAGAGCCAAAGTCGGAAGTGGGAAAGCGAGAGACAGAGCGAGAGACAGAGGCGCGTAAAATTACAAGTCTGGCGATTTCCTGAGAATTTGACCGGTGTTGCCATCTGCCTCAGATATGCCGGAGCCCACCTGCACACCTTGTTGACTTTAGAGGTTCGGACAGTGGTGCATTTTCTCAGGATGATGTCCAGGCTGGCAAATGTCTCATTGGAGCCCAAAACCTACCGAAAGAGGAGAGAAAAGGGTTGGGAGGAGTTCACGGAAGCAAGTAGGTCCTTGAGCTGAAGGAGGAAGGGTGTGTGAGCTTTTGTCTTTATGAGGGGGGGAGTAGAGTGAGTCATTTATGCAGAATTACAAGGCTTTGCCTTTTGTGCTTGGACCCTTTCTTTCTCGGACACGGCGGCCCACTTCGTCATACAGAACTTGAACAGCCTCTTTCGGAGGACCTTCTCCGCCTTTCCTTTCTTTCTCTTTGATCTTGGCTCTTTCTTTTGTGAGAATGGTTCCTGATTAGGGTGCTTAGCAGCTGATTATACATATACTGTTGTGTGATATTGATGGCTCTCCTTGACGAGCAGAGCATACCGAATGTGAAAAGCTACCGCGAGAATATAATTTCTTCTAAATGTTCGAATTTTCCTTTTAGGAAGATCGATTTTTCACTGAACCGATAAAGATGTGTTGGATTTAAGTTAGGAAACTGTCCGTTAGGAAATGGGCGGTCCTTTGATGGGAGTTGATGAATGAGGAACCATGAAGGATAAGCATTCTTTTAAGGAATCTTTGGAGGAGGTTAGGAGGTCTCTGCCTCTTTCATGCCATGCACGTTAGGATCAATCAATAAACAACCCAATATCCAATAAACAGGCAAACCACCCTGCCATTTTTGTTGCTCCACGAACTCATGACAGGCTGTTCCAAAATTTGAGACCAAAGTCAGAGTCTATTCGCCGTCGACTCGAATGATCAACTAACACACACCAGCCACACAGCATAAAGAAAGAGGGTTTGCCTGTTGAAGAGTCATCACAGTCATTATGAAGACTAGCCTCTCTGATCGCAGAGGATTATTTCTTATGCCAAGCTGTTGGGGCTGGCTTTTGATCATCATTGCAAGATGATTGGAGGTGTCAATCGCTCTGTTAAACAAATACTAAATGACATTGTCTTTTTTCTTAACCTAGTCATTAGGTAAGAAATGCTCCTAGAACAAATCCAAACAAAAGGCTCCAAATCCAACGTAGGTCATTACACAAATATCCATGCAAAATAAAGCCCTCGTCTTTATCCCTCTCATGTCTCTGTCGTTTGCAATTTGCATTGTTCATTCCCCGAATTTCTGCTTTACCTTTCTCCCACAACTTGCCAACGTTTAATCAGATTACTTTATTTCAAAAGATGGATAAGCTCAAGGTTGAATGCCAGCACTTTTACGTTATCTGCAAGTCCAGGCATGTTTGTTGTCCACATATGTCTCGTCCTCTTCTGTTATTTCACAGGTTCAGCAGCCAATTCTCAGTATATTTGACCAGGTCCAATTAAACAAACTATGTTTTCTGCATCATGAGCCGAATATCTCTACCTAAGAAACAAGTAAACGGTTGAAATCACAAACTTTAAAACAACCTGATCTATCAATAATTCCCAATCAAAAAGCTGTACTGAAGTAACTGTTGTCGACTTCGTCACACAATATCTGCAAGACCATGCTGTTGCTAGGCCCTATACATCTCGGGGTTTTGAATTGGCTAACTGCGGCTCCTAATCCTATGTAATAGTATAGGATCTTCTGGAACGTACCTCTCCGGACAACTCGGAGTTCAAGGGCCCCTATCGCGCCCACTTTGCGCGCGCCAACGTACCCTGCATCGATAAATGAGCGGTCCAAACAGTTGCAGCATTCTCTCAAGATCTCGTCGCTGGCTTGACCACTCATCTCCCAGAATATCACATAGTGACCTGGGTCCGTTGAGAAATCCACATGGCTGGTGAAATCTACGACTTCGAGCATTTCTTTTACCAGTAACTTGGCTGCTGCTTCGACGGATAACTGCAAGTCTTTCTCGGTGTTCTTGTCAATGTTGACGGTCAGCAAGAGATTTCTTCGGCAGATAAATTGGAGTTCAGGGGTGGAGTTGTGAAATCCTACGACCTTCACCACGTCTCCTAGCCTGTATCGATACAGCCCTGCAAAATTTGAAGTCAGAAAGTTACCATTCAAGGGAATAAAAGGAACAGAGATGATAAAAACAATAAATGGGAAAGAGAACTTATATAGATTGACATCGCATGTATCGATGCATAACTCTCCTAACAAAAAGCAAATTTATTCCTAGAGTAGGCCTTGTAAGTACAAATAGACACCGAATTACAGCAGTCTAGATGGTATAATTAACAAAGTTGCATCAAATAGTTTTCCAAACTAAACATGGAACAAACATAATAATGACATTACATTATAAATCCCCTGAATCTCAAAGAGAAAAAGGCAAAATGGTAAGAGAGAGCCTTATTTTTTTGAAGATACTAAAATATGGAAAATCTTAATCACAATAGCAGGAAGGGAGACTGATACAATGTGCGAGGAGGACAACTATGACAAGGTTGCCATATGCAGGAGCTTAAGAAAGGTTAATTAACATAAAATAAAGCCAAAAACGTCAACAATGAGATTCTAAAACTGACCACAAGATACTGGCATTTCCAGTAGGCAACAAATTAAGAGAATAAAAAATTATAAAAAATCCAATTTGGAGGATCGTGAATTTATCCTGGTCATGAAAATTTATTCTATCTAAAGAAGCAACGACCTTTTTTATTCTATATATACTCGTCTAAACTTATCTCTATAATAAAATAAAATAAGAAAACAAGGCATTTACCTAACCCTTGTTTGTCTTCCATCAGAACTTTAATGCAGTCTTGGCGGGGACCGAAATAAATCTATTAAAGCAAGAAAACAACCAAGAAACTCGTCTGGCTCATTTCTTAAAGGAGCAGTCGTGTTTTGATTTTTTTTTCAGTCAATTCTTAAAACTTTCCTTCTACAGAAGCAATTAGTGATCTTGTACTGTGGTAGATGCATGAATAATTCTAGGGAATAACCTTCCAGTGAAATTCTGCTCTACTTTCTCTGAAAAAAGAGTGGCCACTAACCCAACCAGGAAGTGGTTGGGAAATAAATTTCTGCATTTCATGTTTCCTTGCTGCTCAAGCATGCATCAAATTGAAATTTATCACTTTCTGGTGGAACAAAATCCTAAATAAAAAGAAAATATGTAGCGCCTCTCTCTCTCTCGGATGGAAGCTAGTGCACTGACTTTCTTCTAAGTGCTGCAAAAGTCTCGTCCTTCCTTAATGGAAGCCAGCATATACTCTTCTTTTTGCACTGGAAAAGAGTCTTCCACTCAAGTCACCACTTACAAGTGACCCAGAGAACTTATCGTCCAGGTGAACAATCATAAAGCAAAGATAATGTAAGGTTTAGGAAGTCTCCGCCTGAGGGAAACATTTCATAAAACATCCAAGTCCAACCTCAAAAAGGATTTTTGTTTATATCAATGAATGAAAATGGACTACAATAAAAACAAAAACTAAGATAGATGCAGGACTCTGTTTGTGAGGGATAAAACAAGATGAGCCAGCCAAGCACAGAGATACAGACAACCCCCAAGCCAATTAAAAGAACGCCCACAAAAACCTGCCGACGGCAACAAATCAATTGGAAGAACCATTTCTCTTTTGAAATAAATTTTGGGATAAAAACAGAAGTAAAAGGATCAAGGAATCTCTGAGGTTGTGCCATGAAATACCTCAGAACACACCCAAAATACGACAGAATACGCGTGGATCTTCTACAAGAACAGGCCGTCTATCTTATAACAGATATGATGGACCACTTAGATATGCCACCGATTTGTCTAAATGGCTTCAGATGAAGAAACAAGGCTGATCTCAAAGTTCAAATTTCAAATTCTAATTCCACTAATCAAAAGAGCTAAAGTTTAAAGAACGTGCTTGTTGGTTCTGTCTTATTAACCGTAAGAACAAATGGTTTGTTTCACTCTTATTAGCACACAGGATTTAACCACCCTAAGTTGGCCACACAGATCTTCCTCCATACACGGTACACCAGAATGCTCAACAGGTTACCATTTGTTTCCCTCTGGAAACAGAAAAAGGATTTGCTTTTTTTTTTTTAAGTTAGAAAGAAATATGGCGGAACACTTTATGCATGGTCTGGGAGAAGAAATTTCATCCATGTGTTGTGTGTATGTGATACTGGAAGATATGACAATGAAGAAAACTTGTGCTCATTATGAAGACACAACCTAGACATAAAATTAACAAACATACCTGCAAAATTGGTGACAATAATCTCATACTCCTCACCAACCTTGACTTCAGTCAGACCCACTGGCGTTCGATCGACACAAAGCAAAGTGGATGATTCGTTGTCTTGGCCTGAGAGTTCAGTCATCTCCCTGAGAGGGATAAATTCAAAGTAGCCAATGTTGGGAAGAACGGCAAAAGAAGCCGACTCTGGCGGCAACTTAGGATTCACGTTAGCTCCAATCCATCCTTCAGACGATCCATAATCTGCACTTACTAAGGGCAGATCCCCAGCATAGTGCCTCAGTTTCTTTACATACGGCTCCATTGACCCAGTCATAATCCCATAAATGTACTTGGCATTTGGAAAAAGCTCCTGTATTACTCCATACCAATTACTCAACCGGGAGCATTTACTGTATATGAGATCAGCCAACTCAGGGTCTGGCTTAAGCAATTTTGACATGGCCGCTCGGATAGATGGGACAGTGACTTGACTAGTTAGGTCCCCGCACCTTATATCATTGCACAGTTCTTGCCAAACCGATTCGAAGGTTCGAAACGCATGGACGATGCTATGAGCAAATGTGGAGGACACATACTGGACTTCATTGCAGAAGATAAGCCCGCACAAGAGATGGCAATATAAGGATTGGTGGAAATCAGGACCGAAAATCACCTCATCTGGACTGCAACAAAGAGACTGCATTGCCCTCATAGTACTTTTGAACTGTGCGCTTCGAAACACATTAGTTGTGGCAGTACCAGCCACCAGGCCGCCCTTGGTTTTAAACTGCTTGCTGCTATAAATGAACTGTAAAGCCTTTCCACTCCCAATAGGGTATACTCTGTGAAGGATAATCGAACTTTCAAAATAAAATTTTGCAGTGCACATAAAAAATTTAAGACAGTGATCAAGATGATGTTTAGTGTGCTAGAATTCCACAAAATCTTTGTCTAGAAATCTGGGATTATGTAGATGATAAATTGCGCCTCAAACATATTATTTTAAATTCATGTAGATTATTCTGAGTTAAAGAATGGTGCAGATCACAAACAAAAAGGTTAGTTAATGTATGTATGCTGAAACTGATTTAAAGTAGTCACACAGTCCTGAAACTAGCAAGAAGCTCTTCTTGTATACCTGTTTCGAAAGGCAAAAGAGGTTCTGTATATTTGCATAGTTGACTCCACAAGCTCATCATTGAAGGGTACATATTTCGGCTTTCCCTGAGTGGTACCAGAACTGCAACGCCATGCAAGAATCAATTATGGCTACAGAATCCATTCATTATGGTTTCGTAGTAATAGAATCATCGAAGCTCTATTACCTTAATGATATCATGGTTATAGGTTTTCCGGTGAGGATCGGGGACGAATCACCGTCCGCAATCCTCTGGATGTAAGACTCCAATTCCTTGTGAGTAACGAGAGGAAAATGAGTCTTGAAGCTCTCGAGATCAGTTTTTCCCTTAAGCCCCGAATTCTGCAAGTACTCCGCCTCAGCATTCTCTTCCAAGATCTTCTTCAAGGTTTCTTCTTGAACCCTTTTGGCGTCTTTAGTCATAGCCTCAAATTCATCCATAACAATGTCAAAATTCATGCCTTCCATCGTGTCCAACATCTTCAAAATCCCCCAGCTGCAACATAAGCGAAAAAAAAAAGTGAATATAAGTACCACCAATGATGAATAGAACAGTGAAAGTACTGATGTGATGTAATTCACTTTATCGTAATCGCTTACCTCAAGAGGGCCAAGTAGTACATACTCAGACGCAAAAGAAAAACCAGATTACGTAGGCATTCAACATATTGAATTTCTTCAGCAGAGAGAGTAAAAAATGGTGAATAATGTTGAGGTAAAACAGTGGAGGACAAAATTTTGAATCTTTATAGAAACAAACGTTTGGCATCATGCACCTTACCAAAAAAAAAAAAAAACGTTTGGCATCATGCATGAGCAGAGAACATCCACTGAGGGAGCTTGTGTCCAAGAAAGACCAAACAAATGAACAGCTGGCATATTGACTTTCTGGAACTTTCTCCGGCCCAGAAAAGGGAGCTCAATAAGAGCAGATTCAAAGTTCCTACTAAAACTCCAAGTTCAACTGTCACCTTCAATAAACATGAAAAGTAAAAGAAGTGTGTGCTTTGCTTCATACTTGAAAGTCCAGTAGAAGACTGTACTCATACAATGATCAACTTAAGAAACCATGGAATAAAGCCAAACTGACTTATTGGGTGAGTCTCAAAGAAACGAAAACTAAAAAACTTCCCAGAGACTAATGAAGCATGAAAAACTTACATGCCACAAGAACCAGTTCGTCAGCCCAGGTTTGGTAAAAGCAAGAAGTGTGGTATGAATTCCAACCGCTCTTTTTTTTTCCTATTTTTGAAAGTGGTCAACTCAGTCAAACATACAGAATTTTCGCGGAAGCTGCAACTCTATGCGCTTCAATGAATCGGGGCGGTGCTGAAAAGCAAGAAAAACAGAGGTTAACAACAATTAGAGTTGGTGAATAATCTAGACTATACAGTGAGCCAAAGCCGAAAGCAAAGATTAGTTTCGAATTGATAACCCAAGCACACAAACAGAGAATGGATAAACAGAAAAGAAAGGGGAAGAATTAAGGATAACAAGAGACACCAACACACACACACACACACACACACACACACACACAGAGGCATGCGGACGCATGCAGTACCTGTCGCCACAAAACGAAACGAACGAGCTTTAACTTGTTCTACAAGAAAAAAAGGGAACTAGCAGCAGAGATGGAAGAAGAAAATTCAAGAACACAAGCAAATGGGCGAATGGAAAGGAACAGGGAGGGAGGCAGGGAGAGGGAGGGTACCCGGAAGGAACCAGAAATCTGAGTGGAGCCAATTGTAGTCAAAACGAGGATGTTTTCATGGTGGGGAGAGAGAGCGAGAGTGAGAGAGAGAGAGAGAGAGAGAGAAAGAGGGGCCGAGTTGGGTGTGTAAATCTCGATGTTGACGAGGTGAAACAGGGTACGACAATGCCAAGGTCGGCAATATGCATCGCCGACTCCTATGCCACCCATTTGTCTTCATCTGCATTATTTACTCGAGGGAGAGAGAGAGAGAGAGGGAGATCGTGTCGCAATCGTCCGTTTGTTTGGTCTCCATGTGTCGCATTTGTTTGTTTGCTGCCATGTTGGTCTCCATGTCAAGCGGGGAAGAGAGAGTGAGAGAGTGAGAGATTCGATCGGCTGGCACCATACGAAAGCGGAAAATCAGGCAACAACTGATTCTCTGCATTTCTTTACCCATTTTGAACATTACCTCAATCAGAGTTGGCTAATTTATATTTATATATTGCCTATCTGTTTCATTTCTTATAGTTAATTCTTTTTTTAATTGATGAGTCTTGGTATTTGTAGCATTATTCATTTACTTTAATATAAGAGAGAGAATTAACAAAACATTTATATTTACATGCCTATTGAAACTGCTCCTACGATCGCAATATCTTTTTGAATGCGAGCCTGTACAGATCATGGGTTTTAGTACATGGTGAAACAAGAACGAAGATGAGCGAATGTAGGTGGTTATACTGTTGACACACAACCCCGAGTCCATGCATGAGCTAAGCACCAAACAAGCAACGCTCTTATTCAAAGAGGGGATACTTGTAAATCACGGATCAAAGGTATGATATGCACCCTCATACTAGTAAAAATTTTCTCGATTTTCGTATCTTCTATTATTTTGATAGACTGTCAAACTCTTATCATCCGCCAAATATTAAAGTGGTTAGAGAAATACGTGTTACTTACCCATTAGTTCAAAATATCATAATCAATCAAAAGATTTTGCTCCACTTATCCACTCTTTCCAAAAGAGCATATATGCGTTGGGTCGCCCCCTTATTTGGATTGAGATAGGATAAGATAAGGTGGAATTAGAAATCTTTCAAATATCTTCCGATTTGAAAAATATGTATTTTTCCCATGTTTGGTTTAATTCAAGATAGGATTCAAAATTTTTGAAAATCTCACTTGCTTACATGCGTGACACTTTCCAAATCTTGCACGGCCGAGACTTGCACGATTTTGAGCCATCACCGTTTTCGCTGGAGCTGCTCATCCTCCTTCTCCTTTGAAATATTCTTATTGTCAACACAGCATCTCAAATCTAAACAGAGGATGGGATCGGAGAAGCATCATGGCAAAATCATGTGACACTGTTCAGGACCAAGATACGAACGCCCAAAACTTCATGCATTTTGGTTTTTTTTCTTCTTCTTTTTCAAACACTACTTTTTGGGTCAATCCATTGATTTCGGGTTATTCATCGGTGACAATCGGTTTGGTTAATAATTGGCTAGACAACAATGATAATCGGCGATGGTCGGAGGCGATGACGAATTTTCGATGGTCAAGAGTGATAGGTTGTTGTGGCGGCAATCCTTGTCTGGAGGCCAGCGAAGCCGAACTCCATTACTCCATCGTTGGAAGGAAATTGTTATGTTTTTTAATTATTTTTTATCCAATCCGGGTATATCCCACCCCCTAGCCCGGATTTCTTATCCGGCATTTTATCCATGTATATCCGGGTTTATCTGGTCCAGAAAATCCAAATAAAATATTTGTTATCCTATCAAGACTCAAATCCGAATTATCAAATGTAGCCCATGAATTAGAGCTAGTTATATGTAAAAACAAACTTTCAAATTTTGGTGTCCACCCTGACTTGTATTACTTCATCCATTTTATTTAGTAATATCCAATTTTCCTACTCCACATGTGCATTGTGTCTAGTTAAGAGAAAGTAATAAAATTACCCAGGTTCATAACATTTAGTTGAAGTCACATAAATAAGTGGTCAATGATGTATTTATTTATCAGAAAATGAATGATATAAAAATTATTTTCCTAAAAATGATTGCTTATATTACTTACAAAAATGAATGAAGGATGAATATAATCATCTCCAACAAATATGTCTTAGATATAAATAATTGCCCATAATTAAATTATTTATCACAAACTAATTATTTCAAGCGATTATTTTTAGAAAAATATTTTCTAAATTATTTATTTTTTACGAAATAAACGGAGCTTAAAAGTAAAATCACAAATTTCGAAATGCCGCGCATCAGCACAACCAACTCAAATGGATGCATCTGCTGCGTACAAAAGAAAATAAAATGCATCTTTGAAAATTGAAACAACAAATTTTGGAATTATTTGGCCGCTCGTCAGCAGAACCAACTCAAAATTAATGTAATTGTTGCTGACAAAACATAATAAAATGCATTTTTTTTCATTGGTTTGTTTGGACCCACGAAGGGGACAGGGATAAATAAGCACGTCCATTCTCACCTTGGATAAACAAACTTAAACGTTTTGTTTTGAAGAAATTAACACGACAATTATCTTTTTTTCTACTATGGTAAGGAGGATTGCATTGAAATGAGGAGCTCAACATATGACCTGACGTTAGTAATTTGTTTGTAAAACAGATACCACCTTTCAAAAGTCGTATCAGTTTAGAAATAACTTTCATTTTCATATATTCAATGTTTATACTCGTCGAGATTTTATTATAACCCGGAGGATTTTTGTTAGTATCCATTGATAACGTTGCGGGGCAAAATTCTTTAAAGAGAGAATTAAAATGCTTAAAAGTCTAATTCAATTCTTCTTCCCAATCGATTTTTGCTGGAAGAAGGACACTACAAGTGCCAAAACATGTATATGGCGCTCACTTTAGTGTCAAAAGTTTCTACCGAATCACTTAAGTGCTAAACTTTTTTAAAAACAATCACTTAAGTACCAAATCCGGTCAGTTTGATCGGAAATCCGACGTTGCATTTTTTTTAGTAATTTCTAAAGCCGATGTGGCTCACTGAAAGTTTAGTCAGCATGTACAGTCAACATTTTTTATTTTAAATATTTCTTTTTTCCTTTTCTTTCTTTTTTTTCTTTTTCTTTCTTTTTTCCTTTATTTTTTTTTCCTTTTCCAATCTACCAGCTGGTTGCTGATGGCCAGCCCGGCGACCTTCGACGCTCGAGAAGGGCTAGGCGAGGGCCTTGCCGGCGACAGGCGAGGTCACCCCTTGCTAGCCATGGGCGAGGTCGGACCTCGCCCAGATCTAGGCAAGGCCAACCTCGCCAGCTGCCGTCAAGGGGCGGCCTCACCTATCGCCAGCGAGGGTCGCCTCGCCCAGATCTGGCGAGGCCATCCCTCGCCGGCGGCTAGCGAGGCCGGCCTCGCCTGTCACTGGCGAGGCAACCCTTGCCTCACCTCGCCCGCGACAGGCAAGGCCGCCCCTCGCCGACAGCCGGCGAGGCTGGCCTTGCCCAGATCTGGCGAGGGTCAACCTTGCCTGTCGCCGGCGAGGGCCTCGCCCAGCCCTTCTCAGGCGTCACCGGGCCAGCCACCGGCAACCGACCAGTAGATCGGAAAAGGAAAAAAAGAAAAGAAAGGAAAAAAAAGAAAAAATATATATTTAAAATAAAAAATGATGATTGTACATGCTGACTAAACCTCCAACGAGCCACATCGGCTTTAGAAATTAATAAAAAAATGTCACGTCGTATTTTCGGTCAAATTAATCGAAGTTAGCACTTAAGTGATCGTTTTTCAAAAAGTTTGGCACTTAAGTGATCCGGCGAAAACTTTTGGCACTAAAGTGAGCGTCATACACAAGTTTTGGCACTTGTAATATCCTTCTTCCGATTTTTGCCATACACTTGATACATCAATGTGGTGAAACATCACGGGTGATCGTGATTGGAATACATGCAAAGGTTTTTCTTTCTTTCTTTGAATGGATCATCCACATATATATTTCGCCAATTGTATGGAATAATTATGGGAGGCCCCCCCTCCCCCAATCAAATCCATTTTCTCTTATTATATGCTCAACTTTTAAACTTATTATCGCTCTTGTGGAGGGGACGGCCATACTTATTTGATTTATCTCTCTACTCGAATGCCATGGGCAGGCCTTGAAAAGTTAAATACAAGCGCATGAAAAGCTATTCGATCCCCATTGGAGTCTGCATTGAAATCATTGCAAATTAAGGGACGTAATCAAATAGAATGTCCTTCACCAAAATGGGTTAATAGTAGATTAGTTTAATTCCATAGGAATTAATACTTTGATTTTCTTTACTCTGTAGCATCATGCAGGTCATAACAAAGGAAAAGGCTTTCCGGAAAATCATTCTATGAAAAATATTTTCACTTTTTTTTTAGGTTAAGCATCCATATTTTCTTTAAATGTAAATAATTTTCAACAAATCAAATACGTAAAAGTTCGGACAACTAATTCACGGAAAGTGATTTTGCTCAAACCAACATACCCTTATTATAAATAACTTTTCTCTCATTTAACCTCGTGCCACTGAAAAATCTAGTTGTGCACCGGAATGGTAGCCCAAGAAAGCAAAACCATGGTGGGCAATGGCCCTCATGCATTCATATAGTTCTTTCTCACATTCAATGGAAGATTAAGGTGTAATTTCATTACTCTTTCAATGAGATCACATGAAATGATTCCCCTCTCTTCTTTGAATTTGATTGTGTTGACATCATCGATTCTTAGAGTTTAGAATCCAGAACTCAATATGAGGGTGCAGTTATTCACTCATCCTAATGATCGTGCGGAGTGGTTGGAGCCTAGTCTACAATGTGGATAACCTTGAAATTAGGTCAATTCAACTTTGCCCTTGAAGATCCAAAGAATCTTTGCTTATACCAAGACGGAAATTTGCGATAACGATGGGATGGACGACAATGTTTTTGCCCCTTTTGTCATTTCCGGAGCTTTCCTTCATTTTCATTTGAGAATGACAAGGGCTAGAGGCAATATAGCCTTATCTTTGATCCCACCTCTTCTCTCTCTCTCTCTCTCTCTCTCTCTCTCTCTCTCTCTCTCTCTCTCTCTTCCTTTATGTTTGTAGCTTTTCTGTGTATGTGCTTGCTGGAATTGGGTGGGCAGCATCTAAATCCAGTATGAAGATCTGCCATTACCAAGAATCTGTGGTGCTATTTGGAGAAGTTGGGAGCTTTTTCTGGGTGTTGCATCTTTTGTAATGGAGGCAATTCACAGCCATGTTTGGTGTCTAGATCATTTTTTTTTAACTTGTGGCCCCTTGTGACCAATTTCTTTCGTCGTCATCACGCATGTCTAATATATCTCTATCTTTTTTATCTCTTCTTCCTGTCGCTTTTTGAATAATGTAGGACATATCTTTTTTAAAAAGGTTATGCTCTACTCCATTCGTGACAGGCCAATCTCATGGACATCATCAATGTTTATTTTAAGTAAATAATTAAGTCTGCATATGGTTGATATTCATATTTATATCTCACCAATCACAAGATTAGTAAGTAGTCCGGAAAAAAAGTCGACGGTCGTGTTTTTGACCGTCGGATCTTTGACACCTGCCATCACTTACTAAAATTTACTAACAAGGAAAAAAAGGTATAATGGCAACACACACAAACCTACAATTGAGTGGTCACTCACCTCCCCATCCCCATCCCAATCCCAAACCACATGGGAATGTAGGTTTCTAGGAAAACATGCGCATGTTTTTGTGCACCACATGCTTACGAGGTTTCATGCTCTTAAAATTTAAAACCTAAAAAATCTCGACGACATTAGGCTCTCCCATCAAAAACTTTAAATATTTCGTCGCCGACCCTAATATGATAAGTCGAGATGCATATTTCACACTTTTAAATAGCGTAATATTACTAACGACTACTCCTCGTTCCAAAGTAACAGTAAACATATGTACCGATCAATCGGTGGTATGTTTCCACATATTTCATGATATGAACGTTACATGAAGTACTTTCTATCTCACATGATAGTATGATAGAAGTAGTCTGGTCTTGATAAATTACAAGATGTCCAGAGGCTGTTGGTCCAACCTAGCAAGAACAAACCCTATGAAAGGATGAGCTTTCCATCCAAATCCTCGCATGGTACCTTTTGGCCCACAAAATATTCCTGGGATTGAACGCTTCGCGAAACATAAATGGACAAAGTGAGCTACGATAGTTTACCTCTACAAAAACAAAATGCTACCTACTCTCTCTACTGGCCTACAAAGAAGGTATTATAGTCCAGCACTTATTTTACGCAAGTCCCGAAATTGTCTTTGCTCGTCCCAGGCCCCAATAGCCCTTATTCTTTGACTGCATAATTAACCATCTTTTCTAATGTCCATTGCCAGATTGCGAATAAACTATCTATGTTATATTCAGACAGTCGCATCCTGGGGACTTGTTACCCATATACCATTTCAAGTAAACATATGTATTTCCGTTTTAGACATCCTAAGCAAGACATTAAAAGGCTTCATCTTGATTCTCGTCCGGATCTCTGGATCACCAGAATGCAAAACTCCTAGAAAGTATTTCATCTCCCTAGGGAAAACAAAAATACAAGAGGAATTGGAGGTACGAGACATGCGGGCACTGATACAGCATTCCTAGAGCCTGCCCCACAGGATAGGGACAAATTGCGGAGGCCCTCGTAGGAGCAAAACCTTCATTTTAAATCAACATATGTATTTCTGCTTTAGAAAAAAGCTTTCACCAAATGGGAATGAGCCTCAGACTGTTGTCATTGTCGCACTCGTATTTCACCTTGCAAATGGAGGAAATTTTTTTTAAGAAACTGGAGAATTTTATATATACTTCGAAGGAACTTTTAGCTGCCATCTTTGGAGCATAGACGAGACCAATCAATCTTCGATCAGGAGCATTGACAATCACTTGAAAGTTTCTTCCCAAATCTTTTATCTTTTGTTGCTGTCAAAACCACTTAGAAGATGAGTGATAGGTGGTCATCTGCTTTTTCTGCGATAAACCCTAATCCGTGTGTGCATTACGTGTAGCTCACTCTTACTTGAGCCAGATTAAAACATTGAGGCCACTCAGGACATCAAAAACGAAAAAGCGTGAAACTATTTAATTGGATTATCTGTCAGGAGAAAACGTTCTTTACACGTAAAAAAAACGCAAGATTTCGTATTCTAATGCACGCGATAGTTATTTTATGTGAAAATCTTATGCATGCAGCCCAGCATTGATTACATTGCATATATATAATGCGCGATAGTTTATCTAGACTAGGATATGATTATCACAACAAATTAAAAAATAAAAAGAAATAATTAGGTTGAGTGATTGTGTGGGAAGAAACAGCAGCAAACACCAAAAGAATGACTGGTTTCCATCAACAAAGTGGGTGGTGGTACGAAAGTGGACTCTCTTTCCCAAAGCATTATACGGAGTTCGTGCCACTTCAATCACAACATTCCGATGACTCACTTTAGATGATGGGAGTCTACTTCATTTTGGATTGGATGAACAAGTGGACCTAGCATTTCAGCTACTTAAGAAAGAATAATAATACTTAAGAAAGAATGATAATAACAATAATTAAGGAAAAGAACCTCATTCTTTAATTGTTAACTAGAATTAGACAATCAAAGAAGGGAAATTTTCCTCGAAGAAAGTACCAAACAAATCTTAAACCTATATTATGGGTGCAAATTCAATCTTAAACCTTTCAACTGGGTCAATTTAATCATAAACATTCACATTTTTCCAATCGAGTTTATCTGATCAATTTTGGTCGGAAATCGCTAACGTGAATACTAGCCATCTTATGTGGCACGGCTGTTACTAACGTTGACAATTTTTACAATTTTTTTGAAAAAAATGAATTTTTAATTATTATTCTTTCTTCTTTTTTCCTCTATCTTAGGGGTGATCGATTTCCAGTCCAATTCGGTTTCGGTCCAATAGAACCGGTCACTTATTTAACATGAAGATGAAATTAAAAAAGAAAAAGGGCGAGAGATTTCGGCTTTTCTCCAACAAAAAGAAAGAAATCCACCAATCAATAGAGAAATCTTCCATGATTGTTTATGGCAAATTTTGGCCAGCATGATCGAAGGAATTAATTCCTCCGGATTACGTAAAAAGGGGCAACAAATGTGGCAGTAATCAAAGAAGGTTGCAAAGGAGATTGTCTCCATTTTATTTTGGCAACAAATTGACAAGAGAATGTGGTTGTGAGGGAAAGAGCATACAGGGATGGATATTCTCTTTGGAAGATAATGGGAAAGGTCAATCAACAAGGGAAGAATAAAAGGAAAATATGAATAAAAAGAAAGAGGGCGAGAGATTTAAGCATTGAAGAGAGTGAAGCAAATCGGTGATACCATTCAAGCTGCTCTCTTCCCTTAGTTTTTTGAAGAAATATATAGAGAGAGTCAGTTCGGTCCGGTACCCCCTTGGAATCGGGAACCGGCTTGGAACTTGGAACCGGATTGGCTAGATATTGATTCCACTTTTAAGAATCGAAAATCGGATCGGCACTCCTAGAAATCAAAGCAAACCGGCAGATTCCCGGTTGGTCTGTCTTGCTCACCCCTACTTTATTTGTTGTAGAGAGTCGCAGCCTTCACCATCGACCGGCAGGGCTATGAAGGCCCTCGCCCGCGATTAACAAGGCCGCGATGACCAACCTAGGGCCACCTTGCCCGTAACTAGTGAGGCTTTGATGGCCTTGTCAGTCGTGGGCAAGGTCAAGGGCCGTGACCCTTGCCAACTCTCAACGAGGGCTTGTTGGCCCTCACCTAGTCGGCGGCCAAATGAAAGAAAAAAAAATAATTTAAAATTTTAAAAGAAAAAGAAAAGAAAAAACAAAAAAAATTCAAAATATTATTTAAAAATGTCAACGTTAACGTCGACTGTATCACATTGGATGGCCGAGCGTCCACGTCAATGATTTCCGGTCAAAATTGGCTGAATTGACTCAATTGGCAAAATGTAAAAAGGTTTAGGACTAAATCGACACAAATGAAATAGGTTTAGGACTGACCACCATACAATATATTTATGACTAAATTGATACAATTAAAAAATATTTATGGCTGAATTGGCCATCGTACAATAAGTTTATGACTTTTTGAATAATTTTCCCTATATTATCTCATTAAATGATGGTTGTTGCTTTCACTTGGATCTTGAGCTATGATTAAATTTTGGACCCAAGTTATCATTTGCTAATAAGCACTATCAAGCGAAGGAGAATGATTTCTCCAATAGGAAAGGACAAGCGAGAGAAAAGTATGCAATAAAAGATCGATTTCACATTTCCCGGCATTTTTCACCATGCGATTTATTTCCTATAAGCTTAACTTCCAGTCAAAAGAAAAATAAGCAAAGATAGATCTGGACCATAAACGATCCGCACCGTGAGTGCAAAGGTCAAATTAGCGGCTTTTTTGTTCGATAAAGCACAAATCACGTTGATTTGATCTTTGGTCGAGGTGTATAGGAGCTGAATTAGTAAAACCCCACTTCTCTCTCCATTTATTTTGGAAAGTTGATGTAGCACTTTTTCCAGTCTTTATCCATTTTTTTTTTTTGGTCATACCAGTCTTTATAAATCAAGTCACTTTCACTAAGTAAGTTCTAACCCATAAACAGCTAGTAAAACTGCAGAGAGCAATTAAGTTGTAGATTTTATATAATAGTTAATACTACGAAAAACCTCAAACTGATACGCATATAATAAATTTACCCCAAATTGATACATCTGTGATAAATATATCCTCGGTTAGTTTCCGTTAAATTTTACGGTCAAATTACTAAGTTAGATGACACATGACAGTTGACGTATGCACCATTTTATGGTTTTACCCTCTATTTATCACATGTATACTAGTTTGTGAATTTTTGTGGTATTAATCAAATTTAACGAAAATTAACAGAGGGTAAATTTATCATAAATATACCAGTTTGGGGTTTTTATAGTCAAAAAATTAGTTTTGGGTAAATTTTCACAAGTGTAATAGTTTGGGGTTTTTTATCGTATTAACCATTTATATAATAAAATAAAAAAATCTATCCATCGAGTATTTACGAAGCAACCAAATGAGAAAATGTCGCGATTGTTTGCGGGACATATCGATACTTTAAAGTCGAATATTTCCGCAAGAAGTATGCTTCGACAGGCGCTAGACTGGCATTGATTGTAAAACAAGACCCGTGAGTTATATTTTCTCGAGTTGCCGTGCAGCGTTATTCTCGTGGTGCTTTTCGATATCGGAAGACTGGAACAGTAGTGGCGAAGACGGTGACAAAGGTGTGTTTTGAGCACGCTCATTGGAATTTTAGCATTTCGTACTGTTTCTGTCGAACAAAGGAAGGACAAATGGGATTAACGTTTCCTCCATGCAATCATCGTCGGGACCTAAAAGATCGACCGAGTGTTTCAGCCGTTCGAATTTGAAAGCTTTCAACGCCTACAATTTTGGGTAAGATCGACCAACTGTTTGGCGGCATCACGCGTGGAATTAAGGAGAGTACAAGGTACTGCTGCATGCATGAATTAAGAAAATGCATGAACGAGGTCTCGATCCCGCGGCCATAAGATAGTGCCGCACGAGACGCTCATTGTATAAAGTAATGGGTGTTGAAGTCTTGATTAGTGTCTCTTTTCTTTTCTTCGGAATGATGATTCTATGTTGCGTTTGATCTCTGTGTGCGTACAAGAACGAAATTATGGTAGATTGGACTTGCGTGAGGAATTCGTACATTGAAAAATCGAGTATTTCGATATTGCGATGGCTCCCGTATCATTCATATCTTGAGTAACTCAACCCCAAACCCCCCCCCCCCCCACCCCCCCAAAAGAGTAATATTAGAAAAAACAAAAAAGCAAGACTAAAGTCGTGTGTAGAGTTTAGAATGACTAAGAAGCAATCCTAACACGCACACGACACGTTCAATGATTCAAAGAATCTGAACATCCTTGAGGAGCCTAACAAAACGGGTTGCGAGATGCAACACGTTAATGTGATTGCTAAATGTGTCACCATGTCAAGTGTCAACATAGCACAATATGTTAACCTATTTTATGAGTTCCATGTCCATAAATGTGTTTCTAATTTACCCATCATTATTTTTTATGCGGGTGTCGCTTTCATGTACTCCCAAGGATGAAATTTTCCTTAGAGAAAAGTATTTTAACGTGATAAAGCGTATTTAATAATATCGTGTACAAGAAGTTACACGTTGATTTCAATATGTCAATTCGTGTCTAAGCGGATTAAGCGAGTAAACCGATGGAAGACACGATTTATGCACGTCATAACCGAAGTGACCGGGTTCATCATATGAGCCTGTTCATGTCGAATCCGAACATGCCTAATTATTTGTCAAGATGGCAAACGAGTCTTGTCGAGAATCGCCCGTGCCAACGCGATCGTGTCGGTGCGGCTAAGAGAACGGGGAGGGCAATGAACGGCTATCATGTGAAAGGCAAAAGTGGATGCACTCTTCAACCTTTTCTTGTTCTCACTTTTATGCCAATCTTTCCACGATGCACTTAATTTATCTCTTAAGTATTTTTATGCTCGTGAGTTAGGAGTCGACCTTACATGGGAGGATCATTCAAAGGTGCTGCTTTTGGTTCTTTATTGGGGCAAGAGAACTCTCTTCCCCACCTTTTCCTTCACCATCTATACACATCAATCAATGTTAAGTAGACTGTATAGGCAGTCGGCCATTTTCTAGAAGGAGTTTGGCCTTGCACGACCCACATTTATTAACATTAAAAGAACAAAGAGCGTGGTCTATGCTTGTGTATACTTGAAGATGGGGTGGTTCGTAACTTCTAGATAGATTTAGTAAAGAGCTTCCACCTCGGACTTGGACTCGATCGATATTCTATGCTCATTTCCGCATCCAAATGCTATATCATATACTTATTTGAACTCGGATCGAAGATATCGATTCTCATTTACCTTGTAAATAACTTGAAATGACTGCATGGTCGGTAGTTGCCAATCCAGAACGTAGTTTGATCAGAGGCTGTTAACGTTTATGGGGTGGGGCAGGGCGGGGATCCAAGGCCGAGCACGTTGCCTCCACGCTCGGGTCGCCTGATCGGTCCACGACCATGTCCAAGCGTGGCGACATTCGACGGGACAAAAGAGGCAGCAATCGGAGGAGCAAAATACAACATTTGCACATCTACAGCGATGCATACATAGAGCAACCCGTTCAACACGTTAAAAACGACAGCGATCTTTTCCTCGCTGAAAACGCATGCACGGGAGGCATTGATCGGAACCCTTGACCTCTGCCCTTTCGATTATGTCTTTGTTCTTGTTCATTATCGAGACAAAGTCGCGATTGCATGATGACACATTCGCAAAAGTTCAAGTCTAAACCAAGCAATGTACCCGTCGACGTCGACCGTTCCTTGGAAATGACCGATTCAATGGACCCTCGAGCGGCCAAATTCTCGTGCATATACTTAGAATCCTTCCCGATTCCCATTTCCCATCACATCAGCTACTCTCTCTTTTTCCAGTCAAACTACGCTATATCGACCTTATTACGACTTAGATTAGTCTCGCAGACTGCCGCGTGTTTGATGGTCAAAGCGATTCCAAAGATCAAACGCTTGCGCATGCTTCGCTCGTTCTGTCATCGGTTTAACTTGAAAGGGCTAATTTCGTTGGCCAGAAGTAAGGCATTTTTTTCCGTAGGTCGGGTGTGAAAATTTCTCGGTTTTTGTAGGTTGCTATAGATCTCTGACTAATGAAACACCCTACGAATCTCGTGAATCACGATTTATGATTGGGAGTTTGGATATAATCGCGGGCAGGCTGGAAGATAAGTTGACAATTTGACACGTTGCAAAATCCAACTAAGTCGAGCCTGTTGAGTTACAGCCGAGGCTGGGCCAGTCAAGGACCAGATTAAAGACATGATAATGGGCCAAGGCCCAAGGCATGGATTTGGGCCTTGGCCCTTCCTTCTTTTTTTATTGATCCAATAAAAAAGAAAGAAAGAAGGGCCAAGGCCCAAATCCAAGCCGTCTTTCTTTTGTTTTTTGCTCTTTTGTGGGGGGATCGAGTGCAATTTGTTGTGGATTGCTTCGTCTTGAATATGCAATGTATGGATCTCAGCTCCATTTCAACCCTAACTTGACAAGTTACATGTTCTTTCTTTTGTGTTCATCAAACATTGAGTTGGTCATAGCTTTTTGCCCCTTCGGCATATCATGATGCGTAAGGTTTCGAATACACAGACGTCGATATTGTATGAGCGATGATCGACACTTACGCACGGACCTTAACTCGTCCGAACATCGATCAACTCCCAACAACTCTACATGCATGGTTGAAGGTAAGAACTATTTCTTTTATGGGATAATGACTCAAATAATCCCTGAACTTTAACCTAATAGTTAATATGGTTCTTGAACGTTTAATTTATTTAATATGATCCCTGAACTTTTGGTACATATTCAATGTAGTTCCTAAACTTGAATAAGTAAAAGGACTACATCAAATATTTAAATATAGTTTAGGAACTTCATTGAACATGCACTAAAATTCGTGGACCACATTAGACATTGGGTTAAAGTTCAGGTATCACATTGAACAAATTAAAAGTCCAGGAATCATATTACATATTGGACAAAAGTTCAAGAACTGTTTGTGTCATTTTCTCTTGTTTTATCAACTTCAGCTTTTGACAACTCTTTTTTTTTTCATTAACGAAAATAGCTATTACCATTCAAAGTCTTATCGCTATTTCGTCTCATTTCAAGAACTAAGTCTCGAATGAAACAATTGAAACGGTAAGTCTCGAATCCAATTTCTACTTAGTGCAAACATAAAGTTAGACCATATCAAAGTAGTTCCTTGCGAATTCTGCTACGTCCATATAATGTGTGAAAAAACGAAGAAAAAAAAATGAAATGACTTTGAGAATCATCAATAGTGTAGTTGGGATACAATCAATACTTTGATGAGAGCATTCCAATCTGAAGAGGGAAGGTCTAGAATCGAGAAGACAAATGGACCAAAAATACGGCATGCAATTTCGTCGGCGAGAGATCATCGTGCCTTTGTTCCAATCGAACGGCCAGCAATAGCACACAGGGAGGAGATGAGCTGCCCCATCAGGAGCGATCTCCACCGTGTGATCTCGTGGGTCGGCCGCAGTCGTCCTTCGCCCCCCCCACGTGCTCGCCCTCCATCTCTCCCCGCCTACGTGGCCTTCTCCGAAACCAATGGAACGGGTCGCACTCCTGGGTCAACCCACGACAAATTGTTATAAATAATAAAATATTTTTTTATTAATTAATTATTTCAAATAATACAAATGATTATTTTAAAAAAATATATGTTTCATTTATTTCGCTGGAATGAACGATTTAGAGAACATTTTTATAAAAATGATTACTTGTATCGCTTACAAAAATAAATGAACGAGAAATATTAAATCATCCAGGAAAATACTTAGATATAAATTGTTGTAGACGATAAAAATATTTTTCATCGATTAATTATTATAAACGATATAAATGATCATTTTTAGGAAAATATTTTTCAAACCATTCATTTTACGCAAAACAAACGGAGTATAAAATACCCATAATGTCCGCTCAATCATGATCCAATTAAAGCTTATGGTGTGTTTATTTCCCGGAAAACTCAAGATTTGAAAAATAATTTATGAAAAATAATTAGTTATATCTCCTAAAAAAAGTAGTCAACATAAAATGTTTTCAACTTGATAATAATTCACGCCTACTAATATTTGTGCATGATGAAGATATTCATTTATTACATGCGATCATTTTTCGAAAAAATATTTTTTAAATTTTGAGCCTTCCATGAAATAAATGCACTCAGTTATGAGTTTATTTTTTAAACGAACGATCGAAAATATCGTTATCATAAAAACTTATCATCGGCGTAAATTTTGCGGATGATCAGGCTCGAGTTAGACATATGGACAGATCTTTAACGCGTGCTGTCCATGCCTTTAATGCTAAAGAACATATTATTCCTGTGCTCTCTTTGGACAGCCCAAGTACTAAATTAACGACGTGTCCAAACCTCGTCCTCCAACTAGCCAACCAACGAAGGAGATGGCGAACTTACAAGAACGCTGCCGATAGTTGGCCTTATTTACGGCAGTGCCACTGGTAGGTTGGAACTTGGAACTGGAGTGTCTTGGCTTGGCCAGAGCTGTTGGTGCTTTTTGTTTAGAATTCACTTCACTTTCCATAAGATGTACATCTCGTGGAGCTCTTCAATGGTTGCGACAGGGAAGAGGACGGTTGCAGAAATGAAAAACTGTGTGCAGGTGACCGAGAGAGAGAGAGAGAGGAAGAGGAAATGCGGCAATGTTTGAGACGACGATGTGACACTCCACTTTCATTCAATCGGAACAAAGTCTGCCACACTGCGAGGCGGTCCTGGTGACGTTGAAAGCGGGAGCTGCCCTTTTTTCCTCCGCCCTAAGAAGCTTATATTAGGAAAATTCATTCCCCGATCAACAAATTCGAAACACATTCGATCAACGCAGAAAACATGCCCACTAACCATCAACTTATATTATCAATCGTACAGGCAACATATCCAGTATTGCCACGGATTAAATGTCACTTTGCACTTGAGAGTGATCTTTGATCGTCTTTCGTACCTACTTGCGTTCCGAAGAAAACCAGAGAAGACGTTATATCGAAGAGGTGTGTTATTTCGCATATGTGAAAAATCACGTTGGTTTTCCAATGGAGGTCTACTATTTGTAGTAAGAGGCAAATAACCATCTTGTAGGCCTTGTGGTTCATGGGTTAGGTTTGGCCCATCTTGGACGGCCCACCCATTATGCATTTCATTTCCCACTTGTCCACGATGGACTAAACACAACTCTCTTCTTTGCAAAGTTCATATTGACAAATAATCCGTATGACCAATATACTACAAGAGCTTGTTGCTATACATCTATTAAGAATATGTAACAGCTCAAATTGGGCATTATTCAAAGTAGAATTAGTATGCAGTTTCGAAGATTACATACTATTGTCTCGAAGATTGCTTAAGGCTATATATCGACCTTAATAGTCGACACACTTTTTGCTCTTAGTCTTTTGTAATGAAACAACATGTTGTTTTATGTAGATTCCTTCTTCTAATTCTTCATTGAGGAATACAGTATTTACATCCATTTGATATAATTCAAGATCCATATTAACTATTATTGCCTAAATAAGACAAATAGAGGTAAATCTAACCACAGGGGAAAAAGTTTCTTCAATGTCAACTCCTTCCTGTTGATTATATCCTTTCGCCACAAAGCGAGCTTTATACCTCTCTACTGAGCCATCAACCTTACGCTTTATTTTAAGAACCAACTTATTTTTAATGGTTTTGCGTCCTTTTGGAAGATCAGTCAATTCCCAAACTTGGTTTGATCTTAATTACTACATTTCTTCTTTCATTGCATGCATTCATTTTTCTTTATCAAGGCACATTAGAGCCTCATTCACATTTTTTGGCTCATTTTCATCTTGTGGGGCAATCATAAAAGCTTCTCCTTCAATGTCAAAACGTTAACGGGAAATCCTATTACGGTTTGACTGTCATATGGAATACTGTACTCCTAATGATTCACCGTGCTCCCACTCGAATTAAATAATGGTGGTGTTGTCTCATTAGGCGGTTGCAATTGAGACTAATTTGCACTCAACTTCCCACTTGTCACAATGCTCCCACTAACTTCACTATCACGATCCACATATTCGTATAGTGAGTAATCTCCACCTATTTCACCCCTTTTAGGAAATTCATTTTCTAAGAATGTGACATCCCATAATTCAAATTCAGTTATACTTCCGCTTTCTTGCTCACCTATGAACACATACCATTTTGAGTGCTCTGAGTATCTTATGAAAATATTCCTTTTGCCTCTTAGGCCTAATTTTCTGTACTTGTGAGACGACTAACGAGTATAGGCAGCACAACTCCAAGGTTTTAAAATGCTTAAATTTGGCTTTTTGTTTGTCCATAACTCATGTGGAGTAGAAGTAACTGATTTAGAAAGCATATGATTAAGTATATAGGCAACAGTTAACAAAGCATCATCCCAAAAGGTAATAGGTAAGTTAGCTTGTGCTATCATCGACCTAACCATTTCATTAAAGTTCTGTTTCTCCTTTCTGCAATACCATTTTGTTAAGAAGTATGTGGAATAGTCAGTTGCCTTTCTATTTCCTTTTCATCACATAAATTTTTGAACTGATCAGATAGATATTCTCAATCTCAATTGGATCTCAATGCTTTTATTTTTTCATCTAATTGATTTTATACTAAGCTCATAAATCTTTTAAAGCAACTTAATGCTTCGGACTTATGAGAAATCAAATCGACATGTCCGAATCGAGTATGATTATCAATAAATGTAATGAAATAAATAGCTCCGTGCATTGCTCTTACCACAACTGTCTGTATGAATTGATTGGAAAGGAAACTCAGTTATTGTTCTTTTTCCAAATAGTTTCTGCGTTGTTTTTCCTTCTAGATAATGCTCGCATATGGGCAAATCAATCTTTTTAATATTACTCAACAAGCCATCTTTGGCTAATCTATTCATTCTTTGTTGGCCAATATGGCCAAGTCTAGCATGCTATACATTCACGTCATTCTCATAGGAATCAAAGGATGTAAATAAGGAATAACTAACATTAACTTCACAATAGTTAACATTTTGTTACAATGAAATCATCGAAAAAATATCCATAACCATAATAACTTGTACCTAAAGACAAGTTTACACCATTGTTATGGAAGTTTATATTAAAACTGAGTCTTACTAAAATCAATACTGAAACGAAGTTTCGACGAATTTTTGGAGTAAATAACACATCATGTAGGAACAATGTGTGTCCACCGCGCATTAGTTAACAGGTGCCAATGCCTCTTACCTCCACTCTAGAATTGTTTCCTACATATATCTACTTCGTTTCTTCTAGAACTAGTCAGAACTCCACGAAGGCATTTCTGTCCTTCTCTACATGGTCTGTGGCTCCCGAGTCTACAGTCCACAAAAGATTAGATTCAGTTAGAAATATTGAACTAGACATATAAGTAGCACTCTCAAGAATGTTAAGCATTTCTACCTTCTTTGGCTTGCCACAATCATGAGCAAAATGATCCTTCTTATCACAGTTGTAACATTTCACCCTTGAAATGTTCTTCTTGAAAGGACGTTTTCCTTTCTCCCGTTGGTTGAGCCTTAATTTCTTCCTCGAAAGACTTGCTCCCTTGCCTTTCTATTTCTTTGACCCAGCAGGGTGCTTTTGCTTGGAGCCCGAAACTCTATGCGAGCTAGAACCAGCAAAGTAAACATCCATTTCTAGCTTAACCAACAAGACGCGATCCGCTTCCAGCTCAAAATGTCACATAGCATCCTCGAAGATCTTAATACCCTCATTGTAGGTTAAGTGGATCTTCATGTGCTCCCTGCTTTGAGATAAGGAACGGATTGCTGCTTGCACTTTCTGTTCATTAGTAAGCATGTGACCACTATTCTTCAGCTCACTTATCATATTCGACATCTACCTCAAATACTATTTCATGATCTTTCCATAAAATATCTTATATGAGTCAAAGCGAATAGTGAGTTATCTTAATTTGGTCACAGAAGTTCGATCAAATCTTGTTACCAATGCAGCCCACATGTCTTTAGCGTTATCAAAACGTTTGAACTCTCGCATGATATCATTATCCATGCTGCTTAGCAACGTAATGCAAGCAAAAGAGTTCTTTATTTTCCACACAGTAAAGGCATTTTTATTCCTTTTGTGCTAGGCAGCAGTAGTCCCATTCTCAGGTTCTTCCATAACATGATTAAGAGCTTCGAGTTCTTCTTACTTTTCCAGCATTTATTGAATTTTGAGATTCCAAATCTCATAATTGTTGCCATTCAATTTCTCTCCCTTATTAAGTTCAGCCGCTATGTTCTTAGTTGCTGAAGCCATTGTATATTAACATTTCAAATACATACGCACTAATTATTAATGCCTATCTTGATACTTCATCAGCATCATAATTATATAAACTAATCACATTAATGAATAATTTCACAAAAAGTTTTAGAGTCGACAGGTCACTATGTTCTCAATCATCATCTAAGAATTCTAATTTAAAATTATCATTAACATAATCATTTATGTAAAGAAAAAATTTAGTTCTTCAAAAGTTACAGAAACTTTTAAGAACTTCTCACATAACATACCATATAATATGGCAATATCAAATAAAAGGCCACAAATTTGCATAACCATATATTTCATAACATAGTTACGAATATTCTAGAACATGTAATATCAACTTGAAACATATACACAAGTAATTCCAAATCCTAAAGGAACAACATCAAGTGTACTTATGCAATACATAGACAGGAAAAGACTCATGAAATTCCTTAGGGAATTTCATTGTCTTTGGCACAAAAATAGAGGCTCCTAGAAAACCCCTAGATTCTGGCCACGATTTTCTTCGGGACCCATTCAATGCAAAGGTTGACGTTCTCCTTACCCCGACTCTTATGAACTCTTTCAAGAAATGCTCCATAAACATCTTATAAGTCGGATCCTCTAAGGTTTCCCTAACCTTATAAAGCATCCTTCCCAACTCCTCAGGAATAGTGCATTTTAGGGCTCTGATCATTACATATTTTGGCATTATGAAACCGTTCCAAATGATATATTGTATCATTTTGTTGACCTTGATGATATGTGTCATCATGTCATTACCAGCGTCCCATCGATAAATAGTTAACTTGATTCTAAGTTTTTCAAGCCTTTCATTTTGAGTTGCCGTTCTTGGGATTATCGGAGTGCGTCTCGTATGTACCATTGTTCCTGCAATGAATGCGGAACAAAAGAATTACTCATAATCTATGATACATTAAGATAGGGAATGTTTATTCATATATATGTGACCGAACACTTGTATTTTGAAAACCATAGAGAAATACTAGAGAAAATGCCAAAAAATATAACCCAAAGTACGCATATATAGGGTTCATCGTGCATTTTCACATTCATAAGTGCAGCAAACACGTCATACGAATATACCATAACGTAGAGCATTCCGATATGAACACGTTGATACTAAAAACGCCCAAATCGGAGTTCAAATGAGCTTGTACAGGCCAAAAAATCGTGTTGGGGTCATTCTGACTGGTCTAAACCGGTCCGACAGCTGACCGATTAACGGTCAATCAAGTTTGGTCAACAGTCAACCAGGTCGGGTCCAGTCAAGATCTGGGTCAATCCGGATCCACACATCGCTGACGTCATGGATGACGTCAGCGACGGAGGTTACGGTACCGTACACACCGCTTCGCCACAGCTGCGCCTGAGGGCACGTGCGGCCTCCTCCAGCGACGCGCTGCCCCTCATTTTGCTCGTCTTGACGAGCACTTTCTGTCTGTGTAATCCAAATTGAGTTTTGACGAAAAAATCAAATCGAAACATACATGAACAATATGCTAACATGAAGAAAATGAGCCAAAACGAGACCGAAACGAAAAACATGCGGTATACACTTCAATTTCAGAGACCATACACATGCATGATCAGGAAACAAGTAAACGGGCTCTAATACCAATGTTGGGAAAACTCATTCCCCAATCGACATTTTCAAAACATATTCGATCAATACGAAAAACATGCCCAATAACCATCAACTTGTATCATCGATCGTACAGGTATATCATATAATGAACATACCCAGTATTGCCACATATTAAATGCTACTTTGCATTTGAGAGTGATCTTCGATTGTCTTTCGTACCCACTTGCGTTCCGAAGAAAAATAAAAAACAATGTTATATCAAAAAGGTGTGTTATTTTGCATATATGAAAAATCACATTGATTTTTCAAAGGGAGTCTATTATTTATAATAAGAGACAAATAATCACCTTGTGGATCTTGTGAATCATGGATCGGGTTTGGCCCCTTTTGAACTATCCACCCATTACGCCTTTCAGCTCCGTCCATCCGCGCTTCGGAGAGCCCAAGGGGCAGAGTGGCGCGTTCTTCAAACTGATTGATTATACGCCAAAAAAGAAAAAAGAACGATGACTCTGTCCTAACGAAGACCGTCGCGGCACTCTGCGCTTTCACCTTCCCCGCCGTCTGCAGAAGAAGAAAAAAGGAAAAAGAAAAAGGATGGAATCTGACCTCAACCAGAGACGACCCTCTTGGTCAAATTCTCGATATTGAAATATATAATACGAACAAGGAGTGGGAAAGGTCATGGTATCCTATAACTCGTCTGAAAATATCCACAGTGCAAGGGGCGAATGATGTGGAGGGACCGTGTTCACTTACTTGCAAAGAAGAAATAAATATCCAAGGCAATGATAGAGACAGACCCTTTTGTTTAGTCTTCTTTTTTTTGTTCCTTTTTTTCCCAATTATTTAAAATTTGGAATATCTAATTGGTGGAATGGTTGTTCGTGATGTTTTTGGAAGAAAGTTATCTTCCCATATCAGGCAAGTTCTCTCTCGCTTTCTCTCTCTGTCATCTGGGTTTGTTTTTTAGTTGCGATTTCCGGTCTTGATAGGTCACTTGCATGAGGAATCATGTATATTGAATGCGGCAAAGGTCAGGCTGAGTAATTGGGCTGTATGGAACTGCCAGCTGAGAAAAGATTTGCATTTTCTGTTTCTGGGAATGGAGAACTGGGTAGGAGACAGTCTGATAAGCTTTTGATGCCGGAGGATCGTTTTCTTGATCCATATATGAAGAACAAGTGGCCAGAGACCTCTTCGCGCTCTTCTTTGGATAATATGGATGAGAAAGATCCGAGGGCTTGTGTGACATCCTCTTGTTCCGAGCCTCCCATTACTGCTGGGAATGCTAACTTTAGTGTTCAGGATGCGAGGCCCGTGGTCGAGGAGTTGACGGTGGAGAATATGCATCAGATGGCTTTGAGTAGCGGCCATATTGTTTTTAGGCAACGCCAGCTACAGCATCTTCCTCAAATGCTGAGTAGAAGTCTTGGCTCCCAAGATAGCTCTCCAATGATGGCAAGGGTCAGTGAGGAAAATGTGGGAATGCCTTCGCATTTACCGGTTCAAAAGCCTTTACTGATCCGGGAAATCGATGAGCAGATGTTATCCAGTGAACAATCTAGGGAGGCTGAGAAAATCGTGAAGGGAAAGGGGATTTTCAGCTGTTCCGCTGACATGGTTAAAAACTGGGAACCTGAGAAGCTGATTACTGAAGCTAAAGTAGTTTCTCCGGCATCATTGGAAGTGATTCCAAGCACCGACAAGCCTTCACTGCATGGTGTCGATAAGTTTGGACTGGGAATTTCGCATGATGGGACTAACTTAAGAGAGTTGCTCATTCCGGGGTACCGCAAGATAAACAAACTCGAGAGCTTGCAATTGTTCAGGCAGATAGTAGAGTTGGTGGCTTTGGCTCATTCACAAGGTGTCGTTTTGCTTGATTTAAGGCCTTCCAGCTTTGTTTTGCTTTCATTGAACAAAATCAGATATATCGGTTCATCGGCCAACAGAGAGGCAGCAACTGTCCTTAATCAGGATTTGAAAAGGAAAAGGCCGTGGAAGCAGGGTGAGCTACCTTTTTGCGCCTCAGGTGAAAAGCAACACAAACTTGGTCAAGACACAAAAGCTCTTTCATATCGGCAGTTCAGCTCCAGTCAAGGCTTTGGAAGCCAGATACTTGCTGAGTTAGATCCTAATGTCACGGGTTGTCCAGAATCAACACATACCGTTGGGCCACGTAATACAAACTCGAGCCACCAAATTCGATCTGTTCTGTCTCAGTTGGAGGAGAGATGGTATACTAGTCCAGAGGAGCTCACTGAAATGGGCTGCATTGCTGCATCTAACATATACAGCCTCGGCATCCTACTTTTTGAGGTATAGATACTATTTTGTCAATTTGAAGCTCGCACACTTTCAATTTATGGCACATTGTTCCGTAAATTTCCATCCAGTCTATATCCATGCATTGAGCCACCTTAACACAAACTTCTCTGTCTTGGTTGAACTAATGAAGATTGTTTACCTGTTGGAGATTGCACCTAGTACGGATAATAGTGGTGTCATTTCACTCGACAAAGGATCAGAGATCACCTTGCTTGCTTGGGAACCCATATTTATTGATGCTCGTCATTTGAGTTTTGAGTTTTTGGCTTTTGTCAATGAATGAGCTGCCTTAACTTAAAGTGGAAAAGGAAAATATTTGCTCTCCAGTAGGAAAAAGATAATGGCCATATCTTCTCCCTGCTAAATTCCTCTATGACCCAGCTTACGTATGATCTCGGCCTGACATCAATCAACAGAAAAAGTTTAGTGGATGAACATCTCCCTTGCTTTTTAGTCATTGTGATTCTTTTCTATGATAAAACTCAGATTGCATGTCTTTTGAGGGGCGCTATTTTGGGACATAAGAGTCCGTACTAAATTTAGCTGTTTGTCTCAGTTGCTCTGTTGCTTTGAGTCATGGGAAGCTCAGTGTGTGAGAATGTTGGACTTGAGTCACCGGATTCTGCCGCCAAGTTTGCTTTCGGAGAACCCAAAGGAAGCTGGGTTTTGTCTTTGGCTTCTTCATCCCGAATATGATTCCCGTCCAAAGACGAGGTAATCTCCGAGTACTGCTTTGTTCATGGCATTATGAATATGGAGTCTCGTAAATGTTTAAGTAATAGTTTGAGGTATTAAGTAAATGTTTAGATCCTTACATATGTTGTCCTAGTGAACCTAGCACCCAACACCTGTGGTTCAAAATATTTTGTCATCTAGAGATTCAGAACCAATAAGAATTCTGATCTTGCCCCTAATATAGCAATGACATTCCCATCTTTATTGCCATAATTTAAATTGTCACTGCAGATTAAGTGGTCGTGACTGAGTATCTTGCAAGTTCATTAAATGCTCCCATTTTGATCTAGCTCTGAAGCTGAGTGTTGCACATGGTTTTGTTAGCGAGTGATATGAGCTCACATCATGACACTCTGCACACCTATTAATGTCTGCCCTTTTTGCTCCATTATTCCATGGCTGGAAGGGGAAGGAAAGGAAGATCGCTTATGCTTTTGTTGTAATGCATTCTTGGTGAGTATGTTGATCACCTTCTATTCACCTAATCCTACTTGGAGGTAAAAAATTACGAATTGATCCATGAATTTGACCAAGAAATATGCGCTGAGAGATGCAGCTTCTTCAGTGGTATATGCTAATTTTAATCTCAAATTGCTTGACCACCCAAGAAAGGCTTTTGACCTGGTTGGCTCTCAATATTTTTTTTTTACTTTTACCTTCAAGCCGGTGTTTTATATTTTTTCTCCAAATAAGCAACTACAAATTGAAATTCAAAACGATTAGCTTTTTCTTTTCTCACCAGGGAAATCCTACAGTCGGAATTATTACGTTCATCAAAATCACATGAATTGCACCAAAATGAACATCCAGGGATATCTACCAGTGAAAATGATGCAGAATCAGAGCTATTACTTCACTTTTTGGTTTCACTTAAAGCGAAAAAATTGAAGGATGCCACCAAGTTAGCAGAAGATATAAGACACATCGAAGAAGATCTTAAAGAAATGGAGAGAAGATCCTATTCATTAACCTCCTCTTTGCATAGTGAGATGCCGACAGAGTTCCTTTCTGAAAATCTCATGACTTCCGGAATTCTCAGGAGACCGTACCCGCTCCCAACCGGTGAAACAAACTTGCCAAGAAATTTAAGGCAGCTTGAGGATGCTTACTTTTTTGTGAGATCTCAGTCACAAACTAGAAGAAGCTCTGCGGCGGCACATCCTGACGAAGGATTGCTAAGCAATCGAGAGAGATGGTCTGGGGTATGGCATGTAAATCAGGACCTCAGTGTCAAGCAAATGCCATCTGATCTTAAAAAAGAATTTTATGACGGTTTATGCAAGTTTGCTCGGTATAGTAAGTTTGAAGCACGGGGAGCATTGAGAAGCGGAGATCTTCTGAATTCTGCAAATGTGATTCGATCTATAGGCTTTGACCGTGACGAGGATTATATTGCAGCTGCTGGTGTGTCCAAGAAGATAAAAATCTACGAGTTTGCTGCTCTTTTAGATGACTCAATTGACCTACATTATCCAGCAGTTGAGATGTCAAACAATTCAAAGTTTAGCTGTGTTTGTTGGAACAGCTACATGAGAAACTACCTGGCTTCAACTGATTATGATGGCACAATTAAGGTGTGTGAAGCATAATGAATTCAGTTTTGTTGATTCTATGCATCATTTGACGGTTCCTTCTTGATTATGACGACTAGGAACTCTATGCATTCCATCTAAATGTATTCTTATTTGAAGTACCAATTTAGTGATGAGATGTCCGTCTCGTGAAAGTTCCCTGCAACATCAAATTACTGTAAAAAACTATCTATGAACCTGGTATTACTCTCTTGTCTGACTAGACATTTGACTAGATTCTATAGAATATATCATTAAACGGTTCCTTCATAATTATGATGACTAGGAACTGTATGCATTCATGGACATCTAAATGACCTCCTGTTGTGGGAACCGATTTAGTGTTGAGATGTCTGTCTCTTGGGAGTTTGATGAAGCAGCAAATTACTGTTAAAAACCATATGCGAACCTGGTATTACTTTCTTGATTCTAGTTGTTAGACTTACAAAATTTAGTGCTGTGAGTTCCAAAAGGAACTGATGTGAACAGCAATCAAAATGTTTGGTCCTGGTTATTCGCCATCCTAATTCTGCATATGATTATTTTAACATTGATTGAACCTAGATATGGGATGTGGGCACTGCTCAACGATTTTCACAACATATGGAGCACCAGAAGAGGGCTTGGTCTGTTGACTTCTCTCGAGCAGACCCTACGAAGTTTGCGAGCGGCAGTGATGATTGTTCTTTGAAGCTGTGGGCAATCAATGAGGCATGCCATTTTTGTATCTATTTTAACATTCTTTTTTCCATACAGTAGTATAATATCTTCTTGAAAAAGGGACATAATCTTCTCCCTAGTTACAATTTATGCATGCTTGAAAGCTTCCATAGAAAAGAAGCTTGGACTGAGTCACATTAGGGGAATCAGACTGGCAAGGAAATTCAGTATACTTTATGAACTCGGTTGATCATTCTTGGCCTTTAAAAGCCCCGTTAATATTTATTGAAGTTGTAACCATAAGTTCAAGCAGCGTAGACGCAGATTCTTGCTTTGACTTTTAGTTAATTTATCGTCTTGGAATTTTATGTGAGGATTTTCTAATTCAAAAAGGAAGAATGAGGTCATTAATGTGATTTTCTGCAGAAAAACTCGGTCGGCACCATTTGGAACCCAGCCAATGTCTGCTGTGTTCAGTTTTCTCCTCACTCGACTAATCTGTTGGTTTTCGGATGTGCTGATAACAAAATCTATTGCTATGATCTTCGGCACACTCAGATTCCTTGGTGCACTTTAGCTGGCCATGGGAAAACAGTCAGCTATATTAAGTTTTTGGATTCTGAAAGCATTGTCTCTGCATCCACGGACAACACCTTAAAGCTGTGGGATCTAAAGAAGGCGAACTCAGATGGGTTGTCCTCAAATGCTTGCACCTTAACATATCGGGGTCATACTAATGAGAAGGTTGCTTTCTCTACACTATATCTATTGACATGTTAGAGCATACGATTGGTTCCATTATCTTAAGCATGAGCTTCTGGTTTTGCAGAATTTTGTTGGTTTGTCCACTATGGATGGATACATAGCATGCGGCTCAGAGACTAATGAGGTACGCTACTTTGGTCTCAGCTTTTGTGTGTACGGTGTGTATTCTTAGATAACTAGTGAGTAAATTGGTTACAAAACTGCCAAATTTCATGAAAGAAGTTCAAAATCAGCAATAAGCTGTTGAAAGTTAGATGTCAATGGTTACAGTGCTTGAGACTCAGATTATGGTGTTCTAATTTATTTGTGGACCATTATAAAAGCAAAGGGGATGGAAATTTCGGTATTTCTGCTGCTATTAATGATAAGTGGTGTTATTTTACTCTGTTCATGTTCGTAGTACACCTATTAAGATTACCCGAACTTTTATTATTGGACCAAGATGCATTTTATTCAGCTGGACAAAGATAAGCCACCTAGGAGAGAGTCATCCTTTTCTAAGAGATTTCTTGAAGGAAAAAACAGAACTATATCAATGAACCAATTGGAGTCCTTGTTAGAGGTCTGTACTGTCTAAACCCAGGTTTTATTTTGATGTTTCCTTTATTTGACATTCTCCTGGCAGTCTCCAAAGATATTCTAGTGTAATATTGTGAAAACGAAGAGTAAGCTGACTAAATACAATCAGTTGTTTTATCAGGTTTATAGTTTCTATAGATCCCTACCGATGCCAATCACTTCTCATGCATTTGGATCTTCTGATCCCATTTCTGGAATCAAGATTGGCAATGATGATGGTAATTTCGTTTCGAGTGTTTGCTGGGGACAAAAGACAAATATGGTTGTCGCTGCCAATTCTGCTGGAAGTTTGAAGATCTTGCAGATGGTTTGAGTTAAAAAAAAAAAATAGTTTTGATTCAAGTGTTTGCTGGGAACGGAAGACAAATAAGATTGTGGCTGCCAACTCTGCTGGAAGTTTGAAATGTAGCGGATGGTTTGAGGGGGAACACATGATTTTCTCTTAACAGTCCTCAAGACAAACCTTTTGGATTGGCTGGTAAGTTCGCCTTGTGACACGCAAGCTGTCTCGGGAACACAAAGATAGAGAAAATATAAATGGCTGATCTAGCAGCACTTCAGTTTCTGTTAATTTGTACGATGTAGGAATACGAAGCAGGACAGCATGAGGCGATCAATAATCTGATCCTGGCACAATCACAAGCTATAACTTTCTTGGGGTGGCTTAACAAAATGTGCATGTAGCAGGGCTTCTGTGATAGAGAGAGCAAGTGATATCTGATGACTATTTTCATGCTGCAGTTTCTGAATCTGATATTGATTGGTTGCTCGTTGGCAATCGTGCTCTTTCTACTTCATGAGAAGCAGTGGGGGTTGGCTCAGGTATGCTGTCACTTGATGTCTTCGAGACTTTGATCTAGGCGACATCACTATAGTTTCATATCATCCGATTGACTATGGTTTTTTTCTCAGTAGATGACTGTCTCACTGCTCATCATTTCAGTTAAGGATTCTAAGTTTTGACCCAAAAAAAAAGTCAGGGATTCTAAGTATCTTTTCTCATAGCCCATAATCAATAAGTTGCAACCCTTGAGCGTTTTACATAGTTCAACATGTTACAAGCTTTTAATGTGAAGAAAGATATTTTATGAACCTATGATCATATAAACCACTGCAAACTGATGATTGATTTTTTATGTACAAATTTCAGCATGGCAGGAGCAAAGAAAGGAACCCGAGTTGTTTTTGAACTTGTTTACTTTTCGTTGGTGACAGTCTATACTCCATAATTTTGGTCAAGGTGATAAAAAGGTTCCATCGCCAGTTGCTGTTGGAAAAGAGTTATTCATCGCTATCTGCATCTAAAAAAATGAAGCTTCATTTGTGAGGAATTTTGGATTCTCTAATTATACTTGGTCTTGCTTCATCCTCTACTCCATGGACGAACATATGAAATGATTGGAATTGATTAGTGATAGTGACATTTCTCTGAGGGATGGAATTTCTTAAACCCCCAAGAGGGTGACAACAATGGTGATCCTACTTACTAATTCAGGCATGAATCCATCTCACTCAAATACCGTCATGCCAAGGATTGGACAAGTGAAGGATTCGTGGATACATGAAGCTTAGGCTTTCTTTCGGGTCCGTTTGCCATAATTTTATATTTTGCTGCAGATTTGGATGGAACAGAAATCTATTTGTGCGGTTGTTTTGGCTCATATCTCCTTGAAGATGGCCATCTGGAATGCAGACTTAATCCTCGTCGAATTTCTCAAAGCATATAATAGTATGGCCTTTCAGATAACAGGGTTTTCAGCAGACTATTTGTTTACGATAGCTTGATGTCTTTTCGCGCTAAGCTAGTAAGTCTTTCACCCCGGTTTGGAGAGAGCTGTGCTACAAAGTTTCTTGGGAAAAAAGACTGGCTCAGGAGACTTTCAGCTAGGCGAGTGCAGTTCTTCTTCGCTCTCAGCTTGAGGTGAATATACAGGGACCATCTTAGAGTGTGCAATGTAATTTTATTTTTTTGTTCTTTACATTATTCTATGGTTTTCTTTGTGAAAATCCAACTCGTAGTCGTTTTTATACTCGAGATATCTTGATGCATCAAGAATCTTTCCTTGTTCACCGTTTAGAAATACAGCTGGTCTTGCTCTCCAGCTGCAAAATCATGTAAGTGATCACATTATGAACTACAATTTCAAATGACGTGTGGATCGATCCTCAATCACCTCTCTTTTTCCAAGCCGTCAAATTTAGAGACATTTCTTCACGCCGCAACTCATAGATCGCTAGATAATATACCGGAAGTTCAGTGGACTCAAACTGTGCTTCATTCGACGTGTTTCATATGATCCGGAACATGCAATTGGTCATGTCTGTTCGAACTACGTCAGGGGTATGGTTTCTCGCCCTCGTCCTATGTTGTAAAGTTTTTCTCTGCAACGAAATCACAATCTACGCTCATCACAAGTTTCGCAACTAGACGACACCAACTTTGGTGCAAAAACTAAAGTCAAGCCACCTTGTGTGGTTCATTGCTTTGCTCCTGTTCTTCTTCCTGATCTCCATCACTTACTAGGAATCAACTGCAACTGTTCAACAGATGGAAATGAAGGTTACTTGGATGGTACAGGTTGGTGCACCTACCGAATGCGCTCCATGATTCATTCCGCATAACAGATTTGTGGTCGACAGTATGAGTAAGCACTATTTGGTTGGCTGCACTTATTTATGCTAATGTTGATCCTATGGTCTAGAGATAGTCAGAGACATGTAATTATGTTGCCTTACATTTGGTTGTGTGCTGATTCAAATTTCCGAGACCAATGGGTCATGAGTTTGCAAAATGAGCAATGTTATGTGATGCAAAAACAAGTGACCGAACAATAAAACAGATAGAATAAGACAATAAGAAGGACACAAGATTTTATGCGGTTCGGTCGATATGATTTACGTTTATGGGGAGAGGAGCAAAAAAATTCCATTATCGATCAAGCCATAGAACGAATATTACAACCATACTCAAGTCATTCAAACACTCTCAGTGTTTCCCAACCCTTATTACATCTAATAAGTCATATAGTATTTAGCCTTACATTTTCCTCACAAAATAATCTCAAAATCTCACGAAAGAATTCACAAATCTCACTCACAATGTTTAATTGGTTTCCGCACTAAAAGCTCTCAAAGTGTAATTCATGAAGAAGTCACCTCTCTAATACTCTTCATCATGAAGGCACTTCTTATATATAGAGACAAGAGCACGATCCAAACTAGAGAACCTACTCCAACTAGGAAACCATTCATATTAAAAGCTTCATTTTTTGACTCAAATTCGAGACATATTTTCAATGCTATGTACATTAAATTGCTGCTAAACTTGATTTACTTGATGACGTTGGCAATACATGGTGGACAGCTTTTTAGCAGTATATCATGGCAGTCCATACCATTGCGCTAGCGAAACGATTGCCAAGAATGCTTGTGAGGGTCTCCATTTGGCCTTGCCTGATAAAGATGCTGCAATGTGCAAGACTGTGAGCAAAAGCTCAAAGAGCGTCAAACATTAGATCGACGATTCGACCGCGGATCGAGAGAGTGAGAACTGCCTAGATGGGGCCGAATTCACATGGTCGCTTCGTCATTTATTGGCTTGACATCGACAAGTGGAGTGGACATAATCAAGAACCGTACGTTGCTCGATCTCGAAACGCAGCCTCGCTTTCGCTCGATCACTCACTGACCAAAACCCTACCAACATTAAATTGGGTCTATGCAAAGTTGCAAACGGGTGGTTCATGTTGCTTTGAGATCTCTCCCTCCGTAATTCATGGCTCGGTTGGGATCTCAGCAGTAATTGGTGGAAACATTGTATGGTGGGATTTTTCTTTTGTGAACCCACCAACCTTGTTCCTACCTACTCATACATTAAAGCATTAAATAGAGAGATGAAGCGCATGTGCTAGTGGTCCTGAATACTGATGAAGAAAACACTAATTGAAACTTATGTTGCGTGTCCAAGGTAAAAAAACGCTAAGTTGCAACTTGGGTTGCATGTCCAAGGAAATTATTTTCGTAAAAAAAAAATATTGAATGCCAAAAATACAAAAAAATATATAAAAAAAGGCTCAATTCCTTTAAAAAAATGCTAAATTTAACTCAAGTTCTAATTCGGACTCGAAATTTTTTTTATCTCATAAAAAACCACCAACTTTATCTCGGATCCAAATTCTGCCCTAAACTCTTTTTGTCCCATAAAAAAACACCAAGTTTAGATTGTGTACCAATTTTGGCCTTCGTCAAGTTTCCGTCAAGTTTTTGCTGAGTACACATGGAATAATATCATTGGACAAAAACTTGGTACCAATTAAAAGTTGGGACCTTTTTATCATACAACTAAAAGTTTGGCTATATTTCGGATATGACCTAAAGTTTGTGCTTTTATATAAGAAATAAATAAATTTGGGCCAAAATTAGAACCTGACCTAAAGTTGTTACTTTTTAAGAAAATTAGGCACCAACAAAAATAATATAAACAGTTCTGTTTATGTGAAGACATAATGTGGCATATGTTCCAGGACATAAGATGCAGATACTCTTGCAATTGCGTGGGCCTTTCGCAATGAAGAGGTTGACGTAAACGATAAGCACAGCAGCAATAATTCGCCTGTTAAATCACAAGCAGCACCTATTTTCTGTCTTGATCCCAGAATACGCCGTGTTAGCTTCAATGCGCGATTGACATTGTTGAAAAACCGAGTATCTAATTAATTCTTCTAAAAGTTTAAGTCATTCGAACGATACGCTCGTAACCAAAAAAAGTCGTCGAAAACAATATATACACGTGAAAGAAGAACGTGAGGAATCGAACTTGAGATTATATGTTAATGGCAATTTGTGAATAAGATTTTTCCTGTTTTGCCAATGCGCGTTCATGCAGTGTGGCGTCGCGACGAAGCTGTGACAGCACCCGTCACTACTTGGGTGGAAAAGCTCGTGGGAGAAAGGCGTGCATTTCAATATGCATTTTGCTTTGTTGTAATGGCATTGGCAATTACAGCAACATTCACATTAAAACAACAATGTTCGTTCATGTTGATGTAAACTGGTCCCCTCCCCTGCACGTACCTTGTACCACTAAGCATAATTCTCTTTAGCTACGTTTGATAGTCGAGATAAAATTCAGGATAGGATAAATTTTATCCTATCTCGTGTTTGGCGCCTAGCCAAAACAGGATAAAACCGGATATAAGAAAGATATAACCCGGATAAAATCATCCTATGGAAGAGGTGGGATAAAGGTGGCTAGGATTTCTAATATTTACATAAAAGTTATTTTTATTGAACAACAAACTTGTTAAACTAATAAAATTAAAATAATATATGAGTATCAATAATATTTGAATTTTAATATAAAAATTCAAAATAACAAAAATATAACAACAATTTCGTTTTTATTTATTCTTATTTTTATGTATATAATCGAATTTCTTTCTACGTTATGATATAAATTTCATATATATATATATATAAATTTAATATTTATATTTACTACATATTTTAGGTATATTAGTATAGTTTACTATTTAACAACAGAGAATGATGGAAGGCGAAAAAATAAACAAAAAAAGAGAGGGAAAAATAAAAAAAAAATGAGCAAATCAAAAAGTAGTAGGTAAGAGTGTGATGAGAAATTTTTATCGTGTCAATTTGTGTAATTTTTAGGTTCATTTACACTGATATGACATTCATAAAGAATAATAGATATGGTAATATGTAAAAATATCCAGCTTTATTACTGCGATTCACCAAACAGTAGATAGATTATATAGCAAATTCCTTAGATTTCATATCCTATTATATCTAAATCTATCATGATTAGAAATCCGGACGACCAAACGAAGTCAATGAGAACTAGGCACATGTCCCATATCCCCATGTGCTTTCTTTGGTTAGTCTATGATTTATGAGTTGGAGTGGGCCTCCATGTGTTCGTCTTTGTGTGGTTTCTGATCTAGGAGCGCTCGGTGATGATGTTGTCATCGCCGATACGCAAGTTGCTTTAAGTTTATTTTCAGTGTCTCTTCAGGAATTAGGAGTTCCAATTTGAACTCAAAAATGTCTGATTTCTGACACTGGTGCGGTAGCGCTCCTTCTCCCTGAGAGGGTTTGTTAATAACCAAGCTGGCTGATTTCTTGTTAGTAGAATAAATATGAGATTATACCCTAAAAATTTCCAACTTGTATTTTAGTCACATAAAACTTACTGTCACACGTGCACGCGATTATAGGTTGTGTTGTTCCAGAGCCGAGTTTCCGTGGAAACGAGTGCGACTCATTCATATTGGGATAACCGTCCAAAGAGTCCTAAACCTATTGTATGGCGGTCAATTCAATCTTGCACTTTTTAATTTAGCCAATTTAATCATAAATTTTTTAACCGTTTATCAATATAGTCCTTTCAACCGATTTTGGCTAGAAATCGTTTACATGGATGCTAGCTATCTTATGTGACACGGCTGGCGCTCATGTGGATGATTTTGCAATTATTTAAAATTTTTATGAATTCCTCCTTTTTCTTTTTTCTTTTTTTCCTATTTCCTTCCATCAGTCATCGGCCTCGACGGTGGCCGGCAGAGTTCACCGGCCACAGGTGATGGCTAGGATGCCCTCGCTCCGTGGCTCAGTGATGGCCAGTGGAGGGAATTAGGGGAAAAAATTATAAAAAGAAAGAAAAGAAAGGAAAAAAAAAGTCAGAAATTATTAAAAAAATTGCGAAAATCGTCCATGTCAGCGCTAAACATAGCGCTGACCATATCACGTAAGACGACCGACGTTCACGTCAGTAATTTCCAACAAAATTGGCCGGAGGGGCTACAATGACAAATCGTTAAAAAATTCATGATTCAATTGGCCATATTGAAAAGTCCACGACTGAATTGATTACCATACGATATGTTCGGGATTTTTTGGACAATTTTCCCATTCATAATTTGTCAGCCATGGATCGAGTCCACGCTATACTTTTTCCTGAACTTTTGTTTATTGTAATTATTGATGATAATATATCCTTTTTAGTAGACCGAACACTTTTTTAACAAATTTGCTTGAGTTTACAAGAAGGGAAGGTGTTAATTCTCACGAATATCCTTCGTACATATCTTTCCCCGCTAGTATTGACCTCGACAAGAGCAACATTTGGCCAAGCAATCTCTCCCTCTCTCTCTCTCTAAATTCTATATAAAGATCACCAACCGGGTAGTGCTATTTATAAAGAAACCTGCACAGCATCATCATCACACACACACACACACACAGATTGAGGTCGTGCAGGTGCTGAGGAGCCAGATATGAGCAGAGGGGCCATGGAGTCCGAGGCAGCCATGCCGATGCCCGCCTTGGGAGTCGCCAGAGCGAACGGCGGGCACCAGCACGCGGCCGACCGGTGCAAGAACTTCCAGATGCCGCTCCACTACCCGAGGTTCACCCGAGCTGACTACGAGGCCATGCCCGAGTGGAAGCTCGACTCCCTGCTCCAAGAGTACGGCCTCCCAACCGCCGGCGACATCCACTACAAGCGGAGCTTCGCCATCGGATGCTTCCTCTGGCCCAACTAGCGGCTCCCACCACATTCCGCGACAATGGTTTCGCAAACATTAGCTATCGTTTGTTTTAGGACAGTAGCACGTCGCTTTACATGAGCATGGTCCGGTCATGTAATCTTTGTTAATGCTTCGACTTAGAACTAAACAGGCACCTGAGCTGAGGGAGTCCGACAATCTAACTTCGGTGTCGTTTTCCAAATTAAATAACAATCGTCTCGTCGTGTCTCGATGAGCTATCTCTGCTCGAGGCTTTCGTCGTGCCTACGCGATGCCGACCGTCCATCGTTCTCGTCCAATGCAGCAATTTACATCTGGAATTGGCTGTCTTTCCATAAGCGAACGAACGTTTGACAAGATCAACATCCCAATCGGAACAAAGTCGCGTCGAATTCGAAACTGGGCTCGCGATCGGGGGGGCGCGGCGGTCACTGGGCCGGGCCTGCAGCGATTGGGCTCCATCGACGGAGAAGGCCCACGGCCCAGGGGCGCGCACGTTAGCGTCGGCGGCGCGGGATAGCGGGGGGGCCGGCCCACCAACCGAGTTCGGCCGAGTTGACACAGTGGTTGACGCTGGAAGACCCCGCCCGCATTTTCCTTCCCACGCGGAGAAGATTTTTTTCGCCCGACTTTCCCTCAAGTTTCTCGCTCGCTCGCTCTGCCCCTGCATTTTTCCCTCTTCTTTTTTTGAAATGATTCGGGGCCGCAATCCCCAGATCGATCCCTAGCTCGTCGATCCTCCTCCTTCGCTGCTTCGATCCGAGCACCGCCATCTTCCACGACTCCTTGAGCGGAAGCGAGAGAGAGAGAGAGAGAGAGAGAGAGAGAGAGAGAGAGAGCGCGCGAACGGAAATGCCGAGGGAAATCATAACGTTGCAGGTGGGGCAATGCGGGAACCAGATTGGGATGGAGTTCTGGAAGCAGCTCTGCCTCGAGCACGGCATCAGCAAGGACGGCATGCTCGAGGACTTCGCCACGCAGGTCCGAAACTCCCGCGCTGTCTCGGTCGCGCTTTGTTTGTAGAACTGGTTTTTTTCTTTTTTCTTTTTTTTTTTTTTTGGCTCGGGAAGCATCTGTAGAGGTCGGGGTCGTTATTGGGTAAGAAATTTAGTGAAAGATTCCGAACTTAGGAAGCCGGAGTATCATCGTTTGGTCAGTTGGGCAATGCCCAATTTTGCCCTTTTTGCGATTGGGAAGTGGGATTCTTTTCTTTTCTTGTGAAACTCAGGCAATAGAGTTTGGAGAGTGACTGTGTATAGTAATGGGCGGATTGGGGTTTAGGGTGCTGTCAGTGGATCCCTAGCTCGTGAAGCTTAGGTTGGAATTGAACTCGTCATGATAATAGGCCTGAATGATCGGCGTAGTCCCGGGTAACGTTCGATAAAATGACTTTTATGATATATATCCTTAGCACATGTGCTAGGTATGATTTCACGGTGTAGACAGAGTGTTTCCGGTTGATCCCTAACTTGCGAGACTTTGGCTATTGCGATGCTTTTAGGGAGGTGACAGAAAAGATGTGTTTTTCTACCAAGCTGATGATCAGCACTATATTCCGAGGGCTATATTGATGGATTTGGAGCCAAGAGTGATAAATGGTATTCAGAACAGTGAATATCGGAATCTCTACAATCACGAGAACATATTTGTGTCTGATCATGGAGGAGGTGCTGGGAATAATTGGGCCAGTGGATATCATCAGGTTTGCTATTTTATCGTTTCTGCGCTGTATTCACTAAATTTAAAATAAGAAAGTTATCTGAGAAATGGTTTTTCGGGATGGTAGCAGAGGTCCAGTACCTTGTTTCCTTATCAGCCTGCCTAAGTGTGTACTACTTCTAGTAACGAAAGTCATATCAACCAGCCCACTGCATTAGTTTTCACTTTCATCTCTCTAATGTCTTCAGATTCTCGTTGTATCTTTTTTTTTTTTTTTTTTTGGTAAAGGGTCAGATTCTCGTGGTATCATTTGCTAAAGTTGACTATATTAAATTGTGATTGCTGTTACTTAAATGAAAACCTTTTTTCTGTCCTTGATTCCAGATCACTTAACGATAGGAAGTACGGAGAAAGAAAATCTCCTAGTTATTAATTGCTCTTGCACATCATGTAATGTTCTTCTGTTTACTTGTAATAACTTAATCTTGAGTGACAGAAACTAAATGATAATTAACGTATTACTGACTCCTGCATGATTGGTGTACCAATTCTTTTAGGATAATCATAATTGCCGAACTTTCTTACTATCCCTTTTCATAACATTGTGATAGGGGAAGGGTGTCGAAGAAGATATAATGGACATGATCGATAGAGAAGCTGATGGTAGCGATAGTCTTGAGGGTTTTGTTCTCTGCCACTCTATTGCTGGAGGGACGGGCTCAGGTTGCTTCCTCGCTCTTCTATTTACATTTTTCACTTTTCTGTAGTTAAGATTGATGGACTTGGTGAAAACTGATATATATCATAGTCATTCACACTTGTTGAGGCTTGTCATTCTTTCGGAGTGTGCTGATCTATATCATGCTTAATATGCACCAACTGTAGGATGGTCTAGTTTATACGAGTTATTCGTCTTGTAGCCACTTTGTGGAGTGCTTTTCTGTAAGTTGCAGGATGCAGATCTTTACTTTCTATTGGCTACTTGATAGTCCCCATGCAAACATGCTCGACATATTATAACACCTATACATATAGTGTTTTCGCCTTTTACACGAGGCGTATGTCGGTTATTTTTTCTCAAAAGCAAAGCAATGCAGGTATGGGCTCATATCTATTGGAAACTCTGAATGACCGCTACAGCAAAAAATTGGTTCAAACATACAGCGTGTTTCCTAACCAGATGGAGACGAGCGACGTGGTGGTGCAGCCATACAACTCACTTTTGACCCTCAAGCGTCTAACCCTTAATGCTGATTGTGTTGTTGTTCTTGATAATACTGCACTGAATAGGATAGCTGTGGACCGCCTTCATCTGAGTAATCCTACCTTTGCTCAAACAAATTCATTGGTTTCCACTGTAATGTCTGCGAGCACAACCACCCTTCGCTATCCTGGGTACATGAACAACGACTTAGTTGGCCTTCTTGCTTCTTTAATTCCAACACCAAGATGCCATTTCCTGATGACAGGATATACACCTCTCACTGTAGAGCGTCAGGTAACATATTGGATATTCCTTTACTTTATTTTAAAAATGTAGTTTATAGGTTTACATGACCATCTAGTTAAGCCTGATGTGTTGGCGTGAAACGTCCTCTATAATGTGGCATCCATGGATGATGCCTTGTTGTGAGAGGGGAGAATAGCATGGACTTATTTTTTAGGTCTTTTGCTGATTTTTGGAGGGACCTAGCTTGGTCTTAATCCTGATCGACTCACCTTAACCTTGTTCAAATGGTTGAAACTTGCATCCCTAAATGACTCAAGTGTGTGATGTGAATATTTCTCATCTTTGCAGGCAAATGTAATTCGGAAGACTACTGTTCTGGATGTCATGAGAAGACTTTTGCAGGTGAGTAATTTTATCGTGCATATTTTCATTGTGCATGTTGAGAGTTTCTTTGAACTTTCTTTTCTCTTCCTAATTCTTTTTCTGAATGCATGTGTTTCAGTCAAAGAATATTATGGTTTCATCTTACGCTCGAATAAAAGAAGCTAGTCAAGCAAAGTACATATCCATATTGAACATCATTCAAGGAGAAGTAGATCCCACTCAGGTATATTTGTCACTGCATGAATTCCTTATGTTTAGTCATGCATGGAGGTATTGACCATGTCTGATTCCTCATTCTGGTGATCTGACCAACAATTAATCATAGGCATTGGTGTTAATCTTTTTATTTGCAATGTGAAAACCACAAAGTGTTTGTAATTGTAATACTGAAAGAAACGGTCAACTTCCTTTCTGGACAATATTTTCCCAGGAGTCATTTGGATATAATTTACGTTTTATCGTCTTGGATGGAGCTGATAATAAATTATTAGCTCTTACGAAACCAAGTCCATCATACTAACCTCGTCTTTTCATCGTAAAATTTTTTAACATACATTTTGTTGTTGTGAAATGACCAACATAAGTAAGTTTAGGACATCATTTATTACATTCCCATTCAAAATAGCTGCTTTTAACTTTAATATACATCATATAATTCCTGTAATCTTGGTTGATATAATTGAAATTTCCCTGTTCTTGTAATCAGGTTCATGAAAGTTTACAGAGGATACGCGAAAGAAAGCTTGTTAATTTCATTGAGTGGGGCCCGGCGAGTATTCAGGTCTTCTTATACAATAAAAGCAATTTAAGTCATGCTAACCTATTTTCCAGAGCTATTTGATGTTATAAGATATCTTATGCATTCTTGTTCTTTCTATTTTTTAGGTTGCTCTGTCAAGAAAGTCTCCATATGTTCAAACCGCCCATAGGGTATGGTTGGAGCTTTGTGACAATTTGTGCTTCTAGAAATTTGGTAGCAGTGGCACATGTGACCTTTTTTTGGGAATCTACTTGGAGAATGATGAAAACTTATGAATGTTGCGTTTGTCAGGTCAGTGGTCTTATGTTAGCAAGCCACACTAGCATACGCCATCTTTTTAGCAAGTGTTTGAATCAGTACGACAAGTTGAGAAAGAAGCAAGCCTTCCTTGACAATTACCGGAAATTCCCAATGTTTGCTGTAAGTTGTCAATGGATACCATTCATTCAACTGGTATTATCTTATAGACCTTTAATGGGTACTTTTGCTTGTGTTGCAGTGCTTGTTCAAGTGATCATGCACTTGTGAGTAGTGTATTGATCTTTTGACGTCCTGTTGAAAAGGCTGTCTAAGCAACTGTTGTCGTTATTTTTTTTTTAACACAAATGAACCTTTTTGAGAATCATCCCAACTCCAGATGGTGTTTTTAGTATGCCAAGACATCATGTTGACGCAGTCAATCACATGAACAGGATAATGATCTCTCGGAGTTTGATGAATCTAGAGACATAATTGAGAGCTTGGTTGACGAATATAAGGCATGTGAATCTCCGGATTACATTAAGTGGGGAATGGAGGTATATGCTCTACTTTGCCTTGTTGATCTATCTCAACGTTTGAGCATATATCAGATCTTACCTGTAAGTTTCTCTGAATCAGGATCCCGATCACATCCTAACAGGAGAGGGAAATGCTACGGGAACTGTAGATCCAAAATTAGCCGTCTGAACTGAATAAAAGTATGAAAACATAGGTAAGCTGCAATGGTTTTACTTCCAGTGTATACCCTATCAACTACTTGCATATGCTTTATCATATGCAGTTCATGTCTGTAAGTTATATTCAGTAACAGCTGACAAGTCAATAACAAGTTCTATGTGCCACGTCATTTTGGCAAATAAACTATGCGTGTATTTACACACTTATGCTGACATGCTTTTGCATCACGTCAACTGGCATTTCAGAAAGAAAAGAGCTGGGTGGTTCAATTGACAGTCTTAATTTTTGTCTAGTTCATCCGTTCTACTGATTACCTAATAATGCTAGAGCATTCTCTGTGATGCTGGGATAGTTGGATCTCGCCCATGACTCAACACCTGATCTGTTGAATTTATCACTTGTGCATATCTAGTACTAATTGGTGAGCTGAAGCTTGTTTGTTGCAGGAAACTTTACCAGCTTGGACTGGAGAGGTGACTATGGCGACCTATTAGTTGCAGTTTGACTTGCATCAGAGTGAGGATTGTAAGTGTAGTCTCTATCAGGATTCTTACTGGGTGAAAAGTGCTGTGTTTGTGGTGAGAATTTTTGGGTATGTAATTGCTTTTCCCTTCTTAAGATTCACTTTCTAAAGAATGCAGAGTCTCACTGCATGCTTAGTCACCAGTTCCTTGGGGTTCCAGTGTTCAAACTTGAGATGTGTCAGCTATATGCGAGTTGTATTTAAGGATTTATTATCATTGACGTGAATCTCGAATTGATTTCTATATTGCACTTCCAGAGTACATGGGAATTGCTGCAAGGTTTGAATGTGAAACTTATTTTACCAGAAGAGAATTTAGATTTGTTACAGACGGCCATACTGTTCGTTATTGTCTACTCAACCACAATCGATTCCCCGGACAAGACGAGTTTGGATATTTTTCACTTGCCGACATGTGACTCGATATATATACGTTAATATTGTACTCCTATGGTTCTTTTCTATACTGCTTGTTTACATCTTTGTGATCAGACTCGAATGTTGATGACCGTAATTTCAACTATCGACGAGGCAAGCCATTCTAAGCTTGTTCAACATCGTTTCCATGCTCATTCCTTTAGTTGAAAGCCAAAGTCCAACTAATTGAATGATGGTAGGTAGTTTATAAAATCTATCAGAGATTTGCCCGATGGATGTCATTAGAGAGTTGGTAGTGAACATGAGGCAACATGCTTCGTGACCACTTTTTCTCTGAAAAAACTAGAGTCGGCAGTTTGAGGCGGAATTGAAAATTTGAGTACTCTGACGTGACTGTCAACCGCTTATTCTGTGGAAGAAATCAATCAAACATGGTGGAAATCGTGGGACTATTTGAGCACCTAACACACGATCAACTCATTTGAGGCCAAGATTCAAATGTGTCAAGCTTTTGTTGCTAATTGTCACCTCAACGAAACTCCTCTGGTTCACAACTAAATTAGTTGCATGTCGTGATCCGTTAGGTTCGTGATCCGTCAGGTTTATGTGTTCTGTCGTCGTAATGGTGCTAATTAGTCGACCGGGCGCGTTTCTTTTGCAGTTTCGTGTCCCTTCTAGGATAGTTATGGCAAGAGTTTAGCACATGTCATCTAAGAAAATTTAATGGTCCAAGGACTAGGAACTTAATAGGGAGTAGTAGCCCACCAAAGGGTTAACGCAATAGGGGCTTTGCAACATGAAGCTTCGTTTGGTCAAGCGAGAAGCGACCTGTTGACGCCATGCAGATTGCACATCTCTCTCCGTGGCAATCTTTTTACTTAAGATAACGCAAAATGCGGACAGATAGCGTGTTCCTCTCTTTCCATTTTTCTAAAGACAGGCGCAGCTACAATACTTGGTCTCCAAGAGAAACATTAGAGATTGAAGAACCAGATGTCCATCCCCACCACCAGCCACCACCCTCAAAGATTTCCTTGGTTTATAAAAAAAAAAAACGGTGAAATAAAACATACGGGGTCCGTATTGACAGACCAAATATACAAATAGGAGAAGAGAGCTCGCTATGTGCAGTCAATTACATCAGAAGGAGACGAAGGGCTGAGACACATACATAACCCACCACCTTCGAGCCTTCAAACCTCATGCGGGAGCCTCTGACTTCATTTTTTTTTTCTTTCGTATGTAAGGAGAAAACATTTGAAAAGGAAAAATTAAAGGGCTGTGTTATTGTTATTGCGGTCAAAAGTAACATTAGAATCAGCGGCATGTTCAGCAAGGGGTCACCAAATTGTTGTCGTCAAATTCGATCAGGTCTTTGTTTTTTCTTTGTTCTCCACACGACAACAATCGTGTCATTGAAGGGTAATCCTGCAATTCCAACACGAAGGAAAAAAAAAAAAAGAAAGTCAGCTGTCAGATAAGTCAACCTGTCGTTTCTCGGGAACTAGACACGGTACTGTCTCAATAGCGACGCATTATCCATAGAACATGATGAGCCCGCGTTTTCATCTACCACGTGTGTCATCCAAATCAAAACAACTTGTGAAACTTATGGCATCCTACCCAGTGTAATGGAATCAGGCAGATTAAAAGCATGAAGCTAAGCATCGTTGCTTTCTTTCAAGACATGGAGAACAATTCACAGTGCAAGGAAAAGAACGAAACAGCCTCGGTTCTTGATCAGAATCTCGTGTAGTAATCTACAATGGCCAGCTATCGATTCTTAAAAAGAAAGACATGTCTTTTTCAGACCTCATGAAAAATGAACTCAAATTTTTCATAAACTAGTCGTTTTGTGATATTGCAGATTCTAATCCAAACAACAAGATATATCATACCCTACATTTTCTTTTCTTTTCTTTTTTGTTTAGAATGTCATACCCTACTTAGACGTGGCAAAAACTAAGCAACTCCTCCTGATTACAACTTTGGCTTAACTAAGCTTTTTGCTCATTAATTCATCATGTACCAAGCATTTGACCAATGGTTTGATGAACCAAACAAAATGCATTGAACCGCCAAGCTAATATAAACTCAAACTTACCAATGGAGCAATTTAATTTTGCATTTGGGCATGTCCCCACCATCCAAATCCTTCATTGTCACATCCCCACACTCGAGAGTCACCCCAACCCTCCCCACCTTCCACCCCTCTATGTTCGCCCCCACGCTCGTCCGGACCTCCACCTTCACCACCAAGCTCTTGCTCCGGTAGCCGGACCTCAGCCCCGCGCCCATCCCGTCCTCCACCACCTCGTCGCGCACCTCCGTTGCCACTTTCAAACTCGTCACGTTCTTCTTTCCCTGGCTGAACCCGGGCAGGCTTGCGGACCCCATCCCGATCCCCTTGTCCTGCCCGAGGCTGATGTCCACGTTGGTCCCGCCGTAGTACAACCCCAGCTTCTCGTTCGGATTCTTGGCTTCGACCCTCGCCACGGTCCGGGCGTTGAGGTAAGTGCCGTCTGGCTTGACGGTCACATTGAACCGGGGGATCTCGAACGACTGGAGGTGGAAAACTGGGATTTTCGGGCCGAACCAGATATAAAATGCTGCGCCAGCTATTACGAGGACGCAGAAGATGAGGAATATGAGGACGCAGAAGCAGCAACAACACGCGCGGCAACAGCCCCGGCGCTTCTTCCTTGGGTACATTGAAGGCGGCACGACCGGTTTCCGGAACGGCTGTCGGGGGGGCGGTTGGACGGGGACGCTCGGGTCCCTGTAGCCCGGCGGCTTCTGGAGTACCGGTTTCTGTGGCGGTTCGGCCATTTGGCGGCTCTTCCGGTTGGATGCTCTGTTTCTACATTGAAAACAGAGGAACGGAATCAGCTGAAAAGAATTGAACAATTTATAATGACGGTGCACGCAACAAAAAAGTGAATCATAAGCATGGAAAATAAATCATCGAGAAAGAAGAAAACAACAATGCAAATGCCCGGATGAACGAAATCAAGTCCACTAGAGAAGCTAAAAATTAAATTATCGCTCTTGCTTTGTAACTGAAGGCAACCTCTGAAATCCAATGAAAAAGGCTCGACACAAAATGAATTTCATCTCAAATATAAACAAAAGGGTAAATGGACGAGCTCACTCAGAAAAGAAAAAGAACAGCTCTGTGTACGATTCATCGGAAAGAAACAGAGACACAGACAGTGCCCAATTCTGAACCAAAGAGAAGAAAAATCATCTATGACCCAGAAAAGAAGAAAGAACATGAAGCATCTTGAACGGCATGCAGAGAGATGCATACCCTTTTGGGGAGGAGATGGAGTCGATTCGACCCGGAACAGTGCCGGATTCTGCAGGAACAAACGAAACCAATGGAAACCCAAGTTGGTATGGGAGAATTCAATGGGGGAAAAGATCTTGGTCCGATGGAAAAGGAGGTGGATTTCACGAGATAATAAATAAGGAAATGTGAATCAGAGAGAGAGAGAGAGAGAGAGAGAGAGAGAGAGAGGAAGCTAAAGCGAAAATCTAATGGGGGTGGTGAAGGAGGAGGGGTTAGAGAGGAAAACAGGGGATGTCATGTTCGGGGAAGGAGCAGAGGCAGGGATTCGTTCGCGACATTCACGCGCGGCTCTCTCCTGCTGACTCGTCGCGACACCTTGTTCTAACGCCCCCGACTTTGCTCCCTTTGCTCCTCTTCTTCTTGTATCGTTATCCATAACCATCTTCTTCTTGTTATTCTCTTGGTTTTTTCCGTTGAATCATCCAACCATTTCTTCGGATTTCATTAACAAGCGTCTGGTAAATTCTTGTCACGTAACTAATAAACGAATGTTAACGTTTCTGCCATATTGATCGTCCTTTTTTTTTTGTTCTTATGTATAACCGCTACTCTGAAGATCGGATTGTTTCGAACTAAGTATGTTCAACAAATGCTCCGAGGACACTTGCTGCCTTGTTGGCATGCCTTGATGAGAACAACGATATTTAAGGAGAGTGTGAGAAATATGGAATTCATGACTTACCTACTTAAACCGAGCTTCATGATCCGAAATATTATAAGGAAAATATCATAATGCGGGGTCATGTATTAACGAATGACGGTGCAAAACACAGGAGTTTAGGACTACTTACTATATACGAATGGCCAACAATCTTCATCAGATTCACATGCGATTTCAGGGCTTTGGAGCACAAGCCTATCGTCTTCTGACATTTTAGAGTTTGATTTTGTTGCTAACTTATCCAAAAAGTTGAAACACGATTGCCAATGTTGCGACACCGTGTCAAGGTTACGTTTATTTCGCAAAAAATGAACGATTTGGAATATAGTCTTATAAAAACAATCGCTTGTATCGATTACAAAAATGAACGAGGGAAAAATATTTTCATCATCTCCGAAAATATTTATACGTTAATCATTGCCGATAAGGGTAACATTTTCCATTGGCTAGTTATTTCAAGTGATAGAAGTGATCATTTTTGAAAAAAATGATCTCCAAATCATTCATTTTTAAAAAAACAAACGGAGCCTAAAGATATCTTTACAATGAAATGGTACTGCTGAAATACATGGCGGTATGCAACTCGTTGCATAAGACAGTTCATCATTCCATTAGAAACATGGCGAGAAACTTGTGTTGAGATGAAACTATGAAATGGGTAACTAAAAAAAAGTTATATAGTTTAACATAATCTCATCAGATCACTTAATATCTAATTTTCAATTGAAGAGAAATTAGTACCTGCCTTGCATTGTCCGCATCAGCAGCTACGTGCCTATTGATATCTCTTCCTCGAGCTACATTAAGAAATTATCCTTTGCCGACCTTATTACAACTCGCCAGTCCTTCATTCATTCATCTATTTATTTACTCATTTTGACTTTGCAGTTTCCTTCTTTGATTCATGTGACAAAATGGGCTTAGATGGAATTAATGCAGTGGCGAAAGAGAGAATCGAAATCCATGCAATTCATGTTCTTTCCTAGTTGCTAGAGAACCATTATCACGCCAAGAGATTGATAAAATCACATGTAATTGTTATGTAGAAAATGCAATCGAGAATGAGATAACATAAAGTGTGTGTGTGTGAAAAAGAGGAAAAAAATAAATTTGGGGACGTGAATAATGTTAGAGGCACTATAATAGTTTGCGAAAATTAGTATGTGAAGTTATGCAGCGTGATTCACAATGTTTTTATTTAAGAAGTTCATTCTCCCGTGTTTCAAGTACACTTTTCTAGGCATCCATTTAGATCGGGACACATAATTTAGGACGGTAATTTTTAGGAACTATATCGGTATATATCGTTATATTTGAAATATTCATAAAATTTATGAAAAATCACCAACTTTATGGATCACTTTCCATGATTTTTTAATTTATTGTCAGATATAGACAAATCATTTAAGGCTGGCTCTTGCATACATAAAGTATTGTACACGTGGGTTTTGTTCTGTTTTTTTTTTTATTTATAAATTTTCTTTTACTTTGGTTGCCAAAGTCAAAGATAATTGTATTTTGAGAAAGACATGAAAATGCCATGAATGGGGTGATGAGGAAAGTTGGAAGCACGCAAGGATGCAAATGCTTCACTGCCAGCCAAGAAATCAAAGTGTTTGCCCCCACATATATAATCAGGGTGCACAGCTACTTGATCACAATCTTCTTCTTCTTCTTCTTTTGTATTTGATTCTATGATTTCTCCATCCTTACTCAGCAACCTTAAGAATGTTGATGTGACGTAACAAATCTTCTTCATTATTCCCCATCGTTGGAATTTAGAAGTGTCAACTTAACACATATTTGATGAGTTCAGTTCTTGTAGAGATTAGTTATATTTACTAAATGGGTCATAAATGAGTTTAAAACGATAAAGCTCAGAATAACATAAATGTTGAATGGGTTTGTAACTTATTTAGACCTAACCCACCTCTATGATTCTCTCTTTACTCTCTCAGCCATACTAGATCTCACACTCAATCACTCTGCGCTCTCACCTCAATTTGGTTATGAATTTTCCTATACTAGATTAAATATGGAAGTATCCTAGTAATATAGATCGAATCGGGTATGTGTTATGTATGATTTGAGTCGGATATGAGTGCCGCTAAATTTTGTATTGCATGAAAATTAATCAATTTGGGTCAGATCATTTTTTGCCTAACTCAAATCTGACCCAACTCACCCATTTGACGGGTCTATATGAATTCCATTGCCAGTTCCGGCTTCTTTGTTGTTCTTCTTTCTTGACATCATCTTGCACGTAAAAAGTTGAGATTGGAGTCGATGAAGAACTAAAAGATCATATGGAAGAGCAGTGGTTTCTATTGAAGGGTAAGATTTAGTCCTGTCCTTCACCTATGAAGTTAGGCTAGGATTGGTGGGAGGTCGTGCTTTTCCTACACAGTCTATAAAACTCTTATTCTAATGAAAGGGAACGAATCAAGGATATTGGAGTCAGCCACGGTCCTGAACTTAAACAAGATATTCAGAGACAAACCCTTCAATCATAATATGGCATGTCGATATCTATATGACTATATGAACTATGAATTTGTATATCTCAATCTTTGAAGAAGGCCTCTGCACATTATTTCCACACGACGACGACAAGGAGAGAGAAAGAGAGAGAGAGAGAGTCCAAGCTAAAGTTTCAACTCCCATTTTATCCGATGCAGATTTTCCTATGAATCCACTCTCACAAAATTATTACAATTCGCTCTGCACCGATCGCCTCCAAAGTCGAAACTACTGAATCTAACAGCCTCACCAACAGCGTCCGCCAGAGTAAGGGTGAGCTGAGGGCCACACTTCATGAGGGAGAGGTCTCAAACTCGATTCCTATCTCCTATAGTATGCACGGACTAGTGCACTAACACTAACACTGGAGAGCTAGGTATGGGACTATCAACTGTCCCCGAGCTTACCGGTTCAGGACCAGTCCAAAGGGATGCCTTGGGTTGGTTCCCTGCCATCAGAAACAGAACAGGGAAAAGATATATATGGCTGCGATGACTTCGTTAGTCTTCAGAGGCCTCTGGTTTGGAAATCAAGGTGGTCGCTACAGAAAGTTGAGCGGACCACCGAGAGATCCAATCTTCCAGTCCACTCCTCACCAGGCTTCAATGTGATTGGCTTCTCTATCACTGCACCGTTAATGCAAACCATCTGTTTGTACTCCTCATCGCCAAAATCCGCCATCGCCTTCGATTTCTTCTCCCAAGGATTCCATATAACTGCATGTTCAAACAAGATAACCCTATATACTTCAACTTGGAGTGACTAATATCCAGCACTCGCATCTGTTTCTCTGCAACCTCTCGGGTTCCAGTATCCCACTAAATGTTTTAAGAGTGTGTAATAGAATGCAAAGACATTTTCCTTAATTGAAAGGGCTCTTACCGACATCTGGCAGACCTTCCTTTCTGATCACAAAAGTTTGCTTCCGCTCATGGTCAAGCACCGCGATTACATTTGGAGAACTCAAGTAGATTCGATCCACCTGCCAGAATTGGGTGAGGCAGAAAACGTACTAATTATAGGCTGTATAGAGGCAAGGTCATCGAAATGCAGGGAGAGGCACAACTAGAATACTTCAACATGCAAGCGTCATCACATTTCCTCATTCTCTCCTCATTAATTACTCTAAATGCGTGGGGAAGATTCTCACTGAGAACCAAAAAATTCAAAGAAAAGGCCCTCTCTAGGCTCTTTACAACCATTGAAGAGGCTGCTCCTTCATTTCTTTCTATTCGGGAAATTCAGAACTCCAGTGCATATGAGGCTCGTAACTCTTTCACATGAAGTTGGCTATAATGAATTAAATTGATGTTTACCTCTGACTCAAAAGTTATGGCATCCCCCTGTTCTGTGAAGCGTTCCCTTTGGCAAAGGTTGTCTAGATAGTCGAGTGTCTCCAATCCCTCGATTCTCACTTCACTGAGACAGATGTACATTCAATCCCTTGATTAAGTGGAGAATGAACTATTTTTTATCATTTCAAAATAAAATAAAAATCAGCTGAATTTGGTGAGGTACATTCTTGGGCAAGAAGCAAAGCAACACTATATAAACCTTTATGCATTCAAGGCTAAACAGTGTGTTGCAGTGGTCCCTAAACAAAACGTGCTTGCTTGAACTCCAAACATCACTATAATTGCCTAAATGTCATTGCTATTTCATATTTGACATTCAGATATGATTGCTTTGTGGTAAAACTTCACGGTGACTGTAGATAGTGGCCTCAAACTAATAAGATCACAGCATATTCCAGAAAAATGTTGATGGAAGATGTGTTACCCTGTAAAATGAGCTTAGAGAACCTCAAGGCCATATATCATGCCATTTCTTTAGATAATCGTATTTACTGACGGTAGTAAAAGCACATCTATGGCCAATGACAAGATGATCAGCAGATACTGGTCCATACCTGACATCAGAAACTGATAAATATGTGTGATAAGCGAATGAGAAACTAAATGGCTTTCCATTGATGTTTCTGACTCGCGATATTAAGCTCAGATCACCATTTGCTGCGAGGCAAACCCGAAGCCGAAGCTCAAAACTGAAACAAGAGATCTAAAAATGATCAGCAGGAGCCTTTGAACAATGATGTTCCATGCCATATATTTAATAAAGAAGCAAGAAAAAAAGAAAGAAAACATCGCAAGGCATGGTGGGTACTGGGTGTGGAGTTTGGAGATAATTATGATTGAGCTTATACCTATGAGGCCACCCCTTTATGTCTTCTTCAGAAGGCTTAAGCAATAGGTCAATGAAGGATTTGCCTTGAGAATCAGTCGAGGGCAGGGGTGGAGGATTATCATCAACTGTCCAAATTTTGTTCCTAGCAAACCCATGCTGCTCCAGCATACCACAATTCCCAAACTACAAAAATTCAAAAAGAACTCGAGTAAGAGATGTTCAACATTGAGTCCTTTATAAATGTTGGATCAAAATATGCAGAGTACCTGAGGGAAACATATGGGAATTCCTCCCCTCACTGCTTTGGGAGGCTTGAAAATTGCCTGTAGTAGAAGATAATACACAAGCGAATCAGTCTGAGATAATAGTTGTGGATATTGACATCCCTGCCTCTTAGCAGGGATTCTTGCTGTAGCTTAGCCCAGAAATCAGGGAAAACGCAATAATTCATATTGAAAACGGTCGAATTGGGTCATTCTCAAATATCTTCAAATGTCATGAGTTGAAGAATGCAAAGCATTAATCTACAACAACCTAACACGTTAAATGTTGATGAGCACTACGTTCAACTAAAAGCACAACTGTTATTTTGATGTTCTAAGTTCACATTGCTACATCCACTGTACTAGCAGAGTGCTTTACAGGCACGTAAAGAACGAAAACTGACACACATTAACTTCTGCAATTTATAAGAGTGGAATTAGCATCGGGCTCAAAGATTCCAACAAATACATCGAATAAGCCGCACCTTACTACTGGTGAATAGGAGCTCTTCACCTTGCTCATTCCTCCATGACGTGACCTGCCCTCCGTGCATACCAACCTACACAGACAAAAATGGAAGCACCCACAGGATTAAAAAAAGTCGAGCACGACTGAGCATACAAAATACCATACTCAGTGCAAAAAATTCATTATCTCAGCACGATCATCCCATGGTGAAATGCACAATCCCTACCCGCACTGAGGCCCCTTGTGGACTCCGAAGCACGACATGGTCAATCCCATTCCAGTCCTTTGTCATTTCGACTGCGGCTTTGCAATCCCACACCGCAGCAGAATGCCCCATTTTGATTGGAAGATAAACTTCTGTTGCTAGAGCTCTAAACAATTCAGGGAAAACTGGCACTTATGGACAGTGAAGAATCACTGAATTCAACCTGTGACGGAAACATTAGAGTTACACCAGAGCCTTCTCTATGCAAGAAACCTGTGAACACGTGAACTAAAAGCTGATTTCCAACCACCACCTGCTCCCTCAGCATTTATCCTCAGATCCAATAAAGAAAAAAAGACCGACATCTCCAGAACTCTCAATTGCTTAAACATAAAACATAGAGAAACTCCAGTAGGGTGACAACATTTGGCAAAGCCCTATAGACCCTATAGACCCAAACCACTATCTATCCTAGGAATCTTGAACAAATGCCCACCTATGTCAACCCACCATTAATTGCTGACGCTGAAAGAAGAGACTGCCATCAGATGAGCTGTTAGCATCGGTGAAACTTTAGTTTCTTCAAGCTTCAAACTTTCTACGAAAAGATTGAAACTCGATAAAAAAAAAAAAAAACCGGCAGCAAATCCGCAGCCCGAAAGCAGATCAAGGAGAGACTTTCAATGCAAAAAAAAGTGGAAGCATTCGGTTCAAGAGCACGGATCTATAATTCCTCCGAACAGCCCAAGACAACAGCAAATCAGAGGAGAACGGGAGACAGAGAGAGAGAGAGAGAGACAGGGGGGGTCGAATGCAGGAATTCATCAGAGAAAGCCCTTCTCTGGATGTACAGAGACGAATATAAAAGTCGCGAAATTTAATGCAAAAGCAATGCCCATTAACAGAACTGAAACGAAACGCCAAAGAACACATGCACTGAATGAAGTGGCTTTTTGGGCTAAAGAATTAAATATTGCCTACGAGCTCCTACTAAATACTGAAACTAAACTCTGAAGCAACGAAAGGAGGAGAAAAGGGCTGAAGGGGGGATGGTTGGGAGGGGAAGAAGGATTTGGGCATGGTTGTGGAAGCAAGAGGAAGAAACGTGAGGATACGAGGTACAGGTACGTTGTACAAGCAGCGAAATTTTTTGAAACGAGGGGATGTTTGAGATGGGGACAACTCGAACTTTTCATATTGTGTTGTGAACACATTTTGTTTATTATTTTCTTGCCCCCTCATGATAGAAAATTTTCCAGATAAAATACAAATCCCTAATTCGACGTGGACTGCCCCCGTTGTCGCTTACATGCATGATCACTGCAAGGACGAAGAACAGGAAAAAATTCAAATGAATGGTCATGGTTGAATTGGGCCAGGAAAGAGACTCTACATGACCAAAACAGGAAATGAAGCTGGATTTTACCCCGTACACTAAGATGGGCACGGTATTATGCTTACTATCACTCGCTTGAACATCCAAAGTTGGTGAACAAGAACCTAGCGCTAGACATAACATCTAGCTAGACCCAATTTCATGAACTGTAATTCTTGTTTTTCCGTTTCTTTGGTGGTAGTCACATCATGGTTCCACCAAAATCTCGTCTAATGCTTGAGAAAACAATGAGTTTTTGCTTGCCGGGACAGCTTCTCGACCCCGGTTTTAGTCTCCGACGACGCTGGTTAAGACTGCTTAAATTCAGAACCGAGGACAAATTCTCTTCTGAAGCACGAATTGCGAGTCGCGAGAGATGGGGGGCTAGTGTAAGCCTGGTCCTAATTTTTAGCTTTCCGGTTACTGTTTTGGCTGCAATCTGAGCTCAAGACCGCCATGTCCTGGAACGTCATTGACTTTTATCCAAATAAGAGGTATCCTTATCTGGAGGGGAAGCTAACATGTGAAGCAGGGCGAGTGGAGGAGACAAAAGGTGGGACACTTTGATGAAGCACGAACCAAGAAACCTAGGAAAAGCAAAGTTGGAGGGGGGAAATTGGAGCACACCACCGCGCAAGTCGTGGTGGGCGCACGTGAGGTGGTGAGGTTGGTTTCTCCAACTGGAATTTGGTTGCATTCATCGTGAAAGAAAAGTGGGAGTCAAAGATGACTAGCTTTTCTTGGGGGGTGGAGTGTTAGGAAGATCACGTGCGGTGGAGGGGGTGATGAATCCAGCGGTGATTAAATTAATGGAACAATGGAGAGAAATTCAGAGGAAAGACGAGGGAAACGAGGGATCTTTCAAAGTGGGTCAAGAGCGGAAAATCTGTATAACGTGGCTGCGACTGACTTTTAGATGTCGGCCCCTAATAGCGTTTCAAAGTTGCAAGATCTTTTTGTCGTTAATAAGCATTTCTTATTACTGCTCAAAGACATGGGGCAAATCGAAATCCCACTACGTGTCAAGCAAATCTTCTTGCGCGACTCCATTGAACAATCTTTAAACAACATAATTCGCATCCTGGGGACAATTGACTACCAAAGCAATCAAAGAATGCACTGACTAACATCACTTTAGGCTAGAAACCGCTCAACTAAAGCATATATTCCGATTCACGCGAATCTGGGACAGAGAAGCATTGACAATTTTTTTCCTTAATGAAGCCTTCTTCTCAATGAAGCATTTAAGAGCAAATCTCACACGATGGAAAACTTGATCCCTAGATGGAATAGTTTGTGAATGAACATTTGGCCTCCATAAACGAATAAAGAAGCCATCCCAGGTCAACTCAATCGGAATAGAAACAAAACTAGCTCCCTTAGATCTGCTTTTGACCCAGTCAAACTCAGAATCCCAACAAGCCGGCTGCCTGTCAATCAAACAAAGAAGCAACAATGCTCCAAACAGTAGAGAATTCCAGGAGAACATTAGAGGAAGCAGTACCAATTACTTTCTGTCAGCAACAGTAATTAGAGCTTTTCCGTGCGAAATAAACAATTTTCGTTAGTTGCATGAACCACTGTGGCTGTGGGCCCTGATAGCTGAATAGATTTCGGCCTTCAAAGGTCCAACATTGATGGATGAGAGCACACAAAAAAGGTGGTCTTTCGTGCGAAAAAAACCTTTCTTTCTGTTTATCCGGCAAGCAAAATAAGCCTTGGGAAGAACAAATGCGTTTGACCATAAGAGAAGACGACTACGAAGGAAAATGAGAGGGGACAGGCAGCGACATGTGGGCACAGATCTGTACCCTTTTCTTCTGCTTTTGAATGGAAAGTAAAGGAATGGCTTTTTGAGCAGTGCTTGACCCAAGCAAACAGAGGAAGCTGCCGTCAAGATTCCTCCATCGACATAAGCTACTGTGAAAGTCATTGTGCACCCGCAAGTCAAAACTTAGGGGTAGAACCGGCGAGAGAGTCGAAGTAAACATTGTCAAGTTGGCTTTAAGATCAAGTAGAGAACAAGCTTACACACAAGTTGTACGCACTAATTACATGACATCAGTCCACGGTTAACCGTAAACACACCCAATTACGAACCGAATCCTGTTTCAAATGTACATAGCCTCTGGGACCATCACGGCATTCCGAACATGATAAAAAAAAGCCATCAGTTCTGCCATGAGAGAACTATACTACAATAAAAATTAGAGTCCTCGTATTCTTGGATGCGCTTAGCTCTACCCAGCCATCCCATCCTTCTCCTGTTAGCTGTGACATTGATTTCGAAATTTTCCGAAGCTCAACAAGTAAGGCAAACTATTTAACAGAAATTAGAAAGAGCCATTAGCCAGCGGCCACCGCATCGGTTCTGGGTTTTGAATCCAAGAGCTGGTGAAGCTTGGCACCGGAATTCGACTTCCTTTCATACACTTCTCCCTCATCTTCACTTCTTCTATCAATGGCTCCGGAGTTGTTTACCCTTGAAAGTAAGTTCTCTGTTTTGTCCGAGAGAAGCCCGTCGTCGTTGAATTTACCTAGTGATTCAACCTCCTTTTCCCTTCCCTGCGCATTTTCCAGTCTTTCCTGTAAGTGGAGGCAGTTTTATTCATTAGAACTAAAATAGCAAATTATATGTATGACTCATATTGAACGCTGAAGCTAAGGATGCAAGAGGTACCATCAATGTGGCATTTTCTAGCCTCAGTTTATCTGAGCTCCCGATCAGTCGACTCATTTCAGATTTAAGAGCCATATTCTCCACAGTCAGAGAATCCACTTTTTTGGCAAGTTCTTCAGTCTCAGCCTGAACATTAAGAGGAAAAGCCATTCCCTTCAAATGACATACACGTCGATGAAAATGACAAACAGAAAGACTGAAAACAGCACGATAACACTTTCTATCACACGTCATGTTTACCTGCTTTCTCAGTCTTGATCTTCTAGCAGATTCACGGTTCGACTGTTTCCTCCTCTCCCTTTTCAGTTCTCTTTCACTCTACATTAAGAGAATTTTGAAAAAGAGAATTTTATCATATTGTAGAGAACAGAAAGAACAAAAGTACTGGACTTGCAGAGAAAACATTATAGGTAAACTACCACACAGTGACATTACATGTAACCAGGCTTCAGGTGGCATTACTGCACCAGGTTGCAAAATGCTAACAGGGTTGGCATTTGCATCCATGGAAGAATTCTTGAGCTCTAATGATGCAGACATGCTGGGCGAGTTTACAGATGCAACCAATTTTCCTGTGGCACTGGGACAATCAATGGCTCCACCTGACACATTCTCAGAAGCCGCATCCACCTCCCCAGCAACCTTGGCTTGAACTTCAGATTTTCCATCACCTGCGGATATGAGGCTCCAAATTTAGACTTAATTGCATCATTGCATACCAAAGTAATGAGAAATTCAACTCCAGGAATGTATGAATGATTTCCCCAGACATAGGTGTATCAACCACCAACAAATTTATTTGCTGCCACCTACATAAAACTAGGCCCATCTGTTTTCACCTCCATGGACTTCTAACGCAAGCAACAGTATATGACTACTAACTGTGTTACACATGCCCATGGAAGCAACGGTTCATGGTAGTTTCACAATGGTAGAGAGAGAACTTTCTCAGCAAGTTCATAGCATGTCTCACAGAAGTTCATCCTCATAACTGTGAGAGTCTACAGGTTCTACATCAGAAGCCACTTACAAGAAACGGACAGTCTTTACAGTCTGAAGTAGTAGGGTAGGGACTCTAGAAACACCCTCGGGCCCCCACCACCCACCCAAAAGGAAAAAGGTTAGGGTGAATGGTGAGATTAAACAGAGTTATCTCACTATCAAGACAATTTAGTCGATTAAGGCCGATGCTATACCAACGGATGAAGTTCCTTCGCGACTTCTTTTCCTCGTAGCTTTATCTGCCTGGCACATTAAGTGCACAATTTAGTACCAGTTACTGTTATGACCACGATATTCCCAGAAACAGGAATGATGAGGCAATAAAGGAGTAATAGAGTTTTCGTTCTCACCCCTGATTGATCCCCATCACTCGAGCCTCCCGTGTCTTCACTGCTTACAAATCACAACATTGAAGAATTAGCAAGACAGTGGTCAGGGAAATAGTAGCAATGGGATGAATATGATAAAGAAATCTTCCGGAATCATAAGTGTAAGCACACTGGTCTTGATTTGGAGCTACAAAAAGTTTCTTGTTCGACAAACCTCTGTGATGACCTCTTATCAGTCCCATCGTCAGCACTGTCTCCATCCCCACTGCCTATTGACATTGCAAGCCCTTCAAAACTTTTGAACTTCTTCACCAGTCCATTATCAGAATTAGCAGATGATTTTTTAGGAGTTTCCGCAGCCAAGGGAGTTGGTGTCTGCATAGTTGCACGACCGTCAGAACCATCATCATTCAAGCATATACCCAGAAAACATGCAGGGGATTATATATACAGGTAAAAATCAGAGATGTAGCTCAGAATAGTAACAAATTCTGGAGTAAAAAGAAGATGAAATGGGGAACCAAGAACATGTATCTATTACCAGTATATTTACAAAACAGCGGGTGAATCATTTTCTCTTGTTCTTTTTGCTTTTTGCAAGGAAAAAAAGCACTAGATGCAGACGATGATGACAGGGAATCAGAACAGTGTAATCATGAGAAGCAGTCTTAACTCGCAGTAACTTAAGCACAGAGCTTGCATCATCAAGAGCAAAGCACTCTAAGACAAATAAAAAGAATACGCACAACACAGCACATCTCCCCCAGTGCGCACAAGTTTTGGCCACTCTCCCCCTATATATTAAACCAATTATCAGGTAAAGAAAGGTAAAGAAGATATACTTACAAGAGGAATTGCAGGATGTCCATAAACACCTCCATGTGAGTATATTGCAGCATAAGGTGCCCCATATGGTGGCATCATAGGCTGGAGATCAACATGACACTAAGTTGCAAGCCAAAACTAGATAACAATATTTATTTCACTGTTTCCAACACTACCTGTGGTGGCCCCCACATGTAGGGATGAGGACCATGACCAGATGAGACAGCAGAATTATAATAAGGTGGAAGAGCAACTCTTGGACCATAGTATGCCTGAAAAGATGGAGGGCCAATGGATCATGTCAACATTTTTATCAAGCAACAATTCTGCTCCAAAGCATTCAGCCAGAGCAATAAACTTACATGCATAGCTGCCCAATCAGGATACACATGAATACCCGTCTGATCCTGTTGCACGATGAACAAAAATTTAATTGAAAACAGGACCTCAACAAATTTTTAGCTTTAGTATCAGGAAGGAGATGCAAATCTAGAGTTCTTCACGGTATATATCATCATATAGACTGGTGAGTAGTAATAGAAAAGATTCTTTCAGAATTAATAAGCACAAATATACGAGGTTCCTCATCTCACCGGAGTTATTGGTGAAGACGATTTATCAGATTTGGATGACTTTGTCTCTTCATTGTTCCTCATTATGAAGCACCAAGTAAAAGATTCAGATGATTCCCCTCTTGGCAATGATAGTATGCAATCAGCTGCATCAGGAAAGGTGATGTCAAGTCTCTATGGCCCAGGAAAATTCATAGGGCCTATTGGGAATATAACTAATAGCTTCCAATTGCTCCAAATAACGACCAAGTCACTCAAGCTCAAATGTAGCTAGAGAAAGTCAACTCGGTTTTTGTCTATAAATCACCAAGAAACTAACAACCATTAAAAGGCGGAAATCGGATAATTTATGAGATTCACAGAATCTTCCAACCGCAGAGAAGAATTTCATTATAACCTCATGAAACAATGGCATGTACACAATCACACTTGTTGCAGAACGGTCTTCCTTGGAAATATTTTCCTAGACATCTAGCACCCATCTATGAATGACAAAGCCAATAACATCCAAACACAAAATTTGGTGGTAAGACTATCCTAAATCTGTGGTACTTCATCAGAACCTTGAATTCACCTAATACTCAGCAAGAAGATCTCATGTGAGAATTCGTAAAGATAGAGCTTTTTCTTTTTTCTTTATGTGCTAAAGAAAAATTTAGAGCTTTTACTCTAGCAAATTGTAAAAATGGATATAGCATCACATCGTAATCCTTATATTTGATGGCGGATCAAACTATATATTCGGCAACTACTAAATATCAGCAAAGAAAAATCAGATCCGCTAACGGATGCAGCTTTCACCCACAGCGAGAAGATAAAAATCATAGTGAACCACTTATTCTACTCCAAGAAAGAGAATAGACAAGAAGAAACAACTTTGAGGGCCCGTAATTCACACGGAGAAGTCACTTTTGAGATCTTAAAAACCTCAGCTTCTCATACGGCTCATCAAAAGGGAGGTGTAAGGTGAAGACACAAAGAAACCTTTACAAGAAAAATATAAGAATAAGACTAGCCAGCGAAGATAAGCGACCACACTTTCATAGTTTCAAAGAGAAACTGACAGAGAAGCACAGCATAAGTTAAAATTGCTTGTTGGGCTACAGTTCTACTGATTACTGAGAAAATAAAATTCCAAGAAGAACAAACAAGCAGCAAGAACTTTCAAGATCCTGTGCTCTTTACTTATGGCAAAATCATGGTCCCGACTCCTGATTCATGCCAACAATCCCCAGATCTAAAATTACAACTACACAGCCACCTAGTATCACACCAAAACCAGCAATTTAAGCAAATTATTTCCCATGCAAGAAAGTTCCTTTGCTGGATTATAACAACTCAAACAACATTACCTCCATGCAACCCAAATTCTAGGAAGAACAGAGAAATAGAAACAAAATCGAGATTCCAGAGGCCGCTCTCCTGCTATTATCACCTTCAGAAGACAGAGCAAGAAACATGTATGCGACAGAAAAACTTGTCCACAATTCGTCTACAGGAAAAACTCATTACATCGCCACTACATACTAAAAATCTCGACGATGTCCGCCGCAATCCCCGTTTCTTACCAAGCACATCACAATTATATCCGCCACACGCACTTCCGACTCAGCTCAGCACGCATTCGCCGGTCATCCTCGCTCTCCAGCAGCCCGGAAGCGTTTTTTCCAAGTACAGAGAACGGGGAGAAAGAGAAAGAGGGAAACATTTCAACTCGCAAATCAAACAGCTAGCTCCAACGCACCTTCTACCGCGCAGCCGGGAGTCCCGCCTTCCTCTCGCTTGCCAAATCCAGAAACGAAGGATTTCCGGAGAACAAAAACGGACGGCGGAATCCGAACGCCCGGAATTTACAGAGACTTCTCGAGGCTCTCAGATTATATCGCCGGACGGAGAAAAAGAAGAAGAAGAAGAAGAAGAAGACCAAGTTCAGCAGAAGACGGGAAAAAAGCTCAGGCTCGAAACCGCATTTTCTCTCTCCGAGACGCGACGAACGATTCGAGCTCCCCCGCAGCTCAGGAGAGAGAGAGCGAGAGAGGAGGAGGAGAAGAAGAAGAAGAAAGAGAGAGAGAGAGGGAAAGACAGAGAATGGAGAAGGCGGAAGACGGAGCAGGAAGGGAGAGAGAGAGAGAGAGAGAGAGAGAGAGAGAGGGAGACGGGGGGGAAGGCAACATCCACGTCACCACACACGTGTCGTATCGGCGCGCGGCGGGCGTACGCATACGGCGTATATACGGGGGGGTGGCAGGGGTCGTTGAGCTGGCCAATTCGACGATCGTGCTGGGTTTCCCCTTTTTTCTTTTTAATTTTGCTAGGTGGGGGGTGGGATTTTCGATCCCGGCGTCGCCCGCTGGCCGTACACGTGGCGGCCTCCGGATCCATCTCGCCTGTGGAGGGGGGGCGTCCCGCCCCGCAGACCACCCCCGTCATGTGGCCTACGTGGTCCATGCTGCACAGGATGATTTGATTTAATTAATTAATTGAACTTTTAATTAAAAAAAGGAAAAAAGGAGGGCGGAGGGGGGGTTGGAAAGTTCTGCAATTAACGGTAATGAATAGCGGCTTTGGAGTCCACGGCGGACCTCTCCAGCTTCGCCACGTAATGCTTTTTTTTTAAAACCCTATTCTAATCCCAGGCGAGTACGATTTTTTTTGGCCCTTCGTTAAAAATTTAAAGGGAAAAGTATATATCTTTTTTTGTTATTAAATAAAATAAGCCTCGATCTTTGTTGCGTTGATCAAGGGATCAGCCTCCACGTGTACATGCCATTTGGATCTCTCCCTCTCTCTCTCTCTCTCTCTACAGCTACGACTTTGCTTTGCCAGCGCACATATTCTCAGAGGCGGGTCGTGCAATGCGTCTCGCTTTTAGCCATGTTGAACTAAAATATGATATTTACTAAAAGTAAGCCCTAAATTTATTTTTTTTTTAGTGTATTTATTTCGGAGGAAATTTCGTGAGAAAAGAAAACGTCTTCCTTGAAAGATGCTTTCCGCTTTTCAGATCAGGGAAATTCATTTTGCCAACTTTAAACGTGCAATTTTTTTTTTATTGTACTTGATTTTCCATCGATTAATCATTTTTTTTGGGAACCAAGCGGATAAAAGCCTGAAGAACTAATTCGCAAAAATTTCTTTCAATCAAACAAATACGCCCTTCGAATTCTCCGAATCTTGCTTGAGGGTTCCGATCTTAATACATGTGTCCCCGAACGAGAAGCATTCCGAATTTCCTAAAACATATTAAACATTGTTAATTAATCCCGTTTAGGAAAAGTCCGTCCCGGCTAAAAAAAGAAGCCACCAAATGAAGTCGTGAACGCGGTCGAGTTTTTTAGCACGCGATGGTGGTGCTCGTGTCTGAATGATCAAATGAGCTTCGCTCGATCAGCTAATCTTTCATGTTGCCCCCCCATTGTTATTAAAAGGGGGACGTGGTCGATGATTTTGATTCCCATTATTACAATGTTAAGACAATTCGTCGTAATCAAGTATTACGTGAATGCGGTAGCAAGATTTGGGATTAGAGTCATTTATTAAAGTGGCAAACTACGGTACGAGGAAAAGTATTATACGTCTTGGCAATAGTTAAGAAATAAGAATGCGGAAACTGGATCTAAGGAATTTAGTTGTATTTCGATGTGGATCGATAAGTAGTACATTATTGGGTAACTATTTAAGGTAATAAGATAAATATAGTTCCAGATATAATCAATTAAGGATACATGCATAGTACTCATATATATGTAGAATTAAGTAAATATTTTAATATCGCTAACATCTCCTTCAAACACAAAAATGAGTTGAAACGAATCAATTTAAGTTTGAAAAATAATCCAAACAGCCATGCGACTTTGCTGCCGGAGTCGAACAATGTCATTCGACTCATTTGCGGTTGACTTTGCTGTTGGGACAGTAACTGAACAAATACAACCGATGCTGCTGGCACGGCTATAGCAAAAAGAATAAAAGCCATGCTTTTATTGAGTGAAAGTTACTGTACAAAAATCAAAAAGCACCTCTATGAAAATTGGCCATGTTACATGACCACTTGGCCAAACGCTAATGAGGCATTCGGGTGAACACTGTCGAGCAGTGGGATGGATTTGTTTTGCTGTAGGTGCATCGGGTAGGGTTGTCTGAGGAAAGGAGGATCGATACTAAGTTAAGAAATAAGGATGCCGGAACAGATTTGAGGATTTTCTATATATTTCGATGTTTGTATAAAGAGTACATGGAAATATCAAATGCAACACCGATGCACCCCGTAGCAAAATAAATCCATCTCGCCACACACCATACTTTTTCGAAAATAGCACATGAGTATATTGATATTCTTTATTGGATAACTATTTAATGTGATAAGATAAACATAATACCAAATATAATCAATCAATGATAAGTACTATCAAATGAAATATATGTATAATCCCGAGAGATATTTAAATTCAAGTAAATATCCTAATATTGCTAAGAAAAAAAAAGCAATATATTCCACTTGTCTCTGTACAGCGAATAATCTCAATATGGAAAACATACGGCCTCAAAATACCATGTTATAGTGAATATTTGTATTGCCACTAACTGAACATTATCAAAATCAAATACGAATTTGCCTCTAGATAACACGAGATCGTTTTGATGGCTATTTGTTCTGCCTTGGTGATATTCCAAATTAGTAATAATTAAGTTTTACCAAAACCTCATATTTTCGTTATGCATGGTGGGTTTCTTCAATTTGAATGAAATTAGCAAACTCAATAAGTTATCTAAGATCTATGTTCTCTTCATCAAGAGCAATTTAAGTGAAATTTTCACTTTAGCTAAATCGAAAAACTGTTCAAAAGTAAAAAGCGCTCTCGTGTCCCGTCAAAGTCAACCTCCCAGTATATCGTTGGACTAAATCATATGTCCATGGCATGGCATGATTAACAAAAGGTTGTGACGTGCACTATTCTTCAACATTACTACTGATTGCAAATGATTGTAATTGGAGTTTAGATTAGCCAATAATAATGTTGTTTGCCTCCCATTTGAAAGCCAGACGCACGACAAATATGTGTTGTGCGTCATTGGAGGCAATATAGTTAAACACCAAATCGTTTATTTTGCGGACAACGAATGATCTGCAAAATATTTTCTCATAAAAGATTACTTGTATCGCTTATAAAAATGAACGAACGAAAAATATTTTTGTCGTTATGAAAATGTTTAAACATAAATTATTATACTTTATGCGAGTAGCGTAGCCATGAAACTTAAATTAATATGCCACTAAAAGCTTTAGAGATGAATTTCGAGAAATTTACCTAAAAAGTCCTAAACACTGTACGTACGTCATTCAATTTTAAACTTTTCAATTTGACCAATTTAGTCCTAATCTTTATGACGATTTATCAATGTAGTCCTTTATGCCAATTTTAGCCAAATATCATTGGCATAGAAGCCGGCCGTTCTTCCGTGACGAGATGACCTTGCCACGTGAGACGGTCGGCTCCGACGTAGACAATTTTCGCAATATTTTAAAAAGATTTTTCTGATTTCATTCTTTTTTTTTCCTTTTATTTTATTTTTCTTTTTTTCTGATTTCCCTCCTCCGATCAGCGATCTCGACTGCAGAATTGTCAAAATTGTCTACCTTAGAATCAATCGTGCCGCATAGGACGTTTGGTGTCCACGTATTTTTAGCCAAAGCTGGCTTGAAGAATTACATTTGGCAAACCGTCAAAAAATTGGGTATTGAATTGGGCAAATCAAAAGGCTTAAAACTGAACCGACATTTATAATTAGGACTTCTTAGACAATTATCCCGTCGGATTTTTTACGTTCCAAATTCTCACACGTCTTGCAATGAACACAGTAGCGTACGTCCAGAAATGTCCAAACACAGCCATCCTCGTGCTCGATTCTAAATAGAAAAAATCGAAGAGATAAAAGACGTTCCGAGCACGCAAACGAAAAGTTAAAACCTTGCCGCTTTCCACGGTCAATTTGCTCCCATGCCCAGATCGATCGACTCAAGCGAAAAAAAGAAACACTATTCGCTTGACGTGATGGCACACTAGCACGTCTACTCAGTTTCGCACGCGTACCCATTCAATGAGAAGATTTCCCTCCATGTTCATCCTTTTCCATGTTTTGTCCGTTTGCTATAGAAAGTCAACATGGGGATCTACAGAAATGAATTCTCCAACATCCCCTCCTCCGCTGTTTCTGTACAATCGCAGTTAACGTCACGGGCACTTCGCAATCAAAGCTCGATTTCTCTGCTTCTGTCCGCAAACCCGACATACAGAAAACTCTTCGATACGGTTTCTCATGGAGCGTTGATAAGTACACTCACAGTCATAACAGTCTTCCAAAAGCTCTCTCGTTGGATGTTTTTAGGTGCTACGGATTTAAAACATTTGATCGTATCGTATCGAAAATCACGGCTTAATTAGAGTTGCGCAAAATTGAAAGGGGATAATGACATAAACATTCTTTAAACTTTGACTCAATGTGCAATTTAATTCCTGAACCTTTAATTCATTCAATGTGATCCATGAACTTTTGGTATATGTTTAATTTAACCCGTGAAATATATGAAAATGTATAATATAGTCTATGAACTTGAATTAATGGAAAGACTATATTGAACATTTTTATAAATTTCATGGGCTAAATTGAACATGTACTAAAAATTCATAGATCACATTGAACAAATTAAAAGTTTAGGAGTTTCATTGAATGTTGGATTAAAGTTTAAAGATTATATTGAACAAATTAAAAATTTATAAATTAAATTAAAATTTAAGGATTGTGTGTGTGTCATATTTTCAAATTGGACGTTGTTTTGCATCTAAGCGTAGCTTATGATAAAGCGAGGGTGAAATTCACGCGGGCGGATGGTGCCCCCCCGCATATCCTTACGCGGAGACCACTTTGCTATCCGACAAAAAAAAAAGCCTACTCCCCGTCTCGTCTCGTCTCGTCGGCGCCATGATCGAGAGGAATCTCTCATCTCGGCCGTCCAATGCTGATGCTGAATCTCATCCCACCCCCCCCCCCCAACATCCCCCCTCTTTACTTTTCCAACTCATCTCGCCGGAGCGGACACGTGTCATCGTCTTGCCTTGCCTTAAAAGGGAAAAAGAAAAAGAAAAAAGAGAGAGAAAAGACAGCACGAATGAACAATGCTGATATTTTGGCGATGGCGGGACCCGCCGTCTCCTCCCGCAAGCAGAAGACTCCACTGGGCAATTGGACGGATAGTATCGAGCCAAAGCCGGACCTTGATGGAACATGATCCACGCCAAGAAAAATATATTTTTGTTAAGGTAACTACACAAATAATTCATAAATTTTGATCTAATGTAAATATTCAATGTGACTTTTGAATTTTTTGTACATAATCGATATAATTATTGAACTATCGTTTAACTTCATCTGGCCTAAAGATTAAATTATATATGACATCGAACAAATTAAAAGTTTGGGAACCATATTATATATCTTGCTAAAGTTCAACAATCATATTATACATCGAGCTAAAATTCAGGAATCTTTTGTATCATTTTCACTTTTACGATGGATTGGATGTATTGGCATGAATTTCTATCGTAATTAATTTTGCAAATCTTAGGAGATTTTCCAACAAAAAGGCGGAAGCTTAGATGAAAATTTCTTAACAAAATTGTTATTTTTTTGAAGAAAAAGCAAGAGAGAATTTGTTTTTAAAAACAACAACCGGCAATTATCCCGGGTCGATTTTTAGTCTTCGCTCGGTAATCGTTACGCAAAACAATAAAATACCTTATCGGCCGAGGCGCACATAGCGACGCACGTGTCTGGCCCGCCCCCGCCCCCCCCCCCCGGGGCCCGGGGGGGGGGGGGTCGGGGGGAGGGAGGGAAGTGGGCCCCACGGGCTTTTGCTCCGGTGTCGGTGTAGGGTGGTCAAGACCAGCTGACGTGTCCCAACTAGGTGGACCGAACGACGGGGCCCACCTGGGGGGGCGGGGCAGGGGAAAAAAACCTAGGTGTTGTTTGCCGTGCCAGCTCACCCCGCCCCTATCACGTCCCTTTCTGGAGATCTCTCAACGCGGCCCCGCGAATCAACCACGCAGCGCAAGACTCCACGTGGTCTAACCCCGCACGTGCCGCGTCGCTAGCGGGGGCTGCCCCGAAGCCCGAATCTCCACCGTCCCTTTTCCCTCCCCTTGTTACGTCAGCTAGCTCGGGCGAAACCGTAAATTCCCATCCCACCTGGGACAAATTGCAGTCCCACCAAACATCATTCATCATTATTGTTTATTTATTTTTATTTTTTTATATTTCACCGCTCTGATTGGCCCAAAGATTGACAAAATATATAGCATTTACTAAAAAGTAAAGTCCTAATCCTAAATTTTGCATTTGACCCGCGGAGCGCGTCGACCGGGGTCGGGGCGAGCTGCTAACCCATGATTTGCTCCGCGAGCCCGCGTGCTGACAGGTAGGCTTTAGTGGAGCGTGACGCCAGCGTCAGGAACATCCACGTGAGAGGCGAGGTGGACCGTCGGCTGGGGCGGATGAACGGCGATGCGCGCTTCGCGGTGCGAGGGACGGTAGAAAGGAAGGGACACGCGTGGGTGATTGGGCGGGGAGGGGGAGGCTGACGTGTCGGCACCATTTTCGTACCAACTTTTTGGAAAAATAAATGAAAAGGGGGTTATTTTTTTTAAAAAAAAAAAATCGCAAGCCAACGTTGATCAGGCGACGAGGAGGCGTGGTGGGGGCGTCCGACAAGATGACGTGTCTTGCAGGCACACTCGGGTTAATTTTACGCAATGCGGGGTGGGGCCCGGTGTTGACGTGGACTCGAAGCGAAATTGTTGGCGATTAGATATCGGGATCCGATCCCCGTGATTTTCAATTTCATCCCTCTTTCTTTTATATTATTTGGATTAATACCGTAAAAAAAAAACTCAAACTATATTCACTATAACAAAATCATCCCTATTTTTTTTTTGGTAAAGTAATCATCCCTATTTTTTATGTCCCTAAAAACCTTAAATTTACCAAACGCAACACAACTTATCAAATCATACATGCATAAATTTGGAGGTACATATAATTTGAGATTTTTTTAGTTTTGAGATATTTGTGTTAGAACAGATAAATTTGAAGTGTGGGTATTTATATCATAATGAACATAATTTAATATTTTCTTCGTGGTAGTTGCACCCTTTTGTTTTCATGGGTCAAATGATGCTACTGTTTCGTGTTCCTCGAAGGCCCACCAATTTGGGAGTCTTATTTACGGAAATGTCCCCCACCCCCACCACCCGCTGCCGATTTCTTAGAAATTCTGCACCTGGACTTCCCAGCTCGTTCACACACGGCAGTGAGGGGAAGTCGCTGTCGACGAGGGAGGGGATTTGCTTGAAGGGAGGAGCGAGCGTGCGCGACCTGACCAGCTTCCGTGGGAGAATAACTTTAGCTTTTCGGGTCGGGTTTGGACAAGCATTGCTCGTGCCGTGTCGTTCGATTGTCGCGCCAAAAATTAAAAGATTAGACAGCATCGAGGATCATCAAGCTCAGCACCCTTTCATGGCCCCGACAGAACTGCCGTCTAGGGATCATCTTTTTTTTTGTTTCTCGAACACGAGCAATTTGCATCGACTTTGATTGTTTTGTTGAGAAGTGCAAGTTAATGGGACTACAGGTTTATCGGAAGTACACTCGAGCGAGGAGGTTCTCTCTTCTCTTGTCGTGGAGAAGAAGGTAATCTACGAGATCGGTAAGTTACGTGATAATAACATGTAATATAACTGATCGATCAAAAGTAAGATACGGGCACACGTGGCCCTGAGGGAGACGAGATTCATAATATGCGGACGACGACAATTGCATTATCACCACCACGTGACCTGATGTGTTCATCCAATTAATATTTACTCCTCGCCATGCACATTTTTTGGACAGAGTTCACGGTACATAGCTGGAGTAGATCCATCAAACATTTACGCTACAATTTTTGGCATAATAAATAATTCGGAACTCTTGCCAAACGATTGCTCACGAAAGACCTATCCACTGTATTTTATGAAGAATAATGCTAGGAATGTTAGAATTGGTATGTTGAATTTGTTAATGAAGTTATGCATTAGATTCCTATAAGGGTGCTTAAATCATGCCCCCCAAATCGCGAGCCAAGAACCCACGCACACGCCATGAGTATCCACAATTGTTTTAAGAATCTATAGGTTTTTTCTTAATAAAAGTACTTTCGACCCTCAAAACCCTATCATCAGACATGGCAGAGAGGACGAAAATACCCTCATCTAATAAGTAGGCCAAAACAATAACATCACCCCGTCAAATTCAAAACTAAGCACGCGTCGTTAATAACACGTCGTTTAGTCAACTGCCCGGACTACGCTCGCAAATTAAAGACTCGTGCATTAGTCATTAAGAAGCAATTTTCTTCCAAGCTGAGTTCCCGACCGAGTGGCTGTTTTGTCAACTGACTCACTCCTAAATACTAATCCACAATCGTCTACCATGCATCTCATGAGTTCCCAATCAAATCTTCTCCATCGTCATCGTCGTCATCGTTCCTCACCCTAATCGAACCGTTGCACTGTTGTCAGCAATCTTTGCTCGTAATCCCGTAATCACTTCCGGCTTCTCAGGAAAGAATTCGAGAAGCCTTGAGGATAGATATCAAACCTGGTGCAAATAAGTGACCTGAGGAACGCAACCGTGGACGCGAACTATTTCCCATGAAAGCGGGCTTTGTCGGAAGCTCTTTCAAGAGGGAAAATTCTCAATTCGACGACCTCGGACGAAAGGAATTTTATCATCCCTCTAATAAAAATAATTAGACTCAGTTACGAGGTCTCGATCTAGGGAATGCCCATTTTCAAGGGACTCAATAAGATGGGAAACTTATGAATCCAATTTGAGACGACTTAAAAGCTCGCTGCTTTTACCAGGTACAAGAGCGATAACTCATTAACTATATACAGTTAAGTGAATGGACTGTAAATATATCGTGTTGAGCAATGTCGTGCATAGTAGTGTTTTTGAAGGTGTGTCGTGATAGGTTACTGATGTTGGGATTGATTTAAAGGCGTAATAAGAAAACGATGTTGACTATGCTTTCCTGGCAAACACGAGACAATTGTTGGGAGGCCTTTTTGTGCCCCGTCTTTGAAAATTTATATGTCGAGCATTTCTTTTCGAGGAGCACTCAACACGGGTTGAGGACCTTGTCCCGGGTTTGGCACGTGAATCTTTTAGCGAGAGAGGGGAAGTGTCGCGCACGAGCAATACTAGCGAGCATGATGAAATAAAGAGCATATGAGAGGGGGAGTGGGCAATTCTAGGGGAGTTAATTGCCAGGTGGATAGGTGAGGAAACACTAGAGATTGACGAGCTGCCGTCAGAAAGAATTCCGCTGTAAAATTTTTCATTGCCAAATGTTCTTAACACGAAAGGTTTAGATGTATTTATAGGCAAGAGTTACGGCGAGGCATGTGTGTTGATTCAACTGGATGGTGTTTTACCGCGTGCCAAGAGGACATGGATCGGGGGTAAGTGGCCCATGTTACGAGCACAATTGTCTTTCGAGCCCGCTAAAAAAGTCAGGTTGAGACTAGGTTTTATTTCCCTAACGAGTCCCACTCATAGTCCATTAAGTAAATTATCTTAAGCCGTTCCAAAAAATAGAAGATAACCCAAGATCCCGATATTAATCCGGACTTCACCCCGCTGGTTAAGTTTTCTCTTAAAACCTGACCTTGGTGGGGGTGGTGGTAACCAAAATTCAGACAGAGCGCTCCCCGAGACACGTTACACAAATTTTAGGCAGCAATAAATCATTAACCCAGATTGATACAATCAGCTGAGGGACTGTAAATATATTACAAATTAAAAACTCATTATTTAAAACTGAAAAACGAAAAACCAAATCACGTTCCGACCAAAAAACGAGGAAGACATTTGATATCATTAACATAAATTGTGTTAGAAGATTCTTCCAAATGAATAAATTCAGAGGTAGAACTACTAGGGAGTTTGAATTGGGGAAAACACCAAGTCAACAACGTTTTGACCATAAAGTGTAATAAGAAGGTTAGCCGAAGCCATCAGTTCCAGCAGGATCATCCCAGTTCCTCTTCCAATACTTTAATGTTCACAGCAACGACAACGATAAAGCGAAGTAACAACCAGCTGAATTACCTCATTTAGAACACACTCTCCACAAGATCTCCTCGAGTTCAATTACCTATTCTATCGAAAGCTCCTGAGTTCATGTCGATCCCTCAAAAGAAGTGGCAATCATTCAAGCGTATGCAGTCCAACGAAGCTGACATTGACATCACATCTCACACGCCAAGAATGAATATTCATATCGCATAAAAAAAGGTAAGATACTTCCTACAATTCATTCATATCGGAGTCTGAACCTTTGACACAAAGTAACCAAAATGTGCACTGAAAATAAAGTTCAACACACTCACATTTGATCAACCAGTAGCAGAAAACCCCGCTATAGTCATCCCAAAATTCAGGGAACGATTGCTCAACGAAGCCTCCTTGCTTCTCTCTCGGACTCCAGAAGGGTGAGGACATCTCCTTCCCTCACTGGTCCCTTCACATTCCTCATGATGAACCGGTTCATGTCGTCCAAGAACTTGACTCTCACCTGAGTCACCTGCCCTCTCGACCCAGTTCGACCCATGACTTTGACAACAACAGCATGCTTAATCTGAGAATCCATTCTGCACCAAGGAGACAAACTCAGCATAAAGAACACCCTTGCCAGTCACACACGCATATTGAGAAGGGCTAGAGCGAACCACACACATCATTGGAAAAACCCAAGTCCAGATCTTTAACAACTGCGAGATACTTCTGCTACGGCTACACATCCTCATGATTAAGCAATTCATTAGCTCGTGCATATATATACTCTTGCTCACATCCATAAGAAGCAACAAACATCAAGAACTGAATGACACCATGTTCAAATTCATCCCGTCGTCCTCTCATCTTACCCAGAAGCAGAAACAGGTGATAAAAACGATTCCCCACACTTATACAGAGTCAAATCAGGACCCAACTGAATATCACTTCAAAGTGAGCGAGCGCTAACAGGCGACAGGCTAATTCAGGCAAAAGTCACCGAGAAAAAACATCCGACGAAGCTTCGGATTGAACGTAACGCGAAGGCGCATATAAAACTCGTGAATTTGAACAGAACATGAGATCGAGAAAGGAAGCGGAAGATGAACCTGAGATCGGATCGGAGCGAGGAGGGAGACGAGAAGAGGAAAGGAAGCGGGGGCCGAAAGCTTGAGTTTCTCAAAATCTTAAGCGCGAATGAGCAAAAACCCTAGCCGATAGTCCAAGATACCGAAAATCGCAAACTTTATAGGGTGGATTAACACAACGAAAAATTTCAAACCGGTATATTTATGATAAATTTATAATAAATTAATTTTTTAATTACGAAAAAATCAAAACTGGTATACCTGTGATAAATTTATTCCGAACTAATTTTTTGACCGTAAAAAATTCAAAATTGGTACATTTGTGATAAATTTATCTTTAGCTAGTTTCTATTAAATTGAATTAATAGCACAAAAAAGTCACAAACTGGTACACTTGTGACAAATGGATGGTAAAAACCTAAACTGGTACTCTCGTTAACTTTAACTACCATAGGGTATCCAATTTAGCAATTTGACGATAAAATTTAATGAAAATTAACGGAGAATTAATTTGTCACAGGTGTACCTATTTAGGATTTTTTGTAGTGTTAACTCTTATATGTTTCTGTGCCAAAATAATAAGAGATAGAATCGTCACCTTAATTCAATATTTTCTTTCCCTTTCTAATTGAACCATTTTCACGAAAAGGTTTTTCATAACGAGTGATTCTGCTTATTCTAGTTCACTAGCTACAATTAATGCCCTTTTAGATCTTCATTTTATGAAATACTGCTATCTTTATCTCTTTCATAGAGCAAGTAGAGAAGACCGTGAGAGAGGGTTGTTCCTCCCTGCTTTGAGTATCAACAAATAACATCGTGCCTTACAATTAGCTTGCGCCGCGAGTCTTCCAAATTGGGGACACATTGGAGTTAAAAAGCTCATAAAACCGACAAATGAGGTTGTAAATTTTCAAGTTAGTGTCGAAGATAAAATTTATCACATGTCTCGGATTTCAGATGATGTTTAGTCCGTCCAAAATCGCCCCGCACTCAAAACTAAATGCTACTACAATAATCAACTAGATTGCAGAAAACCATCAACTTCGCTAAGAAAGTTCAGGGGGAGAGATCAGGTCTGATTTCCCCTAACGAGCCCCGCTCTTTAGTCCTTTTAAGTCAAAACTCTCTGAGTCATTCCAATTAAAAGGGATAACCGGAGATCCTAATACTAATCAAGAGTTAACTCTGCAGATATTGAAAATGGGTCACGCATATATAGGCCTTGGCTGTATGAACTTATCCGAGCGTATCCTACAATAAATTTTTGGCCTAAGCCCTTGTTTGTGTGATTGGAAAGATGCATAATAAATAATCAAAAAAAAATTTTCATGCATAAATATTTAGTTGTATTGAGCCAGACGAAAAGACGTGCTCATCATGCTCAAGAGATGAAAACAAAACCAACTACTTAGATATATGAAATTACTCAAACCAATGACTTGCTTGAGGAATTCGTTTAGTAGCTCGGGGGTAAGTGTCGCGAGAGTGATAATTATGATAATTATGGAACAATTTCAAACCGCGGTTTGTAGCAAAAACCGGCAGAGAGCCGTGAAGGGACCTCGGCGGGTCTGTTCCGCGACCCCCATTGTTTCTGGCTCATGTCGAAAATTACCATATCCGAACCTGGCCTGTTGATGATGTATATCAGATCATTCAAGCCCCAGCTTTTGAGACCATGACCGGACACTGGAAATCCTAGAAAAAGATCATGAGGCAAGCGAGCAATTTCATGCCACTCCCTGCCACTCAAGACCCAAATGCCGATCCCCTTCATTGACGCTTGTTCATCGTTCCAGAGACCCCCAACCAAGACCACCCTCTCTTTCATGTTCATCAGAAATTGACATGCGAGAGGGCAAGGAAACGGGACCAAGCTCGCTAACAGGCCATCGGAACATCGTCCGGAGAGGTCATCCATCACCAGGCCACAGCTGTTTTCAGGTGAAACACTCGAATAAATTAAGAAATACAGAACCCCTGCACAGATTGCACTCTCGCTATTGCTTGTCCAACCTCTCAGGACCTCTGTTGTGCGAGTCGCCCACATCCTCGTTTTGGAATCGTAGACATGAACCGAAACTTCCCGTCCGAACGGAACGCCAGGGGGATAATTTGTAGTCACGAGCGAGACTCTATAACTTGGTGTTGTCCTACTAACCGAGATCGCAAGGGTGGTGCGATGCACATATTTTACACTGGAGGGGGGCCGTGCAATTTCTCTCCATCTTCTCGTCAGAGGGTTGCAGACATATAACCTGGGGCTAGCATCATTACCTGTGCCGAATACAGGGATCAAGCCACTGGAAGACGCAAAGGTGGCGATGGATGTAGACGATAAGTTGAATCTGGGTAGTTCGAGCTTGTACCAGACGTTGTAGACAGGGTCATAAGCACATGCGCGTTGGCCAAGTAACCTTTCTAGGACGAACCATGGTCTCTGCGATACACCGGGCAACAGTATCTTCCGAAAACTCACGGAAGTTATAATTCCACGCCACCAAGTACAAACAGCGCCTGCTCTGACAAGGTCTGCGGACGGGAGGCGGGCCAGGATTTGTTCCAATAGGTCGTCAGGCAGGACCCGGTCCATGGAAACTAGAGGAATTTTGCATTCATATTCACAGCGCCTGCTCTGACAAGGTCTCGGCACGTTTTGATCGGCTGATGGCGTCTCTCCATCCATGAGAAATCCTGACAGAAAGTATAGATTTTCTAAGAACAGGTTTGCCGATTCTTTACAAGGTCCAATGGTTAAGAATACAGTCTTTGGAGGTCGTTTTCGTTCACGCGCAGATAGTTTGTATATGGTAACTTAGTCGGAATCGAATGGGAATCACGATCTTTCTGTTTTTGGGTCAACATAAGAGATGGAATCGTAATCTAATTCAAATATCATACTAACAATAAGATAAGTTATTCTCTACATGTCGGCAAACTTTAAATAATTTCTTTCCCTTTCTAATTCAACAATTGTCACATAGAGCATTCATTTTGTATAGATTCGCCGGTCGTGCGCATCTCAAACGGTATTTTGCTTAAATTTCCAAAATTAAAAGAATTTCACCAATGCATGCACGATTTGGCTAATGGCATCGTCTCTTTCGTAGAGCAACTAGAGAACACTATGAGAGAGCATAGTCCCTCCTTGCTTCGAGTATCCATAAACAACGCCGCGCCTTTCAATTAGCATGTGCCGCGACTCTTCCGAGCCAGGACACCCCGGAGTTAAGTTCATAATCCCGACATAAGAGCAACTAGTAATTGAGTTTGCTCGACTTTTTATGGTCTTGAGCTCAAGTCTTATTGAAAGCACTCCAGGAGTATATCTTGAATGTACTTGACCAATGTGAGAGGTGGAATAGCATAGGTGCATGAGAGGTGGCGCGGATATTGCTGATTGCTATACCCGAAAGTTGCCCAATCCAACTATGCAGCTGGATCAGAAAACAAACCACAGATTTCAAGTTTAACAAAGTTTAGCGAAGTGATTAGGAAAATTTTTTTTATAAAAATACGGCACAAATCCTTTATTTTTGTCTATTTCCATGGCAACATCCATTAGTCATACTCATTGAACTTTGTAAATAAGAAGGAAAATGATTAGTAAATTTCATGCACTAATGCTCTCAAGAAAGTATGATAAAAAGTAAAGGGGAAAAGTGCCAAAAAAGTTCTAAACCTTATGCATTAGTGCCAATTTAGTCCTAAACCTTTTTTTGGTGCCAATTCAATCCTAAAGCTTCTGCATTGGTGCCAATTTAATCCTAAACCTTTTTTTAGTGCTAATTAAGTCCTAAACCTTTTAAATTGGTGCCAATTCAGTCTTAAATCTTTTGTTTTTGTGCCAATTTAGTCCTTCCGATCAATTTTGACCGGAATTTGTTGACATGGACGCCTGCCGGCCGGCGGCTGGTCACCGACGCCGATGGCCAGATCCGGCGAGGTTGGGCCTCGCCTGACCATGGCGAGGCTCGAGCCCTCGCCGCGGCCCGAGGCTCGAGCCCTCGCCGAAGCCCGAGGCTCGAGCCCTTGCCCGCCCTCGCTAGTGGCTGGCGAGGTCGAGCTCGCCGGCCACTGGCCTCTGGCCGGTTGCCGGACCGGCGACCGGCCAGGGAAGGAGGGGGGGCAAAAAAAAAGTGGAAAAAAAAGAAAAAAAGGAAAAAATAAAAATTCAAAATAATATTAAAATATTATTAAAGTTGTTCACGTCGGCGCCAGTGACCGGCAGCCGGCCGGCAGGTGTCCACGTCAGCAAATTCCGATCAAAATTGACCGGAAGAACTAAATTGACACAAAAACAAATGGTTTAGGACTGAATTGACACCAATTTAAAAGGTTTAGGACTTAATTGGCACTAAAAAAAGGTTTAGGACTAAATTGGCATCAATGCAAAAGGTTTAGGACTGAATTAGCACAAAAAAAAGATTTAGGACTAAATTGGCACTAAATCAATGCAAAAGGTTTAGGACTTTTTTGGCACTTTTCCCAAAAGTAAAGAGATTCTAGTGGGGTTCAAAGAAGAAATAAACAACTAATGATCTACAAATGGAAATACAACTAGCTACCCAGATACATGGAAATTACTCAATTCAATGACTTGCTTGAGGATATATGCGAGAAATGGGCAAGCGAAGTAGCTTGGGCGTGACATAGACGATCAATCTTGCGTTCTAAACCATACTAAATAGGGGAAATTCTCTTAGGGGACAAAAATTTCGCCCATGAAAAATTCCCATTTTTTTTGTTAAATATCTTTCGTTCAAATGTGATATGATTTCGTACTATTAATTGTAAATTCAAAAACATTATAATGCATGAACAAACTTTTACTTAGTTTCTCACGTGGTATTTGAAATGTAGAACAACGAGAACCGGATAGATTATTTTATTATCATATAAGATTAGTGATCGAAAAACTGAAAGAACCAATTAGGTGTTGATTCAACCAATAGGTGAGTTTGCTCCACTTTTTATAATCTGGGGTTCAAGTTTTATTGAGAGCACTCTAAGAGTAAATCTCGAATGTACTTGACAAATATGAGAGGTGGAATAGCATAGGTGCGTGATAGTTGGCGCGGATATTGCTTGATTGCTACACACGAAAATTGCACAATCCAACTATGCGGCTGGATCATAAAACAAACCATAGATTTCAAGTTTAACAAAGGATTGAGAAGTGATTAGGAAACACTTTTTGATAAAAATACAGCACAAATCCTTCATTTTTATCTATTTCATGCCAACATCCACTAGTCATACTAATTAAACTTTGTAAATAAAAAGGAAAATGATTAGTAAATTTCATGCACTATATGTTTCTCAAGAAAGTACGATAAAAGGTAGAGAGATTCTAGTGGGGTTCAAAGAAGAAATAAATAACTAATGATCTGCAAATGAAAATACAACCAGCTACTCAGGTACCTGGAAATTACTCAATTCAATGACTCGCTTGAGGATATATGCGAGAAATGGGAAAGTGAAGTAGCTTGGGCGTGACGCAGACGATCAATCTTGTGTCGCGAGAGAGTAAATTTATGGAACAATTTCTAGCTGCGGTTCAAAGCAAAAACATGGCCAGCCCTCTGAAGGGAGCTTGGCAAAGCTGTTCCGCGACCACTGTTTCTGGTTCATGTCGAAAGTAACAATGTGAGAAGGATCATAGCCCCTCAGGAAGTATATCAGATCATTCGAGCCATAGCTATCTAACCAAGTATAAGGTCTGAATCCTAGAAAAATATCATCAGGCATGCGAGCAATCTCATGCCACTCCCTGCCATTCAAGACCCAAATGCCGACCCCATCACCTTTGTCGATACCCCCAACCAAGACTAGCTTCTCCCTCATGTTCAGCAGACGTCCACCGGCGAGAGGGCAAGAAACCACAGCAAAACTTGCTAACGGGTCGTTGGAAGATTGTCCGGAGAGGTCGTACATCACCAGGCCACATCTGCTTGCAGGTGAAACATGGTCCCCCGAATAAATTAAGAAATACAGAACCCCATCACAGATTGCACTCTCGTCACCGCTTTTCCAACCTCTCGAGACCTCTGTCATGCAAGTCTTCCACATCCTTGTTTCGGAATCGTAGAGATGAATCCAAAGTTCCGGTCCGACCTGAACTCCAGGGAGATCATTTGTAGTCACGATCGAGATTCTATAACTTAGTGTTGTCCTACTTGCTGAGATCGCGAGGGTGGTGCGATGCACATATTTTACACTTGGGGGGGGCCGTGCAATTTCTCTCCATCTTCTCGTAAGGGGGTTGCCGACACATAGCCTGGGGATACCGCATTCATCTACTTCGAATACAGAAATCAAGCCAGTGGAAGATGCAAACTTGACGGATCGATAGTATGATTTGAATCCGGGTCGTTCGAGCTTGAACCAGAGGTTGTAGACCGGGTCGTAAGCATATGTGGGTGGTCTAAGTATCCATGGTCTCTGCGATACACCATGCAACAGTTTCTTCCGGAATGTCTCGGAAGTAATAATTCCACGCCACCGAGTACAAATGGCGCCTGCTCTGACGATGTCTGCGAACGGGAGGCGGGCTAGGATTTGTTCCAATAGGTCGTCAGGCAGGACCCTGTCCATGGAAACTGGAGGAACTTCTGCATTGCATTCACTTTCACAGAGAGCTGAGGATACATGAGGCTCCTTGTCGTCTCTCGGCACGTTTTGATTGGCCGACGGCGTCCCTCCCTCCATGAGAAAGCCTGACAGAAAGAATAAATTTTCTAAGAACAGGTTTGCGAGTTCTTTACAGGTCCGATGGTTAAGAATGCAGTCTTTGGAGGTCGTTCTCGTTCACACGCAGATAGTTTGTTTATGGTAACTTAGTCGGAATCGTATGGGAATCGCAATCTCTCTGTTTCTGGGTCAACACAAGAGATAGAATCCTAATCTAATTCAAATGTCATACTAACAATGGATAAGTTATTCTCTATATGTCGGCACACTTTAAATTTTTTCTTTTCCTTTCTAATTCAACCATCTTCACAAACAAATCAAGAGCGTTCAGTTTGTATAGATTCAAACATCATGCACATCTCGTTGCTTAAATTTCCAAAATTTTTAAAAATTTCACCATTGCATGCGTGATTGTTGCTATATAACTAGCAATTAAATTAACACGAAATCACTAAAGAAATAAACGAGGAACAATAAAAAACAGCAGAGAGTACATGGTTTAGTCTGAGTATCATTACCTATTCCACGAGAAGAGCCAGAAACAAATAATCCACTAATCAATAGGAGCATTATAGGAGAATTATAGAGTTTCAGTTTCAATTGCTCACGCGCTCGAGGCAAAAGTTTGTGTATTACCTACTCCTATTCATGATAAGAACAAGAGCCCCTATGGGTCGGGTTTGACGTCTTAAACTCGAAACATATTTTCAACAGCGATTTTGCTACTACCATTGTCTCTTTCATAGAGCAAGTAGAGAAGGCTGAGAGAGAGCATTGGCCCTCCCTGCTTTGAGTCTCGATAAACAACTCCGTGCCTTGCAATTGGCATGTGCCGTGACTCTTCCAAGACATGGACACGCTGGAATAAAGCTCATAACACCGACACAATAGCTCAAAAATTTTCAAGTTAGTGTCAGTCATGGGCACCATGAAGTACAAAAAAGAAAATTTTCACATGTCTAGGATTTCAGACGATGCTTAGTCCGTCTAAAATCGCCCCACGCTCAAAACTAAACGCCACTACAACAATCAAGTGAATTGCAGAAAGCCAACAACTTCAGTAAGCCATTAGTGTTCAAGCCTTCAAGGAGCTACAACCGTCGCGAATACAAGTTGCATGGACAAAATTATAGATTCGCACGCTTCTTACTTAATCTCAACAGGTTAAACACAAAGACCGAGACTTCGCAATTGATCATCGACATCAATAAAACGTACAACACTAAGATCAGCAGGAACAAATTAAAACTACAAAGAGCTTGAAGACATTGAAGCACGAGGACCATTACCACAGGTCGAAGAACCACAAAACTGGAGTGATATTGTTCCTTCACATGTCCAGTAGTTACGAATACATAATGGAGGTGATTTATAGACAGTTCTCTCTCTATATATAGTAACTTATAGATATTAGCAGAATAACAGACCTTCCTTTTGGGGCCAAAATAAGAGATAGAACCCGTAATCTAATTGTAAAAATCAAATTTCAAATAGATAAAGATGTGCACTAACTTTCCCAGCACCTCCTTGACTTGGCATGGTTTCATGGTCTCAGTGAATTGAATAGAGGATATCCAATAGATAAACTGAGAACACCAGGAAAATTCACCTTTCAGCGCGGGCTTCGGGCCACCTGGCCGGGCCCGACCCCATTGCCACCTCTGACTATTCTGAGTTCCTTCACTCATCATACCGAATATGGGCATCGGGCATGTTGATAGCACTTATTAGTAGACCATGCAGGTGTCGGTGAATTAACAGATCCTAATGCAAACACATGACTATACAGCATTTAGCTGAAACTGAGAGAAACGCCTATGGGTCTACATTAGTTCAGTAACTACACATATTGCTTAATTCACAAAATGAAAAAAAGATTATCCAAGCGTTAAATGCAATCGCCCTTACAGGGGACGGGTGAATGCTTAATGCAATAATCAGAAGGGAAAATAACACAAATAGTCCCTGAACTTTGACCCAATGTGCAATTTGGTCCCTGAACTTTTAATTTGTTCAATGTAGTCCCTGAACTTTAACCTAATGTTCAATTTGGTCCTTGAACTTTTGATTTGTTCAATGTGGTCCCTGAACTTTTAATATGTGTTCAATTTAGTCCTTGAACTATTTGAAAATGTTCAACATAGTCCTTCCATTAATTCAAGTGCAGGGACTATATTGAACATTTTCATATAGTTCAGGGACTAAATTGAACACATATTAAAATTTCAGGGATCATATTGAACAAATTGAAAGTTTAGGGACTAAAATGAACATTATGTTAAAGTTCAGGGACTACATTGAACAAATTAAAAGTTCAAGGATCAAATTGCACATTGGGTCAAAGTTCAGAGACTATTTGTGTCATTATCCGTAATCAGAAGGGTTTATTTGGTCATCCATCGCAAGCCCAGAAAAGGGCGATGGGGAATTCTACTAGGGATTAAAGTTTCTATTGAAATTTGTCTTGACATCAGAAGCTATAAGTGCTATTCCTATACCGTTTAAAAAGTGCTTGCTCGTGTAGATGAATTTACTCGCAACCGTACCAAAAAGTTTCCATCGGAGAAACGGGAAGAAGTTTGGGGGTATTGCCCCAAGGAGGGCCAATGGCCCTCGATTAGGCGCGAGCTCTCCCAAGCTTATATCTCGTGCGATGTTGTATTTCATTTTAAATTTTGATCAACGTATGCAATTTTAGGAGTCGCCACTAGCCTTTTGGGATTGGCTAGAAACCAAACGAGATATGGAAATTTTGTCTCGTTTTTTACGTAACCAGAGATTTTCTTAACTCGGAGATTTGATTACATTAATGGTCTAATTAACACCCTTTCGATATCTATAATTCAATAGGATTATTCATTTAAGTGATCAAGCATGTTTTTACCAATTATGATCTTAAAGGTCTTTGAGTCGCTATGTGTTCGTGCAAATGTTTTTCTTGCGGTTTATTATGTTCCTAGGCCTTTCCCTAGCCATACTAAAAAAGAAAGGAACCATCAAGGTATTGAAAGTGCAGGTAATAAACACTAAAGTATTGAAAACGCCTAAAGTAAAGTACAAGAAATAAAATCCGATACTCGTTGGGCAAAAAATATACATAACTTTATTATTAACCCTTGGGACAACGACCCTCATGAGCTAAGTTCGAATTGAGCTCAACCTCTTACCTAAAAGATCAATCGATTGAGGCTAAATCATATCGAGCCTGCTCACTAAAATCTCTAAATTAGACGTATTCTAACTAAATAAAATTAAGGTAACTCTAGTGCTAAAACTTAACTACTTAATAAAAGGCCAATTTCTATGCTATTTTCTCATTTTTTTAATTATAGAATTTTTTTAATCTCGAAAAATGGGGACTCGAGCAAGGACCTTGGGCCCGGTCCGAATGTGGTCAAAGTCCAAGCATCGGGCACCTAGGCCACGATAGCCGTATGGACTATATGTCTAGAGGGGAAAATTATCAAAACATTCCTAAACCTATTACAATTGTGCCAATTCAATCCTAAACTTTTTGCATTTGTGCCAATTCAGTCCATTCGGTTAATTTTGATTGGTCGATGATGACGTGGACGCCGGCCGTTCGGCCAACGTTGACGTGGAAAATTTTTAATATATTTTTTTTGAATTTGTTTATTAATTTTATTAATTTTTCCTATTTTTTCTTTTCTTTCTTTTTTTTTTCTCCCTTCATCTTCATCCTCTAGCTAGTCGCCGGTTCGGGGACTGGCTAGAGGTAGGAGCCAACAAGGTCGGCCCTGCCGGCCGTTGGCAAGGGCTCGTCCTTGCCATCGTTGGCGAGGCTCGTCCTCATCGGCAACTGATGAGGTCGGCCTCACCCACCCCTAGCAAGGTTCGAACTCGCAAAAAGTTCATGGACATATGAAAATGTTCATGAATTATATTGAACATTTTCACATAGTTAAGTGACTACATTAAACATGTACCAAAAGTCCAGAGATTACATTAAACAAATTAAAAGTTTATGGACTACATTGAACAAATCAAAAGTTAAGGGGATCACATTGCATATTGAGTCAAAGTCCAAAAACTGTTTGTGTTATTATCCCTTGTGAAAATGTTGCTCGTTGCTTGGGATCTCACAAATTTTAAAGTAAAAACACATCATGAGCCAACAAAATATTTACGAATCTCCTATGCGGAAGATAGTTTTTTTTGGCACACAATCTACTACCACATAATGTACTAAAAGATATTAGGGGTTAAAAAAAACCGAACATTGGTATTGACTAATGTAAGGACTGCATTGGTAATTTGGGTTATAAACCACATGCTAAAGAGGGGAAATTTCCACGGGGAATAAAAATTTTGCACACGAAAAATTCCCATTGTTAACAATATCTTTCATTCGAATACGATGAGATATCATGCTAATAATTGTAAATTCAAAAACATGATAATGCCTGAACAAACTTTTACTTAGTTTCCCACGAGGAAGATAGGTTGGTTTTATTTGAAATATAGCACAACAAAAACTGGATAGATTCTTCCATTATCATACGATATCAATGATCCAAAAACTGAAAGAACCAACAAGGTGTTGATTTAACTAGTAAGTGAGCTTGCTTGACTTTTTATGGTCTTGAGTTCAAGTTTCATTTAGAGCACTCCAGGAGTAAATCTTAAATGTACTTGACCAATGTGAGAAGTGGAATACCAGAGGTGAGTGAAAGGTGACGCGGATACTATCTAATTGCTACACCCAAAAATTGCACAATCCAATTATTTTTTACAGCAAAAAGACACTATTAGTGCCATAATTTATGTATGGAGATCACTTTGGTCTCATAACTTTTTTTCGGATCACTTTGGTACCAACTTTTTTGAAAAACAATTACTTTAGTGCCAATGCTGACATGGCTTGCCGAAAATCCTACGTGGCGCTGACATGACTCGCCAGAGAGGTCCATGGCTCGCCGAAGAGGTTTGGTTAGCATTAAAAACCAAAAACGACGCCGTTTAGTCTGTTGACGTGTACTTTTTTAGAAAAATAAAATTTATATTAAAAAAAAATCAAACATTGCAGCAGCGGCGAGGGCTCCATCGCCGCTGTTGCTGCCACCCCACTACCGCCTGAAAGGGTCGGCGGTGGTGGGCGGAGTGGTCGGTGAGGGTTGCCGGCCCCTGGCCGGGGCCCGACGACCCTTACCGAGAGGAAGCGATAGCTGTTGCGACCCAGGCGATAGCGAGGTCGACCTCACCAGATCTGGAGAAGCTCGCCCCGTCGGCCACTGGCGAGCTTCGCCAGATCTGGCGAGGCCGACCTCGCCGTCGCCTAGGTCCCGACAGCGAGGTCTTGCCTTGCCTAGCAAAGGCGAGGCCGACCTTGCCGTCGCGACCCAGGCGACGGCGAGGTCGGCCTTGCCTTTGCCGGGCGAGGGGAGATCTCGCTGTTGCGACCCAAGCGACGGCGAGGTTGGCCTCGCCTTTGCTGGGCGAGGCGACCTCACCTAGCCAGGGGCCGGCGTGGCTTGCCCTCGCAGGTGGCCGGCGGGGCGAGCTTCGCCAGAGGCCGGTGAGGTCGGCCTCGCCGGCCCTCCCCTCTGGCCGGCCGACCTCACCGGCCCTCCCCTCTGGCCGGTCACCGATTGCCAAACCGGCGATCGAGAAAAAGTTAGGAAAAAAAAAGATTAAAAAATTAGAAAAAAAAATCACATAATTTTCACGTGTACAAGTCAGACCATTTTTTTAAAAATATAAATGCCACATCAGCTTTTTGGCCGGAGTTACTAAAGTGATCTATTTTCCTCTGATTTGGCACTAAAGTGATCCGAAAAAAATGTTATGGCATCAAAGTGATCTCCGTACACAACTTATGGCACTTCTGGTGTCCTTTTGCCTATTTTTTACTAATTATTTTACCTTTTTATTTACATAGTTTAATTAGTATGAGTAGTGGATAGAATGAAGAAGTACATGCTGCCATGGAAATATATAAAAAAAAATGAAGAATTTGTGCTGTAATTTTATCAAAAATTGTTTCCTATTTACTTATATGTTCTCATGAAAGTACCATAAAAGGTGGAGAGATTCTAGTGGGGCTGCAAATGCAAATAGAAATAGCTACTCAGATACATGGAAATTACTCGATTCAATGACTTCCTTGAGGATACGCGAGAAGTGGGAAAGTGAAGTAGCGTGGGTGTGACATAGACGATCAATCTTGTGTCACGAGAGAGTAAATTTATGGAACAATGTCTAGCTGCGGTTCAAAGCAAAAACCGACACCGACCTAGAAAAGTAACGGGCCAAAGCTGTTCCGCAGCCATTGTTTCTGGTTCATGTCGAAAGTAACAATATGAGGAGAAGGATCACGTTCCCTCAAGAAGTATATCAGATCATTCAGGCCATAGCTATGTAACCAAGGAAAAGATCCCAATCCTAGAACATAATCATCACGCAAGCAAGCAATCTCATGCCACTCCCTGCCATTCAAGACCCAAATGCCGACTCCCTTAATCGACCTGAACAATGCTCCATCGCCTTTGTAGATATCCCCAACCAAGACTAGCTTCTCCTTCATGTTCATCAGACGTCCATGTGCGCGAGGGCAAGGAACTGGAACAAAGCTTGCTTACAGGCCATTGGAACATCGTTCGGGGAGGTCGTACATCACCAGGCGACAGCTGTTTTCAGGTGAAACATCGCCCGTCGAATCGATTAAGAAATACAGAACCCCATCGCAGATGCACTCTGGTAACCGCTTGTCCAGCCTCTCAAGGCCTCTGTCATGCGAGTCTCCCACATCCTTGTTTCGGAATTTGTTTACACCAAAAAGTGAAAAAAAATCATGGAAATAGGCATCGGGAGCTTTGGCGTCGGTAACTTACCGATAGTTCGCAACTTACCGATAGTGGGTGAACAGAGGATTGGTATCAGCAACTTACCGATAGTTAGGTGTCAATAACAAAACTGCTTATGGATAAGGGTGGTTATTTGAACGTGGAGAGTGCCTAGAAAATAGGAAGATAATAACCACCGTTAGGAAGTTACTTTTTATTTAAAATTTAAAAGTTGTAAACGCTTGTACGAGATTATAAATATCTCAAGTTTGTACATTGTAAAGACACTCCCAATCAACAACAGAACTCGCGTTCTTTATCAATTTATCTTTCTTTTATCTTTATATTTCCTGCACTCGTACCTTTACAATTGGCCAAGGCCATTATTTTCCTGCAATTTACAAGCTTTAATTCTTTAGGAGTAGTTCTAATTCTCAGATTCACGTCGCCGAGTCGTCCTCCGATATGAATCTTCATCCTTGGTGTTTCTTCGACGAGTCAAATCCCGGCGTAGTACCGCCGCTCTTTCAAGCTTCATCCTCGAGTCAAATTCCGTCGAAGTTTGTTTCGATAGTACTTCCTAAACTTTTCCGTCGAGTCAAACTCCGGTTTGGTTTAGGTTTGTACAATTCCACGTTGATTTTTATGATCGCTTGGATATTTCCTGTCAAATCACCACAGAACCCGTCCTTCAATTAAAAGCCGAAGATCCATTTTCGGTGTTTGTTTCCTTACGGATTAAATTACAGAGAAACAAATTGGCACGCCCGATGGGACCAATGTGGCTGATTCGAGGAAGTATGAAGGTACGTACTCAACTTGATCCTGACTATCTTGATCGTGTTTTGGGTTACCATCTGCATAATTGGTGGAACAAGTAGCGAGAAAGAGGTGTCAACATCCCGAAGTAATTACCGATGAGCAGTGTCGCGACCTCCCCGAACCGATCGGTTAGGCTAAGAGGTATTTGTCGATGGATACGAACAACGATTGATTTGTTTTAAAGACGAACCAAATGGTTCATTAATCTAAAGACCGAGGCTCTCCCAAACCCCATACCTCGCGCGACGGAGATTTTATCTTTAATTTACGCATTCAAATGGAGTCGCCACTAGCCATGATTAAGGGTCGGCTAGACACCCTAATCGAGACGTGGGAGCATCGTCTCGATGCGTGCGAAAACCAGAGATTCCAAAATTCGGGGACTTGGTTACACTAGCGATGTACTAGGGCCCTTTCGGTACCTAAACTTGATCACTCGCAAACTAACGTACCGGGCAGCCTATCGAAAAAGTTAAGATTCCACCTAGCCATTCTAAAAATAAAAAATAACAATCAATGTATTAAAAGTGCGCAACCAGATAATCATGAAGAAAATAAACAACCAACGACCTAATATCGTCTCTAAAAAAAATGCAATCAAAAACCCTAAGGTAGAGCCTTAGTGGCTTATCCGATTTTTGAGAATTTTTTAAAGGGTTTTTTCCCTTTCTTTTTTTTTGAGTTTTTTTTTAACCTAAAATCTAGTGAAATAAAGCCTAAAAAGTGATCTTTGAACATTTCCTAATTTTCTGGGTTTTTTAATGTTTTTTTAATTTTTTTGAAATTTTCTGAATTTTTTAATGTTTTTCAGACCCTTTTTTAGATTTTTTTAACATTTTCGAAATTTTTTTTGGAATTTTTAATATTTTAACATTTTTTTTGATTTTTTGAATTTTTAGATTTTTTTTTAATGTTTTAATATTTTTAAGAATATAATAATTCCGGACCGGGTCCCCTGACCCGATCCGCCCGACACCTGACCCGGGATCCGCATGCCCACTCCTTTTCTATTTTTTATTCTTTTCTTTTGATTTCCTTTTTTTTTGTTTTTTTTTTTTTACTATTTTTTTTCCTACGTGCTTTTGGCATGCACTTCTGCCATGCCATGCACGTACTTTTCTTTCCTTCTATTTTTTTTTACTTCCCCTCCCCCTTTATTCCTTTTTTTTCTCGTTTGGTCTTCTCTTTCTTTTTTTAATGTTTATATTTTTCTTTTACTTTTTTCCTCCCCTTCCTGCATGCCTCCTGCCCATGCACGTGAACTTCTTCAAGAACACTTCACCGAGAGTTCTTCATGCCGTGACTGGGATTTCACCGAACGCTTCTCAACCCCGACCGCCGTCGCGTGCCGTCAGAGCCAATGGCCGACACCGGGCTCACGCTCCCACTGCCGTACAACATGGCCTCCGGACCGTCAACTAACTTCGACCAAAAAATGACGCCGGCAACTAAAACTCGATTTCCGGCCACCAAACTTCCAGCCCCGAGGAAAGGCGCTAAGTCTAAACAACCAAACATACGCGCCAAGAAGCAGAGATAGTGATCTAACGGGGGCGGCTTCAAACCGCGGGCATCACCCGGCAAGGGGAATGGAGCATCCGGCGAGGGAATGCATACATGCGGCCGACTCGAACAATGTGCGAACAATGGCATAAGAGCAAAAGAAAAACATCGAAGCAGTCATAGAATGTCGAGCCAAGCGCAAACGAAGTATGAAACTAAGCTAACAAGAACAGATTTTAGTGATAAAAGTCTCGGCATTCATTCGGGCATTTTAGCTAGTTCAAACCGGAGCCCAAAACTGACATTCAACGTGATTTTTTGCTCAAAGATGAAGTGCAAGGACCTAAACGACCGTATTCAGTAACAACTTCATCTCAGTTCACAATAAGACACCGAAGATTATCACAACGAGATTCGATGTTTTAGACCTACGCTGCTTCATTGGGATATTCTATCAAACAGGTTGTAGGCAATCGTTTTTGACAAAACTCGTGGCTTATTTTCGATATACAAGGCTCGAAGCAGCTTCTTTGAGTATAAAACGAGTGCTATCCTCCGTTGGTGGAGCCGGGCGATCACCGAATAGACTCGGTGTGCCCGACGCCCGAGAGGAAAGGGGGGGGACCCGAAACAGAGCAAAACGATGAAGACCCACCTGGTTCGGGGCTGACCGGGATGAAGTGCGGCGGTTGGAGGCTCGACGGGGGCCGATGGCAACTCAGATGGATGAACGGCGAATGATGAAGGCTCTCCTCTTTTTTCTATTCACTCTCAAATTCTCCTCTCCAAAACTCTTTCCGATGCTCTCTGTTCCTGTTTTTTTGTCTCTCCGTCGCTTCCCCCTCAAAACTATTCTCTCTACTCCTTTTGAATCTTCACCCTATTCCCTCTCTCTCGTCCCCTTCCAGACAACTTTTTGATGGTCAACAATACTAGCTATCTTCCTTTGCCATTCCCAGCTCCAAAAATCCCTTTGATCAGTGCGCTTTCCCTATTTCTGTCTATGTCAGCACCCGTTCCTCTTCTTGGGGACTGAATCAGGTTCATTTCCTTGTTAAAACGGCTGCAGCGCTGTGCCATCGCTTCCTCTCTTCTGGAATCGCGGCTATCAATCTCCTCGTGCAAAGTGAACTTCTGCTTTGTCGTGTCCAGAGGGGGACCCCTCTCTCGTCTTCTCTCTCTTTTCTTCTTTTTTGCAAGTGTCAGAGGGAGAGTCACGGGGAAGAGCTCCCCTTTGTCTTCTCTCTCTTTTCTCACTGAAACATGCAACCCCCTTTCTTGTCCTTTTTCATTTGTTTCTTTATTTGTGAAAGTCGGATGGAGTTCCGAGAGGGAGAGAGAGGACCTTCGTATCAGCCCAGGGAAGAGATCCCCTTCGTACCAGAGTTCACCCTTTTTTTTTTTGTCTTTCTATCCTTTTTTTCTTTTTTATTATTATCATTTTTTAATTTTTATAATGATGATTTTTTTACATAAAATAAAAATGAAATAAAATAAAAGGAAAATATGTTTCCTTAAATTCTACTAATGTAAATGCGCCTAACATCTATATGACATGTAATTTAATGAAAATATTTTTTGTTTAGGGGTTAAAAATTAATCCCTAATTTTCTATGCAATTAAACCCTAAATGAATAGGCAAAATTTAGGTGTCAACAGCTGCCCCTCTTTGAAGGGGAGCTCGAAGAGGTTCCCTTCAAAGACAAAAGACACCTAAATTTGTCAGCGGAAGGCAAGCGAAAGTTGGCATTACACAAAAGAGATAAAAAAAAAAAAAAATAAAAATAAAAATAAAATAAAATAAAATAAAATAAAATAAAATAAAATAACACAAAATAGGGCGAGAATAAAATAAGATGAATAAAGTGTGGTTTAAAGTTGGACCACAAACCTTTGAAAATTGTGGTTTAAGGTGGGACCACAAACCTTTGATGCGTGGTTTAAGGTTGGACCACAAACCTTTGAATCGTGGTTTAAGGTTGGACCACAAACCTTTGATGCGTGGTTTAAGGTTGGACCACAAACCTTTGAATCGTGGTTTAAGGTTGGACCACAAACCTTTGATGCGTGGTTTAAGGTTGGACCACAAACCTTCAAAAAGCACGATCTTACGTGGGGAAGACTTCTCATGTAAGAATGGTTTCGGGCTGTTAGAGATTGTCGTACATGTCGATCAAAAGATTCCAAAATAGATACTGCACATTTAATGGAATGTGTTATACCAAATGCTCTGATAATGAAGGCATACCAGGCAAGATCAATGTCATTTGATTACATGTCGTGAGAGACAATATCAAAAGGGTATCATCAATGAGAAAGTATTGATCGTGTGAGCAATTCAGGATAGATTCAATTGTTTGGAAAGCATTCAACATCCTTCAATATCGCAAAATTGCCTTTAGGCTTGAAAGACGTCATTAATCATCAAATTCCCTTAGGAGAAAGTCTTTTGTCAAAATGATCTTAACTCATTAAGAGGGCCCATTAAGCATGCCAAACAAGAATTCCTTAGTCTGAAGAGACTTCTCACATACTCTCAAAAAGGCTGTTTGATCCCATCCATTGATGTGGGAAGTAAACATGATCTCTCTATATACCTCACACAACCAGTGTCAAAGGCTTTGAGAATCATTCGCAATAAGTACACATTGACCAATCCAAGAGGTCTTTTGTAAGGACTATAATGCGGGCTTGGTCATGATTTCAACAACGGATAAGCATTGACGGCTAGGAAATGAAATAATCATTGATCGTCATTTTCGCCAGGTTTACAAATCAAGAAACCTTTAGATAAGATAAGACAACTTTGCCCTCACTTCTTCAAGCGACAGCTTCTTTGTAAAGTCCTTATTTTCACTTGAATCATCTCAATCAAAAGAGACTTTGGAGAAGGTTGTAACATTGGCTTGGGTAAAGGCTCGAAAGGCTCAGAAATTCACAAAAGGGATTTAAGAGTTGGTGATCATCATGACATCATTACCATATCATCCAATCTTTTCGAAGGCATTCAAAGTTTGAAATTCAGTTCGTCTCGAAAGTCCATTGATTAATCCTTTCAACACAAGAGCTTCGCTCCTTTCTCTAATGGCTTTTGTATTTGTAATGATTTTTCTTTTCTTGCCAACATTTTTCTTTTGGCATCTTTTTTCACATGAGAGCTTTTCTCTTGATGCAGCTTCCCTCTTTTTTTCAATGGGCATTGACCTTACTTTTACCAGGCACACTGCTTTTTCATGCCCCCTAGTTTTCATTTTACTTTTGCTCATTTGAATCTTTTGAGCTCCTAGGACTTTCGAGATTTTTTTTTTTTTTTTTTTTACTTCTTGTGACATAAGCACCAATCGCCACGGTAAATAATGTGCCTTTCTCCAAGGTGGAAAGATAATCACCACTTGGGCTTTAGAAATGAATATTCAGGCTCAACTTGGCTAAGCAAATGGTATGAGTGTTTGGGTAGAGAAATGAATGCTCTTCTTCATTTTGGGATGTTTCAAGCTTCCATAAGGACTTACCTGAAGTTACCACAAAAAGATCAATACAAGTAAGGGCAAAGAAGTTTTTCTCATCTTTTCCTCCACAGAATGTCAACCAAAACCTCCAAATTTGCCCCGATTGTGAGGTGGTTCTTGACAGGGGTATTTTGAGAATTCTTCACATTTAAAGGCTCAAATGGGCTTTACTATGGTCACCTGTAGTGTGTAGGGTAGAGGAAAGAAATGCCTCTTTTCACTTTGATCTATGTACTACTTGCGAATGAATCTCTTGTCCTTAAATAACACATGTTTTTTTCTTTTTCGCTCAACTCTCAAAGTGTTTATGGGACGTGTTTGGGAATAGCTTGCCCTTCCTCATTCTAAGTATTTCTCGCTTGGCATGATTAACATCTCCTCTCATTTTGTTGAGATCATTTGAGTCAATTAATCTCCATGGAGAATTGTGATTCAAAATGAATGATTCGCCAAGCACAAAGACAATTTTCGAATAAGGATGATACTCAAAAATTCTTCTCTTTTTTTTTTTTTTTTTTTTAAGAAAAGCAAATTTTCCATTTGGCTTTTTTTGTTTTTGTTTTGTTTTTGTTTTTTGTTTTTTTTTTTGGTATCAAGAGAAAGGGTACTTACCTGCGACCTAGTAACTTGGTAACCCCCTATTTAGCTTGCTGGATGCTTGCCAAGACGGTTCAGTCGTTTGCAGATCAATTTGCAGATTGTTTGGGACCTACAAAGTAAACATGTATGCATGTATGCATGATATGCATGATATGAATAACCTACAGTGATTCGGATTGCATCGAAAATGGCTTCCGGGCCTTGGATTTCATTCAAGGAAAATATTTTTTCACCGAATCGGCATTTACAGGATTTGGCAACTCTCGGCCATCCATTTCTACAAGAATTAAAGCACCCCCAGGTAGAACCTTTCTAACGACATATGGACCGTCGTAATTCGGGGCGAACTTCCCGCCTAATTCAGGTGCGACGGACAGCACTTTCCTTAGTATAAGATCTCCAGCTTCAAAACGCCGAGGCCGGACTTTGCGATTGAAAGACTTGGCAACTCGCTTTTGGTAGCATTGACCGTGGCATAAAGCCTTCAGCCTCTTCTCGTCGATCATGTTCAATTGATCCCATCTTTGTTGAGCCCACTCCTCCTCAGAGAGATCCGCTTGTGAGAGAATCCTTAATGAAGGGATCTCGACTTCCACGGGTAAAACCGCTTCCATACCATAAACGAGTGAGAAAGGAGTTGCCCCTGTCGAAGTGCGGATCGAAGTTCGGTATGCCATCAACGCGTAAGGCAACCGTTCATGCCAATCTCGATAATTATCAGCAGTTTTTGATAAGATCTTCTTTATGTTTTTATTGGCTGCCTCCACAGCTCCATTCATTTGTGGACGATAAGGTGAGGAGTTCAAGTGACGAATACGAAATTCGTCAAGTAAGCCATCTACAATCTTGTTGTTCAGATTTGAGCCGTTGTCAGTAATGATCGCCTCCGGGACTCCATAGCGAGCAATGATGTCACGGCGAATAAACTTGACCACATTCTTGGCGGTGACATTAGCATATGAGCTTGCCTCGATCCACTTGGTGAAGTAATCGATGGCCACCAAGATGAAACGATGTCCATTGGAAGCCTTGGGATTAATTGGCCCAATCATATCGATCCCCCACATTGAGAAAGGCCATGGCTCGGACATTTGACGCAATTCATTTGGCGGTACGTTGATCTTATCTGCATAGATTTGACACCGATGGCAGTAACGAACATGCTGAATACAGTCGGTCTCCATAGCCATCCAGAAATAACCCAGTCTCATGATTTTTCTGGCCAAGAGATGACCGTTCATGTGCGGACCGCATTCTCCTTCGTGAATTTCCCTCATCAACCGATTAGCTTCTCTGGCATCGACGCATTTCAGCAAGACTGAGTCAAAGGACCTCTTGTAAAGAGCATTGCCACTGATGAAGAACTTCGATGCTAGTTTCCTTATGTATTTCTGATCCGTTAGTTCACTTCTAGGAGGATATTCGCCCATCTGAAGGTAGTTCATGATGTCTTGATACCACGGCTTCTCATCAGGTTCATCTGCGATCGCCGAACAGTAAGCCGGACGTGTCAGTATTTCGATTTTCAGTGGCTCGATGTCTAACCCCTCCATGACCTGCAGCATTGATGATAACGTGGCCAGGGCATCGGCAAACTGATTTTGCGATCGGGGTAAATACTCAAAAGAAATCTCTTCAAATTCCTTTATTAACTCCTCAAGGAATTTGTGGTAAGGAATCAACTTGGAGTCGCGGGTTTGCCATTGGCCCTCTGTCTGAAGAATGATGAGGGCGGAATCGCCGTAAACCTGCAACTTCTTAACCTTCATGTCGACGGCCAATTGCAATCCCAGTATGCAAGCCTCATATTCTGAGATATTGTTGGTGCAAGGGAATACCAACTTGGCGGCCACAGGGTGATGTTGACCCGTCGGGGAGATAAGAACTGCCCCAGTCCCCGAACCAGCCAGGTTAACGGCGCCGTCGAAGTACATAGTCCACTTATCACTCACTATCTCTGAAACGCGCCCCTCTATGGGATCTGACTGATGATGGTCTTCTGACCTTTCGATGTTTTCTGCCAACATGTCAGCTATAGCTCTTCCCTTGATAGATTTCTGTGTCATGCTGTGGACGTCAAATTCGGACACCAGAACTTGCCACTTTGCTAACTTTCCGGCTAGCGCAGGTTTTTCTAGCAAATATTTGATGGGATCATTCTCAGTTACGAGCAAGATCCGATGATGGAGTGTATATTGGCGTAAGCGGTGTAATACCCACACCAAAGCCACACACGTTTTTTCAACTCCAGGGTAACTTATTTCGGATGAAGTAAACTTTTTACTGAGATAGTATATCGCACATTCTTTATCATCGCTTGGTCTCTTCTGAGCTAGCAAGGCCCCCAACGACTCATCATGAATAGTCAGGTAGAGTATTAACGGCACTCTAGGGACAGGTGGCACCAGGACCGGCGGCTGAGAAAGATATTGCTTTATTTTCTCGAATGCCTTTTGACAGTCAATATCCCACTTAACTTTGGCGTTCTTTTTCAAGAGCTTGAAAAATGGTTTAGCCGTCTCAGACAATTGAGAAATAAATCTCGCCACATAGTTCAGTCTCCCCAGCAAACTTCGAACCTCTTTGACAGTAGAAGGAGGCTTCAAATCACAAATGGCCTTAACTTTCGATGGGTCAATTTCAATGCCTTGACTACTGACCATGAACCCCAATAATTTCCCAGACTTTGCCCCAAACACACATTTGGCGGGGTTAAGTCTTAGGCTGAACCTTCGAAGTCGGTCAAACAACTTCCGCAACACCTTAACGTGGTCCTCTCCATGTTTGGATTTGGCAATCATATCGTCTACGTAGACCTCTACCTCTTTATGCATCATATCGTGAAACAGGGTGACCATTGCTCTTTGGTATGTTGCCCCGGCGTTCTTCAAGCCGAAGGGCATTACCTTGTAACAAAAGGTCCCCCAAGGGGTAATGAAGGAGGTCTTACCTTTATCCTCTTCTTTCATCCGGATTTGATTGTAGCCAGAAAATCCATCCATAAAGGAAAATAACTCAAATCCCGCGGTGCTGTCGACCAATACATCGATGTGAGGCAGCGGGAAGTCATCTTTTGGACTTGCTCGATTCAGATCGCGGTAGTCAATACAAACCCTGACCCGACCATCCTTCTTCATGACAGGGACTACATTGGCGATCCAGTCGGAATAGTGCGACACTTCTATAAAACCCACCTTCAACAGCTTCATGACTTCTTCTTCGATCTTCTTGGATAATTCGGGCTTTGTTCTTCTGAGCCTTTGTTTCTTTGGCGGGATACTTGGATCAGTTGGTAGAGCATGCTCTACAATTTCTTTATCCAACCCTGGCATATCCGCATATGACCATGCAAACACATCTTGGTATTCTTTTAAAAGGTCGACCATCCTTCTAATGCTGCTTTCAGAAAGGCCATCTCCAATTTTGATTTCTCTAACATTCTCCGAATCGCCCAGATTTATTGTGATTGTGGGCTCTGCGGTCAACGGCTTAGACTCTTCATGCCGAATCCAATCTTGTTCGATGCTTTTCCGATCATAGTCATCCTTGTCATCCTCGGTCCCAGAGGAATTTTCGTCAAGCAAATCCGACTCACATATATCCCTATCATGATCATGTGAAATGTTATGTTTGAGATGCCACAAAGAAGGTTAGTGATTAAATTGGCAAATGTTATTGCACCTAATGATATACATGCGTTTTGAAATCGTTTTGAAAGAGTTTTTGAAATGAGGGACATGTCCTCATATCCTTGGACATCCCTGTTTGCAAATGATTTTGGAAACCAGGAAGCGTGCGGAAGTCCAGGCTTCAAAGCATCATCATCAGTCTGGTTCGGGTGCTTCCGCACGTCCCTAATAAAACAGATTCATGATTCTATTAACAGGATAAGGCCGTTTACATGACTCGAGGTCCTGGACCGACGGCTCGCAGTCCAAGATTTTGATTACAAAGGAAAGGAGCAGCTAAACCTAAACCGACTTCCCATGCAAGGGATAGACATAGACTCAAGCTAAACGAAACAGGAAAGAAAAACAGCATCCCTACTCAGAATGGTTGGTGGTAGCAGTAGAGGGCTCGGTCTCCTCACTTCCCATGATAACACAAGTAAACTCCTCCTCGAACAACTCGACTAGGCCAAGGATGGCCTCCTCTTCCTGCAGCAGCTTGGGTGGACCCGGGAAGATCTCTTTCAACTCCGGAAGGAGTAAGCCCTGTTGACCCTCCTTTAACCCAAATAGATTTCCACGACCCCCGTAGCTAGTATAGCTTCCACGGCCACCACGACCTCCGCGATTACCCCGACCTCTGAGATCGCCTCGTCTTTCATGACTACCTCGGCCACCAGAATTGCCACCATGATAGCCTAGGCCTGTTGTTTTATTCCACTTGGAAGCCTGGATAGGTTGTTTGATACCTTGTCCATACAGTCCTAGGCCGGTTCCAGGAATATGACCGTTTTCGAGCAATACTCTACTCGACATCATCGAAGGCTTAGCCACTTCTGGGTTGCGCATAATAGTCCCCACAGGCACATGGGCCACCGACACTAACTCCAAAGTCTGGTAGCTTGATTCAGCCTTATTCTCGGGCTCTATGTACGGGATTGCGGTGTCGTGGAAAACTTTAAAATCAGTCTCTCCGTGAACAGTTATCAGTTTTCCCTCCACAATGAATTTAACCTTCTGGTGCAAGCTCGAGGGGACGGCTCCGGCAGTGTGTATCCAAGGTCGTCCTAATAGAAAATTGAATGCACCAGGAATGTCCAGGACCTGGAAGTTGACCAGAAAAAGAACTGGACCAATCAGTAGTTCAAGCTCTACCTCGCCAACGACTTCCTTCTTCATACCGTCGAAAGCACGAACGGTAGATTTAGATGACAGAATTTTCTCTTCACTCACTCCCAGACGATGAAGGGTGCCAAGTGGACAGATGTTTAATGCAGACCCATTGTCAATTAGCACTCTTGCTACCATTCTATCGCGACACTTAACTGAAATAAGTAGCGCCTTAGTGTGATTGCGACCTTCTGGAGGGAAATCTTCATCGGCAAAAGAAATCTGATCTTTCAGCAAGATAGACCCAACAAACTCCTCCAATTGGGTGTCATCGATAGTTTCAGGAACGTGCACTTCATTTAGAACCTTGAGCAGTGCATTTTTGTGTTTCTCGGAGGATTTGAAAAGATCCAGAAGTGATATCTGGGCCGGCATCTTCCTTAGCTGATTGACAACATCAAACTCGCTAGTCTTAACAATTGCTAAGAATTGCTCGGCCTCTTCATTTGAAACAGCCTTTTTCTCCACCACCTTGGTGGGATCATAGCATCGACCAGAGCGAGTAATAGCATCGATTTCGTTCACCTTGTAGCTCCAAGGGACCGCCTTAGTATCGTAATTAGGGGTCATCATGTCTTCCCTGCTCTCGGGCAAGAGTTCAATCACCGTCGGTTCCATGGTATAATCCTCGATTTCTACAGTAGCAAACTCTTCAGACGTGAGGTCAATAATAACATGCTCAACATCTTGTTCATCGGGGTCTGATAGGCCTTCTTCGACTGACAGGTCAATAACCACGGGGGTGATCATGTTGACTGTCTCCTCCTCGGGCTCTGACGGGTCGTCCATGCCTCCCCACCCATCAGGAACGACGTCCTTGGGATCGATGAAGAAGCTTGGTGGGGGTGAATACTTTACAAAATAGTCGAATTTACCACTAGGCTGACCCAGGGTGTCAACCACTTCCCCATTCTCGCGGGCGGTCTTCATGAATTCATGGTTCCAATTAACATTTCTGGCATGAGGCTCGTAATCATCACATGAATTGTCTCCTTCACTATCGATCACAATTAAATTCTCCGACGTACCATCATTGATCGGCTCATTAGTCTCCGTAGGCTCAACATGTGCCCCTTCCGATCCCTTCTCGATCTCGCAAAATGAGTCTATAAAGGCTACCAAGGGCATTGTAACATCCTCCTTCACACTATAGATTATGCCCATGTCTACCATCTGAGTGATACATCTCGACTTCTCTTCCATCGGGATATCCTTCCCCTCTTCAAAATGTCCCGCCGACACTAATAGCTCATATAGTTTACGAACATTCACTCCAAAGGTTTGCTTACTCTCATCGCCTTCTTCCATGATCACGTTGACATTCTCGGTATGATTAGGCAATGGATTTTGTTGGGTATTAGGGGGCGGATCCTTGAAGGATAAAAGGCCATTGTCGAGTAGATTCTGAACCTTGTTCTTGAGAGTGAAGCAGTTATCTACCTCATGACCCCTCTCGCCTCTATGAAACTCGCAGGACTTCGACAAGTCGAATCCGGGGAACTTTGGAGGATTATCCCGAGGTACTTCTTTGGCTACCATTCCCCTTCTCAGCAGCATGGGCAACAACTTGGATAGAGGCCTAGGTAGGGGGGTGAATTGCCTCGGTGCCTTCTTTTTGAATTCATAACTCTGATATGTCTTCTCTCGGAACACAGACGGTCCTTGAGAGGATGAGGCAGGGGGCTTTGTCACAACCGGGGCTTGCACATATGCGACCTCCACATTCTTTTCTTTTCTATTTTGGATCTTCCAGCTAGTCCCTTCATTCAATCTACCATCGTACATGGCTCCCTCCACCCTTTCTCCGACATCTACCAACTGAGAGAACGTCATGCATCCAGAACCCACCAATTTCAAATAGAAATCATTAGGTAAGGCCTTAAGGAAGAGGTCCAATAGCTCTTTTTCATCAAGCGGAGGACGGACTTGAGCAGCGAGAGTACGCCACCTTTGAGCAAAAGCTCTGAAAGATTCACTCCTTTTCTTTTCAGTTCGAGTCAACACTTCACGTGTGGGAGCTATGTCGGTGTTGTATTTGTACTGCAGGATGAATGCTTCGGCTAGCTCTTCCCATTTCTCATACTTCTCAGGCTCTGACAATACGTACCATTGCAGAGCAGGCCCTGTCAAACTCTCTTGAAAAGTTTGAATCATTAACGGGACATTCTGGGCATATCTCGCCATTCGGTTCAAATAGTACTTCAAGTGGATCTTTGGGTCTCCGGTCCCATCATACTTGGTAAAGTCTGGAATCTTGAACTTCTCAGGAAAGCTCATTTGCGCATATCGAGAAAGATCCTCGATCATATGCTCTTCATATCCCCGTAGTGCACGGAGTTTCTCCTCTATCTTTGCAAACCTTTTATTGTGCTCCTCTTCCAAACGGGCCGTGACAGCTTCCGAAACGGGATCAAGCTCTACCACTACAGGCGCGGCATTCAATGTCTCCCCGACACCATTCCTCCTTACAGACCCCTCTTCGGGCTCGGGGGCAGATTGTGGCACGGCTTGGTTAGTACTTGGCGCCGCCAGTGCGGTTCTAACTTCATTGGCGAACTGCGCGAGCTGAGCAGTTAGCTCATGGATCTTGTTATCGAGCGCGGTGAAGCGGGCATTTTGCTCCTCGATGTTCATCCTTACTACTCTCGAGCGTGTGCGAATAGGTGATCGCCACGAAGCCGTAGTTTTGGGACCTGGTTCGTAGAATAAAACCAGAAGGCTGAAATTAGTACGGAGTACAGTGAGAGAACGGAAATTGTACACCTCTTAATTTTATATTTTCTTATAATGAAACCGAAATAAGAAACCTTTTCGCACAAGTCGCACCTCATGTAAATAGTTTCTTATAAGGATTTCATTGTAAGAAATTATACAATTAAAAGGGGGTAACATATAGTGATTGATTAAAATGCCCACGTCATGTTCTATTCAAACTACAAAAGAGGGAATTTCACTAATTACATCAAAATTTGTGAAAGGAAATCCCTATACACCCGCTAAATAAAAAGCTCACCTAAACATTTGCTCTAAAAGCTCATGTAAAGAAAAAGCCATATACATCCATTCCAAGATAATTAAAAGAATGCCCTAAAAGAAACTAATAGAACATGACTAGTCTCGGATATAGGGCCTCTTCACAGCATGTTGCGGACGCGCTTGTAAGCTTTCTGCCAACGTTCTGCCTCGGCTAGGGCTTCGTCCCTTTCTCTTATGATCCGCCCCATTTGAGTCTCCTTCGGTGTTGCGATGACTGGAAATTTCGGAATGGTGACGGCAAGCTCAGGCTCGACACGTCGCGCTATGTATTCCTTCGATGCATGGTGCTCCTTCATGGATCCTCCCAAGTCTGTGGCTCGCTCCACGTCCTTCGGTTGGCAACGGTAGAGTATATCGATGATTCGCTTCACTTCGTTCTTCAACCCCTCGAGCTGGTCCCTATTGACAACCCCATTGCGAAAATCGAAACGAAATAAACCCGACTTTAGAAGAGGAGGAATTTCTTGAAGCACATAGAATTGACGAGCGACTCTCAAAGGATAATAAGAAGTCGCTCCCGTCAAACCTAAGAGTGGAATTGGGTCACTATGGCCACTTGTGAGACATACTTTAGGAAAATGAACCCAAAGGGCTTGCCAAAGAATTTGCTTAGGTGTAAGATTCTCGAGGAAGTCTATCCAACTACGAAATGTCCAAGGACGAAGGAATTTTTCTATTTCTCTAAATTGGGTAAGGGGACTTATGTCCTTACTAACATGAGGAATAGCCAAGTTTCCACCGAACTGTTTCAAGTGAGACACAAACCAGACTTGGAGGATACCTAAGGGGGCTCTGAGGACCGCACGTTTTTCTTTCTTGAAACGATTAAGAGAAATGAACATCTCGGCGAGGATCATATTGGTAAACCCTTTGAGGACGAGGATCCCATCGATAACATGGATAACAGTGGGGTCCATCGTTTTTTGAGTGAATGGAAAGATGACAAACCCGAAAAAGGCTAATAGAAAGACCTTAGCGGATTCGGCTCTAGGACTCGCAAGGAAACTATGGAATCGTTGTTCAATAAAAGCTAGTGGGAGGCCCTTGGAGTTTCTATCGAGGAGTGTCCTAATTTCGGGCGGCGGAACCCCTAGGATTTGGCTCAAACGGGGGACTGGGTCCACGCCTAAAGAAGGATCGATGACACTAAGGGAAGGGACATCGCCTATGATGATTTGAATTTCCTCCAAAGTCGGGGTTAATTCATGCCGATCAAACACAAAGGTCGACGTTTCGGGGTTCCAAAAGTGGGCCAAAGCCTTGATCAATGCCACTTGGGGCTCTATATGCAGAAGAGAAAGGAGGTGACCAATCTTCTTTTCCACGTAGTTCTTCTTGCTTGGGTCGAGGGCATTCCACATGTCCAACAACACTCGCTTCGGGATCGGGAGGATCCGAAGCTCATCGAGGCCCATGATATCTAAGCTTAGGGGCATTTAAATCAATCACTATTTATTACGAAGTAAATTTAAATTCGCAAGGAAAGAAAAAGGTTGCGCTTATTGAACGTGAAGGAGATACAAACCTTTACCCAAAAATGGTGGATATGTCAAACACAAAAACAAGTCGCATGCTGACTCGTGGGCTCACTACAGGTGGAAATTCTAAAGGTTCCCATCCCAAATAGATCAAAAGAGTTTTCCCCATTCCGCGCTTGCGTCGGACAGTCCTCTTTATCACTACTTGAAGATGGGCGGAACCAAAAGGGGATAGCCATGGGTCCTTCCCCGCACGGTTTCCACACTTTTGGCACCTCCTATGGGTTTCCTAAAGCGATCGGAGTTTTAGATCGCAGGTTGTGTGTGCAAAGTGTAGTGCTAAAGCAAGTAAAAACATACACGAGAGTTTATATGAAAACAGCACTTCTATTTCCATCCACATACACCCTTACACCAACCTGCAAAACAAATTTGTCAACAATCACTCCGCCCCTTATAACTCCCAACCTACAAAACCATTTAACACAACGTTAGCGGACTTACCTTAGCCTTCACGAAGCGCTGTCACAATACCGCGTTAGTTAACAAACAATCAAGTTATATTAGGCCTAAGTCCTCAAGTCCCCAGCGGAGTCGCCAAGCTGTCGCGACCTCCCCGAACCGATCGGTTAGGCTAAGAGGTATTTGTCGATGGATACGAACAACGATTGATTTGTTTTAAAGACGAACCAAATGGTTCATTAATCTAAAGACCGAGGCTCTCCCAAACCCCATACCTCGCGCGACGGAGATTTTATCTTTAATTTACGCATTCAAATGGAGTCGCCACTAGCCATGATTAAGGGTCGGCTAGACACCCTAATCGAGACGTGGGAGCATCGTCTCGATGCGTGCGAAAACCAGAGATTCCAAAATTCGGGGACTTGGTTACACTAGCGATGTACTAGGGCCCTTTCGGTACCTAAACTTGATCACTCGCAAACTAACGTACCGGGCAGCCTATCGAAAAAGTTAAGATTCCACCTAGCCATTCTAAAAATAAAAAATAACAATCAATGTATTAAAAGTGCGCAACCAGATAATCATGAAGAAAATAAACAACCAACGACCTAATATCGTCTCTAAAAAAAATGCAATCAAAAACCCTAAGGTAGAGCCTTAGTGGCTTATCCGATTTTTGAGAATTTTTTAAAGGGTTTTTTCCCTTTCTTTTTTTTTGAGTTTTTTTTTAACCTAAAATCTAGTGAAATAAAGCCTAAAAAGTGATCTTTGAACATTTCCTAATTTTCTGGGTTTTTTAATGTTTTTTTAATTTTTTTGAAATTTTCTGAATTTTTTAATGTTTTTCAGACCCTTTTTTAGATTTTTTTAACATTTTCGAAATTTTTTTTGGAATTTTTAATATTTTAACATTTTTTTTGATTTTTTGAATTTTTAGATTTTTTTTTAATGTTTTAATATTTTTAAGAATATAATAATTCCGGACCGGGTCCCCTGACCCGATCCGCCCGACACCTGACCCGGGATCCGCATGCCCACTCCTTTTCTATTTTTTATTCTTTTCTTTTGATTTCCTTTTTTTTTGTTTTTTTTTTTTTACTATTTTTTTTCCTACATGCTTTTGGCATGCACTTCTGCCATGCCATGCGCGTACTTTTCTTTCCTTCTATTTTTTTTTACTTCCCCTCCCCCTTTATTCCTTTTTTTTCTCGTTTGGTCTTCTCTTTCTTTTTTTAATGTTTATATTTTTCTTTTACTTTTTTCCTCCCCTTCCTGCATGCCTCCTGCCCATGCACGTGAACTTCTTCAAGAACACTTCACCAAGAGTTCTTCATGCCGTGACTGGGATTTCACCGAACGCTTCTCAACCCCGACGCGTGCCGTCAGAGCCAATGGCCGACACCGGGCTCACGCTCCCACTGCCGTACAACATGGCCTCCGGACCGTCAACTAACTTCGACCAAAAAATGACGCCGGCAACTAAAACTCGATTTCCGGCCACCAAACTTCCAGCCCCGAGGAAAGGCGCTAAGTCTAAACAACCAAACATACGCGCCAAGAAGCAGAGATAGTGATCTAACGGGGGCGGCTTCAAACCGCGGGCATCACCCGGCAAGGGGAATGGAGCATCCGGCGAGGGAATGCATACATGCGGCCGACTCGAACAATGTGCGAACAATGGCATAAGAGCAAAAGAAAAACATCGAAGCAGTCATAGAATGTCGAGCCAAGCGCAAACGAAGTATGAAACTAAGCTAACAAGAACAGATTTTAGTGATAAAAGTCTCGGCATTCATTCGGGCATTTTAGCTAGTTCAAACCGGAGCCCAAAACTGACATTCAACGTGATTTTTTGCTCAAAGATGAAGTGCAAGGACCTAAACGACCGTATTCAGTAACAACTTCATCTCAGTTCACAATAAGACACCGAAGATTATCACAACGAGATTCGATGTTTTAGACCTACGCTGCTTCATTGGGATATTCTATCAAACAGGTTGTAGGCAATCGTTTTTGACAAAACTCGTGGCTTATTTTCGATATACAAGGCTCGAAGCAGCTTCTTTGAGTATAAAACGAGTGCTATCCTCCGTTGGTGGAGCCGGGCGATCACCGAATAGACTCGGTGTGCCCGACGCCCGAGAGGAAAGGGGGGGGGACCCGAAACAGAGCAAAACGATGAAGACCCACCTGGTTCGGGGCTGACCGGGATGAAGTGCGGCGGTTGGAGGCTCGACGGGGGCCGATGGCAACTCAGATGGATGAACGGCGAATGATGAAGGCTCTCCTCTTTTTTCTATTCACTCTCAAATTCTCCTCTCCAAAACTCTTTCCGATGCTCTCTGTTCCTGTTTTTTTGTCTCTCCGTCGCTTCCCCCTCAAAACTATTCTCTCTACTCCTTTTGAATCTTCACCCTATTCCCTCTCTCTCGTCCCCTTCCAGACAACTTTTTGATGGTCAACAATACTAGCTATCTTCCTTTGCCATTCCCAGCTCCAAAAATCCCTTTGATCAGTGCGCTTTCCCTATTTCTGTCTATGTCAGCACCCGTTCCTCTTCTTGGGGACTGAATCAGGTTCATTTCCTTGTTAAAACGGCTGCAGCGCTGTGCCATCGCTTCCTCTCTTCTGGAATCGCGGCTATCAATCTCCTCGTGCAAAGTGAACTTCTGCTTTGTCGTGTCCAGAGGGGGACCCCTCTCTCGTCTTCTCTCTCTTTTCTTCTTTTTTGCAAGTGTCAGAGGGAGAGTCACGGGGAAGAGCTCCCCTTTGTCTTCTCTCTCTTTTCTCACTGAAACATGCAACCCCCTTTCTTGTCCTTTTTCATTTGTTTCTTTATTTGTGAAAGTCGGATGGAGTTCCGAGAGGGAGAGAGAGGACCTTCGTATCAGCCCAGGGAAGAGATCCCCTTCGTACCAGAGTTCACCCTTTTTTTTTTTGTCTTTCTATCCTTTTTTTCTTTTTTATTATTATCATTTTTTAATTTTTATAATGATGATTTTTTTACATAAAATAAAAATGAAATAAAATAAAAGGAAAATATGTTTCCTTAAATTCTACTAATGTAAATGCGCCTAACATCTATATGACATGTAATTTAATGAAAATATTTTTTGTTTAGGGGTTAAAAATTAATCCCTAATTTTCTATGCAATTAAACCCTAAATGAATAGGCAAAATTTAGGTGTCAACAAGCAGAGAAAACAGTTGGAGACGAAAATTCGATTGTAATGGCTTCTATAAGGAGGATACAGAATTGGCCCAACCAACAAATGAGACTCCACAAATTGCAGCAGCAGATGATGTTGAGTTAAGTTCTACACCTTCTATGTTCGTGAATTCAAAACCGATGCGAAAGGATCAGGGGGCAGGATGGTCAACGACTTGTATGCTCTTCAAATGACAAAATATGAAGATTCGGCTTTTGTCAAGCAGCAGAAAAGTTACCGATGCCAGGGGGCAGATTCGGCTTCTATCAAGTAGCAGAAGAGTTACGGGGCACCTGAAGGCCATTAGTTAAAAGAATCGAATGATTGGTAAATTATTCAATTCTTTTAAGGGGGCATATGTTTACACCAAAAAGTGGAAAAAAATCATGGAAATAGGTATCGGGAGCTTTGGCGTCGGTAACTTACCGATAGTTAGGTGTCAATAACAAAACTGCTTATGGATAAGGGTGGTTATTTGAACGTGGAGAGTGCCTAAAAAATAGGAAGATAATAACCACCATTAGGAAGTTACTTTTTATTTAAAATTTAAAAGTTGTAAACGCTTGTACGAGATTATAAATATCTCAAGTTTGTACATTGTAAAGACCCCCCCAATCAACAACAGAACTCGCGTTCTTTATCAGTTTATCTTTCTTTTATCTTTACATTTCCTACACTCGTACCTTTACATTTGGCCAAGGCCATTATTTTCCTGCAATTTACAAGCTTTAATTCTTTAGGAGTAGTTCTAATTCTCAGATTCACGTCGCCGAGTCGTCCTCCGATATGAATCTTCATCCTTGGTGCTTCGTCGTCGAGTCAAATCCCGGCGTAGTACCGCCGCTCTTTCAAGCTTCATCCTCGAGTCAAATTCCGTCGAAGTTTGTTTCGATAGTACTTCCTAAACTTTTCCGTCGAGTCAAACTCCGGTTTGGTTTAGGTTTGTACAATTCCACGTTGATTTTTATGATCGCTTGGATATTTCCTGTCAAATCACCACAGAACCCGTCCTTCAATTAAAAGCCGAAGATCCATTTTCGATGTTTGTTTCCTTACGGCTTGTTTTTCAGTTAATTGTCGAGGAATATCGGCACTTTCTTCTACTTGATTAGCAGCAGAATGCTCAGAATGTGCTCCCTCAACTGGATTGTTGATGTTATCCACCGGTATTCCTTCAGATTGCCTGGTTCTCACCATTTCTCCAAATCTTACCACGCGAGTCCCACCGGGCGTGCCAATTTGTTTCTCCGTAATTTAATCCGTAAGGAAACAAACACCGAAAATGGATCTTCGGCTTTTAATTGAAGGACGGGTTCTGTGGTGATTTGACAGGAAATATCCAAGCGATCATAAAAATCAACGTGGAATTGTACAAATCTAAACCAAACCGGAGTTTGACTCGACGAAAAAGTTTAGGAAGTACTATCGAAACAAATTTCGACGGAATTTGACTCGAGGATGAAGCTTGAAAGAGCGGCGGTACTACGCCGGGATTTGACTCGACGACGAAGCACCAAGGATGAAGATTCATATCGGAGGACGACTCGGCGACGTGAATATGAGAATTAGAACTCCTCCTAAAGAATTAAAGCTTGTAAATTGCGGGAAAATAATGGCCTTGGCCAAATGTAAAGGTACGAGTGCAGGAAATGTAAAGATAAAAGAAAGATAAACTGATAAAGAACGCGAGTTCTGTTGTTGATTGGGGGGGTCTTTACAATGTACAAACTTGAGATATTTATAATCTCGTACAAGCGTTTACAACTTTTAAATTTTAAATAAAAAGTAACTTCCTAACGGTAGTTATTATCTTTCTATTTTCTAGGCACTCTCCACGTTCAAATAACCACCCTTATCCATAAGCAGTTTTGTTATTGACACCTAATTATCGGTAAGTTGCTGATGCCAATCCTCTGTTCACCCACTATCGGTAAGTTGCGAACTATTGATAAGTTACCGACGCCAAAGCTCCTGATGCCTATTTCCATGATTTTTTTTCCACTTTTTGGTGTAAACATATGCCCCCTTAAAAGAATTGAATGATTTACCAATCATTCGATTCTTTTAACTAATGGCCTTCAGGTGCCTCGTAACTCTTCTGCTACTTGATAGAAGCCGAATCTGCCCCCTGGCATCGGTAACTTTTCTGCTGCTTGACAAAAGCCGAATCCTCATATTTTGTCATTTGAAGAGCATACAAGTCGTTGACCATCCTGCCCCCTGATCCTTTCGCATCGGTTTTGAATTCACGAACATAGAAGGTGTAGAATGACGCAGAGAGAAAGCGTAAATTTGGAACAACTCCAAAGAACTCAAAATTTTTATTCAATAATACTGTGCTTTTGATTACAAGATAGACATCTTATATATAGAGATAGGATTCCTAACACTAATGGAAACCGAATAATTAAAGATAACATCTAATAAACTAATTTAGGAAACTGTCTGAATGGTAATATAGGAAACTGCCTGAATGGTAATATAAGAAACTGCCTGACTGGTAATATAAGAAACTGCCTAAATGATAATATAGAAAACTGCCTGAACAATGTGATCACCGGTCCCACTAGGTGCATCATCCTCCCCTGCTAGAGAAAGATTCGTCCTCGAATCTGCTTCGCCTTCATTGTCGTCATCAATCTCCTCAGAATCTTCTTCCTCTTCAGGGTAGTAAGGTGATAAATCTGCTACATTAAAAGTTCCGGATACATTATACTTACCCGGCAATTCGATCTTGTAAGTATTGTCACTAATTCGCTCCAAAACTTTGAAAGGTCCATCAGCTCTAGGTTGAAGCTTGCCAAACCTACCAGCTGGAAATCGTTCCTTCCTAAGGTGAATCCAAACTAGATCACCTTCCTTGAAGACAACTCTTTTCCTGCGCATATCCACGCGTTGCTTATACTTCATGTTCTGACTATTGATCTGATTATGGACCTGGGAATGCAGCTCTTTGATATACTTTGCATGTTCCTCAGCTTCCGAGCTAAATTGCTTGAGAACTGGTATCGGTGTGAGATCTAATGGAGTAATTGGATTACGCCCATAAACCACCTCAAAAGGAGTCTTGCCAGTAGTTCGGTTCTCTGACCTGTTATATGCAAATTCCGCCTGAGGCAATGCCAAGTCCCACTGTCGCGGATTATCTCCAATCAAACTCCGCAGTAAATTCCCTAAGCTTCGATTGACAACTTCTATTTGACCATCAGTCTGAGGATGATGAGATGAACTAAACTGCAAACTTGTACCCATGTACCTCCAAAGAGTGCGCCAGAAGTGACTCACAAATTTCACATCACGATCTGAGGTAATGGACTTAGGAATTCCATGCAGCTTAACAATCTCCTGCAGAAATAATCGAGCAACCTGTGAAGCATCATAGGACTTGCTACACGGGACAAAGTGGGCCATCTTCGAGAATCTATCGACAACCACTATTATTGAATCCTTACTCCGCTGCGTTCTTGGCAAACCCAAGATAAAGTCAAGACTAACATCCTCCCACGGTGCAACTGGAACAGGTAGGGGCATATACAATCCTGCATTAGTACTCTTGGTCTTTGCCACATGACATATCCTGCACTTTTCTATAAAACGTGTCACGTCACGCTCCATCTGAGGCCAATAAAAATGTTCACTCAACAAGGCCTTTGTCTTATCCACACCAAAGTGTCCAGCTAAACCGCCCGCATGTCCCTCAATAATAATAGATTCCCTCAAAGAACATTGAGGAATGCACAATCTGTTACCTTTAAATAGGTAACCCTTCACGATCTGAAATTGTTGAAAAGGCTCCGTTTTGCTCTTCCTCCAGATATCCCCAAAATGAGGATCATCAACATATAAATCTTTAAAAGTGTGAAAGCCTAGAACTTTTACCTGCATCGTAGACAGCAAAGAGTGTTTTCTGCTCAATGCATCTGCCACACTATTTAGCACTCCTGCCTTATGCTTGATGGAAAAACTGAAAACTTGAAGGAACTCCACCCACTTTGCATGCCTTGCATTCAATTTGTGCTGCCCATTGATGTATTTCAAGGCTTCATGATCAGAAAATAAGACAAACTCTTTCGAAATAAGATAGTGCCGCCAATGCTCCAAACTCCTCACAATAGCATAAAATTCTTTATCATAAGTTGAATATTTCCTTTTCGCCTCGTTCAACTTCTCACTAAAGAATGCCACAGGTTTATATTTTTGACTTAGGACACCCCTAATACCAACACCTGAAGCATCACAATGCACCTCAAAAATCTCATTAAAATCAGGAAGCACGAGAACAGGTGCTTTAGTCACCTTCTTCTTTAATAATTGAAAGGCAGCTTCTGCCTCCTTAGTCCACACAAATTTACTTCCTTTCAGACAATCCGTTAGAGGTGCAATAATAGTACTGAAGTCCCGAATAAATCTCCGATAAAAAGACGCAAGCCCATGAAAGCTACGTACCTCATGAATATTTTTCGGAATTTCCCAATTCGTAATAGCCTCAACCTTAGCTGGATCCATATGAATGCCCTCCTTAGTTACTATATAGCCCAAAAAGGTCACACGATCGGTCAAGAAGTGACACTTCTTGGTATTAGCATATAATTTCTGTTCCCTCAATGTCTCGAACACCATTCTCAAATGCTGCAAGTGTTGATCAGTCGATACACTATAAATCAAAATATCATCGAAATATACGACGACAAACTGGCCAATAAAAGGACGAAACACCTAATTCATCAGTCTCATAAAGGTGCTCGGTGCGTTAGATAACCCGAAAGGCATCACCATCCACTCATACAGACCATCTTGAGTTTTAAAAGCGGTCTTCCACTCATCTCCAGGACGCACCCTAATCTGATGATATCCACTTCTCAAGTCTATCTTCGAAAAGATAGTCGCTCCATGCAGTTGATCAATTAAATCATCAAATCTCGGAATAGGAAAGCGATACCTGATCGTGATTTTGTTAACAGCTCTGCTATCCATGCACATTCTCCACGACCCGTCTTTCTTAGGAACTAATAAAGCTGGCACTGCACAAGGGCTCATGCTCTCTCGAATTGCACCCTTTTCTAATAGTTCCTGCACTTGCCTCTGCATCTCCTCATGCTCCTTGGGATTCATTCTGTAAGCTGCTCTATTAGGAATAGCAGCTCCTGGAACGAGATCTATACAATGCTGAATGTCCCTCATGGGTGGCAATCCAGGTGGCAACTCCTCTGGCACGACATCAGCAAACTCCTCAAGTATAGGTAGAACTTGAGTTGAAATTTCTGGACTATCAAGATTCTGCTCCATGACTACAATAGCAAAAAGCTCTGGGGCATTCACCGCCTCCTCCTGGAACTCTGATTTGGAAAGCAGATTACTTTTCCATTCTTTTCTCAAATCTGAAGGACCCAGAGTAATAGTCCGGCCATCCTTCTTGAAGGTGTATGTATTTTTGAATCCATTATGCTGTGTTTTCCTGTCAAACTGCCAAGGCCTCCCTAACAGAATATGACAAGCGTCCATTGGAACGACGTCACCCCACACTTCATCAGCATATTTCTTCCCAATCGAAAACTGCACTAGACACCTCTTGCTCACTTTTACCTCATTCCCCTTCCTAAGCCATGACAACTTATATGGCTGAGGATGTTCGACAGTTTTCAACCCCAACTTTTCTACCATAGTGGTAGATATTACATTCTCACAACTTCCCCCGTCAATGATCATACTGCACACCTTTCCCCCACTAGTGCACTTAGTATGAAATATATTATGCTTGAGCCACGATTCATCATCTACCTCAGCAATATTTAAAACCCGACGCACAACTAAAGACTCACCAGAATCGGCATAGATGATGTCCTCCGAATCTGGATCTGCTTTTGCTTGTTCGCCATCAGATTCATCATAAGTTGGGTCTTCATCAAAAGTTAGATTATCTACAAGTATCACAAACTGTCGGTTCGGACAATCAGCGGCAAAGTGCCCGAGTCCTTGACACTTAAAACATCGCTTGCCTGCAGTTCCTCCCCTGCTAGATCCAGTACCACCCTGCTCTCCTTTTGTTGCAGATTTTGAATCAGCGCTTTTAACTGCTGCCGGGGCTGAAGAACTCCCTACGTTCCCCCGGGACTCTTTATCTGACCACTTGGAACTGCTGCCTGTCCATTTAGAACCGCTGCTAGACCACTTGGACTTACTGCCTTTTCTTTTAAACTGCCCCTCCACCTTTAGGGCTAGTCTGCACACATCCTCATATGTCCAATACTGCTGCAATTGGACAACATCAGAGATCTCATATCGCAGCCCTGCCAGATATCGTGCAATCGTCTGCTCATCTTCCTCTGCCACATCACAACGCATCCGCAAACGATCAAATTCTTCTGTGAATTCCTCAACTGTTTTATCATCTTGCTTGACGTTATGATATTCGATAAACGCCTCTTGCCTATAATGGGTAGGCAAAAATTTTTTTTGCAATAACTTTTTCATCTTCTCCTAACGATCCACCTTTGGCTTTCCCTCTCTAGCGCGTTGCTTTTTCACGTGTTCCCACCAAATCGAAGCATGTTTTCGCAGCCTAATAGCCACTAACTTCACTTTTTGCCCCTCAGTTAGGTCTTTAAGATCAAAAATCCGTTCTACCGTATGCAACCAATCAATAAACTCATCAGGATGAGCCTTACCATTAAACTCGGGAATCTCGATCTTCATTCCGAAATTTTGAGAAGAACGCTGATTTCCAGGTTGTACTCCTCGATTCCGCCCCTGGTTTAGAATCCCGAAAGGGTTTACGTCTTCTTCTTCATCATCGGATGAATCCTCAGATTCCGCTCCTTCTTCGGATTGAACGCCCAACCTCGCCTCCGCAAGTTGTCGCTCCAAATCCTGGATTCGTCTTCTCTGTTCTTCAATTTCTATGTCTCGCAGATCTCTTAGACGCGGTTGGTCGTCTGCTTCAGGAACGCCTCCACGCCCCCGGCCACCACGAGCTCGCCGTCCACGACCGCGATTCTGTTCAGCCATTGATTCAAGCAACCTGTGCTCTGATACCAATTGACGCAGAGAGAAAGCGTAAATTTGGAACAACTCCAAAGAACTCAAAATTTTTATTCAATAATACTGTGCTTTTGATTACAAGATAGACATCTTATATATAGAGATAGGATTCCTAATACTAATGAAAACCGAATAATTAAAGATAACATCTAATAAACTAATTTAGGAAACTGCCTGAATGGTAATATAGGAAACTGCCTGAATGGTAATATAAGAAACTGCCTGACTGGTAATATAAGAAACTGCCTAAATGATAATATAGGAAACTGCCTGAACAATGTGATCACCGGTCCCCCTAGGTGCATCATAGAACTTAACTCAACATCATCTGCTGCTGCAATTTGTGGAGTCTCATTTGTTGGTTGGGCCAATTCTGTATCCTCCTTATAGAGGCCATTACGATCGAATTTTCGTCTCCAACTGTTTTCTCTGCTCATCGGTAATTACTTCGGGATGTTGACACCTCCTTCTCGCTACTTGTCCCACCAATTATGCTGATGATAACCCAAAACATGACCAGGATGGTCAGGATCAAGTTAAGTACGTACCTTCATACTTTCTCGAATCAGCCACATTGGTCCCACCGGGCGTGCCAATTTGTTTCTCCGTAATTTAATCCGTAAGGAAACAAACACCGAAAATGGATCTTCGGCTTTTAATTGAAGGACGGGTTTTGTGGTGATTTGACAGGAAATATCCAAGCGATCATAAAAATCAACGTGGAATTGTACAAACCTAAACCAAACCGGAGTTTGACTCGACGGAAAAGTTTAGGAAGTACTATCGAAACAAACTTCGATGGAATTTGACTCGAGGATGAAGCTTGAAAGAGCGGCGGTACTACGCCGGGATTTGACTCGACGACGAAGCACCAAGGATGAAGATTCATATCGGAGGACGACTCGACGACGTGAATCTGAGAATTAGAACTACTCCTAAAGAATTAAAGCTTGTAAATTGCAGGAAAATAATGGCCTTGGCCAAATGTAAAGGTACGAATGCAGGAAATGTAAAGATAAAAGAAAGATAAACTGATAAAGAACGCGAGTTCTGTTGTTGATTGGGGGGGTCTTTACAATGTACAAACTTGAGATATTTATAATCTCGTACAAGCGTTTACAACTTTTAAATTTTAAATAAAAAGTAACTTCCTAACGGTGGTTATTATCTTCCTATTTTCTAGGCACTCTCCACGTTCAAATAACCACCCTTATCCATAAGCAGTTTTGTTATTGACACCTAACTATCGATAAGTTGCTGATGCCAATCCTCTGTTCACCCACTATCGGTAAGTTGCGAACTATCGGTAAGTTACCGACGCCAAAGCTCCCGATGCCTATTTCCATGATTTTTTTTTTACTTTTTTGTGTAAACAGAATCATAGAGATAAATTGAAAATTCCTGTCCGGCCAGAACTCCAGGGAGATCTTTTGTGGTCCCGATCGAGACTATATAACTTAGTGTTGTCCTACTTACCAAGATCGCGAGGTCGGCGTAGTTTATGGATTTCACACTCGGGGCCTGTGCAAATTCTCTCCATCTTCTCGTGAGGGGTTTGCCAACATATAACCTTGGGATACCACATTCATCTACGACGAATACAGAAATCAAGCCAGTGGAAGATGCAAACTTGACGAATCGATGGTATGGTTTGAATCTGGGTAGTTCGAGCTTGTACCAGACGTTGTAGACAGGGTCGTAAGCATATGGGGGTGGTCTAAGTATCCATGGCCTCTGCGATACACTGAGCAACAGTTTATTCTGAAAAGTCTAGGAAGTAATAATTCCACGCCACCGAGAAGGCGGGTACAAACGGCGCCTGCTATGACAACGTCTGCAAACGGGAGGACTAGGATTGTTCCAATATCTCGTCGGGCAGGACACTTGTCGTCTCTCTGCATTCACTTTCACAGAGTGCTGAGGATACGCGAGGCTTCTTGTCGTCTCTCGGCACATTTTGATCGGCCGATGGCGTCCCTCCCTCCTCGAGAAATCCTGTCGGAAAGGATAAGTTTTCGAAGAACAGGTTCGCGAAATCTCTACAGGTCCGCGAAATCTCTACAGGTCCGATGGTTAAGAATACAGTCTTTGGAGGTCGTGCTCCTTCACAGGAAGATAGTTTGTACATGGTGACTCAGTCCAAGTGGTATGGGAATTGTAATCTTTCTGTTTTTGGGCCAACATAAGAGATAGAATCGTAAAAGAAAGAAGGAAACTTTCCTTTTTTGCGTTATAACCTAATGATTTCAATCGGCTGCAATAGGAAGTTTATTTCCTATTTTTTCACGCCCCAAAAAAATGAGGGCAATAATGCGGACTTATCTAATTAACATCGGATCAGGTTTAATGATTTAAACTCGAAACATATTTTCAACAGCAATTTTGCTACTACCATTGTCTCTTTCATAGATCAAGTAGAGAAGACTGAGAGAGAGCATTGGCGCTCCCAGCTTCGAGTGTCGATAAACAACACTGCGCCTTTCAATTGGCATGTGCCGTGACTCTTTCAAGCTAGGGACACGCAGGAATTAAGCTCATAACATCGACATAAGAGGTTGAAAATTTTCAAGTTAGTGTCAGTCATGGACACCATGAAGTACAAAAAAGAAATTTTTGACACGTCTAAGATTTCAGACGATGCTTAGGCCGTCTAAACTCGCCCCACGCTCAAAACTAAATGCTACTCAACTTCAATTAGATTGCCGAAAACTAGCAACTTCACTAAGCCTTACTTCAAGCCTTCAAGGAGCTACAGGGACTGCGACTACAAGTCGTATGGAAAAAAATTATAGATTCGCTAGTGTCTCACTTAATCAATCCTAACTTTTCACGCAGAAACAAACTTTAGCAGGCTAAACACAAAGGCCGAGACTTCGCAATTGATCTTCGACATCAATAAGACGTACAACACTAAGATCAGCAGGAACGAATTAAAACTATAAAGATCTTCAAGACATTGAAACACGAGGAACATTACCGCAGGTCGAAGATCCACAATACTGGAGTAAGATAGTTCCTCCAAATGTCCAGTAGTTACGAATACATAATGAAGGTGATTCATAGACAGTTCTCTCTCTATAGTCATAGCAACTCAACCAAAATTATTATAGGATCTTAGCAGAATCACATACCTTCCTTTTGGGGCCAGTATAAGAGAGAGAACCCGTAATCTAATTCCAAAAATCAAATTGAAAATAGTTAAGCCTTGACCTGGCATAGTTTCATGGTCTCAGTGAATTGAATAGAGGATATCCCATGGGTAAACTGAGAACACCGGGAAAATTCACCTTTCAGCGCGGTCAGCGGGCTACCCGGCCCGACCCAATTGACACCTCTGACTATCTTGAGTTCCTTCGCCCATCGTACCGAGTATGGGCATTGGGCAGCTTGATAGCACTTATTGCTAGATTATGCAGGTGTTGGTAAATTAACAGATAACTAATGCAAACACATGAGTACATGACTATATAGCGTTTAGCTGCAACTGAGAGAAACGTCTATGGGTCTACATTAGTTCAATAACTACACATCTTTGTTGTTATTGCTTAATTCACAAAATGAAGAAAGATTATCTGATCGTTAAATGAAATTTGCCCTTACCGGGGACGGGTGAATGCTTAGTGCAATAAGCAAAGAAGTTGTATCGTCCCTGTGAAAGCCCAGAAAGGGCGATGGGCGAATTCTTATCCGGTGGTGTTTAGGTGTTGGCAAGGACAAGACCCAAAAAGGTCCGATAACATGGACTATATCTATAACGAGATATCAACTTGCACATGCATTTTGATGGAATTTCCCTTGTTCCGAACAAGGGATGAAAGAAAATCCCGCATCGACAAGGGAGAGAGAGAGACCTAATCGAAAACCCATTATGATTACGATCCCCCCGATGGATGGTCAACCTAATCAACTCCGATCCGTCACCAAACTAGCAAGCGGTTCAATTTGCCCAGGATTCCACTGGCTTCAACATCACAGGTATGTATGAATGTTGAACCTGATTCCGGCTACAAATACAAATGGTGACATTAGAAGAAGGAGCCTGCAAATTGCCAAAGACACAAAGACAAACTAACCAAACTGATCAACTGATGAATAGGGTAAAATTCTAATAGTTACATATGGTAAAAAGGGTGCTCAAAGCTCTTTACAAGTTTACACCTTGCACCCACCACTCATTCATACGCAGACTCGAAGTAAAAGAAAACTTTTCACCGTTTCTCCAATTGCAGAGGCTTGCGCAGCTGCTGACGGTAAAACCTACTTGACCAGAAAGTCAACGCATCGTCATAGCGCGGTCCTCGCTTTGACCAATCCGGTCAACAGAATCGACGGCATCGGCGGCGTCGTCCTCAGCTATCTCTGGAGCGGGAGCCCGAACAAGAACCCCCCGCCGCAGGAAAACCGCCGCAGGCTCTTCCCCGCCAGTTCCCTCATCCCGTTCCACTCCTTGAGCACCGTCGACGCCGTCGACGAGGACGACGTCGTCGAGTCGCCGCCGTCCGAGACGTCCCCCGCCGAGTCGTGCCACCACTTCTCGCAGGGCTCGCCGCCCGAGGCCTCCCGACGGCCCTCCTCCGCCGCCGCGCTCAACCTCTTCTTCTTCTTCTCCCTCCGGCGGTCGCCTCGTCTCTGCGGTCCCCCGGCCGACTGCCCCATCAGATCGCGGTAGCCGATCGCGGACGCTCCTTTCAGGGCCGTGAAGTCGGAGCCGTTGGTCAGCATTATCCCGATATTGAGAACACCATGTATCCTGCGCGAACAAAGAAGTCGGATCGATTTCGCCTGGGAAGACTCGCCAAAGAAAAGGAGGAAACGCGACAGCACTCACATGCCGGAAGGGCGGCGAATGCCGACGGCGGTGAAATAGGGGAGCCTGCTGTTGGCCACGAAGTCGGGCCAAGAGAGGACGGTGCTGAGGAGCAGCCGGACGGACCCGACGAGGTAGTCGCGGATGTAGCCGACGGCGTAGATCTCGACGGTGACGGCGGAGGTGTCGCTGGAGAGGAAGCCCGGGGCGACCCGGAAGAAGAACTTGTCGTTCCATGTGGGGTTGTCGGAGCCGACCCGGTCGAGGCGTGTGCGGAGCTTGGTGGCGGGGTCGACCCAGGCGAGGGAGTAGGTCTCGGTGCGGCGCATGTTGGCCGGAGGCGGCTTCAAGTTCTGGGCCGAGATCAGGTGGAGTTCAAGAACCGCGCTCTCGCCAATTCGACCCCTCTCCATCTCTCTCTCTCTCTCTCTCTCTCTCTGGAATCTTGTGGGTTCTTCAGGAGCGTCTCTTTTACTGGATCTTGTAATGGTTCAGTGCGGTTGTGGGGGTACGGAGGATAGAGAGAGAGAGAGAGAGAGAGAGAGAGAGTCGGCCAAGAAGATGGCGGCGAGAACCGCCGGCGAGGGGAGAGAGATCGAGAGAAGAAGAAGGAAGGAAGGAAGGAAGTGAAAGGAGACGGTTGAGCTTTGTGGGTGCCAATAATGTTAACGGTTTCTCTTTCGCGGTTCAGGTCAGGTGGTTGTCCATACTGGCGCACAGGGAGAGGCAAGTCATAAGAATTGGTAGAAACTGGCTAGGAATTGGGCAAGTGATAGAGAATCAACAAAAGCCTCTGTTAAAAGGGCCGTTCGAGAATCACCTTCCCTCGTTGAAATTCGCCCCTTACAGTTAAAAATATGTCTCGAGTTTAAACCTAAAAAGGAAAGTTTCCTAATTTGTTTTCTTGTTCGATCACTTATTTTTGCAACACTTACAAACACAGTTGGTCTCTAATTTAGTTCCCTAGTGTTTGATACTCGTTGGACATCCATTTGATGATTAAAGGGTTATTTTCATAAAGTTGTATTGTTAAGTTGCTGGTTTGCTAGTCCTCCGCCCACCATAATAATCAGCCACTGGGCGCCACGGTAATCTTCATATGCTAACGTGATACAGGATCGTGGAGACCTTTCTCGGATGACGCGAGAAATCGTTAACTCAGTGCAATCACTTCAGCTGCTCCCATCCCAAAAAATATTTGAAGTGTTGATGGAGTCAGCATGTGTACCAGCAGTTTGTTTAACCTTGACCAGGGGAATTTTGCCAATTGGAGGAGTTAACAGGACGTCAAAATACAATATAAACACCAAATTGACAAAGACCGAGCAGCAAGATGTAACGCCTCGCAGTAATCGCGATTAACGCATCGGATCCCCCGACCAAATTCATGTAATGCTATTGTTTCTTTGTTCGAATTTTTTGGTACTTTGGAAAAGAATGCAAACCCACCTTCTTGCAACACGATTCGGGAGGTGTAATGCGCATTCTGCACAAAAGTGACCGCACTTCAAATTGATTGAAATTCCGACCCAAAAAAAAAAATTGATTGAATTGCATCGTGACAATCGTTGATTGATTTAATGTACCTCTATCCGCATACCACTTTAAGAAGAAGATGGGTTAATCTAAAACAGATCCATTTACCAATAGATTAGAAGAGGAAGCTACAAAATTTGAGATAACTTGACATGCAAAAATCAGATGCTAATCCTACATCCCAGGGTCTACAGCTCAGCACTGAAAAGTTCCTTGAGAAGACCCAGTTGCACTGGCACCGAGGCCAACAGTGAGCAGGAACAATATCTGGTACTGCATTTTCAGTGAACTTAAGTTGGTGGAACCAAGTCTTCTCCACAACGCCATGATGCCATCCTCAAAATCTTGGAGCTGCACCACAAGTATTTAACATGCCTCAGTTGCCAAACTATTAAACAAATATACAAAAGAACAGAACTGGGGACGGTGAAAGATGCCATTTAAGCTTGGATTGAAGTGCTGAACCTACCTCCACCAATTGTTGCTTCAGGCAATCTCTCAATTGAATACTTGTGCTGTGTAATGAACATGATTGGCACACCAGGGACCTGCCAAGTACAACATGGTATCAGAAACTATTTCCCCAGCATATATTCTTATGATGGACAGCCAAACAATTTTCAAGTTATTATACCTTACGGATCCTTCGCTTTAGATCTCGATCACATGTGGCAACAATGTAGCATTTGTGCTGTTCAATTCATAAAAATATTTTAGTCTTGAAAGAAAAGAGAGATACCCAGAGGTTACAAAAACAACGACATCCATCCTCAAAATCCATTATAAGGCAATTCCTAAACCAATGAGCTCAAACTAAGACCAGGACCATTCAATGGAATAAAAATCTGGCGGTTCACCATAGAACAGAGTTCTACATTCTATGACAATGCAAAAACAGAAAGATTATCATGTCACAGTCAATCGAACAAATCATCAACCTATTCACAAGCCGGGACCAAATAAACAGTGATTAGAAGAGAAATATTCCAATGACGTCAAGAAGCTTGAGAGGGACAACAGAGTAAATTTCATATGTACAGCATCATCGTCCCACACTGGCGAAGCTAAGCTAAGGGCTAAGCTTTTCATTCTACATGTCCCAACGAACAGCTAATCTTCAACCTCAATGCATTACTTTAGCATTGGTTTCCGCAAAAATACCAATCGGCGGACAATATGCTATTATGTTCGAAGTAAACATAGTTGTCAGTATCAGGGTCTTGAAGTTTATCCATCACAGCAAGCAAATTCACAAAATCTAAGCAGAGCTTGACATTAAAGGAAGATCTTACAACTCCTGCTCTGATCTAATGCCATCTAAAATTTATCTGAAGTTCACATTCTAAATACAATTTCAAACAGGGCTGCTGATCTCAGGAACAGAAAAGAGAGAATGCCGACTAATTTAAAAAATCTGGATGCGAACGCACCTGAGTAACTCTCTCAACAAGGCAATCATCAGCATAGGTCCCTTTGTGAGTACATGGCAATCTTTCAAACCGAGGATCTTTTGCTATCCTGTAAATAAAGGACATGCAACGAAACCTCAGATCAGCAGTCGTAGTAAAGGTGAAGGAAAAAAAGACATTGAGGTGAAGCTTACGAAAGCAAAGAGAGAAAACAACTCAGAAATAACAAAAAGAAAGAACCAAAACAAACCTCAAAGCAACACGGTATTTCTGCCCCAGCTTCTCAAGCTCTGCCATCACGCAATCCGTGATGCAAGGAGTACCTTTGAAGTTGAATGATAGGGAAATCAATATAAGACCATAGAATAGAAGGGGAGCACGGCAACACAGAATCTAATGAAACGACGAGCAAAAAAAGAAAATTGGCACTGAAATTAGAATATGAGTAGAAGAACAATAGGACTCACATTTCGCATATAAGCAGTCCATCATTCCCTTCTCCAGATCCAGCTGACAGAGAATAAAGAACTCATGTTGGTTGCCATTCGAAATGAGTAAAGAAAGCAGGAACACAGTTAATTCATCTCATATGAATCCCAAAAGAAAAAAGGCAGGAAAAAGGCACTACACATGAACTGCTACTAAACCATATAGCTTTTCATCACAAGGGTTGATTAATTGAATTGGATCCAATCAATGTAACAGCACTGGCACAAATAGCAAGTGCTGAGGCCTAAATTCCTAAACCACCTAGAAACTCCTCCCTCCCATTCAAAAAATAATCATCCAAAGCGAAAGAAAACCATGCAAGTGCAACATCAATGCCCAAAAAAGGAAAGAATTAGGCAGACAAGAAGTAGTCTCACTTTATTCTGAATGGAGAAATTGATGAAGTTGGTATCCACCAAAACCCGGTAAGGCGGCCCCAAGGCGGTGTTGTGCTTGAAGAACAGCGCGGAGGAAACATTTGGGCTGAAGTTAATATCAATCAAACATGGTTCATGTTTAATCAAATCAATTACCAAAACAAAAGGCACAAGGAATCAGCCTTACACGTTTCTGGGGAGCTTGTCCTTGGAAAGGTCCTTCTTGTTAGGGTTTAGGACCTCTTGTTTGTAACTGAACCCCACACACAAACAACAGCAACCCAATTTCGTTAACCCCCATAATCACACAAAGCGAACGGGAAAGCAAAGGAGAGCAAAAATGGAAAAAGAGAAACTACTTTTTGATGGCTTTGGAGGTGATGATTTTCTTCATGGCTGCGAATTTAGGGCCTTTCTTGGCTCTCCCCATCTCTTCTTCGCCCCAAAACCCTTCTCGCGGCCTGCGTGCTATGAGTCGACGACGACGCTAGCACAAGATTCAGCGGAATTGCTCCTCCTTCTGCTTCTGGAGAGGACAAATTCTGCGCTCCTATACCTACGCTCGCTCGGTCTCTGTGCGGGCGTTAATGTCCCAGAGAGAGAGAGAAAGAGAGAGAGAGAGTGGCGGCGGGAACCAAGGCGGCGGAGGAAACCGAACTAGTGAGGTTGCACCACCTTAGACAGTGGCGGGGTGGCGGGCGGGGTTGAGCTCAAAGGAGAGGGCTTTGCTACGAACTATCTGAACTCGAAGATCTAAGCCCAATGCCTTTTGGCCCAGCTGAGTAAATTAGATTTAATCAATTATTAGATTCAAAAACTAGAAGTATATAAAGAGAAAGCAAATTAGTCAATTAAGTAAATTGAATTTGGCATATATCCCAGTCCAATTTGAAATGGAATGAAAATCCAAAGTTATGTTATGCGTCGGAAATTTTGAATAAGCCGGTCCTCTCTTTGGGGTACTTAACTTTGCATTTATGATTGGCACGTGGCAAGCCATGTGGCATAATTGTGTATACATGGCCCATATTTGATCAATCGATATTAATTTAGTGATTTTTCAGCAAAATTGCTGTTTCTTGGAGACTAAATGTTTTCAAGAACGCGATGAAGGCCAACAAATCATGTTAGGAGAGAACAAATAAGTGGAGGATTTTGACAAGTCACGGTAAAAGAGATTCTACTTCATTTATTGAAACTAATACAATTTGATATCAAATTTCTTATCCAATTTCAAATCCAAGGTTTTATTTTTGTACAAACACGTAGCGTGATATGTTAACATACATATGCTCACGTGAAGTGCGGGACATGTAAATAGTTGAATATAATGCCTCCCCATCCCTTCAAAAGCGACACACGACACGGCGTTACCTGGCGCGGCCGCACGGGTATTTCAGTGCTCACATCATTTCAAGAGCTATACAAAATAGCAGGTCGGGGTAAGTTTAAATTTACTTTTAACGTTTGTCATCAGTGCTGGGTTATACCAACCTAAATAAATGTAATCTAGGAGGCATCGCATCAACCTAATAGAGCTTGAAGCTAAAAAAGAGAGCTCCAAGTAGACCAAAAGGACTTGATCAAGAAGAGAGAGAGAGAGAGAGAGAGGGCTTTCGTTTAATGGAATTTAAGCTGGCGAGACATACAGGAAGATACTCTCCTATTTGCCATGGATAATGAGGTCGAAATGAAATGTTAATGGTGTGTACAGCAGCAGATTCTTCATTCACGAAGCAAGAGATCAGATCCCTCGAGAGGATGTTACAACTCAAACAGTTTTGCTTGTTTGTACATATCTATCACTACAACACGCTATGATCAGAAAAGAATGGCTATGAGTACATCTAACCCAATTAGGCACATCAGGTACCAGAAGGATGTGGGATTTACAGCCCAAAAAAAGAACGAAGTAAGAAAAAGAACCTCGCATGCAAAATTCAGATCGATGCATCCTTCTGGGGAGAAAAAATATCAACAAATCAAGGGCATATACCTAATAAAAGAATTTTCGCTATAAACCTGGTTTGATCGACTTGATCATAGAGACTTCTTGACAACCATTGTCGAGTTTGAAGTTTCTGTTTCCTCAGGCGGAGGCCTCACATACTTCCCAATCACTTTTTGATGCTGCCGCTTCTTCATCCTGCCGAGCTTTTCCTTACTCAGTTGCCTTCTCTTCTCTTTCTGCCGATGTCTTTGGTTCCTCTCTCTTTCATATACACCCTGCCACAAGACTTCCCCTGTCGAAGGCCACAACCACCTTCTTGCGGGTTTATCGGAATCGTATTCCTCGGCGTAGTCTTCATCCATACTCTTCAGTGTGTCGTATGAGAACCATTTTACCCACATTTGCCCTCTTCGGTCCTGCAACCTGTGCTGTTCCTGCATGACACTGGTCTCTGGATCCAGGTATACCATTCTCCTGGCACTGTGGTACGCCCAAACGTTCACAAGTAGCTCCAGCACTCTCGAATAGCAATGCTTGTCCTGCAAGAGATGCATCCATGACATGGTTCCTCTTACTGTACCATCAAAGTGAAACTAGCCAGATGCTTTAGAACATACAGACACTGTGTTCTAATTTTCCCAAAATTATACAAACTACAGATTGTGTATACTTCCAGTGATTCATCCATCTCAAATTCATGAAGTTTATTTGTGCATCATTGGCAGGACTCCATTTTCAAAAGACTTGTGGCAGCCCAATTATGCAATAATGGGATCCTGATATTGAAACGGCGGCTTTTGGAGCCAGGATATGCTTTAAAATGGAGGCTGAGTTGATAAGACCAATCATAGCCTCCAGCATGCAGCATGACAAGCTATAAACATGGCATTAGAGTTTACTCAATGAAAGCCCTAATTGAAGATTTAAATGGCAAATTCCAAGAGAAGCAATTTACTTTGGACAAACTCAGATAACAGCGTCCTGTCTGATGATGCTCATCATACATCTGTTCATCCATTGCGTCAACAAACATCCTGCGCAAGGAACGATTCACTCTACTTTAGCACATGCTTACTACAAACAACGCTGATGACTGGGTCTTGATTAATTAGCCTATGACCGTACCTCGAGAACATCACAAATTCCAGGAAAGACCTAGTTGGCAATGCCCAGCTCTTCATAACAGACCATGTATCACCATCTACAGGCATAGGGGGTAAAGCATCCAAATCATGTTTTAAGCCATACATCCTCTTAAGAGCCACAGAGAAGGCATACCTTCAATAATCCACCCAGTTAAGAAAATCAGCAACAGAGAGAGAGACAAAAACAGAGACCACAATAAACACCAAGTGATGTTTTAAGACTAACTTGCAGTTTCCAGCATTAATCGAGTCACAGAAGGACCAAAAGTCCTGCTGCAATGGATTTCTTGGGTCCTGGTCCATCCGCACCCAAAAGTAAAATGTGTCCCCATGCTTACGTGTCTGGATAGCATCCAACAATGCTCTTTCAGCAACACCAGACAGGGATGCCTGTTTAAACCCCATGTTAAAATGCGTTTGAACGGGCAAATGCATTATCTGAAGTCACACCCTTTTCCGAACATAGATTCAACAAAATCAGTCTGAAAAGTGGAAATCAAATTTAGGCTCTTTAAACCCGACGAATAGCCAATTATCACCCAAGTAATATTTTTATACCCGATTTTCCTACTTTCACCTTTGAATTTACAGACATAGGAGACAAGGGTCAGACATGCTTGACCTTGTCTAAAAGCAAGTAAACTTCTCTTCATGGACCTTTACTCATCATATTCAAGCATAGACACAGCATTTCATGCAATTGACATTACTAAGTTAGCTAGAACTTTGTCCACTATATGTCTTGACTGGCTGATGTTTGCCGTCTAATAATACTTTAAATTTTTAATAATTTTGACAATTACCAAACAACAGTCTCTTGAAGTTCTAGGCATTGACTCGACACAGTGATGCAGTAAGGTCAGAGATTTGTGTTGAATGCCACTAAAACTGGCTATTTTCACACAGAGAGCTACGGATAACCACTTATCAAGATTGTATTTGAGTTTTCAGGTGTAGAATGGAGCTCAAATATATACCTTCCTCGCTGTTGCCCTCCAACATTGGAAGCCTATCCAAGCATTCTTGTGTAAGCGATCAATTCTGTTTGCAATTGCGAAATAGGCCCCAAAGTCACCCAACACATCTCGGTAATATGGATTATTAAGAAGTGGAAGCCGAGAAGGTGCATCAATATCACCAGCTCCAGGTCTTCGACCTTTGGTTGACTGCAATCACCGGGTAAAGCATCAAATTGAAGGAATTCAGTACTTCACGCTTATGCTCCAAATTAAAACACTATTGGCATGCAACAACACCACCTCGGCCAGGGTGTTTTGGTGTTCTGAAAATTCTAAGCTCCAGATAATGAAAATGGAGCTCTCTACCCTATGGTTCATATGCTTTGCAATTTCTAGAAGCCGCAACACCAATTACTTTTTACAGCTAAAGTTCTTCCTCAGCAAACAGATCAAAAGATAAACCAAAGATTAGAACCATACACATATAAACTGAAATCTGATCAAATAATCTCAGTGAACCACAGTAGTTCAAAAACACCAGACGAATGGACTAGCACTGCAATCATCTTCTTACAGCATACCTGTAGGATGTAAAGTATGTCTTTCCCTTCGGATATGTGCTAACATGAAAACATCAAAAAGCTGTTTTCAGCTCATAACTTCAGTTTGGAAAGTGTCCCTTGTTTTCCCGAAAACCATTTTTAAAGTGTTCGGAAGCGCATTGTTTCAAATGTTTTCATTCCCACATAGAAATTAAAACGGCAATTTTTCAAGAATTCCCAGGAGCCAAATGGGGCTTATAGTCAGCCAACATGAGAAGAAACTGATTAAGTTTAACCATAAACTCTGACATGAGTACATGATAATATAAGAATTTTAACATACATAAGGCATCTCACCAGTCCAATCCCACGATAGATTGAAGAAACATGCAGAAAGGGCCAGACTCCTTCTCCCAAGTAAGGTTCATAGATACCAAGGGGCTGACCAGTTCTTTCAAGCTCCCGTTCATCCCTTTCATGCAGATCATTTTTTAACCTATCAGCCTTTTTGGCACTCTTATATACTTCTTCCCATGTTCCATGAGGTTGATCACTTCTATCTTTTAGCTGCATCGAATTATAAGCAACAAATGAACTTTGACAAGAAAGTGACAATTGAACACATCAAATTGTTCAATATTATTACCTCCAGCTCCTCCCTTCTCTTTCTAGTAGCAGCCACCTCTATATACTTTTCTTCCTCCCATATGCTATATGAAAATGTATCATCTACAGCTTTAATTGGGCTGGAACTCTCCTTTTGAGTATGGTTCCATCGCTCCTCAACCTTGTCCAGAAAAAGGTCACTCCGCAAAATTCTCTTCTGATAAATCGGTCTCGGGATGGTTTCGAATAAATCCCAGTGCCACTCTTGCTTGTTTTTAAGAGATAATTCAGAAACATCCTTTGGAGGGGCAACTTCAGATGGGAGCTTTAGAACTACTTGAAGTAATGATGCATACCCTTCAACAGTTTCTGATACCATGAGGTCCCTACCAGTAGTCTTTCCTCTTGCAGCAATATTATGAGCCAGAGGTGACACTTTTCCTTTTGGGGCAACATGCCTTACGATTTTTGACAATATCTTGACATTGTCCTTCGGGAAAAGATAGCCATTGACCCCATCATTAACCTAACCATCATCAGCAATATATCAGTACATAGCTCAATGAAAATGCTCTTGGGATAGAGGATGGTAGTAGAAATTTTGAATCTTCGTAGAATGATAAGAAGCTGATTGCACTTTGTCCCAAATGCTCCATGACTAATGTAATAGTCCATCACATGAGCACCACATGACAATGTTGTCCCAAATACTCCCTGGCTAAATTAATAGTCCCAATTTACAAATAAGCACCGCATGACAATGCTGACCCAGATTTCATCATTCGATTTAAAATGGACTAACTCCATTCATTAGATGGTTCCATTGTAGACTCATTAATAAGGAACCATAGCAGTTAATTATGCTTTTGGCCACTACTTAGTTGAGAAAGAGTATGAACAATCAAGAAAATAGCAATACGCAAGTAAGATGCTAGTTTTATCTTCTACCATGACTAAGAGGTCAAACAACATGAATAAGGAACTATGACCACGGGAAGAGGGTGCAGTTTGGCTAGGTCAATGCGTCCCCGACTGAATGAGGGCATGCTGTGAAAGGAATTAGGAGAGCCACTCAATTGAGTGAAATATGATGCATATACTCCCTTAATGGTGCATTGTCTGTGTATCATCCACAAATTACATGCACACAGGATACTTTTGATGGTTGGCTTGCATTATGGGAAACCAAAAGTTGGAAGCGTACGTATTTTTTAATAACAGCAAGCTCAGGAGCTATGATTGGCCTCCCATAGCACATTGCTTTCACTAGAATTTCTGGAAAAGACTCTTCCTCAAGAAAAGAACCATATATCACAAGATCAGCTATGCTCAAGACAGTGTCAGCATCCTGGTCAACAGTCTTGTACTCCACAATTCCGCTCGGATATCTCAGATTATGCGCAATGGCCTAAAGAATAAAACAATATAATCAATTTACACAATCGAAGGTAAGAAGAGCCCTCTAACTGCAAGAGATGTAATATTATACCTCCACAGCCACGCTGTAATTGCCAAGTGAACCACTTAGAATAATGATTTTAAGATGGGAAGTGGAATCCCCATCTGTTGGGAAATCAGCTAAAAGTGGTAATATAGACTCTAAAATTAGTGCATGTTCCAGCCACAAACCCTTGTACAAAAATCGACTTCCAACAATTGCAATCACAATATCTTTAGGTTCAAGACCCAAATTGTCTTGCATGTTGTCTTTATATGATGCCATCATAGTGTTTGTTTCCCATGCTTCAGCTGGAGAACCAGGAATAACTACAAAGTTTCCACTGTCAAATGCAGAGAAGATCATCTGTCCATTGAATAAAAGACGAAAATTAAAACAACTTCAGATAAAGGGCATCAGTACTTGGAAGACAACAACCAAAGCAGAAAATAGGAAGTTTTTGTCATTTCACTTGCAGTATCCAAAATTTTTTAAGCTTCATCTACTTACAGTCTTCAGTAGAAACTTAATATTGCTTCCCAGTTCAAAAAGGAGGTAAACAAATGGACAAAAGAAAAGGAAAAAGAGAAGAATCAGTTTGATTAAGAAACTTGGGCTGAGTCCTGTCATATTAGTTTAATCTGGGCTGAGTCCTGTCATATTAGTTTAATCCCAGCCGAGCAGTTATTGATTGGTGCACTTTCATTTTCAGATACTCCTTACATTACGGGATGAGATTCACTAACTGTCACTAGATCAAGAGGAGTATTTGATATTTGAACTTACTGGCTGCACATAGTTTGAGAAGACAACAGCAGTGGCACGATTGAGTGTCTTTTTCCAATGATTTGCAAGCTCTATCTGCCCATGTGAATTGTACTGTTTTAAGCGGATAGCTAGTGCTGCATCATGGATGGTCCATATGAGAGGCAAAGACTTGAAAGGATCCTGCAGAAAACTGCAAAAAGTGAAATCATTCATCTTCATTGAGTAAGGACGAGCCTAATGCAAGGGCAATCCAAGGCATCAATGCATATTACAAGCCACACTTAAGTCAATGAACCCTAAGTCAACTCCTCATGAAGCTCACTGGGGCGATCTGCTTAAATAGGCAAAAGGAACCATAAATGCAAAATTCCAGATCCTACAGTCCTTGCAATCCACAACTTACTTCAGATAGGCCAAGAACATCAAACAGAGCATCTCTAGCACCAAATCGAGCCTCACCAAGAGGCATAATTAACTGTGAAAAGAATCGATAGAATACTTCAGGAAGTCAAATAAATAGTTGGCAGAATGACAGCCAAATGAACCTATTCTTGGTCCTTGGCCTATGAACAATAACTCCTCTTTCCTTGCCAAATTCTTGACTATGACTGACGCGATGTAGAACAAGCACTTTCATTTTCAAGAGATACAACATCGAAGCATGGGAACCAAAAAAAAAGTAAGCATGGAAGCAACAAAGTTCTCGATGTACTAGGCCTACACAAAAGACTTAGGAGTCAATATAATAGCAAAACTGACTGCTTCAATGAGATGAATGTGTCTAGCATCTTATCTGTTGAAATGCACAATTGCATCCCTTTGACAGCTAAATATTAAAAAAACTAAAGACAGACGGTCGTTCATAATTTATTTACCGATTGAGAAGTAACAGACAAAAATAGGAAAAGCTTACCAGGTAGATACATCTGTAGCTTCAAGAGAATTAATGATTATGCCATTGAAGCTGCAGAGAAGTACATATAAGTGAGGTAGGATGAAGACAAAAGGATGAAATCACAGGAACTGTAGAGTTTACAGCCATAAATTCACATCCAATTGTCAAATGAAAGACTGTATCAACTTCATAAGCACAGTAAGCAAAGTTAGAAACAGTGAGGATGAGTTGAGGTAATAACGCCTTTTCTTTTGTAATATAAATATCCTTCCCAACAAAGTTATGTTTTCTACGATCTTCTCCACCCTCCATGTGGCGCTCAAGAGAACCCGGAGTGCATTTCAGTAAAGTTATGGTGAAAAGCATAGTCCTTTGATACAAAATAAAGAGAGACAGCTTCAAACTTCGAGCAAAAGAATCCAGACCTCCCGTTCGCCCCCCCGCCCCCCCCCCCAAAAAAAAAGAACAAAAATATAAAAAGAACCCACTGTGAAGGAACATCTCGATAACTATATCAACAACTGACAAGTGCATTAATTGTGCAGAAAGCAGAAGTCCTACTTAAATAAATAGAGCAGTAAGGAAGATGAATAGGGAAGGGATGTCCCGAAAAAGCAAGATACTGAATGAGAAGGACAAAAGATAATGGCATGAAAAGTCATACTTTAACCAATCAACAAAGAAATCTGCCTTGTCACAATTCTGAATAATTGTAACGGAAGCACCTAAGCTTTTCCAGACATCACGCACTGGACCATCTTCAAGCGAAAATACCTGTTTAAGTTCAACTTATTGGTTATTCATGGTTCAACAAAGACAATTATAGGACATAACTCGGTTGCAAAAAGTAATGCTGAAGACTGAATAGAACACTGTGTCTAGACACTTTACAAAAACCCCTGATCCCTACAACAACCTCTTACTCAGCAGGACCAAGTTTGGGAATAGAAAAAGACAAATAGTTATGCATCTTCTTCGGCAGCTAGTTGTTCAGCAGCATGAAAAATGATCAAGTGCAGACGCTTCAATCCGCGAGCCATATAAATTTCATCTGCTCAGTAATATTTAATGTCCCACATCATGCGTTATGCAAATTTCCGACATCCTGGGAATGGGAGAAGTACAGAACTTAACAGTAGGAAACACCAAGAATTAACTGCATTCTTCACAGAGACTATACGAGTATAGGAAAAATGATGGCAATCTAGTACTTCTCCACCTAGTTACCCAAATATAAACATTATGGCATCGATAAGATGATAGCATATGAATATCAGCCGTCAGAACCTGAAATTCATAACCAATCTCTTGGAGGGCAGCTGCAACAGTCGCCATCAGTAGCTTCTCCGGATCAGCCACAAGATCACCAAAAACCTTCGCGACAGAATGAGAACACCAAATCAGAACATGGCAATAGCATGGCCGGAGAAGAAATCACAACTTGGCAGTATACAATTTCCAGGATACTCAACCGTGACTCAACGGCAGGCAATGTTGCAACCTCCAGCGCGTCGGATTTCGACACAGATAGCAGAAAAAAAAAAAAAAAAAAAGAAGAGCCATGGACAAGCTAAAATTTGAACACTAAAGTGAACAGTCATACTGACCAGCGCAAGCTGGGGTTTAAGGTGTCCAAAGCGACGTAGAGTCACATTATGATGGTACGACTGGTTCAACACACTGGCCTCCCTGCGAAATCTCTCAAAAACCTTTGGAGTCCCGAATCCGAAGTCCTTCCCGAAATCCAGGCCCCCTGCCTCCTTCAAGTGCGCCAAATCGCCGTCGTACGTCTCCTTCCGTTTGGACGGCGCCAGCGATTTGTCCATGGGCAGGAACATCTGGAACATGACCCCGATGCAGAGGAAGGCGGCCACCGCGCACATCCACTTGTGGAAATCTAGCTTCGTCACGAGCAGGAACCGCGAGAGCCTCGATCTAGCTCGCGCCCGGGCGGACGACGACGACGACTGCGCGCGGGGGAGAGGCTCCCTCTTCGCCGGGAGGCTGGCCTCCAGCGAACCCATCCGGGAGCCCGGAATCAAAACATCGGCGCGGCTCCTCGGAATCGATTTGAAGCAGCAGCAGAAGCAGCGAAAAGGAGCAACCAACGGCGGCGGCGATTTGCGGGAGCGTGGGTGTGGCGAGGCGGAGCGAGCTGGGGAGAGCGACTCAGTGAAGATGCTTGTGAGCTCAGTAATGGATGGAGGGAGAGAGAGATGGAGATTTTTATAGGACGTAGTTGACGCGGGGTTATTTATAGCTGGCGGAATCGTCAGGACGAGGTAAAGATGAAACAGAAGCGACTTGGGAGTTGATGATGATCATGCTTCTTTTTGTTGCTGAAAATTACGGGAAACGAAAAGCATTTTTTCCCGGTGATTTCGTATTCCTGGTTTATAGGGAGGCTGCACTAATCCTACTGCCCCTATTAATCAGGTAGATATTGTTAATCCTACTTAATTTTTATTAATCTTTTTGTATATCTTTTAGTAAAATGGATAAGCGTTTGATATATATATGTACAACGTAATTATATTTTTCTTTCCCCTGATTTCGTATTCCTTATTTATGGGGAGGCTGTACTAATTTATGGCGCCCCATTAATTAGGTAGATATTATTGATCATAATTAATTTTTATGGTCTTTTCGTATACCTTTTTTGTAAAATGGATAAGTGTTTGGATATATATGAATCTGTTTCATTTTCGATTGGAACGCGTTGGTCAAAATAATTATTAATTGATATGGCCATGCTAAACTTAAGCATATCTTGCGTACCGCGCGACGCGATTATGATTTTAAAGAATTGATTTCGAGAATATTTTTCGTGCCGTTCGAATATAAAATAAGACTTCCTAAATAATAAGACGATTCAAGTAATGCCCCTCTTTCGGAGCAGAATTTAACCCCTTTTTTTATTGTAATTAGGAGTGCCTTCTGGATGGGGAATATTTATAATTAAAATTCCACCGTCCCACTCCTGATTTTTTTTTTATTTTTTTTCATAAATTAGATAGAATTGAAGAGACCACTGCACTCACCATGCTGATGCAGCTGAGATAGAGATTGTTTAAGCAATATATATTAAAAAAAAATTGTATCTTAATTAATCACAGTGAAATGACCCGGTCCGACTTCTTTCGTTTTCATTACCCATAGAAGGGTCTTTTGTCCCTTGTTTTCGTTTTTCAAATTCACCAACGATTTCGATTTTCCCAGTGCCTTTTTTTGTCCTGGGCCTATTTATTTCCTGTCATTGTTGACCGACACTTGAGGGAGGGGGGGCAATTTTGGATTTTCATTCGACGTCTGTTTTTGGGATGTTCTGTCAATTAGGATACGGTCGTGCGATTTTCTACCGGGAGTCTTCTTTTTTCCCAAAAAAAGAAAAAAGAAAGTCTTTGCTTGTTGCAGAATCAACGCGGAAAAAGAGCTGTTTAGGATTTTTCTTCTTAATAAAGCAAGCAGCATAGCTTAAGCAAATCCAATCAGATAATTTAAAAAAAATTGGACAATTTAAATTAAGTGACGGTTCTTAATTCATGAGATTAACATCACAAAAAAATGAACAACAAATAATTATAAATTGTTATTTGATCCACTTATTCAAGAATCTGCAGCTCATAACATGCCGTTATTTTCATGGTGGCCCAAAGACTTGTAACTTCTCTAAACCTTCGGAATCCAAAACATGGAGTGCTCTCGGGAGTTCGCAAAGGGACCCCTCCCATCGATGCTAAGTTTCAACATAACTCAAAGAAGCTTTTCACATGAGCCAATTGGATTTGCCTTCGATTCTTCTTCTTTTATATGGTTCGTGATACAAAGAATAAATAAAAAGTCTTTGCCTTGAGATGGGCAAGATCTTAATCTAGGTGAAAATGTAACTAAATGAAACAGAGGCTCTTTGCTCTGACAAGAGCCAGCAGCAACCGCAAAAAAACCGAAACTGGGAGTGTACGAGCTGCAGAATTTGTTGCATAGTCCTCTGATTTCATCTAGCTCGCGATGTCACGGCAGCAGCAACAAACAGCCCCAGGAGTTAGCATTGGCAGGGGTTAATTGTATCTTCGTTTTGTACCTGAGAAGGGCCTTTTGTCCGTTTTTTTCGTTTTTCAAATTCACCAACGATTTCGATTTTCCCAGCGCCTTTTTTTTTGTCCTGGGCCTATTTTATTGCCTGTCATTGTTGACCGACACTTGAGGAAGGGGGGGGCGGGGGGGGGCAATTTTGGATTTTCATTCGACATTTTATTTTGGGAAGTTTTGTCAATTAGGATACGGTCGGGCGATTTTCTACCGGGAGTCTTCTTTTTTCATAAACACACAAAGAAAAGTCTTTGCTTGTTGCAGAAACAACGCGGAAAAAAAGCTGTTTAGCATTTTTTTTATTAATAAATCGAGCACCATAACTTAAGCAAATCCAATCGGATAATTTAAAAAAAAATTAGACAATTTAAATTAAGTGACAGTTCTTGATTTGTGAAACTAACATCACAAAAAAATAAATAAAAAATAATTATAAATTATTGTTGAATTCACTCTTGCAAGAATTTGTAATCTATAACATGCTGTTATTTTCACAGTGGCCAAAAGACTTTTATGCTAACAAAACCATACTAGTTTCTCTAAACCTTCGGAATCTAGAACATGGAGTGCTAGAACAAGGAGTGCTCTCGGGAGTTCGCCAAGGGAACCCCCATAGATGCTAAGTTGCAACGTAACTCAAAGAAGCTTTTTACATGAGCCAATGGGATCTGCCTTCGATTCTTCTTCTTTTATACGATTCGGGATACAAAGAATAAATAAAAACTCTTTGCCTTGAGATGGGCGAGATCTTAATCTAGGTGAAAATGTAACTAAATGAAACAGAGGCTTTTTGCTCTAAGAAGAGCCAGCAGCAACCGCAAAACCGAAACTGGGAGTGTTATGAGCTGCAGAATCTGATGCATAGTCCTCCGACTTCATCTACCTTGCAATGTCACGGCAGCAGCAACGAGCAGCCCCAGGAGTCAGCATTAGAAGGGGTTAATTCATCGCAGAGCCTCACCTAAAGGAAAAGGCGGTGATGAATTTCTCACAACCTGCCTAGCGGGGACTCATTGGCGTAATCGTCCACCAACCAGAGACCGAAATCATGGAACCGCTTTATCTTTTTCTCGAAACCTGTAATGTAGTTGTTGTGGATTATGACATGCATGCCCTTGGTTTCCTGTACCCATGTCTGGTTCTTGAAATAAAGGCCTCCCGTGGGGAAGGCTTTCTGGGGCAGCAGGTAGAGATCAACCTGCAGATGGAAGAAATATAACTGGTCATAAGTATGACACAGGTATTATGCAAATTGTGTCAGTGCAGCATCTATTTACTTTGCTGGATCTCTATGTAGCAAATCCCTCGACAAATCATCCTGAATCATAATCAATTGACAGGGCTAGGTGCAGGAAATGCAGGACCGAGTTCTCTACTAAAACTGGTTGACCAGATGATCAAGAATTATCGAAAGCACATTAAGGAGTTTCTCAAGTTCCATAAACGGGTCACCATATGAATCAAGAAAATATCCCAACTCCATGAACAAAACAGATATTTTGAACAAGATGAGTATATACGATGACAAACGCAAGTGGATGTCAGTGTTTGTGGTGATTTTGCTCTATCATCCAATCATTCATGGCACCAATATACCATGGAATAGCGATGCATTCTCCAAAAGCCAACTAATTGGTTGGCATTAGAACAATCGACATGAGCTGTCCAAATTAGACTCGACAAACCTGTCCAGAGGTTTTCATCAGTGCCCAATTAAAAGCAGGCTGATCATTGGATTTTTTTGATTTTGTCCATGGTTGAGCTTGAAGTTCCTCGATCCACTTCTTCATCACAAGTTTTGCACCAGAAGTGGGGCGCAGGAAGATCATACAGCTACATATGTAAGTCCGACCCTTTTTTCCGGGAGGCGGTAAATCATGAGAATGGTTCAGGGGTTTCACCTGTTCAAAGAAGAAAGAGTACGAATATTAAGAATGAGAACAATGGACCATTCAGACTTTCAGACAGTAAAAACCAGGTACACAGGGCATACTATTGATAAGATGGCAGACTGTAAAGCATAACTGCTGTCTAAATAAAGACGGAAATAGGCGAAACATATTAAACTCCAAATGCGTTTTTTCAGAATGTTTTTGTTTAATCTATGTTGGGAAAAGGGCAGGACATAAGATAAAGCAGTTTCTTGGTCAGATGCATTTTAAAATGGGGTTTAAAGAGGCATCCCTGCCTTTTATTGCTGAAAGAGCATTGTTGGATGCTATCCAGACTCATAAGTATGGGGACATATTTTACTTTTGGGTACGGATGGACCAGGACTGTAGAAATCCATTGCAACAGGACTTTGACTCCATAAATGCTGGAAACTGCAATTAGTCTTAAAACATCACTTGGTGCTTATCGTGCTCTCTGTTTTTGTCACTCTCTATTGCTGATTTTCTTAACTGGGTGGACTATTGAAGGTTTGCCTCATCTGTGGTTCTTAAGAGAATGTAAGGCTTAAAACATGATTTGGATGCTTTACACCCCATGATTTGGATGCTCCAGACTGTTTGATGGCATGATTCTCATGAATGCTGACAATCATGTTACTAACCACGCAAATTACATCAACTTTCAGAATGAAGACAGACATATTACCGAATGTTGAAAGGAAGATCAAAGCAACATTCCAGCTGAACAAGCACCGTTACAAATCATTCAATAACGTCTCAATAAATGTGATAAAGACAAAATATAGCATAATCAAATCGTAACTACAAGAGATTGTTCCTTCACTTCATGTTCTAATCCCCTTTCTCGGTAGATAGACTGAAATAGAGCCAACATGCAAAACTTTACTCCGCTAACTATACTATGTATGAGAGAAACACTAATTCCGAGGATTGGAATACTTACTGCAGCCATGTCATCGGTGAAGTAGACATCGTGTTTTCCTTCCAAATAAGGAAATGGATCAGCCAACCAAACCATATCAACATCATTGTACATAACTTTATACCCAAGCTCCAAAATGTCTAGCAGATGGCGAGGCCTTCGTGATGTAAAATTGAAGAACCCCTTGTGACATAAAAAAGAAGGAAAAGGGTAGCAAGCTTAGAAAGGCTGTCCATTGAACTCGGAAAATAAACAACCATCTCAAAAAAAACAAAAGGGCAATAAACATGAACCGACCAATTGACAGCTACAAACCAGCGCATCGGAATACAATGATACTTCCCCCAGGCATTATGACAACCTCTACCAAGACCCCTTATGGCTAGGATTATATCAAGCACCTCAGCAGGTAAATGCCAACCGCAACTCGATTAACTTGCAACACAGCATGGGTTTCTGATGACAACAGTAGTACCTAGCATTTCATGCTTAGTTGCTCATCTCTAGCAACAAATAAACTACAAATTCCTTGGGTGAAGTCTATAAAGGCCATAATATAATCGCAACAAGGGCAACATCAGTCTCTCTGTTAAACCCACATGAGCATCGACTTAACTCAATTCCCAGAAGAGCCCTAGTATACCTGAGAACCAAACTTATGCGCCGTCTGTGTATCGGGAGCCGGAGGGATCAAAACCGCGTGCCCAGGCCACCTCTCATTAACCTTATAGAGCGTGGCATAGTCCTCGGCGATCACGAGCACCTTCTCGTGGTGCTTTTGCCTGGCGATGCTGATCAGCCAGTTATTGAGGAAGGGCAAGTAAGGCTGGCTCACGGCGCACACGATCACCGTCCCGTTCTTGGCCACGAACGACGCCGCCTGCGCCAGAGTGTAGGCCCGCCACTTGGTGAGCGCCGGCCTCGTGCTCGAGAAAATGCCGTCGTGCATCTCCGACCACGGCATGAAGACGCCGAGGATCACGAGGGCCAACAGGAGGATAAAGAGGCCGGTGCGACCGAAGATCGAAGGATGCTTCTGAGCGAGCGCCGAGGAGCGAGGGGACGACGGTTCGCGGAAGTAGGAGAGCGTGGATTGGAGGGGCCTCTGGTGCAGGAACGACGACATTGTTCGCGCTTGCGGAGCGAATCGAAGGAGAGCTGAAGAAGGGGGAGTGTTCACGGTCGGGGACGAGCGAGCGGACTCGATTCGGCTCGCCGCCGCCGCCGCTATGCCCGGCACGACGGAGACGAGGCGAAACTGACCTCGAATGTCGTAAGCTGCGGGGGACTCTCGGAGCAGCTGGACATCGGAGACTCTCCGACGGATCGCGAGAGCTTCGGATTAGGTCGAAGGTCGACGAGGATGGCGGATTGAGATCGAGAGACGAATCGATCTTTCGAGGGTGAATGGCGCGACTGCGCGCTTAGATGCACGGCTTCAATGGGAAACACAGTCGGATCTGAAATACGGTGGCCTCTTTTCTTTTTCTTTTTTAATTTCTTTTCGCGGGCGACACGTGCGACTGCTTCTTGTGCCTTTTTTCCCCCTTTTTTGCCAATTTATCCGTTGAATTCTTCATTCTACGAAATTTGTATCATTAACATGTGAATCGCAAATTAATGAACCAAATTTGCTTCGATTTATCATTCACCACGCCTCACGATCGGAGGGCCATGATCGTGAAACATGACATCTTAGTCTAACGTTTTGGATGAGTTGGGTGTGTAGGAAAATTCTTGATGAGTATGACCCAATTATATCCTTAGTCTAACTTTTAACGGGATAATATTTTCGATCAATCTTGATCACAAATTAGGTGTTTGATGTTAAAATAAATTGTGATGGTGCATTTTCAGAGGAAGATTGAAATGTTACTATGGGTTATGAGATTGATAAACTCATTGATGGAGTGTCAAAGATTGTTAAAGCTGATTGTGCTATTTTGGCAGAGGCCCTAGCTGCAAAGGAAGGGAAATTAGCTAGAACTAGGAGTTTGGGAGAAATGTGAGTAGGAGATCGATTCCGAGAGGGTTCCTGATGCACTTGTGAAAGAGCAAGCTGGAGTGCCATGGAAGATTTCACCTCTTATTCAAGATATGAAGATGTTCAGCAGAGAAACGGAAAGGGTTAGAGTTACTTTAGTAAGAAGAAGTGGTTATGATGTTGCTAATTGGGTCGCTGCTCTGTCTAGGACAGGTAAAGTTTCGATAGATTGGGTTAACAATCCTCCTCCACCTCTGTGTAACACGTTGAAGGAGGACCTGAAAAGCTTTCCTCCTTAATGAAGAAGAGCTTTCGGTGTTGTAAATTCTTGTTTCAGCATTGGAAGTGATCTTATGTTGTTGTTTGGTCTAAAAAAAACACGTGCTTTGTCATTGTAAATCACCTGAGCTGTGATGATCGAAGTCACAAAATAAGTAAGAGGAATGATGCCAAATTTATCTTCATCTTAATAGCTCAACCTCCTTTCAAGAAGCATTCAAACTCGTCGCAGAGTTAAACCTCTAAGCACCCTGGCACCAGAAAATAGTGAACTTACAGAACATAACGCATGGTAAATTCATACTCCGTGTCGCAAAATGTCATACAGGACACACCATCTAGGGGAGAACGACAGCTTACACTCGTTCAATACTATACAAATATACAGTTATAGTACAAGTGTCTTCTAGGATGACTCAATCTAACAACCTGCCATTACAGTCCCAAGTTGCTTGAGCCTGGCAAAAAGCGGGCCAAAAGTTCAACCTGCAGGGATTAACTTAAGGACGCACTGTATAGCAAAATTGAAAGGCAACTTCTCAACGCTAGCTCCTTCTCGAAGATGAAGATGATGAACTCTCAAAATATGTTGGCTTTGGTGTTGAGGGGCAGCCCAGAGACTGGATCAGCTCACCCACGGTTAGCACTTTGAACTTATAGGGTGAATTGGTAGCGATGTTATCGACACGGTGTTCAAAAATCTTCCCCTTCTTATCAAATTTGTATTGAGAAGTGCCGTCAAATCGACTGCGACTCTCCCATGGGACTCGCGGAATTCCATGAACAGTCCACCGAACCATCAAGACGTTTTCAACCGGCTGCCACACGCTAACCACGTCAACCCACAAAGCCCTGAAAAATATTCTTCCATGGAATCGTAATCCCCAGAAGATAGATTTGTAGTTCTCAATTCCCATGAAAGTGTTGAGCGGATCTTTGAAGACTATGTCATCCCTAAAGAAAGCAAAGAAGAGCATCTTACATTGATTTCCAAGACACCACTTTTAGAATGGCTATTAATATTTTCGTAAAGGAAACACCACAAGCTTACTGAACTTCCAAAATGTGCATCATCATCGAGAACAGTCATTATTTAGATGGTCAGTAGTAGGATATAACACCAAGTTAAGTGCATACAACCCAGAAAACTAAAAGCATAGTTTTATCTCAAAGTATAACAGACTAGATATGAATAAGCATAGGTCTCCATATAGAAAATAATTAGCAGCAGAGATAAGCATTTAGAGTTCACCCCGTAGTCAGATGGCATACACAAGCAAAAGGCACATAAACAACACACCACAGCTGTGTGATAGTTCGTTATGAACATCAAGAGAGCATATGCACATATATGTAGGAGCTCCCTCCCAATCTAGTATTTGTGGATAAGAGAGCAGAAAAAATTTTGAATTCTTACAAGCTTAAGAGAACACCTAATGTGACTATCAAGTATTAAGAGATTCAAGATTATTATACCTGCACCCATCCTGGGTATGGGCACTAGTGACGACCCAAGTTCAGAATACAATAGCAATGAGCAAGGTAAATCAGCTCAAGGTGATCAAATATCTATTGACTTTGACATCGCAGCTGGCTCCACGTCAAGAACTTGGGTATTCATTCAGGTTCATCTCATTTCCATTTTCCTATTGATGATTCCAAGAATATTTTTATGTTGAAATTTATGCTGATAATAAAAAGCGCACATGGGCTATAGCTATACAAATCAGGCACTTATATACCCAATGAACTCCTGAAGAAACCATCTGATGGCTTTATTAAGTCCATAGTAACAAATGAATCGTCGCATCAGTCTATAATGAAACTACCAAGTAACTGGCATGGCTATGAATTGCAAGTAGACACATCTCCTTTTAGTACAGCACGATCGCACAGAAATGCATTGATAAACCAACACGAAACCGCCTGTTCACTTACATAACAATGGAACCTGAACTAACATAATCGATCAAGCTCTTGTGCTTGAACCAATTGCGTCTCCATCTACCATAAAAAAAGGTTGGGTATTTTACTTTGGGCCAAAAATCATCACTAGTTACATAAGCATTATGCTTAAAATCCACCCGCTTTACCCAAGCCATCCATATGCTTCATTTGCATTAGCAACGACGTCACTCATCAACTGAAACTAATTAAGATGAGCTAAACATCGTCGAAAAAACCAAAACTTTTCGGCTATATCACGGGCACAATCGCATAAATTCATTCCTCGAGAAGCTAAGCCACCAAACAGAATCCATAAACACCACGAGCGATCAACAAGTTCGAACCTGTAGATATCGAAATTGAGCTCCCTGTAGAACAGCTCCGGAAACTCCTCGCGCAGGGTGCGAATCGCGTAGCCCATGTTCAAGTAATAATCCTGATCCTCCTCCTCCTCCTCCTTGCTCTTCTTCACCGGAGCAGAGAATTGCCCGTGCAGGCTCACGTTCTGATCGCAATCCGAAGCAACTCCCAACTCGGCGCCCTTCGTCCGCGCCCGGAGCCTCATCCGAGACCCCCTCTCCTCGCTCCTCCGAAGCAGCGTCGCGACTCTGAGATTCCTAGGATTAGGGCTCCCGGGGGGGGAGAATTCCGTCGCGGCATATCCCGCGCGCCGGACGGCGCGGAGCGCGGGGACTTCCGGGGAGAGTATGGGGACGGCCATGGCGAGCTTCGCTTGGCGGTGGCGGAGGATCAAGAGATGGCGAAACGACGAGGCGACATTTCTCCCGAGAAAATCGCGACGGGGGAAAGTTTGAGATATTTTCCTGGCCAGACGGAAGGAGGAAAATGGGAAGCGGGAGGGGGGGCAGATATCCGTTTCGGATAATAAAAGAGTTTCCTTTTGTGGATAATTAGGAATTAATGCAGGGGGTAATTAAATTAAAAGCTGAGGAAATTATGTGATTGGTCGTCGGGATTTATCGCCTGCGGGCCGAGGGGGCTCTGGCCCTTGTCCGGGGCTCGACCAATCAAAGGCCGTTGATCCTTTCCCGAAGGCAAAGGCAATATGAGCGACCCAATTCCAAATTCTTAAGTTATTTCGTAGGAAAAGCTATCGGGATTATGCTCTCGCTCCCCAAAATTGATACACCATGTCGACACGGTATTTTGCATCTTTCGATTACAACTCGATGGATTGGACACGAAATGGAAATCATAGCAGTGATCGAGCCGATTAAAAAATAAGAGTGGATTTCAGCAAACTACAACGATATGATTAATGTACGTGGTATTAATAGGTGTACATATGCACCGAGAGCAAAGATCAACATATTTGACTACATAAATGAGATTTCACATGAGTGTTGAAAAGAAGACGTATTTGCATGCAAGCGAGAAAGGTAGCTTAGCTTATTACGGAATACTACACGAGGTAAAATTCACTTTTTTCAGACGGAGTGCTTGATGGAAGAGCTATATCCAGTCTGATCATCGTAATATTTGGACCACAGCATCACGCCTCCATACTTGGGAGATCCTTTGATGGCGGGCAATACTTTGGAAGTAAGTTCCGATGCGGGAATAAAGCCATTGCCGGCTGCATCCGGCGCTGCGGGCAGTCCCAAGAAGATTTTGCCGGCCCGGATCGAGGTCCATTGCTTCCACGCATCTTCGAAACTACCCATGCTCCCTGAACTGTACTCGCACGGCGGATTGTTGTAAAATTGGACCCACACGTAGTCGAATAAGCCTGTTTGAAGGGCACCTCCAACCCAAGCGTCCGGATAAGGACACTGCGGGGCTGCGGTCAAGTACACCTTCTTCCCCCTGCTGCTATACGCAGACAGGTACCTAGCCAGATCATCCCAGTGCTGAGTCGTGCCTCCTTCGATGTCGAAGTCGATGCCGTCGAGCACCGCGGCCCCAAGTGGCCTGGACAAGGAATGGCCTCCTAGGAAGTTGTTCCACAGATACGTAGCGACCTGTCGAGCATCCTGGGCGGAGGTGAGATAGTAACTTCCCGCGCCTCCACCGATCGAGAGCATCACCTTGATTCCCCTAGCTTGGCAAGACTTGATCTCGGAGCTCAAGCCGGTGCATCCTCCGCTGGAAGGATCGCAGTGGCCGGCTAGGTTGATCACGGGAGTCTGGCCATTGCCAAAGACGCAGAGAAAAGCTATGTTCACAAACTTGTAGTTTCCAGAGGCACAAGTGTCGGCTAAAGTGCCTTCGTTGCCATTCTGACCCCAATAGATAGATATTCCGCCGGCATTGATGCCGACGACAAGAGCCAAAATGATCGAAAAGAGGAATGCTGGTGAGGTTGAAGATTTGGAAGCCATCTTTGGTGTTTCTCTCGACTCACTTGGTATACTTGATGACAGGTTACTCTCACTTTGGTGCTTGAGAAGGTTGGGAATTAAGGGCTTTTATAGGAGAAAGATCGAGCCCACCTATGATGTCCTTTTGTGTTTTCCAGGAGAGTGCGTGACTTGGCAACTGAGCAGTCTGACAAATATTAGTGGACGTGGATTAACGTAGATGGCCTGTAAAAGGTTAAGTAAGGTCAGAACAAAACCGTCCTCTATGGCCATCTATTTATAATTGTTCTTTTCATCCTTTGACTTTAAGCCAAAAGGAATGAAGATCAAGAAGCAGTCGCAATTTTGGTTGCGGGCTTTTGGCAGCTAATCGTTGTCACTTGTATGTAAATTGTCCTGATGGTCGATGATATTGGTATCGTCCTAATTCCTGCATAAGCAGCTGTCTCTAGTGGTCATAATCTGTTGACGTTGAAAGTATTTCTAAAATTGGCTATAGCGTGCTTAAAGTTCACACCAGATCTTGTATAGAAATTTTGTGGGTTCTATCGCGGTCCCAACACTATTGGCGAAATGACTCACTTGGATTTGTGAATATATGGGTTCTTTCAAGTCTGCAATTGCAAATCTTCTTGCGTTTTACTGCTATATAATATACCGTCAATCCCACGATCGTCTGGTGAATAATACGACAATCTCATGAAGCTTGCCAGCTTTATGAGCTAGGATGTTTTTCAATGTTCAAATCAATGTGCTGAGAGAGAGGGAGAGAGAGAGGGGGGCATGGGGAGGGAATTGACGGTTGCTTTCTTAAGACCTGCTATGTTCTCATGTGATAAAAAGCACCAGGAAACAGAAAGATGAGGGAATTTAACTGTGCCTTTCTCAAAACCTACCATGTGCTCATGTGATAAAGCAGTACACATTCAATCTCTCTCTTTCCCATCCTCCTTAATTTTGAGTTTCATTTGTTTGGGAATTTTCCATCTCTTCTCATCCTAGAGCCTTGCATTGCGAAACCCTTGAATGAAATCCAATGGCGGACCAAGACTGTGACCACATAAGCCATTTGCCCGATCGCCCGATCGACCACATCTTTTGCTTCTCCAAAGTCGAAGAGGCGATGGGACTCTGCATTCTGTTGAAGACGCTTCACCTCTGGACCACGATCCCTTACCTCATTTTCTCCCCCATTCTCAGGAATCCTTTGAAATCGCTCGTTGATTGTTTCTGGGATTTCATGAACAGTGTTTTCGTTTTCAATTCCGCACCCATGGTACATGAATTCCACATCAAGATGCCGTATGACCGCAGACTTAAAAAAGGTGGTCAGTCCGGTTTGCCACTTTGCATCATGTCGTCTCAACTTGTGAAAGGTCAGTATGGCCTTCCTCTACTCCTCAGGCGCTGCTCCTCTCGTAGACCTGCGGGTGAGTCCTTGTGCCTCATGGGTGAGCCGGTGGAGTTTGAGTAATCAAGCATCCCAGATTGTTTTGAAGAGTTGTCCTGTTCTTAAATATTTAGAGCTGCATAAGTGCTACACGGACAACTCCCTTGGATGGACCAAATGAAAATTAGTTCGACAATATGTGGCTATGGGGTAACAAGTGATGGCTCTGCTTTGCACATTTCAGCTCCACATTTGCTGGGGTTTTAATCGGGAACTTCCATGGAAAGAAGTTGATGTTAGAGAAGCGAGCGGAGTTAAGTTTTCTCCTAAAACCTGACCTTGATGGTGGCGTTTGTGATAGCCATATTTTGTATAGGGCACGACCTGTTTGAAACATGTTATATTGATTGTTGCAGATACTTAAAGGTGCTGCTAAATTTTCAATTGGATGCTGGTGCCATCGGGTGAGCAATCAATTAACTCAGCCTTGCTTCGATAAGGTTTCCTGTTGTTAAATTTGTACAGTCTTTTCCACTTAAAAGAAGTTCCAAAGAAAGGGGATCTGATACAAATATATTAAGGCAAGTCTGCAAAATTTGCAGATCATTGTGCTACCTTTGCGGGAATGTTTGGAGGTGCGGATCATTGAAAACTATTGAGGTCATAGATGTTTCATATACTGATTACATGTGTAGATCTTTATGACTTGATATACGAAAATGACCATTTCCCTGCTTGGTCCCGGTCCGACAGGTTCTATCCTTCATGGAGTTGAGGCTGGCTCTGCCCTATCCGTTGCCCGACTATAATCATCTCATACTAAAACCAAATCTTCACCAAGGACACTTCCCTAATATAGTGAAGTTGCTTGGAAGTTTCCCACGTCTGGAGAAATTGATTATAAACATGAACAATGAACATTGCAGGAACATGGTCGATTCTGCTCAGATTCCTCCTTGTTTGAGTCGTTCTAGATCTGCATTTCAAATTTGATGTTCTTCAGAAGAAAAAACTACGATGATAAACATTTTGCATCTGTTTTTTGGGGTATGAAAAAGGGACAAAGCCGAATACAAAAATTTAACGTCGTAAATCTACTATTCCTATTTTATCACCTAATAAAACATGAATCAACTCCGTAGGAGGTAATGAAAAGAAACTAGTATCCAAACGCTTATCGAATCCAAGATTAACAAGCCAGTCAGCAAAATGATTTCCTTCCCAAAAGTTATGTTGCACTTTAAACTCAAAGTGAGAGCGCAGCAGTCTTTTGATATCTTTAAGCAAAACAGGACTAGCATTATCAATCATAAGTTCTGGACTAATAAGATTAGTGATAGCTTTGAAGTCAATCTCGATGATGATCTTATGAAAATCAAGTTGTTTTGTGAAGTTGATCCTCGACCACAAAACCCAATGTTTTGCTTGTGTCGATGAACATATTCCTACGAATGTGGCAAAACCACCAAGCCAGTTGCCCCATTCGTTTCTGAATATACCCCCTGCACCAGTAAGTCCCGGGTTGCCTTTAGATGCCCCATCAGTATGCGGCTTAATCCACTTGGAAGGTGGAAGATTTCATCTGACCAAAATCGGAGAAGTGCATGATCCACTTAACGTTGAGTTAGTCTTAGACAAAGCTTTAATGATTTCTATTGTGTATGACCGAATTACTTGTACCGGATTTGAAGGGAACTCAAAGTTGTCCTGTAATCTTTTATTTATAACTTGAGGGATTGTAAATCAATCTCGATAAATGGTCATTGGGACACGTGAATTAGGTTAGAAATTTGTTCTTGAAATGAAATAATCCCAACCTATTCTATATGCTAATCAGAATATTTATCGAGTTGAGTATAAAATAAGAGTGGATCTCAATATATATTGTACTGTGATGACATGATTAATATATTTGACATTAATCGGTAAACATATCCACTGTGATCAATATCTGTGATTACATGAGGAGATTTCACATGGGTAGTGACGAGACATATTTGCACGCAAGAAAGGTAGCTTAGCTTATTACAGAGTATCACACAAGGTAAAATTCACCCTCAGACAGATCCCTTGATGGAAGAGCTGTATCCAGTTTGATCGTCATAATATTTGGACCACAGCATCACGCCTCCATACTTGGCAGATCCTTTGATGGCGGGCAGTACTTTGGAAGTAAGATCCGATGCGGGAATAAAACCATTGCCAGCTGCATCCGGAGCCGCGGGCAATCCCAAGAAAATTTCGCCGGCGGGAATCGAAGTCCATTGCTTCCATGCATCTTCTAAATTACCCATGTTCCCAGAACTGTACTCGCACGGAGGATTGTTGTAAAATTGGACCCAGACATAGTCAAATAAGCCCGTTTGAAGGGCACCTCCAACCCAAGCGTCCGGATAAGGACATTGAGGGGCTGCAGTCAAGTACACCTTCTTCCCCCCGCTGCTATATGCAGACAAGTACCTAGCCAGATCATCCCAATGTTGACTTGTGCCTCCTTCGATGTCGAAATCGATGCCGTCGAGCACCGCGTCCCCAAGTGGCCTAGATGAGGAGGTGCCTCCTAGGAAGTTGTCCCACAGATAAGTCGCGACCTGTCTAGCATCCTCGGCGGAAGTGAGATAGTAACTTCCCGCGCCTCCTCCGATCGAGAGTATCACCTTGACTCCGTTAGCTTGGCAAGACTTGATCTCAGAGCTCAATCCGGTGCATCCTCCGCTAGAAGGATCGCAGTGGCCGGCGAGATTGATCACGGGAGTCTGGCCATTGCCGAAGACACATAGAAAAGCTAGGTTCACAAACTTGTAGTTTCCGGAGGCACAAGTGTCAGCTAGAGTGCCTTCGTTGCCATTCTGACCCCAATAGATGGAAATTCCACCACCGTTGATGCCGACCGCAAGAGCCAAAATGATTGAAAAGAGAAATGCTGGTGAGGTTGACGATTTGGAAGCCATCTTTGGTGTTTCTCTCAACTCACTTGGTATACTTGATTACAGGTTACTCTCACTATGGTGCTTGAGAAGGTTGGGAATTAGGGGCTTTTATAGCAGAAAGATGGAGACCACCTATGATGTCCATGTTTGTGTTGTTTAGGAGAGTGCGTGACTTGGCAACTGAGCAGTCTGATAAATATTTCATCAACCAGTGGTTGTGGATTAACGTAGATGGCCTGAGAAAAGGTCGAGTAAGATCAGAACAAAACTAATATCCATGGTTATCAATTCATAATTGTTTTTCATCCTTTAACTTAAAGCCACAAGGAATGAAGATTATTAAGGAGTCACAATTTTGATAAGGGTGTGCGGGCTTTCGGCAGCTAACTTTTGTCTCTTGCGAGTCTTCTTCCCTTCTCTTTTGATTGTCATCGTCTGATTTAGCTTGATAAAAAAACAAATTTGATATCATTTGTCAAATAAATTGTAGGCTGCATAGAAAGTTAATCTCATGCGAACTTGTGGCTGCTAATGTGTAAACGCAGGAGAAGAACACTAGAAGTGTCAAAACTTGTGTACGGCGCCCATTTAGTACCAAAAGTTTGTTTCGGATCATTTAAGTGCCAACGGCGAGAAATTCCGGCCAAATTAATACGTGAATTTTTTAATTAAAATTTTAATCTACGTGGCATTTTCACGTGTATATTTTGAATTTCTCAGTCCTATGTGGCATTTCCATGTGTAAATTTCGAATATTTAATTATTTTTTTGATTTTTTTTCTGTTTTTTTCCTTCTTTTCTTTTTTTCTTTTTTTTTTCTTCTTCTTCTTCATTTGGCAGGTGACCGGACACTGGCCACTGGCCATGGCCGGCCGCCTGGCCTCGCTGGTGGTCGCCTTCCCCTGGGCGACCGCCGGCGAGGCCGCCGCGGCCTGGGCGACCACCGGCGAGGCCGCCATGGCTTGGGTGAGGGCCGGCCTCGCTAGATCCGATGAGGCCGGCCCTCGCCCAGGCCACGGCGGCCTTGCCGGCGGTCGCCCAGGCCACGGCGGCCTCGCGTCGCCTGTGGCGGGCGACGGCGGCCTCATCCGGGCGAGGCCAGGTGGCCGGCCATGGCTGGTGGCCAGTGTCTGGTCACCAGCCAAATGAAGAAGATGGAAAAAATAGAAAAAAATCAGAAAAATTTAAAAATATTAAAATATTATTAAATATTGTGCTCGTCAGCGCCGACGTGCCACGTAAGACTGAGAAATTAATAAAATATGGCCACGTCAGATTTCCGGCAACCCAAATCGGAATTGGCTTTTAAGTGATCGTTTTTTCAAAAAAGTGACACTTAAGTGACCCGAAACAAACTTTGGCACTAAAGTGAGCGCCGTACACAAGTTTTGGCACTTCTAGTATTCTTCTCCCGTGTAAACGCTGGCTACGTCTTCCAAGCTGGCATAAATAAAGTCTACCCTAGAAGATTTTAAGCTTGTGCTGTTGTATGTAAGGTGGCTTGCTGGTTGATGGTATTGTTGTTGTTCTACTTACCACATAAGCAACTGTATGTAGTAGTAATAATTTTTTTATGCTGAATGTATTTCTAAATTAGCTGTAGTACGTTTAAGTCACACCAGAAACTATCTAGAAATTTCTAGGTCAATAACATGAATCCTGAGTACAAGCTAATGTAAGCTCGTTCTTGTTCGATAACTAGAGACATCATGAAAAAGGTGGACTTTTTTCAATTTGCATCTTCCTTTGGACATGTTTAACTCTTGCTTTGGTCATCGTACCATTAGATCTTCGTGAGTTCTATCATGGTCCCCCCAATTTTGGTCATCGTAAGGTTCTTATCGGTTGCATAGAAAATGAGGTGTAGAGACAGCGATCATTTCAAAACTTATTGTGAAGTCTTGCAAGAAGGGAACGAAAGCAAAAGAGTACATCTTAACGCTGCATAAGTGTGACGTCTCAGGCCGTCATCAATAACGACGAAAGGGTCTATTGACCCATATACACATGCGGAAGTTACTATAATTAACAAGACATATATTACGATGTAACTCATAACGAGAATGACGCGTAAGCGCACACAGGTATAAACACCAATATACATAAGTACAAAGTTAGAGTCTGGGTAGAGGCGAACTAACTATACAAATATACAAATAAAAAAAAGTCGTCCCTGAGAGGTTAAAGGTACGTTACTCTATCTACACGTCAACCCCCAAATGCTCCCCTGCTCCAACACTTAAACGACCCTATCAAAAAGGTCGGTCACTCGGATCGTGCTATTTCAAAAAGTCGTTCTTCATCTCCTCCTCCTACTTGTCCTCCTCGTTGTTACTATCAAGGTCAGAGTCCTCATCAAATATCGGCAGTGGTCCTAACAACCTGTCCTGGTAACGTACATATAGTGCAACAAAACGATACAATACTAGGCAGGGAGCCCTGCCTACGTCAACCCAAATTGTGAACACGAACTTCACAAAAACAACATTCAGAAACTCCGGAAATATCACATCCTCCCTACCGTATGTAAAGTCTACAGATACTCCATATCGAGTACTAGAAGTAGCGGGATGAACAGATGCCATACCTACTAATTTGAAAAGACAAATAACAACTGGAGTAAGCATAAGACTTAGCAAATAGATATCTAAAAAATTGACAACACGAATCATCAAATCACCACAAGACGCAAATATCATTTGTGAGGGAAATGATGCAAATGCAATGAATGGGTACAATGCATGTCGCATGCTAGTTATTAATCCAGTTCTCTCATCAAATATTCACCCTCGTACCACGGTTCCATCAGTGCGCAGGCTGACCCGTACGGGTACTTCTAGTATGTAGGCTGGACTTCCATGGTATACCGACCACAGGCATCTCACTCTGAGGCATCGTTGGCGTGCAGACTGATGGCATCCAAGCCTCACGTACTTGGGTATCCCGATACTCCTGTGGGGCATCATCGGCTTGTAGACCGATGGTCCTCACCATTCATTATCACACGATGCACATGAAGCAAACGCATATGAGGCATCGTCAGGGATCCCCTGTCTAACAATTCTCACCATCCATTATCCCACGATGATGATATGATGCAAATACATATCGATCCATCGAATACAGTGCATCCATGCATGTGAATGAATCACAAAAACGAAGATCAGTAACAACCTTATATAATACGTATCAACCAATCAAGGCACGAATAACATACCAAGGTACCAAACACATAGCCACGTCATGCTCGTTTATCACCATACCATATAGTTTATCACTCACCTTAATCTTTCAACGTCGCCAATAACAAAATTCGACACAAGTCAATAGTTCAAGCGAGAACAATTAACCCACGAACAATAAAAGAAAGTTAAAGGATTAATCAACCATCCTCATTACATGATTGCTTCCACACGAGCTCCCGCTGCCATCGGCCTAGAGCCCGGTCACCGTCGGCGTCATCCTACGCCTCAAGGCCACCCCTGCACGGCTGTTTGTTCAGCAACCACCATTGCCGGTGTTGCCTGCTGCGTAGACGCCCCACATTGTCGCCGTCCAGCCGCGGTCACTGCCGCGTTGTCTTGTCCAAGGCCGTGGCCACCGCCGCGCCGTCCAGCCCAGCCGCTCGGCCACCCTCGCCATCCAACGACTTGGCTTAGCCCGAGCCACGGTCGCCCTCGTCAACTCCATACAACCATCCAACCTCACCACGTGTCATCTCGACATCGAATAACACCAAAAAGAAACCAAAAGATCAAATGAACATTGGAAAAGTTGAATCATCCAACTTACGCACAACCTTAGCATGTCTCGTTCGAATCATCCAAGCTCGTTTTCAACGATCCGTCACCATCACGAGATATCCTGACACCCGTACATCTTCAGGAAACGAAAAAGTCGCAATCTTTCCGAACTTTTCAACGCAAAACCCACAACCCTTCATAAAAGATCAAAATCCAACCGTCTCGTGTAAAAAGACGAATGCGAAGTTGAGGGATTAGAATCAACTTGTCTCGAGGTTGATCATGTCGAAAAATCGTAAGAAGTCGAGTAGGTTTTCCTCTTGCACGGCCACAAGACGTCCAAAGATGATGAAGAACAAGAAGTGAAGATGAAGAAGACGCTAAGAGGGAGAGAAGTGGCTTGAGTCTTGGAGGAAAAAGGGCAAAAGTACACCAGAAGTGCCACAATTTGTGTACGGCGATCACTTTAGTGCCATAACTTTTTTCGGATCACTTTGGTGCCAAGTCGAAGGAAAATAGATTACTTTAGTGACTCTAGTCAAAATTCCGGCCAAAAAACTAATCTGGTACTTATATTAAAAAAATGGTCTGACTTGTATACATGAAAATTATATGGCCTTTTTTCGAATTTTTTAATTTTTAGAAAAATAATAAATAAATAAATAAATAAATATAAAAAAAAGAAGAAGAAGCCTGCAGTAGCGACGAGGGCTCCCTCGCCGCTGCTGCCGCCAACCCACCATAGCCGGGAAGGGCCGGTGGTGGTGGGCGCAGTGGTCGGCATGGGTCGCCGGCCCCTGGTCGGTGCCCGGCGACCCTCGCCGAGCCCAGCGAGAGCCGGATCCGGCGAGGTGAGACCTCGCTATCGCCTCCCTCGCCGCTGCTGCAGGCTTCTTCTTCTTCTTTTATTTATTTATTTATTTAATATAATATAATTTTTTTTTAAATACACGTCAGCGGGCTAAACGGCGTCGTTTTTGGTTTTTAATGCTGACTGGACCTCTCCAGCGAGCCGTCGACCTCTCCGGCGAGCTGTGTTAGCGCCACATCGGATTTCCGGTGAGCCACGTCAGCATTGGCACTAAAATGATTGTTTTTCAAAAAAATTGGCACCAAAGTGATTCGAAAAAAAGTTATGGCACCAAAGTGATTGTCGTACACAAGTTATGGCACTTTTAGTGTACTTTTGCTGAGGAAAAAGTGAAGAGAGAAGACTCGAGAGTTGACTTAAAAAGGTGAAGGGAAGGGGTAAGGCGGTGGAGAATAGGGTGAGGGGTAGAAAGGGAAAAGGAAGAAAGAAAAAAGAAAGAAAAGAAAAGAAAAAGGGTAAGAAAGTAGGGAATTTTTTTCCCAGAATGCCCAAAGCATTATGAATTCAAAATCCCTTAATAAAATTTTTGCTCAAAACAGCAAAAATTATTTTTAGCACTAAAATACGATAACAAGAAATCAGGACGTCATAAATCTTCCCACCTTAGGAAATTTCGAGGACGAAATTTGAGACGTTGCCTGATGATTCAAACAAATACGGACATTGGCGCCTCATATTTTCCTCACTTTCTTATGTTGCCTCTTCAGTATTATGATGCTGTCATAATACTTTCACCAATCGAACGACTTTATTCCTCAAAACTTGTTCCTTTTGATCTATTATACGTACTGGTCTTTCCATGTACTTAACTTTCTCGTCCACTTCAATCGCCTCGTAGTTTAGGATGTGAGTTGGGTCGGGTTGGTACTTTCGTAGCATAGACACGTGAAACACATCATTAGACAACTTTGGCGGTAAGGCCAATTTCTACGCCAGCTCTCCTATTTTCTCCAAAATCTCAAAAGGTCCAATGAATCTAGGGCTCAGTTTCCCTTTCTTTTCGAATCTTGATATACCTTTCATCAGTGATACTTTTAAAAATACATGACCTCCCACATTAAACTCTAACGGTCTTCTACGCTTGTCTGCATAGCTTTTCTGTCGACTCTGAGCAATCCTAAGTTTATTTCGGATTATTGTCACTGCATCGGTCGTGATCTATACTAATTCCGATCCTGTTAAACTTCGTTTGCCAACCTCGTTCCAACAAACAGGTGTTCTGCAAGTCCTTCCGTATAGCGCTTCGTAGGGCACCATGTCAATACTTTGCTGGTAACTATTATTATAAGCAAATTCTACCGGATGTAATTTCTCTTCCCAACTGCCTTTAAGATCAAGAATGCATGCTTGCATCATATCTTCTAATATTTGAATTATCCTTTTCGGCTGTCCGTATGTCTGAGGATGATAAGCAGTGCTAAACTGAAGCTTTGTTCCCAAAGTAGTCGGAAGACTTTTAAAAAAAATTTGAAGTAAATCTTGAGTCTTTGTCAGACGTGATAGTCATAGGCATCCCATGGAGTCGAATGACCTCCTTAATATATATCTCAGCATACTTTTCCATTTGATAATCCGTTCGTACCGATAAGAAATGAGCGAACTTAGTTAAACGATCAAGTATCACCCATATAGCATTGTGATTCCTTAGCGTTCTTGGCAGTCCCTGCACAAAGTCCATCGTTATGTGTTTCCATTTTCACTTGGAAATTTATAGCGGTTTTAACATACCTGCCAGTTTACGATGTACCTTTACTTGTTGGCAGGTCAAACGGCTTGAGACATACTTTGCTATATCACTCTTCATTCCGTTCCACCAGAAATACTGCTGCAGGTTTCGATACATTTTTGTATTCCTCGGGTGAATGCTGTAACCACTCTGATGTGCTTCGGATAAAATTTCTTTCCTTAATTCTTCATTCTTTGGCACACAAAGGCGTCACCAAAAACTTACGATCCAATCTTTTGATACTTCGAAATCTAATTTCCTTCCCCCTAACACTTGCTCTCGAACCTTTGCAATTTCAGGGTTTGATGATTGTAGTTCCTTGATTCTTTTTATTATCTCAGGCTCGATCCGAAGTGTAGCCATGAGACTTGCTAATTGGTCCACTTCAAGTCTGTACCCGGAGTTGGATATTTCCTCAAGTAAATTCCATCCTTTTACCATCATGCTTGCTACCATCGTAGATTTCCTACAAAGAGCATCTGCCACTTTATTCGCTTTCCCCGAGTGATAGAGAATCTCACAATCATAATCTTTTAGTAATTCCATCCGCCGTCTCTGTCTCATATTCAGCGCCTTTTGTGAGAACAAATACTTTCAACTTTTATGATCCGTATAAATCTCAAACTTTTCTCTGTACAGACAATGACTCCATATCTTCAAAGCAAAAATGATTGCCGCAAGTTTGAGATCATGTGTCGGACAGTTTAACTCATACGGCTTTAATTATCTTGAAGCGTAAGCGATCACCTTCTCGTGTTGCATTAGAACACATCCAAACCCCTTGTGAGAAGCATCGCTATATATCACAAATCCACCCGATCTTGAGGGTATTGTCAAGATAGGTGCCGTCCTCAACTTTCGTTATAATTCTTGAAAACTAAACTCACACTCCTCGTTCCATTCGAATTTGGTGTTCTTCTGAGTGAGTTGAGTTAAAGCACCAACGAGACGAGAAAATCTGTCCACGAATTTTTTATAATACCCTGCTAGTCCTAAGAAACTTTGTACCTCCATCACTGTCGTTGGTCTCGACCAATTTATCACGGTCTCGACCTTAGCCGGGTCTATAGAAATTCCATCAACTGTTACAACATGACCCAAGAATACTATACGATCTAACCAGAAATCACATTTGCTAAACGTTGCATATAACTTATGCTCTCTGAGTGTCTGAAGCACGCTTCTCAGATGCTTTTCATGTTCTTCCGATCCTTTTGAATATATCAAGATATCGTCAATGAAAACTATTACAAACTGATCTAAGAACGGCTTAAACACCCTATTCATTAAGTCTATAAATGCAGCAGGTGTGTTAGTCAAATCAAATGGCATGACTAAGAACTCGTAATGGCCATATCGAGTCCTAAAAGCCATTTTAGGAATATCCTCCTTCTTGATTCGCAATTGATGATATCCCGACCTTAGATCAATCTTTGAGAACACAGAGACTCCTTGCAATTGATCGAATAAGTCCTCAATCCTAGGCAACGGGTACTTGTTCTTGATCGTCATTTGATTCAGTTGCCTATAGTTGATACAGAGACGCAAAGATCCATATTTCTTTTTCACAAATAATACAGGAGCAACCCAAGGTGACGCACTTGATCGTATAAATCCTCTATCAAGCAATTCTTGTAATTGCACCATATGATAGAGAGCCTTTGAGATCGGTTCCGTTCTAGGTGCGAGTTCAATTACAAACTCTACTTCTCGCTCTGGTGGTATTCCTAGTAATTCTTCAGGAAAAACATCAGGAAAGTCTTGAATCACCAAAATTTCCTCAAGTTTCACTTCCTTCTTAGATTGATCCTTTACCATAGCTAGATATCCCTGGTCACCCTTTTCAAGAAGCTGATAAGCCTCCAAAGTAGAAACGAAAGTTTCTAGAAGGTTGGTTCCATTTCCATTAAATTCAAAGATGGGTTGGTTAGGAGGGTTAAACTTAATCACCTTCTTGTAACAATCCACATTGGCTCGCTGCTTACGTAGCCAATCCATTCCTAAAATGACATCAAAGTAATACATCGCCAAAACTACTAGATCTATCATTTGACTCCGCTCTTCTATGGAAATCTTACAGTTAAAACATGCCAGAGTAGACAAAACTTCATCCTTCAAAGGTGTGGCAATGCTAAGGGGTACCTCAAGCAATTTAGGCTTCAATCCATAAAGTCAACCAAACCGTGCAGACACGAAAGAATGTGTTGCACTAGTATCACACAAGCCATAAACCTTTTATCACATATGAAGAGCATACCTGATATTACGATCTTAGAAGCCTCTGCTTCCTTTTGCGTGACAGCGTAAACCTTCCCTTGAGCTGGCGGTCTTTTCATGTTCTCTTGTCGTGGTGTTTCGCCCGAAGCTGGTTGTTGCAGTTGTCGTGTTGGTATGTCATGAGCCCGTTGTCCTACTCAAGGACAGTCCCTACGAATATGACCCTTCTGACCACACTCATAACATATCCTTGACGCCATACATGGTAAATTCCCATGTGTTTTTCCACACTGTCGACACAGTTCATTCAAAGGTTGCATGCGACACAACGACTGATTATTTCCAACTCTTCCGGAATTCACAAAGTTTCGTCTTTTATTCGGAGTAAACTGAAGTCTCTCAGATTGAAACGGTCTTTTGTCTCGTCTAACATTAGTGCCTTGTAGATTCAACCTTGCTTATTGTCCCGTTTCTGCTCCCTCCTTTTGTAATTTCTGCTCCACCAATTGAGCTTGCTCATATAGTTCATCATAATTCTTTAGATTAAAAGGCACCCATTGTTTTCTAATATCTGTCCTCAGACCATTCAGGAACTTTCTAGCTTTATCTTCTCGATTTTCAACCAACCAAGGGGCATGTCTTGACAGTTCTAAAAATTTAGCCTCATACTGATCCACTATTAAATTGACCTGGATCAGCTGCATAAACTCCATCATCTTCTTTTCTTTGGCATTTTCAGAGATGTACTTTCTAATAAAGGCGTCAACAAAACCTCTCCAAGTGACTACCTCACCTACCGAAAATACCGTACCTTTTGACGCCTCCCACCAATGTTGAGCGTTTCCTTCCAATTGATATTCTGCCAGCATAACCTTATCGGCATCATTAAAGTGTAAAAGATTGTAAATTTTCTCCATTCCAACTATCCACCTATCTGCCTCACTTAGATCTCCTTCACCAGCGAAGCGAGTCGGCTTCAACTTCAAAAACTGCTCAACTAGTCCTTGTGTATGGCGGTCACCACCACCTTCCGCCGTTGCCTGTTGCTGAGCCTGCCTTTCAAACAGAGCTCCAACATTTGCCGGTGCTTGCAGAATTCCATCCACCCGTGGATCCATTGTTGGTGGTGCATTTGCTCCCCCCAAAGTTACTATTCCTTTTGAATTTCCATCTCCGCCTGAAGCTCCTGCCACTCTTGAAGTCCCTGCTTCGCTTGTCGGTTCTATTTCACTCACACGTCGTATTCTGTCAGAAGGTCTTGTTTCTGTTGATCTTCTCATTCTGAACTACTCTGCACATCGATCATCAATCACTATAGATGACCAACGTTATTAACCAACTCATAAGTAACAAATGTCACTAAAGCTCGTTAGTAATGCTACTACATCACACAAGTAATGGGCACGTCACTTATTCTCCTAGCTCACAACAACAAGCACAAACATATACTACTTTAAATCGTGCGTGTTTATCCTAACTACTCCACTAGCACGCCTTATCACTCCAGGGTAAACCTATGCTCTGATACCAATCAAAGTGGGGCTGTGACGTCCCAGGCCGTCATCACTAATGATAAAAGGGTCTATTAACCCATATACACATGCGGAAGTTACTATAATTAACTAGACAGATATGACAAGGTAACTCATAACGAGAATGACGCGTAAGCGCACGCAGGTGTAGACACCTATATATATAAGTACAAAGTTTAAAGTTAGGGTACAGGCGAACTAACTGTACAAATATACAAATCAAAAGAAAAGTTGCCCATGGGAGGTTAAAGGTACACTACTCCATCTACACGTCAACCCCCAAACGCTTCCCTACTCCAACACTTAAATGACCCTATCAAAAAGGTTGGTCACTCGGGTCGTGCTATTTCAAAAAGTCGTTCTTCATCTCCTCCTTCTACTCATCCTCCTCGGGGTCACTGTCAAGGTTAGAGTCCTCATCAAACATCGGCAGTGGTCCGAACAACCTGTCCTGGTAACGCACATATAGTGCAACAAAACGATACGATACTAGGCCGGGAGGCCTACCTACATCAACCCAAAGTGTGGACACGACTTTCGCAAAAACAATATTTAGAAACTCAGGAAATATCATGTCCTCCCAACTGTGTGTAAAGTCTGGAGGAACGGATACCATATCTACTAATATGAAAAGAAAAATAACAACGGAAGTAAGCACAAGACTTAACAAATCGATATCTAAAACATCGACAACACGAATCATCAAATCACCACAAGACGCAAACATCATTTGTGAGGGAAATGATGCAGATGCAATGAATGGGTGCAATGCATGTCGCATGCCAGTTATTAATCTAGTTTTCTCACCAAACATCCACCCCTGTACCACAGTTCCATCGGCGCGCAGGCCGACCCGTGCGGATAACTTCCAGTGCGCAGGCCGGATTTCCATGGTATACCGATCATAGGCATCTCACTCCGAGACATCGTCGACGCGTAGATCGACGGCATCCAAGCCTTCCGTACTTGGGCATCTCGATACTCCCGCGGGGCATCATTGACACGCAGACCGATGGTCGTCACCATGTATTATCACACAATGCACATGAAGCAAACGCATACCAGGCATCGTTAGGGATCCCCTGTCTAACGATCCTCACCATCCATTATCCCACGATGATGACATGATGCAAATACATATTGGTCCATCGAATACAGTGCATCCAAGTGAAGTTCGGCTCGTGTATATGATGATGATATGATGAGTGCAAATGCATCACAAAAACGAAGATCAGTAACAACCTCGTATAGTACGTATCAACCAACTAAGGCACGAACAACATACCAAGGTACCAAATACATAACCACGTCATGCTCGTTTATCACCATACCATGTAGTTTATCACTCACCTTAATCTTTCAACGTCGCCAATAACAAAATTCGACACCAGTCAATAATTCAAGCGAGAACAATTAGCGCACGAACAATAAAAGAAAGTTAAAAGATTAATCAACCATCCTCTTTACACGACTACTTCCACACGAGCTCTTGCCGCCATCAGCCTAGAGCCCGGCCACCGTCGGCGTCATCCCACGCCGCAAGGCTGTCCCTACGCGGTTGTTCTGTTCCACAGCCGCCACCGCCGGCGTTGCCCTACCACGCGGACACCCCACGCCGTCGCCGTCCAGCCGCGGTCACCGCCGTGCCGTCTTGTCCAGGCTCGTGGCCACCGCCGCCCCGTCCAGCCCAGCCGCTCGACCACCACCGCCGTCTAGCGACTCGGCTCAGCCCAAGCCACGGTGGCCCTCGTCAACTCCGTACAACCATCCAACCTCACCACGTGTCATCTCGACGTCGAATAACACCAAAAAGAAACCAGAAAATCAAACGAACATAGGAAAAGTTGAATCATCCAACTTGCGCACAACCTTAGCACGTCTTGATCCAACCATCCAAGCTCGTTTTAATGATCCGTCACCATCACGCGATATCCTGACACCCGTATGTCTTCAAGAAACGAAAAAGTCGCAATCTTTCCAAACTTTTCAACGCAAAACCCACAACCCTTCGTAAAAGATCAAAATCCAACCATCTCGTGTAAAAAAACGAACGCGAAGTCAAAGGATTAGAATCAACTTGTCTCAAGAATATGATTGTGTCGAAAAATCGTAGGAAGTCGAGCCGGTTTTCCTCTTGCGCGGCCACAAGACGTCCAAAGACGATGAAGAACAAGAAGTGAAGATGAAGAAGACGCTGAGAGGGAGAGAAGTGGCACCAGTCTTGGAGGAAAAAGCGAATAGAGAAGACTGGAGAGTTGACTTAAAAAGGTGAAGGCAAGGGGTGAGGCGGTGGAGAATAGGGAGAGGGGTAGAAAGGAAAAAGGAAGAAAGAGAAAAGGAAGAAAAAGAAAGAAAGAGGGAAAGATAGTCGAAAAAAAATAATTCTTGTTTCCAGAATGCCCAAAGCATTATGGATTTAAAATTTCTTAATAAAATTCTTGCTCAAAATAACAAAAATTATTTTTACTGCTAAAATAGGATAACAAGAAATCAGGACGTCACAATAAGAAATTGCAAGCATTTTTCAGACTTGGTTATTCATCTGTTGCCGCTGCCGTGACTGAAGTTTGCATCAAATATGACATGAGCATGAAACTTACAGTGAAGACTCGGAATGAGACTAATGCATATTCCTGTCATACTTGTGCATGTATAGTGAAAGTGTTAGCGGCGGCTTAATTTTGTCGGTGCGAGTGTTAATCTTCCTGGGGCTTTACTTGACTGAAATTTCAGTGAATAGTCCTCTTCAAAACTTTGAGCTTGCTCTGAGTCTTGACTCAGTGAAACTTTATAAGTTGTACCCACGTGAACATCTGTTTTCTTAGGCTGGAGCTTGATGGTCGATCTGAATTGACAATTGCGAGCAAGCAGCAGAAACCGCTTATAAGAACGAATTAGGTCAGAATTCAGATTCCCGGAGCTTCTAGCGCTTCGCAATATGCATTAGATGTAAAGAAGTTGATGTTAGATAGAGAAGCGAGCCGAGTTAAGTTTTCTCCTAAAACCTGACCATGGTGGTGGTGGTTATGATAGCCATATTTCAGATCGAGCACAACCTGTTCGAAACATGTTATATATTGATTGTTACAGACACTTAAAAGTGCTGCTAAATTTTCAATTGGGTGCCGGTGCCTTCGGGTGAGCAATCATTCAACTCAGCCTTCGGAAGTCTCATCGAATGTTTACTGTGCACCGAGCATGATTAATCTGCAGACTTGCCCATCACTAAATCCGGGAATTGTACCACCTTTGCGCGAACGTTTGGAGGTGCAGATCATTGAAAACTATTGGGGTCATAGATGTATATTATGTGATCATTAAAAGTAAGACTGCACGGTTTCGTATGATAGATCATATGTCGATTACATGTGTAGATTTTTATGACTTGACAGGCGAAAATGACCATTTCACTCTATTTTATTTGTTGCATCGTCCGGGTCCGATACGATGTCCGCAGGTTCTATCCTTGCTCAAACTCCTCCTTTGTTTGAGTTCTAGATCCCCATTTCAAATTTGACGTGCTTTAAAAGGCAAAACTACAGTTCTCCTCACTTCCTAAAATTGATAAACCATGTCGATACAACATTTTGCATCTTTCATTTGTAACTTGAGGATTTGGAAATCAATCTCCGGAAAATTAAACGGTAGTTGGGACACGTGAATTAGGTTAGAAATTGGACGGTAGCTCCCTCCTTAGTGGAGTTCTCCCCCTATCCCCATGGTGATAGTTGACTTCCAAGCCCGAACTACCTTCAGCCGCCTCTTCAATCCATCTTAGATCTCCTTTTTGCCCGTAAGAAATTTCCCACAACCCCGTAATCCCACTCCTCCTCCCCGTCTCACCCCAGCAAAGTGTGCCCTAACCCAAACCTCACCAATCGAAGTCAAGGGTGCAGCTTGGCGCGTGAAGTCCTCCACCTTCTGAAGCATGCCCCCGCAGTGATGGAACGTAACCCCCTCTCCTAGTTTAAGGGAGCAGTGCGTATCATGATCATTCGGGCCTCTCCACCTTTCACTAAAAGAGAACCCCCCAAATCGCACCCTTTCCCACCTACATATACCGAGCCGCAAAGATCGAGCCTCTTCTTTCCCTCATCTACCCACTCCCTCTCCCACCCTTCACCCCCTTGTCTCTTTGCTGACACAGAGAGTTTCACACCCACACAAAGCAGCATCGCCTTTCACACTAAAGGAGAGGAAGTGAAATAAGTATCACCCACCGCAGCATATGGCATTATGCAAAGGAATCAGATAAGTATCTCGTTTCAATAGAAAAATCAAAACAAGTAGTAGCAGTTTCTATAACAGTTGTGCTAAGACAATTTCAAAATGCAAGGGGCTCTCTTAGCTCAATGCTGGCTTATAATCATATCAGTATAAACTTGGCCATTCCTAGTCAGTATCTTCAATGGAAAGTGAGGAAAACAACTTCGCCCGATTGGCTGCCCTGTGTAGAGAATTGGGAAACATGTGGTCTGAAGATGATATTATGTAGCTGACAAGGGACATCCCGGCAGAAAAACAACAAGAATGCGAGCTAACCTTGTATGGGAAGTTGCTATCAAAACCAAATGTGAACTTTCAGGCTTTCCTTAGTACAATGAAGAGGGCGTGGAAAACAGATTAGGTTGATTGCAAGCTGCTCGAGCCGGGCTTCTTTTCCTTCTCTTTCAACTCGCTAGAGGTGAAAAAGCGTGTCCTGGAAACAGTCCCTCGGTCCTTTTCTAGCAACCTTCTTGTACTCCAACAAGGTTATCCGGACATTCCCGATCATTGCTATGAATTCACCCACTGTGACTTTTGGGTTCATTTAGCAGGCATCCCCCGTGGGAGATTATCGGAAGAAGTGGCCTGCGAGGTGGCAGGGAAAATCGGGAAAGTGACAGAAGTGAAATTTGACTCAAGAGGAGGAGGCCCTAATAAAAGTTGCAAAGCAAGGATCAACATGAACCTTTCCAACCCTTTTAAGATGGGAACAATCGTTGACCTGGAGTATAAGAAGATATGGGTGGACTACAGATACGAAAGACTTCCACACTTCTGCTACTCGTGCGGAAGAATAGGACATTATGCCTCCTATTGCAAAGAAGTACCTTTTGAGGAGTCGGGGCTCAACAAAAACGCTAGGGGCAAATTTGGGCAATGGTTGAGAGCGGAAGCACGAGAACCCAGCCCATTCTGGAAGATCTTCTACGGGAAAGACATACCTGTCCAGGAGGATGTGGAGATTGTCCCGGAAACGCCTAGGGAAATCATCCCAAGAGAGCTAAATTTACGCAGTTCAAAAGGCAAGGCTGCTGTAGGAATGATTGAAGATAAGCGTCAGGAAGAGAGGCCATACATGAGGAACTCACAAGCAGAAAAGTCAGGGATTAGTCAGCCAGTCCTTGAAAAGTTTGAGTCCCAAATTGTCCCTTTTGAGGCGGTTTTAAAAGGCGGGCAGGTGAAGAACTCCAAGAAGGACAAGATAGGGTCGAAATCATTCAAGCAAGTAGCTACAGCTAGGAAACATAAAAAAATCAACCCCCTTGGGTTAGTTGAGATTCTCAACCCCTCCCTTAATGAAGGGGCTCTCCTCGATGCTTCCGTCCACTTGGTTGAAGGAAGGAATGAATGGGCTTTGGTGGCTAGCCCTAATAAGCCACCAGGGATTATATGAAACTTTTGAGCTGGAATTGTCATGGGCTAGGGAATCCCCTAACAGTCCAGCACCTCAGAGCCCTAGTGGCTCAAGAAAGGCCTGACTTAATCTTTTTTATGGAAACAAAGAACAAGAGTGAAGTAGTCGACAAAGTGAGGAGGCGGATTCAATTCCAAATGATGGAGATTGTGGACCCTACAGGTATCGCGGGGGGGGGGGGGGGGGGCTGGCCGTTTTGTGGAATGATGGGGTGTCGATGGTAGTGGAAGATAAGTCCAGAGACTTTATTGATCTAGTGTGTAAGAGGCTAGATAGAGTCCTTTGTAATATTAACTGGAGATTACAGTTCCCAAATGCAAAAGCTTATGCCTTACCTGCAATAGGCTCTGACCATAGCCCAATCCTCCTATCCCTCTTCCCAGGGCGGCCCAAAAGGAAAAAGGGATTTAAGTTCGAGGCATTTTGGCTTGACGATGTTGAGTGCAAGGAGTTGGTGAAGAAGACATGGTGCGGCTTGAATGAAGATACAACATCATTCGTCTGCAAACTGGGAAAAACCACCAATGTTTGAGTTCGTGGAGCAAACAGAAATACTCCAATGCCTACAACTAGATTGAGATGTTGAAAAGAAGGTTAACGACCCTTACAAATAGAAGAAATGGAGAGAGCAGCAAAAAAGAAATGCAGCAAGTCAAAATGCAAATTCAGGACTTGTGGAAGCAGGAAGAGCTTTATTGGGGGATGAGATCGCGGATTAATTGGATCAAATATGGAGATAAAAATTCTAAATACTTCCACGCTGCTATAGTTCAACGAAGACAAAGGAACAAAATATCAATCTTGAAAGTAGACAACGCGTGGTGCTGAGACCCCAGTGCCTTGAAACAACACATCGCCAGCTATTATAACTCTTTGTACGAAACTGTGGGTACGAGAAACTTCAGCCCTATACTAGACTAGTGCTCCTTTCATGTTCCAGAGGGGATGAACGAGACATTAATGGCACCAATGTCCATAGAGGAGGTAAAGATGGCGACTTTCAGCAAGGAGCTACAAAGGCCCCGGGGCCCGACAGGATGAATGGCCAGTTTTATCAGCATAATTGGGAGGTTTTACAACATGATCTTCACAAGCTAGTCAGCTCTTTCTTCCAGTCTCGATCCAGAACTCAACAAAACACACATAGTGATTATCCCCGAAGTGTCTAACCCAGAAAGCATCATACAATTCAGACCCATTAGCCTGTGCAACTTCAGCTATAAACTTATTTCAAAGGTGATGGCGAATCGCCTCAAACCCTAGCTCCCAAGCCTTATTACTAAAGAACAGAGCGCTTTTGTTAGTGGGAGGCTCATTCAAGATAACATTTTTATAGTCCAGGAGATTCTATACCAATTGAGAATCAGGGAAAGAAAATGCAAATTCCAGGCCATCCTAAAGCTGGACATGCAAAAAGCATATGATAGAGTAGAGTGGGACTTTCTTTGTGCAAGCATGTCAAAAATGGGGTTCTGCAAAGAATGGGTGTCCTTGGTAAAACAATGCATCTCTACTACTGCACTCAGCTTCAAGGTGAATGGGGAGCCTCTACAATATTTCCAGCCATCCAGGGGAATTAGACAAGGAGACCCACTATCTCCTTATCTATTTATAATCTTGGCCAATGTGCTCTCTTCCTTGCTATCAAAGGCAGTGGAGGATGGGACTCTGAAGGGTATCAAAATGAATAGCAATTGCCCTACTTTGTCACACCTTCTATTTGCCGACGATGCCATATTTTTCCTAGACGGGACTATTGGTGAGTGTCAGAATCTAGCAAACCTCTTAAATCAATATTGTTTTGCATCGGGACAAGCCATCAACCTGAACAAATTAGGTATTTCCTATAGTGTGGGCTGCCCTCATAGCCTTAAAAACAATCTTGCTTCCGAACTGACGGTACCAATAATGGAGAAAACCGGGAAATACCTCGACATCTCATCTGACTGGGGTCATACAAAGAAACAGATGTTTGCTTGGATACTGGCCAGGGTAAATATGAAGCTGGAGGGATGGAAAGAGAAGCTACTATCAAAGGCAGGAAAGGAGATCTTAATCAAAATAGCGGTTCAAGCAATCCCACAATACGCAATGTCTATCTTCAAGATCCTAATTTCTATTTGCAAAGCCATTGAGCAGAAAATCGCTTCATTTTGGTGGAAACAAAATTCATCCAAATCGGGTATTCACTGGAAAAAGTGGGATATACTTAAAGAAAGGAAAATAGATGGCGGACTAGGCTTCAAGGACCTAGTCACATTCAAGAAAGCCTTGCAAGGCAAGCAAGCATGGAGACTTGCTCAAGAACCAACTGCGTTATGGAGCCAACTACTTAAAGGAATCTATTTCCCAAATGGATGTCTATGGAAAGCAAAGAAGGGATCTCGGTCGTCCTGGGGATGGCAAAGTCTACTAATGGGAAGGGATGCCATCAGTGTTGATGTAAAATGGATGGTGGGGAATGGAGAGAATATCAATATTAGAGAGGATAGATGGCTAGATCAGAATCTCTTAGGAGATCTAGCAAATCGGGAAGACCCTCAAACAGTTGCGGAATTGATCGACCAAAGCACAAGGACCTGGAATGTAAATCAGCTACAAAGATTGTTTCAAGAGGACATAGTAAGCGAAATTCTAGCCACACGTATTCAACCAGCCCCGGAAAGCGATAAGCAGATTTGGAATGGAAGTACATCCGGGGAATACATTGTCAGAAATGGATACTCAAGACTCCGAGCCTCCACAATCAAGCAAAATACAAAACAAGCCTCTACATCATATCAGTAGCCCCGCTCTCTGTGGTCCAAGATATGGAAAATTCATACTGAACCAAAAATTTGCTTCTTTATGTGGGGTGTGTGCCGGAATGCTCTACCTACAACAGAGAATTTATACAAGAGAAAGGCGATGACTGACCCGCTTTGCCCAATTTGTCGTCAAGTCCCAGAGACGTTGGAGCATATTTTCATCCTTTGTGACCGGACAAAGCAGATCTGGTCTGATCAGAGACTAAAGATTGAAGTTTCACCGACAAACGTAACTAGAATAGAAAAGTGGTTAGGGGAAATACTCATCGGTGGTAACCCGCCCCATCGAGAATTGATCGCAGTAGTTCTTTGGCAGATCTGGAAGGCTAGAAATGCCCAAGTGTTCCAGCGAAGGAGCCCAAATCCGGGAGTTATAGTGGACGACGCAATTAACCTGTGCAGATTCTACCGCATGCAGAACTTCCCAAAGCGCATTGCCTGGTCGGAGAAGCTTTTGACAGAAAGCTGGACACAACAAGAAATAGGGCAGTGGAAATTCAACGTAGATGGCTCGTGGATTGAAGGTAAAACAGAGGGATCAGTGAGTGGTATCTGCAGAGACTATACGGGACTGATAATTACAGGATTTGCTAAGCGGGTGGCTGCTGGATCTGCTCTGGAAGTGGAAGGAAAAGCAGTGCTGGAAGCATTCTGCTGTCTGCACGAGGAGGCTGAGAAGGAGGGCAAAATCGCAGAGAAGGTTTCTATCTTCATAGACAATGCTGCTACTGTGATGTTTTCTGCCCAACCGTCCCTCAGCCCATGGGCTCTAAGAAAACTTTTTGAGGACTGCAATTTTCATCTAAACCTTTAGCAAGGTATTTCTCTAGCCCACTTTGCACATGAAGCTAATCATGTTGCAGACTGGATCGCCAAGTTCCATCGCAAAGGGACACTCCCCTCCAACTGGTTGTACAAACTCCTCCAATCTCTTTGGGACTTATTATGTAATGACACTAGTCATCTTCACTCTTGTAATCCGTTGTTAAATGAATGAAACGGTATTTGCTTTCGACCAAAAAAAAATTAGGTTAGAAATTTATGCTTGAAATGAAACAAACCCAACCTACTCTATATGCAAATTAGAATATTTATCGAGTCGACTGTAAACTAAGAGTGGATCTCAATATATATAGTACCACGATGACATGATTCATATATTTGACATTAATCGGTAAACATATGATATGTTATTGTATAAGGAGATTTCTCATGAGTACAAAGACGCATTTTTTTTTGGGTAGATAAAGGTACAAAACTAAATAATTTAACATCTAAAGTCTACTATTTCAACTTTATCACTAAACAAAACACGAGATAATTCACTAGGAGGCTACAAGTAGAATGTAATGTCCAATCACTTCTTGATTCCAATATTAGCAGGAAGATCAGTAGGTCAATTGCCTTCCCAAAAGTTTTGCTGTATTTTGAACTCGAAATGAGAGTCCAAGAGTCTTCTTATATCTTTAAGTAGAGCCGGTCTAGTGTTATCCGCTATACGCTCTGGGTTGACATGTTCAGTGATAACTTTGAAGTCCATCTCAATGATAATTTTATCGAAATCATGTTGCTTTGCGATGGTCAGTCCCAATCATGGTGCCCATAATTCTGCTTGTGAAGACGAACATATTCCAAGAAGTGAGGTAAAACCTCTAAGCCAATCACCCCCTTCATTTCAAAATAAGCCTCATGCTCCTACAAGTCTAGGATTACCTTTAGATGCTCCATTGGCATTCGGTTTAATCCATTTTGGTGGTGGAGGGTCCCAAGTGACTATAACGGGAGAACTAATTATTCCACATGATGACAATATGACCTAGAAGCTATGATTTCCTTTGCGTGTGATTGTATAACCTCCACAGGATTGGAAGGGAAAACAAACTTGTCTTGAAAAAGGGACTTGTTTCGTCATTTCTAGAAAAAGCCATATACTCACGCCAAAAACAATGCTCCAATTATGGTGGGGGTTGAATCTCGCTTTATCAGCCAGATTTGAATTCGGCCATTGTCTAGTACAAGATGTATTTAAAAGCAAGAAAGGTAGCTTATTACATGGTAGTACATAAAGGTAAGATTCACCCTAAGATAGATGTAAGAATAATTGTGGCCAACATGACATTATTAATTAATGGTTTAATAAATATTTAAGTGTTTAAACGTATTGGCTATGAAAATGATGAAAATGCGTTTTCTATTGAGAAGTTACAGTTTCAATGAAGATGTGCAACTCTTACGAAATGAAATATGCTTTGATGGAAGTCACTAATTAATAGCATGTATAAATAGAGTCTAGTCCTCTCTCCACCCATTATCCTTCATCAGATAAGATACGTTAAGAGAAAAGTGGATTAAAGGAGAAAAATCAGATTTCTTTGTTTATTTCATTTTCTAGCAACATTCATTTCAAAGGATATTGTTGTGGATAAAGGTATGTCATTGAGAAAAATCATGAAGATCTACGATTCTGAATTACATAATTTTTTCGCATAAAAGAATTACATTACTGCTTATAATAGATCCCTTGATGGAAGAGCTGTACCCAGTCTGATCATCATAATATCTGGACCACAGCATCACGCCTCCATACTTGGCAGATCCATCGATGGTGGGCAGTACTTTGGAAGTAAGTTCCGATGCGGGAATAAAACCACTACTAGCTGCATCCGCAGCTGCGGGCAATCCCAAGAAGATTTGGCCAGCGGGAATTGAAGTCCATTGCTTCCATGCATCTTCGAGATTACCCATGTTCCCAGAACTGTACTCGCAAGGAGGATTGTTGAAAAATTGGACCCAGACATAGTCGAATAAGCCTGTTTGAAGGGCACCTCCAACCCAAACATCCGGATAAGGACATTGCGGGGCTGCAGTCAAGTACACCTTCTTCCCCCCGCTGCTATACGCAGACAAGTACCTAGCCAGATCATCCCAATGTTGAACCGTGCCTTGGTTGATGTCGAAATCGATGCCGTCGAGCACCGCGTTCCCAAGCGGCCTAGACGAGGAGTGGCCTCCTAGGAAGTTGTTCCACAGATAAGTTGCGACCTGTCTAGCATCGTCAGTGGAAGTGAGATTGTAATTTCCTCCTCCTCCTCCGATCGAGAGCATCACCTTGACTCTGCTAGCTTGGCAAGACTTGATCTCGGAGCTCAAGCCTGTGCATCCTCCGCTAGAAGGATCGCAGTGGCCAGCAAGGTTGATCACAGGAGTCTGGCCATTGCCGAAGACACTCAGAAAAGCTAAATTCACAATGTTGTAGTTTGCAGATGCACAAGTGTCGGCTAAAGTGCCTTCATTGCCATTTTGACCCCAGTAGACAGATATTCCACCGCCGTTGATGCCAACTACAAGAGTCAAAATGATTGAAAGGAGAAGTGCTGGTGAGTTTAAAGATTTGGAAGCCATCTTTGGTGTTTCTCTCAACTCACTTGGTATACTTGATTAGAGGTTTCTCTCAATCAAGTTGTAGGCCGCATATAAAGTTTATCTCATGCGAACTTGTGTCTGCTAACGTGTAAACGCCAGCTACGAATTCCAAGCTCGCATAAATAAAGTCTACGCAGAGAAGATTTAAAGCTTGTAATGCTGTGTGTAAGTTGATTTTGCTGGTTTTGCGGAAGCGAATGTGACTTATATGCGTGTATCACGGCAAGGAGATGAGAAATAGCAAGGGAGAGACAAAAGTGGACAAGAAAGGGAATTTTCTTGGATAGTTCATATAGCCACCGCGTAAGAATTCGAAGCCTAACGTAAACGACTTTGACAAGTGTTGTTGACTTTGCAAAGATTTTTGCCCACTTGCAGAGCCAGCTCATTCTTTATGCATCAAGCATACTTCTTTCCTACGCGTTTATTGACTTCCTTAGGCTTGTTCAAGAATTTCTAAAAATGGTTCAATCATTCAACAATGGTATTGGTGTTCTTCTCCTTCCTACATAAGCAGCTGTCTGTAGCAGGAATAATTTTTTGATGTTGAATGTTTTTCTAAATTAGCTATGGTGTGTTTAAGTCGCACCGGAAACTGTCTAGAAATTTCGAGGTCAATTACGTGAATCCTACGTGCAAGCTAATGTAAGCTCGTCCTTCTTCGAAAACTAGAGGCATCATGAAAAAGGTAGAGACGTTTTCTTCCATTGGCTTGTTTGATTCTTGCTTTGGTCATCGTACCGTTAGATTTTCGTGAGTTCTACCAGGAGCCCCATAATTTTTGTCATCGTAAGGTTCTCATTGGTTGCATAGAAAATTTGAGGGGTAGAGACGGTGATCATTTCAAAACTGTAATGTGAAGTTTTGCAAGAAGGGGAAAAAAGCAAAAGAGTACATCTGAGCTCTGCATACGAAATTGCAAGCATTTTTCATCTTCAGAGTTGTTCTTCTGTTGGAAGAAAAAAATTGTAAACGTACGTATTGGAGGAAGATATGTAACACTGTTTGTTGTAACCACAAAAATAATAAATCTGAGAAAGTGATAACAAAAATAAACAGGAGTTGAGGTATGGTTAACCGAATCTGCTTAAGGCAATTAGTTCTTGCCAACCATGCTAAGTAGGTTCACAAATTATGCCTCCTAAGATACAACACTCCGAACCCGTTTGAATTAGCACTATACTTAGAGAAAAGTTGAAGTGAGGAGATGTGGTTGCCTCTTGGAACGAAGAAACGCAAATTATAGAGTTTGAGAATTCATGTACTTAAGAGATACATGAACTAAAGAGGTACATGAATTAAAGAGATACAAGAACTCAAGAGATACATGAATTAAGTACATACATGAATCCGAGAGATACATGAACTCAAGAGATACATAAATTAATGAGATACACGAACTAAAGAAACGTATCTCGTTTTGCTTACTTTCATTGATCCATTAGTCCACCATAATTACAACATCTTCGTCTCTTGTGGCTGCAGTGATTGAAGTTTGCTTCAAATATGACATGAGCATGAACTTACAGTGAAGACTTGGTTGGAATGGGATTAATGCATTTTCCTGTCATACTTACGCATGTATAGTGAAAGTGTTAGTGGCGGCTTAAATTTGTAGGCGCTAGTGTTAATCTTCCTGTAGTTTTACTTGATTGAAATTTCAGTGAATACTCCTTTTCAAAACTTTGAGCTTGCTCTGAGTCTTGACTCATTGAAACTTTATAAGTTGTACCCATGTGAACATCTGTTTTCTTAGGCTGGAGCTTGATGGTCAATCTGATTTGACAATTGCGAGCAACCAGCAGCAACCGCTAGGAAGAATGACTACTTTAAGGAGTGGAAGTAGAGGGATATAAGAATGAATTAGGTCAGAATTTAGATTCCCAGATCTTCTAGTGCTTCGCAATATGCATTAGATGTGCGAGGTTTGACACCCCGCAGTATGGCCAAACACATGCTAACTTGGTTTTGCTTCATCAGTCTTGATCTTTGGCTGAAATTGAAAATCAACCATAAAAATGAGTAGCATGCTAAAGCTCTTTCGATGATGAATTTGTCATAACGCTCTCTCTTTTCAACTGCTGATGGGTTAGTTGCCTCTCGTCTTTACACATCGTTACAGGAACCAAAGAAAGTTGACAGTATTTCTGGAGCCAATTTGAAGTATCTTTCACTTTGTTAATCATCATGCATACTGATGCAACACCATTTCCTACATGAATGCGAAAGCACTGCTTGTGATGACCTCGGTCCTTTGTATCTGTCCTCTGTAATCTGTACCATCTCTCCTCTGAATTGAGACCAGGGTTCAAATGTGGCTTATTTTTTTCTTTTTACAAATTGGCATGTGATTATCCTTCACGTTCTTCATCTGTAACATGAGTTTTGCTTATTAAAACTTGTATTCTTTTTAGTACTTGTTTCTCAATTTCCGACGTGAGTGTTTCCAGGCTATATTCGGTTTTCAATCGTGAAAAATTTTCACGAGACATGTTATTATTCAATCGACTCAGATATGTTTGATCTCTGCTCAACAGATTCAACTGTAACCTCACACCCAGCTCATCGCACTATGTGGAAAGAGCTGCAATTTTAGCACACGTCCATTCTCTATTTGGCAGTTTAAATAGCTGTTTAGATCGCTTGAATGGAATCGTTCAAGCAAATATCTTAGTGAAATTACGGTTTTCGTGTGGTTAGAGGTATATATTGCTGCATAACTGGATAAGTTTTTTGTCACGCCCCGTACCCCACGAAGTACGAGCATCCCACCTTCGGTCGTTTGACTGCGACGTCCCAGGATGCGTCGCTGACCTAACACCCATACAGAGATCAAACACAAGCGAAAGCATAAAACAAACAAACCCAGACAACTACAATATGGGCCAAATATAGCCATACAGCAATCATCACTGAAGAAAATAATTACACATTTATACTATTATAAAACCCTTTTGTACAATATTTACAAGAACCAACAAAATGTGCGAACAGTCAGCAGCCACCTGATCAAAAAGGGATAAGTGGCTAGGGAGGTCAGGCTAAACTAGGGAAGAGGGCTACAGTCCTAAAGTAGCTACCCTCACTGCTAGCTGGGGACCCTGGGCGGCTCTACGGCTCCCAATCGAGATCGGACGACTCGGTAGAATCATCTGACAACTCCTCAGAGGTGTCCTCACTGGGCCCTGACTTCTCCGAATCCATGGCCTGTGCTCGCTCATCCTCGGAGTCCATCTCTAACTTCGGGTCCAGGTACATCTCGAACTCCTCCTCATCTGATCCCAGCTCTGCCACCTCTCCGTCCTCCTCTATGTCCTGCTCCATGGCCTCGGGTTCATCTTCTTCCTCATCCATCGGCTCGGGGTCCTCTGCTAGTACTTCAGGCTCGTCCTCCATCTCCTCCTCCTGCCTCATCCATTCAGGTGTGGCCTCGGGGTTTATCACTTCACCAGCCGCTATGATTGGTTGCAACATCCTCACACTGTCAACGGGGATATCAAAGGTCCTGAGAGGCTCTCCCTCATTTCCATTGGCATCCCGGTGGCACCATGCCACATACTCCTTATGCTGGTAATAATACTCGCCTATATTCACAACTACATCGGATTGATATCGCACAAAAGCCTCCCTATTTCCTGAGGGGTAGGTAGTAACATACTGCCGGATCTGCCGAGGGATCCCAAAAAGTGGCGGTGGTCTCTCCATCCTTACGGCCGGGGGTCTGAGAAGTATCGATTTACACAACCGTGAGACGAATCTCAGTAAGTTCAACCCCTAAACCTAGGCTAGGCTAACATGCAATCTCCTGACAGGATTCAATTATTCAAATCATAATATAACAATAATCAAACAATTTTCTAACCCTGCAGGTTAGGCAGTTCAATATATAATCATCACGGTACATACGTGGCACACATATCACACGTACGTCAATCACATGCTTATGCACCGACTCTCACACCCTCGCATGGTAATTCAATGCATGTTTATGCATGCGAATGTCATCGGCATGTCATGCACATTTCTTTGGCCCATTGGCCCACACTGGCACACTTGCTCAATTCATTATTATTACTACTCGAGTCAACAAAATTCACGGCCCGGTGCGTCTAGCCTGCTTCAAAGTGCATGAGGCGCAGCAACCGATCTGGCCCAGTGTCTCTAGCCTGCTTCAAAGTGCATGAGGCGCAACACTGATCTACTTACGAACCAGAGCCTACTTCAAAGTGCATAAGGATGGTCGTCTTTCGGACGTACCGGGCATCGTCCTACTTCAAAGTGCATGAGGACGGTATCGACTCGAAGGTCACGACCCGAAGGTCCATAGGTGATCACACAACTCATTATTATCTGAACCCAGCGTATAACGCTTCAGGGTATTTTAGGTGATCACATGCTCATGGCAGGCACGCATTCTCGCACAATTTCACCACATGCCTCACTCTAGGCATACATAATGCGTGTCCATATTATGCGATGCAATGCATCATAAGTACCAATGAAATTCAATCACTCAATATCACAATACGTGCTCAATTGGCCTAATTAATACCGTGTGGCCTAATGCGCGATTTACAAGTTAACAATTAATTTCAACCCCATCATTGACCAATCGCACTCCACATAATTCAACCACACGACATGCGATATGGTAGTACACAATCAATCACAATTGAGCACAATTACACACAATCAGTCAATCCGGACATACCCGATAATTTCCAATGGGGTCCTAAATTGGTCATTTAATCCACTTACTCTCCCCAAATAATTCTCAATATTCCACTAAATTTTTCCAATAACAATTTCTATCAATCCATCCTCAACCCAGTCTCAATTACCCACCGACACTACCTAAGCTAGTCCAAATTGTACCGATAAATACCTAAACCAATCCAGAAAAACGCAATATCAGTTCTAATCCGGGTTTAGAAATTTTACTCACCTAATCCAAGGTCACGACGATGGGGAAATGGCGGCCGATCACTGATGAACAGTGAAACCGGCTGCAAAAATCCCGGCGACGCGTACGGACGTGAACAGTGACCGTACGGACGGCGGTGAACAGTACCACCCGTACGGGGACACTGTACGGACATGCGGGGGATGGGTGGCCGGCGACGTGCCGGTGATGGCTGAGGCGGTCCGTATGGTCGGGATGAACAGTGACCGTACGGACGGTGAACAGTAACCGTACGGTCGCTATATAGACGGGCTGAATGCGTGACGTATGGAGGTGCTGGACGGCCGGGTGTTGACAGAACGGCGATCGGAGCTCCGGCGAACCTCCGGCGGTACTGTTCACAGAATGGAAAGTGAGAAAAAGAGAGGGAACGGGGGAGAGAAATGGACGGAACCGAGGTTGAGCTGAGGCGGGGGACCAAGGGGGTCGACAGCGAGGCACGGCGGTCGGCGGCGTGCTCCGGCGAAGCTCCAGCGAGAGAGAAAATAAGGGAAAATGGAGAGAAAGTGAGGGAAAAAGAGAGAAAAAGAAGAGAGGAAGGGTTGTTCTGGTGGATCTGCCAAATGAGGGAGCTGAGGAGAGAGAGAGAGAGAGAGTTTATCTTGGTCAAACATTGTAGACTAGGGGTGCCAAGTGTCAAAAATCAAGTCACTTTGACCTTTTTGCCCCTCATCCAAGGGCTCACATTAAATCTTATCCAAAAATCTAAGGGCACTTTGGTCCTTTGCTGTCATAATTAAGATAAGTCCAAATTTAATTAATTTCCTTAAAAATTTTCCAAAATTCGGAGCCAAAAATAGCCTAGGGGCAAAACTGTCATTTTTCCGGTCCCGGGGCGAAATTCCAATTTTTGCACATACGCGTTCCATATATGCGTGGCCAACCTAACGTGGCATCGGAATCGCGAAATTCACTTTTTAAGCCCTCGAAAATCCACGTCAAAGTTTCGGGAATAAAATAATATTATTTTCCAATTTTTGCCGAAATTCCAGTTTTTGTCCAAACGACTCCTGATATGCGTGGCCACCCAAAAATGACGTCGGCCTCGAAAAATAATCTCATTTGACCTCAAAAAGCAATGCTGGCGTCCCGAGGGGCAAAATCGTAATTTTTCATCCCCGGACCGAAATTCCAATTTTCACTTGTACTAACTCCAAACATGTGTGGCCAGCGTAATATAACGTCAGATTCCCAAAAATAGTCTCTTAACCCTTCGAAAATCGACATCGAAATCCGAGCTCAATTCCGTGAACAATACTCGCTAAACTTTCAATTTCAAGGTCTCTCACTAACGGGCGGCTGTTTAGAGGTTAAGCGTATCGACCTAGGGTTATCCGTATCGTGATGGTCTCGATCATTGAGAGAATGAGGAAATTATCATTAGTTTCAGAGGTCTCAATCATTAGGTTCAAGTTCAGGACTGGTTGACCACGTGCACTTTTGGTCTTGCAGAATCACCTGCGTCCCAATTGTACATCGTAGGCCTTGGTCAAACCCAATCCATTACTCTTTCCTAAGATCGGCCCACGTTGGCCTAAAAATATTTTCCTCAGCGTCTCTCGTGATCGGTATCCCTTTTGCAATAGAGTCCCTGGTCCACGTACCATTTTCTAGTTAGCCATACCCTAATGGTTAGTATCCCGAGAGCGATCAGCTCTGGGCGAGACTTACTAAAATGAAATGCGAAATAATATCAGTTTCATTGATCCTGGATATTACATCGTGTCGCGACCTAAAGTTTTTCTCTTAGGCTAATGGATTATTAGGACTAAACCTAACTCGGGCCCTCCCAAGCCCTACCAATTCGCAACTTAGGGTTTAAGTTCTTAACATGCAAATGTTTTCATGCTCGGAGTCGCCACTAATCTATTTGTGGTAGGTCGATTAGAAACCTAAATAAAACATAGGGAGATATGTTTTATTCCTACGAACCAGAGATTCTAAGCCCGGGGACTTGATTACGCTAGATCTAGTCTAACGCCCTTTCGGTACCTTTTCTTTTCAAAAATATTTTGGCAAGCAATCTGGATCCATTTTAACTTAGTCACTAACATGTGAGGTGTTCATGCGGGTGCGCAAACCATCAATTTAACACCCAGGAAAGCATTGAATAAATTGCAAGTTTGGGAGAATTACTTACCTCGAATCAACGTAAGCATCTGCATGGTTAGCTAGAAAATCACATCAACCATCCTAATATGATTTCTAATTAACAAAAGTTCACTCGATATTTTTGGATTTTTGCTTATTTGAATGAAAGCTAATCTACATGCAATGACGTGCAAAAATGACATGCAAGTAATGCAACCTAGCATGCAAACTATATGTCATGCGACGACGTGACCTAATTCTGATGACGGGCAAATGATTTATTTTTGGTATTTTCTGACGAAATTCGGAATAAAAATATGCCTAAATTAACATGCAACCTATGATGACTTAACATATCCTAACATGACTTATTTTTGAGGTTTTTGTTAAAATTCGAAATAATAAATTACCTAAATTAAGAATGCAATCTATCCTAATCTACCATAAAACAATTCATTCTTTTTTTTTTGATTTTCATGCAAATTCGGAATTAAAAAAATAACCTAAATAATCTATTAAGATTAGAAAATTACTTAATTTAAATTAGGAAATAGATTATCTCAAGTCCTAATTTAAATTAAATAATTACTCTATCATCTAGGTATATTTAGGATTCCTAAACATGCAAAACTCAAATTCAAATCCTAACTGATATTTTTTTGAATTTTCTTTTTTTATTTGAAAAGGGAAAACAATTTAAACAAAGATGGCATCCACATTTAAAACAACCACGCGATCCACAAGATTCGTTTCAAACTCGGATTAGGCACAAAAATCGAACTATCAGTCATATCTATAGGGTCATAGATATTGACAGAAAGTCGATCATTCAAATTTGGAAAGCAGATAAAAATCATTATCGTACCCAAGTGATTATGGATAGGATAATGATTTTCCGTATCGCCACGTATCATACCTTAGGGATAAGGTCGGATAGTTGTCCAGATACGTTGCTGAATTAGGAAAGATTCCTAATTTTGAATATTTTCAAATATTACGAACAAGACAAACATTATCCTAAGATATCTAGCAATCCACGCAATATTCACAGAATATTCAAACATCCAAAAATTAAGAAACGAAATATTCTAAAAATATTGGATAATGTTCAATTACCTAATTTGCGGATAATTTCTAAATTCGAACTTGCGGATCGGGATGAGCGGCGAACGGTGGATTCGGCGGCGCGGTGTCGGGATGACGGCGGCTCGCGGTGGTGCTCGTGAGGACGCAGCTCCGGGGCGGGCGCGGCAGTGGGCGCGGGAGCGGGCGCGGCAGCGGGCGCGGGCGCGGCAGCGGGCGCGGGAGCGGGCGCGGCAGCGGGCGCGGGCGCGGCAGCGGGCGCGGGAGCGGGCGCGGGAGCGGGCGCAGCAACGGGCGCGGCAGCGGGCGCGTCGCGCGATGTCTTCCTCCTCTCTCTCTCTTTCTCACTCTCACCCTCTGAAAATTCTGATCTGAAAATTGTCTGTCCCCAAAAATTCTGACCTAATAATGTCTATATAGTATTAATCTAGGTCAATTAGATGGGCTTTCTAGTCCTAATGGGCTTAGGCTTGGGCTTTAATTTAAATGGGCTGAATTAATTAATGATAATGGGCTGAATTAAGTTCAAATTAAAACAACCGAGCCCGTTTGACTTGTAATTCCCGGCCCTTGCATTACAAGCGAGCCGAGTCCCATTCAATGAAATTTAAGCTCGTTCGTCACCGCCAGTCCGATGCAAAATGCAATTAATCTAAAATGAATTTAAACTATATGTTATGCAATTTAAATATTTTTTGTTTAGGGGTTAAAAATTTAATCCCTAATTTTCTATGCAAATTACACTAAATGGTTGCTAAAATTTAGGTGTCAACAGCTGCCCCTCTTTGAAGGTGAGCTCATAGAGGTTGCATTCAAAGACTAAATGATACCTAAATTTCAACCATGCAAATGCAATGAATGTTGTTTTTGTCGGGATTATGAGTCCCATTTTACAATGCATTAAGAAATGATGCATGCTGACATGAGTAGAAAACGTACCTGGAATCACTTACCTGACAGGAGCGAGATAATGCAATTCGAAGCACAACTTTAACTTGTATATTGTTTTGGCAAATGTATGGGCTCAGTCCCCATCGGTATTGCCTGATATATATTGATGAACTTCGGTGATCTGCAGTCAAGTCAAAACACACGAAGAAAGCTCAACGTATCCAATCATCATCTGGATTCGTGAGAACAGTTCCGATCTTTACGAACTACCTATACATCTCCATAGGTGTTTGCAAAGATTTGGCCGCTTCACTTATATCTGCTCATAAGTGAATTGCGGGGGAAACTTTTGAAATCAAGAGGATATTCCGACCTTTGCATATACCTGCTCATATGCAAAGATTTGGCCGCCTCACTTATACCTGCTCATAAGTGAACTGCGGGGGAACACCTGGGGTTGAGAGAATATTTCGACCTTTACATATACCTGCTCATATGCAAAGATTTGGCCGCTTCACCTATACCTGCTCATAGGTGAGTAGCGGGGGAAATATCTGAGATTTGGGAGTATTCCGACCTTTACATATACCTGCTCATATGCAAAGAATTGGCCGCTTTACCTATATCTGCTCATAGGTGAGTAGCGAGGGAATACCTGAAATTTGGGAGAATATTCCGACCTTTACATATACCTGCTCATATGTAAAGATTTGGCCGTCATGGCTATACCTGCTCATAGTCATGTAACGGGGGAATCTTCTCGAGATTGTATAAAAATCTGTGATTTGATGAACAAAGGGGCTAGCCCAAGTGTTCAAGAGTTCCTTGACAAAGTACCTGGATATCATCAGAGGTACCTGAGAAGGTTTGATCAATAGACACCTGAACATCATCAAAGGCATCTAGAGATTGCAAAAATGATCAAATGCGGGACCTGACAATTTGCTTGAACAGGTTAGGGATACCTAGATAGTCATAGACATCCTAGGGATAGAGATATACTTACCTGGTGATATCTCTAACTCTGAAGACGTGTCTCCTGTTAGACACGATTTCAAGTAACATGTAATATGCATTCGCACACTGTCAAGAATACATATACACATGAACTATGATTTCAACTGATTTTCATGTACGATGGTTTTGTCAAATCAGCACCACAAACTTCGCTGGGGAAAAACCATGACAAGACAATCCAGATTCACAAGTAGATATCTTGAAAATGTCGAATGAGGGACTTCCGGTCCAAAAGGGCTTTCTCTCATTCTCATTGAAAAGGCTGATTTATAGGGAATCGCTCCATCTCACGATCATCATGTTGACAAGGGTCCGAGTATTCTCGCAAGCAGTACGACTTTAACAATCTGGGAGGTCTTTGTTAGGACCGTAACATGGGCTTGGTTAATGGCTTAGCAAAAGAGACTCTTCGAGTCGAGGCTATTGAAAGAAAATACTCTGCAATTGTCTCCGGGTTTATAAGTCAAGAACCTGTAAAATGAGATAGAAACGGACTTGCTCGCACTCCTTCGAGTTAAGCTTATAAACATCAGAAACTCTACGTTAGTTCAAGTGCCCTAATCTGAAGAGACTTTGCAAGGGACGTAACGCAGGCTAGGCTCATGGGTTGAGAAATGAATGGATCATTAGGCTCAAAATGTATATAACTAGGGTGAATAAGTTGGTGATCATCTCGGCATTGTCACCGGTCTTCTTCTTCACCAGGGATTGTCTTCTCAGTAGATGTTCCATTGGCCTCGAGAGCTTATCACTTGACTCCTTAAGACTCTGGATATTTTTGTGACTTTGACACATCTCAACACTTTCTAATCCAAAGTCGTCACTTTTTCTCCATTTTTTCTTTCATTCTCTTCTTCTTCTTCTTTTCTTTTTCTTTTCTTTTTCTCTTGGGCATTAGCCTTGCTTTTACCAGGCACACTGCTTTTCATGCCCTCTAGTTTTTTTTTTGACACACACTATCTACAATGCATATATTGGCTAGCCACACTTTGGCTTGTTTTGACCGAATGACTATCATTTGGACTTTCAGGGTCTTCGTCTTTTATCAGCGCTCCGAATATGCTGCTTGAACAATGATGACTTTTGCCTTGCCTCAGTGTGGGGGATGATCACCAACTGGGTTTAAGAAACGAATTTACAGGCTCAATTGGGCTTAACAAAGGATAAAATGTGTGTAGGATAGAGAAAGAAATGCTCTTCGTCATCCTAAGGCACTTGAACTTCACGTGAATTCATCTGAAAAAGCAACACTCGAAGATTGATGCAAGTGAGAGCATGAAAATTTCTACTCATTTTTCACCTTATGACGCTGACTTACTTCCAGTTTGCCCCGATGTGGGGTGGTTCTTGACAGGGGTAATTTGAATGAATTTCTCCAAGTGTTTTAGGCTCAAAGTGGCGAAACAATGGATAACCTGTAGTGTTTGGGATAGAGAAATGAATCGCCTCTCATCATTTCAGTTGCCGTACCTTTTGCGAGATAACCCTTTACCTTGCAGACATGGAATTTTTCCACTCAACTCACTGGGGATTAGTGCATGGGACTGTGTATAGGATATGGCTTGCCTTTCATCATCCCGATGTACCTCATTCAACACATTCAATTTATTCCACATGAATTATCACAGATTCCCCCTTTGAGGTCAATGATACAGGTTGACAAATAACCATGCAGAAATTAAAGCCAATGCAAACATCTTAACTTGAAATTGATTGAAACCATTTATTCATAAATGCAATGTTTGCAATTCAGAGTATAAAACCAAACTTTTGAAAACTTTTACTGCAAAATGTTAAATTCCATCAGGGATAATAGATCTTCACAGTATCAGAATTAACAGGACTGGAGAACTCACGACCATCCATTTCTGCGAGAATCAGGGCACCTCCGGGAAGCACCTTTTTAACCACATACGGACCAATGTAGTTTGGGGCAAATTTTCCTCCAGGAACAGGAAAGACTGGCAGGACCTTCCTTAGGACTAGATCATTTACCTCGAAGTGTCTTGGACGTACCTTTTGATTGAAGGATCTAGCTATCCTCTGCTGATAGATTTGACCGTGGCAAATGGCTCTCAATCGCTTCTCATCAATTAGGTTTAACTGCTCATGCCTTTGTCGCATCCATTCTGTCTCGGACAACTCCACTTGAGATAATACTCGCAAGGAAGGGATCTCTACTTCGACGGGTAGGACTGCTTCCATGCCATACACCAAGGAAAAAGGGGTTGCTCCGACAGAGGTTCGGATCGAAGTTCGATACGCCATTAGTGCAAATGGTAACCTTTCATGCCAGTCACGATAGTTTTCAGCCGTTTTGGCCAAGATCTTCTTGATGTTCTTGTTGGCGGCTTCAACTGCTCCATTCATCTGTGGACGATAAGGAGATGAATTCAGGTGCCGGATTTTGAACTCGTTGAACAACTGATCAATGAACTTGTTGTTCAAATTTGTTCCATTGTCAGTGATGATAGCCTCGGGGACGCCATAACGAGCAACTATGTCTCGCTTGATGAATTTTACGACATTCTTTGCGGTGACGTTTGCATAAGATGACGCCTCAATCCACTTAGAGAAATAGTCAATCGCGACCAAGATAAATCGGTGTCCATTTGATGCCTTGGGATTAATCGGGCCAATCACATCGATGCCCCACATTGAAAAGGGCCATGGCTCAGACTGCTGATGTAATTCTGTCGGGGGAACATTTATTTTATCCCCATGAACCTGACAACGATGACATCTTCGAACATGTTGGATGCAGTCACTCTCAAGACTGAGCCAATAATAACCCAACCTCATAATCTTCTTAGCTAACATGTGGCCATTCATGTGTGGACCACATATCCCCTCGTGTACTTCTTGCATGATTCTAGTAGCTTCAGCCGCATCCACACACCTCAATAGGATCGAATCATATGATCTTTTGTACAGCTTTTCACCACTAACAAAGAATTTTGAAGCCATTTTCATTATGTACTTCCTGTCAGCCGGGGTGCTTCCCTCAGGAAATTCTTGTCTCTGGATGTAACTCATGATATCGTAATACCATGGCTTTTCGTCAGGCTCTCTGGTCACAACCATACAGTAGGCCGATTTTGTCAGGACTTCGATCTTCAAGGGTTCTACCTCTAACCCATCAATCACTTGCAACATGGATGATAACGTAGCTAGCGCATCAGCAAACTGATTATGAGACCTTGATAAGTACTCAAAAGAGATATTTTCGAATTCCTCTATGATTTCTTCGAGGTATTCATGGTATGGCACTAGTTTGGTGTCTCTCGTCTTCCACTCTCCCACAGTTTGGAGAATAATCAAAGCAGAATCACCAAACACTTTTAACTTGGTTATCCTCATTTCCACTGCGGCTTGGAGTCCGAGGATGCAAGTTTCGTACTCGGCTATGTTGTTGGTACAGGGGAACACCAACTTTGCTGCTACTGGATAATGTTGCCCATCTGGGGATATTAAAACTGCCCCAGTGCCGGAACCAGCCAGGTTTACAGCTCCATCGAAAAACATGGTCCATGTATCTTCCTTTATTACCAAAATGCGATCTTCTGGAGAATATCTATCATCATCAGGGACTCCAGGATTTTCAGCTAACACATCAGCAATTACTCGACCTTTAACTGACTTCTGTGGCTTCATCTGGATATCAAACTCTGAAATTAAAATCTGCCACTTGGCTAACTTCCCTACCAAAGCTGGCTGATCAAGTAAATACTTAATGGGATCGTTCTCAGTCACAAGCAAAGTCTGGTGATGCAGTGTATATTGTCGCAGCCTATGGAGCACCCATACTAGCGCAGCGCAAGTCTTCTCGGCTTCAGAATAATTCAACTCCGAGACGGTGAACTTCTTGCTTAGGTAATAAATGGCTCGCTCTTTTTCATCTTCAGGACTTTTCTGGGCTAGCATCGCACCTAAAGACTCGCTATGAATCGTGAGGTAAAGGATCAAAGGCTGGCCCGGCATTGGTGGGACTAGCACTGGCGGTTTCATCAGGTATTGCTTTAGTTCATTAAACGCTTCTCGACAATCATCGTCCCATTTCACTTGAGCATTCTTCCTTAGAAGTTTGAAGAATGGCTTAGCAGTTTCGGAGAGCTGAGAAATGAAACGGGCTATGTAGTTCAATCTACCCAGGAGGCTTCGCACTTCTTTCACGGTCGATGGGGGTTGTAACTCACATATAGCCTTCACTTTAGAGGGGTCAACTTCAATGCCTTTACTGCTTACTATAAACCCAAGTAATTTACCCGAGGTTGCTCCGAATATGCACTTTGCTGGATTGAGACGGAGCTTAAACTTACGGAGTCTCTCGAATAATTTCTTCAAGGTATCGACGTGACTCTTCCCAGGTCGAGACTTGGCGATCATGTCATCGACATAGACCTCGATCTCCTTATGCATCATATCATGGAAGAGCATCACCATTGCCCGTTGATATGTTGCCCCGGCATTTTTAAGGCCGAAGGGCATGACTTTGTAATGGAATGTCCCCCAAGGGGTGATGAACGCCGTTTTCTCCTTATCATCGTCCTTCATTTTTATCTGATTATAACCCGAAAAACCATCCATGAAGGAAAACAGCTCAAACCCTGCAGTACTGTCCACCAAAACGTCTATATGTGGCAATGGGAAATCGTCTTTAGGACTGGCCTTGTTTAGATCGCGATAGTCGATGCACACCCGAACTCGACCATCCTTCTTCATGACTAGCACAATATTAGCCACCCAGCTGGGGTATTGGGTGACTTCGATGAATCCCACTTTCAAGAGCTTCATGACCTCCTCCTCTATTTTCTTGGAAAGTTCAGGCTTGGTCCTTCGCAACTTTTGTTTCTTGGGCGGCATGTCTGGATTAGTGGGTAGACTATGCTCCACGATAGAAGGGTCTAGACCCGGCATATCGACATATGACCAGGCAAAGATATCCTGGTAATCCTTCAGCAGTTGGACCAGGCGTTTAGCTTCACCTTCGGGAAGGGTTGCCCCTATCTTCACTTCTTTGGGTTCTCCGGAATCACTCAAGTTGACAGTGATAATTTGGTCTACCGTTAGGACTTTAGGTCTTTCATGATGCTCTAGATCACGCTGGAGGTCCGAGGAATCTTCGAGTTCATTGGCGTCATCGAGATCAGGTTCGGTAGCACATAATTCATCAGATTGGACCGTTCCCATACCCTTACATGTCACAAAATTGCCCCTGAAACATAAAGTAGGGGGTTCAGTAGGACAAACAGGGCTAAACAGTGTATTTTTTATTGATTGATGATTTTTGATTTTGAAATTCTTTTCAAAAAGGTTTTAACACGAGGAAGCATGAAGAAGCCCAGGCCTCAGAATTCTCCTTGGACTATATTTTTCTTTTATCGGTTGGATATCATCACCGGGCTGGTTTGATGTACCTCAACATGCCCTCAAAAACGAAAATAACTTGTAATTTCATTGATTATCACCAAATAAATTACATTTATTGGAAATGAAAATTGCAACAATCAAATCCTAGAAATGAAAAGTACTAAAAAGCAGCTCCCGAGACGGGGCAAGTCCTAAAAAGCAGTAAAAATTCCCGCGTAGGGGAGTGTGCGAAAAAGGTAAATGTGTTACTCTTGCGGGCCAATGCCCATTCCCTTCAACGGTCCTTCCTCGATGGCTCCAACTAAGAAATTATCGAACAGGGCAGTGATTCCCTCCATTGCATCATCAGAATCTTCTGTCACTAGAGGTGTTGAATCATCCATACCTCCCCATCCATCCGGGACAATGTCACGGGGGTCAACATAGAAGCTGGGGGGCGCCGAGTATTTAACATAATAATCGAACTTGCCGCTCGGTTGCCCCAGAGTGTCGATCACCTCTTTCTCTTCATTAGCTTTAGGCGTGCTCTCTATGATCTCTTCATCATCGGACGCGCTTTCGAGCGGAGGCATGTCTTCAAGCAAAGGGTCGAGCTTGTCCTTCTCGGTGTTCAATGTAGAAAACTCCTCCTCCCAATTAATAATCACTTCGGAGATAGTGGAAATGATGCTAGTGTGGTCAGCATAAACAATCATCCCAGCTTCTACCATTTTTGAGATTCTTTCTCTCATGAGAGCCAGGGGCAGGTCCTCATTACTCGGGTAACAACCGGCTTTCACTAACTCACCGTAAACGTCGGTAGTATACACCTTAACATTCTTGATTCGACCAGCATCGAAGCTAAATACGGCATTCACATTGCCTGCGTGATCAGGGAGTGGGTTGTTCTGAACATTCGGCTTAGCAGGCTGAAATGAGAAAGCCTTCGTATCCAGGAGGTTCTGGATTCGGTGCTTGAGGGCATAGCAATCATCGGTTGAGTGTCCCAGCTCACCCATGTGATAATCACATTTCTTTGAAGGGTCGAAGTTATAGAACCGCTCAGGATTGGGTCGCTTTGGCTCAGTAGTAAGCAAGCCTTTCTTTTGGAGCACTGTCAGTACTTGAGACAACGATCCGGGGAGGGGGGTGAATTGCCTCCTGTTGTTCCTCCTCTGGAAAGGTTGACGACTCGAGTTTTGTTGTTGAGCTTCTACTACTTGGATTGCTGGGGCGGAGTTAGCATTCCGCCGGCTCGGTTGGTTATAAGCCACATTCACTTCAGCTGCCGGTTCTTTCTCTTTTCTCGCACCAAATCTTCTGGTCGAGGAGGACGGCTCGACAAACCATCCATCTTTCAGCCCTATTTCAATTTGTTCGCCCATGGGGATGAGTTGGTTGAAGTTGTCAGCCGGAATGGCAACCATCCGATTACGGTATTCGAACGGGAGAGTTTTCACGAACATCCTCTTTAACTCACTGTCTATGGGTTCTGGGACAACCTGAGCAGCTAAATTCCTCCATCTGATAGCATAGTCTTTGAAGGACTCAGTCTTTTTCATCTGAGCGCGTTCGAGATCATCACGGGTAGGAATGATGTCCGTTATGAATCTGTACTGCTTCAAGAATGCTTCACTGGCTTCTTTCCAAGTTTTGAGGCCATTTATCTTCTTCATGAGATACCAGCTCAAAGCAGGACCCGTCAAACTTGCTTGAAAGGCATGGATCATCAGGAGTTCGTTATCAACGTATGTCGCGACCTGAAAATTCCTTCCTCTCAGGCTAATGGATTATTAGGACTAAACCTAACTCGAGCCCTCCCAAGCCCTACCAATTCGCAACTTTGGGTTTAAGTTTTTAACATGCAAATGTTTTCATGCTTGGAGTCGCCACTAATCAATTTGTGGTAGGTCGATTAGAAACCTAAATAAAACATAGGGAGATATGTTTTATTCCTACGAACCAGAGATTCTAAGCCCGGGGACTTGATTACGCTAGATCTAGTCTAACGCCCTTTCGGTACCTTTTCTTTTCAAAAAAAATATTTTGGCAAGCAATTTGGATCCATTTTAACTTAGTCACTAACATGTGAGGTGTTCATGCGGGTGCGCAAACCACCAAAGTAACACCCAATAATCAAAACATTAAATAAATTGCAAGATTGGGAGAATTACTTACCTCGAAGCAACGTAAGCATCTGCATGGTTAGCTAGAAAATCACATCAACCATCCTAATATGATTTCTAATTAACAAACAGTTCACTCAATATTTTTGGATTTTTGCTTATTTAAATGAAGCCTAATCTACATGTAATGACGTGCAAAAATTGACACGCGAATAATGCAACCTAACATGCAAACTATATGTCATGCGACGACGTGACTTAATTCTGATGACGGGCAAACGATTTATTTTTGGTGTTTTCTAATGAAATTCGGAATAAAAATATGCCTAAATTAACGTGCAACCTATGATGACTTAACATATCCTAACATGACTTATTTTTGAGATTTTTGTTAAAATTCGAAATAATAAATTAATTAAATTAAGAATGCAATCTATCCTAATCTACCATAAAACAATTCATTCTTTTTTTGGGATTTTCATGAAAATTCGGAATAAAAATTAACCTAAATAATCTATTAAGATTAGAAAATTACTTAATTTAAACCAGGAAATAGATTATCTCAAATCCTAATTTAAATTAAATAATTACTCTATCGTCTAGATATATTTAGGATTCCTAAACATGCAAAGTTCAAATTCAAATCCTAACTGATATTTTTTGAATTTTCTTTTTTATTTGAAAAGGAAAGATAATTTAAACAGAGATAGCATCCACATTTAAAACAACCACGCAATCCACAAGATTCGTTTCAAATTCAGATTAGGCACAAAAATCGAGCTATCAGTCATATCTATAGGGTTATAAATATTGACGGAAAGTCGATCGTTCAAATTTGGAAAGCAGATAAAAATCATTATCGTATCCAAGGGATTATGGATAGGATAATGATTTTCCGTATCGTCGCGTATCGTACCTTAGGGATAAGGTAGGATAGTCGTCTAGATACGTTGCTAAATTAGGAAAGTTTCCTAATTTTGAATATTTTAAAAATATTGCAGATATCAGATAATTATCCCAACATATCTAATATTCTACACGATATTCACGCAATATTCAAAAGCACAAATTAGTAAATTAAATATTCTGAAAAATATCAGATAATATCTAATTACCTAATTTGCAGATAATTCCCAAATTCGAACTTGTGGATCGGGATGAACGGCGAGCGGTGGGCCGGCGGCGCGGTGTCGGGATGACGGCGGGGCAACGGCGACGGAACAGCAAGGCAGCGACGACGGGCGCGGGAGGCAGCGGCGCTCGGCAGCGGGCGCGGCGGCGGGCGCGGGCGCGGGCGCGGGCGCGGGAGCGGGCGCGGGCGCGGCAGCGGGCGCGGGAGCGGGCGCGGCAGCGGGCGCGGGCGCGGGCGCGGCAGCGGGCGCGGGCGCGGGAGCGGGCGCGGGAGCGGGCGCGGGCGCGGGAGCGGGCGCGGGAGCGGGCGCGGCAGCGGGCGCGGGCGCGGGAGCGGGCGCGGCAGCGGGCGCGGCAGCGGGCGCGGCAGCGGGCGCGGCAGCGGGCGCGTCGCGCGAGGTCTTCCTCCTCTCTCTCTCTTTCTCACTCTCACACTCTAAAAATTTTCTGATCTGAAAATTGTGTCTCCCCCTCTAAAATTCTGACCTAATGAAGTATATATAGTATTAACCTAGGTCAATTAGATGGGCTTTCTAGTCCTAATGGGCTTAGGCTTGGGCTTTAATTTAAATGGGCTGAATTAATTAATGATAATGGGCTGAATTAATTAATGACAATGGGCTGAATTAAGTTCAAATTAAAACAACCGAGCCCATTTGACTTATAATTCCCGGCCTTTGCATTTCAAGCGAGCCGAGTCCCATTCGATGAAATTTAAGCTCGTTCATTCACCGCCGGTCCGATGCAAAAATGCAATGAATTTAAACTATATGTTATGCAATTTAAATATTTTTTGTTTAGGGGTTAAAAATTTAATCCCTAATTTTCTATGCAAATTACACTAAATGATGCGTCAAAATTTAGGTGTCAACAGCTGCCCCTCTTTGAAGGTGAGCTCATAGAGGTTGCATTCAAAGACTAAATGATACCTAAATTTCAAACATGCAAATGCAATGAATGTTGTTTTTGTCGGGATTATGAGTCCCATTTTACAATGCATTAAGAAATGATGCATGCTGACATGAGTAGAAAACGTACCTGGAATTACTTACCTGACGATAGCGCGATTCGAGGCACAACCTTAATTTGTATGTTGTTTTGGCAAATGTATGGGCTCAGTCCCATAGATATTGCCTGATATACGTTGATGAACTTCGGTGATCTGCAGTTAAGTCAAAACACACGAAGAAAGCTCGACGTATCCAATCATCATCTGGATTCGTGAGAATAGTTCCGATCTTTACGAACTACCTATACATCTCTCTAGGTGTTTGCAAAGATTTGGCCGCTTCACTTATACCTGCTCATAAGTGAATTGCGGGGGAAACTTTTGAAATCAAGAGGATATTCCGACCTTTGCATATACCTGCTCATATGCAAAGATTTGGCCGCCTCACTTATACCTGCTCATAAGTGAACTGCGGGGGAACACCTGGGGTTGAGAGAATATTCCGACCTTTACATATACCTGCTCATATGCAAAGATTTGGCCGCTTCACCTATACCTGCTCATAGGTGAGTAGCGGGGGAACATTTGAGATAATGAGAGTATTCCGACCTTTACATATACCTGCTCATATGCAAAGATTTGGCCGCTTCACCTATACCTGCTCATAGGCGAGTAGCGGGGGAACATCTGAGATAATGAGAGTATTCCGACCTTTACATATACCTGCTCATATGCAAAGATTTGGCCGCTTCACCTATACCTGCTCATAGGCGAGTAGCGGGGGAACATCTGAGATAATGAGAGTATTCCGACCTTTACATATACCTGCTCATATGCAAAGATTTGGCCGCTTCACCTATACCTGCTCATAGGCGAGTAGCGGGGGAACATCTGAGATAATGAGAGTATTCCGACCTTTACATATACCTGCTCATATGCAAAGATTTGGCCGCCTTACCTATACCTGCTCATAGGTGAGTAGCGGGGGAATACCTGAGATTTGGGAAGAATATTCCGACCTTTACATATACCTGCTCATATGTAAAGATTTGGCCGTCATGCCTATATCTGCTCATAGTCATGTAACGGGGGAATCTTCTCGAGATTGTATGAAAATCTGTGATTTGATGAACAAAGGGGCTAGCCCAAGTGTTCAAGAGTTCCTTGACAAAGTACCTGGATATCATCAGAAGTACCTGAAAAGGTTTGATCAATAGACACCTGAACATCATCAAAGGCATCTAGAGATCGCCAAAATGATCAAATGTGGGACCTGACAATTGCTTGAACAGGTTAGGGATACCTAGATAGTCATAGACATCCTAAGGATAGAGATATACTTACCTGGTGATATCTCCAACTCTGAAGGTGTGTCTCCTGTTAGACACGATTTTAAGTAACATGTAATATGCATTCGCACACTGTCAAGAACACATATACACATGCACTATGATTTCAACTGATTTTCATGCACGATGGTTTTGTCAAATCAGCATTACAAACTTCGCTGGGGAAAATCATGACAAGACAATCCAGATTCACAAGTAGATATCTTGAAAATGTCGAATGAGGGACTTTTGGTCCGAAAGGGCTTTCGCTCACTCTCGTCGAGAAGTGGCTAATTTACAAAAATCACTCTATCTCACCATCATCATGTCGACAAGGGTCCGAGTATTCTCGCAAACGGTACGACTTTACCAATCTGAGAGGTCTTTGCTAGGACTGTAACATGGGCTTGGTCAATGGCTTAGCAAAAGAGACCCTTCGAGTCAAGGCTATTGAAAGAAGATACTCTGCAATTGTCTCCGGGTTTACAAGTCAAGAACCTGCAAAATGAGATAGAAATGGACTTGCTCGCACTTCTTCGAGCTAAGCTTATAAACATCAGAAACTCTACGTTAGTTCAAGTGCCCTAATCTGAAGAGACTTTGTAAAGGACGTAACGTAGGCTGGGCTCATGGGTTGAGAAATGAATGGATCATTAGGCTCAAAATGTATATAACTGGGGTGAATAAGTTGGTGATCATCTCAGCATTGTCACCAGTCTTCTTTTTCACCAGAGATTGTCTTCTCCGCAGATGTTCCATTGGCCTCGAGAACTTATCGCTTGACTCCTTAAGACTCTGGATATTTTTGTGACTTTGACACATCTCAACATTTTCTAATCCAAAGTCGTCACTTTTTCTCCATTTTTTTACGGGCATCGGCCTTGCTTTTACCAGGCACACTGCTTTTTCATGCCCTCTAATTTTTTTTTTGACACACACTGTCTACAATGCATACATTGGCTAGCCACACTTTGGCTTGTTTTGACCGAATGACTAACATTTGGACTCTCAGGGTCTTCGTCTTTTATCGGTGCTCCGGATATGCTGCTTGAACAATGATGATTTTTGCCTTGCCCCAGTGTGGGGGATGATCACCAACTGGGTTTAAGAAATGAATTTGCAGGCTCAATTGGGCTTAACAAAGGATAAAATGTGTATAGGATAGAGAAAGAAATGCTCTTCGTCATCTTAAGGCACTTGAACTTCACGTGAATTCATCTGAAAAAGCAACACTCGAAGATTGATGCAAGTGAGAGCATGAAAATTTCTACTCATTTTTCACCTTATGACGCTGACTTACCTCCAGTTCGCCCCGATGTGGGGTGGTTCTTGACAGGGGTAATTTGAATGAATTTCTCCAAGTGTTTAGGCTCAAAGTGGCGAAACAATGGATAACTTGTAGTGTTTGGGATAGAGAAATGAACTGCCTCTCATCATTTCAGTTGCCGTACCTTTTGCGAGATAACCCTTTGCCTTGCAGACATGGAATTTTTCTACTCAACTCACTGGGGATTAGTGCATGGGACTGTGTATAGGATATGGCTTGCCTTTCATCATCCCGATGTACCTCATTCAACACATTCAATTCATTCCACGTGAGTTATCATATTGTCTAAATAGATTCCCCTTTTAAAATCGATAATGTAGACTGACACAATGATCAAGCATAATTTAAGGCCAAGTCACACATTCCATCTTTAAATTGATTGAACCCATTTATTCATAAGTGAAATGTTTGCAATTCAGAGTATAAAACTAAACCCTTGAAAACTTTTGCCGCAAAAATGTTAAATCTTATCAGGGATAATAGATCTTCACAGCATCAGAATTAACAGGAGTGGAGAACTCACGACCATCCATTTCTGCGAGAATCAGGGCACCTCCGGAAAGCACCTTTTTAACCACATACGGACCAATGTAGTTTGGGGCAAATTTTCCTCCAGGAACAGGAAAGACTGGTAGTACCTTCCTTAGGACTAGATCATTTACCTCGAAGTGTCTTGGACGCACTTTTTGATTGAAGGATCTAGCTATCTTCCGCTGATAGGTTTGACCGTGGCAAATGGCTCTCAATCGCTTCTCATCAATTAGGTTTAACTGCTCATGCCTTTGTCGCATCCATTCTGCCTCGGACAACTCCACTTGAGACAATACTCGTAAGGAAGGGATCTCTACTTCGACGGGTAGGACTGCTTCCATGCCATACACCAATGAAAAAGGTGTTGCTCCGACAGAGGTTCGGATCGAAGTTCGATACGCCATTAGCGCAAATGGCAACCTTTCATGCCAGTCACGATAGTTTTCAGCCGTTTTGGCCAAGATCTTCTTGATGTTCTTGTTGGCGGCTTCAACTGCTCCATTCATCTGTGGACGATAGGGAGATGAATTCAGGTGCCGGATTTTGAACTCGTTGAACAACTGATCAATGAACTTGTTGTTCAAATTTGTCCCATTGTCAGTGATGATAGCCTCAGGGACACCATAACGAGCAATTATATCTCGCCTGATGAATTTTACAACATTCTTCGCGGTGACGTTTGCATAAGATGACGCCTCAATCCACTTAGAGAAATAGTCAATCGCGACCAAGATAAATCGGTGTCCATTTGATGCCTTGGGATTAATCGGGCCAATCACATCGATGCCCCACATTGAAAAGGGCCATGGCTCAGACTGCTGATGTAATTCTGTCGGGGGAACATTTATTTTATCCCCATGAACTTGACAATGATGACATCTTCGAACATGTTGGATGCAGTCACTCTCAAGACTAAGCCAATAATAACCCAACCTCATAATCTTCTTAGCTAACATGTGGCCATTCATGTGTGGACCACATATTCCCTCGTGTACTTCTTGCATGATTCTGGTAGCTTCAGCCGCATTCACACACCTTAATAGGATTGAATCATACGATCTTTTGTACAGCTTTTCACCACTAACAAAGAATTTTGAAGCCATTTTCATTATGTACTTCCTGTCAGCCGGGGTGCTTCCCTCAGGAAATTCTTGTTTCTGGATGTAACTCATGATATCGCAATACCATGGCTTTTCATCAGGTTCTCCGGCCACAACCATACAGTAGGCCGGCTTTGTCAGGACTTCGATCTTCAAGGGTTCTACCTCTAACCCATCAATCACTTGCAACATGGATGATAACGTAGCTAGCGCATCAGCAAACTGATTATGAGACCTCGATAAGTACTCAAAAGAGACATCTTCAAATTCCTTTATGATTTCTTCGAGGTATTCATGGTACGGCACTAGTTTGGTATCTCTCGTCTTCCACTCTCCCACGGTTTGGAGAATAATCAAAGCAGAATCACCAAACACTTTCAACTTGGTTATTCTCATTTCTACTGCGGCTTGGAGTCCGAGAATGCAAGCCTCGTACTCGGCTATGTTGTTGGTACAGGGGAACACCAACTTTGCCGCTACAGGATAATGTTGCCCATCTGGGGATATTAAAACTGCCCCAGTGCCGGAACCGGCCAAGTTTACAGCTCCATCGAAAAACATGGTCCATGTATCTTCCTTTATTACCAAAATGCGATCTTCTGGAGAATATCTATCATCATCCGGGACTCCAGGATTTTCAGCTAACACATCGGCAATTACTCGACCTTTAACCGACTTCTGTGGCTTCATCTGGATATCAAACTCTGAAATTAAAATCTGCCACTTGGCTAACTTTCCTACCAAAGCCGGCTGATCAAGTAAATACTTGATGGGATCGTTCTCAGTTATAAGCAAAGTCTGGTGATGCAGTGTATATTGTCGCAGCCTATGGAGCACCCATACTAGCGCAGCGCAAGTCTTCTCGGCTTCAGAATAATTCAACTCCGAGACAGTGAACTTCTTACTTAGGTAATAAATGGCTCGCTCTTTTCCATCTTCAGGACTCTTCTGGGCTAGCATCGCGCCTAAAGACTCACTATGAATCGTGAGGTAAAGGATCAAAGGCTGGCCCGGCATTGGTGGGACTAGCACTGGTGGTTTCGTCAGGTACTGCTTTAGTTCATTAAACGCTTCCCGACAATCATCGTCCCATTCCACTTGAGCATTCTTCCTTAGAAGTTTGAAGAATGGCTTAGCAGTTGCTGAGAGCTGCGAAATAAAACGGGCTATGTAGTTCAATCTACCCAGGAGGCTCCGCACTTCTTTTACGGTCGACGGGGGTTGTAACTCGCATATAGCCTTCACTTTGGAGGGGTCAATTTCAATGCCTTTACTGCTCACTATGAACCCAAGTAATTTACCCGAAGTTGCTCCGAATACGCACTTGGCCGGATTGAGACGGAGCTTAAACTCACGGAGTCTCTCGAATAATTTCTTCAAAGTATCAACGTGACTCTTCCCAGGTCTAGACTTGGCGATCATGTCATCGACATAAACTTCAATCTCCTTATGCATCATATCATGGAAGAGCGTCACCATTGCCCGTTGATATGTTGCCCCGGCATTTTTAAGGCCGAAGGGCATGACCTTATAGTGGAATGTGCCCCAAGGAGTGATGAACGCCGTTTTCTCCTTATCATTATCCTTCATTTTTATCTGATTATAACCCGAGAACCCATCCATGAAGGAAAACAGCTCGAACCCTGCAGTACTGTCCACCAAAACGTCTATATGTGGCAATGGGAAATCGTCTTTAGGACTGGCCTTGTTTAGATCGCGATAGTCGATGCAAACCCGAACTCGACCATCTTTCTTCATGACTGGCACAATATTAGCCACCCAACTGGGGTATCGGGTGACTTCGATGAATCCCACTTTCAAGAGTTTCATGACTTCCTCCTCTATTTTCTTGGAAAGTTCAGGCTTGGTCCTTCGCAACCTCTGTTTCTTGGGCGGCATGTCTGGATTAGTGGGTAGACTATGCTCCACAATAGAAGGGTCTAGACCCGGCATATCGACATACGACCAGGCAAAGATATCCTGGTAATCCTTCAGCAGTTGGACCAGGCGTTTAGCTTCACCTTCGGGAAGGGTTGCCCCTATCTTCACCTCTTTGGGTTCTCCGGAATCACTCAAATTGACAGTGATAGTTTGATCTACTGTTAGGACTTTAGGCCTTTCATGATGCTCTAGATCACGCTGGAGGTCCGAGGAATCTTCGAATTCATTGGTATCATCGAAATCAGGTTTGGTGGCGCATAATTCATCAGATTGGACCGTTCCCATACCCTTTCGTGTCACAAAATTGCCCCTGAAACATAAAGTAGGGGGTTCAGTAGGACAAACAGGGCTAAACAGTGTATTTTGATTTTATTATTTTTTTTGTTTTTTGTTTTTTTTGAAATTCTTTTCAAAAAGGTTTTAACACGAGGAAACATGAAGAAGCCCAGGCCTCAGAATTCTCCTTGGACTATATTTTCTTTTATCGGTTGGATATCATCACCGGGCTGGTTTGATGTACCTCAACATGCCCTCAAAACGAAAATAACTTGTAATTTCATTGATTATCACCAAATGAATTACATTTATTGGAATGAAAATTGCAACAATCAAATCCTAGAAATGAAAAGTACTAAAAAGCAGCTCCCGAGACGGGGCAAGTCCTAAAAAGCAGTAAAAATTCCCGCGTAGGGGAGTGTGCGAAAAAGGTAAATGTGTTACTCTTGCGGGCCAATGCCCATTCCTTTCAACGGTCCTTCCTCGATGGCTCCAACTAAGAAATTATCGAACAGGGCAGTGATTCCCTCCATTGCATCATCAGAATCTTCTGTCACTAGAGGTGTTGGATCATCCATACCTCCCCATCCATCCGGGACAATGTCACGGGGGTCAACATAGAAGCTCGGGGGTGCTGAGTATTTCACGTAATAATCGAACTTGCCGCTTGGTTGCCCCAAAGTGTCGATCACTTCTTTCTCTTCATGCATCATTCTTGCAGGGCCCGGGAATGTGGTGCGGATGTGTGGAAGCAACCTATCACGCCCACGTTCTTCACCATTCGGCTCTTCTTCGGATCGCGATCTGTTCTGTCCATTTCTTTGACTTCGACCTCGACCACGTCCACGTCCACGTCTACGTGCCCCATTATTTGACTCGCTTGACCCCAGGTATCCCAACCCAGTAATGCGGGGCCTCTGAGAAACTTCCACCGGTTGGCGGATACCTTGACTATTTCTACCAAGGCCTTCACCTGGAGTAAAGCCGTGAGAGATCATTACTCTTCCAACCATGACCGCAGCATTTGACACCTCAGGAATAGGCGGTGATGATCCTCTTGACGCATGTATGGTTGATACGAGCTCGAGCGACTGATAGCTCGATTCTATTTTGCAATCCGGCTCAACATAGGGGATAGCCGTTGCGTGGTAAATTGGGTGCTCTTCTTCACCGTGGACCGTGACTAACTTTCTCTCCACGACGAACTTCACCATCTGATGTAGACTGGATGGCACAGCTCCAGCAGTATGAATCCATGGACGACCCAACAGAAAATTGAATGCAGTGGGAATGTCCATAACTTGAAATAGGACATTGAACATTGTTGGTCCTATCTGTATGTCAAGGTAGATTTCTCCCATCACTTCTTTCTTCGTTCCGTCAAAGGCTCGTACGGAGGTTCTTGCAGAACTTATCCTAGAAGGATCTATCTTAAGGCGGTGTAAAGTCGCCAAAGGACAGATGTTCAGGGCTGATCCGTTGTCAATGAGTACCCGGGCAACATGTGAGGCCTTGTACTTGACGGAAATATAGAGTGCCCTGGTATGCCCCCTCCCTTCTAGAGGGAACTCTTCATCTGAAAAGGCTATGAGGTCCTTGAGGAGTATAGAGCCCACAAATTCCTCTAGTTTGTCATGATCGATCGTTTCTGGCACATGGACTTCACTTAACACCTTCATTAAGGCCTTTTGATGCTTGACCGATGTCTGGAGCAGCTCAAGCAGAGAGATTTGCGCGGGCAGTTTGCGCAATTGTTCAACTATGTTGTACTCGCTAGCCTTGATCACAGCTAGAAATTCCTTGGCTTCCTCATCAGTAACGGGTTTTGCAGGTTGGGCATTAGCTTGGCCGTAGGAACGCCCAGACCTGGTAATTAAGTCGACATCGAGACTGTAGGACCAGGGAACCGCCTTATTATCACAGTACTCATACGGTTGAGGTATCTCGATCACTATCCCTTCATCAGCTGTAGGCGTGCTTACTACGATCTCCTCGTTATCAGACGCGTCTTCAAGCGGAGGCATGTCTTCAGGCAGAGAGTCGCCCTTATCGCTCCTGGTGTTCAATGTAGCGAACTCCTCCTCCCAATTAATAACCACTTCGGAGATAGTAGAAACGATGCCAGTGTGGTCAGCGTAAACGATCATCCCAGCTTCTACTATTCTTGAGATTCTTTCTTTCATGAGAGCCAGGGGAAGGTCCTCATTACTCGGGTAACAACCGGCTTTCACTAACTCACCGTAGACGTCAGTAGTATACACCTTAACATTCTTGATTTGACCAGCATCGAAGCTAAATATGGCATTCACATTGCCTGCGTGATCAGGGAGTGGGTTGTTCTGAACATTCGGCTTAGCAGGCTGAAATGAGAAAGCCTTCGTATCTAGGAGGTTCTGGATTCGGTGCTTGAGGGCATAGCAATCATCGGTTGAGTGTCCCAGCTCACCCATGTGATAATCACATTTCTTTGACGGGTCGAAGTTATAGAACCGCTCAGGATTGGGTCGCTTTGGCTCAGTAGTAAGCAAGCCTTTCTTCTGGAGCACTGTCAACACTTGAGACAACGATCCGGGGAGGGGAGTGAATTGCCTCCTGTTGTTCCTCCTCTGAAAAGGTTGACGACCCGAGTTTTGTTGTTGAGCTTCTACTACTTGGATTGCTGGGGCGGAGTTAGCATTCCGCCGGCTCGGTTGGTTATAAGCCACATTCACTTCAGCTGCCGGTTCTTTCTCTTTTCTCGCACCAAATCTTCTGGTCGAGGAGGACGGCTCGACAAACCATCCATCTTTCAGCCCTATTTCAATTTGTTCGCCCATGGGGATGAGTTGGTTGAAGTTGTCAGTCGGAATGGCAACCATCCGATTACGGTATTCGAACGGGAGAGTTTTCACGAACATCCTCTTTAACTCACTGTCTATGGGTTCTGGGACAACCTGAGCAGCTAAATTCCTCCATCTGATAGCATAGTCTTTGAAGGACTCAGTCTTTTTCATCTGAGCGCGTTCGAGATCATCACGGGTAGGAATAATGTCCGTTATGAATCTGTACTGCTTCAAGAATGCTTCACTGGCTTCTTTCCAAGTTTTGAGGCCATTTATCTTCTTCATGAGATACCAGCTCAAAGCAGGACCCGTCAAACTTGCTTGAAAGGCATGGATCATCAGGAGTTCGTTATCAACGTACGAAGTCATTTGTACGTGATAGAGCTGTAGGTGGGCTTTTGGACATGTGGTGCCATTGTACTTGTCGAAATCCGGCATTTTGAACTTCTTTGGGATTTTGATCTGTGAGTACAGGGACAGATCGATCGAAGGTGAATCCTGCGAACCTTCCAGCTGCTTCACTCTTTCTTCAAGTTTATTGACCCGTTCATCAGGTTTGTCCTTGTTGACGATGATCTGGACGGGGTCATCTTCTAAATCAGGAATATCGTCATCTCCATCAACATCGACATTTTTTCTGATTTTCTGCTTTGGGACAGACGCTTCGAGGGGTGTCGAAACAGGAACCGACCGGAGAGCTTTGATCTCAGCGGACATTTGCTGCATCGCGATGACAAGTTGCTTGATCTGGTCTTCCACACCAACAACACGCTCTTGCAAGTCGGTTTGATCGGCCATTCTGGCTCTCGACCGTGTACGAATGGGCGACCGTGATCGGTCCGTAGCTACCTAATGTAAAAGAAATGAACCAAATAAGTATATGGTCAAGACAAGGTTGGTCCATGACACGCTTCTAGTCTTTTTTTGTTTATTCATGACAATATTCGTATATGGACGAGACTTTATGAAAAGTGATCTAGGAAAAGAAATATAAATGACGCCCTAGACACAACCTAGGAAATAGAAGCACCAAAATCCCTAATCATAAAATTATGAAAAACAAAAAGTGAGACTCCCTAGAAACTATGGACTGAAAATAAATTCTCTAAAGTCCCTTTTTTGCAAACGCAAGATGACGGCAAACTTTGTAGGAAAATAGTTACCTATGACACATCTAGGAAAATAAAGACATAGATTGAAAATAAATTCTCTAAAAGAGCTTTCTTTCTTTCTTTCTTTCTTTCTTTTTAAAAAGGACTCAATGATTATTACTTTCAAATTTAAAACCAACCTAGACCTATCATGGACCGACCAAAGAAAAAGACAAAACATAAATAAATTGCGAGATAAAGGTTTAGAAGTCTTACTTCACCCGGTAGAATGATGGCAATCACATAGACATGCGCATGAAACGTGAGGTTCGATTTCTACCTAGACTCTGGCTTGCAAAATGGAGACATGAGGATTACCGAGCTAAACCAGTCATGGTGGTGGTTAGGCTGGGATTCCCCTGACTCCGGCTTAGTCAAAGAGCCGACCCGGGTTGCAAAGGGTGCAACCGTGGTAGGTATTCAATGACACCATGAAAGAACTTTCGGGACCAAGAAAGGCGACCCATACCATACGGGTGTGGTCGGGGTGTCCGTTTTCTCAGTACCATCCTAAACCTGTGCCGCCCAGGTCCGGCAGCGGGTAGTGTGTGCGGTGTAGTGTAAATGCAAGGCATGCACAGCAGGTTATATCATACAGCGCTTCGTGCATAAAATAAACCATACATCCAACACCTCCCTGCAAAACAAGGGTTAACAATCACGCCTCCCCTTATACCTCCCATACTGCAAAAACATTTAACACCTAAAATGTTAAGGACGTACCTGGGATCCTCGCTGCCAAGCAAAAAAATATTTTTTGAAAAGAAAAACTGGCCTAAGTCCACTAAGAGTTTTAACTCAACTCCCCAGCGGAGTCGCCAAGCTGTCGCGACCTGAAAATTCCTTCCTCTCAGGCTAATGGATTATTAGGACTAAACCTAACTCGAGCCCTCCCAAGCCCTACCAATTCGCAACTTTGGGTTTAAGTTTTTAACATGCAAATGTTTTCATGCTTGGAGTCGCCACTAATCAATTTGTGGTAGGTCGATTAGAAACCTAAATAAAACATAGGGAGATATGTTTTATTCCTACGAACCAGAGATTCTAAGCCCGGGGACTTGATTACGCTAGATCTAGTCTAACGCCCTTTCGGTACCTTTTCTTTTCAAAAAAATATTTTGGCAAGCAATTTGGATCCATTTTAACTTAGTCACTAACATGTGAGGTGTTCATGCGGGTGCGCAAACCACCAAAGTAACACCCAATAATCAAAACATTAAATAAATTGCAAGATTGGGAGAATTACTTACCTCGAAGCAACGTAAGCATCTGCATGGTTAGCTAGAAAATCACATCAACCATCCTAATATGATTTCTAATTAACAAACAGTTCACTCAATATTTTTGGATTTTTGCTTATTTAAATGAAGCCTAATCTACATGTAATGACGTGCAAAAATTGACACGCGAATAATGCAACCTAACATGCAAACTATATGTCATGCGACGACGTGACTTAATTCTGATGACGGGCAAACGATTTATTTTTGGTGTTTTCTAATGAAATTCGGAATAAAAATATGCCTAAATTAACGTGCAACCTATGATGACTTAACATATCCTAACATGACTTATTTTTGGGATTTTTGTTAAAATTCGAAATAATAAATTAATTAAATTAAGAATGCAATCTATCCTAATCTACCATAAAACAATTCATTCTTTTTTTGGGATTTTCATGAAAATTCGGAATAAAAATTAACCTAAATAATCTATTAAGATTAGAAAATTACTTAATTTAAACCAGGAAATAGATTATCTCAAATCCTAATTTAAATTAAATAATTACTCTATCGTCTAGATATATTTAGGATTCCTAAACATGCAAAGTTCAAATTCAAATCCTAACTGATATTTTTTGAATTTTCTTTTTTATTTGAAAAGGAAAGATAATTTAAACAGAGATAGCATCCACATTTAAAACAACCACGCAATCCACAAGATTCGTTTCAAATTCAGATTAGGCACAAAAATCGAGCTATCAGTCATATCTATAGGGTTATAAATATTGACGGAAAGTCGATCGTTCAAATTTGGAAAGCAGATAAAAATCATTATCGTATCCAAGGGATTATGGATAGGATAATGATTTTCCGTATCGTCGCGTATCGTACCTTAGGGATAAGGTAGGATAGTCGTCTAGATACGTTGCTAAATTAGGAAAGTTTCCTAATTTTGAATATTTTAAAAATATTGCAGATATCAGATAATTATCCCAACATATCTAATATTCTACACGATATTCACGCAATATTCAAAAGCACAAATTAGTAAATTAAATATTCTGAAAAATATCAGATAATATCTAATTACCTAATTTGCAGATAATTCCCAAATTCGAACTTGCGGATCGGGATGAACGGCGAGCGGTGGGCCGGCGGCGCGGTGTCGGGATGACGGCGGGGCAACGGCGACGGAACAGCAAGGCAGCGACGACGGGCGCGGGAGGCAGCGGCGCTCGGCAGCGGGCGCGGCGGCGGGCGCGGGCGCGGGCGCGGGAGCGGCAGCGGGCGCGGGAGCGGGCGCGGGCGCGGCAGCGGGCGCGGGAGCGGGCGCGGCAGCGGGCGCGGGCGCGGGAGCGGGCGCGGGCGCGGGCGCGGGCGCGGCAGCGGGCGCGGGAGCGGGCGCGGGCGCGGGAGCGGGCGCGGGAGCGGGCGCGGCAGCGGGCGCGTCGCGCGAGGTCTTCCTCCTCTCTCTCTCTTTCTCACTCTCACACTCTAAAAATTTTCTGATCTGAAAATTGTGTCTCCCCCTCTAAAATTCTGACCTAATGAAGTATATATAGTATTAACCTAGGTCAATTAGATGGGCTTTCTAGTCCTAATGGGCTTAGGCTTGTGCTTTAATTTAAATGGGCTGAATTAATTAATGATAATGGGCTGAATTAATTAATGACAATGGGCTGAATTAAGTTCAAATTAAAACAACCGAGCCCATTTGACTTATAATTCCCGGCCTTTGCATTTCAAGCGAGCCGAGTCCCATTCGATGAAATTTAAGCTCGTTCATTCACCGCCGGTCCGATGCAAAAATGCAATGAATTTAAACTATATGTTATGCAATTTAAATATTTTTTGTTTAGGGGTTAAAAATTTAATCCCTAATTTTCTATGCAAATTACACTAAATGATGCGTCAAAATTTAGGTGTCAACAACGTACGAAGTCATTTGTACGTGATAGAGCTGTAGGTGGGCTTTTGGACATGTGGTGCCATTGTACTTGTCGAAATCCGGCATTTTGAACTTCTTTGGGATTTTGATCTGTGAGTACAGGGACAGATCGATCGAAGGTGAATCCTGTGAACCTTCGAGCTGCTTCACTCTTTCTTCAAGTTTATTGACCCGTTCATCAGGTTTGTCCTTGTTGACGATGATCTGGACGGGGTCATCTTCTAAATCAGGAATATCGTCATCTCCGTCAACATCGACACTTTTTCTGATTTTCTGCTTTGGGACAGACGCTTCGAGGGGTGTCGAAACAGGAATCGACCGGAGAGCTTTGATCTCAGCGGACATTTGTTGCATCGCGATGACAAGTTGCTTGATCTGGTCTTCCACACCAACAACACGCTCTTGCAAGTCGGTTTGATCGGCCATTCTGGCTCTCGACCGTGTACGAATGGGCGATCGTGATCGGTCCGTAGCTACCTAATGTAAAAGAAATGAACCAAATAAGCACATGGTCAAGACAAGGTTGGTCCATGACACGCTTCTAGTCTTTTTTTGTTTATTCATGACAATATTCGTATATAGACGAGACTTTATGAAAAGTGATCTAGGAAAAGAAATATAAATGACGCCCTAGACACAACCTAGGAAATAGAAGCACCAAAATTCCTAATCATAAAATTATGAAAAACAAAAAGTGAGACTCCCTAGAAACTATGGACTGAAAACAAATTCTCTAAAACCCCTTTTTTGTAAAAGAAAGATGACGGCAAACTTTGTAGGAAAATAATTACCTATGACACATCTAGGAAAATAAAGACATAGATTGAAAATAAATTCTCTAAAAGAGCTTTCTCTTTTTTTTTTTTAAAAAAAGGACTCAATGATTATTACTTTCAAATTTAAAACCAATCTAGACCTATCATGGACCGACCAAAGAAAGTACGAAACATAAATAAATTGCTAGATAAAGGTTCAGAAATCTTACTTCACCGGGTAGAATGATGGCAATCACATAAACATGCGCATGAAACGTGAGGTTCGATTTCTACCTAGACTCTGGCTTGCAAGATGGAGACATGAGGATTACCGAGCTAAACCAGTCATGGTGGTGGTTAGGCTGAGATTCCCCTGACTCCGGCTTAGTCAAAGAGCCGACCCGGGTTGCAAAGGGCGCAACCGTGGCAGGTATTCAATGACACCATGAAAGAACTTTCGGGACCAAGAAAGGCGACCCATACCACGCGGGTGTGGTTGGGGTGTCCGTTTTCTCAGTACCATCCTAAACCTGTGCCGCCCAGGTCCGGCAGCGGGTAGTGTGTGCGGTGTAGTGTAAATGCAAGGCATGCACAGCAGGTTATATCATACAGCGCTTCGTGCATAAAATAAATCATTCATCCAAACACCTCCCTGCAAAACAAGGGTTAATAATCACGCCTCCCCTTATACCTCCCATACTGCAAAAACATTTAACACCTAAAATGTTAGGGACGTACCTAGGATCCTCGCTGCCAAGCAAAAAATATTTTTTTTGAAAAGAAAAACTGGCCTAAGTCCACTAAGAGTTTTAACTCAAGTCCCCAGTGGAGTCGCCAAGCTGTCGCGACCTAAAGTTTTTCTCTTAGGCTAATGGATTATTAGGACTAAACCTAACTCGGGCCCTCCCAAGCCCTACCAATTCGCAACTTAGGGTTTAAGTTCTTAACATGCAAATGTTTTCATGCTCGGAGTCGCCACTAATCTATTTGTGGTAGGTCGATTAGAAACCTAAATAAAACATAGGGAGATATGTTTTATTCCTACGAACCAGAGATTCTAAGCCCGGGGACTTGATTACGCTAGATCTAGTCTAACGCCCTTTCGGTACCTTTTCTTTTCAAAAATATTTTGGCAAGCAATCTGGATCCATTTTAACTTAGTCACTAACATGTGAGGTGTTCATGCGGGTGCGCAAACCATCAATTTAACACCCAGGAAAGCATTGAATAAATTGCAAGTTTGGGAGAATTACTTACCTCGAATCAACGTAAGCATCTGCATGGTTAGCTAGAAAATCACATCAACCATCCTAATATGATTTCTAATTAACAAAAGTTCACTCGATATTTTTGGATTTTTGCTTATTTGAATGAAAGCTAATCTACATGCAATGACGTGCAAAAATGACATGCAAGTAATGCAACCTAGCATGCAAACTATATGTCATGCGACGACGTGACCTAATTCTGATGACGGGCAAATGATTTATTTTTGGTATTTTCTGACGAAATTCGGAATAAAAATATGCCTAAATTAACATGCAACCTATGATGACTTAACATATCCTAACATGACTTATTTTTGAGGTTTTTGTTAAAATTCGAAATAATAAATTACCTAAATTAAGAATGCAATCTATCCTAATCTACCATAAAACAATTCATTCTTTTTTTTTGATTTTCATGCAAATTCGGAATTAAAAAAATAACCTAAATAATCTATTAAGATTAGAAAATTACTTAATTTAAATTAGGAAATAGATTATCTCAAGTCCTAATTTAAATTAAATAATTACTCTATCATCTAGGTATATTTAGGATTCCTAAACATGCAAAACTCAAATTCAAATCCTAACTGATATTTTTTGAATTTTCTTTTTTTATTTGAAAAGGGAAAACAATTTAAACAAAGATGGCATCCACATTTAAAACAACCACGCGATCCACAAGATTCGTTTCAAACTCGGATTAGGCACAAAAATCGAACTATCAGTCATATCTATAGGGTCATAGATATTGACAGAAAGTCGATCATTCAAATTTGGAAAGCAGATAAAAATCATTATCGTACCCAAGTGATTATGGATAGGATAATGATTTTCCGTATCGCCACGTATCATACCTTAGGGATAAGGTCGGATAGTTGTCCAGATACGTTGCTGAATTAGGAAAGATTCCTAATTTTGAATATTTTCAAATATTACGAACAAGGCAAACATTATCCTAAGATATCTAGCAATCCACGCAATATTCACAGAATATTCAAACATCCAAAAATTAAGAAACGAAATATTCTAAAAATATTGGATAATGTTCAATTACCTAATTTGCGGATAATTTCCAAATTCGAACTTGCGGATCGGGATGAGCGGCGAACGGTGGATTCGGCGGCGCGGTGTCGGGATGACGGCGGCTCGCGGTGGTGCTCGTGAGGACGCAGCTCCGGGGCGGGCGCGGCAGTGGGCGCGGGAGCGGGCGCGGCAGCGGGCGCGGGCGCGGCAGCGGGCGCGGGAGCGGGCGCGGCAGCGGGCGCGGGCGCGGGCGCGGGAGCGGGCGCGGCAGCGGGCGCGTCGCGCGATGTCTTCCTCCTCTCTCTCTCTTTCTCACTCTCACCCTCTGAAAATTCTGATCTGAAAATTGTCAGTCCCCAAAAATTCTGACCTAATAATGTATATATAGTATTAATCTAGGTCAATTAGATGGGCTTTCTAGTCCTAATGGGCTTAGACTTGGGCTTTAATTTAAATGGGCTGAATTAATTAATGATAATGGGCTGAATTAAGTTCAAATTAAAACAACCGAGCCCATTTGACTTGTAATTCCCGGCCCTTGCATTACAAGCGAGCCGAGTCCCATTCAATGAAATTTAAGCTCGTTCGTCACCGCCAGTCCGATGCAAAATACAATTAATCTAAAATGAATTTAAACTATATGTTATGCAATTTAAATATTTTTTGTTTAGGGGTTAAAAATTTAATCCCTAATTTTCTATGCAAATTACACTAAATGGTTGCTAAAATTTAGGTGTCAACACATCGAAATTCGGGCTGTTACATTTTTTGCCTGAGTAGATTAAATCTGGCCTTCATAAGTGTAGACAACGTCTATAATAGTTTTTGTGTATGTCTAGAAGTTCAAGCAGTACATGTGTGTTGACACCTAAATTTTGACGCATCATTTAGTGTAATTTGCATAGAAAATTAGGGATTAAATTTTTAATCCCTAAACAAAAATATTTAAATTGCATAACATATAGTTTAAATTCATTGCATTTTTGCATCGGACTGGCGGTGACGAACGAGCTTAAATTTCATTGAATGGGACTCGGCTCGCTTGTAATGCAAGGACCGGGAATTACAAGTCAAACGGGCTCGGTTGTTTTAATTTGAACTTAATTCAGCCCATTGTCATTAATTAATTCAGCCCATTATCATTAATTAATTCAGCCCATTTAAATTAAAGCCCAAGCCTAAGCCCATTAGGACTAGAAAGCCCATCTAATTGACCTAGATTAATACTATATATACATTCATTAGGTCAGAATTTTAGAGGGGGACACACAATTTTCAGATCAGAAAATTTTTAGAGTGTGAGAGTGAGAAAGAGAGAGAGAGGAGGAAGACATCGCGCGCCGCGCCCGCTGCCGCGCCCGCTGCCGCGCCCGCTCCCGCGCCCGCTGCCGCGCCCGCTGCCGCGCCCGCTCCCGCGCCCGCGCCCGCTCCCGCGCCCGCCGCCGCGCCCGCGCCCGCGCCCGCCGCCGCGCCTGCCGCCGCCGCCTCCCGCCGACGCCGTTGCTGCCGTGCGACGTCGCTGCTGCTGCTTCCTGCTGCCGCGTGCTGCCGCCTCTCCCGCCGACGCCGCGCCTCACGCCGACGCTGCTGCTGCCGCCGCTTCCTGCCGGGCCTGCTGCCGCCGCTCCCCACCGCGGCTGCTGCCGTTGCTCCCTGCCGTGCCGCCGTTGCCTCACACCGCGCGCCTTCGTCGCTCCTCCCGTTGCCGCGTATCGTTGCTGCTGTCGCTCCTCCGTCGCCACCTGCTGCTGCCGCTGCTGTTCCGTCGCCGAGCATCACCGCCTGCTGCCGGTGAAGTCGCTGCCGCGACACCGCCGCACGCTGCTGCGACGCTGCTCCTCCCTGCCGCCGCCGCGCCCGCTGCCGCGCCCGCTGCCGAGCGTTGCTGCCTCCTCACGCCGTCGCCGCCGCTGCTGCTTGCTGCTGCCGCCTCACGCCGACGCCGCTGCTGCCGCCGCTTCCGAACGATCACGCCGTTGCCCCGCCGTCATCCCGACACCGCGCCGCCGAATCCACCGTTCGCCGCTCATCCCGATCCGCAAGTTCGAATTTGGAAATTATCTGCAAATTAGGTAATTGAACATTATCCAATATTTTTAGAATATTTCGTTTCTTAATTTTTGGATGTTTGAATATTCTGTGAATATTGCGTGGATTGCTAGATATCTTAGGATAATATTTGCCTTGTTCGCAATATTTGAAAATATTCAAAATTAGGAATCTTTCCTAATTCAGCAACGTATCTGGACAACTATCCGACCTTATCCCTAAGGTATGATACGTGGCGATACGGAAAATCATTATCCTATCCATAATCACTTGGGTACGATAATGATTTTTATCTGCTTTCCAAATTTGAATGATCGACTTTCTGTCAATATCTATGACCCTATAGATATGACTGATAGTTCGATTTTTGTGCCTAATCCGAGTTTGAAACGAATCTTGTGGATCGCGTGGTTGTTTTAAATGTGGATGCCATCTTTGTTTAAATTGTTTTTCCTTTTCAAATAAAAAAGAAAATTCAAAAAATATCAGTTAGGATTTGAATTTGAATTTTGCATGTTTAGGAATCCTAAATATACCTAGATGATAGAGTAATTATTTAATTTAAATTAGGACTTGAGAAAATCTATTTCCTAGTTTAAATTAAGTAATTTTCTAATCTTAATAGATTATTTAGGTTATTTTTTTATTCCGAATTTTCATGAAAATCCCAAAAAAGAATGAATTGTTTTATGGTAGATTAGGATAGATTGCATTCTTAATTTAGGTATTTTATTATTTCGAATTTTAACAAAAACCTCAAAAATAAGTCATGTTAGGATATGTTAAGTCATCATAGGTTGCATGTTAATTTAGGCATATTTTCATTCCGAATTTCGTCAGAAAATACCAAAAATAAATCATTTGCCCGTCATCAGAATTAGGTCACGTTGTCGCATGACATATAGTTTGCATGCTAGGTTGCATTACTTGCATGTCATTTTTGCACGTCATTGCATGTAGATTAGCTTTCATTCAAATAAGCAAAAATCCAAAAATATCGAGTGAACTTTTGTTAATTAGAAATCATATTAGGATGGTTGATGTGATTTTCTAGCTAACCATGCAGATGCTTACGTTGATTCGAGGTAAGTAATTCTCCCAATCTTGCAATTTATTTAATGCTTTCTTGGGTGTTAAATTGGTGGTTTGCGCACCCGCATGAACACCTCACATGTTAGTGACTAAGTTAAAATGGATCCAAATTGCTTGCCAAAACATTTTTGAAAAGAAAAGGTACCGAAAGGGCGTTAGACTAGATCTAGCGTAATCAAGTCCCCGGGCTTAGAATCTCTGGTTCGTAGGAATAAAACATATCTCTCTATGTTTTATTTAGGTTTCTAATCGACCTACCGCAAATAGATTAGTGGCGACTCCGAGCATGAAAACATTTGCATGTTAAAAACTTAAACCCTAAGTTGCGAATTGGTAGGGCTTGGGAGGGCCCGAGTTAGGCTTAGTCCTAATAATCCATTAGCCTGAGAGGAAATTTTAGGTCGCGACAGCTTGGCGACTCCGCTGGGGATTCGAGGGCGGGCAAGGCTGACCTCGCCAGTTGTTGACGAGGTCAGCCTCGCCCAACAACGGCGAGGTTGGCCTCGCCAGCGGGGCCAACCTTGTTGGCCCTTGCCTCTGGCCGGTCGCCGGACCGGCGATCGGCCAGAGGTTGAAGATGAAGGAAAAAATAAAGGAAAAGGAAATGAAAAAGAAAAGAAAAGAAAAAATAAAAAAAATTCGAAAAAAATAAAAAATAATATTAAAAAATTAGTTCGGGATAAAATTATCGTAGGTGTACCAGTTTGGGGTTTTTGATGGTCAAAAAAATAGTTCGGGGTAAAATTATCACAGGTGTACCAGTTTGAGATTTCTTGTGATAAAAAAATAATTTTGGATAAATTGATTACATGTGTATCAGTTTGAGATTTTTCGTAATATTAATCCTTTAAAAAAATATTATTTTTATCTTATCCCGTTCGCGAAGGTATATTTTGGTTCGCACACAACATCGTAGAATGCACTATCTGTAAACGGTCTGTGGACTCCGGAACTCATGGTCATCATTGTTTGATTGATAATCTACCCTGTCAAAAATCCATCCGAGTGTTCAGACTTTTACTGCACTCTTTTTCAAGTGTGCTGCAGTCTGGGTTGCATAAGCCCTTTGGTTACATCAGTATCTAGGTTTTCACTTCTATGGTCACTTTAGACATTTACGCGAGCCAACTCATTTTGGCATTTTGAGATTAAGTTAGAAGAGAAAATCTTGGATATAGTTGTCTGCGCTCGTATATTTGTTCTTCCATTGTCTTTTCTGAATGTTATGGCTGCCATATGGAACCTGCATATAATATTTATATAGCACTTCTAGGATGCAACTGTAAGATCCGGCTTTTTAAATATTGCATGATGATGCCAAACTGTTACTACCGTATTAAAAAAAGTACTGTGATTATGACGTAGCTAGCAGGGATCACTTAGAGAGGGGTGAATAAGTAATCTAAAACTTTTGATAATTTTTAAAGCGGAAATAAATGATCAAGATTAAAGTCCGAAAGACATTCAGATTCGAAGCAGACTTTATAGACAATGTGCTAGTGTGCAGTATAAAAGATAAAATAAGAGTTTAGGGATAGAGAAACTGCATACAAGAAATTATAGTGGTTTGGCTTATATCAAGCCTACGTCCACTCTCCCACGCTAACAACTCACCACCTGAATTTCACTATGTGATAAAAAAAGATTATAAGTTTTAAGTGATATCACTCGGTGAATGATAAAACTCTCTATTTCACACAATCACTTTTACAAAAATGTCCCTAAAGATCTCAGTGTTTTGCTCAAGACAGATAAGTAGCAGAATCGGAGTATGCTTAGACTTTGGACTTGTTGATTCTTTATTTCGTTCAGTGCCTTTTGCTCCTCGTTGATCTCCTTTTATACTCCTCCACTTCCAAACTAGCCGTTGGACAGTCTTTAAAGGATTATCTTCCAATTTTCACCTTGGATATGTAACAGTTTGAATTTTCGATCCTTTTCCCTGGATTTAGGAAATGAATTTGACCAATGCATTATAGCGAGATCTTACCCGGAACAGCGCATTCACGGGATGCTAACCTTACGGGTAAGGCCGTTACGGGATTGAGTTCGCACGATCAAAGAACTCGATCTTGGTTTGACCTTCGACCATAAAAATTGACGAGGGAATGTTTTGGGCCAACCGAGATCGATCTATCTGATTGATCGTGTCCAAAGGGAACTAGTGACATACCCTCGCAATTATATGACAATCGAGGTCGCCTTGGCTCGAGCAAACTTAAACGTGATTTGACCTAGTGTCTGTCACGGGTCGAGAGCGCGTAATTCCAGAGAGCCACCCGATAGTCAGAGATAAGCTAAAGTCGCGATTGGTCGATTCTAGTCATTTCTTGGAATTCGGGCCCAGGAATCGAGAATTTTGAAAGTGAAAATTTTGGACGTCGATGACGTTTTTGGCTTGGCTAACCTGGGGGCCACCCATTTCTGCAAAAAAATGGATTTCGGTTCGGGACCGGAAAAGTTACCATTTTGCCCCTCTAGTCACCGATGTCGATTTTGAGGCCGTATGAGATTATTTTTCGCGGCCGATGTCATTTTAGGGTGGCCACACATATTTGGAGTGATGACGGTCAAAAATTGAAATTTTGGCTCGGAAGTGAAAAATAATATTATTTTATTCCCACGACTTTGCAGTCGATTTTCGAGGGCTTAAGAAGCTATTTTCACGATTCCGATGCCATATTATGTTGGCCACACATATTTAGAGTTGATTTGGACAAAAATTGGAATTTCGCCCCGGGACCGGAAAAATGACCATTTTGCCCCTGGGCAGTTTCAGTTCCGAATTTTGGGAAATTTTTGGGATTATTAATAATGGATTTTCAGCTGTATTATTGGACCTTGGACACTTTTACCCCTTAATTATTGAATAGGATTGAACGAGGGCCGTTGGATTAGGGGTATTTTGGTCAAAACTCACGGATCGCGACACGTGGCGCCCACTAGCCATCATATTTGACCAGTTGACCTCCTCTCTCTCTCCTCCTCCCCTCATTCAGCCAACTTCCCCGAACTCTCTCTCTCTCTCTCTCTCTCTCTCTCTCTCTCTCTTCATCTTCGTTTCCTCCCATCACCGTTGCTGCTGCTGCTGCTGCTGTTCCGCCTGTTTCAGCCACCCATCCAGCCCATTCGTCTCGCCTTTCTTAGGTAAGTGACTTCCCCAATCGATACCTAGGATCTCGGGTATTGCTAGGCTCGTTTAGGGTTCGATTTAGGTGATTTTTGTGGCTGTTTTGGACTGATATAGTGGCTGGTGGTTTGGGTGGTTGTGGACTGATTTGGAGACTGAAAATATGAGGTTTGGGAGGTTCGGATAGGGCCGTGATGATACGGAACGATTACAGTTTGAATTCGTGTGATTTGGTGTGATTTTCGGATTTGTGACTACTGTACCTGTTGGGTTTGCTATTTTTGTAGAGAATTTTGTGAGTCGAATTTGAAGAAGTTTTCTTCATGAAAGTTTTTCCCAACATCTTGAACTATAATGTTAATTTGGGAATTTTTGGAAATCATTTGATGCCATTCAGAAGTCCATCTTTGGACCGAAATAAAACTGCCCTATTTACTGTTCACCCGACCTTCGGGTCTATTCGAATTTTTATAAATTTTTGCAGGCCTATTATCAAAATACTTCCTTCATAAAAGTTGTTGGGGGACATTCGTGGCTATAACATATAAAAATTTCAAAACTTTTCAAGGTGATTTGGGTGTTGAAATAAATGTATTTTGAGGACAAAACAGTCTGTTTGAGCGAACTGATTTTGGTCTGACTTCGAGGGACAAAAAGGCATGGTTGTAGATTGAACCGGATTTCGTGTTCTTCATAAGAAATGTTAATCAAGATGTGTTTTATGATATATCCAAATTTTAGAATTTTTGGAGTTCGTTTACTATTTATTTTGATGAGATTTCGGTCACTGTGTAAACTGCCCAGATTTACCCTGATGCTATGAATTGAATTGTGTACGTGGTTGTGTGATTTGTGATTGTGGGCTGATTTGGATTGTGCTTGGGCCGAATGTGATGTGGTGCTGTGCTGTGTGTATGTGGCCGTGAGGTGTAGGGGCGTGGTCGTGTGAATATGCATTGAATTCGCGTGCCAAGAATGTGTGATTGGGTGACGTGTTCGTGTGACAAGAATGTGAAATTACGAAATGTGTGTGTGAGGTGTGTATGTTTGGCCGTGCGTTTGTTGGCCGTGTGTAAGTGTGGTTTGAGTGGAACGAGGATACGGAAATGTGGAATTGATTGGAAAGGATCCGTCCTGAGACGTGTACGTTTGCGCGGGATGATGTCGTCCCTGATGAGGTGACGATGCCCGGCCTGATGGGGTGATGATGCCTGACGTGGTCAGAAGACCGTTGGCCTGATGCGTTTTACGCGGGTGCGGTAGAAGGAAAGTATGTGTAGGATTTCGTCCTAAGGCGTGTTCGTTTACGCGGGACGATGCTGTCCCTGACGAGGTGACGATGCCCGACCTGACGAGGTGTTGATGCCTGACGAGGTCAGAAGACCGTTGGCCTGATGCGTTTTACGCGGGCGCGGTAGTGGTGGAAGAGTTGAGAATGAGCAGAAATTGGCTTGAGGTGCGAGGTTTGAGAAAGTGACGTATGGTGCGAGTTAGTGTGCGAGTGTATTTGTATCGCGTGATGTGATGCTTAATTATGGGGTAGAAACTACTAGGCACGGTATGGGATGTGCCCAAGTGGTTTCTGTCTTATAATTGAGGCACGCACGCGTCTGTGATGCATTTCTGTGGCATACTGGCCGTGTGGTTGACTAACGTGCAGGGACGTGCATGGTGGATTCTAGGTAGGGTTGCGTGTGGTTGCTAGTTTGGTTGATTGTTGTGTGTTATGCATGTTTCGTCTGGCGGTACGTGAGTGCCTACGTGGGGTTTGGGGTTATACACTTATTGAGATTCGTCTCATAGTTGTATAATCCAACATTTTAGACCCCTAATCATAAACCCGGGAAGTCCACCTCTTCTTTTTGGAAGTCCGGGGAGCTGCCTTTGATGCCCAGTGGAGTTGCAGGCGATGCCCAAGAATTCTTTCGGAGGATCGAGCCGAGGAAACAGGAGCGGATTAGAAAGCAAGGCGATCCTTAGGTTTTCCCTAGGGCATTTAGGGGTTGTATAAGTTGGGTTGATCTATAGTAAAGTTAGGTTAACCAGATCCCTGATCTTTTATTTTATCGGTGGTTGTGGATGCTTAAGTGTTAATTACGTTTGTAATACAATATTCGTGTATTTGGTGTTGTATGATTATGCTGTTATTGTTGTTTGATTGTTCTGATGTTCTACCCCGTTGTCGTCATCTTTTTGTCCGGGGTTTTTATATTCGCTTCCGCATGTGGCTCTGATGTTTGGGTTGGGTCGGCGATGTTCCTGGGACGTCGCACAAATTCGACCTATAGCGAGATGTCGCGAGCTCGATGGGGTTCGGGGCGTGACAGGATAGATTTGTATGAAATTGATTGAGTAGCCATTGGTTGATAAAATCCGAATCTCGCTGAATCTAATCGCCCATACAACCAGAATTTTGGTTTGCATAAGTAAAGCTATATCTGTTGTGATATATATTTGCCATAATGTTTGATTGTCAATCAATTATAGCCTTAGATCGAGTCAATCAAAACTTTCTTTCTGTGAAATTCACACCAAATCACTAGCCATTATGTTTCGTTCTAATAATTTCTGCGTCTGAATAACTTTTGATTCTTGCTTTACATTCAGAACTTAAGTCGGTGTGGGTCTTCAGTAAGGTATGAGCCTTTCATAAGTAAGGTCTGAAGTTCTTTGTCTACTTAAAATAAAGTATGAATGACTTTTATGGTAGAGTTTGAACTTCTCGTTCTGAATCCCGTAAAGTCCGAAGTCTTCCTTCTGAACCTCATAAAGTCTGAGGTCTTCTAGAAAGTTTAGTTTTCTTAAAGTATTAATGTTGCCACTTCTAGAATACATCTACTTGGATCAAAATACTTTAGAGTATATCAGATTTACAAGATTAACATAGATAATTTTGTCAACATTAAAATCTATTAGGAGATTTCCTCAACAATCTCCCTCTTTTTGATGGTGACAAAACTTCCAAGCAGATTAAAAAGATTTTAAATAGATTTGAGAATAAAGTGAGCATATGTATCTATGAAGCACATAAGGCACAGATAATAAATATAAGTACAAATTTTTAAGGTCTGTGTCCTTTTCCTTTCTTCGAGTACATCCAATAATCCTGCATGATTAAAACAAGTTATCTCTGCATATTAAGTAATATCAACCTGCATCTTTGTAATTTACAGATATTTTCCCCTCATTTTGTCATCAGCAAAAATAGATAATTAAAGCATTAAACTAAATAAATCAACCATGTCAATCACAGAAATAACAATTCATGTCAAAGACTAAATTACATATCCAGTTCAAAATGCAAGGTTTGAAAGAATAAGGGAGTTGAAGCAGGCTATTTCTTTGTTGGGGTTCGAACAAGTTGGAATTCTCTAGGATTTGAATAGCTTCTTCAATCTTGCTAGAGCATTGACCAACAGCTTTCTCCATGTTGGATGAACACTGAGCAACTGCTTTCTCAATATCTGCCTTATTTGTTCTGCATGAAGATGAATATTCTGATTGTTTTCCTCAGCAATTACCTTAAGATTCTTCATGCCTTCTTCAATAACTGATTGTTTTTCTTTGATTTCCAGCAGAAGTGAGAAAATGGTCATGTCTTTTGAAATCTATCCTTGGACATTTTCATGTGTAGTTTGTTCAAACTCAACCCCTTTCTCGATCTGTATCTCCCCTTAAATATCTGCATATTCTGCAGCATCATTATCTTCCATTGTATGTTCAAGATGTTGGAGTCAAGATCGACCTTCATTTGTCTCCATTGGAATATTGCCTTGTTCCCGTTGCTTCAAACCTGATCCTTCTGGTCCTGGTTCTGAAGCCTTTGCAACAGGTTCTGAATCTGCCATTCTTGTAGCAGACTCTGGAACTTTTTTCTCTTTCTCTGTGATCTCAACATCTTGTCCTTCATCTATTTCATCCTCTTCATCTCTGAGGAGGTTATTTCTTCTCTTTTTGTACACTTGAAAAGGAGTTGGTGAGACAGTTGGCTCCTTTGCTTTCTCCTTTTCTTCTCTTCCTCTTTCTTCTCTTCTTCCGATAGGTTGTACTTTTGACTTTTCAGCAATCTTTCCTTTGGCTTTGCTTTCAGCAATCTCCCTTTCCTTTCTTACATCATATTACTTGAGATTCATCTTAGCAATCATTTCCTCCCCCAACATATGTCAGAGGAACAAAAGTTTTGCACAGTTCATCAGGAATTTGAATGTTTAGATAAATGAAAATCCTGTTGATCAGTGCACCATAAGGAAGTTTTCCCTTATCCTTCAACAATGTTATGTACATATAAAGAATTATAACGTGAGGGAGAAAAAATGGAACCTTATTCAAGATTGCCCAGATCATCTTCACTTCAAATTTAGACAGGTCTGTCTTAGATGATATTTTGGGCCTTAAGCAATTTATGATGATCTTATGTAAGATCATTATTTTCTTCGTCAGATCAGAATAAGATATGTGCCTTTTGGAACCTCTGGAGAAATTTGGATTTTCGAGGTTGCCTTGAAAGCTTCTTTTGCACTAACTTCAATTGGAATAAATTGGGATCGTTTTACTCCAATAATATCAGCCTATCTATCAGCTTTCAAATTATACTTCTTATCACCCACTATAAATTGAATCCAGTTAGGAGACAAAATGAATAAATTGGAGTAGAAATAGACAGTCAGTTCAGCATATACATGGGTAGACTGAAGACAATATTCCTGCATACTCAACTTTTCAAAGTGTTGTCTCACCATAATACCAACACTTTCCAGATAGTCAAAATCAACGCTTTTGTGGTTCATAATTCCATTGGACAACAAAAGTTTGTGATGCTCTCGGTGCATTTAATTTCTGAACAGATTTCCATTTCCTTTTACTCCAGAAGCGATTCCTATCCTCATCTCAAAATTGTTGAAAAGTCTTGCATCATCATCCTCCTTTATCTTTTCAACCTTAGATTCTGAGCCACTCTTGGATTTAGGGCTTGCAAAAGCAGGTTTCTTTGAAATAGGATTGGATGATTCTCCCACATTTTGTTTACCTTTCCTTGATATATTTGTTAACATTCAAATTTTGTCTAATCATTTAGGGTTTTATCGCATAGAAAATTAGGGTTTAATTTTTAATCCCTAAACCGAAATATTTTCATTGAAATTGCAAGGCATATGGACATTAGGTGCATTTACATTAATAGGGTCTATTAGAACATATTCGTTAAAATTTTTTTAATTAAATTTGAAAAATTATTTTAAAAAAGGGGTTTTTCGGGCCAGGTCAGTCGGCCCATTCTTTTTCTTTCCTTTTTTTTATTTTTCGCGCGGGTTAGCCCTTTGCCCCTAGGCTCGGTCCGCTCACTGTTCACCATCCCCCCAGTTTGCTCAACGCTTCTGAGCGTACAGAGGGAGATGGAACAGACACAAGAGGAAGCAAAGAGGCAGAAGTTAGAGCAAAAGCCAGAGGCGCTGGTGCCAGACCAATGTGATCCTTGAGTCGGGATCAGGTTGGCCACGGCAACTGGCGATGGTAGGAAGCCATGCGCGTCTGCCGTGGCCCTTAAAGCCGAGTGGAACCGAGGAGAGAGGGAGAACCGAGGGAGAGAGATCGGAGGGAGAGAGTGAGATCGAGAGCATCGAAGAGCGAGATCATAGGGTGAACGGTCTCCTTTCGGTGACCGCCATGCCTCAACCGTGGTCGGCGAAGCTTCGGCGAGCCCTTTTCCTCACAGTAGGTCCCGGCTCGACCTCTCGTCGGATTTTATTTTGCTTGATTCGAGGTCAATTTCTCGAGGATTCCGGCTCAGAAGCATGAGAGGCGACTGAACGTAGTTCGATCTATCGCGTCCGCCTCCATTTGCCGTCATCGAGCCGGATTGGGAGTGCCGCAAACGACCGCCCCTCCTTCCACTGTTTTTATTGCATCCCTTGTTTCTCGAGCTCACTGGCCGAAGCTCGCGACCGTCCGGGTTGCACAAGTTTCGCCCCATGAAGCTTCGTGCTTGCTCTCGCTTCTCTGTGTGTCTTGTGTCAGTGATTTCTGTTCGTTTTGAGCCTCGATCGAACGTAAAATCTCTCATTTTTGTCGCGCGCTTCAACTGTTTGACATTATGCCTGAACCGAATTTCTTGAGTTTGTCTTTGTCTAGTTGCATTTTTGGAATGACTAACTTGTGTGGTTATCCTTTGGCCGGTGTTCGGGGTCGTTGGTGCTAGGGCCGATCGAGGTAGGCACGATGGTGTGTGACGAGGGCTAAGGAGGCTCATAGGTCGAGCGGCGGTCTGGGCATGATCACGGGAGGAAATGGCCAGTCAATCCACCGTCGGGATCTGGTTGGTCAGTGGCCGGCCAGCTCCTCATTGAGGCTTAGACAGTCCCGGTCGAGCGCCGGTTGCCGCGGTGGAGATGCGAACGGTGAAAGCCAATCCCTCGTCGGGATCTGGTTGGTTTGTGACTGGCTAGCCCCTCGTCGGGGCTTGGACAGTCCTAGTTAGTCGCTGTGGCGGTGATGTGGCTGGTCCGGCAAGTCAGGTTGGCGGGTGGCGGCCGGGGACAGGCTCGGCCGTGGGGCTGAGTTTCGTGGCCATGGAGGTTGGTGCGAGTCGGGTTAGCGGCTGCAACTTGGGTCAGGCATGCGGGTCGTAACAAGGTAGGGTTTGGTTCTAGGGCTTCGTTTGAATGGGCCGGGATAGGTAGTGGGCCGGTGTATTTTAGGTTTTGGGGCTTTACTTTCTGTTGGGCTCTAGGCTGTTGTTCTTTGTTTAAAAAAAAATTTCGGGCTAGGCCCTCGCCTTTTTTTTTTAAAAAAAAATTGCCAAACCGAGCACAATAAATGAGCCCGATTAGGTTATGGACCTGGGCCGCCGCGCCCAGGTCAATCCCGATTCGGGCCAAATGTGGAGATCCGACCCGGGTCCATTTTTATATTATTTTAAATATTAAAAATATTTTTTAAAAAATATTTAAAAAAATTTCGAAAATCAAAAAAATATTATTTGGGCTTTGGAATTGGCTTTCTTGCCCCTTTTGTGTGATTAGAGTCATGTTTGATTGCACGTTGCTCAATTCACACACTTGTTGATTATGCATGTTAGGTTTATATATTCATTATTGCTTCCCTTAGCTTGGTTAGGGATGGAATTTTGAGATTCTCAATTAGTGTGAACATGTTAGGCGGTGATTGAATAAGGTTAGGTACCAAAAGGGCATTAGTTGGTCAATAGGTGTAATTAAGTCTCCGTATCCATTGAATCTCTGGTTCGTATAAGTGAAACATTTCTCCCGTGTTTTAGTTGGGTATCTAATCAACCCACTAAAAATCAATTAGTGGCAACTCCTAGATGAAATTGATTTGTATGTTAATAATTTAAACATTAAGTCGCGAGTTAGTATGGGCTTGGGAGAACCCGAGCTAGGTTTAGACTTAGCAATCTATTAGCCGAACCACTTAGGCGACGGTAGACATGGCCACGGTTCAGGAACCGCCGGTTCCGGCTCGTGGCCATATATGAACCGAAACCGGAACCGCCCCTAGTGGTTCCGGTTCTGGTTCCTATCAATTCCGGTTCCGGTTCATAATTTAAAATTTTAAAAAATAAATTATGAAATAAAAAAATAATGAATTATGAAATTATGAAATAATGAATTATTCAATATAAATTGTAATCAAATTTGGGGACAAAAAGAGAGGAAGAGGGGGCTTGAACTTAATAAATTATCATTAAGTGCCTTACAATTCGTTACAATGATCTATAAAAAAAAAGGAGCACAATATATACGCCCGAAAATGACCCCAAAACCTAAGCCTATATGAACCCCCGCATTTCGTGCGCAGGGGTCACATGTCGTCGGATTATACTTCGGTTTCCCTAAGCTCACATGGGCATGCCCGGTATAAGAAATAAGGGTCCCCGAAATATTTGCCCACTCCAATAGTTCTTTTACCCTTAGTCGTCTCGACCCGTTCTGGTAGCGGTACCGGTACCGGTACCGGTGATATCTCCATCGTTAAAGAATTCGGATTCATTATTCTGATCTATCTCTTATTGTTGGTATTAAGCCTTCGTCCAATCATCAGCACAAGCTTGAGCCTCCACTAATTCTAGAGCTAATCTTGAACGATGTTCGTCTAAAATATTACCTCCGGCACTGAATGCTTGTACAACCTCAACTATGGAACAAGGGGTTGCAAAATTTTGTTTTGCAAGAAGAGAAAAGATTGGGTATTGGCTTGTGTACCCCTTCCACTAATCCAAAATTAAAAAATCTGTACTACCTTCGGATTCAATAAACTCAAAGGAAACGGTTAGATAAATCTCTCATTCAGAAATATTTCCTATTACTCCATTTTATTTTTTTTTGTCTATGTAATAAAAGTTGGTACCCTCTACTAATTTTAACTGTACTCTCACTTTGTGTCTCGGTAGATTGAGAAGATCCAATATCACCTAAATTATATTTAGTATAAAATTCATTATATAATTCTATTACTACGTTTTTAACCTCACTTAGTATGGTTGTAACATTTACCATATCATAATGTAAACATTGATAATACATATGCAAATAATCACTTAAACCATCTAATTTGCAATGCGGATAAAAAACACAAGCAACTAAATAAATAATGTGAATTTCGCTATAATAATGTAGCCACTTCATTTTCATTGTTACTATAGTATGTTGTAATTCAACATCATTTTTATATTCCTCAAAAACTCCGACAATATTAATACACTCTAGTAAAAATAAATGCGTAGTAGGATAATATATACCGGACAAAGTATAAGTTGCATCATTAAAAACCTTTAAAATATCTAATTTTTTTTTGGAAATACCCCACTCTTGTGGGTATAAATTAATCTGAGGTATATTATTAGAAATGAATGCACATAATAAATCTTTATATTCATAAGATTCACTAAGCAAGTGGAAAGTAAAATTCTAACGAGTTGGAACATCTCTTGGAAATCTTTTTGGCTTTTTGTCATTTTCTCTACAAAATCTACCCTATTCTTTCATTTTTTGGGAATGTTTCTATAAAAATTGAATCGCCGTTTTTATTGATTTAAGAAAAATATCAAGAGTTTTCAAACCATCTTGTACACATAAATTTAAAACATGACAAACACATCTAACGTGAAAAAATTTTCTGCCAAAAGCGGGTTTACAAATATTTTCTAAATATGCAATTGAAGCGGTATTTGCCGCGGTATTATCAAAACCAATTGAAAAAATTTTGTTAAGTAAATAATATTCTTCTAAAATTTGCCTAATTATTATATAAATATTATTTGTCATATGCTTACCATCGAAAACTCTAAATGCAATAACTCTTTTTTGAATACTCCAATCGTCATCTATCCAATGACGTGTTATGCTCATGTAAGAATGAATTTGCCAATGATCACTCCAAATATCACTACCTATATGCACGCATCCATTAAATTGCATAAAAAAGCTTTGTAAATCTTTTTTTCCATTTTTGTAAAGATCTTTAATTACTTGTTTAAGTGAATTTCTAGAAACACGTTTTGCTTGTGGAGCACATGCTTTTTGTACAAATTTATTAAAATCAAATCTTTCTCCAACATTAAATGATAAATGCTCAACGGAAAAAAAATTACCTAATTCTTCCTTATAACTTTTTTCATTAAAATGAAATAAATGAGAAGTGTTAGGATTGATGTACCCGTAAATTTATTGTTGCCTGATATCGATTCCCGCTTGGGTTGGATATTTGCTACTAAGATATCGTTTGAATGTTCCATATCCTTGTCCACCTGTATATTTATATATTTTTTCATAATATTTACAAATTATATCATACATTTTTTGATCAATATCAAACCTTTCCATTTTCGTAAAGTGATCCCAAATGTCAGAGGTAAGTTCCCACTCCACTTCCTTTGTTGTAGATATTTCGGCAAGAGGATGAAGACTTTCATGCGTCGGGACGCGCTCTACATCGGGAAAAATGTTGATTTCATCATCTTGAAAATCTGCATAATCATGAGGATAAAAAAAATGATGGGGTTCCGTCATGATATTCTTACCTTTGCCAGTTGGCACTCAATTTCCACTTGCCATTTTTCGAGTGAATTGAGAGAATTGAGCGGATTGATTGGGAGAATTAAGAGAGAATTGCGCGGATTGAGAAAATTGAGAGAATTTAAGAGAATTTGAGAGAATTTAGAGTATTGAGAAAATTTGAGAGAAGAGAATTTGAGAGAATTGAGAGTATTGAGAGAATTTAAAAGAAAAAAATGAGAAGAAAATTTAGGATAAAAAAAAGAAGCTATTTTTAATTTTTTTTTTATTTTTGCCCATTGCTAAGGCAGCTTGCAAAGGCTGCCCTGGCAATGGGCCGTAGCAGGGCCTGCAGACGTGCAGGCCCTGCTGCAGGTTTTTTTTTTAAATTTATTTATTTAAATTTTTTAATATTTTTTTTGGAACCGGCGGTTCCGGGCCGGTTTCAAAATTTCTGGAATTGGAACCGAGCTCGTAGGCCATGGGCCGGTTCCGGTTCCGAACTGCAGGCCCTATCAACGGGCCGGGCCCGGGTTTAACCGGGCCGGTTCCGGGGCCGAAACCGGCCCGTGGCCATGACTAGGCGACGGGGCTGGTTCGGGAAGGTCACAACAATATTCTCCTTCTTTTCAGGGCTAGACAGATTCTTTCTAGAATGACCAATTTCAGAATGAAACAAAGAATACATTTGCACGAGTTCTACTTCATATCGAAAACCATTGTCTATTTAACATTGATTTAACAGCGACTCAGATACATTGTTCTTCTTCAACTTTTCATAAGTCTTCCATACAAAAATAAGATCTTTGAAACGAAAGTCTGTTTTGCCGGACGGTTTTTGGGAAGATTGATGTTGAGACGCTTGAAGAGTTGCTTTTGAAGGTGCTTGCTTGTCCGATTCTGTATCAGATGAGTATGTGATCTCCATGTATTCTGCTCTTCCAATAGGCTGCGATTCTCTATTGAGAATTCTTGATGATCTTCTCTTATAAGGCATGGTGATTCTCAAAGGTTTTTTTTGTGAAGAAAGGTTTGATTTTGTGATCGAGGAGGAGCAAGGTCTGAAGTGGTTAGAGAATGAACAGTCGGGTTCCTTTTAGGGCTTTTTATAAAGGAGATGGTTTTTAGAAAGAAAACCGCTTTTGGAAGTTATAAATTGTGATCCGATTATTCAGCAATTTTGAAAAATAGACAAAGATATTTTAAGCACACTCAATCAATCAGATAATAATATTTGACAAATAAGGATGCGTACTTGATTTTCTTCCAAAAATAAAATATGAGTCTGGGTATTGCAAAAATTTCCTGCCAGAATTAAAATATGCCCGCCAAAATTTGAAATAATGTTCTTATCTTCCTTTTGGGTCTGAAAAGGGCGTTTAGACTTCGATAATTTTAGTCTGAAAAATTCCTATCTTTAAAAAATTCTTCAAGCGAAAGGATTAGTGATGCATAACTTATTACGAATAAATTCAAATGAAGATTTATCTAAAAGTTTTGTGAATATAATAGCTCATTGATTTTTAGAATCTACAAATTGAATATTCACATTACCGTTCTGGACATGATCTTTGATGAAGTGGTGTGCTTGGCTCGTGATTGAAGAATTGGATCCTTGGTCAGATTGACAGCACTTGTGTCGTTATATTTGATTGCAACACTTGATTCTTTTATTCCAAAATCTCGTAATTGTTGCTTCATCTATAGAATCTGAGCATAGCAGCTTCCCAAAGCAATATATCTGCTTCTGCTGTAGATATTGCAACCGTGCTTTATTTCTTTGAGTACCAGGATACCAACATATTTCCAAGTAATTGGCATGTTCCTATAGTACTTTTTCTGTCCATTTTACAGCCAGCTAGATCAGCATCAAAATAATCAATAAGAGTAAAATATGATCTCTTTGAATAACATAGACCTAACATTTGATAAGTTCAAATGTATTTGATTATCCTTTTTACTGTTGTGAGATATGATTCCTTTAGGTCAGATTGAAATCTAATACACACACACAAACACTAAATAGTATGTTGGGTCGAGAAGCGGTACGATATAGCAATGATCCAATCATGCTTCTATATATCTTTTGATCAACTTGTTTACCACTTTCATCCTCGTCCAATTTGGACGAATGAGACATTGGAGTGTTTATTTTCTTACTGTTCTACAGTCTAAACTTCTTCACAATCTCTTTTGCATATTTTTCTTGGCAAATGAAAGTACCATCCTTGGTCTGTTTTACTTGTAGTCCAAGAAAGAATGTCAGTTCACCCATCATGCTCATCTCGAACTCGTTTTGCATGCACTTTGAAATTTCTTACAAAGCACTTCATTAGAGGATCCAAATATAGTATCATCCACATAAATTTGAACAATTAAAAAATCTTTGCCTTCTGTCTTATTAAACAGGGTTATATCAACCTTACCTTTAATGAAGTTATTCTGCAAAAGAAAATTACTTAACTTTTCATACCAAGCACAGGGTACTTGTTTCATACCATAAAGTGCCTTTTTAAGCTTGTAAATATAGTCAAATTTTCTTGGTTATTCAAAACCAAGGGGTTGTTCTATATATACCTCTTCCTTGATTTAACCATTCAAGAATGCACTTTTCACGTCCATTTGAAATAAGTTAAAGTTATAGAAACAAGCATAAGCTAAGAGTAGCCTCATGGCTTCTAACCTCGCAATCGGTACATAGGTTTCATCATAGTCTATGCCTTCTTCTTGTGAGTAATCTTTTGCTACAAGCCTTACTTTATTTCTAGTAACTTTTCCCTTATCATCCAGCTTGTTTCTGAATACCCATATTGTTTCAATTACTGAATGATTTTTGGGTCTTGTCACAAGTTCCCATACTTAATTGATTCTGAACTGTTGAAGTTCTTCCTGCATTGTATCTATCTAGCTTTCATCTGAAAGTGCTTCATCAACCCATTTTAGTTCTATCTCAGATATCAATGCCAAGGCATTTATATTTTCCTTATGTTTGGATCGAGTTTTGATGCCATCTTCTACTTCTCCAATGATAAGATTCTTCGGATGACTGGATTTATGTTTCCATTTTTTGTTGAATCTCTCATTCTGAGTATCATTAGATTTTGAAGGTTCTGGTTGTGTGATCGATGAATTTTCCTTTCTTTCTTCAACAGGCTCAATGATCTTTGGAGATTCTTTTTGAGCTTTAGACATCTCTTGAACATTGTGAGATGGTTTAGATTCATCCTTTTGAGACTGAACATTTTTATCAAATCTCACGTTCATTGTTTCTTCCATAATCTGAGAGTTTTTGTTGAAAACTCTATATGCCTTGCTTGTTGTGGAGTATCAAAGGAAAAATCCTTCATCTACTTTCTCATCAAACTTTCCAGAGCAATCATTTGGATTTTTGAGTATAAATAATTTACAACCAAACACATTAAAATATGAAATGTTAGGTTTTCTACATTTATAAAGCTCATAGGGGGTTTTGTCAAGAATAGGTCTTAGAAAGACTTTATTAATAATATAACAGGCTGTAGAAACTGCTTCTATCCAAAAATGATAAGAAATCCTGCTTTCAATCAAAAGAGTTCTTGCCATTTCTTACAAGGAATTATTTTTCCTTTCCACAACACCATTATGTTCTGGTATATAAAGAGTAGAAATATTGTGTTGAAAGCCATTTTCCTCACAAAAATCTGAAAAATTTTGATTTTCAAATTCTCCCTCATTATTAGTTTTGATACTGGATATGATATAACCCTTTTCATTCTGAACTATTTTTGCAAATTCTGAAAAATATGAAAGGGCTTCATTTTTGGAGCTTACCTTACCAAAAAAAAAAACCCAAGTGAATCTAGTAAAATAATCAACAATAACTAAACAATACTTCTTAACACCAATATTTTGAGTTCTGGTTGGTCCAAATATATCCATATGTAGAAGCTGCAAAGCGCGATTAGTAGAAATATGATGTATAGATTTAAAAGAGCTTCTGACATGTTTCCCTAAGGTACAAGTTGTGCACAATTATGTTTTCTTGTATTTCGAACTTGGTAGACCTCAAACAAGTTTTTCATTTGAGATCTTTGAAATTTGTTTCATACTAATGTGCCTAATCTTCTATGCCATAGGTTTTCATCTTCCTTGATAGAAATTAAGCATTGAGTAGAATCATAATTTACATCTAAAAGATAGATATTACCATGTCTTCGTCTTGTGAAGGTTTGAGAACAATCTTTGCTAGAGCCAGAATAGATGTTTCTTGGAAGCTTATTTTAAAGATTGTATCACATAGTTGACTTATGCTGATCATATTGTAATTGAGACTTTTTACCAATGAAACATCATTGATAGTAAGTCCTCCAATCTCAACGGTTCCTTTTCCAACAATTTTTCCTTTGTTATTTCCTTCAAAGGAAACACTTCCACCATTCAAGCTTTGAAATTTGATAAACATGCTTAGATCTCCTGTCATATGTCTTGAGCAGCCACTGTCCAAGTACCATTTTCTTTTTCTCTTGCTGGTGCATAGGCTGTTTTTGCAAAGTTTCTTAGAATTGGTCTCCAAACCTTAGGACATTTATTCTCAAAGTACCATGGATCTCCACATTTTGAGTACTTAAGTGCACTTCGACCACCAAGTTTTTCAAAATTCCTTTGAAAATGATTTTTGTAAGCTTGTCTAGGAAGTCTTTACCTTAATCTCTCATTGACTTTTGGAAAATTAATTAAATGATCACTTTCCTTAACAAAACTGAGACTTGATTTGTTATAATAAGGGATTTGTATAGAAAGAATAAGTTCCAGCATTTTTGAACCATTTGAAAATTTGGAAGTGATATTAGAAAACTTCCTTTTTAAAACATAATTTTCCTTGATAGGTAAATCTCGATTTTCCTTGATTCGATGAAATTCTTTTTGCAGAAAATCGATTTTGTCCTTTTGAGAAATATCCTGTTGCCTCAGCACTGAATTTTCCTTTTTCAATTCGGAGATTCTCTTAAGAGCAGCCTTAAATTTAGAGCATAATTCATCAATATAATTTGACACTTCAATTGAAATTTCAGGATACTTTACCTTGATTTCAACTCCAGTATCAGAATTTGAGTCTGAGTTTGAGTCTGATTTGGCCATCAAATAGAAGTTTGAGATATCTTCATCACTGTCTTCACATTCTGTGTCATTCCAAGTTTCTGCTTTCAAGGCTTTCTTTGCCTTTTCAAATTTGCTTTTCTTCAGGAGTGAATATTTTGGTTTGATGTGTCCACGCTTCTTGCAATGGAAACAAATTACTTCCTTTGATTTATCTGTCTCATTAGGGATCTTCTTTTTCTTGAATGGCTTCTTCCTTTTGAAGTTTCTTCCTTTTTTTCTCATTCTTTTGTACTTTTTTACGAAGAGAATCAGTTCTTCATCATCAACATCCTCTTCTTCTAAATTTGCATCATCAGAGTCAATATTAGATTTTAAAGCAATTAACTTCTTACCTCTGGATTCATTTTCCTCATTCAGTTGTTCAGTTTCACATGACTGGAGAGTTCTAATCAACTCATTCAATGATAGAGGCATAATCCTTTGAGTCTCTTGAAATGAGGTTTTTATGTTGTCCCATTCCGGGGTAAGTATAGCGCAAATGCCATAACTTTTGTACGGATGACACTTAAGTGCTATAACTTTTTTTTAGCTTACTTGAGTGCCATGACTTCCAAAAAAAATATCACTTAAGTGCCACTTACGAGCTAGTCATGAGGGCCCAAAATCGTGACTTTTCCGACCGAACGGTGACCTTCCCAGTGAGGCGAGCACCACCAGCTTGAAGAGGGAGATGTCGGTGAATCATTCTATGGCCTCCGTTCGTCTCGAAATTTTTGTTTTAACCTCTATTGACGAAGGTAAAAATGCTTCGTAGTCACACAATTTATCGAACCGATTTGTGTGACTACGAAACATTTTTACTTTCGTCAACGGAGGCTAAAACGGAAATTTCAAGACGAACGGATGCCATAGAATGATTCACCGACACCCCCTCTTCAAGTTGGTGGTGCTCACCTTATCGGGAAGGTCACCGTTTGACCGAAAAAACTGCGGTTTCAGGCCCTCATGACTAGCTTGTCAGATGGGTTGATCGTGAGGGCTCGAAACCGCGGCTTTTCCAGCCAAACGGTGACCTTTCTGGTGAGGTGAGCACCACCAGCTTGAAGAAGGGGTGTCGGTAAATCATTTCATGGCCTCCGTTTGTCTCGAAATTTCTGTTTTAGCCTCCGTTGACGAAGGTAAAAATGCTTCGTAGTCACACAAATCGGCTCGATAAATGTTTGACTACGAAGTATTTTTACCTTCGTCAATGGAGGCTAAAACAGAAATTTCGAGACAAACGGAGGCCATAGAATGATTCACCGACACCCCCTCTTCAAGCTGGTGGTGCTCGCCTCACCGGGAAGGTCATTGTTCGGCCAGAAAAGCCGCGATTTTAGGCCCTCGCGACCAGCTCGTAAGTGGCACTTAAGTGATCTTTTTTTTTTAAAGTTATGGTACTCAAGTGAGCCAAAAAAAAGTTACGACACTTAAGTATCTTCCGTATAAAAGTTATGGCACTTGCGCTGTATTTACCCCTCCCATTCCTTTGATAATCCCCTCAGAAGCTTGTTTACTTTCATTGCATCTGAGATTGATTATCCTTGATATGCAAGACCATTTACTATATCAGTAAATCTATCATACATATCTGCAACTGATTCTTCTATCTTCATTATGAAAGATTCATATTGTCCAAGCAATAGATGGATTTGAGTTTCCTTGGCTCGATCTATTCCTTCATATGTAGTGTAGAGGGTGTCCTAGATGTCCTTTGCTGATTAACATGAAGCAAATTTCTTATACTCAGTAAGTGCTAAAGAACAATAAAAAAAAATCTACTTTTGAATCTAAAACTTCTCTTTTTGATATCTCAGTTTGAGATAATGGAGCTTTTTCTGATTTGCTTCCATCGAGCTTTTCTTTTGAAGCAGATGCAGGCACAAAAGACTTTGGATTAACTCCTCTAATGACAACATCCCACCGCAAATAATCAACTAATTTGATGACTACTTTCGTCTTGTTTTTCTAGACGCTGTATTCCTTGCCATTGAAATATGGTGGTCTGAAATTGCTCTGTCCTTCAATATGACTTGGAGCATTCATATTAGTCATTTAGATCATTAGCTTAGAAGTAAAAACACTTCAATAAACAAGCAACCTGCTCTGATACCAATTGACGTAGCTAGCAAGGATCACCTAGAGAGGGGTGAATAAGTGATCTAAAACTTTTGATCAATTTTTTAAAGCAGAAACAAATAATCAAGATTAAAGTCTGAAAGACATTCAGATTCTGAGCAAGCTTTATAGATAATATGCTAGTGTGCAGTATGAAAGATAGAATAAGAGTTTAGGGATAGAAAAACTGTACACAAGAAATTATATTGGTTTAGCTTAGATCAAGCCTACGTCCACTCTCCCACGCTGATAGCTTACCGCCTGGATTTCACTATGTGATAAAAAAAGATTATAAGTTTTAAGTGATATCACTCGGTGAATGATAGAACTCTCTATTTCACATAATCACTCTTACAAAATGTCCCTCAAGATCTCAGTGTTTTGCTTAGGAAAGATAAGTAGTACAATCGGAGTATGCTCAGACTTTGGACTTGTTGATTCTTTATTTCATTCAGTGCCTTCTGCTCCTTGTTAATCTCCTTTTATACTCTTCCACTTTCAAACTAGCCGTTGGATAGTCTTCAGAGGATCATCTTCCAATCTTCACCTTGGATAGATTTATATAAATTGATTGAGTAGCCGTTAGTTGACAAAATATGAATCCTGCTGAATCTGATCGCTCATACAATTAGAATCTTGGTTTCCATAAGTAGAGTTATATCCGTTGTGATATATATTTGCCATAATGTTTGATTGTCAATCAATTATAGCCTTAGTTTGAGTCAATCAAAACTTTCCTTCTATGAAATCCATGCCATATCACTAGCCGTTATGTTTTGTTCTGAATAATTTATGAGTCTGAATAACTTTTGGTTCTTGCTTTGCATTCATAACTTAGTTAATGTGGGTTTTCAGTAAGGTTTGAACCTTTTATAAGTAAGGCTTGAAGTTCTTTGTCTATTTAAAATAGAGACTGAGTGACTTTTCTGGTAAAGTCTGAACTTCTCGTTCTGAATCCCGTAAAGTCTAAAGTCTTCCTTCTGAATCTCGTAAAGTCTGTGGTCTTCCAGAAAGTTTAGTTATCTCAAAGTATTAAAGTTGCCACTTCCAGAATACATCTACCTAGATCAAAATACTTTAGAATATGTGTCAGATTTACAAGATTAACATAAATAATTTTGTCAATATCAAAATCTATTAGGAGGTTTCCTCAACAGATTATTCTATGTTTATCGCAGATAAGCTGATAAGCTCCATCCATAATGTTGTATATCTAATTAGATGAAAGGAGTATTTATATTTGCGCTTTTTGTGATGAAAGTGGAGTCTTTCCGACAATTTCACAGACATGTTGATCTGCAAGGAATCAAGTTAGCTCATATGAAAACGTCAAATATTAATCGGCCTGTGTTTTTGGTATTATGCATGATGAAAGAAAAAAATGTATGAAGCATACAACCACCAAGGACAAAAAAATTGATCGGAAAATCAAGCATGACAAAAGCCATTAAGACAAAATAATCACCTATTTGTTTCCCTTTATTCTATAAATATTCCTGCTGTCTGTGACCTTCAATCCTAAAACAACTCAAGTTACTTGGAGATGCCACATGTATTAAGTCTAATCCCTACCAACATATATAAACCCTTTTCTCTCCTCGTCACCCCGTATGTCAATAGCTGCTAAGTTCCATGGAAAGCACAAAACCTCTAGCAGCAATCGATAGTTTTTCGTATAGCTGGTTGTCTAATGTAAGGACCTCCTTCGATGGTCTTGATGAACCTCTTCGACCTTCTTTCGATGAGTCTGAGACTTATCCAGAAAAATCCCAGAATTTCAATTTCAATGTCTCCCTCTCTCAATTATCCCCTACTCTTCTACATGCTGATGAGCTCTTTGCCGATGGCATCATAAAACCTTTTTTTGCTGGTAAGTCAGAAGATCGGAACTTTCAGACGTCCAGTTCCTTGAAAACCTGTCCAACCACGTCTCTCTATTCATTTGCTCGAAAGACAATTTTCCCAGTCATTGGGATTCATTGGCCTGCTCCTGCAAGATTGAGAAAATCATCAGTGCAAACTCTAAGGAGGTGTATCGCTTATCTTACACCATCGTGCTTCAAGTCTGGATGCGGAAGAAAAAGTACTAAAGTTGATGTTGATCGGAGGTTTCAGGAACTTGGGAGCTGGAATTCTTCACCGCAACCATCTCAACCTCAAAGTTCAGCTCTAGCCTATGTAACAGGCGACTGGAATGACACTGAGAGCTCAATTCATGAGGCAATCCTTCACTGCAAAAGGTGCACAGTAGAATAAAAGTTCAGTACGTCACAATTCAACTTTCTTTGATCAGGTTTTCTTTTTTTACTGGGGGTTGCTTTTCATGCTTGTAAAGATTAGAGAATGGGAGTTGAATTATATGATGGAAACTGGAAAGAGAGTGCAGAAATTTCAGAATGCAAAGAGGTCGAGCAGCAAGGCCTTCTCTGTCTCCGTTTCGGTGTTTTCTTCCTGCTTTGGTTTTTTGCGAGAATTCTTCTTTAATTAAAGGAGAAGCTTCCTAGACAGAGCGTGAAGTACTACTAATAAAATGTAAGCAGCTGAAAGTTACATGTAATGTATCTTTTTTGCATGATAATCTTATATAGCTTGTCTTCCCATTTTTTTTAATGAGCGATTCATTCACAGACTATCTTTATCTTTGTTCATGAAGTTCATAGGACGATATGTTTGCAACAAATGGTTAGCTAATGCGCTGCCTCGAACTTGATTTACAACCTAGTGTTTATAAAAGTTTCTTAAATTGTTAAAGAACTTTATGGTTTACATTGTATATCTTCACATATTGGGTTCTATGTTATGTCCTATCCGAAATTCGCAGGTTGTCATGTAGTCCATGTATGGTTGATTTTGAAAGCTTCTTTTCAAGTCTGAGAGAGGGGCACGAGAAAACAGAAAGATGAGGGGATTAACAGTGGCTTTCTCAAAACCTACTATGTTCTCATGTGATAAAACGAGGAAGCGGAAAGATGAGGGTATTAACAGTGGCTTTCTCAAACCTACTATGTTCTCATGTGAGAAAGCAGTACTCTCTCTCTCTCACTCTCTCTCTCTTTCTCTCTCTGGAACTTCTTGCATGGACTTGGACTCGTTTGATCATCTCTCGTATCTTTGGAAGCATCTTTCTCTATTCCTTGCAACGCACGGCAACATGTATCAAAGCAAAAAAACCGAGCATGTTCTCTCGCCTCATGCCAACAAATATAGGAAAACTCTTTCATCTTAATTGAGATCACGAAGCATCAATCTGAAGAAAGAAAAGTTTTCTGGACATCTTTTTGCGTCCATTTACTAAACCTCGTCGAACATTCATTCGTTGGAATGAACCGACGTTAGGTGTCGAACCATGCGTGATAAGATAGCGTGATTTAGCAAATTCGGATGGTACATTTGGCCAAAAAATGGATAAAGGCCTTTAGTTATCACGAACCTGAAGGCTAACGTGCAAAGATACAAAATGAGAGAAAATGATGGGTTGACAATGCGAATGAGGGCACCAATAAACTACAAAAGAGTTTTCTGTCATTTTCTTTGCTGTTGGCAGGGCGGCAATATTAATAAGCTGGCAAGGACACACATATGGACATTAACAAATCGAAATAGCAATCGCCAGCATCATAAAGAAACATTCACCGTATTCGGTGAGGTCAGTTTGCGAACAAAATAAGACTGACCACAGCTTTTATGACCCGGCTCCGGACCCAATTTCTCTCCTCCAATCAATTGTCGTATTGGGAACTCTAAAAGGCAATCTGCAGTTCACAGTTTGAAACTTCGAAAGGGTAACCATGATTCTGTTCAGTAAAATATTGCAGTGAGAAAAAGAAAGTTCGACATAGTGAAATACAAGATAATTTACGGTCGAAATTCTTGTCATTATCAACTCACGAGGAACAATCTCGTTGGAATATGGCTTGGTTTTGGAAAACACGAGCAATTCCTAAATGTACCCTCGAGAATCAAGTGGTTTCTTCCGAAAATCCTACACCTATTCGTCAGTTCACGACAGTAGTTCATGTCGAACTCCAACAGCAAGTCAAAACTTGGACCAGCCAGGAATTGCGAAAGAAGGAAGGATACCACGTCTAATCAGAAGGATACAATAGGTATAATTACAACCAAAGTATGTATAAAGAATGCGCATTATGGAGGTTCCTACATGTTCATGTTTCGATCATTGGGGTTCCAACAGTATGAGGTTGTTGGATTGTTAGCTCTCTAAACAAATATGCAGGTCGTATGAATCGAACTTTCGGACATTCTACGATCAACATCAGACCAAGAAAATCTTTTGTCACTTAATGTGTGCTTTTGATATTTAAAGGCAACAAATAGCTAATAGCAAATTTAGGTGCAATTATACGGGTGGGCCTGTTGAAGACAGGAGGAATAATGTAGCTGACATATCTTACATCAAGGACCGGCCATCCAGAATCCCACATAATTCTTTATTCAAGTGATGTATAGATGTTCACACTGCTAAAATCTGAACTGTGTGGAGACTCGGTAAGGCACTTGTGGTCGAGGGCGCTATCTCTATGTACCGAGATGTGTTGTTTACAGTCTTGCATTGGGAGCCTGAGAATTTGTTGTTGAACGGGAAAAATGCACTAAAAGTGTCAAAAGTTTTGTACAACCATCACTTTGGAGCCAAAACTTTTCGTTAGAACACTTTAGTGCCACTTTAAAAAAAAATGATTACTTAAGTTCCACCTCCGATTTGGGTTGCCGAAAATCCGACGTAACAATATTTTATTAATTTCCTCTACCAACATGGATCGCTAGCGTGCCTAATCAGCATATATACCCATGTATGACGTCTACTACGTGTTTTGCCCCAAATATAAACCCTAAATCGGACAATTAAGCATTTTCCCAAATTCAAAACTCTAATTTAGTTTTCCCCTAAAATTAACAGCTAAATCTTGCAATAGACAGCAGGAGCAGGAGCAGGAAAAGCAGCTCAAATTCATTTCACGAGAGCAAAATCTTGCAAGGATTGAGCCCTAATTTTTCCCTCCAACTACCAAACCCTAGTTTTTTCCTATGCCAAATAAGCGAGTGAGAGAGGATAACGATGGTCAAGTGAGTGACTGAGTGAGAACGAGAGAGACGGCATGCAAGCAAGAGAGCGACGATGACCGGTGACTTTGAATCGCCGACGGCAATGAGAGGGAGAGAAAACAGCACGCAAGCGTTGAAAGAACAAAACAAATCTCTCTATTTTGAGAGAAGGTTCGCGCGACGTGGTTTAGGCAAGCCAACCACCTGAGAAGTCCACATTGGATTGGTTTATAATATAAAAAAGGGAAAAATTGTCCAAAAAGTCCTAAACCTATTGCACTTTTATCAATTCAGTCTTAAATCTTTCAAGTTTGCCAATTGAGTCATAAAATTTTTCATTTATTGCCAATTGAGTCCATCCGGCCAATTTTGGCCGCCTGAATTTGATGTGGATGTCGGCCGGTGTTGGCTGTTCGGTCAACGTTAACGTGGCAATTTTAAATATTTTTTTGAATTTTTTATTTTTTTCCTTTTATTTTTTTCTGGCCTTCTTCCGTCTGGCCGATCTGGCGATCGGCCAGAGGCGAGGGCCGGCGAGGCTGACCTCGCCAGCCTCTGTCGAAGCTCGCCCCTGCCGGCCACTGGCGAGGGCGAGGCTCGTCGGCCCCCTAGCTAGGCGAGGTCAAACCTTGCCCGACCTCGCCGTCCCGACCCAAGCGATGGTGACGGCAACGGCAACAGCGAGGTCGGCCTCGCCTAGCCAAGGTGAGGCATCCCTATCAGCTTCGGGCGGCCAAAATTAGCCAGATGGATTCAATTGGAAGTGAAAAAGATTTAGGACTGAACTGGCAAAAGTACAATAAGTTTAAGACTTTTTGAACAATTTTCCCTATAAAAAAGCCATGTCAGATTAAACATTTTATTGCAAAGTCACGCCACGAAATATTTTTGGTCGGAATTTGTTGTCGAAGGTATTTAAGTGATCGTTTTTTCTCCAATTTGACACTTAAGCGATCCAACGAAAAATTTTGGCACTAAAGTGTTTCACACGACATTTCTAGTGTTCTTTTCCTGTTATTGAACTATTCACTCTAGCTGATCGCCATCTATTGTGCTATCTGTGATTTCTCAAAGAAAACTGTGAATATTGTGGCTGCCAATTCCAACTTGCATTATCGAACCCCAAAACTTCTCCATCTTGCAAGGCAACACTGAACAGCCCAAACATGAGCAGCCTCTTTTGAAGTTCTCCGATCTAGCAAAATATGCATATACTCAACCCCTTTTAGCTGAAACCACCACAAATGAATGAAAGTCAAAAAAGAAAAAAGGGCTAGACCGTATATTTTGGGCAAAACTTGGAGAGCAGCGCATTTCTTCTGATGTCACTCACCCCACGGAATGGGAAGATAGGATCTATCACTTCAAAAATTTACAGAATTATGAGCAAGCGTTCTGCGAATACAGAAGAAACAATGCTCAGTGAACATGAATCAGAAGAAAAATGATCAGCTAACCACTTCCCTATCAGTGTCTCGTTTCTACAAAGTTCTCTCCGCCGAGTACATAAAAAAAGGACATTGTGAGACATTGGACAAAAGTTCTCCGATTGAGTAGTGGAATATTTGCTCAAACATGCCAAATCACATCCCCAGTGAGCAAGCCTGAGAAGCGAAGTCTCAGTTGATTCTTGACACCAGTTAAGAAGTCATTGTTTGCAATGTTAAGAACAATTTCAGCTGTTTTAGAAGCTCTTGGTTGCTGCAGTAGCTTTCTTAACTCGCCCTCTTCATCGAGCTGATCAGGCTGTGATCTCACAGCATTGAAAATCTTCTCCAGCATGACGCATCTCTCAGCAGAAGCTTTACCGGGGCAAATGATCATCTCAGACTATGATCAAAGCCTATAACGTCAAAACTCCTAAGATACTAAGATAAGCAGATGATGTTCTTTAGTGCAAATATATATAAAAAAATGGTGTGATTTCTAAGGTTGGCTAGTAGTATTATCTAGAGGGGGTAGAATAGATGATTTCAATCAATTTGACAAAAAAAGCATAATAAAAAACGTCAAGTGTGATATTAGTGTGACCAGATAAAACAAAGTATTGATACAAGCAAGTTTTGGTTATATCAAACAGTGCAGTGCTATACTATCAAGTAATAAATGAATATAAGCAAAGAGATGGAGAAAAATGCACTTACAGCTTTATAGTGGTTCAACTTGGTGTAAGCCTACATCCACACTCCCAAACTAACAACCTACTGACTAGATTTCATTATAAATCTTCTTGAAGTTACAGTAGAATGTGCCACTTATACTAAAGTACTTCTCCTAGAAGTTAGTGCTGCTTATACCCAAACTAATAGATCCCATTATTTCACATCAAAATGCAAACTATTACACTTCCAACACTTCTCGAAAGAATACAAATTTGAATGCTCTTACAAGACAATGTAAAGAATATAAAGCTCTCTATAACTCTAGATCCATCTCTCTCTTCGATGCCTAGATTTTGTCTTTTACTCCTTAGCATCTAATCTTCAAGAGGATCAATCTCCAAAATAGCCATTGGACAATTGTTGAGAAGATCAATTACTCGTTGAAGTCGATCAATCATAATTCTTGTAGATTTAGTCACCCATTCAATTAATCAAGATATCTCGCGTGATTAAATATTTCAAGTAGATAATCTTCATCAATCAAAATCTTCTAATAAGGAATCCATACCAAATTACAAAATATCAAGGGACGATATAAAATATCTCAAGATAATAACCTTAAAGTTCGTGACAAGATTCATGTCGTATGTAGTTTGAGTGCTCCGCTTATATAAGCAAATCTAGCAATATCCACCTTTCCAGTTATATGCTTATATCTAGCTTTTGCAGTATTCTGATGATATATATCTTACGCAATATGCTGCTTATATTAACGCAGTACGCTGCTGATATTCAACTTACATAGTATTTTGCTTATATTTAGCTCTTGTTATATTTGACTTTCCAGTTATATTCAAGCTACCTAGTTATATCAAGCGCTTCTTACGAACTGCCATCCATCGGTCTTTTTCGGTATCTCAGTGATCCAAGATTATGTTAACATTCATCTTGTCTGGTACCTCCAAGTTTTCACGAAGTTCCTGTTCTTCATAATTTGCTCACCACCATTACGTACTCATGGTATCTTTGCGTGTTTGACGTAAATATTTGAAACAAGTATACAAAGTGTAAAGATCTAGTTTGATGAGGGCGGGAAGTGGTCGCCAAGGCTAGAAGACGACAAGGAGCGCTGCTTAGCAAGCTTCCAGGATGACAAAGGGGGTGGGAATGAACTGAACTATTCATCGAACATAGGGAGAACGATTTTAAGATATACTTCTATTGACACCAAAATAAGAATCGGCATAAGTGCCGAATCGGCATAAGTGCCGAATCGGCATTAATGCCGAATCTAGCGTATAAGGAAAATCAGCCATCTTCCGAAATACGTCTGGACCAAATTCGGAAACATGCTGAGGAGCAAGTGTGAATGGTATCGTGTCCCGAGTTCGGTAAATGATGAAAATGTGTATATTTACCGAAATATGGAGAGTTGTAATTTGGGATGATGGAATATTAATACTTCGGGACAGCGACTCTTTCCCGAAATTCGGGAAATTCACACTTCGGGAATACATTGAAGAATCACAATCCAGCCACGTAAATCACGATAACAAGAAGTTATGAGCAAAAGCGGGAATAGTAAGCATGAGCATATTATGGGAAGTTACTTGTCCAGATTTGAAATCATCTTAGTGGTTGAGATCAAGTTTTGGCGGACAATAAAACTGAGAAAACGTGGTCAGAAATGGCAGTTATTGGAAGTGCCAAAATATTCAAAGTTTGAAAACGTGGAAGTAACCGACGAACAGTTGAAGGATAGGAGGAGATACAAATACTCAGAGGACGCAAAGAGGAAAAAACGAACAACACTACAAAAAAAAACAATCAAACCTATCTGCACTTTGGTTTTCTATGCATCTTTACTTTCTGTATTTACAACTTCCTGTGGCTTTAGTTAACTTTCGAGTCCTTTACAGCTTTCGTAGGAGTATTGTAACGTAGCTTGAAACTCTGTTGATCTCAAATCCATTGTCAATCCATTCAATTTTCATCCATTCTATACGATCCTGTGTCACACTCTGTTTTTCGCCACAACTCTCTTAGTAATCAAACCACAGAACCTACTTTAATAAAAATCGAAGATCGAAGTTTCGGTGAAGGATATTCCTCGTGAAAACGAGCGAACATATTTTTGGCACGCCTAGTGGGACTTGCGTGGTAAGATTTGGAGAAATGGTCAGAACCAGGCAATCTGAAGGAATACCGGTGGATAACATCAACAATCCAGTTCAGGGAGCACGTTCTGAGCATTTTGCTGCTAATCAAGTAGAAGAAAGTGTCGATATTCCTCGACAATTAACTGAAGAACAAGCCCGCACGTTAGCACCAGATAATACCTTGGTAGCCACGATGAGAAGGCTGTTTGGAGAACAGCAGAACGAGCTTACCAATCACATAGTGTGACATGTGACAGATGAGATAAAACCTATGGTGATCAATGCTATGAATGAGGTAATATCACGTCCCAGTTCATCTTCTCAAGTTTCGCCCTTTTATGCAAATCCTCAGGGGGCAACATTATTACCACCAACTTTGGGACATCTTCATGTGGGGTATAACTGCAATAGAGGATTAAATTCTCAACCTCCTGTTAGAATTATACCAAGGCCAGAGAATCCTATCCCTATAAACCTTGTGAATGGTGTGAGTACTTATAATTTTTCTCAAAATGTCCCGAATGATGTTAATTCGGTTAATCCCATGGTCACAAATGCACCACCAGTGATGAATGTACCTCCACCAGTAAATATGCCTAATGCTGATCATATCAGACCACCTGCGCCTCAACTGTATCCTCATGTGATAGAAAACCCTCTTTATAGGCCACCACCACTCGTTAATTTTAACATGGAGCAGCAAGGGGTGAATCGACCTCAACAGTTTGATCCTAGGGGTCAAGATCCTTGGTTAGGCCAGCAAAATTTAAGGTCATGGAACCCAGATAGAGTTGCAGAGTTGGTGATGCAATAGTTGGGAGTAGAGAGAGGATTGCCAAGACCAGTATATAAGAAACCACATCCTGATTGGGTTGATAATATATCATATCCAAGGGGTTTCAAAATGCCAGACTTTGCTATATTTACTGGAGAAGAAGATCAGTTAACTGTGCAACATGTGGATCGATTCCTAGCATAATGTGGAGAGGCTAAAACTAATGAGTATCTAAGGTTAAGGTTGTTCCCATTGTCTTTGTTAAGGACAGCGTTTACTTGGTATACAAATTTGCCTGCGAATTCTATTCAAACATGGGTTGAGATGGAAAGGCAGTTTCATTCTCAGTTTTACCGAACGGTACCAGAGGTAACGGTAGCCGATTTGGCCAGGATGTACCAATATAATACCGAAACGGTAGACCAGTTTATTGCCCGTTTCAAGAAATCTAGAAACCGATATTTAACGTCTCTAACTGAGAAGGAGTTCACAGACTTGGCTTTTAACGGCTTGAGGTTTAATCTTAAGGAACGATTTGAAGGACAAGCCTTTGAGGATCTCTTTCAGTTAAACGCCCGGATTTCTAAGTATGAATATTTGTTGAAGGAAAAAGATAAGAAGCCGAATAAGGACAATCGGCAGGCAGTTGCATTTGCTGAAAGTACCGAGCATGGTGGGATAGCCGAAGAGGAGAATGAGATAGCTGTAGCAACTATAATACTCGAAAAACCATATGTGTGCCTAACACTTAAACCGGCCAGGGTGAGAGATGTGTCCAAGTTCAAGGCTAAGAAGACAAATAACTATTTCTTTGATATCTACAAGTTAGATGAAATATTTGATCTACTGTTGAAAGATGAAATAATCAAATTATCTGAAAGACAAGTAATCCCGTCAAAGGAGGAAATAGCAGATAAGAGATATTGCAAATGGCATCACTCTACAACTTATGATACGGTGAATTGCATTATGTTCAGAAAGACAATCCAAGAAGCGATTCGTCAAGGCAAAATTAAATTTGCCGAGGACAAAGGCAAGACCCTAATGGAAGTAGATTCAAATCCTTTCCCCAAAATGATTAACATGGTCAATATACGAGAGACGACAGATGATGACAACAAACAATTTTGTACTCGCTGCCATCAGGAGTTAATTCGGCAAGACCGGGAGTTGAATCGGGAGTTTCCCAAGTTTCAATTCATGAGGGGAACGAGAGGAAGATACAGATCGGGGTCATTTGTTCGCAGGATAAGCGAACCACGAGTAAAATCTGAGATTATAGCTGCCGAAAGCTCTTCGGTACGAGCAAGAGAGGAGAAAATTTACCCAAGACAGACAGTACAAGTGCTTGAAAGAAAAGATGCTAGTCATAGGCATGAGAGGAAAGAATACCACCCTGATTCATCTCAACTAGCCCTCCCAATTCGGGAGTCAACTACGTGAGTTCATGAAGAGAACGAAACATTACCAAAACCTCCAGAGAAAGAGAGTTTATGGCAGCGATATAAGGAAGGTGATCTCAAAGTCGGATTGCTTAGACAACCTAGTGGGAAGTTTAACTATGTGGTCTATTATGAAAACACGGATGATTATCCGTCTCCATTATTGCCAGTTGAGCCAACCGGTTGGGGAGATGAATTTGATGATCCACCACCATTAAAATCCCAAGAAATCCACAGAAGAAAAACGGTTAAGGTACCGTATAATCCTCCCGAAGGAAGATGGTCAACAGTTAAATCGCTGGGACAGGCATCTTATAGAACTATTAAGAGGCGTTTCCAGCGAATAAGAAATAGGCAAAGGAATTTTGAGAATGGCCAAGTCAAAGGTATGGCAAGGCAAGGTTTGCCTTTCACATATGTCAGCAGGAAAGGTAATTGGGTATGGAGAAGAAATCCCGATGAAAAAGGTCAGAGTAAACCAGAACCAGGTGATTCGGGAAGTAGCTCCCAGATCGAAACGAAAAAAGAGAAAGGAGTTGCTCAGGGTCCATAAATAATTAATTTTGGGCAGATTACTGTAGCTTTCAATCCAAAGCAACAAGGGAAGGTGAAACAAAAAGCCTTGGATCCTAAATTATCACAAAAGGACGGTAGAAGTTACTGAACTGGCTATTCCAAGATATCGAAGAAATATGGTTCTCCAGTACGGATAAACATGGTCCACGCTAGACTTCCAGCGAAGTATGGAACTAATTTGATAGTGGAGGAAGATATCGAACATATTTCAGAAAAAGAGACAGCCATAGCAGAATTTCAGTTTCCCGACAAAGAAGCCATCAAGTTTGATAAGGTACCTTCTGAAAGAGTAAAACATTTCAGATCCTTGATTATTTCAGGAAGGGTCAATAGTAGGTCTGTCGATAAAATCTTCGTAGATGCTAGAGCTACTTTGAACCTCATATCTTATAAATATTTCAAGAAATTAGGGAAAGATGATAATGACATCATCCCATCTAATGTTCAGTTGTTTGATTTTCTTGGGGAGGTTACCGAAGTCAAGAGGGCAATAGTTCTTGATTTAACCATAGGATCCAAGTCGGCTGAAATAACTTTCTTTGTAGTAGAATCTGATGGTTCATATAATCTGTTACTTGGAAGAGATTGGATACACTCTAATCAGTGTGTACCCTCGACTTTGTATCAAATATTGGCATTTTGGAATGGCGAGAAAGTGGAACATGTTGAGGCAGATTCGGGATATGCTTCAATCGGATGGACTGACATTTGTCAAGAACATCGGGATTGTCTTTATGAGCGTTATGCTATTGAATTACCAAAGACAGATCCACAATCCCTTGCTTATTGCCGCTTCGGGGATAGGAAAGCTGAATGGATCCCTAAATCAAGCTTGGCATTAGAAGAATTACACATTCTTTATGGAAAACGAGTTTGTATTGCAAGAAATTTGTGAAAGGTACTTCACACACTTGGCGGAAGTGGCAAAGCAAAATGTTGAAGCCTCAGATTGTATTAATGAGTGGGAGGATGTATTAGTCAAAGAAGACAGAACAATGGAGGCTCAAGATTCATTGCTAGAGATTGATATAGGAGAACCTGGTCTTTTCCGCCCAGTGTATGTAAGTACATTTTTGCAAGGGGGCATGAAGGACAAGTTGATTAACCTAATCAAAGAGTATAAGGATTACTTTGCATGTGACTATCGTGAAATGCCTGATTTATCAAGAGATATTATAGAACATCATCTTCCAATTAAGAAGGGATTTCATCCACATAAGTAGCTAGCAAGAAGATTTGCTCCTGATGTAGTTGATAAAGTAAAAGAGAAAATAGAAAGGCTGCTGAAGACAAAATTTATTGAAACGGCTAGGTACGTAGAGTGGATTTCGAATATTGTCCCTGTGAAAAAGAAGAATGGGAAGCTAAGAGTATGTATTGATTTTCGGGATCTAAATAATGCTACTCCAAAGGATGAATATCAAATGCCCATGGCAGATATGTTAGTAGATTCGGCGTCGGGAAATGAGATGTTATCCCTGATGGATGGTCATTCGGGTTATAACCAGATTTTTATTGCTAAGGAAGATGTCCCGAAGACAGCATTTAGATGTCCTGGTGCGATCGGGACTTTTCAGTGGGTAGTTATGCCTTTTGGATTGAAGAATGTAAGAGCCACATACCAAAGGGCAATGAATTTTATTTTTCATGATATGATCGGTAAATTCTTAGAAGTTTATGTTGACGACGTGGTGGTTAAGTCAGCTCAAGAAGATCATCTGGATTATCTCGAACAGGCATTCATCAGGATGAGGAAGTATAAATTGAAGATGAATCCAACCAAGTGCGCCTTTTGAGTACGAGTAGGAAATTTCTTGGGATTCTTGGTCAACCAGATGGGAATTGAAATTGATAAGAACAAAGCAAGGGCTATCATGGAGCTTTCCCATCCTACGTCTAAGAAATAATTACAAATGCTGATTGGGAAAATAAATTTTCTTAGAAGATTCATTGCCAATTTGTCTGTCATAATGGAGTCGATGACACAACTTTTGTGTCTTAAGAATCAGGACGAATTTGTATGGGGAGAGAAACAGCAAAAGGCATTTGATTTGATCAAAGCCTATTTAATGAATCCTCCTGTATTAGTGCCGCCAAAAGCAGGCAAACCACTGAAATTGTACATATCGGCTACCGATATAACTATCGAGAGTATGTTGGCACAAGAGAATGAAAGTAGAAAAGAACAAGCGGTATATTATTTGAGTAGAATACTAACTGATGTCGAAAAAAGATATACCGCAATTGAAAAATTATGTCTATCGGCCATACTTTACTTGTATAAAGTTAAGACATTACTTATTGCCAACTAAAGTGCATGTGATCGGCAAGACTAATATAATAAAATACATGTTATCCCGACCTGTGATAAAAGGGCGTATAGCCAAGTGGACATTTATCTTGTCTGAATTTGATTTAACATATGTGCCGATCAAGGCAGTAAAAGGTCAAGCCATTGCCGATTTTCTTATCGAATACCCATATTTACAAATGGAAGAAAATTAGCAGAGCTTCAATCAAGTGCTACCATGAACTATGTACTTCAATGGATCACGTGTTAAGAGTATGGCCGGAGCAAGATTGATAATAATTTCTTCCGATGGAAAACTTACAAGGTGCGTATGTAAGTTAGACTTTGAATGTTCAAATAATCAAGCTGAATATGAAGCATTGATTATTGGCTTGAGGATATTAATTGAGTTAAAAGTACAATTTATCAAAGTATTCGGTAATTCACAATTAGTGGTGAAACAGTTAAAGGGAGAATACCAATGCTCAAATGAAAATTTAATTGGTTATTACTATCTGGCCAAGAGGCAGTTATAACAATTCAGAGAATATGACATAGTTCATGTGAGAAGAGATACGAATTTCGAGGCTAACAAGTTGGCTCAAGTAGCTTCTGGATACCGAATATCAAAAGAAGTGGCAGATATCGTGACTACTATAACATTGTCGGTACCTTCTATCGGTACCTTCTATTAAACATAGAAAGATACCGATAGCAGTTAGCAAAGTGGTTCGAGAAGAGGATTGGAGACAAACCATTATTGAATATTTGAAGAATCCAGATTCGAGAGATCGAAAGCTGAGGATGCAAGCTCAGAAATATGTTATATTAGGAGAAGAATTATACCGAAAATCTTCAAATGGATTACTCTTACGTTGTCTTGATGAAGATAATGCAAAATTGGTGATGGCAGAAGCACATGAAGGTATATGTGGAGCTCATCAAGCAGGAATCAAGATGAGATGGCTATTAAAAAGGTATGGATACTTTTGGCCAACCATGACGTAAGATTATATCAACTATGCCAAAACATGTCTCTCGTGTCAAAAGCATGGACCGTTGCAACATGTACCTGTTATGGAACTCCATTCTATCATAAAGCCATGGTCGTTTAGGGGATGGGCAATGAACATAATAGGTAAGATCTATCCACCCTCTTCTCATAAGCATAGTTATATTTTATTGGCTACGGATTACTTCACAAAATGGGTGGAGGCCATTCCATATAAGAGTATTACACAGAAGACTGTGGTTAAATTTATTGAAGAAAACATAATTCATCGGTTTGACTTACCCGAGTCGATTACTGCGGACCGAGGAACAGTATTTACTGGAAGTAAAGTGATACAATTTGCACGATCAAGAGGAATCAAAATGGTCTACTCCATACCATATTATCCCCAGGCGAATGGATAAGCTGAAGCAACTAATAAGGTTGTTATTGGACTGAACAAGAAACACCTGGAAGAAAATCCAAGAGAATGGGATGTTTTATTGTCAACGGTATTGTGGGCATACCGAACATCATGAAGATTGAGCACAGGTGTCAGTCCTTATATGCTTACATATGGATAGGAAGCAGTTTTACCGATGGAAATAACAGTACAATCTTTAAGAGTCCAATTGCAGAGCGAGATGTTGTATGAAGATTATAGAGATTGGATGCACATAAATTTGGATGAACTAGATGAGGTTTGTGCGGCTTTTTTGGATCAGTTGATTGCACAAAAGAGAAGAGTGGTCAGAGCTTTTAATAAAAGGGTTAAGGTCAAACAGTTTATTGTGGGGGATTTAGTGTGGAAAGCAATTTTGCCATTTAACCTCCAAAACAGGGAATTCGGTAAATGGTCGTCAAATTAGGAAGGTCCATATCTGGTTACCGAAGTATTTAATCGGAATGCATACCGATTGATGGATGTCAATGGAAAAGAACTATCACGTTCTATAAATGGGAAATTTTTGAAGAAATATCATACATCAATCTGGGAAACACAAGGAAATTAATTTATTCATTCGAAATGAAAATACATTCTAATCTTGGTAACAAAAGTCTACAAGTCATTAACAAGTTTGAGGTTTTCGGCTACATGATGAGAATGCAAGGCAAGATCCTGATGGAGTTTAGATTGTTGTCCCTCAAGATACTCCAGGTGATGAGAATGAAAGCGGACAATTTCAAACTTCTCCCAAGCTTCTTGAAGCAATCGCCCGTACTTATTTGAAGCACCTTCAACCATAGACTTGACACGAAAAATTTCATCTCTGAGTATCCTCCGCTCCACATGATGATGATTGGAAAAGAAATTGAGAAGTTGACGCGTCATCTCTGCGTCATCTCTAGCTTGAGTGCAGGAGTCTTGAGTTTGAGCATATTTCTCTTTGGAATTTTGCAATCGGGAAGATTCTTTCTCAATTTGAAGATGAAGGGCGTCGGCTTCCACAATAGTAGGCTCCAAATTCCAGATTTCCCTCACATTATGCTCGAATTCATCAAAGCTAGCAGGGAATAAAGAGCATAGCTCCCAAACCAGATTTAAGAAGGCAGAATCTACAGACAGAAACACTTTGGATCTAAAGAAGTTGGCCAGATCGATAACTTCTACCTTATACTTGCTTTTCAATAATAAGGCATGATGCTCTTGAGATAGTAATTCATGCAGACGCCTCCACAAGGACCGATCACCTAGACAATGGAACAAACAAGTTGTCCATGTTAAACAGTTGTCAAAATCCAAATCTGGTAATGTTCAGTGGAAAATTCACCTTCATAGGAAATGCGACGTCTTTGTGATTGGGACCAAAGAATCAATTGAGAGGAAGAACCATATGAAGACATCATGAACAAGACTGTAAGTTCTTAGGAAAGATTTGGTAGCTTGAGCAGTTATAAAGGTAACGGATATAGAGCAGATCGTGGATAGTAATGCGCCAGAGTTCTTTTGGGAAAACTGAGATAGTGACTGAACGTGGTGTATGCAGGTAGACAATCAGTTATTTTGAAGTCGGTAATTTCAGAAAAGATATTCCTCGTCATAATGGAGCAATGGGACAATTTTCTTTGAGTTTGTTTAAATGTCAAAGGAGCCAAACGAAGATTAGATTTAACCTTTGATTGTGAGGGTTAAATTATTAATGTGAACAAAGTACAGCGTCGGGAGTTTATATCATCGGGATATTGAGTGAATGTAAAGGAGATCAAAATTCAGCAAGCAAGACTTTCAATTCATTGTCATTTAGCCAATAGAGTTTTAGCCTCGATTATAAAGTCTCGCAATTCAGTCTCAAGTCTATGATTTTCATCCATAATCTCAGCTCTCTTCTTTTCATGGACTCTGACCATTCCAATAGTGGCATCAAATTCTTTCTCCAACTCCCGACATTGTTTCATTTTACGCCTGAGTGTAGGGCAAAAAGTTGAAACTGTGAGCTTCTGTTCTTCTAATTGAACATTCACCATCCTCAGCTCTGCTTTGAGCTCTTCTTTCCTGACTTCTAAGCGTTGAAGTTTGCTCTCTTCAACTTTGAAGTTGTTGTAGAAAAGACGAGCATCTTCACGCTTACGGGCCAGTTCATCTTGAATTGCCAATCCTCGGTTTTCTCCAAAGAGAAGGCGTGGGAGTTGATCAAGATTAACTCTTATTGTGCTCACAGCATCCACAAAGCCAACAGCAAAGAGATCAATCTGGTCCTAAAAAGGCCCAGATAAAACGAAGGATGGATTGCTAGAGCATACTTCTTGGAAAAGAATCCTTGCCTGGTGTTCCTTATCAGAGTCATTGATCAACTTCCCATCGCCAGGTTCCAATAAGTTAAGGAGTTTTTCCCATTTGGCTTTGGTTATCTCTTTGGGGATTTCGGCTGACATTGATAGAGTTGAGGACTTTGGAGAATTAGGAGCTGTGGAGGAGCTAGGTTGAGAACCTGCTAATATCCTTTCCAGTTCTGCCTGTTCAACTTGAGAAAAAATTTCTATCTCGGCAGATGGACTAGGCACAGCCTGAGATGTGGAGGGAGGCAAAACAGTAATTGTATAAGTAGCATGTGGTATACTTGATGCTCTTTCAGAAATTGAAATCCCTCGAGGTTCATTAGTGACTGCAGGTAGTGGTACACTTGATGCTCTTGCAGGAGTTGGAGTCTCTTGAAGCACAGGGATGGGCTCATCGGTAATTACGAGTAGTGATACGTTTGATGCTTCTTTAGAAATTGAAGTTTCTTGAAGCACAGAAATAGTCTCATCAGTAACTTCAAATGTTGGCCTATGCATGTTAGACAACAGCATAAAATCATGAATCGGACAAAAGATAATAATATTTACCGATGAAAGACGAAGTAAGATCTTTTTCAGATTCTACAACAGGGATAAGAATATCCTTTGGCAGTATACTCTCTTTCAGATGTGGAACAGAAGGTTGTTCTTAAATTGATTCAGCTTCTGACATAGGAGCAAGGATCAGTGGTAAAGGATTGGAAGTTGGTGGCGTAGGAGCCTTGCCAAGAAGAGAAACGGGAGAAGCAGCACGGGGCTGATAGGTTTTAAGAGTTCCTGGATTAATCAGAAGATAAACAAGTTAAGGCTGTAATAACCTTCAAAAGTAAAGCCTAAGAATTACCTTTTGGAGTGCGTGGCTTTATCATGGCTCGAAGTGTGGGTTCTGGAGATTGACTCATTGAGGGAGAGCTCTCTGGAGGTGACTTTGAGGATCGAATGAATGCCTTTCTCACCTTGTGTTTTGCTGGTACTTTCTTTGGAGCAAGAGCAGGTGAGTCTGAAACTTTCCTTTTCTTACTCACTATAAGAATAGAAAGTCAGATTGGAAGTTGAATATCAAACAAAATACATGGGTATGGAAAAGCATAATCAAGTTACCTTTAGAAGTCTCTACTGGTTTAGTTGAAGGTACATTAACAGTTTCGATTGTTTTTGACAATGTGAGAGGAATAACATCCTTTATCTTCAGAAGAATTTGATCCAGAGAATCTGAAAATATGGTCTTTCTATAACCATCCCACCAGAGGTCAAAATCGGCTGAAGAACGGTTGGGATATCCAATGAACTCGACGACACGAAACAATCGATAAACACCCCGAATCAGTGTGGTCAGTTCAATAAAAGGTTGGCTATCTTTGAGCTTGCACGATATTTTGTCAAAGGAAGTATAAGAAAAGGTATACAGGGCTGGAACAGGAACCCCTTGAATTAGCCCAAGCTGTCTGACACAGTATTGGGGAGAGTAAATTTCAAAACTAGCAACGAATCTGCCTTTTGTTGAAAATCTTACAGGAAGATCAACAGAAGTAAGAACGGTCTGCTAAGAGTCACTCCTATTTTTCTAGAAAGCAGGGAGGTAGGACTTGAATTGGGAAACAAAAAAAGAAGTGAAGGAATATGGGTTCTCCTCAGCAGAATAAATTTGAGAAATAAAATACCGAAGATAAGAAGATGGCTCTTCGGCAACAGAAATTAATTTGCTACTCAAAGCCTGACAAACTGGATGGTCAGGAATGGAGATCGAAAGGGGCTGGATAACTTGGTCCGTAGAAAACTAGGCAGGGAAATAGAAAGCCGCCTATGCTTGAAGGAGCCAGAGAGGACCACCAAAAACTCCACTAACTTCTTCTAAAGCAATAAAGGAGGAAGTATGGGCTAAACCCCGATACAGCAAGGCTAACATGGTTTTGCCTAAAGCCAGTGGGGTCCCTGATGCTAGAGTGGAGGCAACAACAACAAAGTCATTTGAAATCCTAACTATGAGATGATAGAAAAGGAATTTACAGAGCCAGTATAGAAGAAAAGCAGTATGCTCCTCGTTGGTAACTATACTCTCCTTTTTGAAGTACTTTTTTATGAATGCTCCATAGGCCATTTCAGAATCAGATAATTTACTAAATATTGAACGAGAATCGAGAGACAAGGTAGATAGGTCTGTACCTAAAGGAGAGAGTCCAGTAAGGCAGTATACATCAAGCAAAGTAACTGACATAGGGGAAAAAGGGAAAAAGAAGCAATTAGTGGAAGGCGACCAAAAGCAAGATAATGCTCCGATTAGTGCGTGATTCAAATGGTAATCAAAACAGCTAAGACGCAGAGCATTATGAATTGAAAGGGTATCCCAAAGGGAACCCTTAGACGGGAGGAGTCGAAAATACCACTGGTAGAAGTCTGGCTCAAAAACAGAAAAAGCCCTAAGGCGAGAAGGGCGAGAGTGCCACTGATATACCAAGATGGATGACTCGTGGACTGGAAGCACTTCAAATTGATGATGTGGGAAGTGGCTTGTTAGGCACCTTGGAGCCAAGAACTGATTGTGCACTGCTGGACCAAGGATGAAAGAATCTTCCAAATCATTCTCCACGGAGAACAGATAAAATTTTTCGTTGAAATCTTCAGAATCTCGGAATATATGGTAGCGATCAAGAGCGTCTGAGGCAGAAAAAGAAAAAGTTTGCTCCTTGGAAGCTTTAGAGGCCATTGGGTTCAGATGACTATCGAGAGAGAGTGCAGAGAATCGAGAAGTTGCAGAGAGTCGAAAAAGTGAGAATGTAAGGGCACAAAGAAAGGAACGATTTTTAGAAGAAATGTTTTGAAGAAGAAAGGGTATAGTGCGCGAAGCAAGATGACGAAGCGACAGTAATAACAAAACATAAGTGTCTTTCCTTTCGGCATTTAAAAGAATTAAAAGTTCTTTTAATACTTTTAAAAGGGGGCATATGTTGACACCAAAATAAGAATCGGCATAAGTGCCGAATCGGCATTAATGCCGAATCTGGCGTATAAGAAAAATCAGCCATCTTCCGAAACACGTCTAGACCAAATTCGGAAATATGTTGAGAAGCAAGTGTGAATGGTATCGTGTCCCGAGTTTGATAAATGATGAAAATGTGTATATTTACCGAAATATGGAAAGTTGTAATTCGGGACAGCGACTCTTTCCCGAAATTCGGAAGATTCACACTTCGGGAATACATTAAAGAATCACAATCCAACCACGTAAATCACGATTGTCGCGACCTGAAAATTTCCTTCCTCTCAGGCTAATGGATTATTAGGACTAAACCTAACTCGAGCCCTCCCAAGCCCTACCAATTCGCAACTTTGGGTTTAAGTTTTTAACATGCAAATGTTTTCATGCTTGGAGTCGCCACTAATCAATTTGTGGTAGGTCGATTAGAAACCTAAATAAAACATAGGGAGATATGTTTTATTCCTACGAACCAGAGATTCTAAGCCCGGGGACTTGATTACGCTAGATCTAGTCTAACGCCCTTTCGGTACCTTTTCTTTTCAAAAAAATATTTTGGCAAGCAATTTGGATCCATTTTAACTTAGTCACTAACATGTGAGGTATTCATGCGGGTGCGCAAACCACCAAAGTAACACCCAATAATCAAAACATTAAATAAATTGCAAGATTGGGAGAATTACTTACCTCGAGGCAACGTAAGCATCTGCATGGTTAGCTAGAAAATCACATCAACCATCCTAATATGATTTCTAATTAACAAGCAGTTCACCCAGTATTTTTGGATTTTCGCTTATTTAAATGAAAGCTAACCTATATGCAATGACGTGCAGAAATGACATGCGAATAATGCAACCTAACATGCAAACTATATGTCATGCGACGACGTGACTTAATTCTGATGACGGGCAAACGATTTATTTTTGGTGTTTTCTAATGAAATTCGGAATAAAAATATGCCTAAATTAACATGCAACCTATGATGACTTAACATATCCTAACATGACTTATTTTTGGGATTTTTGTTAAAATTCGAAATAATAAATTAATTAAATTAAGAATGTAATCTATCCTAATCTACTATAAAACAATTCATTCTTTTTTGGGATTTTCATGAAAATTCGAAAATTAAAAAAATAACCTAAATAATCTATTAAGATTAGAAAATTACTTAATTTAAACTAGGAAATAGATTATCTCAAGTCCTAATTTAAATTAAATAATTATTCTATCGTCTAGATATATTTAGGATTCCTAAACATGCAAAACTCAAATTCAAATCCTAACTGATATTTTTTGAATTTTCTTTTTTATTTGAAAAGGAAAGATAATTTAAACAGAGATAGCATCCACATTTAAAACAACCACGCAATCCACAAGATTCATTTCAAATTCAGATTAGGCACAAAAATCGAGCTATCAGTCATATCTATAGGGTTATAAATATTGACGGAAAGTCGATCGTTCAAATTTGGAAAGCAGATAAAAATCATTATCGTATCCAAGGGATTATGGATAGGATAATGATTTTTCGTATCGTCGCGTATCGTACCTTAGGGATAAGGTAGGATAGTCGTCTAGATACGTTGCTAAATTAGGAAAGTTTCCTAATTTTGAATATTTTAAAAATATTGCAGATATCAGATAATTATCCCAACATATCTAATATTCTACACGATATTCACGCAATATTCAAAAGCACAAATTAGTAAATTAAATATTCTGAAAAATATCAGATAATATCTAATTACCTAATTTGCAGATAATTCCCAAATTCGAACTTGCGGATCGGGATGAACGGCGAGCGGTGGGCCGGCGGCGCGGTGTCGGGATGACGGCGGGGCAACGGCGACGGAACAGCAAGGCAGTGACGACGGGCGCGGGAGGCAGCGGCGCTCGGCAGCGGGCGCGGGAGCGGGCGCGGGCGCGGGCGCGGCAGCGGGCGCGGGAGCGGGCGCGGGCGCGGGCGCGGGCGCGGCAGCGGGCGCGGGCGCGGGCGCGGCCGCGGGCGCGGCCGCGGGCGCGGCCGCGGCCGCGGGAGCGGGCGCGGGCGCGGGCGCGGGAGCGGGCGCGGGCGCGGCAGCGGGCGCGGGAGCGGGCGCGGGCGCGGCAGCGGGCGCGGGAGCGGGCGCGGCAGCGGGCGCGGGCGCGGGAGCGGGCGCGGCAGCGGGCGCGTCGCGCGAGGTCTTCCTCCTCTCTCTCTCTTTCTCACTCTCACACTCTAAAAATTTTCTGATCTGAAAATTGTGTCTCCCTCTTAAAATTCTGACCTAATGAAGTATATATAGTATTAATCTAGGTCAATTAGATGGGCTTTCTAGTCCTAATGGGCCTAGGCTTGGGCTTTAATTTAAATGGGCTGAATTAATTAATGATAATGAGCTGAATTAAATTCAAATTAAAACAACCGAGCCCGTTTGACTTGTAATTCCCGGCCCGTGCATTTTAAGCGAGCCGAGTCCTGTTTGATGAAATTTAAGCTCGTTCGTCACCGCCGGTCCGATGCAAAAATGCAATGAATTTAAACTATATGTTATGCCATTTAAATATTTTTGTTTAGGGGTTAAAAATTTAATCCCTAATTTTCTATGCAAATTAAACTAAATGATGCGCCAAAATTTAGGTGTCAACAGCTGCCCCTCTTTGAAGGTGAGCTCGTAGAGGTTGCATTCAAAGACTAAATGATACCTAAATTTCAACTATGCAAATGCAATGAATGTTGTTTTTGTCGGGATTATGAGTCCCATTTTACAATGCATTAAGAAATGATGCATGCTAACATGAGTAGAAAACATACCTGGAATTACTTACCTGACAGGAGCGAGATAATGCAATTCAAGGCACAACTATAACTTGTATGTTGTTTTGGCAAATGTATGGGCTCAGCCCCATAGGTATTGCCTGATATATATTGATGAGCTTCGGTAATCTGCAGTTAAGTCAAAATACACGAAGAAAGCACGACGTATCCAATCATCATCTGGATTCGTGAGAACAGTTCCGATCTTTACGAACTACCTATACATCTCCATAGGTGTTTGTAAAGATTTGGCCGCTTCACTTATACCTGCTCATAAGTGAATTGCGGGGAAACTTTTGAAATCAAGAGGATATTCCGACCTTTGCATATACCTGCTCATATGCAAAGATTTGGCCGCCTCACTTATACCTGCTCATAAGTGAACTGCGGGGGAACACCTGGGGTTGAGAGAATATTCCGACCTTTACATATACCTGCTCATATGCAAAGATTTGGCCGCTTCACCTATACCTGCTCATAGGCGAGTAGCGGGGGAACATCCGAGATAATGAGAGTATTCCGACCTTTACATATACCTGCTCATATGCAAAGATTTGGCCGCTTCACCTATACCTGCTCATAGGTGAGTAGCGGGGGAATACCTGAGATTTGGGAAGAATATTCCGACCTCTACATATACCTGCTCATATGTAAAGATTTGGCCGCTTCACCTATACCTGCTCATAGGTGATTAGCGGGGGAATACCTGAAATTTGGGAAGAATATTCCGACCTTTACATATACCTGCTCATATGTAAAGATTTGGCCGCTTCACCTATACCTGCTCATAGGTGATTAGCGGGGGAATACCTGAAATTTGGGAAGAATATTCCGACCTTTACATATACCTGCTCATATGTAAAGATTTGGCCGCCATGCCTATACCTGCTCATAGTCATGTAACGGGGGAATCTTCTCGAGATTGTATGAAAATCTGTGATTTGATGAACAAAAGGAGCTAGCCCAAGCGTTCAAAAGTTCCTTGACAAAGTACCTGGATATCATCAGAAGTACCTGAAAAGGTTTGATCAATAGACACCTGAACACAATCAAAGGCATCTGGTGACATCTCCATCTCTGAAGGTGTGTCTCCTGTTAGACACGATTTTAAGTAACATGTAATATGCATTCGCATACTGTCAAGAACACATATACACATGCACTATGATTTCAACTGATTTTCATGCACGACGGTTTTGTCAAATCAGCATTACAAACTTCGCTGGGGAAAAATCATGATAAGATAATCCGAACTCACAAGCGGATATCTTGAAAATGTCGAATGAGGGACTTCCGGTCCAAAAGGGCTTTCTCTCATTCTCATCGAAAGGTGGCTAATTTATGAAAATCACTCTATCTCACCATCATCACGTCGACAAGGGTCCGAGTATTCTCGCAAGCAGTACGACTTTACCAATCTGAGAGGTCTTTGTTAGGACCGTAACATGGGCTTGGTCAATGGCTTAGCAAAAGAGACTCTTCGAGTCGAGGCTATTGAAAGAAGATACTCTGCAATTGTCTCCGGGTTTACAAGTCAAGAACCTGCAGAATGAGATAGAAATGGACTTGCTCGCACTTCTTCGAGCTAAGCTTATAAACATCAGAAACTCTACGTTAGTTCAAGTGCCCTAATCTGAAGAGACTTTGCAAGGGACGTAACGTAGGCTGGACTCATGGGTTGAGAAATGAATGGATCATAAGGCTCAAAATGTGTATAACTGGGGTGAATAGGTTGGTGATCATCTCAGCATTGTCACCAGTCTTCTTCTTCACCAGGGATTGTCTTCTCCGCAGATGTTCCATTGGCCTCGAGAACTTATCACTTGACTCCTTAAGACTCTGGATATTTTTGTGACTTTGATACATCTCAACATTTTCTAATCCAAAGTCGTCACTTTTTCTCCATTTTTTCTTTTTCTTCTTTTCTTTTCTTTCACGGGCATCGGCCTTGCTTTTACTAGGCACACTGCTTTTTCATGCCCCTTTTTTTTTTTTGACATACACTGCCTACAATGCATACATTGGCCAGTCACACTTTGGCTTGTTTTGACCGAATGACTAATATTTGGACTTTCAGGGTCTTCGTCTTTTATCGGCGCTCCGGATATGCTGCCTGAACAATGATGATTTTTGCCTTGCCCCAGTGTGGGGGATGATCACCAACTGGGTTTAAGAAACGAATTTACAGGCTCAATTGGGCTTAGCAAAGGATAAAATGTGTATAGGATAGAGAAAGAAATGCTCTTCGTCATCCTAAGGCACTTGAACTTCACGTGAATTCATCTGAAAAAGCAACACTCGAAGATTGATGCAAGTGAGAGCACGAAAATTTCTACTCATTTTTCACCTTATGACGCTGACTTACCTCCAGTTTGCCCCGATGTGGGGTGGTTCTTGACAGGGGTAATTTGAATGAATTTCTCCAAGTGTTTAGGCTCAAAGTGGCGAAACAATGGATAACCTGTAGTGTTTGGGATAGAGAAATGAACCGCCTCTCGTCATTTCAGTCGCCGTACCTTTTGCGAGATAACCCTTTACCTTGCAGACATGGAATTTTTCCACTCAACTCACTGGGGATTAGTGCATGGGACTGTGTATAGGATATGGCTTGCCTTTCATCATCCCGATGTACCTCATTCAACACATTCAATTCATTCCACGTGAGTTATCATATTGTCTAAATAGATTTCCCCTTTTGAAATCGATAATGTAGACTGACAAAATGATCAAGCACAATTTAAAGCCAAGGCACACATTCCATCTTTCAATTGATTGAAACCATTTATTCATTAGTGAAATGTTTGTGACTCAGAGTATAAAACCAAACATTTGAAAACTTTTGATGCAAAATGTTAAATTCCATCAGGGATAATAGATCTTCACTGCATCAGAATTAACAGGACTGGAGAACTCACGACCATCCATTTCTGCGAGAATCAGGGCACCTCCGGGAAGCACCTTTTTAACCACATACGGACCAATGTAGTTTGGGGCAAATTTTCCTCCAGGAACAGGAAAGACTGGCAGGACCTTCCTTAGGACTAGATCATTTACCTCGAAGTGTCTTGGACGTACCTTTTGATTGAAGGATCTAGCTATCCTCCGCTGATAGGTTTGACCGTGGCAAATGGCTCTCAATCGCTTCTCATCAATTAGGTTTAACTGCTCATGCCTTTGTCGCATCCATTCTGCCTCGGACAACTCCACTTGAGACAATACTCGTAAGGAAGGGATCTCTACTTCGACGGGTAGGACTGCTTCCATGCCATACACCAATGAAAAAGGTGTCGCTCCGACAGAGGTTCGGATCGAAGTTCGATATGCCATTAGCGCAAATGGCAACCTTTCATGCCAGTCACGATAGTTTTCAGCCGTTTTGGCCAAGATCTTCTTGATGTTCTTGTTGGCGGCTTCAACCGCTCCATTCATCTGTGGACGATAGGGAGATGAATTCAGGTGCCGGATTGAGACGGAGCTTAAACTCACGGAGCCTCTCGAATAATTTCTTCAAAGTATCAACGTGACTCTTCCCAGGTCTAGACTTGGCGATCATGTCATCGACATAAACTTCAATCTCCTTATGCATCATATCATGGAAGAGCGTCACCATTGCCCGTTGATATGTTGCCCCGGCATTTTTGAGGCCGAAGGGCATGACCTTATAGTGGAATGTCCCCCAAGGAGTGATGAACGCCGTTTTCTCCTTATCATCGTCCTTCATTTTTATCTGATTATAACCCGAGAAACCATCCATGAAGGAAAACAGCTCGAACCCTGCTGTACTGTCCACCAAAACGTCTATATGTGGCAATGGGAAATCGTCTTTAGGACTGGCCTTGTTTAGATCGCGATAGTCAATGCAAACCCGAACTCGACCATCCTTCTTCATGACTGGCACAATATTAGCCACCCAGCTGGGGTATTGGGTGACTTCGATGAATCCCACTTTCAAAAGCTTCATGACCTCCTCCTCTATTTTCTTGGAAAGTTCAGGCTTGGTCCTTCGCAACCTCTGTTTCTTGGGCGGCATGTCTGGATTAGTGGGTAGACTATGCTCCACGATAGAAGAGTCTAAACCCGGCATATCGACATATGACCAGGCAAAGATATCCCGGTAGTCCTTCAATAGTTGGACCAGGCGTTTAACTTCACCTTCGGGAAGGGTTGCCCCTATCTTCACCTCTTTGGGTTCTCCGGAATCACTCAAGTTGACAGTGATAGTTTGGTCTACCGTTAGGACTTTAGGTCTTTCATGATGCTCTAGATCACGCTGGAGGTCCGAGGAATCTTCGAGTTCATCGGTGTCATCGACATCAGGTTCGGTGGCACATAATTCATCAGATTGGACCGTTCCCATACCCTTTCGTGTCACAAAATTGCCCCTGAAACATAAAGTAGGGGGTTCAGTAGGACAAACAGGGCTAAACAGTGTATTTTGATTTTATTATTTTTTTTGTTTTTTGTTTTTTGAAATTCTTTTCAAAAAGGTTTTAACACGAGGAAGCATGAAGAAGCCCAGGCCTCAGAATTCTCCTTGGACTATATTTTATTTTATCGGTTGGATATCATCACCGGGCTGGTTTGATGTACCTCAACATGCCCTCAAAACGAAAATAACTTGTAATTTCATTGATTATCACCAAATGAATTACATTTATTGGAATGAAAATTGCAACAATCAAATCCTAGAAATGAAAAGTACTAAAAAGCAACTCCCGAGACGGGGCAAGTCCTAAAAAGCAGTAAAAATTCCCGCGTAGGGGAGTGTGCGAAAAAGGTAAATGTGTTACTCTTGCGGGCCAATGCCCATTCCCTTCAACGGTCCTTCCTCGATGGCTCCAACTAAGAAATTATCGAACAGGGCAGTGATTCCTTCCATTGCATTATCAGGATCTTCTGTCACTAGAGGTGTTGGATCATCCATACCTCCCCATCCATCCGGGACAATGTCACGGGGGTCAACATAAAAGCTCGGGGGTGCTGAGTATTTCACATAATAATCGAACTTGCCGCTTGGTTGCCCCAAAGTATCGATCACTTCTTTCTCTTCATGCATCATTCTTGCAGGGCCTGGGAATGTGGTGCGGAGGTGTGGAAGCAACCTACCACGCCCACGTTCTTCACGATTCGGTTCTTCTTCGGATCGCAATCTATTTTGACCATTTCTTCGAACTTGACCTCGACCACGTCCACGTCCACGTGCCAGATTATTCGGCTCACTTGACCCCAGGTATCCCAACCCAGTAGCATGGGGCCTCCGAAAGACTTCCACCGGTTGGCAGATACCTTGACCATTCCTACCAAGGCCTTCACCTGGAGTAAAGCCATGGGACACCATTACTCTGCCAACCATGACTGCAGCATTTGACACCTCAGGAATAGGTGGTGATGATCCTCTAGACGCATGTATGGTTGATACGAGCTCGAGCGACTGATAGCTCGATTCTATTTTGCAATCCGGCTCAACATAGGGGATAGCCGTTGCGTGGTAAATTGGGTGCTCTTCTTCACCGTGGACCGTGACTAACTTTCTCTCCACGACGAACTTCACCATCTGATGTAGACTGGATGGCACAGCTCCAGCAGTATGAATCCATGGACGACCCAACAGAAAATTGAATGCAGTGGGAATGTCCATAACTTGAAATAGGACATTGAACATTGTTGGTCCTATCTGTATGTCAAGGTAGATTTCTCCCATCACTTCTTTCTTCGTTCCGTCAAAGGCTCGTACGGAGGTTCTTGCAGAACTTATCCTAGAAGGATCTATCTTAAGGCGGTGTAAAGTCGCCAAAGGACAGATGTTCAGGGCTGATCCGTTGTCAATGAGTACCCGGGCAACATGTGAGGCCTTGTATTTAACGGAAATATAGAGTGCCCTGGTATGCCCCCTCCCTTCTAGAGGGAACTCTTCATCCGAAAAGGCTATGAGGTCCTTGAGGAGTATAGAGCCCACAAATTCCTCTAGTTTGTCATGATCGATCGTTTCTGGCACATGGACTTCACTTAACACCTTCATTAAGGCCTTTTGATACTTGACCGATGTCTGGAGCAGCTCAAGCAGAGAGATTTGCGCGGGCAGTTTGCGCAATTGTTCAACTATGTTGTACTCGCTAGCCTTGATCACAGCTAGAAATTCCTTGGCTTCCTCATCAGTAACGGGTTTTGCAGGTTGGGCATTAGCTTGGCCGTAGGAACGCCCAGATCTGGTAACTAAGTCAACATCGAGACTGTAGGACCAGGGAACCGCCTTATTATCACAGTACTCATACGGTTGAGGTATCTCGATCACTATCCCTTCATCAGCTGTAGGCGTGCTTACTACGATCTCCTCGTTATCAGACACGTCTTCAAGCGGAGGCATGTCTTCAGGCAGAGAGTCGCCCTTATCGCTCCTGGTGTTCAATGTAGCGAACTCCTCCTCCCAATTAATAACCACCTCGGAGATAGTGGAAACGATGCCAGTGTGGTCAGCATAAACAATCATCCCAGCTTCTACCATTCTTGAGATTCTTTCTTTCATGAGAGCCAGGGGCAGGTCCTCATTACTTGGGTAACAACCGGCTTTCACTAACTCACCGTAGACGTCGGTGGTATACACCTTAACATTCTTGATTCGACCAGCATCGAAGCTAAATATGGCATTCACATTGCCTGCGTGATCAGGGAGTGGGTTGCTCTGAACATTCGGCTTAGCAGGTTGAAATGAGAAAGCCTTCGTGTCTAGGAGGTTTTGGATTCGGTGCCTGAGGGCATAGCAATCATCGGTTGAGTGTCCCAGCTCACCCATGTGATAATCACATTTCTTTGACGGGTCGAAGTTATAGAACCGCTCAGGATTGGGCCGCTTTGGCTCAGTAGTGAGCAAACCTTTCTTCTGGAGCACCGTCAACACCTGAGACAACGATCCGGGGAGGGGAGTGAATTGCCTCTTGTTGTTCCTCCTCTGAAAAGGTTGACGACCCGAGTTTTGTTGCTGAGCTTCTGCTACTTGGATTGCTGGGGCGGAGTTAGCATTCCGCCGGCTCGGTTGGTTATAAGCCACATTCACTTCAGCTGCCGGTTCTTTCTCTTTTCTCGCACCAAATCTTCTAGTCGAGGAGGACGGCTCGACAAACCATCCATCTTTCAGCCCTATCTCAATTTGTTCGCCCATGGGGATGAGTTGGTTGAAGTTATCAGTCGGAATGGCAACCATCCGATTACGGTATTCGAACGGGAGAGTTTTCACGAACATCCTCTTTAACTCACTGTCTATGGGTTCTGGAACAACCTGAGCAGCTAAATTCCTCCATCTGATAGCATAGTCTTTGAAGGACTCAGTCTTTTTCATCTGAGCGCGTTCGAGATCATCACGGGTAGGAATGATGTCCGTTATGAATCTGTACTGCTTCAAGAATGCTTCACTGGCTTCTTTCCAAGTTTTGAGGCCATTTATCTTCTTCATGAGATACCAGCTCAAAGCAGGACCCGTCAAACTTGCTTGAAAGGCATGGATCATCAGGAGTTCGTTATCAACGTACGAAGTCATTTGTACGTGATAAAGCTGTAGGTGGGCTTTTGGACATGTGGTGCCATTGTACTTGTCGAAATCCGGCATTTTGAACTTCTTTGGGATTTTGATCTGTGAGTACAGGGACAGATCGATCGAAGGTGAATCCTGCGAACCTTCCAGCTGCTTCACTCTTTCTTCAAGTTTATTGACCCGTTCATCCGGTTTGTCCTTGTTGACGATGATCTGGACGGGATCATCTTCTAAATCGGGAATATCGTCATCTCCATCAACGTCGACACTTTTTCTGATCTTCTGCTTTGGGACAGACGCTTCGAGGGGTGTCGAAACAGGAACCGACCGGAGAGCTTTGATCTCAGCGGACATTTGTTGCATTGCGACGACAAGTTGCTTGATCTGGTCTTCCACACCGATAACACGCTCTTGCAAGTCGGTTTGATCGGCCATTCTGGCTCTCGACCGTGTACAAATGGGCGACCGTGATCGATCCGTAGCTACCTAATTTTGGAACGAAACAGGCATGCATGAGTGTTAAGCAAAATCATACGTCAATCCATGACATTGGTCTAACCGCTTTGAATTGAAAGGACCCCTTTATTGAAGTGGCAAAAATTTTTACACCAATTAATGACTTGAAATTGAACTGAATACAAAGACAAATGACTCAATTCCTAAACAAGTTTTAAAAACTGAAACTGAAATGAGAAAAGAACTTCGAGCTTTTTATTTAGCTTGATCTATAGACATATGGGAGGCGACTTCCTTCTTCAATTGCTCATAAGCTCGAGCTATCTTGGATGCCTTTTCTTCAGCTTCTTCGGCCTTCCTTTTGAGACGATTGTTCTCTGAGCGATTGCCGGACTTGAGAGGCACCTTGGGTATCTTCGGGAGCAAATCCTGCTGGATTCTGTGCCGACGAATGTACTGGGTCGTCGCGAAATAGGACTTCTGCTCTCCCTTTAGTTCTCCTTCGGGCCGAGCTATCTTTAACACACGACACTTCCTCCACATCTTATTGAGCTAAGCTACGGTCGCTTCGTGATCTTTATCATCATCGGCGAAGTCGACTTGGAGGAGTTCTGGTTGTAACGCTGGAGGGAGCCCTTGGAGAATCTGATACTGACGGGACACTCTGGCGGGGTAGTATTCGATTGCGCCGGTGAAACCCAATAGTGGAACCGGTCCAATACCATTACATGTAAGCCGAGCTTCCTCGACTTTGAACCAGTTAGCATGCCATTGGAAACCTTGGGGTCTAGCGTTTTTCATGAAAATGATCCATTCGGAGTAATGATAATCGGGTGCATCCCCTTGTTTTTCTTTGTACCTTAAAACTGGATGGCTAGAATCACTAAGCTCAGGTATTGTGAGTAAATCGCCACACCCTTTTATGTGAGACAAAAACCAGATTTGCAAAAGTTCGAGGGGAGCATGAAAAGTTTTGTCAACATGTTGCTTAAATTTAGTGAGGGAAATGAAAGTCTCGGCTAAAATGGTGTTGATAAAATTCTTTTCAAGACAGACTTGTTGGACCAACCATGCGATTGACGGACTACATGCATTCTTACAGTAAGGAAAGATCACGAATCCGAAAAACGCTAGCAAAAAGATTCTGCCCTTTTGAAAAGGTGTGGCTTTTTCAAAACACTGACTCAGGAATGAAAAAGGACATGTGCCACGATTTGCTTTTAAAACTTTTCCCAATTCATCTTTTCCGACATTCAAAAATTCAGCCAACATTAAAGTAGAATCAATACCCAAAGGTGGTGTGACTAACTCAGACTCCAATGGTTTTCCAATGAGCACGCTATATTCTTCCAAAGTCGGGGTGAGCTCGTGCTTACCGAATATGAAGGTAGAAGTCTCAGGACACCAGAAGTGCGCTAATGCTCGAACGAGGCCGGTACGGACTTTGACCTCCAGTAGGGGGAGCAGCCTCCCGATGTGGCCCTCAACTAGCTTGCGGTTGGTCGGACTGAGTAGATTCCACCAGGCACGGAGCTCGTCCTTAGGAGCATCAAGAATCCGGATGTCTGCCCCTCCCATAGTGTATAGACCAAGACTCACGACCGACCTAATGTCATGGACCGACCAAAGAAAAAGACGAAACATAAATAAATTGCGAGATAAAGGTTCAGAAATCTTACTTCACCGGGTAGAATGATGGCAATCACATAGACATGCGCATGGAACGTGAGGTTCGATTTCTACCTAGACTCTGGCTTACAAAATGGAGACATGAGGATTACCGAGCTAAACCAGTCATGGTGGTGGTTAGGCTGGGATTCCCCTGACTCCGGCTTAGTCAAAGAGCCGACCCGGGTTGCAAAGGGTGCAACCGTGGTAGGTATTCAATGACACCATGAAAGAACTTTCGGGACCAAGAAAGGCGACCCATACCATACGGGTGTGGTCGGGGTGTCCGTTTTCTCAGTACCATCCTAAACCTGTGCCGCCCAGGTCCGGCAGCGGGTAGTGTGTGCGGTGTAGTGTAAATGCAAGGCATGCACAGCAGGTTATATCATACAGCGCTTCGTGCATAAAATAAACCATACATCCAACACCTCCCTGCAAAACAAGGGTTAACAATCACGCCTCCCCTTATACCTCCCATACTGCAAAAACATTTAACACCTAAAATGTTAGGGACGTACCTGGGATCCTCGCTGCCAAGCAAAAAATATATTTTTTTGAAAAGAAAAACTGGCCTAAGTCCACTAAGAGTTTTAACTCAATTCCCCAGTGGAGTCGCCAAGCTGTCGCGACCTGAAAATTTCCTTCCTCTTAGGCTAATGGATTATTAGGACTAAACCTAACTCGAGCCCTCCCAAGCCCTACCAATTCGCAACTTTGGGTTTAAGTTTTTAACATGCAAATGTTTTCATGCTTGGAGTCGCCACTAATCAATTTGTGGTAGGTCGATTAGAAACCTAAATAAAACATAGGGAGATATGTTTTATTCCTACGAACCAGAGATTCTAAGCCCGGGGACTTGATTACGCTAGATCTAGTCTAACGCCCTTTCGGTACCTTTTCTTTTCAAAAAAAATATTTTGGCAAGCAATTTGGATCCATTTTAACTTAGTCACTAACATGTGAGGTGTTCATGCGGGTGCGCAAACCACCAAAGTAACACCCAATAATCAAAACATTAAATAAATTGCAAGATTGGGAGAATTACTTACCTCGAGGCAACGTAAGCATCTGCATGGTTAGCTAGAAAATCACATCAACCATCCTAATATGATTTCTAATTAACAAGCAGTTCACCCAGTATTTTTGGATTTTCGCTTATTTAAATGAAAGCTAACCTATATGCAATGACGTGCAGAAATGACATGCGAATAATGCAACCTAACATGCAAACTATATGTCATGCGACGACGTGACTTAATTCTGATGACGGGCAAACGATTTATTTTTGGTGTTTTCTAATGAAATTCGGAATAAAAATATGCCTAAATTAACATGCAACCTATGATGACTTAACATATCCTAACATGACTTATTTTTGGGATTTTTGTTAAAATTCGAAATAATAAATTAATTAAATTAAGAATGCAATCTATCCTAATCTACTATAAAACAATTCATTCTTTTTTGGGATTTTCATGAAAATTCGAAAATTAAAAAAATAACCTAAATAATCTATTAAGATTAGAAAATTACTTAATTTAAACTAGGAAATAGATTATCTCAAGTCCTAATTTAAATTAAATAATTATTCTATCGTCTAGATATATTTAGGATTCCTAAACATGCAAAACTCAAATTCAAATCCTAACTGATATTTTTTGAATTTTCCTTTTTATTTGAAAAGGAAAGATAATTTAAACAGAGATAGCATCCACATTTAAAACAACCACGCAATCCACAAGATTCGTTTCAAATTCAGATTAGGCACAAAAATCGAGCTATCAGTCATATCTATAGGGTTATAAATATTGACGGAAAGTCGATCGTTCAAATTTGGAAAGCAGATAAAAATCATTATCGTATCCAAGGGATTATGGATAGGATAATGATTTTTCGTATCGTCGCGTATCGTACCTTAGGGATAAGGTAGGATAGTCGTCTAGATACGTTGCTAAATTAGGAAAGTTTCCTAATTTTGAATATTTTAAAAATATTGCAGATATCAGATAATTATCCCAACATATCTAATATTCTACACGATATTCACGCAATATTCAAAAGCACAAATTAGTAAATTAAATATTCTGAAAAATATCAGATAATATCTAATTACCTAATTTGCAGATAATTCCCAAATTCGAACTTGCGGATCGGGATGAACGGCGAGCGGTGGGCCGGCGGCGCGGTGTCGGGATGACGGCGGGGCAACGGCGACGGAACAGCAAGGCAGTGACGACGGGCGCGGGAGGCAGCGGCGCTCGGCAGCGGGCGCGGCGGCGGGCGCGGGCGCGGGCGCGGGAGCGGGCGCGGGAGCGGGCGCGGGCGCGGCAGCGGGCGCGGGCGCGGGCGCGGGCGCGGCAGCGGGCGCGGGCGCGGGCGCGGGCGCGGGCGCGGGCGCGGGAGCGGGCGCGGCAGCGGGCGCGGGAGCGGGCGCGGCAGCGGGCGCGGGAGCGGGCGCGGGCGCGGCAGCGGGCGCGGGAGCGGCAGCGGGCGCGGGAGCGGGCGCGGGCGCGGGAGCGGGCGCGGCAGCGGGCGCGGCAGCGGGCGCGGGCGCGGGAGCGGGCGCGGCAGCGGGCGCGGGAGCGGGCGCGGCAGCGGGCGCGGGAGCGGGCGCGGCAGCGGGCGCGGGAGCGGGCGCGGCAGCGGGCGCGGGAGCGGGCGCGGCAGCGGGCGCGTCGCGCGAGGTCTTCCTCCTCTCTCTCTCTTTCTCACTCTCACACTCTAAAAATTTTCTGATCTGAAAATTGTGTCTCCCTCTTAAAATTCTGACCTAATGAAGTATATATAGTATTAATCTAGGTCAATTAGATGGGCTTTCTAGTCCTAATGGGCCTAGGCTTGGGCTTTAATTTAAATGGGCTGAATTAATTAATGATAATGAGCTGAATTAAATTCAAATTAAAACAACCGAGCCCGTTTGACTTGTAATTCCCGGCCCGTGCATTTTAAGCGAGCCGAGTCCTGTTTGATGAAATTTAAGCTCGTTCGTCACCGCCGGTCCGATGCAAAAATGCAATGAATTTAAACTATATGTTATGCCATTTAAATATTTTTGTTTAGGGGTTAAAAATTTAATCCCTAATTTTCTATGCAAATTAAACTAAATGATGCGCCAAAATTTAGGTGTCAACAACGATAACAAGAAGTTATGAGCAAAAGCGGGGATAGTGAGCATGAGCATATTATGAGAAGTTACTTGTCCAGATTTGAAATCATCTTAGCGGTTGAGATCAAGTTTTGGCGGACAATAAAACTGGGAAAACGTGGTCAGAAATGGCAGTTATTGGAAGCGTCAAAATATTCAAAGTTTGAAAACGTGGAAGTAACCGATGAACAGTTGCAGGATAGGAGGAGATATAAATACTCAGAGGACGCAAAGAGGGAAAAACGAACAACACTACAAAAAAAACAATCAAGCCTATCTGCACTTTAGTTTTCTATGCATCTTTACTTCCTGTATTTACAACTTCCTGTGGCTTTAGTTAACTTTCGAGTCCTTTACAGCTTTCGTAGGAGTATTGTAACGTAGCTTGAAACTCTGTTGGTCTCAAATCCATTTTTAATCCATTCGATTTTCATCCATTCCATACGATCCTGTGTCACACTCTGTTTTTCACCACAACTCTCCTAGTAATCAAACCACAGAACCTACTTTAATAAAAATCGAAGATCGAAGATTCGGTGAAGGATATTCCTCGTGAAAACGAGCGAACAACTTTCCACCTATACCCAAAGGACAAAACCAGAAGGCTCGATATGGGACAAGCTAAAGCAGACAATACCTTAGTGAATTAAATCCAAAGCGTTACAATATATTATCAGAGCTAGACCCCCTCCAATAGGTATGTGGTTCAGGGATGGACCCCGTGGAAACTAGTAAGCTTGTAACAACCTAGTTCGAAGAGGGTGGGATGTCGAGACCAGACGATATGGATAAAGAGTGGCTCCTAGAAGACTCATGATCCCTTTTTTCCTGTTCAGTGTACAATTTGGTTCATTTCTGCTCCTTTGCTAGCTGCTCCTTATCCAAATTCTCAGACCCCGACGACCACTCTTCCCCTTCATTGGATCGGATCGTTACCGACCCACTAGCTTTTGCATGGTTCGTTCTCGAACCACACACCTATTGGAGGGGGTCTCGCTTTAATACCATATTATGATGCTCTAGATTTAACTTACTGAGGTATTATCCGCTTTGGCTCCTCTCATACCGAGTCTCACGACTTTATCCTTTGGTGTATAGGTGAGCATCTTCCTAGGAGGTCGCGCATCCTAGGATTGCTTCTACCTGAGCACATTAACTTTGGAGTTCCAAAACTAAGTATTGCTGTTATGTCAAAAGGTCTCCCCTATTTTGGTGCATAGTTCATTTTATTCCTTCTTGCCATCTTAAAAGTTTGCCAAGACTCGCTCATTGTCTAAGCCATCTAGCCTTGGTGACTACTCCCCATCCTCGTCGGATTGGGTTGTTTCAAGCCCACCAGATTCCGCATAGTTTGTCCCCAAACCACACTCTCCATCCTCATCGGATTAGATCATTTCAAGCCCACCAACTTCCGCATAGCTTGTGTCCAAACCACACTCCCCATCCTCATTGGATTAAATCGTTTCAAGCCCACCAACTTTCGCATAGTTTGTCCCCAAACCACACACCTATTGGAGGGGGTTCCACTCTAATATTATATTGTGACGCTTAGGATTTAACTCACTTAAAAATTATTCGATTTAGCCCGTTCTATATCGAGTCTTACGGTTTTGTCTATTGACATACGGGTAAACACCTTTCAGGAAGTCACCCATCCGAGAAATGTTCTCACTTAAGCACACTTAACTTTGGAGTTCCAGAACTAAATATTGCCATTATATCAAAAACCTCATCTATGAGTTAAATTTAGTTTTCATATATATATATATTTGAGAATCGTTATCATTTTGTTCGGTGCACAGTTCGATTCATTCATGTCTCCTTTTGCCATCTTAGAAGCCTACCAAAAGGCACTCTTGTCCAAGCCCTCTAGCCCCAGCGACTACTCTCCACCCTCGTTGGCCCGAGTCTTTACACAGAGTTTGACCGCCTCTTGATGAATGGATTGCAAGGAAGGATGGAGGAATTCACGCACAGCTTCAACATGTTTGCCACGATTTTGTGCCCTCCCCCTATTGTAGGGACAATATTTCCAATGGACAAACTCAACTCTTTAAACAACCTCAATTGCTTTTCACAGAAGTTTCGAACTAAACCGAATGACTGCGAATATGGAGCTGAAATCTCCCAAGTAGAGTGATCTTCTCCTATCACATACCCCGAAATTACCAGCCGCTTTCATTATTGTTCAATGAATTTGGATCCGGTCCACACTGGAGCTGTAGCAATCATAGAGCTTTAAATGTCCAAAAACCGAACACCCCATCAAAACAACCCGATCATATCATTGCTCAACTCCTCATACTGGTGGGTCAAAGCATTAAGCGAAGTCCAATTAACACTTTTGTCCAACCCTAAGGGCACAGTAAGCCACCCGCAGGTCCACAAGTGGAAAGTCGGGAGGAAGGGCAACCGACCCTTCTTAGTACAGGCACAGGTGGACCTTCTTGATGCACCGCGAAGATGCCAAGGAGGAGCCACAAATGGACCTTGATGCGGAGTTCGTGCACGGTGGGCAGGGAATTTAGAGCCAGAACTCCGTTCACGAAACCCTGGGAAGATCTTGAAAATGCGTGAGAAAGCGAGGTAAGGACTCGTGGTCCAAACTTGATGGACTGTCTTGGATAGAACACAGGGTCTCGCCGCGTCTTCAACAGAGTCTCGCCGAAGATGTGGTGGATTAGGGATTCAGGCAATCAGCTTATGTAGTCATAGAGGATTGATTCACAGGTTTCACACTGCACAACTCTAAAGGTGCGTTTGGTTAAAGGAAAAAAGAAACAACTTTGCTGACAATTTCATATTTTTTGTTTGGTCAGAAGAGTCCTCTGAAGAGTCCTTCAAATATTTTTTTGATCTTGGATTAGTGATCAGTTTTGATATTTTTATGGGGGAATACGAATAGGGAAGAGAGGATAGGCTCATTACATTAAAAAAAAAAAAAGATATGGGAGTTTAACATAAGTAATTGAGCGTGAGAGCCAAATGAATTGAAAGATTCATGTTTGGTTTGGGTATGAGTTGAGAAAGGGAATTTAACATGTTTGCCGTCAACTGGCAAGGTCAACCTTGCCCATCCCTAGCGAGGTTCGACCTCGCCAGTTGCTGGCAAGGGGTCGTCCTAGCCATCACTGGCGAGGTCAAACCTTGCCACGGGTGGGCAAGGACGACCTCGCTAGTTGCCGGCGAGGTCAGCCTCGCCCAGCAATGGCGAGGTTGGCCTCGCTAGCGGCCAGCAGGGCTGACCTCGCCGACCCTCGCCTCTGGCTGATCGCCGGACCGGCGATTAACCATAAGTTGAAGATAAAGAAAATGAAGAGAAAAAAAGAAGGAAAAAAATAATATTAAAAAATTAGTTCGAGTAAAATTATCGCAAGTGTACCAGTTTAGGATTTTTTATGGTCAAAAAAATAATTTGAGGTAAAATTATTACAAGTGTACCAATTTGGAATTTTTTATGATAAAAAAAATAGTTTGAGGTAAATTTATCGCAAGTATACAAGTTTGGGATTTTTCGTAGTATTAACCCAAAAAAAAATTAGCGACTTCTTTATATTGTCACTAATTTCACACACGAAGTAAATCTCAAATACAATATTGATTAAATGCAATGAGTAAGTTTTCAAATTGGAAAGCAAAAATATTTAATTTTCTATAGTGATATTAACTTCTTTTTATAAGGAATTAATAGTTAATTTAGAAAATTACTTGAAATTACGGTTATCTACACGATCACAATTAGGGGTGAGCATCGGTCCAGGGTTGACCCTGGACCGACCTTGGACCGGCCCAACCCTGTCGGTCCTGGTCCGGTTCCCAGGGGGACTGGGTCGGTCCTTGGTCCTGGGATCCCTGGATCAGCATTGTGCGGGTTGGTCCTCGGTCCAGATAGTTTAGGGTCGGTCCAACCCGGACCAACCCAGACTATATATATTATATATAATATATCTGAAATATATTATATATTTAATATATTATTTATAATTTTTTTATGTAGAGAACCCAATTGAAATTGTGAAATGCTGTGAAAAACTGACCAAAAAAGAAAAGGTGGGAAACAGCTCTCAGTCTCTCATGTGTCCAAAACGGTGTTACACTGTTACTCCTGGCGTCATCCTTGACAACTTCTCTCTTTAGCCTTTCCTGTACAGTCTCAGAGTCTCTCTTTAGTCTTTTTTCACGCCTCTCACATGTCCAAAACCCTCGGTCCTCCTCTAGTAGTGGTACTGACAACATCTTCTGATCTTCTCTTTTAGTCTTCATTGTAAAGTCTCTTTAGTCTTCAGAGTTCAGGCTCTCCATTTTGCCAAAATCGAAGAAAAAAACTTCACACTCACCCCGTCACACTCACCCCGTTTGGCGCTTGCCTCTGGCCTCTCGACGCTTGTGCCGCTCGACGCTCGACACTCGCCGCTCGCGCCGTTCGCCGCTCGCGCCGTTCGCCGCTCGTCGCTTGACACTCGCCGCTCGCGCCGCTCGTCGCTCGAGCAAACGAGTGTTGACTCAAAGGATGAGTCTGGAGTTTATGGGTTGAAGCGCTCGCCGCTCGTCGCTCGAGCGGGTGAGTCTTGACTCAAAGGGTGAGTCTGGAGTTTATGGGTAGAAGCGCTCGCCGCTCGTTGCTTGAGTGGGTGAGCCTTGACTCAAAGGGTGAGTCCAAAGTTTATGGGTTGAAGTTGGTTATTTTTGCATTGATTGTTGGGGTCATCGAGAAGTCTAGCTTCAAATCGTGATCTTAAAGTTCTTACATGTTGAAAAGGAAATGATCTCTTAAACTGGAGGATATGCTTGAGGAATCAGTTGTTTCCAGTTTATCCATCCTGCACTAAGTCTGGAATTAAAGAAGAAATCGGGCAGATAACGTGAAACACAAATGCATGCTTCTGTTTTTTTTTTTTTTTGGCCAAACATGCTTGATTGACTTACAAGTTATAAGTAGAGAATTTTGTATATTTGAAGTGAATGTCCCTCTCATTTTATCCCGCTCCTCTTGCAGTGGCCTTCGCAGAGAAATCAGTTCTGCTGCCACCGGGCGCCCAATACAAGATGTCATACAGACAGATGCTGCAATCAATCCTAGTAATAGTGGGGGGACCGCTACTAGACAGTTCAGGAAGTCTGATTAGAATCAACACAGTAATATTATATACTCTCCAAGTTTTTGAAGAGTTGTATTGCAGTTTCTACGATGATTTGCTAATCAAATGGTGTGAAGCTCATTTTTTGGTTGATTGGACTCTCCTTGATCGAATGTAGGAAAATGATTACAGGAATTTCCCATCTTGTTCCATATCTCTATGAGCAGTCTTAATCGTTTTTATGGTTTTTACTTTTAGCAGGTGTGAAATTTCTATTGTTGCCTTATCTTAAATTTGTTAAATATGTAATAGTATTTATAATTTGATTGCATAGCGCCGCATTGTCCATGAAATGTAATTTGAAATAGTAGGTTTTCCTTTTCAATGAGTACAAAAAATAAAACAAAAAAATTACCGATTGGTCCCGAGTTGACCCTGGAACTGGACCGAACCAATTGATCGGTCCGATCCTTGGTCCCAGGCTCAATGGGGTCGGTCCTTGATCCAAAAAATTGAGGATCAATAATGTGTGGATTGATCCTAAAGTTAGGGGTGGACCGGCCAACCGGACCATGCTCACCCCTAATCACAATCCTGGCATTCTCTATTCTCGAAGAGGAAGAAGCAATTCGAGCAGCGAAGAGCAGAAGAACCAATTCAAACTCCAATGGAAGGCGTGAATGTGGCCGAGGGTTCAAGATGCTCCGAAAATGGTGAGAATTTCAGGCATCCTACGATTCGGCGGATCAATTTTGCGAAGGAGACGTCTATTCGATCGTTAGAGAGGCCTCATTCACAGAGCTCCCGCCTCTCCGCTGGGACCTTCGCTCTACACACACTCAACTCTGCTCAGATCTCGCTCAAAACGAAAGACCGAATGTACGAAGATCGGACTTGAGAAGGACAAAGCCGAAACCGCCATTAAACGAAGGAGTTGGCAGCTCGACCGTCCGTTTTTTCCAGGTTTCGCTGTTCGAAGGCAAACTTGGAGAAGAGCGCACGTCTTGCGATATCGCTCCCTCCATAGGTCCTTCGGGTGAGATCACACAGAGACCGACAGAATCACAAGCGAGTGCAGAGAATCAGAGGAAGATGGACGATGCTCAGCGAATACGAACCAGAAGGGGGAGGATCATCTCGAGGATCTGATTCGCCGAACCATTTCCCCGATCACTCATCTTCATTCAGCGATCTCTCTTCATAGCATCCATAAAATTGAAACGAAGACTACGAGGAAGAAGATTAAAATCGAGCAACCTGGGTTGAGCAGCATAGCTGCTGATGAAGACGAAGACAATCGCGCCGTCGACGACCGCAAAACCCTAGCAATTTGCTGGCCGAAGTAGCTCCTTATATAGCAGTACAGGCTTAGAGCGAGAGGCTTGCGTCCGACTCATCTCAGCCGTTGGATGAGATTAGCATGTAATTTGATCGAACATGGTTTAGCAGCAGCAGTAGGAAGGGATTTATTAGAATATGGATCCGGATGCGGACTTTTGGATAGATATGGGCCTACCCGGCCCAGCCCAGATCACTGCTCTCTCTTCCTCCCTCTCTACCGTCATGGAATCCCCCGTACCTCGAGGCCCGAACCACGAGTCGGGTTTCAAGAGCGAACTCCCGAAGCCATCGGGTCGGGAACAGAGAAAAGTTGATAAGTCATTACTCATTTGCACTCGGCATTAGAAGCGAGCTCATTATTTATAGATGGCATTACGAGGTTAATTTATTGGGATAATGACATAAATAGTCTTTGAACTTTAACTCAATATTTAATGTAATTCATGAATTTTTAATTTGTTCAATGAAGTATCTAGACTTTTAATATATATTCAATGTAGACTACAATGAACATGTACCAAAAATTCATGGACAACATTGAACAAATTAAAAGTTCAGGAGGTTAAAGTTCATAGATTACATTAAATAAATTAAAAATTTAGGAACAATATTAAACAAATTAAAAATTTAAGGAACACATTGTATATTGGGTTAAAGTTCAAGAATCACATTAAATAAATTAAAAGTTCATGGGCCACATTAGGTCAAAGTTTATGGACCGTTTGTGTTTTTTTTCCTAATTCATTCCGTTGGAACATTACGAAAATCAATTTCTAAGTCGATTTTTGATGAAATTAAATGGATGTCCCGTATTCAGTCACTAATTTGTCGAGTGGGTATAAGTCAATTTTCAATAATTCCTACTAAACCTCTTGTTATATGTTTAATACAAATTTGATAAAGTAAAGTCATTGCCACGTCGCTTTTAATTAGAGAAAAGGAATCAGTCTTTTCATAGTGCACCAAACTTCCTTTTCCTCTAGAAAAGTCCGCACATATTTCTTCCTGACAATCCGGACCCGTGAGGCACCTTGCCTGCCTTTCCTGACTTCTCCGCTTCAGTTCAGATTTATAATTGGCAACTTCATATTTCCGCCATTGACTTTTTACGTCAACCCACGTATGAATGGACTAATTACTGGTCCAACGTGAAAATAAATAGACCAGTCTTTTAATTACACCTACATGCCCACCTTGCCAAAAGTCATAAACACTGAATTTGTATGCCGCAAAATTTAAAATAAAAGAGAGAGAGAGAGATGTTAAAGCTCCGTAATAGAAATTTATATAAAAATGGAAAAAAAAAAGAATAATAATCTCTACCTCTAGCCAGGTAGAAGTGGAAAATATCTAGCTACACAACCGAGTATGCTGTCGCTATGCAATACACAAGCTAGATTAGAAAGTGGTTGATTACGTCTTCTAGAGATTGACGTGCCTCTTGCACTTCTGCTCCTGAATCGCCTTGGAAGAGATGTTCACGGCCATGGTGCAGTTCATCTTCACGGTGACGTGCTTCTTGAAGATGTTGAGCATGTTCACCCGGCCCGGGACTCGCGAGTAGCTGCTCAGCGGCAGCAGCCCCTGGTTCATATCTGCATTTAGGTTTGGGTTCGACAGGAGCGTGTCAGTGATGATGTCCACCGAGATGTTCATCCGCATCGTCCTCCTGGCCCTCGACTTGCCCGGCGGTCCCCGCGCCTCGCCCACCACCGAGCCGTGGTAGTACAGCGTCGTCGTGGTGTTGCTGTACTTGAAGGACCCCACGTTCGGGTTCTTCACGGAGACGTCCGCTATCAGCGACATGTTGACCCCCGGCTTGGGGATCGTCCCGTTGATGAGCTCGAGCCTGGTGATGGTGACTCCGTTCATCTTGATCACGGGGTCCTTCACCCGGAACACCGTGAACGCCAGGATTACGATGACCACGCCTTGGATGAGGATGAGGGCGGTGATGCAACCGCAGCACTTGACGAATCTCTGCTTCTGGACGTTCTTGGCATACACGGATGCTTCATCCTGGTCGCTCCGGAGGCTACCGGACGGGGCTAGTGGCCAAACTTGATCTTTCTCAACCATGGCTCAGAATTTAGAAGGAGAAGACCCAGCAAACTCCAGAGGTTACAGAGGAAATGTATGGCGAACCCGTGACGGAGTCTTCAGTTGGTGCTTGATTCTTATAAGTGGGAAGTTGGGAGTGGGCTGCGAGTGATTTTCCCGAAAGATGTTGGCATCATTATAATTTAGGCCTTTGGGTTGCTTTAGCCAAGATTTTCAAGCTGTTGAATCTTGACTTTTGGGCCTCATCTCTCTATATATTTTAGTGACTTAGATAGTTCAATATTTTCAGCATTTAGTCTCCTTTGTATTGCATCATTGCCAAACATTATTGTCTTCGCAATTACATTGCATTTCATTGGAGTCATGATCAGATGGATGGAAAAGTTAAGTTTGGTCAATTCTGGCTTAATTTGTAGCTCTGTCTTTTGCCTTTCAAATGATGTCTTTATTGAAGGTCTGAATATACACATTCCCAAGTGTCCACGCAGCTTTGGCCATTGGGTCGACCTTATCACTCTACACGCCACTGAGGACGATATGGAGGCTCTATTTGTTTCACGAAAAATTGATGATTTGAAAAATATCTTCTTGAAAATGATCGCTTGTTTCGCCTAAAATAATTAGCCAATGAACAATATTTTTATTATGTCTAAACAGATAAAAATATTTTTGGTTCATTCATTTTTTATAAGCATAGAAGCGATATTTTTAGGAAAATATTTTTAAAATCATTTATCTTTTGTGAAATAAACAAATGATAATGAGTATTTTTATTTTCGACCAAAAAGGAGGCGCCAGGGTCTGTCCACATCTGGAGAAGGGCCAAATCAAGATTGATGGGATGAAAATTTCCCCACACGAACAAGAATAGTGCTTCAGGAGATTGGAGACTCAGTCTAATATGATCACACCTAATCTTTCTTTAATGCAAGTTGGTCCTTGTGGACTTTATTGATCTCAGCAAATTTTTGCTACAACGATCATGTCTAACCTACATATAACCTGAACAGGAGTTTCGAGCCACAAGAAAAGGGTGGTACAATAAGATTCTGTCTATTTCGCAAAAACTAAATGATTGGAAAAATATTTTTCTTGAAATAATCATCCGCATCGCTTAAAATAATTAAGTCAATGGTAAATATTTTCATCATTGACAACTATGTCTAAACATTTTCATTGATAATGAAAATATTTTTCGTTCATTCATTTTTGTAAGAAATATAAGCGATTATTTTTTGAAAAATATTTTATAAATCATTTAATTTTTACTAAATAAACGGAACCTAAAAGGTTGGACAAATCACCTACGGTCAAATTCCTATATCATTCTTTTCGGTTAGTGATCTAAATAGTCACAGTCCCACGTGTCCACGCAATGTGGGGCCCCTTAATTATCAGACATTAATAGATAAAATGGTGAGATAATAAGTAATTAATAATCTTAAGCTAACTCATCCTTATGGAAGATTTGAATAATATGAAAAAAGAAGAAGAAAAAGAACAAGAGTAGTGTCTAACATGATTATAAATTATCTCTTATAGCTAGACCTCTATCTCCTATAATAATTCCACATACTAGCTACCTAGTATCTTGTGTTGTGGGACCACTGCTGCTAATACCGTGTGAAATTTTTATGGGACCACCGTCAATTGTTTAAAATATTTAAATTGTCATATGAAAGCATGGTTCGCTATTTCAATATTCTAGTTCACCTATTAATCTTCATCAACGTTCTTCTCCATCTATGATCGATCTAAAATCATGTTTTTTTTTCCTCACTGCCGTGTCGATGAATCACCTCTCTTTAGTTGTCACAATATGCTAGTGCAGCCGAAGGAAGATTATTTGTCAGCAGCGGTGGTAAACCAACCCCATTTGTCAAATTTAAAAGTCGTGTTGCTTTCCGCATCTCTAAGCCTAGTTGATGCAACAAAGAAGTTTGATGTGCTCAAAAAAACTTCTCACCATCTAATTGAACATGAGTGTATGGAGCTGACTCTCGATTACATTAATTTGGACTGCTTGATATCTTCTAGGAAAAAGTATTTCATGCTTAGGTCGATAAATTCCAGATATTAGATCATAATGTAAATCATAATTGCGTAATATAGCAGGTGGGTTTCTTCATGATCAGTATAATGACTTCGGGGATTACCTATCACCAACCACCAACTACCTTTGCCTTCGAAAGTCAACAAGAGGATGGCGTTCATAATCAATGCCCGCGAAACTAAAATTGATTTGGCTTGTGGGCTTCCCTATAATCTGAATTGACCTCCTCCCATGGGAAACCATTGACCTAACTCTCACGCTTATGTTTTTATAAAATACGAGAAAATTACGGTGGAAATTTAGATTAAGCTCACTAGCTGAAATGATGTAAAGAGAGATTAATTAAGTTATGTAATTAATCTACACCGAATCTTCAACTCTGATATTATAGGTTACTTATATGACAACCGGGGAAAAAGATTTTTCGAGATTTCAAGGATATTTGTGATGTCCCCATCAAGCGATAATGAGTTGATAAACACACTCAACATGACTTTAGAAAAACATATGTGTGTAACACATGCGCCTACGCTAGAAAAAAAAAATATATGCATAACGTAACACATTCATTGAAACAAATGCAATCTCTTGCAGAAGAAATGCAATGTACGTATAGCGATGCTATCGTTGAGCTATCCATGTACAGGAAGTTTGCCATTGACATACGCCAGTATTTGTATATGGATTTGGTTAGTTCTATACACTATAGAACCCCAACAAGAATAATCTATCGGATGATACCAAAGTGCTTTAAGTTTTCGACATAGTTAGGTGATCTTCAAGTTTGATGGCTAAGCTAGAATCTGGCCAGGAACTGCATTTGCTTGAGGAGAGGAGTTAGGGTTTCCATTAGCTTTTCACAGGGATGGTTATGGATGCCTTCGTACGTCGTGACCACGATGCTCGTGTCCTTGGCTAGCCTCTGGACCTGCTTCTTCACATTGCACGTGTGATGCGTGCACCGATAATAGCTCCTTCTCATCCGATCCCACGTATTAAGGATGCAAGTAAGAGTTGGTCAATTAAGATCATATTGCCAAGAGTATATATCAATGCATGCATGCAATACCTTTCTTTATAGAGATATAAAAGAGCTAGATTAGTGTACTGATGATCCACATCTTTCTTTTGTCGTAAATAGTGGCTGTGTGTACTTTATGAATTGCCTAAGGGTTCGACTAGATGGTTCAACATGTGCCTATATATCTATATATTAGGTATAAGTCATATTTACACGAAAACTTTTGTAGATTAATTGTGACAATATTCAGTCGATTTGTAGACCTAATTAAGACGAGTAAGATGGAGTTTTATGAATTGTATCTAGGCGCAAGTTGTAATATCGACAATCTCTCTCTCTCTCTCTCTCTCTCTCTCTCTCTCTCTCTCTCTCAAGCAATTGCTCTAGAGTTGCGCCAGCTAGAGGGTTCAAGAGAATTGTTTTTGAAATTAGGTTTTTTTGTGTGCAATAGCTACTTATTTGCTTATATTTAGGTCCATTAAATGATACAATTCATGCTATGTTCTATATAGTTCCTGAAATATGCCACAACGTTATCAGCATAGCCACCACATTACCCGAACCATAACGTTTTCCCTTTATTTCACAATGAGCTTTGTTTTCCTTATAATATTTGTAGTTTATACACACAATTGTTATGCTGAATAAATTCACTCATTTACTAGCAAAAGAGCACGTAGACATTCCCTGTGAAGAAAAAATAATAAAAAAAGTTCTAAATAAGTAAAGAAACAAATAATATTGGATGATATTATCTATTTCGGAAAAAAAGCGTTTGAATTTCACATTAATCACTACAATGTGTGAGAAATTTGAGGAATCACATTCTAATTATCTCTACTATTTTTAGCTTGCGGTTCTATTCAATATTTGGAAAATGGATCATAAAAACTTGCCTTAACAATTGAATGAAATTTTAGGTAAAAGTTTGAGTCCAAAATCCTTCTCTAGCTAGGTTTAGTTTTTCTTTTTTTTGAAATGAGTATACATTGAAAAATGAAAGGATCAAAATGTATGAAATATGTGGTTTATTTGTAAAAGCAAGCATGAACTTTGTCCAATTTGTAGTTGAAAATATCAGGGCTAAATATTGAATACATATACTTGGATCCATGTATAAATTTTCGATCAACTCAAACACTTTGCCCTAATTTTTTTCAGACATGAATTATTTTTCATCCTCAATTAATTTCCAGTTAATGTTGCCATTTTTAAGTTTAAAATTTTGTTAATTTATCGTTATTTTCTAATTAACTTAATATTTAGGGGGTTTGGGAACATAAATTTTTGTTATTTTGCCATCGCTTTTGTCATAGAGTTTAATCCACGGAATTAGATTCATTCTAAATCTCTTTCTTCTCACCTTCATGGCTTTGCTTATCTTAGTTACCTCATTCAAAGATGGAGATCCTCTATCCCATTATATACTCCTAATTGATTCCTTAATCTACCGAACCATGCATCGATTCCTATTAAGATCGTTAATTAAGAAACTTCACACTTGCCATGCTTCCGCTATTAAGATTTGTCGAGGCACTAAGGGAAGATAATCTCCATCTCCCTTTTGATTGTTCGTAAGATTTTCCAATGGTGATTTCTTGAAGCAGCCCTGGACCTCTCTTTTCTTCCAATTCATGCAAGCTCACCATCTTGGGCATCAACCAAATCCTGATCATATAATATTTCATCTTCTTAAGTAGCTACCACCCAAAAGTTGTGGCCATGCATGTCCATGATTAATCAGTTTGCATGAAATATTGAGAATGTCGTAAATCCCTAAGTACATCTCTTTGCAAAATACTGAGAGACTTCCTTCTTGATTCTTTAGTTTACCTTATTCCAAAAGCCATTGAAACTCCTTTCTTCAACTTCATTCCACCAAATCACGCAGATACCAAAAGATACATACATACATACATATATATATATATATATATATATATATATATATATATATATATATATATATAGGTGCAATGTTCTAACCTCGGTCATTTTAATGAATCGACTTTGTTCCTGTTTCCAATAATAATGATAAACTAAATTATTTCGTTCTATCGCACAGTGGACGGCATCGATAATTGGTGGATGCAGAGAATTGATCAAAGAGAGAACTTCTCATTTAGTCAAGAACCTCAATTACCAAAATAATCCAGTTTAATTGTAGGATTCTTATATGTTGCTAAAACTCCAAAGACGTATACTTATTGGTGAATCATTTGCTGAATTCCATGCATATGATCCTTAAACATGCAAAAATATACCTGGGATGAACACTGTTCTTGACGGCTTTCTGTCCATACTTCCTCCAGCGATAACCGTCGTCCAGAATATCATCCGCGCTCCTTGTTTGGAACGCAATCCTAGGCCGCGTTGGCCTCCTTGTCCTATTCATCACTTTCTTCTTAACCTGCCCCTCGCTCCTGTCTTCCACTCCATTTCCAGGCAACATCGTAGCCGTCAGCGCGTTCTCCATCGACGTCATCGACTTATTGTCGCGAAGCCCACCAAGCTCGCCAGATAAGAGGCCAACCCAATCAATATCCGAAGAAGACGAAGATGAAGGAAGAGGCAACGCTTGAGCTGAGGCCGAGGTGTCTATCAGTGGGTGCGACAACGAGGAGGACAGGAGCGACGATGGTGCTGGCAACGCAAAGAGGTAGGGACTGGCAGGAGGTGGCGGCAATACCGGAGGCGGTGGTGGAGTGCCATCTTGGCTGTCCATTGAAGGGCTCCACGATGTAGAATGTTTGACAGAGGGGGGAAGCTTTGAATGGTTGTGTGGGGAGATACTTTTAAAGGTTGGAAAGGTCAGAGGAAGGTGAAAAGAGGTTGGACCGACCCCATACATACATAAAACTTCATTGGGCGAGAGAGAGAGAGAGTACAATCTCTTTGAGACGCAGCGTATTGATAGAAGAGGTGAAAGAGCCCAACTAACAACCTAACTTCTGTTCAACCAACCGACGCTTTTACGTGCATGGAAGAAAGACGTACTCAGGAGCCCTTATTGAGTCGATATCGTCAATGCATGTATTCAATATGCATCTGGGGGTAGATTTTTGGTCGGTCCATGACCTTGGTTTAGAAAAAAAAAAAGAAGATAAATAAACACCGAGAACATACGCATGTAGTGCCCTTGAGGTGAACGTAGGACGTTTCGAGAGTGTTTCACACGACTTCGAGGCTCGGAAATAAACATTTGCCATTTGCTTACCAACCGGTGGAGGGGCAAAGGGGCAATTACCTCCTTGCTTCCTCGATGCTAACTAGGCTTTTTCTTTTGGAAAAAGGAAAATTGTACATGCACTTGTATATCATTAAGGGAACATCCTCTCTTTAACCCCGACTCAGACAACTTCAGTTGATGATAACTGATCAAATTTGAATTGTAAAATGAACTCTTATTATATAATCATCTATTTTAAGTTGATGTGTAATGTAATTAGCTCATTTAGTTCCCCACTATAGGAACTGGCCCACGATTCTACTTGCAATTCTAAATTCTAACAAAAATATGGGAAAATTTGTCCAAAAAGTCTTAAACCTATTATACAGCGGCCAATTCACTTATAATCCTTTCAATTATACCAATTTAGTCTTAAACATTTTGATAAATTTTCCATTTAGTCTTAAATATTTTGACAACTTCCCAATTTAATCTTTTCAGCCAAAAATCGCTAATATAAATGCCGGCTGGCCACCAACCATCTTACGAGGCGTGGCCGATACTGACATGGATAATTTTTTTTTTTTAGAATTTTTTGTTCCATTTTTTCCTTTTCTTTCCCTTTGGCCTATGGCCGATATTCAGCCATGGTCGGCAAGCATGTCGCGACCCTCACCTATGGCCAGTACTCGGCCAGCCATGGCCAAGTACTAGCCACGAGCCAAAGGGAAAGAAAAGGAAAAAAAAAAGAAAGGAAATTTTTTTAAAATGCAAAAAGCATCCACGTCAACGCTGGTCACTCCACATAAAATGACTAGTAGCTGGCTAGTGTCCATGTCAGCGATTTCCGGCCAAAATTTGCTTGAATTACTAAATTGACAAATCATCAAAATGTTTAAAACTAAATTGGCAAATTATCAAAAAAAATGGCAAATAATCAAAATTTTTATGACTAAATTGACAAAATTAAAAGATTTAGGTCTAAATTGACTGCTGCACAATAGGCTTTTGGATAATTATCCCCAAAAATATGTATTCTTTTTTCATGTTGGTAAAATATGTGAAATAATTGATGAGTGTGGAAAATGTCAATAACAAAAAGTTAACGATCACTTGATTTCTCAGTAATTTATTGGTAACTTATCGGCACTTTTATGAAATTACCAACTTTTTTTTTACGGTGTCTATGCAAAGCACCAACTTTTTTCCTCCAAACTTGTTTTGCGTTGTAAATGCTTCAGCATTAATTCAACCTATCCCCAAAAGCACAACGATAAACAATTTTTTTTAAATGGTGAGGAGAGACGACCAACGCTATTATCCCATCTGGGAATTAACATAGGAATCGCTCACCCCCCGCGACGGAATGTTCATCGGTGGTGGTAAGCACCTATTTTTAGTTTATTCAGGTCAATTTACCGCCCCTGAATGGACCTGATACCCGGGAATCCAAATGCAGTTCAACTGTGTATTGGGCCACGACCCATGATCACTCGATGGGTCACGATTCGTGCATAAACCTGATAGCCCACGATCGTGCCTCAGCGTGGCCAGCTAGAGCAACTTCTTCGACCGCATTTCGCCGTACACCTTTCCCTCCCTCCACCTTCTCATTCTCTCCCTCCGACGCCGGGATGAGCCTGCTGCGATCCGCTTCAGCGCGATCGAAACCCGTGCTCCATTCCCTTAAACCCCGCTTGAACCCCGCCCTCAATCGCTCACCTTTCCTCCGTTCCTTCTCCACGGACCATGACCCTGAAGCAGAGCCTGAACCAGAACCGCCGCACCAACCCCAGGACGACGACCCAATAGTCGCCCAGGCGCTCGACCTCCTTCAAGCCCCCGAGAACTCATGGAACACCGCCGATCTCAGCCGTCTCCTCTTCTCCAGTTCTCCTGCCGCCCCTGCACACTTCGCCAAGATCACCCTCGGCTTGGGTGCCTCCGACAAAGCCCTCAAGTTTCTCGATTTCGTTCAGTCGAGTTCTCCACAGGAAGATGCGCCGGTTCTCCTCTCTCGCACGTTCCAGTCCGTCGTCAAGTTAGCGAGCCGAGAACCCGGTTGGGAGAAGGCCCTGCTTGACCTCTATAAGATGTCGAGGCAGAGGGGCGTTCCTTTGACTATCAATGCGTCGACCCTCCTGGTTAGCTTCTTTGGGAGGGCTGGCATGGTTGATGAGGCGGTTTCTGTGTTTGATGGTATTGACATAAATGCTAGAGATAGGCATCTCTATGAATTGTATGTCGGTACGCTAGTTAGATACGGGAGGTTCGACGGCGCGTTGAAGGTGCTCGACGAAATGCTCGAGCCACGTTCGAGATTTGCCGCCTCGGACATTCCGGGTAAGATATTTTTCTCGGCCTTGTTGAGGAGACTGCAAGGAGATGGGGGCAGCAATGAGGATGAGATTGTTGGGACTTTCATGAAGCTTCTCGAACTCGGTGTTTTTCCTGACTCGATAACTTTTTTGAAGATAATTAAGAAGCTCTGTAGGAATGGGGAGATTGGAAGAGCATGGGATCTTGTGCTGCAAGTTATTCAATCAGGTGGACCTGTCGAAGCCGCGCCCTGCAATGTTGTTTTGGTTGAGTTGGGGAAGCATCTCGACTTCAAGAGGATGAATGAGGTTATGATTAAGATGAAAGAAATCAATATTCCACCCGACATTGTGACCTTCGGAATACTGATTAACCATTTGTGTAAGTTTCGCAGAGTTGATGATGCGTTGGAGGTGTTTGAGAGGGTCTGCACCAAAAAAGATGATGAATTGTCGTGTAAACCTGATACAGTCATTTATAATTGTCTTATTGATGGACTGTGTAAAGTAGGAAGGCTAGATGAAGGAGCAGAACTACTAAGAAAGATGACATTGCAGGGTGGTTGCATGCCTAATGTCATTACTTACAACTGCTTGATCGATGGGTACTGTAAATGCTGTGAGATCGATAAGGCTCGTCAGCTATTTGATCAGATGAGTGAACAAGGGGCGCAGCCAAATGTAGTCACTGTTAATATTTTGGTTGATGGTATGTGCAAGTTTGGGAGAGTCAATCGCGCGGTTGAGTTCCTTAAAGAAATGAAAGTAAGAGGTTTGAGTCCTAATGTTAGAACGTATACATCACTCATCAAGGCTTTTTGCAATGTCAACAATTTTGAGAAAGCCATGGAGTTGTACCAGGAAATGTCTAGATCTGGATGTTCCCCAGATTCAATTGCTTACTACACACTGATCTCTGGATTGTGCAATGCTGGAAGAATGGATGATGCCAGTGCTGTTGCAACAGAGTTGAAGGCAGCCAAGTTCTCACTTGATGTTGTGTGCTACAATAATCTGATTGGTGGTTTCTGCAGGAAAAATAGATTGGAGGAGGCTTATGAGATGCTCAAAGAAATGGAGAGCTCTGGAGTAAAGCCTGATACCATCACTTATAATTGTTTGTTATCCTATTTTGGGAAAACTGGAAATCTTACAACTGCAAATAAGTTGATGAGACAGATGATTGAACAGGGTCTCGTTCCCACTGTTGTATCATATGGTGCACTGATTCATGGATACTGCCTGAAAAACAATGTTGGGGAAGCCATGAAAATTTTCAGGGACATGAATTGTGTGTCGAAGATCCCACCCAACACGGTGATATACAACATTCTCATAGAATGTCTATGCAGGAATGACAAAGTGGATGGTGCCTGTTCCTTAATGGACGATATGATGGAAAAAGGGGTGAGGCCTAATACCACTACATTTAACGCATTGTTCAGAGGCCTTCGTCAAACGAATTGGCTGAAGAAGGCATTTGAAATGATGGATAGAATGAATGAACATGCTTGTAAACCTGATTATGTAACGATGGAGATTCTAACGGAATGGCTTTCAGCCGTGGGTGAAGTAGGGAAACTGAAGAACTTTGTCCAGGGCTATGAAGTTTCAGCTTGCACTGCCTAAAGCAGATTTAGCAAGGGAAAGATAGGATTCTTGTGCGTTTTCTTCTACTGATCAGTAGGCCGTATTCAGGAGAAAGCAGGCACTCATTCAGAGTCCAAGGAGTGTATGGTCTTTTGGACTTAAAAAGTGTCCGTTAGGTTACCCAAGAGATGCCTCAAAGGCCTCATACTTATGAAATATTTTCTTCATCTTCCATCAGATTCCACAGTCCTTATTTTGAGATAATTGAAGAAGTTAGATGCGCCGTGATCATACCGGAATCTTCATTGCTAAGTTTTGTCCAATTTTGCTCTTCACGTGCTACAATTTGCGAGATAAGTTGTATCTGTAATAAGATAGAAATTCTGTTGATGATCTTGTGGAATGTGGTGGATAGGTGAAGCTTTTGCTTCTCTTCTGACTTATATAGTCCATAAGATGCTAAGTTACTATATCATTTGGCTTTCAATATGTATGAATGCTCTCTTTTTTGGGGCCAAAGCATGAATTCTCTTTACTTTGTAAACATTTGAAGTGATCTGTATGGACTTGGTATGTACTTAGTTGGGTTAAAAATGTGCTGTGGTTGCTAAATACTTCAATGTAAGCTGAATATTGTCAGTAGTGTAGATTACTGGTGGGAGCCGGGAGGAATATCGTCTAGCATATAGGACGGAAGGTTAACCACCGTCGGACATGTCTTTGAGGAGATTGAGATTGCGGGTATAACCTGCGAATTAATTAAAATTCTTGGATATCAATCTATTCGTTTCTAATTGCGCTATGACTGAAGTGCAAATGACAACGGATTGTAATATAGAGATGAGCAGCATTTCCTTCTCACCGCCTGCCTAGCGAAATCTTTGTACAAATTGATGAAAAATTACACATATATAAAGCTTAGCGGCACGGGGATGCTAACTGTTACACCCTTGATTCAGTTCTGAAAAGAAGATGAAAATTGTACGTATTCCAGAAAATTACAACTCAACCGCAAAACAATATGCTTGACTAGTTGGGTCAGCTACCCCCGGTGGCGGTTGCCGTGCTGTCAGCTGTCCAAGAATGGCCAAAGTTCGCGGGAAAACGATCCAAGAAACAATCCTCATCATCACCACCTCCCATCAATCCCTCCAAGCCCACGGATAAATCATCACTCAGAGCCATATCAGATAGCCCATCTTCCCCATCCTCTTCATCATCAGCCATGCTACCCTCCTTTTCTTCTCTGCTTTCAGTGTTTGTGCTGTGAGTTCTTGCCACCTCATCCTCTACGGAGGCAGTTGGAGAAGAGCAAGGAGGTTTTGATGAGGCAGCAGCGCTGGGATCTCCGACAGTGTCCGTCTGCGGCATCACGGGCTTTTGACGTGTGGAACCTGCGAGCGAGTTGCGGTGGGTAGGTGCGGGGTGGTTGTGTTCCGCCGTGTACGTGACTATGAACATTCCAGGGTCGGATCTGTTCCTCTCCACTTGCTTCCGGGCCATACACCCCTTCGAGCTACTGCATCTGTAGTATCCCCTGTGTCACAGAGCATAAACCAAGAGTAAGCATAAGTGACTGCACCATCTTTATATCCATATAAAAAAATTAAGAACTTCAGAAGGTAAAAGCAGATATTTGGGATCTAACTTAGGGAATTTACCTTGGATATGGAGAGCCCTTGATCGGTTTTTGGCCATATTTACGCCAAGCCCAGATATCAGAAGACACACTCTCTGCTGGAACGTGGCAAACCTTCTTGAGCTGGCTCTTCCTGCTTTTGTAGACACGTTAAGTGTGAGACCAATTCAACACGGTGCAAGTTTGACCTGTGAAAAAAGGGTAATCACCATAATGGTGGGATTCCTTCGAAGTTACCTTCTTTTGGAGCGCGAACCTGGAGACGGGGAGCTCGTCATGCAGGAACCAGTAGAGGAGGCCGGTGCAGAACCATTATTATTAGCAGGAGTAGGTTGTTGTCTAAACGTGGGTTGACCGCTCACTCCTCCGAAAGAAGGAAGAGCAGAAGCAGCAACGTCTTGAAACACGAGAGGCTCGGGCTTGGGGAAGAAGGGCTTGTAGAGTTCATGCAACTCCTCAAGCGAGCTGCGTCTTGCATCATAGGGATATGGTGGTGAGACAAAGCCCTCATCTTTCTCGACCACTCCAAAGGAGGAGCAAGACACGGGAACATGGGGTGCAAGATCTGCTGACGTTGTAGCCATGGCGGCAGCGGAGGCGGCGGCAGAGGAGGAGGAGGAGGAGGCGGCGAAGCCTCTGACCACCGCATGTAGATCCCAGTCTTCCTCCATAGCAACAAGCTTTGTGGATTCCGCAACCACTACTGGAAGAGAGAGAGAGAGAGAGAGGAAATGAACAAAGCGCTGACTTTTTGAGGGCAGATCTAGATGGGCTGGAGAAAGATGGGAGATGGCATCTAAAACGCCTTATCGTTTGTGCTGTCCTTTCTTTTTGGGCGCTAGTGGGGCACTTGGGAAAAACCAGAGGTGGTTTTGGGGTTGACTTTTGGGCAATGTCAAAGGGCGGTTTTCAGACAATAGGAAAAACAAAGAAAGAAAAGAAAGAAGAAATTTGAGACATTGTGGCTTGGGACTAAGGGAGATGCTGTTGAGGCAAGGAAAAGTCCACGCGCCTAGGATTGCCCCCCTTGGGATTTACCGACAAAGAGCAATGAGCTTTTAAAAGTGGAGGCCACTGTTTTGTAGTTTTATAATTTGGGACCTTTCGACCATGGACCGCTCATTGTGGAATTTGGATCCAATCTTTTTCCAAATTCGTGACGTGTGTATAGTACAAAGTTCTCTCTTTTTTCTTTTATTCTCCCTTCTTTGTGGAGCATAGCAACAAAGTTTTTCATTCACACTGGACCTTCATAGGTTGAGCATAGCTGGTTTCAGGAAAAAGTCATGAATTCGGTTCGAGCTGGAGTTCCGGAATCAAACGGAATCGGGCTTTCTAATTGGTCTAAGTCGATTTTGTATCGTATTATTTTTGGAGAAAAGAAGTTGTACAATCTATGAATTAGGAAAGATTACTTAATTTGTCATAAACCTATTATATATATATATATATATATATATATCAATTCAGTCCAAAAGATTTTAGCTTCGTCATTGTAGTCTTATGCCTTGGCGTGAAACTTCCAATATAGTCCTTCCTTCTAGCCAATTGTTGGCAAGATCGCATGGCAATCCACAAGTTGTTCATGCCAACGTGCCAGATAGGACAGTTGACGTTGGTTGAATGCCACGTCAATTATTCCTTGCGGCTACTAGCCAGAAGGACTATAGTAGAATTTTGTGCAAAAGTTTAAGATTATGTTGACGAAATTAAAAAATTTAAGACTGAATTAGCAGACTAATTGGGTAATTATTTGAGGTGTTTGGCAATCATTTTCGAGGGGCTTTAGGCCAAAATGCCAGCATTGGGAAGTCTAAAAGCTCAAGGCAAGTGGGACCTACTTTGAGCTTTTAGCATTTTTCGAATGCTGAAACATGGATTAAATGATTTTTTTTCTTCCAAAACTATCCTCACAAATTCTTCAGTTTTAGGATTTTGCTATTCATTGCTATTGTTCATCTTATTTACGCAAGGACGGCTGAAGAGGGTCAATAAGGTCAGATCTGACCAATGAAGGGCCAGCAAGGTGGCACGATCGTCACTTGAGGTCATGCGACCACGGCGAGATCCCCCTGAGGTCGTGTGACCCCAGGAGATAATCGCCTACATCGCGCGACCCCAGCTGACCCTTGTCGGAGATCACCCCAGGTTTGTTGATCTCGATCAGCGATCGCTGGCAGCCTAAGCCCTCCGTCGGAACCAGCGAAGGGTTAAAATCTTTTTTTTAAAAAAATCGCAACCAAAGCCCTTTGCAAAATTTGTTTTTACCAAAGACCACTTAATCTAAAGTTGCTTTACAAAAGATCTTTCATTGAACACAAATTACATTCCTTCAAAGTCTTGTAGGCTAAAACCCTTTGCCCTTCTCGAACCAAACCAAACGCAATCTCTCTCCTTTGTGGATCAAACTCATTTCCCCTATTTAGGGGTGAGCGGTTCCAGGTTCTACCTAGAACCTACTCTCGAGTACAGATTCTTTATTTTTTGAATCCTGAAATCTACCCATCGGAACCTGAAACCTAGAACCTATCCTGTCACAGGCTCTAAGGTCGGTTTCAGGATCCAGCAGGTTCTTTTTTTTTATTTTTTGGGTTCATTTTTAGTTAAACAAAATGAAAATAAACGTAATAATACCGAACAAGCTTATTATCCAATAAAGAGAATACAAAAGACTAGTTTTCCCAATATTATGGTTCAAATAAATACAATTAAAATGAAAAGTCATTGCGTGAATTGATGCGCAACAAAATTCACGAGGAATTAGCATATCGATCAAGACAATATCCATATCCAGTACCACAAACAAAATGGGAAGCAAGAAAAAGGAAAGAAAGATGAGCTTTGGGTCCTCAAACATCTATGAAATTTTGTTTCAAATTCTGACTACCTAAAATCAAAACAAATAACAATCATAGTTGATAACTTAATAATAGTTTTCAATTGAAAGTTGAAGTGTCGTGTATCTATTATTTGCAACTATAACTACGACTTTTTCTTTTCTCCTTCCACCATCCTTCATCACCATGGTTCTAACTATGCAACTATCAATCTTAAGATGTTTCTTGAAAGAATGAATGACGAAAACAATCGACTTCACTAAAGAACAAAAACTTGGCATATATACATGATAATGAATACCTAAACATAACAAGTTAAGCAAAACAATGAGCATGCGAATGGTGGGTATCCCAAAACCACAATAAATCAAAGGTCTAAACAAACCTTAGGAAATGTTTTACATAACAAGTTAAGCAAAGTAATGAGTATGAGGACGGATATGAGAAGTTGAGAGCTAAAAAGTGAGAAATGAGAAGTAGTAAGAAAATTAGAAATTTTATATTTAGGATTCTCGGTTCCCGGTTTTATTCCCGGTTCTTGATTTCGATTCTCAGTTCCGATTTTGGTTCCGATTCCTATAGGAACCAGGCACCGAACCGGCACTTGCAGTTTCTAAATAAATGGAACTGGAAATCAAAACCTTCATTTCTAGAACTGAGAATCGAACTGGATCCATGGATCGGATTCGCCGGTTCCCGGTTTTATACTAGACTCGTGCTCACCCCTACCCCCATTGCTCAGATGAGGATTCCACGTGTCCGACGGTCTAGAAATTGCTGGTAGGTCAACAGAGAAACGAATGTCGTGTTGTGCAAAATGCACAAGAGACAGAGGGGGATCCAGGAGATGAGGTTGGATCGATCGACAGCTTGCAGTCTGCGTAGATCTCCTGGGCCCCACCACCCTCTCCTTTTATTTTTTATTTTTTATTTTATTACTTCATTTCCATACCTTTGCTTCGTGGGCCAAAAAGAAAAGGGGAAAGGGGGCAAAAAACAAAAGGGGAAAGCAAAAAGCCTCGCTCCACCGCGACCGGGCTCGTCCAATGCGAATCAATAAAAAGTTTTAGAACGGAATAATAGCTTACGTAATCCCTGAATTTTGATCAAATATACAATGTAGCTCTTAAATTTTTAATTTATACAATGTGGCTCTTGAGTTTTAATTTTGAACTTTGAATTTATTCATTGTGATCCTACATTTTTTGTACATGTTTAAGTTAATCCCTGATCCATATGAAAATGTTCAATATTTTTCTTCTATTAATTCAAGTTCGGGAACAACATTGAGCATTTTTATATAGTTCAAGGAATATATTTAATATGTACCAAAAGTTCAGAGATCAAATTGAACAAATTAAAAGTTTAGAGACCACATTCGAATTAAAAGTTCAAGGAACACATTATATACTGAGCCAAAATTCTGAGACCGTGTCATTTTCCCTTTTAAAAGTAACAGTACCCTTTTATCAATTTTATAACCAATTATCCAATTAAGTTTTTAGCTAATAAAGGACCTCAACTTCTCGTATTTGGTTCAATGTGAGGTCTCCTATAGATTTGGTACTTAAGGGTGAGCAAGGTCTGAGTGGGCAGTTCCCACCATGAAACCGGGAACCCTCCACTAGGGACCGGTTCTGAAAAATGGGAACCGGGAAACATCTATTGATTCCATGGATCCACCTTGAAACCTCACTACCCGGAAACCTGACCGCCGGTCCAATCCGATTTCCGGGTGGGTTCATAGAATCTGTCCCACCAAGCTTCACGCAAATAGAGGTGACTGAGAGCAAGAGATGGAGGCGATGAATGGCTGGAGGTGTGGCTGTGAGTTGATGGGAGTTGAGAGTTTAGGCAGTGAGTCGATGGGTATCGAGCTTTAGAGTCGAGACTGCAAGAGATAGAGAGATAACTTAGACAAGGTGAGAGTGAGACGAGACGAGTACTTAATTGATGAGCATTGAGCTTTAAATTAGGGACTTAAAGGTTTTCATTATTCTTAAATTTTTTTCTATGTCTTTTTTGTTGGAAATTTTTCTTAAAAATTATATATATAGTACCGGTCCGGATGGGCAGGTGAGCGGTTTCACGCCTAGAACAGGATTAGTACTCACCAATTCTAGTAAATTAGAACTGGGAATCGGACTGGTCCCTACGGGAACCGCCGCCTGTTTTAAGCGGTCCGAGCGGTATCCAGTTCTTTTGAACACCCCTAATGGTACTAACCTCATTAGGCGCCTAAGCATGTTGGCAAAAACGCCACATCAACTTAATTGAAAAATAGATAAAATTTTTAGGTGGTTGCGATGTGATTACCCCAAAATGCGGAGCAAATGAGATTGATTTTCATTTGCTCGTTGTCTTCGATCACTTGAATCCTGCGTTGGTCAGTCGTGATAGTGACGTTATATGACGAATGAGAAGATGAAGGGCTGATTCAATTGTCATTTCAACTCGAACGTCCCCTTCGCTATGCTCTATGAATGTCGAATCCGATGCCTCATGCAGAAGCAAATTGCATTTATTCTTGCAAGCGGGTGACAGTCCCTCGTGGGAAGGTCTAGGCTGCAAATAACACTGCAGACACAAACTCGTCTGAGTCGACTTCCAGCCCGGCCCATGCGGCTCGGGTTGACTCCCACGTTCCTCCATTGATTGACTTGCAAGATAGCGAGGTGGAGATGGGGGTGAGATGGATCGGAACAGGAAAGACGGGGTTGTGCCCATTAGTCTTGGTTGAAATGATTAGCCTTTCTGAACGATGCGTGGATTCATAGGATAGAGGCGTCTTGATCAAATGGACCACCAAAAGACCTTGCATTTCCTGTTTACTTGCACCATTATGGCTTTTCAAAACAAAATATATGGAGTGATAGAAAGCATCACAATCAGCAACTCTGCTGGCGCATCTCGGTAGATATGGATAGAGATATGGTTAGGAGGAGAAGCACTAGACTCGCAGTGGTCCATGGCGAAACGGACCGAATTTTGGACACTGTACCAAGGACTGGCAATCTAGTTAGTCGGCGACGAGAGCGAGAGCGAGAGACAGTTGCTTGTAGCTTTTAGTTACTAGGAAACCAATAATAGATTGGGGATGTGAACTTTTTTTGGTAAAAAGAGATGGATGGGAACGACAAGAAATTGACCGGTTGAGCATGGACGATGATGTTACAGGAGGTGGCTCTTCCATTCTTCAACTTCTTGCAGGCACTTTCTACCTTTGGCGTGTGAATGTTGCGTGCCCAGAGATAGAGAGAGAGAGAGAGGGATGAGTTGGATCCTATTGCAAAGCGGAGTAGGAGAGAATGTGGGTTTGGCAAAAGGAGTGATCGGTATTGACCGTCGCTCTTCGAAAGGTTGCAATTGCACTGCACCATTACCTGCCCCCCACATTGCACTTTCCTTGGATCAATCGCTCTCTAATCCAAAATGAAATGCACATACACATATTTTGGAGGGAGGGAGGGAGGCAGAGAGTTTTTTTGGATGGAGTTTTGATAGCGAGGCTTTCCGGATCTCTTCTAAGGAAAGGCATCACCTTCAGAAGTTGGCCTGCTCTGTTTCAAGGTATTGAATGTTTAAAACGAAACGCAACTCAAGTGCATCTACACAAATAGAGCACAGGAGACTTCGAGTCCCTAAAGGCTGCAACCTCAACTTGTACAGTTCATCAATGTCGTCCCACTTCTTGCCACATACCAAAAACCATGACGAGTCAATGTCTACTGCGTCCGCTCCATGCAGTACTGAATTACATCCTAACCTGTAGAAACTCTGAATGGCCCAGAAAACCGTGTTCGCTTCCTCAAAGGCATTAGGCAACAGGCATACCCTACGGCATACCTTTCTCGTCTCTTTTTTCATTGGGTCTTTTATGCAACTCTCAAGAAGCTTACTGGGTCGATTTTGAACTTGACACTGTCTCCAATTGAACAGGGGTGGGGTTGTTATTCACGGGATTAAAATCCCATCGTCCGAAAAAAAACTTGGTTCCAACAAGAAAATCAAGTTTGCAGTAACATCCACCCACGCCAGCCAGTCGTGATAACACATCATTTCAAAGACACCGAGGAAATGGTCCTCCACTCATGAATTGCGAATCTGTGACCATTGCAAGTTGATGGATTCGCGATCCTCATCCCTCTATTTGTCGAAAGAGCATCACAATTTCACCCCCAGCTTTTACCTTACAAGGCCGTAGAAGAGGATTCTCCCTGCTTTAACTTTGAGAAATTGCAGATACACTAAACTGAAACTCTGGAATCCTGAAGCACATTAAACTTAAATGGGGGAAAAGGACTCTTCTCGGAACAGAATTGGGTATCTAATAACTCTGTCCAGAAAAAGAAAGAACTACTCAAAAGTATCTCGTCATTCATCCTAGAGTTTCATATACAACAGCAATACAGACCAGACTGACTCCTGCCTTGACTGGCACCTGAAGAATAAATAAATTTTGCACTGGTAATTCATAAAGTAGAAGCTATGGAAAGGGGGCAAAACTCATCTCTGTATCCACAGCTCAAAATTTACAACCAAGTAGGAGGAAAAAGGAGAACTGACATAATCCTGACATAAGTCCGAAGAGTCCAGCACCAGCTTTGCCCCAAATTAGTTTCCTCATGGGTGCTATCAGAAGAATCCAGCCGAGGAAGTACGATACGACTGATGGAGCACCAGTGATGAACTGCCCAACAATATTAGGGTGGTAAACTCTGCATTGACAGGGGATCAAGTGTCAACTAGAGCTTGGCCATAGGGAGCTAAGTCGGGCTGCTAGCTTTGCGCTCTTATAGTCTTCTCTAAGCTGGATAAACCTGTTTTACAAGCAAAACTTAAGTTATCCCTCATGCAAATGTAATTTGCATTTCAAGAAATGAGAGAGAGAGAGAGAGAGAGAGAGAGAGAGAGAGAAGTAAAATCTAAACAGTCTAGTAATCAAGTTCTTTTCTTAATTATTTCATACCCAAGTTACTTGATGTACTACTGGAGTTAAATCTACTTATCAGCCACACCATGCTGTAGAAAACAGATTCAAGGTTTTGCCATTCTAACACTCTTTCAACTATTGAGTACACCTCAGCAATAGACTGTATCCTAGAATCTAGACCACCGGTCCAAAAGCGATTTATCCATTAAAAAAGCAACGTCATAACTTTGAATTTTTCGGGAATACCATGACATCCACTTAAATTGTTACTTTTTCAGGCTGCATTTTTGTCTTGGGGTGGGGGAATATATATGGTATAGCCAGTAGCTCTTAGATACCTTTGTGCATCTTTCCGGATGCTGGGAGTGCCCTCAAACAATGTGGAGAGGCTCTCAGGAGCAACAATAAAGACGTTTGCCATGCTGGAAGAAAAATAATATAGTGTTATTAAGAATACAATGTCGTCAAAGCAAATCATGGAGAATAAGCGGTCCTCGACTCACATGCCCAACGTCTCAAATTTTTCGTCAATGGAAGGAGCATTAAAACTACGCACAAATTCTCCATATTCAGTTATGTCACGCTTCAGCCGCAGACCTCCACTGTAGAAGAGAAGACAGGACAACAGTTATGTTTTGAAGAAGAAAGAGGTCTTCACAGAATTAAGAAGTTCCACCAATAAGAGAATATAACATTCACAAGTGCTGGCCAACACATCCAACAATAAAGTTAAGTGCATGCAACTATCATCATGTTGCCAAACATCAAAGCATTAATGAGGACAAGATTTAATTTAGAAAAGAAAGTGATCCAAACAGAGTGCTACTTACCTGGGATTAAAAGTGAACTTTTGCCAGTGATTAAGCAGCCCTTTGTACAAGCGATTTCCCTGAATTCATATCATCAGAAAGTTAAATTTAAACACATTGACAATTCAATAAAACCCTGCAAAATCAAAGCCACTGCATGATGTCAAACAATAACCATGCAACTCAATGTATATCAGGCAAAGGAACTTAACGTTGCAAGATCTTGATGCTCATTTTGTGACAAATTCACAAAACTTGTGGCTATATGATTCCACATCTATGTATAAACACCTATATGGGCATATATATACAAGAATGAAGAGACTATGCGCATGGCTCGCAATAAAGTGCTGAACTTGTTCAAAAGCAAATCTAGCGATATCAATTAAGCGATGCAGGAAAATTCAGAAAGAAAAGCAAAGTCCTTTTTGAAGGTATGAAAGTATGTAAAGACAAAACGACATACTACTAGCTTAGTTCAGAACCAACAAAAGTAGATACCAGTTCAGTGAGAAACGCTTGCTTGTTTTGACTTTCTAATGCAGTGAATGCAGCTTCAAGCACACGAGAAAGATAGGCCACAACCCTAGTCAGTACAAAAGAGAAATGTTAGTACGAGCCCGCAAAAACTCACAAGACACAAAATTTCAGATTCTTCTTGTAAGTAGAGTAGACTGAAAGAGAAAGAGAATGTCATCTGGATAAATAATGATGAGACATGTGCATGTTTTGCATGCTTTATTTGCTCCTATGGTTTGTGTCCACACACAATAACAATGTTCTCAAAGGTTCACATGAGTTTGACTCTGACAAGTTGAACCAACCTTTATCAAAATGAACCTACCGTGTGCAGGCATTTGTTGGCCGATGATCAGGAGCTATGCCATCATCCGGTGACCTATAATCTGTTTGCTTTTGTTCAGCTGACAGCAGCCTTTCAACCTGCATGATGGTGTTGAATTCCCCAGAATTTTTGGGTGGGGTGAGGCTAGATGAACATGTGGAAAAGAGATAGCAAGGAAAAGAATATATAAAGGGTTTATTTATATAAACAAAAATATACCGATATAAAGAACCTCCTGCAGAGCTAGGACAACTTACTTCACAATTTTTCATTAATGTAGAATCAGATAGAACAGTCATTGACACACACCTCAGCCATTAATGTCTCGATGCATTGTTGAAGACCCTTATAAGCAGCAGATTCAGCACCAGACATAGCTGTCGCCATTTCTTCACAAGCAGCAGCATGTGCACCGTCCACTGGTAGTAAGAGCCGAGATATTGAATTTGCGAAGTACTGACAAAATATTGGAACCAGTTCAAGATATCGATCAGCAGCAATTTTCTCATGCAGCTGATTTGAACAACAGGAAAAGAGCATCCGGACATACTTGCTGGACTATTGCCACACTACTACCACTGCGTTGTATGGCAACCATGAAAGATCTGAAACTGCTCTCACCAGCAGCGGCAGCGGCCTCAGCCTACACAAGATATGATCAATCTTTTTAATACGTTTTCTCTTTTATTGGAGTAGTAAATTCACAAGGAGATGCAACACAGTGCATAGTCATAGAGAATGGACACAAAATCCAATGGAAGGCCTGTGATCAGATAATTACAGCAGAAGCAGCTGCAGCAGCTACCCTCCGACTAATGTTGGTGCCCAGCACAAACTTTTCCCTCAAAGCTGCAGCTTCAGTGAGGCTATCTCTAGCCCGATCAAGCCCTTCTGTTAGGTACTGACTTACCTGGATCATAAGAACAATATAAGTATTACGAAAAAAATATATAAAATTTGCAAGGTGATAGGGGGCAAGGACTTTACCTGGTCTAGCAGGCAAGTAAAAACTGTTTTCACATTAGCTGCAAGTGTGGCAGGCTGCATATAAATAAGAATATGAATCAATCAGAAACCAATGTTCATAATTAGATCAATCCATCATTGCATAAGGAATAACTAAACTGTCTATGACTAAGCAATGTGTTGCCCAACACATAAATCAAGCAACAAACACGGTTGTGCCGTTGATGATATTCCACCATTTCTTTCTACAGTTCTTCCTGTATTTATTGAAGTTCCTGATGAGAATTACCATCAAAATGCACAATAAATATGTCAATGGTTCTAAAAACACTCTGATCTTAATATCTTATGGCACTTCATCCAAGTTGATTCATTTGTTATTCTTAAGATCTGCTCCCAATGCATCTTTCTCGTCTGTAAATTTTACTTTCAGCACCACATTGTTCACCATATCAGATCTTCAGCACAAAGCACACACAAAAGGAGATGTAGAAGATAATAATCAGACGACTGCCGCTGGGATCTTTGGAACAACTTATGTATGTTCTATTGAATTGACCTTCTAAAATATCTTTTTACACTAAAAAGGTCTTAATGCTCATTAAAACTCTGATCTTTTGGCCATGAGAAATTTGTTTTCTTCTGAAAGTGGTCCTGGAAGATCAATAGCCAGGATGCCTACAATCTACTCCACTTACACAATCATGATCTAACATGAGAAACAATGCTTAGTTTTGCATGTAATGTCAGCAAGAAAAGGCTTTACTTGAGAAGAAAACAGGGTGCATCTTGATATAGATTCTTCATTCCAACGCACAAACTCTGTTACAACAGTAACTGATATCTGCTGGTGGGAAGATGCAACTGAATGTCCTTTTGATCGGCCAATTGTTCCAGTTGACTCAGAAAGCTGCTGGCTTTCTGCACGTACTTCCTCCATCTGTGAAGCAAAAGGCATGAAATATGCTACTGTAAAAAAATATAACAGTTTCTGAATCAGGATGACATAATTGAAATTGATGAATACCTTTGCTCGATAAAGTTGTCCAAGAGAGGCCTGCTCATGTTCAGGATACTCATCTTTGTGTGAAGAAAACAGAGACTCCGTGAGGCCTAAAGAATTCGATATAGAGTAGCCATTAGAATGTCTGGAACGAACTGAATGTATATGTGACAATCGTGAGAGATTAGAATAAAAATACATCTTGAAACTAAGTTGTCATCTCTTGAATATGTCCAAACAAAAACCAACATGCTTTTGTTTTACATACGCTATTTCTCCAAGTGATACATTATTTCCTCTGGGCAGAAAGCTTTAAAAATGCAGCAGAGAAATGAACATACTAATATCAAATAATTACCCTCAACATCCAAGTCACCACAGCCAACAGATCTCAAGTCTCTAGCAAGTTCTTGTGTCTTCTCATACGCCACCGCTAACATTCTTAGGTACTGAAGCCTCAAAGCAGATGAGAAACAAAAATCAGTTCCTGCTAGAAAAGTACAAAAGTGTAAGAACAACATTCATCCTGGTGATTACTCACCAATAATAGCCCGCCTTCTTCCATAGGAGGTAAATTTACAAGAGATGGCTTGACTAGTATTTTGTCTAGAAGGGCTGTAACTCGCTGCTCCAAGACTCTCTGCACAAACATAAAATCTTTGTAGCACTTCAAGAACTGATTGTGTACTCAAAAAAGAATCCAATATGTCAGAGACAACTGAAGTGCAGAGTCAGAAAGGAGATTGAATTTTGCAGCACCTGAACCAATATTGACATTACATCATTGGGTGAAGGAAACACAGCCATTATCGTGGCCGCTTCTTTACGCACAGTATCTGCGCAACAATAAGAAAGAAAGAAGGAACAAGAACAATTATGTCATACACATTTTAATTATGAAACTCGATTTAGGATTTATGCCACTGCTTCAAACCTGTAATTTCTTTGTACAGGGATGACAGGCCACGAGCCACATTGCTTGGGCTAACCTGTGAATTATGCTCACCAAGAACCAACCTTGTATCTGCATTCATGACTTCCACATCAATAAACATAGGTCGTGTTGCCACATAATGCTGCATGGCACTGGTTCCCCTGTTGAACTGCAATGCAGAAGTAACTAAGTAAGATTCAAAGAAAAGTGTCCTTGACAGACTGGAATTACGTATAAACAATCTCAGGTTGATTCGAGTGAATCTAGAAGCAGCAGTGACAAGGAGCCAATAAAAATGAACAAAAAATGCAAGGACTATTTCAATCTACAAGATTCGACAAAAACAAAATGTCAAAAGAGCTGGTAGCATATATCTCAGAGACATCTCTGAGCAACTGATTTCCTTCTTCTGTTGATGACCACTCACTTAATTCTAGAGGAGTGGTGAAATTGTTGCTCAACCAATCTTATCCATCAAATAGGAGCATCTAAATATGTGTTTCTGGTTATTGTCCAAAATGATATGTATGATCTAGATGGTGGCAACTGGCAAGGTTTTGACTTCAGTACAAGAAAATTGAAGATACTTCTTAAAGTTGGAATGCCCATTGCAGGATGTCATGGAATGTCTACCATCAACATGCAAATATGTGAAGGTCATAAATCTTCACATTGTTTGTCAGGGCCGTTGGGACATGATACAAGATGGTTCTGTGAAATAATAGCGCTTTCATATAATCAATTTGTTTATGTGATTAACAATCAAATCTTTGAATACTGACCAACTTATTAAGGAATAATAAATCTATTTAGCATCTAGGCTCATTACGTTTAGTTTCAAGCAATTCCCAAGAAATAGCACCAAAAGGAAAGGAAACAAATAGAGCGAAAGGATAAACATCCACCACAATTATGAGATGACGAGGTGAAGGATAACAACATGACAAATCCAAAAGGAAATAGTACACCAATTGTGCGTCAGTCAATGGGAGCACGAGAATGTGTTCATGAGTTGACGCTCAAGCACAATGCCAATGGAAGATAGTAGAAAGAGATTTGCCTGAGATAATATTTTGGCACACTCAGCCATCGTTGACAATTCTCTTCTCTGTGATGCAGCATCAAATCGCGCCAGCAATCTGTTCTCCAACTCTGGAGTTTTAACAGAAAACAGGCAAGTTAATATTAGATTTATTTCACTTTAAGACAATTGTCTAACCACGAAATATTTTAAATAATCAAAGCAGTTTACGAAAATAACAATACCATTGCAGTAATCCTGGAGGTTAGCAACAGCAACTTCCAGCCCCCTGCTAGCAGTAGCATTTCCCACTACCGAGGACACAGCTATGCCTTGCCTTCCAATATCTTCTTCAGCAAATGACCCTTTACCAGAAAAATAATACCATAAATTCTACTTGTTGAAATCGAGGGAAACGAATCAAAAATACAGGATGGGTATTTTTTTCAATCGTCAAGGCAAATTCAATGGCCAAAATGGACGACAGAGCTTAAGTTTCATCTTCATGGGATGGTGTTGGCACAAAAATCTTGCAAGACATAATAAGTGTTAGTGATGTATATCAATATTATCAGAAGGGCCATGCCATGATATTGAATTTCGTCAAACTTTGTTTCTCCAAATTTCATTTCCCAAATCCAAGAGAACATTGAGATACATGTACTTGAGCGATTGCACTAAGCTGCATGACCGCACATCCAAGGCAAGACTCGTGTAATAGTTGCATACAGTCAAGCACAAGATAGACAACATAATCATTAACTTTGTCGAAAGTCCCTATTCCGAAGGTAAAACCTTTCCAAGTATAACCTTATTCAACTTGTTAAACCTATTTTTTTTCTAATTTTTCATGCTTGTGAAATTCATGTACAGAAGAAAGGGTGATTTTTGAATGATTCAGCCAATATTTGTGCCTTTGAACTTGAGTTTGTGTTGTCATCATCAGGCAACAGCACTCATCATAGATTGCACAGTAATCCTCTGCTCCCTCTTCCCTTTCCGGTCAGAAGCAAATGCATGATTTGTTGCTAGCCTCAAACATACTCATTCCTTTCAATGATAGGGCATTCATATCTCCCTTAACTAACCACATTTCAATCTATAAACCCACTTACCCCAGATGGCAGCGCACACAACTCTTCCATTCTTTTATTATTTTGATTTAAGTTTCAACTTGTGCATCATGCTTAAAGAAGAACAACAAAAATGAACAGAGCTGATGGAACTCACTTAACAGGGTAAAGGGGATGATGGCGGATCTAATTCAAAGAAAAAGTTGGCTTACATAAGAAGGAGAACACTGGCATATAAATATTTTGTTTAATAGCAAAACATAGGAGGTCACTACTCTCTCTCTCTCTCTCTCTCTCTCTCTCTCTCTCTCTCTCTCTCTCTATCTAATTCAAAGAAAAAGTTGGCTTACATAAGAAGGAGAACACTGGCATATAAATATTTTGTTTAATAGCAAAACATAGGAGGTCACTACTCTCTCTCTCTCTCTCTCTCTCTCTCTCTCTCTCTCTCTCTATCTATCTAATTCAAAGAAAAAGTTGGCTTACATAAGAAGGAGAACACTGGCATATAAATATTTTGTTTAATAGCAAAACATAGGAGGTCACTACTCTCTCTCTCTCTCTCTCTCTCTCTCTCTCTCTCTCGTTTCAATAGATATTTGTACAAAGGCATGCAATTGGTTGATTTCAGCAGCAGGAACCATCGGTCAAACAACGAAGAGGCATCTCATAAAACTTTTTGCATGATTACCATTTAAAAAATAACAGAGACATAGATGCAAGTACCAGAATACTACATGACCGAGATTCCACTTACGCAATTTCTGAGCAATTGAAGCGGCCTCGGCAACGCGACTGTCATCGGAGAAAAGAGATGAAAGCTCCATTAGATCACCTGGGCTGCTATTAAACTCCATCAGGTACTGCACTATGCAATAGTAATTAATGTTAACAGACTCTATCAGATGGAAACTATATGCAATAAAAGATCAAATGAAATGCACATCAAAATACCTTTATAAGATCTATTGTCTGACTTGCAGTTTCACGTTGAGAATCTGCACTCTAATAAAGATTGGTAAGTTAGTTAAGATAAGAAAAGAAAAAAGACCCCCTATCACTTTTCGACAGGTAAGGGGGGCAATTGATTATGAACATGAATTATACTGTGACCGCAGATACAATGAACATTTAAACAGCTACACAATTATCCAAGTCTCACCTGAAGATGATCTCCAATTTTTGCAGCAGTCTGCCCAACACTGGAAATTCGGGAATCCAATCTCGCAAAGCTATCAAACAAGCCATCTACACCTTTTTCCAGCTGAAAATAGGTCAGGTAGCAAAGCAAGTAAGTGCAATTGAGGTTTATGGTAACAATAAAGTTAACAAAGGCCACATGAAATGGACATGTAGAAGCTCACAGCCAAGCTTTGACAAACTAAGACAAAATCTATTGTGTGATAGGAAAATTTAATGATAATTTGCTTGATTTCAGCACTGGCACAACAGAAGGACCAAGGACATCACACAACATACCAAGAAATCCAAGAATCACCAAACATTTAAATTTGTGTCCCTGAATTTGGAGAGCAACATAACTCCAGATTATTGTGTGCTTTTTAGGATTCAAATTGGCCTTCAAAATTATTAAAGGGTGCTGTACGTGACCTCATATCAACTAACCTCAGCAAGTGTCTTTCGGTGCTTTGAATCTTGAACTGAGACCTCCTTCTTGAGATTATAGAGTCGGCCATCAACCTGGAATGCAATGCTTGTTTTCAGATTGATGGGAGAAGATCAAAAGTAAACATGATACGATAATTTGCGTCAAACTGTGAAATTACATGATATTCCTTAAGTCATACTTGTTTTCGAAGATCAACCAACTCCCTACAGGAATCCTTGAATAAGGTCAGAAGAGCATCAACTTCTGGAAACAAAGGAGTAGAAAGCCCTTGCGCTGATTTAGCAGCATCAGCTGAAGCTCTAAGAGTCCCATTCGGCAAAACATCGTTTGCACCGATATTACCATGTCCTTCTGATGAATCGTTTTCCTCCTCTTGGAATGACGGGAGGAGATCATTGACCAAGTTACCGAACAATGCATCAAAGGAGAAATCCCCCTTCAAAGAAAAAATCAAAGATTTCCGGCTCACCAAATTCAGATCATCCTAGAGTACACAATTCACACGAGCAAAGCACGACTCCACCGTATTTACCTTAAAGTCGTCTATGTCCAAGATAAGCGGAACTGTACTGACGGATGAAGATTTCGCACTCCTATCATTCCTGGTTCCATCTCTACTCTCCTTCATCTAATTCACGAACGAAAAAGAAACCATCAGCACGAACACATATTCTAGCTTTAAGTCCAGTCACACAATCTCAAGCTCTCATCATGAACACACAGCTCCCAGCTCTAGCATCAAATTCAGCTCAACTTCCTCCGCCTAATGGCCCGAGAATCGCGACGGAACAAGCATTGGGTTCAAACTGAGCTCAACTGCTTCGAAACAACAAAGCACACAATACCCACATCACGCAAACCAGATTTTAGCCGAACCGAGACTTAAAGAACGCTACATTCAGCAGCTGCACGATCCAAACAAGCTAAAACCAATGCGTAAACGCTAGGTCTCTCCGCCGAATTGGCACGAAACGCAGAAATTGAACGGCAAAAACGGAAACCCAGGAGGCGATCTCGGCACCAGATAAGAAAGCCACGGGAAAGATCAGCGTGGAAAAAGGGTACTACCTCGTCGTGCTGGATGAGCTATAGAGAGAGAGAGTGACGGAAGAATTGCTGCAGATGGATTTCACCTTCCTCCGTCCTCCGGCAGGAGCAGATCGAGAGCGAACGACCGAGAGAAAGAGAGAGGGATATACTATTTTTCCTGCGAAAACTTCAATGAGAAATCGATCGATTGGGAAAATGGCGATTTCATCCTTGGGGTACCCCATGGACGAGCGAAAATTCCAAGGTCATTTATGGCATTCTCTAATTCTAAATACCAGCTGCGATTTTCGTTCACATTTTTCCCTTTTATTTTATTTATTAATTTATTTGTTTTCTTGTTTGCTGGTTAGTTTTTTTTTATGGGATTTGGTATTGGGCAACAATGAAAGATTATTATTATTATTATTATTATAAGTATAAGTAAAGGGAGGGGGTCGTAGCCATTATTAACCGACCAGCTACTTTGTTTCAACTCCTTACGTAGGTATTCAGTTGTCTTTTTGCTTATGGTCCGCCTACCAAAAGATTTCCGATCCTTCTAGGACAGGAAGAGTTTACAAGACTGATCTTCCATTTTTTATGATATATAATCTGCCACGTGGCTCGCGCTCGGCTCATTAAACATTTAATTATTGGCTTTTAATCCCCGAAAACTTGATGGTTTATTGAGTTCAAGTTTGACAGGAGCAAAATGGACGTAGAGAAAGTATCTCAAATGTATTCCCTAATGTTTATCTCTTTCGTCTTTCTTCTTTGATTGATTGTAAATTTGACAAGAAAACTAAAAAAAAAAAGGACTTACTGTTTTGAATATACCCTTTTTGACCGTCATGTCTCATTAACTTAAAATTCGAAAAAAAAATAGATGTAATTAAATTGATGCCCATAATTTATCTCCTCATCATAGCAATCCTCCATAACACAATTGGCCATTATACACGATACACACAAACTTCTCCATCGTCATGCATACTTCCCTCTCTCCCTTCTTCTGGAGCGTAGAATCATACAAACTTATATGGAGAAAATTATAAAAAAAAAGTTTTAAACATATTGCATGGATATCAATTCAATCGAAAACATTTTTATTAAGCTAATTTAGTCATAAATCTTTTAACGATTTGTCAATATAGTCCTTTTCGTCAATTTTTGCCAGCAATTGTTGACATGGACATGGTCATCCTATGTGGCATGATCGACATTAACGTGAACGATTTTTTGCACTTTTTTTTTATTTTTCTGAAAATTTTCAATTTTTTTTATTCTTTTCCTTTTTTTCTCTTCTTTCTTATTTTTTCTTGTGATTCCTTCTTCATCCACCGATCACCATGGCTGGCAAGGGTTGAACTCGTTGGTCCTTGTCTATGGCCAGTCGTATGCCATCGTTGAGACCTGGTGACTGGTGAAAGAAGAAGGAAAAGAAAAGAAAAAATGCTAAGAATATATAAAAAAATTCAAAATTTTGTTCACATCAATGCTAGCATATGCCACGTAAAATGCCCGACATCCACATCGACATTGCCAGCCGAAATTGGCCAAAATGACTACATTCATAAATCATTAAAAAGGTTTGGGAATAAATTGGTCAAATTAAAACTAAATCGGCATCCGTATAATATGTTTATAATTTTTTTGGTAATTTTCCCTACTTATATGTGATGTTGATTATTATGATGTCCATTTTGCATATGTGCTACTTATTTATATGGAAACTGAAAAGGTAAAGATGACCAAAATTAACATCGATGGAGCTTACCTGGCTAGAACAAACGTAGGTATAGTGGCGGGTGTCTGCCGCAAAAGCTCTGGGAAGCTAATTGATGACTTTGCGCGATCTATCAAGACATCTTCAGCAGCTCAGGCGAAAGCACAAGCCATGGTGGAAACCCTAATGTACTTCTCCACGCAAATTGAAGTCTCACTTAAAGTGGAATTGGACCATTCTGATATGATAAGTGCACTCACTTGTGGAGCGCAGATTAGCTGGAAAGTACAGGGCCTTATCAAAAAAGCCTATTCGCTCCTCAAATCTTTCAAGGATATAAAGTTAGCCTATATTAATAGAGAGTCTAATAGAGTTGCTGATTGGGTTGTCAATGTTCAAAGCAAAAATAGATTACCTTGAAATTGTGTTTTGAACCCCCTCCCCCTCGCCCTCTTAGAGCGCATTTTTGTTATGAAGCAAACGAATTGTATCCACATACTTATTTCCAGTAATGAAAGTCTTTTCCTTTTTCTGACAAAAAAAATGTGAGTTTCGTCAAGCATTTTATCAAGTGAGCTTAACGAGATAAGTACATTATTATGACCCGATTTGGGCCATTCGTTTTTTCAAGTTTAAGCCGAAATTTTGGCTAGTGTCGACAATATCTTACATTTTTAGGGCAAGTTTTTACACTTACGGTCTTTATGTTAAGAATCTATCCCTTTTGGCATATCCAAACATTCCAAACGTTCAACCTCAAACAAGAGTTAAGTCTCAAACTTTGAACAACAAAGAGGACCAGACAAATGAAATGCTCGGAAGAATGGCTAATTAGCTAAAAGATTTGCTCAAGAACGTTAGATGAGCCCATCTAACTGATTTCTTCTAAAGATTTTGTGTACTAAAACACACTGATATGGACCTAAGTAAAGTCCTTAAACTGCTTCGTCTGAACTCTGGGGCATTACAATTCGGGGATGTTCCTTAGGGTGGGGGGAAGAAAAACTTTCCCCCGGCAAGAGAGACTGAGCGTGCGTGTATTAGCACGTTAAAATAAGGAACGCAGTCCTATCGGTCCACCAGGTATATACATCAAGAGAGGTGGGGCGACTCCGGTCAAAAACTTCGAATTCCCTTGCTTTGGTGAGGTACCTCAAACAGAGAGTTAAATGTCGAACTTTGAAGAATAAAGAGAACATTGAAACCTTATCGGGCCAGACAAATGAAATGACCGGAAGAGTGGCCAAAAAGATTTGCTTGATGAGCCATCTAACTCGTTTTTTTCAAAGATTTCGTGCACTAAAACACACGGATCGACTTCTTTTAAATTGATGACTGCGAAAAAGCAGGACATTCATACTGGTGGCGGAGGTGGGAGGGCTATGTGAAGTGTTTTCTTCCGGCAAGAAAACCCAAATTTCTTCAAGATTCTGCCTTTTTCGTTGGCCATTAGCATCCAGTTCTGGCATGCGTTGTGACTCTATATTTGTGGAAACAGCTAAGAACGACCACAAAGACGTCAGCCACTAACTGCCTTTTTTTTTTATCTTTGTAACTTTGGGACATTTCGAATTTCGATTCATTTTTGAAATTTATAAAACTTGTATTTCGTCAGTACGCTTATAATAAAATTTCACCCGGAACTGATCACTCTTGAATTATTTTTAAATTAGAGATTTCGCTAGAATCGCATTCGATCAAATTTGGCCGTTATTGAGAATCCGAATTTTAGTATCGAATTTCTCAGAGTTTTGTAACAGATTTAATTGGACGGTGTTGATATTATTGTGGTCAGTCTCAATATTGCCCGGGATAAGTGAAAAATGAAATTTTGACCGAACGAAGATTTAGACTAATAGACCTGTGTTTTAGTTATTATCTTTTGACCGTTTTTTCTTAATTTATTAATTAGGATTTTTGTGGGCCGTTGGATCAACTTCGAGTTCGAATATGGGCCGTCGGATCACGCTCAGTTACGTTTGACTTTTTCTTCTCTCTCTCCTTTCTGTCGCATGCTTCCCCCGGTCACGTCTCCTCGCGCTCACGTCCCCCTCTCTCTCTCTCCTCCTTTTCTTCTTCCTTCTCTTTTCTTTCTTCTTTCTTTTCTTCTTCTTCCTCCCCCTTTACCGCCGCTGCCTTGCTTCCCTTTTGGCCGAGCCCGCCACCGTCGCTTGTCACAGCTGCTCGCCGGTCACCCGCCAGCCGCCACCGTCACCGCCGACCCCCTTGTTCTGGCCGAGCTCCCCCTTTCCCCTCAGGTGTGCGCCTCTTGCTCGCCACCCAACCACCAAGCGTCGCCGTCCAGTCGCCGCGCGTCGTCCGCCAACCACCGCCCGGCGACCGCCGCCGCTGCTGCTCGCAGCTCGCTCCCGACCGACTCCCCTTCCCCTGTTCTGGTTTCCCTTCCCCTGTTTCACCGCCACCCGACCAACCGGTCGCCGCCGTCGCTGCTGGCCACCGCCGCCCTCGCCGATTCGCCGCCACCACCCAGCACCCCCCTCAGCTGCCATCGCCGCTTCTATTCCGGCGAGACCTCCCTCTGCCGCTTCGTCCCCTGTTCCGCCTTTCCCCTATCCTGTTCCCGTCACCCGTCCGTCCGCCGTGTAACAGTCCTGTCGCGACCTAAAATTTTTCCTCCTTAGGCTAATGGATTATTAGGATTAAACCTAACTCGAGCCCTCCCAAGCCCTACCAATTCGCAACTTTGGGTTTAAGTTTTTAACATGCAAATGTTTTCATGCTCGGAGTCGCCACTAATCTATTTGTGGTAGGTCGATTAGAAACCTAAATAAAACATAGGGAGATATGTTTTATTCCTACGAACCAGAGATTCTAAGTCCGGGGACTTGATTACGCTAGACCTAGTCTAACGCCCTTTCGGTACCTTTTCTTTTCAAAAATATTTTGGCAAGCAATCTGGATCCATTTCAACTTAGTCACTAACATGTGAGGTGTTCATGCGGGTGCGCAAACCACCAAAATAACACCCAATAATCAAAACATTAAATAAATTGCAAGATTGGGAGAATTACTTACCTCGAAGCAACGTAAGCATCTGCATGGTTAGCTAGAAAATCACATCAACCGTCCTAATATGATTTCTAATTAACAAGCAATTCACACAATATTTTTGGATTTTCGCTTATTTAAATGAAGCCTAATCTACATGCAATGACGTGCAATAAATGACATGCAAGACCTAGCATACAAACTATATGTCATGCGACGACGTGACCTAATTCTGATGACGGGCAAATGATTTATTTTTGGTATTTTCTGGTGAAATTCGGAATAAAAATATGCCTAAATTAACATGCAACCTATGACTTAACGTATCCTAACATGACTTATTTTTTGGATTTTTGTTAAAATTCGAAATAATAAACTACTTAAATTAAGAATGCAATCTATCCTAATCTACCATAAAGCAATTCATTCTTTTTTTGGGGGTTTTCATGAAAATTCGGAATTAAAAAATAACCTAAATAATCTATTAAGATTAGAATATTACTTAATTTAAACTAGGAAATAGATTATCCCAAAGTCCTAATTTAAATTAAATAATTACTCTATCGTCTAGATATATTTAGGATTCCTAAACATGCAAAACTCAAATTCAAATCCTAACTGATATTTTTTGAATTTTCTTTTTTATCTGAAAAGGAAAAATAATCTAAACAGAGATAACATCCACATTTAAAATAGCCACGCAATCCACAAGATTCGTTTCAAACTCGGATTAGGCACAGAAATCGAACTATCGGTCATATCTACAGGGTTATAGATATTGACAGAAAGTCGATCATTCAAATTTGGAAAGCAAATAAAAATCATTATCGTACCCAAGTGATTGCGGATAGGATAATGATTTTCCGTATCGCCGCGTATCATACCTTAGGGATAAGGTCGGATAATCGTCCAGATACGTTGCCGAATTAGGAGAGTTTCCTAATTTTGAATATTTAAAAATATTGCGGATATCAGATAATCATCCTAATATATCTAATATTCTGCACGATATTCACGTAATATTCAAACACCCAAATTAGTAACTTAGATATTCTGAAAAATATCAGATAATGTTCAATTACCTAATTTGCAGATAATTTCCAAATTCGAACTTGCGGATCAGGATGAACGACGAACGGCAGACCGGCGGCACGGTGTCGGGGGCGACGGCAGCGGCGTCGGCGGGAAGCAGCGGCGGCAGCAGGCCCGACAGGGAGTTGCAGCAGCAACGTCGCACGGCAGCAGCGGACGGCGGCACGGTAGGGGGCAGCGGCAGCAGCCGCGGTGGGGAGCGGCGGCAGCAGGCCCAGCAGGGAACGGCGGCAGCAGCGGCGTCGGCGCGAGGCACGGCGTCGGCGGGAGAGGCGGCAGCAGGAAGCAGCAGCAGCGATGTCGCACGGCAGCAGCGGCGTCGGCGGGAGGCGGCAGCGGCAGGCGCGGCGGCGGCAGCAGCGTCGGCGTGAGGCGCGGCGTCGGCGGGAGAGGCGGCAACAGGAAGCAGCAGCGACGGGCGCGGGAGGCAGCACGCGGCAGCAGGAAGCAGCAGCAGCGGTCGCACGGCAGCAGCAGCGTCGGCGGGAGGCGCGGCGTCAGGCGCGGCGGCGGCAGCAGCGTCGGCGTGAGACGCGGCGTCGGCGGGAGAGGCGGCAGCACGCGGCAGCAGGAAGCAGCAGCGACGGGCGCGGGAGGCAGCAGCGCTCGGCAGCGAGCGCGGGAGCGGGCGCGGCAGCGGCGGCGTCGCGCGGTTCTGGCCGTGTGGGGGGGGTGCTCTGGCCGGTCTCCTTCTCTCTCTCTTTCTCACTCTCTCTTTCTCACTCTCACCTTCTCACTCTCACACTCTAAAAATTCTGATCTGAAAATTGTGTGTCCCCCCCCAAATTCTGACCTAATAATGTATATATAGTATTAATCTAGGTCAATTAGATGGGCTTTCTAATCTTAATGGGCTTAGGCTTGGGCTTTAATTTAAATGGGCTGAATTAATTAATGATAATGAGCTGAATTAAGTTCAAATTAAAACGACCAAGCCCGTTTGACTTGTAATTCCCGGCCCGTGCATTTCAAGCGAGCCGAGTCCCGTTTGATGAAATTTAAGCTCATTCGTCACCGCCGGTCCGATGCAAAATGCAATTAATCTAAAATGAATTTAAACTATATGTTATGCAATTTAAATATTTTTTGTTTAGGAGTTAAAAATTTAATCCCTAATTTTCTATGCAAATTATACTAAATGGTCGCTAAAATTTAGGTGTCAACAAGTCCGAATTTCGATGTAATTTCCTGGACCAATAAAATTGATATTATTTCGCATTTCATTTTAATAAGTCTCGCCCAGAGTTGATCACTCTCGGGACACTAACCAATAGGGTATGGCTAACTAGAAAATGGTACGTGGACCGGGGACCCTATCGCGAAAGGGATACCGATCACGAGAGACGCTGAGGAAATATTTTGGGCCAACGTGGGCCGATCTTAGGAAGGAGTAATGGATTGGGTTTGGCCAAGGCCAACGATGTACAATTGGGACGCAGGTGATTCTGCAAGACCGAAAGTGCACGTGGCCAACCAGTCCTGAACTTGAACCTAATGATTGTGACCTCTGGAACTAATGATAATTTCTCATTCTCTCAATGATCAAGACCATCACGATACGGATAGCCCTAGGTCGATACGCGTAACCTTTAAACAGCCGCCCGTTAGTGAGAGACCCTGAAATTGAAAGTTTAGCGAGTTTTGTTCACGGAATTGGGCCCGAATTTCGACGTCGATTTTCGAAGGCTTAAGAGACTATTTTTTGGAATCTGATGTCATATTATGTTGGCCACACATATTTGGAGTTAGTACGGGTAAAAATTGAAATTTTGGTCCGGGGGTGAAAAATTACGATTTTGCCCCTCAAGACGCCAGCGTTACTTTTCGAGACTAAATGAGGTTATTTTTCGAGGCCGATGCCATTTTAGGGTGGCCACGCATACCAGGAGTAGTTATGGCCAAAAATTGGAATTTCAACAAAAATTGGAAAATTTACGATTTTGCCCCTCAAATTTTGACGTGGATTTTCGAGGGCTTGCGCGATGAATTTCGCGATTCTGACACCACATTATGTTGGCCACGCACATGGAGGATTGGTACGGGCGAAAAATGGAACTTCGCCCTGGGACCGGAAAAATGACGGTTTTGCCCCTGAGCTATTTTTGGTTCCGAATTTTGGGGGATAATTAAGGAAATTACGTAAATTTGGACTTATCCTAATTATTGCAGCAAAAGACCAAAATTCCCTTGAATTATTGGATAAGGTTTAATGGTGGCCCTTGGATGAGGGGTAAAATGGTCATTTTTGCTAGATTTTGACATTTGGCACCCCTAGCCCCTAGTATTTGACTAAGATAAGACTCTCACTCTCTCTCCTCTCACCCTCATCTGGCCAGAACAGCTCTCTCTCTCTCACGTTGATCACTCCCTCTCCCATTTTTCTCTCATTTTCTCTCTTGGTTTGGCCTTACCGGAGCAAGCCGCCGGTCACCGGAGCACCGCCGCCAGCCGCCGTGCCCCACCATTGACCACCACAGCCCCCAGCCACAGCCTTGCCCCTGTCCAACCCCTTTCTCTCTCTTTCTCTCCCTTTTTCTCTCACAGGTTAGCACCGCCGCCGCGCCGGAGCCTCGCCGCTGCCGCGCCGGAGCCTCGCCGCTGCCGCGCCGGAGCTCAGATCGCTGTTCCGTCGCCACCCAGCCGTCTGGCCGCACTGTACGACGCGTGACTATACCTATCCGTATAGTGTCCCCCCGTACGTAGGTACTGTAGCACCGTACGGTCCGTACGGCCGTCGCGCCGGCCACCGCCACCTCGCCGGCCATCGTCCTCCGCCCGTCCGTACGGTTCCGTACAGGTCCGTACGTCGCCCCCGTCCGTACACCGCCGGCCGCAGCCCGTACCGTCCGCCGGGAATGCCACCGTCGGTTTCACTGTTCATCAGTGATCGGCCTTTGTTCCTCGTCGTTGTGGATCAGAAATTAAGTGAGTAAAATTCCTGAACCGGATTAGGACTGATAGTGCATTTTTCTGGACTGGCTTAGGAATGCTAGTACTGGCAGAGAAAAATTAGTGTACCGACTGATAGAAATTATTATCGGGAAAAATGTAGTAGACCAATGAGAATTTATTGGGGAGAGTAATTAGTTTGATTGGCCAATTTAGGAGCCCATTGGTGGAATTTCCGGGTATGTCCGGATTGACTGATTGTATAAGATTCGTGCTTAATTGTGATTGATTGCGTACTGTCATGTCGTATGTTGAGTGGCTGATTATTGTAGTGTGCGATTGGCCGCTGTTTGGCTTGCAATTAATTGTTGATTTGTGAATTGCACATTAGGCCACACAGTATTAATTGGGCCAATTGGGCACTTGTTGTGACTATTGAGTGTTTGAATTATATTGGTGCTCGTGGTGCATTGTATTGCATAACATGGACACGCATTATGTATGCCAAGAGTGAGGCATGTGGTGAAATTGTGCGAAAATGCGTGCCTACCATGAGCATGTGATCACCTAAAATACCCTGAAGCGTTATACGCTGGGTTCAGATAATAATGAGTTGTGTGATCACCTAAGGACCTTCAGATCGTGATCTTCGGATCGATACCGTCCTCATGTACTTTGAAGCAGGACGATGCCCGGTACGTCCGGAAGACGACCATCCTCATACACTTTGAAGCAGGCTCTGGTTCGTAAGGAGATCAGTATTGCGCCTCATGCACTTTGAAGCAGGCTAGAGACACTGGGCCAGATCGGTTGCTGCGCCCCATGCACTTTGAAGCAGGCTAGACGCACCGGACCGTGAATATTGTTGACTCGAGTGGTAATAAATAATAAATTGGGCGATTGCCAGTGTGCCAGTGTGGGCTAGTGGGCCGGAAAATGCATGTGACATGTCGACGACATTTGCATGCATGAACATGCATGGACTGGCATGCGAGTGTGTGAGACTCGGTGCATAAGCATGTGATTAGCGTACGTGTGATAATGTGTGCCACGTATGTGCCGTGATTATTATATATTGAATTGTCTAATCTGCAGAGTCAGAGAATTGTTTGATTGTTGCTGCATTATGGTTTTAAATATTTGTTTCTGGTCAGGAGATTGCATGCTAGCCTAGCCTAGGTTTAGGGGTTGAACTCACTGAGATTCGTCTCATGGTTGTGTAAACCGAAACTTTTCAGACCCCCGGCTGTGAGGATGGAGAGACCACCGCCTCTTTTTGGGATCCCTATGCAGATCCGGCAGTATACCAGTACCTACCCCTTAGGAAATGGAGAGGCTTTTGTGAGGTATCGATCAGAACTGATTATGAATATAGGTGAATATTTTTACCAGAATCAGGAGTACGTGGCATGGTGCCACCGAGATGCCGATGGAAATGAGGGAGACCCTCTCAGGACCTTTGATATCCCAGTCGATAGTGTTGGGATGTTGCAGCTAGTTATAGCTGATGGTGAGGTGATAGACCCTGAGGTCACGCCCGAGTGGATGAGGTAGGAGGAAGAGATGGATGAGGAGCCCGATGTACTAGCAGAGGACCATGAGCCGATGGATGAGGAGGAGAATGACGAACCTAAGGCCATGTAGCAAGACATAGAAGAGGATAGAGAGGTTGCAGAGTTGGGATCAGACGAGGAGGGGTTTGAACTTTACCTTGACCCAGAGTTGGAGATGGACTCCGAGGATAAGCGAGCCCAGGCCATGGATTCGGAGGAGTCAGGGTCTAGTGAGGATGCCTTCGAGGAGTTGTTAGACGATCCCGCCGAGTCGTCCGATCCTGACTGGGAGCCATAGGGTCGTCCAGTGTCCTTAACTAGTAGTGAGGGCTGCTACTTTTTGGACGATAGCCCTCTTCCCAAATTTTAGCCTGACCTCCCTAGCTGCTTACCACTTTTTGACCAAGTGGCTACTGATCGTGTGTACCTTTTTATTTATACTTGTAAATATTGTACAAATGGTTTTTTTAATAGCAACATAAATGTGTAATTATTTTCTACGATAAGTGTTTAATGTGTGGCTATCCTTGGCTCATATTGTAGTTGTCTGGGTTTATTTGTTTAATACTTCCGCGTGTGCTTGATCTCTGTTTTGGGCGTGGGTCGGCGACGCATCCTGGGAGCGTTGCATCACAAACGACTGCAGGTGGGATACTCGCGCTTTGTGGGGTACGGGGCGTGACACGCCGTGCGCCGCCGCCGCTCGTCCGGCCGCCGCGTGCCCCAGCTCGGATCCACCGTCCGTTGCTTCTAAGCCCCCTGGCCCGACTGTTTCCCTCTCCCTTTTTCTCTCGAAGGACCCATCCGCACCTGAGCAGCCCATCGCTGCGCGCTGCCCTTGTCTCCATACCCGTCGCTGTCGCTGCCTAGCCGCCGCCGGAGCTGTTGCTGTTCCGGCGAGGTCCCTGCTGCTCGTGGCTGCTGTTGCTTCTCACCGCCGTCCGTCCGCCCCCACTGCCGTGGCCTTGACCCCCCTTGCTACCCTTGCCCCGTTTTCTTGCTTTGGGTTGAGGTAAGCGACACTCTAAACCTTATCTAGGGCTTTGGGTGTTAATAGACTTGCTTAGAGGTCATCTAAGGCGGAAATGGGGTGATTAGGGACTATTCGGGGTTGATTTGATGGCCGTTTAGCGCGGTTTGGCGACTTGGCGACAGAATTGTTGGCTAGTTCGGGGCGAGTGAATGGGTTGGAACCTAGGCTGAATCGAGGTGGTTTATTGCCGATTTTATGGCTGGTTTAGAGGTAGTATAATGCTGGAACATTTTGTCAAGTTTATTGATTATTCGCATGTGATTCAATGTCCGACTTGGCGATTGTTCGTGTGGTTTATATGTGACTGATTTAGAGGTCGATTTGGGGCCGTCATTGGGCAAGTTGTTGGCTGGTTTTAAGGCCGAGTTAGGGGTTGTCACGAGCCGGGACATTAGCTAGTCCGGGGGACTAATATTGGACAAGTTTTGGAGTAAAATGTGGATCTTATTGTATCGGTATGGTGAGCTAAGTGTGGCTAGTGGTTATTCGAATCATGGGCTGATTCAATGCTTGAGATTGTGTGCTCACGTGATGATTTGATGACGAGTAATGGCTGACCTTGATTGACCGTTTGTGAGTGTGCGAGTGTGACTTTAATTGGTGGAACTGTGGCCTCTTTGGCGTAAGTATGGCAAATTGTGCTGTGGTCGTTTGGAAATGGTTGCATGATATTTGATTATGTGAAAGACATGGTAATTGATTGAATAATGTGGCATATGCGCTTGTCTGAATGGTCTAAGGCATGTTTACGCGGGTCAGTGGAAGGAAAGTTGGCCCTGAGGCATGTTTATACGGGTCATTGGAAAGAAAGTTGGGCCCGAAGCGTGTTTACACGGATAATTGGAAAGAAAGATGGGCCTCAGGTGTGTTTACGCGGGTCATTAGAAAAAAAGTTGAGCTTGAGGCATGTTGACGCGGACTGTGAGAATGGGTCTGAGTCGTGTTGACGCGAGCTGTGGAAAAGGACCTAAGGCATGTTTACGTGGGTCGTTGATGGTTGGATAGACATGCATGTGGAATGTGCTTGATTGAATTGGATGAACGCACGTGTGTATGACGCTCAAGTGATTGTGATGTGTTCTTGGAATATTATTACTTATAGTGATTTAACTAATACGCAGAGTTGGTGCATGATTAGAAGCGAGGTAAGTATGTTTATGTGATTTCTAGTACGTCGATGATTAGATTGCATGTTGAGACTTGTTTGGATACGCATTGGCTTAGGTGGGGTTTAGGTTGTCTGCTTATTGAGATTTATCTCATTCTCGTTGTTAAACATTTTCAGGCTTGAAGTGGTGAACAGTCGTCATATGCGGTTCGAAGATCGGAAGCGATAGTGGACATCGATGTTGCTTCCCTTCTTGTATGCCCCTTTTTTATATAGTGTAGTAGACTATCCAACCACCGTCCCCTTTTGCCGAACGTGGTTTATTCATTAGTAGCCTGGGTTGTTATGGCGTATATGAAATTATTGTTTTGTGCTATCTTTCTATCATTGTCTTTTGTCTGGGTTGTTTTATTTCCGCTTCCACTTGCGTTTTGTCTTTGCGTGTTTCGTTTGGGTCGGCAAAGCGTCCTGAGACGTCGCGTTCAATACGATCATCGAAGGGGTGTCGCGAGCTCGTTGGGGATCGGGGCGTAATGAACTTTCAAAGCCTGCATCTCCTGGTTCTTCAGGGCGAAGCTTCTCTGATGCCACATTGCCAGTAGCACCATTATTACATGTTTTGTGGAATTCCCTCGCTCTGTCTCGAGGAAAAATGCTTATCTTCTCCTAAGGGGTAGAAGCAAGGTCGGATGGTCGGGTTTCCGTGCCGTGCCAATTCTTATAGGTCTTATATGGGTTTCGGGTGTTGACGTTATTGGGCGAGTTGCGAATCTTATTCTCTGAACTTACAGAATTTCAGACAGGCTGGGAATTTTTGCTTAATGGGGTGATTGGAAGTCCACAAAGCTGCCCTTGCTTTTGCTCTTTCAAAAAACTTAAATTGCTTGTGTAATTTCGTAAATCCTAGAACGCGTTATTCATTAAAGTGTAATGTTCTTCTCTTTGCAACAAGGCCAATGACCATTATTTCGGGCCTAATTTCCCGTTTTAGATCTTAAATCTTTATGATTGTTCAATCTTAAAACTTTTACAATCTTGTATTTAAAATCTACCAACCTTCAATTTTGGATATGTGGGGGTGATTTATTACATATTTGGTACAAGATAACTTGTTATCTAAATAATACAATCACTGACTCGACTTTGGAGTTGTATGTCAAACCGAGCTCCTGATATAGAACGGGTTAGGAGAATAATTGAGAGTTAATGAGACAGGTTCTAGATAAGGCCAATCGTTCGCTATATCCCGCTTCCATTCTTTGTTCTCTTTAACCACTCCCCTCTAGTCAATCAGCATACCATTTCTATGTGTGAAAAGCATATGGAATTGTTGAAATGTTGGACACAAAAACCTAATTTATTAGGTGGAATGAAACTACATGAATACTACAAGGCCCAATCAAACACAATAGTCAAGTAGTGCGGTGCGATTTTCTTTTAACATCTATCCTCATGTGTAAGTATATTTAGAACCATTTGAAAGAACAGCACGTGGAATAGTCAAGTGTATCTAACCAAAAAGATAAAATGAATAGTAAAAAAATGGGGCACGAATGATCAATGCCAAAACTTTAGTGGGAGTTATTTACAAATGATCTTCCCAACACTTTTGCGTTGCACGTTTTAACACGATTTTGTCACCAATCAGCACTAGATTATAAAGATGCAAAGATTCTTATCTCTTGCTTACGGCATTCTAGTCTCAATGAAATCATGGAAGACACGCAAGCAATTATGCTTGACCTTCCAATAACTTCTTACGATTTTTTTTTTTTTTGGTCTTAACTCCATACAAATTGAATAGCGGGACTTTTCATTCATCTTTCGCTCGCATTGGCCCGCCGGTGCAAATCATCCACCGCTTATTAAATAGGGGGCAATCTCCGGAATTATATCTCAAGATTTGTCCTGAAAGCAAAAACCAATTTTAACATACAGACATCAATGGAATTCGCAAGTGGGAAAAAACACAAGTCACTCTCAAAGATTGCCGGGAGTGACAGGCATGGTGAGCATTCTCCGTTTCAAAGAACAGCATGTGGAATAGTCAAGTGTGTCTGACCAAAAAGATAAAAAGAATAGTGAAAAAATGGTGCACGAATGATCAATGCCAAAACTTTAGTGGGAGTTATTTACAAATGATCTTCCCAACACTTATGTGTTGCACGTTTTAACACGATTTCGTCACCAATCAGCACTAGATTATAAATATGCAAAGACGCTTATCTCTTGCTTAGGGCATTCTAGTCTCAATGAAATCATGGAAGACACGCAAGCAATTACGCTTGACCTTCCAACAACTCCTTACGATTTTTTTTTTTGGTCTTAACTCCGTACGACTTGGATAGCAGACTTTTCATTCATCTTTCGCTCGCATTGGCCCGCCGGTGCAAATCATCCGCTGCTTATTAAATAGGGGGCAATCTCCGGAATTTTATCTCAAGATTTGTCTAGAAAGCAAAAATCAATTTTAACATACAGACGTCAATGGAATTCGCAAGTGGGAAAAAACATGAGTCGCTCTTGAAGATTGCTGGGAGTGACGGGCACAGTGAGCATTCGCCGTACTTGGACGGACGTAAGGCATGCGACAAGGATCCCACTCGCCCAACTCACAATCCTGATGGTGTCACCCAAAAGTTTGTTCCTTATTTACGAATGATCTCCCTAACACCTTTGGGTTGAATATTTTAGCACGGTGTTTTCATCGCGAACCTTTGGTATCTTTTTTCCAATCAGCACAACATTATAAACATGCAAGACTTTTCACTTGCCTTTGGCCTACTAGTCTCAATGAAGTCATGGAAGACACGCAAGCAAATTACGGTTGACCATCCACGATCCAACAACTCCTTTGAATTGAATGGCGAACTTTTCATTCATCTTTCACTCGCATGGGCCCGCCAGTGGAAATCATCCGCTGCCTATAAATTGGGGGCAATCGCCGGTATTATCTCTCAAGATTGTCCTAGGATTGAGAACAGATTAAAGTGTAGCTCAGCTCTTATCCTGTCAGGAAAAACAATTTTAACATACAGACATCAATAGAATTCGCAAGAGAGAAAAAACACGAGTCGCTCTTGAAGATTGCCAGGAATAACGGGCACGGTGAGCATTCTCCGTTTCAAAGAACAGCACGTGGAATAGTCAAGTGTGTCTGACCAAAAAGATAAAAAGAATAGTGAAAAAATGGGGCACGAATGATCGATGCCAAAACTTTAGTGGGAGTTATTTACAAATGATCTTCCCAACACTTTTGTGTTACACGTTTTAACACGATTTTGTCACCAATCAGCACTAGATTATAAAGATGCAAAGATTCTTATCTCTTGCTTAGGGCATTCTAGTCTCAATGAAATCATGGAAGACACGCAAGCAATTACGCTTGACCTTCCAACAACTCCTTACGATTTTTTTTTTTGGTCTTAACTCCGTACGACTTGAATAGTAGACTTTTCATTCATCTTTCGCTCGCATTGGCCCGCCGGTGCAAATCATCCGTTGCTTATTAAATAGGGGGCAATCTCCGGAATTTTATCTCAAGATTTGTCCTAAAAGCAAAAACCAATTTTAACATACAGACGTCAATGGAATTCGCAAGTGGGAAAAAACACAAGTCGCTCTCAAAGATTGCCGGGAGTGACGGGCACGGTGAGCATTCGCCGTACTTGGATGGACGTAAGGCATACGACAAGGACCCCACCCACCCAATTCACAATCCTGATGGAGTCACCCAAAAGTTTATTCCTTATTTACGAATGATCTCCCTAACACCTTTGGGTTGAATATTTTAGCATGGTGTTTTCATCGCGAACCTTTTTTTTATCTTTTCCAATCGGCACTAGATTATAAGCATGCAAGATTCTGTTCACTTGCCTATGGCCTATCTGTCTCAATCAAGTCATGGAAGACACGCAAGCAATTACGGTTGACCATCCACGATCCAACAACTCCTTTGAATTGAATGGCGAACTTTTCATTCATCTTTCACTCGCATGGGCCCGCCAGTGGAAATCATCCGCTGCCTATAAATTGGGGGCAATCTCCGGTGTTATCTCTCAAGATTGTCCTAGGATTGAGAACTGATTAAAGTGTAGTTCAGCTCTTATCCTGCAAGGAAAAACAATTTTAACATACAGACATCAATAGAATTCGCAAGAGAGAAAAAACATGAGTCGCTCTTGAAGATTGCTAGGAATGACGGGCACGGTGAGCATTCTCCATACTTTGACGGATGGAAGGCATACGACAAGAGCCCCTTTCACCCAACTCAGAATCCTTATGGAGTCATCCAGATGGGTCTTTCCGAGAATCAGGTCTGGTAGTGGCAAAAGCTCTTTGTTATAATAACCTGCTTTCGGAGATAATATATATAAAGTTGCCGTAAGACAGTAGCATGCGTTGCCCATTTGCGCACTCTCACACACATGGATTCACAACTTTGTTAATGGTACCCATTTTCACCTTGTTTTGCGATATCGTTTGCAGCTTTGCTTCAATCTGATAGAAGAGTGGATAAAGGACAATCCTACAGCATTCATTTGCACTTCCGATGGGGTTGGCAAGTTCAAGGACGTTGCCATTTTCCAGGACTATCACGGCCTCCTGGAATTAAGACAAGTAAGTTGTAGACAGCCGAAGAGTAAACACTGTCTCTTTAATTAAAAGGAAATGATATGGCCTTTGTTACTTTCTAGAAGCGCTTTACATTGCTTCTCTCAGGTTGTCGCCAAGTTCATGGGAAGGGTCTGACGTGGTAAGGTGACATTTGACCCGAATCGTATGTTCGCGAGGGGTGGAGCGATGGGAGCGAGCGAGACACGCATTTTTTGCTTGGCTGATCCTGGAGATGCTTTCCTTGTTCCTTGCCCGTATTATCCAGCGTAAGGATTCATGCCCCCATCTCGTCTTCTGCTCTATATATTATTTATGTAAGTAGTTAACTCACGTATTGCCTCAATGAATAATCCGAAAAATATGTAGTAGGGTCCATGCATGGTAAAATGAATAAAACTTTGCAGAAAATCAAGCTGGCATATAGTCATCGAAGAAAAGTCAAAAGTTCTGGTTAACAGTTCATCTGAATCGAATGGGAACAAAAAACGGAAAGCTTCAGAATTCAAGTCCTAGGAAATTATTCTTGCCCTGGTGCCTCAGATTCGGCTAGGAATTGCTTCGTCCGTAACTAAGAGAGATCCATATTTCCAAGTCCAGAAAAGTCGCTGTGTTTTGACGGGGAACGTGGTCAGGTCAAAGTGATGGTAAATGCTAATAATACTTGGTAGCAATCGTAAGTTTGGTCAAGCAGAGAAATATGATAGAGATACCGCATCCTGATGAGCCTATTATAGCAGAATAGAGTGGACCCAGACCAAATCTTCCGCATGCTTGAACTCATGAGTTAATTAATTCCAATAACATTCAAACTTGACAACCACGTTCATTTTTGCTAACCACTGCAGCCAGAGATGGAACATAAAGATGGAAAAGGAATCCAGCCCATGAGGAGGTTCTTCTTGGAAGTGAAGCTCCACAGGCTGGTGAGTGTTTCTCTGCCCAAAGTGATTCCCAGCGGGTTTGATGGGTTCGTTAAGATCACTCCTTTTACGTTGATGTTGGCTTCTATGGGGCCTTGGTGACCTGGGCGCTATAGAAGCCAACATCAACGTAAAAGGAGTGATCTTAATGAATCCATCAAACCCGCTGGGAATCACTTTGAGCAGAGAAACGCTCACCAGCCTATCGAGCTTCAGTTCCCCGCCTTCACAAGCATCTTGAAAAAAATGCAAGAGACTGAATGCAATCCCGATCTCGTCCACACTATCTACAGTTTGTCCAAGGGCATGGGGTTTACCGGCTCTCACATCAACCTAATCTGGTCCTACAATGATCAAGTGGTCAATCGCACGAGCGAAATGTCTAGTTTCGGATTGGTCTCTTTGCAGACTCAGCATTTACTTGCCTCCATGCTCTCCGATGAGATCTTTGTAGAGAATTTCCTAGAAGAGAGAAGGAGATTGGCCAAGAGTCACAGTCGCTTTGTCAAAGGACTCGAGCAAGACTTGGAAGACAAGGCCGGTCTTTTCCTATGGATGGATTTGGGTCACCTCGTGAAAGAACCAACGCTCGGTGCCGAGATGAAGCTGTGGAGGGTGATTACACAGGATGTGAAGGTCAATGCCTCACCTGGGTCCTCCTTCCATTGCCAGGAGCCGGGGATTCTCAGGGTTTGCTTCGCTGATGTGGATGATCGCACGGGGGAAGTGGCGCTTAAGATTATTAGATAGTTTGTGACCAAGGGCAATGAAAATGGTGATGATGAGACATTTTGGCTTTGTTCTGTTATTTGGTGGAGTGTTCTCAACAGTTACGTATATCCCATTTTACAAGGATTGAGTTATATCAATCACCAACCATTTCTTTGCACCACTTGCTTGGATGCTGTGTCAGCTGTTTGTGGAAACCTCAAAGAAGGTTTCATTCCCATAGACAAATCTTCTGTCTGCTTGTCATAGCCCCATGGGCAAGAAACCCTAGGAAAGATTATTTCATGTATTACCATCTCATCAATAAAGTAATCTACTTTATTTCGAAATATTTGTTCTCCCGGTAGTGTCATATTTTGCAGTATTGCAATGTGAGATGCAAAAGATGGATTCTCATTTGGAAAAACAAAATTGCAGTTTTCCCTCCTCTTTTTGTTTATCAGTAGCGCAGCTTTTCCTTTGGCCTAGGACAATAACGGTTATATTAATAAGGGAAAATTTCAATTAAGGGGGTTCTTTTCTCAAAAAAGGACCCAAAGTGAACAAGGCGTCAAATAAGGACCTAAAGTGCCCAATCAATCCCAAATAGGGGTCCAAAGTGCTCAATTCGTCTCAGGCAAGAGCCTGGGTTTGCCGGCCGGCCAAATCTCGCCGGGCGGCGAGCACAGTTACTGTTCCGGCAACCGGAACAGTACATTTCATCTCTGTATTTTTTTCCTTTTTTTGTTTTTTTTCTTCTCTTCCCTCCGTCGGCCATAGCCGGGGCTGGCGGAGGTCGCCAACCTCAGGCGAGGCCGCCCTTGCCGGCGCCGGGCAAGGGCCACCCTCGCCTAGGTTGGGCGAGGTCGGGCTCGCCAGTTGCCGGCGAGGTCGAGCCCTCGCCGGCGTCGGGCGAGGCCGGTCTCGCCTGCAACGGCAAGGCCGGCCTTGCCCGACGCCGGCGAGGTCGAGCCCTCGCCAGATCTGGCGAGGGCTCGGCCTCGCCCAGCAACGGCGAGGTCGAGCCTCGCCAGTTCTAGCGAGGGCTCGGCCTCGCCGGCGTCGGGCGAGGCCGGTCTCGCTTGCAACTGGCGAGGGCTCGACCTCGCCGGCATCGGGCGAGGCCGGTCTCGCCCGACGCTGGCGTGGGCGGCCTCGTCGGCGACCTCCGTCGGCCCCGATTATGGCCGGCGGAGGAAGAGAAGAAAAAAAAAGGAAAGGAAAAGGAAAAGAAAAAAACAGAAAGGAAAAAATAATAAAAAATTAAAAAATTACTGTTCCGGGTCGGAATAGTAACATTCTGGCCGGCCGGTGGGTATTTTGGCCGGTCGGTGACCCAGGCCCTTGCCTGAGACGAATTGAGCACTCTGGGCTCCTATTTGGGACTGATTGGGTACTTTAGGCCCTTATTTGATACCTTATTCACTTTGGGTCCTCTTTTGAGAAAAGGACCCCACTTAATTGAAATTTTCCCTATTAATAATAAACTCATTTCAAAATAGAACCAAGGCAAAAATTCCTAGCAAACACTGCAAGGGAAAGCCAATAATTTGATGTTGCTAATAAGGATCGCCTAGATGGGAGTAAATAGGTGATCTTAAACAATTTTTATCAATTTATGTGGAAATGAAAGATTACAGTTGAGTCTGAATAAACTTCAGATTCAAGACAGATTATAGACAGTACTCTTGATGTGCAGTATGTAAGATAAGAGATAAGTGATAGAAAACTACACACAAATTTATAGTGGTTCGGTTTATAGCAAGCTTACGTTCACTCTCTCACGCTGATAGCCTACCGGCTGGATTTCACTATGTAATCAGAGGAATTACAGATTTTGAGTGATAGCACTCTTGTATATGATAAGACTCTCTATCTCATACAATTACTTTACAAAATATCCCTCAAGATCTTAATTTTTAGCTCAGAAAAACAAGAGAAATGATCGGAGTATGCTCAGACTTTGGATTTATTGATTCTTGATTCTGTACTTCCTTCTGTTGTTCGTTGATCTCCTTAAATACTCATCTACTTCCAAACTAGCCATTAGACAGCTTTCAGAGGATCATCTTCCAATCTTCACCTTGGACGAATTTGTATAAAAAGGATTGAGTAGCCGTTGAATGACAAATTTTGAATCCCGCTGATTCTGGTCGCCCATACAATCAGAATCTTGGTTTTCATAAGTAGAGTTTTATCCATTGTAATGCATACTTATCATAATGTTTGATTGTCAATCAATTAGATTGAGATTGAAACAATCAAAACTTTCCTTCTGTAAAATCCATACCAGATCACTAGCTATTATTTTTCGTTCTGAGTTCTGCATCTGTGTCTGCGTCTGAATAAATTCTGCGACTGCATCTAAATAAATTCTGCGGTTGCATCTAAATAAATTCTGCGTTTGCATCTCAAAACTAAGATTATGTGGGTCTTCAATAAGATATGAACTTCTTATTTTACCAGTTTGTAAAGTTTGAAAAACTTCCTTCTAAGCTTCTAGAATATATATACATACCTAGAATAAAATAGTTCAGAATAAATATCAGATTTACAATAGCATTGAAGGTTTTGTCAACTTCAAAATCAATAGGAGTTTTCCTCAATAATCTCCTCCTTTTTTATGGTGACAAAACTTCCTTGCAGATTGAATCAATTTGAAATTAATTTGAAATAAATAAGCATATTAAGCGTATGAAGCACAGATTGATATTGAAGGAGCAAACTCTATTAAGATCTGTGTCTTTTTCTTCCTTTGTATATAACCTACATATGATTAGCATCTTAAATGTTAGTATGGCAAATCTGCATATGATTTCTCCCCCTTTTTGTCATTAGCAAAAAATAATAATAGAGAGAATAAAGCATTGATATAAATTAACCAAACTGTCTAACAAGAAGAATTGTTAAAATATTACATACCAATTGAGAAAAGATGATTTTTGAGAAAAATGTTAAAAAGCAGGCTATTTCTTGGAAGGGATTCGAATGAGTTGAAAATTTTCCAATATGGAGATAGCTTCCTCAATTTTCAAAGAACATTCACCCATAACTTTGTCCATATTGGTTGAGCACAGAGCAATAGCTTCCTCAAGTTCTGCTTTGTATTTTGCTGCCTGAAGACGTTGAGTCTTGTTGTTTTCCTCAATAATTTTCTGTAGATTTTTCACGTCTTGTTCAAGTGCAGCTTGCTTATCTTTGATTTTGAGCAGAAGAGAGAGAATGGTCTGATTTTCTGAGGGCTGTTCCTGGACATTGGCTTGTTCAGACTGATCGAACCCAGTTGCTGCTTCTGATGGAATCTCCCCCTGAATAGGTGCATGGTCTGCTGAAACATGTTCTTAAGAAATTGGTTCTAAAACCTTTGAAGTTGGTTCAGAAATATGTTCTGGACCATTAGTATGTCTTGTTTCAAGGTGATCTGCTTCATCACTTTCATCTTGCAGAAGAATTTTTTGTTTCTTCCTATACACCATGAGTGGGGTGGAAGAGTCAGTCTACTTGCTTGCTGGTCCTGTTCTTTTTCTTTGCCCTTTCTCTTTATCACTTGTCTTCCCAACAGATTGTGCCTCTGAAAGTTGAGCATCCTTTTCTTTTGCTGTGCTTACTCTTTCCCTTATATCATCAAACTACTTCATCTTGGAAAGCATTTTTTCTCCAACAAACATGTAAGGTACAAGGTTTTTGCACATCTCAGTAGGAATAGATATCTTTAAGAACATAAAAATTCGTGAGATGAGAACACCATACGGAAGTTATCCCTTGTCCTTTTGTAGTGTTCTATACATGTGGAAAATGATGATATGAGGAAGAGAGAAAGATTGACCTTTCACGATTGCCCAAATAAGCTTGATTTCTGACTTGGATAAGTCAGTTTTGGAGGCTGCTTTGGGCTTCAAGCAGTTGATGATGATCTTATGTAAGGTCATAGATTTTCTGGTCAAATCAGAATAGGAAAGATGGCGTTTAGATCCTTGAGCAAAATTTGGATTCTCTAAAGCCTCTTTGGAAGCATCTTCTAGGCTCACTTCCAATGGAGTAAACTTGAAATTTTTTGCTCCAATTATCAAAGCCAGCTCGTCCATCTTCAAATCAAACTTTTTATCACCAACAGTAAATTGAAGCCAGTTGGGTGACAAAATGGAAAGATTAGAATAAAAGCAGGTAGTCAGTTCAGCATATACATTGGCAGATTGCAGACAAAATTCATAAATCCCCAATTTCTCAAACGGATCCTTCACTGAGATGCCAGCCTTTTCAAGGTAGTTGAAGTCCACAGTCCGATGGTTCATAACCCCTCGAGCAAGTAATAACTTATAGTAGATATTGTGCTCAGTACTTCTGAATAATCCTTCAGTACCTAGCATACCAGATGCAATTCCAACCTTCATTTCAAAAATATTAAAGAATCGAGTATCATCATCAGGAACAACAAATTTGGATGCACTGGTGGTCTTAGGGCTAATTTGAACGAATTTCATGTTAGAGGGAGTGGAAGATTCTCCGACTTTCTCCTTTCCTTTTCTGGAAGTAGACTCTTTTGGAATAGTGCTGGCCTAATCGTGATCAGTTTTAGTGCAAAACTGAGAATAACTTTGCGTAAGACTTGCTTCAGAGAGAAAGCCGTTGTCTTTCAGACATTCATGAAGGACCGATGCGGAAGCATTACTTCTTTTCAACCTTTGATAAGCATTCCATACAAATTTGATGCTACTGAAGCGAAAATCAGTTTTACCGATGGTTTTGGGTGGCGACGATCGTTGTGGTGGTGTCGCTTCTGAAAGGTCTTAATGTTGGTCTGATTCTATGTCTGAAATTTCCATGAACTTTACCAGTGCTGAAGACTTGGAATCTTGGTTGAGAATACGCGAAGATCGTCTCTTGAAAGGCATTTTGATCACTTTTAGAGCAGAAAGATTCGATCTTTGGAGAAGGAAGAGGAGTAGACAACTCTGAGTATCAAGAAGGTTTGGAGAGAAAAAGTTCGTACTAATAGGGTTTTGGAAAAGAGAATGACAGGTTTATAAAAGAGGAGGATAGGTTTTGGAAAGAAAAAACACTTTTAGAAAATATAATAAGTGAACCCAAATATGTAGAAAGGAAATATACTTTTTGAAGCACAAAACAATCACGATAATATATTAAGCACAATTAATAAGATAAATCGGAATACATATCTGATTTGCTTCCGAAAGTAACAAATACGACAATATCCTGCCAGAAATGCCAAAAATATACCCGCCAAAATTTGAATTAAGGACGTACCTTTCTTTGTGAGTCTAAAAAGGATATTCAGACTGAGAACATTTGAGTCTGAAAAATTCCTGTCTAACAGATACTTCAAGAAAATGGATAAGTAATGCACAGTTTATTTCTAATATACTCAAATGAAGACTTATCAAGAGGTTTTATGAATATATCAGCTAATTGATTCTTAGAATCAATGAATTGAATATTCACATCACCATTTTGAACATGATCCCGAATGAAGTGATGCTTGATTTCAATATACTTAGCACGAGAATGAAGAATTGGGTTCTTGGTCAGATTAATAGCACTTGTGTTGTCACATTTGATTGCAACACTTGATTCTTCAATAGCAAAGTTTCGCAACTGCTGCTTCATCCACAGAATTTGTGCACAGCAGCTTCCCAAAGCTACATATTCTGCTTCTGCTATAAAAAGTGCAACTGTATTTTGCTTCTTTGAGTACCAGGATACCAACATATTCCCAAGTAGTTGACATATTCCTGTAGTACTTTTCCTGTCCACTTTACATCCAGCTAAATCAGCATCAGAATAACCAGTAAGAGTAAAATCTGAATCTTTGAAATACCAAAGACCTAACATTGGATAAGTTCCAATGTATTTGATTATCCTCTTTACTGCCGAAAAATGTGATTCCCTTGGGTCAGATTGAAATCTTGCACACATATATACACTAAACAATATGTCAGGTCTAGATGCAGTAAGATACAATAATGAACCTACCATGCTTCTATAAACCTTCTGATCAACTTTTTTACCATTTTCATCTTTGTCCAGTTTGGATGATTGAGACATGGGAATGTCTGTTTTCTTGCAATTTTGCAATCCAAACTTTTTAACAATCTCCTTTGCATATTTCTCTTGGCAAATGAACGTACCATCTTTGGTTTGTTTCACTTGTAGGCCAAGAAAGAATGTTAATTCGCCCATCATACTCATCTCGAACTCATTCTGCATATTCTTAGAAAATTCTTTGCAAAGCAATTCGTTAGAGGATGTAAAGATGATATCATCAACATGAATTTGAACAAGTAAAAAATCCTTACTTTTTCTCTTAATGAATAAAGTTGAATCAACCTTACCTTTTGTAAAGTCATTTTGCAGAAGGAAGTTACTTAACCTTTCATACCAAGCACGGGGTGCTTGTTTCAGACCATAAAGGGCCTTTTTGAGTTTATAGACATGATCAGTCTTCCTTGGTTCTTCAAAGCCAGGTGGTTATTCCACATATACTTTTTCTTTGATATATCCATTCAGGAATGCACTTTTCACGTCCATCTGAAACAATTTAAAGTTATGGAAATAAGCATAAGTTAATAGTAGCCTAATGGCTTCTAACCTTGTAACTAGTGCATATGTTTCATCATAATCTATGCCTTCTTCTTGAGAATAGTCTTTTGCTACCAGTCTTGCTTTGTTTCTTGTGACTTTTCCTTTGTCATCCAGTTTGTTTCTGAATACCTATTTTATTCTAATTACTGGATGATTTTTGGGTCTTGGCACAAGCTCCTGTACTTTATTGATTCTGAACTATTGAAGTTCCTCCTGCATAGTTTCGATTCAGCTTTCATCTGATAATGCTTCACCAACTTCTTTTGGTTCTATTTTTTATATCAACGTCAAGTTGCTGATGTTCTCCTTGTGTTTAGATTTAGTCTTGATACCATCTTCTATTTCTCCAATAATGAGGTTCTTCAGATGACTGAATTTATGTTTCCAGTTTCTGTCAAATTTTTCCTTTTGAATATCATTAGACTCTGGATTGTATCTTCTTTTCCTTCTTCTATGGATTCGACGATCTTTGGAGATTCTTATTGAGCTTCTGATAACTCATGAATATTGGAAGATAGTTCAGATTCATCTTTGTGAATCTGAATATTTTCATCAAACCTTACATTAATTATTTCTTTCACAATCTGAGAATTCTTGTTGAAGACTCTGTATGCTTTACTTGTAGTAGAATATCAAAGGAAGAATCCACCAATATTTTGTGTTCTGGTTGGTCCAAATAGATCCATATGAAGAAGCTGTAAAGCACGATTAGTGGAAATATGATGTATAGACTTAAAAAAGCTTCTTACTTGTTTTCCTAGATTACAGGCACTGCATAACTCTGTTTTCTTGTATTTCAAATCTGGCAGACCTCAAACCAATTTCTTGTTTGAGATCTTTGAAATTTGTTTCATACTGATATGCCCCAATCTTCTGTGCCATAGATCTTCATCCTCTTCGATTGAGATCAAGTAATGAGTAGAGTTTGGATTGACATCTAGAAGATAAATATTGCCATGTCTTCTTCCTGTGAATGTTTGAGAAGAATCTTTGCTTGTTACTGAGCATGTATCTTCTTGAAAATTGATTCTGAAACCTGTATCACACAGTTGGCTTATGCTTATCAAGTTGTAGTTGAGTCCTTTTACCAATGAAACATTATTGATTGTGAGTTCTCCAATTTCAACCGTTCCTTTGCCAACTATTTTTCTTTTGTTATTTCCTCCAAAGGAAACTTTTCAACCATTTAGGCTTTGTAGTTTAACGAATATGCTTGGATCTCCTGTCATGTGTCTAGAACATCCACTGTCTAGGTACCACTTTCTTTTTCTCTTTGTGGTAACCTGCAAAAGTCACATCTCAAGTTTTCTTTGGTACCTAAATTTATTTGGGTCATTGAGCATTAGTATAGGCTATCTTAACAAAATCTCTTCGAATAGGTCTCCAGACCTTAGGACATTCATTCTCAAAATATTGTGAATCTCCATATTTTGAGCACTTAAGAACACTTCAGCCAACAGGTTTGACAAAATCCCTTTTGAAATGATTTTTATAAGCTTGTCGAGGAGGTCTTTGTCTTAATCTCTCCTTGACCTTTGGAAAATCAATTAAGCTATCACTTTCCTTCACAAATCCGAGACCGAATTTGTTGTAGTAAGGAATTTTGATAGAAAGGATATGCTTCAAGGTTTCTTAACCTTTTGAAAATTTGAAAGTAATTTCTGAAACTTCCTTTTTCAAAACAGTATTTTCTTTGGAAAGAAATTTTCGACTTTCCTTGACTTGATGAAATTCTTTTTAAAGGAAATTGATTTTTTCTTTTTGTGAAACATCCTGTTGCCTCAGTGATGAATTTTCCTTTTTCAAAGAAGAGATTCTTTTAAGAGCAGTTTTGAATTCAAAGCATAATTCATCAATATAATTTGATACTTTAATAGGCATTTTAGAATACTTTACCTCAATTTCCACTTTAAGATTAGAATCTGAACCTGAGTCCGAGTCTGACTTAGCCATTAGATAGAAATTTGAGATATATTCGTCACTATCTTCGCACTCTGTATCACTCCAGGTTTCTGCTTTTAAGGCCTTCTTTGCTTTCTCAAATTTGATCTTCTTTTTTAGAAGTGGACAATTTGACTTGATATGTCCACGTTTCCTATAGTGAAAACATATTATATCCTTTGATTTTTCTGTTTCATCGAGAGACTTTTTATTTTAAAAAGGTTTTTTCCCTTTGAGGTTTCTTCCTTTGATTTTCATCTTCTTATACTTCTTTACGAAGAGAACTAGTTCTTCATCGTCAACATCTTCATCTTCAGAATCTGCATCAGAATCAATGTTAGTTTTTAATGCAATTGACTTATTACCTATCGATTCATTCTCCTCATTCTGTTGCTCAGTCTCATATGATTGAAAAGTTCCAATTAACTCATTCACTGATAAAGGCTTGATCTTTTGTGTCTCTCGAAAAGATGTTTTGATATTATCCCACTGCTTTGTCAGTCCTCTCAGTAGTTTGTTGACTTTCATAGCATCTGAGACTGGTTATCCTTGATATGCAAGACCGTTTACTATGTCAGCAAATCTATCATACATATCAGCAATTGATTATCCAGGCTTCATTTTGAAGGATTCATATTGACCAAGCAAAAGATTGATTTGAGTTTCATTAGCTCGAGCTGTTCCTTCATAAGTAGTGTGGAGAGTATCCCAGATTTCCTTGGCTGATTCATAAGAAATATTTTTTTTATATTCAACAGGTGATAAAGCACAATAGAAAGAATAAATTGCTTTGGAATCTAAAGCTTCTCTTTTAGATATCTCAGTTTGAGATAATGGAGGATTTGCTGCTTTGCTTCCGTCTGCCTTTTCTTTTGAATCAGAAGATTTTAGATTGACTCCTCTGATGATGACATCCCATTGCATGTGATCAATTGACTTAATGAATGCCTTCATCTTATTCTTCCAGACACTATATTCCTTGCCATCGAAATATGGTGGTCTATTGTTGCTCTGTCCTTTTTATCAATTTATGCGGAAATGAAAGATTAAAGTTGAGTCTGAATAAACTTCAGATTCAAGACAGATTATAGACAGTGCTCTTGATGTACAGTATGTAAGATAAGAGATAAGGGATAGAAAACTGCACACAAATTTATAGTTGTTCGGCTTATAGCAAGCCTACATCCACTCTCCCATGCTGATAGCCTACTGGCTGGATTTCACTATATAATCAAGAGAATTACAGATTCTGAGTGATAACACTCTTATGTATGATAGAACTCTCTATCTCACACAATCACTTTTACAAAATATCCCTCAAGATCTTAATTTTTGGCTCAGAAATACAAGAGAAATGATCGGAGTATGCTCAGATTTTGGACTGGTTGATTCTTGACTCTGTACTTCCTTCTGCTGCTTGTTGATCTCTTTAAATACTCATCTACTTCTAAACTAGCCGTTGGACAGCTTTTAGAGGATCATCTTCCAATCTTCACCTTGAACAAATTTGTATAAAAAGGATTGAGTAGCCGTTGGATGACAGATTCTGAATCCCATTGATTATGGTCGCCCATACAATCAGAATCTTGGTTTTCATAAGTAGAGCTTTATCCGTTGTAATGCATACTTGTTATAATATTTGATTGTCAATCAATTAGATTGAGATTGAAACAATCAAAACTTTCCTTCTGTGAAATCCATACCAGATCACTAGCTGTTATTTTTCGTTCTGAGTTCTGCGTGTGTGTCTGCGTCTGAATAAATTTTGCGACTGTGTCTGAATAAATTCTACGCCTGCATCTCAGAACTAAGATTATGTGGGTCTTCAATAAGATATGAACTTCTTATTTTGCCAGCTTGTAAAGTCTGAAAAACTTCCTTATGAGTTTTCAGAATATATATACATACCTGGAATAAAATAATTCAAAATAAGTATCAGATTTACAATAACATGGAAGGTTTTGTCAACTTTAAAATCAATAGGAGTTTTCCTCAACATAATTAACGAAAAGCATGCAGAACCAAGATAGAGATTAGCGCGCACCCTACGTGAAATCTCAATTCCCACGTGTACGTCCCTCTTTCCGTCCTATTCTTGCGTGTGAAATCATACGCCCTCGTATATGAAATTAAATTACTTTGGTTTCCATCTTGCATAAACGTAACTTATTCGTATGGAAATTGAAAAGGCAAAGATGACCAAAGTTAAAAGTCTTTGAAGTTCTCATCCTCCATCTACAAATTATTATTTTCTGTCCTTGCAATTCAAAGTTAGTTTTGCATCTACATTTGCTCAGTTTCAATTCATTTGGCTTTATAGTTCTTTTCTTCTATAGGGTCATTCAAAAACGTTGTTTTTCATTAAAATATGAATTGTAGGACCCGCGTATGGTGCGGCCGATACGGCTAGCGGAGCTAAAACAATGCACCTCAAAAGGGCAAAAAGTCGAAGAAAAATGGCTTGGATCATCATCATAAAGAGACACTCTACTCAGAACGCTACATTCAGCAGCTGCACGATCCAAACAAGCAAAAACCAATGCGTAAACGCTAGGTCTCTCGGCCGAATTGGCACGAAACGCAGAAATTGAGCGGCAAAAACAGAAACCCAGGAGGCGATATCGGCACCAGATAAGAAAGCAACGGGGAAAGATCAGCGTGGAAAAAGGGTACTACCTTGTCATGCTGGATGAGCGAGAGAGAGAGATTCGAAGAATTGCCGCAGATGGATTTCACCTTCCTCCGTCCTCCTCCGGCGGGAGTAGATTGAGAGCGAGAGAGAAAGAGAGGGGATGTACTATTTTTCCTGCAAAAACTACAATGAGAAATCGATCGATTGAGAAAATGGCGATTTCATCCGTGGGGTACTTTATGGACGAGCGAAAATTCCAACGTCATTTATGTCATTCTCTAATTCTAAATAGCAGCTGCGATTTGTATATACAATCAATCGACAGCATGAAGGAAAAATTACACAAGGTCTCCATTTGACAAAAGGTAATATGCGTATTCTAAGAATTCTTGCACGATCGAGTTCTTATAATATCATCCATCTAATCTCGATTTACATCGACCGAAGATCTAATGGAGATCCATGAACGTGTAACTTGTCACTTCAAATTAGTTGAGCGAACGCATCTCTCTACAGACTTAATTAACCTCGAATGCGCGAGCTCAAACGGGCCTGTGATGCCCTAATTAAGTACCGCAATTTTTCTAACAAAATGGGCCTAAACAGGCTAACAGAATTGGAACATGGCGACTTCACACAGTGTGCTTGACCGGTGCATCTACACGAATCATTGTGTTCCGACGATGATTCGAGTAGTGTTGACACCTAAATTTTAGCGACCATTTAGTCGTAATTTGTATAGAAAATTAGGGATTAAATTTTTAACCCCTAAACAAAAATATTTAGGTTGCATAAGATATAGTTTAAATTCATTTTAGATTAATTGCATTTTGCATCGGACTGGCGGTGACGAACGAGCTTAAATTTCATCGAATGGGACTCGGCTCGCTTGGAATGCAAGGGCCGGGAATTACAAGTCAAACGGGCTCGGTTGTTTTAATTTGAGCTTAATTCAGCCCATTATCCTTAATTAATTCAGCCCATTTAAATTAAATTAAAATCTAAGCCCAAGCCTAAGCCCATTAGGACTAGAGAGCCCATCTAATTGACCAAGATTAGTGTTATATATACCTCATTAGGTCAGGATTTTGGAGGACCCCGGATAATTTCAGATCAGAATTTTTTTGAGTGTGAGAGTGAAAAAGAGAGAGGGAGAAGGAGACCGGCGAAAACCGCCGCCGCCCGGAGCCACGCCACGTTCTGCCGCTACTCCCTGCCACGCGCTGCCGCCTCCCGCCACGCGCCGCCGCCTCCCGCCACGCGCCACCGCCGTTGTGCCGCTGCTCCCTGCCACGCGCTGCTGCCTCCTGCCGCGCGTCACCGCCTGCTGCCGCGCATTCCCCGCCGCACGCCGACCTAGATCGATCCGCCGCCGTGCTCCGCCTTGAAGTCGCCGCCCCGCCATCGCACGCTGCTGCCCGGAGTCGCGCTGTCGCTTGGACGCCATCGCCGTGCCGACGCCACTGTCCCGGCATCACACCGACGCTGTTCCCGCCGGTGAAGTCGCTGCCCCACCGTCGCACGCCACTCCCCGGAGCCGCATCACGCCCGGCGTCGCTCGTGTGCCGCCACCTGGACGATCCTGTCGTCGTTGCACGCCTGCACCGCCGCTGTCCGGACAGCCACGCTGTTGCCCCGCCGTATCATCGCCGCGAGCCGCCGTCGCTCCCGACACCGCGCCGCCGGTCCACCGTTCGCCGCTCATCCCGATCCGCAAGCTCGAATTTGGAAATTATCTGCAAATTAGGTAATTGGACATTATTCGATATTTTTTTCAGAATATTTAATTTACTAATTTGAGTGTTTGAATATTTCGTGAATATCGTGTGGAATATTAGATATATTAGGATAATTATCTGATATCCGCAATATTTTTAAAATATTCAAAATTACGAAACTTTCCTAATTCAGCAACGTATCTGGACGACTATCCGACCTTATCCCTAAGGTACGATACGTGGCGATACGAAAAATCATTATCCTATCCATAATCACTTGGGTACGATAATGACTTTTATCTGTTTTCCAAATTTGAATGATCGACTTTCCGTCAATATCTGTAACCCTATAGATATGACCGATAGTTCGATTTTTGTGCGTAATCCGAGTTTGAAACGAATCTTACGGATCGCGTGGCTGTTTTAAATGTGGATGCTATCTCTGTTTAAATTGTTTTTCCTTTTCAAATAAAAAAGAAAATTCAAAAAATATCAGTTAGGATTTGAATTTGAGTTTTGCATGTTTAGGAATCCTAAATATATCTAGACGATAGAGTAATTATTTAATTTAAATTAGGACTTGAGATAATCTATTTCCTAGTTTAAATTAAGTAATATTCTAATCTTAATAGATTATTTAGGTTATTTTTTAATTCCGAATTTTCATGAAAACACCAAAAAAAGAATGAATTGTTTTATGGTAGGTTAGGATAGATTGCATTCTTAATTTAAGTAATTTATTATTTCGAATTTTAACAAAAATCCCAAAAATAAGTCATGTTAGGATATGTTAAGTCATCATAGGTTGCATGTTAATTTAGGCATATTTTTATTCCGAATTTCATTAGAAAATACCAAAAATAAATCATTTGCCCGTCATCAGAATTAGGTCACGTCGTCGCATGACATATAGTTTGCATGCTAGGTTGCATTACTTGTATGTCATTTTTGCACGTCATTGCATGTAGATTAGCTTTCATTTAAATAAGCGAAAATCCAAAAATTGAGTGAATTCCTTGTTAATTAGAAATCATATTAGGTTGTTGATGTGATTTTCTAGCTAACAATGCAGATGCTTACGTTGCTTCGAGGTAAGTAATTCTTCCAACTTGCAATTTATTTAATGCTTTCTTGGGTGTTAAATTGGTAGTTTGTGCACCCGCATGATCACCTCACATGCTAGTGACTAAATTAAAATGAATCCAAACTGTCTGCCAAAACATTTTTTTTGAAAAGAAAAGGTATCGAAAGGGCGTTAGACTAGATCTAGCGTAATCAAGTCCCCGAGCTTAGAATCTCTGGTTCGTAGGAATAAAACATATCTCTCTATATTTTATTTAGGTTTCTAATCGACCTACCACAAATAGATTAGTGGCGACTCCGAGCATGAAAACTTTTGCATGTTAAAAACTTAAACCTAAGTTGCGAATTGGTAGGGCTTGGGAGGGCCTGAGTTAAGCTTAGTCTTAATAATCCATTAGCCTAAGAGGAATTTTAGGTCGCGACAACTTGGCGACTCCACTGGGGATTTGAGTTAAAACTCTTAGTGGACTTAGGCCAGTTTTTTTTCTTTTCAAAAAATATTTTTGCTTGGCAGCGAGGATCCCAGGTACGTCTCTAACATTTTAGGTGTTAAATATTTTTGCAGAATGGGAGGTATAAGGGGAGGCGTGACTGTTAACCCTTATTTTGCAGGGAGGTGTTTGGATGAATGGTTTATTTTATGCACGAAGCGCTGTATGATATAACCTGCTGTGCATGCCTTGAATTTACACTACACCGCACACACTTCCCGCTGCCGGACCTAGGCGACACAGGTTTAGGATGGTACTGAGAAAGCGGACACCCCGACCACACCCGCGTGGTATGGGTCGCCCTCCTTGGTCCCGAAAGTTTTTTTCACGGTGTCATTGAGTTCCCACCACGGTTGCACCCTTTGCAACCCGGGTCGGCTCCTTGACTAAGCCGGAGTCAGGGGAACCCCGGCCTAACCACAACCATGACTGGTTTAGCCCGGTAATCCTCGCGTCTCCATTTTGCAAGCCAGAGTCTAGATAGAAATCGAACCTCACATTTCATGCGCATGTCTTTGTGATTGTCATGGTCCTATTGGGTGAAATAAGTTTTTCTGAACCTTTATCTAGCAATTTATTTATGTTTCGTATTTTCTTTGGTCGGTCCATGATAGGTCTAGGTTGGTTTTAAATTTGAAAGGAATAATCATTGAGTCCTTTTTAAAAAGAAAGAAAGAAAGAAAGCTCTTTTAGAGAATTTATTTTCAATCTATGTCTTTATTTTCCTAGATGTGTCATAGGTAATTATTTTCCTACAAAGTTAGCTGTCATCTTTCTTTTACAAAAAAAAAAGGGTTTTAGAGAATTTATTTTCAATCCATAGTTTCTAGGGAGTCTCACTTTTTGTTTTTCATAATTTTATGATTAGGGATTTTGGTGCTTCTATTTCCTAGGTTGTGTCTAGGGCGTCATTTATATTTCTTTTCCTAGATCACTTTTCATAAAGTCTCGTCCATATACGAATATTGTCATGAATAAACAAAAAAAGACTAGAAGCGTGTCATGGACCAACCTTGTCTTGACCATGTGCTTATTTGGTTCATTTCTTTTACATTAGGTAATTACGGACCGATCACGATCGCCTATTCGTACGCGGTCGAGAACTAGAATGGCCGATCAAACTGACTTACGAGATCGTGTCGTTAGTATTGAGGACCAGATGAAGCAAGTCCTCGTCGTAATGCAACAGATGTCCGCTGAGATCAAAGCCCTTCGGCTAACTCCCGTTCCTGCATCCCCTAAGGCATCAGCCCCGAAGCATAAAGGTCGAAAGAATGCCGATAGTGAGGAAGATGACGATCTTCTCGATTTAGAAGATGACCCTGTCCAGATTATCGTCAACAAGGACAAACCTGATGAACGGGTCAACAAACTTGAAGAGAGAGTGAAGCAGCTGGAAGGTTCACAGGATTCACCTTCAATCGACTCGTCTCTGTACACACAAATCAAAATCCCAAAAAAGTTCAAGATGCCAGACTTTGACAAGTACAATGGCACCTCCTGCCCAAAAGCCCACCTGCAGCTATATCACATACAAATGACCCCGTACGTTGATAACGAACTCCTGATGATTCATGCATTTCAAGCAAGTTTGAAGGGTCCTGCCTTGAACTGGTACCTCATAAAGAAGATAAATAGCCTCAAAACCTGGAAGGAAGTTAGTGAAGCATTTCTAAAGCAGTACAGGTTCATAACGGACATCATTCCCACCCGTGATGATCTCGAGCATGCTCAGATGAAAAAAAATGAGTCATTCAAGGATTATGCTATCAGGTGGAGAAATATAGCCGCTCAGGTTATCCCAGAACCCATAGACAGTGAATTGAAGAGAATGTTCATTAAAACTCTCCCGTTCGAGTACTGTAATCGGATGGTAGCCACTCCGGCCGACAACTTCAATCAACTTATCCCCATAGGTGAACAGATTGAGATAGGGCTAAAAGATGGGTGGTTTGTGGAGCCGTCTTCCTCGACCAAAAGATTTGGTGCAAGAAAGAAGAAAGAACCGGTGGCTGAAGTGAATGTGACTTATACCCAATCGGGCCGATGGAATGCTAACTCTGTCCCCGCAATCCAAGTAGCAGAAGCTCAACAACAAAGCACGGGTCGTCAACCTTTTCAGAAGAAAAACAACAAGAGGCAGTTCACTCCCCTCCCCGGGTCGTTGTCTCAAGTATTGGCGGTCCTCCGGAAGAAAGGCTTGCTTACCACTGAGCCAAAGCGACCCAATCCTGAGCAGTTCTATAATTACGATCCGTCTAAGAAATGCGATTATCATATGGGCGAGGTGGGGCACTCAACCGACGATTGTATTACCCTCAAGCATCAAATCCAGAACCTCCTAGATACGAAGGCTTTCTCATTTCAACCCGCTAAGCCGAATGTTCAGAACAACCCACTCCCTGATCACGTAGGCAATGTGAATGCCATATTTAGCTTCGATGCTGGTCGAATCAAGAATGTCAAGGTGTATACCACCGACATCTACAGTGAGTTAGTGAAAGCAGGTTATTACCCGAGTAATGAGTACCTTCCCCTGGCTATCATGAGAGAAAGAATCTCAAAAATGGTAGAAGCTGGGATGATCGTTTATGCTGACCACACTGGCATCGTTTCCACTATCTCCGAAGTGGTTATTAATTGGGAGGAGGAGTTTGCTACATTGAACACCAGGAAGGACAAGGGCAACCCTCTGCATGAAGACATGCCTCCACTTGAAGACGCGTCCGATAATGAAGAGATCATTGTAAGCACGCCTATAGTTGATGAAGGGATAGTGATTGAGATACCTCAACCGTATGAGTATAGTGATAATAAGGCAGTCCCTTGGTCCTACAGTCTCGATGTCGACTTGGTTACCAGAGCTGGGCGTTCCTACGGCCAAGCTAATGCCCAACCTACAAAACCTGTTACTGATGAAGAAGCCAAGGAATTTCTAGCCGTGATTAAGGCTAGTGAATACAACGTAGTTGAACAGTTGCGCAAGATGCCCTCGCAAATCTCTTTGCTTGAACTACTCCAGACATCTGTCAAACATCAGAAGGCCCTAATGAAGGTGTTAAGTGAAGTCCACGTGCCAGAAACGATCAATCATGACAAATTAGAGGAATTTGTAGGTTCTATACTCCTCAAGGACCTCATAGCCTTTTCAGATGAAGAGTTCCCTCTGGAAGGGAGGGGGCATACCAAGGCACTCTACATTTCTGTCAAATACAAGGCCTCGCATGTAGCCCGGGTACTCATTGACAATGGATCAGCCTTGAACATCTGTCCTCTAGCAAATTTACACCGCCTGAAGATAGATCCTTCTAAGATAAATTCTACGAAGACCTCCGTTCGAGCCTTTGATGGAACGAAAAAAGAAGTGATGGGAGAAATCCACCTTGACATACAGATCGGACCAACGGTGTTTAATGTCCTATTTCAAGTGATGGACATTCCCACTGCATTCAATTTTCTATTGGGTCGTCCATGGATTCATACTGCCGGAGCTGTGCCATCCCGTCTACATCAGAAGGTAAAGTTCGTTGTGGAGAGAAAGTTAGTCACGGTCCACGGTGAAGAAGAGCACCCAATTTACCACGCAACGGCTATCCCCTATGTTGAGCCAGATTGCAAAATAGAATCGAGCTATCAGTTGCTCGAGCTCGTATCAACCATACATGCATCTACAGAATCATCACCGCATATTCCTGAGGTGTCAAATGCTGCAGTTATGGTTGGAAGGGTAATGGTCTCTCATGGCTTTACTCCAGGTGAAGGCCTTGGTAGGAATGGTCAAGGTATCCGCTAACCGGTGGAAGTCTCTCAGAGGCCCCGCACTACTGGGATAGGATACTTAGGGTCAAGCGAGCCAAATAATGGGGGACGTGGACGTGGACGTGGACACGATCGAGGTCGAGGTTGAGGAAATGGACAGAATAGATCGCGATCCGAAGAAGAGCCGAATGGTGAAGAACGTGGGCGTGGTAGGTTGCTTCCACACCTCCGTACCACATTCTCGGGCCCTGTAAGAATGATACATGAAGAGAAAGAGGTGATCGACACTTTGGGCAATCGAGCGGCAAGTTCGATTATTATGTTAAATACTCGGCGCCCCCGAGCTTCTATGTTGACCTCCGTGACATTGTCCCGGATGGATGGGGAGGTATGGATGATCCAATACCTCTAGTGACAGAAGATCCTGATGATGCAATGGAGGAAATCACTGCCCTGTTCGATGATTTCTTCATTGGAGCTATCAAGGAAGGACTGTTGGAGGAAATGGGCACTGGCCCGCAAGAGTAACACATTTACTTTTTTCGCACATTCCCTACGCGGGAATTTTTACTGCTTTTTAGGACTTGCCCCGTCTCAGGAGCTACTTTTTAGGACTTTTCATTTCTAGGATTTGATTGTTGCAATTTCCATTCCAATAAATGTAATTCATTTGGTGATGATCAATGAAATTACAAGTCATTTTCGTTTTGAGGACATGTTGAGGTACATCAAACCAGCCCGGTGATGATATCCAACCTATAAAAGAAAATATAATCCAAGGAGAATTCTGAGGCCTGGGCTTCTTCATGCTTCCTCGTGTTAAAACCTTTTTGAAAAGAATTTCAAAATAAATAAATCAATCAATCAATAAAAAATGCAATGCTTAGCCCTGTTTGTCCTTCTGAATCCTCTACTTTATGTTTCAGGGGGAATCTTATGATATACGAGGGTATGGGAACGGTCCAATCTGATGAATTATGTGCCACCGAGCCTGATCTCGATGACACAAATGAACTCGAAGATTCCTCGGACCTTCAGCATGATCTAGAGCATCATGAAAGACCTAAAGTCCTAACGGTAGACCAAACTATCACCGTCAACCTGAGTGATTCCGGAGAACCCAAAGAGGTGAAGATAGGGGCAACCCTTCCCGAAGGTGAAGCGAAACGCCTGGTCCAACTGTTGAAGGATTACCAGGATATCTTTGCCTGGTCGTATGTCGATATGCCGGGTTTAGACCCTTCTATCGTGGAGCATAGTCTACCTATTAATCCGGACATCCCGCCCAAGAAACAGAGGCTACGGAGAACCAAGCCCGAACTTTCCAAGAAAATAGAGGAGGAGGTCATGAAGCTCTTGAAAGCAGGATTCATTGAAGTCACCCAATACCCCAGCTGGGTGGCTAATATTGTGCCAGTCATGAAGAAAGATGGTCGAGTTCGGGTTTGCATCGACTATCGCGATCTAAACAAGGCCAGCCCTAAAGACGATTTCCCATTGCCACATATAGACGTTTTGATGGACAGTACTGCAGGGTTCGAGCTATTTTCCTTCATGGATGATTTCTCGGGTTATAATCAGATAAAAATGAAGGACGATGATAAGGAGAAAACGGCGTTCATCACTCCTTGGGGGACATTCCACTATAAGGTCATGCCCTTCGGCCTTAAAAATGTCGGGGCAACATATCAACGGGCAATGGTGACGCTCTTCCATGATATGATGCATAAGGAGATCGAGGTCTATGTCGATGACATGATCGCCAAGTCTCGACCTGGGAAGAGTCACGTCGATACCTTGAAGAAATTATTCGAGAGACTCCGTGAGTTTAAGCTCCGTCTCAACCCAGCAAAGTGCATATTTGGAGCAACCTCGGGCAAATTACTTGGGTTCATCGTAAGCAGTAAAGGCATTGAAGTTGACCCCTCCAAAGTGAAGGCTATATGTGAGTTACAACCTCTATCGACCGTGAAAGAAGTGCGAAGCCTCCTGGGTAGATTGAACTACATAGCCCGTTTTATTTCCCAGCTCTTCGCAACTGCTAAGCCCTTCTTCAAACTTCTAAAGAAGAATGCTCAAGTGGAATGGGACGATGATTGTCAAGAAGCATTTAATGAATTAAAGTGGTACCTGATGAAACCACCAGTGTAGTCCCACCAATGCCGGGCCAGCCTTTGATCCTTTACCTCAAGATTTATAGTGAGTCTTTAGGTGCGATGCTAGCCCAGAAAAGTCCTGAAGATGGAAAAGAGCGAGCAATTTATTACCTAAGCAAGAAGTTCACCGTCTCGGAGTTGAATTATTCTGAAGCCGAGAAGACTTGCGCTGCGCTAGTATGGGTGCTCCATAGGCTGCGACAATATACACTGCATCACCAGATTTTGCTTGTGACTGAGAACGATCCCATCAAGTATTTACTTGATCAACCGGCTTTGGTAGGAAAGTTAGCCAAGTGGCAGATTTTAATTTCAGAGTTTGATATCCAGATGAAGCCACAGAAGTCAGTTAAAGGTCGAGTAATTGCTGATGTATTAGCTGAAAATCCTGGAGTCCCTGATGATGATAGATATTCTCCAGAAGATCGCATTTTGGTAATAAAGGAAGACACATGGACCATGTTTTTCGATGGAGCTGTAAACTTGGCCGGTTCCGGCACTGGGGCAGTTTTAATATCCCCAGATGGGCAACATTATCCAGTAGCAGCAAAGTTGGTGTTCCTCTGTACCAATAACATAGCCGAGTACGAAGCTTGCATCCTCGAACTCCGAGCCGCGGTGGAAATGGGGATAACCAAGTTGAAAGTGTTTGGTGATTCTGCTCTGATTATTCTTCAAACTGTGGAAGAGTGGAAGACGAGAGACACCAAACTAGTGCCGTACCAGGAATACCTCGAAGAAATCATAGAGGAATTCGAAAATATCTCTTGTGAGTACTTATCGAGGTCTCATAATCAGTTTGCTGATGCGCTAGTTACGTTATCATCCATGTTGCAAATGATTGGTGGGTTAGAGGTAGAACCCTTGAAGATTGAAGTCCTGACAAAACCGGCCTACTGTATGGTTGTGACCGGAGAACCTGATGAAAAGCCATGGTATTATGATATCATGAGTTACATCCAGAGACAAGAATTTCCTGAGGGAAGCACCCCGGCCGACAGGAAGTACATAATGAAAATGGCTTCAAAATTCTTTGTTAGTGGTGAGAAACTGTACAAAAGATCATATGATTCGATCCTATTGAGGTGTATGGATGCGGCTGAAGCTACCAGAATCATGCAAGAAATACACGAGGGGATATGTGGTCCACACATGAATGGCCACATGTTAGCTAAGAAGATCATGAGGTTGGGTTATTATTGGCTCAGTCTTGAAAGTGACTGCATCCAACATGTTCGAAGACGTCATCGCTATCAGGTTCACGGGGATAAAATAAATGTTCCCCCGACGGAATTACATCAGTTGTCTGAGCCATGGCCCTTTTCAATGTGGGGCATCGATGTGATTGGCCCAATTAATCCCAAGGCATCGAATGGACATCGATTTATCTTGGTCGCGATTGATTATTCCTGTAAGTGGATTGAGGCGGCATCTTATGCAAACGTCACTGCAAGGAATGTTGTAAAATTCATCAGACGAGACATAGTCGCTCATTATGGTGTCCCTGAGGCTATCGTCACTGACAATGGGACAAATTTGAACAACAAGTTCATTGATCAGTTATTCAACGAGTTCAAAATTCGGCACCTGAATTCATCTCCTTATCGTCCACAGATGAATGGAGCAGTTAAAGCCGCTAACAAGAACATCAAGAAGATCTTGGCCAAAACGGCTGAAAACTATCGTGACTGGCATGAAAGGTTGCCATTTGCACTAATGGCGTATCGAACTTCGATCCGAACCTCTGTCGGAGCAACCCCTTTTTCCTTGGTGTATGGCATGGAAGCAGTCCTACCCGTCGAAGTAGAGATCCCTTCCTTACGAGTCTTGTCTCAAGTGGAGTTGTCCGAGGCGGAATGGATGCGACAAAGGCATGAGCAGTTGAACCTAATTGATGAGAAGCGATTGAAAGCCATTTGCCACGGTCAAATCTATCAGCAGAGGATAGCTAGATCCTTCAATCAAAAGGTGCATCCAAAACACTTCGAGGTAAATGATCTAGTCCTAAGGAAGGTACTGCCAGTCTTTCCTGTTCCTAGAGGAAAATTTGCCCCAAACTACATTGGTCCGTATGTGATTAAAAAAGTGCTTCCCGGAGGTGCCCTGATTCTCGCAGAAATGGATGGTCGTGAGTTTTCCACTCCTGTTAATTCCGATGCTGTGAAGATGTATTATCCCTGACAAAATCTAACATTTTGCAGCAAAATTTTTTAAATGTTTGGTTTTATATTCTGAATTGCAAACATTTCACTTATGAATAAATGGGTTCAATCAGTTTAAAGATGGAATGTGTGCCTTGGCTTTAAATTGTGCTTGATCATTTTGTCAGTCTACATTATCGATTTCAAAAGGGGAATCTATTTAGACAATATGATAACTCACGTGGAATGAATTGAATGTGTTGAATGAGGTACATCGGGATGATGAAAGGCAAGCCATATCCTATACATAGTCCCGTGCACTAGTCCCCAGTGAGTTGAATAGAAAAATTCCATGTCTGCAAGGCAAAGGGTTATCTCGCAAAAGGTACGGCAACTGAAATGACGAGAGGCCGTTCATTTCTCTATCCCAAACACTACAGGTTATCCATTGTTTTGCCACTTTGAGCCTAAACGTTTGAAGAAATTCATTCAAATTACCCCTGTCAAGAACCACCCCACATTGGGGCAAACTGGAGGTAAGTCAGCGTCATAAGGTGAAAAATGAGTAGAAATTTTCATGCTCTCACTTGTATCAATCTTCGAGTGTTGCTTTTTCAGATGAATTCACGTGAAGTTCAAGTGCCTTAGGATGACGAAGAGCATTTCTTTTTCTATCCTATACACATTTTATCCTTTGCTAAGCCCAATTGAGCCCGCAAATTCGTTTCATATAAACCCAGTTGGTGATCATCTCCCACACTGGGGCAAGGCAAAAAGTCATCATTATTCAAGCAGCATATCCGAAGCGTCGATAGAAGACAAGAATACTTGAAAGTTTAAATGGCGAGTCATTCAGTCAGATATAACTGGCCAGTGTTTACATTGTAAAAAAAAGGAGACAAGAAAAAGCAGTGTGCCTGGTAAAAACAAGGCCAATGCCCAATGAAAAAATGTCAGGATATGACATGTCAAAATCATCCTCAGTAGAACAGTAGTCCTACAAGCCTCAAAGGAATCAAGTGATGAACTCTCGAAGCCAATGGAACATCTACCGAGGAGACAATCCCTGGTGAAGAAGAAGACCGGTGACAATGCCGAGATGATCACCAACTTATTCACCCCAGTTATATACATTTTGAGCCTAATGATCCATTCATTTCTCAACCCGTGAGCCTAGCCTGTGTTACGTCCCTTGCAAAGTCTCTTCAGATTAGGGCACTTGAACTAACGTAGGATTTGGATGTTTTAAGCTTAGCTCGAAGAAGTGCGAGCAAGTCCATTTCTATCTCATTTTGCAGGGTTCTTGACTTGTAAACCCGGAGACGATTGTAGAGTATTTTCTTTCAATAGCCTCGACTCAAAGAGTCTCTTTTGCTAAGCCATTGACCAAGCCCATGTTACGGTCCTAACAAAGACCTCTCAGATTGGTAAAGTCGTACTGCTTGCGAGAATACTCAGACCCTTGTCAACATGATGATGGTGAGATGGAGCGATTCTCCATAAATCAACCTTTTCGATGAGCATGAGAGAAAGCCCTTTTGGACCGGAAGTCCCTCATTCGACATTTTCAAGATATCCGCTTGTGAGTTCGGATTGTCTTGTCATGATTTTTTCCCAGCGGAGTTTGTAATGCCGATTTGACAAAACCATCGTGCATGAAAACCAGTTGAATTTATAGTGCATGAGTATATGTGTTCTTGATTGTCCATGAATGCATATTACAAGTTACCTAAAATCGTGTCCAGCAGGAGACACGCCCTCAAGAGTCGGAGATATCACCAGGTAAGTATATCTCTATCGTTGGATGCCTGTGACTATCCAGGTATCCCTAACCTGTTCGAGCAATTGTCAGGTCCCATATTTGATCATTTTGTTGCGATCTCTAGACGCCTCTGACGCCCCTGGTTCAGCCAATCGTTAAGTACCTGCGACGATATCCAGGCATTTATCGATCAAGCCCTTTCAAATATTTTAGATGATAACTAGATATTTTGTTAGGCACACTTTTCATACAATCTTAGAAGATATTCCCCCGTAACACACCTATGAGGAAGGTATAGGTGCCACGGCCAAATCTTTATGAATACTTATGAGGAAGGTATATGTATTTCATAAAGATCGGAATATTGTCCAAATCTCAGAAGATTCCCCCGTGACACGCCTATGAGGAAAGGTATAGGCGCAGCGGCCAAATCTTTACAAGTGCCTATGGCGATGTATAGGTATCTCGTAAAGGTCGGAATGTTCTTCCAATCCCAGATGTTCCCCCGCGATTCACCTATGAGGAAGGTATAGGTGAAGCGGCGAAATCTTTATGAATACCTATGGCGATGTATAGGTATCTCATAAAGGTCGGAATATCCTCTTGAAGTTCCCCCGTGACGCACCTATGGAGATGTATAGGCGCAGCGGCCAAATCTTTATAAATACCTATGGAGATGCATAGGTAGTTCGTAAAGGTCGGAACGTTTTTACATTTTTTTTTACTAAAAAACTGCTCTCACGAGTCCAGATGATGATTGGATACGTCGAGCTTTCTTCATGTGTTTTGACTTAATTGTAGATCACCGAAGTTCATCAACAGTGTATCAGGCAATACCCATGGGACTAAGCCCAAACATTTGCCAAACAACATACAAAATTAGGGTCGTGCCTCGAATTGCATCATCTCGCTCTGTCAGGTAAGTAATTCCAGGTATGTTTTCTACTCATGTCAGCATGCATCATTTCTTAATGCATTTAAAAATGGGGCTCATAATCCCGACAAAAACAACATTCATTGCATTTGCATAGGTGAAATTTAGGTATCATTTAGTCTTTGAATGCAACCTCTGCGAGCTCACCTTCAAAGACGGGCAGCTGTTGACACCTAAATTTTAGCGACCATTTAGTCGTAATTTGTATAGAAAATTAGGGATTAAATTTTTAACCCCTAAACAAAAATATTTAGGTTACATAACATATAGTTTAAATTCATTTTAGATTAATTGCATTTTGCATCGGACTGGCGGTGACGAACGAGCTTAAATTTCATCGAATGGGACTCGGCTCGCTTGGAATGCAAGGGCCGGGAATTACAAGTCAAACGGGCTCGGTTGTTTTAATTTGAGCTTAATTCAGCCCATTATCCTTAATTAATTCAGCCCATTTAAATTAAATTAAAACCTAAGCCCAAGCCTAAGCCCATTAGGACTAGAGAGCCCATCTAATTGACCTAGATTAGTGTTATATATACATCATTAGGTCAGGATTTTGGAGGACCCCGGATAATTTCAGATCAGAATTTTTTTGAGTGTGAGAGTGAGAAAAAGAGAGGGAGAAGGAGACCGGCGAAAACCGCCGCCGCCCGGAGCCACGCCACGTTCTGCCGCTACTCCCTACCACGCGCTGCCGCCTCCCGCCACGCGCCACCGCCGTTGTGCCGCTGCTCCCTGCCACGCACTGCTGCCTCCTGCCGCGCGTCACCGCCTGCTACCGCGCATTCCCCGCCGCACGCCGACCCAGATCGATCCGCCGCCGTGCTCCGCCCTGAAGTCGCCGCCCCGCCACCGCACGCTGCTGCCCGGAGTCGCGCTGTCGCTTGGACGCCATCGCCGTGCCGACGCCACTGTCCCGGCATCACACCGACGCTGTTCCCGCCGGTGAAGTCGCTGCCCCACCGTCGCACGCCACTCCCCGGAGCCGCATCACGCCCGGCGTCGCTCGTGTGCCGCCACCTGGACGATCCTGTCGTCGTTGCACGCCTGCACCGCCGCTGTCCGGACAGCCACGCTGTTGCCCCGCCGTATCATCGCCGCGAGCCGCCGTCGCTCCCGACACCGCGCCGCCGGTCCACCGTTCGCCGCTCATCCCGATCCGCAAGCTCGAATTTGGAAATTATCTGCAAATTAGGTAATTGGACATTATCCGATATTTTTTTCAGAATATTTAATTTACTAATTTGAGTGTTTGAATATTTCGTGAATATCGTGTGGAATATTAGATATATTAGGATAATTATCTGATATCCGCAATATTTTTAAAATATTCAAAATTACGAAACTTTCCTAATTCAGCAACGTATCTGGACGACTATCCGACCTTATCCCTAAGGTACGATACGTGGCGATACGGAAAATCATTATCCTATCCATAATCACTTGGGTACGATAATGACTTTTATCTGCTTTCCAAATTTGAATAATCGACTTTCCATCAATATCTGTAACCCTATAGATATGACCGATAGTTCGATTTTTGTGCCTAATCCGAGTTTGAAACGAATCTTACGGATCGCGTGGCTGTTTTAAATGTGGATGCTATCTCTGTTTAAATTGTTTTTCCTTTTCAAATAAAAAAGAAAATTCAAAAAAATATCGGTTAGGATTTGAATTTGAGTTTTGCATGTTTAGGGAATCCTAAATATATCTAGACGATAGAGTAATTATTTGATTTAAATTAGGACTTGAGATAATCTATTTCCTAGTTTAAATTAAGTAATATTCTAATCTTAATAGATTATTTAGGTTTTTTTTAATTCCGAATTTTCATGAAAACACCAAAAAAAGAATGAATTGTTTTATGGTAGGTTAGGATAGATTGCATTCTTAATTTAAGTAATTTATTATTTCGAATTTTAACAAAAATCCCAAAAATAAGTCATGTTAGGATATGTTAAGTCATCATAGGTTGCATGTTAATTTAGGCATATTTTTATTCCGAATTTCATTAGAAAATACCAAAAATAAATCATTTGCCCGTCATCAGAATTAGGTCACGTCGTCGCATGACATATAGTTTGCATGCTAGGTTGCATTACTTGTATGTCATTTTTGCACGTCATTGCATGTAGATTAGCTTTCATTTAAATAAGCGAAAATCCAAAAATTGAGTGAATTCCTTGTTAATTAGAAATCATATTAGGTTGTTGATATGATTTTCTAGCTAAGAATGCAAATGCTTACGTTGCTTCGAGGTAAGTAATTCTTCCAACTTGCAATTTATTTAATGCTTTCTTGGGTGTTAAATTGGTGGTTTGTGCACCCGCATGATCACCTCACATGCTAGTGACTAAGTTAAAATGAATCCAAACTGTCTGCCAAAACATTTTTTTGAAAAGAAAAGGTACCGAAAGGGCGTTAGACTAGGTCTAGCGTAATCAAGTCCCCGAGCTTAGAATCTCTGGTTCGTAAGAATAAAACATATCTCCCTATGTTTTATTTAGGTTTCTAATCGACTTACCACAAATAGATTAGTGGCGACTCCGAGTATGAAAACTTTTGCATGTTAAAAACTTAAACCTAAATTGCGAATTGGTAGGGCTTGGGAGGGCCTGAGTTAAGCTTAGTCTTAATAATCCATTAGCCTAAGAGGAATTTTAGGTCGCGACAAGTAGTTAGCTTATAAAGTTAAAATGACATTGTATAATTCAAATATATGAGCTGATGCGAATTGTAGGCGCAGTTATGACACGAAAACACGAATCGCCAGCTCTACGGTCTCTCTTATCGACTCTACTTTTCCAGAATAGGAAGGTTTAGTAATTCGAGATGGGTCAACTTAGCCTTGTAATTTTTCCATAACACAATTGGCCAATATACACAATACACACAAACATCTCGATCGTCATGCATACTTTCCTCTCTCCCTTCTTCTGGAGCGTAGAATCATACAAACTTATATGGAGATGATTACCAAAAAAATAGTTTTAAATATATTGCATGGATATCAATTCAATCAAAAGCATTTTCATTAAGCTAATTTAGTCATAAATCTTTTAACGATTTGTCAATATAGTCCTTTTCGCCAATTTTTGCCGGCAATTGTTGACATGGACGTGACCATCCCACGTGGCATGATCGGCATTAACGTGAACGATTTTTTGCACTTTTTTTCTGAAAATTTTCAAATTTTTTTTACTCTTTTCATTTTTTTCTCTTCTTTCATATTTTTTCTTGTGATTCCTTCTTCATCCACCAATCACCATGGCTAGCAAGGGTTGAACTCATTGGTTCTTGTCTATGGCCGGTCGTATGCCATCGTTGAGACCTGGTGACTGGTGAAAGAAGAAGGAAAAGATAAGAAAAAATAAAAAAATTCAAAATTTTGTTCACATCAATGCTAGCGTATGCCACGTAAAATGCGCGACATCTACATCAACATTGCCAGCCGAAATTGGCCAAAATGACTACATTCACAAATCGTTAAAAGGTTTGGAACTAAATTGATCACATTAAAATTGAATTGGCATCCGTACAATATGTTTATAATTTTTTTGGTAATTTTTCCTGCTTATATGTGATGTTGATTATTATGATTTCCATTTTGCATATGTGCTACTTATTTATATGGAAACTGAAAAGGTAAAGATGATCAAAATTAACAGCGATGGAGCTTACCTGGCTGGAACAAACGTAGGTATAGTGGCGGGTGTCTACTGCAAAAGCTCTGGGAAGCTAATTGATGACTTTGCGCGATCTATCAAGGCGTCTTCAGCAGCTCGGGTGAAAGCACAAGCCATGGTGGAAACCCTAATGTACTTCTCCACGCAAACTAAAGTCTCACTTAAAGTGGAGTCAAACCATTCTAATCTGATAAACACGCTGACTTGTGGAGCACAAATCAACTGGGAAGTACAAGGCCTTATAAAAAAAAGCCTACTCGCTCCTCAAATCTTCCAAGGATATAAAGTTAGCCCATATTAATAGAGAGCTCAATAGAGTTGCTGATTGGGTTGTTAAGGTTTAGAGTAAAAATAGATTACCCCGAAATTGTGTTTTGAACCCCTCCCCCTCCCCCTTTTAGAGAGCTTCTTTATTATGAAGCAAACGAACTGTATCCACATACTTATTTCCAGTAACGAAAGTCCTTTCCTTTTTCTAACAAAAAAAAATGTGAGTTTCGTCAAGCATTTTATCGAGTGCGCTTAACGAGATAAGTACATTATTATGACCCGATTTGGGCCATTCGTTTTTTCAAGTTTAAGCCGAAATTTTGGCTAGTGTCGACAATATCTTACATTTTTAGGCCAAGTTTTTACACTTACGGTCTTTATGTTTGGAATCTATCCTTTTTTTGGCATATCCAAACATTCCAAACGTTCAACCTCAAACAAGAGTTAAGTCTCAAACTTTGAATAACAAAGAGGCCCAGACAAATGAAATGCTCGGAAGAATGGCTAATTAGCTAAAAGATTTGCTCAAGAACGTTAGATGAGCCCATCTAACTGATTTCTTCCAAAGATTTTCTGTACTAAAACACACGGATATGGACCTAAGTAAAGTCTTTAAACTGTTTTGTCCGAACTCTAGGACATTACAATTCAGGGATGTTCTCTAGGGTGAGGGAAGAAAAACTTTCCCCTAACAAGGGAGGCTGGGCGTGCGTGTATTAGCACGTTAAAATAAGGAACGCAGTCCTATCGACCCGCCAAGTACATACACCTGGACAGGGGGGGCGATCCCAATCGAAAACTTCGATTTCCCCTGCTTTGGTTGAGGTACCTTAAACAAAAAGTTAAATGTCAAACTATGAAGAATAAAGAGAAAATTGAAACCTTATCGGGGCCAGACAAATGAAATGCCCGGAAGAGAGGCCAAAAGATTTGTTTGATGAGCCATCTAACTCGTGTTTTTTAAAAGATTTCGTGTACTAAAACACACGGATCGACTTCTTTTAAATTGATGACTGCTAAAAAGCAGGACATTCACACGGGTGGCGGGCTGGGGGGGCCATGTGGAGTGTTTTCTTCCGGCAAGAAAACCCAAATTTCTTCAAGGTTGTGCCTTTTAAATTGATCGACTTCTTTTTCGTTTTGTCTCTATATTTGTGGAAACAGCCAAGAACCGCCCACAAAGACGTCATCCATCGGCGACCTTTTTTTTGTCTTTGCAGCTTTCAAAGTCTGCATCTCCTGGTTCTTCAGGGCGAAGCCTCTCTGATGCCAGTAGCACCATTATCACATGATTTGTGGAAATCCCCCGCTCTCTCTCGAGGAAAAATGCTTATCTTCTCCTAAGGGGTAGAAGCAAGGTCGGATAGTCGGGTTTCCATACCGTTCCGAGTCTTATAGGTCTTATATGGGTTTTGGGTGTTGACGTTATTGGGTGAATCCAGAATCTTATTCTCGGAACTTATAGAATTTCAAACGGGTTGGGAATTTACTTAATCGGGTGATTGGAAGTCTACAAAGCAGCCCTTGCCTTCGCTCTTTCGAAAAGCTTAAATTAATTGCTTGTGTAATTTTGTAAATCCTAGAACTCGCTATTCATGAAAGTGTAATGTTGTTCTCTTTGCAACAAGGCGAACGACCATTATTTCAGGCGTAATTTCCCATTTTAGATCTTAAATCTTTATGATTGTTTGTTCTTAAAACTTTTACAATCTTGTATTTAAAATCTACCAACCTTCAATTTTCAATATATGGGGATGATTTATTACACATTTAGTACGAGATAACTTGTTATCTAAAGGATACTATCAAAGGTTTCATCTAAATTGTGAAAATCTGACTATTTTGCTAACTCGACTTTGGAGTTTTATGTCAAACCGAGCGCCTGATATAGGATGGGTATGGAGAATAACTGAGAGTTACATTCCAAATGTATTCCACTTCCATTCTTAATTCTCTTTAATCGCGCCCCTCTAGTCAATCAGCATACCATTTCTATATGTGAAAAGCATATGGAATTGTTGAATGTTGGAGACAAAAACTTAATTTATTAGGTGGAATGAAATCACACTTATATATTATAAGGCTCAATCAAACATAACAGGCAAGTGATTAGGTGCGATTTTCTTTTAACATTCATCCTCACGGGTAAGTATATCTAGAACCGTTTGAAAAGGAAGGCACGTGGAATAGTCAAGTGTGTCTAACCAAAGAAAAAAAGAATAGTCAAACATGGGGCACGAATGACCAACGACGAAACCCGAAAATTTATTGGGATTTATTTACAAATGATCTCCCTAACACTTTTGTGTTGAATAATTTGACGCGATTTCATCACCAGTTACCTTTTCTTTTCCCAATCAGCACTAGATTATAAAGATGGAAGATTCTTATCTCTAGCGTACGGCCTTCTAGTCTCAATGAAAACATGGAAGATGCGCAGGCAAGCACGCTTGATCTTCCACCAACTCCTTTGAATTGAATAGTGGACTTTTCATTCATCTTTCACTCGCATTGGCCCGCCGGTGTAAATCATCCGCTGCTTATGAACAGGGGACAATCTCCGGTATCATCTCTCGCGATTTGACCTGGAAGAAAAAAGCAATTTTTACATGGAAGTCGCTTTAGAAGATTGCTACGAATGACGGGCACGGTGAGTATTCTCCTTACTTTGACGGACCGAAGGCACACGAAACACAACTCAGAATCCTGATGGAGTCACCCAAAAGTTTATTCCTTGTGCACAAATGATCTCCCTGACACCTTTCCGTTGAATATTTTAGCATGATGTTTTCATCGCAAACCTTTTTATCTTTTCCAATCAGCACTCTTGATTATAAAAATGCGAGATTCTTTTCACTTGCCTATGGCCTATTTGTCTCAATGAAGTTATTGCTTAAGCAAAGTGATCGAACAATAAAATTGACAGAATAAGAAAATAAATCAGACACCAGATTTACGTGGTTCGATTGTAGTGATCTACGTCCACGGGTAAAGCAATAACGAATTTCACTATAGATCAAGCGACACAACGGAAATTACAATCACACTTGAGTCACTCAAACACTCTAAGTATTTACCAAGCCCCAATCCCACTCAATAATTCACGTAATGTTTAGCCCCATAATTTTTCACGAAATAATTTATTAATCTCGCGGAGAAATTGTACGCAAATCTTATTGCAAGATTTAATTATTATAAATACTTGAACTCTTGATGTAATTTTACGAACAAAACCACGAACGCCTCCAAGCACTCGGCCGAAAATGGCGCTTCAAGTCTGCTCACATCAACATCGGCTTAAGGAATCCACCGTCCGATATCGTGTATATATCTAGAGCCAAAGGATAAAGAGGCGCACAGTTGCCGCCTCAAGAAGTCCCCTGGTCAGTCGAAGTTGACAGAATCAAAATAAGAAATAAAATCCAATTGGACTCTCTTTCTTTTCTTCCTTTTATTTTATTTCTTTCTTTTCTTTCTCTCATGAAATTTGGCGACGATGGACTTTACCCTTTTTGGAGTGTTGTTTTCCCGGTCACGCATGTCGGACTGGACTTTCCACTTTTGACTTCTTTTACCGCCTTAACTAACTGAACAGGAAGTATAGATTTTCACGGGGGACATTCATAAATATTCAATTTTCAGATTTTTTTTTAATTTATTTTGGATCGAGTTTTGGGTTCAAACTTGAGATATATTATAACAGAAGTCATGGAAAGTAATGCAAGGAGGAAAATCTTTTTCATACCAAACAACGAAAAATATTTTTCAATTTTTTTTTTCAGATTTTAGCCGAACACCGAAAAATTATGCAATTTTCCAAGAAAATGGCTTCCTGGAAAACATTTTTCAGAAAGGTAAAATTTTCCGCGAAATGAATGAAACTTAAATAGTAAAAAATTATGAAATGGCTAACTATCTTTATGTGTCATTTTTCGAAATTACACTTTAATTTAACCTTAAATAAAAGTGCAATTTCAAACTTTGAAGAACAAAGAAAAAAATGAAAAACCATCCCTCTAGTCATTTAGCATAGTCACGCCAAAGACACCATTTAGCATGCATTGGTCATTTAGCATGAAGTCATTCAGCTCCACTCAAATGTTAATCTCGATACCGTTGATCCAGGGAGATCGCCAAGAGAGAGCGGAAGCCCGAGCCTGCCAATATATCCAGTTGGACCCACCACTACTCAAAAGTATAAACCAATGAATTATTGGTCAATCAAGATTTTTTTGTCTTTGCAACTTTCAAAGTCTGCATATGCTGGTTCTTCGGGCCGAAGCTTCTCTGACGCCAGTAGCAACATTATCACATGTTTTGTGGAAATTGCCCGCCTTCTCCTGAGGAAAACTGCTTATCACGGTAAAGCCAAGAAGTACTCGACTTCTCCATCTTGTCTCAACCTTTATAGGTCTTACATGAATTTCGAGTATTTGATGTTATTGTGCATGATCAAATCCGATTTACAAAACTCAAAGAATTTCACGCCTATTAAATGAAGGGAAGACCACGTGTATATAAGAATGTATAAGACTCACTGTTAAGTGATAAGGAATATTTCAACATGTGCAAAGCAACCCTTGCTCTTACTATTTTGAAAATTTTAAATTGCTTAGAATTTTTGTAAATCCTAAAGCACACTATCAATTAAATTCTATCGTTGGTTTATTTATTTCTCTATTTATTTTGCTACGAGGCGAATAACCATCATTTCAAGCTTAATTTTCTAGTTTAGACCTTAAATTTTTATGATTGTTGATGTTAAACTTTTTATAATTTTATGTTTAAGATATACAACCATTTTGACATATGGTTGTGATTTATAATATATTTTGCGCGAGATAACTTGTTGTTTGAATAATACTATCGTAGGTTTCAACTGAATCATGGATATCTAACTATTCTATTGATTTAGCTTTGGAGTTTTATGCCAAACTAGTGGCTTATCTAGGACGGGTTTGGAGAATGATTGAGTGTTATCGAGACAAGTTTGAGATAAAGCCAATCATCCCAAGTATACCCCGCTTCGGGTCTCAAATTTCCATAGTCACACCCCTCTAGTCATTTAGCATACCATTTCTATATATGAAAAGTTCATGAAACTTTTGAACGTCCAACCCAAAAGCTCAAATTATTAGATTAAAGGAAATTACATATGTCTTATAAGGCCCAATCAAATATAATAGTCAAGTGATGTGGTATACTTTCTTTTTTTAGCATCTGCTCTCACGTGTAAGCAAGTCTAAAACCGTATGGATGAAAGGCACATGGAATAGTCGAGCGACATGGAATAATAAGCTAACACACACTCATGTACATGATCTAAAACCGACAAACAAAGGCCTGTGAAAATGAAGAATTTAGAGTCACGTATATGCGAAATAAACCTAGGGCATGAAGGATCAACGCTGAAGCCTTGTTCTAATATTGTGTAAGATTATCACATCCAAAAGTTTATTCCTTATTCACAAATGATCTCCCTAACACCTTTGCGTTGACTATTTTAGCATGATGATTTCATCGCCAACCTTTTTTATTTTGTCCAATCAGCACTAGATTATGAAATTCTTTTTCACTTGACTTTGGCCTATTTGTCTCCCTGAAGTCATAGAAGACACGCAAGCAATTACGCTTGATCTCCCAACAACTCCTTTTAATTGAATAGTGAAATCTTCTTTCATCTTTCCCTCGCATGGGCCCGCCATGTAAATGATCCGCTGCCTATAAATAGGGGGCAATCTCCGGTATTATCTTTCAAGATTGTCCTAGGATTGAGAACTGACTAAAGTGTAGTTCAGCTCTTATTCTGTAAGGAAAAACAGTTTTAACATACAGAGATCAGTGGAATTCGCAAGTGAGAAAAAACATGAGTCGCACTCGAAGATTTCCAAGAATGACGGGCACAGTGAGCATTCTCCGTACTTTGATGGATGGAAGGCATACGGCAAGAACCCCTTTCCCGCAACTCAGAATCCTTATGGAGTTATCCAGATGGGTCTTGCCAAGAATCAGGTCTGGTAGTAGCAGAAGCTCTTTGTTATAATAATCTGCTTTCGGAGATAATATATATAAAGTTGCCGTAAGACAGTAGCATGCGTTGCCGATTCGCGCACTCTCACATACATGGCTTCACAACTTTGTTAATGGTACCCATTTTCACCTTGTTTTGCCTTATCGTTTGCAGCTTTGCTTCGACCTGATAGAAGAGTGGATAAAGAACAATCCTACAGCATCCATTTGCACTTCCGATGGGGTTGGCAAGTTCAAGGACGTTGCCATTTTCCAGGACTATCACGGCCTCCTGGAATTCAGACAAGTAAGTTGTACGTAGGCAGCCAAAGAGTAAACATTATCTCTCTAATTAAAAGGAAATGATATGGCCTTTCTTACTTACTAGAAGGGCATTATGTTGCGTCTCTCAGGCTGTCGCCAAGTTCATGGGAAGGGTCCGACGTGGCAAGTCGACATTTGACCCAAATCGTATCGTTATGAGTGGTGGAGCGACTGGAGCGAGCGAGACGCTCATTTTTTGCTTGGCTGATCCTGGTGATGCTTTCCTCGTTCCTTCCCCGTATTATCCAGCGTAAGGATTCATGCTCCCATCTCGTCTTCTGCTCTATTTATTATTTTATGTAAGTAGTTAACTCAAGTATAGCCCTCAATGAATAATCGGAAAAATATGTAGTGGGGTCCATGCATGGTAAAATGAATAAAACTTTGCAGAAAATCAAGCTGGCAAATAGTCATCGAAGAAAAGTTGAAAGTTCTCGTAAACAGTTCATCTGAACGGAATGGGAACAAGAAAGCTTCAGAATTCAAGTCCTAGGAAATTATCCTTGCCCAAATGGTGCCTCAGATTCCGCTAGGAATTGATTCGTCCGTGACAAAGAGAGATCAATATTTCCAAGTCTAGAAAAGTCGCTGTTTTGACCTGGGAACGTCGTCAGGTCAAAGTGATGGTAAATGCTTGGTAGCAATAGTAAGGTTGGTCAAGCAGACAAACATGATAGAGATAACCGCATCTTGATGAGCTTATTATAGCAGAATTGAGTGGATCCAGACCAAATCTTCCGCATGCTTGAACTCATGAGTTAATTAATTCCAATAACATTCAAACTTGACAACCAAGTCATTTTTGCTAACCACTGCAGTCAGAGATGGACCATAAAGATGGAAAAGGAATCCAGCCCATGTGGAGGTTCTTCTTGGAAGTGAAGCTCGACAGGCTGGTGAGCGTTTCTCTGCTCAAAGTGATTCTCAGCGGGTTTGATGAGTTTGTTGAAATCACTCCTTTTACGTTGATGTTGGCTTCTGTGAGGCCTTGGTGACCTAGGTGCCATAGAAGCCAATATCAACATAAAAGGAATGATCTTAACGAACCCATCAAACCCGCTGGGAATCACTTTGAGCAGAGAAACGCTCACCAGCCTGTCGAGCTTCACTTCCCCGCCTTCACGAGCATCTCGAAAAAAATGCAAGAGACTAAATGCAATCCTGATCTCGTCCACACTATCTACAGTTTGTCCAAGGACATGGATTTACCGGCTTTCACATCAGCATAATCTGTTCCTACAATGATCAAGTGGTCAATCGCGCGAGCAAAATGTCTAGTTTCGGATTGGTCTCCTTGTAGACTCAGCATTTACTTGCCTCCATGCTCTCCGCCGATAAGATGTTTGTAGAGAATTTCCTAGAAGAGAGAAGGAGACTGGCCAAGAGTCAGAGTCACTTTGTCAAAGGACTCGAGCAAGACTTGGAAGACAAGGCCGGTCTTTTCCTGTGGATGGATTTGGGTCACCTCGTGAAAGAACCAACGCTCGGTGCCTAGATGAAGCTGTGGAGGGCGAGAAAATGTTAGGCATCCAAGTGATCCCAGGTCAGCAAAATATTAGTCCACTTAACGTGCGACACGTGGCGATTTCGGGCCCACATGTCAGATCTCTCTCTCCCTTTGTCTCTCTTCTCTCTCTCCTGCTTCTTCGCGACTCCGCTAAAAGTTTTGCAGAGGCGAGGGTCGCCCTCGCGGCCTTTGGCGAGGGTCGGACCCTTGCTGCCTGCGCAAGGGCTCGCCAGATCCGGAAGCTGCGGAGGGAGGGGAAGACATCGGAGCCGCAACGGACCTCGAGGATGCAGGAGCTGTGGGAGAGCTCGGGGTTGCGGGTGATGAAGACGGGCGATTGGGCAAGTTCTTGAACCCAGGGGGGCGACGGATGAGGCGGAGTCCGCGAAGTCGTCACCGTCGCAGCCGCCGTCGTTGGGAGCGCTGTTGTGCAGTAGGAGTGCCTTCAAGAAGAACCCCCAACAAAAACCCTCTTCAAAACCCAGGACTCTCTCTGTTTTCTCAGCCTCTGCAACGCACCCAAATCCAACAAATTTCTCCTCTTTATCTCTGGGACATACATGGCTGAGAAAAATGGGATTTTGGAACGTATTGAAACTCCCAAAGACCAGAAGAATGCCTTCCCTTTCTTCTCCAACTTTGGTTTCAATTTCCCATTTCAATTCCCTGAGAAGGAGCCGAAACCAGTGAAGAAATGAAAAAGAGCAACATTTGAGCCGAGTCGTGAAGAGGCACGGGAGAGAGGAGAGAGACAAAGGCAGAGAGAGATCTGACATATGGGTCCGAAATCCCCACGTGTCGCATGTTAAGTGGACTAATATTTTGCTGACCTGGAATCACTTGGGTACCTAATATTTTCTCGCACTGGATGTGAAGGTCAATGCCTCACCTGGGTCCTCCTTCCATTGCCAGTAGCCCGGGATTCACAGGGTTTGCTTCGCTGATGTGGATGATCGCACGGGGGAAGAGGCGCTTAAGATTGTTAGAAAGTTTGTGATTGTGACCAAGGGCAATGAAAATGGTGATGATGAGACATTTTGGCTTTGTTATGTTATTTGGTGGATTGTTCTCAACAGTTACGTATATCCCATTTTACAAGGATTGAGTTATATCAATCACCAACCATTTCTTTGCACCATTTGCTTGGATGTTGTGTCAGCTTTTTGTGGAAACCTCAGAAAAAGTTTCATTCCCATAGACAAATCTTCTGTCTGCTTGTCATAGCCCCATGGGCAAGAAACGCTAGGAAAGATTATTTCATGTATTGCCATCTCATCAATCAAGTACTCTACTCTATTTCGAAATATTTGTTTCTCCTGGCAGTGTCATATTTTGAGGTATTGCAATGTGAGATGCAAAAGAAGCATTCTCATTTGGAAAAACAAAATTGCAGTTTTCCCTCCTCTTTTTGTTTATCAGTAGCGCATCTTTTCCTTTGGCCTAGGACAATAACGGTTATATTAATAATAAACTCATTTCAAAAAAGAACCAAGGACAAAATTCCTAGCAAACACTGCAAGGGAAAAGCCAATAATTAACGAAAAGCATGTAGAACCAAGACAGAGATTAACGCGCACCCTACGTGAAATCTCAATTCTCACGTGTACTTCCCTCTTTCCCTCCTATTCCTGCGTGTGAAATCATACGCCCTCGTATATGAAATTAAATTACTTTGGTTTCCGTCTCGCATAAACGTAACTTATTCGTATGGAAATTGAAAAGGCAAAGATGACCAAAGTTAAAAGTCTTTGAAGTTCTCATCCTCCATCTACAAATTATTATTTTCTGTCCTTACAATTCAAAGTTAGCTTTGCATCTACATTTGCTCAGTTTCAATTCATTTGGTTTTATATTTCTTTTCTTCTATAGAGAATCATTCAAAAACGTTGTTTTTCATTAAAATATGAATTGTAGGACCCGCGTATGGTGCGGCCGATACAGGTAGCGGAGCTAAAACAGTGCACCTCAAAAGGGCAAAAAGTCGAAGAAAAATGGCTTGGATCATCATATCATGAAGAGACACTCTACTCAGAAGGCCCATCACTCAAGTTGGACCAGGCCCAGGCCCATCTCTTGGCAACAAAATAAAATCGACAAATTGGCGGGGAAAAGAGAGAGAGAAAATCCCTGTTCACTTCCCACTCCCAAATTGGCATTTGCACTTCCATTGATGGCTCATCGACCAAATCCCGAGCTTTCACTTCAAATTTGCGATTATGAAGATATGCAATCGATTCTAAAAAGCTTCAAGTTCAAGCATAGTGATATGAAACTACTGTTTCATTTTTACCAATAAAACTGGAACATGGTATATGAAAATAAATATGAAGAATTAAGACCATGTACCATGGAATCTTCGCATCGGAGAGTACGTCTAGGACAAGTCATGGATATGAATACTATGGAGATATCATATTTGATGAACGGCTGAAAGCTTGTGGTCCAAGACTGGTTAGCATTCGAAAACATGAAAGGAAAAATCTACAATTTGTGATCTGGAAAATTTGCTATGTATATACTCTATAAAGCTTGTGCTCGTTATCTGCTGCCATGTAAGTTATGTAAGCAGTCCTAAGTTACACTTTTTAAAGAAATTATATAACCAAACAGTAGCAGCTTAAATTTGCATTTGGTACTCATGAATTTGTGTTAGATTTCCTGTCTTTCCAGTTATGTGTTGAATCCAAGCAACTTTGAAGTAGTTTCTCAAATTGTCACATCATTACTAAGTTTCAGGGTTGATGCCACACAATCTTTCAAATTCAAGCGACAGAGTTTGAATTAAGATCTCAAGTTTTATTTTATCTTTGGATTCTTTGTCTTGCGGATTTTCTAAGCTGAAATGCCAATCAATGTCAATCCTTAAATATGCATGTTAAAGATCATGTCATCAGACTCAGGTTTCTGCCGTGCTCGAATAAGTACTTCTAATCAATACATTAAAATCTGACCTTTTTTTACTCATCATATGTTAAGGCTAACATCGACGGACCACGTGCAACCAAAACCATTTAAGTCCAGAAGAATTTCTATTTACAGAAAAGTATTAGTCTCCAACCATTATGGCGTTTGAATGCAGTCAATTCTAACCCAAAGAATAATCTGAACTCCTTCTAAGTCATTAAGCAAAGCAGAACCCCATGACAATATTAGACTTGCATGTGTTTCTTGTGTTAATTGCCAACCACTGTGCAGAGGTGGCGTTCGTAGGACCTGGTCAGATGTTAAAAGCATGAGGATCAAGCGTTTTGACAGATTGCTGGTGTTCAACAAGTGCTGCAATTGAAGAAGACTAAGGTGATTTTCCTTGACGCTCTTCTAGACAAGTCCTGCTCCGTATAATAGCATTTAGACGTTGCCCGCTAATAACTCGGTTACAACTGTTCATCTAATATTTTTTTAAGCACAAATTCTGCCAAGGGTCTGGATGACTTCGATGGATTCTTGGCGTCTCTTTCTAATGGAGTGACGCCCTTTATTTTTCTTTTTGACCAAACAAAGAAACTCCTAATGAGGGAGGATTCCTCAGGTCCACATTTATTCGGTAAAACTTCAAATAGCTGAGCACTCTAGGAACTTATATTATAATCAATCTGGCGTGGCGGTTCCCTTCTTCGGATTTGTGAACCATGGATGCCGATGGCTACATGTTGCATGGTTTTTATTATATTTTATGCAAATAGTAATGCCACCGGGATCTTAACGAGTGGGGATTGGATAGGTCGAACCTTAGAAATAAAGGAAACTGCATAGTTTACAGAAGCCCTGCATCTCTTTTGCTGGGTTTAGCCCCTGGTATTGCTCCACCGGCCAGTCATTACTAATGCTTTCTCCCTCAAAAGTGCCCTGTCCCTCTGCTTTCCCCATTTCGAACGCTGATTTTCACCAACGGCTCGCGAAAGGTACTTGCGCCCCTGGTTTAGATGGCTTGCACGATAGCTTTACAAAAAGGAAGCGCACTAAACTTGTTGATCTTTCTAGAATTCATCCACCCAGCTAAAGGATTTTATTTTATTTTATTTTCTACTTCGCCAAAGTTGGATTTGTCCACATTAACGAAATACTCTAACCACCCAATGAACTAGGTAAGTCCAAATTAAGAAAATACTCGTTGATACTTGAGGTTGTCTGTATATGACTCTATGATGATGTGAGGAACTACGTTTGCGTTTATGCTTTTGAATCACACGCACGTCTTACCGTAGATCACTAGGGTAGCATCTTGAGGTCGATAGAAGAATTTTGAAGTATATGGCTACTTTCGGATTCGAACACAAAAGAGTTCGAATAGGTTGCTTTACATCTTGGGAACAGAATGATTAATTGCAGTTGAACAAAACCATAGTCTCCAAGAGTGAGAAGCCCTTAACCTTTCAAGAAAAAAATTCTACAGGAAGAACTTCGGAAATGAATGTCCACAAGCCATGAGCAAGTATTTTATGAACAAATATATATTATTAAAATATTAATTGTAAATGACCAGAAAGATTAAACATGCTATAAAAAAGTTACTAATGAACAGAAAGATTAATAAGAACGCGTCAAGTTTTGTAATTGATCTGGGTCTTAATTTACAAAGGGTACAATGTGATATAGCACATAATTGACGTTTACAAGCAATCATTGAATTTAAATGAATAAACAACTTCTTAATCATATCCCCGGTATAAGAAGTTATGCTATTCGCGACCTCTTATTATCTAGCAATATTTATTTACAAGAAGTTACAAAAATCCTTAATTAATGGCTATAGACATCATCTCCCGGTGATTATGTTTTTGTCAAGTCTTGACGAAGGCTCTCGTCGATGACTTGCACATTGTATTATCAATGATTTCATTGGCAAGTTATCAATTCTTGTCAACTATTTGATTCATTGATGACTTCTCTTTTCACCAAAATTTGCTCTCATCAAGAAGTTTGTCACTTGTCAATAATAACAAAAGTTGGTCATTTTTTTTGTCAACATATACCCCCTTCAAAAAGAGTTTAATGATTCATTCAATTGTTCGATTCTTTTAATTTAATTAATCAAGAGTCATCAATCATTTGACAAATGTGATTTTTCCTTGCCGAATTGCCTCATGAATTATTTTCCTGAAAACAATACAATTTACCATGTTATGGCCATATGATTGGTGCACTTGCATTTCATTTTTTTTTATTAAATCCTCTTTACTTGGAAATACTTGGCCCTTGGTTATTTAATTAGCTATCTTTTATAAGTAAGTCGAAGATTTTGTCCAACTTACTAACATCAATAGAGTAAATTTAAGTATCTTTGGTCCTAGCTAATTTTTTTAAAAAAAAATTTGCAGGCGATAAAACTTGTCAAGCACCATTTTTGCCATGGTTTCTCAATATTTTCATATTGGTCAAATTCATCATTTGACTCATATATGTCCATTAGAACAATGCTCTATGTAAAGTCTAAATGTGATTATTTTCTCTTTCTTTATATAGTTACTCATACTTAGACACTCATCGCCTATTGAAATAAATCGGCAAAGTCTTTACCTTCAAATCTTTTTCTTATGTTGAATTTTAATCCATCGAACCAACTTTATGAACTCCTCTGAAAGTGAAATGGGACATTTATTGCTAACCTTCTTAAATCGAGCAACAAATTGATCTAAGACTCATTATTGTATTGACAGAGTCTGGTCAAATTAGTAATCAATACCTTAGGTATCATCATATAAAATTGAGAGCGAAATTGTCTTTCCATCTAAACCTAGTTATCAACAGAATTGGGTGGGAAATTAGTCTACTAAGTGAAAGCAATTTTCGACAAAGACATAAAAAAAAGTAACCTAAGCCTTAAAAACTCACTTGTCCCTGCTTCTCCACACCGGCCTATAAATCAACCAATGTATTCAATGGTCTCTTATTTATTTTCGCCAATAATAATGGCACATTTAGGATTTTGAAGCCTTTTGGAAAAGGTTGATTATCGACCCATTCAAGATATGATATCTTGTAAACAAAACCGATAATGTCTAGCCCCAATTATTCTTGAACTTCTTCAGCAAACTGTGCAGGATTCAATTATGGGTTTGGTTAGCCATCTTACCCTAGATGATGATACCGGTCTTATCGAATTATCTATGTTAATATTGATTGGCAAATTAGGACTAAGTAGAATATTTGCAGTAGGGGGTGGTAAAACAACTGTTGGCCTTACTTATCTGGCATTTGACCAATTTGTCGATCAGTTTTGTTTGCCAAATTGTTACCAATTTGATTATTTTAACCATCATTGTTTCCATTATTTTGGCTTAATTCGAAGATTCAGACGTTTACATTATTCTATAAGGGGTTGACCAATCTGACCTATATCATTAACATTATTATAAACAAACGAACTAGGGACATATCTAGTTATCACCGGATTATTGACTTGGAATGGTAGTGTCTGATTGGAAGATCTTGGTCTCGACAAAGCAGTATTCACAACATTAATGACAATTGGCTTGGTCACTTCCAACATGCGACTCACAATGTAATTAGCCATATGGTTTTGTTGCTTTTTGAGCAATCTTCTCGTGATAAACACCGTGTTGGAATTTGGAGCAATATCTCTTAACTACTCTTCAGTAAAGATGCTTCGGAAGATCAACTTCTTCATGTTGATTTCCTTTTGCTACTCTTCCAGTAGCTGGAGATCTGGAATGTGCAGCAACCTCGTCATCAGTTTGTAGCACTAGATTATTGTTTTTTTTTTGTCGAAAGAATTTATTTATATCATAACTAGAAACTAGCCAGCAAAACCCATAACAGGAGCATCACTACATAGCAACGCCCTTACTTGAGGTGGGGATGAGAGCCAATAAGGAGGAAGACAATGTTTTCTTTAGGCTTTTGCAGCCCAATCGGCCACCATATTAGAGCTTCTTACGGGACGATAGGGAGGCCCGAGAGTAGACCTGTTAAACGAGTGGGTTGGGTCAGGTTTGGATCGGATCATAAATGGTCCGACCCAAATTGACCCATTAACCCGTTTATGACCCATTTATTTGTAGTTTAAATATCCCGACCCATACCCGACCCAACCCATATTGCTAAAACACTTTTATATTTAACCTAATCTAGGAATACTTGTTTCTTATAATTTTTTTAAATTTTTTTTTTTAAAATTGAGGTTCTGTTTGTTTTGCGAAAAATGCAACATTTCTAGAAAATATTTTCCATAAAGTCATTATCCAAGAAAATAAAAAAATTTATGACGTTTGGCTGAAACCTGAAAATAAACTAGAAAATATTTTTCGATATTTGGTATATAAAATCTGATTTGATTTTACTTTGTGCATTCATTTTAATAATATTAATATTTTTATTTTTTAAATCAAATTTTTAATTAATTTTTTATTTTTACTTTATTTTTAGGACGAGCTCACCGGTGGCCGGCGAAGCTCATTCTCGCCGATCTGGCGAGGCAGAGGCCTCGCTGGCCTCAGGTGAGGCTCCAGCTCGCCCTATTCCGGCGAGCCGAGCCTTGCCAACACTGGCGAGGCTCCACCTCGCCAGATCTGGCAAGGTCGAGCTCGCCCGAGGCCGGTGAGGTCGAGTGTCTCCAGCCTCGAGCGAGGCTCCACCTTGCCAAATCCGACGAGGTCGAGCTCGCCCGAGGCCGGCGAGCCTCAAGGTTGCCGGAATCGGGCGAGCTTGAGACTCGCCAAATCAGCGAGGCTCGAGCCTCACCCAAGGCCGGCGAGCTCGAGCTTCGTCGGCCTCCGGCGAGGTCGTCCCGCCCCGGTGGCCGGTCGCCGTGGCCGACCACCCACCGAAATAAAAAAAAAAGAGAAAAGAAAAGGAGAAAAAATAAAAATAATTAAATTTGATTTTTTTAAAACATCTTTATAAAGAGGGAGAGAGTGTGTGGATGGGTCTAGTGGGTGGGTTGGACATGGGTTCCAAACTCAACCAATTTAGATACATTTATCTTTAAACTTTAAAATTTAAAACCCATTTAAGGTTGACTCTTTAAAATTAAAATGACCCATATATAACCCATTTATTTTTAAATGGATCATATATGGGTTTAAGACCCATTTTGACACCTCTACCCGAGAGCAATGAAACCGGGGATCGAGGCTTATGGTGTGGTCTCGACAAATGCACTGGATTATTATTACCATCAACATTGTCGAACTCTTGTTAATTTATGGCTCTTGCCATCATACTCTCCTCAAATCAACAAGATAGCCAAAAAATTTTAAAATATGGATGAATCGATATGACTTGACAAATATTAAAAAAGGTCCTTTTTTAATTTTAGATCAAAAAGTAAATGATATGGAATTTAAAGGTATGAACGCTGAGAACAATTGTTGCCAACAATGTCAATTTCCGGTAAGTAAAGATAAAAATAAATTTACAAAAGAACGGTAAGTTATGTACAAGGGGCTCTTTACAAATAGCACAGTTTAGGTATTCATAGCCCCAAATCAATGGTTATAAGCAGTTATTGAATTTGAATGAACAAATAGCCTCCTAATCGTATATGTGATTACAAGAAATTACACTATTCACGATCTCATATTATCTAGCAATATCTATCCACAAAAAGTTATAAAAATATTAAATCAACGGCTATAGACATAACCACCTAGCAATTATGTTTTTGTGTTGACTGCTCGTTCTCGATGATTTTGTCAATCAAATTCTCAAGTCTCGACAAAGGCTTGAGTCGATAACTTACACGATGTGTTGTTGATGATTCAAATTGGTAAGTCGTCGCCCGATGATTTTTGTTTGCTCTCACCTATTAGGCTGCGCATGACAACTTGTCAAACAGTGTTTGATTCTATTTTTTTATTCCCATAATCAGTTTGTGAACAGAAATGCGTTTGTTTAATTTTTTGATTCTGGGCACAATTTTGTCAAAAATTGTTCCTAGAATCAGTTTTCAAGAATAAAAAAAGAAGTAGCTTCTTGATTCTGAAAACAATTTTGAGAATCAATTTTTTTTTCTTCTTCCTTTTCTTGGTTTTTAATGTAGCTTTTAATGTCCGGCCCAAGGACCGCCCTCGACGGATTTGACGAGAATAAAATATTATTAATAAAAAATATTATTAAAATAAAAAATATTTTACCGGCCATGGTCGGCGACCAGGCCATGACAAAAAAAAGAAAAAATATATTTTAATAAAAAATATTATTAATAAAAAAATATTTTACTTACAATGGTCGAGACCAGGCCATGGCAAAAAAAGAAAAAATATATATTTTAATACAAATATTTTAATAAAAAATATTATTAATAAAAAAAATATTTTACCGGCCATGGCCAGCAACCAGGCCATGGCCCAAAAAAATAAAAATATATATTTTAATAAAAAAATATTATTAATAAAAAAATATTTTACAGGCCATGGCAAAAAAAAAGAAAAATATATATTTTTAATAAAAATATTTTAATAAAAAAATATTTTACCAGCCATGGGCGGCAACTAGGCCATGGCAAAAAAAATAAAAATATATATTTTTAATAAAAATATTATTAATAAAAAAAATATTTTACCGGCCATGGCCAAAAAAATAAAAATATATATTTTTAATAAAAATATATATTTTTAATAAAAATATTATTAATAAAAAAAATATTTTACCGGTCATGGCAGGCGATAGGCCATGGCCAAAAAAAAGAAAAAAATACTTTTAGTAAAAATATTATTAATAAAAAAATATTTTACTAGTCATGGTCGACGAGCAGGCCATGGCCAAGAAGGAGGAAAAGAAAAAAAGAAAAAAATATTAAAATATTTAAAAATATTATTAATAAAAAGTAATTTTGTGGCGTTACCAAACGCATATCTGTTCTTTTTCTATTCCAGGGATGGAATTTTGAGCAGTTAATAAATGCCTTAAAATGCTCAGAATCAATTCCGAGCACAAAATCAAAAAGAATCATTTCGGAGCAGAATCTGTTCCCGGGTACAGAATCGTTATCATACGCAGCCTTAGTCTATCGCTTTTGTCATTTTTTGGCAATCAAAAGTTGATCATTTTCTGGTAGAAAAAAAAAATATTAGGCCTCGGTTGCGTGTAAAGGAAGAAGGAGCAAATCAGTCAATTGATGAACATGGTTTTCGACCAAAAAAAAAAGCATGGTTTTAACACTGTCGGAAACACTGGGTCCATGTGACTGCGGTGTTTCGTTTTTTCCAGATAAGTCCTGGTTGACTCTGCAGAACGATGAGAATAAATAGAATACGATCTCTCTCCAGCCCAAGTCAAACAAAACATGTGTGCAAATTCTCGGGGGACGGTGGGAAAAAGGGTGAAGAAAAGGACTGGCGTGCGGGGCGCCATTCAGACGGAAAATGTTTGAAGAAAAATCAACGGTAAATGGAGAATAACCGGACAGGCGGGTCTAACGTGCATATCTCGGTAGAAATTTTCGTTCCAAAAATAGTCCACAGCCACCTTGTTGTTGACTGGTGTATGTGACAAAGGATAATTATCCGAAAAGTCATTCAAAGTATATTTTCTTGCAAACACAAGAACATCAAAATGAATTTACTCTTAAGGATATCCGTCCTCTTTAAGTTAAACAGACGCCGAGTTGACTGAAGTTATGGTATTTCTCATTGTCGGATTAATGGTATCTCCTAGTGACTACGATTATTCGGAGTCTCCTATACGGCAGGCAAAGACTTAAATCAATAATACAATGTCTCCCATCATATCCACAGAAGTGGGAAAATACAGATTTGACTCTCGAGGCTTGAGGGTCGGAAGTCTGAATTTGTTTTTTGACCAGGATAGGTAGCGGTTCACGTTTGCACTTATTGTATGTCTGACGTAACGTGTACAAGGGTCTGTAGAGGTTCAAGTACTTTGCCTGTCGAATGACCATAGTTTACTTCTTGGCTGGCAAAGAGAAATTAGATAACTGTGCGTATAATGCATCAACATGCCAGCGTTTGAGCTGATAATTAACTGTTGAGTTTAACCAGGTTGAAAATCGTACTGCGAAGGCAACATCTTGGACCTTTTCAAGAATGTAGATGGTCGTGCAAAGCGTGGAGGTATAAGGGTTCGCATGGGGTACTCATGTATATTTACATTTGCTGTATGTTTAAAGTTACGAATGATAATCACTCTATTTCTCTATTTTTGTTTCAGAAATAGGTTTGAAACAAAAATCCATTTGGTAACACAATTCCATTTTCTATTTCTAGAACAAAATTTTGTTTTAGAAATAGGTTTAAAACAGAAATCAGAAGTTAAAATTTTTTGCTTTTCTATTTTTAGAATAAAAATGAGAAATTAAAATTTTTCTTATCGCTCATCCTCACTACTAGCTGATCGCCGACCTGCTGCCCATCGCCGCATACTTGCTGGCCGCGGCCACTCGCTGCCACCCGCCATCGCCGCCCACCCTCCTCCCGTCGTCGCCCGCCTCCTGCCAACGTCTCCTGCCATTGGCCTCCCTCCTCCCGCAGCCACCCACCTCCCATCGCTGGCTGCCGTAGGCCGCCACCCACCATCCACCGGCCACCGCTCCCACCTCCCGTCGCCAGCCACTTCCCGCCGCCGACCACCGTGGGCCGCCGCTTGCCGTCCACCGGCCATCGTCTCCCATTGCTAGCCATATTCCTCCCTCCACCTCTCGCCACCGGCCACCGTCTCCCGCCACTGACCTCCCTTCTCTCGCCGCCGCCCGCCTTCGATTGCCGCCCACCTCCCACCGCCGTGGGCCGCCACCTGCCGTCCACCAGCCACCACTCATGCCTCCGGTCGCCCTCCTCCGGCCACCTCCGACCTCCGTGGGCCATCGCCCGCCGTCCACCAGCCACTATCTTCCGCCACCGGTCACCCTCCTCCCATCGCCGACCCCCTCCAGCCGCCATCCTCCGCATTGGCCGCATCACTATCGGCCGCTGCCTCCCCTCGCCATCCGTCACCCGCCATTCGCTACCACCGTCCGTTGCCTGCCATCCACTGCCCACCGTCCACTCTCCGGCCACCCGAGAGGGAGAAATTTTGTACCGTTATCAAATAAATTTCTGTTTCTGGAATAGAAATTGTGTTATCAAACGTGTTTTTTTCTTAGAAACTCCTTCAGGAAAAGAAATTGATTTCTGAAATTGAATGGTTGTCATTCACAGCCTAAGTGTTTGTTCTTTGGCACAATCTCATCAACATATTCGCTAAATGCGGAAAACAATGTAGAATTATAATATCTGCGTCACCTGTGCCGTGCCTTATCTAGCATGAAATCTACTCGTGGATCAATCCCAATGTTCAATTCTCAATCCGTGGTCTGGCCCTCTGATTTCATCCTGTTCAACCTTAACCGATAGGCTGAGTAGTTAATTTCTCTGTTTAGGTATTGATCTTTCGTTCCATTCAGACTTTCCAGCATTTCATCTTGAGAAGCAACATGGAGCCATTAATTCTTGTCGTTGGCAACATCTTTCTATGATGTGGCTTATGTTCATTCCTCAAGTATTTTTACCGAGCAGAGGATCAGATTTTGGATGCTGATTGTGATGCCCACGCTTATCTTCAGGACATTGGAATGATTTACACAAAAAGAATCATACTCGTCTGTTGTATGATATGACAAATTAATAATGGTTGTATGTTTTCTATAAATAAGTCTTTCTAAACATTATCTTTACATATATTATTTTGGTTTACAAAATTAATTTACAAAGTAATGCAGGACACATATTTATTGTTGGGTGTTCGAATATGACCAACTTATTTAAGTATGTACTTATAACCAGTCGATCACTTTATAAACCGATTTTGTAAATTAATTTCTGCCTAAAATCGCTCTAATTAGTTTGCTCAGTATGTCTTCCTTGTCTTCCTTAAAAGTGATTTTCGGTCAGCCATTGGACAAATAGCCACCATATTCCATATAAAATAGGTTGATCCATTTGGCAATTTGAACACGGACTCGGTTAAGTTACTGATCGCAATCAACTGGGAGAGAAACTTGGGCTCCAAGTGGGAAGAAATTCTTTCTGCCTATAGTCAAATAAAAAAACTTTGAATTTGTGAAGTAGGTTTCATAGATTTTCACAATCATTTACAATCTATGCGGACAAAGAGATTGGGAAAAGTGCCAAAAAAGTCCTAAACCTTTTGCATTTGTGCCAATTTAGTCCTAAACCTTTTTTTAATATCAATTCAGTTCTACACCTTTTATATTTATGTCAATTTAGTCCTAAACTTTTTTTTGTGCCAATTCAGTCCTAAACTTTTTGTATTTGTGCAAATTTATTCATAAACCTTTTGTTTTTGTGCCAATTCAGTTATTTCGGCCAATTTTGATCAGATTTTGCTGACGTGGATGCCGACCGGCCGTTGGCCAGTCACCAACGCTGACATGAACAACTTTAATAATATTTTAATATTTTTTAAAAAAAATTTATTTATTTTCTTATTTTTTTCCCCCTCCCCTCCCTCCTTCCTCCAGCCAGTCGTTGGACCGGCGATCGACCAAAGGCCAAAGGCAGGCGAGGCTCGTCCTTGCCTGATCTGGTGACCCGACCTCGCCGGATTTGGCAAGGTCAGGCCTCGCTCGCGATGGGGAAGGCAAGCCTCGCCCAGCCATGGCGAGGCTCGCCATTGCAGTCACTGGCGAGGGCAAGCCTCGCCAGCACTAGCCTCTGGCCGGTCTGGAGGAAGGAGGGAGGAGAAAGGAAAAAAAAAAGAAAAAAAAATGAATTAATATTTTTAAAAATATTAAAATATTATTAAAATTATCCACGTCAGCGCCAGTGATTGGCCGACGTCCACATCAACAAAATCCGGCCAAAATTGATCGAATGGACTAAATTGGCATAAAGACAAAAGGTTTAAGACTGAATTAGCACAAAAAAAAAAGTTTAGGACTAAATTGGCACCAATACAAAAGGTTTATGACTTTTTCTACACTTTTCCCCCAAAAAGGTTTTGATCATTAACACACACAATCTTGTAAAGTTGGGAGGGATATTTATGCCTTTTGAAAATTGAAGCACTCTCTTCTTAGGCAATCAAAGAAAATGGCTTGGTTCTAAACGTTCACGTATATCTCGTGAATTTTAGAAAATGGCTTGATTCTAAACGTCACATATATCTCGTGAATTTTTGTCAAGTTGTGATCGTCAGAAACTAAATTCTTTCAATCAACGATTAAAGTCCAATTGAGATGATCGATGGCCGATTAAGTTGTTGAATATGACTTCGAATCAAAAGTGAATGGATTATAGTATGCCTTGAAGTCTCAAGAACTATTGCAAAACTCAGATTACTGAAACAATCTGCAAATAAGGAAATTGCATGAAAATTTATTGAACATCAGAATAGTTGGCTTACGTTCTTGGAGGCCTTGCTTGCTCGATGTCTGAAATTGAACACAAACTGTTAATAGAAATGACTAGAGTGCATAGAGAAAATTTTAAAAAAAATTACAAAGTACGAAAGGAAAGCTTTTATAATCAAAGATAAGTACTGGAATTAGAAAACCAAAACTAATTCAAATTTTAAATGAAATTTAGACAAAATATAATTTAAATAGATTTGTTATGAATTACCTTCTTATATAAAAAATCCTATGTGCTCTTGGTGGTTTGTGATGTCTTAACTGATTGTGTGTGTGTGTGAATATTGACTGATCTCTAAAGATTGGTCTAGTCCCTCTCCCCACTCTTATTTTTCCTGTTCTTTAAAAGTTAATAATTTAACCTTAAATAAAAGTGCAATCTCAAACTTTGTAGAGCAAAGAAAAAAATGAAAAACCATCCCAAACAGACATCTCACTGGATGATCTTGTTTTAGAAAGCTAAATTATATTCTTTACGGACATATCAGCAGAGTGACTAAACCCATTACTCGTCGAGTGTAACTAAGATACGAGAAACACGTAAGTCTTTTAATGATGAATCAGCGACGGTAATTTCTGTTGTATCGGTTGATTCTATTGTACATTCTTCTACATTTATTTTCATGCGAGTAAACTGTATTGACCGAACCGTGTAAATAGGAAAAAATACAAAAAAAGTCCTAAACCTATTACACTTATGCGAGTTCAGTCCATAACTTTTCAATTATACCAATTAAATACTAGACCTTTTAACGATTTGTCAATATAGTATATCCGGCCAATTTTGGCCGGAAATCACTAACATAGACACTGGTCATCCTATGTTGCACAAACAACGCTAACGTTGACAAATTTTATAATTTTTTTGATATTTTTTGAATTTTTTCTTTTTGTTTTTCTTTCGTTGTTATTTTTACAACTTTGGGCTGGCAAGGTCAACGGCCAACCATCGCCGTCCACAGGCGAGGGCGAGGGGGTCAAGCTGTCACCAAGATCCAAGCGAAGGCATCCGCACCCCCACCAAGATCTAGGCAAGGGGTTCGCGGCCCTCACTTGTGGCCAACGAGAGCATCATGCCTCTCGCCCAGACCAGGTGAGGGCATCGCAGCCCTCACTTGGCCGACGAGGGAATCGGGCCCTCGCCCAGATGAGGTGAGGGTGTCGCTGGCCCTAGCCAGGCCATAGTTGGGAAAAATTGAAAGTAAAGGAAAGAAAGAAGAAAATAAGGAAAAGAAAAGAAAAAACAAAAAAAGTTATCAAAAAATTATTAAAAAAACTAAAAATCATCCACGTTAGCACGGCCATGTCACGTAGGGCAGCTGGCATCCATGTCAACGATTTTTGGTCAAAATTAGCCATATGAATTATATTGGCAAATCGTCTAAAGGTTTAAGACTTAATTGGCACAATTATTTGATAAAAAAAAATGGCATGGTTGAAAGATTTCTGATTGAATTAATTAAGTACAATAGAGTTTGGACCTTTTTTTTTATACTTTTCCCATGTAATTATGGTGCTCGATGTATCTTTTGTATCCTATATTACGTCCAAGCCACTTGTTTACATAACAATTAATGTGAACTGCTTTATTCCAATTAGCGACACTTTTACTGAATATATGAGCTTAGTGCATGCACAATCAGACAGTGAAGTACGGAATATGGAAGATGGAAGCCGGAAAATGGAAACATGTTAAGAGAGCAGAGGACGAGCTCATGATCCTCGTTGGTCGGTCGGTCGGTATTTGGCACTGGTAGGACATGTGACCCTCCCATTCTGAGGGACACAACCATAATCGTTTCAACCTGGATTTGAATTCTTCACACCTCTGTAGGGAAACCCAGTTACAAATGCACGTTTTTTTATAGTCTTGTCAGGGGTGAAGTAACATGGGATGGACGGAAGAGAGGCCAATCAGCTAAAGGGTTTTGCTCAAGACAGTTCAATGAGTCATTTAACTTATTTCTGTCAAAGATTTTGTGCGGTGCTCGATACCTTTCATCTAGTGCACACAGGCCCAATCCCTTTGGTCCGAGGAGATCGTCAAGAAGGAGCCGAAATCCGAGCCCGCCAATATATTCAATTGAACCCACCTCCATTCAAAAGTTTAAGTCAATGAGTTATGGATTAACTAAGATATATTAATAGCTTCACGCCACATAAATTCTCCAATGCAAGACATCCCTATCACAATTTACACGTGTACCCTAGCATTGAACTTGAGATTTGACTTGACCACTTTTGGAGAAGCAGGACGTTCATGCACGCGGTTGTAGAGAGACTGCAGCACGCGTGGGGGACCACGTGAATCATTTTCTTGTGGCAGGGAAACCCAAGTGAGATTTTGCTTTTTGGTCCCTGGGGATTCCAAGGTTCCAGTTCTGGCATGCGCTGCGATCTATATCTGTGGAAACAGCCAAGAACCACCCACAAAGACGTCATCCACCGGCTACCTTTTTTTGTCTTTGCAACTTTCAAAGTCTGCATCTCCTGGTTCTTCAGGGCGAAGCTTCTCTGATGCCAGTAGCACCATTATCACATGTTTTGTTGAAATTCCCCGCCCTCTCCTGGGGAAAAATGCTTATCACGGTAAAGCCAAGAAGTACTCGACTTCTCCGTCCTGTCTAAACCTATGTATGTAGGTCTTACATGGATTTCAAGTATTTGACGTTATTGCGCGTGATCAGATTCGATTCACAAAACTCAAAGAATTTCACACCTGTTAAATGGAGACTACGTGTATATAAGAACGTATAAGACTCACTGTTAAGCGATATGAAATATTTCAACATGTACAAAGCAACCCTTGTTCTCACTCTTTTGAAAAACTTAAATTGCTTAGAATTTTTGTAAATCCTACGGCACGCTATCAATTAAAGCCTATCGTTGGTTTATTTATTTCTCTATTTATTTTGCTACGAAGCGAATAACCATCATTTCAAGCTTAATTTTCTAGTTTAGATCTTAAATTTTTATGATTGTTGATGTTAAACTTTTTACAATCTTATGTTTAAGATCTACAACCATTTTGATATATGGTTGTGATTTATAACATATTTTGCGACAGATAACTTGTTGTTTGAATAATACTATCGCAGGTTTCATCTGAATCACGGATATCTGACTATTCTATCGATTTGGCTTTGGAGTTTTATGCCAAACTAGTGGCTGATCTAGAACAGGTTTGGAGAATGATTGAGTGTTATCGTGACGAGTTTGAGATAAAGCCAATCATCCCGAATATATCCTGCTTCGGGTCTCAAATTTCCATAGTCACACCCCTCTCGTCATTTAGCATACCATTTCTATATATGAAAAGTTTGGGAAATTTTTGAAACGTTCAACCCAAAAGCTCAAATTATTAGATTGAAGGAAATTACATATATCTTATAAGGCCCAATCGAATATAATAGTTAAGTGATGTGGTATACTTTCTCTTTTTAGCATCTCTTCTCACGTGTAAGCAAGTCTAAAATTGTATGGATGAAAGGCACATGGAATAGTCAAGTGACGTGGAACAATAAGCTAAAACACACTCATGTACATGATCTAAAACCGACGAACAAAGGCTTGTGAAAATGAAGAATTTGGAGTCACGTATATGCGAAATAAACCTAGGGCATGAAGGATCAATGCGGAAGCCTGGCTCTAATATTTTGTAACAATATCAAATCCCAAAGTTTATTCCTTATTCACAAATGATCTCCCTAACACCTTTGCGTTGACTATTTTAGCATGATGACTTCATCGCCAACCTATTTGTTTTTTTTTTCCAATCAGCACAAGATTATGAACATGCAAGATTCTTTTCACTTGACATTGGCCTCTGTCTCCCATGAAGTCATACGAGACGCAAGCAATTACGCTTGATTTCCAACAACTCCGTTGAATTGAATAGTGGAATTTTCTTTCATCTTTCGCATGGGCCTGCCATGTAAATGAGAACTGCTTATAAATATAGGGGGGTAGCCTCCGGTATTATATCTCAAGATTGTCCTTGGATTCAGAACTGCCTAAGTGTAGTTCAGCTCTTATTCTATAAGGAAAAACAGTTTTAACATACAGACATCAATGGAATTTGCAAGTGAGAAAAAACACGAGTCGCTCTCAAAGATCGCCAGGAATGGCGGGCACGGTGAGCATTCTCCGTACTTTGACGGATGGAAGGCATACGACCAGAACCCCTTTCACCCAACTCAGAATCCTGATGGAGTCATTCAGATGGGTCTTGCCGAGAATCAGGTCTGGTAGTGGCAAAAGCTCTTTGTTATAATAATCAGCTTTCAGTGATGATACATATGACATTGCCGTAAAACAGTAGAATGCATTGCCCATTCGCACACTCTCACACACATGGCTTCACAACTTTGTTAATGGTACCCATTTTCACCATCTTTTGCCTTATCGTTTGCAGCTTTGCTTCGACCTGATAGAAGAGTGGATAAAGGACAATCCTACAGCATCCATTTGCACTTCCGATGGGGTTGGCAAGTTCAAGGACGTTGCCATTTTCCAGGACTATCACGGCCTCCTGGAATTCAGACAAGTAAGTTGTAGGCAGCCAAAGAGAAAACATTGTCTCTCTAATTAAAAGGAAATGATATGGCCTTTGTTACTTACTAGAAGGGCATTATGTTGCGTCCCTCAGGCTGTCGCCAAGTTCATGGGAAGGGTCCGACGTGGCAAGTCGACATTTGACCCGAATCGTATCGTTATGAGTGGTGGAGCGACTGGAGCGAGCGAGACGCTCATTTTTTGCTTGGCTGATCCTGGTGATGCTTTCCTCGTTCCTTCCCCGTATTATCCAGCGTAAGGATTCATGCTCCCATCTCGTCTTCTGCTCTATTTATTATTTTATGTAAGTAGTTAACTCACGTATAGCCCTCAATGAATAATCGGAAAAATATGTAGTGGGGTCCATGCATGGTAAAATGAATAAAACTTTGCAGAAAATCAAGCTGGCAAATAGTCATCGAAGAAAAGTTGAAGTTCTCGTAAACAGTTCATCTGAACCGAATGGGAACAAGAAAGCTTCAGAATTCAAGTCCTAGGAAATTATCCTTGCCCAAATGGTGCCTCAGATTCCGCTAGGAATTGCTTCGTCCGTGACTAAGAGAGATCAATATTTCCAAGTCTAGAAAAGTCGCTGCTTTGACCTGGGAACTTGGTCAGGTCAAAGCAATGGTAAATGCCAATAACATTTGGTCAAGCAGAGAAATATGATATAGATACCGCATCTTGATGAGCTTATTATTGCTGAACTGAGGGGACCCAGACCAAAACTTCCGTATGCTTGAACTCAGGAGTTGATTCCAATAACATTCAAACTTGACAACCAAGTTCATTTTTGCTAACCACTGCAGTCAGAGATGGAACATAAAGATGGAAAAGAAACTTAGCCCGTCACCCTAAATTTTCCAAGTCGTCCAAAATCAATTCCCCCAAATTTTACCAAACTTTAAGAAGACCTCCTTCTCCCAAAGAAGAAAAAGTTGAAATTCTCCTCTTGCAACGTAGCTTTTTGTCATATAATCTTTCATTAGATCTTGATACTGTTTAACATATTTTACTATGAATTCTTCGCTACATTTCCACCAACTTTCTCACATTTTCATGCTTGGTAATTTTCAACGTTGGTTCTTGGAGAAGTTCGACGCTGACCACTTCACAATTTTTAAAGCTTGTCACGATACTTACTAAGTATGTTTATTCTCACGTATACTTGTCCTATGATGTAATTCTCATGTACTCGTCTCTGGTTTTCATATTCTTTTCCCTCAGATTTGATAGGGACCTAAGATGGCGCACTGGCGCACGGATAATTCCGGTTGGCTGCGACAGCTCCAACAACTTCCAAGTAACCCTGGCACAGATAGAATCAGCATACACCAAGGCCAAAGAAGCCAACATCAACGTAAAAGGAGTGATCTTAACAAACCCATCAAACCCGCTCGGAATCACTTTGAGCAGAGAAACACTCACCAGCCTATTGAGCTTCACTTCTGAAAAGAAACTCCACATGGTCTGTGACGAAATATACTCGGCCACGATCTTCGATTCCCCGGCCTTCACGAGCATCTCGGAAGTAATGCAGGAGACCGAATGCAATCCCAATCTTGTCCACATTATCTACAGTTTGTCCAAGGACATGGGGCTCCCCGGCTTTCGCGTTGGCATAATCTATTCCTACAATGATCAAGTGGTCCAGTGCGCAAGGAAAATGTCGAGTTTCGGGTTGGTCTCGTCGCAGTCTCAGCATTTGCTTGCTTCCATGCTCTCCGATGAGGTCTTCATAGAGAAATTCCTAGAAGAGAGCTCAAGGAGATTGGCCAAGAGGCACCGTCACTTTGTCAAAGGACTCAAGCAAGCGAATATACATTGCTTGGAAGGGAACGCCGGTCTTTTCCTGTGGATGGATTTGCGTCACCTTATGAAAGAACCAACGCCCGACGCCGAGATGAAGCTGTGGAGGGTCATCATAGAGGATGTGAAGCTCAATGTATCACCTGGGTCCTCTTTCCATTGCCCGGAGCCCGGGTTTTTCAGGGTTTGCTTTGCGAATATGGATGATCACACAGTGGAAGTCGCGCTTGAGAGGATTGGAGAGTTTGTGTCTAAGCGCAGATGACAAGAAATTGTTGAAGAAGAAGCATTGGCGAAACCCGAATCTCAGGCTGAGTTTTACGTCCAGCAAATGTGATGAGAGCTTGATGTCTCCTCACCGGAGAATTTCCCCTCACTCACCAGTGCCTCACTCACCACTGGTTCGAGCGAGGACATAGAGTGGCCAGATTTGCTTTGTTCTGTTATTTAGTGGATTATTCTTAACCACTCCGTAGAATAAGTTTTTCCCAAACTAATAGGAATTGAGTTGTGAGTCTTGTGACCAACCAATTCTTCATCCCATTAGCTTGGATGCCGTATCAGCTTTTTCGTGGAACCTTAAAACGTTTCATTCCTAGAAACAGATCCGTCCTTCTGCTTGTCCTAGTCCCTGGGGAAGAATCCCTGGTTCAGATTATTTGTTGTATTTTTTTTGTTTGGTCGAAATATTTGATGTATTCGTATCTCATTAATGAAGTATGCGCTTTATTTCAAATTTATGTTATCCTCGTATTATCTTATTTTGCAGTATTTCAGAGTGAGAGGCAAAAGTTGTGTTCGAGATATATTTAGGATTTATATTTCTCTTGATTGGTACCGATTGGTTGTACTAAATATTTTGTTACTTTAGATAGTCGTCATATAAACCTTATAAATAGGCTCGTGTATTCCTCACTTGATAATGTATTGAATATTATATTTTTCTGACATCATAATTCTCAACTTGATATGAGAGCCATTGTTTTTTTAATGAAGCGTCCATCGAGTCTATTTAGTAAGCCAACCGCGTTGGTCGTGTCTCTTCATGGTGGTGGCCACGACGCCAACCGCACTAGCCTCGTCGCTCCTGGTACTACGCCAAGGCCGAAACCTTTAGTTGTTGTCCGGCATAGTTCCAATGCTCATTTCGAAACACCGACATCATCATCAGACTCACCGCCCTCAAATGATCCAAACCCTAAAATTTCGTCTCCAACAAATGCTGGAAGCCACCGGACGCGCCGCCGCGTCTGGGACGGAGGAGCTTGCCGCTGTTTAGCAGTGATTTGGAAATCTAGTGCCGAGTACTTACAAAAACAAACACCAACGCACGACTCATTGCTCTTTGCTGAGGCATCTCATGAAATTTCACAGCACGTGCCCTCAGGCGCCCCAGAAGCTCCCGCGTGGGATCCACACGCCATGGGCCCTCCCCCACGTGCTGACATCATCAGCCGCGTCATCTCTTGCCGCTGACCACGTTGACTCGCCATTGGCCGGCGTTGACCGACTCAGCTCAAATTGGCCGGACCGATTCCATCGCATTTCTGACATGTACGATCATTTTCATTTTGGCGTGCCAAGTCCATTTTTGGCCCTATTTTCTCCGTATCGGCTCTCTAGGTAACGTGGATCGCTATAAAGCTCAACCAGTAACAAAAGACTTTACCCAAAAGTACAGTATTGATTATGATGAGATCTTTGCTCCTCTTTGCTCGTCTTACTTCTATTCGCAATCTGTTTGCTATTGCCGCTGTTAAGCATTGACCTCTATTTCAAATGGATGTTAAAAATGCATTTCTCATTTGTGATCTCACGGAGGGAGTTTATATGGTACCTTATCCTAGATACACTCATTCATCTAATAAAGTGTGCCGATTATGTCAAGCATTGTAGGCTCCCTGTGCATGGTATTCCAAATTTAGCTCAACCATAGAATCTCTTAGTTTTAAATCCAATTCTTAGGACCATGCTCTCTTTGTTCAGCATACTCATCATGCATATATTATGCTGCTTTTATATGTGGATGATATGGTTATTATTGACGATTATCAAACTGGCATTACCAAACTCCAGCAATATCTCAGGAAACATTTCAAAATGAAAGACCTTGGGCGACTCAGCTATTTTCTAGGCTTGGAGGTTGCGTATGATGGTTCTAGTTATTATCTTTGAAGCAAAATATGCCACTGATGTTATTTCTCGAGCTGATCTCACCGATAAGAAGATTGCTTCCACTCCCATTGAGTAGAACGTCAAATTCAACGGCAATGATAGAACTCTTCTTCCGAATCCTACACTTTATCGGCAGTTAATTGATAGTCTTATATATCTCATTGTTACTCGTCCTAACATCGCCTATGTTGTTCGCATTGTTAGTCAGCATATGACCACACCTCACCTCATACAACTCATTTTGCTGCAATCTTCAAATTCTTCAATACTTCACTACGTCAAGGGTACATTATTTCATGGCCTTCACTATTTTGCTTATTTTATATTGGAGTTGACAGCTTATTTTGATGTTGGCTGGGCTGGTGACCCTTAAAATTGTTGCTCCATTACAAGCTATTGTTTCTTTTTGGGCAACTCACTTATCTCATTGCGTAGCAAGAACCAAACCACTGACGCTCGCTCTAGTACAGGATCATAATATTAAGCTCTTGCTGATATGATATCGAAGCTACTATGATTGCGGTGGCTACTAGAAGACATGGGAGTGTGTCATCATAGCGGAACAATCATTCACTACCACAACCGAAGTGCTATCCAAATTGCACATGATAATGTTCTCCATGGACGCATCAAGCACATTGAAATAGACTGTCGTTTCATTCGATATCACGTTCTTCGCGGCATCGCTCTACTTGTCTCTACTTCATCTGCTGAACAGTACTGATGTCCTCACCAAGACATATCCACTTGGCATTTTCTGAATCTATTCTCCAAGCTCAATTTGACATCTTTCACATCATCTTAAGTTTGAGGGGATGTTAGAGATATATTTAGGATTTATAAATCTCTTGATTGATACTAATTCATTGTACCGAATATTTTGATACTTTAGATAGCGTAATATAATTCCTACAAATGGGCTCGTGTACTCCTCACTTGATAATGTACAGAATATTACTTTTTTTTGTCATCATAATTCTCAACTAGTTGCATTCATATTTTGGAAAATAGAAAAAAACACACACAATTTTTCCTTCTTATTGTTTATCAGTAACGCAATTTTTCCTTTGGCCTAGGCAAATAACGATTATATTAATAATAAATTAAGTACAAATAGAACCAAGGCGAAAATTCCTAGTAAACATTACAAGGGAAAGCCAATGGTTAGTTATACAGGTTGAACCTATAATTAACAAAAATCATGTAGAACCAAGATAGAAATTAATCGACATGCACCCTATGTCTATTGCAATGGACAACCATGCTTTAATGTCGAATTTGTTGAATTATGTCTCGAGTTTAAACCGTTTACAGAATCCGAACTTATACGTTAAAAGACAAAATAGAGAGGCACACTTATTTGATATATTTATAATTATGGTCATCAAGTAGACTTTACCTTCTATTTATGGGCTAGCAAAAGAAAGCCAAGTGGGGCCCAAGGGAAATTAGAAAAAAAAATAGAGAAAACAAAAGAGATATAGGGTGTTCTTCATTTTGAGCCCTAGACTAGCCCTAGGTCATTCTATCCAGAGGGGAGCCGCACAAGACAGAGAAGGGAAAATTGTGGGTCTTTTTCCCTCTGCGCATCAAGTCCAGCCGCAAATGGGATTGAGGGAACAGTGGTCGTACAATATCTCTTTCCTTGGATCACAATGTAGGTTTCAAAATGAGAGCACAATAACTCTCCTTGAGTGGCTGGCGCACGAAGAACGGAGCCACGAGGAAGAGCTCTTGCAGACGTGCTTTCGGACACGTGAATTTATACCGTGAGTCTTTTATATCCATTCAAGTTGTTTATTTGTAAACACTTGGGATTTGAGTTTAATCTAGTTATGGTAAATACTCGAGCGTATGAGTGAGCGATCGTAACTTGGATTCTTCAATTATTAGTGGATTATTTGCTGCTTGTTCTCCCGGTGGATGTAGATACCGATACATCGAACCGAACCATGTAAATCTTGAGTGTCCTTTATGTACCTCGTTATTTCTTTGGTAATTTCGCATTGAACTTAATTTACAAGATCTAAGTTAGCTTCCGCATTAGTTAATATTATAACAAAATTAATGTCTCGCGTGAAGTTCGCAATTGTTTAGATTCTTAGAACATGAGTGTTAGAGGAAGTAAATCTCGGAAGAAGCCAGTAAGTTTGATCTAATTTCACTCGAAAGTCTAAGTCATTTTATGAGCAAAATTAGGTATTATCGATCACTTCTTTCATCTCCGGACATCGAATGTGAAATTCCTTTCTGTCAAGCCACTCGTGTGTGTACACTCGACGCCGAGTCAACCAGAGCGAAAGCGACTGAGCTTATTCAATCGCTGACAATCGCAAACGTCTGAAGCGTCGCTAGAATGTCTTAGTACCTACACCAAGCCAATCACAAGTTTACTTCGATTGAAAAGGACAATCCCCCATGATATACATCAGACCAACCATGTCGATCTGTCCCCCTCATGTCCTCAAATCGATTATGGCACTCGTGTCGTAATAAGAAGATCGGATCAAATCCACACTTTGACAAGAGGGTGCCTAATGTTTCGCCAAACTAACGACGTGTAATCCTTAGCTTTTTCAGACCGAGAGCAAAGAATGGACGCCAAACTTGCCTTTTTCAGAATGTAAAAGAGACAGCGGGCTTTGATTTTGAGTCAACGTGGTCGGACGGGCAAAGCAAGCGGGCACCGCAGGTGGTCGCCCTTGGGCAGCATGGAAGGGGCAATTCGCGTTCGATTGCGTCACGCACGTAAACATGCTAAGCCGTGACGAACAACATCTCCGTTCCTGCCAAGTGTTCTTCCTTGCCGTGCGGGGCTGTTTCTGTGCACGATGATCGTTCTCTTCTCGCCCTTTCATGTAGAAGGGTCAGCTCGTTTCTGTGCGCGATGAGTGATGAGGAACTGGCGCCACGCGCAGGCCTTGACGCGATCCAAAATGGGAAGCGCACAAAGAAAAAGGGAAAATTACCCGCTCAGTTATAAATCTATTGTACGGATATATCGATTCAGTCCTAAACCTTTTAATTTTGCCAGTTTAATCCTTAACGTTCACACGAAGATACAATGTAGTCACTCCAACCAATTCTCACCCGGAAATCACTGATATGGCGGTCCAGTCATCACCGGCCGTCCTATGTGGCACACCCCACACGTCAGCAAACTCCAATGCAATTGTCTCCTGAGCATATGATTGGAGCTTATGTGGATAAAGTGCAATTAGGCTCCATTCGTTTCCGGAAAAATATTCTCCTTTTGGAAAATATTTTCCTGAAAGTCATTTTCCTGGAAAATGTATTTCCGGAACATAATTTTCCGGTGTTCGGCGACCAATATGAAAAAGTTTCGAAAAATATTTTTCGCTGGCGGTCGGCGGCGGCGGTGGCGGGCGTCCAGCAGCGGCGGAGGCGAGCGTCCAGCGACGGCGACGGCCGGCGGCAACCGGCGGTGGGCGGCGACCGGCGGGCGGCGATCGGCGGCAACCGGCGGCGGGCGGCCGGCGATCGGCGGCCGGCGGCGACCGGCAGCGACCGGCGGTTGGCGGCCGGCGGCCGACGGCCGGCGGCGGCCGGCGGCGGGCGGCCGGTGGGCGGCGGCCGGCGGCCGGCGGCCGGTGGGCGGCGGCGGCGGGCGGCGGCCGGCGGCGACCGGCGGCGACCGGCGGCGGGCGACCGGCAGCGTGCTGCGACCGACAGTGAGAGAGTTTCGGAACGATATTTTTCGCCAGCGGCTGGCGACCGGCAGTGGCGGCCGGCGGCGACCGACGGCGGCGGCGGCCGGCGACCTTAGTGAAGAAGAAGAAGAAGCTCCGGAAAATGATTTTCGCTTTTGAAGAAGCGGAAGTCATTTTCCATAAACTTAGGCTATTTTGTGAGAGGGGGAAGGAAAATATTTTTCCACGAAAATTATTTTTCGCCCCCCAAACATCGGAAAATCCGAAAAATATTTTCCGGAAGAATATTTTTCAATAAACGAACGGAGCGTTAGTTTACAATTAGAGTCTCCAGATTAATGCTCATTGGGGAAGTTTTAGAGCTAAAGCCCTAATTTGGCATGGGGCTCATTTCATCCCAAGGTCAAACGGAGGGAGTTGACCGGTCAATTGGGGCTGAGTCATCACGGGCCGGATTGGCCCAATTGGTGGGTCCGGGTGGGGGCCCTACTATTCTAATTTTTGGGTTGATTGCTCAAAACCCTGAATTTTGACATTGATGCACAATTGCTCCCTAGTTTTGAAAAGTTACAAATTACCCTCCCAACTTTGGCAACGTTGCATCATAGCCTCCGAACTTTGAGGGATTACGAATTACACCCATAAATTTTGAGTTTTGTTGCAATATTTTCATCGGTATAGTCGTTAAGTTTTACCTGAAAACGGATTAACTTAGTTTTCCTAACCAAAATGACCTCTACTATATTTTCTTAACTTCATCAACAATGCATCCTCTCTATTTTCTTGATTTCATTAGTCATGTGATGTAGGTTATTTTCGGGTGAAAAAAATGAATAACCATCTTAAGTAATACTTTACGGTTTTACAGGCAAGAGGGTAACATGTACCTTTTCAAACTTCAGAAGTTTCCGGCCAAAAAAAAAGGGAAAAAATCACCAAAAACCTCAAACTTTGCCACTTGTGACACATTTACCCCGAACTTTTTTTGTGACACCAAAAACCCCAAACTTTACTATTTGTGACACATTTACCCCAATGTACATTGTCCATGGACATTTTCGTCTTTTTGCCTTTTCTTTTTTTTTTTACTTTTTTTCCTTTCCGGCGAGGGGGTCCCTCGCCGGATCCGGCGTCTGGCAAGGGTCGCCCTCGCCTGGGCGAGCCTCGCCGGCATCGGGTGAGGCTCGCTTTCGCCTGGGCGAGCGAGGGCGAGGGTCGCCTGACGCGGGCAAGCCTCGCCCGACGCCGGCGAGGGCGAGGGTCGCCCGACGCCGGCGAGGCTCGCCCTCGCCAAATCCGGCGAGGGCGAGCCTCGCCGGCGTCGGGCGACCCTCGCCCTCGCTTGGGCTAGCGAGGGCAAGCCTCGCCGGCGTCGGGCGACCCTCGCCCTCGCTCGCCTAGGCGAGCCCAGGCGAGGGCGAGGCTCGCCCGACGCCGGATCTGGCGAGGGTCGCCCTCGCCGGAAAGAAAAAAAAAAGTAAAAAGAAAAAGAAAAAGTTAAAAAGACGAAAATGCCCATTGACAATGTATATTGGGGTAAATGTGTCACAAATAACAAAGTTTGGGATTTTTGGTGTCACAAAAAAAAGTTTGGGGTTTTTGGTGGTTTTTTCCCAAAAAAAAAAGATTCAAAAGTTAACATACAACGGCTCCAAAGTTGAGGGAGTAATCTGTTGCTTTTCAAAGTTCGGGGATAATTGTGCAACGATACCAAAGTTCAAGAGGTTTTTGAGCAATTATCCCTCATTTTTTTTTTTTAAGTGGGTTGGCCCTAGACAAGCAATTCTGTTTTTTGGCACGGTTGGTCCACTTGGATCTCTCATTCTTTTAAGTGTTTAAAGTAATGCTATCGATTTCTTGAAATCATTGCCGGACTTAGACTATGGTTTTTGGACCCACGAAAGGGTTCGGCCTATTGGGCCCGGCAAAGCCAGGCCAAGCTTGCCTCTTGACCCGACATGATCTGAATCGGATAAATCAAAAAGTGAAATAAAGTGACCAAGATGAGTCACTTCATAGCAATGAGAAAATTTTCTTGTAAGTGTGATCTACATTTAAGGCATCAACCAGACAAGATTTACTGGACTTCAATAGCTGGAGGAAAACTATGTAGACCCTAGAAAGCATCTTAAGGATAGTGTATCGTCAAAATGGATAGAAGCATGAATTAGTATTGTCAATACACGCTTAAAATTGATATCCGATTGGGAACCAATCGCCTGCATATAGTGATCGTGCAATGACGTGGATAGTGAATATCCAAAACATTTAGCTGCAACTTTTGCTTAAAGCCAGCACAAAATAGTCAATAGCGTGCAAACACGAAGAAGAGACATTTTGGTTGAGTGGAGAGATCTCGTCAACTGTTTTGTTGGGTTCTTGCCTATTCTTTTCACCGTGAGATCGATCAAAGTGAACCCCATTGCAAGAAAATGCTGATGTCAAATTCAGAGCAGACGTAGCCATCAACATTGACAGGGCTTTGCCGAGAAAATAAGAAGAAGAAGAAGAAGGCAATTTAGTTGCTGTAATTCACCTTTACAGATCAGCATCTCACGCCTGACAAGTACGGTTTGAACAAATTAAGAAATGTCAGCATGGTGACGAGGAATCGAGAAGAGGAATGAGAATGCTGCAATATAATATGTTACTTTAACCTTGATTGTTTGATTAAAGACAAAAGCACCATATGTTTTTGCAGTTGTTGGGGGTCATGTGTTCAACGACGAGCTATTACATGAACGTCGTACCATGTGGTGGCACTCAGGACCGAAAAAAGTTGCATCAATGAATCAGCAGTCATGTTCAGTCACATGCTATAGCCCACACATGGCACGTTATATTTGTACAGAAACAGGAATAAGTTGCTGCAATTTTTCTAATTTTTATCGAGGAGCCTAGTTTTCTATACGCAAAGAAGTGTCTGGCTGAGGAAATGGCATGTTATTATCGCTGTTCTGCTCATCAAAACCAGATGGTTTTTTTGTCCTATTTTTTGGACCGACCATTTCAGTTTCGTGCATGGCCCCTAAAGAAGCTGCCTTGCTTTTTGTCCATTCAACATGACGCCGTCAAATCCCACCATGCCCGTATTAGTCGCTCTACGTCAGCAACAGGTAAAGGGCGGTGAGATTCTGAAAAGATAAAGACATTTAATGAAACACTGACCCACCAGGGATTCTCAATACAAGAAGCTATGATGGATCGAAGACAAACCGGCTTTTCAAAGAGGCAAACCACAAATCATTGGGACGCTAGAAATGAACTGTTAACAAGAATGTGAGATTGGGATTACGCGGCATCAGAAACATGGGCCATACCAATCTTGTTTGACAATGGAATTGTGGCTAGTCGCCGTCGTCGTCATGCCTTGGTCTGGAATTTTTAATTCAAAATGGTTTAAATCTGCTTAACACTGGCCGAGTCTATGCTGCCAATGTAGTTGAGACATCGCATTGTGAAGATGGTAGTTGAGACATTGCCTTATTTTCTCTCTTTCAGGTGCATTAGTCAACATCCAACAAACACTCTTATGTTAGATGCAAGTAATAAATGTAAAAGTTACACGACAATACTCTTGTGTTCATAGGATTGCCATATTAGATACTGAAAAAGCCGTGCGATCCAGGCAATGATACATTTGAAAGCACAAAAACATTGCGATATGTCGACACTGTTAAAAAAAATCGAAAATTTTACCATCTTAGACTTCGTAATTCCCCTGACAGATTTATGTAACATGATCAGCTAGGTCTAGCACGTAAGTGCCCAAGTAATAACAACCAGAAGATACATCAAACAAAACTACTCTAGAGTCCAGAGTTACATACCTGATGGGGCCACAAAATTTTTTATTTATTCTCCCTGCGTATCATTGAATAGGCTCAAGTAAAAATGAGGCAATCTTTATATACACTACAGCGATCCTTGGACCCATGCTCAGGCGAGGATGTTTGCCTCTCTATACACCGATGATACTCAGTTCCCATCATCACCTGCTAGAACCTGAAGCAACCCCCAACTCAAAAACTCCTCTTTATTTTATTTATCAACAGATGACACAAGCATTTGGATTCTCCTCCATGCTCTGGACATGGTAATAGCTGGTCATCTGAGGATTGTACGCCCTGTATGCCCTAACAAGCTCAAGGACAGGGTCAGGCTGAGGCACCGGAGGCTTCTTTGGCTCTTCCTCTTTCTTGGGTTCTTCTTTTTTGGGCTCATCTTTCTTGGCTTCTTCCTTCTTCGCCTCCTCCGGTTTCGCTTCTTCTTTCTTGGCCTCTTCCGGTTTTGCTTCCTCTTTCTTGGCGTCTTCCGGTTTGGCTTCCTCTTTCTTCTCAGGCTCTTTTGCTGGCCCCACTGTGATTATGTCCGTTTGCCAGTACTTGCGCAACTTGCTCACCACATTCACTGGGTCGACTGTTCCGATCACTGTTAGTTTCTTCTCCTTCATGTCCATGGAGATGGAGTCGATCCCTGGAAGATTAGATTCGTGTGAATGAATTGTTCCAACACAGTTTCGTTTCTCGCCTAAACAGATGGTACCCGTAGATTTCAGAAGGGAAAACTATTGATTCTTTTTTAAGTTCACCATCCACTGTAGCATGAGAAAATCAACAAATATGACTGGACAAATGAAGGAAAAAATTGAGGAGCAATCGTTTCTGATTGACATTATCAACGTGAAGTGCTCCAAGTCCCCTGAAACTAAGCTGTATTTGGTTTGGTGAGCCACTCAATTGGTCCTAGTGAAGATATGTGGATCCCATTTTTTATGCTTGAAATTAAATCACACCTCTATTTATTGAAAAAAAAAATGCTTGAGTTTTTTTCACTCAGAAACTCCAAAAAAATCAAAAGAAGCAAACTCACAAAAGTCACTCTTTTCTTTTTCCAGCTCATTTCATAAGACAAAAGTCTAAATTAAAGGGAGGAGAACAGGCAAACCAAATAGTTTGAAGAAGAGGAAGCTTGAGAGGGGATAAAGAACCTTGAAGAGTAGAGACTGTCTTCATGGCCTTTTGCTTGGCTTTGTCATCGTGTAGATCCAACTTCACTACGAGCTTCTGCATATATAATTTCAGTAGATCCTTATCAGCATCAGCTCTCCTTCTCAACTTGTTTTAAATGACGAACGAAAAATAAACCCAAAAGAAGATCAGCTCAGTAAAACAATGTCAGATTAAGAATAATACAGCTCAAACAGATATCTGATCAGTTAACTAATTACACAACATCAAAGAGAAGAAAGGCTTCTAATTTGGAAAGCCATCAACCTTTTGAAAAGAACCCTTTCATAACTCGTTCAGCAGAAAAAGAACTCTCTGACAACTCAGGACCAATCAATAAGAACATTCCTAGGAATTTTAAGAATATGGATCCTTTCATCAGCAACTATATTATTTAAGACAGAGCACATATCAGATCCTGGATCAGAACCCTTCAAAAGAAGATGAAACAAAAAGCAAACCCAACAAAAGTTCCATGCAGACTCAAGAACAACCGAATAAAAAAAAGGAATCTAGAAATGGTTCCTCGGCTGAAAAAGAACAGGAAGAACAATGAAGTACTAAAAGGTTTAACATTCGAGATCCTGAAGAGACGACGAGACCTTCATTGTAATGCCCTCCTTATCAAGGTATGCGGAGATCAAGACTGGAGATGAAGAGAGAAAGTTGGTAGTGAGTCAGAGGAGTGGAATGCCAACAACAAGAAGAACAGAGAGAGAGAGAGAGAGAGAGAGAGAGGGAGAGGGGGAAACAAATGGGTGTTTTGAGTGGAAAGTAAAGAGAAGACGTAATGGAATAATGGGGGAGTTGAAAAGGAATGGAGAGGTATCGACAGAGGGGGGGGTACAATGGCTGGCTGTGACCACAAAAATCCGGATCAAAACAAGAAATGCAGAGTAGGAGAGAGAAAAAGAAGAAAGGTTGAGACAGAGACAGAGAGAAGAAGAGAGTGCACGTACGTATGTTTGAAGTGAGTATTATTAGGGTGGGAAGTGAAGGAGTCCATCAAATCTTAATTTTGAAAGGCACTGTGAAACAGAGCCATCCTTTTCCTGTATCCTACTTTCAGATCCACTCGGGGTTGATTGGTATGCCTTACATTCCTCCACATGTTAAAAAAGGGATTTTTAATCCGCCAACCATATTAACCTTTTTTAATCTCTTTGTTTTTCCTCCATCTGTATCCCAAGACGGTTCTTGAATCCAGTCCTTTCCTTTCTGTTCTGTTATTGTCCCTGAAAATGAGATACGAGGCTCACGAGTTTCCACCGCCTTAATATTTTTTCCATTACATACGGTCATTCCTCACCAAAATGAATAACTGTGCCCGAGCTTAAATGAGAAAGTATTTCGTGTGACGGATACACCACATGACGGTAATGACATGGTGTGATTGACCAATCACCATTGTCCGTGTGTTGTGATTCTCATCTTACTAAATGTCAAATAAACGTGCATCTCACCTTTGATAATCGATTATGCTAGATATCACTGCCACGTGTATACATCATGTGATAACATACTGCCTCCACGAAGGTAGCCCTTTGAAGGTCCCACCAGCCACTTGTGATATGCTCACCTCCTCGAAGGACCAATCTCACATGCCACCAGCATTATCAGCTGCATGGACACAGAAGAATCTCGAAACATGGGTCCAAAATTCACTGAAATTTTGTATCTTTACTCATCATGATTCAGGCAACACGGAATCATCACCGCATGTTTCAGGTTGTGTACATACATGCTACCATTGATAGTAATAGGTTAATGAGCAGAGTGACCTGCGCAAAGGAAAACGGGCAGACCAGAACTCTAGAGTCATTTCAAATGTGGGTTACCCTCTTTTTCCCTTTCTTTTCGTTTTTTTTTTTTGTATGAATGGAAGGAAAAAGAAAGAAAAAATTCTGATTTAGGGCCACCACTCTTGCTATCCTTCACCGCCCTCAGCTTGGCGTCAATCAGACTGAACTTTCTTCTCATCTTCTTGTACTATTTTAAGCCCTGTTAGGGCAAGCAAGCAAGCAATCAATCTGGTAGCTATGGAGCTTTTCGTTGAAAAAATGGGTCTGGTAGCGACATGATTTCTTGGGCACTAAAACTTATCCTCCCCTTTTCGCTTTTGGTGGGTAGCAAAACTTTGCAGATGGCTTCTTTCTCAGACGATCATTTCCCTGGACACCGCCGGTTCACGGCGCGTGGCTCCACGGCCCCGGTTGGGCCCGCCGGCGAGTCGGACCTCAGCAAAATGGTCCCCAGCACCAGCAGTCAAAATCTCCCAAACGTGCCTAACCCTTTGAGCCAATCTGACGCAGCCATGGCCGAAATACTTCGAACGTGGACGCCATTAGAGTTTTCAATGCGTCTCTTTTTGCCTCAATTCGGAGGAGTAAGAAGTCGAATTTGGGTCCTCCGGATAAGGAAGTCAATAGTCAGAAACAAGAAGCCGCCGCCGCCGCCGCCGCCGTACCCACTGGAAAGGCTCCTTGCGTATTATCTTATTTTATATTATTATCTGTATTTTTGACATTAGTGTCTCGTTTTCGTCAATGGAATTTCAATCTTCTTTTGTTGTCAGCAACCCCGGTGAACATTAATCCTTCTCTTCCTGTGACGCCTATCTCTAATGCAGAGTTAGCGAATTAAAGTGATCCTGCGTGCAAGTCTGATGTAAAAGAGATACCGCATTTCATCTCCTCATGTCGTGCGGTACTCTTCCTTTCAGAGATTGAATTATTACGCGTAGGCTTTAATTATTGTCTCTGTCTTAGGTAGCGACGTGCGGATCTCATTGTGTTTTGACCGATCGGATACAAAAAAATAATTCCACCGCATTATGCAATCCGACGCACAGATCTTAGCATTGCCGCGTCACGCAAAGAAAAATGCTACGAATAGCTCCGCCCAGCGACAGTGACTCTGATATTCTGAGTTAGGCGGCGGGCGAGACGTCTATGATCACAATAAATTAAGCCAGACCTGATTATGTACGACTTGGTCCATAGGGGGTCCAGCCTAACATGATTGAACTCCTCGTCATTTCTTCACGGGATATATTTACTAGAAATCCTAAACTATATCACCAGAGTACAATGAGAAAATTCCAAATTAATACTCAAAGTGAGGCCAAATTCTTAAAAAAGATTCAAAATAGACATAGTATCAAATAAGGACTTGAAGTGCCCCATCAGTCTCAGATAGGGGTCTGAAGTGCCCAATAAATCTCAAAATAGGGTCTGAGTTCCCCGGCCGGTCAAATGGTCATAAGCCGGCGAGCACGTTACTATCCCAGTTACCGGAAGAAGGATAGTTTCGTCTTTTTCTTTTTTTCCTTTTTCTATTTTTTCTTTTCCTTTTCCTTTTCCTTTTTTTTTTCTCTTTTCCCTCCCTCCGCCGGCCTTAGCCGGGGCCGGCGGAGGTTGCCGGCCTCAGGCGAAGGCCGCCCTCACTGGCGTCGGGCTAAGGCCGCCCTTGCCGGGGGCCGGTGAGGGCGACCTCACCAAATTCGGCGAGAGCAACCCTCGCCGGCGTCGGGCGATGGCGACCTCCGCCTAAGGCCAGCAACCTCCGCCGGCCTCGACTATGGCCGGCAGAGGGAGGGAAAAGAGAAAAAAACAGAAAAGGAAAAGGAACATAAAAAACAAAAAAAGGAAAAAAAAAGAAAAAGACGAAACTATCCTTCTTCCGGTCACCGAAACAATAACGTGCTCGCCGACCGGTGAGCATTTGACCGACCGGTGAACCCAGACCTTTGTTTGAGACTAATGGGGCACTTCGGGCCTTTATTTGAGACTGATTGAGTACTTTATGCCCTTATTTGACACTATGCCCACTTTGGACCCTTTTTTTAGAATTTGGCCCCACTTTAGGTACTAATTTGGAATTTTCCCAAGTACAATTGACACATAAAACTTGCAAAAAGTATAATCAAGTCCTAAAATTTGTATAAGTAGTTCAAATGAATCATAAAGTTAATACCGTCAAACTTACTTACGGAAAATGTTTACGTGGTGCTAACATGACTTATTTTAATATTTTATCTCTCCTGCGATCCTCAGCCAGATCTGGGGGAAGACCGGCGACCCTTGCTCGATCTGGGGGAAGACCTGCCGTCAACAAGGGTTACCGGTCCCTGGCCAAGGCCCGGCGACCCCCACCAACCATCCCCCCACCCCTTACTGGCCCCTCTCGACAATGGTGGGGCAACGACAGCAAGGAGGGCAAGCCCTCCCTCCCGACCTTTCCTCCTCTTCCCCTTTTTTTTTAAATTTTTTATTATATTTTCCGTTAGTCCAATTGAACGGTATCCACTTTAGGACTCGATTAAACCAATTTGACAAGTTTTAAAACTCAATTGCACTTTAATGACAAGTTTCAAGATTCAATTACACTTTAATAACAAATTTTAAAATTTCTAGTGAACATATCCCTTTCTTCACATAAGCCGACAAGTTAGCCAACCCGGTGGTCATGCCCTTTTTCCCAGCCTTTGGAATGTCTTACTTAGCATTTGACAGCAGCGAGGGTAGACGTTTTAGCCGAATGGATTTGGTTCCAAGACCAAAAACTACCCCTTTTTTTCAGTTCGTTTGCTCTTTTCCGTTTTCGTTATTTAAAGCTGAAATCCGAACGGCAAACCGGGTATGAAATCTGTCCATTTTATAATATGCATATCAAACCCGTCCTTCACGCTAGAGAGAGAGAGAGAGAGACAGCTGAGTACACTGGCATGCACACTACATCGCCTCTCGAAACCTTCATCTGTACCGAAAACCCATATCGATATCACGGCCGCCGTACATTCCCTGGCTATGGCCAGCAGCAGCGGCGGCGGCAAAGGGGTTCATCTGCTTTGCATTTGCCCGCCGCTCCAGATCAAGAAGCCTTTGAAATGCTTCTGGATGGTTGTTTCCAATGCCGGCTTCAGGAGCTGCACAATTCAAAACAAAAGGAGGTGTCAGTGAAACAAACATCGACACACTGGCAAGACCTTACTTTGGATCCAACATTAACTTCAACAGAAAAAAAATGCCTTCGTGGCAGCTTATAAATATTAAAAAAAAAAGTGATTCTAAAGCTGATGATTATTGATCTGAATGATAGGTCTACAGAATAAAAGAAAACAAGACTTAACTTTTCTAAATCACAACAGTCGCGACACTTAACAAGACTTGCATCAACTTGGCCAAAAGGAACAATGACCAACATCTAAAGTATCAGGATTCGAATATAGTTGATTATAGAGTCAAATACTGTCAGCAAAGGGTGGTATAACAATAACGCTCAGCGAGTGGGGCACCTGATTCCAAAATAATTATGGGGTCCGGTGTACTTATTAAGCAATAAACAAAGGAAATTTTGCAATTTTCAGCACACTAACTATCCTCACATTATTTATTTATTATCCATGCTTCGGAAAACAAGGTATTCCATATGAAAAAGGGTCACCCATTAACATGACCCTATATTAATGCCCAAAGGACACATTTAGACATCAAGCATTTATGTTATTAGCGAACTGCTTTGCCAAACTTATTTAAACCCTGACAAGTCCTGGATAAAATGCCATAAAACTAAATTTGGCACAGCAAGAGCATTAAATGAAATCACAGAAGGGATTATTTCTTTACCAGGCGGTGGTAGTCCACTATTTGGCTGCCGCTGACTGAAAGGAAAACCTTGAAGCGGGTTAAGTTCCTGAATAAGTCCAGAGACCTGGTTGTTCAGATGATTCACCTGTGGTCCACCAGGAAATCCCTGTAATTGATGCGGCGGAGGAAAACTTGGTGGCAAATGCATCTGTTGCAACATAGGATGATGACTTGGCGGATCAAATCCACGAAATCCGCTGCTCAGATGGTGCATCTGAGGGTGGACCATATTTGCAGGAAATTGGTAATTTAGCGGTTGATCATGATGGAGAATGCCATCTGCAATCTTCATTGGAGTATTACTATGAACAGTATGAGAATCTAGAGAATTAAACATCGGCCCAACATGGTTCAAACGGTGGGGATGAAGCTGAGGAGAAGATTGTTGAGCATTAACATTTGGAAACGGAATATCTGGCTCCCTCCTACTGAAGGGAATTTGATGGAAATGCGAAGGTACTTGCTCTCTAGCATATTTTTCTTCCTTGAAGATGCCATGTGCTGCAAAGTTTTCAGCAACATCAAATGGTGCATTGCTGGAGGACAACTCAGCTTTATCGGGATGCCGACCAGGCATTAAGCCCTGCAGATTCAGAGGATCACTAACAGTTATCAGGCTATCCTCTTCAGGAAGCCGAATTTCAGCTGGCCCGCCAAAATTGCTAAGCTTGGGCCCCACTTCAGGTTGTAGCTGTAGAGTATCTACTTCAGTTCGGAGATGATCAAACTTCAAGAAACGATCTTCTGTAATATCCATATTAGATTGATGGCTTCTATCTGACGTCAACCCATTGCTTTCGTGAATATTCCTGCTCGATATAGCTTCACTTTTGACAGAAGCTAGCATACTTCCACCAATTACAGGATGGGAAGATCCATGAGGATCAAATAGTTCGACTCTGGCAGACCCAGTAGAACTCCTTTGAGCAGAGACTGGAGCTCCAATTGACTGCAGCTCCTTCATAAAAGCAGTTCCAAAAAGAGTTTCCAGAGTCAAACTGTTCCCGTGATTAGGAAGACTATGACTCGTTGTCTCTTTTGAGTCGCCCGGTAAATTGCTGGTCCTTTCTCCTTCAAGAGTGTCCAACTTATCTGCAAATTTAACATCAAAACTGGGGAACAGTGCCACATCTTTGTTGTTCGTTCCCTTGTGTAACAAGGAAAGGAGGTGCTGGGATGCAAGACTATCAACATTGGCTCTTGGCTGCTCAACCTTTGCCTCAGCCTGCAAAGGCTGCTGCTGGTTTGAGCCACTATCACTAATCTCTGACAAGATGGTATTCTCAAGATCTTCACATGTAAGGACAGCTGGAACTCCCCCTGGTTTGCGATTGGCGAACTGCTCGCAACTTCCAACTGCAGCAGATGCAGTGCCCTCCGTCATCTGCTTATCTTTAGGTTGAGAACCTGAAAAGAGACTCTTTGACCATGGTTGCTCCGGCGTTTGCACATCAGAAACCGATGATTCACCTTTATCACCCACACCAATTAATGATAGCAAGTCTTTGGGCCTTCCGGATAAGGTATCGTCCGCAGTTTTCTTTTCTGTAGCAAAATTGGAAGTACATCGACGCTTATAACATATTCGAAATCAAAGCAACAACTTAACAGCATTAGGCCTGAATACTCATGCAACCTCACCTTCTTCACCAAACAAATGAGCAAATTTGGAAGAGAGGCTACTGTGAGAGCTCCATCCGTCATCACCTTTAGTGCCTTGTTGCTAGAGAAGCAGTAAAATATGTCAGTGAAGTCATTAGGCAGAAAGTTCTCCTTTTTTGCTCTTAGATAAGAATGTTCTAGAAGGACTTTAGACAACCAAATATCTACTAGTAAATTTCGGTTTCGAGTTAACAATAAGGATTACATGCGATGACCTACAAGGAAAGTTTTTGACAAAGTTCTAGGGATGCACAACACCAAAAAGATCTAGTTAGACTCTTCTTGGACACAATCACATTTTCCATTTGACAAGATCCCGTCAAACTTCCCTTCATGAATGGCACAACACACAATCACACTTTCCCATTTGACAAGTCAACCAACAATGGCACTTTATCAGTTAACAACAGTGAAGAAAGTCTTCACTATAATGCTAAACAGCATGTGAATTACTTCTCCTGCTCACAAGCATCACGTATACCCCTCTCTAGTTGCCTCTTAGTGATAGAACATGTTGTTTTATTTCTGTTCTACGAAGATCCTGTGGTTTGTGGTTCAAACATTATTTGACATGAGACGAATGCTTTAGATGACAGAATATTTAACTGAACCTATTAGAACGGCCTCATGGTTTAATTTGTTATCAGGCTCTAAGTATGCAATCTGCACAACTACACTCCAGCAAAGGCACAAAACAGAAACACAATAACCGGATGATTATTACCTCAGTATGTGAAGATGAGACGGCACTTTCTAATGATAAAGCACTACCAAAAAGTTTTTCCAGAATCGTAGTGGGATGATCTGATAGACTCATCATTTTGTTCCGCTCTGCCTCCTGAGAGTCAAGGTCTATGCTTTGCCCAATATCTGAAGATTCTGAAGTTTCTGAAAGATTGCAAGTTCCTAACAGTTTCTTCCCTTTAAGAGTCTGATTAGAAATATCTAAAGCAGGTGATGTGATGACTTCACTCTTATCCATCTCTGAACTTTGGAGTTCTTGGGTTACATGCAGCCTTGTAATCAGACTTATTTGATCAGCTGTTTCCTTATCCCTCTGACCATCGTACAAGCCATTCAACACAATATTATCCCTCGCATGGAAAATGCTACCATCAGGTACTAAAGTCTTGACCTAGTTATAAAGAAGAGAAGTGAACTCTATCAGTGGTTATGGAACACAACGATTAGTCTTTGTCACGATATAACTGTATGACTCTATGCCAATTTATGATTAGTGTGCTAGCAGGATGTCCATGATTGTAATGAAAATGAAAACCATAAACAATTGTTGAGCACCATAAATGATTCATATATCATAGTGAGAACACTATCTAGTTGCACATATCTCAGCTTTAGTCTTAAAACAAAGAAAAAGAAAAAAGCAACCAAACAACTAATGGTACCACCATTCTACCGCGGTATAGAAAATGCTTGGTTAAACCACAATCTGCAAGAAGATAAAACAAAATATCAACATGGAATGCGTTTTTAACACAACCCTACATCTATAATGTGTCTTATATACATGTAGTTTCTCCCTCAACCGATAGCTTAAGTTTTTGGGTTGGACATTCTAAAATATCATTGCACAAGTCAATAGTTCAGATCCTGGCACTCTCCTCAAAAATTCATTGCTTGTGATGGGTTCACAACTAGCTCATACAAAATAAGAGCCGTGCCCATTACATGATATCGAGTTTGAGTCATGCCACCATGTAAAAAACTGACTTACACATGAGGGAAAGCATTAAGTATAATCTCACATTGCTTAATTACATAGTTATAATGTGCCTAATATACACGTAGTCTTATTCTACTTAATAATTTAAGCTTTTGGATTGGACGCTCTGCCAAAAGATAACACCAAGATAATGATGTCTCGGTAATTACCAAAGATTTTTCGCTTCTAGAACTTTGTTCGGGAGTTAACCTGCATTGTCTCGATTAGGGAAGAACTTAATCTCATTTTCCGTGAAAAGTAAATCAAGCAAAGTTTTGCTACCCAAAAAGAATGATATGAAACTAAAGGGAAACTTGTGATTATTTTTTTTTGGTAAGGAGGGGAAACTTGTGATTGTTCTAAACGAGCAAGTTGAAAATCTTATTGAGTTAACCTGCATTGTCTCGATTAGGGAAGAACTTAAATCTCATTTTCCGTGAAAAGTAAATCAAGCAAAGTTTTGCTACCCAAAAAGAATGATATGAAACTAAAGGGAAACTTGTGATTGTTCTAAACGAGCTAGTTGAAAATCTTAGTTCACCTCTTCATGTCAAATATCTCCTGCTTTGGATGACAGGATGACAGTGGTTCTGTAAATTGTTTTGATGAATTAGACTTATGCAAGTAATCATCCTACTATACCTACCTCCAAATTTGTACATCTTCTCAGTTCATTTCCAAATACCTACCTCCAAACAAAAAGAGGATGCTGCAAATGCCATGAACAGAATATGCCACACAATTAAAAAAACGTTCACATCACTTAAGTCGTTATGAGAGGAACAACAACAAGCTAGTCCACATAGTAATAAGAGAAGCCTCAAGAAGTTGCCATCCAACTAGCAACCAAGATATAGAGCAGTTAGACAAAATCATCTAAAACAAGTTAACGCATATGTGAAAGGTAAAGTACCTCTGCTGAATGTGACTTCCTATCCTGGACTGTTGTTGCAAATCCAGGAGGCACAAGTGGTCGGGGTCCAGCAATTTGTGATCCTAAAGATAGTTTTGCAGATTCAATGGTAGATACTTTTGGTTCTTTGAGCTCATCAAATTCATTACTTGAGTTCAGTTGTTTATTCTGATCTGTAGAGTCATCCATAAGTGTAGAGATATCAAAGGGATCTTTATGCTTCTCTGAAGTATTTTTCTGCCGTTCTTGGAATGCTTTATGGTGCTCTTTCCTCATTAACTCAAATGACGCTGAAAGAAATCCAGCAAAAAAATTACAAGTGTGATAAGAGAAACCTGAGCCTTTAGCTGCTTACAGTACTAAAACAGTGAACACAGGACAAAGAAGTATCATTCTACAGCCGCCACCAAGTGCTTGAATGTCCATGCATAGTCTCATGTGTATGCATGTGTTCGTGTCAGTGTGTGTGTGTGTGTGTGTGTTTGTGTGTGTGTGAGGGAGAGAGAGAGAGAGAGAGAGAGAGAGAGAGAGAGATGGAACCTCTTCTTTTCCTTTCCTCTTCAGCTCTGTCCTCACTTGTACAATCAGACGACCCAAATGTTTCGTTATTAAATGAGTCATTAGTTTCTCTACGTGAGTGTGGTAACGCCTGAAAAAGAAGGATGTCATTTCGGATGAAAATAACAAACAAAACTTAACTGGGAATTTCACTATATAACAAATGAGCACCAATAAATGTAAATCAAGTTAATTGCCAAATCCTACGGGCATAGATCAAAATTGCAACAATTCTCAGGTAGCAGCAAGAAACCTTATAAGGACGAGGAGGGTGATATGGCTCTGCAGTCCTATTAAGCTGGTACTGATCATTAGGTCGAAACTTTGCAGCTGACGCCCCAGGAGTGTACCCTGATGGTCGTGGAAAACCGCCACTGCCAAGAAGTCCATCATGCTCAGGGGCTTGCCAACCCCGTCGTGATGGATTGGCATAACGCTTTCCTGTATCTGCATTCCATGGGCAGGAACTCAATTACAGATAAACTAATCCATGAAGATTCTCATCCTCTGGCAGCACCATAACAACACTAAACGAGAGATCAATGATTGCAAAAAGCCACAACATATCAAGAAATTCTGAGTGAATTAGTCAGGGTGATCGGAGTTTGCCTTGGCATGTAATGGTCAAAACGTTCTAAAACTTTTGGACTAGGAGTACAATTTAGGAGAGCTGACATGATTAGGCACAATTTGTATGACTAAATTGAGTATCCACTTGCAGTACAAGAAGCAGAACAAAAGATGAGAGGAAGAATTAATCAGATGATATTTTCAAGAGCCATCGCTGCACAGAGGCGTCAATTGACATCTCATCAAGCATAAGGACAGAAGACTTGATCAACATGAAAGGATGAAAATAACTATTCTGCCGATTGTTTCAATTCCAAATGCATCTAAACCATAGAATTTATTATATTCTCATGCATAGGGATCCTGAAGTATCCTAAAGTTCTTTGCAAATACATGTTGAGCAATCTGTCCCTGGAAGAACAAACTACTTGGTAGTGAAGTATAAAGAAATTCCCCATGATTGGTTAATTACTCAGACGATAATCAAGAAAGTACTGTGCATTTCCACGCAAGAATAGCCAGATGATTAATCAAGAAAGTACTGTGCATACTACAATATGTGCACAGATATTACGGCTTACAAGCTACGAATGGGACAAACACTCGTAAATTAATAATAAAAGCTGCATGAAGAGATGTGCTTTGTGAATGAGAAATGAAATGGACCGCGGAATACCTCAACCGCAATGCAATCTAGGCAGCAATGTGCCCAAATGCCATTGGCACTTGTTAATTAAGTATGCACAGAAGTGAAACCAAACTCATGTTTATACTTATCAAAATGTATGAAAACACCTTAACAAACAAAGGCTTGTAAAATTGACTGAAACTTGCATTCAATTAGTCACCCAAAATGCTACCAAATTTGTTCAACAAGAGATGCTTTTTGAATGAGAGCCTAAATGGACTTGGCAATATCTCAATATATACCTGAATCCCAATCAGACTGTGAGTCACTGTCTTTATCACTCCATCCAGAAGAGCGACTATCCCACCTACCATGAATTCCCCGAGAATAATTACTTACATCCCCTCTTGTAGGTGGGGACGATCCATATTCATTTCGCCTATAACCTTGCAGCAAAAAACTGCCAGAGGTTCTTTGGCGGTCTTGGGAAGCATCCTCAAATTCACTAAGCAAATAAAGCCGATGCACATCAGAACAGCAGATAGTCAACCCTAGCATGCTTGCAGCCAAACATAGCATACCAACAGCTAAAACTCTACATTTTACAATATCACGTTGTAAATGTAAATGAAACATGAGGATCTTACGCAAGAATTGATTCGTCAAATCCACGAGGCAAACTCCTGCAAATATCCAATCCACTCAGAGACAAGAGAAATTCCCGTGAATACGATATCTTTGTCATCCTGAACCATCAGAGGAAATTTGTTATCGTTCCAGAGGTTTATGCGCTAAAGTGCAATAGAATATTCATTGAAAATTGAAACTGGAGATGGGTTCTCTACTTTGCTTCATTAGTCGACTCGATTGGCTGATCCGATAGGCATGGATCTCCATTCTCTGAGCTCATTTTGCACAATCAATCAATTGTCGTCCTCCACGACAAGACTGATCGGCAAAACCACTAGCGGCAAAAAACCCGAAGCTCTCACAGTTCAATGTCAAAAACCAGGCAGCAATCAAACGGTAAATTTGAACAATCGGGTACACTCTTCCTGATAAACCCGAAACTCATAGAGCTTCAAACATCACATCTGCTTGAACCCAGCCAGCCCCACTCGCCAGACCAAGTAGAAATGGCGCTATATCAAGTAACGGGGCGAGCACCCAAGTCGCTCATCCACTGCCCGTGAAGGGCGTATGCAAGCAAAATACGTATCACCACGCGCGAGCTGATAGCTCCACCTCAAATTCTCACAAATCCATCTCCCAGAAAGCTCCCCCCAAATCTCAATAACTTTCCAGAAACGAATGCCGCCGAACCGCGCGCGTTCACGAATTAGCTACGCTTTCCATTGGGAACTCAAATCGTGCTCCAGGAGAGGACAAAAATCAACCGCCCCGTGATCTGAATTTCCCGCACGGACTTGACATACCAGCTCCCGGACCGAGGAAGGCCAACGGGGAGTATTTTTCTAGGGTTTTGCGCGCCGATCTCGAAGCTGCGAAGGGAGAGGAGAGCTAGGGTTTCATCGTTGCCGTGGCTACTCTCGGATCCAAGCAGGAGGAGGAGGCGAGAGGGAGAGGGAGAGGGAGAGGGAGGGAGGGAGCTCGAGCGGGACCGCGGAAGCTGAAATCCGGATTGGAATTTGCAGGTGGTGTTGATCTCTGCGTGATTCCACCTCCTCTGAAACGAATTGATAGACGAGAGAGAGGATGAGAGAGAGAGAGAGAGAGAGAGAGCTGGACGGAGGAGTTTTGGAGAGATAACAGACGAAAAATTAGAGAGAGAAACCGGCGATTGGCCTCTCCCTCTCTCTCTCTCCTCCCCTCTCTCTCTCTCTCTCTCTCTACTGTAATTGTTGAAAATGATAATTTATAAAAATGGGGGGAGGAGATATCCGCACGCGCGCCCTAGCGCGCGTGTAACGCAGGGGCACGATCCGAGAGATAAAAGAGAAATTTTGGACGTTGTTCGCTTTTCGTTGTGAGGCGCGTGGGGGGAGGAGCGAATTTCTGACTCTCTGAATTTGTTGGCCAAAATGAACATCTAAATTAGTTTCTTTCCCATGGCTACTATAGAAGAAAGTATTTTTATAACCCACGGTCCATAAACTTTGTTCGAATTTTAAATGTGATTCCTAAATTTTTAATTTATTCAATAAAATTTTTAAAATTTTTATGTATGTTCAATTTAATCACTGAACTATATAAAAATAATTAATATTATCCTTCTATTAATTTAAGTTCAGGAACAACATAAAGGCATTTTCGTAAAGTATAGGGACTCATTTAAATAAGGGACCACATTAAATAAATTAAAAATTCAGGAACTACATTGCACATTGGAATAAAGCTTATAAACTATATTGAACAAATTGAAAGTTCATGAATCACATTGCACATCGGACCAAAGTTCATATACCATTTTTCCTTTTTATAATTATGTTAGGATTATTATTGAGCGGATGCAATGCTAAATTCGAGCTTTACTTTTTTTTTTTTGGTCATACAAGCTTGACTTAACTGTTCGGTGTTTAAAAACTCAACTCGAGCTCGAACTCAAATCGTCTTGACTCGACTACAAATTAATTTATTGACTAACTTGACCTCAATCTTAAGAAAAACTCGAATAATATGAGTATAATATGTAATTTAGAGGATGCATGGGTCGATTTAACTAATAAATTTAAAAAGAAATTAATTGAAGCCTCGTTAGACTTGCGAGCTAGTCAAACTGAAAATTGGTGAGCTCGAGCTAGACTTGAAATAAGACAAGTCGATCTCGAGTAATCATCGATTCAAGGCAAAGCTATGCACGAGTAGCTTGCCTCGATTGCTCCTAATCAAGCGATAGTGCTCATGCAAAAGCACAGCAAATTCAAATTAATCAAACTTTGAAAAGTATCGTTTTTTAATCGATTTACGTCTCCTCGTATCATTATCACATTATAAATGGCAAATCATGCACGCCTCATTAAGAGACGGCCATGCTTCTCCAGTATTAAACTCTGCGGCGTCTATTTAATGACATAGGGTCGGGAGAACATCTTTATCGTCTTGCAATTCAACTACTTTTGTAATTTGATCCTTGCATAATTTTTTTTGTCCAGGCATGGCATCATTATAAGACGATCGAATAGTCAACGCGTGGCATCCTTACAAACGTCTAAGTATTTTCCATAAATTAAGAAGGGTAGAAAACTACTTAATGGCCCCGTTTGGTTCAGCTTTGAGAATGAGCTTTCGACCTCGAAAGCCCCTTCCCAAAATGCTAATCCGTTTGGTTCAGCATTCGGCCTAGCATTGGCCAAATGCTAGCATTTGGAATATTGAATTCGAATTTTTTGTCCCCAAACTACCATCACTTATTTTGACTTATTCCGGTTTTGCCCCTCTTGATAATGTTTATCTTCTTCGTGAGGTGGCCGGCAAGGGCGGCCAACACCGGATCAAGTTGACGAGAGGCCGGCAAGGTCGCACGACCCAGGTGACAGCGCCGGCGGCCGTAGGCCTTTGCCAGCTCCAGCGAAGGGTAGGATAGGTTTTTTTTAATAAAAAAGATAATTCCCAAAGCCCTTTTGCAAAAAAAAATTTACCAAACACTACTTGGGTCAAACTAGCTTTACAAATGATTATTTAGCAAACGCCACTTGCATTTTCCTAATGAACTTTAACTTAAGGCTGCGTTTGGTCGATCGGATAAAAGTTAGGATAGGATAACATATCATATCCTATATTTGGTGGTGGTTCAGGATAGGATAAGGTTAGATATAAACCGAATATAGTCCGGATAAAAAAATCTGAGGGGAGTGAGATAGACCTGGATAGGATTTCTAATGCATATTTTTCCAGAAACCCTACGCTCCACTTGCCGTCATCTTCATCCCCATACCTTGTGAGCTTTCATCAAAAAAATTTCTTGGCTTTTTTTCCTTCACCGACTCCTCCGGACCCGTGAATAGCAAAAAAAAAAAATTTATCCTATTGGACTTTAAATCCGTAGTCCACCAAACAGTGAATAGGATATGAAGAAATCCCAAGATTTCTTATCCTATCCTATCCAATCCCATCCTGTTTAGAAATCCGGACAACCAAACGCAATTTAAAGGTATTTGCATTCCCTCAAGTAGAATTTAAAAAGTTGAATCAAATGGGCCCAATGTCTACGAGGATGTGAACTGGCCATCAAAGTTAATCTCGGCAGACAAATTACTGTTTTTTTGGATTGACACATCGTAAGCGGAGCATCAAGTATACCTAAAAGACCATAGTAAATACGTGGTTTCTTATAAGTCGGCATCTCATTATAAATGTGGACATTACCTAGGTTTGCATTTCGTTTGAAAATGATCTAACGGGCTCCAATCGAAACCTCGCAAAAGGCTTATCTAATTTTGAAATGTTTGAAATAGTCTCACTATCTGTTGCTATTTTCAACTAGAAAGGTTCATAGACATAATGAAATGTGTAAGTTATCGTCTTAGTGAAAATGACTGGTAGTTGTAATGACGTCCTTAATGGCAATAACACTAGAAAATATGGGTTGCAAACGACATCACACCTGGCTAGGAGGCTTTTTAAAACTGTGTTTCTTGGGAGTTGCCGGGTCGTGCTCGAGGAGTCAAAAACTTGCTATAATTTAGAGAGAAACTCAAACTGCTATAATTGGATGGATCGTGGGCAGGCATGGCTAATCCAATTAGGAACATTAATAATCATCTGACCAACAAAAGATAACCAATAATGTCAAAAAATCAAACTGAGCTTGCAAGAAACATGCGAATGAGAAATGTTATTCGAAAAATTTTTAGGTTACAAAATTTGAGAAAAGCAAAAAGTCACTTTGAATAAATCCTAATCGTGAAAAGAATTTCCATGCTTACAAATTTTCTATGCTCTCTTTTTCTACACAACATCAAGTTTCCATCCTTCTAAGATATCGACCGATCACACCCTACTCCGATAGCCTTTCGTCTCGTTACAACTAGATAGCTGCAGCGTCGATGTGGCTAGGGTGGTTCTGATAAAGGTTGCATTGCCTTCATGAGGCTAGGGATGCCAATGTGACCTACTATCCCAATAAATCGAGTCAACCCTGCCCCATCCTGCATCCTAACCTTTTGTACATTAGAAGAAAATCATTCTTATAAGTGTAAGTTCGTACAAGATAGATCTTGATGTAGATTACGATTTGACAAACATTGTTCGTCCTATTGCGCTGAGGAATTAGAGGCCTAAGACATAAACTTTTTGAATAAAACTTGGGAATAAGTTGAAAATAAGAGATGAGCATCAAAAAAAAAAATTAGAGTCTTGGTCTTTAGTCAAATAAGGGACTTAATGTTTTATTTTGGTCAATTAAGGACTTGAGATTTTAAAAAGCCACAATCAAGTATTGAGATCATTGTTGATAAAAATTATACATTGAAAATGACAGCGGCATATGATCAAATAATCCATGTGAGCGCCACATTGAATTTCCAATCTAAATTCCACGGACGACGAGCTCCAAATCTAATTGGAGTTTTCTTAAACCTTAATTATCAAGTGATCAATTTGTTTTTTAAGTCCTCAATTGATCGATAATTAGAGGTGAGCTGTTTCAGAGCAGGGATGAGCAGTTCCAAGTTCCTTACTGGTTTCACTTGAAACCTGAAACCTACCCTCAGATATAGGTTCTTTATTTTTTGGAACCTGGAACCTATCGTCGAAACTTGGAACTTAGAACCTACCCTATCACAGGTTCTAAGATCGGTTCCAAAGTCCAACAGGTTCTTTTTTTTTTAATTTCATTTTTAGTTAAATAAAACGAAAATGAATGCAACAATATCAAACGAACTTATCATTTACCAAAGAGAATACAAAAGACTAGTTTTCCTAGCACTGCGGTTCAAATATATACAATTACAATGAAAAGTCATTGTGTGAATTGATATGCAAAATTCACGAGGGATTAACATGTCAATCAAGACAATATCCATATACAGGATCACAAACAAAATGGGAAGCAGGAAAAAGGAAAAAAAGATGAGCTTTTGGTCCTCGAACATTCATGAAAATTTATTCCAAATTCTGAACACCTAAAGTCAAAAGAAACAACAATCATAGTTGATAACTTAATAATAGTTTTAAATTTAAAATTAAAGTGTCGCATATCAATTATTTGCAACTGCAACTTTTTCTTTTCTCCTCCCACCATCCATTATCACTATGATTATAACTACGCAACCATCAAGCTTAAGAAGTTTCTTGAAAGAGTGAATGATGAAAATAATCGACCTCACTAAAGAAAAAAAATTGGCATTGATATATGATAATGAAAACCCAAACATAACAAGTTAAGCAAAGTAATAAGCATGCAAATGGTGGGTACTCCAAAACCATAATAAATCAAAGGTCTTAACAAACCTTAGGAAATGTTCTACGTGACAAGTTAAGCAAAGAAATGAGCATGTGGACGGAGATGAGAACTTGAGAGTTAAGAAGCGAGAAGTGAGGAGTAGTAAGAAAATTAGGGATTTTAAATTTAGCGTTCCTGGTTCCTATAGGAATCGGGAACCAAACCGGAACCGACAGTTTCTAAAAAAATGGAATCAAGAATCGGAACCTCCCTCCCTAGAACCGGGAATCGGAGCATGGTTCGGTTCTCCGGTTCCCGGTTCTACCCTAGACTCGTGCTTAGCCCTATTCCAGAGTCAATTTAGATTCCACCTACGACCTAGAATTTACTCTATTGGAACTGGTTTCTCGATTTTTGAAATTTGAAATCTATCTTTCATATCCTAAAATCTGGAACATGGAATTTACCCAGTTAATCGGTTCTAGGGTTTACCCAAGAACCAACCAACTTCCTTTTCTTCTGATAATTTTTTCTTCCAGTTTTTGTAAGTGAATGCAACAACAAAAATAACCATTTGTCAATAATAACAATCCATAAAAAAAATGAACACGTAATATAAAAAAAATAATAAAAAGTTCAAAAAACGTAACATAAAAGCTCAAATTACGAAACTTCAATCCTCAATCATCAATGAAAATTTGCTCCAAAGTCTAACCACACAAATAGTTAATAACTTAATAATAGCTCTAAATTAAAATCAATATTAATTAATCTAAAATAATTATTAAAAAACTTCATCATATATATTTATTCCACTTCGTCAGTTACCTGTTTCCGATTTGGTTCCCGCTGTTTCCGATTCGGGTCTTACCTATGAACCGGGAATCAAACCATACAGTACCGGTTCCACTCTTTTGGAATTAGTAACCACGGGAACTTGGAACCGGCTGGTTTCCATGGCCGGTTCGGTTCGGCTACCGGTTCAACCCTGAGTAATGCTCACCCCAACAGGTGGACTCGAATGTTCTGGTAACGAGACATTAGCCAAGTGGGCCAATGGTCGGGGACAGCACCCATTTTTTGTGGCCACCGTTCGGTGATCCCTCATTTGCGGTTTTGGAGAAACCGCGGGAAAAAATCTCGCTGTGTCTTCCTCTCCAATGGCAGCGATTCTGTCTTTCGCTCCCAGCACTCCCCACCCCAACTCCCGCCATAAACTTGCCTCTCCGGCCCCGGCGAACCACCCCAAGATCGACAGGCTGCGCTGCTTCGGAGAGAACCCGGCCCGCAATTCGTCCGCCGAAGCGAAGCCCGAGCCAGAGAACGCGCTGCTCAAGGCGGCCTGGTACGGCTCCGAGCTCCTCGGCATCGCCGCCTCGTTCTTCCGGTCGCCGGCGAGCGCCGAAGCTCCGGCGAGGGACCTCGAGCTCCCCCGGGATGGATCGGGAGCTTTTGATCGGGGCGTGGTGGTTGAGACCATCAAGGAGGACTACCAGAGGTCCTACTTCGTCACGGGTGCGTCATTCCTCTCCTGCCTCTTCATAGATGGTTTGGCCATATTGTTCGCTTTCAGAACGATAGCAAATGTCTACCGAATTTTGCTTGCGATGAATCGTGCCCGCAAGTAGTCACTTGAGCATTTCTTTAGAACGACACGAATCGACGGCGATTGTCTCCATTTAGCATGTTAAATAGAGCGTCCGTCCTGCTATTTGGCAACGACTGAAGTGGGCTTGTAGGCTTGAGTGGTCTCAGGATATGGAATTGGCAAAGAAAATATCTGCGATTTGTTTGTTCTTCATGGCAAACTTCCAGTGGCAATGCACATATCCTAATGCCTCTGAAGGAAGAAGTAGTTTGTAAAACCTGCTCAGGTCTAACTTCTAAGTCTATAATTTGGTGATCGGAGAACTGGGTTCACCCTTTGGACACTGCGCACGCTTATGAACCTCGCTGATGTGTGCTTTAGACTCATTGGGTGTGTGAATTTATGCTTCTCTTTCCATTCCGTTAGAACTAACAGGAAATGTGATGGAGGGTTTGTTTTTCTTCTATGTTTTTGTCGACTCTAATGATTTTCTTGCTATTTTCTTTCGCGAGTTAATTTCCAGAAGACTGAGATAGTCCTCTATTACTGGTGTTTAATCTCGCTGCATGCTTTATAGCCACGAGTGCGAATTTTCACAAGACCCCTCGTTACCTAATCTTCAGTTTTGAAGCGCAACCGAATGGATATTACCCACTGAAGCCCTGGTAACAGGAAAGATAATAAGAATTTCTATCAGTTCATCCCTAGACATGTGCAGCTGCTCGTGTCCGATATAGCTGCAGAGATGTCATGCGTACAGAATAGCGGACGTACTTATATCAGCGATACGACTACGCTTGTTAAACCTGATTGTAATGCGGGAAACAGGTGAGGTGTCGATCATATGAGAAAAGTAGGATTCAGAACGGTATAGCAGCGTGTTTCAAATTCCAGTGTTTCTGGTGGATTTATTGTCTTTAAATTCAAATTCTCAAACAATCTTTTTTACATTCTATTTCTGCATAATTCAAGATTCTTTGGTCGTGCTTACATGCCTTCTGCATTGATTAGGAAACCTCACACTCCATGTTTATGAAGAGGATTGTGAATTTGCTGACCCAGCCGGTTCCTTTAGAGGGCTTCGTCGCTTCAAAAGGAATTGTACCAATTTTGGTTCACTTATTGAGAAATCAAATATGAAGCTCATGAAGTGGGAAGATTTCGAGGTCGGCTTTCTGACATGATTAATCACCCTTCAGCTACCAGCCATGTCATCCTGATTATAGTGATTCCTAAAATTTCTGAGCTTACATCTTCGTAAGCATCTTGTTCTTCGTCCTTTCTAGAAGTTCGAATGATAACTTTGTTTGTATTTGGTGATCCCAGAACAAGGGAGTTGGACACTGGCGCTTTAGTTGCATCTTGTCCTTCCCTTGGAGGCCCATTCTCTCCGGTACATACTGATTCATGTTATGCAGGAATGAAATATTTACTACCTGCATTCAGTTTTTTTGATACTCTTGTGAATGTATTATATTGCAGCAACTGGATACACAGAATACTTTTACGATGCGCAGTCTGGAAAAGTATGCAGGTAACATTGTATGGGGAGAATTACTCTTTTTCATTGGACCCGCTTCCTGTTTTTACCAACTTCTTAACATGCAACTTTTATCAGACATGTGGAGCATTGGAAGGTTCCCAAAATGGTGCTATTGAAGCAAATTATAAAGCCTAGCCGGTGGGCATGGGAAAAGAAATCGGGCGGGTGAAGGAATTGATTGCAGATTCACTTTGGTAGAAGAAGCTATATAATGGAATTGAGAAACTGTAGCAAGGGAAAAAGTTGGCAGAATGAAGGAGATCAGGCTATCCAAATTGATCTCTCATTGTCACAAAACTTGGGTTTTTCAAATCCATAAGATTATTGAGTGGCTGTATATAGTGTATACAATCAAAAACTTCTTCAATTTGATTCGGTTGTCGTAACGTTATAAGCTTGTTAGGCCCATAGATTGTTTTCAGGATTTGATCTCTTCCCTCACAATGCATATTGCTCCCATTATACTCGTGTAGAATGATGTAAACTGGTATTCTGTAGTTTATAGGAGTGCAGTGGTTTAAACCTGCAATTGCCATGCAAAAACTATTCTCAAGGAAGTCAAGTTCTCAAATTCTGGTCTTTTATGGGCTTCCGTGCATGCGCATGTGACTGAGATTTCTCAACACCTCTGGAGGTTGGTATCTTCAAGAAACCAACTATCCTCGTGTTCACTCGAATGTACCAAATAAGACAGTTCCCTTCACTCGTTGTATCTCGTTGATCTCAACCCTTGATGGCCAATCTTATTCTTTCGATCTCTGGCTATCTACCCGTTCGAAATGTCGGAAATGGGAAGTCTCAAGGGGTGTAGTGTATTCGAATGGATTCGCATCCTGGCCAGACACACTCGCAACAAAGGCACGCAGCAACTCTACTATGGTTGGAACTTGGTACAAGTCACTAATACCTTTTCGGTTTCGTGCTAGGGCGCATCTCTTGTACCTCTTATCAATCCCCACCACATTAAATATAACGCGTCACTTGAGACATAAGTTTAAGCTACCGAGGAAAAGCCTCTGGCCATCCAATTGGCCGCCCCAATTGAATGGTTCGTCCCCCTACCTACTTATCAACTCCTCGGGGCTCATCTAGTGATTGGATATTATTGCATCCATCATGCCTCGTTGACTTTCAAAACATCCTAGCAAATGAGCAAACGAGGGGACGTGTGCTGGATGTGATCTAGCAATCAAAATACCAAAGCAAAACGGAGTACTTAATATGAAAACAACGACCTCGATCATTCAACAAAGTAATGAGTGGTCGGGATACAAACTCCGTCACTTTGAAAGATTTCTAAGGATGTGTTCCGACACGGCCCGTACGTCCCGGCCTATTAACCAATGACTTGCATTTTCTAATTTCTTTTTTATTTTTTTCGAGTTAGATCTACCGCTTATATGATGCATAATTAAAGAAGACACCCACATTTACGCCCAGAAATCAAAGTAAAAAAACCAACAATAAAGAAAGGGGAAGTCAATTTTGGGTCACGGGGTGTGAACCACGCCTTTTCCCGTTCAAAAGGTCGGACACGTGCTCCTCCCTTTCCCCACTCAATCGCGTAAATTCGAATAATTTAGCGAAAATTGGATCGAAGAAAGAAAACCCCAAAAAAATAAAAAAATAAAAAAAAAACAAAGAAAAAAAGACGAAGAAATGTCAAAACGTAGACACTTTTTACACCTACCGACACGGACTCTCGTCTTCTCCCCCCCCCCCCCCCGCTACCTTCCGTCTTTCTCTTCAGCTCGCTCGCCTTCCGTTTCGAAGCTCCACCACCTACTCCCGGAAGGAAGAAGATCCGCACCCCCCCCCTCCCGCCGCCGGAACCCGGGCTGATTCGGGTTGGGTCGGCCGGGAGCCCGGGGCCCCCCCTTTTCCTTCCGATGGAGTCGTCGAGCTCGGGAGCTGCTTCGGCGGAGCACGGCGTCCGCGGGATCCCCACCTACGGCGGGCGCTACGTGCAGTACAACGTGTACGGGAACCTCTTCGAGGTCTCGCGGAAGTACGTGCCCCCGATCCGCCCCATCGGCCGCGGCGCTTACGGGCTCGTCTGGTGAGCTGCTTCTCTCTTCCCGAGCTCGATTGATGGACTGGTCTCGCAGCTTTGATTTATCGGCTTTGAATTGATTGTCTTGCTTCGCGAAGTTGTGTTCGGTTTTTGGATTCTCTGAGTTGATCGTGCGAATTGCTGGAACTTCGAGCAACGACTAGCATGAATAATTTTCGAGCAGTTGTTTTGACTAATCTGGTTTGGAAGTTGATCTCGTGGATTACTTGGAAAGTAGCGACGATTTTTTTTGTGAACGACAAGAAATGAATGATCTCCCTTGACTTGAACTTTTCATTTCGGCGCGTATTGTAAATTATCCTAGCTCTGCTAATTTTGTTCTATCGAGAAGTTTCTGCTGCTAAAAGAAATTCCATCTGTTCTGCAAAGTTGTAGCTCAGATCACCGCTAAAAGAAGAGAAAAAGTTAAAATTGAGATGCAAGATGTGATTTGTGGAAGAATTGGCTTATTTGCTGATGAACGGAACTATTGTTTCGTTTCGATTCCTCTGTATTGACTTTAAAATCGTCATATACGCAAGATATGTGAATGCCTTTATGTCACTTTGACCAGCGCTGCCATGAATTCGGAGACAAATGAGGAGATTGCCATCAAGAAGATTGGCAATGCATTTGACAACAGAATAGATGCCAAGAGGACTTTACGAGAAATTAAGCTTTTATGTCATATGGATCATGAGAATGTAAGTATAAGATTCATTCTGATCTCTCCTCTCATCGATCTTATCATCCGGTTCCTCAATATGCGGAGACTATAAATAGGATGGAACTGTGTCACTTGTGACCGCGGAGGTGTATTTCAATTAGTTTAATCATCTGAAGTATGGTGTCCCCCCTTTCCAGAATTAAAAAAGGAAAGGAAATTATGTGTCACAGCTGGTGGATTGTTATTACAAGTCTAATTCCGGGGAAGATCATCACTAGAAAGTTTTTGATATTGTCGCTACTGATGGTAGAATCTTGTTTTGGCGACTTATTCATATGATCATCACTTCTGTCTGCTTTTATAGATTACGCACTTTGAGGAAGTCTGCACATCTTGCTCATATTTGTCTATGTATGTTGAGTGGTATCTGACTTTTTGGTTTGAGGGATTATGTCAATCTTGCTAGTCATAAATTGTAACAATGGCTAAACTAGATTGTTATGCTAGTTTAAATCTTTTTTTTTTAATGTGGAAGGAAATATGGAGCCTTATTTTTAAATGATAGTAATGGTATAAGGTTAGAGAACTTGGCAGCAGCTTAAATATTAGTTCTATTGCTGGCAAGTTCGCAGTATTTTGCTATGCTGAAGGTTATCAAGGATGTGCTTTATACTTACATGGCATACGTTCTCTGAGTGAAATTATACTATTGTCTGCTAATCCATTCTCTGGGACCTTCTCCGTTGGAAAATAACTTGGGAGTAGTTTTTAACTTGTGATTCTCTTTCCACAGGTTATTGGGCTTAAAGACATAATACGTCCACCAAGTAGGGAGAACTTTAACGATGTATACATTGTGTATGAATTGATGGACACTGATCTTCATCAAATCATCCGTTCCAATCAGCCATTGACTGACGATCACTGCAGGGTTAGAACTTTCTTTTCCTTTTCTACGGGGTCTTTTTTTATGAGATTGCAATCATTTTCCTTTTGTGGAGTTATTTACTTAGAAGCAAATTTTGGAGACTTCAACCAGCAGTACTAGAATTCAGCATGTGTTGGTTTGCTGGAAAAAGAGGAGATAGATAAGTCATTCCGTGATTAATTTGGTGCTTTCAATTGTTTTCTTTTCCTCCTTCCTATGTAAGAAACACGAAGGGTCCCTATGTTCTGAAAATTCTTTTTATCACTTGCTTTCTGGCATATTTAGTCCCCTCATAGAATTAATGCACTTGGTTTTCTTGTTGAATTCGAATGTAGCCTTGATTTATTTAGGGTGTGGACCTCATTGAGGTTGTAGAGTCAGTGTCCCTTTGCTCTTAATAACCACGGCTTTCTTTGAGAAATTCTAGAGTATAACTCATCTATGGTTGTGCAGTACTTCTTGTATCAGTTGCTTCGAGGTCTCAAATATGTGCATTCAGCAAATGTTCTGCATCGCGATCTGAAGCCGAGCAACTTATTTCTGAATGCGAATTGTGACCTTAAAATTGGGGACTTTGGGCTAGCTAGGACCACATCTGAAACGGATTTTATGACTGAGTATGTTGTTACTCGCTGGTATCGCGCACCAGAACTGCTCCTTAATTGTTCAGAGTACACTGCTGCCATTGATATTTGGTCTGTGGGTTGCATACTTGGTGAAATTATGACTAGGCAGCCCCTTTTCCCAGGCAAAGACTATGTCCATCAGCTGAGACTTATTACAGAGGTATGCTCGCTGGAACTTGCTTTCCTGGTGTTTAAGAAGCGAACCGTTGCTGTTTATCATGCTGTGAACAATGAACATCTCCTGGTTGGCTTCTCTAACAATTGGAAAGTGTCTTATTATGCATAATCGTAGGAGTGTTTCAAAATCAGAACGCAGTATCCTCTCATTCTCATAGCAAACACAACTGTTATCTAGGAAATGAAATGCCTTGATGATGCTTTTCCTCTAAAGATGCTCAATATGCATAGTTTACCGAGTTTCTGATAGGTGAAGAGTTGGAAAGGTTGCTAACTCGATTCTTATCCCCAGTAATAACTGATCAGTGAGTTCAGCAACTAAGTCTCGTTCATGCAAATCGACTTAAATCTGATGCTAGTTTATTGTTTAGAAATTAAAACTGCTATTTGCAAACTTCGAATGCATTATAGAGAGACAGTATGATTCTAAGCTATAAGGCTGAGATATTCTCATATACATTGATGATTCATGTAGAATTCGAGTTCCTGGATTGATCATTCCACCAAAAACCAATAATGCTTAACTACTGAGCATGGGCTTATTGATTTGAATGAGAAGGATTAATACAGATCTTCTCTCAAAGATGTTGGCGTTGCTCCTATTTTAGGGCTTATAATCTTAAATTTTCTCCACTTGTTCTTAATGATTGACAAGGCAGCTGTTGAGTTCATAATTAGAGGAAGTATTCATTCTGTTTGTACTATCGAGAATGTGTGCAGAGGAGCACAATTGCATGGTTTGCTTTGTTTAGTATTGAAGTTGCATACAAAACATAATGTCTAATTTCCTTTTGACAGCATCACTGACAAGAGTTTTGCATACTGGGAGGATGTGTTGAACATCATCCTTTATCATTGAACATAAGATAAGCTTAGAATTTGACAAGTCATGCATGTGAAAAGCTTATAGGATCTCCTGATGACTCCAGCCTTGGGTTTTTAAGAAGTGATAATGCACGAAGATATGTAAGACAGCTTCCACAGTACCCAAGGCAGCAATTTTCTCGAAGATTTCAGAGTATGTCTCCAGGTGCTGCTGATCTCCTGGAAAGGATGCTCGTCTTTGATCCCATCAGGCGAATAACAGGTACATCGGATGCTGATATATCTTTTGCATCCGGTTTGTTGCACAATTAGGCTATATGTGTTCCATTGTTATGGGTAGAAAGGTCAGAAATTTTTGAAAATAGAAAGGGGCACATTATAATGGCAGGAATTAATGTCCTAAACTTATCAAAATAGATAATATAGTAAGTGCGTGCCTGTAGATTAAAAAATAAGAATACATTAATCATGGGTTAAATGAACTTTTAGCTTGAAGTTCTGAACTCCTTATACAGAAAGTAATGTTTATTGTTTGCTTTCTATGCAAATGCTAGCATATCTTAATAATGTCCGTGTATATTCATTTGCAGTTGAAGAGGCTCTGTGCCACCCATATTTGGCCCCTCTACATGATATAAATGAGGAACCAGTTTGCCCGACTCCCTTCATTTATGACTTCGAGCAACCTTCATTTACCGAAGAAAACATTAAGGAGCTCATCTGGAGGGAGTCTGTAAGGTTCAATCCGGATCCTATGCATTAGGGATTTGCGACAGGTTGTCGCTCTGTTTAGTAATGTTCTACGCATAACTGGTTGGATGTTTCATTCAAAAATGAAACAAGCGTGCTGTAGATAGCGAATTTAGGTTTGAAGTTTTCTAGATAGCTGGACAAAAGTTCTTTGAGCTTTTATTGGACGGCTATGTATGCTTGTACTGTTCAACTGGTTCAATGGAGCCAATGAGAAAAGGTCTTCACTCTTGAGGCTTCTTTTGGCTGTATAGAGCTGTAACACCAAGAAACTCCCCGTTGTTCGTTGTGCTAATGCATATTCTCACGGTTTGAAGCCACAACTTTGCTTGCCTGGTACTTTTTTCGCTATTTCTGCTCCTAAACGTCCAAGAAACTCTGCTTTTCTGTAGTCTGCTTAGGTTTAGCAGAATGATGCAATTGTCGTGTTGTCTGATGCGATGCAAAGTCGTAGGGGCAATTCATAGGATTCCTCTGTATTTAAATTTATAGAAGAGGTTGTCCCTGTTGGGCCCTCTAAAATCTTGATTGTAGTTTATAAAGATCCGATCCCTCTTAAAATGAGGGGCAACACATAGGATTCCCTCTTTCGTATGCATAATCATGAGCCGCAGATATTCTCATTCACTTTAAAAAGAGAAACTACTGACTAGCACCTTCTTGAGCATATTCAAAGTGAATACGCATCTACAAACTGAACTTAACCAATTACACGCACGTTCATGCCTCAAAGAGCCGATCATAGTTCATAACCATTTTCTCAGGTTCTCATTCAAACATAGAAAATGCATTTTCGCATTCAGCGATCTGGGCTTAGCAATTTACACCGAGTAGCCCTCCGGTTCGCTGCACAAGAAAATCATGCATGGTTCCCCCTGTAAATGCACTTTTTGAACTTCACTCCATCGATTGGGAGACTCGTCTCCGGAAAATGGCACGTCGTGGTTGCCTCCGGTAACATGCCACAAGGTTGAGGTGTGACCCCACTTGTGATCCCATGTATGTTGCTGCATGTCCACGGCTCCTCTTTGGACTTAGGGGCCATCGTGATGGTCGCATTAGATATGCAAATTCCGGTGAACGGGTCCCCCAGGATCCCCTTAAACTGAGCTGCCATAGTCACGTTCTCGGCCACAATATCCCGGTAATTGATCCCGGTGACCATGGGTCGGGCCTTTGGGTTGTAGTGCTTATCCGGGTGCGAACCATAATTGCCGTCCATCCAAAAGGCCCACTTCATGGTGTGCATTTTCATTCCCTTCGCATAAATATCCTTCACATATCCTCCCCTGCCCAAAGCAGTCTTGATCCTGATCCCGGACTCCGTGTTGATGGCCGTGATGTCTTCGGCTCGGACGTCTTCGATTCCGCCGGACATCTCACTCCCGAGAGCGATCATCGCACTGTACGGGGAAATGCATGTGAGCCGTCGGATCACAAGCTGTCTGGTCGGCATTCCGTACGAGATGCCATACTCATCCCAACCGCTCTTCACGGCCACGCAATCATCTCCAGAGACGATGTGGACGTCTTCAATTTTAGTATTAGTGCAGGAATCTGAACACACCATTAAAAACCATTGAAATTGGTTCTTGACAAAAAACATTAGCGAGCAAGTAGATGAACATGGACCGACCAACAATAGGAAAACTTATTAGCTGTCTCCCGAAACAGACCAGGTACCGACTTTTGACGGTATGCTAACACCAGTAATGACCTCAAACCATGGTATGGGACACATGGGTCCAGCAATAAATTTGAGTTTCCAACTCTTATCCTAGTGAATTTAATGGCTTGAAGTTCTAGCAGAGAGAGAAACATCACCTGGGTCAATCCCATCGGTGTTGGGAGATTTGATTGGAGCAAGGATCGTCACCCCTTGAATCACAATGTCGCTGCAACTCGAAATTAAAACGAAAACAAGCTCCATCACCAACGTTTTCTTGAAAATAAGAACAGCAAATGACCCCCCCCCCCCCCAAAAAAAAAGGCTTAGAGGACCATAATCGTTGGTGTTAACAAGAAGGAATGGGGAAATGACCTGCTGTAAACAGGATGGACAGTCCAAAATGGTGAGTTGAGCAGAGTCAAATTAGAGATCTGAATAGAGCGCGAGTGCATGATCTCGATCAGGTGAGGGCGGGTGTGCTTCAAGCTGCCCCTGTGGAACTTCGTCCACCAAACGCCACCCTGACCATCGATCTTTCCATTGTCCCCTGCACGAGACCGAAAATGCACAAACGGATCGGGTCAAAGTGCAACCTCCACACCTATCTTGTGCAACCCGAGCGTAGAAGTTCAAGTGATGCTTTAAAGATTGGTTTTTGAAGCTACCGGTGATGATCACGTCGGTGAGGTTGGTCCCGAATATGAAGCTCATGTACCTCCCTCCCGGCGCTTCCCTCCCATGGCCGTACGACGGCAAAGGATCGGACAGTGGCCAATCTCTTATGTCCTTCAAGCATTTGACGAAAAATGTATGTCAAAGAAAACCTCCGGACACAGTCCTCTTTTTACTTTCAAGAAACATGATCACATATATCGGAGCTAATCATTACCGCCCTGCGCATGCTATCCAAAAGTACTGCACCACTCCAAACAAATCACTTTTTTTTCCTTCGTTTAGCCAAAAATGAGAGGCAAGATGCCATTTTCTTCGGATGCTGTTCTGTTCTACTACTGTCTTGTTCCTCTCGATTACATAAAACAACATGAAATATGATACCGACAAAACAAAAAAAAGACAGTCCACCAGCAAACAAAACCATCTCCTTAGGTTTTGTGGGAACGAAGATGTACATACTAAACTGTACTAAAAAAGAAAGAAAGAGAGAGAGAGAGGGAGAGAGAGAGAAACCTGGGAAGCAAGAAGAACAGCCTGCTTATGCAAGTAGAGAGTGAAGTGGCTGGTCAAGTTGAAAGTCCCCGTCAACCACCTCCCGGCGGGGACGTAGAGCAGGCCACCGCCCACGGCCGAGTACCGGCTGAGATGGGCGATCGCCGCCGCGAACGCCCTGGTGTTCAGCGTCTTCCCGTCGCCGACCGCCCCGAACTCCGTCACCGAGGCACTGTGAGCCCTGCAGCTCATTGCGCTGTACTCGAAGGTGCTGAAGCTCTTCACGATCCTGCCCTCGGCTCCACCCAAAATCACCACGAATGCCACCACGAATGCCCAAACTGCTACTCTGTTAATCACCTGTGGCTGAAGAAAACCAAGAAAATGAAACCTTTCTCTCATTCTTTGATAATTATTTCTTTTTTGGGGGGTTGGGTTAGTGAACCCAGTGTGAAGAAACATCTTTTAAGAACATGATGAACTTGAAGAGACTGGAGTGCAGAAGAAAGCAAAGATTGAAGGTATATTATTGGAGTTAGAAGAGGATTTGCTGTTTTTCTTGTACCTGAGTTTTCACTGGAGGCTTTGCTTTGAGCTCCATCTCTGGGGAAAGTGTCAACAGGAGAGGTTTTCTGCAGAGAAAAAAGAGAGAATACTGATAGGGGCTCATTTCAAGCTCATTTATAAGCTTTTCGTGACTTCCTGGGGGTCTCTCTGTTTTCTTTCCTGTTTCCAAAATCATTTTATCAAAAGTAGTTTCACTGTGTTCGAAGCAATTTGATGCTTTTTTTGTATTTCTCAGGCGCTGTTGGGGGAACATAAGGACCTGGAAGTCAAGAAGCACCTTAATTTTCGGAGGTTTTTCTTGCGGAAACCTTGAAATTTGGAGTAAATCATGCTAAAATGTTGCATTAACTAGTGTGATAAAGATATGCCCTTCTTTAAAGTTGGAGTTTGGTCCAAGAATCAAATCATTTCAATGGTAACTTTCGTTGGTATAACCCCACTCAAAAGTAAGGTATATATCCGAGGAAGAGTTAGTGATTGTCTAATTTTAATTTGGTCTTTTTGATTTTCTTCCTTTTTACATTCACTTTAATTAATGTTAGAAAGGTAACAGTTTCATGCACGAAAGAGATAGAATCTTTAAAGAAATATAAGTATTAACATTTAAAATCATCTTGATTTATTTATTTTTGTATTTTCTATATTAAAGCATCCTTACACATCGACGAAAGATCATTCAAATGTAAGTTGATGCAAGGGCTTTGAAGATAAGAACCAGACAAGCGCCCTTTTAATCACTGGTCCCCTAATTGCTTTTGTCACAATCACAACAAGCCATGCTTGAGCTTGGTGCTTATTGCCAAGTTCCATATTTAGGCCACTGATTAAGAGTTGAGAGTGTTGGTAAAACTTTTTGGCACTAATGTGCTGAGGACTCGGTGAATTCCTATTACTTCAGGTTGGTGCGATGTTTAATGCCGCAACAGATTTTGGTCAAATAGCACTGTGAAATGTGAGTTAGGTTACTTAGACAGTATGGATCAGCAAATTCTTTTATGTTTAAGAAGTTAAAGAGAACCTCATTTATCTTAACGAGTGTCTTAAAACAACAAAAATGCTTATTTAAAGGGATATTATAATTTTCGATATACCACTTATATTATAAGATGCATAATAATTAAAATGAAAATCAAGATATCTTTTTATTAGGTATAATTAAAAAAATCCGTAACAAGACCTATCTACAAATTATGTCACTGTCAAAAAGACCTATCCACCTAGTCTACCTGCGCAGCTCCCCTATAGCAAAAGTTAGCCGCCTCTGTTTCGAGCACGATTAACGGCAATCAAGATGCAACCCCTTTTCCAATTCTTGACTATCTTGATGTTTATTCAAGGTTCTTAGAATGTCTATTGCTTTTGAAATCACAATCCATAAGGTATCACCTAAGTGATGCACTCACTTGCTGGACTGAGATTGCAGGCGATAATTCTGCTAGAGCAGTTAGTTTTGTCTGACCCATCATCACCCGCTACACTTTCTCTTAGGATTCCCCGTCTCGAAGCTACTACAATGCCTTCTACTGTTTCTAGCACAATTATTGGGCTAAACTTGGTCCTTGCCTTGTGGCTCCTAAAAAACAGGTCGAAATTGCAGGTTTTGGTGATTTGTACCCTCAGAAACAGGTCGTATAATACTTTCCTTACCTGATTTCAGGGTTCTTTCAGGCCAAGTTTTTTGGGCTATCCTTCGTCCTGGATGATTAACTCGACATAAAGCTGATTAGCTCGCTAAACACTCGAGACTAGTTCATGCACTTGAAAAGACAAATATGAAGCTTTCAAAGCTTATCAATAACAGTTGAGGAGACTCTTCTTTTTCACAGAGGAGAGTCATCGACGCCGTGATAACCGGAGGATGAAAATAAAGTGCAAAGTATATCCTCTTTCCTTTGTAACTCCCATGTGAGTTCACCAACTTTTGAGCTGAAATTTAACTTGAGGGGTACACTTTAGTCAAGGACAACTTCATAAATATTAAACGTGTTGTGAGGAAAAAACAAGGATGAAGTGGCTCCACAATCCTTTCGTAGCCCACGTCTAATTTCATGACGCATTGAACCCTTTCAACAAAAAAAGGTCAGTTGTCCAATGCAGAAAACCCAGCAGGCAGGACCTCCCTGCCCTGCTGAAAATGATTCTGACCATTCAATTTCTTCCTCGTCGAGGACATAAAATTCAACTGCAATTTCATTTCAATTAGAGATCATGCTATGCATTTTAGGATTAGTTTACGAAATTGGCATGTTTAGTGATGTGACAGATTCTGACTGATCAATGAACATCACCCATTTGCTTAAATTCTCATTTGCAAGTTTTTAGTATACTTAGTATTACTCTTCAGTTAATTTGCGAGTAAGTACGGTTTGAAAATGTCACTCGAGTCTCTCTCTCTCTCTCTCTCTCTCTCTCTCTCTCTCATGTTCACATGTTTTATTGGCAAAAAAAATGGAAAAAAGTGGTCTAGAGTGCTTATTGAGCTAGTTTCTTTATAGCCACTGTTGTGCAAGAAACTGACTTTCTACAAGTCTCACTTGGTTGTAACAGACACAAAAAACAAAGGGAGGAAATTCAGAGTGATGCATTTCTATTAGAAAAGTAGACATTGGTTTACATGAGTTTGTGAGAAATCAGAAGTAATTGATCCTGTAACTACATTGCTTCAGCTTTACTTCATCGATAGGCAGATTATCGGCGGGAAAATCGCAAGCCGAAATTTTCTCCGGCCCCTGGTCTGGCAACGAGTCGCACGGGGACGGTGTGACCCCACTCGTCATCCCTTGGACGTCCGTGCAAGTCCATGGGTACTTCTTGTGCTTGGGGGTCATGCCAAGCGTCACGTTTGCGATGCAAATTCCGGTGAACGTATCCCCCGGGATTCCATCGAATCTAGCAGCGACACTAACGTTTTCGGCCACCATGTCCCTATAGTTGATGTTCTGGATCACCGGGAGCGCTTTCGGATCGTAATGAGTGTCGGGATGCGATTTGTAATCGCCGTCCATTTTGAAAGCCCATTTCATGGTGTGCATAGTCATCCTTTTCACATAGATGTCCTTGACATAGGCTCCTCTTCCTATGGCGGTCTTGATCCTTATGCCCGATTCGGTGTTGATGGCGACAATGTCTTCGGCTCTGACGTCTCGGATTCCTCCAGACATTTCGCTGCCTAGGGCGATGGTGGCACTGTAGGGAGAAATGCACGTGAGCCGTCGGATCACGAGTTGCTGCGTCGGCATTCCGAAAGCAATGCCATATTCGTCCCATCCGCTCTTGACAGCCACACAATCGTCTCCTGAGACTATGTAGCAGTCTTCAATCCTCACATTTGTGCATGAATCTGGGCTTGCATAAGCAGGAGCATCATTTAGAAACTGCTAATTTGTTATTAAAGTTTGAATTTGAGGGCTTACAAATTGAACTCACAGTAATCTGACTAGCCAAGGGCGGAAAAAAAATTTGCTGCTGGTCCAGGAAAAAGAATGGACAAACCTGGATTGATCCCGTCGGTGTTCGGGGACTTGACCGGGGCAAGAATGGTGATGCCTTGCACAAGAATGTTACTGCAATAACCATGTATTGGTTAGTTTGTCACTTTCATTCATCCAAATTTAATTAGTGATTTGGTCAACTGGTTGGATTAAGAAGATAGATGATAGTGCTTGGGGAGTTTGTTATAAACCGTAATGGCTAGAGAAATGAACATGTAGACAAGAATTTCGATGCTAGAAGGCCAAAGATTGCAAAAAACTGGTATGATTGTACCTGCTATAGACAGGGTGAACATTCCAGGATGGGGAATTGAGGAGGGTCAGGTTCGAGATCTGGATGGTATCGGAGAACATGAACTCGATCAGGTAGGGGCGGGTGTATTTCAGCTTGCCGCCGTGGAACTTCTGCCACCAGAAGGCGCCTTGACCATCGATAGTCCCATTGTCCCCTGGTACAAAGAGACCGCGATGAGCGAATCGGGGGGTTGTACAAAGCGAATAGGAGCACGAAAATGAGGAAGTTAAAAGAGAAATCAAGCAAGCGGGATTTACCGGTGACGATAACATCAGTGAGATTGGTGCCGAAGATGAGGCTTTGATACCTCCCGGCAGCTGCGTCCCTTCCTCTGCCATAGGATGGCAATGGTGTGAGCGCAGGCCACTCCGTCATGTCCTACACACACCCCACAGCACAACACACTTTATAGTAAGAACAAGCACGGATCAAGCTCTACTTCAGCTAGTTTTTCGCTTGCTAACATAGCCCGAGAACTCGAGACTCTCGACACACTCGACTCGTTCACCGAGCAAATATGAGTAGTTCGTGCACCCTAATCGATTACCGGATCGCGGGTCTTAACGGCACACCTCTAAAGTTCACCCCAGTTGACTCTCCAACACGAACTCACCTCTACCGAAGTTAGAGGCTGTTCAGGCTCTTCCAAGGTCGTGGACTAATCGTACATGGACCATTGCTCACTCGCCGTCGCAGGTGGTGTCGAAATCGAACCGAGCTAAGCCGGACCGAGCAGACCTCAGTTGAATTTTTAAGTATGGTTCACTCAATTTTTTGACACGAATCCGTTTAAATGACCTATCCAGATCCTTGGGAAACGACCAACAGTTTTTGAGCAAAATCGGCCTAAAAAGATGGGACCACTAACAGACGGCCACCCAAGCAAAATAAATAAATATATATATATAGATAGATAGATAAATAAACTTTTTTTGGCCCAAAAAAAAAACAATATTGTTAAAGAAAACCAACAAATCCAACAAATTTGATTTTTACGTAAATAAAATAAGAAAAAAACTTTGAAAGCACTCCAAGCGAGCGAAGGAAAAACAAAAAGGAAATTGTTACTCTTAATTATTTTTATGGAAGAATAAGAATAACCAACCTGGGAAGCAAGGAGAACGGCGTCGCGGTGGAGGTAGAGCGTGAAGTGGCTGACGAGGCTGAAGCTCCCCGTCAGCCACTTCCCCGCCGGGACGTACAGCTGCACGCCGCCGTCGGACGCGAACTGGCTCAGCTGATCGACGGCGGCCTTGAAGGCCTTGGTGTTGGACGTCTGGCCGTCGCCGACGGCCCCGAAATCGGTCAGCGACGCGCTGTGCGCTCGGCAGCTCATCGCCGGGTACTCCAGCGCGTCCAGCCTCCTCACCTTCCTCCCCTCCGCCCCTCCATAAGCCGAAAACAACACGAACGCCACCGCGAGAAGCGACGTTATCTTCATCATCCTCTGCAAAGTAAGAACCCAAGATGGCGCAGGCATTAAGGAAAATAAAATGTTTTACTCCTTTGAAAGGTGCAGAACGTGGGAAGAAGAAAAAACGAAGAAAAGGGAGAGAAGTGACGATGAGGGTAAGGGGGAACTCACGGGCGAGTTCGATGGTTGTGGCAGGGCGAGGCAGTTTGCAGTTTGGAGTGTTTTGTGCAGAGTGGAAGGGACAGATGGGGAGTATTTATAGGCAGGAAAGGGAAGTGGGTTTGTTGGGTTATGCTCCGTTTTTCTTTTCGTTTTTCAAGTATTGTTGTTTGTCTCTTTGAAACGAAGGAACGCTTGTCATGGTCGTGCCACATTTTGAAAAAATAACCCATTTGCTTTCCGTGACCTGAGAAAAATTTGAGAGAAAGAAGGGATGATTGATAGAAAAGCTGAGAAAATATTGGTAATATATCCAGCAGCAACTGTAATGGAAGTGCTGAAGGTCATGGAGTGGCCATTATCCTAGGTAGCTGCTGACATGTTACGCATTGGGAAAAGCACGTACGAGCCTGCTCTATGGCTATTCCTTCTCCTCCGCCTTGTCTCTGTCTTCGTCACAGTCACATCCACGGCCTCGATTGGTCACGTGATCACCATTCCCTTAGTCATCTCGTGCTAGCTTCAAATCACCATGACGCAAGAATCTTGCTAAACTGGGGTTTTCGCTTCAGAGGAACGTGATTCAGATGCCCCGAGTAATTAATTAGCACTATTGACTATGTTAGCCATGAATTAAATGTCCTCTCAGTAGTTATAGCTATGCAAAGCGGGGCAAGTACGGGCCTCATTCCGGATGTTAGGCCGTGTAAAGGGTCGATGGAAATAAGATACAATATCCAAGCATCATCAGATGGTCCGGTGAACAAGCACGATGGCTCTAAAATATTCATCTGTCGAGCATGGAGAATCGAACTGTGAGCATGTGACACGGGCTCGGGCGATTTTGCATTTGGACCATCTAGTGTTGGGAGAGACAGAGAGGAGGGTCCCGCTAGCTAAGGTTCACTTTCAGAATTATTTTTTGTAAACCGATCTCGTGAAGCCTCGCTTTTGAGCTCCCCCCATTGCAGTCCCACTTGACGCCGACCCACTTCTTCACGGGCGGTGCTGCCTCTATGATTGCCCCCTTGAGGGGTCCATTCTTCTCTTCCCATTCTCTAGCCCTCCCATGGCCGATAAAACAAGGCTCAGGCAACCACCAATTGGATTATAGTATTTCTCGGATGTTCCGATTCCTTTCTCTTCCTATTATTCTTTCTATTTCGATGCAAATGAAGGTGAATGTCTTCTCTGTTGAGATACATGTGAGAATTGTGTTAGAGATATTCCATATCGAAGAACTGATGTGGCATATAATAGTTAATATATCCTAATTAAACTTTGAAGTGAAGGTGAATTCAAAGTGAGTCCGTGCTCGGATCTGAGCTCTCTCTTGGTGATCTTCCTAAACGGGAAAGGAATGAATCTAGTAACCAACTCGGTTTCTGGGCATTCTTGGAGATTCAAGTTTGAGATATCTTGATGCAGAACGATACTACTCCCTAACACTGAACTTTCACGTGAATGTGCTTTTGATGAGTGAATGTGAATCCAACTAAATATGTTGATGGGTTTGGATTTGGACTCCCTCTTGGTGATCTCCTCAAAAGTAGTTTCGCGCCGCACAATCCTCGAGCTAGGACCATTGGCTGAACCATCACGATCGGTGCATACCCTCGTTTGCTCGAGGATGGGTCCTTTGAAAGACGTCATGATACGATGGATATGCATGCGAATGCGAGGAATGCGTACTATGTCGGGCCGCTACTCGTGCCGACTTCACCCGGTGGGGGTTCATGTGGGGTCGCATCGGTCATTTTTTGAGGTCCATATAGCCTTTGTTTCCTCTCAACTCGATGACCTCCCTCGTTAGATTGTGCGAGACTCTTTACAATGTTGGGAAATCTTGCCTTGGAGTGGACTTTTGTTTTACACGTAAGGTGCGCTTCACATGCATAGTAACGAGTCTTTTTCGAGAGGAATATTTCTCTTCTCTGTGGGTGGAGAGACATTCTTATGGAGCAAATACCACTAGTTGATTGCCGACCCATTAGCGGAGTAGGTGCTGGACGATGCTATTGGCTTTTTCGTCACTAACCCCTCTCACGCCGAAAAAGATACAAACCCCTATCGTCCATTGGCATACTTATGTGATGCTACTGACGAATTTAGGAACCAGAAACAAAGTTGGACCGAAGAATTAAGTCGAGAACGAGGAATCAGCGAGCTACTTGCAGATTTGTTATGTCGTATGGTTCTAATTCTAGATAATGATATGGCCCCTTACATACACATCACTTCTAGTTCAGTCGCTTCAATACACATGGATCCCTTTCCCAACTTTGCGAAATCGCATCTAATTCAGGAGTCGCGTCATAGAGGCAAATTGGCTCAGTCAGATCAGATCGGCAAATATCATCATGCGAAAAGGCAGTTCCATCTTAGAAATAGGAAAGTAGAGCACAGTATTGGTAGTAGAGCATGGAGCATCACCATTTAGTGATATCACTAGAGTAAATACTTAACACGTGGGCATGATTAAAGCACTGCAGACGGTACCAGAACGATATCAACATTCTCCAGTTATGTCTATTCAGAAGTATGTTATCGTCCATCATCAATCAATCAAAGATTCCACAATCAAGCAGCGAGATTTTACGACATATCCTGCCATTCATACCGGGCCGAAGGGCCCCGAGCGTTGAATCGAAAGGACGAGCAATGGTCAGCCCAGATTTGAGTCTGCGTCGGCCTTATTTTGGGTCTCTCTACGTGAAGTTTCTGTCCCTGTGCGAATTGTCTCTTTCGTGTTAGAATTTGTGCTTTAAGCTTTGGTCTCAGAGATTAAAGAACGGCCTCGGACCAGTTTTGTTGTATTCACCCTTCGTTGTATACATATTTTTGTTAGTTCCAAGGGGATAAAGGAAGGAGTTGACATGGGTCGGGGACAATGCTCTTAAGAATTGTGAAATCTACAAAGATACGATGCAACTTTGTTTTCTTGCTTTTGCCATCATCTCTGCGTGAGTCCATTCCTTTGACAAGGTTGTTGACCATGCAAGAAAAAAAAAATCATACACGAATTGGGTCTAAATCGACCTTGGCTAATGTGACAAACAGGCGATTGGGAAGGCAAACCATGAGAGGCTCGTTCTCTGGTTAGAGCTCGATCGCAAAGTGATCATAATTCCAAAAGGCAAGTTTTGCATATGGAATGGAAATGGATTCGAGTGACAGAAAGGCGGTCAGCTCGTCAGAGTAAAGTGCTCGGAATTAAAGGAAATTACAGAAACGAGGCTTGAAATTGAAGGAGTCGGAAGAGCAGCGCTTGAAACTACAAGAAATTAAAGGACAAGTATATCGAAAGTAGAAGAAATCGAAAATGCGAGCAAAGGAAATGAACTTCGCTGGAATTAGCTCAGTTAGATCGAGCTGCTCCTACTCTTACTCGGATCGAAGACCAGCTAATACACATATCAAGTCGAAATTAGTTTGATGACCTTTAGATCGAGGTTGAACTCGATACACCTTAACCCCCAATATATCCCGGATTGAGACCAACTATTACAGATAGCAAGTCAAAATTAGGCCGAACGAGCTCTAGATGGAGATTGAACTTGATATAACTTGACTCTTGCATTCTATCCTCCTTTTCTTATCCATACCTTAGCTTCAACTTAATCCTAGTACATTTGGGCCGTACATCTACACCACCAACACTTCTTTACGTAATTCATGCCATAAAAGGTCAAATTAATTTAGCCAATGAATTCTCAGGTAATGGTTATCGCGTTTTTTAAGTATGGGGTCCAATGACACAAACATATGCATTCTCTGTTCTACCTAATTACTTTAAACTAGGGAAGTGGATTCTTTAGGATCAATTCAACGTGTTCTCAAATATAGAACGAAACCAAGTAATAAAGTATTCATCAACAACGATTAGAAATATGGCATTCTGTCTTAATTGGATTATCTATGGAGAAAATATGATATGATGGGTGAAATTTGCCCATCACCAACTCATTCCATTAGATCAGATGAAGACCGTCCTCCTTGTTCAACTAAAGGACCAAGAAACATTGCCCTCCACAGCTGGCTTCCGCGAAACATAAGTTCTACCGACATTTGACTGGGGACTATGATCGATTCTTTCAACTGCATCGTCCTTAAATAATGAAAATTTATAAAACACTTTGGCCACTTAATATGTGAAGCTGAGTTTAGCGTGTATCTTGTTGGGCAAGTTCAAGTTGATAATCACACATCTTTACTTTAAAAAAAAAAATCAATGACACGGATCATCGTTTTATGCAAGCGATACTTATCAAGACACGATTAAAAAAGGAAATAGCAAATCCTTATCTGTGATACCTATTCAAGAAATCTTGTTTTGTTTTTTTTTTCCACAAATTGATGGGCTCGATGAAACCATAAACTTTGTCGTCACCAACGATATAAACTAGCACGAGACACACGCCAACTTTTAGCGGATATTGCTTGCTAAAAGAGTGAAAGCAGGCACGATGTTTTTCAGAAACTCCTCAAATGAGAATGAGTCCAAACTCAATACATAGGCCCCGTTTGGTTCAGCATTTTCAAGGGGCTTTCGGCCGAAAGCCAGCATTGGGAATGCTGAACCTAATTTTTTTCTTCCCAAACTATCCTGACTTATTCTTTAATATTCCGGTTTTGACCTTATTGTTACTGTTTATCTTCTTCGCGAAAGGGCAGCCGACGACACTGGATCTGATTGGCGAAGGGCCAACGAGGGGCCGGCGAGGTCACCCGACCTAGGCGACGACCGCCTGGGGTCATGTGACCGCCTAGACACTGTTGGCCTAGGTCGCGCGACCCCAAGCGACCGTCGGCCTAGGTTGAGCGACAACGACCTAGGTCAAGTGACCCCAGGCAACGATTGCCTGAGGTCACTCGACCCAGGCTGACGGCCGCCTGGGGTCACGTGACCCAGGCTGCCGCCGCCAGATCTGGCTCGCCGGTGGTCGACCGACCTTGGGCGATGGCCGCCGGCTCCGGCGAAGGGTAACTTTTTTTATTTTAAAATAAACAATGGTCCTAGACCCCTTTGCAAAAAAAAAAAGTCAAACGTTACTTGGGCTAAAGTAATTTCACAAAGAATTTTTTACTAAACATTATTTACATTTCCCCAATGGGCTTTAACTTAAAGATATTTACATTCCTCCACGACACATTTGTAAAGTTAAACCAAACAGACCCAGAGTGTGGTCAGCTTTGCTTCACTTTAAAAAACCCACCAAATCATTTTCTCATCGAATATAGCCACACATCAAAAGCAAACAACAACAACAGGAAGGAAAAAGCTGGCGACCGCCCGGTGCAGATGAATTCGATGGAAGAAGTCAATTTGAATTTAAGTCCATCGGATGGAATAATCTCAAGACATAATCAGGTGCGCATTGAAAAAATTCAGAATGGTTAGGCGAGAGAGAGAAGGGATCTTATATATATGCGGGTGCTGAGTTGAGTTCTGCTGCTATTACTTCCTTGTAGCCAAGCCAAAACCCACATGAGTCCATGGAAGAAACCTCAAAGGTCGCAGATTCATGGGGCCAGCAGTACAACATGAAGAGCTCTCACCCTTACTCTCTCCCAAAGCTCATCACCTTCTTCTTCGCCTTCTTCTCTCTCTCTTACTTCCTCTACTCCCTCCAATTCCTCTACTCTCCTCACCCCTCCTGTGACACTTATCATATTGATGATTTCAATCACCACCACCAACAAGCAGAAGCACTCTCTCCACCGCCGACCGAAACGGCCCTCCGCCACATCGTTTTCGGCATAGCCTCCTCGGCCAAACTATGGCACCACCGCAAGGACTACCTCAAGATCTGGTGGCAGCCGGACCGAATGCGCGGCGTTGTGTGGCTCGACAAGCCGCTGCCCCCACACGAGGACGCAGAAGGCGAGGACGACTCAACCCTCTTGCCTCCTGTGAAGATCTCGAGCGACACGTCGGGGTTCAAGTACAAGAACCCCAAGGGCGACCGCTCCGCCGTGCGCATCTCCAGGATAGTCTCCGAGACCTTCCGGCAGCTGGACGGCGAAGAGGCGAGGTGGCTCGTGATGGGGGACGACGACACCGTCTTCGTGGCGGAGAACCTCGTGAGGGTGCTGTCCAAATACGATCATAATCAGTATTATTACATCGGGAGCTGGTCGGAGAGCCACCTGCAGAACATACACTTCTCGTACAACATGGGGTACGGCGGCGGCGGGTTTGCCATCAGCTACACGCTGGCCAGAGCACTCGATAGGATGCAGGACCGGTGCCTCTGGCGGTACCCAGGCCTTTACGGGTCCGACGACCGGGTTCAGGCTTGCATGGCCGAGCTCGGCGTCCCTCTCACCCGAGAACCGGGTTTTCACCAGGTCAGTCTTCAACTAACTTTCATCAAATTGATTTCTTTAGTGTGAGGAATACATCTGGAAAGCTTAACTCATTTCAAACAAAGCAAAGTGTGATGCATTGCGAAAAGCTCTATTTCATTGGATCTAACCAGAAGAATCAGGGAAACGCATTCTCATTTTGTGCGGTCACATCAGATAAAGAGCTTCTGAGATAAGTCTGTGATCCGACGTTTTAGCTAAGGACCTCTTTATCAACAAAGCACCCGATTTGCGATGAAAGGCTCCTTTCCCCTTTATTTCTTGCTTTTTCTTTAATGGAGTGAAGGGCTTTTTGTCATGGTCTCCATAACTGCTCTCTCAGAATTTCCGAGAATTTAGCCAAGTCTGTCGTCAAGATGAACACGACCTCGTTTAGGGGGACTGCGTGAAATCCAGACGTGGAAATTATTCGATAGGCTAGCTGTGCCACTGTTAATAGAGAGCTTTTAAACACTGTAGACCCTAAATTTCCGGCCTAGATGGATGTTTTGGACTTTGGACGATCCGAAGATACCATCTCGTTATGATACACGACGCAACAATAGTTAGAAATGCGACCATTTATTGGGGAAGAAACTCGAAAATGTCATTCCCGGTGAAAAGGGACTATATGTTTTTACCATTTCAATACATCAAAAGGGCGACCTCTGTTCGCTCTTATTGTTGTTGGACCTGTTCAGTCATGGGGGTAGCTCCGCACACTCATGGAAACTCTCTTGTTTCATTAAATGTCGAATCCACCCATTGAACGAGATTCGGCGAAGTGGTTCCAACGACGTTAATCAACACATGCACTCATTGCCGTCCAAAGTGGGACAGCACGACCAGATGAAAAGAGAGGAAATTTAGGGCAAGTTCCGGCGACTCATTTGTGCATCATCCACTTGGCTAATCTCCATAGGTCTAGCCTTTTCTTGTGCACTCTAAAAGCTAGACACCTAGTCCAACAGGTGCGGCTCCTCTAATGGAGGTTGATGTTGAAAATTGATGAATGGGTGTTGCTGTTGATAATGGCTCGGTCCAAGAGAGGGCTGTGCTATGGGCATAGCGTGTCAATGGATGGTTGAGCCTGAGAGGGAGCCTCTCTCCTAATACCAAGCAATACCTAACCGAGAAACTGGTTTGAATTGTTCATCCATTTTCCTTGTCTAGTCAGTTGCTTCCACTACATGGAGATGTTGAATCTCACAACAGTCGACTCCAAATTCAGCAGCTGAGATTTCTTCCAATTCCAAAATTGAACTTTATAGATCTCATTTGGAGAACTGCACAGCTAAAAGAGAATATTTAGCTCCCGCGATTCTTCTTTTCCTTGTTTTCACGTTGTGAAAGTCTACAATTTTAATAGGGTTACTGCACTTTGATCTTAATTAGTCATTTTTTAGCTTCCTTTGCCTAAGATTCCTTTTCTTGTTCAATGGGTCGATTTCAGTTCGACGTGTACGGGAACGTGTTTGGGCTCCTAGCTGCTCACCCAATCACGCCATTGATCTCGCTCCACCACTTAGACTTGGTCGAGCCCATTTTCCCCAAACTGACCCAATTCCAAGCCCTGCAAAGGCTACGCACTCCGCTCAAGCTGGACTCCGCTGCGCTCATGCAGCAGTCCATTTGCTACGACCAGACCCGGAGCTGGACTGTGTCCGTCTCCTGGGGCTACGCGGTCCAGATACACCGGGGCATCTACCTGCCCCGGGACATGGAGACGCCCTCAAGAACGTTCCTCCATTGGTACAAGAGAGCCGACCCCGCCGGATTCGAGCTCAATACCCGGCCCTTGAGCAAGAACCCGTGCGAGAAGCCCTTCATCTACTTCCTCTCGCATGCAGCCCGCGATGTGAGGACAAACGCGACGGTCAGTGAGTATGTCCAGCATGGGGTGCCGAGCCTGGATTGCAAGTGGAAGATCGCGGACCCATCGAGGATTCGCAGAGTGGAGGTCCACAAGAAGCCCAACCCGCATTTATGGGACAAGGTAACAATCAGCAAATACAACCTTGCATGCATGTGCAGAGGCTCAACTGCTAATCTATACAATGTGGTTTGTGCGTATGTTGTGCAGGCTCCTAGAAGAAATTGCTGCAGGGTGTTGCCGACGAAGAAAAAGTTCACCATGGAAGTGAATGTGGGAGAATGCAGAGAAGACGAGATTGTTGAATTGAGGTGACATTGGCTGGGAGAAGATGAACATTTTGAGTCCTCGACGCTGTACACGACACACTGGATTGAATCTGATTACAGCTTATTACACGAACCTCACTCGATGTTATTGATTGGAATCGAAGAGAAGCCCTTGCTGTCACGAGGAGCTCAAGCTTAGTCACGCTGAGGTTTTTGCCCAGGAATTGGGTATGTGTGTCTCTAGTCTCTACAACTAGCACTAGTTCCGATGTCATGCAAAGTACATCAAAACTTGATGAATGCAGATCGTAATTTTGCCTAATTTTGGAGCCTCCGAGCCGATTTTTGGGGTAACAACATCATAAGTATCCAAATTTGTATTCATTTTACAAACTGAGTACCAAAATTTTTTTTCAATCAAATACCTCAACTTTTCAAATGTGAATCCATGTGAGGCCATCATTAAAATTGCAAACTAAAAATTGCCAACTTGAACACTATTGCCAATAATTATCTAGATTCAAATACTAGATTGTTAGACAAACAAAAGTTCATATACTTGCGGCGTCATTATTGTGGATTTTTTAAAAAAGAAATTTGGGAAATTCCGAGTTGAATTTGGCTGTGGGATTGAAGTTATACCATAACTTACTAGCAAATGGACAGAGTTCGAACCGCTACTTTTCAAATCTGTTCTTCGATAGAGTGCTTTTCTCCAAATCCAAGATCACTCAATCCATTTGCTTCCGTCACTGAAATATCTTCTTCTGGAGCTTAATTAAATTTGGGAGCTCAGACGTTCACAAGACATCAATAAATCAGAGTAATCAATTTACATTGATAGATTTGTGCCATATGGCAGAAAATTCATAGGATACCTACGAAACAATACCGAAAAATATTAAAAAATGTCGAAGGAGAATAGAATGTCATTTCCTGTCCGTTCCTCAATCGGAAATGTTAAATTCTTTCGATAAAAGCGATCAAGCTTTACCGCACAAGTCCTACGTTCACAAATAAAGAAAAAAAAGTGGGAACGAGCGACCAACGGGGACCGCCCTCTGAGAATTAGCAGCCGAAGATTCCACGGTTCCCACCAAACCATTGAAATTTTGGTGCCCTAGGGATCACAAGATGGGGAAAGAAAATCTTGGACCAGCATGGTGGCGGCTTGGAGACCCCCGGGCCGCTTCTTACACAGATTCGCGGAACTGTACCGCCATCACTCCTTTCTTGCAACTATTTCTATTTGTTGATAGAGCTCCCTAATTACAATTTGCCTTTCTGGAGCCCCGTCACATCGTTCTAAGGTGCTGAGACTCTGTTATATGTATCGGGTCACGCAAATTACTACGCGCCGTAACCCTACGAGATAGCAGAGTTACAGTTTAGAGAAAGGAAAACAAAATCAAACCGTGCTCTAATCATGACAAGACTATTGCCGCAGCCTAACAAATTAATATGATAATGACTTTGGGTGAATTTATCTATAGTTGTGCTGAATCCAAACAACGCTAGCATACTCTAAAGCAACTCGGAAGTTAATTATTATGTGAAGACAAGATTATGTTTGCTGAACAAATATTTAGATAATCGTACACCACTAGTGTGTTTAAAGACAAATCCAACCAAACCAGAACCTTGAATGGTCCTAGAAACCACAAACTTCCAAATGCAATTGTATTGTCAGTTGAACATATTCACCAAGTTCACACTACATAGTCCCCACCAACATGTGCACTTTTGCAGCTTAATTTGTCGCTGAATCCGCCCAATCATTATACTTTCTCCTCAAATCTCTTACCAGCATGACCGCACTGCTTATCTGGGATTGATTCAACTTGTCCGTCCTAACCAATGAATCCAAGACACGAATCCCAAGACACTTTTGATTTATGCTCATTCCCACTAGTACGAATTTTTTTTTTATCTATAGATAGGGGTGATCGATTTTCAGTCCGATTTGATCTCACTCAATAATTGGCAACTGAACCGGTTCCCAATTTCTGAGATAAGAAATCTGTTGGAAACTGATGCGGAAAAATAAATAGACAGAACACAGAGATTTACGTAGTTCGATCACAAGGTGATCTACGTCCACGGGCGAGGCAAGACAATATTCCACTATAATTAAAGAGAGTACAATTTTCAGAAGTCGAAAACAACGACTAAAGCTCACGACTCACAAAACTCTCTGTAAACAAAATTCTTTTCTATACATCAATGAGAAAACTTAGCTGCAGTATAAATAGGGCTCCCAAAAAATTTTCCTCGGGGGCGTAGCCCCCAAACCCCTCGAGACATTAGTTTGCTTCCTCCAGCTCGGGCGGTCCGCTATGGAGATTTGTTCGCTTGCTGCGGATTGGGCCTATCGGCCCAACCTTTCACGTCGCGAACCAAATCTTAATTTTCTCTCTACTTTCAGGTCGCACAAAAAATATATCGAGTCGGGTTATAAACCGGACTAAATACATAAAATTCGAGACATATTTAACAAATCGGATTGGACCGATCGATCTGATCTAATCCAATGGAAGCGGTCACTTAGCAATGATTAGATGACCAAGCAATGACACAGGTGTTGGTGCTCCTCTTCCTCAAGGGTGCAAAAAGAATAAGGAATGCTTGCAACTGGAGGCTCTACTAAGGAAAAGACGTGTGAACAGCAAGTGAGCTCGTCGTTTTGCATAATAACAAACACAAATGCAAGACCCGGACACAACGAAAAATCTAGAGCAAATTAAAAAGGCAAAACTTCAAAACAAACTTGAACATATCATTACAGAAGAGTGAAGAGCGAGACCGCGAGAACAAAATAGGCTCTCGAAGGAGCGAGAGCCATGAGACAGAAGAGTGAAAAGTGAAATAGGAAGCTCGAAACAGGTAGAGAAATCAGACGTTTCTTGATGAAGGACTCTTTGTTAAAGGGAGCAACGATCGGACACCGAAGAGTGGAGACTAGGCTGTTGATGAGCAAGATCTGGTTATCAAGCAAGATCTAGGAGTCAAGCGATAGCCGAGAGATTGAAGAGTGAAGAGCGAGGCGTGAGGGAAATACTGGAGTGAAGAGCAAGGCCATGAGAGAGGGAAAGACTGAATGTCAATTAGGGTTTATTTGTTTTCTTTAAGAAATTAAAAAATTAAAAAATATATATAGCCGATCCAGTTTGGTCCGCTTCCCACCTTGAAATTGGAAACCGGACCGAAAATCACAGCTTCCATTTCAAGGAACTGGGAACCAGATCGACACCCTTTGGAACTATCTACAATTGGCCAATTCAGTCCGATCTGGGTAATCCCGATTCGAGCGGTCCGTCTTACTCATACTCACCCCTACTACTAGGGATATTTATGAACTTTTGGAGCTTCTTTACGAGGAGCTTGGTGGGCTCCAGATGGGCCCGCATGGGGAATCGCAAGATAAATCGAAGAGTTAATGGAATTCTGAGATTAAACATTAATTAAAAAAGAGATAGAGAGCTAAAAAATAAAAGAAGGAATTATTTTTTTGGTCTGTAAAAAAGAAAGAATTAAATGAGTGGACATCAGCTGCTAGCACGTGTTGGCACACATCGAGCATGCCCCGCATCCACATACAACTCTTGCTCAAACATGAGCCGTACATGCGCTAGCTCAAACCCCATGCTTATTACCTTGTTACACTCTCTACGGTAGCGTAACAAGAATCGTGCATGTACGTATAATTTAATAAGAGTCAAATACACAAATCTCTCCATTTCTTGTTATTGAAATAATTTAACGAATAAACTTAATCCCGGGTCTTCATCGAGCTCAAGAACAAGATGAGAGCAATAGTGTGAGAAAGCAAGAAGATATTGCCCCCATTATTGTCAAAAACGGGGGTTGCGTGATCCTTGCCATTGTCCCGAGTCATATCCACTCCTAAACAATGATCATTTTAGATCTGAGTAGGTCCTTAAAAGGCTCAATCTCCTAAATTGAGAGAGAGTTAAAAGAGAAAAGAAAAAAATAAAAGAAAGAATTAAATGAGTGGAAATCAGCTGCTGACACGTGTTGCCACACATCGAGCACGCCCCGCATCCACATACGACTCTTGCTCAAACATGGGCTGTACATACGCTAGCTCAAACCCCATGCTTATTGCCTTGTTATACTCTCTACGGTAGCATAACAAGAATCGTACGTGTACGTACAATTTAACAAGAGTCAAGTATACAAATCTCCCCATTTCTTGTTAATGAAATAATTTAACGAATTAATTTAATCCCGGGTCTTCGTCAAGCTCGAGAATGAGATGAGAACGATAGTGTGAGAAAGCGGGAAGATATTGCCTCCATTATTGTCAAAAAGTGGGGTTGCATGATCCTTGCTATTGTCCCAAGTCATATCCACTCCTAAACAATGACCATTTGCACATTCCCAATTCATCTAACATTCCCCCGACAAATTTGCAGCTTACCCAAAAAAAGAAAATCAATAAAATTGCATCTTCCCATATAATCTTATCTCAAAAGTAAAGTATGTGCTAAGATTCAGACGTGGGCGCAATTGAAATTCGAAGGATGACCGATCATTTCGTAATTCTTTTTGCGGTGTACCTTTCATAATAAGTTTCGACTGTGCAAATTCTAGACGGTGCCGGTACTTGTTTGTGAATATAAATGTTATGCCAAAGATGGACTAAATACTTAGAAGATGAGAAGAATGGCAGAACGACCGAATTGCTTCACTTCGATATCACTGCTATGGCCTGCTTATAGGCATCAAACCAAATTGGACAAAAGGCAATCGAACATACCACACCATGAATCTAGACTTAGATCCGACCACATAGAAGACGTACATTATATGCTAAATATGTGAATAATATGCCAAATGTCTGGTATATTCAAGATAACCTAGATAAAATCACAAGGATATTTTTTTAACAAACTGTTTCTAATATACTATGGTCATTTGACATTTGGGGAGGGACATGAATAACGCTTTCCCTTCTGAAATGCGAAATTAATTACAGATGATATCGACCTTAAGTCCCACCCCTTGTCCCTATATATAAATACACATGTACAGATTCACTCCACACATTCCTCATACACACTCTTCCTTGGATCACTAAAACTCTCTCTCTCTCTCTCTCTCTCACACACACACACACACGTCACCGAGAGGTTGAGAGAGAAAGATGGACTCCGGTACCATGAGAAGATCATCACCACCTTCATTTTCTTCATCTGCTTCTTCTGGTGGAGCTAAGAGAATGGTCAGAGATGCAATATGGGTCTTGTCCATGGTGGTGTTTCTCGGGACTGTTTTGATTTGGATAGTGATGCCCACCAACACGTACCGCAATCGTTGGTCGCCCCGCATCAGGGCCAAATCTGGCTCTTCCACCTACTTCGGAAATCAAGGCATAGAGTCTGACTCCTGCACTCCTCTTACCTTCTTCTTTTTTCTCCTTCTTATGTCCTTCGTGTTTTTAATTTCTACTAAATTGGTGAGTTCTTTAATGTCATGATGAGAAAACAGGTTATACGATTCTGATGTTCACATTCCCAGTCCTGTTCATCGCTTGCTTGGGCTGTGTGTACCTCCATCTGGGTAACAAATCGAGCGAGCCCCGAGTGGGAAAGTATTAATCTATTCTACGGCTGTTTGATTCGTCTCCCAGTTTATCAGCTTCTATGGCTGCTTGAATCACTTAATGGTGGAAAAACAGGAATGGCATGGAAAGGAATAAGGGACTGGCAATGTGGAAGAGACCGGTGCCGGCGAGGGGGCCACTGGGGATCGTTTCGTGGATCGAAGTGGCCTTCTTTGTGATGTTCATAGCACTCCTGGTTTGGTCTTTGGCCGCGTACCTTCGCAACAGCTTCCTCTACATCGACCGAACGGGACCGACGGATGGGGATAAAGTGTAAGAACCTTTCTTATGCGCCAAACCTGGCTTTTCCCAAACTTCCTTCTTCCTTTCCTTCTTCTGCGGGCATAATAAGCTTTTTACACTACTCTCTCCCACTCTCTCTCCCCATAGAAAAGTTCGTTTGAGGAAGAAGGGTTGCGTTGTCCTGTTTTAATTCTCAATGGAAACAAAAAAACACAGGCTTGAAATCACGTGTTCTTCTGGCCATTGTTGAAACTAATTAAGGAGTTAATACTTTTTATAAATCGAGTGATATGATAGACTCTGCATTTGGTCGTCCGGATTTCTAAAAAGAATAGGACTGAATAGGATAGGATAAGAAATCCTGAAATTTCTTCGTATCCTATCCACTGTTTGGTGGATTACGGATTTAAAGTCGGATAGGATAATTTTTTTTTGCTATTCACGGGTCCGGAGGAGTCGGTGAAGGAAAAAAAGTCGAGAAATTTTTTTGGTGAAAGCGCACAAGGTGTGGGGATGAAGATGACAGCGAGTGGAACGTAAGGTTTCTAGAAAAATAGGCATTATAAATCTTATCTGGGTCTATCCCACCTCTCCCCTCGGATTTTTTTATCCGGTCTATATCCGACCTTATCTTATCCTGGACCATCACTAAACACAGGATAGAATAAGACATATCCTATCCTGTCTTTTATCCGGTCGATCAAACGCAATTAGTGTTTTTCTAGATACCTCAAGGGAAATTTAATGGCTTTTACTTGTGTGAAACCCGAATGAAAAACCCAAGAAGGGGACATGAGTTTACGTAACGTCAGGTTTAGAATCATCCAGGTATAAAACGTGACCTGAGTTTTTTAATAAGGAAAGGAGCTTCTCGTGCCAATTTTGTAAACCATTTTGTCAGCCAATATTTTACTCCAAGCAATCTTACACCAATCTATTGGAGGATAATATTCGAGAAAACCATATTATAAGGACATGAGCATAAAATTCCAAGTATAATGGCAGGTGGGAAGCGAAATTGGAGATCTCAGGTTTGATGCTAGGGCTTGTGGGGAACATTGCACTCTCTTTCCTATTCTTCCCGGTGACCCGTGCGTCGTCAGTGCTATCGCTCTTCGGTCTCACCTCGGAAGCCAGCATCAAGTACCACATATGGCTCGGTCACATCGTCATGGTCCTCTTCACTACACACGGCCTCGTTTACATCCTCTATTGGGCTATCACTCACAAAATCTCCGAGGTAAAATCAAAATATTCTTTTCAAGTCGGATCACTTTTTGAGTATGATTTCAAAAGATGGTCTCAGACCCCATTCTTTTTTGGAGTTTCTAATAGAGGTAAGCGATTCCCGGTCCGGTCCGATCAGATCCAACCTAAGAACCCGGAACCGGACCAGGAAGACCGATTCCCAGTTTCTAGGATCGGACGTGCTAGTCTTGGGACCGTGGACTGGATCGGGATCCGGTTCCAATGGGATCAATAGTAAATATTATTTGTGAATTGGGAACCAATTATTCCGTTCTTTCCTTTGTAGTTCTGATTTGATCTCGTAAGGCCATGGAAAAAAATGAAAAAGTATATAATATATGAAAAAATTGAACAATCGGTTCCAATAGGATCAATAGTAAATATTATATATATATATGAAAAAATTAGAAAAATATACCTATCTGGTTCGATTTTCACTTTAAAATTGGGAATCGGACCATCAGAAAATCGATTTCATTTTTAAGAATCGGGAACCGGACTGATATTTTTGAGAACCAAATCAAATCAATCAGTCTGATCCGATTCCGATTTGAGCGATTCATCTTACTCACTCCTAACTTCCAAGCTCTAAACCCACGTTAATTAAGAGTTAAAATAGAAATCTTGAGGAGGGCAAAAGAAAATACCCCTATTGAACAAAAGCTGTAGTAGTAGCCCTAGGTAAAAGCTGAGATTTCTCTAAGCGAGTGGCTTGTATTACGCAGAAGTTATGAGTGGCTTTGATGGCATCCGGTCAGTACGGTCGTTCCGGAAACTTGTTTGTTCTTTGCATATATTCATACTTAGCGACGTCACCGCTGGGGTTGCACTGTACACCGCCCCTTTTCCATGCACCAAGACGGTGCTTTTGGATCGTACAACCCCGACCGGTCGGCCTTGTTGGACCGTCGGGGATCGCCGGTTGAGTTTGACCTGTGGCGATGGACAGCAGGGACCACGTAGTGGTGTGTGTCGTGACAAGTGTACCATCCTTTTTTTTGGACCTTTTTTTCTATGTATTTTCCTTTTTTTTTTTGGGCCTGACCGGAAAAGTAACCCGGCTTTTTGGAAGTTTAACCGGCCTTAGAAATTTAAGGAACGAACGAAAACACTCGAGAGAAAGTTCGACGACTTTGTCGGATTGGCACTGTTAGCGAACGAGTTTCAAAAGGATACGCCTTTTTGGGGCCCACGTGGCACTCTTGGGACGGACTCACATGGTGTATTTTTCAGAATTTCTTTTGTCTTTTCCATTTTCTTTAAAATCTCGATTTCCTTTTCGTATATTATATGTTATACATTCATCTGGCCAACTTATACCGTGTATGGATGATTCGAATTTCGAACCGTACGATGTGTACGCGTATGTGCAGATGGTGGAGTGGCAGAAAACGGGGATATCGAACGTAGCGGGAGAGATAGCGCTGCTGGCCGGGCTAGGGATGTGGGCGACCACCTTCCCGCGCGTGAGGAGGAAGATGTTCGAGCTCTTCTTCTACGCCCATTATCTCTACATTCTCTTCGTGTTCTTCTTCGTCCTCCACGTCGGCATCACCTTCTCCTGCATTATGCTCCCCGGCTTCTACCTCTTCATGGTCGACCGCTGCCTCCGCTTCCTGCAGTCCCGCAATCGGGCCCGCCTGGTCTGTGCTCGCGTCTTGCCCTGCGACACCGTCGAGCTCAACTTCTCCAAGACACCAGGTGAAGAACGATACGCGAGTCTAGGATTTAGTTTAGTTTATTTTGTCGTGTGCGTCTAATAAGTGGATCACTTACTCCAACATGCTTAAAACTTTAACCCGATCGAAAACAAAAATGGCTCAGACATTCTATTGTGTCGTTCGAGTACTTGGTGTTTCGGATATGGGTTCCTTATTCCCCTTATTCTTCTTCCATATTTTGAGTCTGAGCAGGTCTAGAGTATACTCCGACGAGCATCGTGTTCATAAACGTGCCCAGCCTATCCAAGCTGCAATGGCATCCGTTCACCATTTCATCGAACAGCAACTTGGAAAAGGATAAGCTCAGCATCATCATCAAGAATGAGGGGACTTGGTCTCAGAAGCTCTACCAAATCCTTTCTTCTCCTTCTCCTCCCGATCGCCTCGATGTCTCCGTTGAAGGACCCTATGGACCTGCCTCGACTCATTTCGTCAGGTAAATATGTTTTGCTCGGTACATTGGATAGGTCTTGATATATCATGTGTTTTAGTCCTCTCCTAAGTTAGAACATGCCATGTAATCAGTGTCTCTTTGTGTAGAGATCTCCTTGTGTTTACATTTTCTTTAGAATGAGTCTGTCTAATAATTTTTAATTAATCTGGACTACGATTTTTCTACTGCAGGCATGAGAAGCTGGTGATGGTGAGTGGGGGCAGTGGGATCACTCCATTCATCTCCATCATCAGAGAATTCATCTTCATGAGCACCACATTCAAGTCGATGACTCCTAAATTGACCCTCATTTGTGCCTTCAAGAACTCCTCTGATCTTACCATGCTTGACCTCGTCCTGCCCATCTCAGGCACCCCGTCTGACTTATCGACCCTCCAGCTTCAGATCGAGGCCTATGTGACTAGAGAAAAAGAACCCGCCACCCAATCCTCGAAACAATCCCAAGCTGTTTGGTTCAAACCCAGTTCGTTCGACGAACCATTGTCTGCCGTTTTGGGCCCCAACAGTTGGCTGTGGCTCGGTGCCATCATTTCGGTCTCTTTCGTCATGTTTCTTATATTAATAGGGATCATTACACGCTACTATATTTACCCGATAGATCAAAACCAAAACAAGTACTCTACCGCTTCAAGGGCAGTCCTGAACATATTGGTCGTTTGCATATCCATCGGCATTGCAGCTAGTACAGCTTTTCTATGGAACAAGAGGATTAACGCCAAGGAGGCGAAGCAGATCAAGCACTTGGAGGGGTTGAGTCCGGTGCATTCGCCTGATTCGGGGTTCTACAATGCCGAAAGGGAATTGGAGAGCCTCCCACATCAGTCCCTTGTCCAAGCCACCAATCTGCACTTTGGCGAAAGGCCTGACCTAAAGAGTAAGTATTGGATCAGGTCTCGTTAAAAAATATAAGCAATTTCAAGTTGCTTCAAGTTAGTGGTGATCTATTCATATACACATTTTGCTAGTATTCTCTTTTTTGTTGATTCTTTAGCTCTTATCCAACAGGACACCCGCAAAACTCCCTCCGAGTCTGCTGACTTTGACTAATGCTTGGCCTCGCGCATTGGCACTGACTTTTTTTTAACTATCTGTGACTTTTTGCAGAAATGTTATTTGAGTGCAGAGAGTCAAGTGTTGGAGTCCTGGTTTGTGGTCCAAAGAAGATGAGGCACGAGGTTGCAGGCATCTGTTCCTCTGGGCTGGCTGACAACCTGCACTTCGAGTCCATCAGCTTTAACTGGTGATCGAAGTCAAACCGTCTCTCAGCGGAAGAAGTTGATCGAATGTATTGTGATTTTCCTGCAATGCAAACCTGTCGAATGCGCCTCGCTTCGTATAAGTGGTGTATGTTGTGATGATGTGGCTTTCCTCTCTCTCTCGCTCTCTCTCTCTCTCTCTCTCGGCAAACGTGATTGGAAATAAATAAGTGCCAGCAAAGAAGGGAGTAGGGGAAAAAAAAGCAGATTAGCTGGTGTATGTCAATACAAATACGTGTGTCGGTTTTTCTTCTAACTTCGTTTCACCAAAGACATCGTATTTACACGTTGGCTTTCTTTACTCACGATCTCGCATTGACATTAACAATATCAACGTTGGTTTTCTTTACGGAATGTCAATACAAATATGTCCCAAATTCAAAAGCTATCCTTATTCGCTTTTCAGCTATCCGTGTTAATGCTTCATCTGGTTTTTCCAAATCCAGTGACTGATGCAGCTTAGGTAGAAACGATCGACTCAATGAAACTTTTAACATACTGGCCCCACAAAGAAAGGCCAAATAAAAAGAAAATACAAAAAGACAACATTCTAACCGAACTGCATAGGTTAAAAAACATAAGGAATTGATGGTAACATTCCGGGTCGACACAAGGCTTGGGATTATATTAGAATGTGGATCCATGTGAGGCCATCATTAAAATCGCAGATGAAAATGCCAACTTCAACGCTGTCGCCATTGACTATCCACATTGACATGGGATTAATTATCCACATTGGCATGCAGCGTGACCGCTTGAGATGATGTCGGCCGGTAGACACACATTAGATGGCCGCATTCATCCGAGTTGGCATTCTCTCTCTTCATCACCCAATACTTAGATGGAGACAGACACATTTTTTTTAAGTAGGCGAGCCACGCCACCGATTGTGCTTGAATTTGCAGAATAATCAAGCCACAATAAAATCTCAAGACATGACAAATTAAGTAATAAAGGTCTCACATTGAACCAAATTTGAAAATTGAGATATTTGATCGAACAAAAGAAAATTTCATGTACTCCATTGTTAGACGGACAAAAGTTCAAGTATTTACAGTGTCATTAATCTGAATTTTCTTTTCTTGAAATTACACACACTGATATATGTATTTATTTTAATGTTCCATCTTTCGGTGGAGAAAGTTATTTTAGTACATTTATTGTTGATTTTTCAAGTTAAGGTTACATTTATCTATTGCATGATATAAGAAGATGAGAGGCAACTAGATAAAAAGGTGAAAATAATAAAATCAGATAGAGGTGGTGAATATTATGAAAAGTGTGACATCTAGAAATTTCGAAATAATAAGTATATGACGTTGGAAATTTTCTATATTCTATAATGATATTTGGATAAGCCAAGTATTATTTAGCTTAGTGCTTGTGCGGACGCATAGAAATCGTTGTTGGACCGTACATTGCGAGGCGCGGATTAGGGGATGTAATCATTTCGAGCTCGACATGTTTAAAATTTTAAACGTTATTGTGTACGTTAATAGTAGTGCAGTATTAATTAATTTACGGTTGCCTTGGTAATTAGCATGTAATGTTATTGGTAAATTTTTGGTTAAGTAGTGTTAACCAATTTATTAATTTCTATTTGGTGTTAAAAAGGGGGGAGATATTCTCACAAAATATCTCTTTAGACTCTTTCTTCTCACGTAGCCCTTAAAGGAGCAAGCTTGGTTGCATATCACTTGTCCTCTTAAGCCCGCTTTTGTTCTAGTTAGACACCTAGTCTACACAATCATTTTCCTTGGCCACTATTCCTTCGATTAAGCCCTTGATTTATTACTCCTGGCCGTGATGGAAAGAGAAGATGCCACCTGTGAGTGCATTATATTTATCCACCTCGACATCTACTCCTCTGCTTCATTTTATCTGGGTAAACACTGAAGGAAATTTTCACTCAAACCGTAATTCCCTTCTTTACTTTCTACTTTCACCATCACCCGATCCAAATATCTACGAGAGAGCTTTAACTTTTGGGTGTTCAAATTCTGCACAAAGTAAGTGAAGACGCTAGAGTTAAGCTAGTTAAGTCTACTTGACATTTTTTAACTTAGTTGCTTGAGAAATATTATTCTGATGTGTGATAATAGTGAAGATATGGTGATGGTTTGATCTGTTTTGCTGGTTTTATACGTGTTCCAATGGATGTGTTTTGTTTCCTTAAAATGTGTTGAAAATCGGCAAGTGTAATGGTTAAATCTAAACGTTTAAATGCCATATTTGATGTGATTATGGAAATTGTTTTGCTAGTTTTACGTATGTTTAAAAGGGTAGAAAATCGTTTTACTCAAAGTGGTGTATATTAGGTGAGTGTAAATGATAATTATATTTACTTCTAAGCTAAAAAGATTTTAAACTCAATTTCTGATTCTATTTACTTCTGAACTGAGCAGATTTTAGCCTCAAAATTTGATTCTGTTTACTTTTAAAACTGCTCAGACTTCACAGTCAAAATCTGATTATGTCTATTTTTAAAACTACTCAGACTTTACAGTCAAAATCTAGTTCTGTCTACTTTTAAAACTACTCAGACTATACAGTTAGAATCTGGATATGTATATTTTTAACACTAACTAGAACTTATTTTCAAAGTCTGGACATATGTATTTTTGAATCCAAGTAGACCTTATTTTCAAAGTCTGGACGCATGTATTTTAAATTCGAATAGACTTTACTTTCAAAATCTGAATAAAGGTATTTTCTAAACCGAGGAAGTTTTATCTCAAAATCTGGATATATGTACTTTTTGAACTTGAGTAGACTTTGGCCTTTTGAGTCTGAACCCATATTGTTTCATATTTATTTGCTTAAATGATGCATTTCATTGCTTTAAGGGATATGTGATGTAAAAAGAAGGTGAATATATGCATGCAAATACTTGGTTGTCATGGCTTGCATGAAAATAATATAAATTCCGTCGTCCATATAGTGGTGTGTGATGATGCCCTGTGTGTCGGGATGCCCCGGAAAATGTTTCGAGATGCCTCGGGAGTTGAGATGCCCCATTGATCGGGATGTCCCGGATAGTATATTGGGATGCCTCGGAGTTGGGATGCCCTGTTGGTCAGGATGCTCTAGAAGTGTTTGGGAGAATGAAGTAATGAACTTAACGCATGAGCATGAATGTTTTACATCATATGCTTGTGTCTAAGTGAAAGTATTGTGAAATGTTGCATTGCTCAGATTTTGTGGCACATCCAAACGGAAAAGGTATAACATGCATTCAAGTCCTATGCATACTGTTTGTTATACATGCACGTTGTTTATGCCAGGTGAAGTGGTAGGCTAATTTTCCTAACTTAAAACTAGAAATTTCATTTACTAGGTCTCTGCTTATCCCATTATATTTTCAAACATGTAGGATGGATATTTCATAACCTCTACGTTTTGGAGTTCCCATATATCATGAAGCTGTTTATGAAAATGTGTTTGTGCCTGAGTCTGAATTAGTATATACTAAGTGTAGCTATACTGTCTGGGTCGACGTAGGATTGGCAGAATGGGTTCCTTACCTTTTTGTTGCATGGTACTTTAACCTTGATGGCGAGTGAGTTGGCCCATTGAGAGGCTTTGGCTTAGATGAAGGTGGTTTCGAAATGGAGGGTAAAGTTATCGATTCATGATGTCACCAGACTTCTGTTCAGACAGACTTTTGGAGTATAGTCTAGTACGGAGATAGGCAATCTCGACCTACCCAGACTTTTGTTTTTTTGTACTTGTATGATGTTTGATCTAGGCTTGTAAATCTAACAAGGGTTGTTAATAAGAAGCAAAAGTATTTTGACTAAATTTGTATGATATTCATGTTTAATACTTATTCAAACTTTGACTTCTGTTGGCAAAATTATTAATAATATTAATTGGCACATATCGCGCGTAATGTTCTGGGGCGTCACAAAAAGTATAATTAATTAGGACAATGTCCAATTCCATTTGTTAAATTCCTTAAAAGACATGATATTTGTGCTCAGTACATGATGCCGTGTACACCACAACAAAAAGGTATAGCGGAAAGGCGTATTCGTACTTTAATAAAAATGGTTAGGAAGTATGCATTACAGGCTTCTTTGTATTTATTAAATAGGATTCCTAGAAAGGCAGCTTGAAAGACTCTTTCTGAACTTGGACCGGAATGAAACCTAGTTTTCAACACCTGCATGTTTGAGTTTGTCCAGCAGAAGTAAGAATTACAATCCACATGAAAAGAAATTGAATTTTAGAACGACAAGTGGTTACTTCACTAGTTATGCAGAAAAATCCAAATGGTATAAACTTTAGTGTCTTGAACATAACACAAGAATTGTCGAATCTTAAAACGCTAGCTTCATTAAAAATGGTGACATTAGTGAGAGTAAAAGAATGCATGACGTTTGCATTCATGAAAGTTAGGATGGAAGTTCCCATAGCCAAAAATGAAAATCATTATAATAATCTTTCCATAGAATCTCATCTTAAAAATAGAGAATGAACTTTTCATATTGTCCACCCCACCCCACCCCACCACCATCGATGTGCCAAGATTTAGACTTGTGCAATTCTAGACGATGCCAGTAATCGTGTGTGAATATCAATATGTATGCCGAATATGGTAAAAAATACCTAGTAGATGAGAGGAAATATCTTCGATATCACATCTATGGCCTATTTATAGGCGTCAGACCAAATCATGCAAAATGCAATCTAATATACCATATGACGAACTTTGACACAGATCTGATCACATAGAAGATGCACTTAATATGTTAAATATGTCAATCAAATGCTGAATATATGGTATATTCAAGATATCACGATAATCGTGAGGATATTTTCAATAAAAGTAAATTTTAGTATCTCATGATAAAGAAGGAAGGAAATATTTTGTCATTTGACGTCTTTGGAAGGACCTGATTCATGCTTCCTCTTCTGAAATGCGAAATTAAATACAAACGGTCCCTCCCCTTCTCCCTATATATAAATACGCATGTATAGAATCACTGCACACATTCGTCATACACTCTTCCTGCGGCCACTAAAACTCTCTCTCTCTCTCTCACACGTCACCGAGAGATTGAGAGCAAAAGGTGGACTCCGGTATCATGAGAAGATCATCACCAACTTCATTTTCTTCTACTTCTTCATCTGGTCGAGCTAAGAGAATCGTCAGAGATGCAATATGGGCCTTGTTCATGGTGGTGTTTCTCGGGACTGTTCTGATTTGGATAGTGATGCCCACCGACACGTACCGCAAACGTTGGTCGCGCAGCATCAGGGCCAAATCTGGCTCTTCCACCTACTTCGGCAGACAAGGCATAAATCTGACTCCTACACTCCTCTTAACTTCTTCTTCTTCTTCTTTGTCTCCTTTTTCTGTCCTTCATGTTTCTAATTTCCACTAAATTAGTGAGTTCTTTCCCGTTACAATGTAAATAAAAAACAAAAAACAGGTTACTCGATTCTGATGTTCACATTCCCAGTCCTGTTCATCGCTTGCTTGGGCTGTGTGTACCTCCATCTGGAAAACAATTCGAGCGAGCCCCAAGTGGGGAAGTATTAATCTATTCCACGGCTGTTTAATTCGTTTGTCAGCTTATCAGCTTCTATGGCTGCTTGAATCACTTAATGATGGAAAAGCAGGAATGGCATAAAAAAGAACAAGGGATTGGCAATGTGGAAGAGACCGGTGCTGGTGAGGGGGCCACTAGGGATCGTTTCGTGGATCGAAGTGGCCTTCTTTGTGATGTTCCTAGGACTCCTGGTTTGGTCTTTTGCTGCGTACCTTCGCAACAGCTTCCTCAACATCGACCGAACGGAACCGACGCATGGGGATAAAGTGTAAGAACCTTTCTTATGCGCCAAACCTGGCTTTTCCCAAACTTCCTTCTTCCTTTCCTTCTTCTGGGGGCATAATAAGCTTTTTACACTACTCTCTCCCACTCTCTCTCCCCATAGAAAAGTTCTTTTGAGGAAGAAGGGTTTCGTTTTCCTGTTTTAATTCTCAATGGAAACAAAATATACACGCGTGAAATCATGTGTTCTTCTGACCATTGTTGAAACAGTTTAAGGAGTCACAGTTTTTATACATCGAGTGATATGACAAACCTCTCTTTTAGTGTGTTTTTCTTAATTCCTTCGGAGAATTTTCATGGTTTTTACTTGTGTATAACCCGAATGAAAAACCCGAAAAGGGGACATATGTTTACGTAACGCCAGGTTTAGAATCATATCCATATAAAACTTATGCCAACTTTGTTAACCATTCTGTCAGCCAATATTTTGTTCCAAGCAATCTTGCACAAATCTATTGGAGCATAATATTCGAGAAAACCATATCGTAAGAGCATGAGCATTAAATACAATGGCAGGTGGGAAGTGAAATTGGAGACCGCAGGTTTTTGGTTGGGGATTGTGGGGAACATAGCACTCGCTTTCCTATTCTTCCCGGTGACCCGAGCATCGTCGGTGTTGCCACTCTTCGGTCTCACCTCAGAAGCCAGCATCAAGTACCACATATGGCTTGGTCACATCGTGATGGTCCTATTCACTGCGCACGGCCTCATTTTTATCCTCTATTGGGCTCTCACTCACAGAATCTCCGAGGTAAAATCAAAGCATCCTTTTTAAGTTGATTCATTTACTTTTTTAGTACGATATCGAAATATAGTCTTGAAACCCCCCCCCCTCCCCCCGCCCCTCCTTTCTTTTAAAGCTCTAAACCCACATTAATTAAGAGTTAAAACAAAAATCTTTAAGGCAAAAGAAATTACCCCGTTTAAACAAAAGTTATCCCTCCACATAAATGCTGAGATTTCTCCAAGCATATGGCTTGTATTAGCATCAGGTTGAGATGACTCTCTTCGGTGTCGATTTCAGTATGGTCGTTTCAGGAACTTGTTTGTTCTTTGCATGTTATTCGATCTCATCGACGTCACTGCTGGAGTGGCACTACACGTGACCTGTTTCCCATGCACCAAGACAGTGCCTTTTGGATCGTACAACACCGATCGGTCCACCATGCTGGACGGTCAGCATCGTCGGGTTAGTTTGATCCGTGGCGACCTATAAACGAAGGATGGAATTTAATATTTTATTCCGGACTGAAAAGGTTCACTGACTTCTTTAGGAAGTGGGACTGGGCCGTAGAAGAAAATTCAAACATGCAAAGAACGAACACAGAGCCCCCCATAAAGTACGGGTCGCGGAACCTAGAATTTGAGAACTGGATCGGTGAAAAACCGATTCCAAGATATCAAGTATTTCGACGGGTAGGTTCAAACTTCTAAGTGATGGAATTTGAAATTTGAAATCTGATATCTGAAACTTGAAATAAGTTTTTGTGTTTTTCTTATTTTATGTTTTCGCGCGATCATGATGTATTCCATGGTGTTCGACGATGAGTGTATAATTTGAAACTATTAGTCTGAGCTTTCATTTTATGACTAAAATTTTTACTTTGCTAATGTTTCATATTATTCGTGTGTCTAAATATAAGTTATGGTCAGTAAATTGCAGTAACAAATTGTGATCATTAAAAGTTATGATTTACCAGGTTTCAAGTGGAACCTGTATGGAACCTATGTGAAACCTAGAACCGCTCACCCCTGCTACATAGAGAAAAAGAGAAAGGGGAAAATTACCGGAATAGTCATAAACCTATTGTAATTGTGATTATTTAGTCTTAAATTTTTTATTTTGTCAATTCAGTCCTAAACCTTTTTTGTTTGTGTAAATTCAGTCCATCCATGGACACCGGCTGGTGCCGACCATCCGACCGACGTTGACATCGCGTTTACGCCACGCCGGCCGGCCAAAACTGACCAAATGGACTGAATTGACACAAATACAAAATGTTTATGACTGAATTGAAGAAAATAGAACTAAATTGGCACAATTACAATGGATTTAAAATTGTTTAATTAATTTTCCCGAAAAAAAAAGTGTTCGAAAAGGAATCGCATTTTTGGGCCCCACTAGAATTTCGGGCCGGGCCCACATGTTCTGTTTTTAGATTTCTTCCGTTTTTTTTTAATATTATTTTCTTGGATTAGGAAATCGCCTAAAAGAACGAACAACCGCCGATTCAACAAAACGTGAACACCAATTTATTTATTGTAATTTATACATTCATCTTGCTAACTTATGCTACCTATTATTGATGATTCGAACTGTAAGAGATACGTGCGCGTATGTGCAGATGGTGGAGTGGAAGAAAACGGGGGTATCGAACGTAGCGGGAGAGATAGCGCTGCTGGCCGGGCTAGGGATGTGGGCGACCACCTTCCCCCGCGTGAGGAGGAAGATGTTCGAGCTCTTCTTCTACGCCCATTATCTCTACATTCTCTTCATGCTCTTCTTCGTCCTCCATGTCGGCATCTCCTACTCCTGCATTATGCTCCCCGGCTTCTACCTCTTCATGGTCGACCGCTACCTCCGCTTCCTGCAGTCCCGCAACCGGGCCCGCCTGGTCTCCGCTCGCGTCTTGCCCTGCGACACCGTCGAGCTCAACTTCTCCAAGACACCAGGTGAAGAACGATGATAAGCATATCGCTTACTCAGCATGCTTAGAAGTTAACCTGAATGAAGAAAAATGGCTCACTCATTCTATTGTGTCGTTCAAGTACTTGGTTTTGCGGATCCGGGTTCCTTATTTCCCTTATTCTTCTTCCATATTTTGAGTCTGAGCAGGTCTAGAGTATACTCCGACGAGCATCGTGTTCATAAACGTGCCCAGCCTATCCAAGCTGCAATGGCATCCGTTCACCATTTCATCGAACAGCAACTTGGAAAAGGATAAGCTCAGCATCATCATCAAGAACGAAGGGACTTGGTCTCAGAAGCTCTACCAAATCCTTTCTTCTCCTTCTCCTCCCAATCGCCTCGATGTCTCCGTTGAAGGACCTTATGGACCCGCCTCAACTCATTTCCTCAGGTAAATATGTTTTGCTCGTTTCGTGGGATAGGTCTCGATATAACATCTATTTTAGTCCATTCCTAAGTTAGAACATCCCATGTAATCAGTGTTTCTTTGTGCACTGGTCTCCTTGTGTTTCACCTTTTTTTTTCCAAATTTATGATTATTGGATGTGTCGTGTCAGCAATAGAATGAGTCTGTCTAATAATCTTTAATTAAACCGAACTGCGATTTTTCCACTGCAGGCATGAGAAGCTAGTAATGGTGAGTGGGGGCAGTGGGATCACTCCATTCATCTCCATCATCAGAGAATTCATCTTCATGAGCACCACATTCAAGTCAATGACTCCTAAATTGACCCTCATTTGTGCCTTCAAGAACTCCTCTGATCTTACTATGCTTGACCTCGTCCTGCCCATTTCAGGCACCCCATCTGACTTATCGAACCTTCAGCTTCAGATCGAGGCCTATGTGACTAGAGAAAAAGAAGCCGCCACCCAATCCCCGAAACAAGCCCGATCTGTTTGGTTCAAACCCAGTTCATTTGACGAACCATTGTCTGCCGTTTTGGGCCCCAACAGTTGGCTGTGGCTCGGTGCCATCATTTCGGTCTCTTTCGTCATGTTTCTTATATTAATAGGGATCATTACACGCTACTATATTTACCCGATAGATCAAAACCAAAACAAGTACTCTACCGCTTCTAGGGCGGTCCTGAACATATTGGTCATTTGCATATCCATCGTCATTGTGGCTAGTACAGCTTTTCTATGGAACAAGAGGATTAACGCCAAGGAGGCGAAGCAGATCAAGCACTTGGACGGGTTGACTCTGGCGCATTCGCCTGATTCGGGGTTCTACAATGCCGAAAGGGAATTGGAGAGCCTCCCACATCAGTCCCTTGTCCAAGCCACCAATCTGCACTTTGGCGAAAGGCCTGACCTAAAGAGTAAGTATTGGATCAAGTCTCATTTAGAAATATAAGCAATTCGAAGTTGCTTCAAGTTAGTGGTGATCTATTCATATACCCATTTTGCTAGTATTCTCTTTTTTGTTGATTCTTTAGCTCTTATCCAACAGGACACCCACAAAACTCCGTCCTAGTCTGCTGACCTTGACTAATGCTTGGCCTCGCATATTGGCACTTCATTTTGTGAACTATCTGTGACTTTTTGCAGAAATGTTATTCGAGTGCAAAGAGTCAAGTGTTGGAGTCCTGGCTTGTGGTCCAAAGAAGATGAGGCACGAGGTTGCAGGCATCTGTTCCTCGGGGCTGGCTGATAACCTGCACTTCGAGTCCATCAGCTTTAGCTGGTGATCCGAGTCAAACCGTCTCCCAATGGAAGAAGTTGATTGAATGTATTGTGATGTTCCAGCGATGCAAACTTGCCGAATACGCCTCGCTTCCTGTACGCGGTGTATGCTGTTATGATGTGGATTTCCTCTTTCTTTAGGCAAACGGGACTGGAAAATAAAGAAAGCCAGCAGGTGTGTTTCTTACTAAATGTCGATACAAATGCGTGTCGGTTCCTCTTTAACTTCGTTTCCTCAAAGACATTGCATTTACACGCTGGTTTCCTTTACTCACGGTCTCGCATTGACATTAACAATGTCAACGGTTCAACCTATCTTCGTTCACTGGCTGATAACAACGATGCATTACCCGGAGCAAACTTTCTGTTTATCCTTTTCCCCATTTTGGGTACGAGGATCAATTTTTCTGGACTTTGCTTAGCGTGGCATATCTTCGTAAGTTGTTGAATATGCATTCTCAGGAACCATAAACAGCAAAACTTCACTTCAAAATCACAATGTGCTTGATGGAACAAACATATCGAGCACGAGGACTGAAATCCGTGATCCCTTGTTATAGTTGTGCTTCTAATTACATTGTACATAGCACCTCGCACACCGTCGAAGTTTCTATGCAAAAGCCATCGATATTTGAAATTTCCATATATTGACATATTCATGTCCCAAGAAATTCAAAAGCTATCCACATTCGCTTTTCAGCTTCCATGTTAGGGGGCTTCATTTGCATTTTACAAATTCAGTTGCTGATGCAACTCAGGTGGAGACGATTGACTCGATCAACCTTCTAACAGACTGGCCCCACAAAGAAAGGCATAAAAAAAAAACGAAAGAAAAGCTTCAAACGAAACTGCTGAGGACGAAAAAATAAGTAAAAGACACCAATATTCCGCGTTGGCACGAGACTTGGCATTATGTTATGTGCACATTTACCAGATTACCTAAAAGATGAATAGAGAAAAGAATACCTAGAAAAACTAAAAAGATTATTTCAAGAGCTGCCCTCAACAAAATTGTAGGCTCCTTATCAACACACACTTCCTATAAGACTAATCCTCTTGTTATTGTACAAACTTCCTCCACCGCCCGTCGTTTGGTATTGACTTTGCCCTTCACTTTAGTCAGACGAATGCTTGGTTGAATGCCCGATAGAGGAATGACCCAGTTGAAAATATTTCAATAATCATCAGTATTTCTCTTCGGAATTGGCATATGCTGCGAGTTTCTCTTCCAAGGCCTCCACAAGATCATGGTACTCAAAGAATGCAGGGTATGACTGTAGACCAATCAACACATGAACTCAATAACCCTTACCGCTTCCAAAAAAGTAATAAAATCCAGGTGCACGACTTCTGCTTCCAAATGACATCATGCTTAAGAATGCAGAAGTCAGATAAAAATGAAAAAACAAAGTCTACCTGTAGAGTGACACTGTAAGCCCTCCACAAGCGCAAGTCATGCCGAAAAAGATCAAACAGGACCTTCAATGATTTCCACAAGCAAGTAGGTCAGTTAGCCATCTTCACTAGATGAACGTACATTTATACTCCTAGAAACTCAAAACCATATTAGATAGCCTTCTCAAGTTACAGTTTCCATCTACAGAGAAGCAAGATAAGACATCAAAAAATTTGGTGACAATACCATTATACAAATTGTATTTAATTATACCTCAGACCGCCTTAAAAGAGTAGCAAGAACAACTATCCACTCCTTGAACTTGACAGAGCACATATGAGCCAACAGAAACTCTGCATCCAACCTGCTTTGCAGCGTACTCATCTGAAGCTGAATATTGATGAATTTCCTCAATCAGTTGAAGAATGTCGTCAGATTCACATAATCGATATATAAAAGAAAAATTGAAGAATTGGGTGCCTCCTATAATCTTTACAGTAGTTAAATATGGACATGTTGAGTCAGGGACATGACAACAACCCATTAAAGGCACATGGACATCTCCTCCAACAAATCTCATGCAGGAAAAGAAGCAGGTGTTGTACATAGAGAACAGGCGGACGCTTGGGCACGTAGAGAGAGAGAGAGAGAGAGAGAGAGAGAGAGAGAGATGCCTTTTGACCAATTAGTTCAAGCCCCGAGGCAAAACTGTCCAAGCGAGCGGAGCCATCTTTCTCTCGTTGGAGATACTCCTGACATGTATTGCAGGCACACAAATCAACCAGTTGTCAAAAGATTCACGAAAAAAAAAAATTCGTAGGTTTTTCTCACCACCAAATCGAACTGTGTGCCTTTCACAAAAGCAACAAGTTTTGAAAGTTCCTTCCCCGACATCAAATAACTAGCATGGTTTTCTAGAATGTTCTTGACTGAAGTGACATGAGCACTTTGCTCTTTGAACGAAGGGCTAAACAAAAGCAAAACTTCAGTAGGATCATTCTAACGGGCAAAGTAGTAATATCAAAGGATAATGTAGAGTTAATGAAACAGATGAATGACCTTCTGTAGTCTGTGGACTGCCTCTTGTAACTAGAACGAAATAAAAAATACCCTAAGAATCGAGGCGATAATCTGTCTGAATCAGAAGATGCCTGTTCGTACTCCCTTCCAGATCTCAGCAAGAACCTCACCTACAAACCAAAGGAAAGGTTTTAGAATGAGCAAGAATTCTCTCTCCAAAAGAGCAAATGCCACAATTCGTACCAGCTCTCCCGCAAGTTCATACAAAGATTCATCAAGTGTCGCCTGCATAAGTTAGAAAAGCAAAGTGAGAGGCTGCATCAACCTATATAAAGAAAGGGGCAAAAAGAAAATCCAATGAGACAAGAAACTTGCAGACAACTAGTCATCTACCTGCAATAAACGCAGGGCACTATACTGACTGACAGCAGGACCTTCAAGCTTTGCTATAACCTGTCCACAAAGATTGAAGGAGTTAATAAAATTTGAGGTCCCAGCAGGACAAACAAATTAAGAATCTTAAGAAAAAATGCCTTTCTCTGCGTGATTAATACTCTCCCTCATAGTCTTCAGGCAAATAGGAAAGAAAGGAGATCTTTCACACAGAACAAAAGAAAGGGATCTGTCCTTTTGAATATTTTTCTAGAAAAGAAGCATGAGGAAAAACATTATCCACAAGCATAGTATTGATAGATGAAGATCTAAGAGGCATACCAGTATGTAGCAAGCTGCTGTCCTGTACCATCTTCTTTGGAAACATTCTTCAAATAACCTTCAAAAAGTTTATGAGAAGTGTAAATATTCTAAAATCTTCAAAGTGACAAGGAGAGAGAAAATACTCAAGAATACATCTTTAAACAATAACTTAATGAAAGAGTACACAAGATGGCTATTTATAGAGCAGGAGACACACTAACAAAATCCTAATTTCTTTATTTACGACCAAATAATTCTTGACTAATATGCATGAATATACTTCAACAGGTAGCAGCAAGAAAAAATTAAGCACCTGTCCATAACATAAATATAGTTTTTTTTTTTTGATAACCCAGGGAACCCCCGCACGGCCGACAACCGGGAGGTAAACCCTGAGGGCGACACGTGCTAGCCACCACACACGTGCACCGGTTAAGTCACCCTGCGGCGCCCGGGATTCGAACACTCAACCTTTTGTGAGAGGTAGAGTGCCCTCTCCAGCAGCACCACCCAGGCGGGTGGTAAAAATATAGTTTTATTCTTCCCATTGCTAAAAATTAAACTCTTCAGCAAGGTGTCAAATTACAGATACTTTTATCGCTGCTGGATAAACACGTACCATCATCATGAATGGTGGAATCAGAACAGACATGCAAAGAGACTTTATTCTTGCAGAAATTTCGTTCACATTATGGAAAAGATCTACTTCATGATGTGCATTAAAAGCTAGCTGACCAGGAAAAAGATTATTTCAAAAGTCAAGATAGCAGTATGCTACACTTATCAGGTCCTCCTTGTGACGCTAGTTCCTTGATTAACAGTACATCAGCACTCCAGTAGATTAAGATGAAAGCAATAGGTCAGGAAAGTACTCTGTTGATCTTCCAGCAGCAGAAAACAGATCAGCCCAATGACGACCATCAGTTTTTCTAGCAACACTGACGACCACATCAAAATACTCAGGAAAGTTTCTTATCAAATCACAGGTCTTCTCCAGAAGAGTGAAACTGGTCGCACTTTTAAGGCCATTATTCCGGTGCTTGTTTATGTTTTGCCTGTGATTTGCAATTTATTATAGGTTAGAGACTATGAAAAGCCAAAAAAACATTAGTAAAATATAAATACATCAAAAGAAAAGCTAATGATTAGCTTTCACAACAGAAAATACAAGAGGGAAAAGCCAACTGCCAAGCAAAAGCTTTAGCCAATCAACAAACATCACAGGCTACCAAGTAATTAAATTTAAATTCTTAACTAGAAAATGACTTGCAGAAATCCCCAGATATATAGTCAAAACAGAAAGTACAGAGAAAAGATTTACGCGTAACCAAAAGAATTGATAAATTTAGGGTAACACAAGCTTTCTGGTAGGGTTTAAACTAATTTGAATGGTAATAATTAAAAGAAAGACAGCGGCAAGAAATAAGACACCACTCAGGTACATAACTCTTAATAAGGTTAAAATCTGAGTATGACAAAATTACCTGGAAATCTCTGCATCAAAGACAGTAAAAAGAAGCCATTCCAGACAGTGACAAAAATGAGGCTTCTCTGCTGATAATTCTGCAAGCCTCAAAGCTTCCTGACTTTTGTTCCTCTAGAAGTCAGAGATAAGAGATGCAATAAGGGGGAAAATCTTCTTAATCATACTGTTGTCTTAATATAGAAACACTGTCATGCAAGGCCAAATATGGATTCACAAAAGATAAAAAATATCAACTTCATGAAACAGCTATTTTGAGCCAACTACTAGGATGTTAATTCAGAAATCAAGTTCTCACTAGATTCCAATTGATATTCTATTCTCCAGCTCCACCAAGCAATAAAACACCAAATGCAAATAAGAGGACCATCTGTTGATATAATGTTACCTGAAGGAGGTGGCGAAGTAGACAATGCAATATAGTCTGCGCTTGAGGAGAAGGTTCAAAACATGGGAATTCCGTACATGCTGAAAAAGACATTCGCTGAGAAACACCAACCACAACCCCCGCATTTGGTAGGAGCCCAAGTGGGTACACCTCTCGATCAAACTCGAGCTCTGGATCCAACTGAAATAGGAAGAGAATTCTCATTCTAATTACATAAAAGAACCAGAAATCTGTATTATATAAGCATAAAAGATTTACTATCGGTTCCAAGACTACTGAATATAGCATGTAAAACATCAAATGCTTACCGATCATGAGAACAGAGCAGAGTGCTCTTATTTAATTTCACAAACTTCAAAGTCAATGTATGCCTAACAGGCAAAATAAGATATCACAGTGAAGAATGAAGTGCAACAGTTAACCGCAAATTACCTGCAAGAAATCTTCCTGCTTAAAAGATTCTACACCTGGAGATGGATACCAGACCTGTAATAGTACGTTTCCAACAAGGACCTTATCAGACAAATTCAGTAACAGCCAAGCAACAGGACAATCCACCGTAAGCTAATGAAAGAGAATAGGTGCCAAGATGGTTTCTTTAGGCTTCAGTCCCAGCAGTCAATTACCTGCATTCCTCGATGACCATAATCCAACCAGGACACTTCTTCTATCAAATTAGTTGTCTCCTCGGATTGACCACAGGTCACCCAAAATAACTCAACAGAGTCAGTAAGCTCCCTTTCACGTCCATCGTCCAAATCAAGTAATGAAAGCTCTCCATTTGCTCTCAATATCAAACATCTGGCGATTAATGAAACTATTCAGGGTGATGTGGCATTAGAAGACCTCTACCTCTATTTGCGACTATCATTTGAATAATTCCACGGACATTTGAACCCAATTTACCTGGAAGGTTCCCTAACCAAACCATCTGAGGATGAAGAGAGATGATTAGTCGATGCACATTCTCTGGGAAGCTGGTCAGGGATGAAACGCATTGCTGCAGGATGGCTCTTTGCAGTCATGATGGAGAGTTCTCGTACTGTAGAAAGCTGTTTGTCATTTTATCACTTAAAATGTATGAAGAATAGAGCTTCAGTCAAGCACTCTCATTCAGAGTGCAATTCTGAACTTCCATGTTTAGAGCTATGTAAAGTACACCATAATGAGCAACTAAACGAAACCATTCCACCAGAAATAGAAGGACATGTCTTTACCTGCAAATCTGGGGTACTAGATGGTGTCAATTCTCCGGATAAGTTTACATGGAAGATGTGAACATCAAATGGACGATAAGTGACTAGGATATAATTCTCATATACATCCATAACCATTGGTTTGGTAAGCAGCGACTTCCGACAAAGTAGCGAACTCTGATCAAGGTGATATCTTGGGTAGAAAAGCAACTCATACCTGTATATAGACAAGAATAAAGAAAATGAAGAAAATTTGTACCGGATACCAAACCATATAATGCTAAAATTAAGACTAATACAAAAGTCAGCTACAAATTAAGATTACACAACATGAGTAAACTCAAAAGAAAAATAAACGGCATCTAAATGCCTGCTGCTCTTCCGCCTTCACCCCTTTCACCCCCTTACCTCTCCCCCCCCCCCCAAAAAAACAAAAAAAAAAAGTAAAAAGCCTAGAAGAGAGAGGAGAAAGTCCCATCCAAAAACACCTATGAAAACCGAGAGAAACCCAAACTAAAGTACAAAGATCTACACAAAACAAAGCACACAGGTGATGTTTCCATGATATGAGGGCCTCAACACTTAGTTGGATGCATCTAACAGATCCGAGTTAAAATGCTCTCAATATGACAAGACGACACTAGGAAAATTATTAAGGATTTGATTGAAAAAGCCCTCACGTGTTAGAAGAATCGTCATAGTTGCACACAACAACAATCTTTCCCAGCCATAGCAAACCTTTGCATTGTATCTTCTGTTCCTGAGAAATGTCACCAAACACCCGCCACTTCTTCAATCGTATATCATAGAGAATTAACCCGTGAAGGCCAGCAACTGCTAAGTACATTCCATCTTTGCTAGCTGCCACATGTTGAACGGGCCAATTTTGGGAGAGATACGAAACCTGGAAAGAAGCAGACCATATCACACAGGTCCTAGGCATGTGGATATTATCTCTCAACAATGGAATTTACCACTTACTGGAAGATTAAGATGCAGCATTTTAAGTTCATTCGTGTCTTCAGACTGCACGACAAGCAACCGATCCTCGCCATAAATCACTTGGCGCACATATGTCATACCAGAGACACCTCTATTTAGACAACATTTCCCAAAGGAAAAGGCAAGAACTCTCTCGGAGGAACCCTCCTCAATAGCATATAGCCTGTATCCGAATTCATCCCACTGCATCAACGAGACACCACTGACCAACGGTTCAAACCGACTATCCTGATTCGGCTTCATCATAGGAGAAGACACAGAACTTAAACCAATCTGACGTATTGTCGACATTAATCGACACCCTGAAACAGACCAGACTGTAAGTCCTCTATGCTTCCATCCAACAGCAAAGGCAGAATTATCTGGGGTCCAAGCAATGCAGGTGACGGGACCAGTGTCTTCCACAGAATACCTGGAAGAACAAGATTAACTTATCCAGTCAATCCAATTGAAAATGGAAATTATTTAGCCCTAGAAATCAACACTACACCATTTTCAAGCAGTGAATGTCCTTATCAAGACAACCATCATAAATAAAAAAACAGAAACTGATTAACTTGCAAGATGCCATATAGATGGTTCATGATACGACACTTACCCCCAGTCAAACAGAGACACGGCACGAATACGTGATGCAGAGTCAGCAAGGTCATATAGCTCCACGACCCCCCTTCTGGTCCCAACTGCAAGGATTTGTTGCTCCGAAGCTACTGATGTACATACAGCATCACCAGATCCAACATGCTTTTCAGCTCTAATAGACTCAACCTGCTTTAGTCCTTTCTTACTCACCGAACATAACATCAGTTGTCCATCGGAATATAACACAAAGAGCAGCCTCATTGGAAAGCAAAGCTCCAACTGAACAATTGCGGGCCTTTTTATAGAATTCTGTTGTGATATCGGAGCTCCTGGATTCACTACGGCAGTAATTCCATTGCTTACAGGATGTGGTAAGTCACTAACTTTATCACTCTCATTTCGTATGGGATGGTCAAGTCCAACAGCCCCACAAAACTGCGCAGACAATATGATGTAAAGAGAGAAATTAAATCATAATCAACAAAGACAACCCTCTTCAGGCTGAACAGATCAAAGCACCAACGTCTTACAGAAAACTCTGATCCTGAAAGTAAATAGCCAGTAAAAAAGATAAACCATACCTCTCCCTTCCAAGAAATGCCATACAAGGATCCGTCAGAGAGTCCAAGCAGCATATGCCTGTTATCACTTACAATATTGCTCCTGAAGAAGAGACACAAGCTCGGTAAACATTCATCAAACATGCCCATTAGGTTTCTAAACTGCTTTGTTCATTCAATATTTTTATTTTAAATGAGCAAAACCAATATACTTACAAGATGTTATGCGATTTTTGTACAACTTAACCGAGTTTAGGGAATAATAAAGACAATGGCGTGCCCACAGTCCACTAAGGCACAAGTTTAGATTTCCAGCATATACACAAATACATTAGCGTAATACTCACACAGATAAATTCATGTCTCCAAAGGGAACCTGCTCGCTGAGGAGAAGAGAAATAGTCGCTAGATACAAACCAGACGGCTGCTTCCCTCCAATCTGTACTCTTTTCTCAGAAAAGTGAACCTTAAATAAATGAAGATAGAGTGAAGTCGTCTGCAAAAAATATGAAACCGTGTCATAAGAAGCAACCAAGTGCCCTCAAGGGGATAATATAAGAAGCAACTGGTATTTTATTTTACTAGTCAGAGCGAGACCAAGGAAGGAGGAAAGAATGCTCGCATTCACTAACAATAGGCACACTTGACAAGCATCACCTCTCTAGCTTCTATTAGAGATAATTATCTAAAGGGTCATACCGATACCCCCTTGTCCAAAATCAAGCAGCCACAAAGATCAGTCCGAAGAATGACAGTAGTCAACCGACACGCAGAATTTCTAACTGGAACAGCCAAAGAAGAGATCTACAGCAGGGCACCCAGCTCTCATTTTGAGCACCATCCTTTGCGGATGCATTGTAGTCAAGGTAAGTTTTGTACGCGAGCACATCCCAAAAAATGAACTTATACCAATCCATAGTTATAGGCCGACCAGATATGAATCAAGAACAGCAATGCAAATGCCAAATCAATTGCAATGGCCCGACTCACAAATCGACCGGATCATTTCATGTTTCATCAAACCTGTCCACAAAAACATCTCGAACTCACCACAACGGCAATCAATTTGGCATCAGGGCTCCACACGGCCTGCGAATTCTCCCCCTCCCTCCGCAACGAATCCGCATCCCTCTTGTACTTCCCCAACCTCACCCTATGCTGATCACACGAAACCAAAGACAACATCAAGAACAGTCACTGTACGAAACCAGCGACGACCGCGGGAGCGAGCTCGTTTCGTACCCGGGAAGAGCTCCAGAGCTCGAGGTGAGACGGGGAGACGACGAGCAGGAGGCGATTGATGACCTTGAAGTAGATGACCCTCTGGGAAGACGGGCACAGGCCTTGCTCCAGGGGGATCACCTGCGGCCATCCGTACGCCATGTACATCTTCGGCGCTCCGATCCCGGGGAATTCCGATGCGGCGAATGACTGCAACCGTGCTTCGAGGAGGAGAGAAGAGCGATCAATTCGACGGTGATGGAGGAGGAGGAGAGATCTGAAGCATTTTTTTCTGGAGCAGAGACGGGCGATGGCGACTCCGATCTCTCACATGGATCTCAGAGGAGGAGGAGGAGGAAGAACCGAAATTCAACCATTTTCTCTTTTTCCTTTATTTATTTTTTTCATTTTTTGGTTTTTTGCTCAGAAATGTCTCGTGCGTAAATCGGCGGGTCGGGTCACGCGGGTACCGGATGGAGGCCCGACGGGCCTGGATTCCGGCCCATCATCACTCGAGCGGGCTTGGGTAGAGACATTTTATCAATCGGGCTGGGCTCAAAAGGTTCGTTAAACGGAAAGCGATACAAATGATCTTTGACGTGGTCCCTGAACTTTTAATTTATTCATATAGTCCATGGATTTCTAGTACATATTCAATTTAGTCCTTAAACTAGATGAAGATTTTCGATGCTATCCCCAAACTTGAATTACTGGAATGACAACATTGTACGTTTTCATATTAAGTTGAACATGTACCAAAAGTTCAAGGACCACATTGAACAAAGTTCAAAGTTCGAGGATCACATTGCACGCTGGATCAAAGTTCATGGACTATTTGTGCCATTATCTCTTCGTTAAATGAACCTTCTCGGCCTGAGTCAGCTCACTCGAACCCACTCAGGCCCTAATATCTACCACTGTGTATTTAGACCACGGTTGACTTGAGATCAAGCACCATAAATAAAAGTACATAAACTAGCGGCGAACCCTCCCCTATAGTCATGAGAAAAACTTTACACAAAGATATGAATTCTAATTCCATTAGAGGAGAGGTCCCATTTGATGAACGTTTTTTTAATTATTGCATATATCTAAACTTGTGTTGGAGACTAATATTTCGTAAAATATTCTAAGTTTCCGGACTCTCTTATGTTAGATCAGAGCGGTTTTTTTTGCTTTTCTTTTTTTTTTTGTGTTCTTCCCACGATTGGTGGACGAGTTAAATGCACGAGCAGACTTTCACTTTGAACGATGAAATGCATGGCTCTTTTAAGAGATATTCGTGAAAAAAATATTTGAAAACCTTCATCATCGCTTACTTCAAATAAGAGTTAGCACGATTCTGGCGCAAATGGAGGATCACAATGTAACCCACCAAAGTGGATGGAACTCTACCCCATCGTGCATGAATGAAATTAGGAAAATGGCATGAATGGTTCATAAACTTTTAATCGGTTCAATGCGGTTCCTAAACTTTAGTTCAATACGCAATGTTATCCCTAAACTTTTAAATTATTCAATGTGGTCCAGTAACTTTTGATACATGTTTAATATAGTCCCCCAGCTATATGAAATCGTTCAATATTGTCCTTCTATTATTTCAAGTTTAAAGACGACATTGAATATTTTCATACAGTCTGGAGACTAAATTGAACACGTACCAAAAGTTTAAGGATCACATTGAATAAATTAAAAGTTCATGGATCACATTAAATATCGAGATAAAGTTTAGGGACCGCGCTGAACAAATTAAGAGTACATGGACTAGGAATGGCTTTTTGTAATTATCTCGCAAATTTGCTCTGTTTCCACCGCGACGGAGAAGATCCATCCGGCTCGGGTCATATCGAAAGCGGAGAGAGACCCAGGCACTCTCGAAGAGCCCAGAGCAGAAAATGGATGTGTCGATCAGAGACGGGTCGACGTCAGAACTGAGATAGCAAAAGCCCGAATGGAACGGAAAAGAAGAGAAAGTGGCGTGCGATGGGGACTCGAGAGGCGATGGAGCCCAGCCAAAAGCAGAAAGAACCAGCAGGAAGGGATCCAAATTTGGGGTCAAACGTCCGGATGGCCACATAGCTTTTCAGGAGATAAGCCCTGTGGGTGTGTCTGTACTGAAGGAGGGTGAGTGAGGATAGACACATCGCCAAACATTTGGCATGGGAGGGATAACGTTTTCGCCGTGCGATGGGGCCTGCTCTCCACAGGATCAGGAACGAGATGATCCGTTACATCGGTCGTTCTTCTCCATGGAATGCTTAAGGGATTCAAAATTATTCAAGATCTTGTTTGCCGCGCTGCTGCGTATTAGAACTATACGGTAACAATAAGCATCCGGATATAACCAAACACCAAGGGAAAGGGGGGAAAAGGACCTTGAACTCTTGGTGATTGTCTTTCTTCAATTTCTCTGATAAATTATATCTCGAGTTTGAGCCCGTCATGCGAAATCCAACCCGACTCGTATCGTGAGGACAATCTTGGAATAAAAGAAAAAGGAAAGCAAAATTTCGGTGTAGTCTTTCTCTGGGCTGAAGTGTGACCTGGACCAAGAAAAGGAAATGGCCATATTCCTTTGGATTCGGCAAAAGTCTTTATGAACAAGTGCCTGACGGCTAGCTTCCTCACTGCCGAAGAGAATGCTTGGATTTGGATCTAGTCATTGAGGGCTTCAATCTTCAAGCAAGAGAAGATTAGAAGCGGTGTCGGTTATTTTGCTCGCGTACTGCACATAAAATTTCTTTCGAAGTGTTTAGGTTCTTCCTTTGAATTCTTTGTGGCAGATTATTTCGAGAGATTTGTCAGCAAATATAGTGGATTCTTTTCGGTTTGGCTCTTCTTTTTGGAAGTCGTTACCGACGCTTAGACCCAATCACGTAAATCTCCGGCGTTCTTTATCGTTCCTCGTTGATTTCTTGTGCAATTTCTTCTTCTTGTGATTAGATTCAAATCGCAAGATCCGTCACTTTACAATACTCCCTTTATATCGTTTCATCGCTCTTCCGTTCCACCGTGGGACTATGGCTCGAGGGCCTCGCTCCCGTTTTTATGCACGAAATCATAATGTCGTGCGGTCGAGATTTCGTGAGGACCTTATTAAATTCTATTTCCGTGGTTTTGAAGAGAAAGAATATGTTTTCCGTGTAATCACGCACCTACGTACACATGAACAAGGAGAGAACAATTAAACGTGATTCAGTCGACCAAGGAGAGGACCCTCGGAAGCCTACGCGCACGATGGGGAAACCCCCAATTCTGCATTTCGCCTCAAGGGGATGTCATTATATTTAAATAAGATAGATTACATCTTTGATGATAAACATAAATATCTATCGAAGAGGCAAATACGATTTTATCGAATAGATACATGACTGCATAGAAAGGACACTTGACACATCGATCCCTCCAAAGCTCCAAGGACCACACATGGGTACAAACAATCCATGGATGGCCCCTTGTCTGAACACACGGATTTTTGCTGGTCCCTCGTTTCTCATCAGGACTTTGGACTTGAAGACACAACTCCAGTCTACACTTGAAAGTCCCGACCCGACAGAAAATCCAATCCAGACTGGCTCCTCGATCGATGACCGGTAGATGCAATTCCAAGATCGGTTCCATAGCCGGTATTATAGCCCTATAGATATATAGTTTTCATTCTTATTCGTGCTGCCGACGATGTGAAGAGGGAATCCCTTCTGAAAATTGATGGATTTCGGTTCGATGCGCGCGTACAGAAGAAAAGGAAGAAGAGAGAAAAGCATACTTTTGGTTCCTGTGCTACGGAGACTTTTTATTTCGGGTGCTATAATTGGGAGCACGTTTTCATTTTAGTCCCTTAGTCTCCGCCGCCGCCTTTTCGTTCTTTGCTACTTATTATTGGGGAGCGTAATGAAATTGCGCCTAAGTTGATGAGGACTAATATGACTGGTTTTGGAGATGGAAAGAACGGGAAGCAACGTGACCTACCGATCTAGGATCCTTATTACAAACATAGCACGCGCAGGAACTAAATCGCACGCGTATTTCCAAAGATAATTCTCTCGACCAAAATCCAACCGAATGCACGCATGCCATCCATTCACGTTAGAATTTAAGGTGCATGCGAAAAACCTCGAGTTATTATCTTGTAATTCCAAAAAAAAGAAGAAGAAAAATATGTTCCGCTGCTATCCAAGCATGAACCGTCGAGTTATGATCCCTCACAGGGTAATTTTGTTCGAATCCACATATCCCTCTTCATGTAACACGTGTGATTCGGTTTAAGGTCATAGTGTGTTGCCGAATATTTTTCACGAGTGGATAACAAAAGAATGCACGCTCACGAGAGAGAGAGAGAGAGAGAGAGAGACGGAAATGGAGTAATTATGTAAGGGAAGGTGGTGGTGGAGGTGGTGGTGGGTGGTGGAGGGTGGTGGTGGGGGAGGTGGAGGCAGTTGGGCCATGGCTGTCTCGGCCGCATCTGGGCTATAAAGAAATCTCGGGCAATTCGGGTAGCTGGGGACGACGGTCTCCTAATCCAACCATGAAGCCTTGCCGGTTGGCGAGGGTTCGCCCCCCACCCCCCCACGCCTGTTCGTGCTCCCGCTCTCCATCTCCTTTCGCCCCCACGCACCCTGTTCATTTCCGTCCCTCTCCACCGGTTCGTGTAAAAGGCTATTCCCCCTTTTGCCCATCTCTGCCCTTCGAATAACCCATTTTCTATTCTTTTGTGAGCATGCTATGATCATCCTTTTCCTGTGTTTAATGTAAGCCCATCGCGATCGAGATTTGACTGACCACATCGCACGTCTTGAATTGCAGAGCAGGTCCCCCCTCCCCCGCACGGCATCTTCAGAGAGAAAGGACACCGTTAATGAAGTGGACAGACAGCACGTTTTTCAGCATTTGTCCAATGTTAATTGAATGTAGACATCGCTTGACAGCGATTAAACCAGGGCATTCCCCGAATTAGACTCGGCTTCGGTACTGCCGACACTTCATATCTTGTGACCATTTGGTTTTGTTTTTGACCCCATTCATTGTCTTAGAAGCATATCAAAAACCAGTTCTTACCAGGTCCTTTCTCTCTTGGGAATCACTCCCTGTTCTCGATGGACCGGATCACTACATAAAAAATTTAAAGAACCGACATTAAGGTTCAAATTTATAGACTAATTAATACCACGCTCACATTTATTATTGTCCATTGTCATTTGAGAGAACATATTTGGTTTCTTAGTCCTGCACTCCTGCTGTGTGCGCATTAGGATCCAATTTTTCGGCTTTGACCGATATGAGGATGATTATACCAATGTCCATTTTTTTTTACTTATTTCTTTGCGCATAATTAAAAAGAATTTAGAAAATTACAAAAATATATATCTGAGTTTTTGTCCAAATATAAAAGGCATGTTCCTTTTTTTAAAACCGCAAATTTGGTATCTCGCTTCGGCAGTGTTGTATATTTATTTGCAGAGGAACCCGGTCACCGTTGCGAATGGCCGTGGAGATCCCACCAAGAGAGCTCGTCTCCTTTCTATTATTCTCCGCCCCGACCCTCTCTCTCTTACACACACAAAATATTGCGTGCCATCACCTAAATGACCTCGACCAAAGGTCACCTCGGCATCGCCGCCTCGAATTGACACTATAGACACCATGAGCGACCATGACATGAGGGGGGGAGAGAGGATGGCACGGCGGAGCAATCGAAGGTAGCACGCCCGGCATCGACTACGCGGACGAATCGATCAGAGGCGGCCCGAGCGGCGTCGACGGCGTCCACGGAGCGACGGAACGCGTGGATGGCTACGGATGTTTTGCATACCCTTGGACATGTAAGGGCATTTTGGTCATTTCGAGAGTGTCGAGGCATGAAACTCGTATTTCCAAAAAGCAAATGCGCTTCTTTTTCGCATTTTGTGGTCACTGAACTCTCGGGAGATGCCTTTTTCCCATGATGGGGAAGGGAGGGACAGCACATATCAGTGAGGGAACCAAAAGATGAGAAGCCCGTAATTATACAAAGCGTGATGAGAATCGGAAGCGCAGACGTGTTGTCTGCCAACTACTGTCCCCCCCTGTAAACTCTCTTTTATCATTTTCTCGCTCTTTCGTTTTTTTTTTTTTCGTTTTTTTGGCGTTTTCCCATTTCCCGTTTGATCCCTTTTTTTTTGGACAGTTGTCTCCGGTTCAATCGTTCGTGTGCGCAACGTCGATCCATGGGGAGGCGATTCTTCGATTCCGGGGTTGATTAACATGAATGGAGTTAATTCAATTGGCATACGAGCCAATGTCTTATACTCGATTTTGACTAAAGTTTCTGGAGACAATTGCACCCAAATGGCAAACCTTCCTGTCTACATGTATTGAATATCGTAACCCGCATTATTGTGGCGTACATTACATTTAGACATGTCAAAACGGGTCGAAAAGTTATTTCTTAACTAATATATGATGTTGGATTGTTGTATGAGATAGTTATATTCAGTAAATGGGTTTAAGTATAATATAAGTGTCAAATAGATCATAAATGAGTTGCAAATTGATCATAAATGGTTTTACAACATACTTAGACCCAACCCATCGCCACAATTCTCTCTTCACTTTCTTTTTCCCTCACTTGATCTCCCGTTCACTCGCTCCGTACTTTCACCTCAATTTGAGTATAAATTTTTCTAGATTATGTTAAATATGGAAATATTTTATCATTATGAATTGGATCGGGAATGGATCGCCAAATTTACACCGCATGAAATTGATCAAATCGGGTTTAGTGGGTCTATTTGGATCGGCTATTTTCGATTTGATCCACCCATTCGATCGATGTAATTATATGTTCCTCAAAACTACCCTAATCGGAGATACCCCGTTTCGAACTCGCCGTGCAGATTCGTCGTGCCCGTTCGTCCATGCAAACAACAGCGGGTTGTTCTTTGAGTCATGCGAGAATGACATTAAATTAAACCCCTCCTAATGGAGGGCGAGGGTGGCGATGACGTGGCGTCCACCCACCGTAGGAGGCGGCCGGGGCGGAATACGGCACGTGCGTCCATTCGGTCAACACGTGCGGAGGCGCAGCAGCCTCGCCCCAGCACGATTATCGAACGCATCGGAAACGGCCCGTGCTCATTCGCCGCCGACCAATCACAGCAAAGAACCACTTTCCTCCCTTTCTATTGGCCCGTCAGCACCCTTCCATGTCACAGCTCCTGCAAAATATCAACGCCCCCCAACCCAAAGGTTCCGCTTATAAATCTCGAAGTAACATTTTCAATTTCCTTGGCATAGATGAATTTCTCTAGGAGACACGCGACAACCGTCATCGCCGCAAAATAAAATCAAATCATATCTCGCTATTCGGTCACTTTTGGACCTATCGAATAGGTAGATCAGATCAAAAATGGTCCGACCCGAATAGACCACCGTTTTGATCAATTTTCATGTAATGCAAATCTAATGACCCATACTTGGCCTAATTCATACTCGACCCATACCCATCCCGATCCATATTGTTAAAGTATTTATATATTTAACTCAATTTAGGAAAACTCATACTTAGCGCGGAGTGAGTGAGCACGTGATTGTTTAAATAAATTTTAAACCCATTTATGATCCATTTAATATCCATATTATATTTATTTTCATTTATGACTCATTTAGTAAATATAATTAACCAAATTTATTGATATATGAGTTAAGAATGGATTTGTAACCATTTTGACAGATCTAGTCGCTTTTTCATTTCTTTTTATGTTGAATTTCCCGTATAATTAATAGGGACTGTATTCACGCCCTTTTGGCGTCCTTTCGAATCAATTGGAATTACCAACGTGCGTGAGCGACTTTTATATTATTATGACGACGAAAGGCTCTTTACAATTTGTAAATATTTAAATATTCGGTGTGTCGATAGATTTCTACGTAGAAAAAATCTTAGGCAAAATGACACAAACAGTCTCTGAATTTTGGCCGAACGTGCAATTTGATCCTTGAACTTTAACCCAACGTACAATGTGATCCCTGAACTTTTCATTTGTTCAATGACATCCATGAACTTTTAATACATGTTCAATTTTATTTTCGAACTATATGAAAATATTTAATGCAGTTAAATATTAATATAAAATTTAAAAATTATATTGAATAAATTAAAAATTCATGAATTAAATTGCATATTGAATCAAAATTTGGAAACTGTAGATTTCGTTATCTTAAAAAATATTAAAGAGCCGACACGCCGTACCACTTTCCCATTATATAAACGGGAGCCGAGCTACCAGCTGCCCAGACGGGAGAAGCTTCCTCTTCCTCTCTCTCGCTCCGTCGTGTTTATACGCTTCGACAGCCGCCGGCGAAGAAGCTCGTTTCTCGGGAAACCCATCGTCCTTCTTTTCTCGGCCGAGAAAACCGCGGGGAAAATGGGGTTCCCGCTGGGCTACACGGAGGTCTTCCTGCCGAAGCTCTTCGTGCACGCCCTCTGCCTCCTCGGCTTCGTCCGGCACCTCATCTTCTCCCTCTTCCGCTCCCTTGGCCTCTCCGACTTCCTCGACACCGACGCCACCTCGTTCCCCGCCGAGTCCCGGGCGGCGCGGCCGGCGGCCACCGCCGAGAGCCCCCCCGTGTCGGCCCTCCTGATCCGGGAGATGCTGCCCGTGGTCAGGTTCGAGAGCCTGGTCGACCCGCCCGAGAGCTGCGCGGTGTGCCTGTACGAGTTCGAGGGCCGGCCGGAGGAGGAGATCAGGTGGCTGAGCAACTGCCGGCACGTCTTCCACAGGGAGTGCCTGGACCGGTGGATGGACTGCGATCAGGACACGTGCCCGCTGTGCAGGACCCAGTTCGTGCCCGACGACATGCGGGAGGAGTTCCATCAGCGGCTGCGAGCTGCTTCTGGGGTGGTCGGCGATTTCGCCATTTCTGAGGACTCGTGATAGGTTCAGCACTTTCTTTGCTTGAAAGGGTCGCTGCTGGCTCTGGTCTTGCGTTGACTGTTGCTGACTACGTCTGAAATGGTGAATATTAGAAAGGGTGTATTGTATAGCGTGAAATGGGGGAATTGGTAATTGGCCAAGAAAAATAATGGGAAGTAGCACATTTTTTAGTTGGATTAGTTCTTTTATTTCGATTTTTCTTTCTTTCTTCTGACGAGAGGAAAAGGTTGGGCTTTTATACCCAATTATGTTGACTGAACCTTGCAACTTGGAATTCGTATATGAGGTCGTGCTCTGGCCCTTTTTTAATGTCGGCAATGTCCGGTTGGTGAGGCTCTTCATGTGAGAGAGGTAGAAACCAGAAACAGAGGATCGAAAGAGGTTCTTGACGATGGTGGGTGTTAAAAACAGAGCGAGGATATAAATAATTCGATAGAAAAGTTACGGTGTCTGATGGAGTTTGTTAAGTATGGTTAGGGAATGCAGGTGGCTTAACCGGTTCGTTTGGATCTTGTCAGCTCCAATGATGAACTGTGTCAGCCCTCCCCTTTATATTTTTTAAATGCAAATTTTCAGGCCGACAACTGCTTCTTGTTCTCTCTTTCTGCTTTATGCATCGGTGAAAGTTGGGGAAAAGAACAGCTAATACGAACAGATTTTGGTCATAACGTCAGGTCTCCGTCCACCTTGTTGTGTCGCTGATCATTGTTTCACAGCATGTTCCAAAAGAGAGAGAGAGAGAGAGAGAGAGAGAGCATCGAAGGGTAATGAGTTGTGCGATCTATGAACTGGGACTCTGTGCACGACCCATCTCTGTCTCAGGCTCTGTGACTGAACTTTCACCTGGCCTGTGGAGTAGTCTAACCAAAATGGGACGAGCTCACATGGGACCAACCCAAATTGAATTGAGCACTCTCAAAGGCCTCCCTACCTATCGGAGGCTGAAGAAACCTCCTCCTGTCTGATAATCTTGCATTAAGTTCTAAGTTAGTTTGTGGATCCGTATCCAACAAGACACGTGGGTGTCATTGTGAGAGAGGGAGATCACCTGTAGATAAGGTAAACGAGAGAGATTGGACCACTCGAATCATCCCACCTACCAACCTGTCCCCTGTCCGTATCCGTGAAGTTTTTTAATCCTTCATGTTGAGCAAACGCATCGATCGTGATAGGCTCGGTTAAGACTGAGGAAGCACATACACATTAGTCACGCTATTTATGCATCCGCTCATCCTGCCAAATCGGCAAAAATTTTCGCATCCTCAAACATTGTAAGACCAAAAATCATTCGGTTTCGAAAAGGAAGAAATTTTTCACCAGGCAAGCAGCGTAAGTTGATCTAGATATCGTTCTTTGATCTCCGGCTATTTCTCTACTTTATGAGTCAGCAGTGAAAGGCAGTCTCCATCCGGGCATGGTAGCAAAACATGGCCAATTGAAACCGACATGCAATGCGCTCTAGGTAGTTGGTGCTACCTTACTGACCGATCTTCAATGCTCATAATTTTGTTCCAAGTACTATGTGAGGAAAGCAGGAACATGTCTACCAAAGCAAAAAGTAACCTAGTTTGGCAAACACAACGATTTAGGACGCGCTTTGTTATCAACATGCTGGTGACTGGTAAGAGATCCGCGGAATCAGGCCTCCCTAAGGACAAGCACCCAGTAAAAGTTTGCGCCGGTCTTCTTCTGAACTCCGAACAGTCGGTCTCCGGCTTCTCCAGCTTATCTCCGTAGCCACTTACGGTACTGGAGACACATCGATTCGAAAACCTATCTTACGATTCAAGAAGCACACATCTGGAGTAAGGATTTGATACTAATTGGGCTGCACATCTCGTGCTCACAACAAACTAACGTCACGAAGCAACTTATGAAGCACGAGAAGAATATATGCAGAACTCATGTCAGTGGCTTTCAGGCAAAAAATCCGCACAAAGAAAACTGTACCACCATAGCCTCTTAGCCATGTGCAGAGACGCTCGGTCCTTTAAGTCTGGCTTCACATGACCTCAGTGTCGTCAATTAATATTAAGCAATGCCTATCGCTTCTTGGGCTTCTTGATCTTTCTGTATTTCCGTTATCCCGGCGAAATGCTATCATATATGGATGCAACAAGGCTAGTTGGGCCACTCTCATCTGGCCCGACCAAGCATGCATTAGCGTTTTAAATATCTAGGGATTGGTGAAAACTGAGCTCAGAGGCTCTCATTTTCCCCCATTTGAATCTATTTTTCTTGTCAAGTAACTATTTTTAAACGAGCAAAACTATGGAAGAAGTGTCAAAAAGAGAGAATTACCCACCAATTTTTAGATTAAAGAACCACCCACTACTTAAAAAAAAAAACTGCTCCAGCTCATTTATAAAACGCGTGAAGCATGGTGATTCTAATATGATATTACGCAAATGATACATAAACAAGCAATCGAACCCGTTTAGCTCGATAACTAAGCCGCCCGAGCTGAGTAGCCTCATGGAAATGACAAATTCATGGAGCTAACATATCCACATAAACGACGACAACGAGTGGTGATAATACATGTGCTGGCGAAAAGCTTGTTTGAAAGGATGTAAACCTAACATTGTTAAGATTGTGACTCCACTAGGTGTCGCTCTATGTGTACAAGGTGGAACAATACCTAAAACGTTACAGATATGTACACACACATATGGCGGAGTTTATAATGTCATAAGATATCCTCCAATAGCTTTAATTGAATAATTTTCTTTTATTCATTTTGACGACCTAAGTTAACATATTACATTGAACAAAAAAACAAAACAAAACAACTAGATACTTCACAAAATTCCCTTGGAGCATACCCTCACTGTGATTCTCTCTGAGAAGTGGGTCCAGATTTTATTTTGGAAAGAGCTAAAACACTGGGGAGAAAAGGCATGACAAAGCGAGAAAAGAATGGAAAAGTGGGGGAGATTCTTGACCTGCCCCGTCTTTCTCGTCCTCATGCGAACAAAACAAGAAACAGTAGATTGTAAGAAAGCTCGCGTCTGCACGCACTGCGACTGGTTCCTATGAGGCACGAGCCCTCGTCAGATGGACCAAAATCTTTCCGCTTATGAAAAGCAGATTGATAGGAGTCGACCTCCACAGTCCTGCATCAAACACATATACACATTATCTATACCTGCGTGTCTGTATTAAAAGGAGGAGGACAAAATAACAAAGAGATTTTCTAGAGCAGTGAATCCTTTTCAAGTACCCCCTACAAAGTCAGTTCCGTAGTAGACTCCTACGTTTAGTTAAATATTCAATATTGATTATTCCCATTAACATGGGGAAAAGGGGGTTATCGTTGGGACAACAGCTAATCCCAAAAGTACAAACACAGCCCGGCAATGTATCCATACAGTCTTTGCTGCGATTCCATGTCCTCCGCGAGAGTTCTGACGATGCTTAACGTTTTGCATTTTCTCGGTCAACTGAATCAACCATGAGCTCTTCACTTAAACATATTGACCTCCAAGACAGCTCGTGAAGATAAGAATACTGTGTCAACAATTTTTTTTATTGTTGCCCATCTTGGGCGCATCATTAGATAGTGATTAGCTCTGTTGCATCGTTGCTATGCAACGGGGGTTGGGAAGAAAGAGCTCTACATCTGGAATGCATTGATGTGTCGGGCCTTTGTATGTCTTTTGCCCATTTAAATGATACGAAGGTCAAACGTCATGCACAGACTGACGTGTGAAAGGGACTGAAAAGTGAACAGCGTGTTAAGATCAGAGGTCACCTCCCGACACAATTCGCCCGCTTATCATTAGTTCATGGACCGATGTTCTCCCGAATAAGCCCATCTTTTGCTAGGTTTATTCTCGTTACTCACGTTGCGTTGAGCAAAAGATACGAGGTTAGACAGAGCTTTACTTTCGAGCTGCCTGTGGTCAATTTTCTTACAGAGCTTGGAGGGGCAAGCAATCTTGCGACAGAAAACATCGAGATATTAACCGTGTCTGAAGCTGAAACTTAACATAGGAAAACGATCGAATTTTGAAGGGACAACATGATGAGATTCTCCATGAGGATATAGCATAATTTTACTGTTCGTGCACAGGGTGAAAACTGCACCATTTGCAGTAAAGCAGTGCTGCCCACATCAAAAAAAACATACGTAAAATTTTAACTGTCATGATTGCTGCGCTGCTTTTGATTCCTTTGGAGCATATTATAAAGTACAAGAAACTTAACAATTGATTTTTATGGAAACATAGAGAAGTATGAACATGAAAGAAAGGGTTTTGTCCTTAGTGAGTCTTTCCAATGTAATTTGGAGGAGCTTTATGCTGGAATCTGATACAAAGCCCTAATAGTTTATTGAGAGGAAACTGTACTTGCCTTTAGTGATGAGATGGAGATCATTTCCGACGTCCAGAGGCAGAATGTGCGATGAATGAGTTCATGTTTTTTTTAATGGAGAGTGGACAACTCTATTCAGCTGCTGCTGGTGAATAAGAAACTACCGAGAGAAAGCGAAGGGGAAAAGATGCTTTAACCAAAATGATGACACGGGATTTTAAAATTCGCCTCCACTTTTTAACTAGAATGGCTGCAACTTGCGGTCGCTCGGCTTGGCAAGATATGTCCCACAACAACATTAAAGTCATATATATAAGTCATCCTGTTTCAGAAGGATCATCTCGTCGAATGTCGCGACTTACCGATATAACTTCATATTTTAAGATGAAATCGTTGTTTTGCACTTGCCCAAAAAAACAGTGCAGGACCTAAGAGGGGGGCGGCTAGCGGTGGCCTCCACCCTATTAGGTCCAAGTAAAACATTTTTCACAAAGGAAAATTATGCGGACGGTACGCGATCAAAATTTTTTTCATCTCGTCCCCTTACCTCTATTTTCTTTGTTTGCCTTTGCCAGTGAACACATACCTCTTCGGATTCACCTATGTCTTCAATTCTTCTTCTCCCCCCCCCCCCTTTTTTTTGTAGATATCGGGTGCTGTTTCTCCACACACCATGTTTCTTGCTCCTTTCTTGGTCGACGACAAAAAAAAACAAAAGTGAAAAAATGGAAGCAGCGATTGCATTGGAAGAGGCCATTTTCCGTCGCATTGCTCGAGCACATAGGAAACCAATCGGCCTCGCCAATCGCCATAGGCCGAACTATTGGGCCTTTGGGTGTACCATCTTTGGACCAAAAGCCTAGGAACAGAGTAAAGCAAAGAACGACAGAATACAAGAGACTGCAGGCTCGAGCACTTCCTCGTGTTCTTGTCACGTTTTTCTCGATGGTTTTCTCATGGTACAATGTCTTGAAAACTTCCCATGAAGAAGAGCATGAGAAGTCAAACATGGATCGAATCACCTTACCTCATCCGCCAGTCCAACTCGTGGGTATCATTTTGCCTCTTTAACATCCAGTTTGGTCACAAGCTCGTGTTGTCGAGCTCAATAAGCCCTTTCACAAATAAGGTTTGAGAAACCCTAAATTTCTTGCTAAATCTTGGCTATATGCATGACAAACATCTCCAAAAGACCTGTCTCTAAGCGATAATACGGTATATTCATTGTGAAGGACCTAGAAACATTAATTGGCATCACAAATAACTGCTGTAAAAGCTCCCGACTACTTGGTGCAAATGTAGTCCACAGTCCACGGGGCTAATAAAGATCGGTTTCATATCCATCGGCGAGTCTCAACAAGATATAAAGCCCATATAAATGACATAATCACGGATTCAGCTGACTAACAAGGCGAACGCACATGCGAAATAAAATGAGGCAAAACCTAGCTCCGATAGCATGCAAGGAAGTCCAACCTAGAAAAAGCTTAAATTGGCAGGTGGATGGAAACCGCATGCATATAAAAGGGCATATAACCTCCACGACCAAAACGACGCGGGATGTTTCAATGATTTCGGATTCGAATCTTCGACCGGAGTGGAAATGAAAAAAAAAAAAAAGCGCACGTTGTGTCGTGATTAATCCGAAGCGGGTCTTGCCTTAAATAGCAAAAGACTAAGCTCAATGAACACGAGAATCTGTCCCGAAGCCATGATGTACCAGGGACAACAGGATCGTCCAGGGAACACAGAGCTTGTAATTGGGCATCAGATTCTATTCTACATGGTTGTCTACGTGCAAAAACATAACATACACGCGCGCGCGCCCACGTATCTCCCATATTCACCCTGCAGAAGTGCGGCCAGAAAGGAAGGAAGGAAGGAAGAAAGAAAGGAAAGCCCTTCCAAATTTCACCTTATGTGGTGCGGGGCCCGCGTGTACACGCATCAATTCATGAAGATCCTTTTCCCCGTTGCGGGGTCCACCGTTGTTCGCCACATCCGCTCGCCGAGATTGGACGCCGGCGCGTGCACCGCACGGCCCCACCCCTCTACGGTACCCTTTCCCTCCCCCCTCTCTCGGCTGTTCCCCCCTAATTTTCAACCGGGGATGTTTGGTTCCCCATAATCAACAATCACTTACATCATGTTACATGTCACCCCCCGCATCATAAACCATTTGTTTAGAAGCTAAATTCTTTTGCTCATAAGCTTCACGCGAATCGCACAGTCTTATTTATTTTGATCCGCATGCTGTCATGTCGTTTTGCTCCACACTCGATGTATAAGGTTCGCCGAGATCGCGAAAGAGGGTAACTTATCTTTCCCAAAGCGCTCATAATTGCGAATCCTGTAACCTGGGGAACTAGAATCCGAACGGACCGCTCGAGGATAACCCATCTCTTAAATCTCTTGCCGTTTTGCACATGCCCCAGGTGGGGGCTTCCAAGCTCCCATGAGAATCGCACGAGCCATCGCGCAGGATAAAGGGCTCGAGGCATGGCAAAACCCTAAAATCTCTTCAAGACAATTCGAGTCACACCCCCAAAGAAAAACACAACGCACGCACCCGGATTCATCAGCCGCCGTACACGGTCGGTCTCCGTACACCCCGGGAAAACAAAATTTTCCACGAAAATGTTTTTAAGGCGCGCACAAAGGAACAACCATATAGTAAAGGAAAGGGGGGGGGGGGGGGGCGGGATGACGTGTCGCGGTGCTTCGCATCCCTCGATAGTATAATCGGCGTCAAAGGATAGGAAAAAAAAAAACCAGAACATGTTGGAGGGCCGAGAAAGCAACCCACCACGACGCTAGCCCTCCTCTCGTTGTCGAGTTCCGTGTCTCTCCATCGAGAGTCCGAGATCTGCGAAGGCCACAAGCCAAATTAAGGGAGTCGCACCCAGTTAGCTCGAATAATTAAAATCCCAAATATTATTTGCATAGATTATTTTATATGTATTTATAAATAAAAGCCCCCTCTTCGGATCCATCCATCCATCCATCCATATCCATCTCTATCTCTCGCTCTCTCTCTCTCTCTCTCTCTCTCTCTCTATCTGTGTTGTGTGCCTGCGTTGTTGTCTGTGTGCAGTGTGTAATTTATACCTCGGGGCGCATCATCATCCATCCATCATCCATCATCGTGGTCGTCATGAGGATTCGCAAGAACGCCAAGCTCTTCTCCGACCCCGCCGCCGCCGCGGCCGCCTCGCCGCCGGAGGCACCCCTCCCCTCCTCCCACGTGTGCCAGCTCAACCAGTCGCCCTGGGACGTCCTCCCCTTCTGCTCCTTCCCCGACGCCCTCCCCCCCTCCGGCTCCTCCTCCCCTCTCCCCCACCAGGTCCGTCCTCCTCCCCCTGCAGATCTGCGGCCGCCGCCTTTTCTCCGCGGCTGTTATTCGCCGCTCCGCCGCGGCCTGCATTTTTTTTCCCTTCTCCTGTTGTTGTTGTTGTTGTTGTTGTTGCTGTTTCCCCCCCGTCTCGCGCGATTCGTAGGGTTTTTCGATTCGGGCACCTCGCCAGCTAGGGTTTCTCTGTAGCCCCGAGATTTTTCGCGTTTCCGTCGTGCATTTACCTTGGAATGAACGATTAGGTTTATCTTCTCCTCGTTCTCGACCTATTATTCATGTGCCCGCTCGTTATTTTTTCATTTCTGGCTCGGCCATTTTGCGCAGCTCGACGGAGGAGAGGATAGCTTCACCGCCAATGGCAGCTTCGGCGATTCCATCGGAGCCGTCGAGAGGTAAATATTTCGAATCCTCGTCGCCTTCTCCCTCGTTCCTGAAATTGCAAACGGTCTCCGCGAATTCATGCGCATTCAATCGTCTCCTTCGGGCAAGTAGGGTTTTGTATTATCGTCCCTAAATAGCTGGATCGTTTAGCTTCGATTGCTCGGAATTTGTTCGCGGATGGCGAGCGTTGGGGCCTGCGAGGCGTTTGCGATTGAAACATTGTGATTATTTCGCAGCAGCGTGGCCTCGATGATGGCGGTGGACGCCGATGAGAAGACGGTTATCGTCAACAAGCTCGGAGGCCACGCTTTCTACGACATCAATAACGAGGATAGGATGAACGTCAGCGGCTACGGAGCTCACAAGGGAGGCGATTTGGACGGCGATTTCAACTTCAAGGCGTGCTGCAACAAGACCGACGGCAAGCGGTGGCAATGCAAGAACGAGGCCGCGGACGGCCACTACTTGTGCGAGCATCACCTGTCGCAGCTCAAGTCCTACGCCACCACTGCTGCTGACGACGACGACGAGGACAACGCCGACGACGACTCCGCTTCCAGAAAGCTGGACAAGTCCTCCGCCTCCACGGGCCGCCGCGGCGGCCGGCCGCGCGGAGCGAAGAAGAACTCCTCCTCCTCCTCCTCCTCCTCGGCGGCGGCGGCGGCGAACTCGAGCCAGTTCTACTACTACTCCGGCTTCGGGCCGTCCTGGGGCAAGAGGCGGAGCGGGAGGGCGGGGGACCAGCAGCCACGGAGGCCGGAGGGGAGGGCGGCGAGGGGCGGTCCCCGGCCGGCCCCGCAGCGGATCGGCGGCGGGGGGATCGATTACGTCGATTACAACATGGAGGACGACGAGGAGGTGGAGGAGGAAGAGGAGGACGAGGACATGGGGAAGAAGCGGACGAGGAAGCCGGTGAAGGCGCGATCGCTGAAGTCGCTCATGTGAAAGTGATCCGTCGGCGTCGTCGGCGTCGGCGTCGTCTTTGGATTTCGTAGACGGTGGTGGGTTTTTATGGTTATGGTGGTTGGGTTCGCTCGCTCGCTCGCATTGCGCTGGAGATGATTATCGCGAAGGGGAGGAGGATTGTAAGCGCTTTCTTCCTGCAGTGTTTAGGGTTAAGGGGACTTTTCTCAGCTGAATTTTCCATTTTCTCTTCTTCTTTTTTTGTTTTTTGTTTTTTGTTTTTTTTTTGCAAGGAGCGAAAAGAAAAAAAAAAGGATGGTGGGGGCTGTGTACTCGAGCCGGTGAGGATAGCGTTTCCTCCGCAAATGCTAATAGGAATGGTGGGAAGGGGGGAGATGTGTAGGGTGTGAACCGAGCAGACTCCGTTCAGCAACTGTTTTAGTCAATCTAAGGACAATCTCGTAATTTCGATCTCCCTTTTCTTTTTTTATTCTTCTTTTTGTTTTTTTGGCATTCTGTTGGTTTGCGTGGCATTGGGGTTGGAAAGTGCCGTGACGTGGCACGACAGAAGGCGTAGCCCTCTTTTTTTTTTTTTTTTTGTCCCTAATCGATTTGATTGTTAAAAGGAGCTCCCCAATTACGACCAAGAATTAATTAATTAATTAATCGAGTTAAAAAAAAGGAAGAAAATGAATAAGATTCGTTCGGTGCCATGGAATATCAAATAGAGCGCATGCCTTGTTTTTTTATGAAATGCCGCTACGGTCTACGCATAATTCTTAGGAGAACCATTTCCGAGAAAATATCAAATAGATTCACTTTGTGAATGTGTCAACTGCTAGACCGGAGCGCAAACAATTATCAAATGCCACTTCAAACCCTAGAAGAATCATTTTGATAGAATCACTAGCCGTTTCATTATAAAGAGTCCAGGTTTCTTGGATTACGATAACTCGTAACCAAACTAAGAAAGATGCACATGATTTGGATCGCCTCACGGCTATTGTGATATAGATAATGACGCCATAGTGATCATACGAGACCACTGAGTGGAAGTTTTGATTTGTCCATGAGAATTAACATGGGCCGTATATAAAATCTAGAACGGTCGGTTGCTCGGAAATCAATACTTGCAACTTTGCAACATTCTCATTTTTCCAATGAGGATGAAAATTTACGATAGAAAAACGTGTCGACTATTGAATGTGAGGCCCCAACCTCGATTGGATAGAACACTAGATAGAGAAGGAGGACGGGGGGCTTTCGGTTTTTTCTCTTCCATGTTGTCGAAGAGCTAAACAGTATAGATAGATAGTGAATGCCTGATCAAATTGATAAGGTCACGGGGTAATAAGTTTCAAGGATTGCGTGTTAAAATGAAACATTCTTATTTGTAAAAATGTTAGGACTAACGTAAATGCTGCAGGACATTGCTCTCCTGATTTTGGTCCTTTACCAAGAAATTTTTATTCATCGGAAAAACCAAACCCCAAAAAAAAAAGAGAGAGATATGGGCCTCGTGAAATTTTTTTGAGGCGCCACGGGTTTTGTTTTTTTTTTTTTTGGTGATTTGCTCAAAAATAGCGGAGGTTTTTTTTTGATCGAAAAAAAAATAAATATTGGAGGTTAGGCCGTAGATCCGAGCGCAGTGCAATTTCGGAAGAGACAAATGGTGTGGTGCCACGTGGTCCACGGGGGCTCAGGGGGTGGGGCCCGCCTCCCAGAGAAAAAATGTCCTTAATACTTTTTTGAAGCTGAACTCGAGCTGTGACCCGGACGGCGGATGCAACCGAATGGCTGGCCCGAACTCAAAAGTGCATAGGGCGGAGGGGGCCTGCGGAGAACTGGGGAGGAACGACGCCGTTTCGCCTCCGCGTTTCTTGTAATATACATTATTCTTCTTTTTTTTATTATTATTATATAATATTGGGAAATGGGACCCGCATTGCTTCGCTGGAGGACGTACCGACCTTAATTAAGCTAATCCCTATTTCCATTCCCATTTTTTTTATATATGATTCCCCCCCTTTTGCTGAAGAGAATGTACAGTTTCATGTCAATGCGGCTCAATATCTGCTGCCAAATTTAATGAACCCCGGCATCTCAATCGATCCCTTCCCCCCTCCCTCCGGAATTAGTTTAATTTTTGCCATTGCTCTTTCTTCATTCTAAGTAAATCCGACGAATATTTTTTATGACGAGGATCTTTTTATTTGAGCACATCTTGCCCTTTCAATGTCACGTTATTTGGTTCGCTCCGTCGATGCATATCTTGCCTTTTAATGTTATCCTCCTTTTTTTCCTTTGTGTTTTTTGTTTTTATTTTTATCTCTTATTTTGAAGACCGAATCGTCTTGGATGCTCTTAGTTATCTCGAAGAGCATGCGTGCGGCGCGTTTGTACTCTTGTTTAATTTTAATCCTTTAAGAATTGCGTGCGACTTCGATTATACCAGGTTTGATGAACAAGAAGTTTCGATAGATGGGCTTTCTGTGACGAGATTATATGGCAATCGTTCGGTAGGTACCATCTCGAGCTTCTTTTTTTTTATTTTTGTGGTTACGAATTACCCCCGGGGATTGCCAATTAGGAGGGTTCCGAATCTTCACAAGCTCGCACTTTCACCTAATGTGCATCTCCATGCACAACCCACGAATTATAATAATGCCGGGGGTCAAGGCTGTCCCATAAGGAAACCAAAGCTTAAAAATAAGGAATGAAAGCCAGATGCAAAAGCTTTATGATATCGGGTTACTCTCGGCAAACCCTAATCATACTTCCTTTGTTCCCCCACTTCCCGCAAATAAAACCCCATCAACAGACAGCAAATTCTGGGACGCCTGAGATTATGAAGCATTAGCGGTCAGCTGATACTCATGCACGCCTTGAAAAAGTTGATGTTGATGATGATGAGGCCCGCGAGAGCTTGGATTGCAGAGGGCAAATCAAAGGATATTCTGCAGATACCTCGTATCTTATTTCATAATCTCGTAGTAATAGCATCCTCCGCAACAAAAGAGAGAGAGAGAGAGAGAGAGAGTTTTACCTGCAATGACTCATCATTGCACGTGACGTGATCCATCATTCTTGAATTTGATATGTGTACACTTAGACTTGAGCCTCCTGTGACGTTACTTTAAACCCACGCGGGTAAGCCTAAGAGAAACAAGAGCTTTGCAGTCGACAAAACTCCATTCATTTTATTATGTATATAGTCGGTAGAGGCACGAGGTCAACAAACTCTCTGATGAAACAGCACGAGCCCCCAAAAAACAAAAGCATGTATTGTAAAGTGGAGGCATTGCAGAGAGTTGGACAAGTAGCATTACCTTGCCAAATGACTGCGGGGAGTTGCTTTCTGGAGAGGACATTTCCCGGTCAAACTCGTGGAACGACGACCAGACACTGCCCTTGTCTCTCTAATCTGAAATGTGAACTAAAAAGAGAAAGGAAGAAATTGGAGAGAAGGAAGATGATCGCATCCACATATAGAGAGAAACTCCAGTTGCAGTGATTGAAATTCTTTGAAGCATTGATTCGTTTACAGCACCTTATGAAACAGCAGACCAAACATTGGCATCGGTAGAGTCTTGACCATGTCGTACGTCGGTCCGTGCACGCATTTGTCTGAATACGATCAGACATGAGCTTATGAAGATGGAGCCAACTGGCTACTCGAAAGACGGGTACGGCTACAAATATTGCATAAAGCAACATGAACACGAAGTGGTCACGCTCATGTCGTGTCGGTTCACTTGTTTTTACTTGGAGCTCTTTGCGGACGTACCTGCGAAGTTGCTGCTTTGTCATTACCACCAAACAGAAGAGTGTAGCCATTACGTCGCGGACATTCTCTCTGCGATTGTTTTTAAAAAGATTCGACTATGCAAAAGGTCTTTGCAGTTTAGGCGATGCACTTGGCTAAGGAACACCAACTAGTCTCTAATCTTTATATTAGGATGGGATTAATGAAGGCCCAAAAGTCAATTTCCCGAGGTTTAATTTCCCTTGAATGGACTATAGCATGTCATCTTTGATGGCTAAGTATTACCATATAAACTCAAATTCAGGAAATCGCATCGAACGAGTACACTAGAGTTTGTCGTTCGCCTTTATAAACATGATCAGTAGACGTATCAATACCAAAGCTCACCTTTTTATCAATCTATTTGCTCAGACAGGTCATAAAGGAAGCCTGTAGTCACAAAACTAAACTATTCCGCATTGACATGAAAATTTTCTGCATACTATCGTGCATACTTTGTCTACATAAACGCAAAATCACATAATCACACGGTATCATCAAGCTTCTTGGCCCTGTGAATTCGGTTGTTCATATACAGCTGATTATCACCTGGACCGGAGCTCCAACATTATTGACAAGTAGAAGGTCAATTTATGCCATGTCCCACCGCCTTTAGGAACCCCATACAAGAGAACTTATCGAGGCACCCCAGCAGCAACTAAACCGGCTCGTCAGTTCACTTCAGAACACTGCACCGCAGAGACGCTAAGGTCAGAAAAGACTATTCCACAGCATCAAAAGACTTTTGCCTCCTCCGAATTAACTCGGATTAGGCAACTGCTATGAGCTTTTTCTCGGGAAAAGCCTGTCCGGGACAGATTATTGCTGAATAGAAAGTAAATGGAACAACTTACTTGTACAAGTAAGCTGCTATCCCAAGAATTATACACAGAAGGATGATATCAAGGCAGAAGTTGCGACTGGACCTCAGCTGACATCATAAAAATAGAGAAATCGAGAATTTAACAACAGTAAAATTGCTGTCTTCACTGTGAAAATAAATGAGCTATCATCTGATGCCTGCGAAAATTTAAAAGGGCGCATTTACCTGAGTAACTGTATCCTTAAGCCTCCTGTTAGTGTTTTTCAGCTCAGAGGCTGCCCTGTCAACCTGCACTATTTGAAAGTCAATGGTGGGTCCCCGAGTTCCTTCGGCAAGTATATTGCAGATAACTAAATATTTCGATATGTAACCACCATAGACATGCTGTAAATAATATGGTATTTATAACGCAAAGGGAAAACTTCTCTGCACCACCCCGTATTCCGGTAAAAATAGAAACTCCCTCTGCCAAAAGACCAAACCTCTGCATCCGTGGAAAGCCCGTAATTTACACCTTTTGGAAAGACAAATCAGTCTCTATGCATCTAAAAGTAAGTTACTATAGACTAAATCCGCATTCAGAAATCACAATAAATGGAGTAAAAGTCATCGGGAGCGCCAAAGCCCAGGTTCTTTGAAGAATGAGAATATGTGATAGAGACCCAAAAATGAGAATCCCCAAATAAGAAACAGACAAAATGACCTCTTGACAGTTAAAGGATATTAAACTACCGGCCAATTTATTGACCGATTTTTTTTCGGGGCAAATTCTATTTGCCTTGCCGCACAACATGGTGAAAAAGCAGTCCACCCGAAAGGAATTGTAACTGCAAGACTTTTGTTAGAATCCTAATCATCTAAAGTTTCCCCAGCATCCTAATTAGTAGTAATCCATATTAGTCTTGAGAACAGTGGCCCTGTTCCCATAGAACAATACAAAATAACGAAAAAAGAACAAAGAAGCAAAAAATTATGACCTTTTCATCTATTTCATCCATCAGAGGTGCCTGTCTGTCGAATTCCTGCACCAAACGGGAGGATTAGCTATAACTCTTGCAACAACAGGTTCTTCACTTCAGTTCTGACAAACCGAACAGACCTCATTCATGTCCCCGGCCATGTTTTTCAGTGTGTCCAATCCTTCTGCTATGACATCTAAGCCTTCGTCCTGTATGAAGCCAAAAGGATCTGTTCTGTCACAATTTTCACATTCTAAAATCCTACAAACTTTACATTCAGATTACTCAAGCTGGAATTATTAAATGAGACAAATCCTAATCCATCAGAAAATCATTAGAAGCTTAAGGTCCATTAGGCACTGAACTTACTTAGAGGTGATCAGAAGCACACACATGACAAAATCTTTGGGTAGAGTTTTCTAAGCACATTTATCCCCTAATTCACTACACATGAACCATTGGATCGTATAATATAATTCCACAACATTTTAAGCCGGCAGAATCAAAACAGCAGCTATAAGAAAGGCCAGATGCCTAAACCACAGAGTAGCTCTCCAAGTTATTGCTTGGGGAACCATAAAAGAGAATATGCAACTAAAACAGAAGACGGTTTTCAGGAAGTACGTCCATAAAATTATCTCTGCTTATAAGTAGTTAAGGACTTCAAAAGTAAGGAATAGCTTTCAGGAATCATAGGATTATAAAACTTTTAAGTGTGACGGCACAATATGGAATAGAGGTAATAGTTAATCACATCACATGATTATAATAAACAACAGAAACCTATCCGTGTTATCATACACTAGAAGAATTACAGTATTCCCTTTGAGTCAAGTGGCAAAGAATTACCTGTTTCATTCTCCTCATCTCGTATTCCTGTCTAAACGTATCTGACTCTTCAGTTTGTTGATAGTACTCACTACCAAATTTACTGTCTGTTAAATATTCATTGCACAGCAAAAAGACATATTTGTCATGAGTAGACATCAAAAGATGACAAGGAAATGACAAGTTCTCCACATGCACCGATCGGCAAAGTTGCGAGTCTCCACCTGAAGTCGAGTCGAATCTAATTCCCGTGCGTGAAGTGGAAGCAGCAGAACCGCCGTTTTGTCCCAATGCACCAGCAGTTCCATCTGGAATTGCTTCGATCCTATCTTTCAGTGCAGAGACCAAATCACTTCGAGCCTCGAGCTCTTCTTTCGAAAGCCCCTTGACCTACATATTCGACAGGCATAAGACCCCCCTAGAATTTTGCAAGACCACCATCAACCCATGCTCGGTGGCTAGAGCCATGGACCCTTTTCCATTTTTTCATCGCTCCAATAAATTCCTACAGCCAAATTCGATTATATAACCTTCCGACTGTATTCTGCACCGTGATGAACTTTCACCGAACCACTGAACTCAAAAACTTACGACGACAATCACTCATTATTCACCGCTCCACGCAAGTCGACGTAGAATCGTAAGCATGTCATCCACTATACAGATGGAAAAGCAAAAAAAAAAAAAAGCACCTTTTTGAAAGCTAGCCTCTGCAGCTTCGGGAGATCCTCGAGCAAACGCGACTTCGTTCGCCGAATCTCCGCGTTCATCGCGATCACGGTCGCTCTACTCTTCTCCGTCGCCGCCAATTCCGCTTTCTACGCCCAAAAATCAAAACAATAAATAAACAAACCGTCAATTCGCGCCACCTGATCAGAGAGGTTCCCTTCCGCGTAATCGACCGAGCCACGAGCAACCGCGGCGAATCCTAAGACGAGTTTATCACGCGATGATGACCTGAGCGGCGGCTTCGACGTCGGCCTCGACGGCGGAGTAGAGGCGGGCGAAGGCATCGTCCCCGGAGACATTGAGCTCCTTCTGCTTGTCGACGTCGTACTTGTCGTACTTCCGGCAGATCGCGTCGACCCTGGTGATCAAGTCGATCACGCTCATCCTCGGAGAAGGATTCCGATCGTCCCTCGGCGAGCTCCCAATTTCCCCCCCGAGACGACGGAGGAGATGTTGTCAGTTACAGCGGAAAGCGACGAGCGCAGAGACGGAGAGAGCGAGAAGAAGAAGGGGACGAAGGAGAAGGTGGTAACTGCGGCAACTCCCTACTACTACGAGGGGGCCTACTCTCAAAGTTATTGCTGACGTGTGGGTTTGACTTTTATGCGATTGCCCGTTCCGCCGCTGGATTGGCGCCGCGTGTGTTCTGCGGGGGAATTGATAGGGGGATTTAACGGTGGAGATTGCTTGAGTTCGGTAAACATGAGAATGGAAAATATTTTCCATTTGTTTTGAGCATGCATTTGTTTCACCTGACCAAAAATTTGTCAACACAAATAAGAAAAATTTTAGATACGGAAGGTTTTGTTTGTGTTTGAAAGTTATTAAAGAAACCTGTTAATATAATTGGCATTCCAATTTGCTACATTTCTTGTGATTTTGGATTCAACTCTTATCGGTAATCGAATTAATCAAAATGAGCGAAACTGATTCGGATATTATCTGATCGCTGCACTATATTTTTTTATTTTAATAATATGTGGGTTATACAAATAAAAACTCGAAAAGCAATTCCTTTTCGGTTTAATTTGGTAGTTACAGTTGAAAATAGTCCTTTTATTTTATATTTTGAGAATAGTTTTTCAGAACTTAAATTAACATATTTTTTTCAACCAAAAAAAAAGACTAAAAGATTTTCAATATAGTTCAAGTAACTAAAATTGCACCGATTGTTTTATATCGGAAAGGCCCTTAAGATCTCGATGTGAACATTTCGCCAAATGGCTATGTTACGAATGTTTAGAGTAAATTTACAATGTTTGGGGTAGGTTGTACTCTAACAATTCTCTCTCCCCCAATCATGAGATATTTGATGTCTTTGGATTACTCGACTAATCTCCACTTTCTACTAGACTTTTCGCCAATCCATATACAATAATCACAAGAGCACATACACACCGTGTTCCTAAAGGCAAAAAATTGACTAGGAGGAACTGAATTTGCTCGAGAGTAACATTTCTCATCACTTCGAACCCATTGAAGTCGCAACAATGTCTGAAAATACCAATAGTGAAAGACTTAATTATAGCTTTTTTCCGAGTAAAGTTCATATTAAACATTTTAGAGGAGTGAACAATTTTGACACAACTTCAAATGATCACAACCACCCATAACTTTTCTCCATCGTTTGGGGTGCTCTTGAAATGGTTCGAAGAAATTGATTCGCGGGGCAGGCCCAGGCCCACCAAGACCGGGCCGTGCTTCGTCAAGTTTCTTCTGGGCCGGATTGTTGGGCCGGTCAAGCCCGTGCTCGAATTGGGTCCACGGTAGGATACCTTAATATCTTCTTAATTTCTTTTTTCTTTTTTTTTTTTTAAATTTCGGGTAACGGATGCTTCACTTCAATTTGCGACGTTGAATGATTTTTTTTTGGTCACTTCCGATGGAGTGAGTGCGAAGGCAATGCTACTGCCACGGCCGTGGGATTTGCCTTCCATGGACAAAAAGCTAGAAGACCACACAACCTCTTACCTAACTTTTTATTCTAAAGAAGACTTTGACGTGATCAAAAGGGTCTCCGAAAGAGAGGGCGGTGTGCTACGGCTCCGTGGCAATCATGCAGCTAAATTAGTTTTAACTAAGCATGATATCGACTCTAGGACGTAGCAAGCAGACCAACCCTCGTTTCCTTTTTATCCTTTTTGTTCTCGCTTTCATTACAGAAAAAAGGTTTTTTTTTTGCGCTCGAGAAACTGGCGGATCTAGCAAGATCGTGGTAGAATTCAAACATGAAGCCGCATGGATCCGATTGCAATGGATCTTGATATATCTGACCTTCAAAACACGCCTAATCATTTTATAACTTTGGCTATTTTTTAGGCTCTCGAGTTATTATAATGTATGAATGATGTCCGAATTTGTAATTCGGTCATTGAGTACACGTAATTTGGTATAGATGTACCAGCATCTCATTTTTGTGTATTAAGAAAACTCTGCTTTTCACGTTCGCCCCTAATGCCAGCGAGCTTTGGCCAATACGAGGCTAATAAGAAATGAAAGGTGACGTCGGCATAAATGTTTATCAAGTTTTGGCCATGTTGTCGGCAAGTATTGCGTGTCAGGGGTGTCAAAACCAAACAATATACCCGAATCGGAACACGAACCGACCCGACCAGATCTGAAATTTTGGATATTTTCGGGTCGGGTCAACTTCATGTTCGGGTATTAGCTAAGCAAATGGGTATCTCAATGGTTTCGGTTTGGTTCGTGTTGGTTCGTGTTTAGAACACGAACCGAATCGAAACACATATTTTTTTATTTTTTATTTTTTTATTTTTAGAACCGAAACACATTTTACTTTGTAGCACTCTCATTCAACTTCGTCCTCCTCCGGAACGTGAAATTGCCCGCCGTCGTCAACTTCATCCTCCTCGGCGACTTTTCCTTCGTCCTCCTCATCTACTCTGCCGCCGTCACCCGGTCCGAAGTGCTCACTAGTCACCATAATCTGTCTCGAAGTGGTGTCACTAGATCAACGATTCAACAAGCAAAATTTCAAGTCTTCATCTGCATATGTGTCTTTGGTAGATAACTTGATAAGTTCATCAAGCAAAGATGTATACTTGCATCAATTCCGATAACTTTCAAGCAAATGATAGGACAGCATGATGTAATTCCCGGGTAAATCCATGATAGAATCGGTAAAAAGCATGGTTTCGAAGCATCCTGACCCGCATTAAGCAGAAACCGAAATGTGAGAATGGAGACGAGAGGCAATCAGAATCCCCGAATTCAGAGGCAATCGAGGGCGACGAAAAAACCGAGAATACATGGGAAGCGTCAATTTAGATAAAACAAACAATAAGCACCAACCATTGAATTAATTGTAACATCGTCAAATATTAGCTTGAATCCAAAAAGACCTGAAACTCGACTCGGTTTTGCATTTCAGGTCATGTTTGGTTCGGGTCAAGAGTCCATATATCTTTTATGATTCGGGTCGAATCGGGTAGCGTGGAGACTAGATCCAATCCGATCCATTGACACCCATAGGTCTAACTTAACCTTAATTTATAATAAAAATCTAAAACACGAGCCCGAACCGACCCGATCATGCAACTATATCATGTTCGGGTCATGTTTCGGGTCGGGCCAAGCACACATATTCATTATTTCGGGTCGGGTCGGGTATCATGAAAACCCGAATTGACCCATTGACACCCCTATTGCGTGTGCACAACCACTTTAAGATCATATTGTAATTCCTATTATCGTATACATCTAGTGATGTCATCATAAGAGCAAGGCCCACGTTTGTTTTGCAAAAAACGAATGACTTAAAAGTAATCACTTATATCTCTTATAATAATGAATGAACGAAAGAAAATATTTTCGTCGTCCACGAAAACGTTTTGACATAAATTATTATCGATAACGAAGATATTTCTCATTAACTAATTAATTGGGATAAGTATATTCAAAATCCTAAAACTTGTCACGAAAGTGCACTTGAGTCTTAAAACTTTCAAAAAGTGCAAACAAGTCCTAAAACTTGTCAAACTAGTTCGATCAAGTCCTTCTATTGATTATACTTTTTGAAAGTTTTAGGATTTATTTATACTTTCGTGACAAGTTTTAGGACTTATTTGTACTTTCGTGACAAGTTTTAGGACTTATTTGCGTTTTTTGAAAGTTTTAAGACTCAAGTGCACTTTTGTGACAAGTTTTAGGACTTGTTTGCACTTTTTGAAAGTTTTAGGACTCAATTGCACTTTTGTGATAAGTTTTAGGACTTCCAGTGCACATATCTCCTAATTAATTCAAGCGATAAATTCATTTGTACGAAAATGTTTTTCAAATCATCCATTTCTTGCAAGACATATGGAGCCCAAAAAATGTTTTTCTAAAAAAAATCATTCACGTTACTTACAAAAATGAATAAATAAAAGAAATTTCTATTATTCATAAAAATTTTTAAATATAAATTATCATTGATAATGAAAATAGATTCAATGAATTGATTAGTTTCAGTGATATAATTAATTATTTTTAATATTAAATTATTTATTTTTCGTGAAATGACCGACGCTACGAATGAAAACCAGGTGCATAAGAGTACCGATGAAACACGGTGTTAGGTCGATACCAAGCTTCGAGAAAAGCGGGACTGAAGGGGCGGTCGTCGCTCGCGAGTCAAGTCAGCAGATAATTTAGTTTAATTAATCTCCCGGAATAAAAAAAACATAAAAAATAAAAAACATTCCCGAGAGCCCCGAGGGAAAATTCCCGGCCATCACCCGCCTTGTATTTTCCGGGAAAAATAATGCAAGAAAAAGCCACTTTTTAGGTTTCCTCAAACCCTACTCTCACTTGCGCTCGGTTCTCTCACACGCCCCGATACCAGCTCCCTCGCGGCTTCCACGTCGGATGGCGTGGGTAGCCACTCTCCCTCGGCGCGTGGCGCATTGACTCCGCGAGAGAAAACAGCAGTCAAAAAGCTCTCTCGCCAATACTGAAATATTTAAAAATACAAAAAAACCCCTCGCTCCCTCTGAAATAATTAAATCAAGCGCGAATAATTAATTCAAGGAAATTAAGAATCCCCGGAAATTAATCGAGTATTAGTACCAAAAACCTCTCGTCACTCGCCGTTTCATTCCCTATTCTCTCCTAAAATCCCCGTCGCCTTCGCGGCTCCGCACGCAGCAGCCCCGCTCCGCGAATCGCCGGCAATGGCCCGCCGGTCGGTCGCCCCGCCGCCTTCCTCCCGCGCTCCGGCCGGGCTCCTGCTCGCGGTGATCGCGTGCATGTCCGCGTGCTGCGCTTCGCTCGACGACGGCGGCGCGAACACCTTCACCGTCTCCAGCTTCAGCTACCCCGAGACCAGGCTCCGGCCTTACGACCTTCGTTACATCAGAGGTGCGTTGCGGCGTGCGATCGGACGCGAGTGATCTGTCGAGGTTCCGAGCGTTCGATCGTTTCGATCGGTGGATTTTGCGGTTGGCGAGTGATTGCTTGTGATGGTTTTCTTGTGCGTATTTTTCCGTTGAAGAGACTTTCTGAGCTTTACGCGCGTCTCGTTGCGGCCTCTCTCTGTTTCGTATCATTTGTCCCGTAGATTGTGATGAGTACGTAGTTTCTACTTTCCTCTTTGGAGTTGTCATGGATAATCACTGTTGTCTCTCCCGCTCCATAGGTAGGCAAGCCTTCCTTCACATGTATCTTCACAAGCTCAGCGTCTTCTGATACAAAGAAATTCATACGGTTGGACTATTGGTCGTAGATCCTGTAATCTTTCTGCCTGCGTGATTGATGTTGGTGTTAACGTTATTTTTCAATATTGGGTTCCGTTTGTTTCACAGAAAATTTTAGGTCCTTAACCTGAAAATATCAAAGTCTTTTCTGATTGGTCTTAATTAATCTGCTCATTTCCAAGCACTCTGTTGAATCGACAAACTGTCTATAGATAAGACAGACATGGCATTTGGTTAGTCAGACACACTCCGTGTGTGGTATTGTGCGTTACTTCATAAGCTAGAACAGAAGTGTTAATCTCAAACACTTGCATTACCCCGTATCTAGTACTATATCCGATGAACTAGGGAGATCCAACACAATTCAAGATCGAGTTTGACTAACTGGTCGGGCTGCATCTTTTCTGATGAGGAGACATGCTAAACACTTGCATCTTAAGAATGTCAGACCTTTCTTAAAAAAATTGAGAGCTAAGCTATAAATTTCTCTGTGCTCTCAACATTTTGGAGCACACAATTCTAGTGAACTTACTGTTCTCTACCAAATGTTTCCCTTTGTAATTCACTAAAGAGCCACTCTAAAGTTGGACTACTGTGCTTTCTTGCTTTGAGATGCTGAATCTGATAAAAAAAATGGCTCAGCTTTTGCTCCTTTTCTTTTGAGTTTGTGAAATGTGACTTTGAAATGTTGAAGGAGATTTAATTACTTATTATACATGTTTTATATAAGAATTTTTATTGTTGTGTAATTGAGCATTTGCTTTCAGTAAAACATTTTATTAGATTTCTTTATGTTTTGTATTGTTTCTTGTTTCAGTTGATTTACCACCGTGGTTCTCCTCCCTGTCCATCACGTTGGAATCAGATGTAGACCTTGTAAGTGTGCCAATCAAAGTTGAGAAGCATGAACAGAGCAGTTAAATGAACTGGCTCGGTTTACTTCTTTGAAGTTTGTTCCAATTATTCAAACCTCTGTGCCTGATTTGTTTTGATTTATCAGTATACAGTCACTCGCTCAAAGTTTTAAACTGTAAAGAAAAGGCTACAAACTCCTTTTGAATTTCATCTATTAGTCTGTATTTAAATTTTCAAATTCCATGGTTATATTTCAATTTTGTGATTCATCATTCTTCCTCTAAGGGCAGGTTTTAGGGTGTGAGCTGGTTTGCCAAATGTCAGAACATGCATTTTTTTTCTTGTTTTTAACTACAGCTGTTTCTTACCTGACTACGCTCCTGCATATACGTTTTGAGCAGGGAATAGAGAGCATAGAGCAAGTCCCCAAAAGCACTCTGCCCATGATATGCTTTAGAGATGGCAGTCCTCCTCTTCCAGATGTCTTCAACACTTCAGTAAATGGATTAGGTAAATGCGAGCTTGACAATTTGGGTGGAAAATGTCTTTTGAGCAATTTGAGATACTCATCAATTAGATTTCATGAAACCCTGATTCTTGCATGCTAAGTTTCTTCTCACTAACTCTTCAACTGTAACTGGTTTTTTCACTTGCCTTATATAGGATTAGACTCCCAATCCTGTTTCCTGTTTACTTGTTTCTCCTTGATCTTCCTTATGCTTTTATGTTTCTTTTATGGATTTGCAATGTCTTCTATTTGCAGTTTTAGGATCATTGTCGAATCAATCTGTTGAAAGGATACAAGGACTGCAGAATGTGGAGCAGTGCTTTCCTATGCAGAAAAACATAACCATTAGGTTAACTAACGAGCAGGTTTATTACATGTTATCTTCACATTGCATTTTTCACTTAACTTGCAGATTTCTGTTCAATAAAAGCATAGCTGCACTTTCTTTTGTGACAACTCTTTATTTTAGCCATATTCTGCATGGGTTTTCCAATATTTCATATTGCATGCACATATGCATCTGTAGACATGGAGTTTAAAATGGGTAACTGGTTTGCTATAGTTGGTAGAATCAACTTATCTTGTTCTGTTCAGATATCCTCAGGTGTATGGTACTTTGGTCTTTTCAATGGCGTTGGAGCTGCGAGGACACAATCAAAGATGGTGATCCTCTGTTCCTTTTTTCTTTTTTCACCTTTCTGTCTTATATAATTTGTTATGGACACATTCAAAGATGGTACTTTGTATATGTCAGCATTTCTTCAGCTAGAAGTAGGTTTAGAAAAGACTACATACAGATTTATTTTCTGATTAAAATATATTCGTATGAGAACACCTTAAGATGCAAACTGAAATTTAACTCGATAAAGATCAGATGATGAGATTGCGTAATGGACTGTAGAAACTTAGATGCCCACTGTTCTTTACTGAGGTGGTAGAGGGCCAATGCGGTTGTTGTCTTGTTGATATTTCCTGTTCTCATCCGACATAGTTATGCCTTAAGAGTACCGGAAAATAATTAAAGACTCTAATTTCTGCCGGAACAGTTAAACCTTGTACCAAGTTCCATCAGGAATCCCATAGGTAGAGAAAGGTACTCAATGTGGTCGTGTTCCCTGGTAAAGTATGGACTTGTTATGTAAAATAGGACAAAAGAGTTCACCTTCATAAACATTTTTTAGATCCCTTATAGCCTTCTGGTAAGCAGCATCCTTTCCTTATAAGAGATAGCAACAACCCCTCTCCTTGCACCTACCCCCTCTCCCCAAGCAAAAGCAAAAAAAAAAAAAAAAAAAAGAAACCCTAAAATTTTTCACTCCAATTTTCGATGATATTGCCATAATCAATCAATGATGTGCAATTAAACCTGGTACTGCAGATTGTCCGAGGACCAGCCTACTCATTCAGTGCCAATGTAAGTGTTGAAGGTTGTAAGGCCTCTGGAATGTGGGGCCAGAATTGCAACCAGACGGTTGACTCGCTTTCCTGTACTCCTTTGGACAGCTCTAATATCACAGGAAGTCTCCCATATGTCGGTTATAACCAGACGAGGGGAAGTGTGCTGTCATGCAAAAGTTCTTTTCAGACCCATTGCTTTAGGAAAGATGAAGTGAAAGTTTACACAGTGGACATAATGGATATGTCAGAAAACTTGTCCATCATCGTGACAAATCTCAGCTTTAGCTCAACATCTCCAAGTAGCACAGGGGGCGTTGGTAATTTAACTTTATTGTGTTATGCCCGGTATGGCAGAATAGCTTCAGCAGTACTTCATGATTATTCTGGTACTCTTGATGGAGAACCTTTTGTTATTCAGTCACCCAGGCTTGGTCGTTGGTTCATAACGATTTTATCAGCTAACCTCTCAAAAGATCAAGGTGGAATCAAGGTACCAGACATGACAGTATGCTATTCTTTGGAAGTGCAAATAGCTGAATGTCCTGTAGCCAGCGCTGGACCAAGCTGTATGTGGGAGAAGTACGTGCTTCAGGTGAGGCTGATGTCTCTCTCTCTCTCTCTCTCTCTCTCTCTCTCTCTCTCTCTCTCTCTCAATATGTCCAGTTGCTAGTGGTTTAGCTTTGTTCATTCAATGCGACTGTTGTTGAACTTTTTTTTTTTTTTTGGTAAAGACTGTTGTTGAACTTTTTCTCTGAATGATTTTGAGAATTTGAACATGATGATATAAGCACAATGTCTTTGCACTCGCTCATTATTGGTTGCATGAAAGGACATTAAATGGGTATCATGTCACTGATTGGGGTAAGAAGCACTAGGGACATTAAAATTCAGAAATTGTGATGCCGGTGTGATGTTGGTAGCTCAAAATAATTAAATAGTTTAACCAATAATTAACTTTGCTGGTGCTACAATCTTTGATTTCTGTTGATTTGAACAATGTACACGCAGGATAACTTATTGACAAGGTAAGAATGGTTGTCTGCAGACATTTCTGAGGATATCAGTCCCTTTCGAATCGTACTATTTGCCAGTCAGCGAAAAAATGTCTTCCAATTCGGCAAACTTCCTTCTTGAGCCCCTTATAAGCAACATCTCATCTGGTGAATTAAACAATACTTGGACGTACTTCCTTTTGGACATCCCTCACGGTGCAGCCGGTGGAAACATTCATGTCCAACTTTCGTCGGATACAAAGATAAATTACGAGATATATGCTAGATTTGGTGGACTACCATCTCTATATAGCTGGGATTACTATTATGCCAACAAGACGAGCAGCAGTGATGGTTCTATGTTTATTAAGATGTATAATTCAAGTGAAGAAAAAATTGATTTCTATATCCTATATGCAAGGGAAGGGACTTGGAGTTTTGGACTGAGGCATGTCATAAGTAGTAGTTCCAAAGATCAGACTACCATGTCGCTTTCACTAGAAAGGTGCCCAAGAAGATGTTCATCTCATGGAGATTGCAAATCTGCTCTCGACGCTAGTGGATTGACAACTTACAGGTTTTGTTCATTTCCTTATACTTAAAGCTTTCAGCCTGTTACTAGTAATACTAACTTTGTTGACTCAGAGCACTTATATGGATTCTGTGCCTCCTCACCTTGGTCATTAACATTTTCTTGGGCAGTTTCTGCTCCTGTGATCGAAATCATGGTGGTTTTGATTGTAGCATTGAAATTGTCTCACATCAAGGTACACCCTAAGAACAAGCGCTCTTAACTTTGGCTTCTGGTCTGTTGCATATAGTTCCAGCATCACATAGTGATCTCTCTTTATCATGTATTTGAAACTTTGAACAAACACAGGACAGCTTAATACTTCAGAACAAGCGTGTTTGTTTGGTTTTGATAAGTACAAAGCAGTATAGCTTTTTTGATTGGCCGAAAGTGCAAAAGCATTAGAATGAAATTATCAAAGTGGTCACCATCTCAAATTAGCTGAGAGGGACATCATCATTAGAAAACCTGATTGACAAGGTCACTACTGAAGGTGTCCATTTGTGATTGATAGTGCTAGTTACACAGATCAAGCCAAGCACTCTGCAAGTTAAGAATATCATTCTGGTCTAACACCTTGGTTGCTAAGAACCTCAAGCATGAGCAGGTATAGCACTTCTATTGCAAGACATATCTTGGCAATATATACTGGCTGAACACCTCATTAGTTACCTCATACCAGTCTCTAATATGGAAATCCATTACGTAAATCCAAATACTTCAGTCGCTTCAATTCCCACATTTGTCGGTGCAACCACAGCCTTATAGTGAAACCCAGAGGTACTCTTGTGAATGTGGCTGACAACTTCAAGCCTAAACCATGATGTCATATTTTATATTAATGGATAGACAAAAGGTACATGAAAGTTGGTCATGTTTTCACTAACTTTAATCAGTATAATTGTTTTACTGTAGTTAGATTATATACAACGTCATGATGGGTTGTTGCACTTAGAATACTGATAGCATCTGAAATTTATGATGTGTTTCATCTTATCATGTACTTGATCTAGTAATTTACTAGTTGACGAACTGATGTAGGACATGTTCTGCAATCTATTTTTTTGATTGCATCAAATGCTGCTGCTATTCTTCCTGCCTATTGGGCACTGCGGCAGAAGGTACTCATTTCTATCCTATCTAGCCTATTTAGTTTCCTTTGGTAGCGAGTGGTTTTGGATGGACAAGTATTCAACTACTACAACAAGATTTCTGGTAATTTTAGGTGGACATTGAAATTCTGAAGAGGTTTTGTCAGTCCTGCTCCTCCTGTCTGATACTCTGATGGCACAGTTTCTGCTCTAGCAGCTTTACTATATAATTTTCTTATATAGCTTTACCATACAGCTCGCTTAATTAGACTAAGCATTAGATTATTAGCTAAGATAGATGGTCAAATTCTAGACACTGAAAAAAGTAATTACATTGCTTCTAGAACGATGAATTGGATACAATGATGTGAAAGCCTTTCAAGCATTCTTGATTAGTTCATTTTGTATGCAGGCTTTTGCAGAATGGGTGCTCTTCACATCAAGTGGAATTTCGAGTGGATTGTATCATGCCTGTGATGTTGGCACCTGGTGTGCATTATCCTTTAGTGTCTTGCAGGTATAATTTTTGTTTTGAAATTAGTTTAGCTTAGATGTTCCTATGAATGCAGTGCTTTCTGTTTTCTAGTACTTTTCAGATACCGTAGTTTCTTTAAATTGCGTCATTATATGAGGGAGGACTCTATAAGCAAAATATACAATCTAAAACTGAGAATACCTACATAATATCAGAACAAAAACTTACAATCAAGTTACGCCTGTTCAAAATGGTTCTCTGAGTGTAGTCTTGCCCTTGTAACAAACTCATGACTGCGTCATAATCTGGAGTAATTGCCCTTGTGACTGTGACTAATCACAGATGTGGATTGGTTTCAGTTCATGGACTTTTGGCTCTCTTTCATGGCTGTTGTGAGCACTTTTGTGTACCTGACTACTATTGATGAAGTGCATAAAAGGACCATTCATACAGCCGTTGCTATCCTTACGGCAATCATGGCTATAACCAAAGCAACCCGGTATGCAAAGCTGTGCACTCAATTTAGTTATTTCCAACTTATTCCAGAGTTAGTTTATTATGTCAACTGTGCAGGTCAGCGAATATTATCCTTGTGATAGCAATTGGAGCTTTGGGTCTTCTAGTTGGATGGTTAATAGAGTTATCCACAAAATATAGGTCGCTTTCATTTTCCTTCGGATTCTGTTTGAACATGCTTGACAGGTGAGCTTCAATATGGTTTCGGTGTTCTCCAATATGGATGAGGGTGCTCATAGACATCCAGGCCTTAAGTTCATTAAAGACTACCAAAACGAAAAATACTTTTCCCGTACATGGCATGGTAAGCAAACAGGTTTTTTGTCAGAAAATAAAAAGAAGGATGATTTTTGTAATTAACACCTGAAGTGTAAAACAGTGGTTATGCAGATGGTGTTTATCAAGTGGGATATCTGCATCTTTTGATTAACGCTACTACTTATCATCTCCTGAATGTAGATGTCATTAGATAAGGGCCGTTTGTGGAAATGGGTGTTTCCACCGTCAGTGCATGGTATAGACTGTGGAATTCCAAATGAAAACTTTCCTTATCAACGAAAACTCATACTTGAATTTGTAGATCTTCACAAAAGATTAAGCAGATTTCTCTATGGCTGCTAATATTTATCCTGGTAAAACTAGAGTCTGCAGCTATTCATGATTGCTGCCAAATAATAGTTTCGATCACCCTTCTTTTCCTAGTCCAATCTAGCCATCATAATAAATTTGCTTTTATAACTGTTACCTTTTGTCGCAGTCGCCATATGTTTCCATCATATGCCATCTCTAGTATTATTAATCATATTTAGAGAAATTGAGTTCAAGATTTTTGCTTGATGGAATCATTGCAGTGCATTCCGTGGCCTAGGCCATGAGATATGATCTTCGATTTGCTCTTTCAAATACAAGAGGAGTTTATGTATTTTTCTCTTAAACTGATGGTAATTTTTTATGACAGGTGGCAGTTTATCAGGGAATGGCTGCACAACCTAGTCAAGACATTTTTTCGGCGGTTCCATTGGGGCTTCCTTATAGCAGGTTTTGTAGCATTGACCATGGCTGGAATAAGCTGGAAGCTAGAAACCAGTGAAAGCTACTGGATTTGGCACAGGTATATAAAAGACCAATTCACTCTTCTCTCTCTCTCTCTCTCTCTCTCTCTCTCTCTCTCTCTCATTCATTTGCTTAATTATATTGCAGTCTTTGGCATGTCACAATATACACGGCGTCTTTCTTCTTCCTTTGTTCCAAAGCAATTCCGGTAAATGGGGTTGATCAAAGACCACCGGATGCAAATTATCAATTAACAAGGCAGGATTCGTCCTCCAGAGTAGAGTAGAGGCTGAAAATCGAGTATAACAGGGTAAGCTGTTTAATTGTTTTGGAGTTGTCGCTGTGGGGAGTGAGTATATGATCCAGCTTTAGGATGAGGGACTCTGTAAGTTGCGTATCACCATTCTACCGGCTTAGGACGACCTCTCTCCGAGCTCCTAGCTTGGGGGGCTTTTGTAGGGTGGCATAGCAGAGAGACTCGTTGCAGGCAGAAAATTGTAAATTATGGAGCGGATTAGGATGCTCGAGCGAAGATGGATTAGATCATCCGGCGAGTCCCTTGTATAGGTATACAAGTTTAGTGTTTCCTTTCTCCTGTAGTGTTCTTTCTTCTTAGAAGGTGGACAGTATTTATGTTGATTGTACCAAAACAAATAAAAAGCAATAAGGTTCCTGTGTTAAGAAAACAAAATAGAAGCCATTATTTTCCTAAGTGAAAGCTCCTATGTAAGTGTTACTCTCTGTACTTATGAAGCCGAATATGCTCTCACTAGCGGATATGTCAACTCGTTCAAGCATCCCTTTTCTCATTAAGCTCGAATTGTCGGCTTTTCTTCTTCCTCATTTTTGTGGCCATATCAATTCGTACACCGCAGGTTCGGGTTCGTTCGTCTCTTCCCAAACCAACACGGTAGTTAATAGCTTCCCGTAATACTTTAAGCAGGCAAAATGTACCTGTACACTATTACATGGCAATTTGTGCGCCTTGAATAAATGTAGGGGCCACAATGTGCTGGTTGTCATCATTGAACCCTGCTTCGCTGAGTAACCGCAACAGCAGCAATAACACCCCCGCAACCACTAGGCTTACAAAAATGTTCCGACCCCAGAGATTGAAAACGACGTATTGCCTAATTTTAGCAAGCAGCCCTCCCTCGTCCCTACATATGCTATCAAGACTAAAGAAGCATCTGACTAAGGCCTGTGTTTCCCCTTTTTCCCACCTCTAGTTATTCATGTTAAGATTAACGAAAAGCCCGCAAGTAAATGGAGACCAAAGTATGGACAGTCATGCAGCTTTTGTCAAAGGAGATGAGGGCGTCGAGAGAGGGGACAGAGATGTACCACGGCATAGAATTATTTTATTTTACCCAATTAGGCTCAATCACGTGTCCTCGAAATGCCATTAACATACAAAAAGGGGAAGAACTGCAGCGGAATCAAAACGATGGAAAGCATACTATAGTTCTCTCTAGATATATATAATAAGATGAAGATCGCAGAACCATAAAATCGGGAGGAAACAAAGCGCACCTCCATATGATACACAAGGCCTGTCAAAAGCAGGTTTGAACCAGGTTTCCTTTAATGGCTAACCACCCAAAATAATTTTGTAGAAATCAACAATGATTGGCTTCCTCCTAATTATTTACCTTATGCTTGACCAGTATCAATTGGCTCTTCAAAGCTGCTCCCAATTCCGCGGTTATCTAGCTGCGCCATCGGATGGTATTGTAAAAACAAAGGATTCCCTCTGGTTTGAGCGAAAAACAGCTCTGAGCAATATCAATCGCAGCGACGGATGCGATGACATATGCCATTATTCTTCCCGCGCTAAAGAGCTCCTTTCGGAACGAGACGACGAACGGAAGTCCTGTGGTGAAAGTTCTCGGTAATCTTTGCGCACGGCCCACAGGATCTCTGCGCATCTCCTCATGCTTGGCCTACTCCGCCTGTTCGGAGCCAGGCACTGCAAAGCCAGCTCGAGAATCTTTTCCAGGGCAAAGTTAGTCGGATCGCTTCTTTCAAGCCTAGGGTCCAAGATTGATATGGCATCTCCCTCGGTGAATTTCTTCATGGCCTGCCAGATCCAAAGTCAGACAAGATCAACATGAAATCTAGTCCTTTTTCATTTATCTAGTTTCTGTCTCGGTAAGATTTCACATATCCAGAGAGGTAATATAGACATGGTTATGCGCTTTCTCATCTGTAGAAGATTAACATCTTTTTGTAGAGAGTGTAAGGAAAGAGAAACACACCCATCGTGCAGTTATCCGTTCTTTAAGTTCGCGTTTTGGTTCGATGGGACGCCTTCCGGTGATCAGTTCCACCAATAGCACTCCAAATGAGTATACATCGCTCTTCTCCGTAAGCTGATAGGTTCTTAGGTACTCTGGATCTAAGTAGCCCGCCGTTCCTTTTACTTGAGTCGAAACATGAGTTTCACCAGAATTGCTGTCAGCTGCAAGTCTAGCAAAACCAAAGTCCGCTACCTTTGCTCGAAAGTTTTCAGTGAGAAGAATGTTGGAGGACTTAATGTCCCTGTGAATAATCGGATGATCTGCATGAGAAACCAGAGTCTGATTTATACAATTTCTAACAGACAGGAAGCAAGGCATGTAATCCAAACCAGACAGGTCATCCTCCCACATTGCACCAACCTGTATACATATGAAGGTAGGTTACGGCATGAGCTACGTCGATAGCAATATCTAGCCTTCCAGCGAGGTCAAGAATGCTACTGTGCATACCTGCATTAGTTCTCCAAACATACTTTAAGCATTCGAGCGGACTGTCGCATACTAAAAACATCCTCATATACAGGGACATGGGAAGGGGATATACTCACAATCCAAATGTTCCCTCAGGGTTCCATTTGGAACGTACTCCACCACAACGATTCTTTCATCTTCATGCTCCAAGTATCCATAGAACTTGACCAAATTCAAATGTTCCACCCGTGCCAGCGTGCGAATTTCGCTTTGAAACTCCACACCCAAATGCTTATCATACACACTCTGCAGACAAAAGAAATGAACATTCTTTTCTTCCCCTCAAACAGCATAATTGATAATTTCATGACCTGGTAAGAGGGAAAAACCTAGGAAGTAGACTCATCAACGTGACCATTGACGGACCTTTTTAGCGCGCTTCACGGCGACAACTGTTCCGTCCGCAAGTCTGCCCTTGTAGACTGTCCCAAAACCACCCTGCCCAATCTTGAATGAGGGGGAAAAGTTCCTGGTGGCTGCAAGTAATTCTGCCATCGTGAATGTCACGCTTCCAGGCTCCCTATCGTGCGTCGAATTATACGAACTCGCATATATCCCGCGAGTCGAACCGCGGCTTCTCTCGCTGCCACTTCTCGACGCGTTTGACGCCGCTAACGACAACAGCAGTGGAAATTCGCTTTAGCATAATAACTAGGCCTCGGATCTCAGGACTGTTCCAATCGTTCCTCACAAAGTCAACGTCCATACAATTCACAAGCCAGGCAAGAGATTTCAGTTTACCAGAACACTCAGTTCGCTTTCAGATCCGTTTTCAGTTTCTAGAACACAAGTCCGCGACGACATACTCTGAATCCCATAACACCATCTCAGTATCCAAAACAAAGACTACATAAAGAAGAAGAAAAACCTAAACTAGCGAGTAGGAAAAATCGTACTATTGTAACAGCTACGCCGAGTCAGCGCCATAACATGTCAATTTCAGAAACTGAGTAAAATGAAGCGACGGCGAATCATTTCAAGCAAAAACATGCAAGTCAAGTCGTGTTATCAGATTGAGAACGGTGCCTACGCCATGTCGAGGGCGCCTTCTTCCAGAAGGACGGCGATTCGCAGAGTCAGCCGCATTCGACGAACTCTCTCTCTCTCGACCATTAAGAACAGCGAGTTCACTCACCTGAACGAGCTCTCAGCTCATCGGAGAACCCGTAGCTCTTGGAGCCGTCGGGCTCCGGCGGCATGAAGCAGCCGGAGAAGGCGCCGGCGATCGACCGGACGGCGGCCCCGACGCGGTTGCTGCCGGATCCCGACTTGCTGGAGAAGGCGGAGGGGGTGGCGGAGTAGGTGGAGCTCGGGGAGGGCGGCGGGAACCGGTCCGGCGTCGACCGTACGTCGGCGTTTCGTGTCCGGCGACCGAACATCGCGCGTAGAGAGAGAGAGAGGGAGAGCGAGAGAGAGAGGGAGAGGGAGAGAGAGAAGAGGCGCGTACAAGTTGAAGAAGAGAAGTTAAGACGCGCGGGGGAGACGACGACTCCGATCACGACTTTTCAAAGATGAGCCACAGCTAACTTGCGCCGTTGAACTTATGGTTCCTATTGATCTCGTATTATTAAAAAAAGAAGAAGAAAGAGAACTCGTATCATCATCATCATCATCATCATCATTATTATTATTATTATATTTCATTACAATTGTCCACTTTTTTCTGCTGCCGAGGGGTGTGCGTGAAAACTATTTTATTTCTGGCAAGATCAATTTTTAAGTTCGTTCTCGAGAATATTTTTGGAACAGAAATCCATTTGGTAATCCAATTTCATCCTTCTTTTTCATAAATAAATTTTTAATCTAGAAATATGTTTAAAATGGAAATGAGAAGTAGAATTTTTTCACTTCTCTGTTTGTTTCTGGAACAAAAAGAGAAATAAAAACTCCTTTTGTCGCTCGCTTTCGCTTTTCGCCGCCCGCCGTTGCCACCCCTGCAGGCTGCCATCTCCCGCCGCCACCCGTCAATGAATGGAAAAGTGCATACGAGGGAGATATTTAAAAAAGGTTTTCAAGGGCGTGAATGATAATCATTTTGTTTCTCTATTTTTGTATTTTTTTATTCCTGAGAACTTGTTTGAAATAGAAATCCGTTTGATAAAATAATTTCAATTTTTTATATTTTGAAACAAATTTTGGTTCATAAATAGATTTGGAACATAAATGAGAAATTAAAATTTTTTACTTTTATATTTTTGGAACAAAAATAGAAATAACAACTCTCTTTTATTGCTCACCCTTGCCACTCACCCTTGCCACTCACTCAGTGGCCGCCGCTCGCCTCCCGCCCGCCACCGCTCACCACCCACTGTCGCCATTCGCCACCCACCATCGCCGTTCGCCGGCCGTCCATCACCGCCATTGTTTGCCGCCCGTAGTTGCTGTTTGCCGGCTGTTCGCCGCTTGTCGCTCACCGGCAGGCGGGAACATAAATTTTGTATAGTTATCAAACGCTACTTTTTGCTTAGAAACTGGTTCGGGAAAGAGAAATAGATTTCTAGCCAAAAATAGGGACAAGGAAGAGAAATGTTGTCATTCGCATCCCAAACGAATTTTTGTTCCGGGAAGAGAATGAATTTTGCTCAATCGTGGCGCATGTTTGTGAGCCATTGCTCATAAGGCACGTATATGTGATTAGCTTGTCTCGGAGGAACACGGCATTATATCATAGAAGAAAATGACACAAACTGTTACTAAGTTTTGGCCCAATATGTAATGCAATTCGTGAACTTTTGATTTATTTAATGTGGTCCATGAACTTTTAATTTGTTTAATATGGTCCTTAAACTTTTTGTACATGTTATATATTGTCCTCGATCTTGAATTAATGAAAGAACAATATTGAACATCTTCATATAATTGAAGAACTACATCGAACATGTACCAAAAGTTAAGGGACTATATTGAATAAATTAAAAATTAAATGACTACATTACATAGTAAGTCAAAGTTTATGAACCACTTATGTCATTATCTCTTATTGAAACCATCGAGCATGATTAGATCATAAATTTCTTTTGAATAGGCACGATCGAGACAATGCGACTCATTACATTAGCTTTCCCTACTCTTACCGTTATTACTTTGTTATTACTTAGGCAGAGAAGACAAGGTCTACCGCATGAAATGTTTAGTTTCACGAACTGTTTATGACAATGGATGGGTAAGTTATGCGACTTTTTTCGCGCTAAGCATGGACAGATCAAGTCGTGAATTTGGTAAAGACAGGATAGGGTGTTCACAAAGCGGTACCACCAGACAAAAATAGCTGCTGGACATGGCCAGCTTGAGTTTCGCACGTCGTCACTGTTTAACCAAGAAACCAATAAATGCAGGAGTAGGCACGGACATCTTCCCCAGCTACCCTTTTGGTTTTTATTACCAAAACAGCAAGAATTTAAGGTGACCCATCTTTGTTTCTAACGCAAAAAGTCAAACCTACGACCGCATTTTACAGTACAATTGCATTTTTTCAAGTAGGTATTTGAGCTGTTCGAGGACATACATGATGAGCAAAATTTCTAATCCGCCATCATCGGCTAAAACATCACGCTCTTCGGGAGTTTGGAGATGACGTTATGAATGGGCGACAGACATAATTAAGAGCGCCCCAAGTTTCACCAACATTCGAAAGAACAGCTAGGACAAGTTTCGTTGATTACATGCGTAGCAGAATCCAATGCTGCTTCCCATTTGAGGACCGAAGCTGTCCTTGCGGCATGGGCCCGTTATTGCCAATTATTAGCAGTCGATGGCATCGGCCCTTTTAGTTTTTCGAGGACCTACGAGCATCAAATAGCGCGAGCTATCGAGCATCAAACTGCGCGCGCGTGCCTTTCATCTTGGCGCGAACTTTTCTCGGGTCGGGTTCAAGAGGAAGTGCATTTCTAGAGATGCTGTTAGACGATGCCGGTCGAAGTATGCCAAAATTTAAAGCAGGTGGGTGCAAGTACAATTTGAGTTTACAAAGAGGGGCATGACTCCTAACTTGATGGAGGCAGGGGCAGTTGGTCTTAGATTAGAAGTAAATCAACCGAAGGGGGTTAGGATGAGTGTCAAGAGTGGTAATCGAGTGAGATAAGAGACAACATTCGGAAGGGGAAATTGACAGGTTCTCTAGACCATTTGATTAGCCTCCAAGTTTCGTAAAGACAAAAACCATTCAATCCAGATCCCCTCCAACTAACTTATAAAGACAAAAATCAAGCATTGGATTATGCAGGAAAAGTATATAGTCGATGAAAAAGATATTATTTTCGAAGGTGAAAGGAGGAGTGTACATAGTTTTCATCGAATCGGGAAGGTGAACTTAGTTGGATATATGACGAAAGATAGCATCTTACAACTACTTCCGAAGAAAAAGCGCAGAGACTATTTTCTTAATTAGATTCCCGCCGATGACATCAATTCCTACAAAGAAAAGAAAGGTTTTATTTCGTCGATCGGTTAAACCCGAAAAGGAGATGAATTCCCTTATCGACGTGTTTGTCCGGGGACGATATTGACCGAACTTAAAACCCGAGAAGGTGTTTACATTTTGGACTACCCAAATGATTTGGACCACGAGATGGAATTTTGACGTTACTCTTGGGAGACTAGTCAAAGAAGCTGAAAGGATCACTCGTGAATGTTGATTAAAGAAAGAGACCCCGATGGGCCATCAATGAACTTTGTCCATGGACGTGGATCCAACGCAGAGTCAAGATCAACGATCGGATCACCTCGGCCCAGCTTTGGACCTTGCTAAATTGACCTCGCATAATTAGGTCTTGGACCGCATCGGTCGGCCGAATCATATGAACTTTTGGTCTCGATTAAAACTTTTGCCCACATTCGAGTAGGAGACAGACGGTCTCCTCGCTAGTTTTTCCGCATGTTTCCAAGGTCGTGGACTCTTAATCGACTCGATCAGCGTACTCGACGATTGGCACGTTTCGAATTCGATCGTTTCACGCGAAGGAAACCTCAAATGGACTAACTATCGGTTTTAAACCATAGATGCCTCCAATTTCTTAAGACTCGCAAAAGATGTGTAGAAGCGAACGGAGAAGTATGGCCATGCCCGTCACCGTCTAACATCGACACTCTACGTCTCATTTGACCAAAATCGATTCAAAACATACGGAAAGATTGGTCGAGTGGCAACAATTATCAGCCAAGAGAGACAGCATACACCTGGAAATTCGTGCTCAAAAAAGTTTTAACCGGATGAAATTATCACACGTAACGGGAAAAAGAGAGTTCCGCGTGCACGTAAAAAGCCGGAATAAATATCTCAAATAAATAATGCGGAATTCAATTCTTGTGGTTTTGTTTTTTGAATTTCTTTATTTATTTTTGGGTAGCATTAGCGGCGTAAGGCAAAGGCTGGTTTTGGAGGGAAGAGAGAAGCAAGCGGTTCCCTTCAAAAAGCGGACGGTAGCCGTCGTTTGAAATGGACGGTCCCGATTGGATCGATGCCCCACGCGGAATCCGGGATCTCGGTTCGCTTCATCGGGCGATGAAAGAAGATGATCCGGGCCCACCTCGGACTTTGGGCTTTTCCTACGGTCCGAACGGGCAAGGCCCATATGATTAAAAAAAACTTCAATTATTTATTAAGGAAAACGGCACGAACGGTTCCTTTGAACTTTTAATTTGTTCGACGAGATCCTTAAACTTTAACCCAGCGTGCAATATTATCCCTAGTTCCCGAACTTTTGGTACATGTTCAATATAATTTTTGGATTATATGAAAATGTTCAATGTTATCGCTAATTTTGAATTAAATAGTTCATGAACTATATTGAACATGTACAAAAAATTTAGGAAACACATCGAACATATTAAAATTTCAGGGATTACTTGCACATTGGATTAAAGTTCAAGAACTATATCGAACGAATTAAATGTTCGGGGATTACATTACAGATTGGACCAAAGTTCAGGAATCATTTGTACCATTTGTGCCGTTATCCTTGTTTATTAATCTATGAACTTAACGAACGAGCCTATCTATTTTGACAGAAAAAAAAAAAGAGCAATGGCAGAATCTAATTGGCCGGAAGGGGGAGATTGCGGAGGTCACGCAATGGGTTTATAATATAAGATCAAAAAAAACAATACAATAGAATCTGTCCGAATTCATTTGGGTAAGATTCCTCCCGTCATATCCACATCACACGTGCAGGCCTCGAGGCGAAAATCTCCCCTCACACGTGCTAAGCTGCCAACCCATTTCACCAATATCTTTCTCATACGGTCACGCTCAACACACGATCATTCACTACCGGATTTTTTAAGTTACCACGTAAAAGTTTGATGAAAAAAAAAAAAAACAGTTCTCCTTTTCCAACTTACTCTGGATTTTATTTTTACAAACTCTCCCGTGTGCACATATTCACGCCGATAGTTATCCAAAAACTTGTACAGTAACATTCTTTTTCTTTGTTCTGAATTCGTTTTGGCAATTATTAATAACAAAACAATGACAATTTTTCTCTTGATTTTTCAATAGCATAGGAGTGCATGATAGGACGAGAAATGTAGAGCCTGATGAATTGGTTTAATTTGATGTTAATAAATAATGCGACGGCTTTCCACTCTCGCCACGAGTTCATAGAACGGGTACTGTCGAAGGGATCTAAATTAAACCTATCCACAATATTGCGAATAATCTCTCGTTTGATTTTTGTCCTATTTCTTAATGCTAGTAAAGTCAAGCAAGTCACAAAAACCATGTGGGGGTAATTAATTCCCCCTATATCTGAACAGGACAAATAAGGAAGCAAAGGCCAATGTTATAAACAAAGGCTGCGTTTGGTCGACCGTATAAAAGTCAAGATAGGATATGTTTTATCCTATCTTGTGTTTGGTGATGGTCCAGGATAGGATAAGGTCGGATATAAACCGGATATAACCCGGATAAAACAATCCGGGTGGAGGGGTAGGATAGACCCGGATAGGATTTCTAGTGCCTATTTTTCCAGAAATTCTACGCTCCACTCGCCGTCATCTTCATCCCTACACCTTGTGCGCTTTCACCAAAAAAATTTCTCAGCTTTTTTTCCTTCACCGATTTCTCCGGACCCGTGAATAGCAAAAAAGTCAAATAAAATTTATCCTATCCGACTTTAAATCCGTAGTCCATCAAACAGTGAACATGATATGAAGAAATCTCAAGATTTCTTATCCTATTCTATCCAGTCCTATCCTGTTTAGAAATCCGGACGACCAAACGCAAACAGTTTCTTTTAAAAAAAGAAGAGTGAAAAACTAACTGAAGAAGCGCGGACCATGCGCGAAAGTGGAAACCTCGCAAAACCGGACAAAAGCGCACAACTACCAGAGGACAAAAGCCTCCGCTTCTGCTGCCTCGGGAAATCGCAGCGCAGCCCCCTCCCCCTCTCTATCACTTGTAAAGGTAACTGCTTTTCTCTCGAATCCTGGTTATCAGCGGTTCTCGCGGGCGATTCATGTGCACCGGGCCGTGAATTGATGAGTTTCTGCGTGGAATTCGCTTTGGCGTCGAGCTGAACGGATCGGATGAACCGGGCTCTAGTTTTGCTTGGGATTGCCTCTCGTCCTCCTTCTGTAAGGGGCGGCGAGTGGATTTTTGGAATTGTGGGTTTGAATAAGCTCTGGCCATGTCCGTGGTTTCATCCGGTCTCGATGATCCCTTACCCGGTAGATTTGAGTGCGCGAGGCGAAAAGGGTTGGTTTTCCCGTTGTGGTTTCGGGGTGTTCATTGGCTCCTCGTGCTGGTGGATGGTTTCTGTAAAATTGAGTTGCCGGGCCAGACTTCAGTTGGGTTGTGCATGTTTTATTCTATGTAGCAGCTTCTGGTGTTGCGATTGTTTTTCCCCTAGTGGAAAGAGCCGTAATTGAGCTATTAAGTTCCGGATATCGTGAAACAGGTCGTGAAAGAAGAATGTGTTTTTTTGCTGGTCGTGGCAGTCTGTAGTGATTTCGAGGACAATCGTGTTACTCTACTCTGTTAAGCACAGAACTGGAGACATTGAGTTCTCTCTGAATATATCCGCGATGTTCGCGCAACTACAGTTTGATCTTCCAATAAATATACTATGGTATTGTTAAATTCCTACTCTAGTTCATTGGACACCGGATTGTTTTTGTAACCAATAGCTTTTCTTTCTTCCGGGACAATTCAGATTCTTCTTTTACGATGCTTCTGGGTTAGTAGCTCGAACAAGCTTTTTGAGTATCCACTTGCCAGCAAGGCACTTTGCTAACTTGATTATCATTGATGATCGTGATCATGCATACTGCTATATTTTGGCTTTGGCTTCACAATCCAAAAGTCATTGATAGGATTGTTAATCACATATTTCACGGTAGTTATCTGCATCTCTGGTTAGTGAGCTTCAGAAAGATTTTTGGGAGAGTTCGTACTTCTATTTGTCTAGTGTGCAATGGATTCTATGTTTACCATTCTTCCTAGCTCATTTGATTGACTGGCATGTGTTCACCGTTTTCACACATTTGACTATCCTCTCACTCTACATACCTGAATATGCATGCGCTGTTTGTTGTGATTGTATGGACAGGATACTGCTTGTAATGGGAGGCTGCTGTTGTTCGACTCGGAAAGCTCATCTGAACGGGGCACCTGTATATTATTATGTTAGTAATTATTTTATGAAGCAATATTTTAACACTGTCGTTATTTGGATGCATCTGTATCTTATTCTTTTTTAGCTGTGATGCATGTAGAGTATCTTGCTAAGCAGTGGAGGTCATAGCCCATGATGACTACATGGGCAATACTCCTTGAAAGGGGTATCTCCGGGTACCCCTGCAAAGTAGGCCACCATTCTTGGGGCCTTTGACTTATTTAAATAGATAATACGAAATTTAAGTGAATTTGACCTGGGAACTTGATGCCCGTGTGGGCCATTGTGAACTTAAGAGTCAAGAGACAACAGAGTTCTTATGGCATCAAGAATTCTACATCTGATCTACCAATACTCTCTGCCCGCGTCACATCTTGCAGTCATTATGAGTTTGATCGAGAAATGTCAGCAAAATCTTGTGCCTTAACTTGGTTTTCTGTGTATTGTATCTTTACAATGGTTTAACTCGTCACGACCTCTAAGTGTATTCTTCATGGGTCAACACATGGAAATCCATTTTCAAGGTGTGGGATTTAGGTTAGTACTTTTGAGTCTAACGATTGGTAAATGGTGTGGTTATTTGGTACTGTCTTTGAAATTGTCTGGCGCATAGAGTTTGTGTTCGGATTATCGATATCTAGGTTTCTTTCTTTAAAAGATAGTTTGCAAGTTTGGTGAATATTATCATTGCTAGAATTCCGGCCTTTCTTTGCAGTATCCTCCATCTTTGGAAGAGCATGAGTCCCTCACATCACATGATGCTACTGCTGCTGCCATCACGTCAGGGTTTTTAGTTGATTTGCAGTTAGAGGCACCAATGCCCGATAATTTTCGTCCCCCACCGCTGCCTTTACCCTATGACACAGTGTCGAGATCACTACCAATAGGCACTGACTCTGTTAGAGAACCAGTTTGCCTAGATCACATGGAGCCAGACTATAAAGCTCAGTCCACTGCTCCGTTAGGCTCGCCAAAAGCAATTGAAGTTTCTACATCAAATGACCTCAATGTTTCGGTAGCAGATGAGGAGGATGTTTGTCCCATTTGTCTTGAAGGTGCTTCCCTTTTCTATTTATAATTGCGTTATCAATTATTGTCTGTTTTTCTAAGTTTTGGGGGTGATAAAAATAAAATTCTTGTGGGTTTAAATAGTTGCATTAGCAGCAATAGGTGATTGTGCAACTTGACTTCAATGCAGTGTACGACGAGGATAACCCAAGATTCATCACTAAATGCGAACACCATTTTCATCTCTCGTGCATCCTGGAGTGGATGGAAAGAAGTGACATCTGTCCCATCTGTGATAAGGTTCACATTCTCCTCTCGTTGCAGAATATTGTGGAGTCAAATTGTGAATATGAGTACTTATTGACCTAACAATCTCCTATTTAGATTCATTTCAAAATCATGTGCAAACGACCCACCTTGCTACAGTATTATTTTCACGAAACGGACCTTTGGCAGTACTTAGCACGTTGCTATCATCATGAATTCGTGGGATATGTGCACTAGAAGTCCTAAGAAAGTTTTATAGTGCAATTCAGTTCTAAAACTTTTTGAATGGAGCAATAAATTTTGTAAACGTGGCACTAGCACTGGCACTGGCACTGGCACTGGCACTTGTACAGGATTTACATCAAATTCTCGAGTAAAAAACTTGAAAGAATTTTATTGCTCAATGGAAAAGTTTTAGATTTGAATCACACTTTGTAAATAGGTTTTAGGATTTAGTGTGCGCTTACCCAACTCATTCGTTTATGCTCTTGTATTTGCTTACTATGGAATCGTTTGCTTATATATATTTTTTGTGGCAGATCATGGAATTCGACAATTCCTTCGATTTGTAGCTCTTCTTGCCAGTTGAAGTCCGAGTGCGTTCGGCGGAGGTGGTCGACTTTGCATTGCCGAGGCAAATTTTCTCGTTTTCAATGGTTCTGTTGATGGTGGCTTCTTGTACATAATCTGTCTGGTTTAGCTGTTTGAAGGTTATACAGGAAATTCAGGGGGGGTAAAGAAAAAGCTCGGTTTCCATTGTCTCAATTCTTTGTTATAACTCCAGTCTCCAGTCTCACACGGATCTGCATCTATAATTTTGCCCTATTTTTTGATTGAGGCGAATAATAATCCCCGAGGAAAAGGAGATCTGGAATTGCCGGTTCAGCTGTTTTGATCGTCCTTCAGCAAGATTCATCTTGTACAGTCTTTGTTTCTTTTGCTTCTGTTTCGACTCCTGAAGGTCTCTAAGCTACTTATATGGTGGCTCTTTCTTTAAATTTTTTCTGGGGTATTAAAGAAATTCGTAATGTTTCTGACGAATTGGGGGTTGTAATGTATGGGGAGACAAAGGATCTTCGGTGGAAAAAGCATGTGAAATGTTCGGAAAATTCAATTACTTGTCCAATTTTCTTTGCATAAACAATTTGCTTGTCCATTTTTTGCCACGACATGGCAGAGTATCCATCTTGGACTGATGTAGCACATCGAATCGTTTCAGTCAATATTTTGACCATAGGCTGCATTGACCTTCCGACCTAAACAGGAGAGATTTTCAGGAACGAACCATTGCCACCTAATGATCTCCCCCTACAGACCAAGTCAGCACCCCCTCTCTCCCTCTCTCTCTCTCTCTCTCTCTCTCTCTCTCTAACTGGAGATATTTCAATGGCCAGGGTAATGCATACATAGTTGTTACAAATTGTACCACCTGGCAACTCCATCTCCTTTGTAGGTCGTTTCCAACAAAAACAGGCTAAAGACATCCGAGCCACCCTCTCCAGGAACCGAAAGCCATCAAATTGGATGTTTCATATTTCTTTCCCCTGAACAAAAACCCTTTTGCATTTCATTTCAATTCCGTCCCTAACTTCCAGCAAGAGTTGGCAAAAGAACCAAAAAGAAAAAGGAGTACAACATTCTAAAGGGCGTTGCGAAATTGCGAATAATAAAGAAAATGTGTCATTGATGGCAGTCGGTGGCACTGACTACTCCGGCGGAACAAACCATCCAAGAGAACCAGAGTCCCGCGGCGAGTTGCCGTTGAATCCCAGTGCTGGTGAGTCTGTGATCGAAACCGCCGACCTCCACCACGCACCGACCACCATCCTCGGTCCCAGCGAAGGGGACTATGCGCCTGTAGAGACCTTCGAGGATGCCAAGTACGTGTGTCGCGTGGAAAGCACCAAGCTCTGGGTGATTGCGGGTCCAATTGCCTTCAACATTCTGTGTAACTATGGGGTCAATTCTTTCACCAACATTTTTGTTGGTCATATTGGGAATGTGGAGCTCTCGGCCGTGGCCATTTCCTTGTCCGTCATCGCCAACTTCTCTTTCGGTTTCTTAGTAAGCTGTCGATTTTTCTTGCATTCGTATTTATTCGTGTTCTCTTCCTACATTTTTCACCCACATATTTTCGGTGCTCGTCGTGAAATCGACGAGGCACTGCGATAATTCTAGCTTTCGGTCAATGAGCAAATGCTGAATAACATCAGCCTAGAATTGGAGAACCCAATACATGCTGATACATCTCTGATTTTATTGTTCATTGCATTCTATGATGTGAGACCTTTGTTGGATCTCATTTCATTTTGATTTCCTGATTTGAATGCGAAATCTGTGCAGTTTGGCATGGGAAGCGCGCTAGAGACGCTGTGTGGGCAGGCGTTTGGGGCCGGGCAAATCAGCATGCTCGGCGTGTACATGCAGCGGTCATGGATCATCCTGACGGCGGCATGCTTCGCCATCCTGCCCCTCTATGTCTATGCAACCCCGATCCTGAAGTTCCTCGGCCAGCGGGACGACATTGCTGACCTTGCCGGCAAGTTCACCCTCCAGGTCATCCCCCAGATGTTCTCCCTGGCCATCAACTTCCCTACCCAAAAGTTCCTCCAAGCACAAAGCAAGGTCAACGTGCTCGCTTGGATCGGGTTCGTGGCGCTCCTCACCCACGTGCTACTTCTGTACCTGTTCATCAGGGTGTTCCGGTGGGGGCTGGCGGGGGCGGCAGCGGCGTACGACGTGTCGGCATGGGGGATTTCGGTGGCACAGGTGGTGTACGTGGTGGGGTGGTGCAAGGATGGTTGGAAAGGGCTGTCTTGGTTGGCTTTCAAGGATCTGTGGGAGTTTGTGAAGCTCTCGGTGGCTTCAGCTGTGATGCTGTGCTTGGAGATTTGGTACTTCATGACCATTATTGTGCTCACTGGCCAACTTGACGACCCCGTTCTGGCAGTTGGCTCACTCTCAATCTGGTGGGTCTCTTTGGTACTATTAGTCTGCAAGATTTCTTTCCTTTGGATAAGCTTACTGTGTCGCGGCGTAATTCATGAGAATACGACACCTATTTGCTGAGATATACCCATTTTCAATATAAAAAATTACTTTCTAATCACGTTGAAAAAATGTGTTGGAATACGAATAATCGATACGAATGTGATGATATGACGCGATTTGCCACACTTATAAAAAAGAATATCTCACGAAAAGTCTTGAACTTTGCCCCATGTGAATGCCATTATCCCAAACTTTTTTTTTCGTCTCACCAATAATTAGGAGTCAATGACCTGAAGTCGTTTACTATGTTGCGTTCCCCAGCATGAACATCAATGGATGGGAAGGCATGTTGTTCATAGGAGTCAATGCAGCCATAAGGTAAATTCCCGAAATTCTGCTTAATTCTCGATTAATGTTTCTAAAAATGATTCTAATCTTCCTCCAAAAAAAAGAACAAAAAAATGCCAAGCATTGACGTCTACTCCATGATCAGTGTTAGAATCTCCAATGAGCTTGGATCAAAGCATCCCAGAGCTGCCAAGTACTCCGTGGTTGTCACGGTCATAGAGTCTTCCATCATAGGCCTGTTTTTCGCGATCCTAATCTTGGCGACGAAAGATTACTTCGCCATCATCTTCACCAGTGACCGCGAGATGCGAGGGGCCGTCGCTAAGCTAGCTTACCTCCTCGGAATCACCATGTTGCTCAACAGTATACAGCCAGTTATATCAGGTCATCAGAATGTACTCTTGTTTCTTTTGAGATAGTCTTCTTTGCTTCAATTTGGCCCTAACTCTCCATTTTCTTAGCATGATGGAGACATATATCGTGTGCACAAATTTTCTTAGTACTTAGCATATCATTTCATTTTGCAGGCGTCGCCGTCGGAGGAGGGTGGCAAGCCCTAGTGGCTTATATCAACTTGTTTTGTTATTATGTAGTCGGGCTCCCTCTTGGGTTTCTTCTCGGTTACAAGACGAGCTTACGAGTGCAGGTAAGAACAACTTTCCCACTTCAAAATTATATTCCCCGGGAAAAATTTTCCTTCTTCTAATGACAGTTGAATATGTAAAAAATTTGTATGCATATACAAATGGGGTTGCAGGGAATTTGGTTGGGAATGATATTTGGGACACTGCTGCAGACGATCATCCTCCTCATCATCATCTACAAGACCAACTGGAACAAAGAGGTTCGCACATGATCTATATGTACACTAGGGTTTTGTTCATTGATGTGATTATGATCGCCTGATTGCATGCGGCCCTTCGATTGCAGGTTGAGCAAGCATCGGAGAGGATGCGTAAATGGGGTGGCGGATCCGAGGAAGATTCTGAACTGACGTAGGCAAAGAAAAAACATGGGGTCGTGAGTGCTTTGTCTTGTAGAGGTTTAGGTAAATGTAAAGCAATGTATTCAATTAATTAGAACATAATTATATAAAAACCTCAGAAGATGGGGGTGTTTAGTTGGTTGTTCAATGCAATTGGTGTGCAAATACACCATTACGTGGATAAACATTACAGGTAGAACATAATATATTGTAAAGCGAAGTCGTATCTTGATTTTTTTACCGTTATTATCTGTTCATTATAAAGAAAAGCTAATGTAAAAATAAATGGTCACACAAAATTATTAGTAAGAGTGCAATAAGTTGCTCTTACCAAACAGCCACTATACATTTAGCGATATGACATTGCCATATTCTTTTTCTATTACCTATTAATAAAAAAATATTGTTTTTTTGAAGTATTTCCGTCTTTAATAGCGGAGTGAACTGAAGTTGTTGATCATTGTGCATTTCCATATTTCACAATAATCCACAATTATCAATATTGTTGATAACATACGTACCGGCGCGCCAGAGTATACCGTTTGGCATTTGTTGAAGCGTAAAGAAAAAAAAATTTCTCTTTATAAACCTCAAATATTTACCTAAGAATTTTATAAAAAGTTAATGCTTGCTTTAAAATAAATAGTGGCTGTATAATGCCATGCAATGCGTAACGTTATAAATCGATCGACGATACAATCATGTATCTCATAAATAGCTAATAAATTTTCATTAATTATCTTCATTTTGGACAAAAAATACATTATATATTCTTAAAATGACTCAAATCTGAATTTTTCTTTCTTTATCAAAACCCTTTTAATTTTTTTACCACATGCATATATGCGCGCCATTTTTCCTGGGGTGTGAGAAAACGGTTCACACTACTAGCATCGAAAGGTTTAATTGATATTTCCACGGGCCATATGCCTTTTTCCGTAGGAAATGGTCATTTTCAAAGGCAGAGACCATTAATCCGACTTGGCTATTTTCTTTTTGGCCAAATAAAATTGGTAGTTCATTTTCATCGTGAGCCCCGTCATATACAGTGTTCCTATTCAATCAAACATACGTACTAGATTAATTTGATCCGGCGCTTTACCAATTTGACTAGAAAAAGAAATCATCGATTCGAGACAACGAAAATACATGTATATGAGGTAAGAAGGCTAAGAACACATAGGGATGGACATGGATCATGAAGAATTTGCGCCCTGCGATGCCTCCCCTTGAATGGGGCAAACATGTGGAAAGTGCCCGACGAGGCAATTGGTGAGGCGCAGGGCCGGTGTTAGCCCCACCCCATTGTATAGTTTGAAATATATTTATTGATTCCAAGTGATATATTAAAACTCAAATGTTATTGTTATAACGACATATATAACTTATTACCCACTTAAATTAAAATCAACAAAAAAAATTATTATGTGAGTAAAATGAATGCATTAACCGGAATAAGTAGAGTAAAAGTCACGTGGTTGCGATTCTTTTAATAAGTATGGAGTATGAATACATTTAAAGTACAATAATTCATAATTATTAAGAAAACTTTGACAATTATATACTTTTGATTTATAATTTTGACGATATCAACGAAAGCTCATGAGATTGTGATTCTTATAATAAGTATAGAATATGAATAAGTATAAAGTAGAATAATTCATAACTGTTATTATATATTTTACATTTATATTTTTGATACATAATAGTCATAAATTAATGGAAACTCATGAAATTGTGATACTTTTAATGAGTACAGAATATGAATCAATTTAAAGTAGAATAGTTCATAACTATTATGCAAACTTTAACAATTATATACTTTCAATATATAAAATAAAAGGATTAACGACTTTTTTCTCTTGTGGAGCGTTGCATCCCCGCAAGCATATGCCTCACCCCTTGCCCATCCCTTGGTACAAAATTATGGGTGCTTCCGAAGCACAATGTTTGGCTAACCCCACCCAATCAACCCTTGTGAAGCATTATGTGGTGAAAAAACCTCTTAATAGATTTTAAAGTCGATAAAACTGTCCATGAGATTTTATAAGTCTGATAAATGCTTTTGAAGTATTTTAAATACAGGAAGCTTCTAAAGAAATCAAACTATTACTTCAAGAAGACCAGAATTTATTGGAATTAGAAGGAGAAGTTTAGATTCTCTATCGCAAAACATGAAGTTCAGACTTTATGTACGACAGATGAAGAATTTCAGAATCAGAAGATTCGGACTTTATAGTACAACCCATCTTGACTTAAGTTCTGAATGCGAGACAAGATCCAGGCTTTATCACAAAACATTACAATGGCTAGTAATTTGGCTTGGATTTTACAAATGGAAAGTCTTGATTGATTCAATCTTAATAGGCTATTTTGTAAAGATTATTTATATCACAAAATATCCTTAATTGATTGATAATCAACCACTAAGACAAGTTTATTTTTAAATGGAGAGGCTTTTTTTTTTTTAAGAAAATCGAAGTTTTGGTTGTATGGGCAATCAGACTCAGCGGAACTCAGATTTTGTTATTCAACGGCTACTCAATTTCTTTTATACAAATTTGTCAAGATGAAGACTGGAAGATGATCCTTTAGAGACTGTCCAACGGCTAGTTTGGAAGTAGAATAGTATATAAGGAGACGAAGCTTTGAGGAGCAAAAGAAGAGATTATATCCATAATTATCCATTCCAAAGTTTGAGCATACTTCGATCAGTGACACTTGTCTTTCTTAAGCTAAAATCTACAATCTCGAGAGACCTTGTGCAAGAGTAACTAAGTGAGATAGAGTGACCTATTTTACATGGAGTGCTATCACTCAAATTGTATAATTTCTTGATTGATTATCTAGTGGAATCCAGTCAGTAGGCTGTCAGTGTGGGAAAGTGGATGTAGGCTTGATATATGCCGAACCACTATACATCTTGTGTGCAAATTTTCTCATCCCTTAAAACTCATTTTATTTATTTCATTGCACATTTACTCTTTGGTATTCAAGGATTGTTCAAAATTTGAATATTGTTCAGACTTTACTCTTGATCAATTGTTTTTGCTTTAAATTGATCAAAAAGTGCTCGAATCACCTATTCACCATCCTCTAGGTGATATTTGCTAGTCACCTCATTATGATTTTGTTCACTCTTCATCGTCTTTTTCAACCTTATGCCATGGGAGGGTTTAAGCTAGTTTCACCCTCCCCTCCCTCTCTTGTTGATTTTGTTTGTGTTTTATTATTTATTTCCTTCTTTTTCTCTTCCGGTTTAGATCCATGAGCTTTCTTCTCCTGGTTCTAGTTCTAGATCTAAAAGTTTGAACTCTCCTAATTTAGTTTTAGCTTTGGAAGCTATCTTCTTCCGATCTAAATCTGGGAGTTTAATAAATATGTTTTTGGTGATTCGATACCCTATTCTCTGTCTATGTACAAGTTCTCTACCTCCAGTTTTAATGGTGATCATAAGAGTTTTGGCGTCTCGCTAAATCACGAAAATTTATTTTTTCAAATGTTAGAGCTATATTTGTTCAACCTATTTTGATTGTCTCCTTACAACGATGGTACAGAGGAAGCCAAATCTAGGTGCGCACGGCCATCTGGCAATGCCCTAGTTATTATAAAAGGAATTCCTTTGTCTGCTCTTCATTGACGAAGATACGAGATCAAGTAATCGACCATCAATTATTTTGCTTAACAGATCCATTCTTGTGGAATAGTGTGTGCTTAAACACTACTATTGCACCGTTGATCCTCATTGTTTTTTGGATTTGGCTTTGTTTTGCAGTATTTAGGGCTTTGCTCTATGTACCTCTCATGTATTCTTTTTAGCACTGAATACAACTTTCTTTTGACAAAAAAATAAAATAAAACTAGGCAAATAAAACACACTTACGAATGTAAACAAAGTAAAAAAACAATTAATAAGTGTTTACACTAAGGGAAAAATATTTTAAGATTTTTGTTTTTTTAGGAAGTATGTAGGATGGGGAGATTTAAAACTAACCCAAATGGTTCGAGATTTAAGGATAATATGCATTTTTTTATTAGCAATAGAGCGGGAGGGGCGACTCGCTAACGATCCATTTTGATCATACCATAAGGCTTCCATATTCCTCTACTTGAGCCATAACTACTCTCAATCACCCATAGTTCGAAGGTTCGCGGTTGGTGAGTATGTCACTGTGGCCCCACCAAAACTTTAACGGTCAAGAAGTCTCATCACACGAGGTATGTCAGGGCCAAGCAACGCAGCACGAGCCATTCAAAGGTTCGTTCATGACGTGAATTGAACTTGTGATTTGTGAAAAATAGGTGACCAATTTACCATCGAGCAAATTGAATGGTTTAGTTGAAAGAATGAGGGTTCGTTTGGTAATGTTTCTATTTTTTTTTCTTTTGTTCTTCGAAATAGAAAAAGAGCAGAAATCCATTTAGTAACGTCAGGAAATGGAATTGGAACAAAAATAAGAAGTAAAAAAATCTACTCTTTTATTCCCAGGAACAAAAAGAGAAACAATATGAGCTCTCTTTCACAAGATATTCTCATGTTAAACCCCAAAATCCCAAAACCCCAAATCCCACCTCAATACCCAAATCCTAAACCCAAAACCCGAGACCTAAATCCAAAACCCTAAAATCCAAAACCCCAAAAACTGAATCCCTAAAACCCTAACTTTAAATCCTAAAAGCCCAAAACCAAACCCGAAATCCCCAAACCCTAAACCCGAAATACTAAACTTATTTATGACCCACATCATTAAATATGGGTAAAAATATGGGTTCTAAATCCATTTTGCCACCCACCCGTGGGGATAAATATGTAGGTGCTTCCGAAGTTCGATGTTTGGCTAAACCCAACCCAATCACCCCTTGTGAAGCATTATTATGATTTAGAAAGAAAATGATAACGTATAATCAAACAACTAGGCAAACAAAACACACTTATGCATGTCAATAAAGTTGAATTTTTTTATAAATATTTACACAAAAGGAAAAAAAAATTTCAAGATTTTGTTTCCTTTAGAAAGTAAATGTCATGATTCTGGATTAAGGTTGCGCATGACAACCATTTTGTATCCGAAAACAGATTCTGCTCATAAATGATTCTTTTTTATTCCGTGCCTAAGAATAATTTCTAATAATTTGAAGGTATTTGGTAACTACTCAAAATTTCTATTCTTATAATAGAAAAAGAATAGAAATGCGTTTGGTAACTACACAAAATTTCTTTCTATTAACAACATTTTGAATTTTTTAATATTTCTTTCTTTTGTTTCCTTGGCCATGGCTGGGCGGGGCTTGACCTCGCCCAGATTTGGTGAGGCTGACCTCGCCGTCGCCACCCCCAGTGACGGTGAGGTCAAGCCTCGCCCGGCCAAGGCAAGGCCGACCTTGCCATCGCCACCCTTGGTGACAACAAGGTCGACCTCGCCAGATCACGGTGGCAATGGCGAGGTCGGCCTCGCCAGATCACGGTGAGGTCAAGCCTCGCTCGGCCAAGGCGAGGCCGACCTCACCATCGCCACCCCCCACGACGGCGAGGTCAGCTTCGCCTTGGCTAGGCGAGGCTCGACCTCGCCCAGATCTGGTGAGGCCAACCTCGCCATCACCGGGGGTGGTGACGGCGAGGTCGGCCTCACCGTCGCTGGGGGCGGCAAGGGCCGCCCTCGTCGACCCTGGCTAGTGGTCGGGTGCCGGTGGTCGGTTGCTGGCCACGGGCCAGGAAGAAGATGAAGAACAAATAAAAAAGAAAGAAGAAAACCAGGAAAAATCAGAAATGGAAAAATTATTCCAGAATCAAGAAGCTACTTTTTTTTGCTTTTTCATTCTGTTCAAAAACTAATTCTGGAAATAATTTTTTGCAAATTTATGCCTAGGCACAAAAATTTTAACAAACGGATTTCTGTTTCTAAACTGATTCTGGGAACAAAATAACAGAAATTTTTACTATTTGGCAAGTTGCCAAACGCCCCTTAACTTACTTAAGGTATTGTTCGCTTTGATCCGTCTCATATCAAATCTCACGATTTTGTACTTTGGCGTGTAGGCAGGAACTTTCCTAGAGGTCATCCATCTAGGTAGTGTTCTAACATGAGATGCTAAATTTTGAAGTTCCAAAACAAAGTTTGCCGTTATATCAAAAGGCTAATTTTATTTTTCTCATATATATTCTAAGCATGCTCTCTCCCTGTTTGGTTCACAATTTTGTTCATTTTTGCTGTCTTCTTCGTCATTTTAGAAGTCTGTTAGAAGCCACTCCTTGTTCAAACCCTATCACCTCGTGATCACTCCCCGTCCTCTTCTGACCGGGTCATTGTGGGCCCACTAGCTTTTGCATAGTTCGTCCTCAAACCACACACCTATCGAAGGAGGTCTCGCTCTGATATGACATTGTGATATTCCTAAATTAACTTACTTGGGGTATTGTTTGCTTTAGCCCTTTTCATATTGAGTCTCGCGGTTTTGTCATTTGGCGTACATGTATGCACTTTTCAAGGAGGTCACCCATTCCAGTAGTGATTTGCATTACGTCAAAAGGCGTCTTTGTGAATCGAACTTGCGATTTCGTAAAAGACAGGTGACCCATTTACCTTAAGGCAAATCATCTAAATGGTTTGGTTGAGAAAACATTGTAACAATATGTGGATAAAATGCAAACTAAGAGAATAAAAAGTTAAGAGAAAAAGTTGCTTGTGAGAGTTTATTTCTGAAGGTGTTGCACATATTAACCAGCACTAATTGTTGTCGGCTAAATTCGTATACCAGAAATTGAAATCAAATATCAAGAAAATTAACCTGAAAGCAATACAAATAAATAAGCAGAATGTTGATGCGAGCCCAACGAAGTAACGTTGTGTCCTTAAGACGAATTTGGCCCCTCAATCAGTACCCGAGTATATTGGACAATCGTCCCCCAAGATAGAACGGTTCTCGTTCCTTTGAAGTGGTACGTATTCAAAGGACTCCTTCGAACGCAATTTTGCATAGACAATCGCACGAATGACAGTGATGCTGAATGATAGAGTAGCAGAATGGCACGCAAAAATGAAATGCCGAGAGACTGACACCGAAATGTTCAGTTCGGTTCAGTCATAATGTTAATGAAGAGTCACAAGACTTCGTTGGGTTATAAACAACGAAGAGTCACGAAGAACCGAAATGTTTCGTTAGACTGATGAGCAATTACGAACAATTATGTCTGTCCAAAAAAAGAAGTTGCAGAATACAACGTGTCCGTTCGGTGAAAAATTGACGGGCTGAGTTCCAAAAAAAAAAAATTGGAACAGGCCCTGCCCCGATTCGATCCGAGTCGAGCCGGCCGGTCGAGCGACCTGCGGGGAAACCAACCCAACTTGGCGTAGGTCCTCTCTCTTCCACAAAAGTGGGGTACCCTTTGGGGTCTAAACCCATTTGAGAGGCTCCTCAAAATAAATCATCTTCCATTACCTCTTTTATCTTATGTAGGATACTTTCATCCACACCTCTTATTCACTTTACAAGGGATTTGCATCCAAAATTCCAACAATCCCCCACATGAATAAGAGATTCAGTTTTTCTGACTCTTTATATATGCATGAGATGCAATGTGTGATTATTCCATGAGAAAATATTATATCAGGATAAGTAGTATGAGACTTTAAACTTTCCTTAATGAAACCTATTGGACTAACTCGGTTAATCAGTAGACTTGATGTCTTTGAACTGTTGACCTTTGTTGTAAGCTTAGACAATAAAAATCACGCAACTGTTTTTCGAACAAAATTGATTCTCACTATTGTGTTCGTTTTGGCCATGAACACCGCTTGATCTCATGAGTGTTTTAGAGAATTCGGCCTTTTTCAATTCTCATAGAAGTGGCCCTTACTTCACACTCACATAGGTGATTTCTGAACATATAGTATATTACATACTTAATTCAGAATCATTAAAAGCTTTTGCTTAACTTTCACATATTAGTATGTTTTCACCCAGAAATGAGTAAAAAATTTGACAGTACTCTATACTGTCTTCATAACTTAGTTGTCCCTTTGAACCTAGATCTTGGGATCTCCAGTCAACTAGGTAGGGTCTCCGCTATGATGACTTGTTTATAGGCCTTAAACCCATTCCCCTTGATATTTTCATAACCATCTCCCAAGTTAGGCCTTTTGTCATTGGATTCACAACATTATCTTTTGACTTCACATAATCAATGGTGATAATTCCACTGGAAAGAAGTTATCTTACTGTGTCATGTCTTCGACGTATGTATCGAGACTTACCATTATACATAACATTCCTTGCTCTTTCTATTGCCACTTGACTGCCACAATGTATACAAATAGCGGGCGCTGGTTTAGGCCAATTAGGAATATCTTCCAAGAAATTTCGAAGCCACTTTGCTTCTTCACCAGCTTTATCCAAAGCAATAATTTCTGATTCCATAGTGGATCTAGCAATATAAGTTTGTTTGGATGATTTCCAAGACACTATCGCCCCACCAAGTGTGAATACATATCCACTTGTCGATTTTGTGTCTTTAGTGCCGGTTATCCAATTTGCATTACAATATCCTTCAAGTACCGCTGGATATTCTATGTAATACAAAGCATAACCTTGAGTATGTTTTAAGTAGCCCAATAAACGTTTCATAGTTTTCCAATGATTTTCATTTGGACTAACTGTAAATCGACTTAACTTGCTCACAGCACAAGCTATGTCCGGCCTAGTACAGTTCATGATATACATTAGACTATCTAGTATACTAGCATACTCATTTTGAGCCTTATTTTCACCAGTATTATTTGAAAGATGTAAATTAACATCTATCGGAATCTTTACTGGTACAATATTTAGATTCTTGCATTTTTCAAGAATCGTCTCAATATAATGGGATTGTGATAGAGCTAATCCTCAAGATGTCTTATGGATTTTAACTCCTAAAATAACATCTGCAACCCCCATATCTTTCATATCAAATTTACTTGTGAGCGTGCGTTTGGTCGCCTTAACAACCTCACTATCACTGCCCATTATAAGCATGTCATCTACATATAATCACAAAAATGGTAAAACTATTATGAGTGTTCTTAACATATACACATTTATCACTCATTAATCTTAAAACCATTCGACAACATTACTTGATCAAATTTAGCATGCCATTGTTTTGGTACTTGTTTCAATCCATAGAGTGACTTGATAAGCCGACATACTTTCTTCTCTTGTCCTGGAACAATGAACCCTTCAGGTTATTCCAAATATATTTCTTCTTCCAAATCCCCACTTAAGAAAGCCGTTTTCACATCCATTTGATGGATTTTAAGCTTATACAATGCTTCTATGGCAATTAGCATCCTTATAGATGTAATTCTAGTAACAGGTGAATAAGTATCAAAATAATCAAGACCTTCTCGTTGCTTATATCCTTTTACTACAAGCCTAGCCTTATATTTATCAATAACACCATCCGCTTTCATTTCCTCTTGAAAATTCACTTACATTGTAGTGGTTTATTACCATAAGGAAGGTCAACCAACTCCCATGTATGGTTTGACAAGATGGATTTAACTTCACTATCGATAGCTACTTTCCAGAACGAGACTTCTGGAGATGTCACGGCTTCTTTGAATATCCGAGGCTCATTCTCTAATAGGTACGTTAAGAAATCAGGTCCAAAAGACGTGGAAGTCCTTTGTCTTTTACTACGTCTAGGTTGATCCTCCATTGGATCACTTCTAGATATAGTATCTCGAGACCTCTTATTATTATCAATTGGCTTATATACTATGTTATACAGAAATATATTTTCAAAGAACAAAATGTCTCTTGATTCAATGATCGTATTAACATATATATCTGGGATTTCTGACTTGTGAACAAGAAAACGATATGCATTGCTATTATGAGCATATTCGATAAAAACACAGTCAACAGTCTTTAGTCCTATCTTAACCTTTTTAAGCTTAGGAACCGTAACCTTAGCCAAACACCCCCACACTTTGAAATAATTCAAGTTAGGCATTCTGCCTTTTCATTTCTCATAGGGAGTTTGTTGTGTCCTTTTGTGGGGTACTCTATTTAAAATAAAATTTGCTGTTAAGACAGCTTCCCCCTACAAATTTTGTGATAAATCAGAACTGTTCAACAATGCATTCATTGTTTCCTTTAGGGATCGATTTTTCCTTTCCGCCACACCATTTGATTGTGGTGTATAAGGAGCAGTTATTTAGTGAACGATACCAAATTCAGTACAAATTTTCTCAAAAGGAAATTCATATTCACCTCTTCTATCACTTCTTATCATTTTAATTTTCTGATTTAATTGAGTTTCAACTTCCGATTTATAAGTTTTAAAAGTATTCACAGCCTCATCTTTGCTACTAAGCAAATAAACATAACAATACCTTGAACAATTATCTATAAATATGATAAAATACTTATTACCACATTTTGACGGTATTGATTTCATATCGCATATATATATTTTTTTTGGTAAGATTCATATCGCATATATTTGTGTGTATTAAATCTAAAGGTTCTGTAATTCTATTATCTACAGAATAGAAAGTATGCTTAGAAAATTTAGATTCAACACACACTTGGCATTTCTCACTTGGACAGTCAAACTTTGGCAATAGTCCTATATTCATTAATTTCTTGATCGACTTATGGTTAACATATTCTAGTCTAGCATGCCAAATATTAGAAGATTTAAGCACATAAGTAGAAGCAACTTTATTCAAATCATCCTTGGTTACAACAGTCATTACATTCAGCTTGAACAGACCATCACTCAGATAATCCTTTCCTACATACATCTCATTTTTGGAGAGTACAAACTTATCAGATACAAAAATCAACTTGAAGCCATTCTTGCTAAGGAGAGATCCAGACACTAAATTCTTGCGAATATTTAGCACATGTAGAACATTATTTAGTATCACAATCTTTCAAGATGTCATCTTCAGAGCAATCTTTCCGACACCTTCAACCTTAGAGGTTGATGAATTACCCATATAAAGTTTTTCATCACCCCCCACAGTTGTGTAGGACAAGAACATCGATCTGTTTGCACAAATATGACGAGTTGCTCCAGTATCAATTCACCACTCTTTGGGATTTCCCACCATATTACACTCGGATATTATAGTAATAAGATTGACATCATCAACACCATTGAAAATCTCTTCCATCACATTAGCCTGAGTTTTTTGTCTTTTCTTGGCTTTACAGTCTTTGACTCGATGTTTAGACTTACCACAGTTGAAGCACTTGCCAGCGAACTTCTTCAGGCCTGAGGTGAATCCCTCTCTAGACTTGCTAGGCATTTTCCTTTTCTTGTTGGGTTTCAATCCTTCTTCAACAACATTGGCCTTTGAAACCTCTAGGTTCTTCCCAACTTTTTTCTTAGAGAGCCTATTGTCTTCCTCAATCCTCAACCGAACAATCAAGTCTTCAAGTGTCAACTCCTTTCTCTTGTGTTTGAGATAATTTTTGAAATCTTTCTAGGATGGTGGCAGTTTTTCAATGAAGGCAGCCACTTGAAATGACTCACTTAGAGTCATTCCTTCAGCATGAATATCATGCATAATCATTTGAAGCTCTTGAACCTGAAGTCCAGAAATTTACCGACAATGAATTTCTTTAATCCGACATCTTCGGTTTTATATTTCTTGTCCAAACTATCTCATAACTCCTTAGCCATTTTCAGCAAACTATAGACGTTATAGAGAGTATTGTCCAAACCGTTGAGGACATAGTTGCGACACCGGAAGTCAGAATGCTTCCATGCATCTACAGCAGTAACCTTTTCTTTATTTGTCTCTCCAACGTCCAATTTAGGACCATCCTCATTGAGGAATCTAGCCAAGTTCAAGGTCGTGAGATAGAACAACATCTTTTATTGCCATCTCTTGAAATCCGTACCACTGAACTTTTATGGCTTTTCTCCGTGATTCGAAATAGGGTTGACCGGAGTCGAAGTTGAAGCCATTTCTGAAATACAAAAACAGAACAAATTCATGAACATAATCGGAAATATATGACTACGAACAGAATCGTTTGTTCATGTATAGAATTGAAAATTTTTAATATGAACAGAAACGAAAAAACTTTTCACAAACAGAATTGAAAAATTGTAACAGGAGCAGAATGTATGTATGAACAGAATCGTATTCTAAATACGAAATTTCCAAATATTATAATAGAATTTCGACACAAGCAAAATTGAACGAACGATGTGATACAAATTTGTCTTAAGATTGTTGTCGGCTAAGTTCGTGTACCAGAAATTGAAATCAAACATCAAGAAAACTAACCTGAAAGCAGTACAAATAAATAAGCAGAATGTTGATCCGAGCCCAACGAAGTAACGTCGTGTCCTTAAGACGAATTTGGCCTCTGGCCTCTCAATCAGTACCCGAGGATATTGGACAATCGTCTCTCAGGATAGAACGGATCTCGTTCCTATGAAGTGGTACGTATTCAGAGGACTCCTTCGAACGCAATTTTGCATAGACAATCGCATGAATGACAGTGATGATGAATGATAGAGCAGCAGAATGGCACGCGAAAATGAAATGCTGAGAGAGCAACACCGAAATGTTCAGTTAGACTGATGAGCAATGACGAACAATTATGTCTGTCCAAAAAAAGAAGTTGCAAAATACAACGTGTCCATTCGGTTCCGCGGGGAAATCGACCCAGTTTGGTGTAGGTCCTCTCTCTTCCACAAAAATGGGGTACCTCTTAGGCTCAAACCCATTTGAGATGCTTTTCAAAATAAATCATTTTCCATCACCTCTTCTATCCTATATGGGATACTTTCATCCGCACCTCTTATTCACTTTACAAGGGATTTGCATCCAAAATTCCAACACTAATTACAGCCTCCATAGCCCATCGAAAGATAGCAAAGCCATCCATTTTCAACTGCAACTTCTTTTTTGAGCATTTCTTTATGGGAACTCTTGTTTCTGCGTCAATCTGCATCAGGTGAGTGAATGATGCTCTTTCGCATGTCCTCGAGTGAGCAATTCAACGAAAACCCAAGTGGAAGGCCAGGTTAACAACTAAAAGGCAACCCGAATCAATCCCGTTTAGATTTAACTCCCCGTCTCTGTGATGTGGCCAGGGGGTCGCGACCCTCTCGTACAGACAAGAGGGCAACAGACTCGAGGCACTACGGGGAGTGTCGGAAGTGGAGGGGTGGAGGCTTCCCGACACGGCAGAGTATTTTAAAAAATTTTCAATCCAATCCTAAATTATACCAAACATATGATGAGATCTTCTCCAATTTGGAGGATATTCGGAGAATTTCTAATCCCAATTTTATCTTGTCCCGTCTCAATCCGAATCCGAACGATTAGATGCAGCCTAAGTTATATTACTTAGGAGACGAGGAAATGCATAAACTCGTGCGAGATAACAGGACCTACCGCTGCACGTCATCACCTGCCACCACAGATCACCGACGGCATGCGCGCTTACCGATACACAAAATATCTTCCCAATCTTCTCCCCCCGCCCCCACCATCTCCTCGAAAATCGCTTTTGACCCTTTAACCTTCCACATTCTACACACCCTACACAAAGCGATACGTACCCTACATACAAAACCAACCAGGGTTAATTACTAACCAAGGGTTAGTCAATCATCAACCCCCACGCTCATCGGACTATAAAAGGAGGCCCCTCTCTCGAAGAGAGGCCGTCGGTTTTTCGAAAGCGCCTCCCTTTCCCATTTTCGTCATCGCCAAAGGGAGACGCACGAAAGAGGCTTCCGTGGGGTAGGCAGAGCTCCATGCGAAGAGGCCGAAACAACGCCGAAAGAAGGCCCAGGTTCTCCATAGGAAACTTCCACGAAGGTAAAAAGAAAATGGTCTCTCGCTCCCCGTCGCCACCTCCCCTCATCACGCCCCTTGCTCCTTTTTTTTTAAAGAGGGGTTTTGGTCTTTTGGGTTTCTCGCTTTGCGATGGGAGGGTGGGTCTGCATCTGTTGAGAGAATTGAAGTTTTGAATTTTCCTGTCCCTCTCCCTCTCTCTGTTTCCCTTCGCTTCCAAAAACATGCGCTGCTAAGAGGGTGGAGCGAGCGCGGCGGGTCCAAAAGCGGAAGCCTCCGAAGGAGCCCTAGATCGTCCCCCCTCTTCCCGCCAAAAACCGAGGCTCGAAACCGCTCGCTTTTCCCCCGACCACCCCACAGTTGCCGAATCTGTACGGTCCGTCGCGATCCGCTCGATCCCCATGGTTCCTGGGTCGCTCGTTTTCCGACCTCTGCCTTGAGCTGAATGTTTTCGGGTCCGAGAGAACTGCGGTGTGCCCGTGTCTGTTTTTCGCTTGCTTACGTGTCTTGAACTGAGGTGCTTCGTCGCAGGGGCGGCGGCGGGTGGTGGCCCGGCGTGAAGCGCCTGAGCCTCGCGGAAGCCGAATCGGAATGCTCCGGTGCCTTTGTCTGCTGGTAATGCCGTTCTTCGTTTTTTGAGCTAGGAGGTGTGCTGTCTATGTAAGATTTGCTCGGCTGCCTCCGCGGGTTAGTGCGAGCGCGTTTTGGTTTTTTTTTTTTTGAGTTGATGATGTGTGTTGAGGATGAGGGATTTATGCATATGGATTCCAAAGAGAGCGAGTTAACTTCGGTGAACCGTGGAAAGCTGCATGACAATGGGGATTTGAACAGTAGAAGTGATTTGCTGGCGTCGACGGGTGGTAAGCAACGGGACGGTACTAAGAAGAGGAAGCATTATGAGATCGTTGATCAAGACTCGGTAAACTTGGACCAAAAGAAGGACGAGAGAACTGTAAGTTCGGCCGATGATGAGAAGGGATGTGTGGTTGCTCAATCGGGTTCTCAGACATCGTTTAATGATGATGACGGCAATGGAGTGATTCTGGATAGAAAGGTGTTTAATGAAGAGGTGTCTCGTTTTAAGAGGAAACACTCGCCATTTTTGGGTATGCTTAAATGGTTGACTAACTTTGCCAAAGATCCATGCGCTTCAGGATTAGGTGCTTTGCCAGAGAAGTCAAAATGGAAGTCTTTTGGGAATGAAGTATTGTGGAAGCAGGTATTGTTGGCACGTGAAGCTATGCTCCATAGACAAGACGATGGCAAGGACATGGGACCTGTAACTTGGCAGGTAGACTATCATTCCGCGGTTTGTTTGATCTCGATAAGCTATTCGACCGTAAGTATGTTTTGAAATCTTCCATTGAGTGTTGCACTGGGTTCATTCATTGGAGTTTATTGCTGATTCTTGGATGAAATCTTCCGTTGCATGGTTTGTTGGATCTCAATAAGCTATCTGACTGTAAGTGTGTTTTGAAATCTTCCATTGAGTGTTGCATTGGGTTTATTCAATGGAGTTTATTGCTGATTCTTGGATGCAGATTCATGATTTAAGTCATGTTTTGGGGTTTTTTCTTTAGGGTGAATGACCCTGATTCAACTAAGGGGATCCTTCATCAGTTTTAACTATTCTTTAGTCCTTTTTTTTTGGTCAAAACTCCTCTAAGTGTGCTTTAGCAGATAATTTTGTCTATCGATGTTGAAAGATCATGCTCACCTCCAATTTTGCACTCGTGTCTGTCCTAGTATGAGTACTCTTTTTGTGATAAATTTGGTGGGTTTCTCTACAGTTTAAAGTCTTAAAAGAGAATCTACTCATGAATAGAAGCGAAGGTCAAATAATAGCATGTTAATCAATGCTATAGCCGATGTTTTTTATTTAAATGGAGGTGAATGACCGATGCATGTAATTCATGACTCCATCCGATGTTTTGAAGATTTCTTGGATTGGTGCTATACCTCTCCCCCCCCCCCCCAAATTCTGGCGAAGACATTTTTTTTTTGGGGGTTTTAGATAGAAAAACCCTTTTCTCTCTCTCTTTCTTCAATGTAATGTTTTTTTTTTATTAGGCTAACTAACAAAATTAACTTTATTTTTTATCTTCTCTCTAATCAGTTTCACGATATAAATGGGAAGATATCATTTTACCACTTTACCTAGAGGAGTTGTTAATTTTTAATTTATAGTCTCATATTTTTAATCACAAAAGTTATTTAGAAGATTAGAAATCACTATTTATGATGACTTTTGAATACATAGTAGGCTAACCAACAAAACTCACTTTATTTCTGTTATCTCTCTCATCGGCTTACAACATAAATTCGAAGATATCGTTTTATCCTACACCCTGTTATCACTTTGCCTAATGAAGTTAATTTTTAATTTATGGTCTCATATTTTTAATCACAAAAGTTATATAGAAGATTAGAAAGTTCTAATTATGATGGCTTGTGAATACACAATTAATTGCCTATTTTTCATTCAAATAATTTGAGCAAATCTATATTTTAAAGTTGAAAATAAATTTTCAATCTAATTTAAAGCCAATCTTGACTATGGGTGTTTTTCTGGAATAAGTCTGTAGGTTTCTAAAGTTATTTTGTACTGTATTTTGAGCTTTTCACATTTTTATCTGAATTGCAAGATGGGGGTTGAAAATTTAGTTTCAACTTATTCATTTTCAAATTCACATCAAAATATTTAAAAGGGAAGTTTTAAGCATATTTTAAAGTTTTGATCCACTTGTTCTGAGATTGCATCTACAATCGGTATTAATTACTTTCTTCACGGTAGAAGTTGAAGGGCAAGAAGTTTTCTTTTTTTCCTTTTGTGTGCTTATCTTTTGTTTTGAAACGATCTAAATATAAACATATTAAATTTTTGATCATATTTCTAACAAATCAACCTTTTCCATATTTACATCATTTTTTTCCATTTTGATCAAGATCGACTAGATAATTAGATTGAAATTTAATTTTAACTTTGAAATGTAGTTTCGCTCAAACTATTTGATAAAAAATAGTCAATTAATTGTGTGTTCATAAGCCGTCATAAATAGAAATTCCTAATCTTCTATGTGGCTTTTGTGAATAAAAATATGAGACAATAAATTAAAATTAACAACCTTCTCTAGGCCAAGTGATAACATGAGGCAGGATAAGATGATATCTTGTTGGGTGTTAGGGGCATTTATATTGTGAAATTGATGAGAGATGATAAAAATAAAGTCAGTTTTGTTAGTTAGCCTGATAAACAAAGAAAGAGTTAATTGAAGAGAAAAGGGTATTTCGGTCACTTAAGTAAAAAAAGGGTGTCGTAGTCAAAATGGAATGGAAATAGCACTGCCCATTCTTTCTCCCCACTTTCATGCCAGAAAGTGCTATCAATTCTACTATGCATATTTCATTTACTCCATAATGCCATTTAACTAACAATTGCTGAATATGGTTGCTGCTACAAATTCTCATGAGCTATGTTTTCTGTACCCGGTTCTCTTCCTTATTGACTGGTTTCTCAGTAGTATTACCTGCTCCTTCTCTTCTATCTTTCTAATACGGTATTCTGGTATTTCCCATGTCTGTTGCTAACATTCCTTCAACACAAAATCATTATTAGCCGTACACATTCATGTTGGATATTTTGCTGAGAGCTTCATAAGTGATAGATGGCCCGAGGGTGATATACAAAAGGGTGAAAGATGCTTATTATTTGTAAAGTGCAGAAGTTCCTTTTGGTAAATGTTGCTTAGGGGTGGGGCTTGCAATTCCTGTTCAAGTGTCAAATTTTAGAATTTGTGCGATTGCAACTAGTTATCATTCTTGTTGAACGTGTCATTGTTTAGTTTACAAACATTTGCTTCCATGAATATGTTTGGTTGTGTCAATATGTGTCAAAATTTGTCAGACCTAATTATGGGTAGAGAATAAGATACTTAGTAGAAAAACAAATCAAAACCGATGAAATAAGTATATATCTTTGACCATGGAGTCTGCCTCAGAGATTGTATCACCTTATTGGGTAATAGTGTCAGTTGGCTTCATTGAGTGAAAAGTGACTACAGCCAAGAGGTGCATTTGGTTATTAGTTTTCTAGCCCTTTATTTTCGATCTTCTGTAAAAACAACAGTAGCCCGCTTTGTTTTAAAATTTTCTGAAACCAGAAAACAGTTTTCATGAAAACGAGAAAGCTATAGTGCGTTTTCACTTTTTTTCCATAGCGAAATAAGAAAACTCTAATATGAAGCATTGCCAAATTTCATTGATTTTAAAAGGTTTATCTTCTTATGTGGTTATTGAACATAGGCTTGTTTCATGGAGCTCGTTGAACTCCACTTCATTGACTGGAAGTGCTGAATTTTGTTTTAGTGACCATTATGAAACTTTCTTGATTGAAACCAATAATTGGATACAAAAAGTTGCAAATTGTATCCAATGGACGGAACATGTTTTCAGGAAGCTGAAATGTTGAATATTAAAACAGTTTCATCAAAATGTTGAGTGAATGAAAAATTGGTAAATATTCTCCGGAACTAAATGCACCTTTAATTTCTCCTTGGAGATTTTGTCTCGGTATTTCAACTCATGATGTTATATTCTAATTCTAATATTTCATTGTAATATTTTTATGACTAATTTATAAATTAGATGTGTCCATTCAATACAATGTTTGAGTGAGGTCATGACTCATCTTGTAGAAAAATCAGAAGACGGATCTACGCATGTATGATGATAATATTGGATCCAGCTACAATCTCAGGGAGAGATCAAAAAGCAACCAGAAGGTTTCACCTGGAGAACAGTTAACGCAAGGTCAAGCCTTTTCTGAGTCATTCTCCTGCAGTGGTCAAAGTAACGTGGACAAAAGTCCTAGTACATGCATGGCAAGGATGGGAAATAATGCCGGTGAAGATGTTACATCTAATTCTTCGACTGTAGATTTATTGTTTCGGGATTATAATCTTCAAAAAGTTCCATTGGGTTCTCAATATCAAGCTGCAGTACCTGTCTGGAATGGGATTTCCTCTGAAATTGACTCTAAATGGTTGGGGACCAAGGTTTGGCCACTCAATGAAGCAGAGAAAAGAATTATTATTGAAAGGGATCCTATTGGAAAGGGAAGACAAAATACATGCGGCTGCCCGGTTCTGGGTTCCACAGAGTGCGTCAGATTTCACATCGCTGAGAAAAGGTTAAAATTGAAAATTGAACTGGGCTCAGCATTTTACCGGTGGAAATTTCATAAAATGGGAGAGGAAGTAAGACTTTCTTGGACAGAAGAAGAACGGAATAAGTTTGCAACCATTATGAAGATGAATTCCCTATCACGGGATAAGTGTTTCTGGGACCAGATATTTAGAGTTTTTCCAAGAAAAAGCAGGGAGGAGTTGGTAAGCTACTACTTTAATGTCTTTCTTCTGCAACGACGAGGATGCCAGAACAGGGTTTCTCCAAGTGACATTAACAGTGATGATGATGAGGCAGAAACTAATCTAGCAGTTAAATGGGGTGGTCGTCACGAAACTAAATCCACAAGCTCCATATTTTATTCTCCCACAAAGTCACATGCTAATAGCAAAAAGTGACTTGATAGAATGCGAGTAGGTGATATGCCAAGAAATGTAAATTCTGGGAGTATCCTCTGTTGGTGCCTCTCTCAAATCGGTTTTTCCAAAAGAATTCTTAGCTGATCAGCATGGAATTTGCTTAGAAAGTGAAATGTCTTGGTGTTCATAAGTGAGCACTGTTTTGGATATTTGATGGATTGGATCATCGGCTATGGTAGATGTTGCCATCAGAAGGCAGCTTTTGGCTGTAGAAGCTGCAGTACTGTCCAAGTGCTTTTGGCCCATGTACCTTCAGTTTTTGAGATACACACCAAGTTGCTTTATGTTGACAACCAACATCTAAGACAGGTATTTTGTTTTTCGGTTAGCCGTGGTACCTCAACTTTTCCTTTCTAGTCACCTGATTTAGCGAGTTGCCAGAGTCCATAGTAAAGCCAGGCGATGAAATGGATGCTGATTTTGCAGCACAATTTAGCAACTAGAGAAAGTTGTTGAGATTGTTTGACCATTGAAATGGCTTCATCAATTTTGTGAAATAATCTTAGGACTGTTACACATTTGTTGGTATGTTTGGGCATGTCAGTGCAAATACTCACTTGTGAAAGACAAAATTGATTGGACTATGAAAATTTGAAATTACTGCTAGTTATTGTCTTCTAATGTGGAGCCATTTGTTCTTTTCCTCCACAAACTTGACTGTCGGCTCTATTGTGAATGAACGGTTGGATATTTAAATGCTTAGTAGCTGATAACAAAAATATTGTATGGCTTATGGACCATGTAATCCAAGTTCAGTTGGACTATCGATCACGTGGGCTTATATGGAGGAACCAACATCCTTAGTAGTTCAAAACGTTTTGGTCCATATGATCTATAAATCATATGAGAACTTCTTTGTTAGCTGGTTCATAAAGTGAGTTATCAATTGGTGATGTTCTTATATGGGATTGATCCAATTGTATGTTTTAAGTGAAAGTAATAGTCTAGTGGAGGAACCACCCGCCTGGGTGGCGCTGCTGGAGTGCGCACTCTTCCTCTCGCAAAAGGTTGAGTGTTCGAATCCCGGGCGTCGCAGGGTGACTTAACCGGTGGCACGTGTGTGGTGGCTAGCACGTGTCGCCCCCAGGGTTTACTTTCCGGCTGTCGGCCGTGCGGGGGTTCCCTGGGTTATAAAAAAAAAAAAAAATTGTCTAGTGGAGGAAGGTGCCGTGAACATCATTGCTCCAGTGGTGTGTATACGAGCAGGTGGAGACATTTGGCCTTCTGCCATTATGGCCACTACTGTGAACTTCAGAGAGGTTTCGTTTTATGCTTCAATTAAAGGGAACATGTCTTTTGGAAATGATTTATGAAAGAGCACTCATTTTTTCGGGTTTAATACTGGAAAGTCACAATATCTACTTAATGCTACGGTCAACAGTTGCTGCAGTAATCCCTAATGTTGATAACAGGCACGATGGGATGGGATGAAAATCTGCTGGATTAATTGTATTTTATGTTTTACATGAAACTAAGAGGCAATACCTTTTCAAACGTTATTGTGAACAGCCCATTGTGAGATTTTGAAATATATGAAAGACTATTTGTCTAGATAGTCGGATTTTGTGCCCGTTTGATTCAACTTTGCAAATGAGTTTTGGGGGAATGTAAATATTTTTAAGTTAAAACCTTTTGGGGAAAGGCAAATTGCTTTTGGTAAAAAAGTTTTTGTAAATTTATTTTGACCTAAGTAGTGTTTGATAATCTTTTTTAGCAAGGGGTTTCGGGATTTTTTTTTAATTAAAAAAAAGCTTACCCTTTGCAGGCTCCGGCGAAGGGCTATGGTCGCCGGCGAGTCAGATCTACCGCCGGTGGCCATCACCGGGGTCGTATGACCTTGTTGATCCTTCGTCATCTTGATCTGGCGTCGTCGGCTCTAGTCGGCCGCTCTCGCGCAAAGAAGATGAACAGTAATAACAAGGAGCGAAACCAAAATATTAAAGAATTAGTGAGGGTAGTTTGGGAAGAAAAAAATTGGTTTCAGTATTTGGCAAATGCTAAAAACTCAAAACTAGTCCGGACTAACTTAGAGCTCTGAAAGCCAGCATTGGGAATGCTTGCCAAATGTCCAAACGGGGTCTCTGTAGGTGTGTGTTGGTGTTGGTTGACGATGCAATGCCATTTTCTTTGTTGCTTTTTAACAGATTCGTTGCGTCTGAGGGCTGATTTTCATTTCTTGGATGACGGGTAAAGTACACCATTAGCTATGGGTCACTCCTGTCGATATATTATTCGAATTCTTCACTGTCGTCTATGGGTTGTAGGTTGGATCTTTTCTCTTGTTTTAGAAACTAGAATTGGAAGGCTAACTAAGATAGGATATTTGATATGTTTATGCCATGCGGCCATATGTTGGTCGCTGAGGATGACGACCACCTCATAGGACCACCATGAGGTGGTGGTCTAGATCGGACTGGATCGGTTGGTTTAGGGCGGTTCCCATGAGCATCGGCCCGGATTCTAGTGAATTTCGATTCAGTTCCCGATTCTAAGTGTGGAGCCGCCCATCCGGATCAATTTTCTTAAAAATCTGTAAAAAAAACCTAATCTATTTCCTATTTCACAAAGGAAGGTCTTTTGAGATTGGAGCAACTTCGTTTACTTATGCACGTGAGTAAAATGACAAGAAAAAATTAAAAGATATCAGTAATTGTTCATTCCAATTAAATTTTGCCACAAATTGAAAAAGTCTCATGAAAGCTACAAATATTACAAGTCTTCAATTTCGTCTTTGATCATTAACGACAAATTAAAAAAAAAAAAGGACATGCCACCGGTTCCGTTGTCTTACTCCAGAACTGATCCGGTTCCAGAAACAAGAAACCAGTTCCTCTGGTTCAGTTCCCGGTTGCTGCATGGGAATCGGTCCCTCTGCTCCGGTTCTTGGTTTCTAGGTAGGAATGGGACCGGGCTGGTCACCCCTACTATCCTTAGATCTAGAGAGAGAGAGAGGACAAATCATCACAGGGTGGTCATCGTTGCTTGGGAATCGTGGCCTTGAGGTGTCACCTGGCAGTGGTTATTGTCCTCTTGAATTCAAATGGAGAGGGAGAAAGTCATCGCTTGGTAATCGTCACCACCTTCAGGCGGTAGCAGTGTGAAGAGAGAGAGAGAGAGGCCTGACGTTTAACTTGGGCCTTGGCAAAGGCAACCACCATCGCAATGGTCACCGTTACCATCGCGATAGGTTATTGACAATGACGGGTAGTGGTCGCCGGGGACGGACAAGAAGCCCCCTCGATCTTTCCTCGCTTTCTTTGTTCTTTCTTGATTTTGTTTTGCCTTTTTTCAGGATCTCAAATTCTTGTACCAAATGAGGATTTGGGATGATTTTATATTGGCTAAATCTAGACTAATCTAGGCATATCACATCCGGAGGACTGTCCCAAATCCCACATGGGATAAGGCATATGCTATCCAGGCCTTATATCCGATTTACCAAACACGGCTTGATGGCGTAAAGGTGTTTCAAAGATTCAAAAGTTGAAACACATTCCACTCAATTGGCCTCTTTCCCGTTCGCGATCCACCAGATTGAGGCATCCTGAGGATAACAGCATTAGAAAGTGGAAGCCAATCCTCATTGCTGTCACATTAGCACAACTTGTCCTAACCCCACACTGATTTCCAATCAAGAAGGCGAGATCCCAAGGATGCGAGCGAAAACGACAACATGGCATGTGTAATTTCGACCTCGTGCGTATTATTATTGAGGAAGATTCAACACTTGGTCCAAATAAAAACATGAAATCACCAAGTATGCAGAGGCAAGAGTGACAAGTGACCCGTGTTTAGCTGCACGAACGGCAGTTCGCGCAAGCATTTTCTTCACCTAGGTATATTAATCAAAATGCTGTGCGACTCTCCTAGTGAAGAACCCGCCTCAGACCTCAGTCGACCGAAACCGGTTGCATCTTCTCGGCCTCATCCCTCAACTCCTGGAACAGGACCGACGACAAATATCTTTCCCCAAAACTTGGATGAATGGTCTGAAATGAAAAGCAACGAAGAATCTTTGATTAGAACTCATGAGTCACGATAATGCGTAGTGAGAAAGAGCGTCACAGAGGGAACTAATTTGTTTTTGGCAATGGGAGCGCATGTTTTGTTAAAAAAGAAGAAGAAAAAAACATGCTTGTGCGAGAAGACAATGAATAATAATAGGTTCAACAATTCTAGGAAGTGCATCATGCTTACCACAATAAGCTTGCCTTTGTTCTCTGGCCTTTGCGCAAGTCTGAGAGCAGCGACAGTGTTAGCTCCAGAAGATATTCCAACCTGCATGATGTAGATTGCTTCCTCAATTATCTCAGCAGCCAGATATCAATTGTCTTTAAACTAGGACGATTGAAAAAGTAACAATTACTATGCATACAGCAACTATCGAGGTAAAAAGAGTACCATCAATCCCTCCTTTAATGCCAATTGCCTCGCCATATTCACCGCGTCTTCACTGGAAACCTACCGCCTCACACAAGAAAGAGTTAACCGCGGTCAGCCCCCCCTTCTCTCTAATTACGGCACTAGCAAAACAGTATATCAAGTGACAAACTCACCATGAGAACTTCCTCCATTACATCCATGTCCAAGATATCCGGCTTGAATCCGACACCATTGCCGGTGATATGATGGGGTCCTGTATGACATAAGGAACTCAATGCTTGAAACATCTCTCTTTGAGAAAATTAATGTAGCGCAGGAAACAACCGAAACGACATATATTGTTTACGAGGTCTTCCATTTCAGAACATTGTGAAAGGAAAAGGCAATGTATCCATGAAGAGAGCGTGAGCGTCGCAGTGTTTACCAGGTTTGCCGCCATTAAGGACATTACTTTCAGTAGGCTCAAGTCCATATATCTGCCATTCCAAAGTAAAAAGTAGCATTAGCAAAGAATATATGGCGAGAAGCTTTAGTATTGCGATCGAGAGGCAAGTTAAAATCAGATAATGGGTTACCGACCTTAACATTAGGATTTTTGGACTTGAGATATTGCCCGACACCCGACACCGTGCCACCGCTGCCAATCCCCATCACGAAAATGTCGACTTGTCCATTCGTATCCTCCCATATCTCAGGACCGGTAGTCTCAAAATGCACCTGTTTTCCAGATCATTTAAATAAGATGAGTCGAGCAAAGTGTCTTTGTTCAACCAATTCAAGATACCACCAAAAATGAAGCTTGCCGCGACCTGAGTATTGGCCGGATTCGCAAACTGTTGCAGCATATGAGCATTTGGAGTCGATTCTAAGAGTTCATAAGCCTTCTCGACCGTCCCGCCCATTCCCTTGGTGGGATCGGTGAGGATCAACTCGGCGCCAAACGCCCTCATGGTGACCCTCCTCTCCAAGCTTGTGTAAGAGGGCATGGTTAGGACCATCTTATACCCTTTCATGGCCGCCATGAAAGCCAGGCTGATCCCCATGTTCCCCGAAGTCGGCTCTATCAAAGTCGTCTATTTCGGTAAAAAACCAACACGAGTCAGTCCGAGAAAAACCGAGATCGGCGAAGCGAAATAACGAGCACAAAGGAGGAGCCAATTAACCTTCCCGGGACTGATCAAGTTCTTCTTTTCGGCATCTTCGATCATCGCAAGTGCGGGCCTGGCAATGAATATAAAATCACATATTCCTCTCTTTGAGTGCGATAAACGTACCTAATATCGAGTGTGAAGCGGTCTTTTCTGAAGAACGGCACGGAATACAATTTTTTTATCGCGACAAAAGCGAAGGACGAACCTGTCTTTGACGCTGGCCGTAGGCTGCATCATCTCTTGCTTGACCGCAACATAAGCCCCACATCCTTCGGTGACTTTGTTCAGAAATACCAGGGGAGTTCTTCCAACCAGCTGATATCAAGCATTGTGTCAGCACACTTTCAATTATGAAAAGAATACACTTGATTATTATAAAGGAGTACGTGATTATACATTAATTATCAAGCACATCTAGACCCGATTGCTCACATGGCAAGGGGGATACTGATTCAAGAAACGGTACCAAGATCCTTGATTCGATTCCATCTGTCCATCGTCAGTAAGTCATTTTCCAGACAGCTACCAAAAAGTACATGGCCCTTTGTACCCCCTCAACCAAACTTTATTCAGAGCCTGATCTCATCACACGGCTAAGGAAAAAAAATGAAAAAAAGAGTGAAAAATGCTTCAAATTCAAAATTTTCTTTTTTTAACAAAAGGTTGAAAATTTGTCGAAAAATGCTTCAAATTCAAAATTTTCTTTTTTTAACAAAAGGTTGAAAATTTGTCGATTGACCCTCTATGAAAATAATCCGACGAAAGAGGGAAAAAACGCCGTACTTGTCCGGTTCCCCCCCCCCCCCACTGACCCGTGGCGAAGCATAACGGCGAGAGAGAACAGAGAACGGACAAAGAACTGAAATGACAAGCAAACGGCCGGTACAGCAATCTCAGTTTTTGAGCTGCAAAGATTGGCCTGCTCAAGCGAAGGGAATCTGAAAAAGGAGACGACCTGAGAGACGTGGGTCTTGATTTTGGTCCCCGGGAGGTCCTTGGGGAGGTCTCGGAGACGCTGCGCGAAGGAAGGGGAGCCCGACGCGACGGCTTCCGTCGAGAAGAGGGATCGGAGCGGCGTCAGGAGCTCATGACCGTGGCGCGTCTGGGAGCTTCTCTTCAAGCAACTCCTGAGAGCAGCCATTGATGATGGAAAGCGTCCACTTCTCTCTCCCCGCGCACGGTGGTCTCTTCCTACTCGTCCGTGGATGCTAGGAGAGAGTTTGGGAGAGAGATAGATAAAGAGGGTGAAGGTGATGCCTCCCTTTATATACTGCCTAGTGGTCAGAGATACGCTGAGCAAGGACGGAGTGAAAAATGTGTAGAAAAATGCGGTTTGAACCCATAAAAGAAACTGTCCTAGTTCAAGTAAAATTAGACTTCTTAGTTGGATGATTCATTAAATAGGAAGTTTCCTAAAAATAGATTTTCTATTTTAAATCTAAATTCTTGCTTATAAATAAGAAGTCGATGTTCTTTGTGAAGAGCATTAAAGAGAGCTTTTGCTTGTGACTAACATCCCTAGTGTTTGAATCCATGAAAATCTTGTGCCAGGATTTTGTGTAATTCCATTGTGAAATTAAGAGATTATTATGGCTAAACACTATGTGCGTTATTAAATGCAATTATGGTTGGGAAACTCTGAAAGTGTTTGAATGTATTGTAATCTCCATTGTATCATTTGGTCTATAACGAAATTCTTTGCTGCTTTCCCTCTAGACATAGGTCATATCGATCGAACCACGTAAATCTGGTGTCCGATTTATTCTGGTTCTGTCTAATTTACTATTTGATCGCTTGTTTTCCACAACAATTGGTATCGGAGTTAGGCTTGGCTGAGTTGAAGCGAACCAATGGTGACAGAAGAAGGAAAAGTGGGAATCGACATAGTTGATGTAAATGATTTCGATTTCTTGAAGATGCAGATTGGGGATTATTTGTATCAGATGAATTTGCACTTACTCCTGTCGAGGAAGAAATCAAACTCGATGAAGCAAGTTGAATGGACATTGTTGGGTAGACAAGCGTCAAGTGTTATTCGGCTGACATTAGCTCGTAATGTTGCGTTTAACATCGTGAATGAGACCATCGCGGGTTTGTTGAAGGCCCTGTCAAACATGTACGAGAAGCCCTCTGTGATCAACAATGTCTATTTAATGCAACATCTATTTAATTAAAGATATGCGACGGTGCGTCGGGGGCTGATCATATCAATAAATTTAATGTGGTCATTAGTCAATTAAGATGAGTTGAGATTCACTTTAAATATGAGGTACATGCTTTAATTATGTTATCATTGCTTGATAGTTAGAATACTACTGTTACTGCTATTAATAATTCCTCTAAGTCAACAAGCTTGACGTTTGATGGATTGTGTGATTTGATTATAAGTGAGGACATCCGTAGAAGAGAATCCGGTGAAACTGTGCTTGCTACTTTAGTTCGTGAAAGTAGAGGTTGTTAGCAAAAGTAGTATAAACCTGAACATACATAATTAGTCTAGGATTGGTGGTATTGTCTGTTGGATCATTGGGGGGGGGGGAAGCACCAGGAGTAACTAAGATTCAAAGCTCGAAAGTGATATTTATGGCCATGGCCCTAGGATTCCCCATCGGCAATGGCATTATGTGGTGTTCGTAGAGGCAACGGCACCCGCTCATGCAGGTTTCTTGATTTAATCAATGGCCAATAATTCTAATAACCGTAACAAGAGCAAAACAATTACAATAACTACGATTACCGCAATTGACCGGGAATTAGTATATATTTAGATGAGACGGATGGATTGATGAGATGAATGAAAGCCAATCACAACGATAATTGCAAAATCAACAAGTACAATGTTTGATCCAACCGAGACATTGGATCTGCAGACGTTGATGATGGATCGATTTGCCGTGCAAAAACTAAAGATGGACGGAGACTTCGTCTTCCGCACAAGATTCGATTAGCTCGGAGTGGTTCAATGTACCGATCTCAAGGTCCCTTTTGGAAGGGTCTTTGTCGGGTCGCGGACCAATCGCGTGTGCACACGTCACTCATGTAATCAGCTTTTCTTTGAGGGTGTTGGGATAGTTGATCTTTTCAATGAGAACCGAGTCCATCTTTCAGTTCAGTGGAAAGGCAATTTTACTTGGGGAGAGAGATTCACCACCCTTTTTAACACGCGATGCAAAGAGTTGTTCCTTTTTTTCTGTCATTTCAATTGAAGATTTGCTCCAAGAAATGATGTCATTTGAATGTTAAGTCCGCAATGGCTTATCCCGAACACAAGATTTCTCCAATATTTCACTTTTTTATATTTTAGATTCTTTAGTGCTCCGGCAGCTAAGGAGAAAATTCTAAACCAAACAAGCCACGGATGCAGCGACGGGAAGGATAAGATGCTCGAACCTGTAGGACCGGATCGTAATCACATGTCAATTCCAACGTCAATAGCCAAAAAATTTGGGTGGAATCCCTCGAAAATACGAAGGGAGCAAAAGGAGTTGGCTCTTGGCAGCGCCAAAGGTCAATCACCACGAGGAAAACAGAAGCTTGGGACTGGAAGTTTGACTCGGTCAAGCGCGCAAGCAGTCAAAAAAAACAAGCCAAACGAGAATGAAAGATTCCATGGCATCACTGCTAGCTGTCCACATGTGATTTATTATTTAAATATTTCAATACTCTTCCTCACGCTTAGTTTGATATTTTTTGCCGGTACTAAGCGTGAAAATATTTAATTGGGGAGGCAGATAACGGCCTAGAAGATTCGAACTCAGGGACCTCCTGCTCTGATACCATGAAAGATTTTATGGGACCACTGTCAACTGTTCTAAAAGTTTAAGCTATTAGATGAATGTGTGGTTTATTATTTAAATATCCCAACGACGAAAAACGGGAGAGTTGGTAATTCGAGGAGTGTAGACTCGTTCACGATATACAAAAGGTCATGTCAACGGGTGTTCGAGACACTAATTGAGATGGCTAAGAACACAGACGAAAACATCTTGAAAAGGTCATTCACTTCAAATAAAAACATCTATGCTTTAGAAGCACGATTAATGAGACTTAACAAGCGTCATTTGACTTTCCATCTCGAAAAGCCGGGGAAAAACTTTGGACCCATCATCCTACCGGATAAATTTGCGATTTCCTTATAGGCCCAATTGATTGTACTTTCCGAACGAGAAACTTTTCTCCATTATCAGTGAATTTATGCAAACGCTGCTCTGGGAATAGGAATTGCACCTATACACTCGGGTGTGCAATGGATACCGTTTTGGTGCTACTTGGGAGGTAATATTTGCATGGACCGGTGCAGTTTGTGAGAGATACATTCGTTCCTCTTAGCACACGGTGAAGATTCCTCTTCTTAATGACCAATTACATAAAATATTACTCGACAGACCTTACTTTATTTTTGTTGGAGCAGGCGAAGATCGGAAGCTGATCCTGATTCGTCCTTCTGTCTGACATCAGGAAAAACAGAGCTCAGCGGCAAATGGTGTTGTCAGGACAGCCATCGGACGAAAAAGTTGGCAGCTTTCAAGGGTTCATTTTCTGGTCCAACATCTGCCGTCAATGATTCCATAAAGTTCGAGCAAGGATGCGATGGAGACGACGTTAGGGTAAGGTTGTCTCGATGAGAACCCGTGTGATGTTAAGTTCCGTTCCCGCAACATATTTCCTCTTTTTGCCTTTTTGTGTCCACTTCGAAATCGATCCGATCGCATTTAACAAAAAGTAAAGCGGGCTTTCGAAGCAAAAAAAAAAAACTCGAAGCATGATTTTCGCCATGTGAATTCTTAAACAAAACATGAAATTCGAGGAGTTATTAATTGAACTTGGCTGTGGATGGTCGACCCAACATCATGAGAAGAATATGATAGACAAAAGAAGCAGGAGCCGTAGGGCTTCCTCTGACTTGATATCGTATGGCGCGATGCAATGCACGCGAAAGAGGAGCTTCACGTGGTTTTCTGTGGCATGGCACATCCACTGCACTTGGACTTTTTTTTTTTTTTGGTCGAAGCACTTGGACTTCAGCAATCTCTCTTCTTCTTCTTCTTTTCTTTCATTTGGACCTGTAAAGCAGCCTCGGGTTAGGTAGCTACAGATCATTTATTTTCTTGGAATAAGGGAGGAATGTCTGCCGTTAGGCTAATCATGACCGGTGCGAATAGTTATTCTTTTTAACATGTTCATATATTCAGGGAGAAAACTCATTTCCTCAGCAGCAAATTCCATTGCGCGAACAAGAAAGCAATGCTGGAAGAGCTAGGAAACTTAAGGCCCCTGAATTTATCTGGTCCCTTTTTTTTACTTACACAAACGCAATTTATCGTGAAAATCGACATGCGCAGCTCAAAGATTCGAATTTATAGAAAGATCCGTCCGTGAATACACATTAAAAGAACATAATAATTAATACGTGAGAAACAGTTAGGATAGCAGCCTCTTGCTGCCGTCAGCCAATGGAAAGAGCGCCCTCAGGCATATTGCTAACATAATAATGTCGCCCGCATGCTTGTCCCGATTCTTGCTTTTTTACCTCTGCGACATTCGGCAAAGGTGCGTATTACTATTACTTACGTACGCGCTTGCGAACTTGTGTCGGGATTCATTGGCTCGAGACTTGGGCCAGCGTCGTCTTGAATCGGGTTTGCATCGGGTCCACATCGTTGTAATTTTGTAAGGCATAGAGGGGTGCACTGGTCTTGGCACATAACATGGCAAAGAACGATGCTCATTAAAAGGAATCTTGTCAATTAACGAAATTCAGTGCTTTTTTTTTGGGTCGAAACGAAACAAAATGCGTGGTTGATGATGAAAATTGAGAAAGCTGGTGAAATGTAGACAGCAGGAATGCACAAATGTCTCTTCATGCCCGATGAAGCTGCACCTGCAATATCACAGTCCAGGCTTGCAATAATCACATGCTTAATAAAATGCGTGGCATAAGAAGAATCACACGTCGGTCAAGTTCAAATAAACAAAAAAAAAAAAAGATGAAAAGAAAACACCCGATCGGTTTCTCGGATCTAGGCCAATTCCATGGTCGACAAGGTTGGTTCCTAGTTGTATAAACTAGGAACTGACCCTAACTGGACAGGTTCTAGGTTCCGAGACGAGAACCGACCCACCCTCGTGACCGATCACCCTAATGGTCCGTACAAATACTTTCTCAAGAAAGGGAGAGTTGACAAAATGGCTCGGTGTATCTTTTGGGCCTCATTTTGTCAGCATCGATAGTGACGGCCCGACCCTAATCACCGTATGTTGTTCGGGCCCTGGACGGATGGGCTCGAAGCCCGCAGACAACTTTCATTTATTGGGCCCATGAGGGAACAAACGGGTCCGGCCCGCCAAATTACCAGAATCCGTCTCCTTCAAGCTCGAGCGCACGCGCCGGTCGTTCACCACCTGCGCTCCAAACTGTCTTCTTCACCACCGCCTTTCTAAATTCCATTTCATTCCATCTCTCTTCGTTCCGCAAAGCAATGGCGAACCAAACAGCTCCGCTTCCGCTTCCACGTCTCTTCTTCTTCCTCCTCCTCCTCCTCCTCACGGTGAAGTTCCTCCGGCCCGCCGACGCCGCGCCCCGGAGGAGGATCCACATCGACGACGACCTCGACGGCGTGATCGACGAGGAGGAGGACGAGTCCTGGCGGCAATGGGGCCAGAAGTCGGCGCCGCCTCCGCCTCCCGACGATGAGTTCGACCCTCCTCCGGATCTGTCGAGCGTGGATTTGGGCCAGTTTCGGGAGGAGATGATGAGGCGTCACTCCGGGCCCGCCTTCGGGTTCGTGAAGCTCCGACTGGGCGTTCCTCGGACCCGGGTAACTGCGAATGCGATTTCCAGTTCCTGATTCTCTTGCTGTGATTTTGTTGTACGGTATCGGTTTTCCTGTTTCTTTTAGGATGGTTTTGAGCTCGTAAATATGATTACTATATGTGGCTTGAGTTGCTTCGCACGTAGTTAGCTTATTGACGTTTTGAGGTGAAGTTTAGCTGAGGTTTCAGATCAATTGGGTGACATTGATGGCAACATTTGGAATAGCTTTAATACGTTAACTCGGTTGGGAAATCATTCATCGTATCGGAATTAGGAAAGCACTTTTTGGTTAAGCTCTATTCAACCCAGAAAGATAACTTCATGGCAGAATAATTTCCTCAGCTTAACAAGAGGAGGCTAGACATCAACGTCAGTGGAAGATTCATTTCTTCGGCTGAACTAGGACTAGACTTTGTGATCCAAGTAACATTTGGCCGTCCCTGACATTGAAGATCGATCTCTAGTTCCAGAATATGGGCTGTTTATTACTGATCTGGGTATTATTTATCCTAAGAGGACATTGAATATGGGGGTTTTTATGCTTTAGGGTCCCTTTTTTCGGTGGAAAATCGACATTTTGAAGAATATTTTCCTATAATTGATAGCTTGTATCACCTACAAAAATAAATGAAGGAACAATGTTTTCATCATCTTCGAAAATTTTTAGGCAGAGGTTGTTGTCAATAATGAAAATATTTTTTTTTGGTTAATTATTCTTAGTGATATCCAATCATTTTAGGAAAATGTTTTCCAAATTGTTCATTTTCTGCAAAACAAACTGCTTTCTCCTTTTCCTTACAGCTAGAGCACTCCAGATACCCTGTTGAAGAAGTAATTTGCAGCTTTGGTCAAACAAAGTTGATTTGTATGGCAAGCGATTGACAATGTATTTATTTGCGAATAATTCAGCTGATTTGCTACTTCGTTACACTTGCGGTACTTGAAATATCATTGTGTTTCTGAAATATTCTCACTTGCAGTGCTAGAAATATTTTGAAATATCCTTGCGAATAGAAAACTAGTCAGAATCTCAGTGAATTTTAAAAGTCCTTTTCCATCTCTTTCCAGGATATGGTGTCTGAGATCGCTATGAAGTGGACCAAAGTTTTAAAGACAGGAGCTGTTGAGGTGAAGTTCATGGGCATTGATCTTAACACAATCATGTTCACCATGGTCAAAGGCCAAGACACACTAGAGGTACCTCTTTCTTTTTCACTTGACAAATCGGGTTTCACCACACCACAGAGGCTAGCCATTAATTTGATAACTGAGAGGTGGCAATTTGGTCTCAAGTTAATTTGTCTCTAAACTGATCTTCAGTAGATAGCTCACACTCTTGGCATGATGCATCTTGAGTTATGTTAGGTAGAACATTATGTCAAGCCTCAGGTCATGGAACATAATTTCAGGGAAAAAAAAACACTCCCCACCACCACCCCCACCCCCACCCCCCCAACCCCAATCGTCTCTTTATAGTTTATTGTGCATTCCCTGCTCTGCTCTATACTCGCTCAATTTGTGAACATTGGTGGACTGCATGATTACTCCTTGCCTTTTCATGTCAGAGGTTAATTATATTTCCACTCTCGTTGCAGTTGAAGGAGTTTTTGCTGGACCAACCAGAAGCATATGAGATAAAGATTTAAAATCAAGCATTCCGGCGACCCAGAGATCCACCTCTGGAGGAAGTTTTAGAGATGCTCCACAAAGAGAAGAAACCCAGTAGAATCCCTGGAGAAAATGAAGGGCGGTCAAAGGAAGAATTGTAGATGGTAGAAATCACCTCAATGATGCTTCTAACAGATGAACAGTAAAATGCTCTGTGCTTATCAAGGACCAGAAAAGGAAAAAAAGCGAATAGAAAGAAAGATAAACCAGCTTTTAACTTGCTGTGTGGGCAATTTATTCTTGTTGATTGATGCATCCTTTGTAGTCCCTTCAATTCTTTGTACAAATTATTTGTCCATATTACCTCACCAATAATCGATTCTTAATGTTCCTTTTATCTGTTATGGCTTTCTAGCGTCATTCTACTCTCAATCGGTTTGCTGGTGTTGCAGAGAATTTCCAGTTTTCAAAGAAATGTTTCCATCTGAAGCAGGAAACTTCACGTGTAACTACTGAATCATGGCCAGCAGTATTAGCTACGAAACTACAATTCTATCTGCAGGATGAAACCCCCATATTCGAATGAGTTTTAGATCAGACATGATGCCAGGCTGCTGAGGTAAAGTTGCCTGTGGTAGTCAAGAAATTTCACAAGAAGAAAAGCAAATTTGATGCAATAACCTTTTCGATTTCTAATGGCCCTTATGTAAAAATAATTGTGGCCCGCATGATATTATTAATGGTTTGATAATTATTAAAATGTCAAAGGAACGTATTGGCTATGAAAAGTTGCAATTTTTATGAAGATAGAGTATGAAAAATTGCAACTTTTATGAAGATTTATGAAATTAGAATATTCTATGTTTTTTGATGGAAGACACTGAGGGCATTTATTGATAGCCTATATAAAGAGTTTGATCCTTTCTTCACCCACAAAAACAACGAAGTTGTATTAAGAAAAAGTGAATTCAGGGAGAGAAATCGGAATTCTTCGTTTCTCATATCAAGGTACGTGTCCTTATCCCTCTTGTCATGAATAATCACAAAGATGTAGAATTCTTTGATATTGAATTTCTGGATTACATCACGAACACTCTCTTTCCCCAGAGAAGTGGTCATTATTACAAATTTAACAAAAAAGCTTATAAGTGATAAAAGATAAAGCGCACATCCTCTGTCGTAAAAACAGCATTATTCTTTAGAGATAAAAGACATCAAAGATTCAAACTTTTTCGAATTTTTCGATTCAAAGATGACGTGAGGCGCTGCCAGTGTCTCCTCGAACCTGTGGCCAACGCCGAATCCTAGCTTGAGTCCAGCGACCCCGGCCAGGCCACAACTGGGATCCCGCAAATCCTGCCGTGCCATTGGTGTCCAAATAGAAGGGTTTACGAGCCAAGTTTCTTCTGAGCTTTATGGATTTGTTTATTTTCGCCGGAGGTTTTGGAGTGCAGGACATTCTTTCCTCTCCGAGCACGCGAGGCATCATTAGCAGCTGCTCGCGCTAAATTCACCGGTCTTATCTATTCTATTGGTGTCCGCGTTGACCTGCCGTGCCCGGTCACATCCACCCCGCCTCGCTGCTTCCGCCGGACCTCCCGGTTCCCAACTCCCACGTCTCCTTCTCGTTAAAAAAAACCGAGTATAAAGTCTCCTCCCCCCACTTCCTCCCTTCTTCTTGTTACAGTTTATTCCTCATCATCATCAACTCATCCAAAGCAAAATTTGGGAAGTTCGATAAGGAAAAAAGAGGGTTTCTCCCCGTCTCTCCGACGCTTCTCCCGCAGCAGATTCTTGTCCGATCAGTCTCCTGTAAGATCCTGGTCATCTTGTCTTACAAGATCTTTTTTTTTCTTTTGTGGCTTGGTCTTGATATGAGCGAGTCATTTTTGGAGTGTTTGTGGTTTTTTTTTTCTTTCTGGTAGCTTTGAGTGCACGTTGATTTTGCTTGGTCTGACTCTATAGAAGAAAAGAAATATAAAGCCAAATGAATTGAAACTGAGCAAATGTAGATGCAAAACTAACTTTGAATTGTAAGGACAGAAAATAATAATTTGTAGATGGAGGATGAGAACTTCAAAGACTTTTAACTTTGGTCATCTTTGCCTTTTCAATTTCCATACGAATAAGTTACGTTTATGCGAGACGGAAACCAAAGTAATTTAATTTCATATACGAGGGCGTATGATTTCACACGCAGGAATAGGAGGGAATGAGGGAAGTAAACTTGGGAATTGATATTTCACGTAGGGTGCGCGTTAATCTCTGTCTTGATTCTACATGCTTTTCGTTAATTATTGGCTTTCCCTTGCAGTGTTTGTTAGGAATTTTGTCCTTGGTTCTATTTTGAAATGAGTTTATTATTAATATAACCGTTATTGTCCTAGGCCAAAGGAAAAGATGCGCTACTGATAAACAAAAAGAGGAGGGAAAACTGCAATTTTGCTTTTCCAAATGAGAATGCTTCTTTTGCATCTCACATTGCAATACCTCAAAATATGACACTGCCAGGAGAAACAAATATTTCGAAATAGAGTAGAGTACTTGATTGATGAGATGGCAATACATGAAATAATCTTTCCTAGCGTTTCTTGCCCATGGGGCTACGACAAGCAGACAGAAGATTTGTCTATGGGAATGAAACTTTTTCTGAGGTTTCCACAAAAAGCTGACACAGCATCCAAGCAAATGGTGCAAAGAAATGGTTGGTGACTGATATAACTCAATCCTTGTAAAATGGGATATACGTAACTGTTGAGAACACTCCACCAAATAACAGAACAAAGCCAAAATGTCCCATCATCACCATTTTCATTGCCCTTGGTCACAAACTTTCTAACAATCTTAAGCGCCTCTTCCCCCGTGCGATCATCCACATCAGCGAAGCAAACCCTGTGAATCCCGGGCTACTGGCAATGGAAGGAGGACCCAGGTGAGGCATTGACCTTCACATCCAGTGCGAGAAAATATTAGGTACCCAAGTGATTCCAGGTCAGTAAAATATTAGTCCACTTAACATGCGACACGTGGGTTTGACGATTTCGGACCCACATGTCAGATCTCTCTCTCCCGTCTCTCTCCTCTCTCCCGTGCCTCTTCACGACTCCGCTAAAATGTTGCTCTTTTTCATTTCTTCACTGGTTTCGGCTCCTTCTCAGGGAATTGAAATGGGAAATTGAAACCAAAGTTGGAGAAGAAAAGGGAAGGCATTCTTCTGGTCTTTGGGAGTTTCAATACGTTCCAAAATCCCATTTTTCTCAGCCATGTATGTCCCAGAGATAAAGAGGAGAAATTTGTTGGATTTTGGTGCGTTGCAGAGGCCGAGAAAACAGAGAGAGTCCTGGGTTTTGAAGAGGGTTTTTGTTGGGGGTTCTTCTTGAAGGCACTCCTACTGCACAACAGCGCTCCCAACGACGGCGGCTGCGACGGCGACGACTTCGCGGACTCCGCCTCATCCGTCGCCCCCCTGGGTTCAAGAACTTGCCCAATCGCCCGTCTTCATCACCCGCAACCCCGAGCTCTCCCACAGCTCCTGCATCCTCGAGGTCCGTTGCGGCTCCGATGTCTTCCCCTCCCTCCGCAGCTTCCGGATCTGGCGAGCCCTTGCGCAGGCAGCAAGGGTCCGGCCCTCGCCAAAGGCCGCGAGGGCGACCCTTGCCTCTGCAAAACTTTTAGCGGAGTCGCGAAGAAGCAGGAGAGAGAGGAGAGACAAAGGGAGAGAGAGATCTGACATGTGGGCCCGAAATCGCCACGTGTCGCGCGTTAAGTGGACTAATATTTTGCTGACCTGCGATCACTTGGGTGCCTAATATTTTCTCGCCCTCCACAGCTTCATCTCGGCACCGAGCGTTGGTTCTTTCACGAGGTGACCCAAATCCATCCACAGGAAAAGACCGGCCTTGTCTTCCAAGTCTTGCTCGAGTCCTTTGACAAAGTGACTCTGACTCTTGGCCAGCCTCCTTCTCTCTTCTAGGAAATTCTCTACAAACATCTCATCGGCGGAGAGCATGGAGGCAAGTACATGCTGAGTCTACAAAGAGACCAATCCGAAACTAGACATTTCGCTAGCGCGATTGACCACTTGATCATTGTAGGAACAGATTATGCTGAAGTGAAAGCCGGTAATGTTAAAGTAAAAGAGCTTTAAAGGCGATAGAAGATATGAAAAAGATAACACAGTGCAAGAACAAAGTGATCCTTTTTATTCAATAATTCGAAAACACACCCATAAACATAACAGAGGAACAAGCTAATAAATAGCTAAATTCAAATAACTGAACTCCTAGAAAACAGAACAAAACGTGATAACGTGGGATCATGTTCCCATTAAATAAGGATCACTAATGACAGTTCCTACAATCATGGGATTTACTAAAAAGATCACCAAGACCACTTCCTACTAGCCATTAGTGATTTGAATCACATTCCTAACAGGTAAACCCCATGTCCTTGGACAAACTGTAGATAGTGTGGACGAGATCGGGATTGCATTCAGTCTCTTGCATTTTTTTCGAGATGCTCGTGAAGGCGGGGAAGTGAAGCTCGACAGGCTGGTAAGCGTTTCTCTGCTCAAAGTGATTCCGAGCGGGTTTGATGGGTTCGTTAAGATCACTCATTTTATGTTGATGTTGGCTTCTATGGCGCCCAGGTCACCAAGGCCCCACAGACGCCAACATCAATGTAAGGAGTGATCTTAACGAACCCATCAAACCCGTTGGGAATCACTTTGAGCAGAGAAACGCTCACCAGCCTGTGGAGCTTCACTTCCAAGAAGAACCTCCACATGGGCTGGATTCCTTTTCCATCTTTATGTTCCATCTCTGGCTGCAGTGGTTAGCAAAAATGACTTGGTTGTCAAGTTTGAATGTTATTGGAATTAATTAACTCATGAGTTCAAGCATGCGGAAGATTTGGTCTGGATCCACTCAATTCTGCTATAATAAGCTCATCAAGATGCGGTTATCTCTATCATGTTTGTCTGCTTGACCAACCTTACTATTGCTACCAAGCATTTACCATCACTTTGACCTGACGACGTTCCCAGGTCAAAACAGCGACTTTTCTAGACTTGGAAATATTGATCTCTCTTAGTCACGGACGAATCAATTCCTAGCGGAATCTGAGGCACCATTTGGGCAAGGATAATTTCCTAGGACTTGAATTCTGAAGCTTTCTTGTTCCCATTCGGTTCAGATGAACTGTTTACGAGAACTTCAACTTTTCTTCGATGACTATTTGCCAGCTTGATTTTCTGCAAAGTTTTATTCATTTTACCATCCATGGACCCCACTACATATTTTTCCGATTATTCATTGAGGGCTATACGTGAGTTAACTACTTACATAAAATAATATATAGAGCAGAAGACGAGATGGGAACATGAATCCTTACGCTGGATAATACGGGGAAGGAACGAGGAAAGCATCACCAGGATCAGCCAAGCAAAAAATGAGCGTCTCGCTCGCTCCAGTCGCTCCACCACTCATAACGATACGATTCGGGTCAAATGTCGACTTGCCACGTCGGACCCTTCCCATGAACTTGCCGATAGCCTGAGAGACGCAACATAATGCCCTTCTAGTAAGTAACAAAGGCCATATCATTTCCTTTTAATTAGAGAGACAATGTTTACTCTTTGGCTGCCTACAACTTACTTGTCTGAATTCCAGGAGGCCGTGATAGTCCTGGAAAATGGCAACGTCCTTGAACTTGCCAACCCCATCGGAAGTGCAAATGGATGCTGTAGGATTGCTCTTTATCCACTCTTCTATCAGGTCGAAGCAAAGCTGCAAACGATAAGGCAAAAGATGGTGAAAATGGGTACCATTAACAAAGTTGTGAAGCCATGTGTGTCAGAGTGTGCGAATGGGCAATGCATGCTACTGTCTTACGGTAATGTCATATATATCATCACTGAAAGCTGATTATTATAACAAAGAGCTTTTGCCACTACCAGACCTGATTCTCGGCAAGACCCATCTGAATGACTCCATCAGGATTCTGAGTTGGGTGAAAGGGGTTCTGGTCGTATGCCTTCCATCCGTCAAAGTACGGAGAATGCTCACCGTGCCCGTCATTCCTGGCAATCTTTGAGAGCGACTCGTGTTTTTTCTCACTTGCAAATTCCATTGATGTCTGTATGTTAAAACTGTTTTTCCTTATAGAATAAGAGCTGAACTACACTTAGTCAGTTCTGAATCCAAGGACAATCTTGAGATATAATACCGGAGGCTACCCCCCTATTTATAAGCAGTTCTCATTTACATGGCAGGCCCATGCGAAAGATGAAAGAAAATTCCACTATTCAATTCAACGGAGTTGTTGGAAATCAAGCGTAATTGCTTGCGTCTCGTATGACTTCATGGGAGACAAAGAGGCCAATGTCAAGTGGAAAGAATCTTGCATGTTCATAATCTTGCGCTGATTGGAAAAAAAAACAAATAGGTTGGCGATGAAATCATCATGCTAAAATAGTCAACGCAAAGGTGTTAGGGAGATCATTTGTGAATAAGGAATAAACTTTTGGATTTGATATTGTTACAAAATATTAGAGCCAGGCTTCCGCATTGATCCTTCATGCCCTAGGTTTATTTCGCATATACGTGACTCCAAATTCTTCATTTTCACAAGCCTTTGTTCGTCGGTTTTAGATCGTGTACATGAGTGTGTTTTAGCTTATTGTTCCACGTCACTTGACTATTCCATGTGCCTTTCATCCATACAATTTTAGACTTGCTTACACGTGAGAAGAGATGCTAAAAAGAGAAAGTATACCACATCACTTAACTATTATATTCGATTGAGCCTGATAAGATATATGTAATTTTCTTCAATCTAATAATTTGAGCTTTTGGGTTAAACGTTTCAAAAATTTCCCAAACTTTTCATATATAGAAATGGTATGCTAAATGACGAGACGGGTGTGGCTATGGAAATTTGAGACCCGAAGCAGGATATATTCGGGATGATTGGCTTTATCTCAAACTCGTCACGATAACACTCAATCATTCTCCAAACCTGTTCTAGATCAGCCACTAGTTTGGCATAAAACTCCAAAGCCAAATCGATAGAATAGTCAGATATCCGTGATTCAGATGAAACCTGCGATAGTATTATTCAAACAAGTTATCTGGCGCAAAATATGTTATAAATCACAACCATATATCAAAATGGTTGTAGATCTTAAACATAAGATTGTAAAAAGTTTAACATCAACAATCATAAAAATTTAAGATCTAAACTAGAAAATTAAGCTTGAAATGATGGTTATTCGCTTCGTAGCAAAATAAATAGAGAAATAAATAAACCAATGATAGGCTTTAATTGATAGCGTGCTGTAGGATTTACAAAAATTCTAAGCAATTTAAGTTTTTCAAAAGAGTGAGAACAAGGGTTGCTTTGTACATGTTGAAATATTTCATATCACTTAACAGTGAGTCTTATACGTTCTTATACACACGTAGTCTCTATTAAACAGGTGTGAAATTCTTTGAGTTTTGTGAATCGAATCTGATCACGCGCAATAACGTCAAATACTTGAAATCCATGTAAGACCTACGTACATAGGTTTAGACAGGATGGAGAAGTCGAGTACTTCTTGGCTTTACCGTGATAAGCATTCTTCCCCAGGAGAGGGCGGGGAATTTCAACAAAACATGTGATAATGGTGCTACTGGCATCAGAGAAGCTTCGCCCTGAAGAACCAGGAGATGCAGACTTTGAAAGTTGCAAAGACAAAAAAAGGTAGCCGGTGGATGACGTCTTTGTGGGTGGTTCTTGGCTGTTTCCACAGATATAGATCGCAGCGCATGCCAGAACTGGAACCTTGGAATCCCCAGGGACCAAAAAGCAAAATCTCACTTGGGTTTCCCTGCCACAAGAAAATGATTCACGTGGTCCCCCACGCGTGCTGCAGTCTCTCTACAACTGCGTGCATGAACGTCCTGCTTCTCCAAAAGTGGTCAAGTCAAATCTCAAGTTCAATGCTAGGTATTTAGAGAAATCTCCCATCGAAGAATTAGTATGGTACGAAGCTGTTAATAAATCTTAGTTGATCAATAATTCATTAATTTAAACTTTTGAGTGGTAGTGGATCCAACTGGATATGTTGACGGGCTCGGGCTTCTGCTCTCTCTTGGCGATCTCCCCGGATCAAAGGTATCAAAATTAACATTTGAGTGTACCAAAGATACCATTTGAGTGGAGCTGAATGACTCCATGCTAAATGACCAATGCATGCTAAATGGTATCTTTGGTGTGACTATGCTAAATGACCAGAGGGATGGTTTTTCATTTTTTTCTTTGTTCTTCAAAGTTTGAGATTGCACTTTTATTTAAGGTTAAACTAAAGTGTAATTTCGAAAAATGACACTTAAAGATGGTTAGCCATTTCATAATTTTTTACTATTTAGGTTTCGTTCGTTTCGCAGAAAATGTTACCTTTCTGAAAAATGTTTTCCAGGAAACCGCATTTTCTTGGAAAATTGCATAATTTTTCGGTGTTCAGCTGAAATCTGAAAAAGTTTTGAAAATATTTTTCGTTGTTTAGTATAAAAAAGATTTTCCTCCTTGCATTACTTTCCATGACTTCTGTTATAATATGTCTCAAGTTTGAGCCTGTGAACGAAATTCGATCCAAAATAAATTAGAGGAAAATCTGAAAGTTGAATATTTATGAATGTCCACCGTGGAAATCTATATTTCCTGTTCAGTTAGTTAAGTTGGTAAAAGAAGTCAAAAGTGGAAAGTCCAATCCGACATGCTTGGGGGGATTCCTTAAGCCGTTGTTGACGTGAGCAGACTTGAAGCGCCATTTTCGGCCGAGTGCTTGGGGGTAGGAGTGTAAATGGTTCGGTTTGGTTCAATTTTTCAAAAAAACAGAATCGAACCTGAACCATTAAGGGTACCCCTTGAACCGAACCGGATTTGAACCGAACCGAATTGGAACTGAACCGAAAAATCGATTTGGTTTGGTTTGGTTCAGATCAGTTTTCGATTTCAAGTTCATTAAGCATAGAGAGAGAGGAGAGAGGAGAGAGAAGGGGAGAGAGAGAGGGCAAAATAGCCATAAACCGAAGTGTTTATTCTAGTTCGGTTCGATCCAAACCGAACCGAACCGAACCAAAATGAACCGAACCGAAAAGAAAAATTGGTTTATTTTGATGATTCGAATCGAAACCGAAACCAAACCGAAATGCACAAAATTTTCGGTTCGGTTCAGTTCGTATCTCGGTTCGATTTTTCGGTTCGGTTCTGACACCCCTACTTGGGGGTGTTCGTGATTTTGTTCGTGAAATTATATCAAGAGTTCAAGTATTTATAATAATTAAATTTTGCGGTAAGATTTGTGTACAATTTCTCCGCGAGATTAATAAATTATTTCGTGGGGAATTATGGGGCTAAATGTTACGTAAGTTATTGAGTGTGATTGGGACTTGGAAAATACTTAGAGTGTTTGAGTGACTCAAGTGTGGTTATAATTTCCGTTACATCGTTTGATCTATAGTGAAATTCGTTGTTGCTCTATCCGTGGACGTAGGTCACTATGATTGAACCACGTAAATCTGGTGTCTGATTTATTTTTTTATTCTATTAATTTTATTATTCGATCGCTTGACTCAGGCAATAGCTTCATTGAGACAAATAGCCAAGTGAAAAGAATCTTGCATTTTTATAATCAAGTGCTGATTGGAAAAGATAAAAAGGTTCGCGATGAAAACATCATGCTAAAATATTCAACAGAAAGGTGTTAGGGAGATCATTTGTGAACAAGGAATAAACTTTTGGGCGACCCCATCAGGATTCTGAGTTGTGTTTTGTGTGCCTTCGGTCCGTCAAAGAACAAAGAATACTCACCGTGCCCGTCATTCCTAGCAATCTTCTAAAGTGACTTCCATTTAAAACTTGCTTTTTTCTTCCAGGTCAAATATCGAGAGATAGGGAATCCGAAAAAGGAGACGACCTGAGAGATATTGGAAAGGCAACTGTGATCTGCTTTTATTTAGGCCGTTTACTTAGGAAGTTTTATGTGCACATCTTTTATTACTTTTTATTGTGTGATCCTTGTATTTTTAGTAGTTTAGCCTAATTAGGAGTTTGTTTGATAGCTGTATATTCTTATATATATGTTACGTTTACGTGGCAATGAACAGAAGAATTCTCATTCCAAAATTCCTTAGTTTTTTTACATGGTATCAGAGCCATGGCTGATGAAAAAAAAGGTGAGGAGAGTTCTGGAGCGGACAAGAAAACCTTTAGTCCTTACACACTGAATTCGAATGACAACCCGGGTAATCTGATTACCCAAGTTCAGTTGAAGGGCGAGAATTATGAAGAATGGGCACGAGCTATGCGGACTGCATTACGAGCCAAGAAGAAATATGGTTTTATTGATGGATCTATCAAGCAACCAGCAGATGATTCACTGGAACTTGAAGATTGGTGGACGGTTAATTCCATGTTGGTTTCTTGGGTGTTTAATACCATTGAACCGACACTTCGCTCGACTATCTCTCACATGGAGAATGTGAAAGATCTGTGGGAGGATATCAAGCAGAGATTTTCGATTGGGAATGATCCACGGATGCAGCAACTAAGATCGGATTTGGCCAATTGTAGGCAGGATGGTCAACCCATCGTGTCCTATTTCGGTAAACTCAAAACCTTGTGGGATGAAATAAATAACTATGATCAGATACCAGTGTGTGTTTGTACAGGTTGCAGATGCGATCTTACCATTGTATTGGAAAGAAAGCGTGAAGAAGAGAGAGTTCATCAGTTTTTGATGGGCTTAGATGAAGAAGGATATAGAACAGTGCGCGCTAATATTTTGAGCACTGAACCTTTGCCTAATCTGAATCGTGTCTATGCTATGGTTGTTCAGCAAGAGCGAGTGCGAACTATGACACGAACCAAGGATGAAAGAGGCAATCCCATGAGTTTTGCAATCCGAGCAGGTGGTCAAAATTCAAGGGGGGATAAAGATAAAATCCCGTTTTGTTCTAATTGCAACCGAGAGGGACATGATGCTGAAAGTTGTTTCCAGCTGATAGGATATCCAGAATGGTGGGGTAATAGACCACGTGGAAATTTTGCTGGACAAGGTAGTGGTCAAAAGCGTGGTAATAGAGGTGGACGAAATAAGGGAGGAGGTGCTCGTGCCAACGTCTCACAGGCAACTGGAGTTGATGGTGGGCGAGGAGTTGTGACGGATTCAGATCGAAAGGGTCTTAGTGGATTGAATGATGAGCAGTGGGCTACTTTGCTGGGAATGTTAAGTTCTCATCAAAATGGTGCCCATGAGAGGTTGATAGGTAAGTAGAGTATTTTTCCTTGGATTATTGACACAGGAGCTTCCCGCCATATGACAGGAACGTTGGCATTTTTGAGAGAATTGCGTGACATTATACCATGCTCAGTCAAATTACCTGATGGAGAAAAGACCATGGCAGTGAAAGAAGGAACTGTGTTGCTTGGAGGAGACTTGAAATTGCGACGAGTTCTTTTTGTGCCCAATTTGAAATGCAATCTGATTTCTGTATCACAACTTCTTAATGATTCAAATTTGGTTATCCAACTCACTAACAAAATATGTGCTATACAGGACCTAAATTCGAGGAACCTGATTGGAGCGGGTGAGCAACGCGAGGGGCTTTACTTTCTCAAGGGAGTGACTTCGGTACATGCTTGCAAGGTGGATGATATGGAATCCTTTGAACTTTGGCATAAAAGAATGGGTCATCCTTCTTCTAAGGTGGTGGAGTTAATTCCAGAAGCTGGCAAAATGGTTAGGAAAACCAATAAAACTTGTGAGGTTTGTTTTAGAGCAAAACAAACAAGAGAGATCTTCTTTTCTAGTGACAATAAAGCTAAAGATTGTTTTGAATTGATGCATTGTGATTTGTGGGGACCTTATAGAGTCCCAGCATCATGTGGAGCAATTTATTTCTTGACAATTGTTGATGATTACTCTCGTGCTGTGTGGATATATTTGCTGAATGGAAAAAATGAAGTGGCCTGTGTTCTTAGGAAATTTGTTGCGATGGTTAAATGCCAATTTGAGAAAAATGTGAAAATCGTTAGAAGTGATAACAGAAGTGAATTTTTGTGTTTGAAAGAATATTTTGATGAACATGGGATATTGCATCAAACTTCTTGTGTTGGAACACCTCAACAAAATGGCCGAGTGGAAAGAAAGTATCGCCATATCCTTAATGTTGCAAGAGCTTTGCGTTTCCAAGCAAATTTACCCATAGAATTTTGGGGAGAATGTGTACTCGCAGCTGGGTATTTGATTAACAGGACTCCATCTATATTGTTGAATGGTAAAACCCCATATGAGATTATCTTTGGCCAACCTCCTTCTTACAAACATATTCGGATTTTTGGTTGTTTGTGCTATGCGCATAATCAGAATCGGGATAAAGATAAATTTGCTAGTAGAAGTCGTCGGTGTGTTTTTGTTGGTTATCCGTTGGGAAAGAAAGGGTGGAGATTGTATGATTTAGAAGCTGATGTATACTTTGTATCGAGAGATGTAGTGTTTGCTGAAACGGAATTTCCATATGCTGATGAGAAAACAGTAAGTGATGAACTCATTAAAAATAGAGTTATGGAGTTGGGTGATGAAGTTGATGATTTAAAAAGTGACTTGAGGGAGGAATTGATCCACACAAATAATGAGGATGTGGAAAGAAGTGAAGTCGTCGCCGAAACTATAGATAGAGAAAACGAAGTGAATCATAAAATGGAGGAATTGATCCACACAAATAATGAGGACGTGGAAAGAAGTGAAGTCGTCGAAGAGCGGCTAGGTAGGGGACAAAGGGTCAAGCAACCTTCTGTTCGTTTGAAAGATTATGTGACAAACGCCATCAGAATAAGCCCCTCGACATGCTCATCTACCCAATCTGATTCCTCAGGTACGCCTTATTCTATAGCACGTTATGTGAGTTATGAAAAATTTTCTGCGCAACACCGGTGTTTCTTGGCAGCAATTACTGCAGGACATGAACCAAACTCTTATGCGGAAGCGATTAAAGATGAACGGTGGAGAGAGGCCATGAGTAAAGAAATACAGGCTTTAGAAGATAATAGCACATGGACAGTTGAAAATTTGCCGCCTGGAAAGAAAGCAATTGGGAGCAAGTGGGTGTATAAAATTAAGTACAATTCTGATGGAAGTGTTGAACGATACAAGGCGCGATTGGTGATACTGGGAAATAATCAAGTTGAGGGCATAGATTATCAGGAGACTTTTGCTCCTACGGCAAAAATGTGCACTGTACGCACCTTTCTTGCCGTTGCGGCTGCAAAGAATTGGGAACTTCATCATATGGACGTTCAAAATGCTTTCTTACATGGCGATTTAGAGGAAGAGGTTTACATGAAGATGCCACCTGGCTTTGCCTCTCAATCATCAGGGAAGGTATGCAGACTCCGGAAATCTCTATACAGTTTGCGGCAAGCACCTAGATGTTGGTTTGCGAAATTGGCTGCATCTTTGAAAGCTTATGGATTTCAACAATCATATTCAGATTACTCCTTGTTCACTTTTCGAGTTGGGACTATTCAATTGAATGTGCTTATTTATGTTGATGATCTCATTATCTCCGGTAATGATATTTCCGCTGTGCAAAAGTTCAAGAACTATATGAGTCGTTGTTTTCATATGAAAGACTTGGGGAAGCTGAAATTTTTCTTGGGGATTGAAGTGGCGAGAAACTTGGATGGTATTTTCTTGTGTCAACGTAAGTATGCGTTGGATGTGATTTCTGAGGTCGGATTACTGGGTTCCAAGCCGGCTAAAACTCCTCCTGAACAAAATCACAAGCTAGCCCTTACTGAGAGCGATGATGTAGACAACCCTGCTCAGTATAGGCGCCTAGTGGGTCGGCTTATTTATCTAACAATAACTCGACCTGAATTGTCTTACTGTGTGCATATTCTTGCACAGTTCATGCAGCGGCCAAAGAAAGCTCATTGGGAGGCAGCTGTGAGAGTTCTGCGTTATCTGAAAGGAAATCCAGGTCAGGGTATTATGTTGCGTGCCAATTGTGACCTCAAATTGTCTGCTTATTGCGATTCTGACTGGGCTAGTTGTCCTTTGACGATACGATCTTTGACTGGTTACTTTGTTCTTTTGGGAGAATCTCCTATCTCGTGGAAGACTAAGAAGCAACAGACAGTGTCTCGTTCATCCGCTGAAGCGGAATACAGGTCTATGACTACTACAGTTTGTGAACTTAAGTGGTTGAAAGGATTATTGGATTCTCTTGGTGTGGCACATTCTCAACCTATGCACTTGTATTGTGACAATCAGGCAGCTTTACATATAGCCGCCAATCCTGTCTATCATGAGCGTACCAAGCATATTGAAGTGGACTGTCATTTTATTCGTAATGAGATACTTAATGGTAACATTCAAACAGATTACGTACGTAGTTCAATGCAGCCAGCTGATATCTTCACGAAGGCATTGGGAAAGGATCAATTTAACTTTATTCTTTGCAAGTTGGGCATTCGAGATCCCCATGCTCCAACTTGAGGGGGGTATTGGAAAGGCAGCTGTGATCTGCTTTTATTTAGGCCGTTTATTTAGGCCGTTTACTTAGGAAGTTTTATGTGCACATCTTTTATTACTTTTTATTGTGTGATCCTTGAATTTTTAGTAGTTTAGCCTAATTAGGAGTTTGTTTGATAGCTGTATATTCTTATATATATGTTACGTTTACGTGGCAATGAACAGAAGAATTCTCATTCCAAAATTCCTTAGTTCTTTTACAAGAGACGTGGGTCTTGATTTTGGTCCCCGGGAGGTCCTTGGGGAGGTCTCGGAGACGCTGCGTGAAGGAAGGGGAGCCCGACGCGACGGCTTCCGTCGAGAAGAGGGATCGGAGCGGCATCAGGAGCTCATGACCGTGGCGCGTCTGGGAGCTTCTCTTCAAGCAACTCCTGAGAGCAGCCATTGATGATGGAAAGCGTCCACTTCTCTCTCCCCACGCACGGTGGTCTCTTCCTACTCGTCTGTGGATGCTAGGAGAGAGTTTGGGAGAGAGATAGATAAAGAGGGTGAAGGTGATGCCTCCCTTTATATACTGCCTAGTGGTCAGAAACATGCTGATCAAGGACGGAGTGAAAAATGTGTAGAAAAATGCGGTTTGAACCCATAAAAGAAACTGTCCTAATTCAAGTAAGATTAGACTTCTTAGTTGGATGATTCGTTAAATAGGAAGTTTCCTAAAAATAGGTTTTCTATTTAAATCTAAATTCTTGCTTATAAATAAGAAGTCGATGTTCTTTGTGAAGAGCATTAAAGAGAGCTTTTGCTTGTGACTAATATCCCTAGTGTTTGGGGAAAAGTGCTCAATAAGTCCTAAACCTTTTGATAAAGTGTCAATTTAGTCCTTAACCTTTTGATATAGTGCCAATTCAGTCCTTTTGACCGGATTTTGCTAACGTGGACGTCGGTCGGCCGGCGACCGGTCACTAGAGCTGACGTGGACAAAATTTAATAATATTTTAATATTTTTTTGAATTTTTTTTCTTCTCCTTCTTCCTCCAGCCGGTCGTCGGAGCAGCGACTGACCGGAGGCCAGAGGTCGGCGAGGTCAACCTCGGGCGAGCCACGCCGGCCACTGGCGAGGGCGAGCCTTGCCATGACTGGGCGAGGCTCGCCTTCGTCGTTGCCGGCGAGGGTGAGCCTCGCCCTGGCTGGCGACCCTCGCCCGACCCTTGCCATGGTCGGGCGAGGGTCGACCTCGCCAGATCCGGTGAGGTCGGGCCTCGCTCAGCCGCCGGCTAGCCTTACCCGACCCTCGCCAGACAGCCAGCCCAGCGCGAGGCTTGCCCTCGCCAGCGACGGCGAAGGAGAGCCTCGCCATGGCTAGGCGAGGCTCGACCTCGTCGGATCTAGCGAGGTCGACCCTCGCTCGACCATGGCAAGGGCCGGCCGAACCTCGCCAGCCCAGCGCGAGGCTTGCCCTTGCCGGCGACGGTGAAGGCGAGCCTCGCCCAGCCGCTGGTGAGGCTCGACCTTGTTGGCCTTTGGCCTCCGGCCGGTCGTCGCTCCGGCAACCGGCTGGAGGAAGAGGGAGAAGGAAAAAAAAAGAAGAAAAAAAGAAAAAAAATTCAAAAAAATATTAAAATATTATTAAATTTTATCTACGTCAGCTCCGATGACCGGTTGCCAGCCGGCCGACGTCCACGTCAGCAAAATCCGGCCAAAAGGACTGAATTGGCACTATATCAAAAAGTTTAGGACTAAATTGGCACTTTATAAAAAGGTTTAGGACTTATTGAACACTTTTCCCCTAGTGTTTGAATCCATGAAAATCTTGTGTCAGGATTTTGTGTAATTCCTTTGTGAAATTGAGAGATTATTATGGCTAAACACCATGTGCGTTATTGGATGCAATTATGGTTGGGGAAACTCTGAGAGTGTTTGAGTGTGTTGTAATCTCCATTGTATCATTTGATCTATAACGAAATTCTTTGCCGCTCTCCCTCTGGACATAGGTCATATTGATCGAACCACGTAAATTTGGTGTCCGATTTATTCTGATTCTGTCTAATTTACTATTTGATCGCTTGTTTTCCGCAACAATTGATAGCGGAGTTAGGCTTAGCTGAGTTGAAGCGAACCGATGGTGACAGAAGAAGGAAAAGTGGGAATCGACATAGTTGATGTGAATGATTTTGATTTCTTGAAGATGCAGATTGGGGATTATTTGCATCAGATGAATCTGCACTTACTCCTATCTAGGAAGAAATCAAACTCAATGAAGCAAGTTGAATGGAAATTGTTGGATAGACAAGCGTCAAGTGTTATTCGGCTGGCATTAGCTCGTAATGTTGCGTTTAACATCGTGAATGAGACCATCGCGGGATTGCTGAAGGCTCTGTCAAACATGTACGAGAAGCCTTATGTGATCAACAAGGTCTATTTAATGCAACATCTGTTTAATTAAAGATATGCGACGGTGCGTCGGAGGCTAATCATATCAATAAATTTAATATGGTCATTAGTCAATTAAGATAAGTTGAGATTCACTTTAAATATGAGGTACGTGCTTTAATTATGTTATCATTGCTTGATAATTAGAATACTACTGTTACTGCTATTAATAATTCCTCTAAGTCAACAAGTTTGACGTTTGATGGAGTTTGTGATTTGATTATAAGTGAGGACATCCGTAGAAGAGAATATGGTGAAACTGTACTTGCTACTTTAGTTCGTGAAAGTAGAGGTTGTTAGCAAAAGTAGTATAAACCTGAACATACGTAATTAGTCTAGGATTGGTGGTGCTGTCTGTTGGATCATTGGGGGGGAAGCACTAGGAGAAACTAAGATTCAAAGCTCGAAAGTGATATTTATGGCCATGGCCCTAGGATTCCCCATCGACAATGGCACCCGCTCATGCAGGTTTCTTGATTTAATCAATGGCCAATAATTCTAATAACCGACTCACCCATCGGTGGCCGCGTTGGTTTCCTTTCACGAGAGGTCCTGAGTTCAAACTCGCCCATCGGTGATTTAAGTGGGGGATCGTGGTGGTAGGATACTGCGCTAGCCCCCCTTGAGGACTAGTCGGGCATCACCGCTGGTTTGAGCCCTAACTCGCCGACTGCGCGAATACCTCGGTTATTAAAAAAAAAATTCTAATAACCGTAACAAGAGCAAAACAATTACAATTACAATAACTACGATTACCGCAATTGACCGGGAATTAGTATATATTTAGATGAGATGGATGGATTGATGAGATGAATGAAAGCCAATCACAACGACAATTGCAAAATCAACAAGTACAATGTTTGATCCAACCGATACATTGGATCTGCAGACATTGATGATGGATCGATTTGCCGTGCAAAAACTAAAGATGGACGGAGACTTCGTCTTCAGCACAAGATTCGATTGGCTTGGAGTGGTTCAATGTACCGATCTCAAGGTCCCTTTTGGAAGGGTCTTTGTCGGGTCGAGGACCAATCGCGTGTGCACACGTCACTCATGTAATCAGCTTTTCTTTGAGGGTGTTGGGATAGTTGATCTTTTCAATGAGAACCGAGTCCATCTTTCAATTCAGTGGAAAGGCAATTTTACTTGGGAGAGAGATTCACGACCCTTTTTAACACGCAATGCAAAGAGTTGTTCCTTTTTTTCTGTCATTTCAATTGAACATTTGCTCCAAGAAATGATGTCATTTGAGTGTTAAATCCGCATTGTCTTATCCCGAACACAAGATTTCTCCAATATTTCACTTTTTTCTATTTTAGATTCTTTAGTGCTCCGGCAGCTGAGGAGAAAATTCTAAACCAAACAAGCCACGGATGCAGAGACGGAAGGATAAGATGCTCGAACCTGTAGGACCGGATCGTAATCACGTCAATTCCAACGTCAATAGCCAAAAAAATTGGGTGGAATCCCTCGAAAATACAAAGGGAGCAAAAGTAGTAGGCTCTTGGCAGCGCCAAAGGTCAAGCACCACGAGGAAAACAGAAGCTTGGGACTGGAAGTTTGATTCGGCCAAGCGCACAAGCAGTCAAAAAAACAAGCCAAATGAGAATGAAAGGTTTCATAGGATCACTGCCAGGTATCCAGACGTGATTCATTATTTAAATATTTCAATACTCTCTCTCATGTTTAATCTGATTTTTTTGCCGGTACTAAGCGTGAAATTATTTAATTGGGGAGACAGATAGGGGTCTGGAAGATTCGAACTCAGGATCTCCTGTTCTGATACCATGAAAGATTTTATGATACCATGAAAGATTTTATGGCATCAATGCCAACTATTCTAAAAGTTTAAGCTATTAGATGAAGGCGTGATTTATTATTTAAATATCTCAATAAAGAAAAATGGGAGAGTTGGTAATTCAAGGAGTGTAGACTCGTTCACGCTATAGAAAAGGTCATGTTAACGGGTGTTCGAGACACTAATTGAGATGGCTAAGAACACAGACGAACACATCTTGAAAAGGTCATTCACTTCAAATAAAAACATCTATGCTTTCGAAGTACAATTAATGAGACTTAGCAAGCGTCATTTGACTTTCCATCTCGAAAAGCCCGGGAAAAACTTTGGACGCATCATCCTACCAGATAAATTTGCGATTTCCTTATAGACCCAATTGATTGTACTTTCTGAACGAGAAACTTTTCTCCTTTGTCAGTGAATTTATGCAAACGCTGCTCTGGGAATAGGAATTGCGCCTATACACTCGGGTGTGCAATGGATACCGTTTTGGTGCTACATGGGAGGTCATATTTGCATGGACCGGTGCAGTTTGTGAGAGATATATTTGTTCCTCTTAGCACACGGTGAAGATTCCTCTTCTTAATGACCAATTACATAAAATATTACTCGACAGACCTTACTTTATTTTTGTTGGATCAGGCGAAGATCGTAAGCTGATCCTGATTCGTCCTTCTGTCTCACATCAGGAACAACAGAGCTCAGCCGCAAATGGTGTTGTCAGGACAGCCATCGGACGAAAAAGTTGGCAGCTTTCATAGGTTCATTTTCTGGTCCAACATCCTCAGTCAATGATTCCATGAAGTCCGAGCAAGGATGAGATGGAGACGAAGTTAGTGTAAGGTCGTCTCGATGAGAACCCGTGATGTTACGTTCCGTTCCCGCAACATATTTCCTCTTTTTGCCTTTCGGGTCCACTTCGAAATCAATCCGATCGCATTTAACAAAAAGTAAAGCGGGCTTTCGAAGTAAAAAAGAAAAACTCGAAACATGATGTTTGCCATGTGAATTCTTAAACAAAACATGAAATTTGAGGAGTTGTTAATTGAATTTGGCTGTGGATGGTCGACCCAACATCATAAGAAGAATACAATAGCCAAAAGAAGCAGGAGTCGTAGGGCTTCCTCCGACTTGATATCGTATGGCGCGATGCAATGCACGCGAAAGTGGAGTCTGTGGCATGGCACATCCACTGCACTTGAACTTTTTGTTTTTTTTGGTCGAAGCACTTGGACTTCAGCACTCTCTCTTCTTCTTCTTCTTTTCTTTCATTTGGACCTGAAAAGCAGCCTCGGGTTAGGTAAGCTACAGATCATTTAGTTTCTTGGAATAAGGGACGAATGTCTGCCGTTAGGCTAATCATGACCGGTGCGAATAGTTTTTCTTTTTAACATGTTCATACAATCAGGGAGAAAACTCACTTCCTCAGCAGCAAATTCCATTGCGCGAACAAGAAAGCAATGCTGGAAGAGCTAGGAAACTAAGGCCCCTGAATTTATCTGGTCCCTTTTTTTTACTTACACAAACGCAATTTATCGTGAAAATCGACATGCGCAGTTCAAAGATTCGGATATTTAGAAAGATCTGTTCGTGAATACGCATTAAAAGAGCATAATAATTAATACGTGAGAAACAGTCAGGATAGCAGCCTCTTGCTGCTGTCAGCCAATGGAAAGAGCGCCCTCAGGCGTATTGCTAACATAATAATGTCGCCCGCATGCTTGTCCCGATTCTTGCTTTTTTACCTTTGCAACATGGCAAAGGTGCGTATTACTATTACTTACGTACGCGCTTGCGAACTTGTGTCGGGATTCATTGGCTCGAGACTTGGGCCAGCGTCGTCTTGAATCGGGTTTGCATCGGGTCCACATCGTTGTAATTTTGTAAGGCATAGAGGGGTGCACTGGTCTTGGTACATAACATGGCAAAGAATGATGCTCATTAAAAGGAATCTTGTCAATTAACGAAATTCAGTGTTTTTTTTTGGGTCGAAACGAAACAAAATGCGTGGTTGATGATGAAAATTGAGAAAGCTGGTGAAATGTAGACAGTAGGAATGCACAAATGTCTCTGCATGCCCGATGAAGCTGCACCTGCAATATCACAGTCCAGGCTTGCAATAATCACATGCTTAATAAAATGCGTGGCATAAGAAGAATCACATGTCGGTCAAGTTCAAATAAACAAAAAAAAAAGATGAAAAGAAAACACCTGATCGGTTTATCGGATCTAGGCCAATTCCATGGTCGACAAGGTTGGTTCCTAGTTGTATAAACTAGGAACTGACCCTAACTGGACAGGTTCTAGGTTCCGAGACGAGAGCCGACCCACCCTCGTGACCGATCACCCTAATGGTCCGTACAAATACTTTCTCAAGAAAGGGACAGTTGACAAAATGGCTCGGTGTATCTTTTGGGCCTCGTTTTATCAGCATCGATAGTGACGGCCCGACCCTAATCACCGTATGTTGTTCGGGCCCTGGACGGATGGGCTCGAAGCCCGCAGACAACTTTCATTTATTGGGCCCATGAGGGAACAAACGGGCCCGGCCCGCCAAATTACCAGAATCCGTCTCCTTCAAGCTCGAGCGCACGCGCCGGTCGTTCACCACCTGCGCTCCAAACTGTCTTCTTCACCACCGCCTTTCTAAATTCCATTTCATTCCATCTCTCTTCGTTCCGCAAAGCAATGGCGAACCAAACAGCTCCGCTTCCGCTTCCACGTCTCTTCTTCTTCTTCCTCCTCCTCCTCCTCACGGTGAAGTTCCTCCGGCCCGCCGACGCCGCGCCCCGGAGGAGGATCCACATCGACGACGACCTCGACGGCGTGATCGACGACGAGGAGGACGAGTCCTGGCGGCAATGGGGCCAGAAGTCGGCGCCGCCTCCGCCTCCCGACGATGAGTTCGACCCTCCTCCGGATCTGTCGAGCGTGGATTTGGGCCAGTTTCGGGAGGAGATGATGAGGCGTCGCTCCGGGCCCGCCTTCGGGTTCGTGAAGCTCCGACTGGGCGTTCCTCGGACCCGGGTAACTGCGAATGCGATTTCCAGTTCCTGATTCTCTTGCTGTGATTTTGTTGTACGGTATCGGTTTTCCTGTTTCTTTTAGGATGGTTTTGAGCTCGTAAATATGATTACTATATGTGGCTTGAGTTGCTTCGCACGTAGTTAGCTTCTTGACGTTTTGAGGTGAAGTTTGGCTGAGGTTTCAGATCAATTGGGTGACACTGATGGCAACATTTGGAATAAGCTTTAATACGTTAACTCAGTTGGGAAATTCATCGTATCGGAATTAGGAGAGAACTTTTTGGTTAAGCTCTATTCAACCCAGAAAGATAACTTCATGGCAGAATGATTTCCTCAGCTTAACAAGAGGAGGCTAGACATCAACGTCAGTGGAAGATTCATTTCCTCGGCTGAACTAGGACTAGACTTTCTGATCCAAGTAACATTTGGCCGTCCCCGACATTGAAGATCGATCTCTAGTTCCAGAATATGGGCTGTTTATTACTGATCTGGGTATTATTTATCCTAAGAGGACATTGAATATGGGGGTTATTATGCTTTAGGGTCCCTTTTTTTTCGTGGAAAATCGACATTTTGAAGAATATTTTCCTATAATCGATAGCTTGTATCACCTACAAAAATAAATGAAGGAACAACGTTTCCATTGTCTTCGAAAATTTTTAGGTAGAGGTTGTTGTCAATAATGAAAATATTTTTGTTGCTCATTTTAGGAAAATGTCTTCCAAATTGTTCATTTTCTGCAAAACAAACTGCTTTCTCCTTTTCCTTACAGCTAGAGCACTCCAGATACCCTGTTGAAGAAGTAATTTGCAGCTTTGGTCAAACAAAGTTGATTTGTATGGCAAGCGATTGACAATGTATTTACCTGCGAATAATTCAGCTGATTTGCTACTTCGTTACACTTGCGGTACTTGAAATATCATTGTGCTTCTGAAATATCCTCACTTGCGGTGCTAGAAATATTTTGAAATATCCTTGCGAATAGAAAACTAGTCAGAATCTCAGTGAATTTTAAAAGTCCTTTTCCATCTCTTTCCAGGATATGGTGTCTGAGATCGCTATGAAGTGGACCAAAGTTTTAAAGACAGGAGCTGTTGAGGTGAAGTTCATGGGCATTGATCTTAACACAATCATGTTCACCATGGTCAAAGGCCAAGACACACTAGAGGTACCTCTTTCTTTTTCACTTGACAAATCGGGTTTCACCACACCACAGAGGCTAGCCATTAATTTGATAACCGAGAGGTGGCAATTTGGTCTCAAGTTAATTTGTTTCTAAAGTGATCTTAAGTAGATAGCTCACACTCTTGGCATGATGCATCTTGAGTTATGTTAGGTAAAACATAATGTCAAGCGCCTCAAGTCATGGAACATATTTTCAGGGAAAAAAAAAAACACTCCCCCCCCCCCCAATCGTCTCTTTATTGTGCATTCCCTGCTCTGTACTCGCTCAATTTGTGAACATTGGTGGACTGCATGATTACTCCTTGCCTTTTCGTGTCACAGTGGTTAATTATATTTCCACTCTCGTTGCAGTTGAAGGAGTTTTTGCTGGACCAACCAGAAGCATATGAGATAAAGATTGGAGATCAAGCATTCCGGCGACCCGGAGATCGACCTCTGGAAGAAGTTTTAGAGATGCTCCACAAAGAGAAGAAACCCAGTAGAATCCCTGGAGAAAATGAAGGGCGGTCGAAGGAAGAATTGTAGATGGTAGAAATCACCTCAAGGATGCTTCTAACAGCTGAACAGTAAAATGCTCTGTGCTTATCAAGGACCAGAAAAGGAAAAAAAGCGAATACAAAGAAAGATAAACCAGCTTTTAACTTGCTGTATGGGCAATTTATTCTTGTTGATCGATGCATCCTTTGTAGTCCCTTCGATTCTTTGCACAAATTATTCGTCCATATTACCTCGCCAATAATCGATTCTTAATGTTCCTTTTATCTGTTAGGGCTTTCTAGCATCATTCTACTCTCAATCGGTTTGCTGGTGTTGCAGAGAATTTCCAGTTTTCAAAGAAATGTTTCCAGCTGAAGCAGGAAACTTCACGTGTGACTACTGAATCATGCCCAGCAGTCTCAGCTACGAAACTACGATTCTATCTGCAGGATGAAACCCCCATATTCGATTGAGTTTTAGATCAGACATGATGCCAGTCTGCTGAGGTGAAGTTGCCTGTGGTAGTCAAGAAATTTCACAAGAAGAAAAGCAGATTAGATACAATAAACTTTTCGATTTCTAATGGTCTTTATGTAAAAATAATTGTGGCCCACATGATATTATTAATGGTTTGATAATTATTTAAATGTCAAAGAAATGTATTGGCTTTGAAAAGTTGCAATTTTTATGAAGATAGAGTATAAAAATTGTAACTTTTATGAAGATTTATGAAATTAGAATATTCTATGTGCTTTGATGGAAGACACTTATTGAGGGCATTTATTGATAAGCCTATATAAAGAGTCCGATCCTCTCTCCATTCACAAAAACAACGAAAGTTGTATTAAGAAAAAGTGAGTCAAGGAAGAGAAATTGGAATTCTTCATTTCTCATATCAAGGTACGTGTCCTTATCCCTCTTGAATAATCACGGAGACGTAAAATTCTTTGATATTGAATTTCTGGATTACATCACGAACACTCTCTCAATATAGGTTGGAGTCATCTTATTCATTTCCCTAGAGAAGTGGTCATTCTTACGAATTTAACAAAAAAGCTGATAAGTGATAAAAGATAAAGCGCACGCCCTCTGTCGTGAAAGCAACATTATTCTTTAGAGATGACAGACATCAAAGATTCAAACTTTTTCGAATTTTTTGATTCAAAGATGAGGTGAGGCGCCGCCAGTGTCTCCTCGAACCTGTGGCCAACGCCGAATCCTAGCTCGAGTCCCGCGACCCTGGCCAGGCGACAACTAGGATCCCGCAAATCCTGCCGTGCCATTGGTGTCCGAATAGAAGGGTTTCCGAGCCAAGTTTCTTCTGAGCTTTATGGATTTGTTTATTTTCGCCGGAGGTTTTGGAGTGCAGGACATTCTTTCCTCTCCGAGCACGCGAGGCATCATTAGCAGCTGCTCGCGCTAAATTCACCGGTCTTATCTATTCTATTGGTGTCCGCGTTGACCTGCCGTGCCCGGTCACATCCACCCCGCCTCACTGCTTCCACCGGACCTCCCGGTTCCCATCTCCCACGTCTCCTTCTCGTTAAAAAAAACCGAGTATAAAATCTCCTCCCCCCACTTGTTCCCTTCTTCTTGTTACAGTTTATTCCTCATCATCATCAACTCATCCAAAGCAAAATTTGGGAAGTTCGATAAGGAAAAAAAGAGGGTTTCTCCCCATCTCTCCGACGCTTCTCCCGCAGCAGATTCTTGTCCGATCAGTCTCCTGTAAGATCCTGGTCGTCTTGTTTTACAAGATCTTTTTTTTCCTTTCTTTTGTGGCTTGGTCTTGATATGAGCGAGTCATTTTTGGAGTGTTCATGGTTTTTCTTTCTTTCTTGTAGCTTTGAGTGCACGTTGATTTTGCTTGGTCTGACTCTCGTACTGTTGTTTTGATGGTCCTTCTGATTGCCTGTGACATGACATGAAAAGGGATTTTACTTTCTTGCTTTGATCTTACGATTGGAATAGTCTGGACTTGCTTCGTGATGGTTCTTTTTGAGGGAATTGTGTCTCTTGCCTCGTGGGTACGGTCTCAAACGCTCGTGTGAAAAGGAAAAAGTTGCTTTTGAGTAAGGGAGTACTGATGTTTCGGGATGAGATGAGTAACAAGGCAATCATCGCGTAATTTGATTTGATTCCGCTTCGTTTCTGCAGTTTGTGTGGTTGAGGTGCCAATGATTGAAATTTGTTTTTCGAATTTGCCTGAAAAATTACTTTTTGGGCTTAGGAGGAATCTTTACTTTGCCGTTGTTGGAAGCGCTCTTTGTGCTAAATGGGATTAGTCGACCTGTTTTCAGATATTGGAACTTGGACAATTGTTTCTTCGGAATAATATGCTGGTTCATCGTGGGTTCTGCTTTCAGTTGATTTCATCTATCTTTGCATTACGAGATTTCTCTTGCGGTAGTTTTTTGATATCGAACATGGATTATATCGAGTTAATGTATCAACCCGACATCATTGATGATGGCATGGTCATCCACCTGTGCTTCCACATACCATGCATAGTAGCTTTTCTCCTTCGCATGTGGTTTCTTATTTGTGTGATTCTGAATGTTGGGTCCAGAGGTTTTAGCGAGTCTGACGTCTTGTAAGAAGATAGGTGAAATATCTGCAGAGCTTTAAATCTTGACATCTTACGCAGAGTTTGGCTGTAGAAGTAGGACCAATGTTTACCTGTACGAGTTCATTGTTAAAGTTCTCTGGTAATAGACTGGTATCCATTTTCGCAGTCGTTCGGAAAGACTCCAAATCACTCATTCTTCTTAGCTCTTTATTGACCGTTGTACTTGCTTAATGGTGTACAAGGTTGCATTACTATGGCGGACTGTAAGGAGAGTGGAAATGATTGGGAAGTCGTATCACTTACTGCTTCAACATATGCAGCTTCTCCGGGTCCAAAAGAAATTGAGCTGACTGATGATGACAAAAGTACTGTCCCTGGTGAGGATGAACCAGAAACCTCTAATGGTTTGTTCATGTCTCGTCACTTTGTCTTTCTACCCAATCGACATGACAATTCTTCCCCAGAACTTTCAAGTCTTAATATCGCTGAAAAACAGAAAGGCGAAGATGGTTTTGCTCAACTTGATGCAGAAGTAAGTCGATACAGGGTCAAGGATGAAACTGAGTGGGCTTTCAAGGAGAAGACTCTGTCAGATGAATTTCCAGGAATGCAATTCATTTCGGAGAAGGATAACATACTTCCAGTTCATAATACAGAATTTGAAGAAGGCAAAGGTGTACAAGATTTTGGTTTGACTGACAAGGAGCAGAGCTTATACGATGCCACCTTCAGTTCTTTGCATGGAGATCCAGCTTTTGGTCTTCCGACCGCTCTTGGGAAGGATACAATCACTTCTGACGTGGTTGGAACTTCTGAAGACCACCCAGATTCCTTATCAGATGCATTACAATCACCGAAAGCAATTAAAGATGATAATTCACACGGGTCTAGCCTTCCTTGCGGTGCTTGGTGGAAGAGAAGAGCTGCTTCTTTGTATGCACAAGCCAAAGAGGCAAATGCCTTCTGGTCCGTCTTCATTGCTGCAGCTGTGATGGGTTTTGTAATTATGGGTCACAGGTGGCGGCATGAGAGATGGCAAGCTTTGCAACTTAAATGGCACGTAAACATCAGCAATGAGGTATTTCATTTTGCCATTGCATATGATTAGACACTCACTTGAATACACAAACTCTGTGTGCGTGTGTGCGTTTGTGCAATGGTGTGGGTGCACAAGGAGAAACTTTTATAGGAAACAGTACATCATTCTTGTTGGAAAGAGATTCGCATCTTCATCGTATCGCTGGATTAGGTTAATGCGAAGTAGGAAAAGTAACCCGACGAAGGTTTAATATTTTCTACAGTAATTTTTCTATCCAAAGAGCACTAGTGAAGTTCTTTCAAGATATCAATGTGGCGGTTGCTTTAACTACTGCTTTGATTGTTTTGGTTCTTAGAATACAAATGAAGCTCAAGCCTTTCTGTTAACACTCTGATTGTTGTTACTTTCTGCTCTCTAGTGACGGTGTTGATGATTCGGAATGATTATGACGGTATGTTTCGGTGCTTTCGCATCATTTTATTGTAAAGTCGCCGCATTTTGTTGTTCACCATAGTTAATCTCTGATCACTTTTGGCAGAAAAAGAGTAGGATGTTTGGCCCTATATCTCAGATTAAAGTTGTTGGCCTGTGATGACGGATGCGGTTCTTCTTCGTCAAGGGCAGCTCCAGCTCCCTTAGAGAGGCGAGAGAGGGAGGGACTTTGACCGTAGAATCTGTCTGGTGTCGTTCAAGTGTTACTACTGTGTAAGTACATCTGTGTTGAAGCAATCTCACTGTGTTATAAAAGTTTGGTAATTTAAGACTTGTGGTGCTCCTGTTTTCATTTTGCTGCCCATTGAAGGCTAATTAACGTCTTACGCTCTATAAACCCACCTCGAGATAGAGGCGGTGGGAAGGGCGTTTTCATGTTTTTGATTCAAGAACCAATAGTTGCTGAACTAATTCTTCTCTGGGTAGTTTAGCCAAGTCATGTGGCTATATGAAAACCGTATGATTAGTCATTGTGCTGAAACATCTGAAGCCGTATGAATAATCAGGAGAACATGTTTCCAGTATTCACTGTTTTTCATTTTTTTTACCTGTTCTTCGGGCCAATTAACGTTGGTAGAATCTAAAGAGAAGAGACCAGTTTTGGGTGGTGGGATTTAGTATTTGACTGCCTCAAACTGGCTTACGATTGTACGTTTGTACTCACTCTTCTTTTGTTTTTAGGGTGGGAGTACTTATTCTTTTGGAATAAGTGCACTAAACATATTAAAATCTATGACAAAAGTATAACGGGCGTTAAAACTTTTAAGAAGTACAATCGAGTTTTAAAATTTATTAAATTAGTGCAATTAAGTCATTCGGTTAGCTCCGTCTAATATGGCTAATGGATAATACTGATATGATTTTTTAAAATTATGTTTGAATTCTTACGTGTCGTTGTTTACTTAATTAAAGCTTTTCGTTTTGGTCCAAATTTTAATTTTTTAATTCAAATCTTAATTAAATTACATTACATTAAAAAGTAAAAAAATTTAAAAAATACACACAAAACTTGCCATGAAGGGAAAAATGGGAATAAGTATTTAATTATATTTTCGTAACAAGTTTTAGGATTTCGGTACACGTAATCCCTATTTGATATGTTTTTTTCTTTTTATCGTGTTGATGTGTGATTGTCACCGGATATGCACAACTTCTGCATCTCTCTCTTCGTATATTTCCTTTTTCGATCTCGTATGGCAGCTGGAAACTTTCCTTTTCTCACACTTTTCAAATCACACGTTTCAATTAAAGCTCTTTGCATCGGTGTCCTAATTACTACTAAAAACTTTCCTGTAATATCCTAACGAAACCAGAACTCCAAGTCGCAGCAGGATTCGACTTCCTAATTTAACTACACCTATCTAACATCTACGAACTCACCGCTCTATATAAGCAAAGCCCATCTCAGTTTCAAGGAAAACTAGATACAACTGTACAAGAACTCACATCAGATACCAGCGGAAACTACCGGCTCATCTCTCTGGCATTCTCCTTTTGATCCCCAGAAGAAGCCATGGAAGGTGATGAGTTGCCTGAACCCGTTTGCGAAACGTTTCAAATACCAGACTTTGATCAACCCAGAGTCGTGCTGGGGGGATTTCGCTTCTACCACTTGGAAGTTGAAGTCGAGTTTGTGTACCTGCTCCCCGATGCCGCGTCTCGGTTCGCCGCTCGGGCCATCGTCCAAACTTCCAGGCAGGAGAAGAGGGTGTTCCTTATAGATTTGGATGCTTTGCTGCATGATCCTATGGCGAAGCACGTCGTGCGGGGGATACTCGGTGAGATGGGAGTACCTTCCGAAGGAGATCACGAGTTCATGGTGGAAAAGATATTGAGCCATGCGATAGCCATGGCGAGCGACGGGGACTTGAAGGTCCTGCCGATGGGCGTCTTTATCTCGTGCGTGGATCCGAACAACGACGAGGAGTGGTGGGTGATGGTGGAGGGACTGGAGAAGGTGGTGATCGCGGGGAAGTCGATGGATTGCGTGATTTGCACGAGGGAGATCGGCGCAGGTTCGAAAGGAGCTCGCATGCATTGCTCCCACGTTTACCACGGAGATTGCATCGTCGAGTGGCTCGAGAACAGCACGGGATGTCCCATATGTACGTGCGAGTTGCCTTAGTAACGTGACGTCGGGAAAAGCCCTGAACTTTAGCCATGCACAGCCCTAGTGTTCGGTGAAGATGTTGCTAAATCGTGGATTAGAAAGTTGTTATTCAAATCATTGAAGTTTTCTATTCCCATTGCATGTTTCTCTTGCTTTTCCATAGCAACAAATTGGAATCCAATATTTCTTGAACTTCAATATACGTTTTTGAGAGAAAGTTGTATTCTTATACATGGCTAGATGAGCCCTCCGGGTGAATTCTATTTTTTTCCAGAAATTATTTTGTATCCCCTACTTTTAAAATTTAAAGTACATATGGGTACAACAAACCGAGTCATTGTTACTGCCGAAAATAACCCAACTTAATCAATCGAAATACCGACCCCTACCACAGTCGAGACTGAGTCAACCCCACAATAACTTAAAGAGTCTTCGTTTTGACGGTCCACATATTGATCTAACGCATGCATTCTTCTTCTTCTTGGAAATTACACCTCTCTCTGAATATAATTCTACTCCCACGATCGTCTAAGAACGGTTGGAATCACACTTTCTTGGCATTAGAGATGGACTCGACCTTCCCATCGTTCCCGCCCAACAGCATGTACTTGTCCTTCCTCGTCAGCCCGGTGCACTCGAACCCCAGCACGTCGCCCAGCACCTTCTGCACGTAATTCGCCACCTCGATCGCTGACTTCCCGCCAGCCTTACACGTCATCTCCTCCGGCAGCCGGTCGAGGAACGTGGCTTCGTACACCGGCCTCGGGTTCATGAAGAAGAAGTAGGCGTCCCAGAACTTCACCCCGCGCACGGTGGTCCCGTTGAACATGTTCTGCTTGCAGTTGACCGCGACGGGGACGATCCGGTCGCTCAACTCCGCGAACAGCGCGCTGAACCGGAGCAGGAAGGGCTCGCGGCACGTGGTGCCCTCGGGGCAGACCACGAGGTCGCCCTTCTGGAGGAGGGTGGAGATCATGGCCGCGTCGGCGGCGCGGTCGCGGGTCAGGGCGACGGCGGGGATCGGGGACAGGAAGCGGGAGAGCTTGCTGACGCTGTAGGTGACACACGAGACCTTGCGCCCGAGCGCGATGGAGACGATGATGGGGTCGAGGGCGGTGCGGTGGTTGCAGACGTAGAGGTTCCCGGGGGTCCCGGGGGAGGGCCGGGGAGGGAGCTTGCCGCGAATCACGAGCTTGATGCCGAGCATCTCGTAGGTGTAGCGGACGATGCGCTCGGGGAGCGGGAGGTTGAAGTAGACGCGGATGATGGAGAGGATGAATCCCAAGGGGAGCCAGAGGTAGGTGATGATGGCGTTGAGCGGGTCGGGGCGCTGGACGAGGCGGCCGTCGTGGAAGATGATCCGGCTCTTCAGGCGTTCAGGTGGGACGAGCGCTGCCGATTTGCTGCGGTGCACCATGTAACCTTCCTGATGTTGGGATTGCACTGAATACGAGTTATTACACTTAAACATTCACCACTGTGCTGTATGCATGCAGTGCAATTCTTGTGCTCATCTATTTTGGCGGTGAATCATAAGGTAAGCTTTCGTTCGGACAGCAATTGGATTGCTCTATTTGCCCTTTTGCGCTCTAGGATTCAGCGCAATCAATGCTCAGCATGAGCGTAGCCTCGTTTCTAGCAAATTGAATGGTGGAGTGTTAATCTTTGGGCAGTTGATAGGTAAGCCTAGCCTGTCTTATTAATGAAGACTGTACCTAAACATCCAAAAAGTAGCTTCCAAATTAATGACCCGACCACTGCCCTTTACTTTGCGCCGGATCGGAGTGAACAAATCAAATCAATCAACTCGAAATTATTGAAGGATTCAGAAAATATCACCCTCCAGTTTCATGGGGACCCAGAAACTAATTGCGCCTACTGATTCAAATGACCGCAATGAATAAGCACTCCACATAGTGATATATTTGATTTTATAAGCGTAATTCTAAGCTCTAAGAAATTATGCTTCTTATTAACTTATGATAAAGAACAAAAGATGATAAATTTAATTATGGGACGCTCATATTGTTCCTTCTTTTCTACAATATTTTGCCCAAACGTTCTAAGTACTACTGGTTTCGCAATCTTTTAGATTGTACGACGACAGACCTCTAAATTATCATTCCTCTTGATAGAATTTTGCGATTTTTTAAGAGGAAGCAAGTAAAAGCAAAAAAAGAAATGGTCCACAGAAATCAAGGGAACGAGGAGAGAAATAACAAAAGCAAAGTGGGTCAGGTGTCAATAGTTGAAGAGGGCCACCTGTTAAGTCCATACAGGCTCCCTTCTCCATGTACCAAAATACTATACATGCCGTGATCATCTTTTAACAGATCATATCGTACATACGTTTCTCCACCCCAGTAAAGTCGCGACTTTCTTCTACCAAAAAATACGACAGCTCAGAGTCTGTTGCATCTTTATGGTACACTGTACTCACTTTCTCCATTGTTTATGTGGCCCATAAATATGTAAAACACTTTTCGGGACCTTTTTTAATATTTTAATATTTTAATATTTTAATATTTTAATATTTTTATTTTTATTTTTATTTTCAAAAATAAAAATATTAAAAATCAGATTTTTTTTCACCCGAGATAAAATTATGGGTTTAAAATTATTTTCTAAATGAGATCTAAATACCAGAAAACGTTTTCGATCACATATTACCAAATAAAGGGAAACTAACTATTTTCCGAAAAACATTTTCTAAAAACGTTACATTTACAACGAAACAAACACACCCCGGAGCATTTGAAACATCGAATTTTCAAAATACCAATCGCAGTCAGTGCATTAAGATTGCAATATTTCCTTATCTAACTATTCATTTCTAGTAAAGTCCTCCTTGATGATATTGCAAGAGAGATATATACGAATTTATATTAGTCAATAAGCCAAAACCAAGAGCAGCTGCACCCTGTGCACGCATTAAATATTAGTAAACTTGGACCACATAAAGTTTTAGTTAGTTGGCCGTTGAGGATGGTTAAAGACGGTGGGTCCTTCGAGATCAACGCCCATCGTTCTTGGGGGGGGGGGGGGGGTAAGAGGATGAACAGAAGTCTATATTTCCATGGCTCCGCCAATTCCCTCTGTAGCTTTGACTTCGAAGGCCCAAATCTCCACGTCTTTCTAGTCTTTACTTTACTTTTTCGGTCAACGACGCCAGCGACCGTGTCCATAAACTACGTATATTTTTAATGGCGTTGGTGGGATGTTGCCGACAGAGTATAAATTCTTCACTCGTTTGGTTCACCTCCTTCAATAAGTTAAAGGCCCATCGTGCTCAATCCCATTGTCTCGCACGTTAATGTCGCCACCAAGATAAGGGATTCGAGAGTTTTATCCCCAGCCCGTGGACCCTAAAACCAATTTGCCACCCCCATAATAATTGAATTCTGCAGATGTGGTGCACAATCTTAAAGTTGACTAACCCCCTAAACAAACAAACATAGTTTTTCCCTGTTGCACCCATACCTTTAGCTATCTAGCTAACCATGTCTGATGCAGACCTTATTGGGGTTTCAATAGAAGTTAGACGTCGTTGATTCCAACTAAGAGCAACTTGTGAATCCGCAAGAACATCCTTTTCCGCTTGAACATTTTTGGGAACAGTTTAATTAATAGCAAATCAACATGCATTAATCTCCTCTCGTATATAACTGCCTGGCAGTGGAGCTAATTCATTCATTCATTAATCAGGATGATGAATTAAGGGATATAGGAGAAATACTGACCTTGCAAAGCGCCATGAAATCGTGGTCGGTCTCGCGGTCTCCGATCCCGACATCCGGTGCCTCGTCTCCGAACTCCTTCAAAATGGCCAGCCTCTTCAGATCCCCCACCAGCACTCCCGGTTTCTTCACGAATCCGGTAGCCTTCTTCGTCCTCGGGTCCACCTCGATCTCGGTACCTAAAACCTTGTCTCCACCCAGATAATCCCTCACGAACGTCTCGACCATGACCGTCGGGTTGGCGGTCACCACCACCTTCCTCTTGCACTTGTCAAACACTTCGTAGCTGTCCGACCGCACATCAGCGGCATAAAACCTGAAAACATTCCACACGAGTCGATCAAGTTTAGTGCCTTAATCCGATTTTCAACACGGAACAAATCCGTAACATAAAAAATATACTAATATTGTCATGTACTTGCAGCCGCTCGCAGCCTCTCCGATAACAGCATCAATACACATACTAACAACTACACACGTCGACCGTAATCATCTACTCGCTGCAATCTTATATGATACGATTACGGTTAACTTCACACTGCCGAGAAGATTGAGATTCAAACGAAGCTGTTTCGGCCGTCCGATCACACACATCAGCAGCATAAAACTCGGTAACGGTTGCACAAAATCGTTCGGAAGCAGCCCGGGGGGGTTCCAATTTCACAAAAGCGCCATACAAATTGACGACGTTTGAACACACAAGTCCTTCGTTAATCCAACTCCCTAATCTCGTTCCAGATCAACGAAGCGCCAAAGCACCGCACCAAAACCGATCATCGTTCAACCAAACCAAACGCCGGATCAAGCAGAAAGAGGCGGCGGCCCCTTCGTTTCGGGATATATATACCTGGGGAGCACGGCGCGGGAGGCGAGCTCGATGTCCCGGACCTTGAGGCCGGAGAAGGAGATGAAGATGAGGATCTGGATGCCGAGGGCCTCGGAGACGAAGAAGTAGGTGAGGATGACGACGGGGAGGGAGAGGAGGAGGGCGAGGCCCCGGAGGAGGCTGCCGGCCTCGATCGCCACCAGCATGTAGTAAGGGAAGGCGCTGGAGGAGGCGAGGAGGGTGCCGTCGAGGTCGGCGGCGACGGACCCGTACCCCGCGCCCCGGCACTCGCCGATCGGCGGGAACTTCCGCTGCTTCTCCTTCGTCCGCGACATCTCTTCGAGAGCCTTCGTCCGGGAGACGTTGCAGAAGGATGAGCGGAGCGAGCGAGCTAGCTTTCGTGCAATGGAGGAGAGGGAACGTCGGTTTTTAAATGTGGAGGTTGGGGGGTATTAAATGACCGATTTGGGCTTCGGCTTCACCCCCACTCTCTTTCTCTTTTTTATTCTATCTTCTTTTTTCGTCTTTTTCATGGTTTGATGGTATGAAATTCCGCCGCTTGTAATTTCAAGTTTTCGAATTTTTATTTTTCTAACTTTCCGCGTCACCGTTCTTTAAAAATCTCAAAGCATAAAATGAAAACCGCGTAAAAACAAAATAAGTTTTGTCCAATCGTGGCTCTGTTTGTTTCGCGAAAAATAAGTAATTTTATATAAAAAAATTTACTGTTAATAACAATTTTATGTTTAAATGTTTTTATGAACGATGAAAATATTTTTTGTTTATTTATTTTTTAAATAGATAAAAGCAAACATTTTTAGGGAAATAATTTTCCAATCATTCATTTTTTCCGAAACAAACGAAGTTTAAGTTAATTGAAGAACTTGGTTAGAGCACATGCTCTGCGTTGTGAACTCTATAGCAAAAGCGGGATATGGCAAGCGTGAAATTCTTGCAATCTTCCTCGCCATTTTGGATAAGGAATATATCATCTAAGGCGAATTAGGTTTTTGAAGCGAAGGAGGAAGAAGAAGAAGAAGAACCCGGGTTTTGATTTATCAAGGCTAACTACTTCAGGCTCGAATGAATTTGATTCGACTTTAACGATCCGGTTGTATTTTTGGCGTCTTCTATTCGGTGTAATTTTTCGTTCTAGCGAATGATTTAAAAAGGGAAGAAAATAGAGATAAAAAAAAAAATGTACTTTTGCCACTTCCCCATCATAACGACACATTTGCCTGAGTTATCAACTTCAGATTGGACACTGGAGTCAGCAAAAACGACAGATACAACAATGGCTTTCACATGGGCTCCTCTCTCTACCCCCACATGGTTATAAATGAGCCTAGCCATTGAATGCAACCAGTACCCCACGTCCAAACAAGAGCCAACAAGTACATTAGGGGTCCTCACAAAAAAAAAAAAAAGAAGGAATAATTACAAAAACAATTCTTGAACTTCGACCAAATATGATCCATGAATTTTTAATTTATTTAATGCGGTTCCTGAATTTTGGATAAATATTCAATATAGTCCTCAGACTACATAAAAATATTAAATATTATCCTTCAATTAATTCCAGTTCAGAGACAAAATTTAGTATTTTCATATAATCCAGAGACTAAATCGAACATGTATAAAAAAATGCGATGACAATATCGATCAAATTAAAAATTTAGGGATCATATTCCACATTGAGCTAAAATTCAGGGACCATACGGAACAAATTAAAAGTTTGCGAGCCGTATTATACATTTTACCAAAGTTTGGAGAACATTTATATCATTTTTTCAAAAAAAAAAGGAGGGAAAATAAGGTTAATTATCTATAAAAATGAAAACCCAACTAATTGAAACGAAAAAATCTATGATATTTGCAGTTGCGGAGGTGTGCGGGGTGCAGTAATGGCGAACCTCATCTCACTAATGACTTTTAAAGTTAATTGGCCGCTTTTGGAAGGTATCGTTGTTGGGAATCATCACGATCTGTCGTGGGTGTCGTTTTCTTCTTTCTATTTTCTGGGCGGCTTTTAAGAGGAGTTGGTTGGAGTAGCTGGGAGATGGCAAAAGCTGTTGGGCGGACCATAGGGAAGAATCAAAAGGAGGCAGAGGGGAGGGGCGGGGAGGTGGGGAGACTTCACCGTATCTTGCGAGAGTTAAGAAAGGAAGGCCTAAGGGAAGATGAGGTCTGGTTTGAATTCCCATGTGCCCGTCCTCCTACATTTTGACGTGAAGGAAGGAGGAGGGTGCGTGATTTCTTGCCGTTCCCTAGAACGTGATGAACACGTTAACATTCCGAAAGATTGGTCAGCTACAAAGATCTAACCTTATCTGGTGTCCAAAGGTAAAAGGGTGGCCCCCGGCGAGGTCCGGGTGAGGGCCTCGATCGTCGCCTGTGAAGCCCTTGCCTGCGGCCCGTGAGTGCCTCGCGACCCTTGCCCCAGTGGCCGGCGACCCTTGTCGGGCTTGGAAGAAGAAAAAGAAAAAGAGAAAGAAAAAAGACGAATAAATTAATTAAAAATACGAAAATAACTTAAAATATTATTAAAAATTTATTTTCGTTAGCGCTAGTTATGCCACATAGGACGGTCACAGCCGGAGTCCACGTTAACAATTTCCGGTTAAAATTGGCTAGGTGGACTCAATTGACAAAATGTGAAAATTTTTAAAACTCGATTGAATGTATATGACTGAATTGAAAAAAAGTACAATAAATTTTAGACTTTTTGGATAATTTTCCCTTATTAGAATGGTGAATGATTGTTAAGGATGTTATTTCTTCTCCGAATGATGTCACGATAGGCTCTATATAAGGTAATGCCTAGAGATTTGGGCACGGATGCGAATTGCGCAAATAAGACTGGTAGAAGGGTCTTTTTTCTTCCGTTGGTGAATCGATTTCACCGGTTTAACATATTCAACTCGGTTAGCCATCTACATGTACGCAATTTATTGCGGGCATCGAATAAGCGGATAGCATTTTTCCCGAAATAAACCGGACCCACGGGGTCGAAAGCTTATCTAGTAGGATACGGTTAAGACCAGAGTAGGGTTTTACTTTCGAGTTTTTGGCATCATGATGTGCACGCTTATTAGTAGGCCACTTTCCATTCGCTCATTTAATGGAAGAGGTCGGAAATAGCTACGGAAATGGACGTTGGGGCACTTGTTAGGTGGGGGCGAAACGCCTACCGCTTTCAAAGTCTCACCAACATTTACACGCTGTTGGCGGTCGTACTTGTGTTAGCTGTCCGACCGAATCCGGACATATCTCTTCAGCCCCGGGAATTTAAGCCTCCGAGTCAGCAGTATTCAAGGGAAAAGGACACGAGAAGCGTCATACCTCATGTAAAATGTAATTCAGCTGATATGCCTACCGCATGATCGAACATCGACCCGGGCTCGTCGCGCATGGCTTGAAGTGGAATGAATACAACCGCTTCACCGTGCGCGATAACCTTTGCAATTAAGAGGAAATGACCGAGGGCTGAAACAGACGCGAGATCATGACATTCGATGAATGGAATGGATCCCGAATCTTCTCGAACCATGAACGATTTTCGTAAGGACTTGTTTTTTGATACGGTAAGATCTGCAAGCCGAATGAATGAGAAGACGTCGTGCCGAAAGACAGATGGAAAAGTGTTTTGCATCGCATAGAGCTAATGTACATGTGCTGTCTTCTGTACAAGTGTAAAAATGATCACACAGATGCATGTCTGTCCTGCGTTCATTACAGGGACACAGTAAAGGCGCGTGTAAAACATCCTTCTAATACAAGCAAAACTAGAAAAGCCAAAAAAGAAAAAAAGAAAAAAAGTAGAAGGGGAAAGGATGAAATTGATAAACCTTTGCCAAAAAGTATGAGAGACGAATACACGAGCAGATATCAATTCTCAATGGTTCTGCAACCACTCCTGGATTGCAGAGCGGAGTGCGCGGTTAGGGACAAGATTTCTGTGTGCAAGCTGGAGGTTTGTCATCGGTGAAGCATCGTGGCCACTCTCGAGCCATCCTCGCAAGGCCTCTGCTTCGTAAGTGAATCCATCTGCCGCAACTTGTGGATCTTGCATGACTTCCTGCGAGATCAAACAATTGAGATGTGCTTAGAATTATCCCATAGTAAACCAGAAATTCAAATGGGATGTCTTCCTACAAATTGTGACCCGCACAAATGAGATGGTCCAACCATAATGGCAGATCGACAGTTACAGAATGGTTTGGCTATCCTCCAGTATCTACAGTGGAAAGTTCTACTGGGCCAAACAAGATGGAAGTCTTTTGCAATAAGAGGATGATAACACTTGTCCAAAGTATGAAGATGGCGGCATCGAAGAGAATCTAAATATGTCCCTCTAGCTTACCTGCAGAATTGGACAAATGAAATAAGGAGGAGGTTGGCACCGTTCTTCAGAACCCATCCTAAATGACGAGGAGCCTCCACAGGAAGCTCTCATTGGTTCAAGTACTCTACACACATCCGATTCAAGGTCTGGCCTATTCCTTCTGGTTATCTCACAACACCTCAGAGCCAAATGGGCCAACTGCTCAGCTTGCACATAGGGCCAATCTCCAGCCAAAGGATCCAAGAGGGATTTCAAATTTCCCGTACTAAGTGCATACTGCACGTCCTTTGATATTCCCAAAGCAGGTCGCCCTGTCAACAACCGCAGCAGTATAATCCCAAAAGAATAAACATCGGACTTGGTAGTGAGCTCTCCTGTAGAGAGGAACTCCGGGTCCATATATGCAAAAGTTCCCTTTGGATCAGTCCTATACAAAAGAGTGTTGCTGTAACTGGAATGTTCATCACGAAATAACAGGCGGCAGATGCCAAAATCACTGAGTTTGCTCTCGAGGTGGGCATCTAGAAGGATATTAGCCGGCTTTACATCTCCATGCACAATGTTGTGAGGTTTGCTAGAATGAAGAAAGATGAGGACCGAGCAGAGCTCAGTGGCAATTCGTATCCTAGTTTGCCATGATAACGGTGTCGTGTTGTCACGGCAGCTGAGTCGATCTTCAAGGCTTCCGTTTGGTAGATATTCGTAGACAAGGGTCCAAGCCTCTGGACAAGCTCCGATGAGTGTGACTAGATTCGGATGCCTCACCTTGCTCAAGACGTCCACCTGAGGTCAAATCCGCACTAAATTATAATGCTGAACTCCTGAGCAGAAGCTACTTTTTGGACTATGAATTCTTAGCACAAAAAACATCCACTAACAAAAGCAGGAAAAAATTAGCTCAAGGCCATAGTAAAAAAGTCACTTGCAGTAAGCCACGCATTCAGAGCTAAGAAGAGTGATATAACAAAATAAGATCTCTTGTTAAGTGCTATTGAAGGATGTACTAAACGTAATTCCTCACGAATTTTACCAGCAGCAGTGGATTCTACTATGCAAGGTATTTCATTGTACTTCTAACAAGATGTGAACGTTATTGAAAAATCAAAACAACATGAAACCATTTAGTATTTCCAAATATAAGATGGCCAGTGGCAGCAGAGAGAGTCGAATTACAAGTTCTTTGAACTTCGGGATCGGCAAAAATTTTTAAGATTCAATAACTCGGACATGCATCCCAACATCCCTGAAGGGCGAGATTTTCAAAATGAGTAGTTTTTAGCTGCAGCAGTCAAGAAGCCCAATAGATGTAGGTGTTGTTAAAAAATTCGAAATGACACGAAACCGTTATAAACTGCCAGAGGCAGCAGAGGGAGTCAAAGTTACAAATAGCGCATACTCCAGCAGATGCAATGATGACAAATCCATGCAGAGGGATGAAAAGAAAATATTTTTAGTATTCAAGTAGCTGGATATCCATCCCGAAATCATCGCAGGCGAAATAATTTAAACCAATAATCTTCAGTGGCAACCTTAAGCAGACAAGAGGCCCAATAGATGTATGTTAGATAATAGATGCCTAGCATTTTCAAGAAATTATTGATACTTGACCCTACCTCTTGCTGAAATTCTTGAGGACCTTGCAAGCTATGAGAATGCAGCATTTTGATAGCCACCGGTGTGTGACGAAGGGAACCTTTATATATGCTCCCATAGCCGCCTTCTCCAATTTTTAATGATGGATGAAACTTTCGAGTTGCTTCCTCAATTTCTGAAAAAGAAAACTCAGAGAAGTACTGAGGAAAGGTCCCACTTGAGGTATCACCTTGTCTTCTCCTCAACTCCTCAGCTTCTCTGAGTGCATTGTCACGCTCAATCTGCAACTCACTCCGTTCTTGATGATAACTCTGCAAAAGTTCAACAGCAGAAATGATCTTCTGCTCTAGCTCCTTTACAATTTGATCTGTTTCTGCAATTTGGCTCTCTAATGATGACTTCTGATCCATAGCAATACGAAGTTCTTCTAAGACTTCATCTTGCTGATTCTTCATCTTGCCGAGTTCTTCTTCCTCTTTTGCGAGGGCTTCCTCGATTTCTCTCCTTAGCTTATGCTCCTCGGTATACAAGCTTTCCAAAGCTTTCACCTGAATTAATTTAAAAAGGGATTACTACTAAGGAAAAGTCATCCGTTTGTTTCTTGTTTGCACTTCTATGTAAATTGAGCCACGAATGCTATTCAGCTGTTACAAGATGCAACTATGATCATTAAGTTATCAACCAAGCGTTTTACACACCAAGATCACAATATAACTCGGGAAGAAACAAGAGCATTTTTGGCAAAAATGTCTCGCGAATAGTACAACTGTAGTGATGCGACTTAAATTCTATTAGCAATGAACACAAAAGTAATAGTATATCTAAATGTCAATTAAATAAGCTAATATATTCAAATTATGAAATGCGTAAAGAAATCAACTATTATTTACACACATACAAGCACACATAGAAGCCCACTACTTTAGATATGATTGACAAAAAATAAACTGAATCAGCAAACACACGCACTAGTCAATGACATATTTATCAAAAAACTAAGTCCATTCCTTCAACACACATACAGCACACTATTTTACACTTCTATCAAAACTTTACCCTTCTCATGCCCTCAATGACATCCTTCTCAGCTTTTGCACGCCTCACTGCCTCTTGAAGCGTGTCTATCTTTGCATTCTCGACCTCTGTCAGGGCTTGCTCAAGTTGATCGCATAGATTGTCATTCATATTCACATCCTGTCACATTTTATCATACCTCTCAAATATTAGCGGCTATCAATTGATTTGCAAAGGTAAAAGCCATAGCTCCTAGCAGGCATTTTTCCAAAAGAAGAAAGATGGCTCTTTGCACATACCAGCACACTGGAAGGAGCTGAGTCCTCATCATGACAGTTTGACTGAATTATCTCTACCCTCCTCTCGCTCATTTCTGGCCCCACCGGTGGAGAGGATACCATCTCAGTCGCACCAACAGATGAGAACGATGAACCAACTGAACTCTGAGAATGACTCCTCCTTGATAACCTTTCAATTTCATGGTAACTCCCTTCTCTTTCCAATGTGCTTTGTGCAGCTGATGGTTCTGGTGGGCTCTCCGTGGAAGAAGAAACAATCGGCCTCCCTCCACGCTTCTCGCTATTTGAAGAGAATACTCTGCTAAACATATCTTGCACTGGATTTGTCAGTTTTGGTGTATCATTCCTACGCGGCGTCCCAGGCGATGACCTCGAGAGAGTTGACAGTCCAGAATCAGGAGTAGAGGTAATCGGAACCGGTGAAGAGGAACCTATTGTATCAGCTTGATCTGTACTAGCCTCCCTATTTGCACGAGGTGTTAAGAATATTATCAGCGGAGAGGCTTTTCTTTGCCATCCCCATGATTCATAACCAACAAAAGAGGAAATAGCTGGTAAATAGACTTATCATTTCCTTATTAACCAGTAGCAGAAAATTTATTATCCATGATCATAATGTTCGTATGTTTTTTCTTTTCTCATGTAAGATGTCAGTATGGCTGTTAAGAACCTCTTTCTTTGCTGGTTCATATATTGCCATTACGCACATGATTTGTATCAAGACAGAAAGGCAATGAGGATTAGAGAATGACCTTGTATGAATGAGGTGGCCACTGCATATGAACCAAATGTGACAGGAAAGAGGTGCTTCTTCTCGGACAGAAATGGCTTTTTTGGACTTGAGCACCATCATTTTCCTGAAATTACAAACCAATTATCATAAGTAATTTCGACATAAATGCAATACAGATAATAAAAAGGACTACCAAAGAATGTTGCGAATTAATGCTCATGCATGGCTAAGTGCTTATGCATAATTAATCTACTCCGATCACTACACCATCATAAAATGATTTGAATGATGACTGAACATCTGGGCTGATTTTCATGACAAGCTGTTGGTGTTGACCAAATTATTGGCATGAGCAACAAGGTTCCTTCTGAAAACTTGCTTCAGTTAGTTTTGCGAAATCCGTGAATAGAACCTAAATCACGAGGCTAGATGGTGCTTATGGTTCTGATCATGTGAGATTTTATCTCAAACCGGTAGATAGTTATTTGACATGGACCTATCATCCACTAAATCGATAAACTTAAGAAGTTTCCTTCTACCATATCAAGTAAACTAATACTGTTCGTTTATGTGATGCAAAAACGACTTGTATCGTCATTCATTAACGTAATGAACTTGAGTAAAATCTCACAGGGAGGAAAAGTTTCCGCACCATCTAACTATAACAGTTCAAGGATAAATAAGATACACAGCATCTCACATTATTATCATTACGAGTAACTGCATGCCACAACATCCTTTTCCAACTTGTTTGGCCAAAAAATTAAATATTTTTCCAAAATGGGCAAATCACAGGTAAAGAGCAATCACACTAAAGACAGAAAAAAAACGGCACAGTGTTGATAAATACATTAAGGAGGAGGGATCTAATCTGATTCGTTCCTGTTGATTCTCATTATGGCAAGAAAGAAAAGAAGGAATAAAGAGGAAAAAAATTTCTCTAGATTTGTACTTGGAATAGCGCCTGTCTGCTGCTGCTCCCATAACAAGTTTTCTGATACCATGCTCCTGGATAAGTTCCAAAATCCCCTTCTCAATAGAGCCTGCTTCTGTAAACTGTTTCTCTGCTCGTACCTACCAATAAATTTGCTTCAGAATCGTCATGTCTTATACTTGGCAAGAAGACTATTACCAGAGCGATTAATCTGAATTCAATATTCTAGAAAGAAAGCAAATCAGTGCAAAAGAAGAAGAATACCCCCATTTGGCTACAAATCCGCAGGTACTCATCCAAAAGTATATGCGTGTTTCGCCTCTCAGTTTCCCTGTGTGCTCTCACCATCTGCTCTGTTGCTGAGCTCACAGGAATCTCAGCACCAAGTCCCTCTGCAAACCAGAGTGGAAAATTAGTTTTAAGAGATAAGAGCTACAAGAGTTACCGTTCAGCAAAAGAAAGCTAGTAAAAAATACCAATAATTTCTACTTATCTTCATCCTTAAACCAACCATTGATCGGCCCAAAAAAAGTAGGAAGAAGAACCAAAATAACAAGAAAAACTTGGACTTCATGTTCTTGCAAAGCCAAGTACTGCCAAGTACTACCAAGTCTCAATACAGCTCATCATGAATCATTTCGCGACAAATATAGAATTTATATGACTAAGATTTGCACAGATGACAAGACTAGTATTGTTGCTTTAAATGGCAGGTTTTGACCAAATAATTTCACAATTTTACCACCAAATCATTAACTCATCCAACGACAAATAATAACAGAAGTTACCAACACGGTCAATCAATCTTCTCCCAGATATCACAAGCCATCTGATATAAAGAGCAACCAAGTAAATCAAGGTTTAAGAAAGAGAGAACATGATACACAACTTTACAGTATCTAGCTAATAGAAACAAATTGTGCAGATAATCATTTGCAGCTTGAATTCGACTTACCCATTCGGATCTTCTGCGCAGGAACCAAAACATAAATAACACAAATCTTCTTGCCACCAGAGTTCTGCACAGCCCAAATAAGCGTCAATTTGCTCTCTTTCACATTACTCCCGACCGCCACGTAAATCTTCTCCTCGGCCGCCGGCGTCACCGGTTCAGCCACAATTTCCCCTCTGCTCGCCATAATCGCCGGAACTCCGATTTCATGAATCCGAATCCGATCCACGCTTGGCGTTATCACAGGCGCACGACTCACCACGGCCATGGGAACAGCACGAGCGCAAGCTCAACAGCTCTAACCATCAAAATTCGACACCCATCAATCCCAAATTACTCCGCGCCACAAACTTCAGCAACTCAGCGTCGACTCAAACATCAGCAGGGGAAAAAGCACACACCCTCTTTCTCTCCCTTCCTCCCTCCATCCCTCCCCTCTTGCCCAGAAGCTCCGCCACCGAAAAATTCACGCGAGGGTCGATTCAAGCGCAAGCCCACCGATCAACATCCTCACCCACGAACGACCCACCTCCCAAAACTCAATCTTTCTCGCTCTAGGCCGACCGAATTTGCCGTCCCAGCTCACTACAATCTTTCTTTTTTCACTCTTTTTGGGAAACCCCCCCAATGGTTCAATGGGAGACGATTTAGAGAGAAGACAAGGGTGTCGGATAGCGAACCATCGAAGTTTCCAACGTTGAACGAACGAACGAACCAACCACCCAAATAACCAAACACTGATGGTTAAGCAAAGCAGAAATTACGGTCGGGGGTACGAATGAATACTATGATAGGGGCTGTAAAAGAGATGTCTTGTCCTAAAGCTCTTGATCGCCTCCGCCATAGAAAAATCGAAACCAACGAGAGAAACTCCCCATCAATCCATCATCGCTGCATAAAATAATGACGTTGAGTAACGAATTCATTTATAAACAGCTCAGAAATTTGCATAAAACTACTCCCGGGTGGGCTCTACTCTCTCTCTCTCTCTCTCTCTCTCACAAAAGGTCCACTTTTTCCCACTCCCCAGGCCGGTGTTCTTGAAACCGGATCGAACCGATCCGCGCGGTCCAGCTCGGCCCGGTTCGATCCTACTGTTCAAAAATCGGCCCAACCTTGCTTGGGAGAAAAAAAAGATATTTTTCAGCTGCTGCAGCGTTCCCACAAACACGCCGTCTACAACTATTTTTAGAAAATTGCCTCGCAAGTTTCGGAGCGATGCAACGTCAGTCTGAACCTGTTTAAGTTACTTTCCGCTGCTATCTATGACTTCTCCAGAATTTGAAACGAAATTTTTTAAATTCAGAAGACTATGCACATATCAATAATTCTTATATTTTAAGAGATTTCAAGTATTTCGTATTAAATAAAAATAAAGATGTGAGTTTCGCGGAACTTATTAAGAGTTTGTTTTGCGTGTTAGAATAATTAAATGTTTGACCATGCCTTTATCTCACGAAATCTCACATGGTATCAAAATACGAGGTCATGAGTTCAAATCTTTTTAGGCACAATTTACCTCTTTAATTAAATATATTCACGTAACAAAAATATAGGACTAAGCGTGAGGGGGAGTGTTAGAATATTTATAAAATAAATCGCATCTTCATCTACCGGTTTTAACTTTTAAAATGATTAATAGTAATCCTATAAAATCTCACGTCAGAGCCGCTGGAATTTTTTTTTTCTCGAGGGGATTCTATTCATTAAGATCTAGGAACGGAAAAGCAATAATCACTTCAGATACGCCTTCTTTGTACGAGCAAAATGCTCGTATTGAGAGCCCACCAATCAGAGGTCTTCCCCGAATCGGACAGAAAAGTTAGGTCCGCACGAAATACCATCGTAAGCGACATACGCACGTCGCTATAAGGGACCCCCCTCGGCCACATCAATCATCGCTAAAGAGTAGCAACAGCCAAAGAAGAAGCAGTGCATTGATTGTTGAAAATTCCACATACGTAAGCGGCTTTTTCTCCTCCATTTTCACAAAAGATTCCTTCTCGAAGACGGATGGGTGAAGGTATCGGCGGGCTCGAGTCAGCTTTCGCACATCTTGATTGTTCCAACTCCCGGGTGATCTGAAAGCCGCCCTCCCGCACGTTGGTTTATTGCACTTGGCATTTCACCCCTAAAATACTTTCAACAAGATTTGAATCGAGGTGAGTCTGGTACGCTGAAAAACTTTATGATAAATGAAAATATTTTTCATGAAAATTATTTTCAAGAAAAGTAGTTTAGGGAAAATGAATTTCTTCTTGTCAGAAGGGAAAGTCATTTTTCCCTCGATCTACGCTTGTTGCTATCAATCCATGAAAAAAGATTTCCATAGATCGATTAGTTTTCCGTCATTCAAATACCGAAAAGTCGGAAAACAAATTTCTAGAAACAATTTTCCATCAAATAAGCGGACCCCAAAATCCAGAGAAAAGGAACAAACTTTCTCGACATCTAAGGCTATTAACTCCGTGACTCCGTTTCCGTTTCCACGCCGAGCAAATTAAGGTGAACTGGCGCCTCCGCGGTCCCGCACGCAATGTCGTGTCTGGCAAGGTTGAACCGGCTCGTTAACTCCATAGGCTTCACGGTCAAAACGTCGATGCAGCTTTCTCTCTCGTCCCGTCCGAGCTTCAGTTTTCTTCTTTCAATCGACGAGGGCTTCCGGTCCAAGCAATCTCGGATTGTCTCGAGGCAAAGGAGCGCGTGTTTGACTGATAGTCAGTGTAATTCCATTGCTTGTTCCGGATCGTGACATATGAGACCACGGGCGTGATTAGATTAGATTAAGCTGAAGATTGACACATCACTTAAGAATTCGATTTTGAGATTAGTACACTAATCGCCGATCATGTATTTACTTTACATCTCGTGGTTTGCGGAGCGTTCACTACCTATGACCGTTGCATCATAAATGATCAATTTACATTTGTCATGAATTTCATCGCTTGGTGAAATGATGCTATTTGTGCTTACGGCGTGAATTTCAAATCTTTCGACATTAATTTTTTTTTAGGAGAGGGGGGGTAAAATACGGGAGAGAGTGGTCCATTAGATACGGGCGGTAATTTACTAATGTTATCGTTCTTTACTTTTGTGGCCGAAAGTTTAACTTTTTTTATTCCATTTATTTTGTGAAAAATGAATGATTTAAAAAGTATTTTTTTTAAACCGATCGCTTATATCACTTGAAATAATTAACTAATAAAAAATATTTCAATCATGAACAATAATTTATGCCCAAATATTTTCATGGATGGTGAATTTTTTTTCGTTCGTTCATTATTATAGGTAATACAAGCGATCATTTTCAGTAGGAAAATATATTCTAAATTATTCATTTTTCGCGAAATAAACGCACCCTAAATATTGCTATAATGGTGAATTCATATTACAATATTTTTCGAAATCTTATCGCTTCTCTTTGTCCTTCACCAAGTCTGAAGAAACATGAAGCTGTCGTTTGTGCCATTGGATGCTAAGTAATTTGATATATTTTAGTAGGACTTGATTAGGTCTTGGGAATGCCTGTTTTGACTTATTTTATTTGATATAACTATGAAATATATAAGATATAAAATCTTGTTTGGCAAGTAATCTGCCAATTAAGAGAGAGTCAAAGGATTCCTTTCCGAGTCATTTTAATATTATGGGTTTTGATCAGCTCGACCAGTAGGGTTCCTTTCTATATTTCATCAGCCTAGTTGTATTAAGATAATTTATCCTTATCCGTTATTTAAGTTTTGAAGACTTCGAAAATTCAATATTTTTGTCCGCTCTTATCGCTTTTTATACAATTGTCGACCCTTTGGAAAAGACTAGGGATAAGGCGTGTTTTAATATTCAAATACTGTAACCCTCCCTTGCGGTCGTATTGGTTGAACTTCGGCCAAAGCGTGGAAATGGGTAATTGGGAAGGCAAATACGGGCCTAAAAGGATTTTTGATATCATACCTCTTGCTTTGTTGCCATATGAGATTAGAGGGAGATCACTTGTACGTAAAGAGTATATGAGATATTTTCAATACTGTATTTCAACCACATCTACTGTATATGTGTTTTCAGAAGTTGTGTATTTTTTTTGTTTATACTTGTTAGCTTTCGAACGATTAACTTCTTCTAAATAACATCAAACCCCTCGAACACGCATATTTAATTTGAAAAAAAGAAAAAAAAAAGACTTAGAGAGCAATGACAAGAACTAGCATTAGCATATTTACATGCCAAATGAATCCAAGGGACAACTAAGGGATGAAACTTACTAGATTGATAAAACAAAAAAATAAGAAGAAGAAATAATGGGAAAAAACTACGAAGCTATCTTGATTTTTGTAAGGAAGGTGAAGTAGGACCTATCTTGCGAGTCCTCTATAACGTCATTGGACTTGGAATAGTCAGAGGATGACTCGGATATTTTTTTTTTCCTAAAATTTTGCGAAAATAGCAAAGCCGACCGAAGACATTTCTCCGTGCTTTAAATTCGAAAAAAAAATGTTGCAGCGATCGGAATTTCCCGGGCGAGGCTCGTGTGGTGTGATTCGCTGGCTATTTTAATTAAATTAAAATTTTTCCTAGGAAACAGTCCGATTGGCCGGGTCAAACAAGCGCGCACGGGATGTCGGTAAGTGGGGCCCAGCCCAAGAGGGAATATTCCTAAGACCCTCTGCGCGTCGACCGTCGCACGTTGCTTTAAACACGTGCCGGGCCTTCCCCCGACAAAAGGGGAAGCCCCCGAACGAGAATCTTCCAGATCTAATCTCCGTGTACTTTACCGCGAATGCCCTCCGCGTGGCACCGGTTTCACCGGCGGCGACTCTGGATTTTTTTCTCGGTCGAACGGCGAGGCACTGTCCCGAGGAGACTAGGTCTAGCCGGAGAACAGTTCTTTCTTTGTCACCTCGCGCCAAAACAGAAGGACGATGATAATAATAATAATATTGAGCAGAAAATTTTGGAACAGAATTTCTATTGATGCCAAATAAACGCGTCACGGGATCGGAGCGCTTGTTTTGTTTTTTCTATTGGTAAAAGCGTGGAACCGAGTCTACCGGATCTAGCGATTTCCCTGGATACGAATTGTTTTATTTGAGCCATAATCACCTATGGTCCGCTCGAGATTTTGTGGGATTATTATCAACTGTTATACGAAGGTGTTGTTTAATATTTAATTACTCTAATACTCTTTCTCACGCTCTGAGCGTGGACATATTAATTTGAAAGACAAATGGGGTCCGGAACGATGATATATCGTTATTAAGTAACATGGCACAAGCCGCTCGGGATTGAAGTGTTACTTTATTTTTAAGAAAATGCAGCAACCCCACACCTCGAAAAACGGTTAGTACGCAAGCCATGATAACAATTGGTGCACCAAAAATTGAAAATTTTATTTCGTCGAGCATAACTTAAAAACACTCTATCCAACTTTTTGCTAAAGATGTCCCCAACTGACGATGATCAAGGAAAAGATCATGGACAAACAAATGACTTAGATATAAAATAACCATCTATTATTTTGGCGAGTAGATTTTGAGGAGAAAGTACACCGTATATTTAGATCGCTTCAAATGCTAAGAATTGAGATAACATTCGAAATTGAGTGCAAAACGGTTGCATACTTAAAAGCCGATCGAGTGATAAAACGATTACACTTTTACTTTTGAAAGGACACGAAATCTTACCGACACCGATGACATACATGTGGTATCAGTCTATAGTTAAAATGCAGTTTTCTTGGCTTATTTTTTGGGGTTGGAGGCCGTAGTCTGAGATTCCTTCGTACCAATCAAAGGACCACACGAATTCGACAGCTCCGTTCATTCATTACTCCCGAAAGCTGTTGGCATGCCGCATCGAATTTTCATAAAAAAAAAAGGGGCATGTCCTAAGAGGATTTATTTGGAGTAAACTATTTTTTTCTTCTTGATTTTAGTAAAGAAAAAAAGTACACTCTTTATTTTTTCCTTTCTTGTGGTAGATTTTATATAAATAAGTATCGTATTCTATTCTGGCTTGCATTATTTCTTTTTCTAAAACGTAATGTCGATGACATGTTTCGCGGGTTTGAATAGACGAGAAAAAACAAATATTATTCTACCACATTCTTCACTCAAATCAATCTCGAAGCCAATTTTTCTAGGCTGAAAAAGAGAGGGAATATTATTCCATGCGGTTAAGTCACTCGCCGTAGGCACAAACGTTCCTATCTGGCTATTCACGTCGACTTTTTATATAATCTATACCATGGCAAAATGAATCTCGATCGTTTTTGTTCTTCTCCCATATAATCTTCGTTAATTTATATTTTGCAAATATCGAGTCAATGGACGAATGCGTAACGTCGTGATATTATTTTATTCTCACCTTTTCCAATATTAAAATTTGGATATTTTTCTTATCCTACGATAATCTTCCTAAAAAAAGATTTCAAATCTCGGAACATTTTGCTCTTTCCGTAATATTTTTTACCATTCCTTAGCATTATATATTTTTAATAGTAATAATTTCTTTCCTTTTATTGACGATTCATATATTACATAATAAAGTGATTAACTTAATCTTTGAAATCTCAATTTTGCCTACAGGTGACGCAAGTGTGAAATAAATAAGAAAAAGGAAAGAAACGGTAACGAGGATCACATGATAGCTTTAGAATGGGAAAGTGATGAAGTGATTTTGGGCTACATATGTTGGACCTTAGGATTGACTTCGACTGCTCATGCGTTATTACCATAACAGCTCCTTTTTTTTAGCAAATAAAAAAAACAGCTCGTGTTTTTTATTCTCTCTGGTCAATGTTTTTTTTTTTAAATTGTAATGGTCCAGCGATATCCATGTTAGAATGTATCAAATTAATTAGATTTTTTCAATACCCTCATAAAGAAATATGTTATTATTCCAAACAAAAGGAAGAAGAAGTGGAGAGGATAGGCGCCCAATTACTTGGGAACAAGATATAATTCGTACATGTCTATTAATTATATGTCTACTTATGTCAAGCTTATATGATGTTTGTGATTTCATGCCAATAGGGTTTTAATCACTACACGTTTTTGCATGATTTGATCACTTGGAATTCATTAGGTTATGCAAGCAATGAAACTTGAGTAAAATGAAACACCTCTCTCACAACCTGCAATCAAAAGATAATTATGACACCCATAAATATGGGGTGACAAATTCTAATACGGAGTTAACGGATTTAGTTTGGTGAGCCTGCACCACAGCCCCACCAAAATGTTTACTGCCGTGAAGTCCCTTCACACGAGACATGCCACAGGTAGGCAATAAAGTGCAAGCCATTCGGGATTGAAGTGATGTTGTATTTTAAGAAAATGTGTTGAACATCAAACAAACAAATGATTTCACATTAGGAGAAAAGGATAGGTAGAAAATATCCCATCCTTTTCAAATAAAGTTGACGAGTTCGGGCATTTATTGGAATACCACATTTCAAAACAGCTAGCATACATATTGTGATAGTACTCGGTGCATTAAAAATTGAAAAGTTCCTCTGTTTTAAACATAAGATGAAAAACACACAATGCAAGTTTTTTGCGAGAGCATTTAAAATAAAATTGCCATGATCGCACAAAGACAATCAATCGACTTAGATGTTTGGTAATTCTTGAATATTTCAATGAATGGATTTCGAGGAGAAAACAATATAAAAAACGATATAAATATATGGTACGCACAGAATTCCAACAAAAAAAAATGCTAAGAATTGAGGTGAAATGGCTAAATACTTATATAGTCAATATTGATGCAAAAAAGACTTGATCGAGTCGTAAAATGTTTATTATTCTTACATCTAAAAGTACGTGAGACCTCAAATGTCATGTCAGTAATCTCTCGTAGATCCCCCTAATCTGTGCAGTTGATGGCTAGTCATTGATCTAACAAAAAATTTACCAATAACAACGATTATATAAACTTAAAAATTTAAAATATGCGGCTGATGGGAAATATCAAGTCAAACAAAAGCCGACCAGATTGGACGTCCTATCAAACTAATTGCTAATTAAGACACGCTTTTCTGTTCCCCTCCTTTGGGATTAGAGGCTGTAATCTCAGATTCCTATGTCTAAGCCATGGGAGCATGACTTTGACAGCTTCAATCATCATTTCCAAGAACTGTCGGCAAAGTCGCGTCGAATTCTGATAGAAACGCGGCTTGTCCCAAGAGGGGTTGTTTGGTTTGATGTGAGGAAACCTTATTGGGTTGTACTTCAATTGCGGGACAATGGTATGGTCAAAAAACATGGAAGGTATTTTCTCTTGAATCAAAGGAAGAAATTTTCTTTTTTCCCTTCTTGTGGTAGATTTTGTGTAAGCTAAATATCATATTCTATTCTGGCTTGCATTCTTCTGAAACGTAATGTCAATGGCATGTTTCGTGAGTTTGAATAGAAACAAGAGAAAAAACAAACATTGTTTGGTCACATTCTTCACTCAAATCAATCTCGAAGCTAAGTTTTCTCGACAGCAAAAAGATGCACCGACACGAGGGAATACCTATCTATGCAGTTGGTGCAAAAGTTTTTATCGATATATATTCCGACTAATTACGTCAACTTTTTATATAATCTGTACCATGTTAAAATGAGCCTCTTAATTTGATGGAATCTCGATTGTTTTTGCTCTTCTCCCATATAGTTTTCATTAATTTATTTTTTGCAAATATCGAGTCATTGGACAAATGTGTAAAGTCATGATCTTACTTTATTCCCACCTTTTCCAATATTAATATTTGGATATTTTCTTATCCTACAACAACTTTCCTAAAAAATATTTCAAATCTTGGAACATTTTGCTCTTTCCGTAGTATTTTTACCATTCCTTAATATTGTATATTTTTAATAATAATTTCTTTCCTTTTGTTAATAATTTATATATTTCGTAATGAAGTGATTAACTTAATCTTTGAAATCGCAATTTTGCCTACAGGCGACGCACGTGTGAAATAAATAAGAAAATGGAAAGAAATGGTAACGAGGATCACATGATAGCTTTAGAATGGGAAAGTGATGAAGTGATTTTTGGTTGCATATGGCGGACCTTCGACTGCTCATGCATTATATACCATAACAGCTCGTATTTTTTATTCTCACTTGTAATTTTTTTGAAATTGTAATGGACCAGCGATACCCAAATTAGAATGTACCAAATTACTTAGAGTTTTTCAATCCCGGCAAAGAGGAATATGTAATAATTCCAAACAAAAGGAAGAAAAAGTGGAGAGAATAGGCGCCAAACTACTTGGGAACTAGAGATAATTCGTACGCTTCTCCTAATTATATGTCAAGGTTATATGATGTTTGTGATTTCATGCCAATAGGGTTTTTATTACTATATGTTTTCGCATGATTTAATCACTCGAAATTCATTAGCTTATGCAAGCAATGAAGCTAGAGTAAAATGAAATCGCTTTCTTGCAACCTTCAATTTAGAAGATAATTATGACGCCCATAAGTAGGGGTGACAACTTCTAACACAAAGTTAACGGGTTTGGTTTGGTGAGCCTGCACCGCAGCCCCACCAAAATGTTTACCGCCATGAAGTCCCTTCACATGAGACATGGTGCAAGCCGTTCGGGATTGAAGTGTTGTTGTGTTTTAATAAAATGTATTGAAAATCAAACAAACAAACGAATTTCACGTCAAGAGGAAAAGATATGTAGAATGTATCCCATCTTTTTAGAATTACGTTGACGAGTTCAGGCATTTATTAAATGTATTAAGATACGGATTGGACGTCAATATCAAATTGACTGCTAATTAAGACGCGGTTTTCTATTCCCCTCCTCTGGAATTAGAGGCTGCAATCTCAGATTCCTTTGTATAGACCATGGGACCATGACTTTGACCGCTTCAATTCATTATTTCCAAAAACTGTCGGCAAAGTTGCATCGAATTCTCATAGAAACACAGCTTGTTCAAGGAGGGGTTGTTTGGTTTGATGTGAGGAAACCTTATTGGGTTGTACTTCAATTGCGGGACAAATATATGGTCAAAAAACATGGAATTTTATTTCTCTTAAGTCAAAGGAAGAAACTTGTGTTTTTCCCCTTCTTGTGGTAGATTTTGAGTAGCTAAATATCATATTCTATTCTGGCTTGCATTCTTCTAAAACGTAATGTCCATGACAAGTTTCAAGAGTTTGAATTGAAAAAAGAGGAAAAACAAACATTATTTGGCCACATTCTTTACTCAAATCAATCTCGAAGCTAAGTTCCTGCGTAGGAAAATACGCACTGACAAGAGAAAATATCTATCCACGCGGTTAAGTCAAACTATCACATAACTGTGTTTTGATTGTTATATTACATAACGCAAAGGAAGCATCTCAATTTTAAGGCATCTCAATTAATTTTGTTCTTCCTCCAAATATTCTTTGTTACTTATTTCGCAAATATTGAGTTCATGGACGAATGCATACATTCATACCGTTATTATATTTCTCACATTTTTCAATATTAAGAAGAATCATATTCTTTTTTTTTCCTGCACCAACTTTCCTAAACAGATTTCAATTATGGAAATACTTTTGTCTTTCCACAGAAATTTAGGATTAAAATAAGGAAAAATGAAAGAAATCAGTAACGAGGAACACACGATAGGTTCAGAAAGGGGAGCCGATGATTGACTTCGAGTGCTCATCCAAATTAGTATGTAATTATTCCAAATGAAAAGGAAGAAAAGGTGGAGAGAGTAGGCGCCCGACTACATGGGAACAAGAGATAATTTGTACACATCTCCTCAAGTATCAAACACGCCTAAAATGTTAAAGAATCATTTAAAAATGAAACACGCCTTTGAGGTTAAAATGTGAAGAATCACTTAAAGATTAAGAATCGCTTAAAATGACTTACACATATGATCTCCTCAAGTATTTCAAATGAATGGATTTTGAAAATGAAATCATACCATATATTTATATCACTTAAAATGTTAAGAATTGGCATATCATTCAAATTTAAGGTACAACGGCTAGATATTTATATTTTATAAAGCGTGAAATCTTTAACAACAGCTATGACATGTGTGGTAAAATTGAAGATTTTACGCTAATTTAGACGCGGGTTTCTCTTCTCCTCCTTTGTGGTTAGAGATTGTATTCTCAGATTCGTTTGGAGAAAGTTTGACAGCTTCCTTCGTTGTTTCTGAATTGAATTTTCATAGAAACACATAGGAACACAGCTTGTCCAAAAAGGGTTCATTTGGAGTGAACTCTTCCATTTTTCATTCATTTGATTTTAGTAAATTCCACGACTCATATCCTGTCGTTCCCATAATTTTGCCTGAGACATGCATTGAATGCTTACAAGTCTCAACGAATTTTTACGTACTCTCATAAGATTTGGTGCGATACATTTTGTCTAAATAACATGGAAGGTAATTTCTCTTAAATCAAAGGAAGAAACTTGTTTTTTCCCTTCTTGTGGTACATTTTGTTTATATAAATTTCATATTCTACCCTGGCTTGCATTTTAAAAAGAATATATATCAATGAGATGTTTCATGAGTCTGATAAATAAGAGAAAGAAAAACAGGCATTATTTGACCAAATTCTACACTCAAATCGATTTCGAACCTGAGTTCCCGGGTTAGAAAAAGTTGCACCGACGAGAGGGAATATCTATCCACACACGGTCAAGTCAAACTCCGAAGATGCCAACGTTCCTATTGTTCAACTTTGTGGTGTGATTCAGGTCTACTTTTTGACTTAATTATTTATTTCGTAAATATCGGGTCCATAGACGAATGTGTAAATTCACAATCTTATTTTATTTATCACCTTATTCAATATTAAAAAAAATTGATGTTTTTTTATCCTACAACAACCTTTCTGAAAAGAATTCAAATCTCGAAATATTTTGATATTTTTCTCTTTCCATATATATATATTTATACAATTCCTTTGTATTGCATATTTTTAAATGATCTCCTTTCACTTTCTATTAAGATATTTATAGCAGCACGCTCTTTCGTTAATGCAGTAAATATCAACATGCTCTGCGCTGTCAATTTTGACTTTGTGAATCAGCACTGAGAAAAAAATAACTTAAAATAAGAAAAAAAGGAAAGAATTAGTAACGAGGAACACAGGATAGCTTTCAGAAAAGGAAACAGATGAAGTGATTTTTTCGGTTGCATACGGCGGACCTTAGGATTGACTGACTTCGATTGCTCATTCAATTTGTCATCCCATCATAACAGCTTGTACTTTCTCCTCTTCTTCTTCTTCTTCTTTTTCTCTCTTTTCGTTTTTTGTTTTTTGAATTGCATTCGTCAAGGTCAAGTGATATCCGAATTCGTACGAACCAAATTCATGAGACTTTTTCGACTCGGCAAAGAGGAATATGTATTCATGCCAAACAAAAGGAAGAAAAAGTGGGCAGTAGCACCGAACTTCTTGGGAACAAGAGATAATTTGCACACTTCTCCTAATTTTACGTCTACCGTGATGTTAGCATTGTGATGTTTCACCCAAAAATAATGAAATGCCCTTAAAAAACATGGATGGAATGTTGTAACTCGACAAAGGTTGTGAATGGTCATTTGTTGATTATGGATAGACAAGTAAACAACAAAAATTTAAAAATAGAACTCTGGAACAGTCGTGGGCCAACGATGCAAAGTTCATGAAAGTAAAGATAAATAATAAATTTTGCAAGAACGTTGAGTTTTATGATTGATTATGGATCCTTTTACAATGAACACCCAGAAGTATTGACAATTCTCTATAGATGGTTACATATGATGCTAGTCTTGTAGAATGATTTATGTTAATTGGCATATTAGGCCCAATAAGAATATTCACATTGGGTGGTACCAATGGAGCCACTGTCTTACATTATCGACATTTGGCAGTTGACCGGTTTGTCCGCTTGTTGATTTGCCAAGTCATTGTTACCAATTTAATTACTTCGACCAACATTAGCCCGATTATCATCTTAATTAGAAAATTAAGGCCTTTTCGCAATTATTATAGGAGCTTGTCTACTATGACTAACATTATTAGCATCAATATATAGAGAGGGACTAGGAGCATATCTTGCTACTATTGGATTGACTTGGAATGGTGGTGGTGGATTGGGCAATTTTGGCCTTGATAGAGCATCATTAATGACAATTGGCTTGATCACATCCAACATGTGACTCACGATGTACTTTGCCATATCACTTTGTTGTTCTTCGAGCAATCTTCTCATGGTAGACACCATGTTGGAATATGGAGCAACATCCCTTAACTGCTCTTTAATAAGATGCCTCGAAAGATTGCCCCCATCATGTTGATTTTTTTCTACTACCCTTCCGGTGGCAGAGGATTTTGAATGTGTAGCAACATCGTTTCCAGTTTGTGATACTGGATTGCTGTTATTAGTAATATTGTCGGATTCTTGTTGATTTCTGATTCTTGCCATCGTAGTCTCCTTAAATCAACAAAATGTGTCCCACTGGCCGCGCCACAAAGATGTTTTACAAAAAAATAATGAAATATCCTTAAAAGATGTGGACGGATCAATGTGAATGGACAAAAGTTGTGAAGGGTCTTTTGTTGATTTTGGATAGGAAGTAAATGATAAGGAATTCAAAAGTACGACACCAAGAACAATCAATGCTAGTGATGAAGGTAAGAGATAAATTTACGAGAACATAAAGTTCTTGATTGATTATAGGTCCTTTTACCATGAACACACTTAAGATATTTATAACCCTCTACATATGGTTGCATATGATGGTTACATACAATGGTTACTGAATTTGAATCTAGAAATAACTTCTTAATCCTACCGGTGGTTATAAGAGGTCACACGATTTCCAAATATCTAGCAACACTTGTCTATAAGAAGTTATAAAAATTGACAAAAGTACCCATTCAATCCTGAGTCTATTGTATGGATGCCAATTTAGTTTAAATTTTTTAATTTTACCAATTTAATCCTAAATCTTTATGTAAAATTTCAATGTAGTTCTTTCGGTTACTTTTCGTCGAAAATTGCTGACGCGATAGTTTAGTTATCGCTAGCCGTCTTATGTGGCACGTCGCCACGTTACAATTTTGTCGCGAAAATTGGCCGGAAGGACTACATTGGACTTTGACGCAAATATTTAGGACTAAATTAGCAAAATTGAAAAGTCTAGGATTAAATTGGAACTTGCACAATTGATTTAGGAGCGGTTGGACAATTTTCCCTATAAAGATCCTAAAGACATAACTACCTAGCAGTTATGTTCTTATGTTGATTCATCATCAGTGCGTTCAAGTCCCAACGCTTAATAAGATCTGCAATTGCCTCGTCAACTTGTGAAGGCTTTCATGGATAACTTTTACTTTATTGATGACTTCATTGGTGGGTTGTTAATTCTTTAAGTTGTCAACTATTATGATCAAACTGTTGTTATCAACTGAGTTTGCCATCTGTCGATAATAATTAAATGTTGGTCATTTTTTGGTATCAACACATGCCAATGGCATTTTATCAATGCTTATTTTCACATGATTTTAAACACTTGAAATTCATTAGCTTTTGTAAGCAATGGAAATAGTGTAAAATGAAGCACCTCTCTATCAACCTTCAATCAGAAGATTATCATGACACCTCTGAGTAAAGTTAAAGAATGACCGTGATCGGGTCAATTTTAGGTGAATCACGAGACACGAATAAAGATAGCGTCGTGTTTGTGTCCAGCCCGCCATACATAATATTAACCCGTATAAATTAAAGGGTTAATGCTGGGACGCTCTGTGTGATCCGATTAGACACAATTAGCTAAAGAGTATTCTTTCCATACGGTCACATTTTTTTAATTGGATTTGATGATATTTTCTTGACATATTATAAAAATTTGTAAATAAATTTTATGAAAAATTGAGGATATTTGTGTCAAGTTCTCATTGGTGGGTCGATTTCATGTAATAGCGGTTTATGAAGTTGTGTTGACTCGTCAACGTGCTATTTAATCATGTTATATTGGCCATGTTGTGTCAATTTATTAATTTTTGGGACATGTTCATATTGACCTACTTGACAAGAACAAACCCTGAAAACAAATGGATTGACACAACTAATTAATTGTGCTGTGTTCAAACATTATTTTATAGGTTACCCTTATATCAACACAACACCACATGACACATATACGATCCGTGAACATTAGTTGCGACCCTTGCTTTAAAGGGCTCAATAATCATGTTTCTCACCATCCTTTGCACGAAAAATCATCCGACATGGTACGAGATCAATCAGTGTCGTGTTGGAAAAAAAATCCTCTATGGACGATGATCCTGTTAATAACGATTTTAGTGAAAATAAGAATGAATAGATTTGACCTAATTAAGACGAAGGCGTCACCGGTCATCAGTGATGGATGATGCAAGCATACCCTATCCTTTCTTTTTTCTTTTTTTTAATCTCATGGTTCATACCATAAGTTTTGATGTATGATATGAGATCGACGCAATTTGATTTCGCATCCTATCGTTTTCAAATCGCTATCCGAGTCATCCAAATAAACACAAGAACCAAGAAAACGTTGAGAGAGAGAGAGAGAGACAGAGGGGACGCGAATGGTCACGTCCAATCCTTATCAGTCGATTATTTTTCTGTTCTTTTTTTGGTCAAGGTTAATAATGGTTTACAGTTTCAGCAAGGAAGGCAAAGTAGCTGGCAACAAACATCCTGATGTTTATATGTAACTCGAGATAATATAAGAAAATGAAACTTACGAGCGACGGTTGCTTGCGGGCATTGGTAAACAAGTTAGGCTAATTCGAAAGACTAATTAGACAGTTGTTTTTTATTGTCAAGAGAAGAAAGATCAAGGTGGAGGTGATAAACAAAGAGTTAAAAGAGAAGCCCACTATAATCTTCTTTTTGGGTATATAGAAGCCCACAACACGGGGCGAATAAGCGCCCAGCTTCTACATTTCATGTACTCGATTCATCATGGCACGCAGACAAAGCAAATTACAGCCACCTGCATCAACGTTAGTATCCCTAGTTTATAGTTTTTCATGATGAACTATCTACTTTATTCAATGATTGATAAGTGACTTGTATAAATACAACAAGTTTTTTTTTTGCCCTCTCCGATTAGCTTCTACACCAATCTCTCGGGAACTTAATGCGGAAGAAAATCTATTCATAAGAACAATGGTTGGCTGGGTACATGCAGGAAGAACTATAAAAGAGATAGCTTAGTAAATGATGTAGTGCTGAAAGATCTATGTATATACACACACAAACTGGCCGGGAAAGTCAATCTACTCGAAGTTCAAAGTACACATTCACAGCATGTATATCTCTGAATTCCCGAGTATTCAGAAGTCTAGGTTTATCCACCGGAAGCTCCGATGGACTGGAGCACCATCCACTCGTCTGACCGGAGATCCGGCCTATTCACTCTGTTCATCTCGCAGCACCTCAAAGCCAAATGAGTCAACTCCTCGGCCAGCATATAGGGCCACTCTCCAGCCAAAGGATCCAAAATGGCTCCCAAAGTCCCTTCACTAATTGCCTTCCTCACGTCCTTGGCTATTCCTAGGGCGGACCTCCTCGTTAATAACTGCGGCAGTATGACACCGAAAGGATAAACGTCGCACTTCGTTGTGAGCTCTTGTGTGATGATGAACTGCCGGTCCATGTACCCGAAAGGTACATGGGGACGTCGGTCTTGTACATGACAGTGGTGTTGTCGCTCGACCGCTCACCGCTAGAGTACAGCATTCGGCAGATGCCCAAATCGCTCAGCTAGCTCGCAAGGTGCGTGTCCAGTAGGATGTTCCCCAGTTTGACGTCCCCATGGACGATGCTACGAGGCTTGCAAGAGTGGAGGAAGGCCAGGACGGAGCAGAGCTCTGCGGCGATGCGTATCCTGGCTCGCCATGATAGCTGCTTTGCTCTGTTGCTGCTGCCGAGGCAGTCTTCAAGGCTTCCGTTAGAATGCCTCACCTTGCTCAACAAGAGTCAAGGGCTCAGGACAAGTGCCGATGAGATTAGGATGCCTCACCGCTCAACACATCCACCTGCGATACATTCAATCAAGAATTTGACGATCAGCAAAGATATTCTCGATCGCTCCGACTAATGTACTCTTACTGTGAATTCCCGATGTCATAGCGACATTATTGTGAAAAACAAATTTGCGTTGCGATGAACCGAGTCTTCATACCTTCTTACCATTCTTAGTTTTGGTTTCAGAGACAAAATGAAAACTAGCAGGGGACACTCAAGAACTCTTACCTCCTGTTGAAATTCTTCTGAACCTTGCAAGCTACGAAATTTCATCATGTTTATAGCAGCCAGCGTATGACGAAGGAAACCTCTATACACGCTCCCGCAACCACCTTCTCCAATCTTCAAGGATGGGTCGAAGTTCCATGCAGCTTCCTTGATTTCAGTCATAGGGAACTCGGAGAAGTATTTTGTACCCAGGGAATCTCCTTGTCTTCTGCTCACCTCCTCAGCCTTTTGGAGCGCGTTGTCGAGGTTGATCTGCAACAGCTCTCGCTCCTGTATATAATAAGTTCGCAATTTTAATCGTATGAGATGATTTTCAGCTCCAAATCCTTTCTGCTCTGGACTACATTGGACTTTGGCGCAAAGATTTAAAATTAAATTGGCAAAATTGGAAAGTGTAGGAGTAAATTGGCATTCACACAATTGGTTTACTACTTGTTGGATAATTTTCCCTATAAAGATCCTACGGACATAACTACCTAGTAGTTCTGTTCTTGCGTTGATTCATCATTAGTACCTTTGAGTTCCAGCACTTAATAAAATCTGTAATAGCCTTGTTGAGTGCTGAAGGCATTCATGCATAACTTTTACTTTGTCGATGACTTCATTGGTAGGCTGTCAATTCTTCAGGTTGTCGGCTACTCTGACCAAAATCTTGTTACCGATTGAGTTTACTACTTGTCAATAATAATGTTAATAACAACAAAAAGTTTGTCATTTTTGGGTGTCAACACGTACCAATAGCGTTTTATCAATACCTATTTTCGCATGATTTTGAACATTTGAAATTTTATTAGCTTTTGTAAGCAATGAAAATAGTGAAAAATGAAGCACCTCTCTGTCAACCTTCAATCATAAGATAATTATGATACCCTTGAGTAGAGTTGAGACTAACCGTGTTCGGGTCAATTTCATGTGAACCGTGAGACATGAATAATGATTGTGTCGTATTTGTGTCTAGCCTGCCGGACACAATATTAACCTGTATAAATTAATGGGTTAATGCTGAGACAATCTTGTGTGATCCGTTTAGATACTATTAGTGAAAGACTATATTTGCCATGCAATCAAATCTTTTTTAAATTGTATTTGATGGTATTTCTTGACAGATAATTACAATTTGTAAATAGATTCTATGAAAAATTGAGGATATTTGTGTCAAGTTCATGTAGGAGGTTAGATTTCACGTAATAGCAGTTTATACAATCATGTTGACTCATCAACCTGTTATTTAATCATTTTACATGAGTCGTGTCATATCAATTATTAATTTTCGGGACATGTTTGCGTCGACCTACTTGACAAAAACACGCTCCGAAAACAAATGGATTGACACGTTTAATTAATTAATTGTGTCTTGTTCAGATATTGATTTATAAGATACCCTTATATCGCCACAGCACCATGTAACACATATACGATCCGTCAACATCAATTGCCACCCGTGCTCATGAGGACTCAATCATCATGTTTCTCACCATAATTCCTTGCTAACCCTAAAAACAATAAGGTCGATTCATCATACTCGCTACAATCAACGCACATACTTTGCACGCAATTGTACATTCAAATATTTGCCTAAGGAGTTAGCCACTAGTTTTAACATCACTTTTGCCATCGTCATCCATCCTAAAAACATCAACATGAAGCCCCCACGAATATGAGATGAGATCGTAGTGATCGTTGAGCTTAATCAAAACCTTAAATTAAACATAGCGAGAGATATATAATTGGGTTTTACTTGGTTATGTCGGGAAATGTATTTCAGTCATTGAATAGAGTCGTTAGGTACTGGGCTCACGTCCCTTTCCTTCCCTCATCACCAGATGATAACTCTCAAAAAGTTAATATCACGGCTTTAATGAAAATAAGAACGAGTAGATTCGACGTAATTAAGATTAAGGCGTCACTGGTCAACCAGTGACAGATGATGCAAGCAGAGCCTCTCCTTTTTTTTTTTTTTACTTTTTTCTCATAGTGCATACCATAAGTTTTGATATATGATATGCAATTTGATATCGCATTCTATCATTTTCAAATCGCTATCGCAGTCATCCAACAAATACAGGAATCAATATAACGTTGGATAAGGCTGTTATGGTTTACAGTTTCAGCAAGAAAGGCAAGTAGCTGGCAACAAACATGGTGATGTTTACTTGTAACTCAAGATAAAACAAGCAAATGAAAATTACGAGCGACGGTTGCTTGCGGGGAAGGCTCTTCTCAGAATGTCTTGAACTGGATTGCTCAACTTCGCCATGCCACTCCTCTGCCGTGTGGTCGGAGTCGTCGGGGATGGTAGTGCAGCAGTAGGAGCTTCTGCAACGGCTTGAACCGTCTGGGCTTCCCTATTTTGACAAGGAATCAAAACAACTTCTCGGTGAAGCCAAAGTTTTGGCGTCACTTCATAAGTTAATCGTCCGTACTAGGACTCCGCCCCTATAAGCATTCCTACTTGTAATCAGTTTAATCCGAAAATTTAATTTACTGTGTTATGAATCAATCAGACATTAGCGGATCTAGGGACACTGGTAGTTACTATGGCATTCAACTATCGCAACAAGATTTATCAGCTGACTTTTTTTATATTTAATTGATTTTTTGATGTAGAATTTGTTTTCACTGACACCCTCACGTGCGCATTCGATTCAAAGGAGACCAATTTAAAAGTAAAATAGTTGGATTATAACCTTGTGTGAATGAGCTGCCCGTCGTAGATAAACCTAATTTGACAAGAAACGTGCGCTTCATTGCAAACGAAAATGGCTTTCCTAGACTTGATTTCTGTCATCGTCCTGCCAATTCGAAACCAGAGAAGACAGTTAATTAATCTGGTGTAAATGCAGATAATAGCAAAACTTGTAGACATAACAAAAGAGACTTTGAGATTCTTAGAATGACATGTCACCAATTTTTATCATTATTTCCTTTCACTATGTAGGAAAATAAGATGATTCATAATACATGATGTATAGTGATGGACTCAGGGCGAACAAGGATATCTCATTCGAGAAGCGCTACCAAGTTTCCCTCAAAGATTGGACGTGTACAACACCATTTTAAGGATTAATAGAGAAATAAGTATCTGGTTTAATGTTGCGATTAAGGATCCAAACAAATGAAGAGGATAATTTGGGACGGAGAAGTCCGGCCCATGTGGGCATGTCTTCTTATTCTTGGACATACCAAATATAGCCCTTGTCTGCTGCTGCACCCATTACAAGCTTTGTTATCCCATGTAAATTTATGAGCTTCACAATTCCCTTTTCGACACTGTCCGATTCTATGTACGCTTTCTCTGCCTGTATCTAATAGCCAATAAATTGATTAATCTGCTTTATTTATTATTTTGTCTCTAAATGAAGAAGTGCACATATAATAACGTAAACTTGTGCCACACGAGAATTATATACATCGAGGGTCAACAATGATTAATATTTTTGTCATTCACTGGCGCTTTGTTGGGAAAATTGTCCAAAAAATTTTAAATCTATTGTACTTTTGGCAATTTAATCGTAAACCTTTCAATTTTGCCAATGGAGTTCTGAAATTTTTCACTTTTCGTCAAATAAGTCCATCTAGCCAATTTTGACCCAAAATTGTTGACATGGACACCGATTATCCTACGTGGCACAATCGGCGCTGACATGGACAATTTTTAATAATATTTTAATATTTTTCAAATTTTGTATGAGTTTTTTTTTTCCTTCCTTTTTTTTCAACAGTGGTCGGCGAGTACCGTGGGCGAGGCAGCCTCGTCAGCTGCAGGCAAAGGCCACGTTCACCCTTGACTGGTGAGGCCATGGCGAGGCTGGCATCGCCCATGGCCGCGATGGCCTTGCCTTGATATGACCCTCGCCAGCCATTGTTGAGAAGAAGGAAGGAAACAGGAAAAAGAATAAAAATATTAATAAAAATTTAGAAAATATTTAAATACTATTAAAAATTATCCACGTTAGCGCCGGCCAAAATTGGTCAAGTGGACTCAATTTGTAAAATGTGAAAAGGTTAAGGACTCGATCGGCAAAATTGAAAGGTTTATGACTGAATCGGTAAAAGTGCAATAAGTTTATGACTTATTGGATAATTTTCCGGCACTTTGTGAAGAAGTCATTGACAAGGACACCTAATCACCTGAAAGAAGAAGAAGAAAGAAGAAAGTAAATGTACCCACATTTCTGCACAAACACGCAGATAGTTATCCAAGAGTTTATGCATGTTTATCGGCTCGTTTTCTCTGTGTTCTCTCAACGCTATCTCGTTCGCGGAACTGGCAGGAATTCTAGCACCCAGGCCTCCTGCAAACCAAAAGCAAATTAACAGCACAATTATTTTAATTCGTTGCAAGAAAGAACGCCGCTACAAGAACGAAAATCGACAATTATAGAACTAAGTACAAGCAATAGGCTATTCAATATGGCCTAACATCATGGATGATTATCAAAAAAGTCCTTAACCTATTGTATTTGTATTAATTCAATCATAAACTTTTTAATTTATGTCAATTTAGTCCTAAACTATTTACAATTTGCCAATTTAATCAATTTGATTAATTTTGGCCTGAAATCACTAATATGAATGCCGATGTCCTACGTGGCATGGATGGCTGGTGTTGACGTGGATAATTTTTGCAATTTTTTAATATTATTTGTGATTTTTTTTGCTTTTCTTCTTTACTTTTATTGTTGGTTGCCAGCCTCAGCAAGGGCTCACTGCCCTCACCAGATCTAGGCCAGGTGAGGGCGTTGTAGCAATAGCCCATCCCAGGTGAGGGTGCTGTGACCCTCGCATGATTAGGGTGTGGCCTTGCGGCCCAGATTCGGCAAGGGCGTGGCGGCCCTTGCCTAGATTTGGTGAGGGCTCCAGCCACGTTGAGGCTGCGAACTATCTGTGCCACGTGAGACGATCGCTGCCCACGTTAATGATTTCCAATCAAAATTGGTAGGATGGATTAAATTGACAAATCGTAAGAAGGTTTAGGATTAAATTGATCAAATTAAAGGTTTAGGATTGAATTGTCGCAACAATAGAATTAGAACTATTTTGATAATTTTCCCAACATGGCGAATCATCAAGGGTATAATTATTCATATGCATAACTATTGTCTATGATGGAACATCCGTATGCTATATCCATGAGAGCTTGATAAGCTCTTACGTTTACTATTAAGAAAAACTTGTACAAAAAGGAATGATAGCGAAAACCGATGGACGGAGAGATACAAATAAAATAAAATAAAAAAGAGAAATCGTTGACTTACCGATGGGGATCCTCAGTGAAGGAACTAGAACACGAATGATGCAGATCTTGAAGTTGCCTCCTGATTGATGCACCGTCCAAACATGCTTCGCTATGCTCTCCTTCACAACCTTCCCGACCGCAACATAGATCGTGTCTTCGAACACCAGTGTCGCCATTTTAGATGCGACCATGCGAACAAACTCGGCAAGTGTAATTATACAATCAACCACGACATGTATTAAGCGTGACGTTGACGACTGTAAACAAATAATGAAAGCGAACAAGCTCTTGGAGAGTCTACGATGGAGGTAGCTAGCGAGTGAGAGAAGACAAGAGAGAGAGAGTAACAGAAAGCGAGACATGGGAACTCTCTGAGAAACGAAGACGAAGTACAGTGGGGAGCCTCTCAAACGAAGTCTTGTGTTGAGGTCGCAGTTGAGGGGGATATGGTAGGGTTATAAAGAGCTAGGGAGCAATTTCTTGGTGGCCTCCATCTTAGTAAAGTTAGGTCCCATATAATATATTTCTTTCTTTTATTAATTATTTGAATTATTATAGATTTGTGGTTATTGAGATTTCATTCTCACCCTCTTTCCTGGAACTGAGGTTTTACAGAAAATGTTGTCTTGTCTCCCTAATTTAATTTCTGTATCCACCACTAGTGATAAGTGAAAATAATAGGAAACAATTCGTCATATAAGAGGCGTAAGTGGAAATATGCACTCCTTTTCAAGTGCCTCAATTTCATCATCAACGGATTAAACCAATTCTTGAACCATTATCACCTTGAAATATTGAAGCTTTTGATTTCAAACAATGCAAATGGGGCTAGTTAGGCAATGAATGGAAAGAGGATAACATGATAATTATGTTCACAATTTAAATTACAAATATTGCTCATAGTTGAGTAGTGTTCAATCATTATCTGTTTATTTAGCTAGCATGGGTGTTCAATGAAATTTTTAAGCGACTGCTTGAGTTTGAGTAAGAAGAAGGAAAGAGGAAGGAAATAAAACCAAACAAAAAAAAGGGATACACAATGATAATATGGTGAATCCAGGTGATAAGGGAGGTGTCAGAAGCCGAAAGTGTGGTGGAAAAAGTCTCAGCCATAATGAAATAGTATGAACAATAAGCATAGAAATATTGTAGACTGTGGATGCACAATGATGATCTTGCCAAATTGAAGGGACATGCACATGATGGAGAATAAAGGAAAAAGAAGAGGAGTGTCAAAATTGTAATAATGACAAAAAAAGAATCAAAAAATATTTTATCAAATAGTTACATCATGTGTCATCAATAAGAGTTTCGAAATTTGAAAGTTCTAGTATCGATTTTCTTATTAAAAAAAAGAGAATGCTTGATCATTCTTATTCAAAATGGTTGACTAACTTCATCGCATTAGTGATACAAAATTGAGTAAGATAGTATTTTTGAAAGAAAGAAAGAAAAACCCAAGTAGGGGAAGAAACCAGAAATAGTGCTCTTACTCTAATAGCCTGTCCGAATAAGCTTGTTTGTTGTTCTGTTTTTAGTGATCAGCTTTAGGGAGCCTCCATCGACGATGACACGAGATCTATGGAGAGAGTCGTTTCGCATCCTAAAGATATTTTCTACCTACCCACCTGTGTCGATTTCAGATACAGGTAATGCCTTGGCTTGTGCGAAGCTTTTGGTGGTTATTTTGAGCTTCTTGAAAATTGCTACTAGGGTTTGCCATTTTCTACTTTTCAATATACTCTTGGATTCTAAACATAGCCAATGAGAGATCTCTGTCTCCACCCATCAATCAATTGAAAAATCTCGCGAGATCGAACTACTCCATGCCATTACAGAATCTAATCAAACAGAATTCGACGCCAAGTGCAGTTTAACAAGCAAACGCCCTAATCGCCCCAACGGGTCAAATCTCAAAATGCAAATCCCAGCCGTCCTCGACTCTCACCTTTGCCTTTGGTCGTTTGCTTTGCCGTCACGGCCGTCTGATGAAGAAGTGGGCCCATGTTGCAGTTCAGGTCCCACCATGACTTCCAGCTTGGTTGGTCAATCTGTATGGACAGAGGGTAGCGCCCGGGGCTTTCCCATGCGGGGAATATTCCGCCGCCTCGGCCTTTTGTTCTAACAACGTTGGCATGCATCGAAAGATTTGTCACGCTTATACTGACCTGTTCCTACAGGGCTTGTTTGCGTGAAAACTTGTTTTCTATCAGATCAAAACCACCCGTGAGAGAACTAGCACTTTATCATATGATTTCCATCCAAAATCACATGTTTAATGCCTTTCTTTTGCGATCATCAATTGTTTGCTCGCCATATCCTTTCATTTTTGCAGACACGGCCTTTATGTGAAAGGCAAGGGAGCTTCAAACATTGAAAGCATTTATGGCGGATGCTTCACTCTGGGCTACACCATCACTGGTACTGCTAGTTAGGAGGTTTATTGATGTTGATACCTAAGGCGGTCGCGACAATTAACATCCATGGAAGAGAATCCATAGAAATGATGAATTGCCCCTCCTCCAACTGGAAGAGATCCCCTTTTTTCACTAGTAGTATTTAATCTCGAGATGAGTGTACCGGAAGTCTTTAAATTTGTCATAAAAGTGCAATTGAGTTCTAAGATTTTCAAAAAATGCAAATAAGTCCTAAAACTTGTCAAGCTGATATAATCAAGTCCTTCCATTAATTCCGTCCAAATTGACAAATGGGATATGCTAATAAGTTTTAGGACTTGATTGCACAAACTTGACAAGTTTTAAGATATACTCTTATGTCGATTGTGTCGTGTTTGAGTTGACCTGTTTTAAGATATACTCTTATGTCAACACGACACGAACGTGTCCCACAAACATTTATTGCCACCCCAGCCCTTAAGGCCTCAATAATCATGTTTCTCACCTCAATTCCTTGCTAATCCTTGAAACTATAAGGTCGTTTCATCAAACTCAACACTACAAAGCAGTGCACATACTTCGTAGGAAAAATTACCTTATATGGTACGAGATCAATCGGTGTTGTGTTGGGAAAAAATTCTCTATGGATGATCCTGTTATTGATGATTCCCAACGAAATTCGCACGTAGTCGTACATTCAAATATTTGCTTAAGGAATTAGCCACTAGTTTTAACATCAATGTTACCATTGTCATCGATCCTAAGAAACATCAAGATTACTTCATGAAGCCTCCATGAATAGGAGATGAGATCGTAGTGATCATTGAGCTTAATTAGATCCTTAAATCAAACATAGCCATTCTAATCTCTTCGATAGATATATAATTGGATTTACTTGGCTAAGTCAGGAAATTTTTCGCGGTCACTGAATACAGTCATAGGCACTTGGTTCACGTTAGGGGTGTGCAATCGGATCGGGTTTACCTGGAAACCGGACCAGCCCACCCGAAAAACAGGTTCGGGAACCGGTTCTAACAAGAACCGGTCCGGGTACCGGTTCCATTTTTTGGGAATCGGTTAGAACCGGTCTGGTTTCCGGTTCCAAGTAAAAATCAACCCAAACCTGTTTTAGAACCGGTTTTGAGATAATGTACAAAAAAGTAAAAAGCGTATATCACGTTACCTTACTTCACCGGTTTTAGAACCGATTTCCGATTTAATATTGGAATATATTTCACAACTATGAGTGAAACAGCACGGCCCTTAAAGTCATCTAAATATTGTGTGATTTAAATGATGTCGCGACCTAAAATTTTTCCTCTCAGGCTAATGGATTGTTAAGACTAAGCCTAACTCGGGCCCTCCCAAGCCCTACCAATTCGCAACTTAAGGTTTAAGTTTTTAACATGCCAATATTTTCATACTTGGAGTCGCCACTAATCTATTTATGGTAGGTCGATTAGAAACCTAAATAAAACATAGGGAGGTATGTTTTATTCCTACGAACCAGAGATTCTAAGCTCGGGGACTTGATTACGCTAGATCTAGTCTAACGCCCTTTCGGTACCTTTTCTTTTCAAAAATATTTTTAGCAAGCAATCTGGATCTATTTCAACTTAGTCACTAACATGTGAGGTGTTCATGCGGGTACGTAAACCACCAAAGTAACACCCAATAATCAAAACATTAAATAAATTGCAAGATTGGGAGAATTACTTACCTCGAAGCAACGTAAGCATCTGCATTGTTAGCTAGAAAATCACATCAACAACTTAATATGATTTCTAATTAACAAGCAGTTCACTCTATATTTTTTGGGATTTTCACTTATTTAAATGAAAGCTAACCTATATGCAATGACGTGTAAAAAATGACATGCAAGACCTAGCATACAAACTATATGTCATGCGACGACGTGACCTAATTCTGATGACAGGCAAATGATTTATTTTTGGTATTTTCTGGTGAAATTCGGAATAAAAATATGCCTAAATTAACGTGCAACCTATGATGACTTAACATATCCTAACGTGATTTATTTTTGGGATTTTTGTTAAAATTCGAAATAATAAACTACTTAAATTAAGAATGCAATCTATCCTAATCTACCATAAAACAATTCATTCTTTTTTTGGGGTTTTCATGAAAATTCGGAATTAAAAAATAACCTAAACAATCTATTAAGATTAGAATATTACTTAATTTAAACTAGGAAATAGATTATCTCAAGTCCTAATTTAAATTAAATAATTACTCTATCGTCTAGATATATTTAGGATTCCTAAACATGCAAAACTCAAATTCAAATCCTAACTGATATTTTTTGAATTTTCTTTTTTATTTGAAAAGGAAAAATAATCTAAACGGAGATAGCATCTACATTTAAAATAGCCACGCAATCCACAAGATTCGTTTCAAACTCGGATTAGGCACAGAAATCGAACTATCGGTCATATCTACAGGGTTATAGATATTGACAGAAAGTCGATCATTCAAATTTGGAAAGCAAATAAAATCTATCATCGTATCCAAGTGATTATGGATAGAATAATGATTTTCTGTATCGCCACGTATCGTACCTTAGGGATAAGGTCAGATAGTTGTCCAGATACATTGCCGAATTAGGAAAGTTTCCTAATTTTGAATATTTTAAAAATATTGCAGATATCAGATAATTATCCCAACATATCTAATATTCTACACGATATTCACGCAATATTCAAAAGCACAAATTAGTAAATTAGATATTCTGAAAAATTCCAGATAATGTCCAATTACCTAATTTGCAGATAATTTCCAAATTCGAACTTGCGGATCAGGATGAACGGCGAACGGCAGACCGGCGGCGCGGTGTCGGGGCGACGGCGACTCGCGGTGGTGACCCGGCGGGGAACGGCAGCGGCGATGGCGCGCGTTGGGGGGAAGCGGCAGCAGCGACGTCGGCGTGTGACGGCTCCGGCGGCGGCAGCGTGCAGCGAGAGAGGGCAGCAGCGGCGGGCAACAGCAGCGGCAGGAGGTGTGGAGCGCGGCAGCAACGGCGTCGGCAGGAAGCGGGCACGGCGTCACCGCGTCGCGCGGCGGAGAGTAGCGCACGGCAGGAGCGGCGGGCACGGCGGCAGCAGGCGCGACAGGTACGGCGGTGACTCGCGGCGGGCGGCAGGCGCGGCGGGCACGGCGACAGCAAGCGCGGCAGGCTCCGGCGTGCGGCGGGCGGCAGCAGCGTCGGCGTCGCGCGGGACGTGAGGCGCGGCAGCAGGCGTCGGTGGGAGGCAGCAGCGGCAACGTGAGGCGCGGCAGCAGGCGTCGGTGGGAGGCAGCAGCGGCAACGTGAGGCGCGGCAGCAGCACCGGCGGGCGCGGCAAGGAGCGGCGCTCGTCAGGCGCACGGCAGGCGTGGACGGTGGGCACGCGGCAGCGGGGCACGGCGTGCGACGGCGCGGGCGGTGGGCACGCGGCAGCGGGGACGTCGGCGTGTGACGGCGCGAAGGGTGCGGCGCCGTAGGGTGGCTCCGGCGGTGTGAAGGCGCGCCGGTCTCCTTCTCTCTCTCTCTCTCTTTCTCAACTCTCACGCTCTCTAAAAAATTCTGATCTGAAAATTGTGTCTCCCCCCCTCTAAAATTCTGACCTAATAATGTATATATAATATTAATCTAGGTCAATTAGATGGGCTTTCTAGTCCTAATGGGCTTAGGCTTGGGCTTTAATTTAAATGGGCTGAATTAATTAATGACAATGGGCTGAATTAAGTTCAAATTAAAACGACCAAGCCCGTTTGATTTGTAATTCCCGGCCCGTGCATTTTAAGCGAGCCGAGTCCCGTTTGATGAAATTTAAGCTCGTTCGTCACCGCCGGTCCGATGCAAAATGCAATTAATCTAAAATGAATTTAAACTACATGTTATGCAATTTAAAATATTTTTTGCTTAGGGGTTAAAAATTTAATCCCTAATTTTCTATGTAAATTACACTAAATGATGCGCCAAAATTTAGGTGTCAACAGCTGCCCCTCTTTGAAGGTGAGCTCGTAGAGGTTGCATTCAAAGACTAAATGATACCTAAATTTCAACCATGCAAATGCAATGAATGTTGTTTTTGTCGGGATTATGAGTCCCATTTTACAATGCATTAAGAAATGATGTAATGCTGACCTGAATAGAAAACATACCTGGAATTACTTACCTGACGATAGCGCAATTCGAGGCACAACCTTAACTTGTATGTTGTTTTGGCAAATGTATGGGCTTAGTCCCATAGGTCTTGCCTGATATACGTTGATGAACTTCGGTGATCTGCAGTTAAGTCAAAACACACGAAGAAAGCTCGACGTATCCAATCATCATCTGGATTCGTGAGAACAGTTCCGATCTTTACGAACTACCTATACATCTCTATAGGTGTTTACAAAGATTTGGCCGCTTCACTTATACCTGCTCATAAGTGAATTGCGGGGGAAACTTTTGAAATCAAGAGGATATTCTGACCTTTACATATACCTGCTCATATGCAAAGATTTGGCCGCCTCACTTATACCTGCTCATAAGTGAACTGCGGGAGAACACCTGGGATTGAGAGAATATTCCGACCTTTACATATACCTGCTCATATGCAAAGATTTGGCCGCTTCACCTATACCTGCTCATAGGTGAGTAGCGGGGGAACATCTGAGATAAAGAGAGTATTCCGACCTTTACATATACCTGCTCATATGCAAAGATTTGGCCGCTTCACCTATACCTGCTCATAGGCGAGTAGCGGGGGAATACCTGAAATTTGGGGAGAACATTCCGACCTTTACATATACCTGCTCATATGTAAAGGTTTGGCCGCCATGGCTATACCTGCTCATAGTCACGTAACGGGGGAATCTTCTCGAGATTATATGAAAATCTGTGATTTGATGAACAAAGGGGCTAGCCCAAGTGTTCAAGAGTTCCTTGACAAAGTACCTGGATATCATCAGAAGTACCTGAAAAGGTTTGATCAACAGACACCTAAACACAATCAAAGGCATCTACAGATCACAAAAATGATCAAATGTGGGACCTGACAATTGCTTGAACAGGTTAGGGATACCTAGATAGTCATAGACATCCTAGGGATAGAGATATACTTACCTGGTGACATCTCCAACTCTGAAGGTGTGTCTCCTGTTAGACACGATTTTAAGTAACATGTAATATGCATTCGCATACTGTCAAGAACACATATACACATGCACTATGATTTCAACTGATTTTCATGCACGATGGTTTTGTCAAATCAGCATTACAAACTTCGCTGGGGAAAATCATGACAAGACAATCCGAACTCACAAGCGGCTATCTTGAAAATGTCGAATGAGAGACTTCCGGTCCAAAAGGGCTTTCACTCACTCTCGTCGAGAAGTGGCTAATTTACGAAAATCACTCTATCTCACCATCATCATGTTGACAAGGGTCTGAGTATTCTCGCAAGCAGTACGACTTTACCAATTTGAGAGGTCTTTGTTAGGACCGTAACATAGGCTTGGTCAATGGCTTAGCAAAAGAAACTCTTCGGGTCAAGGCTATTGAAAGAAAATACTCTGCAATTGTCTCCGGGTTTACAAGTCAAGAACCCTGCAAAATGAGATAGAAATGGACTTGCTCGCACTTCTTCGAGCTAAGCTTATAACATCCAAATCCTACGTTAGTTCAAGTGCCATAATCTGAAGAGACTTTGTAAAGGACGTAACGCAGGCTAGGCTCATGGGTTGAGAAATGAATGGATCATTAGGCTCAAAATGTATATAACTGGGGTGAATAAGTTGGTGATCATCTCGGCATTGTCACCGGTCTTCTTCTTCACCAGGGATTGCCTTCTTGGTAGATGCTCTATTAGCTTCGAGAGTTTATCATCCGACTCCTCAAGACTTTGGATATTTTGGTGACTTTGACACACCTCAATATTTTCTAATCTAAAGTTGTCACTTTTCTCCATTTTTTCACGGGCATTGGCCTTGCTTTTACCAGGCACACTGCTTTTTCATGCCCTCTAGTTTTTTTTTTGACACACACTGTCTACAATGCATATATTGGCCAGTCACACTTTGGCTTGTTTTGATCGAATGACTAACATTTGGACTCTCAGGGTCTTCGTCTTTTATCGGCGCTCCGGATATGCTACCTGAACAATGATGACTTTTGCCTTGCCCCAGTGTGGGGGATGATCACCAACTGGGTTTAAGAAATGAATTTACAGGCTCAATTGGGCTTAGCAAAGGATAAAATGTGTATAGGATAGAGAAAGAAATGCTCTTCGTCATCCTAAGGCACTTGAACTTCACGTGAGTTCATCTGAAAAAGCAACACTCGAAGATTGATGCAAGTGAGAGCATGAAAATTTCTACTCATTTTTCACCTTATGACGCTGGCTTACCTCCAGTTTGCCCCGATATGGGGTGGTTCTTGACAGGGGTAATTTGAATGAATTTCTCCAAGTGTTTAGGCTCAAAGTGGCAAAACAATGGATAACCTGTAGTGTTTGGGACAGAGAAATGAATCGCCTCTCGTCATTTCTGTTGCCGTACCTTTTGTGAGGTAACCCTTTGCCTTGCAGACATGGAATTTTTCCATTCAACTCACTGGGGATTAGTGCACGGGACTGTGTATAGGATATGGCTCGCCTTTCATCATCCCGATGTACTCATTCGACACATTCAATTCATTCCACCTGAGTTATCATATTGTCTAAATAGATTCCCCCTTTGAGGTCAATGATATAGGTTGACAAATAACCATGCCGAAATTAGAGCCAATGCAAACATCTTAACTTGAAATTGATTGAAACCATTTATTCATAAATGAAATGCAATTCAGAATATAAAACCAAACTTTCGAAAACTTTTGCTGCAAAATGTTAAATTCCATCAGGGATAATAGATCTTCACAGCATCAGAATTAACAGGAGTAGAAAACTCACGACCATCCATTTCTGCGAGGATCAGGGCACCTCCGGGAAGCACCTTTTTAATCACATACGGACCAATGTAGTTTGGGGCAAATTTTCCTCCAGGAACAGGAAAGACTGGCAGTACCTTCCTTAGGACTAGATCATTTACCTCGAAGTGTCTCGGACGCACCTTTTGGTTGAAGGATCTAGCTATCCTCTGCTGATAGATTTGACCGTGGCAAATGGCTTTCAATCGCTTCTCATCAATTAGGTTTAACTGCTCATGCCTTTGTCGCATCCACTCCGCCTCGGACAACTCCACTTGAGACAAGACTCGCAAGGAAGGGATCTCTACTTCGACGGGTAGGACTGCTTCCATGCCATACACCAAGGAAAAAGGGGTTGCTCCGACAGAGGTTCGGATCGAAGTTCGATACGCCATTAGTGCAAATGGCAACCTTTCATGCCAGTCACGATAGTTTTCGGCCGTTTTGGCCAAGATCTTCTTGATGTTCTTGTTAGCGGCTTCAACTGCTCCATTCATCTGTGGACGGTAAGGAGATGAATTCAGGTGCCGGATTTTGAACTCGTTGAACAACTGATCAATGAACTTGTTGTTCAAATTTGTCCCATTGTCAGTGACGATAGCCTCGGGGACGCCATAACGAGCGACTATGTCTCGCCTGATGAATTTTACAACATTCTTCGCAGTGACGTTTGCATAAGATGCCGCCTCAATCCACTTAGAGAAATAATCAATCGTGACCAGGACAAATCGGTGTCCATTCGATGCCTTGGGATTAATTGGGCCAATTACATCGATGCCCCACATTGAAAAAGGCCATGGCTCAGACTACTGATGTAATTCCGTCGGGGGAACATTTATTTTATCCCCATGAACCTGACAACGATGACATCTTCGAACATGTTGGATGCAGTCACTCTCAAGACTGAGCCAATAATAACCCAACCTCATGATCTTCTTAGCTAACATGTGGCCATTCATGTGTGGACCACATATCCCTTCGTGTACTTCTCGCATGATTCTGGTAGCTTCAGCCGCATCCACACACCTTAATAGGATCGAATCATATGATCTTTTGTACAGCATTTCACCACTAACAAAGAATTTTGAAGCCATTTTCATTATGTACTTCCTGTCGGCCGGGGTACTTCCCTCAGGAAATTCTTGTTTCTGGATGTAACTCATGATATCATAATACCATGGCTTTTCATCAGGCTCTCCGGTCACAACCATACAGTAGGCCGGCTTCGTCAGGACTTCAATCTTCAAGGGTTCTACCTCTAACCCATCAATCACTTGCAACATGGATGATAACGTAGCTAGCGCATCAGCAAACTGATTATGAGACCTCGATAAGTACTCAAAAGAGATATCTTCGAATTCCTTTATGATTTCTTCGAGGTATTCATGGTACGGCACTAGTTTGGTGTCTCTCGTCTTCCACTCTCCCACAGTTTGGAGAATAATCAAAGCAGAATCACCAAACACTTTCAACTTGGCTATTCCCATTTCCACTGCGGCTTGGAGTCCGAGGATGCAAGCTTCGTACTCGGCTATGTTGTTGGTACAGGGGAACACCAACTTTGCTGCTACTGGATAATGTTGCCCATCTGGGGATATTAAAACTGCCCCAGTGCCGGAACCAGTTAAATTTACAGCTCCATCAAAAAACATGGTCCACGTATCTTCCTTTATTACCAAAATGCGATCTTCTGGTGAATATCTATCATCATCAAGGATTCCAGGATTTTCGGCTAATACATCAGCAATTACTCGGCCTTTAACTGACTTCTGTGGCATCATCTGGACATCAAACTCTGAAATTAAAATCTGCCACTTGGCTAACTTCCCTACCAAAGCTGGCTGATCAAGTAAAAACTTAATGGGATCGTTCTTAGTCACAAGCAAAGTCTGGTGATGCAGTGTATATTGTCGCAGCCTATGGAGCACCCATACTAGCGCAGCGCAAGTCTTCTCGGCTTCAGAATAATGCAACTCCGAGACAGTGAACTTCTTGCTTAGGTAATAAATGGCTCGCTCTTTTCCATCTTCAGGATTTTTTTGGGCTAGCATCGCACCTAAAGACTCACTATGAATCGTGAGGTAAAGGATCAAAGGCTGGCCCGGCATTGGTGGGACTAGCACTGGTGGTTTCATCAGGTACTGCTTTAGTTCGTTAAACGCTTCCTGACAATCATCGTCCCATTCGACTTGAGCATTCTTCCTTAGAAGTTTGAAGAATGGCTTAGCAGTTTCGGAGAGCTGAGAAATAAAACGGGCTATTTAGTTCAATCTACCCAGGAGGCTTCGCACTTCTTTCACGGTCGACGGAGGTTGTAACTCACATATAGCCTTCACTTTAGAGGGGTCAACTTCAATGCCTTTACTGCTTACTAAGAACCCAAGTAATTTATCTGAGATTGCTCCGAATACGCACTTTGCTGGATTGAGACGGAGCTTAAACTGACGGAGCCTCTCGAATAATTTCTTCAAAGTATCGACGTGACTCCTTCCAGGTCGAGACTTGGCGATCATGTCATCGACGTAAACCTCAATCTCATTATGCATCATATCATGGAAGAGCGTCACCATTGCCCGTTGATATGTTGCTCCGGCATTTTTAAGGCCGAAAGGCATGACCTTATAGTGGAATGTGCCCCAAGGAGTGATGAACGCCGTTTTCTCCTTATCATCGTCCTTCATTTTTATCTGATTATAGCCCGAAAAACCATCCATGAAGGAAAACAGCTCAAACCCTGCAGTACTGTCCACCAAAACGTCTATATGTGGCAATGGGAAATCGTCTTTAGGACTGGCCTTGTTTAGATCGCGATAGTCAATGCAAATCCGAACTCGACCATCCTTCTTCATGACTGGCACAATATTAGCCACCCAGCTGGGGTATTGGGTGACTTCGATGAATCCCACTTTCAAGAGCTTCATGACCTCCTCCTCTATCTTCTTCGAAAGCTCAGGTTTGGTTCTTCGCAGCTTTTGTTTCTTGGGCGGCATGTCCGGATTAGTAGGTAGACTATGCTCCACGATAGAAGGGTCTAAACCTGGCATATCGACATACGACCAGGCAAAGATATCCTGGTAATCCTTCAGCAGTTGGACCAGGCGTTTAGCTTCACCTTCGGGAAGGGTTGCCCCTATCTTCACCTCTTTGGGTTCGCCAGAATCACTCAAGTTGACCGTAATAGTTTGGTCTGCCGTTAGGACTTTAGGTCTTTCATGATGTTCTAGATCACGCTGGAGGTTGGAGGAATCTCCGAGTTCATCGGCGTCATCGAGATCAGGTTCGGTAGCACATAATTCATCAGATTGGACCGTTCCCATACCCTCACGTGTCACAAAATTGCCCCTGAAACATAAAGTAGGGGGTTCAGTAGGACAAACAGGGCTAAACAGTGTATTTCTATTGATTTTTTATTTTGAAATTCTTTTCAAAAAGATTTTAACACGAGGAAGCATGAAGAAGCCCAGGCCTCAGAATTCTCCTTGGATTATATTTTCTTTTATCGGTTGGATATCATCACCGGGCTGGTTTGATGTACCTCAACATGCCCTCAAAACGGAAATAACTTGTAATTTCATTGATTATCACCAAATGAATTACATTTATTGGAATGGAAATTGCAACAATCAAATCCTAGAAATGAAAAGTACTAAAAAGCAGCTCCCGAGACGGGGCAAGTCCTAAAAAGCAGTAAAAATTCCCGCGTAGGGGAGTGTGCGAAAAAGGTAAATGTGTTACTCTTGCGGGCCAATGCCCATTCCCTCCAACGGTCCTTCCTCAATAGCTCCAATGAAGAAATCATCGAACAGGGCAGTGATTCCCTCCATTGCATCATCAGGATCTTCTGTCACTAGAAGTGTTGGATCATCCATACCTCCCCATCCATCCGGGACAATGTCACGGGGGTCAACATAAAAGCTCGGGGGTGCTGAGTATTTCACGTAATAATCGAACTTGCCGCTTGGTTGCCCCAAAGTGTCGATCACTTCTTTCTTTTCATGCATCATTTTTGCAGGGCCCGGGAATGTGCTGCGGATGTGTGGAAGCAACCTATTACGCCCACGTTCTTCACCATTTGGTTCTTCTTCGGATCGCGATCTAATCTGTCCGTTTCCTCGACCTCGACCTCGAATGCGTCCACGTCCATGTCCACGTCCACGTGCCCCATTATTTGACTCGGTTGACCCCAGGTATCCCAATCCAGTAATGCGGGGCCTCCGAAAGACTTCCACCGGTTGGCGGATACCTTAACCATTCCTACCAAGGCCTTCACCTGGAGTAAAGCCATGGGACACCATTACCCTGCCAACCATGACTGCAGCATTTGACACCTCAGGAATAGGCGGTGATGATCCTCTAGACGCATGTATGGTTGATACGAGCTCGAGCGACTGATAGCTCGATTCTATTTTGCAATCCGGCTCAACATAGGGGATAGCCGTTGCGTGGTAAATTGGGTGCTCTTCTTCACCGTGGACTGTGACTAACTTTCTCTCCACAACGAACTTCACTTCTGATGTAGACTAGATGGCACAGCTCCGGCGGTATGAATCCACGGACGACCCAACAGAAAATTGAATGAAGTGGGAATGTCCATCACTTGAAATAGGATATTAAACACCGTTGGTCCAATCTGTATGTCAAGGTGGATTTCTCCCATCACTTCTTTCTTCGTTCCGTCAAAGGCTCGAACGGAGGTCTTCGCAGAATTTATCTTAGAAGGATCTATTTTAAGGCGGTGTAAAGTCGCCAAAGGACAGATGTTCAAGGCTGATCCGTTGTCAATGAGTACCCGGGCTACATGCGAGGCCTTGTATTTGACAGAAATGTAGAGTGCCTTAGTATGCCCCCTCCCTTCCAGAGGGAACTCTTCATCTGAAAAGGCTATGAGGTCCTTGAGGAGTATAGAACCCACAAATTCCTCTAATTTGTCATGATCGATCGTTTCTGGCACGTGGACTTCACTTAACACCTTCATTAAGGCCTTCTGATGCTTGACAGATGTCTGGAGCAGCTCAAGCAGAGAGATTTGCGCGGGCAGCTTGCGCAATTGTTCAACTATATTGTATTCACTAGCCTTAATCACGGCTAGGAATTCTTTGGCTTCTTCATCAGTAACAGGTTTTGCAGGTTGAGCATTAGCTTGAGCATAGGAACGCCCGGATCTGGTAATTAAGTCGACATCGAGACTGTAGGACCAAGGAACCGCCCTATTATCACTGTACTCATACGGTTGAGGTATCTCGATCACTATCCCTTCATCAGCTGTAGGCGTGCTTACTATGATCTGCTCATTATCGGACGCGTCTTCAAGCGAAGGCATGTCTTCAAGCAGAGGGTCGCCCTCGTCGCTCCCGGTGTTCAACGAAGCAAACTCCTCCTCCCAATTAATAACCACTTGAGAGATAGTAGAAACGATGCCAGTGTGGTCAGAATAAACGATCATCCCAGCTTCTACCATCCTTGAGATTCTTTCTCTCATGATGGCAAGGGGAAGGTCTTCATTACTCGAGTAACAACCGGCTTTCACTAACTCACCGTAGACATCAGTAGTATACACCTTAACATTCTTGATTCGACCAGCGTCGAAGCTAAATACGGCATTCACATTGCCTGCGTGATCAGGGAGTGGGTTGCTTTGAATATTCGGCTTAGCAGGCTGAAATGAGAAAGCCTTCGTATCTAGGAGGTTCTGGATTCGGTGCTTGAGGGTATAGCAATCATCGGTTGAGTGTCCGAGCTCACCCATATGATAATCACATTTCTTTGACGGGTCGAAGTTATAGAACCGCTCAGGATTGGGCCGCTTTGGCTCGGTAGTAAGCAGGTCTTTCTTCTGAAGCACTGTCAATACTTGAGACAACGATCCGGGGAGGGGGGTGAATTGCCTCCTGTTGTTCCTCCTCTGAAAAGGTTGACGACCCGAGTTTTGTTGCTGAGCTTCTGCTACTTGGATTGCTGGGGCGGAGTTAGCATTCCGCCGGCTTGGTTGGTTATAAGCCACATTTACTTCAGCTGCCGGTTCTTTCTCTTTTCTCGCACCAAATCTTCTGGTCGAGGAGGACGGGTCGATAAACCATCCATCTTTCAGCCCTATCTCAATTTGTTCGCCCATGGGGATGAGTTGGTTGAAGTTGTCAGTCGGAATGGCAACCATCCGATTACAGTATTCGAACGGGAGAGTTTTCACGAACATCCTCTTTAACTCACTGTCTATGGGTTCTGGAACAACCTGAGCAGCTAAATTCCTCCATCTGATAGCATAGTCTTTGAAGGACTCAGTCTTTTTCATCTGAGCGCGTTCGAGATCATCACGGGTAGGAATGATGTCCGTTATGAATCTGTACTGCTTCAAGAATGCTTCACTGGCTTCTTTCCAAGTTTTGAGGCCATTTATCTTCTTCATGAGATACCAGCTCAAAGCAGGACCCGTCAAACTTGCTTGAAAGGCATGGATCATCAGGAGTTCGTTATCAACGTACGAAGTCATTTGTACGTGATAAAGCTGTAGGTGGGCTTTTGGACATGTGGTGCCATTGTACTTGTCGAAATCCGGCATTTTGAACTTCTTAGGGATTTTGATCTGTGAGTACAGGGACAGATCGATCGAAGGTGAATCCTGCGAACCTTCCAGCTGCTTCACTCTTTCTTCAAGTTTATTGACCCGTTCATCAGGTTTGTCCTTGTTGACGATGATCTGGACGGGGTCATCTTCTAAATCAGGAATATCGTCCTCTCCGTCAATATCGACACTTTTTCTGATTTTCTGCTTTGGGACTGACGCTTCGAGGGGTGCCGAAACAGGAACCGACCGGAGAGCTTTGATCTCGGCGGACATTTGTTGCATTGCGATGACAAGCTGCTTGATCTGGTCTTCCACACCAACAACACGCTCTTGCAAGTCGGTTTGATCAGCCATTCTGGCTCTCGACTGTGTACGAATGGGCGATCGTGATCGGTCCGTAGCTACCTAATTTCGAAATGAAACAGGCATACATGAGTGTTAAGCAAAATCATACGCCAATCCATGACATTGGTCTAACCGCTTTGAATTGAAAGGACCTCTTTATTGAAATGGCGAAAATTTTTACACCAATTAATGACTTGAAATTGAACTGAATATAAAGACAACTGACTCAATTCCTAAACAAATTTTGAAAACTGAAACTGAAATGAGAAAAGAATTTCGAGCTTTTTATTTAGCTTGATCTACAGACATATGGGAGGCGACTTCCTTATTCAATTGCTCATAAGCTCGAGCTATCTTGGATGCCTTTTCTTCAGCTTCTTCGGCCTTCCTTTTGAGGCGATTGTTCTCTGAGCGATTGGCGGACTTGAGAGGCACCTTGGGTATCTTCGGGAGCAAATCCTGCGGGATTCTGTGCTTTCGAATGTACTGGGTCGTCGCGAAATAGGACTTCTGCTCTCCCTTTAGTTCTCCTTCGGGCCGAGCCATCTTTAACACACGGCACTTCCTCCACATCTTATTGAGCTGAGCTACGGTCGCTTCGTGATCTTTATCATCATCGGCGAAGTCGACTTGGAGGAGTTCTGGTTGTAACGCTGGAGGGAGCCCTTGGAGAATCTGATACTGACGAGACACTCTGGCGGGATAGTATTCGATCGCGCCGGTGAAACCCAATAGTGGAACCGGTCCAATACCATTACATGTAAGCCGAGCTTCCTCGACTTTGAACCAGTTAGCATGCCATTGGAAACCTTGGGGTCTAGCGTTTTTCATGAAAATGATCCATTCGGAGTAATGATAATCGGGTGCACCCCCTTGTTTTTCTTTATACCTCAAGACCGGATGGCTAGAATCACTAAGCTCGGATATTGTGAGTAAATCGCCACACCCTTTTATGTGAGACAAAAACCAAATTTGCAAAAGTTCGAGGGGAGCATGAAAAGTTTTGTCGACATGTTGCTTAAATTTAGTGAGGGAAATGAAAGTCTCGGCTAAAATGATGTTGATAAAATTCTTTTCAAGACAGACCTGTTGGACCAACCATGCGATTGACGGATTACATGCATTCTTGCAGTCAGGAAAAATCACGAACCCGAAAAACGCTAGCAAAAAGATTCTGCCCTTTTGAAAAGATGTGGCTTTTTCAAAACACTGACTTAGGAATGAAAATGGGCATGTGCCACGATTTGCTTTTAACACTTTTCCCAATTCATCTTTTCCGACATTCAAAAATTCAGCCAACATTAAAGTAGGATCAATTCCCAAAGGTGGTGTAACTAAATCCGACTCCAATGGTTTTCCAATGAGCACGCTATATTCTTCCAACGTCGGGGTGAGCTCGTGCTTACCGAATATAAAGGTAGAGGTTTCGGGACACCAGAAGTGCGCTAATGCTCGAACGAGGTCGGTACGGACTTTGACCTCCAGTAGGGGGAGCAGCCTCCCGATGTGGCCCTCAACTAGCTTGCGGTTGGTCGGACTGAGTAGATTCCACCAGGCACGGAGCTCGTCCTTAGGAGCATCAAGAATCCGGATGTCTGCCCCTCCCATAGTGTATAGACCAAGACTCACGACCGACCTAATGTCATTGACCGACCAAGGAAAAAGACGAAACATAAATAAATTGCGAGATAAAGGTTCAGAAATCTTACTTCACCGGGTAGAATGATGGCAATCACATGGACATGCGCATGAAACGTGAGGTTCGATTTCTACCTAGACTCTGGCTTGCAAAATGGAGACATGAGGATTACCGAGCTAAACCAGTCATGGTGGTGGTTAGGCTGGGATTCCCCTGACTCCGGCTTAGTCAAAGAGCCGACCCGGGTTGCAAAGGGTGCGACCGTGGTAGGTATTCAATGACACCATGAAAGAACTTTCGGGACCAAGGAGGGCGACCCGTACCACGCGGGTGTGGTCGGGGTGTCCACTGTCTCAGTACCATCCTAAACCTGTGCCGCCCAGGTCCGGCAGCGGGTAGTGTGTGCGGTGTAGTGTAAATGCAAGGCATGCACAGCAGGTTATATCATACAGCGCTTCGTGCATAAAATAAACCATACATCCAAACACCTCCCTGCAAAACAAGGGTTAACAATCACACCTCCCCTTATACCTCCCATTCTGCAAAAACATTTAACACCTAAAATGTTAGGGACGTACCTGGGATCCTCGCTGCCAAGCAAAAATATATTTTTTGAAAAGAAAAACTGGCCTAAGTCCACTAAGAGTTTTAACTCATTTCCCCAGTGGAGTCGCCAAGCTGTCGCGACCTAAATTTTTCCTCTCAGGCTAATGGATTGTTAAGACTAAGCCTAACTCGGGCCCTCCCAAACCCTACCAATTCGCAACTTAAGGTTTAAGTTTTTAACATGCCAATATTTTCATACTTGGAGTCGCCACTAATCTATTTATGGTAGGTCGATTAGAAACCTAAATAAAACATAGGGAGGTATGTTTTATTCCTACAAACTAGAGATTCTAAGCTCGGGGACTTGATTACGCTAGATCTAGTCTAACGCCCTTTCGGTACCTTTTCTTTTCAAAAATATTTTTAGCAAGCAATCTGGATCTATTTCAACTTAGTCACTAACATGTGAGGTGTTCATGCGGGTACGCAAACCACCAAAGTAACACCCAATAATCAAAACATTAAATAAATTGCAAGATTGGGAGAATTACTTACCTCGAAGCAACGTAAGCATCTGCATTGTTAGCTAGAAAATCACATCAACAACTTAATATGATTTCTAATTAACAAGCAGTTCACTCTATATTTTTTGGGATTTTCACTTATTTAAATGAAAGCTAACCTATATGCAATGACGTGTAAAAAATGACATGCAAGACCTAGCATACAAACTATATGTCATGCGACGACGTGACCTAATTCTGATGACAGGCAAATGATTTATTTTTGGTATTTTCTGGTGAAATTCGGAATAAAAATATGCCTAAATTAACGTGCAACCTATGATGATTTAACATATCCTAACGTGATTTATTTTTGGGATTTTTGTTAAAATTCGAAATAATAAACTACTTAAATTAAGAATGCAATCTATCCTAATCTACCATAAAACAATTCATTCTTTTTTTGGGGTTTTCATGAAAATTCGGAATTAAAAAATAACCTAAACAATCTATTAAGATTAGAATATTACTTAATTTAAACTAGGAAATAGATTATCTCAAGTCCTAATTTAAATTAAATAATTACTCTATCGTCTAGATATATTTAGGATTCCTAAACATGCAAAACTCAAATTCAAATCCTAACTGATATTTTTTGAATTTTCTTTTTTATTTGAAAAGGAAAAATAATCTAAACGGAGATAGCATCTACATTTAAAATAGCCACGCAATCCACAAGATTCGTTTCAAACTCGGATTAGGCACAGAAATCGAACTATCGGTCATATCTACAGGGTTATAGATATTGACAGAAAGTCGATCATTCAAATTTGGAAAGCAAATAAAATCTATCATCGTATCCAAGTGATTATGGATAGAATAATGATTTTCTGTATCGCCACGTATCGTACCTTAGGGATAAGGTCAGATAGTTGTCCAGATACATTGCCGAATTAGGAAAGTTTCCTAATTTTGAATATTTTAAAAATATTGCAGATATCAGATAATTATCCCAACATATCTAATATTCTACACGATATTCACGCAATATTCAAAAGCACAAATTAGTAAATTAGATATTCTGAAAAATTCCAGATAATGTCCAATTACCTAATTTGCAGATAATTTCCAAATTCGAACTTGCGGATCAGGATGAACGGCGAACGGCAGACCGGCGGCGCGGTGTCGGGGCGACGGCGACTCGCGGTGGTGACCCGGCGGGGAACGGCAGCGGCAGCAGCGACGTCGGCGTGTGACGGCTCCGGCGGCGGCAGCGTGCAGCGAGAGAGGGCAGCAGTGGCGGGCAACAGCAGCGGCAGGAGGTGTGGAGCGCGGCAGCAACGGCGTCGGCAGGAAGCGGGCACGGCGTCACCGCGTCGCGCGGCGGAGAGTAGCGCACGGCAGGAGCGGCGGGCACGGCGGCAGCAGGCGCGACAGGTACGGCGGTGACTCGCGGCGGGCGGCAGGCGCGGCGGGCACGGCGACAGCAAGCGCGGCAGGCTCCGGCGTGCGGCGGGCGGCAGCAGCGTCGGCGTCGCGCGGGACGTGAGGCGCGGCAGCAGGCGTCGGTGGGAGGCAGCAGCGGCAACGTGAGGCGCGGCAGCAGGCGTCGGTGGGAGGCAGCAGCGGCAACGTGAGGCGCGGCAGCAGCACCGGCGGGCGCGGCAAGGAGCGGCGCTCGTCAGGCGCACGGCAGGCGTGGACGGTGGGCACGCGGCAGCGGGGCACGGCGTGCGACGGCGCGGGCGGTGGGCACGCGGCAGCGGGGACGTCGGCGTGTGACGGCGCGAAGGGTGCGGCGCCGTAGGGTGGCTCCGGCGGTGTGAAGGCGCGCCGGTCTCCTTCTCTCTCTCTCTCTCTTTCTCAACTCTCACGCTCTCTAAAAAATTCTGATCTGAAAATTGTGTCTCCCCCCTCTAAAATTCTGACCTAATAATGTATATATAGTATTAATCTAGGTCAATTAGATGGGCTTTCTAGTCCTAATGGGCTTAGGCTTGGGCTTTAATTTAAATGGGCTGAATTAATTAATGACAATGGGCTGAATTAAGTTCAAATTAAAACGACCAAGCCCGTTTGATTTGTAATTCCCGGCCCGTGCATTTTAAGCGAGCCGAGTCCCGTTTGATGAAATTTAAGCTCGTTCGTCACCGCCGGTCCGATGCAAAATGCAATTAATCTAAAATGAATTTAAACTACATGTTATGCAATTTAAAATATTTTTTGCTTAGGGGTTAAAAATTTAATCCCTAATTTTCTATGTAAATTACACTAAATGATGCGCCAAAATTTAGGTGTCAACAAATGAGATATATAGACATTTTTCTAGTGAGAACATATGCCTTACCACTAAGTTTCTTGATTTTTCTTTCAAGATATTTCATTCGGAAACAGAAGTGAGGAGTTATCTCATTATGACGCAAAATAAAGAGCTAAACATGTTGAATAAATTCCCTGGAAATGTGACTCTTAAAGATTTATGCGATTGGACTATGTCTTGCCACATAGTACTTTTGGATTATTGATTTTGATAGATTGTAATTTCAATTGCTCATTTTGGGGATTGTTACTTTTGGCGGATAGTGGTTTTTGTTATTTATCTTTTATTTTAAATTGTTTCATTGCTACCTATATTATTTTGCTAGAAAAAAATGAAACCAAAAAAAGGAACAAAAAAAAAAGGTTCTCGGGTAGACCCTGAAACCAGACCGGAAAAACAGGGTTGGTTCCAAAACAGGGTTTAGGAAAAACAGGGTTGGTTTCAGGTTCCAAAAATTGGAAACCGGTTATAACAACGTTGGTTTCAGGTTGTAGGTCCGAACCCAACCCACCCTGGAACCGATCACCCCTAGTTCACGTCCCTTTCCTTTCGTCATCAAACGTTAATATTAGTAGATTCGACCTATTAATATTAAGGCGTAACTGGTCATGACCAGTGATAGATGATGCAAACATGCCTACTCTTTTTTTCTCTTTTTTCTCGAAGTGCGTACAATAACTTTTGATGTATCGTGTTTCATAAAAAAATATCGACAAATCACCTTTCAAAATGTGGATCGATATGAAAATCGACAAAGGATGTGATTGGTCCTTTGTTGATTTTTGGATAGGAACCGGAATTAATGAGAAAATTAAAGATACAAAGACTGAAGCCAATCGTGGCCAGCCATGTAAAAGGGTATTGAAATGTAAAAATAACAATAAGATATAATTGAATAGCTGATGTTCATTGATTGATTGACGGTCATTTTGCTCTAATTACAATTCTAATATTTATGGGTACTAGCGATGGTTAACAATAGTTATAAATAAGTCAAAAAACATTTTATGTGACTCCTAGAATTCAACAATACATGAAATAATTATCCGAAAAGTCATAAACCTATTATACGGTAGCCAATTTATTTTTAAAATTTTTAATTTAGCCAATTTAGTTCTAAACATTTTGACGATTTGCCAATATAGTCCTTTTGGTCGAAAATCACTAACGTAGACAGTAGCCATCTTATGTGACACGGCCCGCGCTAACGTAGGCGATTTTTGCAATTTTCTTAAGGAGAATTTTTTTTTTCATTTTTCATTTTTTCCTTTCCTTTCCTTTCCTCTTTCTTTTTCCTTTTGTTCTTTTTTCTATTTCCCTATGCTGGTCTCTAGGACGCCCTCGCCTATGGCCGGCAACCTCTGCCGACCATCACTAAGGCCCGGTGACTAGTGGAGGGAAATAGGGAAAAAAGAAAAGAGAAAAAGAAAAGAAATGAAACAGAAATAAAAAATTCAGAAAATTTTAAAAAAATTGCAAAAATTGTCTACGTTAGTGACTTCGACCAAAATTGACTAAAATGACTATATTGGCAAATCATCAGAAGGTTTATAACTAAATTTGCTAAACTAAAAAGTTTAAGACCAAGTTGATTGCCATACTATAGGTTAGGACTTTGTGGATAATTTTCCCACACGTATTTACAAACAATTACCAAAAGACCCACTACTCATCAATTATGGCCTTGTCACTTGCCCCACGTCAACGGTTTCTTCCATAGCTTGCAACTCCTCTTCCTAGCGGATATAATAGCCTATGTTTCTCAGCAATTATCATTTGTGGCTTTCGAGATTTACGGATCGTCAAACTGGTGATCGTGCTAGCTTCATGATTAAATGAGTTGTTACAATTGCGGTCGATATTGTTGGCTTCGTGACTTGAATGCTTATCATGTTCTTGATCCATCGATCTCCACTTCGGTTTCGGTTCACCTGTCGATTGAACTAGGTCTCATCTACCGACACTTGTTGCTCAATACTTAGTACTTTTCCCTTGTATCACCTATCAGCAATTTTTCATCGCCTTTGTTGATTACCTATAGTTGCTGCCCCAAAAGGACTTAGCAAATTTCACCTCAATCATGTCTTGCTTGGTGTTATCCAGCCCGAGTCGACGGTCAAGGACATAATTTCTAGTGTCAACAGTATGATAAACGACCAACACAATTTCAGCAAGAAAGTCAAGTAGTTGGCAACAAACATAGTGATGTTTATTTGTAACTCAATGAATTAAGAAGAAAATGAAAATTATGGGTGACGGTTGCTTGTGGGCATTGGTCAATAAGTTAGGCTAATCAGCTAGGGGAGGGGATTAAGAAAGACTAATAGTTCGATCAGTAATGGTGTCAAATACCAAACCTCGACATTTTCTTTTTCTAAAATTCGGGTTGTGCTGATACCTTATGATGTTACTTAGAAAGGATTAGTGATGAGAAACAGGTGAAGATACGAAGCTCCCGGCCTTATGAAGACTCCAATCATTGCTTCCCAGTTCCAAAAATATCGAAAATTCTCGCGTCACCATAAGCACATATCGAGATCTGTAAATTTGATCGATCTTGCCCAATTTTCATACTTTGAGTTCACATGCTGTTGGTGCTTGCAATAAAGTGGCCGACACGAATAGCGAAAATTGGAACTTATCAAACTTTCATAGTAAAGAGACGGCGACCGGCATGTCGGAAAATATGCTGCATAATCCGCCAATTTATTCCATGAGAATTGTTCATGGAAGTAAAGTGAATTTAATAGGACTGAACAGCATAAGAAGGCATTGCGTTTGCTGATCTGATTCTGCAGATATCTAACGAAATCCCATCTCACTGTCCACGTACTTAATGCAGAAGGAGATCTATTCATAAGAGCAATGGTGTGTACACGCAGGAAAAACTTTCAACAAGATACCTTAACACATGATGTAGCAAAAATTCTATGTTCATACACACAGAAACTGGCCGGTACTTGCCGATGACTGCCAGGCATGCCCGGTGAAGTTAACTTTAATTGAAGTTCAAAGCACACATAGACAACATGCATATTCCTAACCTCCCAAGTATTTGGAAGTCTAGGTTTATCGACATGAAGCTCCGATAGATTGGAGCACCATCCAAACGTCTGACCGGAGATCAGGCCTATTTCTCCTGCTCATCTCGCAGCACCTCAAACCCAAATGAGTCAACTCCTTGGCCAGCATATAGGGCCACTCTCCAGCCAATGGATCCAAGATGGCCTCGAAAGTCCCTGCGCTAATTGCCCTTTGCACTTCCTTCGCTATTCTGAAGACGGGCCTCCTTGTCAATAACTGCAGCAGTACAATACCGAAAGAGTAGACATCGAACTTTGTCGTGAGCTCTTGTGTGACGAGGAACTCGGGGTCCATGTACCCGGGCGTCCCACTCAGGTTGGTTGGGTATAGGACTGTGGTGTTGTTGCTTGACCTCTCACCACTGGACAGCAATCGGCAGATGCCAAAATCGCTGAGCTTGCTCCCGAGGTGTGCGTCCAGAAGAATGTTCCCTGGTTTGACATCCCCGTGGATAATGCTGTGAGGCTTCCAAGAGTGGAGGAAGGCCAGGACGGAACACAGCTCTGTGGCAATGCGTATCCGGGCTCGCCACGACAGCTGCTCTGCTCTGTTACTGCTGTTGAGCCAGTCTTTGAGGCTTCCGTTTGGGAAATATTCATAAACAAGAGTCCAGGGCTCGGGACAAGCGCCGATGAGCGTGATGAGATTAGGATGCCTCACCCTGCTCAACACATCCACCTGGGATGCATTCAATTAAATATTTGATGATCATCTATAATATTATGCGACTGATGTACTATTATTGTGAATTCGTGATGCCATAGTGATATTATTGAGAAAAACAATTTGTCATTGTGATAAACCGAGTCTTTATATTTTCTTATTATTCCTACTTTTGGTTTCAGAAAAAAACATGAAAACAAGTAGAGGATGCTCAAGAATTCTTACCTCCTGTTGAAATTGTTGTGCACCTTGCAAGCTATGAAACTTCATCTTCTTTATAGCCACCGGCGTATGTCGAAGGAAACCTTTATACACGCTCCCATGACTGCCTTCTCCGATTTTCATGGACGGGTTGAAGTTTTGTGCAGCTTCCTCGATTTCGGTCATAGAGAACTCGGAAAAGTACTTTGTGCCCGAGAAATCTCCTTGTCTTCTGCTCATTTCCTTGGCCTTTTGGCACGCTTTGTCATGGTCTGTCTGCAATAGCTCCGACTCCTTTCTGCTCTGGTAGGTCTCTGCGAATTGGCTCTTGAGCCGCAATTTCTGCTTCTGGGCTGTGTGAGGTTCTTCCATCACTTTGTGTAGCTGATCCTTCACCTTCTTGAGTTCTTCCTCCAATTTCTCAGCACATAATGGATACTTCTGCTGAAAATTTACCCATATCACTACACTCAATCAATGGGAAAAGTACAAAAAAAGCCCTTAACCTATTGCATTGGTATCAATTCAGTCTTAAAACTTTTAATTTGATCAATATAATACTAAACCTTTTTGCTTTGATCGGTCACCAGCCACCGGCCACAGGCGACGGTCAGCCTTGCTGGCGGGGCTCCCCTACCAGATCTGGCGAGGCCGACCCTTATCCAAGCCAGGGCGGCCTCGCCTTGGGGAGTGCTAAACTTTGCAATATTCCTTTGAAGGACTTTATTCTTAGCTATGAAACAAGACAACCAAAGCTAGAGAAATGGCCTCCTGGCTAGAGAACATTAAAATGACTATCCGTTGTCATATTTTGCACATACCAGAGTGTTGGAAAGTGATGACTCGCCAGTATGATAGATTGACTGAATCAACTGCGGCTGATGGGAAAGACTCGTTGAAACCGGTTCAGGTTCCTGGAAATTGTCTAGCCTCTCCAGCATGCTCACCACATTAGGCTGCACTGAAGGAGTGCCATCTGGGGAAGGAGAAGTTATTGGCATCACTGGACGTCGGTCCACGTTGGAAGAGAATGGTCTTCTGAAGAAGTATTGTATTGGATTGCTCAAATTTGCCGTACCACTCCAGAGTGCGTTGGATCGTGATTGCGAGAGAATCGACCTTTCGGCTCCATGGGTCCGAGTCATTGGCAATGGCGCACCAGTAGGAACTTCTGCAACGGCTTGAACCGTCCTAGCTTCCCTGTTTTGACAAGGAATCAAAGCCACTTTATGGTGGAGCCAAATTTGTCACGTCACCCTATAAATCAGCCGTCCGTACTAAGACTCCAAGCCTATAAACGTTCCTATTTGTACTGAATTTCAATCGAAAATTTGATTTTAGCCCTATTATCCAAAGGAAGAAGATATAATGGAGAACATAAATAAAATTATGTCCCAGCCTCTTCCCAACCTAATATTCTAAGTCTCCTATGCCATTCAATCATTTCAACAAGATCTATCAGCTCATTTTTTTCACATTGATTATTTGATGTAGAATTTGTTTTCACTAACACCCTCATATCGCATTCGATAATTTCGAAGGAGACAAATTTTAAAGTAAACAAGCTGGAGGATGACCTTGTGTGAATGAGTTGCCCATTGCAGATAAACCGAATTTGGCAAGAGATGTGTGCTTCATTGCGAACGAAGATGGCTTTCTTGGACTTGATTTCTGTCATCTTACTGGCAATTTGAAACCAAAGAAGATAGTTAATTAATTTGGTGTACATGCAGATAATACGAAACATAAACATGCGGACACAACACAAGAGACTTTTAGATTCCTGGGACGATATGTAATTGATTTTTATTTTATGTTTTCACTCAATAGGAAGATAAGATGATTCATGTTACGTGAAATAGAGTCGTGGACTTGGGGCGAACTGAGACATCGCGTTTGAGAAGCACCGACAAGTTTCCTTACATATCGGACATGTACAACACATTTTAAGGATCGATAAAGATATAAGTGTCTGGTTTATTGTTGTATTCTAGGATCCAAACAAACCTGTCCGTTTAGTTAAGAGGAGGATAGAGTTGGATGGATAAGTCCCCGACCATATGGGCGTGGCTTTTTGTTCTTGTACGTACCTGAGATAGCGCTTGTCTGCTGCTGCACCCATTACAAGCTTTTTTATCCTATGCAAACGAATGAGCTCTACAATGCCCGTTTCAACACTTTTTGACTCTATGTACTCTTGCTCTGCCTGTACCTATAAATAAATAAATTTACTTCATTGTTATCATCGTGTCTAAATGAAGAAGTATATATAGGGAAAATTGTCCAAAATGTCCTAAACCTATTGTACGAAAGTAAATTCAGTCATAAATTTTTCAATTGTGTCAATTTAGTTCTAAATTTTTTTAATTATTTGCCAATTTAGTCTTAAACTTTTTAAAAATTTACCAATTTAGTCATTTGGCCAGAAATTGCTAGCGTGGCGGTCTAGTCAATGTCAATCGTCTTACATGGCACGACAAATGTTAAAGTCGACAATTTTTGCAATTTTTTTTAAATTTTATGAATTTTTTCTTTTTTTTCCTTTCCTTTTCTTTTTCTTTTTTCTTTTTCCCTCCATCGGCCATCGCCAAGCCTCATCGATGGTTGGCGGAGGTCGCCGGCCTCAGGTTAAGGCCAAGGGCACCCTCGCCTGGGCTGGCGAGGGCACCCCTTGCCAAATCGAGAGAGGGCGAGGGTTAGCGCCGTGCCAGATTCGATGAGGGCCCTCACCCTAGGCTGATGAGGGTGACCCTCGTAGCCTAGGTGAGGGCGGCCCTCGCCTACGGCTCTCCAGCAGCCTTCGACGAGGCCAGATGATGGTCAGTGGAGGAAAAAACAAAAAAAGAAAAAAAAGGAAAGGAAAAAAATGAAAAAATTGTTCAATTCAGCGATTTTCGGCTAAAATTAGCAGGAACGATTAAATTGACAAATCGTTAAAAGGTTTAGGATTAAATTAGCAAATCATCAGAAGTTTTAAGACTAAATTGTCAAGTTGTTAAAATGTTTGGGACTAAATTGACATAATTGAAAAGTTTATAACAGAATTGACCATCGTACAATAGGTTTAGTATTTGTGTGATTCACTGGCACTTCATGAAGCATTGACCAGGACAATTAATCATCTAGAAGAAAAAGGAGGAGGAAGAGGTAAATTACCCCCATTTTTTCACAAACGCGCACGTAGGTATCCAAGAGTTTATGCATGTTTATCCTCTCTTTTTCTCTGTGTTCTTTCAATATTATCTCGCTCGCCGAGCTCGCGGGGATTTGGGCACCCAGGCCTCCTGCAAACCAAAGGCAAATTAACAGCACAAAAATGTTAATCCGTTGCAAGAAATGACACCGCAAAAAGAATGAAAATCGACAATAATAGAACAGGTAAAAGCAATAGGATATCCAATATGGTGCAACATAGCAAAATCTTCAAAAGGGAATTTTGACTAATTTGCATAACGATTGTCCATCATGGAAGATCCGTGTACTATATCCATGAGAGCTTGATAAGCTCTTATTTTCACTATTGATAAAAAACTCGTACAACAAAGAAAACGATAGCCACAATCAATGGCTGGTAATATGCAAAGAAAGAGAAGAAAAAACGTTTGACTTACCCATGGGGATCGTCTGTGAAGGAACTAGAACATGAATGATACAGATATTGACGTGGCCTCCTGATCGATGCACTGTCCAAACAAGCTTCGCTTTGCCCTCTTTCACATCCTTCCCAGGCGCGACATAAATCTTTTCTTTGAACGCTGGCGTTGTCAATTCAGGTGCAACCCCGTGAAAGCTCGGCATGATCGCCGGGACTCTGAACCCAGGAAGTGTGGGTATGTGATTAACCACGGCCATATCGGCACGAGTCAAGTACGATGACGACGACTCTTAACAAGAAAAGAAAGCGAACAATCTCAGGAGTGGCTCCAATGGAGGTAGCTAGCTAGTGAGAGAAGACAAGAGAGAGAGGAACAGAAAGCGAGACATGGGAACTCTCTAAGAAACGGAAACTAAGTAAAGTGGGGAGTCTCTCAAGCGAGGTCATGTGTTGAGGTCGCAGTTGAGGAGGGTATGGCTGGGTTATTAGGAGATCGCTTTTCCTAATGTTTACATACCATGAGACCAACGTAGACTCTCTTTTCACGGGTAATGAGTGAGCACTTTCTCGGTGGTCTCATTCTTAGCATTGTTTGATGGCTTGCTACACTATCATAGATTTACGTGATTTGATCGGGTGATCTATGTCTCCAATAGAGCAGTAACAAATTCTACTATAAATTAAACGATATAACGGAGATTATAACCACACCCGAGTCACTTAAACGCTCTCAGTATTTCCCAACCCCCCAATTATATCCAATAACTCACACAGTATATAACTTTAATACCGATTGTTGTGGAAGCAATCGATCAAACAGTAAAATAGATAGAACAAGAAAAATAATTTGGACGCCAGATTTATGTAGTTTGGTTAGGTGACCTATGTTCATAGGAAGATCAACAATGAATTCCGCTGTAGATCAAGCTGATTTGTTGAGACCAACAAAAGCCATGAATTTGTTGATTATAGAATAAAGTTTTGTTGGAGTCAGTCTTATGACTTTAATATAAATATTTTGATTTGGGATTTCGGCCCACCTATCTACAACGTGATTTTGATACCATTTGTTGGGAGCGCATAGCAGAAGCTCGATACATTCACTTGGAGAGACCGTCAAGAGGAAGCCTAAGTCCGAGTTAACATATTTAGTTAGACCCACGTTCATTAAAAAACTTAAATCAATGAGTTATAAGCCAACTAGAAAATATTAAATGCTCTACACCATACCAATTCTGCGATATGAGATTTCTCTAACATAACTCACACGTATATCTCAACAAACATAAATAAGGAAGGAAACATTCATGTGTGATAATCGTCCCCGTTATACAATCACTCCCGTATTAAGTTCAAATACTCTTTTAGTAATTAAATTCATGCCGGTTCTATTTCTGGAATACAAAGAAAAACCACCGTATTCATAAAAAGCAAGATATTGTGGAGTTAGGTGAAACGATCAATGAACATAAAGTGGATACTCAACCTAAAACGTAAGCAAAAGAATCGCCAAGTCGCAGCGCCTAACAAAGAACCAAAAAATTATTTTATTGCAGATTTGCATCGTATTTCATCAATAAGAAGAGTTTTAAGAAAATTCAGATATAGATGTTTTTATTTACCGTCTTTAATTGATCAGTTACATCTTCATGTTAGGGATAGTCCAATTACATGAGATTCTAATGAGGTCCAGCATCCTCCGGATAAGCTTGTGCCTGCTTCTGCTTTTAGTGATCACAATTGCTTAGCTTTTCCATAGCTTTTTGGGGGTTATCTTGAGCACATTCGTTTACCCCGAGTTGCTTCAAGTGAGGAGCTTCTTGCAAACTGCTGCTGCTAGGGTTTGCCATATTGGACTTTTCAATGTACCCTTCGATTCTGGGCACAGCTAATGAGAGATCTCTGTGTCTCCGTCCGTCCATCCATCAATCAATCAATTAATCTTGCGGGATCCATTCATTTAGGTTTTTACGAAGAAGAGAAAGCAATTATAAAATTTTCCAAAACAGAAAAGTCTAAGTAATTGACACCCGTCGATGAAACTAGATTGACGTGATAGGAGAATAATATTGTTGTCATGCAGCGTTGAATCGTCGTCCAATGTCTGATCCCACTTTTATTGCCAATTTCCTAATCCTATCAAAGAAGTTGGCCCCATCTTCTTGGCTTTCTGCTTCTGCGAAACAACTCAATTTGGAAGGGGACAAATGTCGTAGCTACCAATATCACCCCGAGGGGGTAATTGGGTGATTTGAAGAACTCTTGACAATTTAATGCGGAAGTAAAATAATCAAATTGAATATTATCAAACTCGAGTAAAGTCAGAGCTTGAATACTGATAATGACATGATGATATTTATCAGTGCGCAAAATTCTATTAAAAATAATGAACAAGAGTTGAGAGATAGAAGAAATTGCACACATAATTTATAAGAGTTAACATCACGAAAAACTCCAAACTGGTACACCTGTGATAATTTTACCCAAAATTAATTTTTTGACAACAAAAAACTTCAAACTATTACACTTGTGACAAATTTACCCTTAGTTTGTTTTCGCTAAATTTTACTGTCAAATTGCTTTGTTAAATGATACGCAACAGTTAACTGATGCACTAGTTTTATATTTTACCCTCTATTTATCACAAGTGTACAGGTTTGTGATTTTTTGTGGTATTAATTCAATTTAACAGAAACTAATAGAGGATAAATTTGTTATAAATATACCAGTTTAGGGTTTTTAGTGATCAAAATATTAGTTTGGATAAATTTGTCCTAGGTGTACCAGTTTGGAGTTTTTTGTGATAAAAAAATAGTTTTGGGTAAAATTGTCATAGGTGTATCAGATTGGAGTTTTTCGTGGTATTAACCAAATTTATAATGGTTCGGATTAGAGCAAGCCTACGTCCACTTTCCCATACTGACAACTTACTGGCTGAATTTCATTAGTCAATTAATAAGAGGTTACACAAGTGAGTGATAATACTCCTATTTGTTATAGGTCTCACTATGTCACGCAATTACTCTTTCAATGCCTCTTAAAGATTACAGCATATAACTCACAAAATACAAGTATGTAAAATTGAAGTTCTCTTGAACTTTGAAACTTTTTATTCTCAATCTCTCTTTGCTCTTCGGCACCTTGGTCTCCTTTTATTCTCTTCAACTTTCTATCTATCCATTGGATAGTCTTTAGAGGATCTCCAAACAACCCGTTGGACAAAAATGTACATAGAAGATTGAGTAGCTGATGAAAGATAAGATATAAATATCAGTTGATTTGGTCACTCATATAAACAAATGTTGGTTTCCATAAGTAGAGTTCTTCGATTAAGGAAGGCAGCTTGCCTTTGGAGTGATTGCCAATCAATCAAGATGCCTTGCGTAAAAAAATTTTGTCGCAGAACAATTTTTAAGATTGAAGATCAATCAATGCCTTTTATTTTGGAAATTCAAGTCAGATCACTAGCTGTGACGATATAAGTAAAAGAGTTTGTGTCTAAATATATATATGGACATAAGTAAATTTCGTAATTTGATGATATTCAACTTTAGCATAGAATTTGAACCAAATGATTTAATAAGATCCGCGTATAAGCTTTGCTGATATTAACACTATTGCTCTGATGATTTCCATGCAATAATATTGATGATATCCACAAAGTAACTGTCTTAAGTTTTAGCCGCAATATTTAAACAATAGTAGATAAAGTCTGAACATAATCAAGATTGATATGAACTTCTCCTCATGAGTATTTATGAAAGAAAACACTTCTGTGCATTTATCAGATTCAAGATAAATCATTAAATGTTTTGTCAACTTCAAAATATATTATGAGATTTTCTCAACAACAAAAAGGTGAGAAGGCTTGTAGCTTCGGGATTAAATAAATTCTACTTTCTTATCACAAAAAATTACAATTGGAGATATTTAAATAATAATGGATAATGATAACCCATATCTACACGGGCATATTTATATCATAAATAGTAGGGATAAATGCAATTGGGTCATATTTTTTTTTAAAAAGTGCAAGTAAGTACTAAAATGTCAAATTAGTGCGATCAAGTAATTCTGTTAACTTTGTCTAATTTGGATAACGAAAAATGCCGGTGTGGTTTTTTTTTATTACTTTCTTAAGACAAGTGGCGCCAACCAAGTGCCACATTAGAATAAATTAAAATTTTAAAATAAAAGTTTCAAAAAGCTTTAAAAAAAAGAAGAAAAACAATTAGTGATCATTTTCCGTTTAACTGTTCATCTTCTTCTTTATTTCCACGGTTCATTTTCTTCTTTCAGCCATGGCTGAAAGGAGGTGCAAGTCAAATCGTTCATCCTTTGTCATGGAACTGATCATCTTCTTATTTCAATCAAATTGGTGCAATCAAGGAAAATTGAAAGAAGGTGTGCCCTGCCATGGCTGAAACGAGGTGCTCACGGCCATGGCTGCTTGAGCTTGGGATTGGCCTCCCGAGCTTCATCAAGTTCTCGGCCATGGCCGCTCGAGCTTCTTTGAGTTCCCAGAGCTTGACGAAGCTCGAGCGGTCATGGCCAGGAAATCAAAGAAGCTTGAGCGGCCACAGCCGAGCTCAACGAAACTCGAGCAACTTGAAGAAGCTCAAGCGGGGAACTCTAAAATGCTCGAGCAGCCATGGTCACGCCTGCTTTCAGGCTTCAGGCTTCGTCAAGCTCGCGGCCATGGCCTCTTGAGCTTCGTCTAGCTCCCGGCCCTGGTAATGCTCACACGAGCTTTCATTTTATGTTCAGATAACCAATCATCAAAGAAGTCCAGGAAACGAAATTCCGTTTAAGGCATATCATCAAAGAACTTTCTGGCCTCGCAAACAAACCCATATGTTCCATAAAAAATGCTAAAAGTCAAACACATTAGGGCAAGAGACCTTCACCCCAACTCCACAAGAAGAATTCAAGTGCCTCTGGATAAGATCCCGCGCGATCTCGTGGTAGACTTCCCTGCACTTGTCTACTGTCTACTGCCATCCTTGGAGGGGAAGGTTCTATTCCATGAGTCTATTAGTCAAGTGCGCGTGTGTGGATGCATGTGGGACACAGAGCGTAGTTGGATTGTTTTTTCTTGCTTAATGCAGAAGCATCATATCGTGGAAATAGAGCTCTCTCACTCCCTCCCTCCCTCCCTCCCTCCTTGACCTTCTCCATGCCCCACACGGAATTGTACCAACGGAAATGCGAATCTCAGCCGTCCTTGGCCTTCTCCGCCTCCGTCGTCTGTCCTGTCATCGCAGCTGTCCATGAAGTGGGCCCATGTTGCTGTTACGGGTCCCACCATGACCAAGATTAACAAGATTAGCGGTCTTGGCGCTCCGTACGGACACAAAGAGTCGTGTGGCCCACGAGGGAATATTCCAACAACGTTGGAATGCATTGAAAGATCCGACCCGTTTCTAGATGGCTTGTTGCTAGATGGCTGTTCAAATGTTTTTTTATCGTCCTATAGTTTTTCGTGACAAGTGTTTAACCGCGTATAGTTATAGTCTTATTGCTAGTTGTGCTTTCGAGCCGATTAAGTTCTGTTGATTATAGAATAAGGCCGTCGATCAGATTAAGAATATTAAATAGAGGATGGTTTGTTTGCTGAAATATGGATAACGAGGCTACATTGATAATGGACAAATGTAAAAACATGCAAGATGCCTCTTTTATGGTTGCGCTATTTAATCGGACCGAAAATGAAAGCCGATAGATCGATATGGAAACAATTGTTTGAAATTTATGGCAAGACATAATGAGGACATGAACCTAGTAAATATCACAAACACGAACTTACTACCTATCATGTAGAAATTAACTTTGTCCGTTGTTTCATTGGCAACTAACCCTGGCAAAGGCAACTAACTCTTTATATGTTGCAATTAATGTCATTCTGAATTTGAGAGACTTAATTTTATACTCCATGGCGTGGTACATGTGACTAGTAACTTCGTCAAAACCCCCATTTACCGCTAAGAAATACGGCGGATTTCATCCTAGAGTTTTCAAGTCGATAAAAGATAATCGGATTTTCTTCTCTCGTTTTTTTGGTTGGTTTTGTCCTAGAAAAAGATGGACCGCATTAAATGCTAAGACAACTTTTGTACTCGAAGATGGAGCCCCTAATCTCTTTGGATTCCAATCACTCTGGCTTCACTTGTCATTTGTTTTTGGCTAAAAGCTTCACTTGTCATTTAGCAATGTGTCGGCAGATGATCCAGCTTAAGTAGAAACCAGTTCTGGGAACCTTTCCTTGGTGATGGGGTCGCACTTCTATTACATGAAAGGGACCTTGTCCGCAGTTCTTCAAAGATATTTCCTATGGGGAACCGCCATTCTCGGGCCACCAAATTAGCTCGAAAAATTAATTCCCGGAATTTTATTATCACCTATATTGATCATTGGTAGATGAAATTAAGACAGTTCCAAATATATCTTCATCTCATTTGTTGGTTATTTAGGTTGAAAGAAACGCTAAGAGTTTAGAGAGCGATTCCGTCATCGTGGCACCACCATGCTATAGGGCCACCAAATGAATTTTACAATTAATTCGTGGGATTTATTTTTCACCAAGCATCGATTGTTGTAGATGGAGTTAGGAAAGCTCCAAATAAATCTTCATCCCAATGTAGGCTGACAGAGACGACAAGAGTTCAGCAAGCGATCCCCTAAACATGCATGGTACCGCCATTCTTGGCCCACCGAATGAATTTAACATTGATTCCTCGAATGTTATTTTCGCCATAATTGATCGTTGGTGGATGGAATTAGGAAAGCTCCAAATAAATCTCCATCTCATTTTTTTTATTTGTTCAAGCTAAACGAAACAATGAGAGTTCAGAGAGGTTGTCAAAAAAAAACAATGAGAGTTCAGAGAACGATCCCCTAATCGTGGCTCCACCATTCCGGGTCTTTTTTATATTTCAGCTGAATATCAAAAAATTGTCTCATTTTCCTAAAATATAGCTTCTTCGGAAACATTTTCCAGAAATGTTATATTTTTTGCAAAATGAACGGAGCCAAAGAGTTTATTCCACATCAAATATAGGGTTGCTAGGTCCTTTCATCATGGTTTAACAATTCCATGAGCTCTTTTACTTTCACCCCTGATTTAATTAATGAAGCAATGAGCAATAGATGACATCTTCATCAGGTTGCCCGAATACAATTTTTCCTTTTAATATTGGTGTTTCTGAGAGGAAATTGAATAATTGTTTGCATGTATGTGAGAAAAAACCTTTTCGGCTGCATTGATGCTAGAACTTTATCATGACCTATCTTGGGTATTGACTGCCCATGGGTATTAAGTAATATAAGATTGGAGCATGTAATTATCTTTTCGTTTTTATAATAAGATTAGGTGATATTCACATTAAGTAATTGTTGCGACCAAACTCCTGAGCCTTTCTTTTATCGACATGCAAAAAGAAGGAGGGCTCGCCCGGTATGTGCTAAGTCTAGACTCGGGACTTAACTCGGGCTCTCCCAAACCCATACCATATCGCGACTTAGGGTTTAAGTTTTTAACATGTAGGTGATTTACATGTAGGAGTCGCCACTAATCGATTTGGGGTAGGTCGATTAGAAACCCAAATAGGGTGACGGGAGAATCACCCTATTCCTACGAACCAGAGATTAACTGGGTTCGGGGATTTGATTACACTAGTTAAATAACTAATACCCTTTCGGTACCTTTTTACCCTGTTCATTTCATGAAAATATTTATCAGGCAATTTGGATTGATTTTAGGACCTTTCTCCTAACATGTGAGGTGATCAAACGAGTGTATAATCAGAAACGATTAGCAATCAAAGCAGGCATGCAGCCTAAGGTTCTAACTAAGTCAGATGACATTCAAAACACGACAGCTCATGCAATTGTATTAAAAACATGCATAATAACAATGTAATGGTAATAAAAATAACATGTAAAATAATACCGCGTAACTCAGACTTGTCTAATTTAAACAAGACAATAACATGCATAATAATACAACAATGAATTAAAACACTTAGATAACCCACATAAAATAAAAAAACTTAATTATCATTTTTTTTCAAAAAAAAAGAAAATAAAAAGAAAATCTTTTTGAATTTTTTTTTAAATTTTTTTTTAAATTTTAAATTTTTTTAAAAAAAATAAAATAAATAAATACAGAATAAGAAGAAAGAGAAAAAAAAATTTAAAAAAATTATTTATTTTATTTTTTTAATTTTTTAAAAATAAAATAATAATATAATATAATATTAAGCGGATCGGGTCGGATCCAACCCGGGTCAACGGATCCGACCCGGGCGTTGACCCGGGTCGGATCGGTCAATCCGGATCGGGTCGGAACCGACCCGGGTCAACGGATCCGACCCGGGCGTTGACCCGGGTCGGTCGAAACCGACCTGAGTCAACGGATCCGACCTGGGCATTGACTTGGGTCGGATCTGTTGATTCGGGTCGAATCCGACCTGAACATACAGACCCGCGGGGGGGGGAACGCCGGCGGGGCCAAAATTGGCCGTCCGCCGGCCGGCCCAGGCCAGCGCCGCCCCTAAATCGCCCGACTAGGGCCACCCGTGGGCTGTACCACTCACCTGAGCCACCGTCGGACCGCCGTTCGCCGGCCGGCGACGGAGCAAAAACCAGCCTGGTTGAGGCATTTCGTCGAACGCTTGGCAGGCGCGTGGAAAAACGGGGGATTCTAACCTCCTCCGGCGACCTGGCCGACTCTGACGGCTGAAGCTTGGTCCCAACGGCGAGTGGGGACCGAGACCGATGACGGTATGGACCGGGAATAGCGCGACATGGCCGGCGCGAGTCCCGGCCACACCGGACACCGAAACAGGGGAAAACAGAGGCGGGGACTCGGCCGGGAGAGCTCACCGGTCGACGGCCCGTCTGGGTGGCTTTTCGGCTGCTTCGTGGGCGACGACGACGCTGTTGGTTGTCTTTCTTTCTCCGGCGTAGCCTCGGTTTGCTCTCTCTCCCTCTCTATTTTCTCTCTCTCTCTGCTCTGTTTCTGTTTCAAATGGCCGAACCGGGGCTCTCTCTCTCTCTCTCTGTGTCGCCGTCGTCGGCTCGGCGGCGGGAATGGATGGCTGAGGTGCGGTGGCCACCGGAGGCTACCTTTCTCTCCCGGCTCACTCTCTATCTCTCTCTATTCTCTTTCGGTTCTCTCCCTCTTTCTGTTTTTCTTCGAATTGGCCGACCGGAGCTCTCCCTCTCTCTCGGGCTATATATAGCCGGCGACAACGGTGCCCCTCTGCTTTGTTACATCTGCGTGACGATGGCCTGCACCGGCCTACGATGGCCCGTGACTTTCGTGGCCTCTTAGGCCGGTGCAGAGCAGAGGGAGGGGGTCGGTTCTCAGAGTGTGCAGAGAGACAGGGAAGGAGAGGAAAAACGGGGAGAGATGGCCGGGAAAACGGGGAGGACGGGACTGACAATTAATGCCAGTCCCGTCGGCGTGCTCATCCGGCCCTGCTCTGGCCGGATAGCGATGCCGAGGAGCGGCGCCGCCGTGCGTCACGCTACCGTCGCGCACAGGGGAGAACAGGGGAAAGGAAAGCGATCGGCGCGGGGGAAGAAGGAAGGAGAAGGGCTGGAACGGGCCAGGCCCAGCCGCGCGGGGAGGAAAAGAAAAAGGGGAGAGAAAAAGAAAAAGGGCCCGGGCCCGCGGAGGGGAAAAAAGAAAAGGAAAAGGGGCCCGAGCCCGGGGGGAAAAAGGAAAAAGGAAAAAGAAAAAGGGGCTGGGTCGGCCCAGCCCCGACCCGACCCGATTCGGACTTTTTTTTTTTAACATTCTAGTGTACCCTATTAATATAAAATGTGCCTAATTTCTATATGCAATGCATTTAAATAAAAATATTTTTTTTTGTTTTAGGAATTAAAAAATTATTTCCTAAATTTTGTGCAATTAATTTTGGGCAAATTAAAAATAGGTGTCAACAGCTGCCCCTCTTTGAAGGTGAGCTCGCAAAGATTGTGCTCGCAGAGGTTACGTTCAAAGATAAAATGACACCTAAATTTGGCCCATGCATGCTCAATGAATGCTATTTTTTGGTGAGACTGTGAATCCCATTTTTATGATGCGATATAAAATGATGCATGCTAAAGTAAATAAAAAACATACCTGGGACTACTTACCTTGCCGAAGGGTAGAGTAATTCTAGATAGTTGATATTGTGTGTCGAGGACACGAACCTGTCTTCGGTCGCCTCGACGGGGAAATAGTTTGTCTAGGACCCGAACCTTTCTTCGGTCGCCTTGACGGGGATTGCTTTTATCTAGGACCTGAACCTTTCTTCGGTCGCCTTGACTGACTGGATTGTTTATCTAGGACCCGAACTTTTTTTCGGTCGCCTTGACTGACTGGATTTTGTCTAGGACCCGAACCTTTCTTCGGTCGCCTTGACTGACTGGATTGTTTGTCTAGGACCCGAACCTTTCTTCGGTCGCCTTGACTGACTGGATTTTATTTGTCTAGGACCCGAACCTTTCTTCGGTCGCCTTGACTGACTGGATTGTGTTTGTCTAGGACCCGAACCTTTCTTCGGTCGCCTTGACTGACTGGATTGTTTGTCAAAGTACCTGGGGGTTCTTGCCCAAGGATTTAACGATTTGCCTGGTGGGTCCTCGCCAGCAGGTCTTGAAAAGACTCAAACGATGAGTATCTGGGGATCCTCGCCTGAGGATTTGACGGTTTGCCTGGTGGGTCCTCGTCAGTAGGTCTTGAAAAGGCTCAAACGATGAGCACCTGGGGGTCCTCGCTCGAGGATTTGTTGGTTTGCCTGGTGGGTCCTCGCCAGCAAGTCTTGAAAAGGCTCAAACGATGAGCACCTGGGGGTCCTCGCCCGAGGATTTGTTGGTTTGCCTGGTGGGTTCTCGCCAGCAGGTCTTGAAAAGGCTCAAATGATGAGCACCTGGGGGTCCTCGCTCGAGGATTTGATGGTTTGCCTGATGGGTCCTCGCCAGCAGGTCTTGAAAAGGCTCAAACGATGAGCACCTGGGGGTCCTCGCCCGAGGATTTGATAGTTTGCCTGGTGGATCCCCGCTAGCAGGTCTTGAAAAGGCTCAAACGATGAGCACCTGGGGGTCCTCGCCCGAGGATTTGATGTATTATCTGCTGAATACCCGACCTTTTTTGGGGCATCTCTTTTGGGATGATAATAAGGGCTTCTCCAGCGCCCGAATTTTTGTGTTATATCACTGGGGATTAGAACTCTGAGCTGTCAAAGACGATTAGCGCAAACATGCATGCATTCATCAAGAATAGACAAGCTAGGCTATTCTAGAATGTGTATTTGAAAATTCATGCATGATGATTTTGCCATGTTTGCATCACCAAAAATCCACCGAGGGTTAATCAAGACAATTTTCGCTCGCGAGGTGGACTTCTCGAGATGCTGAACGAGGGACCTTCAGTCAGAAAGGACTTTCCACTCGCTCTCATTGAAAATGGTTGTTTGTCTTGTCCATTAATGCGGAAACATCGAAAACACTCAATCTGATCTCTATCATATCAATAAGGGTATGAGTTTTCTCGCAAGCGGTACGACACTGCCGATCTGAGAGGTCTTTTTCAGGGTCGTAATGCTAGCTTGGTCAATGGCTTAACAAAGGTGACTGTCCAAGTCAAGGCCATGAAAGAAAATATTTTGCAATTATCTCCAGGTTTACAAGTCAAGAACCCTGCAAAAGAGATAGAAGTAGTCTTGCTCGCACTTCCTCGAGCGTTGTTTATAAACATTTGAAATTTCACGTTAAATCAATTGCTCCAGTCAGAAGAGACTTCATGACGGACGTAACGTGGGCTTGGTTTACAGGTTGAGGAACGAAATGATCGTTAGGCTAAAAAATATGTGTAAGGGTGAGAATTGGTGATTATCTTGGCGTTGTCACCTGTCTTTTCTTCACCGTTAGGATCCTTCTGGCAAACTCCTTGGGTAATCCTGTATTTTAGCATCTTTGACAACTTTTTCTTAAGGAGTTTCTGCGTCAAGCATTTTCCTGGATATCATTCTATCTCTGTTCCAATGGCTTTCCCAAGAATAGGTTCATCTTCATCTATCATGTAGCAGATCTTTGTCAAGACAAAGTTCCTAAAGTAGGAATTTACATCGAAAAAGAACTCAAGTTTAAACCCTTTGGGATCGTCTATTCTACACCACTTAATGTCTTTGAGATAATTGAGAGCGCTTTCATCACGCTCATAGATCTCCATTCATGGGCATTGGCCTTGCTTTTACCAGACACACTGCTTTTTCATGCTCTCAATTTTCAGCATTTTTTTTTTGTTAGGACTAGCCTAAACGAGTTTGAAGTCTTCATCTTGATTCGATGCTTTGGACCCTGATGCTCAAATTGTGGTGACTTTTGCTTTGCCCTAGTGTGGGGGATGATCACCAACTGGTTCGTACGAAATGAAATCGTCGGCTCAATTGGGCTAGCAAAGGATATAAGTGTATGGGATAGAAAAAGAATTGCTTTTCGTCATCCTAGGGCACTTAAATTATCGTGAGAGTTCGTCTGCAATAAAAAACACTCAAAGATTAATGCAAGTGAGAGCAAGAAAACTTCTATTCATCTTTTCACCTTGTGCGAGCTGTTGCAGCTGATGATGATAGAAGATTTTAGATATTACAAACTCTTCATCCTTCTTATCTTGCTTAGTAAAAACATCACTGTTATCAATAAAATATTGACATTTTGGACAGGTTTTAGTTTGCTGCTCCTCTCTTAGCCCTCTTAGTCTCGACCGTCCGGCCGTCGATGGTGTGCTTGTCTTAGAGGACTCTGTCGAGGACCGCTGGACCTCAAGCTGCCCCAATGTAGGGTGGTTCTTGACAGGGTTAACTTAAAAGGAACCTCTGAGTGTATGGGCTCAAAAATGGTCAAGCAAAGGATTAATGGTAGTGTATGGGGCAAAGAAATGAACTGCCTCTCGTCATTTTGGCTACCGTATCTTATGCGAGAAATCCATTTACCTTGTAGAAATGAAACCTTTTCGCTCATCTTGTAAGGGTTTGGTACTTGAGAACGTGTATAAATCAAGGATTGCCTCTCATCATCCTGACACACCTCGTTCAATACATCGGAGCAGTTCGACACCATTCGTCGAATTGTCAAAATTTTCTTAGGGAATTAATGAATTAAACAGGTAAAATTACTATGCAAAATTACTTTCCACGTAATGCACTTGAGGAAGGTCAGGCATTTATTTGCTTTAACATGCTTCCTCTTTCCCTCGTTGTTTTGCATTATTATGAGGAAGGCCTTTGATGAAAGAAATACTTACCTATGCCGCAGCGGCAAGGCAAACCTGCAAGGTAATAAGGAAAACAGTGTTAATGAATAGTTCTTTGAGGGACAGGAATTAGGAACGATACAACATTACCCTTTATGAATCCCTTCATTTGAGATTAAAGTGGTAACTCCTTAAGTTTTCTCGGATGTTGATAATTTCCTTCTGACAAAAACATGAATTTATGTTAGAAATGAGGCGATTGAGGGTAAATTGAGAACGATACAAATTACCCTTCTTCCATTTTGCCTTCAAAGCCAGCAGAGTCTTTTATTCTTTTTACTTTGTTCAGCCTTCTCTGTCTCAGTCTGCTCCTCCGTACTCTTGGTCTCGAAGCTCGAATGAAATCCTCTATTATTAGGGATGCTTCCAAACAGAGGGTTCTATTGTCAGTGCATGTTGTGTCAATGCGGCTCCGGTACGTCGGGGAGTTTCTCGGGAATCATATGATTCCTGACATGCACAGGGCATGTGCAATTGCTTGCATGGGGATCTTCGCAGCAAAGCTAATATCTACTTTAAAGGTCTTTGATGGGCATGGGCGTGACTACCATCGAGACTTCTGTGGTTGTCAAGATTGGCTTTGACGCCATTTTGTCATATGCAAAATCCTTTCCAACTGCTTGCACCATGAGTGTTGTTTACTCAATTTTGTCCTATATAAAAGGAAAAGATATGTCATTTCTATGCTAAAGTGGATAAACTTTAGGAACGAAATACACCCTTTTTTATGGACTGAGTTTCTCGGGAATCATATGATTCCTGACATGCACAGGGCATGTGCAATTGCTTGCATGGGGATCTTCGCAGCAAAGCTAATATCTACTTTAAAGGTCTTTGACGGGCATGGGCGTGACTACCATCGAGACTTCTGTGGTTGTCAAGATTGGCTTTGATGCCATTTTGTCATATGCAAAGTCCTTTCCAACTGCTTGCACCATGAGTGTTGTTTACTCAATTTTGTCCTATATAAAAGGAAAAGATATGTCATTTCTATGCTAAAGTGGATAAACTTTAGGAACGAAATACACCCTTTTTGATGGACTGAGGGATTGCATGCCCCCTAATCTACTCTTCCAATTGAGCATTTCTTCGTCGTGTTTCATTCGAGAAGTCCTAACATTGGTGTTCTATCCGGCTTGCTAGCACGTCAGAGTCTAGCATGTTTCCCAATTCATTATCTGCAAAAGAAAAGGGATAGAATGCCATTTCCAAAATTTGTTGAGGAATGAGACATACCTTTTCTTTCAAAATGGGTAATCTTTTCTTGATCTGCCCCCGATTTTTGTACGAGATGATGTTTCGCTCATCATGGAATCAGGGAATGCTCAGCATTCTCATTGATTTTTTGGGGCTGATATCACCCACTGGTAGTAATGAGATTTGCCCCATATTTCATTTGAAGATTGGATGATCTTCGCTCGGACTGCTCCTATTAGATGAGTTGGTCCGCTAACCTCATCAGGGGTTGATGTGTACTTCAGTTTGTGTCATTTTCAAATGTTCCCTTTGTAATAAAAAATGAGTATGCTCTGAGACATGAAGTGAGCAAGTTAGAAAAACAAACAAGGCTATGAGCATACTTGCTTTTCCACCACCATTCTTTTTTGCCTTTTTGAAAAATGATAAAACGTTTGTTTTATTTTCAAAAGCTCAGAAACGAGGAAACATGAGGAAGCCCGGGCCTCAGAACACTTTTCTTTACATGGCTGGATATCATCAACGGGCCGGTTTGATATACTACCTCATGCCCTCAAAACATTATTTATTTACAATACATGGATTTACAACCTCAAAAAAGGGAGAGTTTAAAAAGACATTTCTTCCAACAGAAATGACGACAAAAAGCAAAATACAAGGATAGCCCCTTTTCTAGGGATTCATGCAAAAGGATGAGAGGAGTTCTACTCAAGCAGGCTTGCGCTCATTCCCTTCACCGGTCTCGAATGAGAAAGTCTTTGTGTCCAGTAGGTTTTGAATTCGGTGTTTAAGAGTATAGCACCCATCAGTTGAATGCCCTACCTCGCCCGTGTGATAATCACATTTTTTAGACGGATTGTAGTTTGAAAAACTCTCAGGATTAGGTCGCTTTAGTTCAGTGGAGAGCAGTCCCTTTTCCCGGAGTATTATCAGTATCTGAGACGGAGATCCTGGGAGGGGAGTGAACTGTCTCTGGTTATTTCGCTTTTGTGATGGAGGGATACTGGATTTGTATTGTTCACGTTGCATGAACTTTGGGCATAAGGTGCTCAATTCCTTAGGATCAGGGGACTTGTGGATATTGTCAGCTATGACATCTTTACCCTTTTGGTTGACACTGGAGGGCTCCATTTGAATCATCACCCCTGGTCTCGGATAACAAAACGGAGTCATGGTGAGTTGATCTAAGCGAATTGACAAATGTTCCACTTATTTCGAGAGTTGTTAAAGAAAGGCAAAGACTTGCTTTATTTCGGTCTCCATGTCTGCCACACGAGTTGTCATATCTTTTTCAGCCATTTTTACTTGGCGGGTTGGTATAATTTGTAATTTCCTGTAAAAAAATGGCAACGAATGAGTATAAAATCTTATAAATGATCAGTCCATGACTTAGTCTAGTATTGTATCTGCCTATCACGTATTTTCTTTATTTGCAAAAAAAAATAAGGAAAGCAAAAAAAGTTTTTATTTATATTAACATTATAGGCAGCGTTCCTGGGATTCAAACCCCGGTCGCCTCATACCGTTACGCCTCACCCCCGGATACCACTAGGCTAAAGGCCGCGGTGGTGTCTTTAAGGGGCAAAAAATTTTATTTAAAGCATAAAAAGCGGCCCGAGTTATATTAATATTAGTACAACCCAAAAACACTTTTAAGGAAGAAAACCAAAACCCCTGAACATTATTACTAGGAAATATAAAAGACAGAGGCTTTTAACAAAATGGTGCCATTCTCGGATACTCATTCTATAAATGATGAGGAAACCATGGTCTCTTGGAGGCGCTTATTTTTACAGATAAGCTCCGCAATAAGCGTATCCCTGGTATATAGAGTGCAATCAAGGTGTGGCCTACCAATAACAAATCAATTGAATAAGTATGCTATATAATAAAAAAAATGAAAAGGGATAGAATATATACCTTTTCTTGGGCTATGGCAATCATGATGACATGCACATGAGGAGTGAGGTTCGATTTCTATCTAGACTGGCTCAGCAAGATGAAATTAAAAGAGTGCCTGACCGTCGCAGTCTCGCGTTGGTGTCAAGTCCTTTTAACCTCGGCCAAATCAAAAAGAATATCTTATAGTCACACGAATAGCGGCTAAAGATATTTCTTTGCGATTTTTTAGAAATAAATTTCGAGGAAAAGAAAGGCAACCTCTACATTGCGGGCTTGTGTTCGAGGTCGTATCCTTCTTAACACCATCCTAAAATATCCTATTGCGACCCAGGTCCGGCAGCGTGGTTGTGTGTGCAACAATGTAGTGCTAAATCATTAAAACATGCACAACAATTTATAAGCAATCAATTTGAACCTGTAAGAACAAATAACACCTTAATGTCAGGCTCATACCTGGAGTCCTTGCTGCCAAACAAAAATTATTTTGAACAGGATAAAAATTTTTGGCCTAAATCCACTTAAAAAAATGCAAGTTCCCAGCGGAGTCGCCAATCTGTCGCGACCGAACTCCTGAGCCTTTCTTTTATCGACATGCAAAAAGAAGGAGGGCTCACCTGGTATGTGCTAAGTCTAGATTCGGGACTTAACTCGGGCTCTCGCAAGCCCATATCATATCGTGACTTAGAGTTTAAGTTTTTAATATGCAGGTGATTTAGATGTAGGAGTCGCCACTAATCGATTTGGGGTAGGTCGATTAGAAACCCAAATAGGGTGACGGGAGAATCACCCTATTCCTACGAACCAGAGATTAACTGGGTTCGGGGACTTGATTGCACTAGTTAAATAACTAATATCCTTTCGGTACCTTTTTACCCTGTTTATTTCATGAAAACATTTATCAGGTAATTTGGATTGATTTTAGGACCTTTCTTCTAACATGTGAGGTGATCAAACGAGTGCATAATCAGAAACGATTAGCAATCAAAGCAGGCATGCAGCCTAAGGTTCTAACTAAGTTAGATGACATTCAAAACACAACAACTCATGTAATTGTATTAAAAACATGCATAATAACAATACAACGGTAATAAAAATAACATGTAAAATAATACCGCGTAACTTAGACTTGTCTAATTTAAACAAGGCAATAACATGCATAATAATACAACAATGAATTAAAATACTTATATAACCCACATAAAATAAAAAAAACTTAATTATCATTTTTTTTCAAAAAAAAGAAAATAAAAAGAAAATCTTTTTGAAATTTTTTTGAAATTTTTTTTGAAATTTTAAATTTTTTTAATTTTAATTTTTTTTAAAAAATAAAATAAATAAATACGGAATAAGAAGAAAGAGAAAAAAATTTTTTAAAATTTTTATTTATTTATTTATTTATTTTTTTTAAAATAAAATATAATAAAAATATAATATTAAACGGATCGGGTTGGATCCGACCCGGGTCAACGGATCCGACCTGGGCGTTGATCCGGGTCGGATCGGTCAATCCGGATCGGGTCGGAACCGACCCGGGTCAACGGATCCGACCCGGGTCAACGGATCCGACCCTGGTGTTGACCCGGGTTGGATCTGTTGATCTGGGTCGGTCGGAATCAACCCGAGTCAACGGATTCGACCCGGGCGTTGACCCGGGTCGGATCTGTTGATTCGGGTCGAATCCGACCCGAACATACAGACCCGCGGGGGGGAACGCCGGCGGGGCCAAAATTGGCCGTCCGCCGGCTGGCCCAGGCCAGCGCCGCCCCCAAATTGCCCGACTAGGGCCGCCCGTGGGCTGTACTACTCACCTGAGCCACCGTCGGACCGCCATTCGCCGGCCGGCGACGGAGCAAAAACCAGCCTGGTTGAGGCATTTCGTCGAACGCCTGGCGGGCGCGTGGAAAAACGGGGGATTCTGACCTCCTCCGGCGACCTGGCCGACTTCGACGGTTGAGGCTTGGTCCCAACGGCGAGTGGGGACCGAGACCGATGACAGTATGGGCCGAGAATCGCGCGACGCGGCCGGCGCGAGTCCTGGCCACACCGGACACCGAAACAGGGGAAAACAGAGGCGGGGACTCGGCCGGGAGAGCTCACCGGTCGACGACGCATCTGGGTGGCTTTTCGGCTACTCCATGGATGACGGCGACGCTGTTGGTTGTCTTTCTTTCTCCAGCGTGGCCTCGGTTTGCTCTCTCTCCCTCTCTATTTTCTCTCTCTCTCTGCTCTGTTTCTGTTTCAAATGGCCGAACCGGGGCTCTCTCTCTCTCTCTCTGTGTCGCCGTCGTCGGCTCGGCGGCGGGAATGGATGGCTGAGGTGCGGTGGCCGCCGAAGGCTATCTTTCTCTCCCGGCTCACTCTCTATCTCTCTCTATTCTCTTTCGGTTCTCTCCCTCTCTCTGTTTTTCTCCGAATTGGCCGACCGGAGCTCTCCCTCTCTCTCGGGCTATGTATAGCCAGCGACGACGGTGCCCCTCTGCTCCGTTACGTCTGCGTGACGACGGCCTGCACCGGCCTACGATGGCCCGTGACTTTTGTGGCCACTTAGGCCGGTGCAGAGCATAGGGAGGGGGTCGATTCTCAGAGTGTGCAGAGAGACAGGGAAGGAGAGGAAAAACGGGGAAAGATGGCCAGGAAAATGGGGAGGACGGGACTGACAATTAATGCCAGTCTCGTCGGCGTACTCATCCGGCCCTGCTCTGGCCGGATAGCGACGCCGAGGAGCGGCGCCGCCGTGCGTCACGCTACCGTCGCGCACAGGGGAGAACAGGGGAAAGGAAAGCGATCGGCGTGGGGGAAGAAGGAAGGAGAAGGGCTGGGCCGGGCCAGGCCCAGCCGCGCGGGGAGGAAAAGAAAAAGGGGAGAGAAAAAGAAAAAGGGCCCGGGCCCACGAAGGGGAAAAAAGAAAAGGAAAAGGGGCCCGGGCCCGGGGGGAAAAAGGAAAAAGAAAAAGGGGCTAGGTCGGCCCAGCCCCGACCCGACCCGATTCGGACTTTTTTTTTTTTAACATTCTAGTGGACCTTATTAATATAAAATGTGCCTAATTTCTATATGCAATGCATTTAAATAAAAATATTTTTTTTGTTTTAGGAATTAAAAAATTAATTCCCAAATTTTATGCAATTAATTTTGGGCAAATTAAAAATAGGTGTCAACAGTAATTTTTCTGTCCAAGACCTAATCTCCTGCCTGCTCCAATCAAACAGTAGCATGTATCTATTGACATCACTCCAAGGGTTAAATATGGTGGAGATGGAAGAGGGTGAAGAATATAAGCTGTAATATTCCCTGAAGTCAAGAACACAGAGACAGAATTTCAAGTGGAAATAAGAGAGAGGAAGTCTAGCACGCAAAGAACACGAAAGATTCGGATTTTATATAACGAAATGCTTGAGTACGCATTCTCCGATGAATACTATTATTATAAGATAACAAATTAAAGATATTTAAGGAAGATTTTCCCATGATGTTAAGTCGCTATCCTGTCTCAATATTGACGTACACAAGAGAGAAAGACAGAGGAAATGGTCCAAAGAAGGAGGGGCACGGCATGTCGCCATCTCTAACAAGGACAGCTACCCGAATTGACTATTCTTCACTCAAATCGTTTTGAAGCTAAGTTCATGGGCAGAAAAAGATGCCCTGAAGATTAACAATCGTATTATATTTCTCACCTTTTCCAATGTTAAAACTTGAATTTTTATCCTACAACAATATTCCTAAAAAGAATTCAAATCTCAAAATATTTTTATCTTTCCATACATAGCTATACAATTCCTTTGCATTGTATATTTTTTATTGAGAAAACCTCATAATATATTTTGAAGTTGACAAAACTATCTATAATTTATATCGATATCGATAAATGTAAGAAGTGTTTATGTTACAAGTAATATTCAAACTGGAAGGATTCTTTATGACTGAAAAACCTACATGAACAAGTTTAGAAGAATGGACAGTTCATGTTAACTTAGAAGTGTCAAGGTTTTATGTTTACAATATCTACATAACTATTGTTGTCAAAATATATTAGTTAAAACACTTGATCATATTCAAGAAGCCAGAAACAACGAATTGCGTGGATATCAACAAGGTAACTGCATGAATATCAGCAAGGCGAGCGCTGAATATCAGCAAGGCAAATGCCAGATAACACCAAGGAAAATGCTGGATATTAGCAAGGCTCTGAATATGTACCATGATAGCTGAATATTAATAAAAAATACCTATACTACCTGCGATAAAGTTCTTGTCCCAATTTACAAGATTAATAATTTGAGATATTTTATCACATTCTTAATAGCTTGAGATATGATATCGATACCTTCTTTCAAAGATCTTGATTAATTAACAATCTTAAAGATTGTCCTCGTAGAACATTGAATTGTGCAAGATATCTTAGTTCATTGACAATAATCTCAAAGGAAAAATTCTTTCCTTTGTTGAAGCACTCCATTTTTGGGAACCAAAGTTTGATTATATGGGCGACCAAATATACGGGAATTTTGATTGATGGCTACCTAATCTTCTCAACAATTGTCCAATGGGTAGATTGGAGATTGATTCTCTTAATGATTGTCCAATGGGAAGTTTGGAAGATAAGGAGTATTAAAGAAGACCAAGGCACCAAAGAGGATACAAGATCAAGAGTTCACAATTTCAAATTTTGAGAGAGCTTCGGATATTTTCATTTGTCTTCCGTGAGCATACTTGTAATCTTTTGAGACTTGTGGGCAACATTTTAAGTGTGTGCTTAGGTTGAGATAGCTTGATTATAAGTAGCACCTGCTTTGTTACGACTGTTGTCGCGACCTAAAGTTTTTTCTCTCAGGCTAATGGATTATTAGGACTAAACCTAACTCGGGCCCTCCCAAGCCCTACCAATTCGCAACTTAGGGTTTAAGTTCTTAACATGCAAATGTTTTCATGCTCGGAGTCGCCACTAATCTATTTGCGGTAGGTCGATTAGAAACCTAAATAAAACATAGGGAGGTATGTTTTATTTCTACGAACCAGAGATTCTAAGCCCGGGGACTTGATTACGCTAGATCTAGTCTAACGCCCTTTCGGTACCTTTTCTTTTCAAAAAAATGTTTTGGCAAGCAATTTGGATCCATTTTAACTTAGTCACTAACATGTGAGGTGTTCATGCGGGTGCGCAAACCACCAAAGTAACACCCAATAATCAAAACATTAAATAAATTGCAAGTTTGGCAGAATTACTTACCTCGAAGCAACGTAAGCATATGCATGGTTAGCTAGAAAATCACATCAATCATCCTAATATGATTTCTAATTAACAAGCAGTTCACTCAATATTTTTGGATTTTTGCTTATTTAAATGAAAGCTAATCTACATGCAATGACGTGCAAAAATTGACACGCGAATAATGCAACCTAACATGCGAACTATATGTCATGCGACGACGTGACCTAATTCTGATGACGGACAAATGATTTATTTTTGGTATTTTCTGGTGAAATTCGGAATAAAAATATGCCCAAATTAACATGCAACCTATGATGACTTAACATATCCTAACATGACTTATTTTTGAGGTTTTTTGTTAAAATTCGAAATAATAAATTACCTAAATTAAGAATGCAATCTATCCTAATCTACCATAAAACAATTCATTCTTTTTTGGGATTTTCATGCAAATTCGGAATTAAAAAATAACCTAAATAATCTATTAAGATTAGAAAATTACTTAATTTAAACTAGGAAATAGATTATCTCAAGTCCTAATTTAAATTAAATAATTACTCTATCATCTAGGTATATTTAGGATTCCTAAACATGCAAAACTCAAATTCAAATCCTAACTGATATTTTTTGAATTTTCTTTTTTTATTTGAAAAGGGAAAGACAATTTAAACAAAGATGGCATCCACATTTAAAACAACCACGCGATCCACAAGATTCGTTTCAAACTCGGATTAGGCATAAAAATCGAACTATCAGTCATATCTATAGGGTCATAGATATTGACAGAAAGTCGATCATTCAAATTTGGAAAGCAGATAAAAATCATTATCGTACCCAAGTGATTATGGATAGGATAATGATTTTCCGTATCGCCACGTATCATACCTTAGGGATAAGGTCGGATAGTTGTCCAGATACGTTGCTGAATTAGGAAAGATTCCTAATTTTGAATATTTTCAAATATTGCGAACAAGGCAAACATTATCCTAAGATATCTAGCAATCCACGCAATATTCACAGAATATTCAAACATCCAAAAATTAAGAAACGAAATATTCTAAAAATATTGGATAATGTTCAATTACCTAATTTGCGGATAATTTCCAAATTCGAACTTGCGGATCGGGATGAGCGGCGAACGGTGGTTTCGGCGGCGCGGTGTCGGGATGACGGCGGGGCAACGGCGTGATCGTTCGGAAGCGGCGGCAGCAGCGGCGTCGGCGTGAGGCGGCAGCAGCAAGCAGCAGCGGCGGCGACGGCGTGAGGAGCGGGCGCGGCAGCGGGCGCGGGAGCGGGAGCGGGCGCGGGCGCGGGAGCGGGCGCGGGAGCGGGCGCGGGAGCGGGCGCGGGCGCGGCAGCGGGCGCGGGAGCGGGCGCGGCAGCGGGCGCGGGCGCGATGTCTTCCTCCTCTCTCTCTCTTTCTCACTCTCACACTCTAAAAATTTTCTGATCTGAAAATTGTGTCCCCCCCTAAATTCTGACCTAATGAATGTATATATAGTATTAATCTAGGTCAATTAGATGGGCGTTCTAGTCTTAATGGGCTTAGGCTTGGGCTTTAATTTAAATGGGCTGAATTAATTAATGATAATGAGCTGAATTAAGTTCAAATTAAAACGACCAAGCCCGTTTGACTTGTAATTCCCGACCCGTGCATTTTAAGCGAGCCGAGTCCCGTTTGATGAAATTTAAGCTCGTTCGTCACCGCCGGTCCGATGCAAAATGCAATTAATCTAAAATGAATTTAAACTACATGTTATGCAATTTAAAATATTTTTTGTTTAGGGGTTAAAAATTTAATCCCTAATTTTCTATGTAAATTACACTAAATGATGCGCCAAAATTTAGGTGTCAACAGCTGCCCCTCTTTGAAGGTGAGCTCGTAGAGGTTGCATTCAAAGACTAAATGATACCTAAATTTCAACCATGCAAATGCAATGAAAATTGATGCAAGTGAGAGCATGAAAATTTCTACTCATTTTTCACCTTATGACGCTGACTTACCTCCAGTTTGCCCCGACGTGGGGTGGTTCTTGACAGGGGTAATTTGAATGAATTTCTCCAAGTGTTTTAGGCTCAAAGTGGCGAAACAATGGATAACCTGTAGTGTTTGGGATAGAGAAATGAATCGCCTCTCATCATTTCAGTTGCCGTACCTTTTGCGAGATAACCCTTTGCCTTGCAGACATGGAATTTTTCTACTCAACTCACTGGGGATTAGTGCATGGGACTGTGTATAGGATATGGCTTGCCTTTCATCATCCCGATGTACCTCATTCAATACATTCAATTTATTCCACGTGAGTTATCATATTGTCTAAATAGATTTCCCTTTTGAAATCGATAATGTAGACTAACAAAATGATCAAGCACAATCTTAAGCCAAGGCACACATTCCATCTTTAAATTGATTGAACCCATTTATTCATAAATGAAATGTTTGCAATTCAGAATATAAAACTAAACATTTGAAAACTTTCGCCGTAAAAATGTTAGATCTTATCAGGGATAATATATCTTCACAGCATCAGAATTAACAGGAGTGGAGAACTCACGACCGTCCATTTCTGCGAGAATCAGGGCACCTCCGGAAAGCACCTTCTTAACCACATATGGACCGATGTAGTTTGGGGCAAATTTACCCCCAGGAACAGAAAAGACTAGGAGTACTTTCCTTAGAACAAGATCATTTACCTCGAAGTGTCTTGGACGCACTTTTTGGTTGAAAGACTTACCTACTCATGAAGCAATTGGATCGAGCTTTTCGTCTTACTTCAGGGGGATTTGCCTCTCTTCGCTTCTTTGGGTTCTCCGGAATCACTCAAGTTGACAGTGATAGTTTGGTCTACCGTTAAGACTTTAGGTCTCTCATGATGCTCTAGATCACGCCGAAGGTCCGAGGAATCTTCGAGTTCATTGGCGTCATCGAGATCAGGTTCGGTGGCACATAATTCATCAGATTGGACCGTTCCCATACCCTCACGTGTCACAAAATTGCCCCTGAAACATAAAGTAGGGGGTTCAGTAGGACAAACAGGGCTAAACAGTGTATTTCTATTTTTTTATTTTGAAATTCTTTTCAAAAAGGTTTTAACACAAGAAAGCATGAAGAAGCCCAGGCCTCAGAATTCTCCTTGGATTATATTTTCTTTTATCGGTTGGATATCATCACCGGGCTGGTTTGATGTACCTCAACATGCCCTCAAAACTTGTAATTTCATTGATTATCACCAAATAAATTACATTTATTGGAAATGAAATTGTAACAATCAAATCCTAGAAATGAAAAGTACTAAAAAGCAGCTCCCGAGACGGGGCAAGTCCTAAAAAGCAGTAAAAATCCCCGCGTAGGGGAATGTGCGAAAAAGGTAAATGTGTTACTCTTGCGGGCCAATGCCCATTCCCTTCAACGGTCATTCCTCGATGGCTCCAACTAAGAAATTATCGAACAGGGCAGTGATTCCCTCCATTGCATCATCAGGATCTTCTGTCACTAGAGGTGTTGGATCATCCATACCTCTCCATCCATCGGGGACAATGTCACGGGGGTCAACATAAAAGCTCGGGGGTGCTGAGTATTTCACGTAATAATCGAACTTGCCGCTTGGTTGCCCCAAAGTGTCGATCACTTCTTTCTCTTCATGCATCATTCTTGCAGGGCCCGGGAATGTGGTGCGGATGTGTGGAAGCAACCTATCACGCCCACGTTCTTCACCATTTGGTTCTTCTTCGGATCGCGATCTAATCTGTCCGTTTCCTCGACCTCGACCTCGACCACGTCCACGTCCACGTCTACGTGCCCCATTATTTGACTCGCTTGACCCCAGGTATCCCAACCCAGTAATGCGGGGCCTCTGAGAAACTTCCACCGGTTGGCGGGTACCTTGATCATTTCTACCAAGGCCTTCACCCGGAGTAAAGCCATGAGAGATCATTACTCTTCCAACCATGACTGCAGCATTTGACACCTCGGGAATAGGCGGTGATGATCCTCTAGACGCATGTATGGTTGATACGAGCTCGAGCGACTGATAGCTCGATTCTATTTTGCAATCCGGCTCAACATAGGGGATAGCCGTTGCGTGGTAAATTGGGTGCTCTTCTTCACCGTGGACTGTGATTAACTTTCTGTCCACCACAAACTTCACCTTCCGATGTAGACTGGATGGCACAGCTCCGGCAGTATGAATCCATGGACGACCCAACAGAAAATTGAATGCAGTGGGAATGTCCATAACTTGAAATAGGACATTGAACATTATTGGTCCTATCTGTATGTCAAGGTAGATTTCTCCCATCACTTCTTTCTTCGTTCCGTCAAAGGCTCGTACGGAGGTTTTTGCAAAATTTATCTTAGAAGGATCTATCTTCAGCCGGTGTAAAGTTGCCAGAGGACAGATGTTCAAGGCTGATCCATTGTTAATAAGTACCCGGGCTACATGCGAGGCCTTGTATTTGACAGAAATGTAGAGTGCCTTAGTATGGCCCCTCCCTTCCAGAGGGAACTCTTCATCTGAAAAGGCTATGAGATCCTTGAGCAGTATAGAACCCACAAATTCCTCTAATTTATCATGATCGATCGTTTCTGGCACGTGGACTTCACTTAATACTTTCATTAAGGCCTTCTGATGCTTGACAGATGTCTGGAGTAGTTCAAGCAGAGAGATTTGTGCGGGCATCTTGCGCAATTGTTCAACTATGTTGTACTCGCTAGCCTTAATCACAGCTAGAAATTCCTTGGCTTCTTCATCAGTAACGGGTTTTGCGGATTGAGCATTAGCTTGGCCATAGGAACGCCCGGATCTGGTAACTAAGTCGACATCGAGACTGTAGGACCAAGGAACCGCCTTATTATCACTGTACTCATACGGTTGAGGTATCTCGATCACTATCCCTTCATTAGTTGTAGGCGTGCTTACAATGATCTCCTCATTATCGGACGCGTCTTCAAGCGGAGGCATGTCTTCAAGCAGAGGGTCGCCCTCGTCGCTCCCGGTGTTCAACGAAGCAAACTCCTCCTCCCAATTAATAACCACTTCAGAGATAGTGGAAATGATGCCAGTGTGGTCAGCATAAACGATCATCCCAGCTTCTACCATCCTTGAGATTCTTTCTCTCATGATGGCAAGGGGAAGGTCTTCATTACTCGGGTAACAACCGGCTTTCACTAACTCACCGTAGACGTCAGTAATATACACCTTAACATTCTTGATTCGACCAGCGTCGAAGCTAAATATGGCATTCACATTGCCTGCGTGATCAGGGAGTGGGTTGCTTTGAACATTCGGCTTAGCAGGCTGAAATGAGAAAGCCTTCGTATCTAGGAGGTTCTGGATTCGGTGCTTGAGGGTATAGCAATCATCGGTTGAGTGTCCGAGCTCACCCATATGATAATCACATTTCTTTGACGGGTCGAAGTTATAGAACCGCTCAGGATTGGGCCGCTTTGGCTCGGTAGTAAGCAAGCCTTTCTTCTGGAGCACTGTCAGTACTTGAGACAACGATCCGGGGAGGGGGGTGAATTGCCTCCTGTTGTTCCTCCTCTGGAAAGGTTGACGACCCGAGTTTTGTTGTTGAGCTTCTACTACTTGGATTGCTGGGGCGGAGTTAGCATTCCGCCGGCTTGGTTGGTTATAAGCCACATTCACCTCAGCTGCCGATTCTTTCTCTTTTCTCGCACCAAATCTTCTGGTCGAGGAGGACGGCTCGACAAACCATCCATCTTTCAGTCCTATCTCAATTTGTTCGCCCATGGGGATGAGTTGGTTGAAGTTGTCAGCCGGAATGGCAACCATCCGATTACGGTATTCGAACGGGAGAGTTTTCACGAACATCCTCTTTAACTCACTGTCTATGGGTTCTGGGACAACCTGAGCAGCTAAATTCCTCCATCTGATAGCATAGTCTTTGAAGGACTCAGTCTTTTTCATCTGAGCGCGTTCGAGATCATCCCGGGTAGGAATGATGTCCGTTATGAATCTGTACTGCTTCAAGAATGCTTCACTGGCTTCTTTCCAAGTTTTGAGGCCATTTATCTTCTTCATGAGATACCAGCTCAAAGCAGGACCCGTCAAACTTGCTTGAAAGGCATGGATCATCAGGAGTTCGTTATCAACGTACGAAGTCATTTGTACGTGATAGAGCTGTAGGTGGGCTTTTGGACATGTGGTGCCATTGTACTTGTCGAAATCCGGCATTTTGAACTTCTTTGGGATTTTGATCTGTGAGTACAGGGACAGATCGATCGAAGGTGAATCCTGCGAACCTTCCAGCTGCTTCACTCTTTCTTCAAGTTTATTGACCCGTTCATCAGGTTTGTCCTTGTTGACGATGATCTGGACGGGGTCATCTTCTAAATCAGGAATATCATCATCTCCGTCAACATCGACACTTTTTCTGATTTTCTGCTTTGGGACAGACGCTTCGAGGGGTGTCGAAACAGGAACCGACCGGAGAGCTTTGATCTCAGCGGACATTTGTTGCATCGCGATGACAAGTTGCTTGATTTGGTCTTCCACACCAATAACACACTCTTGCAAGTCGGTTTGATCGGCCATTCTGGCTCTCGACCGTGTACGAATGGGCGACCGTGATCGGTCCGTAGCTACCTGATGTAAAAGAAATGAACCAAATAAGCACATGGTCAAGATAAGGTTGGTCCATGACACGCTTCTAGTCTTTTTTTGTTTATTCATGACAATATTCGTATATGAACGAGACTTTATGAAAAGTGATCTAGGAAAAGAAATATAAATGACGCCCTAGACACAATTTAGGAAATGTAAGCACCAAAATCCCTAATCATAAAATTATGAAAAACAAAAAGTGAGACTCCCTAGAAACTATGGACTGAAAATAAATTCTCTAAAGTCCCTTTTTGCAAAAGCAAGATGACGGCAAACTTTGTAGGAAAATAATTACCTATGACACATCTAGGAAAATAAAGACATAGATTGAAAATAAATTCTCTAAAAGAGCTTTCTTTCTTTCTTTCTTTCTTTCTTTTTTTAAAAAGGACTCAATGATTATTACTTTCAAATTTAAAACCAACCTAGACCTATCAGGGACCGACCAAAGAAAGTACGAAACATAAATAAATTGCTAGATAAAGGTTCAGAAAAACTTACTTCACCCAGTAGGACCATGGCAATCACAAAGACATGCGCATGAAATGTGAGGTTCGATTTCTATCTAGACTCTGGCTTGCAAAATGGAGACGCGAGGATTACCGAGCTAAACCAGTCATGGTGGTGGTTAGGCTGGGATTCCCCTGACTCCGGCTTAGTCAAAGAGCCGACCCGGGTTGCAAAGGGTGCAACCGTGGCAGGTATTCAATGACACCATGAAAGAACTTTCGGGACCAAGAAAGGCGATCCATACCACGCGGGTGTGGTTGGGGTGTCCGTTTTCTCAGTACCATCCTAAACTTGTGCCGCCCAGGTCCGGCAGCGGGTAGTGTGTGCGGTGTAGTGTAAATGCAAGGCATGCACAGCAGGTTATATCATACAGCGCTTCGTGCATAAAATAAATCATTCATCCAAACACCTCCCTGCAAAACAAGGGTTAACAATCACGCCTCCCCTTATACCTCCCATACTGCAAAAACATTTAACACCTAAAATGTTAGGGACGTACCTGGGATCCTCGCTGCCAAGCAAAAAAAATATTTTTTTGAAAAGAAAAACTGGCCTAAGTCCACTAAGAGTTTTAACACTAATCCCCAGCGGAGTCGCCAAGCTGTCGCGACCTAAAGTTTTTTCTCTCAGGCTAATGGATTATTAGGACTAAACCTAACTCGGGCCCTCCCAAGCCCTACCAATTCGCAACTTAGGGTTTAAGTTCTTAACATGCAAATGTTTTCATGCTCGGAGTCGCCACTAATCTATTTGCGGTAGGTCGATTAGAAACCTAAATAAAACATAGGGAGGTATGTTTTATTTCTACGAACCAGAGATTCTAAGCCCGGGGACTTGATTCCGCTAGATCTAGTTTAACGCCCTTTCGGTACCTTTTCTTTTCAAAAAAAATGTTTTGGCAAGCAATTTGGATCCATTTTAACTTAGTCACTAACATGTGAGGTGTTCATGCGGGTGCGCAAACCACCAAAGTAACACCCAATAATCAAAACATTAAATAAATTGCAAGTTTGGGAGAATTACTTACCTCGAAGCAACGTAAGCATATGCATGGTTAGCTAGAAAATCACATCAATCATCCTAATATGATTTCTAATTAACAAGCAGTTCACTCAATATTTTTGGATTTTCGCTTATTTAAATGAAAGCTAATCTACATGCAATGACGTGCAAAAATTGACACGCGAATAATGCAACCTAACATGCGAACTATATGTCATGCGACGACGTGACCTAATTCTGATGACGGACAAATGATTTATTTTTGGTATTTTCTGGTGAAATTCGGAATAAAAATATGCCCAAATTAACATGCAACCTATGATGACTTAACATATCCTAACATGACTTATTTTTGAGGTTTTTTGTTAAAATTCGAAATAATAAATTACCTAAATTAAGAATGCAATCTATCCTAATCTACCATAAAACAATTCATTCTTTTTTGGGATTTTCATGCAAATTCGGAATTAAAAAATAACCTAAATAATCTATTAAGATTAGAAAATTACTTAATTTAAACTAGGAAATAGATTATCTCAAGTCCTAATTTAAATTAAATAATTACTCTATCATCTAGGTATATTTAGGATTCCTAAACATGCAAAACTCAAATTCAAATCCTAACTGATATTTTTTGAATTTTCTTTTTTATTTGAAAAGGGAAAGACAATTTAAACAAAGATGGCATCCACATTTAAAACAACCACGCGATCCACAAGATTCGTTTCAAACTCGGATTAGGCATAAAAATCGAACTATCAGTCATATCTATAGGGTCATAGATATTGACAGAAAGTCGATCATTCAAATTTGGAAAGCAGATAAAAATCATTATCGTACCCAAGTGATTATGGATAGGATAATGATTTTCCGTATCGCCACGTATCATACCTTAGGGATAAGGTCGGATAGTTGTCCAGATACGTTGCTGAATTAGGAAAGATTCCTAATTTTGAATATTTTCAAATATTGCGAACAAGGCAAACATTATCCTAAGATATCTAGCAATCCACGCAATATTCACAGAATATTCAAACATCCAAAAATTAAGAAACGAAATATTCTAAAAATATTGGATAATGTTCAATTACCTAATTTGCGGATAATTTCCAAATTCGAACTTGCGGATCGGGATGAGCGGCGAACGGTGGTTTCGGCGGCGCGGTGTCGGGATGACGGCGGGGCAACGGCGTGATCGTTCTGAAGCGGCGGCAGCAGCGGCGTCGGCGTGAGGCGGCAGCAGCAAGCAGCAGCGGCAGCGACGGCGTGAGGAGCGGGCGCGGCAGCGGGCGCGGGAGCGGGCGCGGCAGCGGGCGCGGCAGCGGGCGCGGGCGCGGCAGCGGGCGCGGGAGCGGGCGCGGCAGCGGGCGCGTCGCGCGATGTCTTCCTCCTCTCTCTCTCTTTCTCACTCTCACACTCTAAAAATTTTCTGATCTGAAAATTGTGTCCCCCTCTAAATTCTGACCTAATGAATGTATATATAGTATTAATCTAGGTCAATTAGATGGGCTTTCTAGTCTTAATGGGCTTAGGCTTGGGCTTTAATTTAAATGGGCTGAATTAATTAATGATAATGAGCTGAATTAAGTTCAAATTAAAACGACCAAGCCCGTTTGACTTGTAATTCCCGACCCGTGCATTTTAAGCGAGCCGAGTCCCGTTTGATGAAATTTAAGCTCGTTCGTCACCGCCGGTCCGATGCAAAATGCAATTAATCTAAAATGAATTTAAACTACATGTTATGCAATTTAAAATATTTTTTGTTTAGGGGTTAAAAATTTAATCCCTAATTTTCTATGTAAATTACACTAAATGATGCGCCAAAATTTAGGTGTCAACAACTGTAACTTCTGAACAATTGACTAGTGGAATCCAGTCAGAAGAGAGTTAGCGTGAGAGAGTGGATATAGGCTTACACTAAAGCCGAACTACTATAAAAGTTGTGTGCATTGTCTTCTATCTCTTTGTTCATACTCAATCACCGCTTGATAGATACACTGCACGGTACTATTTGAATATTACCAAAACTTGATTATAGTCATATTTTGTTTTACCCGACTACTTTGTTATTGAACTTGGCCCTATCAATTCCACATTATTTTGCCAAGATTTTTTGAAATCACCTATTTACCCTCTCTAGGAAATATTGTTAGCCAACATAATTTTCAACCATAAATTCGTTTAACTTTTTAATTATTCGAATAAGTCATAATAGAATGATTTTGTTTAACTTTTTGAATGTCAAGTTTTTGCCTATAGGTAACACGTGTATATTTGGTTATATAATATAGTAGATATTAACATGCCAAGGTTAATATGATGATAGTGGTTTCATGCCAATGGTGTTTTATCACTATTTATTTTCACATGATTTTGATTACTAGGTGTTGTGTTGGAAAAACAATTCTCCATGGATGATGAATATGAACCAGTTTGGTTTGGTTCGGTTCGGTTCGGTTCGGTTCGGTTTTCGATTTTGTTTTCTTTTTTCTTTTTGCTTTTCACTTACAGCTTGATTTTCGGTTTTTTCTGCACACAATATCCACACTCAGAGACGCTTCAGCCAAGCATTTCCACAAACAACTGGCCGGCAACTCCCCGCACAACAAAGTCCCCCAAGCCACTTCCATTGTCCATGGCCGAGAAAGAGCAAGCCAGGCCCCTAGCGCCCACCTAGCGCGCCATCCGCAGCAACGAAGACGAAGCCTAGTTGGCTCACTTCAGGCTCCGCCGGTCGAGCTACTTCAAGTGCTGCGGCATTGCCGCCGTGCTCTTCCTCATCCTTGCCGTCGTCGCCCTCGCCCTTTTCTTCACCGTCTTCCACGACAGGGACCCGCTCGTCCAAATGAACCAGGCCCAAATCCCCCAGCTCGCCCAGCTAGTCTCGAATGGGACGGCGCTTGCCTACACCAACATCACCGCCTTCGCTGATGTCCCCGTCGAGAACCTGAAAGTCGCGTCCTTCCGGTACAGTGGCTCCGCAACGGAGATATCGTATGGCGGGGAGGTCGTCGGCGAGGGCAGGATCCCAGCGGGGAGGGCGGCAGCGTGTGAACACGACGGTGGAGGTGGTGTAGGTGAGGATCGCGGCGGCGCCGAGGCTGAGTGGCAATCTGGCCACCGGGAACTTGACGATGGAGAGGGGATTTGAGCCAGAGAGAGGGGGCGCACTTTTAGGGTAAAAACCAGAGTTACTTTTTCAGTTCGGTTCAATCCGAACTGAATCGAACTAAACTGAAATAAACCGAATTGAAAAAAAAGGAATGGTTATCCGAACTAAAAATTGGAATCAAACCAAAATGCACCAAATTTTCAGTTTGGCTCGGTTCGATTCGTATCTCGATTCGATTTTTCTGCTCAGTTCTGACACCCCTCATCGTAACATCAAATATTTGCTTAAGGAGTCAGCTGCTAGTTTTAACATCACTGTTGCCATTGTCATCCGTCCTAAGAAACATCAAGATTACGAGATGAGATCGTAGTGATAATTGAGCTCAACTAAAACCTTAGCTCAAACATAGCCATTCTAATTACCCTTTGACAGATGTATAATGGGATTGTACTTGGCTAAGTCAGGAACTTTGTTCCGTTTAACAGTCCATAGGCACTTGGGTTCACGTCCTCTTCCTTTCCTCATCACCAGAAGACAACACTCACAAGTCACAAGCTACAAATTTCACGTCCCTTTCGAACCATTAATATTGAGGCGTCACTGATCATGACCAGAGATAGATGATGCAAAGACACCCTCTCTTTCTTTCTCATAGTGCATGCAATAACTTTTCATGTATGGCATATGCCCAACGCAATGGGAAAAGTGTCCGAAAAGTCCTAAATTTTTTGCATTGATGCTAATTTAGTCATAAACCTTTTTTTATACCAATTGAGTCCTAAACCTTTTATCTTTATGCTAATTCAGTCATTCTAGCTAAATTTGGCCGGACATTATTGCCGTGAATATCGGTTGGCCTACATGAGACCGCCGGCACTGACGTGGACAAAATTTAATAATATTTTAATTTTTTGAATATTTTTTATGATTTTTTTCTTTTTTTCTTTTTTTTTCCACTCCTTTCTTCTACCTTTGGCCTGTGACCGAACACCAGATACTGGCCACCAACCATGGCCGGCCGCCTAGCCTCTCCTGGGCGAGGCAAGGTTGTTGTTGCCTAGACGAGGCTGCCGTCGCCCCCCACTGATCCTCGCATGGGCGAACTCTGGCGAGGGCAAGCAAGGCCTCGCGAGGGTCGGACTCGCCTAGGCCAGATCTGGCGAGGCCAGGCCTTGCCTAGGCCACGACGGCCTTGTCAAACGTCACCGGGCACGCCCTTGCCTAGGCAAGGGTCGGCCGGGCATTGCCTTTGGCAGGCGATGGGGGCCTTGTTTGGGCGATGGTGGCCTCGCCCTTCCCCGATGAGGCCAGATGACCGGTGGCTGGAGGTCGGTGTTTGGTCACCAGCCAAAGGTAGAAGAAAGGAGAGGAAAAAAAGAAAAGAAGGAAAAAAGAAAAGAAAGGAAAAAACCAAAAAAAATATTTAAAAAATCGAAAAAACATTATTAAAAATTATTCACGTCAACGCCGGCGGTGCCACGTCAACAATATCTTGTCAAAATAAGTCAGAAGGAATGAATTGGCACAAAGACAAAAGGTTTATGACTCAATTGGCACAAAAAAAGATTTATGATTAAATTGGTATCAAAAAAAGGTTTATGACCTTACCAAAAAAAAAAAAGGTTTATGACTAAATCAGCATCAATGCAAAAAGATTTATGATTTTTCTGACACTTTTCCCCCGACGCAATTGATATCACATTCTATAGTTTTCAAATCGCTATCCTAGTCGTCCAACACATACAGGATAGATGATGCAAGCATAACCTCCTCTCCTTTTTTTTTTCTCCTAGTGAATACAATAACTTTTAATGCATGACATAAGACCAACGCAATTTGATATCACGTTCTATAGTTTTCAAATCGCTATCCTAGCCATCCAACATCCAATCCTTATCAGTCGATTAATTTCCTATTTTTTGACAAGGTTAATATTTTACAGTTTCAGCAAGAACGGCAAGTAGTTGGCAACAAACATGGACTCAAGGAATTAATAAGAAAATGAAAATTATGAGCGGCGGTTGCCTGTGGGCATTCGTCAATAAGTTAGGCTAATTAGCCAGAGGAGGAGATTAGAAAAAAGCCCACTGTATCCTTCTGTTCTGCATAATCGGCCGGTAATTATTCTTTTTGCGTAAATAACCCCACAAAACGGCGCGAATGAGTGCCGAGCCATGAATATCATTCGAATCATCATTGGTAGACAGACTGTATATATCACAGCCACCTGTATCATCGTTGATATATACAGTATGAAGTTTCTACCGTTGACTGTCTATTTTTATTCAATGATTGATGAGTGGGTTGTATAAACACAAAGGTTTTTTACTTTTTTTTGTTACACCGAATTTCCATGGACGATTTGGTTCATCCGTTCATGTTATGCAGATACCTTTTGATGTTACTAAGTAAGGATAAGCGATGAGAAGCAGGTGAAAAAACGAAGCTCAAGGCCTTATGAAGACTCCAATCATCATTCATCCCTGGTTCTAAAGTATTGAAAATTCTCGCGTGTCAACACAAGCACATTTGGAGATCCGTAAATCTGGCCGATCTCGCACAATTTTCATACTTCGGATTTAAATGCAGCTGGTGCATGCAATAACGTGGCCGACACGATCAGCGCAAATAAGAACTTAGCCAATCCACAACTAGACCAATTGATCCTTACCCAAAAAACAAACTAGACCAATTGAAATGACCAGCTTTTTGGTCATTTCATACTGGCTTGTCAGGAAATATGCTGCATAATCGGCCGACAAATTCCATGAGAAATTGTTCGTTGAAGTGAAGCGGATTTAGTAGGACTGAACAGCATAACAAGGCATTGGATTTGCTTGCTGCTCTATATGTGGATCTGATTCTGCATATATAATTAAGCAATCCCATCTCACTGTCCATGTACTTAATGCACACGAAAAAATCTATTCATAGGAACAATGGTGGGTACATACAGGAAGAACTTTCAACAAGATAACTCAATACAAGACGTAGCAAAAGACCTATGTATGTACAATACACACAAACGTACAGGTACTTGCCGACGACTGCCACGCATGACCCGGAAAGTCAATTTATTTGAAGTTCAAAGCACACATCCGAACGTGTATATGGCTCAATTCCTGAGTATTCACAGGTCAAGGTTTATCGATAGGAAGCTCCGACTGATTCGAACACCGTCCACTCGTCTGATCGGAGATCAGGCCTATTCCTTCTGCTCATCTCGCAGCACCTCAAGGCCAAATCAGTCAACTCCTTGGCCAGCTTATAGGGCCACTCTCCAGCCAATGGATCCAAGATGGCCTCCAAAGTCCCTGCGCTAATTGCCCTTTGCACTTCCGTTGCTATTCTGAAGGCGGGCCTCCTTGTCAATTACTGCAGCAGTATAACCCCGAAAGAGTAGACATCGAACTTTGTCGTGAGCTCTTGCGTGATGAGGAACTCGGGGTCCATGCACCCGAATGTCCCTTTCGGGTTGGTTGGGTACACGACGGTGGTGTTGTTGCTCGACCGATCGCCGCTGGACAGCAGTCGGCAAATGCCAAAATCGCTGAGCTTGCTCACAAGGTGCGCATCCAGTAGGATGTTCCCCGGTTTGACGTCCCGTGGACGATGCTGTGAGGCTTGCAAGAGTGGAGGAAGGCCAGGACGGAGCGGAGCTCCATGGCAATGCGTATTCTGGCTCGCCACGGCAGCTGCTTTGCCCTGTTGCTGTTGCGGAGCCCGTCTTCGAGGCTTCCGTTTGGTATATATTCGTAAACAAGAGTGCAGGGCTCGGGACAAGTGCCGATAAGCGTGATGAGATTAGGATGCCTCACCTTGCTCAACACATCCACCTGGGAGACATTCAATCAAGAGTTCGATGATCAACGATGATATTCTCGATCACTGTGAGTAATGTACTCTTACAGTGAATTCGTCATGCCATAGTGATATTATTGTGGAAAACAAATGTACTTCGTGATGAATCAAGTCTTTATATATTTTTATTTTTCTTAATTTTGGTTTTGAGAAAACATGAAAACAAATATAGGAAACTCGAGAATTGTTACCTCCTGTTGAAATTCTTGTGAACCTTGCATGCTAGGAAATTTCATGATCTTCATAGCAACCCACGTGTGTCGAAGGAAACCTTTATACACGCTCCCGCAACCACCTTCTCCGATCTTTAAGGACAGGTGGAAGTTCTGCACAGCTTCTGCGATTTCGGTCATGGAGAACTCGGAGAAGTACTTTTGTGCCCGAGGAATCTCCTTTTCTTCTGCTTACCTCCTCGGCCTTTTGGAGCGCGTTCTTGAGGTCGATCTGCAACAGCTCTCGCTCTTTTCTAAAAGTCTGCAACATTTCATGCTTGCAATGATTTTCAGCTCCAACTCCTTTCTGCTCTGGTCAGTCTCGGCGAATTGGCTCTCGAGCTGCAATTTCTGTTCCTGGGCACTGTGAAGTTCTTCCATCACTTTGTCTAACTGATCCTTCACCTTCTCAAGTTCTTCCTCCAACTGAAAATTTAACCATAATACTATACTCAATAGATCATCTCTATTTTTTTTTACCCACGAGTCAATAAATCATCTTTCATCCTCATGTTAACTATATGTCATGCTTGCTATTTGTGTGTTACAATTTGCGATGAAATGTTTCCATGGAGTTCGGGATGGTCCTCAACAATCAGACTTGAGCAAAATCAGTAGAAATACTCCATTTTTAATAGCGGCAATTTACATAAATCAGGGGTCTAGGTCGATATATAGCAAAGCCGTCCAGTTTTTATGTTGACATTAGACCTTCCTGGGATCCTTTCGCCTGCCTGCCTTCAATGATATGTACTTCTGCTTCAGCACAAGTCGTCACTCCCTCCTCAAGCATTTCTTGCGAATCGTTTTCGTTCATATCCAGTTACAATTAGCTAAAGTTGAAATATTCCTTTTAATGACAAAGAATAATATATTCTTGGCTATAAAATAGGACAAGCAAAGCTAGAGACATAGCTTCCCGGCTAGAGAACATGAAAAAGACAATCCGTTAGTTATTGTGCACATACCAGACTGTTGGAAATTGATGGCTGGCAGGTATAATAGACTGGCTGAATCAACTGCGGGAGATCAGAACGACTCGTTGAAACTGGTTTGAGTTCTTGGAAAGTCTCTTGTGTCTCCAGAGTGCTCGCTGCATTAGGATGCTCTGGAGAGCTATCAGAGGAAGAAGCCATAGGCATCACTGCACGTTGGTCGATTTTGGAAGAGAACGTTCTTCTCAGAATGTCTTGGAATGGATTACTTAACTTTGCCGTCCTTGGCAGTGTAGAGGATTGCGATTTCGAGAGCATTGACTTTCCTGGTCCAGGGGTTGGAGTCGTTGTAACATCCCGAATTTCGAACCGTTACCGGGACCAATAAAGTGTTTATCAATTCTCATTTAATTTTAGTAAGTCTCGCCCGGACTTGATCAATCACGGGATACTAACCCGATGGGAAAGGCTAAATAGGAAACGGTACGTGGACCGGGGACCCGATCGCGAGTTGAGTACCGATTTCGAGAAATGCCGAGGGAATATTTTGGGCCAACATGGGCCGATCTTAGAAAAATGACGGATTCGATGTAATCAATGACGTACTCTCGGACCGTGGGTGATTCCGCACGACTGAAAATTCGCTTGACGAACTAATCCCGAAATTAATCCGAACGATCGCGACCCCCGGCACTAGTGATAATTCCTCGCGTTCTATCGAAACTCGAGGCCATCACGATTCGGACAACCCTAGGTCGATACGCGTAACCCCTAAACAGCCGCCCGTTAGTGAGAGACCCTCAAACTTCAAAACGAGCAAATTTGAACGCGAAATTGGACCCGAACTTCGATGTCGAAATTTCGAGGGCCTTTGAGACTATTTTGTAAGGCCGACGTCATTTTAGTGTGGCCACATATATTTGGGGCTAATACGGCTGAAAATTGGAATTTCGGCAGAAATTGGAAAAATTTACAATTTTGCCCCTGGAGACTCTGGCAACTATTTTTGAGGCCAAATGAGATTATTTTTCGAGACCGATGCCATTTTGGGGTGGCCACGCATATCTGGAGCGCGTACGGTCGAAAAATGGAATTTCAACCCTGGGGTGAAAAATTACGGTTTTGCCCTTCAAAACTTTCGGGGTGATTTTCGAGGGCTTAAAGGAGGATTTTTACGAATCCGACGCCATATTATGCTGGCCATGCATATATAGGACTGATATGGACAAAAATTGGAATTTTGACCCGGGACCGGAAAATTACCAAAATGCCCTTGGACCCATTTTTGGTAATTCCGAATTTTGGCCATTTTTGGTAATTCCGAATTTTGGCCATTTTTGGGAGTTAACTAAGGTTAATTGGGTCAACTATGGTCTGGTCAGCCCAATAATTGAGGGCTAAAGACAAAAAGACCCTTGCATTATTGGATAAGGTGGATTTCTAACCCTTGGATGAAGGGCAAATTTGTCCAAAGCCCTAGATTGGTGACAGTGGAACCCACTAACCCAACTTTAACCCATAATTGACCAGCTCATTTCTCTCTTCCATTTTCCCGGCCAAACCTCCACGAGCAGCCTCTTCCTCCGCCGTTTCCTTGCTTGGCCAGCCATCGCCGGATCTTCACCGCCGTTACGCCGGAGCCCGTCCTGCCGAGCTGCTGCTGCCGTGACCCCACACCCTCATCCTCACCCCCATATGACCACTTCCTCTCCCTCTCTCTGTCCATTCGGCGCAAGGAATGGCCGGATCGCCGACCGCCGTACGTCGCCGGGAAGCCTCACCAGCGAGCCGCCGTGCCGGACACCGAGCACCACCACCCCAGCCATCACCCACAGCCCATTCGACCACTTCATCCCTTGTTCCGCCGTCCTCAGTCGCCGTTCCAGCCGAGACCGAGAAGACCGTCGCCGGCGCCGCCGTGAGCCGCCGGCTTGTCCCCTGGAACGCCGCCGCCGATTTTACCGCGTGTCGGTAATTGGCCGCCCATTTCCGTCGAACCGAGTCGATTAGGCGAGTATTAAATCCCTAAATCCGAATTAGATTAATTTGCATTTTAAGCGGGTAAATTAGGGGTTAATTAGCCTAGATTATGATTAAATTATAGGTTAATGTGTACTAGTTGATTATGGGGTATTATTAGAGCCTAATAAAATGATTTAAGTGTGATTTTAGGCCCAATTAGGGGCTGTTCTGGTACTGTTCATCCAGAAACCGAGAATGCATTATTTTGCCTAAGTTGTGGATTAATTGGGTTAATGTGTGGTTGTTTGAATTGGGTGACCCAATGTCTAATTAAGGCGTGGTTGGATTAAATTGTTAAGGCCATAATTGTGGGACTAGTAGCTGAATTTGATTCGTCCATGGCGGGCCTTAAACGCGTTGAATTGCATTGTTTTAAACACGTGAAATAAGTGCCGGGTTTAAGTGGACTAAAATGGAATGAATTGTACGTGTCGATAATGCGTTGAATTCGTCGAATTTATAAATAATTGTACTTGGCATATTGGTATTGATAATTGGCTTGGATTCTATTTCTCGTGATTTCGTTATTAGTGTTTCAATATGGTTGAAATTGTGAGTGTTAAAAGATGCACGTACCTGATGTGACGAAATTGTTGGCCTTCGGGTCGGACCTTCGGGTCGTTTTAAATTGTGGCCTTCGGGTCAGGCCTTCGGGTCGTTTTAAATTGTGGCCTTCGGGTCGGGCCTTCGGGTCGAAATAAACCGTGGCCTTCGAGTCGGGCCTACGGATCGATTTATTGCTGAAAGTGGCATTCGGGTCGTGGCCTTTGGGTCGGGATATCTATTGGCCTTCGAGTCGGAATAATCGTGTTATTTATGAAAATGGCAATCGTGTGCCGAGAACGTTATTTGTGTGCGTATTCAATAGTTTGCACGTGATTATTGTTGATAAATGCCTAACTTGTAGGGTTGTGATATAAACGAATTGGGCCGCGGGCCTAGGAATTTATGGTGATTTAATGGTACACTGCTTGGTGTATTTAATTTACCTGTCAGAAGGTGCATATTAGCCTAGTTTAGGTTTATGGGTATTTATTTGCTGAGATTCATCTCACGATTGTTGGAAACTGACTTTTCAGATCCCCGGCAGTGAGAATGGCAGAGGCGCCAATCCGTTTTGGGATTCCCCAGTTCATCGAGAAGACTATGTCTATGCATGTTGTACCTTTTTGACCAAGCCCCGTCTTAGTCTAGTATCCCCGGGCCACCATCCTTTTTGTTCAATGGCCGTTGTTCAGTTTGTCTTCTAGTTGCTTTTCTTGTAATGGATATTATATAAATTTCTGCAGTAATGTAAAATGTTTTTATTCCTGCTAAATTCCAGTGCTGTGCTATCTTTGGTTGTTTTGTATATTGTACGAGTGTGTGTGTGTATATATATACGTTGCTTCCGCATGTACATTGGTCTCTGCGCATTGGGTGCTGGGTCGGTGACGTAACCTGGGGACGTCACACCATTACGACCTTAGGTGAGATGATCGCGCTTCGTGGGGCATGAGGCGTGACAGTCGTTGGGAATGGCGCATTAGTAGGAACTCCTGCAACTAGGGGTGTCAATGGGTTAGGTCGGGTTGGGCTTTCATGATACCTAACCCGACCCGAAACCAATAGGGTCACACTAGACTTGTCCAAACCCGGCCCAAGACCCTATTCAACATACACGCCAAGGCCCGGGTCGAGTCGGGCCTGGCCGGGTTGGGTCTAGGGTTTTTTTTTAATGAAAAAAAAAATTGCTTTCTCAGTCCTTGCAGAACTGCCAAAAAAACACCGAAAAATTTGCTATGAAATGCGCTTTTTGATCTGTCACCGACGGATTCCGATCTCCAGCTGATTCGACCAGGAGCAGTCACCGACGCCGCCGGCGGAACCACCAGCATTCGCCCCTTTCAACGCCTTCCTCTTCGGAGCATCTTCTCCCGCGCCGCTGCTCGTCTCCGAGCCCAACGAAGCCGCCCTCTTGCAACCGAACGCTCCACCGCCTGTCTTCTTCGGTCTCCCCCGGCGCTTGGAGCCATCGCTCACCGACAGTAGGTCCTCTTCGCCGACAATCTCGACGGAGGCGACGATGCACTCGTGCCACCCGAGCTCGTCGACGTCGGCGATCACGTCCGTGAGGGAGAGCCATGCGCCGCCGCTGGCGCGCGGCGGCGAGATGCTCTTGTGCAGCGTGGATCGCGAGGGATCCACGAGCTCGATAGCTTCCATGGCATCCAGCAGCACTCTCTGCGACGATCGTAACCAAAGGCCTTTCAGGTCGTAAAATAGCTCGATCGCTCATCCACCAAGATAGGAACGAGATCGCCATGAGCAGATGCTTAGATCTAGGGTTTTTGCATCCCTGCAGTCCACGCGCAGAGAGGGGAGAGAATGGGAGGGAGACGGAGAGAGAGAAATGGGTCGGCCCAGAGTATCAATGGGTCGGCCCGACCCTACCCTTACCCATTGATACCCCAAATTTTAAGACCATATTCAAAGAAGATTTAGGCCCGATCTCAAAATACCTCAAGTTTTATGGCTGGGCCGGGCCGGCACGGGTCGGGCCGAGTCGGCGCGGGTTTTGTGGACACCCCTACTTGCAACTGCTTGAACCGTTCGAGCTTCCCTATATTGACAAGGAATGAAAACAAGTTTATGGTGAAGCCAAAATTGTCACAACACTTTATAAAATTGATCGTCCGTACCAAGACTCCGAGCCCATAAACGTTCCTACTTGTACCTTGAAACTGATTTGCCATCGGTCCCCAGCTCAAAATTTCCCAAGGATTTGGCCATATCATTCAAAGAAGAAGGTATAATGCAAAAAAGGAACAAAATTGTTTGTCCTAGCCTCATCCACTACAAAAAAATGATTTTTTTCCGACAAAATTTCCAACGAAAAATTCTGGAAAATTCGTTGGAAAAAGAATTTCCAACGAATTTTCCAACGAAAAAAAATTCGTTGGTAATTCGTCGTCGGAAAATTTTCCAACGAAAAATTTGAATTTTCGTTGGAAATTTGCGACGAATTTTTTTTCGTTGGAAAATTCGTTGGAAAACTCGTAGCTAAATTCGTTGGAAACGAACTTTTTTTCCGACGAATTTATTTTCGTTGGAAACTATAATTTTTTTTTGGTCGAAAAATCCTGGAAATTTTTTTCCATCGAAAAAATTTTTTTTGGTCGATTTTTTTTTTTTGGTCGAAAATTTATTTTTTTGGGCGAAAAATAGCCCTCGCCGCCGGCGAGGGCCAGCCTCGTCGCCGGCGAGGGCCAGCCTCGTCGCCGGCGAGGGCCGAGCTCGCCGGCCATGGCAAGCTCGGCCCTCGGCATGGCCGACGAGGGCCGGCCTCGTCGCCGGCGAGGGCCGAGCTCGCCCAGATCTGGGCGAGCTCGAGCTCGCCGGCCATGGCGAGCTCGGCCCTCGCCATGGCCGGCGAGGGCGAGCTCGTCGCCGGCGAGGGCCGAGCTCGCCCAGATCTGGGCGAGCTCGTCGCCGGCGAGGGCCGAGCTCGCCCAGATCTGGGCGAGCTCGAGCTCGCCGGCCATGGCGAGCTCGGCCCTCGCCATGGCCGGCGAGCTCGAGCTCGCCCAGATCTGGGCGAGCTCGGCCCTCGCCGGCGACGAGCTCGCCCAGATCTGGGCGAGCTCGGCCCTCGCCGCCGACGAGGCTTGCCCTCATGGCCGGCGAGGCTGTTGCGCGAAGATGAAGAAGAAGCAGCAGCAGCAGCAGGGGCGGGAGCGGGCTTCGGGGTCGCCGCCCGTCGTCGTCTCCTAGCCTCGCCGGCGATGAGGCTTGGTGGCGTCGGGGGCGTCGGAGGTTGGAGTCCATGGCGCCGGAGCCGGAGCCGGAGCCGGAGGAGGAGGGGGGCGGCGGGGGAGGAGGCGGAGGGGGAGGCGGAGAGGGAGAAGGACAGAGAGGGCGAAGGAGAGAGCGAGAGACAGAGAGAGAGAGAGAGAGAGAGAATGTTCAAATTGGAATAATGAGCGCGAAAATATTGGGTTTTTTTTGTACTTCGTTGGAAATTTCCAACGAATTTTCCAACGAAAATTGTACACACTGAATTAATTTTCCGGAAAATTGAAATTCGTTGGAAAATTCGTTGGAAATTTCCAACGAATTTTCCAACGAATTACAAAAATGTGGGTTTTTTTGTAATTCGTTGGAAAATTCGTTGGAAATTTCCAACGAATTTTCCAACGAAAATTGTACACACTGAATTAATTTCCCGGAAAATTGGAATTCGTTGGAAAATTCGTTGGAAATTTCCAACGAATTTTCCAACGAATTACAAAAATATGGGTTTTTTTGTAATTCGTTGGAAAATTCGTTGGAAATTTCCAACGAAAAAAATTCGTTGGAAATTTCCAACGAATTTTCCAACGAAAAATGTGCACTCTGAAGAAATTTTCCGGAAAATTGAAATTCGTTGGAAAATTCGTTGGAAATTTCCAACAAATTTTTTTCGTTGGAAATTTCCAACGAATTTTGCGACGAAAATTTTTTCGTTGGAAATTTCCAACGAATTTTCCAACGAAAATTTTTCGTTGGAAATTTCCAACGAATTTTGATTTTCGTTGGAAAATTTGTCGCAAATTTGCAACGAAAATTTTTTCGTCGGAAATTTTCGTGGCAAAAATCAAGTTTTTTTGTAGTGATCGCAACCTAAAATTCTAGGTCTGTTATGGCAGTCAACTATCGCAACAAGATTTATTTATGTAGAAATTTTCTTTTCACTAACACCATCTCGTGGGCATTCGATTGTTTTGAAGGAGACAAGTAAAAATGTGGGAGGATAACCTTGTGCGAATGAGGTGCCTGTCGCAAATAAACCAAATTTGACAAGACAGGTGCGCTTTATCGCGAACAAAGACGGCTTTCCTGGACTTGATTTCTGTCATCCTCCTGCCAATTGAAACCAGAGAAGACAATGAATTAATTTGGTGTAATGCAGATAAGACGAAACATAAACTTGTAGACACAACACAAGAGACTATTCGATTCTTGAAACGTTATGTCACCAGTTTTTATCTTCTTTTTTTTTCCACACTGTAGGAAAAGAAGACTGATTCATGATACATGATGTATAGTGATGGACTCAGCGAATTAGGACATTGTGTTCGAGAAGCGCTGCCAGATTTTCCTGAAAGATCGTACATGCACAGAACATCTTTAAGGATTAATAATGAAATAAGCATCGGCTCTAATGTCGCAATTAAAGATCCAAACAAGCATGTCCTTTCAGTCATGAAGAGGATAGATGTGGAGTGAAAAAGTCCACGACCCATGTGGGCGTGTCTTCTTGTTCTTGTACGTACTTGAAATAGCACTTGTCCGCTGCTGCACCCAATACAAGCTTTCTGATCCCATGCAAATGTATGAGCTCCACAATTCCCTTTTCAACGCTGTCTGATTCTATGAACTCTTTCTCTGCTCGTACCTATTAATCAATAAATTTGCTTCGTTATTATCTACCTCTCTAAATGAAGAAGCATATATTGTCATGTAAACCTGTGCCACGCAAGAACTATATATATCAAGGATCAACAATGATTAACATTTGTTTGATTCACTATCACTTTGTTAAGAAGTCATTGACCAGGACAATTAATCATCTAGAAGAAGAGGAGGAGGAGAAGTAAATATATCCCCATTTGTTTACAAACGAGCAGGCAGTTATCCAAGATTTTATGCATGTTTATACTCTCGTTTTCTCCGTGTGCTCTCAACATTATAAGAAGAAGAAGAATAAGAAGAAAGTAAATATACCCCCATTTCTTTACAAACAAGGAGGCTGTTATCCAAGATTTTATGCATGTTTAACCTCTCGTTTTCTCTGTGTTCTCTCAACACTATCTCGTTCGCCGAGCTCGCAGGGATTCCTGCACCCAGGCCTCCTGCAAACCAAAGGCAAATTAACAGCACAATTATTTTAATTCGCTGCAAGAAAGAACACCGCAAAAAGAATGAAAATCGACAATAATCGAACAGGTAAAAGCAATAGGATATCCAATATGGTCCTAAATCGCGAAACCCTGAAAGGGGAGCTTAATTTATTGCGCAACCATTGTCCATCATGGAAGATCCGTGTATTATATCCATGCGAGCATGGTAAGTTCTCATTTTTACTATCAATGGAAACTCTTATAGGAAAAAACGATAGCTAAAATCGGTGGATGGAAATATGCAAAAAAAAACAGAAGAAAAAGCGTTGACTTACCCATGGGGATCCTCCGTGAAGGAACTAGAACATGAATGATACAGATCTTGAAGTTGCCTCCTAATTGTTGCACCGTCCAAACAAGCTTCGATTGGCTCTCTTTCATATCCTTCCCGACCGCAACATAAATCTTGTCTTCAAGCACCGGCATCGCCTGTTCAGATGTGACCCTGCGAACGCTTGGCATGATCGCCGGGACTCCGAACTCAGCAAGTTCAATACGATCAGTTACGGCCATCGACAAGTGTTAAGTCAGACAACGAGCACGGCTCCTCCAACAAAAAATTGAATGGGAACAAACTCAGGAGTGTCTGGAGTGGAGATAGCTAGCTACTGAGAGCAGACAAAGATAGAGAGAAACAGAAAGCGGGACATGGGAACTCTCTAAGAAACGGAAACGAAGTAAAGTGGGGAGTTTCTGCAATGAGGGTTTCGTGCGGAGGTGGCATTTGAGGGGGATATGGCTCGAAGTTATAAAGAGGTCGCTTGTCCTAATGCTTACGTACGGACAGCACATACCAGGAAACCAGCGGAAACTCCCTTTCAACACGAAATGAGTGAGCAATTTCTCGGTGGGCTCTGTTAGGTCATACATAACATAATCGAACAGTGTCCGAGCAAGAGTAAGGAAGCAAGTATTCACGTGGAATAATCGATCCCTGTTAAATGATCGCTCCTGTACTAAGTTTGAAAATTCTTCTAGTAATTAAATTCTAGCCAGTTTTGTTTCAGAATACAAAAAAACAACCGTCATATTCGTAAAATGCACGATATTATAGTGTCAAACGAATCATTAACAAGGAAATGATTAGTGGACATAAAATGGATCTCTGATAACTTGATCCGAAATGTAAGCAAAAGAATCAAAAGTCGTAGAACCTAAAGAAAAGCACCCAAAAGGTATTTTATCAAATAGTTGCATCATGGGTCATCGATGAGAGTATTGAGATTTGAAAATGGTTAACTTGCTTCTCTACGTCAATTATAGAATATTACATATGATGGTATTTTTGGAAAGAAAATTACTTCTTTACTTCTTCATTGACGGGGACGCAATTCCTTAGCTTTTCCAAAGCTTTCAGTGGTTGTTATCTTGAGCACATTCTTGCCCGAATTTCTTCAAGCGAGGAGCTTCTTGAAAGCTGCTACTAGAGGGTTGCCAATTTGGACTTTTCAATGTACTCTTCGAGACTACACACAGCCAATTAAGACATGTCTGTGTCTCCTTCCATCAGTCAACTGAAGAACCTCGTGGGATTGATTACTTATCTTTACCAATGGAAAGCGAGAAAAAACTATGTATGTAATACCTTCTTTGAAATTGGTTGACGTGATATCGTACGTTTAATGCAATCCAATCAAGGAAATTGGCCTCATCTTCTTGGCTTTCTTCTGCGAAACCCTCGATTTGGAAGGAGACAAAAATGCTGGAAGACTTGTACCTTTGGGATTGAAAGAATTCTACTTTTCTGATTAAAATATTAACATTAGAGGTACTTTGATTTTAAATGATTATGGAAAATGATAACCCTAATCCACACATGGATATTTATATCATAAATGGTTTTACATACTTTGTTGAGCTGCAAAATCTTAAAAAAAATGATATTTAAAGGATAATTCAAAGTAAACAAAATTAGTTTCGCAATATCACGTCACAGCATAAACAATATACCCAGTAATTTTCGTCTTTTTTAAAGTTATTTTCTCCCCAAAGCACCATCTTGTAGTAGACTCCCCAGCACTTTTCTACTATTTACTGCGATCTCTGGAGAGGAAGGTTCTATTCCATGAGGTCTGTTAGTCCAGCGCCCGTGTGGGATGCGTGTGGGATTTTTTCTTGTTAATGCAGAAGAAGCATCACATCGTGGCAATAGAGCTTTCTCTCTCCTTGAAGCCCAAGTTTGAAGTTTCTATCTTGACTTCTGTGGACGAGACTGTGAACTATAGTTCTTTATTTGCCTTAGAAGAGGGAAAAGCCAGGAACCCGTCCATTGAACTTGAGGCTCGATTTCTTCCCCTTTCCCATTGACCCGACCATACGAACGAGGTAGGAAAATGACAGAGAACCTCTTCCTGTACAGCCCTCGCGTTGTCCTCTTAGCAACGAGTTGCACATGATGGACTAACATGATTCAAATTTGTTTGTCTGGGTGTTTGTGAAATTCATTTGTCATTGCGGAAGGACAACAATGGTCGGTCAAGAACACTGCATGCCATCGCAGAATTCCAATTGACAGAATTAAGTTCGATGCCAAACGCAGTTAGATCAGGGCGCCTCTAGCTTTTTATTCTGACAACGATGGCATCGGATGGAAAGATCTGGCCTGTGTCTAGATGACTTGTTCGTATGAAAACGTGAATCAAACAAATCATGTCAAGGCACTCACATGATTTCCATACAAATGGACATGTTTGATGCCTTATTCTGCGATATTGATTGTTTTACTCGACATATTCTTCCTTTTAGCAGACATAGCCCCGCTGTGAAAGGCGAGGGAGCTTCAAACGACGAAACGATTTATGGCCGGATGCTTCGCTTAGGGCCATACTATCATCGGTGCTGCTAATCAAGAAAGATTTATTAACAACATCCATGGAAGATAAATCATGGATCCAAATGGTGAATTGCCTTTCATCCGGTTAGAAATTAAACCAAATTCATTGGAAGTTGCCGATTCATTAAATAAGTTACCGAAGGCCATTCGACTTCCAAGAGTGATGCACGCATTCAAGAAGAGTCTTTATTGCGGTTTTTTTTTTTTCAAAGAGTCTGTTAGAGTTTCTATGTCTAGTTAATGTTTTATTAATTCCCATGAATCTATCTCCTCGGAACGGTAGATTTCATTTATGAGTCATTTAAGAGTAAGTCTAAGAATCATGTAACAAGCCTATAAATCGGCGTGTCTTGTAATTATTTTGATAAGGTAAAACCGATAAGAAGTTACGAATAAAGGTGAATAAGGCCTCTTTGTCTCCTCATCCTTGAGTTTGTGTGAGTTGTGAGTGTTTCACCTTCGAATTTATCCTAACAAATTGGTATCAGAGCTTATGGTTTGTGATCATAGCCTCAACAAACAATCAACTTCCTATTCAATACCTTCGTCTTACCAAAGAAAATTATGATAATTGGGCTGGTAGAATTAAAGCTCTTCTTGGCGCCTATAGTGTGTGGAAAGTTGTCAACACCGGCTATGATAAGCCAGAGGACGATGCCACGTTGAATCAAAACCAGAGGAATGCCTTGGAGAAAGTTCGAGCAAAAGATCAATATGCCCTATGTAACAGCCCAAATTTTGATGTAATTTCCGGGATAAATGAAACTGATATTATTTCGCATTTCATTTTAGTAAGTCTCATCCAGAGCTGATCACTCTCGGGATACTAACCAATAGGATATGGCTAACTAGAAAATGGTACGTGGACCGGGGACCCTATCGCGAAAGGGATACCGATCACGAGAGACGCTGAGGAAATATTTTGGGCCAACGTGGGTCGATCTTAGGAAAGAGTAATGGATTGGGTTTGGCCTAGGCCAACGATGTACAATTGGGACGCAGGTGATTCTGCAAGACCAAAAGTGCACGTGGTCAACCAATCCGGAACTTGAACCTAATGATTGTGACCTCTGGAACTAATGATAATTTCTCATTCTCTCAATGATCGAGACCATCACGATACGAATAGCCCTAGGTCGATACGCGTAATCTCTAAACAGCCGCCCGTTAGTGAGAGACCCTGAAATTGAAAGTTTAGCGAGTTTTGTTCACGGAATTGGGCCCGGATTTCGATATCGATTTTCGAAGGCTTAAGAGACTATTTTTGGGAATCTGACGTCATATTACGCTGGCCACGCACGTTTGGAGTTAGTACGAGTAAAAATTGGAAATTCGGTCCGGGGGTGAAAAATTACGGTTTTGCCCCTGTGGGTATCGGCGTTGGATTTTTGGGCCGTTTGAGGTTATTTTTCGAGGCCGACACCATTTTTGGGTGGCCACGCATACCGGGAGTCGTTACGGACAAAAATTGGAATTTCGACAAAAATTGGAAAAATAATATTATTTTATTCCCGAAACTTTGACGTGGATTTTTGAGGGCTTAAAAAGTGAATTTCATGATTCCGACGCCATATTATATTGGCCACACACATATGGAACACGTATGTGCGAAAATTGAAATTTCGGTTCGGGATCGGAAAATTACGAAAATGCCCCTAGGCCGTTTTTGAGCAATTCCGAATTTAGAAAATTTTTGGGGCTCTAACCAAGGTGAGTTAACTTAATTCAGGTCTGGTCAACCCTTGGTTAGGGACAAATGACCATTTTAACCCTAAATTATTGGATATGGATTAATCTTGGCCATTGGATCAAGGGCAAAATTGTCCAAATGGCCAAGATTTTGACACTTGGATTCCACTAATCTACCTTTGACCCATTTGACCAGACCCCCTCTCTCTCTCCAGCAGACCATTCGGCCAACTTTTTCCCAGAATTTCCCTTCTTCTCTCCTGTTTTCTGTTCTGCAGTTCCATTTCTGCATTTTCTGGTACTGTTCACGCCGGAACAGTACCAGCCGGAGCTGCTGGCCGCCCACCAGCCGTCGCCACAGCATCCTTGGACCTCCCTCTCACCTGTTCAGCCACCACAGCCCCGGTTTTAGTCCAAAACAGCCTTGTTTCTCTCTTTTTCTCTTTCCCGGTCTGCAAACAGTAACGCCGGAGCTTTGCCGGAGCTCCGATCGCCGTTCCGTTGACACCCAGCCGTCCAGCACCTCCATACGTCGCCGTTTAGCACTGGCCGTACAGTGTCCCCGTACGGTTACTGTTCACCGTCCGTACGGGGGCACTGTTCACGCCGGACCGTACGGACGTCGCCGCAGTCGTCGGCGCCTCGCCGGCCACCCGTTCCCGTATGTCCGTACAGTCCGTACGGAAGAGTACTGTTCACGTCCGTACAGCGGGGGTACTCTTCACCCGTCCGTACGCTTCCGCCGCCGCCGGGAATTCCGCCGCCGATTGCACTGTTCATCAGTGATCGGTCGCCATTCCCCGTTGTCGTGACTTCGGATTAGGTGAGTAAAATTCCTAAATCCGGATTAGGACTGATAGTGCGTCTTTCTGAACTGGTTTAGGTATTATCACTACATTTTGGACTGGCTTAGATAGTATCAGTGTGTAATTTAGACTGGGTTGAGGATTGACTGGTAGAATTTATTATCGGAAATTTGTGGTAAACAATTGAGGATTTATTGGGGAGAGAAATTGGATTAATTGATCAATTTAGGAGCCCATTAGAAAATTACCGGGTATGTCCGGGTTAATTGGTTGTACATAATTTGTGCTTGATTGTGATTGAATTTTATTGGCGCTCATGGTGCATTGCATTGCATAACATGGACACGCATTGTGTATGCCGTGGGTGAGGCATGTGATGAACTTGTGCGAGAATGCGTGTCTGCCATGAGTTGTGTGATCACCTAAAATACCCCGAAGCGTCATACGCTGGGTCCAGATAATAATGAGTTGCGTGATCACCTAAGGACCTTCGGGTCGTGACCTTCGGGTCGATACCGTCCTCATGCACTTTGAAGCAGGACGATACCCGGTACGTCCGGAAGGCGACCATCCTCATGCACTTTGAAGTAGGCTCTGGTTCGCAAGGAGAACAGTGTTGCACCTCATGCACTTTGAAGCAGACTAGAGACACTGGGCCAGATCGGTTGCTGCGCCTCATGCACTTTGGAGCAGGTTAGACGCACCGGGCCGTGAAAAATTGATGACTCGAGTCGTAATAATAATGAATTAGGCAAGTGTGCCAGTGTGGGCCAATGGGCCGGAGAAATGCGCATGACATGTTGACGACATTTGCATGCATGAACATATATAGACTGGCATACGAAGGTGTGAGAGTCAATGCATAAGCATGTGATTGACGTACGTGTGATAATGTGTGCCACGTATGTGCCGTGATGATTATTATATGTTGATATGTCTAACCTGCAGAGTCTGAGAAGGGTTTGATTATTGTCGTGTTGTGATTATAAATATTTATTTCCGGTCAGGAGATTGCATGCTAGCCTAGCCTAGGTTTAGGGGTTGAACTCACTGAGATTTATATCACGGTTGTGTAAACCGAAACATTTCAGACCCCCAGCCATAGGATGCCGAGGACACCACCTCTTTTTGGGATACCGCATCATATCCAACGGTCACCGAGTGTATACCCTGGTGGAGACGGAGCAGCTTATGTGAGATGCTACTCAGTTCTATTTTGTGAACGTGGGAGAATTATATTACCATACCCAAGAGTTATGGCGTGGCTGCTGACCATTTTCGGCGTTGTGTCTTTTTAGTTATGTGTAAAGAATATATGAGTAAAAAGGTTTTTGTGTTGGTAATGTAAAATGTATATTGTCATGGAGGTTGTTTTATCTGTGGTCTCATATGTTTATTTGTACGGGTGTATATATATATTTATATACGTGCTTCCGCTTGTGCTTGATCTCTGTGTGGGCGTTGGGTCGGCGACGCTTCCTGGGACGTCGCATCATAATCGACCGTGACGGGATGTTGCGCTTCGTGGAGTACGGGGCGTGACACCCTATCAATCATCCATCGAGCTTTAGATGATTCGATGTTCGAGAAGGTGTTGAATGCTAATACTTCTAAGAAAGAATGGGAGATTCTTCACAACACACACCAAGGAGTGCAAAAAGTTCAGAAATTCGCCTTCAAACTTTGGGAGGTGAAATCGAGGCAATATGTATGAAAGAATCTGAATCGATTGCCGATTATTTTACAAGAGTGTTGGCAATTGTCAACCAAATGAAAAGAAATGGAGAAAATATTCCAGATGTTCATGTTGTCAAGAAGATTCTTCAATCCTTAGACAAAAAGTACAACCATATTGGCAGTGCAATCGAAGAGTCCAAAAACCTTGATGCCATGATGATCGATAAGCTCATGGGTTCATTGCAAGGCCATAGATTCAAAAGAAACAAGAATGAGCCGGTGGAGGAAGTACTCCAAACTCGGTTGACCATCCGAAATGGGAAGAAGCAAAGTAGAATCCCGTGCAAACTCGAGGGACTAAACAAAATTTTGATTGAGGTCGAGGTCGCTTTCAAGGAAGAGGTCATGGACGAAGCAGAGCAGATATTGCTTGAAATGGCGAAAGATACCAAAATCAAAGAGGTGCTCGTGAAAGAGAACAGAACTCGAGAGGGCAATGATATGATAAATCTAAAATTCGATGTTATCATTTCAACAAACTTGCTCATTATGCTTCTGACTGTTGGAACAAAGAAAGTAGCGGAGCAGAAGATAAATCATGGATCCAAATGGTGAACTGGCTTTCATCAAACTAGAGATTTCCTTTTTTTCGATAGTAGTATTAACCTCCTATATTTACTAATACCTCCGGCACCCCTTTTTCATCTCCGGTAACTAATCCGTACAGTAATAGTCCTATCACTAGTTATGCTTTCAAGCCAATCCAATTCCATTTACTCTAGAATAAGACCGCCAAAGCAAACCCAAAATATTAAGACTCCATTTGTTTCATAGAATTTTTTTTTGAAATAAGTTTCCTCATTTTTTAGCATTTTGATCGCTTAGGAAAATGAGTCAACATAAAATATTTTCCTAGTTGATAGAAAATGTTTTCCTACCAAAGTTTAGATTCAGGAAAATGATTTTCTCTTTAAAAAATCGAAAATCATTTTGAAAAGTGATTGGACACAGGAACCCAATGCTTATTTCCTGGCCATTAACAGCGGGGCCGGAATCTAACCCTAGTGCCCAAGCCCGAATCCCAGGTCTGGGAGCAGGGCACTGGGTCCAGGGTTTGGGCATAGGAGATCGGGTAGCGGGGGCTGGGTTTGGGGCCCAACCTCGATGGAACTAGGAGAAGGTATTGGTACCGGAGTCCCAGTCTTAGCCTCAATTAACCCAGGCCCAAGAGTCATGGTCTCGGTCCTAGGCTCTAGGGTTCCATAACTAGGTCCTACCGAGGCCTAAGAGCCAGGGACCTAGGTTAGGCCTTTATAGACCAGGGATGGGGTGCTGGGCATGGGCATCGAGCTCTCTTGCTTGGTTTCGATGGATCTAAGACTAATGCTCATGCTCATGCTCATGCCTGGGTGTCGGGATTTCGGCATGAGACCCTGTTGTTCGTGCTAGGTTCCTTGGCTACCCTGTAAGTCGTTAGTGCCCGAATATTATATATCTATTTAGGAAAATCAAAAGAGATTTTCCTTACCAAAAGATGGAAAATATTTTCTAATTCATTTTTAGGTTTCAGCCAAATACCTGAAAATATTGTTATTTTCCTGGAAAATGACGCCCCCAATAGTATTTTCCGTAAATGTCACATTTTTTACAAAATAAACAGAGCCTAAATAGAGGCCGGTTCGTCTAATGGAGTATGAGTATGGAGGCTACATTGATAATCGACAAGTTTAGAAGCAGGTAAGACACCCGATATATGGTTGTTGGACCAAAAATGAAAGCCAATAAATAGATCTAGAAATAATTGTTCAAACATGATTTACTAGCTATCGCGTAACAATTAAATTCATCCATTGTTTCATTGGCACCTAACTCTTTAAATGTTATGATTTAATAAATCTGCTATTTTCAATAATATCTCATGTACAATGGAAAGGAATATATCACCAATAACTTCGTGGAAAAGTCCATTTCCAGCTAAGGAATACGACGAGTTTCATCCTGGAGTTTCCTAGCGAACGAAAGATCATTGGATTTTCGACTCTCTTCTGTGGTTGGCTTTATCGTAATAAAAACACGACCGCATTAAATGCCAAGACAACTTTTTTATGGCCGAGAAATGCTAGGACAACTGCTCTATACGAAAATGGAGCCCATGATCGCTTTAGATTCCATTTGTAACCAAAGAATTTTTGATGACCTTGACTTCGTTTAATCGTGGCACCGCTATGCTTGGGCCACCAAATGAATTAACAATAAATTCGAGAAATGTTATTTTCACCGAATTCGATTGTTGGTGAATGGGATTAGGAAAGCCCCAAATAGACCTTCATCTCATTTTTATTTGATTTGGCTACAAGAAACAGCAACAATTGACAGAGCGACCCCCAAAAAGCATTGACTATTTCCTTATTTTATGTCATTAAAAGAAAGTCGACGAACGACATTGAAATATACATTGGTAGTCCTGTTAAAATTAAGTGGAGGAAAAGGTTGGTATGTATGTGTACCTCATCCTCTGCCGGCCTTGGAAGACATCACGAGAGGATTATCACCAAGTTAAAATACATTGTATGTCTACGAGAGTCCTAAGCAAGGAAATTCCGAGAGGTACATCCGAATAATCTTGTGGGTATATTCGAGACCAAAAGTCAAACGCCATTGCAGTAAAGAATCATCCCAACATACTTCCTTCCGATAGAAAAAAAATAATATTGAAGTTTATGCCATATCAAATATCGGCTAAATACTTTATCCTGTAGAGTTATACTTGGTCCTTCATCATGGTTTTCCAATTCCATGAGATTTTTACTATGACTTTCCACAATTACCTATAAGGCGTTACTTTTGATTTAAATAATGAAGTAATGAGAAACAGATGATATCTCCATTACTTTGCCCGATTGATTCTTACCTCTAAAAATTGGTGTTTTTGAGAGGAAAGTGAATTATTGTTTGAATGGATTTGAGAAGAAACTCTTTGGGCATCATGGTAGAGGTGAGCACGGTTCTAGGGTAGAATGAGAACCGGAGAACCGGACCCACCGGTCCGGTTCGGTTCTTGATTTTAGGGAGGGAAGTTCCAGTTCCTGATTCCATTTTTTTAGGAACTGTCGGCTCTCGGTTTGGCTCCCGGATCCCGGAATTGGGAATCGGAACTGGAATCGGGAACTCTAAATCCAAAATCCCTAATTTTCTTTCTTAGTGGTTGGAAGTTTTTTTTTTGTCTCTCCAAAGAGTTGGACCATTACCATGTGAAATAAAAGGGCAAATTTCTTCTTTAAATGATCGACTCAAAGAGGTCTAGCAGAAAAATTATAGCCCATCACTGCACATGCATGGTTTGATTGGATGTCTTTTTCATCCATCGGAGAAGAATGATTTACTGATTCACAGAGAGGTTGATATTCAATTTTGTTTCTTGTGAAGACTTGCATTTGGGAACATAGCTATATGCTTTAGAGGGGTATGTAGAACATTTTCCAAAGTTTGTTTAGACTTTTGGTTTATTGTGGTTTTGGAGTACCCACCATTTGCATGCTCATTGCTTTGCTTAACTTGTCATGTTTGGATATTCATTGTCATGCATCTGTGCCAAGTTTTTGTTCTTTAGTGAGGTTCGATTGTTTTCGTCATTCACTATTTCAAGAAAAATCTTAAGCATGATAGTTGCATAGTTAGAACCTTGGTGATAATGGATGGTGACACTTCAATTTTAAATTTAAAACTATTATTAAGTTATTAAGTATGTTTGTTGTTTCTTTTGATTTCCATTGGTTAGAATTTGGAACAAATTTTCATGGATGTTTGAGGACCAAAAGCTCATCTTTTTTTCCTCTTTCCTGCTTCCTATTTTGTTTGTGGTCTTGGATATTGTCTTGATCGACATACTAGTCCCTCGTGAATTATGTTGCGTATTGATTCATGTAATGACTTCTCATTTTAATTATATTTATTTAAACTGCAATTCCAAGAAAACAGGCCTTTTGTATTCTGTTTAGTGAATTACAAGTTTGTTCAGTATTGTTGCGTTCATTTTCGTTTTGTTTAACTAAAAATGAAACAAAAACAAAAAAACTGTTAGACCCTGAAAATTAAGGTTCTAAGTTCTAGGTTACGATGGGTAGGTTTCAGATTTCAAAAAATGAAGAATATGTAAGGAACATGAAACCGCTTACCTCTACTACGTGGACATTGGAATTTTATCATGACCTTTGTTTGAATCGATTGCTTATAGGTATTAAATAAGTAATATAAGATAAGAGCATTAAAGCATACTTTCGTCTTTAACATAAGATTAGGTAGGCCAAATTTACTTGCCCGCTCCAATAATGTAGTAACATGTAACTATTAACAACACTCTTAGGGTTAAATATGGAGGAGACGAAAGTGGGTGAAGACTGCTTGTCACGCCGCGAACCCTACGGACGTGCAACATCCCACTATGGTCGTCACGATGCGACGTCCAAGGACTCGTTGTCGACCATTTATTTTATCTTTTAATTACGCATGCAGAAGCGATAACAATAATCACCCGGACAACTACAATAGATAGGAAAACGATTCACAATAGTTAAACAAAAACACCATTTTTAATATTCACTTGATTAACCCCTGGGAACATTTTTATAGGCCCACTTCAGGTATTACCACAAAAGCCAACAAAAAGATACTAGGCTAGGGCCAATCTACTTCACCAATAGGTCGATCCCAAAAAGCTAGCTTCCGGACACCTTGAACCAAACTATGTGCATCAACATGCTAAGGGCCTGAAAAATAGTTAACAACAAGAAATGAGACGAAAGTCTCAATAAGTTAACGGCCCAATCCCCGTTTAGAAGGCCAACTTGCCTCGGGGGTCCCTAATCACGCGATCACACACTGGACACAAGTCATTAATCAACCATAGGCATCCTTACCCTGCTTTGATACATATATAATGCATGGCATAGGTAGTCATATGCTATAGTGATGCATCAAACATATCACATAACCAGAGCATATAATAAGAATTCGCATACATCAATGTATCACAGTCGCGTGTGTCTCGATTATGAGACAAAACCCACTTGGGCACGTCCCATACCATGTATAGCAGTTTCTACCCCATAATCAAGCACTATGCATCACACGTATTCCAGTTATTACGCCCTTTCGTAGCTACTACGTATCAAGCGATCTGCAGCAAGATGGTAGCCTTTCGGCATGATCGGATATCGTCCTACCCCCTCGGGCATGACATCGTCAAATGATCTACAGTAAGACGGCATTCCAATACGGCAACATCAAACGATTTGCAGTAAGATGGTATCCCGTAAGGAACATCGAGTCCGACCTCGGGCCGCGACAAGGCATATGGAGTGTCGGCAATCCAGATAATCTCCAGGCATCCGATAAATCTAGTATTGTCAAGCGATCTACAGCAAGACCCCGATAAATCAGGCATTGTCAAGCGATCTATAGCAAGACGGCTCCGATGTGTGACCACACGAGCACACAAGCATTCAGGTCAATTCTTATCTTTTCATTTAGCCAATGCATACATGAATCGTGCTCACATTAATGTCACACAACAATATCAAGTGATCACACATGCAAAACAGTCAATCGATTTGTAAATCTCATTTCAAACATGCTTTCTTTCTCAAGACATCAAATTCATTTTGTAGACATAGCAATGACAAATATTCATTTTCGAAAATTCGAAATCCTTTCTTGAAAATAGTTATTATAATCATTTGGCTATACTAATTAATTAACATGGCAATTCTTAGCATAATCATCATAATCCAAGCATAAAAATCACAATTTGGTATTAAAAATCATTCAAATATTCATATTTAATTTCCGGAAATAAATTAATTTAAATATTATTTAAATATATTTTTAAAATAAAATATCAATATTTAATTCCGAAAATTAATATATTTAATAAAATAATCAATAATAATAAAATAATTGATAACTCATCATCAAAATAGCGATAACTTATCACAAACTCAACGATAGCCTATCACGTAAATAATCATAACTTATCGAACCATTACAGATAACCTATCGCTAAAAACACCAACAACCTATCATCCAATCTCCAATAACCCGTCGCCACATCCAAAGATAACTTATTATACGAACGATAACCTATCACCAAAGGTTATATAATAATCCAATAATAACTTATACACCAAACTTACTTAAATAACCATTAACTTAATCTAAACCTAAATTAAACTACCCTAAGCAAGTTTAACACCCTAAACACGGGATTAGGGGTTAACTTACTCGTATAATGACGGCATTACCATGAGGATGACGGTGGCGGTACGGCTGTCAGCGGTGGTTTCTGGTTCGGCGGGCGGTGGATGACGGCAAACGAGCGCGGTGAAGGGAGCGGCTGCTGTGGGGCTGTTCAGAGGCTGCTCGGGGCTGTTCCGGGCGTGGAACGGTAGCTGGTGGTGGCGGCTAGGCGGCTGGACAGCAGCAGACCAGCAGCTGCAGCGGCGGGGACGAACGGCGAGCGAGAACCGCGGTGGACAACGCGACGGAGGAGCAGCTGTAGGTGGCTGTTTGGGTTTGTTCGGGTCAGCTCGGGGGTTGATCTAAGGACGTAATGAAAGCTGGTGGTGGTGGTTTGGGGTGCCGGACAGCGGCGACAAGCGGCGGAGGCGGACGGAGGGCGAGACCGGCAATGGACGTTTCTCGCACCTGGCTGAAATGGACCGACGACGGGAGGTTCCGGGCAGCTGGGGGCGGTGCTACACGGCCTGAGACGGAGCTGGGGTGGCGGTGGTTCAGTGGCAGGGTGGAGTGGCTCTCGGCGGTGGCTGGTCCGGTGAGAATGAGCGGCGGTGAGCAACAGCAAATGGAGAAGCCGAGCGGAAGGAGAAAGAACGAAGAAGAAGAAAAGAAAAGAAGAAGAAGAAGAAGAAGAGAGAGAGAGAAGAAGAAGAAGTGGGGGAAATGATGGGGAGTCGGTGGGTGTTCGGCCGAGAAAGGGGAAGGGGAGAGAGAGAGAGAGAGAAAAGTCAACATTATCAAGCTCAAAAAAAAAAAAACTATTCCTAAATTCTTCCTTGAACGACACGTGTTTCCCTATGTCAAATTTTGAAATTTTCATAACCAAACTCGTAAAATTACGAGGCGACATCCTACGGTTCGGTTTGAAAATCATTGAGAATTCGACATTAAAATCGGATCATAATTTATGGCCGAATTCGATCAATCGCAACTATATTAAATCTCAAACTAACGGATGGCTTTTAGAAATAAGTCCTTAGTAGCCTTTCTCCTTTGGTTAGTATTCTCTGGGTGATCAGGCCAGATCAAGAATTACTAATAGAGCAATAGATGAAATCACCATTTCATATATTACCAAAATGTGTCGAATTTTCATGATATTACACTACTAGCCGTAATATTCCCTAAAGTCAAGAACATAGAGATAGAAATTCAAGTGGAAATAAGAGAGGGAAAGTCTAGCACGTAAAGGATTGGAAAAATTCAGAGAATTGTATTTCATCCATGAGAAATTGTTCATGGAAGTGAAGTGGATTTAATAGGACTGAACAGCATAACAGGGCATTAAATTGCTTGCTGCTCTATATGTGGATCTGATTCTGCATATAATTAAGCAAAATCCCATATCACTGTCCATGTACTTAATGCACACGAAAAAATCTATTCATAAGAACAATGGTCGGTACATACAGGGAGAACTTTCAACAAGATAACTCAATACATGACGTAGCAAAAGACCTATGTATGTACATACACACAAACCGGCCGGTACTCGCCGACGACCGCCACACATGACCCGGAAAGCCAAATTATTTGAAGTTAAAAGTACACATCCGAATGTGTATATCGCTCAATTCCTGAGTATACACTAGTCTAGGTTTATCGATAGGAAGCTCCGACCGATTCGAACACCGTCCACACGTCTGACAGGAGATCCGGCCTATCCCTTCTGCTCATCGCGCAGCACCTTAAAGCCAAATGAGTCAACTCCTCGGCCAGCTCATAGGGCCAATCTCCAGCCAATGGATCCAAGATGTCCTCCAAAGCCCCTGCGCGAATTGCCCTTCGCACTACGTTCGCTATTCCTAAGGCGGGTCTCCTCGTCAATAACTCAAGCAGTATAATCCCGAAAGAATAAACGTCGAACTTCGTCGTGAGCTCCCGTGTGACGAGGAACTCAGGATCCATGTACCCGAAGGTCCCTTTCGGGTTGGTTGGGTACACGACGGTGGTGTTGTTGCTCGACCGCTCGCCGCCGGACAGCAGTCGACAGATGCCGAAATCGCTGAGCTTGCTCACGAGGTGCGCATCCAGTAGGATGTTCCCTGGTTTGACGTCCCCATGGACGATGCTGTGAGGCTTGCAAGAGTGGAGGAAGGCCAGGACAGAGCAGAGCTCCGTGGCGATGCGTATTCGTGCTCGCCACGGCAGCTGCTTTGCCCTGTTGCTGCTGTGGAGCCAGTCTTCGAGGCTACCGTTTGGTATATATTCGTAAACAAGAGTGCAGGGCTCGGGACAAGCGCCAATGAGCGTGATGAGATTAGGATGCCTCACCTTGCTCAACACATCCACCTGTGAGATATTCAATCAAGAGTTCGATGATCAACAATGATGTTCTCGATCACTGTGAGTAATGTCCTCTTACAGTGAATTCGTCTCATGCCATAGTGATATTATTGTGGAAAACAAATTTACTTAGTGATGAACCAGTCTTTATATATTTTTATCATTCTTAATTTGATTTAGAGAAAACATAAAAACAAGTAGAGGATACACGCGAATTCTTACCTCCTGTTGAAATTCTTGTGAACCTTGCATACTAGGAAATTTCATGATCTTTATAGCCACCAGTGTATGTCGAAGGAAACCTCTATACACGCTCCCGAAACCACCTTCTCCGATTTTCAAGGATAGGTCGAAGTTCTGCGTAGCTTCCGCAATTTCATTCATGGAGAACTCAGAGAAGTACTTTGTGCCCGAGGAATCTCCTGTTCTTCTGCTCACCTCCTCTGCCCTTTGGAGTGCGTTCTCGAGGTCAATCTGCAACAGCTCTCGCTCTTGTCTAAAAGTCTGCAACATTTCATCGCTCTCAATGATTTTCAGCTCCAACTCCTTTCTGCTCTGGTCGGCCTCCACGAATTGGTTCTCGAGCTGCGATTTCTGGGCCTGGGCAATGCGAAGTTCTTCCATCACTTGGTCTCGCTGACCCTTCACCTTCTCAAGTTCTTCCTCCAACTTCTCAGCATATAATCTCTGCAGATACTTCCACTTAAAGTTTACCCATAATACTACAATCAATAGTTTATCGTTTATTTTTTGCCACAAGTCAATAAATCATCTTAATCTTCATGAAAATTATGTCATACATGGTTTCTATGTGTGACATTTTAGGATGAATTGTTTCCAGGGAGTTCGGGATGGTCCTCAACAATCAGACTTGAGTAAAAGTAGTTGAAAAATTCCACTTCTAAAATGATCAATTTACAAAAATCAGAGCGTCTGAGTCAATATATAGCAAAGCTTTCCAGTTATTATATTGACATTTTACCTTCCTGGGATCCTTTGGCCCAGTTTTGATGATATCTACTTCCGCATCAGCACAAGTCGTCACTCCCTCCTCAAGCACTTCTCGTGCATCGTTTTCATTCATATCCTGTTACAATTAGCTAAAGTTGAAATATTCCTTTTGAGGACAAAGAATAAGGTAATCTTCGCTATAAACTAGGACAAGCAAAGCTAGGGACATGGCTTCCTGGCTAGAGAACATGAAAACGACAATCCGTTATGCTATTGTGCACATACCAGAGTGTTGGAAATTGATGACTGGCCAGTATGATAGACCGAATGAATCAGCTGCGTACAATGGGAAAGACTTGTTGAAACTGGTTCGTGTGCTTGGAAAGTATCTTGCCTCTCCAGCATGCTGGCCGCATTAGGCTGCTCCGGAGAGCTATTTGAGGAAGAAGAAGCTATTGGCATCACTGCACGTCGGTTGGTGTTCGAGGAGAACGCTCTTCTCAGAATGTCTTGAAATGGATTGCTCAACTTCGCCGTACCACCCCTCTGCAGTGTGGCGGATTGTGATTTCGAGAGAATCGACTTTCTGGCTCCGGGATCCGGAGTCATCGGCAAAGGTGCACTAGTAGGAACTTCTGCAGACGCTTGAAACGTCTGAGCTTCCCTATATTGACAAGGAATGAAAACAAGTTTATGGTGAAGCCAAAATTGTCACATCACTCTATAAAATTGATCGTCCGTACCAAGACTCTGAGCCCATAAACATTCCAACTTGTGCTCGATTTCATCCTAAAATTTGATTCATTGTGTTATGAGCCAAGTATACACAAGTGGATCTAGGGAAACTGATTTGCTATCGGCCCCCAGCCCAAAACTTCCGATGTATTTAGCCATATCATTCAAAGAAAGAAGGTATAATGCACAACAAGAAGAAAATTATTTGTCCCAGCCTCATCCCAACCTAAAATTCTAGGTCTGTTATGGTAGTCAACTATGAGGTGCATTCTATTGATTTCACTAACACCCTTCGTGGGCATTCGATTGTTTTGAAGGAGACAAATTTGAACGTAAAGAAGTTGGAGGATAACCTTGTGTCAATGAGGTGCCTATCGCATATAAACCAAATGTGACAAGAAATGTGCGCTTTATCGCGAACAAAGATGGCTTTCTTGGACTTGATTTCTGTCATCCTCCTGCAGAAACCAGAGAAGGCAGTGGATTAATTTGTTGTAATGCAGATAATACCAAACAAAAACTTGTAGACACAACACAAGAGACTTTTCAATTCTCAGAACGATATGTCACCGGTTTTTATCTTCTTCATTTTTTCACTTTGTAGGAAATTAAGACTGATTCGTAATACATGATGTATAGTGATGGACTCAGAGCAAACTATGACATTGCGATCGAGAAGTGCTACCAGGTTTCCTGAAAGATCAGACACGTGCAACACATCTTTAAAGATTAAAAAAGAAATAAGCATCGGTTTTAATGTTGCAATCAAGGATCCAAACACGCATGTCATTTTATTTATGAAGAGGATAGACGTGGAATGAACAAGTCCATGACCCATGTGGGCATGTCTTCTTGTTCATGTACGTACTTGAAATAGCGGTTGTCTGATCCTGCACCCATTACAAGTTTTCTGATCCCATGCAAACGTATGAGCTCCACAATTCCCTTTTCAACGCTGTCCGATTCTATGCACTCTTTCTCTGCTTGTACCTATTAACCAATATATCAAAAATTTTGCTTCATTATTATCCTCCTCTCTAAATGAAGAAGCATATATAGACATGTAAACTTGTGCTACGCAAGAACTATATATATAAAGGGTCAACGATGATTAACGTTTGTGTGATTCACTATCACTTTTTTAAGAAGTCATCGACCAGGTCAATTAATCATCTAGAAGAAGAAGAAAGTAAATATACCCCCTTTTGTTCACAAACCAGCAGGTAGTTATCCAAGAGCTTATGCATATTTATCCTCTCGTTTTCTCTGTGTTCTTTCAACACTAGCTCGTTCACCGAACTCGCGGGGATTCCTGCACCGAGGCCTCCTGCAAACCAAAGGCAAATTAACAGCACAATTATTTTAAGTCGTTGCCACAAAGAACACCGCAAAAACCCTCAAAGGGAATTTCAATCTATTGCACAACCATTGTCCATCATGGAAGATCTGTGTATTATATCCATGCGAGCATGGTAACTTCTTATTTTTACCATCAATAAAACTCTTCTAGCAAAAAATGATAGCTAACATCGGTGGATGGAAATATGTAAAGAAAACAGAAGAAAAAACGTTGACTTACCCATTGGGATCCTCCGCGAAGGAACTAAAACATGAATGATACAGATCTTGAAGTTGCCTCCTGATTGATGCACCGTCCAAACAAGCTTCGAAATGCTCTCTTTCACATCCTTCCCAACGGCGACATAAATCTTGTCTTTGAACACCGGTGTCGCCTGTTCAGATGCAAACCCGCGAACACTTGGCATGATCGCCGGGACTCCAAACTCGGGAAGACTAATTGGATCAACCATGGCCATATCGACGTGTGTTAAGAAAGACGATGAGGACAACGACTAACAAAAAATTGAAGGGAACAAACTCAGGATTGTCCTGAGGGGAGATAACTAGCTAGTGAGAGAAGACAAGGGAGAGAGAAACATAAAGCAAGACATGGGAACTCTCTGAGAACGTAAACGAAGTGAATTGGGTAGCCTCTTATAAAGAGTTCGCTTGTCCTAATGGTTTGGTAGTCCGGACAGCACATACCACGAAACCAACGGAAAGTCTCTTTCAACGGGTAATGAGTGAGCAATTTCTCGGCGGGCCCCGAAAAGTTAGGTACTATATTAACACAATTGAACAGTGTCCAAGAATAATCGATCCCTGTCAATGTCCTGTATTAAGTTTGAAAATTCTTTTAGTATTTTAGTTCGAGCCAGTTCTGTTTTTGGAATAAAAAAAACGCTATATTCATAAGAAGCAGTATATTGTAGAATCAAATGAATCGTTAACTAGGGAATGATCAATGGACACAAAGTGAGATCTCCGATAACTTGACCCGAAATGTATGCAAAAGAATCGAAAGTCGCGGATCCTGAAAAAAAACCTTAAAGATATTTATCAAATAGTTTTTTTTTTGGTAAGGATATTTATCAAATAGTTGCATCATGTGTCATCAATAAGAGTATTGAGATTTGAAGATGGATGACTTACTTCTTTAAACAAAATTACATAAGATGATATTTTTGGAAAGAAAAATACTTCTTTATTTCTTCATCAATGATGACGCAAGCTTTTGGTGATTATCTTGAGCGTATTCTTATCCGAATTTCTTCAAGCGAGGAGCTTCTTGAAAGATGCTACTAGGGTTGCCAGGGAGAATTACCAAAAATATTTTAAGTTTATTGCAATTGTGCCAATGCAGTCATAAATCTTGTTTTTTTATCAATTGAGTCTTAAATCTTTTACTTTTGTGCCAATTTAAATTGTCCAGAAATTGTTGACATGGATGCCGGCCGCGCTACGTGGTCGGCCAACGCTAACATGGACAATTATGAATAATATTTTAACATTTTTTCGAATTTTTTTCCTTTTTTTTCTCTCTTTCTTCTGTTTTTCTTCCCTTCTTCCTTCAGCCAATCATTGGACCTCAATGATTGGCCAGAGGCGAGGGTCGGTGAGGTCTACCTCGCTCGCCACTGGCGAGGGCAAGCTTCACCATGGTTGAGAGAGGTCAACCTTGCCAGCTCGGCGATGGCGAGCCTCGCCCTTACTAGCCCTCGCCAAGTTTCGGCAACTGGTCGATCACTCACGTCAGTATCAATCACGTCACGTAAGACGGCTGGTATCTATGTCAATGATTTACGACTAAAATTGACTAGATTGACTGAATTAACACAAATGCAAAAGATTTAGAACTCTATTGGTAACAAAAAAAAGTTTAGAATTGAATTGGTACAATTATAGTAAGTTCGTGACTTTTTTGATAATTTTCCCTAGCTTGCCGTTATAGACTTTTCAATGTACGAGTCTACACTTAGTCAATGGGACATCTCTATGTCAATTGAAAGACCTTGCGAGATTGATTTACTTATTTTTCCTGATGGAGAGGGAGAAAAATCTATATATGTAACAGCCGCAGTTGAAATTGGCTGACGTGATCGTTAGTCCAAGCAATCCAATCAAAGAAATTGGCCTCATCTTCTACGCTTTCTGCTTCTGCGAAACCCTCGATTTGGAAGGAGACAAAAAGGTCGGAAGGAGATTTATAGGTTATAGCTTTGGGATTAAAAAGAATTCTACTTTCTAATGAGAATATTAACAATTGGAGATATTTTAATTTTAAATGATTAGGGAAAATGATAACCCAAATCTACACACGGATAATTATATCACAAATGATTTTAAGTACTTTGTTGAGCTGCAAAATCTTAAAAGAGATACTTAACAGATAATTCGAAGCAAACAATATTAATTTCGCAGAATCATGTTATCGTATCAATAATATACGCTGTAATTTTTGTCTCTTTTGAGTTATTTTCTTACCAAAACACCATCACGGAGTAGACTTCCTTGCACTTTTCTATTAGGGCAAAAACTACAAAAAATCCTTAATTATGCTCATTGTGATATATTTACTTTAAATTTTTTGTGACACCACAAATTATAAATTTATACCTGTGTGACATATTTACACTCCTAAAAGTCTTGTCAATGAGAGCCATTAAAAATTTGTCTAAATGAATATCAGAAAGTAAACAGTGTAAATATGAATTTAAAAGATGTTTTTTGGGTTGAAAAATCATCTAACGAAACTTTAAAAGAGGGTAAATATGTCATATAGATATAAGTTTAGAGTTTTTTTATGTCATAATAAAAAGTTTAGGATAGCGGGCACAATTCAAGATTTTTTTTGTGAGTTTTTCCCATTCTATTATTTACTGCGATCTTTGGATAGGAAGGTTCTGTGTCCTATGGGTCTATTAGTCAAGTGTCCGTGTGTGATGCGTGTGTGACATTGAGCGCAGTTCGATCGTCCTTCTTCCTCGATGCAGAAGCATCATATCGTGGAAATGTCGCTCTCTCGCTCTCTGGAAGGTTTGACTTGGATTGATGAGCGAGCTTGAAGCCCAAGTTCGAAGTCTCTGTCTTGACTTTTGAGGACGAGACTATGAAATTATAATTTTTTTTAGGAATAACTGCGTTAGAAGTCTTAAAACTTGTTACGAAAGTGCAATTAAGTCCTAAAATTTTCAAAAACCGTAATTAAGTTCTAAAACTTATCACGAAAATGCAATCGAGTACTAAATCTTTCGAAAAGTGCAATAAAATCCTAAAACCCGTCAAGAAAGTGCAATTGAGTCCAGTCAAGTCTTTCTGTTGATTGCGCTTCTTGAATATTTTAGGAATTGACTGCACTTTCTCAATAAGTTTTAGGACTTGATTGCACTTTTTGAAGGTTTTAGGATTCGATTGCACTTTCATGACGAGTTTTTGCACTTTTTGGAAGTTGTAGGACTCAATTACACTTTCGTGACGAGTTTTAGGACTTCTAATGTACTTATCCTTCTTCTTTTTTATTTGTTAATGAATTCATGCTGAATTTCTTCCCCTTTTCCGTCCCTTTTCCGTTGACCAGGCCATACGAAAGAGGCATCCAAATGGAAAATGACCACCTCTACGGCCCACCCATTGTCATCTTACCAATGAGTTGCACCTGATGGGTTCCCATGATTCAAATTTGTTCCTCGTATGTTAATTTAATTTGGATTAAATTCACTTCAAGAAAATTATCCAATCACTCCAAAACATGTTATACAAATGTTAATTCAGCCCTAAATTTTTCAATTTTTGTCAATTTAGTTATAAACCTTTGCTTGGAATTTTAATGTAACCCTCCCGGTCAATTTTTGCTGGAAATCGCTAACGTGGCGCTCCGCTTGTCCTACGTGACGCATCGTTATGTCAGTGATTTCCGGCAAAAATTGACCGAAAGGACTAAGCTGATCTTTCGCTCAAATGTTTAAGATTAAATTGACAAAATTGAAAAGTTTAGAACTGAATTGACATATGTAGAATAGGTTTATGAGTGCTTAGACAATTTCTCCGATTCAATTTATCATTGCAAAGGGACAACAATGTTCGTTCAAGAACACTGCATGCTATCACATGATTCCAATGAACAGGAGGAGTTCGATGCCAAACGCGGTTAGATCAGGGAGAGGCACTGTTGCTGGATTCTTTCCCCCTCCCCAAAGAAGATAACGGGTCTTGGTCAATCTGTGCGGACACAGAGGAATCGAGGCTAGCGCATGATTTCCACACAAAAGTATATGCTTAAAATAGAGGATGGTTCGTCTAGTGAAGTATGAGTAAGGAGGCTATATTGATAATTAATCGGCAAGTTTAGAAGCAGGTAAGACACCCGATTTATAATTGTTGGATAAAAAATGAAAGCCGATAAATAGATCTAGAAATAATTGTTCAAACACGATTTTCTAGTTATCATGTAACAATTATATCCATCCATTGTTTCATTGGCACCTAACTCTTTAAATGTTACGATTTAATAAATCTGCCAATTTCAATAATATCTCATGTACCATGAAAAGGAACGTATCACCAATAACTTCGTGGAAAAGTCCATTTCCAGCTAGGAAATACGACGGCTTTCATCGTAGAGTTTCGTAGTGAACGAAAGATCATTGGATTTTCGTCTCTCTTCTGAGGTTGGTTTTGTCCTAATAAAAACAGGACCGCATTAAATGCTAAGACAAGTTTGTTTTGGTCGATAAATGCTAGGACAACTTCTCTACTCGAAGATGGAGCCCACGATCGCTTTAGATTCCATTTGTAACCAAAGAATCTTTGATGACCTTGACTTCATCTAATCGTCGCTATGCTTGGGCCACCAAATGAATTTACAACAAATTCGGGAGATTTTATTTTCACCAAATTCGATTGTTGGTGGATGGGATTAGGAAAGGCCCGAATAGATCTTCATCTCATTTTTATTTAATTTGGCTAAAGGAAACAACAAGAATTAACAGAGCGACCCCCAAAAGGCATTGACCTTTTCCTTATTTTATGTCATTAAAAGAAAGTCGACGAACGTGATTGAAATATACATTTGTAGACCTGTTAAAATTAAGTGGAGGAAAAGGTTGGTATATATATGTGTACCTCATCCTTTGCCGGCCTTGGCAGACATCACGACAGGATTATCACCAAGCTAAAATACATTGTATGTTTACGAGAATTCTAAACAAGGAAATTCCGAGAGGTATATATGAATAATCTTGTGGGAATAGTCGAGACCAAAAGTCAAACGCCATTGCAAGAAAGAATCATCCCAACATACTTCTTTTCAATAAAAAAAAAATTAATAATACTGAGGTTTATGCCATATCAAATATTGGGTAAATACTGTATCCTGAAGAGTTATACTAACTCCTTCGTCATGGTTTTCCAATTCCATGAGATTTTTAGACTCTACACAAATACCTATATCGCGTCCCTTTTAATATAATTAATGAAGTAATGAGAAACGGACGATATCTCCATTATACCCACCCATCGGTGGCCGCGATGGTTTGCGCTCAGTTCCTTTCACGAGAGGTCCTGGGTTCAAAACTCGTAGGTGCCGGTGATTTAAGTGGAGGGTCGTGGCGGTGGGATGCTGCGCTAGCCCCCCCGAGGACTAGTCGGGCTTCACCGCTGGTTTGAGCGTAAGCTTGCCGGCCGCGCGGACACCTCGATTATCAAAAAAAAAAAAAGACGATATCTCCATTACTTTGCCCGATTGACTCTTACCTCCAAAAATTGGTGTTTTTGAGAGCAAAGTGAATTATTGTTTGCATGGATTTGAGAAGAAACTCTTTGGGCTGCATGGACACTGGGAATTTTATCATGACCTTTGTTTGAATTGACTACTTATGGGTTTTATGTAATATATGATAAGAGCATTTAATCATCTTTTTGTCTTTAACATGAGAGTAGGTAGGCCAAATTTACTTGCCCGCTCCAATAAAATAGTAACATGTAACTATTGACAACACTCTTGCGGTTAAATATGGAGGAGACGAAAGTGGGTGGAGAGTACTAGCCGTAATATTCCCTAAAGTCAAGAACATAGAGATAGAAATTCAAGTGGAAACAAGAGAGGGAAAGTCTAGCACGTAAAGGATAGGAAAGATTCAGAGAATTGTATTTCTTCCATGAGAAATTGTTCGTGGAAGTGAAGTGGATTTAATAGGACTGAACAGCATAACAAGGCATTGGATTTGCTTACTCCTCTATATGTGGATCTGATTCTGCATATATAATTAAGCAATCCCATCTCACTGTCCATGTACTTAATGCACACGAAAAAATCTATTCATAAGAACAATGGTGGGCACATCCAGGAAGAACATTCAACACGACAACTCAATACATGACGTAGCAAAAGACCTATGTACGTATATACAATACACACAAACCAGCCGGTACTTGCCGAAGACTGCCACGCATGACCCGGAAAATCAATTTATTTGAAGTTCAAAGTACATATCCGAACGTGTATATCGCTCAATTCCTGAGTATTCACAAGTTTAGATTTACCGATAGGAAGCTCCGACCGATTCGAACACCGTCCACTAGTCTGATATGAGATCCGGCCTATTCCTTCTGCTCATCTCGCAGCACCTCAAAGCCAAATCAGTCAACTCCTTGGCCAGCTTATAGGGCCACTCTCCAGCCAATGGATCCAAGATGGCCTCCAAAGTCCCTGCCCTAATTGCCATTTGCACTTCCTTCGCTATTCTGAAGGCGGGCCTCCTTGTCAATAACTGCAGCAGTACAATCCTGAAAGAGTAGACATCGAACTTTGTCGTGAGCTCTTGTGTGACGAGGAACTCAGGGTCCATGTACCCGAACGTCCCTTTCGGGTCGGTCGGGTACACGACAGTGGTGTTGTCGCTTGACCGATCACCACTGGACAGCGGTCAGCAAATGCCCAAATCGCTGAGCTTGCTCACAAGGTGCGCGTCCAGTAGGATGTTCCCCGGTTTGATGTCCCCGTGGACGATGCTGTGAGGCTTGCAAGAGTGGAGGAAGGCCAGGACGGAGCAGAGCTCCATGGCAATGCGTATTCGGGCTTGCCACGGGAGCTGCTTTGCCCTGTTGCTATTGCAGAGCCAGCCTTCGAGGCTACCGTTTGGTATATATTCGTAGACAAGAGTGCAGGGCTCCGGACAAGCGCCGATAAGCGTGATGAGATTAGGATGCCTCACCTTGCTCAACACATCCACCTGGGAGACATTCAATCAAGAGTTCGATGATCAACGATGATATTCTCAATCACTGTGAGTAATGTACTCTTACAGTGAATTCGTCATGCCATAGTGATATTATTGTGGAAAACAAATTTACTTCGTGATGAACCAAGTCTTTATATATTTTTATTTTCCTTAATTTTGATTTGGAGAAAACATGAGAACAAGGAGAGGATACTCGAGAATTATTACCTCCTGTTGAAATTCTTGGTAACCTTGCATGCTAGGAAATTTCATGATCTCACATGTGTCGAAGGAAACCCTTATACACGCTCCCGAAACCACCTTCTCCGATCTTCAAGGACGGGTCGAAGTTCTGCACAGCTTCTGCGATTTCGGTCATGGGGAACTCGGAGAAGTACTTTGTGCCCGAGGAATCTCCTTTTCTTCTGCTTAACTCCTCGGCCTTTTGGAGCGTGTTCTCGAGGTCGATCTGCAACAGCTCTCGCTCTTTTATAAAAGTCTGCAACATTTCATTGCTCGCAATGATTTTCAGCTCCAATTCCTTTCTGCTCTAGTCGGTCTCGGCGAATTGGGTCTCGAGCTGCAATTTCTGTTCCTGGGCACTGCGAAGTTCTTCCATCACTTTGTCTAGCTGATCCTTCACCTTCTCAAGTTCTTCCTCCAACTTCTCAGCACATAATCTCTATAGATAATTCCTCTGAAAATCATTTTTACCACAAGTCAATAAATCATCTTTCTTCCTCATGTTAATTGTCACGTCCCGAACCTCTTCGAGCGGGCGACACACTTATCTGGTCGAATGATGCGACATCCCAGGGTATCTCCGACCCAAATTAAACTTATCGGAGATTTATATCAACAGCGGAAACCACCGATACCCAGACGATAATAACTGGGGTAATCAGGGAGAATGCACAAATTCATTTCTCATTCAAACTTATATAATATCCACAATTTACAAAACCACATATATACAAGCACACCGCATCGCCACACTACATACCACCGATATAAAAAAGGATCGATAACCTGAGTACCCTATCACCAAAAATAGTATGCTTCAAAAGCCTATTCCACAACCCTTACACTTGCCCCTACGCCCTCTACTTGGCGTCCACTCCGAGTCTGATTCTTCGTCCTCTGAATCTGAACCCTCCCGAGTCTCCTGCTCATATGTTGGGTACTCTACCACGTTAATGTCGGTGTACAACGGTATTGCAAAATGCTACGACGGCGGCGGAAGGGTCATTGATCAGACCGGGGTTCTGAAATGTTTGGTTGAAACAACCATGAGATTACATCTTAATAAGTACACCCCTAAACCCCACCTAGGCTATCACGTACCTCCAGACAACACATACCTGACACAAACAACCACTCATACTAACAATCACACGCGAACCTACCTGGGATTCTTCATACACCTTCCTGCACGCTAAATAATAATACAGCCAACGTGCCACAATGATGCCTCATTCATGTCGCAAAACCAAAGCATGTAATATGAATTCACATGCATCAATGCATCACAATCGCGCGTGCCTCGATTATAAGGCAAAACCCACTTGGGCACGTCCCATACTATGCCTAGTAGTTTTTACCCCATAATCAAGCACTACATCACATGATACAACCACACTTGCACACTAACTCACGCCATGCGTCGGCTTTCGCAATCCTCACATGACAAATCGAGTCTAGCTCATTCACAACTTTTCTACCACTACCGCGCCCGCGTAAAACGCATCAGGCCAACGGTCTTTTGACATCGTCAGGCATCGTCACCCCGTCGGGCCGGGCATCGTCACCTCGTCAAGGACGGCATCGTCCCGCGTAAACGAACACGCCTCAAGACGGAATCCTACACTCAACTTTCCTTCTACCGCGCCCGCGTAAAACGCATCAGGCCAACGGTCTTCTGACCTTGTCAGGCATCGTCATCCTGTCGGGCCAGGCATCGTCACCTCATCAGGGACGATTTCGTCCCGCGTAAACGTACACGCCTCAGGACGGAACCTACCCTGTGTAAACAAACACGCCTCATGATATCACTTTTCCGACCATTCCAATCATCTCATACCATCGTACCACACGTGCCACACGGTCACACATCACACACGGCCACTCAATTCCACGCCACACATGCCTTCCGCCAACACACATTACCATCACACAATCACGCCACATGGCCACACGTACTTGGCATGCGGTCGCACCACAATCTCTCGCTCATAAAAATGAACATCTATAGAATCAGGGTAAAATTGGGCAGTTTATACAGTGACAGAAATCCCATTCAAATAAATAGTAAACGAACCCCAAAAATTTTGAAATTTGGATATGTTGCGTAAAACATCTTGATAAACATTTTCCGTGTAGAACTCAAAACCCAGTTCCAACTGTAAACACCTCTTTTGGTCACTTGAAGTCAGATGAAAATTAACCCGTTCGGTCAGACCGCCTGACCATAAAAATGCATCTCATCTAGTACCCAGATCACCTTGGAAAGCCTTGAAATTTTTATATGTCATAGTCACAAATGTCCCCAACAAGTTTTGTGAAGGAAGTATTTTGAAAATGGGTCCGGAAAAATTTATAAAAATTTGAACAGACCCGGAGGTCGGGATGAACAGTGTTCCGGGCAGTTTCCATATGGTCTGAAAATGGGTTTTCGTGCTAACCAAATGGCCTCCAAAAATTCCAAATTTAAAATATGTTATACGTCAAGATGTTGGGAACAACTTTCATGAAGAAAACATCCTTAAATTCGGCCCACAAAATTCTCCACAAAAATAGCAAATCGGACGGGTACAGTAGTCATGAATCCGAGAATCACACCAAACCGCACGGATTCAAATTCTAGTTGATTTCTACCGAATTTCAACCGCCAAAACTCATTCCACCATGTCCAAAATATCATCCACTAGCCACATGAACATCCATAAACACAACAAGGGATCAAGCTCTCCTCTAATCCATTTACAATCACTTCTATCAACCCCTAAACTACCATAAACCGCGTCTAAACGAGTCCGTTAATACCCGATATCCTAAATAGAGTTTAGGGCGTGACTTACCCGAACTCTAGGCTAACTCGGCTAGAGTGGAAAGGGGAAATGGCTGGCTAGCGGCTCACGGCGGCAAACGGCTGCGACGATCGACGAAACGGCGACGGCGGCGGCGCTCCTCCGACGAGGGCCTCTCACTGCCAAACCAAGAGGAAAATGAAAGAGAAGAAGTGGTCTGGGAGGGGAGATGATCGGATGATGGGGGAAGAAATGGGAGGAGAGAGAGAGAGTCAAAGGGGTCTTATAGGTCAAAAAGTGGCACCACGTGTCGCAATCCGGTGCGTTGAACCATTTTGCCCTTTGATCCAATGGCCATTAATCACTCTCATCCAATAATTGAGGGGCCTTTTGGTCAATCAACGATTCTGAATTTTGACTCATAATTATCCACAATAATTTCCCAAAAATTGCCAAAATTCGGAACCCAAAAAAGGCCATAAGGGCAAAACGGTAATTTTCCGGTCTCGAGTCGAAATTCCATTTTTCGACCATACCAATCCCAAATGTGTGTGGCCAACATAATATGACGTCGGGTTCGCAAAAATAACCTTTTAAGCCCTCGAAAATCGGCTTCAAAGTCTGGGGGGCAAAATAGTAAGTTTTTCACTTCCAAGTCGAAAGTTCATTTTTCGATCGTACACACTCCAAATATGTGTGGCCATCCTAAAACGGCATCGGCCTCGAAAAATAATGTCATACGGCCTCGAAAATCGACGCCGGAGTCCAAAGGGGTAAAATCGTAATTTTTCCAATTTCGGCCGAAATTCCAATTTTCAGCTGGACTAGCCAAAAATGTATGTGGGCACACCAAAACGATGTTAGCCTTGCAAAATAGTCGCAAACACCCATAGAATTTCGACATCGAAGTTCGGGTCCAATTTGGCGATCAAAATTGCTCAATTCAGAATTTTAGAGCCTCTTACTGACGGTGGCTATTTAGGAGTTACGCGTATCGACCTAGAGTCACTCGAGTCGTGACGGTTTCGATTACTGAGATAGCGCAAGGAATTATTGGTTATTCCATGGGTCATGATCGTTCGGTTCAGGTTCAGGATTTATTTGCCACGCGCACTCTCGATCAAACGGAATCACCCATGATCCGATCGTACGTCGTTGGCCAAACCAAATCCGTCACCTTCGTAGAATCGGTCCACACTGGCCCAAAATACTTCCCTGCCGTTTCTCGAAATCGGTGCCCAATTCGCGATCGGGTCCTCGGTTCACGTACCGTTTTCCTAGTTAGCCTTTCCCATTGGTCAGTATCCCGCGAGGGGCCAGCTCCGGGCGAGATGTACTAAAATCAAATGAGAAATAATATCCACTTCGTCGGATCCCGGAAATGGGTCGAAATTCAGGATGTTACATTAATTATATCGTGCATGCTTTATATCTGTTTCATTTTACCATGGAGTTCAGCATGGTCCTCAACAGTCAAACTTCAGCAAAATCAGTAGAAATATTCAGTTTTTAATATCAGAAATTTAAAAAAAATCAGGGGGTCTAGGTCAATATATAGCAAAGCTGTCCAGTTATTATATCGACATTATACCTTCCTGGGATCCTTTCGCCCGCCTTCAATGATATCTTCTTCTCCTTCAGCACGAGTCGTCACTCCCTCCTCAAGCACTTCTCGCATGCCATTTTCATCCATATCCTGTTACAATTGGCTAAACTTTGCAATATTCCTTTAAAGGACAAAGAATAAGATGTTCTTAGCTCCAAGACAGGACAACTTAAGCTAGAGACATGGCCTCCTGGCTAGAGAACATGAAAACGACAATGGTTGTCTTATTTTGCGCATACCAGAGTGTTGGAAAGTGAAGAGTGACTGGTATGATAGACCGATTGAATCAACTGCGGAGGATGGGAAAGATTTGTTGCGAGTTCTTGGAGAGTGTCTTGACTCTCCAGCATACTTGCCGCATTAGGTTGCTCGGAAGGAGTGCTATCTAGGGAAGGAGAAGCTATTGGTATCACTGCACGCCGGTCGGCGTTCAAGGAGAAGGCTTTTCTCAGAATGCCTTGAAATAGATTGCCCAACTTTGCTATACCACTCCTCTGCAGTGTGACAGATTGCGATTTCAAGAGAATGAACTTTCGAGCTCCATGGGTTGGAGTCGTCGGTGATGGTGCATCAGTAGGAACTTCTGCAATGGCTTGAACTGTCTGAGCGTCCCTATTTTGATAAGGAATCAAAATAACTTGAAGGTGAAGCGAAAATTGTCACATCACTTCATAAATTAATCGTTCGCTATGACTCCGCCCCAGTAAACATCCCTACCTGCGCTCAATTTCATTCGGAAACTTCATTTATTGTGTTATGAGCTAATTAGAAGTTAGCGGATCTTGGGATACCGGTAGTTGCCATGGCCCCCAGCGCAAAACTGATGTAGAACAGTTAACTTATGATTATCTTTAATAATGTGATCGCCGTAATCACTGAAAATCTCAGCAGTTTTTCTGATTTTGGGGAAAACAACCATTTAAGCAGTTTCCTATATTATCATTTAGGCAGTTTCCTATATTATCATTTAGGCAATTTCCTATATTACCATTCAGATAGTTTCTTATATTACCATTCAGGCAGTTTCCTATATTACCATTTAGGCAGTTTCCATTAATATTAGGAGTCCTATCTCTATATATAAGATGTCCGTCTTGTAATCAAAATCACAGTATTATTGAATAAAAATTTCGAGTTCTTTGGAATTGTTCCAAATTTACGCTTTCTCTCTGCGTCATTTGGTATCAGAGCAGGATTCTCCTGTGATGATGATGAATAACGTGAATATCAATCTCCCCACTGCTGAGGGCTATGAGAACGAGCCTATTACGCGGGCTGAGTTCAATCAGTTCGTGGATCAAACCGATCGGAGGTTTCAAGAGATCCTTGATGCCATCCAGCGTTTGTCCATAAACCATGCGCCTGGCGTTCTTCCAGCCGAGTGAAATCCTGTCGCTCGTGATCCCGAAGATGTTATGGGGCGTGGAGGAATTCCCCGACAAAGGCGTCAAGACTATGTCGAGGATACGGAAGACGAAGACGATGATTTCCAGTAGATGCAGATTCGTGGTGGTCGCCGATACAGGGGATTCTAGGAGTAGCATGTTCGTGGGTATCGACGTCAGGGAGGATATCGACGAGATCTTGAACAGTATCTGTTAACACAAAAGATATTTCGAGGAAGAAAACTACATTCCTTACTTTTCTGTATTTCTTCTTCATAAGTTTATAATGACCTAGAGGCGTATATATATACAAAGAAAAGAAAGAATCTCAAAGAATATATCCTCTAAACTAGCTAACTATAATCCTTGATTCTAGCTAATTACAATCATAAATATATTTTATAGCTCATTCTCACACTCCCCCTCAAGTTGGTGCATAGATGTCGTGAATGCCCAACTTGTCGAGTGAGCTGTAGAAGATCCTGCTTGATACAGCCTTCGTCAGAATATCTGCCAACTGATCTTCAGATCGTACAAATGGAAATCGAATCACTTTGGCGTCCAAGTTTTGCTTGATAAAATGACGATCCACCTCAACATGTTTGGTACGATCATGTTGAACTGGATTATGAGAGATATCAATTGCTGCCTTGTTATCACTAAACAACTTCATCTCGGCTTTAGGAGCAAACCCAATCTCTGACATTAACTTCTTAAGCCATAAGAGCTCACACACCCCTTTGGCCATCCCTCTAAATTCAACCTCTGCACTTGATAATACTACTACTTTCTGTTTCTTACTTCTCCAAGTAACTAAGTTTCCTCCTACAAAAGTGAAGTATCCTGAAGTTGATCTTCGGTCATGAACACTCTCAGCCCAGTCTGCGTCAGTAAATCATTCAATTTCAAGATGACCCCTTTTTAAGAACCTCAAACCGCGTCCTGGAGAAGACTTCAAATAGCGAAGTATACGCAACACTGCATTCATATGATCTTCACTTGGGGCATGCATAAACTGGCTAACAATACTCACCGCATCGCAATATCAGGACGAGTATGCGATAGATAAATTAGTTTGCCAACTAACCTTTGATATCTTTCTTTATTTGTTAGCACTTGATCTGGATACTCCCCAAGTCTATGGTTCTGAACAATTGGTGTGTCTGCAGGTTTGCAGTCCAACATTCCCACCTCTGCCAATAAATCTAGCACATACTTTCTTTGTGAGAGAAATATTCCCCCTGTCGACCTTGCTACTTCAATCCCTAGGAAGTATTTCAACCCCCCAAGATTTTTCATCTCAAACTCTTCAGAAAGTTTCTCTTGAAGGTTAGATATTTCTATCAAATCATCTCCAGTGATAATCATATCATCAACATAGATAATCAACATTGTTACCTTCCCTCGATGTCGTTTTAGAAACAATGTGTGATCTGAGTCACTTTGGGAATATCCATACCTCTTCATCGCCAAAGTGAACCGGCCAAACCATGCTCGTGGAGACTGCTTCAGACCATACAATGATCTCTCTAACTTACACACCGCCTCAGGCTGTGAAGATGAAGAATAACCTGGCAGAACATCCATATAAATCTCTTCTTCGAGATTACCGTGAAGAAATGCATTCTTGACAGCATACTGGTGTAGTGGCCAGTCTAAATTAGCTGCAAGAGACAATAAGACCCGAACAGTATTAAGTTTAGCAACCGGAGAAAATGTCTCTTGATAGTCAATTCCGTAAGCTTGCGTATACCCCTTTGCTACTAGTCTTGCCTTATACCTCTCAATCGATCCATCTGCTTTGTACTTCACAGAAAAGACCCACTTACATCCCACAGTCTTCTTTCCCTTGGGTAAATCTACTAGCTTCCAGGTCTCATTTTTTTTCAATGCAGCCATCTCCTCCTCCATTGCTTGAACCCACTTGGGATCTTTCAGAGCATCCCGTACCCCTTCTGGAATACGAACTGCGGACACGTTCGATATAAATGCCTTTACTGGGCCTGACAACCTTTTGGTTGACACATAATTTGCAATAGGATATGTACATCTCTTCTCTTCAGCATCCGGCGAATATCTATTTGGAGGCTTACCTCGATTGTGTCTAGCAGGTAATTTATATCCCACAGAAGTATTAAACTCATCAAAGATACAAGAAGGAGTAGGAGAGGTTACCTTAGGAATATTATCAGGAGTTGAGTCGGGTACTGGAGAAGAGGGAAGCTGTTCTTCGTGATTTTGCTCCTGTAAAAGTTGGCCACCCTCAGATGATACCTCTTCTACTCCCTCAGACGATACCACCGCCTCAGACGATGTCTTCTCCATACCCCTAGACGATGCCTCTTCCGCCCCCTCAGACGATGCTTTCTCCACCCCTCCAGATAATATACTACCATACTCTTCCGTCCCCTCAAACGATGCTTTCTCCACCCCTCCAGATAATATACGACCAGCAAACTCCCACCAATTTGCCCTTTCTATCTGTATCTCTCCCTGAAAGGAAGAATGGTAACCCGGATAAAAGGATTCAGCTTCCACAAACGAGACATCCATAGTCACATAGGTTCGCTGGGTAGAAGGGTCATAGCAACGATATCCCTTCTGGTGTGTACCATACCCCAAGAACAGACATCGCAATGCACAAGGATCAAGTTTCGTCCGTTGATTTTTCGGGATATGAACAAATGCAACACACCCAAACACTCGAGGAGGGATGGTCAGGACTGAAGGTAAAGGCACATATGTGGACAAATTCTGTAGTGGTGTCTGAAAGTTTAACACTTTAGAAGGCATCCGATTGAGGAGATGGATAGCTGTAGTCACACTATTGTCCCAAAATCTCTGAGGCACGTGACTTTCAATCAACAGAGCTCGAGCTGTCTCAAGGATATGTCTATTCTTTCTCTCTGCCACACCATTCTGCTGAGGTGTTTGAGAGCAGGATGACTCATGGATCATGCCATGTTGTTGAAAATACTCCTTAAGGTATTCATTCATGTACTCCCCACCATTATCACTTCTTAGAACTTTGATTTGTCCACTAAATTGTGTCTGTAATATAGTATGAAAATTTCTAAATATCTTGGCTACCTCATTCTTACTTTTCATCAAGAAAAGTCATGTCATTGTAGTACAGTCGTCAACAAATATCACAAACCACCTACAACCCGAAATAGCAATAATAGGAGATGGACCCCAAACATCTGAATGTATCAAAGAGAAAGGAACTTCACTTTTATTCAAACTTATAGGAAAAGGAACTCTATGACTCTTAGCCAATATACAAGTCTGACATTGCAAATCTAAATCCTTCAAATTCAAAAACAATTTAGGAAATAATCGCTTCAAATAACCAAATGACGGATGTCCCAACCGTCGATGCCAAAGCCAAATCTGTTTTTCTCTACTGATGGATGTACCGCTAGCATGATTTGCACTCCCGGAACTGAAGTCATCCATATAATACACCACCCCTCTCTTAGTACCACACCCAATTATCTCCTTCGTAAGAATATCCTAAAACAAACAAAATTGGGGATACATTATAACAGCACAATTCAAATCTTCAGTAACTTGTCCTACTGAAATCAATTTGGTCGATAATGAAGGGACAAGCAAGGTGTTAGGAAGAGAAAAAGCAGGAGAAATTACAACAACTCCAGCCCCAGTCACCGGATAGGTGTATCCATTGGCATTTGAGATACTATCACATCTTGGTTCTGAAGTACGAACAAAGTTATCAGGAGTAAATATCATGTGATCAGTAGCTCCCGAATCAATAACCCAGTGATTGCAATCAATCTGATTAGAACTAACCAAAGCACTTCCATGGTTACCTCCTGACATCAAATTCTGAGGATCAACGTGAGGTATCAGTGACAGCTGAGGCTCAGCAGTCGCTAAAGAAGCTTTCCTTTTTCCTTATGCTTGCTTTCGAGCTTTCAACTCTTTCCACCAATCTGGATACCCATGAAGCTTAAAGCACGTCTCCCTGGTATGCTTAGAATTACCACAATTCGAGCAACCTCCCCCTGGAGAAATTTTTTGGCGTGGTGCCGAGCTAGACTTTCCCCCTTCTTGCGTAACTCCTGGCTTCGCTATTTGCAACAGCGGTTCTTGATTTGCTTTGACATTCGTCCTATTCCCCCGAGATACCATGGCTGCCGAATCATGGACTGTATCATTGTTGGTCAGCATTACAGTTTGTCTCATGTCTTCTCGACGGATAAGCGCATAGGCTTCTTCAACAGTAGGAAACGGCTGCATCTACAAAACATCTGCTCTGACCTTGTCAAGACGGTCGTCCAACCCATCAAGAAATATGTACACCCGATCTTCCTGTATAGCCATATTGTATCTTTCAATATCTTCAGGATACCGCATTGGGTTCGGACGGCGAAAGTCGATTTCTCTCCACAAGCCTTGAAGGTTGTTGTAGTATGCCTCAATTGGTCCTCCTCCTTGTTGCATCCGAGTAACACGCCTCTTCAAGTCATAAACTTGAGAGGCATCCGTTCCGTCAAAGAAAGTTGTTGCAACTGCATCCCAGACAGATTTCGCTGTTGGGAAGCGAATGAAATTGCCAATCAACGCTGAATCCATGGAGTTGATAAGCCATCCTTTCACAGTCGTGTCTTCTATTTTCCACCTCTGAAAGCCAGGATCTGTAGGCAGTGGCTGAGGAAGGTCTCCATTGATATATCCCAGTTTGTCTTTACCAGTGATGTACATCTCGACAACCTGAGACCATAATCCATAGTTGGCTCCATCTAATTTAATTGCAATCTGAGATGAAGCCGAATCATTTTGCGGTGTTGGTGATGGAGGAGGAGGGTGCGTCTGGTTCTGAGTGAGAATCTGAGTTAATCTCGCAGTCAGATTCTCCAAAAAAGCTTCCGTGGTCGAATTTCCCCCTTGGTTCTAATGGGGAATCACCGCTCCGATAGGGTTCTGATCCTCCATGGATCCAAAACCAATCGTGACAAAGAAGAAGAAGATCGAGTAGGACGCACGTCGAACGACGCAATAGAGAAAGCGGGACCGCCGTAATCGAGGATTCACGTACAGTACTCACAAAGAGCAAACCCTTGGCTCTGATACCATGTTAACACAAAAGATATTTTGAGGAAAAAAATCACATTCCTTACTTTTCTGTATTTCTTCTTAATAAGTTTATAATGACCTAGAGGCGTATATATATACAAAGAAAAGAAAGAATCTCAAAGAATATATCCTCTAAACTAGCTAACTATAATCCTTGATTCTAGCTAATTACAATCATAAATATATTTTACAGCTCATTCTCACAGTATCAACTAAAGGTAGATCTCCCTACTTTAATGGGAATTTGGATATTGAAGATTTCCTTGATTGGTTTTGGGAGGTCGAAAAATTCTTCGACACTATGGATATTGACAAGGATCGCCAAGTGAAACTTGCGGCGTACAAGTTGAAGGGTGGCGCTTCAACTTGGTAGGAACAGACTCAATGGACGCGACGTCGACAAGGCAAGGCTCCTATTCGATCATGGGGTCAGATGAAATAGAAGTTGAAGAAGAGGTTCCTCCCAACGGACTATGAGCAACTGTTGTTTCAGCAATTCCAGAATTGCCGACAATTGAATAGATCGGTCCAAGCTTATACGGAAGAGTTCCTTCAACTCTCTGCTCGCAATAACCTGGATGAGTCCGAGGCACAACAAACTGCTAGGTACATTAATGGTTTGCAACTTAATATCCAGGATCGGGTTTCTTTACATCGACTATTCTCTGTCGAAGACGCCCAGGATATGGCGCGAAAAATTGAGATGCAATTGGAGAGGACTAGCCCTAATACTCGTGGTAGAAATTATTTGGATCGCGGGTCATTCGGGAAAGGAAGAAAGCCTGATGTTGCAAGTTCTTCTAGTCGACAAACCCCTGATTCGAGCCGAGTTCCAGGGGGTACTACCGGGATGCCTAAGGAAGCAGTCGCAACAAGCAATCACACTCCCAATCAGAATACCCAGAATCCATATGCCAAACCCCAACCGATCAAGTGCTACAAGTGTAACGAGTTGGGCCATCGTTCCAGCAATTGTCCTCGTCGTAGAATGGCCAATATCATTGAACATGACGAAGATGTGTATGAAGAAGATTGGGAAAAGGAAGAGGAAGTGGGAGTGGAAGATAAAGTGGGCGAGCAAGTTAATTGTGTTGTGCGTCGTCTATTATTTGCTTCCCGGATAGAAGATACCCAGCGAAATCAGCTTTTCCGCGCTCGCTGTATTGTCAATGGCAAAGTATGCGATATCATTATTGACAGCGGAAGTTGCGAGAATATAGTGTCAAAGGCCTTGGTAGATCACTTGCAACTAAAGACGGAGCCGCATCCCGCGCCCTACACGATCGGGTGGATACGCAAGGGAGCAGAACTTAAAGTAAATCAATTATACCGTTTACCTATTTCGATCGAAAAATCATATCAAGATATTATTGTCTGTGATGATGTAGAGATAGATGCGTGTCATGTTTTACTGGGTTGACCATGGCAATATGATGTTGATGCTACATACCGAGCTAGGGAGAATACATATTCTTTTGTGTGGAAAAGGACTAAAATTACTTGGAGACCAAAGAGTAATTCCCCTCAGATTGTGAAGAAGCAGAATGTAGGGGTTATGATGAACATCCGAAAGCGTGAAGGGACGTATATGATTGTGGACAAGGGCGACCAGCAAGTTGTGATTCGTGTTCCCGACATTTTTAAGCTCTTATTAAAGATATTCAATGGTGTTATGCTTGAGGATTTACCTGACGGATTACCTCCTTTGAGGGATATCCAGCATGAGATTGATTTTCTTCTAGGAGCTAGTCTTCCTAATTTGCCGCATTATCGGATGAATCCGAAGGAGAATCAGATTATACAGGAGTAGGTGGGAGATCTCCTTCGAAAGGGCTTCTTGCCTGAAAGCAAAAGTCCATGTGCAGTTCCTGCGCTTCTCACGCCAAAGAAAGACGGCACCATGCGTATGTGTGTAGACAGTCGTGCCATTAACCGGATTACTGTCAAGTATAGGTTTCCGATTCCACAACTTGATGATATGCTAGACAGACTTGCTGGATCACAGATTTTTACGAAGATCGACCTTCGAAGCGGATACCACCAAGTTCGCATCCGCCCTGGCGACAAATGGAAAACGGCATTCAAGACAAGTGCGGGTTTATACGAATGGCTTGTCATGCCGTTTGGACTCACTAACGCGCCTAGTACTTTCATGCGTTTGATGACTCAGGTTCTCAAACTTTTTCTTGGCAAGTTTGTGGTAGTTTTCTTTGATGATATACTCATATATAGTCTGGATGGGCGTCAACACATGGAGCACTTGAGGGATGTCCTACTAGCCTTGTAGCAAAATAAATTGTTCATTAATCTGAAAAAGTGCAGCTTTATGACAGAACGCCTCTTGTTTTTGGGTTTTGTTATTGGCGCAGATGGACTTCACGTTGATGTAGATAAGGTGGTCGTGATTCGTAATTGGCCAGTTCTAAAGAATGTTGGCGAGGCTCAAAGTTTCCATGGTCTTGCAACATTCTATAGGCATTTCATTCGAGATTTCAGTACTATTATGGCCCCGATCACTGACTGTTTAAAAAAGGGCAAATCCCATTGGGGAGAAGAAGCTTCGGTCAGTTTTGCTCTTATAAAAGAAAAACTCTCCATGGCGTCGGTATTGATGCTCCCTGATTTTGAGAAAGTGTTCGAGCTGGACTGTGATGCTTCTGGCGTCGGGATTGGCGCTGTCTTTTCGCAATAAGGTAAGCCTATAGCCTTCTTTAGTGAAAAACTTAATGAAGTTCGGCGGCGTTGGTCGACGTATGAGTAGGAATATTATATTGTCGTGCGAGCTATAAAGCATTGGCAGTCCTATCTTTATCAGCAGGAATTTATTCTTAACACTGATCATCAAGCTCTTAAATATATCAAGAGTCAGAAGCACTTAAATCGAATGCATACACGATGGGTTTCTTTTTTGGAACAATTTAATTTTGTGCTTCGTCACAAAGCAGACCATTTAAATAAAGTGGTAGATGTGCTGAGTAGACATGCTGCGACACTCGTGATCATGTGCACTGATGTTGTCGGTTTTGATCACCTATGTTCTCTTTATCCTGAGGATGATGATTTTGGTCAGATATGAGAAAAGTGTTCTGAAACAAGTTGTCATGACGATATGATAATTCAAGAAAATTTCTTGTTCTTTGGCAATAGATTATGCATTCCACGTGGTTCCTTACGTGAACAATTTATTCGAGAGCTTCATGGTAGTACTCTCGGCGGACATTTAGGGCGAGATAAAACTATAGCCTTGGTGGAGGAGCGGTACTATTGGCCTCAATTGAAGCGAGACGTGGGGCGATTTGTCAGTAAATGCTACATTTGCCAGACCGTTAAGGGCCACTCTCAGAACATTGGTCTTTATACCCCATGTCGCGACCTCCCGAACCGGCCCCGCCACCTAAGGTTTGGGCTAACGGATTACTAAGTTAACCCTAGCTCGAGCTCTCTCAAGCCCATACCAATTCGCGACTTAAATTAAAGTTGTTAACGTGCAAATCAATTTCATTTAGGAGTAGTCACTAATCAGTTTTTGATAGGTCGATTAGACACCTAAGTAAAGCGCGGGAGAAAAGCTTTACTTCTACGAACCAGAGATTCAATGGGTACGGGGACTTGATTACACTAATAGACTAATTAGTGCCCTTTCGGTACCTAAACTTGTTCAATTCACCACCCATCGTGCATAGCTGACCATGTGCAAGGCTACGTTAAACACACAATTCAAAGTGCATGAACCAATCAACGTACAAAAAAAACACTAATCAAGAAAAACCAATTCCAAAGCCCAGACGACACTTTTTTTAATTTTTAATTTTTAATTTTTAAATTTTTTTGTTTTTGTTTTTGTTTTTGTTTTTGTTTTTCTTTTTTTTGAAAAAAAAAGAAAAAAATAAGATATTAAAACCCAACTTCCGATTTTTGATTTTCGAAAATTTTTTTCAAAATAATTCTTTTGATAATAATTTTTTTTAAATTAATTTTTTTGAATAATTTTTGAATTTTTTTAAAATTTTTAATTTTTTTAGAAATTTTTTGTTTTTTTTTAGAAAAAAAATATTTTTTTAATATAAAAACAATATAAAACAGACCGGGTCGGATCTCCACACCCAACCCGGATAAAATATATTTTTTGTAATTTCTCCTTTTTTATTTTTTTAAAATTTTTTTTTAATGTTAAAACAATAAAATAATATTAAAACGGATCCGGGTCGGATCTCCACATCCGACCCGGACCGAGACTGACCCGGGTGCGCCAGCCTGGGTCCAGGACTGAACCGGGCTCATTTATTGAGCCCGGTCTAAAATTTTTTTTTTAAGGAAAGGCCCAGCCCGAAATTCTTTTTTAAAACAAACTAAAGCCCAACAAGAAAAATAAAAAGCCCTAAACTCTACATGCGCCGGCCCACCACCTATTCCAGCCCAAATCAAATAAAACTAAATAAACCTAAAATTGGCCCAAATACCAAACAAAAAAAAAACCCTACCCGGATGGACCCGTGCACCCGACCCGGTCACCAGCCGCCGACCCGACTCGCTAGAAACCCTAACGCTCGCGACCCGACTCGCCTGACCCGGTTCACGGCCGCCTCCACGCGCCGGCCGACGCGGACACCGACTTCCACGAGCTCCAGCCACCGCGGCCGACGCTCCACCTTGGTCCTCATCGCCGCCCAAGTCACCGCCGTGGTGACCGGCGACTGACAGAGGCCATCCAAGCCCCGACGAAGGGCTAGACGGCCGCGAGTCAGCCAGGTCCCGACGAGGGACCGGCTGGCCGCCCCCTCCCGCGGCCACGCCGGGACCGCCGTCGAGCCGTGATCCCCTTCTCCGCCCGCGTCGCACACCACCTCGCCGTGCCTACCCCGGCGACTACGAACGCCGGCCGGAGGGTAAACACATAAGTCCGACGGCCCCACTTCGTCACCGCGGCCGATCGAAACACCGAAATGCGACGAAACGAGATGGATCAGTTGTAGAGATCGTGCAAACCCATTCGAAAATCGACACACATTCAGAGTGCAATGGAAACGACGACAAATTTCAGAAACGAGGTTTGGGCATTCTGTCAGACAGGTGGAGCGCGCGATGAAAACGAGAGATTTTAGGCTGGATCGAGGCTCCAAAACGGACCAAAAATCATCGACACCAGGCATACTAAGGAGCATGAGCACGCACGAGGCGTCACGGGCCGACACTTGCGCAAGCCGGACGGCCGCGAGCTCCGGCCAGTGACCCCCCCAAGGAAACAGAGTACAAACGACAACAGGGGCGGCGGCTACAGTCCCTACCCGACTCGGCGGTGGCTAATGGAGGGCGAACGCGGTAGATCGGGCTACCGCGCGCCTCGCACACCTACGAGCCGGGATCCTCGGGAGACCAACCCCGAATCGAACCCAAAACGAAACAAAAACCCGGCGAGCGCTCGGGACCGGGACCTACCGTGACAAACGTCGGAGCTTCGCCGGCCGCGATCGTCGGCGGGAGCCCGCGCGGCCTCGGGTCTCACTCGCCGGTGCTCTCGGCTTCACTCTCTCTCTCTCTCGGATCTCTCTCTCTCTCTCTCGCTCTCTCGGATCTCCCCTCTCTCTCTCGCTCTCTCGGATCTCCCCTGCCGAAACTCCCTCTCCCAGATCTGGTCTTAAAGGGGTTGGCCGGCACGCCCGCGTGGCCCCTGCTGCCGGCAGGCGCGCATGGCCTCTGCCACCGCCAGGCTGCCGTGGCCGGCCTGCCCCCCGACCCGAGGATCGCGCCGGCGTCCCCCCGCGCCCCTCTGGCTTCTGTCCTCTGTGGCGTCTGTCCACTGTTCCGGTCTTCTCCCCCCCGTATGCTCAGAAATGTTGGCTGGGGGGGAAGTTTGAACAGTGCGCGGGCCGGGCCCGAGAGGAATGGGCCGGTCCGCACGAAAAATGGAAAAGGGGGACATGGGCTTCGCGCAATAAAAGAAAAACAGGGGAAAAAGAATGGGTCGACGAACTCGGCCCGAAAATCTTCTTCTCTTTTTTTTATACGAAAATGTCTTAATAGGCCATATTAATGCAAATGCGTCTAATGTCTATATGCCATGGAATTTAATGACAATATTTTTGGCTTAGGGGTTAAAAATTAAACCCTAATTTTTATGCGATAAAACCCTAAATGATTTGAGCAAAATTTAGGAGTCAACAGCTGCCCCTCTTTGAAGGGGAGCTCGAAGAGGTCCCTTTCAAAGATAAGAGACACCTAAATTTTGTTAATGGAGGGCACGGGATGACGCAACGCAAGAAAAAGGAGAGAGAAAATAAAATAAAATCTAAATAAACGCAAAGCATAGCTTAAAGAAAAATGTGGTTTAAGGTTGGACCACAAACCTTTTGAAAGAGTGGTTTAAGGTTGGACCACAAACCTTTGAAAAGCGTGGTTTAAGGTTGGACCACAAACCTTTTGGAAGAGTGGTTTAAGGTTGGACCACAAACCTTTGAAAAGCGTGGTTTAAGGTTGGACCACAAACCTTTGAAAAGCGTGGTTTAAGGTTGGACCACAAACCTTTTAAGAGAGTGGTTTAAGGTTGGACCATAAACCTTTGAAAAGCGTGGTTTAAGGCTGGACCACAAACCTTTTGAAAAGCGTGGTTTAAGGTTGGACCACAAACCTTTTAAGAGAGTGGTTTGAGGTTGGACCACAAACCTTTGAAAAGCGTGGTTTAAGGTTGGACCACAAACCTTTTGAAAAGCGTGGTTTAAGGTTGGACCACAAACCTTTTAAGAGAGTGGTTTAAGGTTGGACCACAAACCTTTGAAAAGCGTACCTAGGTGTACATACCTGTAGGTCAGATCGGACTACCTAAAGGCTCTCGGTCAGCGAGGCTTGCAAAGACTCAGACACTTAGGGGTCCTTGTCAGAGGGTTTGATAGATCGCCTGTTGTGTCCTTGCCAGCAGGGTCTTGGGAATTCATGTATGCTTGGATGTATCTTGGCATTTCCGAGATCAGCTTGAAGGTTGGTGTTTGAGAAAACGTCACCTGTCTTACAGGATTAGTAATAATAGGTATATGTATTCATCTCGGAAATAAACAGCCGACACTCTCTAAAGCACATGCTTCAAGATTAGTTCCATTGGAGTTCATGTGTAACGATTTTAACATGTCCGCATCACCAACTTTCCACCGGGGATAATTATCATTTAAGACAATTTCCATTCATAACATGAATCATCTTGAAAATGCTAAATGAGAGACTTTCAGTTAGAAAGAACTTTTATTCACTCTCATCTAAAAGGGTTATTTTGTGAGAATCACTCTGTCTTACCATCATCACATCGACAAAGGTCCGAGTATTCTCGTAAACAGTACAACCTTACCAATCTGAGAGGCCTTCATCAGGACCGTAGCGTAGGCTCGGTCAATGGTTTAACAAATGAGACTGTCCAAGTCGAAGCTATGAAGTGAATACTTCGCGATAATTTTCAGGTTTACAAGTCGAGAACTCTGCGAAATAGGATAGAAAATAATCTTGTTTGCACTTCTTCGAGCGATGCTTATAAACATATGAGCTCCTACGTTGACTCAAGTGCCCTAATCAGAAAAGACTTTACGAAGGACGTAACGTAGATTGGGTTCATGGGTTGAAAAACGAACGGATCACAGGCTCAATGATGTGTATTGGGGTGAGAGCTGGTGATCATCTTGACATTGTCACCGGTCTTTTCTTCGCCATTGGGCATTATCCCCAGAAATGCACTATCGATCTTAACCATATGGCACTCGTCTCCTTGAGACTTGAAGGACGACTATTGCTTGACTGGGGCTGATCTTGCGATTTCAACACATGTCATCTCAACATTTTGCTTCTTATTTAATACATGGGCGCCGACCTCACTCTGGCGGGCACACTGCCTTTAATGCCTCCTAGCTCATCCCTTTTTTTTTTTTTTTTTGCGCTTATGGATGAGCCTGGACAAATTTAAACAGTACAGTGCTATTGAACTCTCAGGTCCCCATCTTCGGTTGGCACTCCGAACCATGATGTCGCGACCTAAAATTTTTCCTTTTCAGGCTAATGGATTGTTAAGACTAAGCCTAACTCGAGCCCTCCCAAGCCCTACCAATTCGCAACTTTAGGGTTTAAGTTTTTAACATGCAAAAGTTTTCATGCTCGGAGTCGCCACTAATCTATTTGTGGTAGGTCGATTAGAAACCTAAATAAAACATAGGGAGATATGTTTTATTCCTACGAACCAGAGATTCTAAGCCCGGGGACTTGATTACGCTAGACCTAGTCTAACGCCCTTTCGGTACCTTTTCTTTTCAAAAATATTTTGGCAAGCAATCTGGATCTATTTCAACTTAGTCACTAACATGTGAGGTGTTCATGCGGGTGCGCAAACCACCAATTTAACACCCAATAATCAAAACATTAAATAAATTGCAAGATTGGGAGAATTACTTACCTCGAAGCAACGTAAGCATCTGCATGGTTAGCTAGAAAATCACATCAACCGTCCTAATATGATTTCTAATTAACAAGCAGTTCACTCAATATTTTTGGATTTTCGCTTATTTAAATGAGAGCTAACCTACATGCAATGACGTGCAAAAATTGACACGCGAATAATGCAACCTAACATGCAAACTATATGTCATGCGACGACGTGACCTAATTCTGATGACGGGCAAATGATTTATTTTTGGTATTTTTTGATGAAATTCGGAATAAAAATATGCCTAAATTAACATGCAACCTATGATGACTTAACATATCCTAACATGACTTATTTTTGAGGTTTTTTGTTAAAATTCGAAATAATAAATTACCTAAATTAAGAATGCAATCTATCCTAATCTACCATAAAACAATTCATTCTTTTTTGGGATTTTCATGAAAATTCGGAATTAAAAAATAACATAAATAATCTATTAAGATTAGAAAATTACTTAATTTAAACTAGGAAATAGATTATCTCAAGTCCTAATTTAAATTAAATAATTACTCTATCGTCTAGATATATTTAGGATTCCTAAACATGCAAAATTCAAATTCGAATCCTAACTGATATTTTTTGAATTTTCTTTTTTATTTGAAAAGGAAAAACAATTTAAACAAAGATAGCATCCACATTTAAAACAACCACGCTATCCGCAAAATTCGTTTCAAACTCGGATTAGGCACAAAAATCGAACTATCGGTCATATCTATAGGGTTATAGATATTGACAGAAAGTCGATCATTCAAATTTGGAAAGCAGATAAAAATCATTATCGTACCCAAGTGATTATGGATAGGATAATGATTTTCCGTATCGCCACGTATCATACCTTAGGGATAAGGTCGGATAGTTGTCCAGATACGTTGCTGAATTAGGAAAGATTCCTAATTTTGAATATTTTCAAATATTGCAAACAAGGCAAACATTATCCTAAGATATCTAGCAATCCACGCAATATTCACAGAATATTCAAACATCCAAAAATTAAGAAACGAAATATTCTAAAAATATTGGATAATGTTCAATTACCTAATTTGCGGATAATTTCCAAATTCGAACTTGCGGATCGGGATGAGCGGCGAACGGTGGATTCGGCGGCGCGGTGTCGGGATGACGGCGGGGCAACGGCGTGATCGTTCGGAAGCGGCGGCAGCAGCGGCGTCGGCGTGAGGCGGCAGCAGCAAGCAGCAGCGGCGGCGACGGCGTGAGGAGCGGCAGCAACGGGCGCGGGAGGCAGCAACGCTCGGCAGCGGGCGCGGGAGCGGGCGCGGGAGCGGGCGCGGCAGCGGCAGCGGGCGCGGGAGCGGGCGCGGGCGCGGCAGCGGGCGCGGGCGCGGCAGCGGGCGCGTCGCGCGATGTCTTCCTCCTCTCTCTCTCTTTCTCACTCTCACACTCTAAAAATTTTCTGATCTGAAAATTGTGTGTCCCCTCTAAAATATGAGCTAATAATGTATATATAGTATTAACCTAGGTCAATTAGATGGGCTTTCTAGTCTTAATGGGCTTAGGCTTGGGTTTTAATTTAAATGGGCTGAATTAATTAATGATAATGAGCTGAATTAAACTCAAATTAAAACAACCAAGCCCGTTTGACTTGTAATTCCCGGCCCGTGCATTTCAAGCGAGCCGAGTCCCGTTTGATGAAATTTAAGCTCGTTCGTCACCGCCGGTCCGATGAAAAAAATGCAATGAATTTAAACTATATGTTATGCAATTTAAATATTTTTTGTTTAGGGGTTAAAAATTTAATCCCTAATTTTTTATGTAAATTACACTAAATGATGCGCCAAAATTTAGGTGTCAACAGCTGCCCCTCTTTGAAAGTGAGCTCGTAGAGGTTGCATTCAAAGACTAAATGATACCTAAATTTCAACCATGCAAATGTAATGAATATTGTTTTTGTCGGGATTATGAGTCCCATTTTACGATGCATTAAGAAATGATGCATGCTGACTTGAATAGAGAACATACCTGGAATTACTTACCTGACAGGAGTGAGATAATGCAATTCGAGGCACAACTTTGACTTGTATGTTGTTTTGGCAAATGTATGGCTCAGTCCCATAGGTATTGCCTGATATACGTTGATGAACTTCGGTGATCTGCAGTTAAGTCAAAACACACAAAGAAAGCTCGACGTATCCAATCATCATTTGGATTCGTGAGAATAGTTCCGATCCTTACGAACTACCTATACATCTCTCTAGGTGTTTGCAAAGATTTGGTCGCTTCACTTATACCTGCTCATAAGTGAATTGCGGGGAAACTTTTGAAATCAAGAGGATATTCCGACCTTTACATATACCTGCTCATATGCAAAGATTTGGCCGCCTCACTTATACCTGCTCATAAGTGAACTGCGGGGGAACATCTGAGATAAAGAGAGTATTCCGACCTTTACATATACCTGCTCATATGCAAAGATTTAGCCGCCTTACCTATACCTGCTCATAGGTGAGTAGCGGGGGAATACCTGAAATAAAGAGAGTATTCCGACCTTTACATATACCTGCTCATATGCAAAGATTTAGCCGCCTTACCTATACCTGCTCATAGGTGAGTAGCGGGGGAATACCTGAAATTTGGGGAGAACATTCCGACCTTTACATATACCTGCTCATATGTAAAGATTTGGCCGCCATGGCTATACCTGCTCATAGTCATGTAACGGGGGAATCTTCTCGAGATTGTATAAAAATCTGTGATTTGACGAACAAAGGGGCTAGCCCAAGTGTTCAAGAGTTCCTCGACAAAGTACCTGGATATCATCAGAAGTACCTGAAAAGGTTTGATCAATAGACACCTGAACATCATTAAAGGCATCTAGAGATCGCAAAAATGATCAAATGTGGGACCTGACAATTGCTTGAACAGGTTAGGGATACCTAGATAGTCATAGGCATCCTAGGGATAGAGATATACTTACCTGGTGATATCTCCAACTCTGAAGGTGTGTCTCCTGTTAGACACGATTTTAAGTAACATGTAATATGCATTCGCACACTGTCAAGAACACATATACACATGCACTATGATTTCAACTGATTTTCATGCACGATGGTTTTGTCAAATCAGCACCACAAACTTCGCTGGGGAAAAACCATGACCAGACAATCCAGATTCACAAGTAGATATCTTGAAAATGTCGAATGAGGGACTTCCGGTCCAAAAGGGCTTTCTCTCATTCTCATTGAAAAGGCTGATTTATAGGGAATCGCTCCATCTCACGATCATCATGTTGACAAGGGTCCGAGTATTCTCGCAAGCAGTACGACTTTAACAATCTGAGAGGTCTTTGTTAGGACCGTAACATGGGCTTGGTCAATGGCTTAGCAAAAGAGACCCTTCGAGTCAAGGCTATTGAAAGAAGATACTCTGCAATTGTCTCCGGGTTTACAAGTCAAGAACCTGCAAAATGAGATAGAAATGGACTTGCTCGCACTTCTTCGAGCTAAGCTTATAAACATCAGAAACTCTACGTTAGTTCAAGTGCCCTAATCTGAAGAGACTTTGCAAGGGATGTAACGCAGGCTAGGCTCATGGGTTGAGAAATGAATGGATCATTAGGCTCAAAATGTATATAACTGGGGTGAATAAGTTGGTGATCATCTCGGCATTGTCACCGGTCTTTTTCTTCACCAGGAATTGTCTTCTCGGTAAATGTTCCATTGGCTTCAAGAGTTTATCACCTGACTCCTCAAGACTCTGGATACTTTTGTGACTTTGACACACCTCAACACTTTCTAATCCAAAGTCACTTTTTCTCCATTTTTTCATTCTCTTCTTCTTCTTTTCTTTTCTTTTACGGGCATTGGCCTTGCTTTTACCAGGCACACTGCTTTTTCTTGCCCCTTTTCTCTTTTTTTTTTTTTTGACACACACTATCTACAATGCATACATTGGCCAGCCACACTTTGGCTTGTTTTGATCGAATGACTAATATTTGGACTTTCAGGGTCTTCGTCTTTTACCGGCGCTCCGGATATGCTGCCTGAACAATGATGACTTTTGCCTTGCCCCAGTGTGGGGGATGATCACCAACTGGGTTTAAGAAATGAATTTGCAGGCTCAATTGGGCTTAACAAAGGATAAAATGTGTATAGGATAGAGAAAGAAATGCTCTTCGTCATCCTAAGGCACTTGAACTTCACGTGAATTCATCTGAAAAAGCAACACTCGAAGATTGATGCAAGTGAGAGCATGAAAATTTCTACTCATTTTTCACCTTATGATGCTGACTTACCTCCAGTTTGCCCCGATATGGGGTGGTTCTTGACAGGGGTAATTTGAATGAATTTCTCCAAGTGTTTAGGCTCAAAGTGGCAAAACAATGGATAACCTGTAGTGTTTGGGATAGAGAAATGAACCGCCTCTCGTCATTTCAGTTGCCGTACCTTTTGCGAGATAACCCTTTGCTTTGCAGACATGGAATTTTTTACTCAACTCACTAGGGGTTAGTGCATAGGACTGTGTATAGGATATGACTTGCCTTTCATCATCCCGATGTACCTCATTCAACACATTCAATTCATTCCACATGAGTTATCAGATTGCCCAAATAGATTTCCCCTTTTGAAATCGATAATGTAGACTGACAAAATGATCAAGCACAATTTAAAGCCAAGGCACACATCTCATCTTTAAATTAATTGAAACCATTTATTCATAAATGAAATGTTTGCAATTCAGAATATAAAACCAAACATTTGAAAACTTTCGCCGTAAAAATGTTAGATCTTATCAGGGATAATATATCTTCACAGCATCAGAATTAACAGGAGTGGAAAACTCACGACCATCCATTTCTGCAAGGATCAGGGCACCTCCGGGAAGCACCTTTTTAACCACATACGGACCAATATAGTTTGGGGCAAATTTTCCTCCAGGAACAGGAAAGACTGGCAGTGCCTTCCTTAGGACTAGATCATTTACCTCGAAGTGTCTTGGACGCACCTTTTGATTGAAGGATCTAGCTATCCTCTGCTGATAGGTTTGACCGTGGCAAATGGCTCTCAATCGCTTCTCATCAATTAGGTTTAACTGCTCATGCCTTTGTCGCATCCATTCTGCCTCGGACAACTCCACTTGAGATAATATTCGCAAGGAAGGGATCTCTACTTCGACGGGTAGGACTGCTTCCATACCATACACCAAGGAAAAAGGAGTTGCTCCGACAGAGGTTCGGATCGAAGTTCGATACGCCATTAGTGCAAATGGCAACCTTTCATGCCAGTCACGATAGTTTTCAGCCGTTTTGGCCAAGATCTTCTTGATGTTCTTGTTGGCAGCTTCAACTGCTCCATTCATTTGTGGACGATAAGGAGATGAATTCAGGTGCCGGATTTTGAACTCGTTGAACAACTGATCAATGACCTTGTTGTTCAAATTTGTCCCGTTGTCAGTGACGATAGCCTCAGGGACACCATAACGAGCGACTATGTCTCGCCTGATGAATTTTACAACATTCCTTGCAGTGACGTTTGCATAAGATGCCGCCTCAATCCACTTAGAGAAATAATCAATCGCGACCAAGATAAATCGGTGTCCATTTGACGCCTTAGGATTAATCGGGCCAATCACATCGATGCCCCACATTGAAAAGGGCCATGGCTCAGACTGCTGATGTAATTCCGTCGGGGGAACATTTATTTTATCCCCATGAACCTGACAACGATGACATCTTCGAACATGTTGGATGCAGTCACTCTCAAGACTGAGCCAATAATAACCCAACCTCATGATCTTCTTAGCTAACATGTGGCCATTCATGTGCGGACCACATATCCCCTCGTGTACTTCTTGCATGATTCTGGTAGCTTCAGCCGCATCCACACATCTCAATAGGATCGAATCATATGATCTTTTGTACAGCTTCTCACCACTAACAAAGAATTTTGAAGCCATTTTCATTATGTATTTCCTGTCGGCCGGGGTACTTCCCTCAGGAAATTCTTGTTTCTGGATGTAATTCATGATATCATAATACCATGGCTTTTCATCAGGTTCTCCGGTCACAACCATACAGTAGGCCGGTTTTGTCAGGACTTCGATCTTCAAGGGTTCCACCTCTAACCCATCAATCACTTGCAACATGGATGATAACGTAGCTAGCGCATCAGCAAACTGATTATGAGACCTCGATAAGTACTCAAAAGAGATATCTTCGAATTCCTTTATGATTTCTTCGAGGTATTCATAGTACGGCACTAGTTTTGTGTCTCTCGTCTTCCACTCTCCCACAGTTTGGAGAATAATCAAAGCAGAATCACCAAACACTTTCAACTTGGCTATTCCCATTTCCACTGCGGCTTGGAGTCCGAGGATGTAAGCTTCGTACTCGGCTATGTTGTTGGTACAGGGGAATACCAACTTTGCTGCTACTGGATAATATTGCCCATCTAGGGATATTAAAACTGCCCCAGTGCCGGAACCAGTTAAATTTACAGCTCCATCAAAAAACATGGTCCACGTATCTTCCTTTATTACCAAAATGCGATCTTCTGGTGAATATCTATCATCATCAAGGATTCCAGGATTTTCGGCTAACACATCAGCAATTACTCGGCCTTTAACTGACTTCTGTGGCATCATCTGGACATCAAACTCTGAAATTAAAATCTGCCACTTGGCTAACTTCCCTACCAAAGCTGGCTGATCAAGTAAAAACTTAATGGGATCGTTCTTAGTCACAAGCAAAGTCTGGTGATGCAGTGTATATTGTCGCAGCCTATGGAGCACCCATACTAGCGCAGCGCAAGTCTTCTCGGCTTCAGAATAATGCAACTCCGAGACAGTGAACTTCTTGCTTAGGTAATAAATGGCTCGCTCTTTTCCATCTTCAGGATTTTTCTGGGCTAGCATCGCACCTAAAGACTCACTATGAATCGTGAGGTAAAGGATCAAAGGCTGGCCCGGCATTGGTGGGACTAGCACTGGTGGTTTCATCAGGTACTGCTTTAGTTCGTTAAACGCTTCCTGACAATCATCGTCCCATTCGACTTGAGTATTCTTCCTTAGAAGTTTGAAGAATGGCTTAGCAGTTGCTGAGAGCTGAGAAATAAAACGGGCTATGTAGTTCAATCTACCCAGGAGGCTTCGCACTTCTTTCACGGTCGATGGGGGTTGTAACTTACATATAGCCTTCACTTTGGAGGGGTCAACTTCAATGCCTTTACTGCTTACTATAAACCCAAGTAATTTGCCCGAGGTTGCTCCAAATATGCACTTTGCTGGGTTGAGACGGAGCTTAAACTCACGAAGTCTCTCGAATAATTTCTTCAAGGTATCGACGTGACTCTTTCCAAATCGAGACTTGGCGATCATGTCATCGACATAGACCTCGATCTCCTTATGCATCATATCATGGAAGAGTGTCACCATTGCCCGTTGATATGTTGCCCCGGCATTTTTAAGGCCGAAGGGCATGACCTTATAGTGGAATGTCCCCCAAGGAGTGATGAACGCCGTTTTCTCCTTATCATTGTCCTTCATTTTTATCTGATTATAACCTGAGAAACCATCCATGAAGGAAAACAACTCGAACCCAGCAGTACTGTCCACCAAAACATCTATATGTGGCAATGGGAAATCGTCTTTAGGGCTAGCCTTGTTTAGATCGCGATAGTCGATGCAAACCCGAACTCGACCATCCTTCTTCATGACTGGCACAATATTAGCCACCCAGCTGGGGTATTGGGTGACTTCGATGAATCCCGCTTTCAAAAGCTTCATGACCTCCTCCTCTATTTTCTTGGAAAGTTCAGGCTTGGTTCTCCGTAGCCTCTGTTTCTTGGGCGGCATGCCTGGATTAGTAGGCAGACCGTGCTCCACAATAGAAGGGTCTAAACCTGGCATATCGGCATACGACCAGGCAAAGATATCCTGGTAATCCTTCAGCAGTTGGACCAGGCGTTTAGCTTCACCTTCGGGAAGGGTTGCCCCTATCTTCACCTCTCTGGGTTCTCCAGAATCACTCAAGTTGACGGTAATAGTTTGGTCTACCGTTAGGACTTTAGGTCTTTCATGACGTTCTAGATCACGCTGGAGGTCCGAAGAATCTTCGAGTTCATTGGTGTCATCGAGATCGGGTTCGGTGGCACATAATTCATCAGATTGAACCATTCCCATTCCCTTACGTGTCACAAAATTGCCCCTGAAACATAAAGTAGGGGGTTCAATAGGACAAACAGGGCTAAACAATGTATTTCTATTTTTTTTATTTTGAAATTCTTTTCAAAAAGGTTTTAGCACGAGAAAGCATGAAGAAGTCCAGGCCTCAGAATTCTCCTTGGACTATATTTTCTTTTATCGGTTGGATATCATCACCGGGCTGGTTTGATGTACCTCAACATGCCCTCAAAAACGAAAATAACTTGTAATTTCATTGATTATGACAAAATGAATTACATTTATTGAAATGGAAATTGCAACGACGAGTCCTAGAAATGAAAAATCCTAAAAAGCAGCTCCCAAGACGGGGCAAATCCTAGAAAGCAATAAAAATTCCCGCGCAGGGGAAAGTGAAAGAAAGGTGTTACTCTTGTGGGCCAGTGCCCATTCCCTCCAACGGTCCTTCCTCGATAGCTCCAATGAAGAAATCATCGAATAGGGCGGTGATTCCCTCCATTGCATCATCAGGATCTTCTGTCACTAGAGGTGTTGGATCATCCATACCTCCCCATCCATCCGGGACAATGTCACGGGGGTCAACATAGAAGCTCGGGGGTGCTGAGTATTTAACATAATAATCGAACTTGCCGCTCGGTTGCCCCAAAGTATCAATCACTTCTTTCTCTTCATTAGCTTTAGGCGTGCTCTCTACGATCTCAGACGCGTCTTCAAGCGGAGGCATGTCTTCAGGCAGAGGGTCGCCCTCGTCGCTCCCGGTGTTCAACGAAGCAAACTCCTCCTCCCAATTAATAACCACTTCAGAGATAGTGGAAATGATGCCAGTGTGGTCAGCATAAACGATCATCCCAGCTTCTACCATTCTTGAGATTCTTTCTTTCATGAGAGCCAGGGGCAGGTCTTCATTACTTGGGTAACAACCGGCTTTCACTAACTCACCGTAGACGTCGGTAGTACACACCTTAACATTCTTGATTCGACCAGTATCGAAGCTAAATATGGCATTCACATTGCCTGCGTGATCAGGGAGTGGGTTGTTCTGAACATTCGGCTTAGCAGGCTGAAATGAGAAAGCCTTCGTATCTAGGAGGTTCTGGATTCGGTGCTTGAGGGCATAGCAATCATCGGTTGAGTGTCCCAGCTCACCCATGTAATAATCACATTTCTTTGACGGGTCGAAGTTATAGAACCGCTCAGGATTGGGCCGCTTTGGCTCAGTAGTAAGCAAGCCTTTCTTCTGGAGCACTGTCAGTACTTGAGACAACGATCCGGGGAGGGGGGTAAATTGCCTCCTGTTGTTCCTCCTCTGGAAAGGTTGACGACCCGAGTTTTGTTGTTGAGCTTCTACTACTTGGATTGCTGGGGCGGAGTTAGCATTCCGCCGGCTCGGTTGGTTATAAGCCACATTCACTTCAGCTGCCGGTTCTTTCTCTTTTCTTGCATCAAATCTTCTGGTCGAGGAGGACGGCTCGACAAACCATCCATCTTTCAGCCCTATTTCAATTTGTTCGCCCATGGGGATGAGTTGGTTGAAGTTGTCAGTCGGAATGGCAACCATCCGATTACGGTATTCGAACGGGAGAGTTTTCACGAACATCCTCTTTAACTCACTGTCTATGGGTTCTGGGACAACCTGAGCAGCTAAATTCCTCCATCTGATAGCATAGTCTTTGAAGGACTCAGTCTTTTTCATCTGAGCGCGTTCGAGATCATCACGGGTAGGAATGATGTCCGTTATGAATCTGTACTGCTTCAAGAATGCTTCACTGGCTTCTTTCCAAGTTTTGAAGCCATTTATCTTCTTCATGAGATACCAGCTCAAAGCAGGACCCGTCAAACTTGCTTGAAAGGCATGGATCATCAGGAGTTCGTTATCAACGTACGAAGTCATTTGTACGTGATAGAGCTGTAGGTGGGCTTTTGGACATGTGGTGCCATTGTACTTGTCGAAATCCGGCATTTTGAACTTCTTTGGGATTTTGATCTGTGAGTACAGGGACAGATCGATCGAAGGTGAATCCTGCGAACCTTCCAGCTGCTTCACTCTTTCTTCAAGTTTATTGACCCGTTCATCAGGTTTGTCCTTGTTGACGATGATCTGGACGGGGTCATCTTCTAAATTAGGAATATCGTCATCTCCGTCAACATCGACACTTTTTCTGATTTTCTGCTTTGGGACTGACGCTTCGAGGGGTGCCGAAACAGGAACCGACCGGAGAGCTTTGATCTCAGCGGACATTTGTTGCATTGCGATGACAAGTTGCTTGATCTGGTCTTCCACACCGATAACACGCTCTTGCAAGTCGGTTTGATCGGCCATTCTAGCTCTCGACCGTGTACGAATGGGCGACCGTGATCGGTCCGTAGCTACCTAATGTAAAAGAAATGAACCAAATAAGCACATGGTCAAGACAAGGTTGGTCCATGACACGCTTCTAGTCTTTTTTTGTTTATTCATGACAATATTCGTATATAGACGAGACTTTATGAAAAGTGATCTAGGAAAAGAAATATAAATGACGCCCTAGACACAACCTAGGAAATAGAAGCACCAAAATCCCTAATCATAAAATTATGAAAAATAAAAAGTGAGACTCCCTAGAAACTATGGACTGAAAACAAATTCTCTAAAACCCCTTTTTTGTAAAAGAAAGATGACGGCAAACTTTGTAGGAAAATAATTACCTATGACACATCTAGGAAAATAAAGACATAGATTGAAAATAAATTCTCTAAAAGAGCTTTCTCTTTTTTTTTAAAAAAAAGACTCAATGATTATTACTTTCAAATTTAAAACCAATCTAGACCTATCATGGACCGACCAAAGAAAGTACGAAACATAAATAAATTGCTAGATAAATGTTCAGAAATCTTACTTCACCCGGCAGAATGATGGCAATCACATAGACATGCGCGTGAAACGTGAGGTTCGATTTCTACCTAGACTCTGGCTTGCAAAATGGAGACATGAGGATTACCGAGCTAAACCAGTCATGGTGGTGGTTAGGCTGGGATTCCCCTGACTCCGGCTTAGTCAAAGAGCCGACCCGGGTTGCAAAGGGTGCAACCGTGGTAGGTATTCAATGACACCATGAAAGAACTTTCGGGACCAAGGAGGGCGACCCGTACCACGCGGGTGTGGTCGGGGTGTCCGTTTTCTCAGTACCATCCTAAACCTGTGCCGCCCAGGTCCGGCAGCGGGTAGTGTGTGCGGTGTAGTGTAAATGCAAGGCATGCACAGCAGGTTATATCATACAGCGCTTCGTGCATAAAATAAATCATTCATCCAAACACCTCCCTGCAAAACAAGGGTTAACAATCACGCCTCCCCTTATACCTCCCATACTGCAAAAACATTTAACACCTAAAATGTTAGGGACGTACCTGGGATCCTCGCTGCCAAGCAAAAATATATTTTTTGAAAAGAAAAACTGGCCTAAGTCCACTAAGAGTTTTAACTCATTTCCCCAGCGGAGTCGCCAAGCTGTCGCGACCTAAAATTTTTCCTTTTCAGGCTAATGGATTGTTAAGACTAAGCCTAACTCGAGCCCTCCCAAGCCCTACCAATTCGCAACTTTAGGGTTTAAGTTTTTAACATGCAAAAGTTTTCATGCTCGGAGTCGCCACTAATCTATTTGTGGTAGGTCGATTAGAAACCTAAATAAAACATAGGGAGATATGTTTTATTCCTATGAACCAGAGATTCTAAGCCCGGGGACTTGATTACGCTAGACCTAGTCTAACGCCCTTTCGGTACCTTTTCTTTTCAAAAATATTTTGGCAAGCAATCTGGATCTATTTCAACTTAGTCACTAACATGTGAGGTGTTCATGCGGGTGCGCAAACCACCAATTTAACACCCAATAATCAAAACATTAAATAAATTGCAAGATTGGGAGAATTACTTACCTCGAAGCAACGTAAGCATCTGCATGGTTAGCTAGAAAATCACATCAACCGTCCTAATATGATTTCTAATTAACAAGCAGTTCACTCAATATTTTTGGATTTTCGCTTATTTAAATGAGAGCTAACCTACATGCAATGACGTGCAAAAATTGACACGCGAATAATGCAACTTAACATGCAAACTATATGTCATGCGACGACGTGACTTAATTCTGATGACGGGCAAATGATTTATTTTTGGTATTTTTTTGATGAAATTCGGAATAAAAATATGCCTAAATTAACATGCAACCTATGATGACTTAACATATCCTAACATGACTTATTTTTGAGGTTTTTTGTTAAAATTCGAAATAATAAATTACCTAAATTAAGAATGCAATCTATCCTAATCTACCATAAAACAATTCATTCTTTTTTGGGATTTTCATGAAAATTCGGAATTAAAAAATAACCTAAATAATCTATTAAGATTAGAAAATTACTTAATTTAAACTAGGAAATAGATTATCTCAAGTCCTAATTTAAATTAAATAATTACTCTATCGTCTAGATATATTTAGGATTCCTAAACATGCAAAATTCAAATTCGAATCCTAACTGATATTTTTTGAATTTTCTTTTTTATTTGAAAAGGAAAAACAATTTAAACAAAGATAGCATCCACATTTAAAACAACCACGCTATCCGCAAAATTCGTTTCAAACTCGGATTAGGCACAAAAATCGAACTATCGGTCATATCTATAGGGTTATAGATATTGACAGAAAGTCGATCATTCAAATTTGGAAAGCAGATAAAAATCATTATCGTACCCAAGTGATTATGGATAGGATAATGATTTTCCGTATCGCCACGTATCATACCTTAGGGATAAGGTCGGATAGTTGTCCAGATACGTTACTGAATTAGGAAAGATTCCTAATTTTGAATATTTTCAAATATTGCAAACAAGGCAAACATTATCCTAAGATATCTAGCAATCCACGCAATATTCACAGAATATTCAAACATCCAAAAATTAAGAAACGAAATATTCTAAAAATATTGGATAATGTTCAATTACCTAATTTGCGGATAATTTCCAAATTCGAACTTGTGGATCGGGATGAGCGGCGAACGGTGGATTCGGCGGCGCGGTGTCGGGATGACGGCGGGGCAACGGCGTGATCGTTCGGAAGCGGCGGCAGCAGCGGCGTCGGCGTGAGGCGGCAGCAGCAAGCAGCGGCGGCGGCGACGGCGTGAGGAGCGGCAGCAACGGGCGCGGGAGGCAGCGGGCGCGGCAGCGGGCGCGGGCGCGGCAGCGGGCGCGGGAGCGGGCGCGGCAGCGGGCGCGGGAGCGGGCGCGGCAGCGGGCGCGTCGCGCGATGTCTTCCTCCTCTCTCTCTCTTTCTCACTCTCACACTCTAAAAATTTTCTGATCTGAAAATTGTGTGTCCCTTCTAAAATCTGACCTAATAATGTATATATAGTATTAACCTAGGTCAATTAGATGGGCTTTCTAGTCTTAATGGGCTTAGGCTTGGGCTTTAATTTAAATGGGCTGAATTAATTAATGATAATGAGCTGAATTAAACTCAAATTAAAACAACCAAGCCCGTTTGACTTGTAATTCCCGGCCCGTGCATTTCAAGCGAGCCGAGTCCCGTTTGATGAAATTTAAGCTCGTTCGTCACCGCCGGTCCGATGAAAAAAATGCAATGAATTTAAACTATATGTTATGCAATTTAAATATTTTTTGTTTAGGGGTTAAAAATTTAATCCCTAATTTTTTATGTAAATTACACTAAATGATGCGCCAAAATTTAGGTGTCAACACATGATGCTCGAATAGTGATGACTTTTGCCTTGCCCCGGCGCGGGGAACGATCACCAGCTGGGTTCATGAGAAACGAAATTGCAGGCTCAATTGGGTTGTTCAATGGATATAAGTGTGTAGGATAGAGAAAGAAATGCTTTTCGTCGTCCTAAGGCACTTGAGTTCACGTACTAGTTCATTTGTAATAGGGGCACTCACAGATTGATACAAGTGAAAATAAGAAAATTTTCTACTCATTTTCTCACCTCGGTATGCCGACTCACCTCCGATCTGCCCCGGTGTGGGGTGGTTCTTGATGGGGGTAGTATGAAAGAAACTTCACAAGTGTTTGAGCTCGAAAGGGTTAAGCAAATGAGAACCGGTAGCGTTTGCGATGGATGAATGAAATGCCTCTCATCACTTTAGTTGTCGTACCTTTTGCGAGATAACCCTCCACCTCGTGAACATGGAATTTTTCGCTCAACTCACTAGGAATTAGTACATGGGACAATGTGTGGAACATGGCTTGCCTTTCTTCATTCCGACACGTCTCATTTAGCATATTCAAGCATTTCCGCATCATCATTAAATTGTCTATTTTAATGATCCTCAGTGGAATTGGTGACTTAGACAGATAAAAATCATTACCAAGTCCATTTTCAAAAGTCATGGGCACTTCTGACTCATCATTCACATGCACAGGCAAGTTCATAACCGCATAACGATCAATTGCCAAACATGACTTTGAGCATTCATTCAAAAAATTATTATCACGAGAAATGTTTCTCGTCCCTGTACTTCAGCCTCTTCGTCGTTCGTTCTTCATTTCGTTGTGGTTAGATACCTGAAACACAAATACATGTACATGTATGGAAATGTATGCATGACATGCATGACACTGAGTGATTTGGATTGCACGAGAAACAGCCTTCTAGCCTTGATTTCATTTACGGAAAATACTTCTTGACTGCGTCAGAGTTTACAGGTTTTGGCAACTCGTGGCCATCCATTTCCACTAACACTAAAGCACCACCTGGCAGGATCTTTTTGATGACATAAGGGCCTTCATAAGTCGGGGCAAATTTGCCATGAGGGTCACGTACAATTGATATCACCTTCCTCAATACTAAGTCGTTGACTTCGAGGTGCCGGGGACGAACTTTTCGGTTGAACGACTTCGCTACTCGTTTCTGATAGCATTGACCGTGACATATGGCTTGTAATCTGCTCCCATCGATCATGTTCAACTGTTCATGCCTTTGTCGTACCCATTCGGCCTCATCAAGCTTTGCCTGAGAGAGAACCCTTAAGGACGGAATTTCGACTTCCACGGGTAATACTGCTTCCATTCCATAAACTAACGAAAAAGGGGTTGCTCCGGTCGAGGTGCGGATCGATGTCCGATATGCCATCAATGCATACGGAAGTCTTTCATGCCAATCGCGATAATTTTCAGCAGTCTTTGATAAGATCTTCTTTATATTCTTGTTTGCCGCTTCAACTGCCCCGTTCATTTGAGGACGGTATGGTGATGAATTTAGATGCCGGACCCGAAATGTATCGAGCAGTCCATCCACGATCTTGTTGTTCAGATTGGAGCCATTGTCCGTGATGATTGCTTCTGGAACTCCGTAACGGGCGATGATATCGCGGCGAATGAACTTAGCCACGTTCTTTGCGGTGACATTAGCATATGAATTGGCCTCAATCCACTTCGTAAAGTAGTCGATTGCTACTAAGATGAATCTGTGTCCGTTTGACGCCTTAGGGTTGATCGGTCCAATTATATCTATCCCCCACATAGAAAACGGCCAAGCTTGAGACATCTGGTGGAGCTCGTTCGGCGGAGCATTAATCCTGTCTCCATAAATCTGACATCGATGGCAGCATCGCACATGCTGAATACAATCGGACTCCATGGCCAACCAATAGTACCCAAGTCGCATGATCTTCTTTGCTAGGAGATGGCCGTTCATGTGGGGGCCACATTCCCCTTCATGTATCTCTTTCATCAAACGATTGGCCTCTTTCGCGTCGATACATCTCAGTAACACTGAGTCATAAGATCTTTTGTAAAGTGTATCCTTGCTAACGAAGAATTTTGAGGCCAGCTTCATCAGATATTTCCTGTCCGATGCTTCACTTCCTTGAGGGAACTCACCTTTCTGCAGGTAATTCAGAATGTCATGGTACCATGGTTCTCCATCGGGTTCTTCTTCAATTACCATACAATAGGCTGGATGCTTAAGGATTTCAATCCTTAATGGTTCGATGTCCAAGCCTTTTGTTGCTTGCAGCATTGACGATAACGTGGCTAAAGCATCAGCGAACTGATTCTGAGACCTGGGTAGGTAATCAAATGATATTTCTTGGAATTCTTTCACCAGCTCTTCCAGGAACTCGTGATACGGGACTAGTTTTGGATCCCGCGTTCGCCACTTGCCTTCGGTTTGAAGGATAATGAGGGCTGAATCGCCATAGACTTGCAATTTTTGGATCCCCATGTCAACAGCAGCTTGGAGGCCAAGGATACACGCTTCGTATTCCGCGATGTTATTCGTGCAAGGGAAAGTCAATTTGGCGGCCACGGGGTGGTGCTGACTATCCGGGGAGACGAGAACTGCCCCAGTACCGGAACCAGATAAGTTGACTGCACCATCAAAGTACATGGTCCATTTGTCATTCGACGCAAATAAGATCTGCCCGTCCATGTCACCATCTTCATCGGGGTCTTCCGCCTTTTCAGGATTTTTCGCTAACATGTCTGCTATGGCCCTGCCTTTTACGGACTTTTGCCCCAGGCTTTGCACATCGAATTCTGAAATTAGAATCTGCCACTTGGCCAGCTTCCCCACCAAGGCTGGTTTTTCTAAGAGATACTTGATGGGATCATTCTCAGTTACTAGTAGAACTTGGTGATGGAGGGTGTATTGGCGTAGCCTGTGCAACACCCAAACCAAGGCTATACACGTCTTCTCAACCTCCGGATAGTTCACCTCGGAGGTAGTGAATTTCTTGCTGAGATAATATATCGCACGTTCCTTCCCATCGTTCGGCCTTTTTTGAGCCAGCATGGCTCCCAGCGATTCACCATGGATAGTTAGATACAGAGTTAATGGAACTTTGGGCACAGGCGGGACCAGGATCGGGGAATGAGTCAGATAGTACTTTATCTTCTCAAAGGCATCCTGACATTCGGCGTCCCATTCGACTTTCGCATTCTTCTTCAAGAGTTTGAAGAATGGCCTTGCTGTTTCTGACAACTGGCAAATAAATCTTGCCACATAATTTAACCGTCCCAACAAACTACGGACCTCTCTGACAGTGGTCGGAGGCTGTAAGTCGCAAATAGCCTTTACCTTTGACGGGTCAATCTCGATGCCCTTATTACTGACCATAAACCCTAATAACTTTCCAGACTTTGCCCCAAATACACATTTCGCAGGATTGAGGCGCAACTTAAACCTTCGGAGGCGCTCGAACAACTTTCGCAAAACTTCGACATGGTCTTCGCCTCGTCTTGATTTGGCAATCATATCGTCTACGTACACCTCGATCTCCTTGTGCATCATGTCGTGAAATAATGCGACCATGGCCCTTTGGTATGTCGCCCCGGCATTTCTCAGACCGAAAGGCATCACCTTGTAGCAAAAGGTCCCCCACGGGGTTATAAACGAGGTCTTGCTCCTATCCTCCTTCTTCATACGGATTTGATTATACCCTGAAAATCCATCCATGAAGGAGAACAATTCGAATCCTGCAGTACTATCAACCAAGACATCTATATGCGGGAGTGGAAAGTCATCCTTTGGACTGGCTCGGTTTAAGTCGCGATAGTCCACACAGACCCTGACTCGACCGTCTTTCTTCATCATCGGCACAATGTTTGCTATCCAATCGGAGTAATGTGACACTTCGATGAACCCCACTTTTAGCAACTTCATAACTTCTTCCTCGATTTTCTTGGACAACTCTGGCTTGGTCCTCCGGAGTTTTTGCTTCCTCGGCGGTATGTCAGGATCAGTTGGTAGAGCATGCTCTACAATTTCTGGATCCAATCCCGGCATGTCAGCATACGTCCAAGCGAACACATCCTGATATTCTTTAAGAAGGCGAACCATTCTTTCAACCCCTGCTTTCGAAAGACTTGCCCCGATCTTTATTTCCTTGACATCTTCATCATTACCCAAGTTTATGGTGATTGTTTGCTCCACTGTTAATGGCCTCGATTCCTCATGTCGCTTCCATTCACGTTCGATACCCTTCGGGTCACTGTCATCGCTATCGATATCTGAGAGATTTCCCTCGTGCAAATCCGAATCACATGCGTCCTTACCACGATTATGCATAATGTGATGCCTGAGATGTGATGAGATGAGTTAGGACGCAAAACATGGTACATGCCATCTTGAAAATCCTTTTAAAAATTTTTGGAAAAGGCTTTTAAGAGCTCATCCTCATGTCATCGGACTTCCTTGCTCTTGAAGACCATGAAAACAGGGAGCACGTGGGACCCCAGCCCTCAGCAACCATCATAGGACCAGTTTGGTATGATTCCACGCGTCCTTAATAAAACATGCACTCATTTCATTGAATTAAAAGGATAAGGCCGCATTACAACACATACTGCCCCGAACCAACGGCTCCAGATTCGGGGCTAGATAAAGTTTTCATTACAAACGAGTTTAGACTAGCAAATAGAAGCAACACTAAGCTCCCACGCAGGGGAGAGAACATAAAGCGAAGAACAATACTAACGGGAACCGCCCTACTCTGCAGGGTCGGCGACACTTCCAGAAGATTCAGCTTCTTCACACGTCAGGATAGTGCATACGACATTCTCCTCGAATAGCTTAGCTATACTGTCGATGGCCGCCTCTTCCTCATGTAGCATCCTCGGAGGCCCAGGGAACATCTCTTTCAATAGGGGGAGTAACGGGCCTTGATAGCCTTTTTCCACTCCGATATATCCTCCATGGTCCCCCTGACCTACGCCTCGGCCTCCGTGGTTGCCCCGGCCTCCGTCGCTACCTCGACGTCCACGGCCACTTCGGCCTCCATCGTTGCCTCGACCCCTATAGCCACCTCGGCCTCCGCGATTACCTCGGCCTCCACTATCTTGGCTTCTCTGATACCCTAAGCCTTCCCTCTTCGCACCTTTTCCGGCTTCGATGGGTTTCCGAATCCCCTGCCCATGCAATCCAAGGCCTTCTCCGGGGTTGTACCCGTTTGCGAGCATAATTTTTCCAGCTGCTAGAGTTGGCTTGGATAGTTCAGGGGTGCCCATGAGCGAGCCAACGGGAACGTGGACCATAGATACCAACTCCAGAGTTTGGAAACTGGATTCCTCTTTGCATTCGGGCTCCACGTACGGGATGGCCGTCTCGTGATAGACTTTGAAGTCTGTTTCTCCATGTACTGTAACAAGCTTGCCATCGACCACAAACCGCACCTTCTGATGGAGACTAGAGGGTACAGCACCCGCGGTATGAATCCATGGTCTCCCTAGTAGAAAGTTGAATGCACTTGGGATGTCTAGTACCTGAAAAAGCACCAGAAACGTCATGGGACCGATCAGGAGTTCCAACTCTATCTCTCCTATTACTTCCCTTCTAGTGCCGTCGAACGCTCGTACGGGATTTTTGGCAGTACGCATCCTCCCTAGATCGACCTTTAAGAGACGGAGAGTGGCCAACGGGCACAAATTCAAAGCGGAGCCATTGTCGATCAATGTCCTTGCGACCACCATGTCGTGATGCTTAACCGAAATGTACAAGGCTTTATTATGATTTCGGCCTTCTACCGGAAAGTCTTCGTCCGCAAAAGAGATTTGATCCTTTAACAGGATGGTCCCTACAAATTCTTCTAACTGAGCTTCGTCGATCGTCTCCGGAACATGAACCTCGTTAAGGACCTTTAGTAAAGCATCCTTGTGTTTCTCAGAAGATTTGAAAAGGTCCAGGAGGGAGATTTGGGCTGGCATTTTTCGCAGTTGGTTTACCACGTTGAATTCACTCGTCTTTATCACTGCCAAAAATTGCTTTGCGTCTTCTTCGGTCACTGCTTTCTTCTCAACTCCTCCGGCGGGTGCATAGCAGCGACCTGACCGAGTGATAGCATCCACTTCATCCGTTTTGTAGTCCCACGGGACCGCCTTAGTATCGAAATCCGGAGAGGTTTCCAGGACTATGACCCCTTCTTCTTCTAAGGATGGCAACTCGATTACAACTCGCGTCATATCCTCCCTTCCCACCTGGATTGCTGAGAATTCTTCAGTTGCGAGATCAATTATCACTGGCTCGACATCCTCCACCCCCTGATCACTAGCATAATCTTCATCAGAGAAGTATATCACGACCGGTGTTGTCATGGCAACTAATCCCTGTCCCATATCAGCGCTCCCAATTACCCCCATGCTCATCGTTCTAAGAACATACGCTAGTTTTTCTTCCATCGCTACATCCTTTCCTCCTTCGTGGTGTCCAGCTAGCCGAAGAATTTCGTATAGCCTTGGGATGTTCACCATGAAGGCTTGTTTGCTCACGTTCGCTTTTCCGAACACCACATTTACGCCCTCGGCATGGTCAGGCAAAGGATTTCGCTCCACATTGGGTCGCGCTCTCTCGAACGATAGAATTCCCTTGTCCAACAAGTTTTGAATCTTGATCTTTAGTGCAAAGCAGTTGTCCGTGTCATGCCCCCTTTCTCCTCGGTGGTATTCACATGTCTTGGTCATGTCAAAACCAGGGAACCTTGGAGGATTGTCCCTAGGTACTTCTTTGGCCACCATCCTCCTCTCAATGAGCATGGGCAACAACTTCGACAGGGGTTTTGGCAACGGGGAGAATTCCCTGTGAGGAAATCTCTTATTTCGATCGTGTCCTTGGGGTGCATGCCCTTGTACGATTGATGGCTTTTGTGGGGGCGCTGAGAAAGACTTAGACGGCTCTTGGACGAATGCAACTTCGATAGCGGTTTCCTTGTTCCTCTTTATTGGGAATCCTTTACTATTCCCTGCGGGTATCCTCCCATCGACAATCGCCCATTCTACCCCTTCGCCCACTTCCACCAGTTGGGAAAATGTTTGACATCCAGAAGTTAACATCCCGTGAAAATACTCAGGTGGTAGGGTTTTCAGAAAAAGTTGCCTCATCTCCCTCTCGATCAGTGGGGGCTTTACTTGTGACGCCATCGTCCTCCATCTTTGAGCAAAGGCCTTGAAAGGTTCATTCCTTCTTTTTTCTAGCCGAACCAAGTCCTCTCTCGTGGGGATGATTTCAGAATTGAATCTGTATTGCTGAAGGAACTCTTCGGCAAGATCCTCCCATCCTGTGATCGTCTCCACATCTAGCGCGATGAACCAGGTCAAGGCAGGGCCAATCAAGCTATCTTGGAAGGTCTGGATAAGCAGTGGTATGTTGTCGGAGTAACGAGCCATTTTTCTCAAGTAGTACTTGAGATGAGTCTTAGGGCAACCGGTGCCATCATATTTCATGCTAAATTCCGGCTCCTTGAAGGTTTCAGGGACTTTCACTTTAGCATACGGAGATAACTTGTCAACCCCTCGCATCTCGTACCCTTGAAGAACACAGAGTCGTTCCTCCATCTTGGCCAGGCGCCTTGCGCTTTCCTCATCGAGGCGGGAACTAGGCTCCTCCCTTGGGACAGGGTCGAGATTTACAATAATCGGCGTGACAGAAGGGGAATCCGATGCGGTCCCTTTTTCAAGAGGGTCCGTAGCATGTGGATCAATCGGGGGAGTATGTCCTGACGAGGTGGGGACAGAAGCCTCGGTGGCACGTGCGGGCGGAGGATCTTTAAGTTTCTGACTTATTTCGGCCATCATGGCGGTAAGTTGGGCCAGTTGGTTTTCCATGTTGGTCATGCGCGCATTGACTTCTTCGCTCTCCATTCTGACTTTTGCACGGGTTCTAATCGGGGATCTCCTTTTGGCCGTCTCGATTATCTTGGTGGAACGGGTACGCTAGCTAAAACCCGGTTGTGACAGCTACAGAAAAAGCTCCTCAGTCTCGATTTCACCCTCCGCACGTTGATTGATCCCAGACGATTCGCGAACACCTAAAAAATGAGCACATGTGAGCACGCGACTCAAATGGGAGGTTGGCCCATGGCAATGGTCTAGGCGTTTGGTGTCCCTCGAGAAAAAGTTTAGACATTGGGACTTTGAAGTTTTTAGACATGAAAGCTCTTTGACATTGAAATTAGAAAATGAGATTCCCTTGGCATTGAAATGGAGAAGGTACATAACGATTCCTCGAAGTTAGAGAGAAGGAAATTACCTAAACATTAAAACTAAGGAAGTACATGAAACTGCTGGAATGAAAATCCCTAAACATTGAAACTAGCAAAGCAATAGAACCTCCTAAACATGGAACTAGGATGACAAATTAAGTGAAAGTGTCATTTCAAACTTCTCAGGACAACTCATTTTATATGCGATGGGGAACCCGCGGCTTTGCGGAGCCGCTTGTTCTCTTGAGTTAACCTCAAGATGCGAGTCTTGTCCATTTCCACTCTCTTCTCAAGATGCTCAATTTGCGCTTTCTGGGAGAGCTTGTCAGTCACTTCCGGGACCATCGGTCGTAGAATGGTCGGAATCCGGTGGTTGCGGATATAGAATGTGGAGGCATGGTGGATCTCTTCTTCCCCATTCAATTTCTTAGGCACGACGATTCTTTCAGGACGGCATTCGCTCCATGCGATCTCGACGGCGCGGATTTCGTCGAAGTAGTCGTAGTCCGTGCGGGTGAAGCGAGCCTGAAACATCTCCGTCTTGAGCGGTGGCGGAATCTCTTGAAGAGCTCGGTATTGGCGGGCCACCCTGTACGGGTAATAGGAAGTGGCGCCAGAGAGACCAAGCAGCGGGATCGGGTTAGCAAACTTGTGGGCGAAGCGGGCTTCCTCAACCTGGAGCCATTTAGCATGCCATAGAAATGCCTTGGGTTCGGGGTTTTTTAGGAAATTTATCCAATGGGAATATTCCTTGTCAGGGGAATGCTTCTCTAAGACCTGAAACCTCTGTATTGGGTGCCTAAACTCATCTACTTGAAACAACTGCATAAGGTGCCCAAATCCCCTTATGTGAGAAAGAAATCATATTTGCAAAATTTCCGGGGAAGCTCGCATGATTCTTTCCCCGTTTTGTTTGAAACGATTAAGGGACAAAAATGTTTCAGCTAAAATCATGTTGACATAGTTTAATCCAGCACATAGATGTTTGACCACCCAAGCAATTGAAGGATTTATGGCATTCTTACGATGAGGAAAAATGATGAGCCCGACAAATGCTAAAATGAAAATCCTACTCCTTTGAGCCGTTGGTTGATTTGAAAAGCACTCGGCTAAAAACGAGAATGGGCACGCGTAACAATTAGCTTTAACAACCTTCCTTACCACCTCGGCCCTAACTCTTAAAAATTGCGACAACTCGGACATGGGATCTATACTTATGGGTGGCTTGACAAGCTCGGTTCCAAGGGGCATTCCAATGGCAATGCTATATTCCTCCAAGGTCGGAGTTAGCTCGAACTCACCAAATATGAATGTTGATGTTTGAGGGCACCAAAAGTGCGGTATTGCTTGCATAACCCCGGAATGGACATTGATCTTGAGTAATGGGAGGAGACGGCCAATCCTTGCCTCGACCTGTCTTTGGCCATTTTGATCCAAACGATCCCACCACGCTATGAGCTCTTTCTTGGGAGTGGAAATGAATTGGACATCGGCTCTCCCCATCGTATATAAATTGAGACTAACGATCGACCTAATTTGCCATGGACCGACAAAAGGAAATAAATGAGTTGCATAACAGGAGGAATAAAGGCTTACTCTATTGAGAACCATGGCAAACACAAAGACATACGCATGAAAAGTGAGGCTTGCTTTCCATCTAGATAATTTAACAAGGTGAAGCTAAGAGGGTGATCTGACCGTCGCAGTCTCGCGTTGGTATCAGGCCCTCTTAACTTCGGCTCAGTCGAAAGAGATATCCTATGGTCACGCGGTCTCGCGGACAAGGATAAACACTTACGACACCGAGAATGAACTTTCGGGGAGAAGAAAGGCAACCTCTACATCGCGGTCTCGCGTTCGAGGTTGTATCTTTCTTAACCCCATCCTAAAGTATCCTATCGCGGCCCAGGTCCGGCAGCATGGTTGTGCGTGCGACAGTGTAGTGCTAAAATATTTAAAGCATGCGCAACGATTTATATGCAAACCACACTTTAAGAATTCGAAAAAAATAGATATTCATTCCCAAACCCCGAACCTGCAAAACAAAGGGTTAATGGAAGAAAACGTTCACGCTAGGGATGCAGTTGAACAAGATAAATGGCCTAAGTCCTCTAAAAAAAGTCCCCAGCGGAGTCGCCAAGCTGTCGCGACCTCCCGAACCGGCCCCGCCACCTAAGGTTTGGGCTAACGGATTACTAAGTTAACCCTAGCTCGAGCTCTCTCAAGCCCATACCAATTCGCGACTTAAATTAAAGTTGTTAACGTGCAAATCAATTTCATTTAGGAGTCGCCACTAATCAGTTTTTGATAGGTCGATTAGACACCTAAGTAAAGCGCGGGAGAAAAGCTTTACTTCTACGAACCAGAGATTCAATGGGTACGGGGACTTGATTACACTAATCGACTAATTAGTGCCCTTTCGGTACCTAAACTTGTTCAATTCACCACCCATCGTGCATAGCTGACCATGTGCAAGGCTACGTTAAACGCACAATTCAAAGTGCATGAACCAATCAACATACAAAAAAAACACTAATCAAGAAAAACCAATTCCAAAGCCCAGACGACACTTTTTTTAATTTTTAATTTTTAAATTTTTTTGTTTTTGTTTTTGTTTTCGTTTTTGTTTTTTTTTTGAAAAAAAAAAGAAAAAAATAAGATATTAAAACCCAACTTCCGATTTTTGATTTTCGAAAATTTTTTTCAAAATAATTCTTTTGATAATAATTTTTTTTAAATTAATTTTTTTGAATAATTTTTGAATTTTTTTTTAATTTTTAATTTTTTTAGAAATTTTTTGTTTTTTTTTTTTAGAAAAAAAATATTTTTTTAATATAAAAACAATATAAAACAGACCGGGTCGGATCTCCACACCCAACCCGGATAAAATATATTTTTTGTAATTTCTCCTTTATTATTTTTTTTAAAATTTTTTTTTTAATGTTAAAACAATAAAATAATATTAAAACGGATCCAGGTCGGATCTCCACATCCGACCCGGACCGAGACTGACCCGGGCGCGCCAGCCCGGGTCCAGGACCGAACCGGGCTCATTTATTGAGCCTGGTCTAAAATTTTTTTTTTAAGGAAAGGCCTAGCCCGAAATTCTTTTTTTAAAACAAACTAAAGCCCAACAAGAAAAATAAAAAGCCCTAAACTCTACATGCGCCGGCCCACCACCTATTCCAGCCCAAATCAAATAAAACTAAATAAACCTAAAATTGGCCCAAATACCAAACAAAAAAAAAACCCTACCCGGATGGACCCGTGCACCCGACCCGGTCACCAGCCGCCGACCCGACTCGCTAGAAACCCTAACGCTCGCGACCCGACTCGCCTGACCCGGTTCACGGCCGCCTCCACGCGCCGGCCGACGCGGACACCGACTTCCACGAGCTCCAGCCACCGCGGCCGACGCTCCACCTTGGTCCTCATCGCCGCCCAAGTCACCGCCGTGGTGACCGGCGACTGACAGAGGCCATCCAAGCCCCGACGAAGGGCTAGACGGCCGCGAGTCAGCCAGGTCCCGACGAGGGACCGGCTGGCCGCCCCCTCCCGCGGCCACGCCGGGACCGCCGTCGAGCCGTGATCCCCTTCTCCGCCCGCGTCGCACACCACCTCGCCGTGCCTACCCCGGCGACTACGAACGCCGGCCGGAGGGTAAACACATAAGTCCGACGGCCCCACTTCGTCACCGCGGCCGATCGAAACACCGAAATGCGACGAAACGAGATGGATCAGTTGTAGAGATCGTGCAAACCCATTCGAAAACCGACACACATTCAGAGTGCAATGGAAACGACGACAAATTTCAGAAACGAGGTTTGGGCATTCTGTCAGACAGGTGGAGCGCGCGATGAAAACGAGAGATTTTAGGCTGGATCGAGGCTCCAAAACGGACCAAAAATCATCGACACCAGGCATACTAAGGAGCATGAGCACGCACGAGGCGTCACGGGCCGACACTTGCGCAAGCCGGACGGCCGCGAGCTCCGGCCAGTGACCCCCCCAAGGAAACAGAGTACAAACGACAACAGGGGCGGCGGCTACAGTCCCTACCCGACTCGGCGGTGGCTAATGGAGGGCGAACGCGGTAGATCGGGCTACCGCGCGCCTCGCACACCTACGAGCCGGGATCCTCGGGAGACCAACCCCGAATCGAACCCAAAACGAAACAAAAACCCGGCGAGCGCTCGGGACCGGGACCTACCGTGACAGACGTCGGAGCTTCGCCGGCCGCGATCGTCGGCGGGAGCCCGCGCGGCCTCGGGTCTCACTCGCCGGTGCTCTCGGCTTCACTCTCTCTCTCTCTCTCTCTCTCTCGGATCTCTCTCTCTCTCGCTCTCTCGAATCTCCCCTCTCTCTCTCGCTCTCTCGGATCTCCCCTGCCGAAACTCCCTCTCCCAGATCTGGTCTTAAAGGGGTTGGCTGGCACGCCCGCGTGGCTCCTGCTGCCGGCAGGCACGCATGGCCTCTGCCACCGCCAGGCTGCCGTGGCCGGCCTGCCTCCCGACCCGAGGATCGCGCCGGCGTCCCCCCGCGCCCCTCTGGCTTCTGTCCTCTGTGGCGTCTGTCCACTGTTCCGGTCTTCTCCCCCCCGTATGCTCAGAAATGTTGACTGGGGGGGGGGGAAGTTTGAACAGTGCGCGGGCCGGGCCCGAGAGGAATGGGCCGGTCCGCACGAAAAATGGAAAAGGGGGACATGGGCTTCGCGCAATAAAAGAAAAACAAGGGAAAAAGAATGGGTCGACGAACCCGGCCCGAAAATCTTCTTCTCTTTTTTTTATACGAAAATATCCTAATAGGCCATATTAATGCAAATGCGTCTAATGTCTATATGCCATGGAATTTAATGACAATATTTTTGGCTTAGGGGTTAAAAATTAAACCCTAATTTTTATGCGATAAAACCCTAAATGATTTGGGCAAAATTTAGGTGTCAGCACCCCATTGCCTATTCCTTCGGGTCCTTGGGTAGACATATCGATGGACTTCGTATTGGGACTTCCTCGCACTCAACGGGGTTTAGATTCTGTTTTCGTGGTGGTTGATCGATTTTCAAAGATGGCGCACTTCATTCCTTGTAAGAAAACTTCGGATGCTTCGCATGTGGTAAGTTTATTCTTTCGTGAAGTAGTTCGTCTCAATGGTGTGCCGAAGACAATCACTTCCGATCGTGACACGAAATTTCTGAGCTATTTTTGGCGTACTTTATGGCATTTGTTTGGGACTGATTTACAGTGTAGTAGTTCTTTCCATCCCCAAACGGATGGTCAGACGGAAGTTGTGAATCGTACTATGGCGGATATCATTCGCTGCCTCTGCAGTGATATGCCTAAGCAGTGGGACCGGTATCTTGCTCCTGCTGAGTTCGCCTTCAACAACTCGGTTAACCGCTCTACCGATATATCTCCCTTTCAGGTCGTTTATGGGCATACACCACAGCACACTCTTGATTTGGTTCTCTTGCCCAAGATTCCAGGCTATAGTGTCGCGGCAGAGAATTTGGCGACCAGAATTAATGAAGTCCAAGCTGCTGTGGCTAGTCAATTGGTTGCTTCTAATTCAAAGTATAAGGAGGATGCTGACAAACGGCAACGTTCGAAAATTTTTGCGGTAGGCGATGAGGTAATGGTTTTCTTGCGAAAGGAGCATTTTCCTGCGAAAGGAGCATTTTCCTGTAGGTACCTATAATAAACTGAAGCACAAGAAGATTGGTCCTTGCCGCATCCTGAAGAAGATCAACGACAATGCCTATGTAGTTGACCTTCCTGGTGATCTCAACATTTCCCCTACATTTAATGTGGCAGACTTATTTGAGTATCATACTTCCGATATACCCCTCTATCCTGATCATAACTTGAGGGCGAGTTTTTCCGAAGAGGGAGGGAATGATGTAGAACAGTTAGCCTGTGATTATCTTGAATAATGTGATCGCCGTAATCACCGGAAATCTCGACAGTTTTTCTGATTTTGGGGAAAACAACCATTTAAGCAGTTTCCTATATTATCATTTAAGCAGTTTCCTATATTATCATTTAGGCAATTTCCTATATTACCATTCAAGCAGTTTCTTATATTACCATTCAGGCAGTTTTCTATATTACCATTCAGGCAGTTTCCATTAGTATTAGGAGTCCTATCTCTATATATAAGATGTCCGTCTTGTAATCAAAATAACAGTATTATTGAATAAACACTATAAAAAAACCGGTTTTTTGCCACGAAAATTTGCGACGAAAAAATTTTCGTCGCAAATTTTCGACAAATTTTCCAACGAAAAGTAAAATTCGTTGGAAATTTCCAACGACCAATTTTTTGTCTCAAAATTCGTTGGAAATGTCCAACGAAAAATTTTTCGTCGCAAAATTCGTTGGAAATTTCCAACGAAAAAATTTTCGTCGCAAAATTCATTGGAAATTTCCAACGAATTTTTTTTCGTCGCAAAATTCGTTGGAAATTTCCAACGAATTTTTTTTCATCGCAAAATTCGTTGGAACTTTCCAACGAATTTTTTTTCGTTGGAAAATTTCCAACGAAATTTCCAACGAAATTTCAAAAAACCGGTACTATTCGGCATTTTTTATATTCGTTGGAAAATTCGTTGGAAATTTCCAACGAATTTTCCAACGAATTTCAATTTTTCGGGCAATTATTTCAGTGTGTACAATTTTCGTTGGAAAATTCGTTGGAAATTTCCAACGAAATTTCCAACGAATTACACAAAAACCCGTACTATTCGGCATTTTTTATATTCGTTGGAAAATTCGTTGGAAATTTCCAACGAATTTTCCAACGAATTTGATATTTCCGGGTAATTATTTCAGTGTGTACAATTTTCGTTGGAAAATTCGTTGGAAATTTCCAACGAAATTTCCAACGAATTCCAAAAAACCGGTACTATTCGGCATTTTTTATATTCGTTGAAAAATTCGTTGGAAAATTCCAATGAATTTTCCAACAAGTTTCAATTTTTGGGCAATTATTTCAGTGTGTACAATTTTCGTTGGAAAATTCGTTGGAAATTTCCAACAAATTTTTTTTCGTTGGAAATTTCCAACGAAATTTCTAACGAATTCCAAAAAAACCGGTACTATTCGGCATTTTTTATATTCGTTGAAAAATTCGTTGGAAATTTCCAACGAATTTTCCAACAAATTTTATATTTTCGGACAATTATTTCAGCGTGTATAATTTTCGTTGGAAAATTCGTTGAAAATTTCCAACGAAAAAAATTCGTTGGAAATTTTCAACGAAATTTCCAACGAATTTGAATTTTCCGGATAATTATTTCAGTTTGAATTTCCAACATATTTTCGCGCTCAACACGTTCGCGCTCAACACATTCTCTCTCTCTCTCTCTCTTGCCTTCACCTTCTTCTCCCTCTGCCTCCATCTTCTTCTTCCTCTGCCTCCCGCTCCGCCTCCTCCCTCGCCGCCCCCCTCCTCCTCTGGCTCCGGCTCCGGCTCCGGCTCCGGCTCCGACGCCATGGACAGCTCCTCCGCCGCGGCCAGATCTCGGCGACGTCGGCTCCCTCCCCCGCGGCCATCCAGGGCGACGTCGGCTCCCTCGCTGCCACGGCCATCCAGGGCCAGGCCCCCGCGGCGGTCGGCGCCCCCGACGCCACCATGGGCCCCCACCTCGCCCGTCGCCTCAGCCACGTCGTCGCCGTCGCCGGGGAGCTCGAGTTCGCCCAGATCTGGGCGAGCTCGAGCTCGTCGCCGGCGAGGGCCGAGCTCGCCCAGATCTGGGCGAGCTCGAGCTCGCCGGCGAGGGCCGAGCTCGCCCAGATCTGGGCGAGCTCGAGCTCGCCGGCGAGGGCCGAGCTCGCCCAGATCTGGGCGAGCTCGAGCTCGCCGGCCATGGTGAGCTCGGGCCTCGCCATGGCCGGCGAGGGCCAGCCTCGTCGCCGGCGAGGCTCGCCTGCGACGAGGCTGGGCCTCGCCGGCCATGGCGAGGCCCGAGCTCACCATGGCCGGCGAGCTCGGCCCTCGCCGGCGGCGAGGGCGATTTTTCGAAAAAAAAAATTCGTTGGAAAAAAAATTTCCACGATTTTTCGACAAAAAAAACATTTATAATTTTACCAACGAAAAATTTTTCGTTGGAAAAAAAATTTCCACGATTTTTCGACAAAAAAAAAACATTTATAATTTTACCAACGAAAAATTTTTCGTTGGAAAAAAAATTTCCACGATTTTTCGACCAGAAAAAAAATTTTGTAATTTTTCCAACGAATTTAGCCACGATTTTTTCAATAAATTTTCCAACGAAATAAAATTCATCGCAAATTTCCAACGAAAATTGAAATTTTTCGTTGGAAAAATTTCCAACGACCTATTACCAACGAATTTTTTTTCGTTGGAAAATTCGTTGGAAATTCGTTTTCCAACGAATTTTTTCAAATTTTTCGTTGGAAATTTCGTCGGAAAAAACGTGTTTTTTTGTAGTGAAAAATTTCGAGTTCTTTAGAGTTGTTCCAAATTTACGCTTTCTCTCTGCGTCAAAAACTTCCCGAGTATTTAGCCATCTTATTTAAAGAAAGAAGACATAATGGTAAAACATGAATAAATTTGTTTGTCCCAGCCTCATCACAACCTAAAATTCTGGGTCTCCTATGGCATTTAGCTATCGCAACAAGATTTTCAGCTGATTTGTTTTTCAAATTGATTATTTCTTGTAAAACTTATTTTCACGACACCCTCATGCACTCATTCAATAATATCGAAGGAGACAAATTTACAAGTAAAATAGTCGGGAGGACAACCTTGTGTAGATGAGGTTCCCATCGTAGATAAACTGAATTTCACAAGATTTGTCTGCTTTATCGCAAACGAAGATGGCTTTCCTGGACTTGATTTCTGTCTTCTTCCTGCCAATTCGAAACCACAGCAGATAGTGAATTAATGTGGTCTGAATTCATATAAAACTAAACATAAGCTTGAAAACACAATATAAGAGACTTTTATATTCTAGGAATGATATGTCGCCAGTTTTTACTTTGTTATTTCACCCAATAGGAAAGTAAAACGATTCAAATTGCATTATGTATTGTGATGGACAATGGGGGCGAACCAGACATCGTGTTTGAAAAGCGCCACCAAGTATTCCTCAAAGACTGGACGTGTACGACGACACATCTTTAAGGATTAACATAGAAATAAGTATTTGGTTTAATGTTGTAAATAAGGATCCAAACAAACATGTCCTTTTAGTTATGAAGAGGATAGATTTGGAATGAATAAGTCCAGCGCCCACATGGGCGTGCCTTCTCGTTCTTGTACGTACTTGAAATAACGCCTATCCGCTGCTGCACCCATTACAAGCTTTTTGATCCCGTGCAAACATATAAGCTCCACAATTCCCTTTTGAACGCTGTCGGATACTATGTACTCTTTTCTCTGCCGGTACCTATTAACCAATAAGTTAAATAATTTTGCGCCATTATTTTCCTCGTCTCTAAATGAAGAATTATATATATAATCATGTAAACTTGTGCTACACGAGAACATATATCAAGGGTTAACGATGATTAATATTAGTGCGATTCGCTAGCAATTTGTTGAGAAGTCATTGACCACGATATTTCATCATCTAGAAGAAGAAGCAGAAAGTAAACATACCCCCATTTGTTTACAAACGCGCAGGTAGGTATCCAAGATTTTATGCATGTTTGTCCTTTCGTTTTCTCTGTGTTCTCTCAACATTATCTCGTTCGCTGAGTTCGCAGGTATTCTGCCACCCAAGCCTCCTGCAAACCAAAGGAAGCGCAGTTATTTTAATCCGTTGCACGAAACAACGCAGCAAAAAGAACGCATATCGGCAATAATAGAACAAGTTAAAGCAATAGGATTATCCAACATGGTCCAGCATCGCAAAACCCTCAAAGAGAAATTTAATTTATTCACATATCGATTGTCCATCATGGAAGATCCGTGTATTATATCCATGGGAGCTTGGTAAGCTCTTATTTTTACCGCTAACAGAAACTCATAGAACAAGAAAAGATACCGAAAATCGATGGTGAGTGATGTGCAAAGAAAACAAAGCAAAAACGTTGACTTACCCATGGGGATCGTCTGTGAAGGAACTAGAACATGAACGATACAGATCTTGGCGTTGCTTCCTGATTGATGCACCGTCCAAATAATCTTGGCTTTGCCCTCTTTCACATCCTTCCCAGCCGCAATATAAATCTTGTCTTCCAACACCGGCATCGCCAGTTCAGGTGCGATCCTGTGAGATGTCGGCATGATGGCCGGGACTCCGAACTCAGGAAGTGTAATTATACAATCGACCATGGCCATACTGGAACGTGCTAAGTATGAAGACGAGGACGGCTCTTAACAAAAAATGAAAGCGAACAAACTCTGCAGCGTCTATAATGGATATAGCTAGCTAGTGAGAGCAGACGAGAGAGAGAGAAACAGAAAGCGAGACATGGGAATTCTCTGAGAAACGAAAATGAAGTTAATAAGTGGGGAGTGTCTCAAGTGAGGTTCTGTGTTGAGGGGGATAGGGTTACAAATAGATGGCTTGTTCTAAAGCTTACGTAGACCGTACAGTACTTAACATGAAACCGACGAAGACTCTCTTTTCACGGGTAATGAGTGAGCAATTTCTCGTTGTGCTCCATCAAGTTTGGTGTATATATAACATGAAATAAATAAGCTTGTGCCTTGTGCTGCTTTTAGTGATCACAGCTGAGGCAGTGTCCATAAACTATGACGCAAGTGCTTAGCTTTTTCCAAAGCTTTTGGCGGTCATCTTGAGCACATTCGTTAGCCCGAATTCCTTCGAGGAAGCAGCTTTTTGAAAACTGCTGTTAGGGTTTGCCATTTTGGACTTCTAGGCACAGCTAACCAGAGAATTCTGTGTCTCCTTCCATCAATCGATTAATTAATCTTGTGGGGCAGATTCATTTATATTTCCCGAAGGAGAGAAAGCATTATAAAATATTTCAAAAGAAAAATTCTACGAAGGTAACACCCGTCATTGAAACCGACTGACAAGATAAGAGAAAAATATTATCGTCTCGCGGCATTCGATCATTCGTCAAATGTCTCGTCCAGCTTTTAGTATCCATCTCCTTAATCCAATCAAAGAAATCGGTCTCGTCTTATATTATGTTTTATTACCCCAACAAATGTCTACTGCAAATCAAGAAGTTGGCCTCATCTTCCTTGGCTTTCTGCCTCTGCATAACACTCCACCTGCAAGAAGTCGACAAAAAAGTCAGAAGCGTGATTAATTTTACTAATTAAGATATTGAAAGTTAAAATAATGTAAGTTTTAAATAATAATAATAGAAAAAATTATTCCCAAATCTTCGCATGGATATTTGTATCTTAAATGGTTTTATGTATTAGTCAAGTCCTCGTGCGTGATGCGTGTGGGATTGTTTCTTCCTCAATGCAGAAGCATCGTATCGTGGAAATGGAGCCCTCTCTCTCTTCTCGAAGCTTGATTTGGATTGAAGGGCACGCTCGGATCCCAAGTTTGAAGTTTCTACCTTGTGTTTTGACGACGGTACTATGAAGTATACATTTTTATTTTGCTTAAAGAAGGGGAAAAGCCAGGAACCCTTCTATTGACTTCATTCTGAGTTTCTTCCCCGTTTTCCATTGACCCGACCATACCAAAGAGGTAAAAAATTCAATGTAGCCTCCTCCTCTTCGATGGACGAAAAGTTTCCCTCTTAAGAATGAGTTGTACGTAGTGGATTCACATGATTTAGATTCGTTCATCGTACGTTAGTTTAACTAGATGGAATGTTTAGTTTCTTGGGAAAGTGGAAGGTCATCGCCGAAGGACGACCATGGTCGTTTGTTAAATCAAGCAAACCCTTGATCAGATTAAACATGTTAAATGGAGGTTGGTTCGTCTAATAGAACATGAGCAACAAGGCTATATTGATAATCGACAAGTTTCAAAAACAATGTAAGAAACCTCATTTATGGTCGTACTCTTTAGTTGGACAGAAAAAACGAAAGCCAGTCGATAGTTCTAGAGATAGTTGATTGAGTAATTATGGCCTCACATAGATGAGCACATGAATCTAGTAAATATCGCTAAGCACAACTGACTAGCTATCATGTTGAAATTAACTTTGCAAACTATATTTAATTCCACGTACCATGGCAAAGAATATCTAATAGATAACTTCGTGGAAACCTCGATTTCGAGCTAAGAAGTTCAACGGCTTTCGTCCTAGTGTTTTGTGGTGACTTAAAAGATTGTCGGATTTTTCTCTCTATTGTGGTTGGTCTTTGTCCTAATAAAAACACAACTAAATCGACCGTTGGTAGTTGGAATTACGAAGCAAGGTTCATCTCTCCTTCTTTTTTTATTTGTTTAGGCTAAAAGAAACAGCAATAATAGATCAGAGATCAATCCCCTAAAAAGCATAGACCATTTCCTGGTTTTGTGTCATTAAAAAAATCGACACGAACGTCATCCTAAGAGGTGTATACACGTGTACCATATCCCATGCCGGCCTTGGCAGACATAACGAGTCAATTATTACTCAGCTAAGATATATTGTGAGTCTACGACATCCCTAAGCAAGGGGATTCCGAGAGGTATATACGAATAATCTCGTGGGAATATTCGAGACAAAAAGTCAAACGCCATTGCAAAGAGAGAGAGAATCATAATATACTTGACAAGAAAAGTTCATGCCACATCAAACGTAGGGTTACTAGATGCATCGTACATGCATATATGTCGTAACTTCTGATTTAATGGGAGAATTATCAAAACAATCATATACATATTACAATTGTGCAAATTCAATATTAAATCTTTTTTTTTGGGCAATTGAGTACTAAATTTTTTGTATTTGTGCCAATTCAGTCCATCCGGCATCGTTGATATGGATGTTGGCCTTCCCAAGTTGCGTGACTGGCTTTAACGTAGACATTTTTCAATAATATTTTAACAATTTTTTGAATTATTTATTTATTTTCTATATTTTTTTTTCTTCCCTTCTTTCTTTAGTCGATCACCGAACCTTGGCGATTAGCTAGAGGCGAGGACCGGCAAGGTTGACCTCGCCCACCCGACCATGGCAAGCCTCACCAGTGGCTGAAGATGTCAACCTCGTCAGCCCTCACCTTTGGTTGGTCGCCAAGGTTCGACGACTATCTAGAGGAAGAAGGACAAAAAAAGAGAGAGAGAGAGAAAGAAAATAAATAAAAGGAAAAATAATTAATTAAATAAAGAATTAAAAAAAATTATTAAAAATTATCCACATTAGCACCAATAGTGCCATGTAAGATAGATAACGTCTATGTCAACGATTTTAGGCCAAAATTAGCCAAATGGATCAAATTGACACATGCAAAATATTTAAACTCAATTGGTAAAAAAAAGAAGGTTTATGACTAAATTGACACAATTACAATATATTTGTAACTGTTTTGATAATTTTCTCCTAATTTAATCAATGGAGTAATAAAGCAACAGATGATATCTTCATTGCGTTACCCAAATGGAATCTTACCTCTTAATATAGGTGTATTTTAGAGGAAAGTAAATAATTGTTTGCACGTATTTGCGAGGGTACTTTATGGGCTACATGGATACTCTAATATTATCATCACCTAGGTTTGAATCGACTGTTTATAGGTATTAACTAATATAAGATAAGAGCATTTCATTGTATCATCGTTTTTAAACTAAGATTTGGTGATATGTACATTAATTAGTTTTTCTATGCAAGACCAAATCTACTTGCCCGCTCCAATAAAGAGGTTGCATTTAACAATCCACGACACTCTAGGGTTAAATAAGGAGGAGATGAAGTGGATTGAAGAACAGTAGTTGTAGTATTCCCTAAAGTCAAGAACATAGACGTAGTCAAGAACATGCACTTTCTATGCAAGACCAAATCTACTTACCCGCTCCAATAAAGAGGTTGCACGTAAAACCGACAAAACTCTAGGGTTAAATATGGAGGAGATGGAAGTGGATTGAAGAATGGTAGCTGTAATATTTTCCTGAAGTCGAGAATACGAACGAAGCTATTCAAGTGGAAAGATTAAGTTATTTTGGCATTTAATATTACATTATTTCCACTTGAAGAGGGGTGATTTTCAATTTGGATCGGTTAACCAAACCAAATAACACGTAAAGGGAAGGGAAGGATTCAGATCTAAATGCCGAAACACGTAAGCGAAAAAATTAAGATATTAATTCATGCATTCTCCTATGGATGTAACATTCATGGTATAATTAATTAACGATATTTGGGGAAGATTTTCCTATGATGTCAGTCGCTATCCTGTCTTAATATTAACATACACAGGAGAGAGCAAAAGGTCTAGAGAAAGAGGGATCCCCAATATAATCCTTGATATTTGGGGAAGATTTTCCTATGATGTCATTTATTTTTTCGACTCTTTGGCATGGCCTATTGCCATCTCAACAAGGACATGACAGCTCCACGAATTCATTGGATCTGTCGCTGGAAAAATGGGTCGTTGTCCGTGTACTCTATGTAGAAGAAACTCTATTCATAAGAACAGTGGTGAGTACATGCAGGAAGAACTTTCAACAAGATAACTCAATACATGATGTAGGAACCGACCTACGTATGTACATACACACAAACCGGCCGGTACTCGCTGACGACTGCCACACAAGACTTGGAAAGTCAATTTACTCGAAGTTCAATGTACACATCCGAACTTGGATGTCGCTTAGTTCCTGACTATTCACAAGTCTAGGATTGTCGATAGGAAGCTCCGACCGATTCGAGCACCATCAACACTTCTGACCGGAGATCTCGCCTATTCCTTCTGCTCATCTCGCAGCACCTCAAAGCCAAATGAGCCAACTCCTTGGCCAGCATATAGGGCCACTCTCCAGCCAATGGATCCAAGATGGCCTCCAAAGTCCCCGCACTTATTGCACTCTGCACTTCCTTCGCTATTCCAAGGGCGGGCCTCCTCGTCAACAACTGCGGCAGTATAATCCCAAAAGAATAAACGTCGAATTTTGTTGTGAGCTCTCGCGTGACGAGGATCTCGGGGTCCATGAACCCGAGCATCCCTTTCAAGTCAGCTGTGTACAGGACTGTGGTGTTGTTGCTAGACCGCTCGCCGTGGGACAGCAGCCGGCAGATACCAAAATCGCTGAGCTTGCTCCCTAGGTGTGCATCCAGTAGGATGTTCCCCGGTTTGACGTCCCCATGGACGATGCTGTGAGGCTTGCAAGAGGGGATGTTCCCGGGCTGTGTGAGGCTCTTCCATCACTTTGTATAGCTGACCCTTCACCTTCTCAAGTTCTTCCTACAATTTCTCAGCACATAATGGATACTTCTGCTGAAAATTTATCCATATTACTACACTCAATCGATGGGAAATGTACAAAAAAAGCCCTTAACCTATTACATTTGGTATCAATTCAGTCCTAAAACTTTTAATTTGATCAATATAGTATTAAACCTTTTTGCTATGATCAGTCACCAACCACCGGCCACAGGCGAGGGTCATCCTCGCTAGCAAGGCTCCCCCGCCAGATCTGGCAAGGCCGACCCTTGTCCAAGTTAGGGTGGCCTCGCCGTGGGGAGTGCTAAACTTTGCAATATTCCTTTGAAGGACTTTCTTCTTAGCTATGAAACAAGACAACCAAAGCTAGAGAAATGGCCTCCTGGCTAGAGAACATGAAAATGACTATCCGTTGTCATATTTTGCACATACCAGAGTGTCGGAAAGTGATGACTCGCTGGTATGATAGACTGACTGAATCAACTGCGGCCGATGGGAAAGACTCGTTGAAAACGGCTCAGGTTCCTGGAAATTGTCTGGCTTCTCCAGCATGCTCACCACATTAGGCTGCACTGAAGGAGTGCTATCTGGGGAAGGAGAAGTTGTTGGCATCACTGCACGTCGGTCCGCGTTGGAAGAGAATGGTCTTCTGAAAATGTCTTGTATTGGATTGCTCAAATTTGCCATACCACTCCGAAGTGTGGTGGATTGTGATTTCGAGAGAATCGACCTTTCGGTTCCATGGATCCGGGTTGTTGTCAATGGCGCACCAGTAGGAACTTCTGCAACAGCTTGAACCGTCCTAGCTTCCCTGTTTTGACAAGGAATCAAAGCCACTTCATGGTGGAGCCAAATTTGTTACGTCACTCTATAAATTAGCCGTCTGTACTAAGACTCCACGCCCATATACGTTCCTATTTGTACTGAATTTCAATCGAAAATTTGATTTTAGCCCTATTATCCGAAGGAAGAAGATATAATGGAGAACATGAATAAAATTAGGGAAAAAGCCACCAAAAACCCCAAACTTTTCCACCTGTGACACATTTACCCCGAACTTTTTTTTGTAACACTAAAAACCCCAAACTTTGCTATTTGTGACACATTTACCCCAATGCATTTAGTCTATGGACATTTTCGTCTTTTTTGTATTTTCTTTTTTTTTTCTTTTTTTTTCTTTTCCGGCGAAGGGAGCCTTGCCGGCATCCGGCGAGGGCTGCCCTCGCCGGATCCGGCGAGGGGGGCCCTCGCCGGCGTCCGGCGAGGGTCGCCCTCGCCTGGGCGAGCGAGGGCGGCCCTCGCCGGCGTCGAGCGAGGGCGGCCCTCGCCCGATCTGGCGAGGGAGGCCCGACGCCGGCGAGGGCCTCCCTCGCCCGACGCCTGCGAGGGCTGCCCTCGCCGGGGTCGAGCGAGGGTCGCCGGACGCCGGCGAGGCTCCCTTCGCGGGAAAAGAAAAAAAAAAGGAAAAAAAAAGAAAATACAAAAAAGACGAAAATGCCCATAGACTAAATGCATTGGGGTAAATGTGTCACAAATAGCAAAGTTTGGGGTTTTTGGTGTCACAAAAAAAAGTTCGGGGTAAATGTGTCACAGGTGGAAAAGTTTGGGGTTTTTGGTGGCTTTTTCCCATAAAATTATGTCCCAGCCTCTTCCCAACCTAATATTCTAAGTCTCCTATGGCATTCAACTATTTCAACAAGATCTATCAGCTCATTTTTGATTATTTGATGTAGAATTTGTTTTCACTAACACCCTCATATTGCATTCGATAATTTCGAAGGAGACAAATTTAAAAGTAAACAAGCTGGAGGATGACCTTGTCTGAATGAGGTAACCATTGCAGATAAACCAAATTTGACAAGAGATGTGTGGTTCATTGTGAACGAAGATGGCTTTCTTGGACTTGATTTCTGTCATCTTACTGTCAATTTGAAGCCAAAGAAGATAGTGAATTAATTTGGTGTACATGCAGATAATACGAAACATAAACTTGCGGACACAACACAAGAGACTTTTAGATTCCCGGGACGATATGTAAGTGATTTTTATTTTATGTTTTCACTCAATAGGAAGATAAGATGATTCATGTTACATGAAATAGAGTCGTGGACTTGGGGCGAACTGAGACATCGCGTTTGAGAAGCACCGACAAGTTTCCTTACATATCGGACATGTACGACACATTTTAAGGATCGATAAAGATATAAGTGTCTGGTTTATTGTTGTATTCTAGGATCCAAACAAACCTGTCCGTTTAGTTATGAGGAGCATAGAGTTGGATGAATAAGTCCCCGACCATATGGGCGTGGCTTTTTGTTCTTGCACGTACCTGAAATAGCGCTTGTTTGCTACTGCACCCATTACAAGTTTTTTTATCCTATGCAAACGAATGAGCTCTACAATGCCCATTTCAACACTTTTTGACTCTATGTACTCTTTCTCTGCCTGTACCTATAAATCAATAAATTTACTTCATTATTATCATCGTGTCTAAATGAAGAAGTATATATAGGGAAAATTGTCCAAAATGTCCTAAACCTATTGTACGAAAGCAAATTCAGTTATAAACCTTTCAATTGTGTCAATTTAGTTCTAAATTTTTTTAATGATTTGCCAATTTAGTCCTAAACTTTTTAACAATTTACCAATTTAGTCATTTTGGTCAGAAATTGCTAGCATGCGGTCTAGTTAATGTCAGTCGTCTTACACGGCACGACCAATGTTAACATCGACAATTTTTGCAATTTTTTTTAAAATTTTATGAATTTTTTCTTTTTTTTTTCCTTTCCTTTCCTTTTCTTTTTCTTTTTTCTTTTTCCCTCTGTCGGCCATCGCCAAGCCTCGTCGATGGTCGGCGGAGGTTGCCGGTCTCAGGTGAAGGCCAAGGGCACCCTCGCCTGGGCTGGTGAGGGCACCCCTTGCCAAATCGAACGAGGGCGAGGGTTAGCACCGTGCCAGATTCGGTGAGGGCCCTCACCCTAGGCCGATGAGGGTGACCCTCACAGCCTAGGTGAGGGCAGCCCTCGCCTACGGCTCTCCAGCGGCCATCGACGAGGCCAGATGATGGTCAGCGGAGGAAAAAAGAAAAAAGAAAAAAAAGGAAAGGAAAAAATTGTAAAAATTGTTCAATTAAGCGATTTTCGGCCAAAATTAGTAGGAACGATTAAATTGGCAAATCGATAAAAGGTTTAGAACTAAATTAGCAAATCATCAGAAGTTTTAAGACTAAATTATCAAGTTGTTAAAAGGTTTGGGACTAAATTGGTACAATTGAAAAATTTATAACAGAATTGGCTATCGTACAATAGGTTTAGTATTTGTGTGATTCACTGGCACTTCATGAAGCATTGACCAGGACAATTAATCATCTAGAAGAAAAAGGAGGAGGAAGAGGTAAATTACCCCCATTTTTTCACAAACGCGCATGTAGGTATCCAAGAGTTTATGCATGTTTATCCTCTCTTTTTCTCTGTGTTCTTTCAATATTATCTCGTTCGCCAAGCTCGCGGGGATTTGGGCATCCAGGCCTCCTGCAAACCAAAGGCAAATTAACAGCACAAAAATGTTAATCCGTTGCAAGAAAGGACACCGCAAAAAGAATGAAAATCGACAATAATAGAACAGGTAAAAGCAATAGGATATCCAATATGGTGCAACATCGCAAAATCTTCAAAAGGGTATTTTGACTAATTTGCATAACGATTGTCCATCATGGAAGATCCGTGTACTATATCCATGAGAGCTTGATAAGCTCTTATTGTCACTATTAATAAAAAACTCGTACAACAAAGAAAACGATAGCCACAATCAATGGCTGGTAATATGCAAAGAAAGAGAAGAAAAAACGTTTGACTTACCCATGGGAATCGTCTGTGAAGGAACTAGAACATGAATGATACAGATCTTGACGTGGCCTCCTGATCGATGCACTGTCCAAACAAGCTTCGCTTTGCCCTCTTTCACATCCTTCCCAGGCGCGACATAAATCTTGTCTTCGAATGCTGGCGTTGTCAATTCAGGTGCAATCCCGTGAAAGCTCGGCATGATCGCCGGGACTCTGAACCCAGGAAGTGTGGGTATGTGATTAACCACGGCCATATCGGCACGAGTCAAGTACGACCACGACTCTTAACAAGAAAAGAAAGCGAACAATCTCAGGAGTGTCTCCAATGGAGGTAGCTAGCTAGTAAGAGAAGACAAGAGAGAGAGGAACAGAAAGCGAGACATGGGAACTCTCTAAGAAACGGAAACTAAGTAAAGTGGGGAGTCTCTCAAACGAGGTCATGTGTTGAGGTCGCAGTTGAGGAGGGTATGGCTGGGTTATAAAGAGATCGCTTTTCCTAATGTTTACATACCATGAGACCAACGTAGACTCTCTTTTCACGGGTAATGAGTGAGCACTTTCTCGGTGGGCTCCTTAGCATTGTTTGATGGCTTGCTACACCGTTGCAGATTTACGTGGTTCGATCGGGTGACCTATGTCTCCAAGAGAGCAGCAAAGAATTCCACTATAAACTGAGCGATATAATGGAGATTACAACCATACCCGAGTCACTCATATGCTTTCAGTGTTTTCCATCTTTCAATTGCATCCAATAACTCACACAGTATATAGTTTTAATACCAATTGTTGCGGAAGCAATTGATCAAATAGTAAAATAGACAGAACAAGAAAAATAATTCGGACGCTAGATTTATGTAGTTTGGTTAGGTGACCTACATTCACGGGAAGAGCAGTAATGAATTCCACTGTATATCAAGTTGATTTGTCAAGACCAACAAAAGCTGTGAATTTGTTGATTATGTTTAGTTGGAGTCAATCTTATGAGTTTAATATAAATTTTTTGATTTGAGATTTCGGCCCGCCAATCTACAACGTGGCTTTGATACCATTTGTTGGGAGCGCATAGCAGAAGCTTGATACATTCACTTGGAGAGACCGTCAAGAGGAAGTTTAAGTCCGAGTTGACATATCCAGTTAGATTCACATTCATTCAAAAACTTAAGCCATTGAGTTATGAGTCAACTATGATATATTAACTACTATATATCATACCATTTCTACGATGTGAAATTTCTCTAACATAACTCACATGTGCATCTCAACAAGCATAAATAAGGAAGGAAGCATTCATGTGAGATAATCAATCCGCATAATACAATCACTCATGTGTTAAGTTCAAATACTCTTTTATTATTAAATTTACACCAGTTCTATTTCTGGAATACAAAGAAAAACCACCGTATTCATAAAAAGCAAGATATTGTGGAGTTAGGTGACACGATCAACGAACATAAAGTGGATCTTTGATCACTCGACCTGAAACGTAAGCAAAAGAATCGCCAAGTAGCAGCGCCTAACAAAGAACCAAAAAATTATTTTATTGCAGACTTGCATCGTATGTCATCCATAAGAAGAGTTTCGAGAAAATTCAGATATCGATGTCCTTATTTACCATCCTAATTGGTCAGTTATATTGAAAATGGTTAACTTACATCTTCATGTTAGGGATAGTCCAATTACATGAGATTCTAATGAGGTCCAGCATCATCCGGATAAGCTTGCGCCTGGTTCTGCTTTTAGTTATCACAAATGCTTAGCTTTTCCAAAGCTTTTTTATGGTAATCTTGAGCACATTCGTTCACCACGAATTGCTTCAAGTGAGGAGCTTCTTGCAAACTGCTGCTGCCAGGGTTTGCCATATCGGACTTTTCAATGCACTCTTCGATTCTGGGCACAGCTAATGAGAGATCTCTCTGTGTCTCCATCCATCCATCCATCCATCAATCAATCAATTAATCTTGTGGAATTAATCTTGTGGGATCCATTCATTTAGGTTTTTACGAAGAAGAGAAAGCAATTATAAAATTTTCCGAAACAGAAAAGTCTAAGTAATTGACACCTGTCGATGAAGCTAGATTGACGTGATAGGAGAATAATATTGTTGTCATGTGGCGTTGAATGGTCGTCCAATGTCTGATCCCGCTTTTATTGCCAATTTCCTAATCCAATCAAAGAAGTTGGGCCTCATCTTCTTGGCTTTCTGCTTCGGCGAAACAACTCAATTTGGAAGGGGACAAATGTCGTGGCTACCAATATCACTTCGAGGGGGTAATTGGGTGATTTGAGGAACTCTTGACAATTTAATGCGGAAGTAAAATAATCAAATTGAGTATTATCAAACTCGAATGAAGTTAGAGCTTGAATAGTGACAGTGACATGATATTTATCATTGCGCAAGATTCTATTAAAAATAATGAACAAGAGTTGAGAGATAGAAGAAATTGTACACATAATTTATAAGGGTTAATATCACAAAAATTCCTAAATTGATACACATATGATAATTTTATCCCAAATTAATTTTTTAACTACCAAAAACCTCAAACTGGCACACTTGTGATAAATTTACCCTCAATTTTTTTCCGTTAAATTTAACTGTCAAATTGCTTTGTTAAATGACATGCGACAATAAACTGATATACCAGTTTTATATTTTATCCTCCATTTGTCATAGATGTACTAGTTTGTGATTTTTTGTGGTATTAATTCAATTTAACGGAAACTAACGGATAGTAAATTTGTCACAAATGTACCAGTTTGGAGTTTTTTATGGTAAAAAAAATAGTTTTGGGTAAAATTATCATAGGTGTATCAGATTAGAGTTTTTCGTGGTATTAACCAAATTTATAATGGTTTGGATTAGAGCAAGCCTACGTCCACTTTCCCACACTGATAACTTACTGGCTGAATTTCATTAGTCAATCAATAAGAGGTTACACAAGTGAGTGATAATACTCCTATTTGTTATAGGTCTCACTATGTCACGCAATTACTCTTTCAATGCCTCTTAAGGATTACAGTGTACAACTCACAAAATACAAGTATGTAAAATTGAAGTTCTCTTGAACTTTGAAACTTTTTATTCTCAATCTCTCTTTGCTCTTCGGCACCTCGGTCTCCTTTTATATTCTTCAACTTTCTATCTATCCATTGGATAGTCTTTAGAGGATCTCCAAACAACCCGTTGGACAAAAATGTACATAGAAGATTGAGTAGCTGATGAAAGATAAGATATAAATATCAGTTGATTTGGTCACTCATATAAACAAATGTTAGTTTCCATAAGTAGAGTTCTTCGATTAAGGATGGCAGCTTGCCTTTGGAGTGATTGCCAATCAATCAAGATGCCTTGCGTGAAAAAATTTCGTCGTAGAACAATTTTTAAGATTGAAGATCAATCAATGCCTTTTATTTTGGAAATCCAAGTCAGATCACTAACTGTGACGATATAAGTGAAAGAGTTTGTGTCTAAATATATATATATTGACATAAGTAAATTTCGTAATCTGATGATATTTGTTGACACTTATTTTAATTTACTCAAAATTAATTACACAAAATTTAGGAGTTAATTTTCTTTAATTCCTAAAATAAAAAATATTTCTATTTAAATGCATTCCATATAGAAATTAGGCACATTTGTATTAATAGGGTCTATTAGAGCATTTAAAAAAAATTTAAAAAAATTTCAAAATTTTAAAAAAAATCTGAGTTGGGCTGGGTTGACCTGACCTTTTTCTTTTCTTCTCTTCTTTTCTTCTCCCGCGCGGGCCCAGCTCGCTTTTCGTTTTTTCTTCCCCTTGTGCGGGCCTAGCCCACCCCTTTTTTTTCCTTTCTTTTCTCCCCGCACGGGTTGGGCCTAGCCTAGCCCAGCCCCTTCCATCCTTCTTCCCCTCCCCCCCCCCCCCGACTGTCCCTTTCTCTCCCCTGTTCGCCCCTGTTTTGGCCGTAGAGCAATGAGCGGCAAAGCAGCTCTACACCGTCCCCATCAAGCCAAAGGATGGCCAGGAGAGCACGCCAATGGGGACTGGCATTAATGGCTGGTCCCGTCCTCCGCGAAAACCCGGCCCTTCCTCCTTCCTTCTTCCTCTGCTCTCCCTCACTGAACCGGCCCCCCCTCTGCACCGGCCTAAATGGCCACGAAAGTCACGGGCCAGAGTAGGTCGATGTAGGCCGTCATCAGTGTACGTATGGAGCAGGTGAGACGCGTCGTCGCCGACTATAAAACCAAAGAGAGAGATAGAGAGGGGGTCAGCCATTAGAGAGAAAAACAGAGCGAGAGAGAAAACAGAGAAAAAGAGAGAGAAAAAGTGAGTCTAGAGTGTTTACAGGATCGCTTGAAGCTTCGTCGTCGCCTAAGGAGTAGCCGGAAAGCCACCCAGACGCGTCGTCGACCGGTGAGCCTCCCCGGGTCCCGACCGCCTCTGTTTTGCCCCGTTTTTGGTGTATGGTTTGGCCGGGACTCGCGCTGGCCATTTCACGCGAATGCCGGCCCATACCATAGTCCCCCACCGTTCACACATCGTTGCCGTAGGTAAGGACTGGTCGTCTGAGGGCGGCGGGGTCTCGGAAAAGATCAAAACACCTCTGTTTTGGTCGCACACTTCATGTGTTTGATGGAATGCCTCAATGAGGCCGAGTTTATTTAAGTCACCAGCCGGCAAGTGAGTGGCTGGACGACGGGCTAGGTGGGTGAAGAAGCTTGGTTATGGTCCTCGAAGGAAAAATTTTGGTTGGCGCCGTTCTCGGTTGGCTGGCGGAAGGCCAATTTTGGCTCCGTCAGCGTCCCCACGTGTTTGTACACATGGGGTTGACCCAACCCGAGTCAACGCCCTGGGTTGGATCCGTTAACCCGGGTTAGTTTCGATCGGGATCAACTGACTCGACCTAGGTCAACGCCCTGGGTCAGATCCGTTGACCGGGGTAGGATCCGATTGACCCGGATCGGCGACCCGACCCGGTTTTATTATTATTATTTTTAAAAAATTATTTAATAAAAAAAATTTTAAAATTTTTTTTCTTCCGTATTTTTCTTTTTTTAAAAAAATTCAAAAAAATTCTTCTTTTTAATTTTTTTTCTTTTTTAAATTATATGGTATATCTGAATGTTTTAATTTATTGTTGTATTATTATGCATGTTGTTATAATTGCATAAATTGCCATGTTTAAATTAGATAACCCTATAGGGTTATGCAGTAGTATTTTGCATGTTATTTTTATTGTCGTTGTGTTATTATTATGCATATTTTTAATTAGAAATTAATCGCATGAATTGTTGTGTTTTAAATGTTGTTCGCTTTAGTTAGGGTTAGAACCTTAGGCTGCATATTTAGTTTGATTGCTAATCGTTTATGATTATGCACTCGTTTGATCACCTCACATATTATGAGAAAGGTCCTAAAATCAATCTAAATTGCCTGACAAATATTTTCAAAAAAAATAAACAGGGTAAAAAGGTACCGAAAGGGCATTAGTTATCCAACTAGGGTAACCAAGTCCCCAAACTCATTTAATCTCTAGTTTGTAGGAATAGAGTGATCCTCCCATCACCCTATTTGGGTTTCTAATCGATCCACCCCAAATCGATTAGTGGCGACTCCTTGATATAAACCACTTCCATGTTAAAAAACTTAAACCCTAAGTCGCGATATGGTATGGGTTTGGGAAAGCCCGAGTTAAGTCCCGAACCTAGACTTAGCACGTACCAGGTGAGCCCCCCTTTTTTACATGTCGATAAAAGGCGGGAGATCGGTTACGATAGACTGGCGACTCCGCTGGGGACTTGCATCTTTTTTAAAGTGGACTTAAGTCAAAATTTTTTATCCTGTTCAAAATAATTTTTGTTTGGCAGCGAGGACTCTAGGTATGATCCTGACATTAAGGTGTTATTTGTTCTTGTAGGTTCGAATTGATTGTTTATAAATTATTGTGCATGCTCTAATGATTAGCACTACACTATTGCACACACAACCATGTTGCCGGACCTGGGCCGCAATAGGGCATTTTAGGACGGTGTTAAGAAAGATACGACCTCGAACACGAGCCCGCGATGTAGAGGTTGCCTTTCTTTTTCTCCAAATTTATTTCTAAAAAATCGTAAAGAAATATCTTTAGCTGCTATTCGTGTGACTATAAGATATTCTTTTGATTTGGCCGAGGTTAAAAGGACTTGACACCAAAGTGAGACTGCGACGGTCAGGCACCCTTTTAACTTTATTTTGCTGAGCCAGTCTAGATAGAAATCGAACCTCACTCCTCATGTGCATATTATTGTGATTGCCATGGTTCAAGGAAAGGTATATATTTCTATCCCTTCTCATTTTATTATGCAGCCACTTATTCATTTGATTTGTTACTGTTAGGCCACCCGTTGATTGCATTCTATATACGATAGGAAGAGCTGATGTCTAATTCGTCCCCACTCCTAAAAAAAGCTTCTGCCTTGGTGGGACCGACTCGATCAGAATGGCCAACAGTATGTCAAAGCAAGAATTGGCCACCTACTTCTACTGCTCAAAATTAACATCCATTCTGGCATGATGCAAGCATTAGCACATTTCTGGTACCCACAGACATCCACTTTCATATTTGGTAAGTTTGAGATGATCCCAACTCTAGAAGAGTATAGTCTTGTCATTGGAAAGTTTTTGGGATTTGAGCTCATCAAACCACTTTTGGGTGCGTCCCCTCTACTCGAATTATCCTAGTTTTTGTGAACTGAGAGCAATACCGTGAAAAGAGTCGTTAAAGCTCATTGTAATGCATGCCCCTAGTTTTTCTTAAATGAATGTTTTGAAAGCCAACTCATGAGCCAAAAAGCTAAAATTTTTATCCTTGCTTTTGTCGGGTGCAAAAATTTAATAAACCCCTCGATTGCGTATGTAGCCAAATAAATTTGCATTGGCTTGGGTTACGTTAATTCGGTCCTTGCAGAAATATTTTTGTCTCTAAACTGTTTTAAACAAAATGATGAGAAAATCATGCGGGCCGCCTTCGAAAATTTTGCAAATCTGGTTTTTGTCCCATTTGAGGGGATTTGGGCACCTCATGCAGCTTTTTGAAATCGGTGATTTTATGCATCCAATACAAAGATTTGAAGTCTTTAAGAGTAATTCCCCTTATAAAGATTACTCCACCTAGATAAAGTTTTTGAAAGACCCCGATCCTAGCTCATTATGCTCACCAGTTTTGCAACCCTGTTCCACTGCTTGGTTTATCTTGCGCCACTTCATACTACCCCTATCGGGAAGCTCACCAGTACAGGGCCCTTCAGGAGATCCCGCCGCCTCTCAAAATAGATCTATTTCGAGTTCAATTTACTCGCTCGAACTATAATTACACTGGCGAAATTCGTGCCATCTGGGGGTGTTGACTGAATGTCAGCTTGAGAACATTCTTGTGCCTAGACTATTGAAAGGGCAAGAAAAGGTCCACAATGCCTCTCTATTCTACATTCTACATCATCAAATCTCGGCAAATCTACAGCCAAAAGTCCCGGATGTAACCAAGAAGCCGAGTCACCAAGCATAGATCGACCATCTCGAAAGGACTATGGGGACGAAGGATACGCTTATTGCGGAGCTTTTCTGTGAAAATAAGTGGCTCCGAGAGACTTTAACTTCCCCATCATTTATAGAATGAGCATCTGGGAAGGACGCCCATTTGTTAAAACCCAATGTCTTTTATATTTTCCTAGTATTTATATTTAGAGGTTTTGGTTTTCATCTTTAAAAGCGTTTATGGGTTGTACTAATGTTAATATAACTCGGACCGCTTTTTATTCTATGAATGATATTTTTTATGCCTTAATGACACCACCGTGGCCTTCAGCCCAGTGGTATTCGGGAATGAGTGAAAACAATCTGAGGCAACTGGGGTTCGGAACCCGGGGACGCCGCCTTTAATGTTAATATTAATAAAAACCTTTTTTCTCGTTTTTTTTCTTTGCAAATAAAGAAAGTACCTTTTTTCTCATTTTTTTTCTTTGCAAATAAAGAAAGTATGTAATAATATTATGACTAGGTCATAAAATGATTCTTTATTGGACATTATACTCATTCATTTCAACGTTTTCACAGGTAGTTACAAAAAATGGCCGAAGAAAACGTCCGTCTTGATAACATGGCAAATGAAATGAAGCTGGTTTTCAATGCACTTGAAAACCTCACTAAGCAAATAGAATCCATCAATGGCAAGCTCACGCCCACGCTTGCAGCAATCGAGGTGGTATTACCATCACCGTCTACTGGAAAAGATAAAACCTCCGCCAGCGATAGCAAAATGTCCCCGTTAGAGGACGATCCGCTTCCTCTTGCCGTCAGAAAGCTTGAACTTGAAGCTGTACCGATGACCGAACATGGCAAACGCCTTGCAAAGGTCAAGGAGATGCCGAAACAGCTACAAGGCCCGTAACATGCTATCCCACTTGACCTGTCTATATACAAACGGGTCAAAGTATCAGAAAAGTTCAAGATACCAGAATTCGAGAAATATGATGGCACCTCATGCCCCAGACACCATTTGCACATCTATCATATGCGGATGACTCAGTACGTTGATAATGAACCCCTCATGATTCAGACCTTTCAAGTAAGTTTGACGGGGCCAGCTTTGACATGATATATGTCAAAAGATGTGGATGTTTTTAAGTCTTGGGATGATGACACTGATGTATTCCTCAAACAGTATCAATTCAACCTCGACGTCACCTTTACTCGTGACAATCTGGAACGCACTGAAAAGAAAAAGAGTGAGTCCTTCAAAGAGCATGCCACCGGATGGAGAAACTTGGCCGCCCAGGTTACCCTGCAACTCACTGATCATGAACAAGTGAAGTTGTTCATTAAGTCTTTTCCGTATGAATATAGACACCGCCTGGTTGGTGCCACTGCTGAATCTCTTAATCGTCTTGTTTCTGTGGGCGAACGAATTGAAATGGGATTACATTATGGATGGTTCACAAACCCCACTTCCACAAGCAAGAGACTCAACACGCGAAAAGAGAAGGAATCCCTAACGGATGGAAACATCGCATACACCCAGACTGTTCATCCTCCCTGGACAGTCCAGGTGAGCAGTGAGCAACAGCCAACCTCAAGTCGCCAGCCTCTGAAGCGATATAAGAAAAGGTAATTCACTCCGTTGCCTGGATCCCTTTCTCAAGTCATGACCATATTCCGGAAGAAAAACCTACTTTCTACCCAAAAAAAAACGACCTAACTCAGAAAGCTTTTCGAATTATGATCCGTCCAAAAAATGTGACCATCACATGGGCGAGGTAGGATATTTGATGGACGACTACTATACCCTCAAACACCGAGTCCAAAACTTGCTCGATACCAAAGTCTTTTCGTTTCAGACATCCAAGCCAAATATCCAAAACAACTCACTACCCGAACATGAAAACATAATCAATGTCATATCCACTTTTGATGCTGGTCGAATTAAGAGTGAGAGGGTATATACTGTTGACATTTATAACGCCCTAGTGAAAGCGGGGTATTATCCTACTGGTGAAGTACTGCCTTTGTCCCTGATGAAAGAAAGGGTTGCCAACATGGCGAAGGCAGGTTTGATTGTGTATGCCAACCGTACCGGTATAGTGGCCACTATCTCTAAGGTTATCATCGACTGGGATAAAGAACTCTTAGCATTGAATGCCGAAACAAGTGAATCCATCCCCACGCTTGTGAATGAACCTTTGTCTGATAACCCAGACGTGGAGGAGGAGCTGACGATTGAGGTATCCCTACCCAAAGAGCACATAGTGATCGAGATACCTCAGCCTTACTGGTACGAGAATGACAAAGCAGTCCCATGGTTCTACGAATTGGATGTTGACCTAATCACCAGGTCAGGACGAATGTATGCCCAAGCTGACGAGCAGCTTCCGAAGCCTGTTACCGACGAAGAAGCCAAAGAATTCCTGGCCATCATCAAAGTCAGTGAATACAATATGGTGGATCAGCTACGTAAATTGCCCGCCCAAATTTCTTTGTTAGAACTACTCCAAATGTCCGTGAAGCATCAGAAATCTCTGATAAAGGTACTCAGCGAAGTAAACATCCCAGAGACAATTGAGCACGACAAGTTAGAAGCATTTGTGAGGTCTATCCTTTTGAAGGATCAGATAATATTCTCGGAAGATGAATTTCCTACCGAAGGAAAGGGACATACCAAGGGTCTTTACATCTCCGTCAAATGTAGAAACTCCTATGTGGCTCCAGTTCTGATAGACAATGGGTCTGCGTTGAGTATCTGCCCGTTGGCAACCTTGCGCCGTCTTAACGTGGACACGTCTAAGCTCCATGCCTCTAAAACATCCGTCCGAGCATTCGATGGGATGAAGAAAGACACTGTGGGTAAGATCGACCTTGATGTCCATATTGGTCCAATAGTATTCAGCATTCTATTTCAAGTAATGGACATCCCCACTGCATTTAGCTTTCTGCTGGGCTGTCCCTGGATTCACTCTGTTGGAGCCGTACCTTCAAGCCTTCACCAAAGCGTGAAGTTTGTAGCCCCAAGGGAAGCTGATCACAGTCCTTAGAGAAGAAGACCATCGGATCTACCAAGAAATCACCATCCCATATATCGAACCAAGTGGCAAAGTGGAATCTAGTTATCAGTCCATCGAGCTCGTGTCAACCATACATGGATGTCAAGGAACTTGTCCCCTCGTTCCCGATATATCAAAAGCCTCAATCATGGTAGGAAAGGTTATGGTTGGGAATGGCTTCACCCTAGGTCAAGAACTCGACAGAGGAGGCCGGGGCATCCGAGAGCCTATTCAGGCTACCAAGAATCACCGTAACGCTGGTCTAGGGTATTACGGAGGAAACCCACATGCCAACAAGGGGCACGAGAGGGGTCGAGCTGGCTTGCTACTCCCCCATATCCGGGAGACTTTCCCGTCACCTGCTAAATTGTTGTAGATGAAAAAATTTATCTTAACCTTTCAGGACAATCCGGTGATGGGTTCAAGCATCCTGCCGAATGTTCAAGTCACCTGATCTCCTCAATGCTTCCTATAAATGTTGCTGTCGATCGACAGAAAAACTTAGATAAAGCTACCGATTGAGAAAGATTGTGGACGAGAAGAAACGTTGGATAGTGTCGTCACCCTATTTGACGACATCTTCATAGGAGCCATACACAAAGACTCGACATTAGAAACAAGTGTAAACCCGCCTGATTTGTTTGCACGTTTGCAGTATCAGTTAGGCGAGCTACGAGATTTGCTTACATACTTAATGGATACCATTGGCCAAATCTCGGACGTGTCACTGCCGTTTCCCGATCAAGAGCAGGTAACACAAGTAAATCACTCCAAAGAAAACCTGCCGTCGGGAGCCCTTCCCGACATGACTTGGCAAGATGTCCAACTCTTACAGTGGCAAGGCAATGTACGACGATACTCGCCGGTTCCCAAATCTATGAATGTGATATTCCCTATCCTTTTGCAGAAGGGGCTGATCACAAGGAGGCCAAAATACCCTACTCCTGAGTACTTCATTAACTATGATCCATCCAGAACTTGTGACTATCATTCAGGAGAGGTCAGGCACTCGCTGGATGATTGCGATGCTCTGAAGAATAGAATTCAAGACTTACTGGACGCCAGAGCATTCACTTTTTGTGCTCCATGGCTATATCATGGTAGGAATGACCTCTTGGTGATACCTAGCATTTGTGACGCTGCCCCTGAGCTTTCTGATAAGGCACGCAAGGGAAAGGCAATTATGGATACCCTGGGCTAGCCTAGTGGTAAGTTCGACTATTACGTTGATTACCAGATGCCATCAAGTTTTTATGAAGACCACCAGAATAGCATTCCTAGTGGATGGGACGACATGGAAAAGCTAACACCAGTAAAGAGAAGAGCCGATGAGCTGGATTCTTGGAATGATAATTTCGAAGATTTCTTCGTCGGCGCAATAGACGAAGGACCGGTGGAGGGAATGGGTGTAAGCCCGCTTGAGTAGAATTCCTCTTCTCTCTTCTGCATGAATCCCTGAAAAATGGGCTATCCTTGTATTTTGCTTTTTGTCGTCATTTCTGCCGGAACTCTCCCTCTTTTGAGGTTGTAAATCTATGTATCGTAAATAAAAAATGTTTTGAATGCATGAGGTAGTATACCAAATCGGTCCGTTGATGATATCCAGCCACGAAAAGGAAAGTGAGGCTCGAGCTATCTCATGCTTCCTCGTTTCTAAAAATTTTTTAAAATCAAAGACATTTTACTATTTCTTCAAAAAATGTTTTAAGAGGAAAAGGGCAATGAAAAAATCCATATCCTCATTTGTTTTCTGATCAATTTACCCTGTGTTCCAGGCATAATCTTGCGACTTGTGAGGGAGTTAGTACGGTCCAGCCTGATGATAAAGATACTGACAGCAGCGATTTTGACGATTCAAGTAATGACCCCACTGAAATCCGAAGAAATTAGGAACAATATGAACAAATCAAGCCCCTTACAACCGAAGATACTATTACCGTCAATTTGGGTAGTACTCAAGATCCAAAAGACGTGAAGATTGGGGCCAACCTTCCTGAAGAGAAAGCCATACGTTTGATCGCTCTCCTCAAAGATTATCAAGACGTCTTTGCGTGGTCTTATTCTGATATGCCAGGACTAGACCTCGGATTGTCGAGCACAGTTTACCTACCAATCCCGACATGCCTCCCAAAAAGCAAAGGTTACGAAGGACCAAACCCGAGCTATCAAAAAAAAAATCGAAGAAGAGGTGATGAAGCTTTTGAAAGTAAGGTTCATCGAGGTTTCGTAATACCCTGATTGGGTAGCAAATATTGTCTTAGTGAAGAAGAAGGACGGTCGAATTCGAGTTTACGTTGATTACTGCGACTTGAACAAGGCCAATCCAAAAGATGACTTTCCGCTCCCTCACATAGATGTCCTTGTGGATAGCACTGCTGGATTTGAATTATTTTCTTTTATGGATGGATTCTCCGGATACAATCAGATAAGGATGAACGATAAAGACAAGGAGAAGACGGCGTTCATCACTCAATGGGGGACCTTTTACTACAGGGTTATGCCTTTTGATTTGAAGAATGCTGGGGCAACATATCAACGTGCTATGGTCACTCTCTTTCATGACATGATGTACAAAGAAATTGAAGTCTATGTAAATGACATGATTGCCAAGACCAGATGCGAAGAGGACCACATTGAAGCCTTGAAGAAGCTATTCAGCCGGTTGCATGAGTTCAAATTACGCTTGAACCCCACAAAGTACGTATTCGGGGCGACCTCTACTAAGTTACTTGGATTCATCGTGAGCAGCAAGGAGATCGAGGTCGACCCCTCAAAAGTCAAAGCAATATATGAACTGCAACCCCCGTCCATAGTGAGAGAGGTCAGAAGCCTTTTGGGAAGGTTGAATTACATCGCTCGGTTCATCTCCTAATTCTCTGAGACTGCACGGCCTTTCTTCAAACTTCTCAAGAAAGATGCTCCGATTAATTGGGATGAAGATTGTCGGGAAGCATTTGAAAAGCTGAAGCAGTATTTGATGAATCTCCCGGTACTAGTTCCGCCAGTCCCAGGACATCCTCTAACTCTCTATTTAACGATTCACAGTAAATCGTTAGGAGCCCTGTTAGCCTAGAGCCATCCCAACGATGGAAAAGAACGAGCCATCTATTATCTGAGTAAGAAATTTACCATTTCGGAACAGAATTATTCCGAATCAGAAAAAACATGTGTGGCATTGGTGTGGGTGTTGCATAGGCTCCGACAATATACTTTGCACCACCAGACGTTCCTCGTAACTGAAAACGACCCTATCCGGTATTTGCTTAACTGACTGGCATTAGTGGGAAAATTAGCCAAATGGCAAATTCTAATTTCAGAATTTGACATCCAAACATCATCACTGTTGACACCTAAATTTTAGCGACCATTTAGTATAATTTGCATAGAAAATTAGGGATTAAATTTTTAACCCCTAAACAAAAAATGTTTAAATTGCATAACATATAGTTTAAATTCATTGCATTTTTGCATCGGACCGGCGGTGACGAACGAGCTTAAATTTCATCAAACAGGACTCGGCTCGCTTAAAATGCACGAGCCGGGAATTACAAGTCAAACGGGCTTGGTTGTTTTAATTTGAGCTTAATTCAGCCCATTTATCATTAATTAATTCAGCCCATTTAAATTAAAGCCCAAGCCTAAGCCCATTAAGACTAGAAAGCCCATCTAATTGACCTAGGTTAATACTATATATACTTCATTAGGTCAGAATTTTAGGGGGGAGACACAATTTTCAGATCAGAAAATTTTTAGAGTGTGAGAGTGAGAAAGAGAGAGAGAGGAGGAAGACCTCGCGCGACGCGCCCGCTGCCGCGCCCGCTCCCGCGCCCGCGCCCGCTCCCGCGCCCGCTGCCGCGCCCGCGCCCGCTCCCGCGCCCGCGCCCGCGCCCGCTGCCGCGCCCGCTGCCGCGCCCGCGCCCGCGCCCGCGCCCGCTCCCGCGCCCGCTGCCGCGCCCGCGCCCGCGCCCGCCGCCGCGCCCGCTGCCGAGCGCCGCTGCCTCCCGCGCCCGTCGTCGCTGCCTTGCTGTTCCGTCGCCGTTGCCCCGCCGTCATCCCGACACCGCGCCGCCGGCCCACCGCTCGCCGTTCATCCCGATCCGCAAGTTCGAATTTGGGAATTATCTGCAAATTAGGTAATTAGATATTATCTGATATTTTTCAGAATATTTAATTTACTAATTTGTGCTTTTGAATATTGCGTGAATATCGTGTAGAATATTAGATATGTTGGGATAATTATCTGATATCTGCAATATTTTTAAAATATTCAAAATTAGGAAACTTTCCTAATTTAGCAACGTATCTAGACGACTATCCTACCTTATCCCTAAGGTACGATACGCGACGATACGGAAAATCATTATCCTATCCATAATCCCTTGGATACGATAATGATTTTTATCTGCTTTCCAAATTTGAACGATCGACTTTCCGTCAATATTTATAACCCTATAGATATGACTGATAGCTCGATTTTTGTGCCTAATCTGAATTTGAAACGAATCTTGTGGATTGCATGGTTGTTTTAAATGTGGATGCTATCTCTGTTTAAATTATCTTTCCTTTTCAAATAAAAAAGAAAATTCAAAAAATATCAATTAGGATTTGAATTTGAACTTTGCATGTTTAGGAATCCTAAATATATCTAGACGATAGAGTAATTATTTAATTTAAATTAGGATTTGAGATAATCTATTTCCTGGTTTAAATTAAGTAATTTTCTAATCTTAATAGATTATTTAGGTTAATTTTTATTCCGAATTTTCATGAAAATCCCAAAAAAGAATGAATTGTTTTATGGTAGATTAGGATAGATTGCATTCTTAATTTAATTAATTTATTATTTCGAATTTTAACAAAAATCCCAAAAATAAGTCATGTTAGGATATGTTAAGTCATCATAGGTTGCATGTTAATTTAGGCATATTTTTATTCCGAATTTCATTAGAAAACACCAAAAATAAATCGTTTGCCCGTCATCAGAATTAAGTCACGTCGTCGCATGACATATAGTTTGCATGTTAGGTTGCATTATTCGCATGTCATTTCTGCACGTCATTGCATATAGGTTAGCTTTCATTTAAATAAGCGAAAATCCAAAAATACTGGGTGAACTGCTTGTTAATTAGAAATCATATTAGGATGGTTGATGTGATTTTCTAGCTAACCATGCAGATGCTTACGTTGCCTCGAGGTAAGTAATTCTCCCAATCTTGCAATTTATTTAATGTTTTGATTATTGGGTGTTACTTTGGTGGTTTGCGCACCCGCATGAACACCTCACATGTTAGTGACTAAGTTAAAATGGATCCAAATTGCTTGCCAAAATATTTTTTTTGAAAAGAAAAGGTACCGAAAGGGCGTTAGACTAGATCTAGCGTAATCAAGTCCCCGGGCTTAGAATCTCTGGTTCGTAGGAATAAAACATATCTCCCTATGTTTTATTTAGGTTTCTAATCGACCTACCACAAATTGATTAGTGGCGACTCCAAGCATGAAAACATTTGCATGTTAAAAACTTAAACCCAAAGTTGCGAATTGGTAGGGCTTGGGAGGGCTCGAGTTAGGTTTAGTCCTAATAATCCATTAGCCTGAGAGGAAAAAAAATTTAGGTCGCGACAGCTTGGCGACTCCGCTGGGGACTTGAGTTAAAACTCTTAGTGGACTTAAGCCAGTTTTTCTTTTCAAAAAAAAATTATTTTTGCTTGGCAGCGAGGATCCCAGGTACGTCCCTAACATTTTAGGTGTTAAATGTTTTTGCAGAATGGGAGGTATAAGGGGAGGCGTGATTGTTAACCCTTGTTTTGCAGGGAGGTGTTTGGATGAATGATTTATTTTATGCACGAAGCGCTGTATGATATAACCTGCTGTGCATGCCTTGCATTTACACTACACCGCACACACTACCCGCTGCCGGACCTGGGCGGCACAGGTTTAGGATGGTACTAAGAAAACGGACACCTCGACCACACCCGTGTGGTATAGGTCGCCTTTCTTGGTCCTGAAAGTTCTTTCATGGTGTCATTGAATACCTACCACGGTTGCACCCTTTGCAACCCGGGTCGGCTCTTTGACTAAGCCGGAGTCAGGGGAATCCCAGCCTAACCACCACCATGACTGGTTTAGCTCGGTAATCCTCGTGTCTCCATTTTGCAAGCCAGAGTCTAGGTAGAAATCGAACCTCACGTTTCATGCGCATGTCTATGTGATTGCCATCATTCTACCGGGTGAAGTAAGATTTCTGAACCTTTATCTCGCAATTTATTTATGTTTCGTCTTTTTCTTTGGTCGGTCCATGATAGGTCTAGGTTGGTTTTAAATTTGAAAGTAATAATCCTTGAGTCCTTTTTAAAAAGAAAGAAAGAAAGAAAGAAAGAAAGAAAGCTCTTTTAGAGAATTTATTTTCAATCTATGTCTTTATTTTCCTAGATGTGTCATAGGTAACTATTTTCCTACAAAGTTTGCCGTCATCTTGCGTTTGCAAAAAAGGGACTTTAGAGAATTTATTTTCAGTCCATAGTTTCTAGGGAGTCTCACTTTTTGTTTTTCATAATTTTATGATTAGGGATTTTGGTGCTTCTATTTCCTAGGTTGTGTCTAGGGCGTCATTTATATTTCTTTTCCTAGATCACTTTTCATAAAGTCTCGTCCATATACGAATATTGTCATGAATAAACAAAAAAAAGACTAGAAGCGTGTCATGGACCAACCTTGTCTTGACCATATACTTATTTGGTTCATTTCTTTTACATTAGGTAGCTACGGACCGATCACGATCGCCCATTCGTACACGGTCGAGAGCCAGAATGGCCGATCAAACCGACTTGCAAGAGCGTGTTATTGGTGTGGAAGACCAGATCAAGCAACTTGTCATCGCAATGCAACAAATGTCCGCTGAGATCAAAGCTCTCCGGTCGGATCCTGTTTCGGCAGCCCTCGAAGCATCAGTCCCAAAGCAGAAAATCAGAAAAAATGTCGATATTGACGGGGATGACGATATTCCTGATTTAGAAGATGACCCCGTCCAGATCATCGTCAACAAGGACAAACCTGATGAACGGGTCAATAAACTTGAAGAAAGAGTGAAGCAGCTGGAAGGTTCGCAGGATTCACCTTCGATCGATCTGTCCCTGTACTCACAGATCAAAATCCCTAAGAAGTTCAAAATGCCGGATTTCAACAAGTACAATGGCACCACATATCCAAAAGCCCACCTACAGCTCTATCACGTACAAATGACTTCGTACGTTGATAACGAACTCCTGATGATCCATGCCTTTCAAGCAAGTTTGACGGGTCCTGCTTTGAGCTGGTATCTCATGAAGAAGATAAATGGCCTCAAAACTTGGAAAGAAGCCAGTGAAGCATTCTTGAAGCAGTACAGATTCATAACAGACATCATTCCTACCCGTGATGATCTCGAACACGCTCAGATGAAAAAGACTGAGTCCTTCAAAGACTATGCTATCAGATGGAGGAATTTAGCTGCTCAGGTTGTTCCAGAACCCATAAACAGTGAGTTAAAGAGGATGTTCATGAAAACTCTCCCGTTCGAATATCGTAATCGGATGGTTGCCATTCCGACTGACAACTTCAACCAACTCATCCCCATGGGCGAACAAATTGAAATAGGGCTGAAAGATGGATGGTTTGTCGAGCCGTCCTCTTCGACCAGAAGATTTGGTGCGAGAAAAGAGAAGGAACCGGCAGCTGAAGTGAATGTGGCTTATAACCAACCGAGCCGACGGAATGCTAACTCCGCCCCAGCAATCCAAGTAGTAGAAGCTCAGCAACAAAACTCGAGTCGTCAACCTTTTCAGAGGAGGAACAACAAGAGGCAATCCACTCCCCTCCCCGGATCGTTGTCTCAGGTATTGACAGTGCTCCAGAAGAAAGGCTTGCTTACTACTGAGCCAAAGCGGCCCAATCCTGAGCGGTTCTATAACTTCGACCCGTCGAAGAAATGTGATTATCACATGGGTGAGCTGGGACACTCAACCGACGATTGCTATGCCCTCAGACACCGAATCCAGAACCTCCTAGACACGAAGGCTTTCTCATTTCAGCCTGCTAAGCCGAATGTTCAGAACAACCCACTCCCTGATCACGCAGGCAATGTGAATGCCATATTTAGCTTCGATGCTGGTCGAATCAAGAATGTTAAGGTGTATACCACCGACGTCTACGGTGAGTTAGTGAAAGCCGGTTGTTACCCAAGTAATGAGGACCTGCCCCTGGCTCTCATGAAAGAAAGAATCTCAAGAATGGTAGAAGCTGGGATGATTGTTTATGCTGACCACACTGGCATCGTTTCCACTATCTCCGAGGTGGTTATTAATTGGGAGGAGGAGTTCGCTACATTGAACACCAGGAGCGATAAGGGCGACTCTCTGCCTGAAGACATGCCTCCGTTTGAAGACGCGTCTGATAACGAGGAGATCGTAGTAAGCACGCCTACAGCTGATAAAGGGATAGTGATCGAGATACCTCAACCGTATGAGTACAGTGATAATATGGCGGTTCCCTGGTCCTACAGTCTCGATGTCGACTTAATTACCAGATCCGGGCGTTCCTATGGCCAAGCTAATGCTCAACCTGCAAAACCTGTTACTGATGAGGAAGCCAAAGAATTCCTAGCCGTGATTAAGGCTAGTGAATACAATATAGTTGAACAATTGCGCAAGCTGCCCGCGCAAATCTCTCTGCTTGAGCTGCTCCAGACATCTGTCAAGCATCAGAAGGCCTTAATGAAGGTGTTAAGTGAAGTCCACGTACCAGAAACGATCGATCATGACAAATTAGAGGAATTTGTGGGTTCTATACTCCTCAAGGACCTCATAGCCTTTTCAGATGAAGAGTTCCCTCTAGAAGGGAGGGGGCATACCAGGGCACTCTATATTTCCGTCAAGTACAAGGCCTCACATGTTGCCCGGGTACTCATTGACAACGGATCAGCCCTGAACATCTGTCCTTTGGCGACTTTACACCGCCTTAAGATAGATCCTTCTAGGATAAGTTCTGCAAGAACCTCCGTACGAGCCTTTGACGGAACGAAGAAAGAGGTGATGGGAGAAATACACCTTGACATACAGATAGGACCAACGATGTTCAATGTCCTATTTCAAGTTATGGACATTCCCACGGCATTTAATTTTCTGTTGGGTCGTCCATGGATTCATACTGCTGGAGCTGTGCCATCCAGTCTACATCAGATGGTGAAGTTCGTCGTGGAGAGAAAGTTAGTCACGGTCCACGGTGAAGAAGAGCACCCAATCTACAACGCAACGGCTATCCCCTATGTTGAGCCGGATTGCAGAATAGAATCGAGCTATCAGTCGCTCGAGCTCGTATCAACCATACATGCGTCAAGAGGATCATCACCGCCTATTCCTGAGGTGTCAAATGCTGCGGTCATGGTTGGAAGAGTAATGATCTCTCACGGCTTTACTCCAGGTGAAGGCCTTGGTAGAAATAGTCAAGGTATCCGCCAACCGGTGGAAGTTTCTCAGAGGCCCCGCATTACCGGGTTGGGATACCTGGGGTCAAGTGAGCCGAACAATGTGGCACGTGGACGTGGACGTGGTCGAGGTCAAGTTCGAAGAAATGGTCAAAATAGATTGCGATCCGAAGAAGAGCCAAATGGTGAAGAACGTGGGCGTGGTAGGTTGCCTCCACACCTCCGCACCACATTCCCAGGCCCTGCAAGAATGATGCATGAAGAGAAGGAAGTGATCGACACTCTGGGGCAACCAAGTGGCAAGTTCGATTATTATGTGAAATACTCAGCGCCCCCCAGCTTCTATGTTGACCCCCGTGACATTGTCCCGGATGGATGGGGAGGTATGGATGATCCAACACCTCTAGTGACAGAAGATTCTGATGATGCAATGGAGGGAATCACTGCCCTGTTCGATAATTTCTTAGTTGGAGCCATCGAGGAAGGACCGTTGAAGGGAATGGGCATTGGCCCGCAAGAGTAACACATTTACCTTTTTCGCACACTCCCCTACGCGGGAATTTTTTACTGCTTTTTAGGACTTGCCCCGTCTCGGGAGCTGCTTTTTAGTACTTTTCATTTCTAGGATTTGATTGTTGCAATTTCCATTCCAATAAATGTAATTCATTTGGTGATAATCAATGAAATTACAAGTTATTTTTGTTTTGAGGGCATGTTGAGGTATATCAAACCAGCCCGGTGATGATATCCAACCGATAAAAGAAAATATAGTCCAAGGAGAATTCTGAGGCCTGGGCTTCTTCATGCTTCCTCGTGTTAAAACCTTTTTGAAAAGAATTTCAAAATAAAAAAATCAATAGAAATACACTGTTTAGCCCTGTTTGTCCTACTGAACCCCCTACTTTATGTTTCAGGGGCAATTTTGTGACACGTAAGGGTATGAGAACGGTCCAATCTGATGAATTATGTGCCACCGAACCTGATCTCGATGACGCCAATGAACTCGAAGATTCCTCGGACCTTCGGCGTGATCTAGAGCATCATGAGAGACCTAAAGTCTTAACGGTAGACCAAACTATCACTGTCAACTTGAGTGATTCCGGAGAACCCAAAGAAGTGAAGAGAGGCAAATCCCCCTGAAGTAAGACGAAAAGCTCGATCCAATTGCTTCATGAGTAGGTAAGTCTTTCAACCAAAAAGTGCGTCCAAGACACTTCGAGGTAAATGATCTAGTCCTAAGGAAGGTACTGCCAGTCTTTCCTGTTCCTAGAGGAAAATTTGCCCCAAACTACATTGGTCCGTATGTGGTTAAAAAGGTGCTTCCCGGAGGTGCCCTGATCCTCGCAGAAATGGATGGTCGTGAGTTCTCCACTCCTGTTAATTCTGATGCTGTGAAGATCTATTATCCCTGATGGAATTTAACATTTTGCGGCGAAAATTTTCAAAAGTTTGATTTTATACTCTGAATTGCGAACATTGCATTTACGAATAAATGGTTTCAATCAATTTCAAGTTAAGATGTTTGCATTGGCTTTAATTTCTGCATGGTTATTTGTCAACCTGTATCATTGACCTCAAAGGGGGAATCTGTTTAGACAATATGATAATTCATGTGGAATAAATTGAATGTGTTGAATGAGGTACATCGGGATGATGAAAGGCAAGCCATATTGTCGCGACCTAAAAATTCCTTCCTCTCAGGCTAATGGATTATTAGGACTAAACCTAACTCGGGCCCTCCCAAGCCCTACCAATTCGCAACTTAGGGTTTAAGTTCTTAACATACAAACGTTTTCATGCTCGGAGTCGCCACTAATCTATTTGTGGTAGGTCGATTAGAAACCTAAATAAAACATAGGGAGATATGTTTTATTTCTACGAACCAGAGATTCTAAGCCCGGGGACTTGATTACGCTAGATCTAGTCTAACGCCCTTTCGGTACCTTTTCTTTTCAAAAAAAATGTTTTGGCAAGCAATTTGGATCCATTTTAACTTAGTCACTAACATGTGAGGTGTTCATGCGGGTGCGCAAACCACCAAAGTAACACCCAATAATCAAAACATTAAATAAATTGCAAGATTGGGAGAATTACTTACCTCGAGGCAACGTAAGCATCTGCATGGTTAGCTAGAAAATCACATCAACCATCCTAATATGATTTCTAATTAACAAGCAGTTCACCCAGTATTTTTGGATTTTCGCTTATTTAAATGAAAGCTAACCTATATGCAATGACGTGCAGAAATGACATGCGAATAATGCAACCTAACATGCAAACTATATGTCATGCGACGACGTGACTTAATTCTGATGACGGGCAAACGATTTATTTTTGGTGTTTTCTAATGAAATTCGGAATAAAAATATGCCTAAATTAACATGCAACCTATGATGACTTAACATATCTTAACATGACTTATTTTTGGGATTTTTGTTAAAATTCGAAATAATAAATTAATTAAATTAAGAATGCAATCTATCCTAATCTACCATAAAACAATTCATTCTTTTTTGGGATTTTCATGAAAATTCGGAATAAAAATTAACCTAAATAATCTATTAAGATTAGAAAATTACTTAATTTAAACCAGGAAATAGATTATCTCAAATCCTAATTTAAATTAAATAATTACTCTATCGTCTAGATATATTTAGGATTCCTAAACATGCAAAGTTCAAATTCAAATCCTAACTGATATTTTTTGAATTTTCTTTTTTATTTGAAAAGGAAAGATAATTTAAACAGAGATAGCATCCACATTTAAAACAACCATGCAATCCACAAGATTCGTTTCAAATTCAGATTAGGCACAAAAATCGAGCTATCAGTCATATCTATAGGGTTATAAATATTGACGGAAAGTCGATCGTTCAAATTTGGAAAGCAGATAAAAATCATTATCGTATCCAAGGGATTATGGATAGGATAATGATTTTCCGTATCGTCGCGTATCGTACCTTAGGGATAAGGTAGGATAGTCGTCTAGATACGTTGCTAAATTAGGAAAGTTTCCTAATTTTGAATATTTTAAAAATATTGCAGATATCAGATAATTATCCCAACATATCTAATATTCTACACGATATTCACGCAATATTCAAAAGCACAAATTAGTAAATTAAATATTCTGAAAAATATCAGATAATATCTAATTACCTAATTTGCAGATAATTCCCAAATTCGAACTTGCGGATCGGGATGAACGGCGAGCGGTGGGCCGGCGGCGCGGTGTCGGGATGACGGCGGGGCAACGGTGACGGAACAGCAAGGCAGCGACGACGGGCGCGGGAGGCAGCGGCGCTCGGCAGCGGGCGCGGCGGCGGGCGCGGCGGCGGGCGCGGGCGCGGGCGCGGGCGCGGGCGCGGGCGCGGGCGCGGGAGCGGGCGCGGGCGCGGGCGCGGGCGCGGCAGCGGGCGCGGGAGCGGGCGCGGCAGCGGGCGCGGGCGCGGGCGCGGGCGCGGCAGCGGGCGCGGGCGCGGGCGCGGGCGCGGGAGCGGGCGCGGGCGCGGGAGCGGGCGCGGCAGCGGGCGCGTCGCGCGAGGTCTTCCTCCTCTCTCTCTCTTTCTCACTCTCACACTCTAAAAATTTTCTGATCTGAAAATTGTGTCTCCCCCTTCTAAAATTCTGACCTAATGAAGTATATATAGTATTAACCTAGGTCAATTAGATGGGCTTTCTAGTCTTAATGGGCTTAGGCTTGGGCTTTAATTTAAATGGGCTGAATTAATTAATGATAAATGGGCTGAATTAAGCTCAAATTAAAACAACCAAGCCCGTTTGACTTGTAATTCCCGGCTCGTGCATTTTAAGCGAGCCGAGTCCCGTTTGATGAAATTTAAGCTCGTTCGTCACCGCCGGTCCGATGCAAAATGCAATTAATCTAAAATGAGTTTAAACTATATGTTATGCAATTTAAACATTTTTTGTTTAGGGGTTAAAAATTTAATCCCTAATTTTCTATGCAAATTATACTAAATGGTCGCTAAAATTTAGGTGTCAACAGCTGCCCCTCTTTGAAAGTGAGCTCGTAGAGGTTGCATTCAAAGACTAAATGATACCTAAATTTCAACCATGCAAATGCAATGAATGTTGTTTTTGTCGGGATTATGAGTCCCATTTTACGATGCATTAAGAAATGATGCATGCTGACTTGAATAGAGAACATACCTGGAATTTCTTACCTGACAGGAGTGAGATAATGCAATTCGAGGCACAACTTTGACTTGTATGTTGTTTTGGCAAATGCATGGGCTCAGCTCCCATTGGTATTGCCTGATATATGTTGATGAACTTCGGTGATCTGCAATCAAGTCAAAACACACGAAGAAAGCTCGACGTATCCAATCATCATTTGGATTCGTGAGAATAGTTCCGATCCTTACGAACTACCTATACATCTCTCTAGGTGTTTGTAAAGATTTGGTCGCTTCACTTATACCTGCTCATAAGTGAATTGCGGGGAAACTTTTGAAATCAAGAGGATATTCCGACCTTTGCATATACCTGCTCATATGCAAAGATTTGGCCGCCTCACTTATACCTGCTCATAAGTGAATTGCGGGGGAACACCTGGGGTTGAGAGAATATTCCGACCTTTACATATACCTGCTCATATGCAAAGATTTGGCCGCTTCACCTATACCTGCTCATAGGTGAGTAGCGGGGGAACATTTGAGATAATGAGAGTATTCCGACCTTTACATATACCTGCTCATATGCAAAGATTTGGCCGCTTCACCTATACCTGCTCATAGGCGAGTAGCGGGGGAATACCTGAGATTTGGGAAGAATATTCCGACCTTTACATATACCTGCTCATATGTAAAGATTTGGCCGCTTCACCTATACCTGCTCATAGGTGAGTAGCGGGGGAATACCTGATATTTGGGAAGAATATTCCGACCTTTACATATACCTGCTCATATGTAAAGATTTGGCCGTCATGCCTATACCTGCTCATAGTCATGTAACGGGGGAATCTTCTCAAGATTGTATGAAAATCTGTAATTTGATGAACAAAGGGGCTAGCCCAAGTGTTCAAGAGTTCCTTGACAAAGTACCTGGATATCATCAGAAGTACCTGAAAAGGTTTAATCAATAGACACCTGAACAACAATCAAAGGCATCTAGAGATTGCAAAAATGATCAAATGTGGGACCTGACAATTGCTTGAACAGGTTAGGGATACCTAGATAGTCATAGACATCCTAGGGATAGAGATATACTTACCTGGTGATATCTCCAACTCTGAAGGTGTGTCTCCTGTTAGACACGATTTTAAGTAACATGTAATATGCATTCGCACACTGTCAAGAACACATATACACATGCACTATAATTTCAACTGATTTTCATGCACGATGGTTTTGTCAAATCAGCATTACAAACTTCGCTGGGGAAAAATCATGACAAGACAATCCAGATTCACAAGTAGATATCTTGAAAATGTCGAATGAGGGACTTTTGGTCCGAAAGGGCTTTCGCTCACTCTCGTCGAGAAGTGGCTAATTTACAAAAATCACTCTATCTCACCATCATCATGTCGACAAGGGTCCGAGTATTCTCGCAAACGGTACGACTTTACCAATCTGAGAGGTCTTTGTTAGGACCGTAACATGGGCTTGGTCAATGGCTTAGCAAAAGAGACCCTTCGAGTCAAGGCTATTGAAAGAAAATACTCTGCAATTGTCTCCGGGTTTACAAGTCAAGAACCTGCAGAATGAGATAGAAATGGACTTGCTCGCACTTCTTCGAGCTAAGCTTATAAACATCAGAAACCCTACGTTAGTTCAAGTGCCCTAATCTGAAGAGACTTTGTAAAGGACGTAACGTAGGCTGGGCTCATGGGTTGAGAAATGAATGGATCATAAGGCTCAAAATGTGTATAATTAGGGTGAGAGTTGGTGATCATCTCGGCATTGTCACCGGTCTTCTTCTTCACCAGGGATTGTCTTCTCGGTAAATATTCCATTGGCTTCGAGAATTCATCACTTGATTCCTTAAGACTCTGGATATTTTTGTGACTTTGACACATCTCAACATTTTCTAATCCAAAGTCGTCACTTTTTCTCCATTTTTTACGGGCATCGGCCTTGCTTTTACCAGGCACACTGCTTTTTCATGCCCTCTAGTTTTTTTTTTTGACACACACTGTCTACAATGCATACATTGGCTAGCCACACTTTGGCTTGTTTTGACCGAATGACTAACATTTGGACTCTCAGGGTCTTCGTCTTTTATCGGTGCTCCGGATATGCTGCCTGAACAATGATGACTTTTGCCTTGCCCCAGTGTGGGGGATGATCAACCAACTGGGTTTAAGAAACGAATTTACAGGCTCAATTGGGCTTAGCAAAGGATAAAGTGTGTATAGGATAGAGAAAGAAATGCTCTTCGTCATCCTAAGGCACTTGAACTTCACGTGAATTCATCTGAAAAAGCAACACTCGAAGATTGATGCAAGTGAGAGCATGAAAATTTCTACTCATTTTTCACCTTATGACGTTGACTTACCTCCAGTTTGCCCCGATGTGGGGTGGTTCTTGACAGGGGTAATTTGAATGAATTTCTTCAAGTGTTTAGGCTCAAAGTGGTGAAACAATGGATAACCTGTAGTGTTTGGGATAGAGAAATGAACCGCCTCTCGTCATTTCAGTCGCCGTACCTTTTGCGAGATAACCCTTTACCTTGCAGACATGGAATTTTTCCACTCAACTCACTGGGGATTAGTGCATGGGACTGTGTATAGGATATGGCTTGCCTTTCATCATCCCGATGTACCTCATTCAACACATTCAATTCATTCCACGTGAGTTATCATATTGTCTAAATAGATTTCCCCTTTTGAAATCGATAATGTAGACTGACAAAATGATCAAGCACAATTTAAAGCCAAGGCACACATTCCATCTTTCAATTGATTGAAACCATTTATTCATTAGTGAAATGTTTGTGACTCAGAGTATAAAACCAAACATTTGAAAACTTTTGCTGCAAAATGTTAGATTCTATCAGGGATAATAGATCTTCACAGCATCAGAATTAACAGGACTGGAGAACTCACGACCATCCATTTCTGCGAGAATCAGGGCACCTCCAGGAAGCACCTTTTTAACCACATACGGACCAATGTAGTTTGGGGCAAATTTTCCTCTAGGAACAGGAAAGACTGGCAGTACCTTCCTTAGGACTAGATCATTTACCTCGAAGTGTCTTGGACGCACTTTTTGATTGAAGGATCTAGCTATCTTCCGCTGATAGGTTTGACCGTGGCAAATGGCTCTCAATCGCTTCTCATCAATTAGGTTTAACTGCTCATGCCTTTGTCGCATCCATTCTGCCTCGGACAACTCCACTTGAGACAATACTCGTAAGGAAGGGATCTCTACTTCGACGGGTAGGACTGCTTCCATGCCATACACCAATGAAAAAGGTGTTGCTCCGACAGAGGTTCGGATCGAAGTTCGATACGCCATTAGCGCAAATGGCAACCTTTCATGCCAGTCACGATAGTTTTCAGCCGTTTTGGCCAAGATCTTCTTGATGTTCTTGTTGGCGGCTTCAACTGCTCCATTCATCTGTGGACGATAGGGAGATGAATTCAGGTGCCGGATTTTGAACTCGTTGAACAACTGATCAATGAACTTGTTGTTCAAATTTGTCCCATTGTCAGTGATGATAGCCTCAGGGACACCATAACGAGCAATTATATCTCGCCTGATGAATTTTACAACATTCTTCGCGGTGACGTTTGCATAAGATGAAGCCTCAATCCACTTAGAGAAATAGTCAATCGCGACCAAGATAAATCGGTGTCCATTTGATGCCTTGGGATTAATCGGGCCAATCACATCGATGCCCCACATTGAAAAGGGCCATGGCTCAGACTGCTGATGTAATTCTGTCGGGGGAACATTTATTTTATCCCCATGAACTTGACAATGATGACATCTTCGAACATGTTGGATGCAGTCACTCTCAAGACTAAGCCAATAATAACCCAACCTCATAATCTTCTTAGCTAACATGTGGCCATTCATGTGTGGACCACATATTCCCTCGTGTACTTCTTGCATGATTCTGGTAGCTTCAGCCGCATTCACACACCTTAATAGGATTGAATCATACGATCTTTTGTACAGCTTTTCACCACTAACAAAGAATTTTGAAGCCATTTTCATTATGTACTTCCTGTCAGCCGGGGTGCTTCCCTCAGGAAATTCTTGTTTCTGGATGTAACTCATGATATCGCAATACCATGGCTTTTCATCAGGTTCTCCGGCCACAACCATACAGTAGGCCGGCTTTGTCAGGACTTCGATCTTCAAGGGTTCTACCTCTAACCCATCAATCACTTGCAACATGGATGATAACGTAGCTAGCGCATCAGCAAACTGATTATGAGACCTCGATAAGTACTCAAAAGAGACATCTTCAAATTCCTTTATGATTTCTTCGAGGTATTCATGGTACGGCACTAGTTTGGTATCTCTCGTCTTCCACTCTCCCACGGTTTGGAGAATAATCAAAGCAGAATCACCAAACACTTTCAACTTGGTTATCCTCATTTCTACTGCGGCTTGGAGTCCGAGAATGCAAGCCTCGTACTCGGCTATGTTGTTGGTACAGGGGAACACCAACTTTGCCGCTACAGGATAATGTTGCCCATCTGGGGATATTAAAACTGCCCCAGTGCCGGAACCGGCCAAGTTTACAGCTCCATCGAAAAACATGGTCCATATGTCTTCCTTTATTACCAAAATGCGATCTTCTGGAGAATATCTATCATCATCAGGGACTCCAGGATTTTCAGCTAACACATCGGCAATTACTCGACCTTTAACCGACTTCTGTGGCTTCATCTGGATATCAAACTCTGAAATTAAAATCTGCCACTTGGCTAACTTTCCTACCAAAGCCGGCTGATCAAGTAAATACTTGATGGGATCGTTCTCAGTTACAAGCAAAGTCTGGTGATGCAATGTATATTGTCGCAGCCTATGGAGCACCCATACTAGCGCAGCGCAAGTCTTCTCGGCTTCAGAATAATTCAACTCCGAGACAGTGAACTTCTTACTTAGGTAATAAATGGCTCGCTCTTTTCCATCTTCAGGACTCTTCTGGGCTAGCATCGCGCCTAAAGACTCACTATGAATCGTGAGGTAAAGGATCAAAGGCTGGCCCGGCATTGGTGGGACTAGCACTGGTGGTTTCGTCAGGTACTGCTTTAGTTCATTAAACGCTTCCCGACAATCATCGTCCCATTCCACTTGAGCATTCTTCCTTAGAAGTTTGAAGAATGGCTTAGCAGTTGCTGAGAGCTGAGAAATAAAACGGGCTATGTAGTTCAATCTACCCAGGAGGCTCCGCACTTCTTTTACGGTCGACGGGGGTTGTAACTCACATATAGCCTTCACTTTGGAGGGGTCAATTTCAATGCCTTTACTGCTTACTATGAACCCAAGTAATTTACCCGAAGTTGCTCCGAATACGCACTTTGCTGGGTTGAGACGGAGCTTAAACTCACGGAGTCTCTCGAATAATTTCTTCAAAGTATCGACGTGACTCTTCCCAGGTCGAGACTTGGCGATCATGTCATCGACATAAACCTCAATCTCCTTATGCATCATATCATGGAAGAGCGTCACCATTGCCCGTTGATATGTTGCCCCGGCATTTTTAAGGCCGAAGGGCATGACCTTATAGTGGAATGTCCCCCAAGGAGTGATGAACGCCGTTTTCTCCTTATCATTATCCTTCATTTTTATCTGATTATAACCCGAGAACCCATCCATGAAGGAAAACAGCTCAAACCCTGCAGTACTGTCCACCAAAACGTCTATATGTGGCAATGGGAAATCGTCTTTAGGACTGGCCTTGTTTAGATCGCGATAATCGATGCAAACCCGAACTCGACCATCTTTCTTCATGACTGGCACAATGTTAGCCACCCAACTGGGGTATCGGGTGACTTCGATGAATCCCACTTTCAAGAGTTTCATGACTTCCTCCTCTATTTTCTTGGAAAGTTCAGGCTTGGTCCTTCGCAACCTCTGTTTCTTGGGCGGCATGTCTGGATTAGTGGGTAGACTATGCTCCACAATAGAAGGGTCTAGACCCGGCATATCGACATACGACCAGGCAAAGATATCCTGGTAATCCTTCAGCAGTTGGACTAGGCGTTTAGCTTCACCTTCGGGAAGGGTTGCCCCTATCTTCACCTCCTTGGGTTCTCCGGAATCACTCAAATTGACAGTGATAGTTTGATCTACTGTTAGGACTTTAGGCCTTTCATGATGCTCTAGATCACGCTGGAGGTCCGAGGAATCTTCGAGTTCATTGGCGTCATCGAGATCAGGTTCGGTGGCACATAATTCATCAGATTGGACCGTTCCCATACCCTTTCGTGTCACAAAATTGCCCCTGAAACATAAAGTAGGGGGTTCAGTAGGACAAACAGGGCTAAACAGTGTATTTTGATTTTATTATTTTTTTTGTTTTTTGTTTTTTTTTGAAATTCTTTTCAAAAAGGTTTTAACACGAGGAAACATGAAGAAGCCCAGGCCTCAGAATTCTCCTTGGACTATATTTTCTTTTATCGGTTGGATATCATCACCGGGCTGGTTTGATGTACCTCAACATGCCCTCAAAACTTGTAATTTCATTGATTATCATCAAATAAATTACATTTATTGGAATGGAAATTGCAACAATCAAATCCTAGAAATGAAAAGTACTAAAAAGCAGCTCCCGAGACGGGGCAAGTCCTAAAAAGCAGTAAAAATTCCCGCGTAGGGGAGTGTGCGAAAAAGGTAAATGTGTTACTCTTGCGGGCCAATGCCCATTCCCTCCAACGGTCCTTCCTCGATGGCTCCAACTAAGAAATTATCGAACAGGGCAGTGATTCCCTCCATTGCATCACCGGGATCTTCTGTCACTAGAGGTGTTGGATCATCTATACCTCCCCATCCATCCGGGACAATGTCACGGGGGTTAACATAGAAGCTCGGGGGTGCTGAGTATTTCACATAATAATCGAACTTGCCGCTCGGTTGCCCAAGAGTGTCGATCACCTCTTTCTCTTCATTAGCTTTAGGCGTGCTCTCTACGATCTCTTCATTATCAGACGCGTCTTCAAGCGGAGGCATGTCTTCAGGCAGAGAGTCGCCCTTGTCGCTCCTGGTGTTCAATATAGCGAACTCCTCCTCCCAATTAATAACCACTTCAGAGATAGTGGAAATGATGCCAGTGTGGTCGGCATAAACGATCATCCCAGCTTCTACCATTCTTGAGATTCTTTCTTTCATGAGAGCCAGGGGAAGGTCTTCATTACTCGGATAACACCCGGCTTTCACTAACTCACCGTAGACGTCAGCAGTATACACCTTAACATTCTTGATTCGACCAGCGTCGAAGCTAAATATGGCATTCACATTGCCTGCGTGGTCAGGGAGTGGGTTGCTCTGAACATTCGGCTTAGCAGGCTGAAATGAGAAAGCTTTCGTGTCTAGGAGGTTTTGGATTCGGTGTCTGAGGGCATAGCAATCGTCGGTTGAGTGTCCCAGCTCACCCATGTGATAATCACATTTCTTCGACGGGTCGAAGTTATAGAACCGCTCAGGATTGGGCCGCTTTGGCTCAGTAGTGAGCAAACCTTTCTTCTGGAGCACCGTCAACACCTGAGACAACGATCCGGGGAGGGGAGTGAATTGCCTCCTGTTGTTCCTCCTCTGAAAAGGTTGACGACCCGAGTTTTGTTGTTGAGCTTCTACTACTTGGATTGCTGGGGCGGAGTTAGCATTCCGCCGGCTCGGTTGGTTATAAGCCACATTCACTTCAGCTGCCGGTTCTTTCTCTTTTCTCGCACCAAATCTTCTGGTCGAGGAGGACGGCTCGACAAACCATCCATCTTTCAGCCCTATTTCAATTTGTTCGCCCATGGGGATGAGTTGGTTGAAGTTGTCAGTCGGAATGGCAACCATCCGATTACGGTATTCGAACGGGAGAGTTTTCACGAACATCCTCTTTAACTCACTGTCTATGGGTTCTGGGACAACCTGAGCAGCTAAATTCCTCCATCTGATAGCATAGTCTTTGAAGGACTCAGTCTTTTTCATCTGAGCGCGTTCGAGATCATCACGGGTAGGAATGATGTCTGTTATGAATCTGTACTGCTTCAAGAATGCTTCACTGGCTTCTTTCCAAGTTTTGAGGCCATTTATCTTCTTCATGAGATACCAGCTCAAAGCAGGACCCGTTAAACTTGCTTGAAAGGCATGGATCATCAGGAGTTCGTTATCAACGTACGAAGTCATTTGTACGTGATAGAGCTGTAGGTGGGCTTTTGGACATGTGGTGCCATTGTACTTGTCGAAATCCGGCATTTTGAACTTCTTTGGGATTTTGATCTGTGAGTACAGGGACAGATCGATTGAAGGTGAATCCTGCGAACCTTCCAGCTGCTTCACTCTTTCTTCAAGTTTATTGACCCGTTCATCAGGTTTGTCCTTGTTGACGATGATCTGGACAGGGTCATCTTCTAAATCAGGAATATCGTCATCTCCGTCAACGTCGACACTTTTTCTGATTTTCTGCTTTGGGACTGACGCTTCGAGGGGTGCCGAAACAGGGATCGACCGGAGAGCTTTGATCTCAGCGGACATTTGTTGCATCGCGATGACAAGTTGCTTTATCTGGTCTTCCACGCCAACAACACGCTCTTGCAAGTCGGTTTGATCGGCCATTCTGGCTCTCGACCGTGTACGAATGGGCGATCGTGATCGGTCCGTAGCTACCTAATGTAAAAGAAATGAACCAAATAAGTATATGGTCAAGACAAGGTTGGTCCATGACACGCTTCTAGTCTTTTTTTGTTTATTCATGACAATATTCGTATATGGACGAGACTTTATGAAAAGTGATCTAGGAAAAGAAATATAAATGACGCCCTAGACACAACCTAGGAAATAGAAGCACCAAAATCCCTAATCATAAAATTATGAAAAACAAAAAGTGAGACTCCCTAGAAACTATGGACTGAAAATAAATTCTCTAAAGTCCCTTTTTTGCAAACGCAAGATGACGGCAAACTTTGTAGGAAAATAGTTACCTATGACACATCTAGGAAAATAAAGACATAGATTGAAAATAAATTCTCTAAAAGAGCTTTCTTTCTTTCTTTCTTTCTTTCTTTCTTTTTAAAAAGGACTCAAGGATTATTACTTTCAAATTTAAAACCAACCTAGACCTATCATGGACCGACCAAAGAAAAAGACGAAACATAAATAAATTGCGAGATAAAGGTTCAGAAATCTTACTTCACCCGGTAGAATGATGGCAATCACATAGACATGCGCATGAAACGTGAGGTTCGATTTCTACCTAGACTCTGGCTTGCAAAATGGAGACACGAGGATTACCGAGCTAAACCAGTCATGGTGGTGGTTAGGCTGGGATTCCCCTGACTCCGGCTTAGTCAAAGAGCCGACCCGGGTTGCAAAGGGTGCAACCGTGGTAGGTATTCAATGACACCATGAAAGAACTTTCGGGACCAAGAAAGGCGACCCATACCATACGGGTGTGGTCGGGGTGTCCGTTTTCTCAGTACCATCCTAAACCTGTGCCGCCCAGGTCCGGCAGCGGGTAGTGTGTGCGGTGTAGTGTAAATGCAAGGCATGCACAGCAGGTTATATCATACAGCGCTTCGTGCATAAAATAAACCATACATCCAACACCTCCCTGCAAAACAAGGGTTAACAATCACGCCTCCCCTTATACCTCCCATACTGCAAAAACATTTAACACCTAAAATGTTAGGGACGTACCTGGGATCCTCGCTGCCAAGCAAAAAAATATTTTTTGAAAAGAAAAACTGGCCTAAGTCCACTAAGAGTTTTAACTCAACTCCCCAGCGGAGTCGCCAAGCTGTCGCGACCTAAAAATTCCTTCCTCTCAGGCTAATGGATTATTAGGACTAAACCTAACTCGGGCCCTCCCAAGCCCTACCAATTCGCAACTTAGGGTTTAAGTTCTTAACATACAAACGTTTTCATGCTCGGAGTCGCCACTAATCTATTTGTGGTAGGTCGATTAGAAACCTAAATAAAACATAGGGAGATATGTTTTATTTCTATGAACCAGAGATTCTAAGCCCGGGGACTTGATTACGCTAGATCTAGTCTAACGCCCTTTCGGTACCTTTTCTTTTCAAAAAAATGTTTTGGCAAGCAATTTGGATCCATTTTAACTTAGTCACTAACATGTGAGGTGTTCATGCGGGTGCGCAAACCACCAAAGTAACACCCAATAATCAAAACATTAAATAAATTGCAAGATTGGGAGAATTACTTACCTCGAGGCAACGTAAGCATCTGCATGGTTAGCTAGAAAATCACATCAACCATCCTAATATGATTTCTAATTAACAAGCAGTTCACCCAGTATTTTTGGATTTTCGCTTATTTAAATGAAAGCTAACCTATATGCAATGACGTGCAGAAATGACATGCGAATAATGCAACCTAACATGCAAACTATATGTCATGCGGCGACGTGACTTAATTCTGATGACGGGCAAACGATTTATTTTTGGTGTTTTCTAATGAAATTCGGAATAAAAATATGCCTAAATTAACATGCAACCTATGATGACTTAACATATCTTAACATGACTTATTTTTGGGATTTTTGTTAAAATTCGAAATAATAAATTAATTAAATTAAGAATGCAATCTATCCTAATCTACCATAAAACAATTCATTCTTTTTTGGGATTTTCATGAAAATTCGGAATAAAAATTAACCTAAATAATCTATTAAGATTAGAAAATTACTTAATTTAAACCAGGAAATAGATTATCTCAAATCCTAATTTAAATTAAATAATTACTCTATCGTCTAGATATATTTAGGATTCCTAAACATGCAAAGTTCAAATTCAAATCCTAACTGATATTTTTTGAATTTTCTTTTTTATTTGAAAAGGAAAGATAATTTAAACAGAGATAGCATCCACATTTAAAACAACCATGCAATCCACAAGATTCGTTTCAAATTCAGATTAGGCACAAAAATCGAGCTATCAGTCATATCTATAGGGTTATAAATATTGACGGAAAGTCGATCGTTCAAATTTGGAAAGCAGATAAAAATCATTATCGTATCCAAGGGATTATGGATAGGATAATGATTTTCCGTATCGTCGCGTATCGTACCTTAGGGATAAGGTAGGATAGTCGTCTAGATACGTTGCTAAATTAGGAAAGTTTCCTAATTTTGAATATTTTAAAAATATTGCAGATATCAGATAATTATCCCAACATATCTAATATTCTACACGATATTCACGCAATATTCAAAAGCACAAATTAGTAAATTAAATATTCTGAAAAATATCAGATAATATCTAATTACCTAATTTGCAGATAATTCCCAAATTCGAACTTGCGGATCGGGATGAACGGCGAGCGGTGGGCCGGCGGCGCGGTGTCGGGATGACGGCGGGGCAACGGTGACGGAACAGCAAGGCAGCGACGACGGGCGCGGGAGGCAGCGGCGCTCGGCAGCGGGCGCGGCGGCGGGCGCGGGAGCGGGCGCGGGCGCGGCAGCGGGCGCGGCAGCGGGCGCGGCAGCGGGCGCGGGCGCGGGCGCGGGCGCGGGCGCGGCAGCGGGCGCGGGAGCGGGCGCGGGCGCGGCAGCGGGCGCGGGAGCGGGCGCGGCAGCGGGCGCGGCAGCGGGCGCGTCGCGCGAGGTCTTCCTCCTCTCTCTCTCTTTCTCACTCTCACACTCTAAAAATTTTCTGATCTGAAAATTGTGTCTCCCCCTTCTAAAATTCTGACCTAATGAAGTATATATAGTATTAACCTAGGTCAATTAGATGGGCTTTCTAGTCTTAATGGGCTTAGGCTTGGGCTTTAATTTAAATGGGCTGAATTAATTAATGATAAATGGGCTGAATTAAGCTCAAATTAAAACAACCAAGCCCGTTTGACTTGTAATTCCCGGCTCGTGCATTTTAAGCGAGCCGAGTCCCGTTTGATGAAATTTAAGCTCGTTCGTCACCGCCGGTCCGATGCAAAATGCAATTAATCTAAAATGAGTTTAAACTATATGTTATGCAATTTAAACATTTTTTGTTTAGGGGTTAAAAATTTAATCCCTAATTTTCTATGCAAATTATACTAAATGTTCGCTAAAATTTAGGTGTCAACACATATCCTATACACAGTCCCGTGCACTGATCCCCAGTGAGTTGAGTGGAAAAATTTCATGTCTGCAAGGTAAAGGGTTATCTCGCAAAAGGTACGGCAACCGAAATGACGAGAGGCGGTTCATTTCTCTATCCCAAACACTACAGGTTATCCATTGTTTCGCCACTTTGAGCCTAAACACTTGGAGAAAGTCATTCAAATTACCCCTGTCAAGAACCACCCCACATCGGGGCAAACTGGAGGTAAATCAGCATCATAAGGTGAAAAATGAGTAGAAATTTTCATGCTCTCACTTGCATCAATCTTCGAGTGTTGCTTTTTCAGATGAATTCACGTAAAGTTCAAGTGCCTTAGGATGACGAAGAGCATTTCTTTCTCTATCCTATACACACTTTATCCTTTGCTAAGCCCAATTGAGCCTGTAAATTCGTTTCTTAAACCCAGTTGGTTGATCATCCCCCACACTGGGGCAAGGCAAAAATCATCATTGTTCAAGCAGCATATCCGGAGCACCGATAAAAGACGAAGACCCTGAGAGTCCAAATGTTAGTCATTCGGTCAAAACAAGCCAAAGTGTGGCTAGCCAATGTATGCATTGTAGACAGTGTGTCAAAAAAAAAAAAAAAAAAAAAAGGGGCAAGAAAAAGCAGTGTGCCTGGTAAAAGCAAGGCCGATGCCCGTAAAAAATGGAGAAAAAGTGACGACTTTGGATTAGAAAATGTTGAGATGTGTCAAAGTCACAAAAGTATCTAGAGTCTTGAAGAGTCAAGTGATGAATTCTCGAAGCCAATGGAATATTTACCGAGAAGACAATCCCTGGTGAAGAAGAAGACCGGTGACAATGCCGAGATGATCACCAACTCTCACCCTAATTATACACATTTTGAGCCTTATGATCCATTCATTTCTTAACCCATGAGCCTAGCCTGCGTTACATCCCTTGCAAAGTCTCTTCAGATTAGGGCACTTGAACTAACGTAGGATTCGGATGTTTATAAGCTTAGCTCGAAGAAGTGCGAGCAAGTCCATTTCTATCTCATTTTGCAGGGTTCTTGACTTGTAAACCCGGAGACGGTTGTAGAGTATTTTCTTTCAATAGCCTCGACTCGAAGAGTCTCTTTTGCTAAGACATTGACCAAGCCCATGTTATGGTCCTAACAAAGACCTCTCAGATTGGTAAAGTCGTACCGTTTGCGAGAATACTCGGACCCTTGTCGACATGATGATGGTGAGATAGAGTGATTTTTGTAAATTAGCCACTTCTCGACGAGAGTGAGCGAAAGCCCTTTCGGACCAAAAGTCCCTCATTCGACATTTTCAAGATATCTACTTGTGAATCTGGATTGTCTTGTCATGATTTTCCCCAGCGAAGTTTGTAATGCTGATTTGACAAAACCATCGTACATGAAAATCAGTTGAAATCATAGTGCATGTGTATATGTGTTCTTGACAGTGTGCGAATGCATATTACATGTTACTTAAAATCGTGTCTAACAGGAGACACACCTTCAGAGTTGGAGATATCACCAGGTAAGTATATCTCTATCCTTAGGATGTCTATGACTATCTAGGTATCCCTAACCTGTTCAAGCAATTGTCAGGTCCCACATTTGATCATTTTGGCGATCTCTAGATGCCTTTGATGATGTTCAGGTGTCTATTGATCAAACCTTTTCAGGTACTTCTGATGATATCCAGGTACTTTGTCAAGGAACTCTTGAACACTTGGGCTAGCCCCTTTGTTCATCAAATCACAGATTTTTATACAATCTCGAGAAGATTCCCCCGTTACATGACTATGAGCAGGTATAGCCATGGCGGCCAAATCTTTACATATGAGCAGGTATATGTAAAGGTCGGAATATTCTCCCCAAATTTCAGGTATTCCCCCGCTACTCACCTATGAGCAGGTATAGGTAAGGCGGCCAAATCTTTGCATATGAGCAGGTATATGTAAAGGTCGGAATATTCTTCCTAAATCTCAGGTATTCCCCCGCTACTCACCTATGAGCAGGTATAGGTGAAGCGGCTAAATCTTTGCATATGAGCAGGTATATGTAAAGGTCGGAATACTCTCATTATCTCAGATGTTCCCCCGTTACTCACTTATGAGCAGGTATAGGTGAAGCGGCCAAATCTTTGCATATGAGCAGGTATATGTAAAGGTCGGAATATTCTCTCAACCCCAGGTGTTCCCCCGCAGTTCACTTATGAGCAGGTATAAGTGAGGCGGCCAAATCTTTGCATATGAGCAGGTATATGCAAAGGTCGGAATATCCTCTTGATTTCAAAAGTTTCCCCCGCAATTCACTTATGAGCAGGTATAAGTGAAGCGGCCAAATCTTTGCAAACACCTAGAGAGATGTATAGGTAGTTCGTAAAGATCGGAACTATTCTCACGAATCCAGATGATGATTGGATACGTCGAGCTTTCTTCGTGTGTTTTGACTTAGCTGCAGATCACCGAAGTTCATCAACGTATATCAGGCAATATCTATGGGACTGAGCCCATACATTTGCCAAAACAACATACAAGTTAAGGTTGTGCCTCGAATCGCGCTATCGTCAGGTAAGTAATTCCAGGTACGTTTTCTACTCATGTCAGCATGCATCATTTCTTAATGCATTGTAAAATGGGACTCATAATCCCGACAAAAACAACATTCATTGCATTTGCATGTTTGAAATTTAGGTATCATTTAGTCTTTGAATGCAACCTCTACGAGCTCACTTTCAAAGAGGGGCAGCTGTTGACACCTAAATTTTAGCGACCATTTAGTATAATTTGCATAGAAAATTAGGGATTAAATTTTTAACCCCTAAACAAAAAATGTTTAAATTGCATAACATATAGTTTAAATTCATTGCATTTTTGCATCGGACCGGCGGTGACGAACGAGCTTAAATTTCATCAAACAGGACTCGGCTCGCTTAAAATGCACGAGCCGGGAATTACAAGTCAAACGGGCTTGGTTGTTTTAATTTGAGCTTAATTCAGCCCATTTATCATTAATTAATTCAGCCCATTTAAATTAAAGCCCAAGCCTAAGCCCATTAAGACTAGAAAGCCCATCTAATTGACCTAGGTTAATACTATATATACTTCATTAGGTCAGAATTTTAGGGGGGAGACACAATTTTCAGATCAGAAAATTTTTAGAGTGTGAGAGTGAGAAAGAGAGAGAGAGGAGGAAGACCTCGCGCGACGCGCCCGCTGCCGCGCCCGCTCCCGCGCCCGCGCCCGCTCCCGCGCCCGCTGCCGCGCCCGCGCCCGCTCCCGCGCCCGCGCCCGCGCCCGCGCCCGCGCCCGCGCCCGCTCCCGCGCCCGCTGCCGCGCCCGCGCCCGCTCCCGCGCCCGCGCCCGCGCCCGCCGCCGCGCCCGCCGCCGCGCCCGCTGCCGAGCGCCGCTGCCTCCCGCGCCCGTCGTCGCTGCCTTGCTGTTCCGTCGCCGTTGCCCCGCCGTCATCCCGACACCGCGCCGCCGGCCCACCGCTCGCCGTTCATCCCGATCCGCAAGTTCGAATTTGGGAATTATCTGCAAATTAGGTAATTAGATATTATCTGATATTTTTCAGAATATTTAATTTACTAATTTGTGCTTTTGAATATTGCGTGAATATCGTGTAGAATATTAGATATGTTGGGATAATTATCTGATATCTGCAATATTTTTAAAATATTCAAAATTAGGAAACTTTCCTAATTTAGCAACGTATCTAGACGACTATCCTACCTTATCCCTAAGGTACGATACGCGACGATACGGAAAATCATTATCCTATCCATAATCCCTTGGATACGATAATGATTTTTATCTGCTTTCCAAATTTGAACGATCGACTTTCCGTCAATATTTATAACCCTATAGATATGACTGATAGCTCGATTTTTGTGCCTAATCTGAATTTGAAACGAATCTTGTGGATTGCATGGTTGTTTTAAATGTGGATGCTATCTCTGTTTAAATTATCTTTCCTTTTCAAATAAAAAAGAAAATTCAAAAAATATCAATTAGGATTTGAATTTGAACTTTGCATGTTTAGGAATCCTAAATATATCTAGACGATAGAGTAATTATTTAATTTAAATTAGGATTTGAGATAATCTATTTCCTGGTTTAAATTAAGTAATTTTCTAATCTTAATAGATTATTTAGGTTAATTTTTATTCCGAATTTTCATGAAAATCCCAAAAAAGAATGAATTGTTTTATGGTAGATTAGGATAGATTGCATTCTTAATTTAATTAATTTATTATTTCGAATTTTAACAAAAATCCCAAAAATAAGTCATGTTAGGATATGTTAAGTCATCATAGGTTGCATGTTAATTTAGGCATATTTTTATTCCGAATTTCATTAGAAAACACCAAAAATAAATCGTTTGCCCGTCATCAGAATTAAGTCACGTCGTCGCATGACATATAGTTTGCATGTTAGGTTGCATTATTCGCATGTCATTTCTGCACGTCATTGCATATAGGTTAGCTTTCATTTAAATAAGCGAAAATCCAAAAATACTGGGTGAACTGCTTGTTAATTAGAAATCATATTAGGATGGTTGATGTGATTTTCTAGCTAACCATGCAGATGCTTACGTTGCCTCGAGGTAAGTAATTCTCCCAATCTTGCAATTTATTTAATGTTTTGATTATTGGGTGTTACTTTGGTGGTTTGCGCACCCGCATGAACACCTCACATGTTAGTGACTAAGTTAAAATGGATCCAAATTGCTTGCCAAAATATTTTTTTTAAAAGAAAAGGTACCGAAAGGGCGTTAGACTAGATCTAGCGTAATCAAGTCCCCGGGCTTAGAATCTCTGGTTCGTAGGAATAAAACATATCTCCCTATGTTTTATTTAGGTTTCTAATCGACCTACCACAAATTGATTAGTGGCGACTCCAAGCATGAAAACATTTGCATGTTAAAAACTTAAACCCAAAGTTGCGAATTGGTAGGGCTTGGGAGGGCTCGAGTTAGGTTTAGTCCTAATAATCCATTAGCCTGAGAGGAAGGAATTTTTAGGTCGCGACAATCACAAAAATCAGTGAAAGGTCGAGTGATCGCTAATATGCTAGCTGAATGCCCTGGGGAAACACATGAGGATGAACTCCCAGATGACCGCATTTTATCAACAGAGGAACACACATGGATCATGTTTTTCGATGGAGCAGTAAACCTGTCTGGCTCTGGCACTAAGGCAGTCTTGATATCCCTAGATGGGTAGTATTATCCTGTGGCTGCGAAATTGATGTTTCCTTGCACCAATAATATAACCAAGTATGAAATATGTATTCTCGATTTACAAGCAGCAATTGATATGAAAATAGCCAAACTAAAAGTGTTCAGCGAATCTGCCTTAATCATACTCCAGACTGTGGGTGAAAGGAAGACTAGGGATACTAAACTAGTACCCTATCATGACTATCTAGAAGAATTGATTTCAGAATTCGACGAGATCTCGTTTGACTACCTATCTAGATCTTATAACCAATTCGCCGATGCACTGGCTACACTATCATCCATGTTACAGGTTATCAATGGTTTGGAAATAGAACCTCTGAAGATTGAAGTCCTGAATAGATCGGCCCATTGCATGACTATGATCGAGGAACCCGATGGTAAATCATGGTATTACGATATCATGAACTACATCAAGGAACAGCAGTTCCCTGAAGGGATTAGCTCTGCAGATAGAAGGTACATAATGAAGATGGCAACGAAGTTCTTCGTCAATGGTAAGAACTTGTACAAAAGGTCCTTTGACTCTGTTTTGCTAAGATGCGTGGATGCGATAGAAGCAACGCGAATCATGTAGGAATTGTATGAAGGAGTATGTGGTCCACACATGAATGGACACATGTTGGCTAGGAAAATAACAAGATTAGGTTATTACTGGCTTTCCTTAGAAAGTGGTTGCATTCAACATGTTCGAAATTGTTATCGTTGTCAGATCCATGGAAACAAAATAAATGCCCCTATAACTGAATTACACCAGTTGTCTGAGTCATGGCTATTTTCAATGTGGGGCATCGATGTAATCGGCCCAATTAATCCGAAAGCATCAAATGGACATCGCTTTATCTTGGTTGCAATTGATTATTTTTTCAAGTGGATCGAGGCCACGTCATATACCAATGTCACTACTCGGAATGTGATGAAATTCATCAGGCGAGATATAATCGCCCGTTATGGCGTCCCTGAAGCCATCGTTACAGATAATGGGACAAATCCGAATAACAAGTTTGTTGATGATTTACTCAGTGAATTCAAAATCCGCCATCTAAATTCATCTCCTTACCATCCCCAAATGAACGGAGCTGTTGAGGCTACCAACAAAAACATCAAGAAGATATTAGCAAAAACTGCTGAGAACTATAAAATTGGCATGAAAGATTGCCTTTTGCATTAATGGCATACCGAACGTCAATTCGGACATCTACTGGGGTAACCCCTTTTTTCTTGGTGTATGGCATGGAAGTAGTCCTGCTTGTTGAGGTAGAAATCCCCTCACTACGGGTATTGTCCCAAGTGAAATTGTCTGATGTAGAGTGGAAGTAGCAAAGACTGGAGTAGCTGAATATGATTGATAAAAAGCGGCTGAAGGCTCTTTGTCATGGGCAATGCTATTAACAGAGGGTAGCCAGATCATTCAACCAAAAGGTGCGCCCAAGACACTTCAAAGCAGGCGATCTTGTTCTGAGAAAGGTGCTACCACTACCCCCTCAGCTTGAAGGTAAGTTCGCTCCAAACTACAAAGGTCCCTATGTCGTGAAAAAGACACTCCCTGGAGGAGCTCTGATTCTGACTGAGATAGATGGACATCAATTCTCCAACCCGGTCAACTCTGATGCTGTGAAGAAGTACTATCCTTGAAATAACTTCCATGTTCCTATTGATAACAAGGGAATTGGCAGAAAAGTTATTGATAAGGACACTCTTGGTGGCAAGTTTAACCGGAAAAGGTATCGCACATGACAAAATGGCGTCAAGGTCGATCCTGACAATCACAGAAGTATTGATGTCGGGAATCAGAGGATTTATGAGAAACACCTCAACATGCTGGGACCGCATTGACACAGCATGCGCTGATAATAGGACCGTCTAATTAGGAGCACCCTTAATTATAGAGGATTTTGTTCGAGCTTTGAGACCAAGCATGAGAGGAGAAAAGACTCTGCTAGTTTTGAAGGCAAAATAGAATAAAGGTAATTTGTATCGTTCTCAATTTACCCTCAATCATCTCATTTCTAACATAAGCTCATGTTATTGTTAGAAGGGAATTATCGACATCCGAGAAAACTAAAGGAGTTGTCAATTTAATTTCAAATGAAGAGAATCACGAAGGGTAATGTTGTATCGTTCCCAATTCCTGTCCCTCAAAGAGCCATTCATTAACACGGTCTTTCTTATTACCTTGCAAGTTTACCTTATTATTGTAGCATAGGTAAGTTTACCTTATTATTACCTCATTAACTCTTTTCATAATAGTACAAAGAAACAGAGAAAGAGGAAACATGTTAAAGTAAATGAATACTTAACCTTTCTCCAAGTGCATCGCACGTCTTTTGGGAAGGAATTTTGCATGATAATTTTACCTGTTTAATTTATTAATTCCCTGTGAAAATTTTGACAATTCTATGAATGGTGTCGAACTGCTCCGATGTATTGAACGAGGTGTGAAAGAATGATGAGAGGCAATTCTTAGTCTATACACATTTTCAAGTACCAAACTCTTGCAAGATGAGCAAAAAGGTTTCATTTCTACAAGGTAAAGGGATTTCTAACATAAAGTACGATAGTCAAAGTGACGAGTGGCAGTTCATTTCTCTGCCCCATACACAATCGTTTATCCTTTGCTTGACCATTTGAACCCATACACTTGGAGGTTCCTTTTAAATCACTCCTGTCAAGAACCACCCCACATAGGGGCGGCTTGAGGAAAATTGACATCACAGGGAGGATTCAAATTCAGAGGAAGCAAGAAGAGCGTTTCTCCATTTCGATCATCGCCCCCGTGGCTTCGGTTTCGTCGTCTTCACGGATCCGGCAGTCCTCGATAGGGTCCTCTAAGACAAGCACACCATCGACAATCGGACGGTCGAGATTAAAAGAGTTTTGTTAAGAGAGGAACAGTAAACTAAAGCCTGTCCAAAACGCCAACATATCATTGATAACAGTGATGTTCTCACCTAGGAACTGAACAAGATAAGAAGGAAGAGGAGTTTGTAATATCTAAAATTTTCTATGATCATCAGCTACAACAGCTCGCACAAGGTGAAAAAGATGAATAGAAATTTTCTTGCACTCACTTGCATTAATCTTTGAGTGTTATTACTGCAGATGAACTCTCACGATAATTTAAGTGCCCTAAGATGACGAAGAGCAATTCTTCTTCTATCTCATACACTTATATCTCTTGCTAGCCCAATTAAGCCGGCGATTTTATTTCGTACGAACCTAGTCGGTGATCATCCCCCACACCGGGGCAAGGCAAAAGTCACCACAGTTTGAGTATCATGGTCCAAAGTACCAAATGAAGATGAAGACTCCAAGAACCTAATAATTTTGTTATGTTCAAACTTATTTAGGCTAGTCCTAATAACACCAAAAGAACAGCAAAAAAAATGTTGAAAACTAGTTGCATAAAAAAGTAGTGTGCATGGTAAAAGTAAGGCAAATGCCCATGAATAAAAAAACAAAGAAAAAGAAAGGAGAAGAAGAAAAACGATGAAAAAGATGAAGAGAAAATAGTATCTAATTTCTGGGTAACTGCTATGAAAAACAATGAAGTTTTAGCTGAGGAGATCTCTGAGTGTGATGAAGACGCTCTCAAATATCTCAAAGATATTAAGTGGTGTAGAATAGACAACCCTAAAAGATTTAAACTTGAGTTCTTCTTCGATACAAATCCATACTTTAAGAACTCTGCCTTGACGAAGATCTATCACATGATAGATGAAGACGAACCTATTCTGGAGAAAGCAATTGGGATAGAGATCGAATGGTATACAGGAAGATGCTGGACGCAGAAACTCCTCAAGAAAAAGCTGTTCGAGAAGTCAAAACACGGGATTGCCCAGAAAGTTTTCCAAAAGGATCCTGATGGTGGAGAAGAAGACTGGTGACAATGCTAAGATGATCACCAATTCTCACCCTTACACATATTTTTTAGCCCAACGATCATTTCGTTCCTCAACCTGTGAACCAAGCCTATGTTACATTCCTCATGAAGTCTCTTCTGACTAGGGCACTTGAATTAACGTGAAATTTCAAATGTTTATAAACAACGCTCGAGGAAGTGTGAGCAAGACTATTTCTATCTCGTTTTGTAAGGTTCTTGACTTGTAAATCTAGAGATAATTGTAGAATATTTTCTTTCATGGCCTTGACTCAGACAGTCTCCTTTGTTAAGCCATTGACCAAGCCTACATTACGACCCTGAAGAAGACCTCTTAGATTAGTAGCATTGTACCACTTGCGAGAAAACTCAGACCCTTGTTGATATGATAACGGTCAGATTGAGTATTTTCGATATTCCCACCTTAATGGTCGGGACAAACAATCCTTTTTAAATGAGAGTGAGTGGAAAGTCCTTTCTGACTGAAGATCCCTCGTTCAGCATCTCGAGAAGTCCACCTTGCGAGCAAAAATTGTCTTGATTGATAATTACCCTCGGTGGATGTTTGGTGATGCAAACATGGCAAAATCATCATACATGAACTTTCAAATGCATATTCTGGAATAGCCTAACTTGTCTATCCTTGATGAATGCACGCATATTTGCGCTAATCGTCTTTGACAGCTCAAAGTTTTAATCCCCAGTGATAGGACACAAAAATTTGGGCGCTTGAGAAGCCCTCATTATCATCCCAAGAGAGATGTCTAGAAAAAGGTCGACTATTCAGCAGATGATACATCAAACCTCCGGGTAAGAAACCCTGAGTATTTCGTCAAAATTCTTTTCGAACTACCCAGAAGATAAACCAGGTGTTCCTTTGGAAAAAGAAAAGCATCTTGACTTGCGGTCAATATATTTCATATGATATTCTAAAATAGCCTCAGTTGTCTATTTCTCCGATGAATGCGTATGTATTTACAGGAACGTGCCTAGATAAGTACATTCTACCCTTGCGCAGTTCCAAAATAATGAATTCATTTCAAACTATCCAGAAGATAAATCAAGTGTTCCTTTGAAAAAGAAAAACATCTTGACTTGCGGTCAAGATATTTCATACGATATTCTAGAATAGTCTTAGTTATTTTATTTCTCCGATGAATACGTATGTCTTTGCGACAAAAAAAAACTTGTTTGACAGGAGACATGCCCTTAAGAGGTACGAACGTGCACAGGTAAGTGTATTCTACTCATGTTCGGTTCCAAAAATTCATGTACCTACGATTGTTATGGTACTCTTTGAACATTAGACTGACCCCTCTGTTCACCATGTACCTACGATTGTTATAGTACCCCTCATGAGCATAGGATTAACCCCCTCTGTTCACATTAAGTCTTTTCAGGTACCCCTTATAAGATGCAGGTACTTTGGCAAAGCGAAATCTAGTCAAGGCGATCGAAGATAAGTTCGGGTCCTGTGCAAACGATTTTCCCAGTCAAGGTGATCGAAGAAAGGTTCGGGCCCTAGATAAATGAAATCTAGTCAAGACGACCGAAGATAAGTTCGGGTCCTGTGCAAGCGATTTCTCCAGTCAAGGCGACCGAAGAAAGGTTCGGGCCCTAGATAAATAAAATACAGTCAAGGTGACCGAAGATAAGTTTGAGTCCTAGGCAAGCGATTTCCCCCAGTCAAGGTGATCAAAGAAAGGTTCGGGTCCTAGATAAACAATTTCTCTCGTCAAGGTGATCGAAAATAGGTTCGAGTCCTAGACGAATGAAATTCAGTCGAGGCGATCGAAGATAGGTTCGAGTCCTCAACATATGATACCAACTATCTGAAATTACTCTACCCTTCGGCAAGGTTAGTAGCCCCAAGTATATTTTATTTACTTTAGCACGCATCATCTTATCGCATCATAAAAATAGGACTCACGATCTCGTCAAAAATATCATTCATTGAGCATACATGGGCCAAATTTAGGTGTCATTTTATCTTTGAACATAATCTCTGCGAGCTCAAACTCTACGAGCTTACCTTTAAAGAGAGGTAACTGTTGACACCTATTTTAATTTGCCTAAAATTAATTGCATAAAATTTAGGAGTTAATTTTATTTAATTTCTAAAATAAAAAATATTTCTCTTTAAATGCATTGCATATAGAAATTAGGCACATTTGTATTGATAGGGTCAATTAGAGCATTTAAAAAAAATTTAAAAAAAATTTCAAAATTAAAAAAAAAAATCTGAGTTGGGCCGAGTCGACCCGGCCCTTTTCTTTTCTTCTCTTCTTTTCTTCCCCAGCGTAGACCCAGCCCGCTTTTCTTTTTTTCTTCCCCTGCACGGGCCTAGCCTGCCCTTTTTTTTTTTTCCTTTCTTTTCTCCCCGCGCAGGCTAGGCCTGGCTCGGCCCAGCCCCTTCCTTCCTTCTTCCTCCCCGCCGGCTGTCCCTTTCTCTCCCCTGTTCACCCCTGTTCCGGCTGCAGAGCGATGAGCAGCGGAGCAACCCCGTGCCGTTCCCATCAAGCCAGAGGATGGCCAGGGGAGTACGCCAACGGGACTGGCATTAATGGCCAGTCCCGTTGTCACGCCTCGAACCCCCATCGAGCTCGCGACATCCCCTGCTCCGGTCGAATAGTTGCAACGTCCCAGGAACGTCGCCGACCCAACCCAAATGTCAGAGCTACATGCGGAAGCGAAATATAAAAACCCCGGACAGAAAGATGACGATAACGGGGTAGAACACCAAGACAATCAAACACCAACTACAACATTTTATACAGCCACTACACCAAATATATACAAACATTGTATTACAGACATAAATACAGATGAACATCCTCCGCCATCGTTTTAACAAAGTTCAGGGGTTTGGTTATCTTAACTTCACTATCGGATAACCCAAGTTATATAACCCCTAAAATGCCCTAGGGAAAAAAAACTAAGGGTCGCCCTTCTCCAATCTGCTCCTGATTCTTCGGGCTTGAGCCTCCGGACACTCGCCTGCAATTCTACCGGGCACCAAAAGCGGTTCCTCGAACGTCCAAAAAGAAAAGGCGCACTTCCCGGGTTTATGGCTGGGGGTCTGAAAGTGGCGGTTATACAACCGTGAGACAAATCTCAATAAGTGTACAACCCCAAACCCCACGTAGGCACTCACGTACCGCCAGACGAAAACACGCATAACACACGACCATCAATCAAACTAACAACCACACACGACCCTACCTGGAATCCATCATACACGTTCCTGCACGTTAGACAATCACACAGCCAATATGCCACAGAAACACATCACAGCCGCGCGCGTGCCTCGATTATAGAGCAAAACCCACTTGGGCACGTCCCATACCATGCTTAGCAATTTTTACCCCATAATCAAGCATCACACCACGCGATACAAACACACTCGCACACCAACTCACACCATGCGTCATTTTTCACAGTCCTCTCACATCTAGCCAAATCCAGCTCATTCTCAACAATTCCACCACTACCGCGCCCGCGTAAAACGCATCAGGCCAACGGTCTTCTGACCTCGTCAGGCATCGTCACCCCGTCGGGCCGAGCATCGTCACCTCGTCAGGGACGGCATCGTCCCGCGTAAACGTACACGCCTCAGGACGGAATCCTACACACACTTTCCTTCTACCGCGCCCGCATAAAACGCATTAGGCCAACGGTCTTCTGACCACGTCAGGCATCGTCACCCCGTCGGGCCGGGCATCGTCACCTCGTCAGGGACAGCATCGTCCCGCGTAAACGAACACGCCTCAAGACGGACCTTACCCCGCGTAAACGAACACGCCTCAGGGTATCACTTTTCCACTCAATCCTACATTTCCGTACCTTAATTCCATACTCTCACACGTTCCACGCTACCACACAAACACACTACCAAACATACACACTTCACACCTATTTCACATTTACACAACCTCGTTACGCAAACACCACACAAACACCCATGCTTGGCACGCGAACTCAATGCACAATCACACTACCACACCACCACACTACACGGCCACATACACGCGGCACACCACCACAATTCACGGCCACTCACATAGCACACACGGTCACGCATAATCAACCCACAGCAATTTCCAGCACACGCGCTCATTACAAATTCGCACTACCACACTACCACACTACACGGCCACATACACACGGTACACAGTCACGCCACATTCAGCTCAAGTACAATCCAGAACACCATTCAATCGGCCCACAAACACAACCTAAACAAACCTTCCAATAAACCCATTCAAGCCACAATAATTGCAATCAATCACACAATTAATCCTCGATCGATCCACAATATCTCAGCCCTAACCAAGCTTCCTAAATCTCGAAAATTCATTGCCAAATCAGTCCACAACCTCCGAACAACCAGCCATTCAATCAGTCCCAAATCAGCCACAAAATTCCCTAAACCGAACCCTAAACAGTGACCGAAATCCCATCAAAATAAATAGTAAACGAACTCCAAAAATTCTGAAATTTGGACACGTTGCGTAAAACATCTTGCTGAACATTTTTTGTGCAGAACTTGAAACTCAGTTCCAACTAGAAATACCTCTTTTGGTCACTTGAAGTCAGACGAAAATCAACTCACTCCAACACACCATTTTGTCCTCAAAATATATTTCTTTCAATACCCAAATCACCTTGAAAAACCTTGAAATTTTTATATGTTATAACCAAGAATGTCCCCAACAACGTTTGTGAAGGAAGTATTTTGAAAATAGGTCTGGAAAAATTTATAAAAATTCGAACAGACCGGAAGGTCGGGTGAACAGTAAATCCGGCAGTTTTATTTCGGTCCGAAGATGGACTTACGAATGGCATCAAATGATTTCCACAAATTCCCAAATTAAAATATGTTATACTTAAAGATGTTGGGAACAACTTTCATGAAGAACATTTTCTCAAATTCGGGCCACATAAGTCACAGTAAAAATAACAAAAACTAGCGACGCAGCAGCAACCTAACTGGAAATCAGCCAACACACACCACCGAGCAAACCAGCCACTAAATTCACCCTAAACCGAGCCCTAAACAAGCCTAACAATACCCGAGGTCCTAGGCAATATTTGGGGAGGTCACTTACCTAAGAAAGGCGAGACGAATGGGCTGGATGGGTGGCTGAAACAGGTGGAACAGCAGCAGCAGCAGCAGCAATGGTGATGAGAGGAAACAAAAATGAAGAGAATGAGAGAGAGAGAGAGAGAGAGAGAGAGAGAGAGAGAGAGAGAGTGATCGTGGAAGGGGGGTTCTGGCCAGAAGAGGGAGGAGAGAGAGAGAGGTCAGAAATAGTGGGCTGGTGGGGACACATGTCGGCGATCCGTAATTTTTCCCAAAATACCCTTGATCCAACGGTCCTCGTTTGTTTTTATCCAATAATTCAAGGGCAATGTGGTAATTCAATAATTTCAATTTCTTTTTCACTTATTTTAGTCCTCAATTATTGCCCAAAATTGTCCAAAATTCGAAATTCCCAATACAGGGTCCAGGGGCAAAATGGTAATTTTCCGGTCCCGGGGCGAAATTCCAATTTTCGCACATACGGGTTCCATATGGGTGTGGCCAACATCATCTGGTGTCGGAATCATGAAAATAGCTTCTTAAGCCCTCGAAAATCGACTGCAAAGTCCTGAGAATAAAATAATATTATTTTTCACTTCCGAGTCAAAATTCCAATTTTTGACCGTAAAGACTCTAAATGTCCGTGGCCACCCCAAAATGGCATCGGCCTTGAAAAATAACCTCAAACGGCCTTAGAATGGACATCGGTGACCAGAGGGGCAAAATCGTAATTTTTCCGGCCCCGAACCGAAATCTAATTTTTTGCATAAATGGGTGGCCCCAAGGTTGGCCAAACCGAAAACGTCATCGGCCGTCCAAAATTGTCACTTTCAAAATTCTCGATTCCCGGGCCCGAATTCCAAGAAATGACTAAAATCGAACAATCGCGACTTTAGCTTATCTCTTGCTAACGGGTGGCTCATTGGGATTACACGCTCTCGACCCGTGACCGACACTAAGTCAAATCACGTTTAAGTTTGCTCGAACCAAGGCGACCTCGATTGTCATATAATTGCGAGGGTCTGTCACTAGTGCCCTTTGGACGCGATCAATCAAATAGATCGGTCTCGGTTGGCTCAAAACATTCTCTCGTCAATCCATATGGTCGAAGATCGAACCAAGGTCAAGTTCTTTGGTCGTGCGAACTCAATCCCGTACTGGCCTTACCCCTAAGGTTAACATCCCGTGAATGCGTATTTCCAGGTGAGATCTCACTATAAGTGCGTTGGCCAAAATATTCATTTCATGAATCCCGAGAAAATGATCGAAAATTCAGACTGTTACACCCGTCCTCCCCGAAAACCCGGCCCTTCCTCCTTCCTTCTTCCTCTGCTCTCCCTCACTGAATTGGCCCCCCTCTGCATCGGCCTAAATGACCACGAAAGTCACGGGCCAGAGTACGCCGGTGCAGGCTGTTGTCAACGTACGTATGGAGCAGGTGAGATGCGTCGTTGCTGGCTATAAAAACTAGAGAGAGACACAGAGAGGGGGTCGGCCATTAGAGAGAAAAACAGAACGAGAGAGAGAAAACAGAGGAACAGAGAGAGAAAACAGAGAAAAAGAGAGAAAAAGTGAGCTCATAGTGTTTACAAGACCGCCTGAAGCTTCGTCGCCGCCGGAGGAGCAGTCGGAAAGCCACCTAGACGTGCCGTCGACCAGTGAACCGCCCTGGGTCCCGACCGCCTCTGTTTTGCCCTGTTTTTGGTATATGGTTTGGCCGGGACTCGTTCCAGCCATTTGGCGTGAATCCCGGCCTATACCGTAGTCCCCCACCGTTCACACTTTGTCGCCGTAGGTAAGGATTGGTCGTCGGAGGGCGGCGGGGTCTCAGAATAGATCAAAACACCTCTGTTTTGGTCGTGCATTCCAGGTGTTCGATGGAATGCCTCAATGAGGCCGAGTTTATTTAGGTCGCTGGCGGGCAAATGAGTGGCCGGACGACGGGCTAGGTGGGTGAAGAAGCTCGGTTATGGTCCTCGAAGGAAAAATTTTGGTCGACGCCGTTTTGGGTCAGCCGGCGGAAGGCCAATTTTGGCTCCGTCGGCGTCCCCGCGTGTTTGTACACGTGGGGTTGACCCGACTCGGATCAACCGACCCGACCTGGGTCAACGCTCTGGGTCGGATCCGTTGACCCAGGTCAGTTCTGACCCGAATCAATTGACTTGACCCAGGTTAATGCCTTGGGTTGGATCCGTTGACTTGGGTCAATGCTTTGGGTTGGATCCGTTGACCCGGGTCGGATCCAATTGACTCGGATCCGCGACCCAACCCGGTTTTATTTTTATTTTTATTTTTAAAAAATTATTTAATTTTAAAAATTTTAAAAAAATTAAAATTTTTTTCTTCTTACGTATTTTTTTAAAAAAATTTCAAAAAAAAAATTTCTTTTTAAAAAAATTTCTTTTTTTTCTTTTTTTAAATTATGTGGTATATCTGAATGTTTTAATTTATTGTTGTATTATTATGCATGTTGTTATAATTGCATAAATTGCCATGTTTAAATTAGATAAGCTTATAGGGTTATGTAGTAGTATTTTGCATGTTATTTTTATTATCGTTGTGTTATTATTATGCATGTTTTAAATTAGAATTTAATTACATGAATTGTTGTGTTTTAATTGTTGTTCGCCTTAGTTAGGGCTAGAACCTTAGGCTGCATATTTAGTTTGATTGCTAATCGTTTATGATTATGCACTCGTTTGATCACCTTACATGTTAGGAGAAAGGTCCTATAATTAATCCAAATTGCTTGATAAATATTTTAAAAAAAAAATGAACAGGATAAAAAAGTACCGAAAGGGCATTAGTTATCCAACTAGTGTAACCAAGTCCTCGAACTCATTTAATCTCTGGTTTGTACGAATAGGGTGATCCTCCCATCATTCTATTTGGGTTTCTAATCGACCCACCCCAAATCGATTAGTGACGACTCCTTGATATAAACAACTTGCATGTTAAAAAACTTAAATCCTAAGTCGCGATATGGTATGGGTTTGGGAGAGCCCGAGTTAAGTCCCGAACCTAGACTTAGCACGTACCAGGCGAGCTCCCCTTTTTTACATGTCGATAAAAGGCGGGAGGTCTGTCGTGACAATATTCAACTTTAGCATAGAATTTGAACCAAATGATTTAATAAGATCCATGTATAAGCTTTGCTAATATTAACACTGTTGCTTTGATGATTTCCATACAACAATATTGACGATATCCACGAAGTAACTGTCTTAAGTTTTAGCCGCAATATTTAAACAAAAGTAGATAAAGTCTAAACGTAATCAAGATTGATATGAACTTCTCTCCATGAGTATTTATGAAAGAAAACACTTCTGTGCATTTATCATATTCAAGATAAATCATTGATTGTTTTGTCAACTTCAAAATATATTATGAGATTTTCTCGACAACAAAAAGGTGAGAAGGCTCGTAGCTTCGGGATTAAATAAATTCTACTTTCTTATCACAAAAATTTACAATTGGAGATATTTAAATAATAATGGATAATGATAACCCATATCTACACAGGGATATTTATATCATAAATAGTACGGATAAATGCAGTTGGGTCATATTTTTTTAAAAAGTGCAATTAAGTACTAAAATTTATCAAATTAGTACGATCAAGTAATTCTATTAACTCTGTCTAATTTGGGTAGCGAAAAATGCCGGTGTGATTTTTTTTTATTACTTTCTTAAGACAAGTGGCGCCAACCAAGCGCCACATTAGAATAAATTAAAATTTTAAAATAAAAGTTTCAAAAAGCTTTAAAAAAAAGAAGAAAAACAATTAGTGATCATTTTCCGTTTAACTGTTCATCTTCTTCTTTATTTCCACGGTTCATTTTCTTCTTTTAGCCATGGCTGAAAGGAGGTGCAAGTCAAATCGTTCATCCTTTGTCATGGAACTGATCATCTTCTTCTTTCAATCAAATTGGTGCAATCAAGGAAAATTGAAAGAAGGTGTGCCCTGCCATGGCTGAAACGAGGTGCTCACAGCCATGGCTGCTTGAGCTTGGCCATGGCCTCTCGAGTTTCATCAAGCTCTCGGCCATGGCCGCTCGAGCTTCTTTGAGTTCCCAGAGCTTGACGAAACTCGAGTGGTCATGGCCGGGAAATCAAAGAAGCTCGAGCGGCCATAGCCGAGCTCAATGAAACTCAAGCAACTCGAAGAAGCTCAAGCGGGGAACTCTAAAAAGCTCGAGCGGCCATGGTCACGCCTGCTTTCAGGCTTCAGGCTTCGTCAAGCTTGCGGCCATGGCCTCTTGAGCTTCGTCTAGCTCCCGGCCCTGGTAATGCTCGCTTGAGCTTTCATTTTATGTTCAGATTGTTGAAAATTGGAAGTTGAGAGAAAGGAACACAAGAGAATATTTAGAATGCTCTTTGATATTTTTGTGGCTTGGCTATGTTTCAAATGATTCAATCGCAAACCCTTTTATAGGTACATAAAGACTCTTAGTACATTGTATGCATTTATTAAGACCTCATAAAACTCCTAGAACTTTGTAGTACATGAATCTTGAAAATCTAATGGACTAATTAAATGCATGACACATACATTAACTACGCTGATGCACCTAGATTCATGAATCAAGTTTAATTTTCAACACTTCCCCTTAAACTTGATTATATCTAGTGACTCCAATCGAAGCACGCAATCTTGCAAAATCTTCAAACTTCAATGCCTTAGTGAAGATGTCGGCAATTTGATCATTGGTCTTCACATATGCTAGCTTCACTTCTTTCTTCTCAATGCACTCTCTTATGAAGTGAAATTTTGTGTCTATGTGCTTGGTTCAATCATGAAAAATGGGATTCTTTCCCAAAGCAATAGCAAACTTGTTATCAACATAAATTGTGGTAGCAACCTCTTCTGGCATGTGAAGCATCTTCAACCACTTTCTTAGCCATATTGCATGACATACACATGATGCAGCAGATACATACTCGGCTTCACAAGTTGAAAGAGTCACAATTGGTTGCTTTTTTTAACTCCAAGTAAATGCAGTATCACCTAAGAAAAATAAGAAACTGGTGGTGCTTTTTCAATCATCAACATCACCACCCCAATCACTATCACAATATCCATGAAGCTTGAAGTTTCTAGCGGAACAATAAATTAAACCATAATCAAGAGTACCTTTTATGTATCGAAGTACCCTCTTGGCCATCCTCATGTGATTCTCGGTAGTTGCTTCCATGTATTGACTAACAAGACCAACACTATAGAGGATTTCGGGTCTTGTGCAAGTTAAATACCTCAAACTTCCAATAAGACTTCTATAAAGAGACGCATCCACATTCTTACTTTCATCAAACCTTGACATCTTTGCTCCACATTCGATGGGAGTGCTCACCGGCTTACATTTCTCCATTTTGAATTTCTCAAGAAATTTCTTTGCATAAGCTTCTTGAGAAATGTAGATACCACCATCAACGTGTTTCACCTCAATTCCAAGATAGTACGACATAAGTCCAATATTGATCATCTCGAACTCTTGAGCCATCACCTTCTTAAATTCTTCAAACATTTTTACATTGTTGCCGATGAAGATCAAATCGTCGACATACAAACATACCAGCATAAAACCTCCAGCTTGATCTTCTTTGACATATAGAGCATACTCATGTGGACACTTGATGAATCCATGATCTTGAAAATATTTGTCAATGCGACTATACCAAGCCGTTGGTGCTTGCTTTAATCCATACAAAGCCTTCTTCAACTTCAAGACCTTATCTTCATGTCCTTTGACAACATAGCCCAAAGGTTGCTGAACATACACTTCTTCCTCAAGATAGCCATTCTAGAAAGCAGACTTAACATCCATTTGATAAATTTTCCGTTTATTTTGAGCTGCCAAGGAAATAATCAAACAAATAGTTTCCAAACGAGCTACAGGAGCAAATACCTCATCATAGTCAATGCCATGCTTCTGACTGTAGCCTTTCGCAACGAGTCTTGTTTTGTTTCTTTCCACTTTTCCATCAGCATTTTTCTTCACTTTATGCACCCATTTTACGCCAATTGCCTTTTGTCCTTTAGGAAGGGTTGCTACTTCCCATGTGCCATTCTTCTGAATTGCTTGAATCTCTTGCTCCATTGCATCTCTCCATTTTGCATCCTGCACCGCTTCTTCAAAGTTTAATAGTTCAATGTCAGCAAAGAAACAAAATAAACTTGGAGTATCAATAACTTCCGTTTCTTCATATATGTTGATAAGATTCCTTTTGCGCACCGGCTCTTCAGAGGAGCTATCATGGGAACCTTGAGAAGTAGGAGATAGAGGTAGAGTAATAACATCTTGATGTATACTTTGGCTTGGTTCTCCCTCTTGTAAAGGACAAATGATATATTCATCATTTTCAGCAACATTCCAAACCCATGAGGCATTTTCATCAAACTCTGCATCTCTACTAATCACGATCTTCCCATTGGAAGGATTGTAGAACTTGTAGCCTTTCGATTTAGGATCATAGCTGATGAAGACAAACTTCTCACTTTTTTCATCAAGTTTAGATCTCTTCTCACCTGAAATATGAATATAAGCAATACTTCCAAAAACATGTAAGTGAGAAACACTAGGTTTCTTACCACTCCATGTTTCTTGAGGTATCGTGCAACGAACACTTCTAGACGAAGATAGGTTGGACAAATATACCGCACATGCAATGGCCTCGGCCCAAAATTCCTTTGGCATCTTTTTGCTTCTAAGCATGCTTCGGACCATGTTAAGAATGGTTCTGTTCTTCCGCTCTACGACACCATTTTGCTGTGGAGACCTTGGAACAGTCAAGAAATGACGAATCCCATTGGTGTCACAAAAAGTTTCAAATTCCCCGGAAGTGAATTCTCCACCTCGATCGGTCCTTAATGCTTTAATATAATAGCCACTTTCTTTCTCAACAAGGGTATTGAATTTTTGCAATGCTCCAAAAACTTCATTTTTAGGTTTCAAAAAATAGACCCATGTTTTGCAAGAATAATCATCAATAAAGAGTAGGAAATAATTGGCTTTACCATGTGAGGATGGTTTGATGGGTCCGCACACATCAGCGTGAACAAGTTGGAGTGGCTTCGATGCTCTTGAAGTGGCCTCCCTAGGAAAACTTTTTCTAGCTTGTTTGCCAAAAAGACATCCTTCACACAGTTGGTTGGGATGATTGATTTTGGGCAACCCATGCACCATATCTTCATTCGCCAAAGTCTTCAAGCTACCAAAATTCAAATGGCCAAATCTCAAGTGCCAAAGCCAAGAAGTATCTTCAACACAACTCTTCAAGCACCTTGGATGATCAACTTGAACATTGAGCAAGAACATTCTATTTTTCTCCATAGGCACCTTTGCTATCAACTTATGAGAATCATCTCTCAAAAGAAGGTAACGATCTTTCAAGTGAATATCATATCCCATCTCAAGTAATTGTCCCAAACTTAGAATATTAGACTTCAAAGTAGGAACATAATAAACTTGAGATATCAAAAGATGACTTCCATTTTTAGCACGGATTAAGACATTACCTTTTCCTTTGATTGGAGCTTTAATATATATCCAAAGATGATGATGCCATTCACTGCCTCATTAAGAGTTGAGAATGACTCTATGTTACCACTCATGTGATTTGCGGCATCGGTGTCAAAATACCATGCTCCTTTCTCTCTTTCTTCATTCGTTGCCAATAACAACAATGTCTCGTCTTCTTCTTCTTTAAGTTCAATATAATGGACCTTCACTTCATTTTTTGTAGTGGCACTCCTACATTCATTAGCATAGTGCCCAAATTTGTGACAGGAATAACATTGAATATTAGCTTTATCATACCTTCTTCTTTCACCTCTATTGTAGCCATAATTTCCATGTCCTCTTGTTTGAAAGCTTGACCTTTCATTGATGGAATGTTGGTCTCTGCTCCTTCCACGACCACGACCACGACCAAAGTTTCCTCCACGGCCATGACCATGACCACAATCACGGCCACGATTTTGACCTCTCCCATGAGACCATTCTTGCTTTTTCATTTGATCTCCCAAAGAGACCTTAGTTTGGAGTACTTGGGTCACCGTCTCTCCCTTCTTCTTTAATCTTTCTTCATATGCTTGCAATGACCCCATGAGCTGATCAAGGGTCATAGTCTCCAAGTCATTGGATTCCTCAATGGCAACACCAACAAGATCAAGCTTTAAGTCAAGCGATCTAAGAATCTTTTCAATAACACGAACATCGTCAATATTTTTGCCATATTGCCTCATTTGATTGGTTACGGAGGATACTCTAGTGAAGAAATCAGAAACGGATTCGGACCCCGTCATATGTAGAGATTCGAATTCACCATGTAGAGATTGAAGACGTACCCTCTTCACCTTTTCAATTCCTTTGAAATTATTTTCTAAAATATCCTCGACTTCTTTGGCCTTTGATGCGGAAGCAACTTTCTCGAACATGGCTTCATCCAAGCCCATGTGAATAATAGAGAGGGCATGTTGATCACCTTTACGAAGCTTGTTCAATGCGTTCTTTTGATTTTGATTCAAAGCCGCTTCATCCTCCGGTTCATCATAGCCTTTTTGAACAACTTCCCACACGTCTTGTGAGCCAAGCAACGCCTTCATGCGAATGCACCATTGCCCATAATTTTGTTTTGAAAGCTTGGGAACGGCATAAGGAAAAGAGTTATTCATCTTCAACCGTAGCTCTGATACCATTTTGTTGAAAATGGGAAGTTGAGAGAAAGGAACACAAGAGAATATTTAGAATACTCTCTGATATTTTTGTGGCTTGGCTATGTTTCAAATGATTCAATCGCAAGCCCTTTTATAGGTACATAAAGACCCTTAGTACATTGTATGCATTTATTAAGACCTCATAAAACTCCTAAAACTTTGTAGTACATGAATCTTGAAAATCTAATGGACTAATTAAATGCATGATACATACATGAACTACACCGATGCACCTAGATTCATGAATCAAGTTTAATTTTCAACACAGATAAGCAATCATCAAAGAAGTCCAGGAAACGAAATTCCGTTTAAGGCATATCATCAAAGAACTTTCTGGCCTCGCAAACAAACCCATATGTTCCATAAAAAATGCAAAAGTCAAACACATTAGGGCAAGAGACCTTCACCCCAACTCCACAAGAAGAATTCAAGTGCCTCTGGATAAGATCCCGCGCGATCTCGTGGTAGACTTCCCTGCACTTGTCTACTGTCTACTGCCATCCTTGGAGGGGAAGGTTCTATTCCATGAGTCTATTAGTCAAGTGCGCGTGTCTGGATGCATGTGGGACACAGAGCGTAGTTGGATTGTTTTTTCTTGCTTAATGCAGAAGCATCATATCGTGGAAATAGAGCTCTCTCACTCCCTCCCTCCCTCCTCGAAGCTTGGTTTGATTGAAGAGCGAAGCTTGAAGCCTAAGCTTGAAGTATCTATCTTGACTTACGAGGACGAGACTGTGAAGTCTAATGTTTCTTTTGCCCGGAAAAAGAGAAGGGGAAAGCTAGGAAGCCGTCCATTGAATTCATGCCGAATTTCCTCTTAGCAATGACTTATATGCACGACGAATTCACGTCATTCAAAGTGTTCCATCGTTTGTTAATTTAACTTATATTAAATTCATTTTGTCCTAGCGGAAGGACAACAATGGTCGTCCAAGAACACTCCTTGCCCCACACGGAAAGGAAAATGCGAATCTCAGCCGTCCTTGGCCTTCTCCGCCTCCGTCGTCTGTCCTGTCACCGCAGCTGTCCATGAAGTGGGCCCATGTTGCTGTTACGGGTCCCACCATGACCAAGATTAACAAGATTAGCGGTCTTGGTCGCTCCGTACGGACACAAAGAGTCGTGTGGCCCACGAGGGAATATTCCAACAACGTTGGAATGCATTGAAAGATCCGACCCGTTTCTAGATGGCTTGTTGCTAGATGGCTGTTCATATGTTTTTTTATCGTCCTATAGTTTTTCGTGACAAGTGTTTAACCGCGTATAGTTATAGTCTTATTGCTAGTTGTGCTTTCGAGCCGATTAAGTTCTGTTGATTATAGAATAAGGCCGTCGATCAGATTAAGAATATTAAATAGAGGATGGTTTGTTTGCTGAAATATGGATAACGAGGCTACATTGATAATGGACAAATGTAAAAACATGCAAGATGCCTCTTTTATGGTTGCGCTATTTAATCGGACCGAAAATGAAAGCCGGTAGATCGATATGGAAACAATCGTTTGAAATTTATGGCAAGGCATAATGAGGACATGAACCTAGTAAATATCACAAACACGAACTTACTACCTATCATGTAGAAATTAACTTTGTCCGTTGTTTCATTGGCAACTAACCCTGGCAGAGGCAACTAACTCTTTATATGTTGCAATTAATGTAATTCTGAATTTGAGAGACTTAATTTTATACTCCATGGCGTGGTACATATGACTAGTAACTTCGTCAAACCCCCCATTTACCGCTAAGAAATACGACGGATTTCATCCTAGAGTTTTCTAGTCGATAAAAGATAATCGGATTTTCTTCTCTCGTTTTTTTGGTTGGTTTTGTCCTAGAAAAAGATGGACCGTATTAAATGCTAAGACAACTTTTGTACTCGAAGATGGAGCCCCTAATCTCTTTGGATTCCAATCACTCTGGCTTCACTTGTCATTTGTTTTTGGCTAAAAGCTTCACTTGTCATTTAGCAATGTGTCGGCAGATGATCCAGCTTAAGTAGAAACCAGTTCTGGGAACCTTTCCTTAGTGATGGGGTCGCACTTCTATTACATGAAAGGGACCTTGTCCGCAGCTCTTCAAAGATATTTTCTATAGGGAACCGCCATTCTCGGGCCACCAAATTAGCTCGAAAAATTAATTCCCGGAATTTTATTCTCACCTATATCGATCATTGGTAGATGAAATTAAGACAGTTCCAAATATATCTTCATCTCATTTTTTGGTTATTTAGGTTGAAAGAAACGCTAAGAGTTCAGAGAGCGATTCCGTCATCGTGGTGCCACCATGCTATAGGGCCACCAAATGAATTTTACAATTAATTCGTGGGATTTATTTTTCACCAAGCATCGATTGTTGGTAGATGGAATTAGGAAAGCTCCAATTAAATCTTCATCTCAATGTAGGCTAACAGAGACGACAAGAGTTCAGCGAGCGATCCCCTTAAATTGATTCTTGGCCCACCGAATGAATTTAACATTGATTCCTAGAATGTTATTTTCGCCAAAATTGATTGTTGGTGGATGGAATTAGGAAAGCTCCAAATAAATCTCCATCTCATTTTTTTTATTTGTTCAAGCTAAACGAAACAATGAGAGTTTTCTTACCTTACCAAAAAAAAAACAATGAGAGTTCAGAGAACAATACCCTAACCATGGCTCCACCATTCCGAGTCTTTTTTATATTTCAGCCGAACATCGGAAAATCGTCTCATTTTCCTGGAAAATTGCTTCTTGGGAAACATTTTCTAGAAATATTATATTTTTCGCAAAATGAACGGAGCTAAAGAGTTTATTCCACGTCAAATATAGGGTTGCTAGATCCTTTCATCATAGTTTAACAATTCCATGAGCTCTTCTACCTTCACTCCTGATTTAATTAGTGAAGCAATGAGCAACAGATGACATCTTCATCAGGTTGCCCGAATATAATTTTACCTTTTAATATTGGTGTTTCTGAGAGGAAATTGAATAATTGTTTGCATGTATGTGAGAAAAAACCTTTTCGGCTGCATTGATACTTGAACTTTATCATGACCTATCTTGGGTATTGACTGCCCATGGGTATTAAGTAATATAAGATTGGAGCATGTAATTATCTTTTCGTTTTTATAATAAGATTAGGTGATATTCACATTAAGTAATTTTTCTGTCCAAGACCTAATCTCCTGCCTGCTCCAATCAAACATGTATCTATTGACATCACTCCGAGGGTTAAATATGGAGGAGATGGAAGAGGGTGAAGAATATAAGCTGTAATATTCCCTAAAGTCAAGAACATAGAGATAGAATTTCAAGTGGAAATAAGAGAGAGGAAGTCTAGCACGCAAAGAACACGAAAGATTCGGATTTTATATAACGAAATGCTTGGGTACGCATTCTCCGATGAATACTATTATTATAAGATAATAAATTAAAGATATTTAAGGAAGATTTTCCCATGATGTTAGTCGCTGTCCCGTCTTAATATTAAGGTACGCAAGAGAGAAAGACAGGAAATGGTCCAAAGAAGGAGGGGCACGGCATGTTGCCATCTCTAACAAGGACAGCTACCGGAATTGACTATTCTTCACTCAAATCGTTTTGAAGCTAAGTTCATGGGCAGAAAAAAGATGCCCTGAAGATTAATAATCATATTATATTTCTCACCTTTTCCAATGTTAAAACTTGAATTTCTATCCTATAACAATATTCCTAAAAAGAATTCAAATCTTGAAGTATGTTCATCTTTCCATACATAGCTATACAATTCCTTTGTATTGTATATTTTTTATTGAGAATATATTTTGAAGTTGACAAAACTATTCATAATTTATATCGATCTTGATAAATGCAAGAAGTGTTTATGTTACAAGTAATATTCAAACTAGAAGGATTCCTTATGACTAAAAAACCTACATGAACAAGTTTAGAAGAATGAACTGTTCATATTAATGTAGAAGTGTCAAGGTTTTATGTTTACAATATCTACATAACTATTGTTGTCAAAATATATTGGTTAAAACAGTTGATCATATTCAAGAAGCCAGAAACAACGAATTGCGTGGATATCAACAAGGTAACTGCGTGAATATCAGCAAGGCGAGTGTTGAATATCAGCAAGGCAAATGCCAGATAACACTAGGGAAAATGCTGGATATTAGCAAGGCGCTGAATACGTACTATGATAGCTGAATATTCGTAGAATACCTATACTACCTACGATAAAGTTCTCATCCCAATTTACAAGATTAATAATTTGAGATATTTTATCACATTCTTAATAGCTTGAGATATGATATCGATGCCTTCTTTCAAAGATCTTGATTAATCAACAATCTTAAAGATTGTCCTCACATAACGTTGAATTGTGCGAGATATCTTAGTTGATTGACAATCATCTCAAAGGAAAAATTCTTTCCTTTGCTGAAGCACTCCATTTTTGGAAACCAAAGTTTGATTGTATGGGTGACCAAATATACGGGAATTCTGATTGATGGCTACCTAATCTTCTCAACAATTGTCCAATGGGTAGATTGGAGATTGATCCTCTTAAAGATTGTCCAATGGGAAGCTTGGAAGATAAGAAGTATTAAAGAAGACCAAGGCACCAAAGAGGATATAAGATCAAGAGTTCACAATTTCAAATTTTGAGAGAGCTTCACATATTTTCATTTGTCTTCCGTGAGCGTACTTGTAATCTTTTGAGACGTGTCGGCAATATTTTAAGTGTGTGCTTAGGTTGAGATAGCTTGATTATATGTAGCACCTGCTTTTTTACGACTATATCTTCTCAACGATTGACTAGTGGAATCCAGACAGAAGATTATTAGCGTGAGAGAGTAGACATAGGCTTACACTAAAGCCGAACTACTATAAAAATTGTGTGCATTGTCTTCTATCTCTTTGTTCATACTCAATCACTGCTTGATAAATACACTGCACGACACTACTTGAATATTACCAGAACTTGATTATAGTCGTATTCTATTTTACTTGACTACTCTATTATCAAACTTAGCCACGTTAGTGCCGGCGGTGCCACGTAAGTCGGCTGACATCCATGTCAATAATATCCGGCTAAAATTAGTCGGAAGGATTGAATTGACACAAAGACAAAATGTTTAGGACTTAATTAGCATAAAAAAAAAGTTTAGGACTAAATTGGCACAAATGCAAAAAGATTTAAGACTTTTTTGATACTTTTCCCCAACGCAATTGATATCACATTCTATAGTTTTCAAATCGCTATCCTAGTCGTCCAACACATACAGGATAGATGATGCAAGCATAACCTCCTCTCCTTTTTTTTTCTCCTAGTGAATACAGTAACTTTTAATGCATGACATAAGACCAACGCAATTTGATATCACGTTCTATAGTTTTCAAATCGCTATCCTAGCCATCCAACATCCAATCCTTATCAGTCGGTTAATTTCCTATTTTTTGACAAGGTTAATATTTTACAGTTTCAGCAAGAACGGCAAGTAGTTGGCAACAAACATGGACTCAAGGAATTAATAAGAAAATGAAAATTATGAGCGGCGGTTGCTTGTGGGCATTCGTCAATAAGTTAGGCTAATTAGCCAGAGGAGGAGATTAGAAAAAAGCCCACTGTGTCCTTCTGTTCTGCATAATCGCCCGGTAATTATTCTTTTTGCGTAAATAACCCCACAAAACGGCGCGAATGAGTGCCAAGCCATGAATATCATTCGACTCATCATTGGTAGACAGACTGTATATATCACAGCCACCTGTATCATCGTTGATATATACAGTATGAAGTTTCTACTGTAAGAGCATGAATTTTGATGTAATTCCGGGATCAATAAAACTAACATTATTTCGTATTTTATTTTAGTAAGTCTCGCCCAGAGCTGATCATTCTAGGGATACTAATCAAAGGGGTATGGCTAACTAGAAAATGGTACGTGGACCAGGGACCCGATCGTGAATCGGACACCGATCTTGAGAAATGATGAGGGAATATTTTGAGCCAACGTGGGCCGATCTTAGAAAAAGTGACGGATTCGGTTTGGCCAAGGCCAACGATGTACAATCGGATCGCGGGTGAGTCTGCAAGTCCGAGAGTACACGTGGCCAACCAATCCCGAACTTGAATCGAACGATCGCGATCTCTGGAACTAGCAATAATTCCTCTCTGTCTCTGAGTGATCGGAACCATCATGATTCAGATAACCCTAGGTCGATACGCGTAAACCCTAAATAGCCGCTCGTTAGTAAGAGACCTTAAAATTTGAAATCTAGCGAGTTTTGGTCACGAAATTGGACCAGGACTTCGGTGTCGACTTTCATGGGCTTAAAGGACTATTTTTGCGATTCTGACGTCATATTAGACTAGCCACACATATTTGGGGTGAGTACAGTCGAGAAATGGAATTTCGATCCGGAAGTCTAAAATTACGATTTTGCCCCTGTAGGCGCCGACGTTGGTTTTTTGGGTCGTTTGAGGTTATTTTTCGAGACCGATGATACTTTGGGGTGGCCACGCACATTTGGAGTTGTTACGATCAAAAATTGGAATTTTGGCTCTGAAGTGAAAAATAATATTATTTTAATCCCCAGGACTTTGCAGTCGATTTTCGAGGGCTTAAGAGGTTATTTTCATGAATTTGATGCCATATTATATTGGCCACACTTATTTAGAGTTGATTTGGATAAAAATTAGAATTTCGCCCCGGAACCGGAAAAATGACCATTTTATCCCTGGGCTATTTTTGGTCCGAATTTTTGGGAAATTATTTGAGATAATATTTAAGGGTTTTCAGCTGCATTATAGGACCTTGAACACTTTTGCCCCTCAATTATTGGATCGGATTGAACGAGGGCCGTCGGATTAGGGGTATTTTGGTCAAAACTCCTGGATCGCGACATGTGGTGCCCCTAGGCCACTATATTTGACCAGATCTGACCTCTCTCTCTCTCCTCCCTCATTTTCCTTCGGCCAGCAGCCCCAAACCAGCAGCCCCTCTCCCGTTTTCCTCCTCCTCCGCCGGTTTTCCTCGCCGTACGCCGAAGCTAGCCGGACCGCCGCCGTGTCGTCGCCGTCCGCTGGTGCCGCTGCTCTGCCTGACCTCACCTCACCACCCTCACCCCGTCCCCTTCTTTCCCGCTCTCTCTCTTCGCCGTCCGTACGCCGTCCGTACGAATGTCCGTACGCCGGCCGTACGGCCACCGCGCTGGCCACCGCTACCTCGCCGGCCACCGTTTTTCGCTAGTCCATACGGTTCCGTACGGTTCGTACAGTCGCTATCCGTACGGTCCGCCGTTCGTACGTCGCCGGCGACCCGTCTGTACCGCCGTTTCCGTCACCGCCTCCGAAACGCTGCCGCTGATTTCGCCGGTTCACCGGCAATCGGCTGCTCGTTTCTCATCGTCGTGGACTAAAAATTAAGTGAGTGTATTTTCTAAACCCGGATTAGGACTGATAGTGTATTTTCTGGACTGGGTTGAGTGTGATCGGTGTACATTGGGAGAAATTAGTGAGTCGAACAATAGTAATTGTGATTGGAGTAATATTGGTAATTTATTGGGCTAGCATGGGCTAGTTGAGGATTAGGTGACTAGACTGCTGGGTATGCCCGGGCTAACTGAATTGTTGATTGTGTGCCCAATTTTGGGAAAATTGAATAATGCCATGTCGTGTGCTCGTGTGGCCGACTCGTGCGGAGTGTGATTGGCCATTTGATGGCTTGAGTGGGTTATTGAATTACACATTGTGAATTTAGGCCGCACGGTATTAATAGGCCAAGTAAGCACGTGACTTGTGAATTAGGCACTGTGGAATGACTTTGATTGAACTGTGTGCCTGTGCCTATGCTATGTGGATGCTCATGTTGCATTTCATGGCACGCGTTGTGAATGCCGAGAATGAGGTTGGTGATAAAATTGTGCGAGACTGCGTGCCTGTCATGAGCATGTGATCACCTAAAATACCCTGATGCGTGTTACGCGAGGTTCAGATAATAACTGGCCGTGTGTATGTGTGATCACAATTTCGCCCTGATGCGTGTTACGCGGGGTGTGCCGTCCTGATGCGTTTTACACGGGACGATGCCCGGTACATCCGGAAGACGACCAACCTGATGCGTTTTACGCGGGCTCTGGTTCGTAAGGAGATCAGTGTTGCCCCTTATGCGTTTTGACGCGGGCTAGAGACACTGGGCCTAGGGTGTTTTACGCTGGTCACGGAGTGTTGTGATTTTAAAGAAAAGAGACCTCATGCACTTTATAGCAGGTCATGGTAAGCGAGATAATATAATTGGGCCAGTGTGTGATGTGAAACAGAATGTGGACATTTGCATGCATAATAATGCATGGGCCGGTGTGCGAGTGTGCAGGACTCGGTGAATGGCACGCGATATTATCACTATTGAGTATGAACATGCGTTTGACGTACGTGTGAACCGAGTGCTCTCGCATGTGGTTTGATTTTATTATTATTGAGCATAACCTGCAGGGTCAGCCAAGTAAGAGATCTAGGCCAGAGGGCCTAGGTCGGAGTTTATTTATGAGCTGAATTTGCAGTGTTATTGGGTGTTAGCAGTCAGGAGATTGCTTGTTAGCCTAACCTAGGTTTAGGGGGTTATATTCGCTGAGATTCGTCTCACGGTTATAATAACCCACATTTTCAGACCCCAGCAGTAGAATGCTGAGGTCACCACCTCTTTTTGGAATACCGCATTTTATCCGGCAGCCGTCGAGCGTGCATCCCTGTGGAGAGGTTGCGGAGCTGAGGAGTCCGAGTCTCAGGAGAGCTCGTCAGAAAAGTCATCAGAGTTCGACCCGGACTGGGCTCCCTAGGTGGGCATTGGTTCTAGGTAGAGCGGGTTGCACCTTTTTGACCGAAGCCCATCGTAGCCCTGTCTAGTAACTTTAGCCACTGACCCCTTTTGACCGAGTAGCTGCTGACTGTGTGTTTTCTCTGTTAGTACTGTGTAAATGAATATTGTAAAAAGGTTTTTCTATAATAATACAAAGTGTATATATTTTTAGAAGTGTTGATTGTTGCTTGGCTATCCTTGATTCATAATCTTTCTGTCAGGGTGATTTATTTATTACTTTCGCTTGTGCTTGATCTCTGTGTGGGCATTGGGTCGGCGACGCTTCCTGGGACGTCGCACCATAATCAACCGGAGGTGGGATGCCCGCGCTTCGTAGGGTTTGGGGCGTGACATCTACCGTTGACTGTCTATTTTTATTCAATGATTGATGAGTGGGTTGTATAAACACAAAGGTTTTCTATTTCTTTTTTTTTGTTACAGCGAATTTCCATGGACGATTTGGTTCATCCGTTCATGTTATGCAGATACCTTTTGATGTTACTAAGTAAGGATAAGCGATGAGAAGCAGGTGAAAAAACGAAGCTCAAGGCCTTATGAAGACTCCAATCATCGTTCATCCCTGGTTCTAAAGTATTGAAAATTCTCGCGTGTCAACACAAGCACATTTGGAGATTCGTAAATCTGGCCGATCTCGCACAATTTTCATACTTCGGGTTTAAATGCAGCTGGTGCATGCAATAATGTGGCCGATGCGATCAGCGCAAATAAGAACTTAACCAATCCAAAACTAGACCAATTGAAATGACCAGCTTCTTGGTCATTTCATACTGGCTTGTCGGGAAATATGTTGCATAATCGGCCAATAAATTCCATGAGAAATTGTTCGTGGAAGTGAAGTGGATTTAATAGGACTGAACAGCATAACAAGGCATTGGATTTGCTTGCTGCTCTATATGTGGTTCTGATTCTGCATATATAATTAAGCAATCCCATCTCACTGTCCATGTACTTAATGCACACGAAAATATCTATTCATAAGAACAATGGTGGGTACATACGGTAAGAACTTTCAACAAGATAACTCAATACATGACGTAGCAAAAGACCTATGTATGTACATACACACAAACCAGCTGGTACTCGCCGACGACTGCCACGCATGACCTGGAAAGTCAATTTATTTGAAGTTCAAAGCACACATCCAAACGTGTATATCGCTCAATTCCTGAGTATTCACAAGTCTAGGTTTATCAATAGGAAGCTCCGACCGATTCAAACACCATCCACTCGTCTGATCGGAGATCCGGCCTATTCCTTCTGCTCATCTCGCAGCACCTCAAAGCCAAATCAGTCAACTCCTTGGCCAGCTTATAGGGCCACTCCCCAGCCAATGGATCCAAGATGGCCTCCAAAGTCCCTGCGCTAATTGCTCTTTGCACTTCCTTCGCTATTCTGAAGGCGGGCCTCCTTGTCAATAACTGCAGCAGTATAATCCCGAAAGAGTAGACATCAAACTTTGTCGTGAGCTCTTGTGTGACGAGGAACTCGGGATCCATGTACCCGAAGGTCCCTTTCAGGTCGGTCGGGTACACGACGGTGGTGTTGTTGCTCGACCGATCGCCGCTGGACAGAAGTCGGCAAATGCCGAAATCGCTGAGCTTGCTCACGAGGTGCGCGTCCAGTAAGATGTTCCCCGGTTTGACGTCCCCATGGACGATGCTGTGAGGCTTGCGAGAGTGGAGGAAGGCCAGGACGGAGCGGAGCTCCATGGCAATGCGTATTCGGGCTCGCCACGGCAGCTGCTTCGCCATGTTGCTGTTGCGGAGCCAGTCTTCAAGGCTTCCGTTTGGTATATATTCGTAAACAAGAGTGCAGGGCTCGGGACAAGCACCGATAAGCGTGATGAGATTAGGATGCCTCACCTTGCTCAACACATCCACCTGGGAGACATTCAATCAAGAGTTCGATGATCAACGATGACATTCTCGATCACTGTGAGTAATTTACTCTTACAGTGAATTCGTCGTGCCATAGTGATATTATTGTGGAAAACAAATTTACTTCGTGATGAACCAAGTCTTTATATATTTTTATTTTTCTTAATTTTGGTTTGGAGAAAACATGAAAACAAGTAGAGGAAACTCGAGAATTATTACCTCCTGTTGAAATTCTTGTGAACCTTGCATGCTGGGAAATGTCATGATCTTTATAGCAACCCACGTGTGTCGAAGGAAACCTTTATACACGCTCCCGCAACCACCTTCTCCGATCTTCAAGGACAGGTGGAAGTTCTGCACAGCTTCTGCGATTTCGGTCATGGAGAACTCGGAGAAGTACTTTGTGCCCAAGGAATCTCCTTTTCTTCTGCTTACCTCCTCGGCCTTTTGGAGCGCGTTCTTCAGGTCGATCTGCAACAGCTCTCGCTCTTTTCTAAAAGTCTGCAACATTTCATCGCTCGCAATGATTTTCAGCTCCAACTCCTTTCTGCTCTGGTTGGTCTCGGTGAATTGGCTCTCGAGCTGCAATTTCTGTTCCTGGGCACTGCGAAGTTCTTCCATCACTTTGTCTAGCTGATCCTTCACCTTCTCAAGTTCTTCCTCCAACTGAAAATTTACCCATAACACTATACTCAATAGATCATCTCTGTTTTTTTTTGCCCTCGAGTCAAGAAATCATCTTTCATCCTCATGTTAACTATATGTCATGCTTGTCTTACCAAAAAAAAAAAACTATATGTCATGCTTGCTATTTGTGTGTTACAATTTGCGATGAAACGTTTCCATGGAGTTCGGGATGGTCCTCAACAATCAGACTTAAGCAAAATCAGTAGAAATACTCCATTTTTAATAGCGGCAATTTACATAAATCAGGGGTCTAGGTCGATATATAGCAAAGCCGTCCAGTTTTTATATTGACATTAGACCTTCCTGGGATCCTTTCGCCTGCCTTCAATGATATGTACTTCTGCTTCAGCACAAGTCGTCACTCCCTCCTCAAGCATTTCTCGCGAATTGTTTTCATTTATATCCAGTTACAATTAGCTAAAGTTGAAATATTCCTTTTAATGACAAAGAATAATATATTGTTGGCTATAAAATAGGACAAGCAAAGCTAGAGACATGGCTTCCCGGCTAGAGAACATGAAAAAGACAATCCGCTAGTTATTGTGCACATACCAGAGAGTTGGAAATTGATGGCTGGCAGGTATAATAGACCGGCTGAATCAACTGTGGAAGATCAGAATGACTCGTTGAAACTGGTTTGAGTTCTCGGAAAGTATCTTGTGTCTCCAGAGTGCTCGCTGCATTAGGATGCTCTGGAGAGCTATCAGAGGAAGAAGCCATAGGCATCACTGCACGTTGGTCGATTTTGGAAGAGAACGCTCTTCTCAGAATGTCTTGGAATGGATTACTTAACTTTGCCGTCCTTGGCAGTGTAGAGGATTGCGATTTCGAGAGAATCGGCTTTCCTGGTCCAGGGGTTGGAGTCGTCGGGAATGGCGCATTAGTAGGAACTCCTGCAACCGCTTGAACTGTCCGAGCTTCCCTATATTGACAAGGAATGAAAACAAGTTTATGGTGAAGCCAAAATTGTCACAACACTTTATAAAATTGATCGTCCGTACCAAGACTCCGAGCCCATAAACGTTCCTACTTGTACCTTGAAACTGATTTGCCATCGGTCCCCAGCTCAAAATTTCCCAAGGATTTGGCCAAATCATTCAAAGAAGAAGGTATAATGCAAAAAAGGAACAAAACTGTTTGTCCTAGCCTGATCGCAACCTAAAATTCTAGGTCTGTTATGGCAGTCAACTATCGCAACAAGATTTATTTATGTAGAAATTTTTTTTTCACTAACACCATCTCGTGGGCATTCGATTGTTTTGAAGGAGACAAGTAAAAATGTGGGAGGATAACCTTGTGCGAATGAGGTGCCTTTCGCAAATAAACCAAATTTGACAAGACAGGTGCGCTGTATCGCGAACAAAGATGGCTTTCCTGGACTTGATTTCTGTCATCCTCCTGCCAATTGAAACCAGAGAAGACAATGAATTAATTTGGTGTAATGCAGATTATACGAAACATAAACTTGCAGACACAACACAAGAGACTATTCGATTCTTGAAACGATATGTCACCAGTTTTTATCATCTTTTTTTGCCACTCCGTAGGCAAAATAAGACTGATTCATGATACATGATGCATAGTGATGGACTCAGAGCTAATTAGGACATTGTGTTCGAGAAGCGCTACCAGATTTTCCTGAAAGATCATACATGTACAGCACATCTTTAAGGATTAATAATGAAATAAGCATTGGCTCTAATGTCGCAATTAAAGATCCAAACAAGCATGTCCTTTCAATCATAAAGAGGATAGATGTGGAATGAATAAGTCCACGACACATGTGGGCGTGTCTTCTTTTTCGTGTACGTACTTGTAATAGCACTTGTCTGCTGCTGCACCCATTACAAGTTTTCTGATCCCATGCAAATCTATGAGCTCCACAATTCCCTTTTCAACGCTGTCTGATTCTATGAACTCTTTCTCTGCTCCTACCTATTAATCAATAAATTTGCTTCGTTATTATCCTCCTCTCTAAATGAAGAAGCATATATTGTCATGTAAACCTGTGCCACGCAAGAACAATATATATCAAGGGTCAACAATGATTAACATTTGTTTGATTCACTCTCACTTTGTTAAGAAGTCATTGACCAGGACAATTAATCATCTAGAAGAACAAGAGGAGGAGGAGGAGAAGTAAATCTACCCCCATTTGTTTACAAACGAGCAGGCAGTTATCCAAGATTTTATGCATGTTTATACTCTCGTTTTCTCCGTGTGCTCTCAACATCATAAGAAGAAGAAGAATAAGAAGAAAGTAAATATACCCCCATTTCTTTACAAACAAGGAGGCTGTTATCCAAGATTTTATGCATGTTTAACCTCTCGTTTTCTCTGTGTTCTCTCAACACTATCTCGTTCGCCGAGCTCGCAGGGATTCCTGCACCCAGGCCTCCTGCAAACCAAAGGCAAATTAACAGCACAATTATTTTAATTCGCTGCAAGAAAGAACACCGCAAAAAGAATGAAAATCGACAATAATCGAACAGGTAAAAGCAATAGGATATCCAATATGGTCCTAAATCGCGAAACCCTGAAAGGGGAGCTTAATTTATTGCGCAACCATTGTCCATCATGGAAGATCCGTGTATTATATCCATGCGAGCATGGTAAGTTCTCATTTTTACTATCAATGGAAACTCTTATAGGAAAAAACGATAGCTAAAATCGGTGGATGGAAATATGCAAAAAAAAACAGAAGAAAAAGCGTTGACTTACCCATGGGGATCCTCCGTGAAGGAACTAGAACATGAATGATACAGATCTTGAAGTTGCCTCCTAATTGTTGCACCGTCCAAACAAGCTTCGATTGGCTCTCTTTCATATCCTTCCCGACCGCAACATAAATCTTGTCTTCAAGCACCGGCATCGCCTGTTCAGATGTGACCCTGCGAACGCTTGGCATGATCGCCGGGACTCCGAACTCAGCAAGTTCAATACGATCAGTTACGGCCATCGACAAGTGTTAAGTCAGACAACGAGCACGGCTCCTCCAACAAAAAATTGAATGGGAACAAACTCAGGAGTGTCTGGAGTGGAGATAGCTAGCTACTGAGAGCAGACAAAGATAGAGAGAAACAGAAAGCGGGACATGGGAACTCTCTAAGAAACGGAAACGAAGTAAAGTGGGGAGTTTCTGCAATGAGGGTTTCGTGCGGAGGTGGCATTTGAGGGGGATATGGCTCGAAGTTATAAAGAGGTCGCTTGTCCTAATGCTTACGTACGGACAGCACATACCAGGAAACCAGCGGAAACTCCCTTTCAACACGAAATGAGTGAGCAATTTCTCGGTGGGCTCTGTTAGGTCATACATAACATAATCGAACAGTGTCCGAGCAAGAGTAAGGAAGCAAGTATTCACGTGGAATAATCGATCCCTGTTAAATGATCGCTCCTGTACTAAGTTTGAAAATTCTTCTAGTAATTAAATTCGAGCCAGTTTTGTTTCAGAATACAAAAAAACAACCGTCATATTCGTAAAATGCACGATATTATAGTGTCAAACGAATCATTAACAAGGAAATGATTAGTGGACACAAAATGGATCTCTGATAACTTGATCCGAAATGTAAGCAAAAGAATCAAAAGTCGTAGAGCCTAAAGAAAAGAACCCAAAAGGTATTTTATCAAATAGTTGCATCATGTGTCATCGATGAGAGTATTGAGATTTGAAAATGGTTAACTTGCTTCTCTACGTCAATTATAGAATATTACATATGATGGTATTTTTGGAAAGAAAATTACTTCTTTACTTCTTCATCGACGACGACGCAATTCCTTAGCTTTTCCAGAGCTTTTAGTGGTTGTCATCTTGAGCACATCTTGCCCGAATTTCTTCAAGCGAGGAGCTTCTTAAAAGCTGCTACTGGAGGGTTGCCATTTTGGACTTTTCAATGTACTCTTCGAGTCTACACACAGCCAATAAGACATCTCTGTCTCCTTCCATCAGTCAACTGAAGAACCTTGTTGACACCTAAATTTTAGCGACCATTTAGTCGTAATTTGTATAGAAAATTAGGGATTAAATTTTTAACCCCTAAACAAAAATATTTAGGTTGCATAACATATAGTTTAAATTCATTTTAGATTAATTGCATTTTTTTGCATCGGACTGGCGGTGACGAACGAGCTTAAATTTCATCGAATGGGACTCGGCTCGCTTGAAATGCAAGGGCCGGGAATTACAAGTCAAACGGGCTCAGTTGTTTTAATTTGAACTTAATTCAGCCCATTATCCTTAATTAATTCAGCCCATTCAAATTAAATTAAAATCTAAACCCAAGTCTAAGCCCATTAGGACTAGAGAGCCCATTTAATTGACCTAGATTAGTGTTATATATACATCATTAGGTCAGGATTTTGGGGGGATCTCTGATAATTTCAGATCAGAAATTTTTAGAGTGTGAGAGTGAGAAAGAGAGAGAGAGGGAGACCGGCGAAAACTGCCGCCGGCCGGAGCCACCCCACGTCGCCGTGCTTTGCGCCACTGCACCGCCGCGCCCCACACCGGCATTGCTCTGCCCCTCCGTCGCCGCACCGCCGCGCCCCACACCGGCGCTGCTCTGCTCCTCCGTTGCCGTGCACCGCCGCGCTCCACACCGCCGCGGCTCTGTCCCTCCGTCGCCGTGCGCCACCGCCTGCTGCCGCTGCTCCCTGCCGCGCGTCGCTGCCGCGCGTTGCTGCTCTCCGCCGCGCGCTGCTGCTTCCCGCTGTGTGCCACCGCCTGCTGCCGCTGCTCCCTGCCGCACGTCGCTGCCCCACCGTCGCACGCCACTCCCCGGAGCTGCATCACGCTTGGCACCGCTCGTGTGCCGCCGCCTGGACGATTCTGTCGCTGCTGCACGCTTGCACCGCCGCTGTCCGGACAGCCACGCTGCTGCCCCGCCGTGTCATTGCCGCGAGCCGCCGTCGCCCCCGACACCGCGCCGCCGGTCCACCGTTCGCCGCTCATCCCGACCCGCAAGTTCGAATTTGGGAATTATCTGCAAATTAGGTAATTGGACATTATCTGATATTTTTCAGAATATTTAATTTACTAATTTGTGTGTTTGAATATTTCGTGAACATCGTGTGGAATATTAGATATATTAGGATAATTATCTGATATCCGCAATATTTTTAAAATATTCAAAATTAGGAAACTTTCCTAATTCAGCAACGTATCTGGACGACTATCCGACCTTATCCCTAAGGTATGATACGTGGCGATACGGAAAATCATTATCCTATCCATAATCACTTGGGTACGATAATGACTTTTATCTGCTTTCCAAATTTGAATGATCGACTTTCCGTCAATATCTATAACCCTATAGATATGACCGATAGTTCGATTTTTGTGCCTAATCCGAGTTTGAAACGAATTTTGCGGATCGCGTGGTTGCTTTAAATGTGGATGCTATCTCTGTTTAAATTGTCTTTCCTTTTCCAATAAAAAAGAAAATTAAAAAAAATATCAATTAGGATTTGAATTTGAGTTTTGCATGTTTAGGGAATCCTAAATATATCTAGACGATAGAGTAATTATTTAATTTAAATTAGGACTTGAGATAATCTATTTCCTAGTTTAAATTAAGTAATATTCTAATCTTAATAGATTATTTAGGTTATTTTTTTAATTCCGAATTTTCATGAAAACCTAAAAAAAATGAATTGCTTTATGGTAGATTAGGATAGATTGCATTCTTAATTTAAGTAATTTATTATTTCGAATTTTAACAAAAATCTCAAAAAATAAGTCATGTTAGGATATGTTAAGTCATCATAGGTTGCATGTTAATTTAGGCATATTTTTATTCCGAATTTCATTAGAAAATACCAAAAATAAATCATTTGCCCGTCATCAGAATTAGGTCACGTCGTCGCATGACATATAGTTTGCATGCTAAGTTGCATTACTTGCATGTCACTTTTGCACGTCATTGCATATAGGTTAGTTTTCATTTAAATAAGTGAAAATCCTAAAAAAATATTGAGTGAACTACTTGTTAATTAGAAATCATATTAGGTTGTTGATGTGATTTTCTAGCTAACAATGCAGATGCTTACGTTGCTTCGAGGTAAGTAATTCTTCCAAACTTGCAATTTATTCAATGCTTTCTTGGGTGTTAAATTGGTGGTTTGCGCACCCGCATGAACACCTCACATGTTGGTGACTAAGTTAAAATGGATCCAGATTGCTTGCCAAAACATTTTTGAAAAGAAAAGGTACCGAAAGGGCGTTAGACTAGATCTAGCGTAATCAAGTCCCCGGGCTTAGAATCTCTGGTTCGTAGGACTAAAACATATCTCCCTATGTTTTATTTAGGTTTCTAATCGACCTACCACAAATAGATTAGTGGCGACTCCAAGCATGAAAACATTTGCATGTTAAAAACTTAAACCCTAAGTTGCGAATTGGTAGGGTTTGGGAGGGCCCGAGTTAAGTTTAGTCTTAACAATCCATTAGCCTGAGAGGAAATCTTTAGGTCGCGACAGCTTGTCGACTCCGCTGGGGACTAGATTTAAAACTCGCCAGTGGACTTAGGCCAGTTTTTCTTTTCAAAAAATATTTTTTGCTTGGCAGCGAGGATCCCAGGTACGTCCCTAACATTTTAGGTGTTAAATGTTTTTGCAGAATGGGAGGTATAAGGGGAGGCGTGATTGTTAACCCTTGTTTTGCAGGGAGGTATTTGGATGAATGGTTTATTTTATGCACGAAGCGCTGTATGATATAACCTGTTGTGCATGCCTTGCATTTACACTATACTGCACACACTTCCCGCTGCCGGACCTGGGCGGCACAGGTTTAGGATGGTACTGAGAAAACAGACACCCCGACCACACCCGCGTGGTATGGGTCGCCCTTCTTGGTCCCGAAAGTTTTTTTTCAAGGGGTCATTGAATACCTACCACGGTTGCACCCTTTGCAACCCGGGTCGGCTCTTTGACTAAGCCGGAGTCAGGGGAATCCCAGCCTAACCACCACCATGACTGGTTTAGCTCGGTAATCCTCATGTCTCCATTTTGCAAGCCAGAGTCTAGGTAGAAATCGAACCTCACGTTTCATGCGCATGTCTATGTGATTGCCATCATTCTACCAGGTGAAGTAAGATTTCTGAACCTTTATCTCGCAATTTATTTATGTTTCGTATTTTCTTTGGTCGGTCCATGATAGGTCTAGGTTGGTTTTAAATTTGAAAGTAATAATCATTGAGTCCTTTTTAAAAAGAAAGAAAGAAAGAAAGCTCTTTTAGAGAATTTATTTTCAATCTATGTCTTTATTTTCCTAGATGTGTCATAGGTAATTATTTTCCTACAAAGTTTGCCGTCATCTTTCTTTTACAAAAAAAAAAGGGTTTTAGAGAATTTGTTTTCAGTCCATAGTTTCTAGGGAGTCTCACTTTTTGTTTTTCATAATTTTATGATTAGGGATTTTGGTGCTTCTATTTCCTAGGTTGTGTCTAGGGCGTCATTTATATTTCTTTTCCTAGATCACTTTTGATAAAGTCTCGTCCATATACGAATATTGTCATGAATAAACAAAAAAAGACTAGAAGCGTGTCATGGACCAACCTTGTCTTGACCATGTACTTATTTGGTTCATTTCTTTTACATCAGGTAGCTACGGACCGATCACGATCGCCCATTCGTACACGGTCGAGAGCCAGAATGGCCAATCAAACCGACTTGCAAGAGCGTGTTGTTGGTGTGGAAGACCAGATGAAGCAACTTGTCATCGCGATGCAACAAATGTCCGCTGAGATCAAAGCTCTCCGGTCGATTCCTGTTCCGGCATCCCTCGAAACATCAGTCCCAAAGCAGAAAATCAGAAAAAGTGTCGATGTTGACGGAGATGACGATATTCCTGATTTAGAAGATGACCCCGTCCAGATTATCGTCAACAAAGACAAACCTGATGAATGGGTCAACAAACTTGAAGAAAGAGTGAAGCAGCTGGAAGGTTCACAGGATTCACCTTCAATCGATCTGTCCCTGTACTCACAGATCAAAATCCCAAAGAAGTTCAAAATGCCAGATTTTGACAAGTACAATGGCACCACATGTCCAAAAGCCTACCTACAGCTCTATCACGTACAGATGACTTCGTACGTTGACAACGAACTCCTGATGATCCATGCCTTTCAAGCAAGTTTGACGGGTCCTGCTTTGAACTGGTATCTCATGAAGAAGATAAATGGCCTCAAAACTTGGAAAGAAGCCAGTGAAGCATTCTTGAAGCAGTACAGATTCATAACGGACATCATTCCTACCCGTGATGATCTCGAACGTGCTCAGATGAAAAAGACTGAGTCCTTCAAAGACTATGCTATCAGATGGAGGAATTTAGCTGCTCAGGTTGTCCCAGAACCCATAGACAGTGAGTTAAAGAGGATGTTCGTGAAAACTCTCCCGTTCGAATACCGTAATCGGATGGTTGCCATTCCGGCTGACAACTTCAACCAACTCATCCCCATAGGCGAACAAATTGAAATAGGGCTGAAAGATGGATGGTTTGTCGAGCCGTCCTCCTCGACCAGAAGATTTGGTGCGAGAAAAGAGAAAGAACCGGCAGCTGAAGTGAATGTGGCTTATAACCAACCGAGCCGGCGGAATGCTAACTCCGCCCCAGCAATCCAAGTAGCAGAAGCTCAGCAACAAAACTCGGGTCGTCAACCTTTTCAGAGGAGGAACAACATGAGGCAATTCACCCCCCTCCCCGGATCGTTGTCTCAAGTATTGACAGTACTCCAGAAGAAAGGCTTGCTTACTACTGAGCCAAAGCGGCCCAATCCTGAGCAGTTCTATAACTTCGACCCGTCAAAGAAATGTGATTATCACATGGGTGAGCTGTGACACTCAACCGATGATTGCTATGCCCTCAAGCACCGAATCTAGAACCTCCTAGATACGAAGGCTTTCTCATTTCAACCTGCTAAGCCGAATGTTCAGAGCAACCCACTCCCTGATCACGCAGGCAATGTGAATGCCATATTCAGCTTCGATGCTGGTCGAATCAAGAATGTTAAGGTGTATACCACCGACGTCTACGGTGAGTTAGTGAAAGCCGGTTATTACCCAAGTAATGAGGACCTGCCCTTGGCTCTCATGAGAGAAAGAATCTCAAGAATGGTAGAAGCTGGGATGATCGTTTATGCTGACCACACTAGCATCGTTTCCACTATCTCCGAAGTGGTTATTAATTGGGAGGAGGAGTTTGCTACATTGAACACCGGGAGCGACAAGGGCGACCCTCTGCCTGAAGACATGCCTCCGCTTGAAGACGCGTCTGATAATGAAGAGATCATTGTAAGCACGCCTACAGCTGATGAAGGGATAGTGATCGAGATACCTCAACCGTATGAGTACAGTGATAATAAGGCGGTTCCTTGGTCCTACAGTCTCGATGTCGACTTGGTTACCAGATCCGGGCGTTCCTATGGCCAAGCTAATGCTCAACCTGCAAAATCTGTTACTGATGAAGAAGCCAAGGAATTTCTAGCTGTGATTAGGGCTAGCGAATACAACGTAGTTGAACAATTGCGCAAGATACCCGTGCAAATCTCTTTGCTTGAACTACTCCAGACATCTGTCAAACATCAGAAGGCCCTAATGAAGGTGTTAAGTGAGGTCCACGTACCTGAGACGATTGATCATGACAAATTAGAGGAATTTGTGGGTTCTATACTCCTCAAGGACCTCATAGCCTTTTCAGATGAAGAGTTCCCTCTAGAAGGGAGGGGGCATACCAAAGCACTTTATATTTCCGTCAAATACAAGGCCTCACATGTAGCCCGGGTACTCATTGACAACGGATCAGCCTTGAACATCTGTCCTTTGGCGACTTTACACCGCCTTAAGATAGATCCTTCTAGGATAAATTCTGCAAAGACCTCCGTACGAGCCTTTGACGGAACGAAGAAAGAAGTAATAGGAGAAATCCACCTTGACATACAGATAGGACCAATAATGTTCAATGTCCTATTTCAAGTTATGGACATTCCCACTGCATTCAATTTTCTGTTGGGTCGTCCATGGATTCATACTGCCGGAGCTGTGCCATCCAGTCTACATCAAAAGGTGAAGTTCGTTGTGGAGAGAAAGTTAATCACAATTCACGGTGAAGAAGAGCACCCAATTTACCACGCAACGGCTATCCCCTATGTTGAGCCGGATTGCAAAATAGAATCGAACTATCAGTCGCTCGAGCTCGTATCAACCATACATGCGTCTAGAGGATCATCACCGCCTATTCCTGAGGTGTTAAATGCTGCAGTCATGGTTGGAAGGGTAATGGTCTCTCATGGCTTTACTCCGGGTGAAGGCCTTGGTAGAAATGGTCAAGGTATCCGCCAACCGGTGGAAGTTTCTCAGAGGCCCCGCATTACTGGGTTGGGATACCTGGGGTCAAGTGAGCCAAATAATGGGGCACGTGGACGCGGACGTGGACGTGGTCGAGGTCGAGGTCGAGGTCGAGGAGACGGGCAGAATAGACAACGATTCGAAGAAGAGCTGAATGGTGAAGAACGTGGGCGTGGAATTACCCAAAGTAATGGAGAGCTTGGGCGTGGTAGGTTGCTTCCACACATCCGCACCACATTCCCGGGCCCTGCAAGAATGATGCATGAAGAGAAGGAGGTGATCGACACTTTGGGGCAACCAAGCGGCAAGTTCGATTATTATGTGAAATACTCAGCACCCCCGAGCTTCTATGTTGACCCCCGTGACATTGTCCCGGATGGATGGGGAGGTATGGATGATCCAACACCTCTAGTGACAAAAGATCCTGATGATGCAACGGAGGGAATCACTGCCCTGTTCGATGATTTCTTCATTGGAGCTATCGAGGAAGGACCGTTGGAGGAAATGGGCACTGGCCCGCAAGAGTAACACATTTACCTTTTTCGCACACTCCCCTACGCGGGAATTTTGCTGCTTTTTAGGACTTACCCTGTCTCGGGAGCTACTTTTTAGGACTTTTTATTTCTAGGATTTAATTGTTGCAATTTCCATTCCAATAAATGTAATTCATTTGGTGATAATCAATGAAATTACAAGTTATTTTCGTTTTGAGGGCATGTTGAGGTACATCAAACCAGCCCGGTGATGATATCCAATCAATAAAAGAAAAATATAGTCCAAGGACAATTCTGAGGCCTGGGCTTCTTCATGTTTCCTCGTGTTAAAATTTCTTTTTTGAAAAAAAAAAGATTTTGAAAAGAATTTCGAAAAAAATAAATAAATAAATAAATAAATAAAAAATCAAAAGAAATAGAAATACACTGTTTAGCCCTGTTTGTCTTACTGAACCCCCTACTTTATGTTTCAGGGGCAATTTTGTGACATGTAAGGGTATGGGAACGGTCCAATCTGATGAATTATGTGCCACCGAACCTGATCTCGATGACACCAATGAACTCGAAGATTCCTCGGACCTTCGGTGTGATTTAGAGCATCATGAGAGACCTAAAGTCCTAACGGTAGATTAAACTATCACTGTCAACTTGAGTGATTCCGGAGAACCCAAAGAGGTGAAGATAGGGGCAACCCTTCCCGAAGGTGAAGCTAAACGCCTGGTCCAACTGCTGAAGGATTACCAGGATATCTTTGCCTGGTCGTATGTCGATATGCCGGGTTTAGACCCTTCTATCGTGGAGCATAATCTACCTACTAATCCGGACATGCCGCCCAAGAAACAGAAGCTGCGAAGAACCAAACCTGAACTTTCGAAAAAGATAGAGGAGGAGGTCATGAAACTTTTGAAAGTAGGGTTTATTGAAGTCACCCGATACCCCAGTTGGGTGGCCAATATCGTGCCAGTCATGAAGAAAGACGGTCGAGTTCGCATTTGCATCGACTATCGCGATCTAAACAAGGCCAGCCCTAAAGACGATTTCCCATTGCCACATATAGACGTTTTGGTGGACAGTACTGCAGGGTTCGAGCTGTTTTCCTTCATGGATGGTTTCTCGGGTTATAATCAGATAAAAATGAAGGACGATGATAAAGAGAAAACGGCGTTCATCACTCCTTGGGGGACATTCCACTATAAGGTCATGCCCTTCGGCCTTAAAAATGCCGGGGCAACATATCAATGGGCAATGGTGACGCTATTCCATGATATGATGCATAAGGAGATCGAGGTCTATGTCGATGACATGATCGCCAAGTCTCGACCTGGGAAGAGTCACGTCGATACCTTGAAGAAATTATTCGAGAGACTCCGTAAGTTTAAGCTCCGTCTCAACCCAGCAAAGTGCATATTTGGAGTAACCTCGGGCAAATTACTTGGGTTCATCGTAAGTAGTAAAGACATTGAAGTTGACCCCTCTAAAGTGAAGGCTATATGTGAGTTACAACCCCCATCGACCGTGAAAGAAGTGCGAAGCCTCCTAGGTAGATTGAACTACATAGCCCATTTTATTTCCCAACTCTCCGCAACTGCTAGGCCCTTCTTCAAGCTTCTAAAGAAGAATGCTCAAGTGGAATGGGACGATGATTGTCGAGAAGCGTTTAACGAACTAAAGCGGTACCTGATGAAACCACCAGTGCTAGTCCCACCAATACTGGGCCAGCCTTTAATTCTTTACCTCACGATTTATAGTGAGTCTTTAGGTGCGATGCTAGCCCAGAAAAGTCCTGAAGATGGAAAACAGCGAGCCATTTATTACCTAAGCAAGAAGTTCACCGTCTCAGAGTTGAATTATTCTGAAGCCGAGAAGACTTACGCTGCGCTAGTATGGGTGCTCCATAGGCTGCGACAATATACACTGCATCACTAGACTTTGCTTGTGACTGAGAACGATCCCATTAAGTATTTACTTGATCAGCCAGCTTTGGTAGGGAAGTTAGCCAAGTGGCAGATTTTAATTTCAGAGTTTGATATCCAGATGAAGCCACAGAAGTCAGTTAAAGGTCGAGTAATTGCTGATGTGTTAGCCGAAAATCCTGGAGTCCCTGATGATGATAGATATTCTCCAGAAGATCACATTCTGGTAATAAAAGAAGACGCATGGACCATGTTTTTCGACGGAGCTGTAAACTTGGCTGGTTCCGGTACTGGGGCAGTTTTAATATCCCCAGATGGGCAACATTATCCAGTAGCAGCAAAGTTGGTATTCCCCTGTACCAACAACATAGCCGAGTACGAAGCTTGCATCCTCGGACTCCAAGCCGTAGTGGAAATGGGGATAACCAAGTTGAAAGTGTTTGGTGATTCCGCTCTCATTATTCTTCAAACTGTAGGAGAATGGAAGATGAGAGACACCAAACTAGTGCCGTACCATGAATACCTCGAAGAAATCATAGAAGAATTCGAGGATATCTCTTTTGAGTATTTATCAAGGTCCCATAATCAGTTCGCTGATGCGTTAGCTACGTTATCATCCATGCTGCAAGTGATTGGTGGGTTACAGGTAGAACCCTTGAAGATCGAAGTCTTGACAAAACCGGCTTACTGTATGGTTGTGATCGAAGAACCTGATGAAAAGCCATGGTATTATGATATCATGAGTTACATCCAGAGACAAGAATTTCCTGAGGGAAGCACCCCGGCCGACAGGAAGTACATAATGAAAATGGCTTCAAAATTCTTTGTTAGTGGTGAAAAGCTGTACAAAAGATCATATGATTCGATCCTATTGAGGTGTGTGGATGCGGCTGAAGCTACTAGAATCATGCAAGAAGTACACGAGGGGATATGTGGTCCACACATGAATAGCCACATGTTAGCTAAGAAGATCATGAGATTGGGTTATTATTGACTCAGTCTTGAAAGTGACTGCATCCAACATGTTCGAAGATGTCATCGCTGTTAGGTTCACGGGGATAAAATAAATGTTCCCCCGGCGGAATTACATCAGTTGTCTGAGCCATGACCCTTTTCAATGTGGGGCATCGATGTGATTGGCCCAATTAATCCCAAGGCATCGAATGGACATCGATTTATCTTGGTCGCGATTGATTATTTCTCTAAGTGGATTGAGGCGGTATCTTATGCAAACGTCACTGCAAGGAATGTTGTAAAATTCATCAGACGAGACATAGTCACTCGTTATGGTGTCCCTGAGGCTATCGTCACTGACAATGGGACAAACTTGAACAACAAGTTCATTGATCAGTTATTCAACGAGTTCAAAATTCGGCACCTGAATTCATCTCCTTATCGTCCACAGATGAATAGAGCAGTTGAAGCCGCTAACAAGAACATCAAGAAGATCTTGGCCAAAACGGCTGAAAACTATCGTGACTGGCATGAAAGGTTACCATTTGCACTAATGGCGTATCGAACTTCGATCCGAACCTCTGTCGGAGCAACCCCTTTTTCCTTGGTGTATGGCATGGAAGCAATCCTACCCGTCGAAGTAGAGATCCCTTCCTTGCGAGTCTTGTCTCAAGTGGAGTTGTCCGAGGCAGAATGGATGCGACAAAGGCATGAGCAGTTAAACCTAATTGATGAGAAGCGATTGAAAGCCATTTGCCACGGTCAAATCTATCAGCAGAGGATAACTAGATCCTTCAATCAAAAGGTGCGTCCAAGACACTCCGAGGTAAATGATCTAGTCCTAAGGAAGGTACTGCCAGTCTTTCCTGTTCGTGGAGGAAAATTTGCCCCAAACTACATTGGTCCGTATGTGGTTAAAAAAGTGCTTCCCGGAGATGCCCTGATTCTCGCAGAAATGGATGGTCGTGAGTTTTCCACTCCTGTTAATTCCGATGCTGTGAAGATGTATTACCCCTGACAAAATCTAACATTTTGCAGCAAAAGTTTTTAAATGTTTGGTTTTATATTCTGAATCGCAAACATTTCACTTATGAATAAATGGGTTTAATCAATTTAAAGATGGAATGTGTACCTTGGCTTTAAATTGTGCTTGATCATTTTGTCAGTCTACATTATCGATTTCAAAAGGGGAATCTATTCAGACAATATGATAACTCACGTGGAATGAATTGAATGTGTTGAATGAGGTACATCAGGATGATGAAAGGCAAGCCATATCCTATACACGGTCCCGTGCACTAATCCCCAGTGAGTTGAGTGGAAAAATTCCATGTTTGCAAGGCAAAGGGTTATCTCGCAAAAGGTACAGTAACTGAAATGACGAGAGGCGGTTCATTTCTCTATCCCAAACACTACAGGTTATCCATTGTTTTGCCACTTTGAGCCTAAACGTTTGGAGAAATTCATTCAAATTACCCCTGTCAAGAACCACCCCACATCGGGGCAAACTGGAGGTAAGTCAGCGTCATAAGGTGAACAATGAGTAGAAATTTTCATGCTCTCACTTGCATCAATCTTCGAGTGCCTTAGGATGACGAAGAGCATTTCTTTCTCTATCCTATACACATTTTATCCTTTGCTAAGCCCAATTGAGCCCGCAAATTCGTTTCATATAAACCCAGTTAGTGATCATCCCCCACACTGGGGCAAGGCAAAAAGTCATCATTGTTCAAGCAGCATATCCGAAGCGTCGATAGAAGACAAGAATCCTTGAAAGTTTAAATGGCGAGTCATTCAGTTAGATATAGCTGGCCAGTGTTTACATTGTAAAAAAAAAAAAGAGGGGCAAGAAAAAGCAGTGTGCCTAGTAAAAGCAAGGCCAATGCCCAATAAAAAAATGTCAGGATATGACATGTCAAAATCATCCCCAGTAGAGCAGTAGTCCTACAAGTCTCAAAGAAATCAAGTGATGAACTCTCGAAGCCAATGGAACATCTACCGAGAAGACAATCCCTGACGGAAAAGAGCACCGGTGATAATGCCAAGATGATCACCAACTCTCACCCCAATTATACACATTTTGAGCCTTATGATCCATTCATTTCTCAACCCACGAGCCTAGCCTATGTTACGTCCTTTACAAAGTCTCTTCAGATTATGGCACTTGAACTAACGTAGGATTTGGATGTTTTAAGCTTAGCTCGAAGAAGTGCGAGCAAGTCCATTTCTATCTCATTTTGCAGGGTTCTTGACTTGTAAACCCGGAGACGATTGTAGAGTATTTTCTTCCAATAGCCTTGACTCGAAGAGTTTCTTTTGCTAAGCCATTGACCAAGCCCATGTTACGGTCCTAACAAAGACCTCTCAGATTGGTAAAGTCGTACTGCTTGCGAGAATACTCAGACCCTTGTCAACATGATGATGGTGAGATGGGGCGATTCTCCATAAATCAGCCTTTTTGATGAGAATGAGAGAAAGCCCTTTTGGACCGGAAGTCCCTCATTCGACATTTTCAAAATATCCGCTTGTGAGTTCGGATTGTCTTGTCATGATTTTTCCCCAGCGAAGTTTGTAATGCTGATTTGACAAAACCATCGTGCATGAAAATCAGTTGAAATCATAGTGCATGTGTATATGTGTTCTTGACAGTATGCGAATGCATATTACATGTTACTTAAAATCGTGTCTAACAGGAGACACGCCTTCAGAGTTAGAGATATCACCAGGTAAGTATATCTCTATCCCTAGGATGTCTATGACTATCTAAGTATCCCTAACCTGTTCAAGCAATTGTCAGGTCCCACATTTGATCATTTTTGCAATCTTTAGATGCCTTTGATTGTGTTCAGGTGTCTATTGATCAAACCTTTTCAGGTACTTCTGATGATATCCAGGTACTTTGTCAAGGAACTCTTGAACACTTGGGCTAGCCCCTTTGTTCATCAAATCACAGATTTTCATACAATCTCGAGAAGATTCCCCCGTTACATGACTATGAGCAGGTATAGGCATGGCGGCCAAATCTTTACATATGAGCAGGTATATGTAAAGGTCGGAATATTCTCCCCAAATCTCAGGTATTCCCCCGCTCCTCACCTATGAGCAGGTATAGGTGAAGCGGCCAAATCTTTGCATATGAGCAGGTATATGTAAAGGTCAGAATACTCTCATTATCTCAGATGTTCCCCCGCTACTCGCCTATGAGCAGGTATAGGTGAAGCGGCCAAATCTTTGCATATGAGCAGGTATATGTAAAGGTCGGAATATTCTCTCAACCCCAGGTGTTCCCCCGCAGTTCACTTATGAGCAGGTATAAGTGAGGCGGCCAAATCTTTGCATATGAGCAGGTATATGTAAAGGTCAGAATATCCTCTTGATTTCAAAAGTTTCCCCCGCAATTCACTTATGAGCAGGTATAAGTGAAGCGACCAAATCTTTGCAAACACCTATGGAGATGTATAGGTAGTTCGTAAAGATCCGAACTATTCTCATGAATCCAGATGATGATTGGATACGTTGAGCTTTCTTCGTGTGTTTTGACTTAACTGCAGATCACCGAAGTTCATCAACGTATATCAGGCAATACCTATGGGACTGAGCCCATACATTTGCCAAAACAACATACAAGTTAAAGTTGTGCCTCGAATTACGCTATCGTTCATGTCAGGTAAGTAATTCCAGGTATGTTTTCTATGCAAGTCAGCATGCATCATTTCTTAATGCATTTAAAAATGGGACTCATAATCCCGACAAAAACAACATTCATTGCATTTGCATAGGTGAAATTTAGGTATCATTTAGTCTTTGAATGCAACCTCTGCGAGCTCACCTTCAAAGAGGGGCAGCTGTTGACACCTAAATTTTAGCGACCATTTAGTCGTAATTTGTATAGAAAATTAGGGATTAAATTTTTAACCCCTAAGCAAAAATATTTAGGTTGCATAACATATAGTTTAAATTCATTTTAGATTAATTGCATTTTTTTTGCATCGGACTGGCGGTGAACGAACGAGCTTAAATTTCATCGAATGGGACTCGGCTCGCTTGAAATGCAAGGGCCGGGAATTATAAGTCAAACGGACTCGGTTATTTTAATTTGAACTTAATTCAGCCCATTATCCTTAATTAATTCAGCCCATTCAAATTAAATTAAAATCTAAGCCCAAGTCTAAGCCCATTAGGACTAGAGAGCCCATTTAATTGACCTAGATTAGTGTTATATATACATCATTAGGTCAGGATTTTGGGGGGATCTCTGATAATTTCAGATCAGAAATTTTTAGAGTGTGAGAGTGAGAAAGAGAGAGAGAGGGAGACCGGCAAAAACTGCCGCCGGCCGGAGCCACCCCACGTCGCCGTGCTTTGCGCCGCTGCACCGCCGCGCCCCACACCGGCATTGCTCTGCCCCTCCGTCGCCGCACCGCCGCGCCCCACACCGGCGCTGCTCTGCTCCTCCGTTGCCGTGCACCGCCGCGCTCCACACCGCCGCGGCTCTGTCCCTCCGTCGCCGTGCGCCACCACCTGCTGCCGCTGCTCCCTGCCGCCGCTGCTCCCTGCCGCGCGTCGCTGCCGCGCACTGCTGCTCTTCGCCGCGCGCTGCTGCTTCCCACCGTGCGCCACCGCCTGCTGCCGCTGCTCCCTATCGCGCGTCGCTGCCCCACCGTCGCACGCCACTCCCCGGAGCTGCATCACGCTTGGCACCGCTCGTGTGCCGCCGCCTGGACGATTCTGTCGCTGCTGCACGCTTGCACCGCCGCTGTCCGAACAGCCACGCTGCTGCCCCGCCGTGTCATCGTCGCGAGCCGCCGTCGCCCCCGACACCGCGCCGCCGGTCCACCGTTCGCCGCTCATCCCGACCCGCAAGTTCGAATTTGGGAATTATCTGCAAATTAGGTAATTGGACATTATCTGATATTTTTCAGAATATTTAATTTACTAATTTGTGTGTTTGAATATTTCGTGAACATCGTGTGGAATATTAGATATATTAGGATAATTATCTGATATCCGCAATATTTTTAAAATATTCAAAATTAGGAAACTTTCCTAATTCAGCAATGTATCTGGACGACTATCCGACCTTATCCCTAAGGTATGATACGTGGCGATACGGAAAATCATTATCCTATCCATAATCACTTGGGTACGATAATGACTTTTATCTGCTTTCCAAATTTGAATGATCGACTTTCCGTCAATATCTGTAACCCTATAGATATGATCGATAGTTCGATTTTTGTGCCTAATCCGAGTTTGAAACGAATTTTGCAGATCGCGTGGCTGCTTTAAATGTGGATGCTATCTCTGTTTAAATTGTTTTTCCTTTTCAAATAAAAAAGAAAATTAAAAAAAATATCAGTTAGGATTTGAATTTGAGTTTTGCATGTTTAGGGAATCCTAAATATATCTAGACGATAGAGTAATTATTTAATTTAAATTAGGACTTGAGATAATCTATTTCCTCGTTTAAATTAAGTAATATTCTAATCTTAATAGATTATTTAGGTTATTTTTTTTAATTCCGAATTTTCATGAAAACCTAAAAAAAATGAATTGCTTTATGGTAGATTAGGATAGATTGCATTCTTAATTTAAGTAATTTATTATTTCGAATTTTAACAAAAATCTCAAAAAATAAGTCATGTTAGGATATGTTAAGTCATCATAGGTTGCATGTTAATTTAGGCATATTTTTATTTCGAATTTCATTAGAAAATACCAAAAATAAATCATTTGCCCGTCATCAGAATTAGGTCACGTCGTCGCATGACATATAGTTTGCATGCTAAGTTGCATTACTTGCATGTCACTTTTGCACGTCATTGCATATAGGTTAGTTTTCATTTAAATAAGTGAAAATCCTAAAAAAATATTGAGTGAACTGCTTGTTAATTAGAAATCATATTAGGTTGTTGATGTGATTTTCTAGCTAACAATGCAGATGCTTACGTTGCTTCGAGGTAAGTAATTCTTCCAAACTTGCAATTTATTCAATGCTTTCTTGGGTGTTAAATTGGTGGTTTGCGCACCCGCATGAACACCTCACATGTTGGTGATTAAGTTAAAATGGATCCAGATTGCTTGCCAAAACATTTTTGAAAAGAAAAGGTACCGAAAGGGCGTTAGATTAGATCTAGCGTAATCAAGTCTCCGGGCTTAGAATCTCTGGTTCGTAGGAATAAAACATATCTCCCTATGTTTTATTTAGGTTTCTAATCGACCTACCACAAATAGATTAGTGGCGACTCCAAGCATGAAAACATTTGCATGTTAAAAACTTAAACCCTAAATTGCGAATTGGTAGGGTTTGGGAGGGCTCGAGTTAAGTTTAGTCTTAACAATCTATTAGCCTGAGAGGAAATCTTTAGGTCGCGACAAACCTCGTGGGATTGATTTCTTATCTTTCCCAATGGAGAGCGAGAAAAATCTATGTATGGAACACCTTCTTTGAAATTGGTTGACATGATATCGTACGTTTAATGCAATCCAATCAAGGAAATTGGCCTCACCTTCTTGGCTTTCTTATGCGAAACCCTCGATTTGGAAGGAGACAAAAAAGTTGGAAGACTTGTATAATGCATCTAGGGGACCGGCGGATCCGTTATGCGACTAGACGAACCGACAGATTCGAAGTCAACGATCTCGGATTAAGCTCAAATTTGGTCGGCTGAAGCGAAATGGCGTGCTGATCAATACACACTGTCGTTGGCTGTGATTAATGATGGATTTTCGCGATTCGGGGTCATTTAGATGGATTTTTCTATTATTTTAGTATTTTTTATGGGTTAATTTAGTAAATGGCAATTTCGTAATTTTGTGTTTTGATGTTTATTAATCCTAGTAGGGTTAGGTTTGAGGATATATAAGCTTGTTTTAGGGTTTTGTTTAAGGAGACTTTGGATATTTTTTAATTGTTAATCGATTAAGAGAATAGTTTATTCCTCGTTATCGTTTTGATTCTTCTGTTTAGCCTAATTTCTTTTGCGCTTCGGCATCAATTGGTATCAGAGCCTAGGTTATCTGAATCAATGACTGAACAGAATCAAGGTGGTCAAAGACAGCGTGCTCGTGGAGGCCGGGGGCATGGAGTCGTTCCTGATGCAGATGAACAGCAGCGTTTGAGAGACCTGCGAGATATAGAAATTCAGGAACAGAGAAGGCGAATCCAGGATTTGGAGCGACGTCTTGCGGAGGCAAGGCTTGACGCTCAATCCGAAGAAGAAGCAGAATTTGAGAATCCATCTGATGATGAAGATGAGGACGTAAACCCTTTCGGGGTTCTGAACCAGGGGCAGGATCGAGGGATACGACTTGGAAATCAGCACTCTTCTCAAAATTTTAAGAAGAAGATCGAGATTCTCGAGTTTAATGGTAAGGCTCATCCTGATGAGTTTATTGATTGGTTACATACGGTAGAACAGATTTTTAATCTTAAAGACCTAACTGAGGGGTTAAAAGTGAAATTAGTGGCTATTAGGCTGCGAAAACATGCTTCGATTTGGTGGGAACATGTAAAAAAGCAATGCGCTAGAAAGGAGAAGCCGAAGGTAGATCGCTGGGAGAAGATGAAAAAGTTGTTGCAAATTTTTTTTTTACCTACCCATTATAGGCAAGAGGCGTTTATCAAGTATCATAACGTCAAATAAGGTGATAAAACAGTTGAGGAATTTACAGAGAAATTTGATCGCTTGCGGATGCATTGTGATGTGGCAAAGGAAGACATGCAAACGATTGCTCGATATCTGGTAGGGTTGCGATATGATATGTCTGATGTTTTCTAATTACAGCAGTATTGGACATATGAGAATGTGTGTAGACTAGCCCTAAAGGTGGAGGGGCAGTTTAAAAGAAAGAGCAGTAAGTCCAAGTGGTCTAGCAGCGGTTCTAAGTGGTTAGGTAGCAGTTCCAAGTGATCAGATAAAGAGTCCCGAGAGAAAGCAAGGAGTTCTTCAGTCCCAGTAGCAGTTAAGGGCGCTAGTTCAAAATCTGCAACAAAAAGAGAGCAGGGTAGTGCTGAATCTAGCAGGGGAGGAGCTACAGGCAAGCAAGGTTTCAAGTGTCAAGGACTCAGGTATTTTGCTGCTGATTGTCCAAACCGACAGTTTATGACACTTGTAGATAATCCAACTTTTGATGAAGACCCGACTTATGATGAATCTGATGGAGAGCAAGAAGATGTGAATCTAGATCATGAGGACATTGTCTATGCCGATTCTGATGAGTCTTTAATTGTGCGTCGGGTTTTAAATATTGCTGTGGTAGATGATGAATCGTGGCTCAGGCATAATATCTTTCATACTAAGTGCACTAATGGGGAAAAGGTGTGTAGTATGATAATTGACGGGGAAAGTTGCGAGAATGTGATATCTACCACTATGGTAGAAAAGTTAGGGTTGAAAACTGTCGAACATCCTTAATCATATAAGCTGTCATGGCTTAGGAAGGGGAATGAGGTAAAAGTGAGCAAGAGGTGTTTAGTGCAGTTATCGATTAGGAAGAAATATACTGATGAAGTGTGGGGTGACGTAGTTCCAATGGATGATTGTCATATTCTATTAGGAAGACCTTAGCAGTTTGATAGGAAAACACAGCATGACGGATTAAAAAATACGTACACCTTCAAGAAGGATGGTCGAACCATTATTCTGGATCCTTCAGATTTGAGAAAAAAAGGAAAAAGTAATATGCTTTCCAAATCAGAATTATAGAAGGAGGCGGTGAATGCCCCAGAGCTTTTTGCTATTGTAGTCATGGAGCAGAATCTTGATAGTCCAGAAATTTCAACTCAAGTTCTGCCTATACTTGAGGAGTTTGCCGATGTCGTACCAGAGGAATTGCCACCTGGATTGCCACCCATAAGGGATATTTAACATTGTATAGATCTCGTTCCAGGAGCTGCTATTCCTAATAAGGCAGCTTATATAATGAATCCTGTAGACACCTATTTTTGATTTGCCCAAAATTAATTGCACAAAATTTAGGAATTAATTTTCTTTAATTCCTAAACAAAAATACATTTCAATTTAAACGCATTGCATATAGAATTAGGCACATTTGCATTAATAGGGCTTATTAGAGCATATTTTCTTAATTAATCCTTAAAAAAATATAATAAAAAAGAAAAAAGAGAAAGAAAAAAATTAAATTAAAATTGAGTCGGGCCGGGTCGAGGCCGGGCCAACCCGGCCCGTTTCTTTCCCCCCCCGCGGGCCCAAGGCCCTTTCTTCTTTTCTTTTTCTTTCCCTCCGCGCGGGCCTCCGGCCCATTCCCTTTCCTTTTCTTTTCCTCTTCTTCTCCCCGCGCGGCCCAGCCCGTTTTCCCTTTTTTTTTTCTCCCCCTCCGCGCGGCTGGGCCCAGCCCGGCCCCGCTTCTTCTCCTCCTTCCTTCTCCCCCGGTCGCTTTCTTCTCCCCTGTTCTCCCCTGCTCACGACGTCACGCCGACGCACGGCGGCGCCGCTCCTCGCCGTCGCTATCTGGCCAGAGGAAGGCCGAGAGAGCACGCCGACGGGACTGGCATTAATTGCCAGTCCCGTCCTTCCCGTTTTCCCGGCTGCCTTTATCCCCTCCTCCCTCTCGGCTCCCTGTTCTGCTTCACCGTCAGAGCCTCCCTCCCTGCACCGGCCTACAATGGCCACAAAAGTCCTCGATCGGCGTAGGCCGGTGCAGGCCGTCGTCATTGCGGACGCAACGGAGCCGGGGGACGCCGCCTATAAAAGGCCAGAGAGAGAGAGAGAGGCCGGCCGGCCAATTTTGGAAGGAGGCCCGGTTGGCGAATCCTGAGAGAGAAACAGAGAGGTATAGAGAGAGAAACGGAGAAGAGAGAGGAGTCTCGGAGGGTCTTTAGTCCCCAGTCAGCCTCACCGTCTCCAGCAAGCCGACCGGCAACCTCCCGGAAGTACCCCCGGTCGACCATTTAGAGAGAGAAAACAGAGCAGAGAGAGAGATTGAGAGAGAAGAGAGAGAATAGAGAGGGAGAGAGAGCAAACCGAGGCCACGCCGGAGAAAGAAAGACAACCAACAGCGTCGCCGTCGCCCACAGAGCAGCCGAAAAGCCACCCAGACGCGCCGTCGACCGGTGAACTCTCTCGGCCGAGTCCCCGCCTTTGTTTTCCCTTGTTTCGGTGTCCGGTGTGGCCGGGACTCGCGCCGGCCGTGTCGCGCGATTCCCGGCTCATACCGTCATCGGTCCCGGTCCCCACTCGCCGTTGGGGCCAAGCCTCAGTCGTCGGAGTCGGCCAGGTCGCCGGAGGAGGTCAGAATCCCTCGTTTTTCCACGCCCCCGTCAGGTGTTCGACGAAATGCTTCAACCGGGCTGGTTTTTGTTCCGTCGCCGGCCGGCGAACAGATGGCTGGACGGTAAGCCAGGCGGTCGGTGAGGTTGGTGGTGACCCCAGGTAGCGATTCGGGGACGGCGCAGGCTTGGGCCGGCCGGCGGACGGCCAATTTTGGCCCCGCCAGCGCTCCCCCCGCGGATCTGCACGTTTGGGTCGGATTCGACCCGAATCAACAGATCCGACCCGGGTCAACGCCCGGGTCGGATCCGACCCGACCCGGTTTAATATTATATTATTATATTTTTTTATAAAAATTTTTTTAAAAAAATTTAAAAAAATTTAAAAATTTTATTTTTATTTTCTTCTGTATTATTATTTTTTTTTTCCGAAAAAAAAAATTCAAAATTTTTTTTTTCTTTCTTTCTTTTGAAAGAAGAAAAGTTTTTTTTTATGTGATATATTTAGGTGTTTTATTTGTTGTATTATTATGCATGTTATTGTCTTGTTTAAATTAGACAAACCTGAGGTTCTGCGTTAGTACTTTGCATGTGTTTTTCATTACTGTTATTATGTATATTTTTTTAATACAATTGCATGAGCTATTGTATTTTTGAATGTCATCTGACTTAGTTAAGGTTAGAACCTTAGGTTGCATGAATTATTGTGTTCCTGACTGCTGATCATTTATGATTGTGCACTCGCTTGATCACCTCACATGTTAGGAGAGAGGTCCTAAAATTAATCTAAATTGCCTGATAAATATTTTCAGAAATGAATAGGGTAGAAAGGTACCAAAAGGGCATTAGTTATTTAACTAATGTAATCAAGTCCCCGAACCCAGTTAATCTCTAGTTCGTAGGAATATGGTGATTCTCCCGTTACCCTATTTGGGTTTCTAATCGACCTACCCCAAATCAATTAGTGGCGACTCCTTGGTATAAACCACTTGCATGTTAAAAAATTTTAAACCCTAAGTCGCGATATGGTATGGGCTTGGGAGAGCCCGAGTTAAGTCTTGAACCTAGACTTAGCACGTACAAGGCGAGCCCTCCTTCTTTTTGCATGTCGTCTGATGAAAAGGCTCGGGAGGTCGGTCGCGACAGACTGGCGACTCCGCTGGGGACTTGCATTTTTTTAAGTGGACTTAGGAAAAAAATTTTTATCCTGTTCAAAATGATTTTTGTTTGGCAGCAAGGACTCCAGGTATGATCCTGACATTAAGATGTTATTTGTTCTTGCAGGTTCGAATTAATTGTTTATAAATTGTTGTGTATGCTTTATTGATTTAGCACTACACTATTGCACACACAACCACGCTGCCGGACCTGAGCCGCAATAGAGCTTTTTAGGATGGTGTTAAGAAAGATACGACCTCGAACGCGAGCCCGCGATGTAGAGGTTGCCTTTCCTTTCCCCGAAATTTATTTCTAAGAAAATCGTAAAGAAATATCTTTGGCCGCTATTCGCGTGACTATAAGATATTCCTTTTGATTTGGCCGAGGTTAAAAGGACTTGACACCAACGCGAGACTGCGACGGTCAGGCACCCTTTTAATCTCACTTTGTTGAGCCAGTCTAGATAGAAATTAAACCTTACTCCTCATGTGCATGTTGTTGTGATTGCCATGGTTCAAGGAAATGTATATATTCTATCCCTTCTCATTTTTTATACGGCCTACTTGTTTAATTGTTTTGTTACTGATGGGCCACTCATTGATTGCAGTTTATATACGAGGGATACGCTTATTGCGGAGATTGTCCATTAAAATAAGCGACTCCGAGAGACCGTGATTTCCCTATCGTTTGTAAAACGAGTATTCGGGAGGAGCGCCTTTTTATTAAAAAACCCTATATTTTATATTTCCTAGTAATTATGTTCAGGGGTTTTGGTTTTCTTCCTTAAAAGTGTTTTTGAGTTATACTAATGTTAATATAACTCGAACCGCTTTTTATGCTTTAAATAAATTTTTTGCCCCTTAAAAGACACCACCGCGGCCTTCGGCCCAGTGGTATCCGGGGGTGAAGCCTCAGGGTCTGAGGCGATCGAGGTTCGAATCCCGGGGACGTCGCCTGTAATGAATATATAAATAAAAACTTTTTTTGCTTCTGGTTTTTTTTTTTTTAAATAAAGAAAATACATGATAGACACATGCAATACTAGAGTAAGTCATGGATTGATCATTTATGAGATTTTATACTCATTCGTTGCCATTTTTTTACGGATAATTACAAATCATACTAACCCGCCAAGGAAAAATGGCTGAAAAAGATATGACAACTCGTGTGGCCGACGTGGAGGCCGAAATGAAGCAAGTCTTTGCCTTTCTTCAACAACTCTCGAAACAAGTTGAACATTTGTCAATCCGCTTAGACCAACTCACCATGACTCAGTTTTGCTATCCAAGACAAGGGGTGATGATTCAAATGGAGCCCTCCAGTGTCAACCAAAAGGGTAAAAATGTCATAATTGACAATGTCCACGAGTCCCTTGAATCTAAGGAATTAAGCACCCTATGCCCAAAGTTCATGCAACGTGAACAATACAAACCCAGTATCTCTCCATCACAAAAGCAAAACAACCGGAGACAGTTCACTCCCCTCCCAGGATCTCCGTCTCAGATACTGACAATACTTCGGGAAAAGGGACTGCTCTCTACTGAACCAAAGCGACCTAATCCTGAGAGTTTTTCAAACTACAATCCGTCTAAAAAATGTGATTATCACATGGGCGAGGCAGGGCATTCAACTGATGGATGCTATACTCTTAAACACCGAATTCAAAACCTGCTGGACACCGAGACTTTCTCATTCGAGACCGGTGAAGGGAATGAGCGCAAACCTGCTTAAGTAGAGCTCCTCTCATCCTTTTGCATGAATCCCTGGAAAATGGGTTGTCCTTGTATTTTGCTTTTTGTCGTCATTTCTGTTGGAAGAAATGTCTTTTTAAACTCTCCCTCTTTTGAGGTTGTAAATCCATGTATTGTAAATAAATAATGTTTTGAGGGCATGAGGGAGTATCCCAAACCGGCCCGTTGATGATATCCAGCCATGTAAAGGAAAGTGTTATGAGGCCCGGGCTTCCTCATGTTTCCTCGTTTCTATGCTTTTGAAAATAAAACAAATGTTTTATCATTTTTCAAAAGGTCAAAAAATGGTGGTGAAAAAGCATGCTTGCTCATAGTTGCTCACTTCGTGTCTAAGAGCATACTCATTTTTTATTACAAAGGAGACATTTGGAAATGACACAAACTGAAGTGTACATCATACCCTCATGATGATAGCGGACCAACTCATCTAATAGGGGCAGTCCAAGCGAAGATCGTCCAATCTTCAAATGAAATATGGGGCAAATCTCATTATTACCAGTGGGTGATATCAGCCCCAGAAAGTCAAAGAGAATGCTAAGCATTCCCTGATTCCATGATGAGAGAAACATCATCTTGTACAAAAATCGGGGGCAGATCAAGAAAAGATTACCCCTTTTGAAAGAAAAGGTATGTCTCATTCCTCAACAAATTTTGGAAATGACATTCTATCCCTTTTCTTTTGCAGATAATGAACTGGGAAACATACTAGACTCTGACGCGCTAGCAAGCCGGATAGAACACCAATGTTAGGACTTCTCGAATGAAACACGACGAAGAAGTGCTCAATCGGAAGAGTAGACTAAGGGGCATGCAATCCCCCAGTCCATCAAAAAGGGTGTGTTTCATTCCTAAAGTTTATCCACTTTAGCATAGAAATGACATATCTTTCCCTTTTATATAGGACGAAATTGAGTAAACAACACTCATGGTACAAGCAGCTGGAAAGGACTTGGCATATGACAAAATGGCGTCGAAGCCAATCTTGACAACCACAGAAGTCTCTATGGTAGTCACGCCCATGCCTGTGAAAGACCTTTAAAGTAGAAATTAGCTTTGTTGCGAAGCTCCCCATGCAGGCAATTGCACACGCCTGTGCAGTCAAGAATCGAGCCGAGAAACTCCTCAACATACCGGAGCCGCATTAACACAACATGCGCTGACAATAGAACCCTCTATTTGGAAGCATCTCTAATAATAGAGGATTTCATTTGAGCTTCGAGACCAAGAGTATGGAGGAGCGGATTGAGACAGAGAAGGCTGAACAAAGTAAAGAGGAGAAAAGACTCTGCTAGCTTTGAAGGCAAAATGGAAGAAGCGTAATTTGTATCGTTCTCAATTTATCCTCAATCACCTCATTTCTAACATAAACTCATGTTTTTGTCAGAAGGGAATTATCAACATCAGAGAAAACTCAAGGAGTTACCGGTTTAATCTCAAATGAAGGAATTCACGAAGGGTAATGTTGTATCGTTCCTAATTCCTGTCCCTCAAAGAACTGTTCATTAACACTATTTTCCTTATTACCTTGCAGATTTGCTCTACTATTGCAGCATAGGTAAGTATCTCTTTCCCTAAAAAACTCTTCTCATACGAGTAGAAAGAAACAAGAAGGAAGAAATAATTAAAGAAAATCGATACTATTTTCTTCCTCAAGTGCATTACGTGGAAAGTAATTTTGCATGGTAATTTTACCTGTTTAATTTACCAATTCCCTGAGAAAATTTTGACAATTCGACGAATGGTGTCAAACTGCTCCGAGGTGTTGAACGAGGTGTGTCAGGATGATGAGAGGCAATCCTTGATTTATACACGTTATCAAGTACCAAACCCTTGCAAGATGAGCGAAAAAATTTCATTTCTACAAGGTAAAGGGATTTCTCGCATAAGGTACGGTAGTCAAAATGACGAGAGGCAGTTTATTTCCCTGCCCCATACACTACCATTAATCCTTTGCTTGACCATTTGAGCCCATACACTCAGCGGTTTCTTTTAAATCAACCCTGTCAAGAACCACCCCACATTGGGGCAGCTTGAGGTCCGGCGGTCCTCAACAGAGTCCTCTAAGACAAGCACACCATCGATGGCCGGACGGTCGAAACTAAGAGAGCTTTATCAGGAGAGGAGCAGCAAACTAAAGCCTGTCCAAAATGTCAATATCTTATTGATAACAGCGATGTTTTCACTAAGTAAGATAAGAAGGATGAGGAGTTTGTAATATCTAAAATTTTCTATCATCATCAGCTGCAACAGCTCGCACAAGGTGAAAAGATGAATAGAAATTTTCTTGCTCTTACTTGCATTAATCTTTGAGTGTTTTTATTGCAGATGAACTCTCACAATAATTTAAGTGCCTTAGGATGACGAAGAGCAATTCTTTTTCTATCTCATACACTTATATCCTTTGCTAGCCCAATTGAGCCAGTGATTTCATTTCATACAAATCCAGTTGGTGATCATCACCCCACACTGGGGCAAGGCAAAAGTCACCACAATTTGAGCATTAGGGTCCAAAGCATCGAATCAAGATGAAGACTTCAAACTCGTTTAGGCTAGTCCTAACACAAAAAATACTGAAAATTGGGGGCATGAAAAAGCAGTGTGCCTGGTAAAAGCAAGGCCAATGCCCATGAATGGAGATTTCTGAGCGTGATGAAAGCGCTCTCAAATATCTCAAAGACATTAAGTGGTGTAGAATAGACGACCTAAAGGGTTTGAACTTGAGTTCTTCTTCGATGTAAATTCCTACTTTAGGAACTTTGTCTTGGCAAAGATCTGCCACATGACAGACGAAGATGAACCTATTCTTGAGAAAGCAATTGGGATAGAGATAGAATGGTATCCAGGAAAATGCTTGATGCAGAAGCTCCTCAAGAAAAAGTTGTCAAAGATGCTAAAACACAAGATTATCCAGGGAGTTTGCCAGAAGGATCCTAGCGGTGAAGAAAAGACAGGTGACAACGCCAAGATGATCACCAATTCTCAGGTGACAACGCCAAGATGATCACCAATTCTCATCCTTACACACATCGTTTGAGCCTAACGATCATTTCGTTTCTCAACCTGTAAACCAAGCCCACGTTACGTCCCTCATGAAGTCTCTTCTGACTAGGGCAATTGATTTAGCGTGAAATTTCAAATGTTTATAAACACCGCTCGAAGAAGTGTGAGCAAGATTACTTCTATCTCTTTTGCAGGGTTCTTGACTTGTAAACCTGGAGATAATTGCAAAATATTTTCTTTCTTTCATGGCCTTGACTTGGACAGTCACCTTTGTTAAGCCATTGACCAAGCCTACATTACGACCCTGAAGAAGACCTCTCAGATTGGCAGTGTCGTACCGCTTGCGAGAAAACTCAGACCCTTGTTGATATGATAGAGGTCAGGTTGAGTGTTTTCGATGTTCCCGCATTAATGGACGGGACAAATAACCCTTTTCAATGAGAGCGAGTGGAAAGTCCTTTCTGACTGAAGATCCCTCGTTTAGCATCTTGAGAAGTCCACCTCATGAGCGAAAATTGTCTTGATTGACCCTCGGTGGATTTTTCGTGATGCAAACATGGTAAAATCATCATGCATGAATTTTCAAATACACATTCTAGAATAGCCTAACTTGTCTATTCTTGATCAATGCATGCATATTTGCGCTAATCGTCTTTGACAGCTCAGAGTTCTAATCTCCAGTGATAGAACACAAAATTCGGGCACTGGAGAAGCCCTCATCATCATCCCAAAAGAGATGCCTCGAAAAAGGTCGGGTATTCAGCATATGATACATCAAATCCTCGGGTGAGGACCCCTAGGTGCTCATCGTTTGAGCCTTTTCAAGACCTGCTGGCAAGGACCCACCAGGCAAACCATCAAATCCTCGGACGAGGACCCCCAGGTGCTCATCGTTTGAGTCTTTTCAAGACCTGCTGGCGAGGACCCATCAGGCAAACCATCAAATCCTCGAGCAAGGACCCCCAGGTGCTCATCGTTTGAGCTTTTTCAAGACCTGCTGCGAGGACCCACCAGGCAAACCAACAAATCCTCAGGCGAAAACCCCCAGGTGCTCATCGTTTGAGCCTTTTCAAGACCTGCTGGCGAGGACCCACCAGGCAAATCGTCAAATCCTTAGGCAAGAATCTCCAAGTACTTTGACAAACAATCCAATCAGTCAAGGCGACCGAAAAAAGGTTCGGGTCCTAGACAAACAATCCAGTCAGTCAAGGCGACCGAAGAAAGGTTCGGGTCCTCGACAAACAACAATCCAGTCAGTCAAGGCGACCGAAGAAAGGTTCGGGTCCTAGACAGACAAAATCCAATCAGTCACGGCGACCGAAGAAAGGTTCGGGTCCTAGACAAACAATCCAGTCAGTCAAGGCGACCGAAGAAAGGTTCGGGTCCTAGACGGACAAAATCCAATCAGTCAAGGCGACCGAAGAAAGGTTCGGGTCCTAGACAAACAATCCAGTCAGTCAAGGCGACCGAAGAAAGGTTCGGGTCCTAGACAGACAATTAAAATCCAGTCAAGGCGACCGAAGAAAGGTTTGGGTCCTAGGCAAATGATTTCCCCAGTCACGGCAACCGAAGGTAGATTCGGGTCCGAGACAAACGAAATCCAGTCAAGGCGACCGAAGAAAGGTTCGGGTCCTAGGCAAGCGATTTCCCCAGTCAAGGCGACCGAAGAAAGGTTCGGGTCCTAGACAAATGAAATCCAGTCAAGGCGATCGAAAATAGGTTCGGGTCCTAGGCAAGTGATTTCCCCAGTCAAGGCGACCGAAGAAAGGTTCGGGTCCTAGACAACAACAATCCCCGTCAAGGCGACCGAAGAAAGGTTCGGGTCCTAGACAAACCATTTCCTCGTCGAGGTGACCGAAGACAGGTTCGGGTCCTCGACACACAATATCAACTATCTGGAATTACTCTACCCTTCTACAAGGTAAGTAGCCCCAGGTATGTTTTTTATTTGTTTTAGCATGCATCATATTATATCGCATCATGAAAATGGGACTCACAATCTCACCAAAAATAACATTCATTGAATATGCATAGGCCAAATTTAGGTGTCATTTTGTCTTTGAACGTAACCTCTTCGAGCTCAATCTCTACGAGCTCACATTCAAAGAGGGGCAGCTGTAGACACCTATTTTTTATTTGCCCAAAATTAATTGCACAAAATTTAGGAATTAATTTTCTTTAATTCCTAAACAAAAATATATTTCAATTTAAACGCATTGCATATAGAATTAGGCACATTTGCATTAATAGGGCTTATTAGAGCATATTTTCTTAATTAATCCTTAAAAAAATATAATAAAAAAAGAAAAAAGAGAAAAAGAAAAAATTAAAATTAAAATTGAGTCGGGCTGGGTCGAGGCCGGGCCAACCCGACCCGTTTCTTTCCCCCCCGCGGGCCCAAGGCCCTTTCTTCTTTTCTTTTTCTTTCCCTCCGCGCGAGCCTCCGGCCCGTTCCCTTTCCTTCTCTTTTCCTCTTCTTCTCCTCGCGCGGCCCAGCCCGTTTTCCCTTTTTTTTTTCTCCCCCTCCGCGCGGCTGGGCCCAGCCCAGCCCCGCTTCTTCTCCTCCTTCCTTCTCCCCCGATCGCTTTCTTCTCCCTTGTTCTCCCCTGCTCACGACGTCACGCCGACACACGGCGGCGCCGCTCCTCGCCGTCGCTATCTGGCCAGAGGAAGGCCGAGAGAGCACGCCGACGGGACTGGCATTAATTGCCAGTCCCATCCTTCCCGTTTTCCCGGCTGCCCTTATCCCCTCCTCCCTCTCGGCTCCCTGTTCTGCTTCACCGTCAGAGCCTCCCTCCCTGCACCGGCCTACAATGGCCACAAAAGTCCTCGATCGGCGTAGGCCGGTGCAGGCCGTTGTCATTGCCGACGCAACGGAGCCGAGGGACGCCGCCTATAAAAGGCCAGAGAGAGAGAGAGAGGCCGGCCGGCCAATTTTGGAAGGAGGCCCGGTCGGCGAATCCTAAGAGAGAAACAGAGAGGTATAGAGAGAGAAACAGAGAAGAGAGAGGAGTCTCGAAGGGTCTTTAGGCCCTAGTCAGCCTCGCCATCTCCAGCAAGCCGACCGGCAACCTCCCGGAAGTACCCCCGGTCGGCCATTTAGAGAGAGAAAACAGAGCAGAGAGAGAGATTGAGAGAAGAGAGAGAATAGAGAGGGAGAGAGAGCAAACTGAGGCCACGCCGGAGAAAGAAAGACAACCAACAGCGTCGCCGTCGCCCACGGAGCAGCCGAAAAGCCACCCAGACGCGCCGTCGACCGGTGAACTCTCCCGGCCGAGTCTCCGCCTTTGTTTTCCCCTGTTTCGGTGTCCGGTGTGGCCGGGACTCGCGCCGGCCGTGTCGCGCGATTCCCGGCTGATACCATCATCGGTCCCGGTCCCCACTCGCCGTTGGGGCTAAGCCTCAGTCGTCGGAGTCGGCCAAGTCACCGGAGGAGGTTAGAATCCCTCGTTTTTCACGCCCCCGCCAGGTGTTCGACGAAATGCTTCAACCGGGCTGGTTTTTGTTCCGTCGCCGGCCGGCGAACAGATGGCCGGACGGTAAGCCAGGCGGTCGGTGAGGTTGGTGGTGACCCCCGGTAGCGATTCGGGGACGGCGCAGGCTTGGGCCGGCCGGCGGACGGCCAATTTTGGCCCCGCCGGCGCTCCCCCCGCGGATCTGCACGTTCGGGTCGGTTCCGACCGACCCGTCCCGGTTTAATATTATATTATTAAATTTTTTTTATAAAAAAATTTTAAAAAAATTTTAAAAAAAAATTTTAAAAAAATGTAAAAAATTTATTTTTATTTTCTTCGGTATTATTTTTTTTTTTCTGAAAAAAAAAATTCAAAATTTTTTTTTTCTTTCTTTCTTTCAAAAGAAGAAAAGTTTTTTTTATGTGATATATTTAGGTGTTTTATTTGTTGTATTATTATGCATGTTATTGTCTTGTTTAAATTAGACAAACCTGAGGTTCTGCGTTAGTACTTTGCATGTGTTTTTCACTACTGTTATTATGCATGTTTTTTTAATACAATTGCATGAGCTATTGTATTTTTTAATGTCATCTGACTTAGTGAAGGTTAGAACCTTAGGTTGCATGAATTATTGTGTTCCTGACTGCTGATCATTTATGATTGTACACTCGCTTGATCACCTCACATGTTAGGAGAGAGGTCCTAAAATCAATCTAAATTGCCTGACAAATGTTTTCAGAAATGAATAGGGTAGAAAGGTACCGAAAAGGCATTAGTTATTTAACTAATGTAATCAAGTCCCCGAACCCAGTTAATCTCTGGTTCGTAGGAATAGGGTGATTCTCCCGTCACCCTATTTGGGTTTCTAATCGACCTACCCCAAATCGATTAGTGGCGACTCCTTGATATAAACCACTTACATGTTAAAAAATTTTAAACCCTAAGTCGCGATATGGTATGGACTTGGGAGAGCCCGAGTTAAGTCTTGAACCTAGACTTAGCACGTACCAGGCGAGCCCTCCTTCTTTTTGCATGTCGTCCGATGAAAAGGCTCGGGAGGTCGGTCGCGACAAATCCTAAAGAACATGAGGAGATGTAGAGGCAAGTGTAGGAACTATTAGAAAATGGTGCAATTCGAGAGAGCATGAACCCTTGTATAGTGCCAGCTTTGTTAGTTCCTAAGAAAGATGGGTCGTGGAGAATGTGCGTGGATAGCAGAGCTGTCAACGAGATCACGATCAGGTATCGCTTTCTTATCCCGAGATTTGATGATTTAATTGATCAGTTGTATGGAGCGACTATCTTTTCGAAGATAGACTTGAGGAGTGGATATCATTAGATTAGGGTGCGTCTTGGAGATAAGTGGAAGACCGCTTTTAAAACTCGAGATGGTCTGTATGAATGGATGGTGATGCCTTTCGGGATATCTAACGCGCCGAGCACCTTTATGAGACTGATGAATCAGGTGTTTCGTCCTTTTATTGGCTAGTTTGTCGTCGTATATTTCGATGATATTTTGGTTTATAGTGCATCGATTGATCAACACTTGCACTATTTGAGAAGGGTGTTCGAGACATTGAGGGAGCAGAAATTATATGCTAATACTAAGAAGTGTCACTTCCTGACTGATCGTGTGACCTTTTTGAGATATATAGTAACTAAGGAGGGCATTCAGATGAACCCAACTAAGGTTAAGGCTATTACAAATTGGGAGATTTCGAAAAATATTCATGAGGTACGTAGCTTTCATGGGCTTGCATCTTTTTGTCGGAGATTTGTTCGAGATTTCAGTATTATTATCGCACCTCTGACGGATTGTCTGAAAGGAAATAAATTTGTATGGACTAAGGAGGCAGAAGCTGCCTTTCAATTATTAAAGAAGAAGGTGACTGAAGCACTTATTCTCGTGCTTCCTAACTTTAATAAGATTTTTTAGGTACATTGTGATACTTCAGGTATAGGCATTGGGGGTGTCTTGAGTAAAAAATGTAAACCTGTAACATTCTTTAGTGAGAAGTTGAATGAGGCGAAAAGAAAGTATTCAACTTATGATAAAGAATTTTATGCTATTGTGAGAAGTTTGGAGCATTGGAGGTACTATCTTATTTCGAAAGAGTTTATCTTATTTTCTGATCATGAAGCCTTGAAATATATCAATGGGCAGCACAAATTGAACGCAAGGCATGCGAAGTGGATGGAGTTCCTTCAAGTTTTCAATTTTTCCATCAAGCATAAAGCGGGAGTGCTAAATAGTGTAGTAGATGCATTGAGCAAAAAACACTCTTTGCTGTCTACAATGCAGATAAAAGTTCTAAGCTTTGATACTTTTAAAGATTTATATGTTGATGATCCTCATTTTGGAGATATTTGGAGAAAGATTAAAACAAAACATTTTCAGCAATTTCATATCGTGGAGGGTTATCTATTTAAAGGTAACAAATTGTGCATTCCTCAATGTTCTCTGAGAGAATCTATTATTATTGAGGGACATACAGGCGGTTTAGCTGGGCACTTAGGCGTGGATAAGACGAAGGCCTTGTTGAGTGAATATTTTTATTGGCCTCGGATGGAGCGTGACGTAACGCATTTTATAGAGAGGTGTAAGGTATGTCATGTGGCAAAGACCAAGAGTACTAATGCTGGACTGTATATGCCTCTACCTATTCCAGTTGCACCGTGGGAGGATGTCAGTCTTGACTTTGTCTTGGGTTTGCTAAGAACGCAACGGAGTAAGGATTCAATAATGGTGGTTGTCGATAGGTTCTCGAAGATGGCCCACTTTGTCTCGTGTAGCAAGTCCTATGATGCTTCACAGGTTGCTCGATTGTTTCTACAGGAGATTGTTAAGCTGCATGGAATTCCTAAGTCCATAACCTCATATCGTGATGTGAAGTTTGTGAGTCACTTCTGGCGCACTCTTTGGAGGTACATAAGCACAGGTTTGAAGTTTAGTTCCTCTCATCATCCTCGGACTTATAGTCAGACAGAAGTTGTTAATCGAAGCTTAAGGAATTTGCTGTGGAGTTTGATTGGAGATAATCCATGACAGTGGGACTTGGCATTGCCTCAAGCAAAATTTGCATATAACCGATCTGAGAACCGAGCTACAGGCAAGACTCTTTTTGAGATGGTTTATGGGCGTAATCCAATTACTCCATTGGATCTCACACCGATACCGGTTCTCAAATAATTTAGTTCGGAAGCTGAAAAACATGCAAAGCATATCAAAGAGCTGCATTCCCAAGTCCATAATCAGATTAATAGGCAGAACATGAAGTATAAGCAGCGCGTGGATATACACAGGAAAAGAGTCGTTTTCAAGAAAGCTGATCTAGTTTGGATTCACCTTAGAAAAGAACGATTTCCTAGAAGTAAGTTTTGCAAGCTTCAACCTAAAGCTGTGGACCCTTCAGAGTTTTGGAGCGAATTAGTGACAATGCTTACAAGATCAATTTGCCGGGTAAGTACAATGTATCCGGAACTTTTAATGTAGCAGATTTGTCACCTTACTACGTTAAAGAGGAAGAAGATCATGAAGAGATTGGCGACAATGAAGACGAAGCAGATTCGAGGACGAATCTTTCTCTAGCAGGGGAGGATGATGCACCTAGGGGATCGGCGGACCCGTTATGTGACTAGACGAACCGACGGGCTCGAAGTCAATGATCTCGGATTAAGCTTAAATTTGGTCGATTGAAGCGAAACGGCGTGCTGATCAATACTCACTGCGTTGGTCGTGACTAATGATGGATTTTCGCGATTCGGGGTCGTTTAGATGGATTTTTCTATTATTTTAGTATTTTTTATGGGTTAATTTAGTAAAGGGCAGTTTCGTAATTTTGTATTTTGATGTTTATTAATCCTAGTAGGGTTAGGCTTGAGGATATGTAAGCTTGTTTTAGGGTTTCGTTTAAGGAGACTTTGGATATTTTTTTTTATTGTTAATCGATTGAGAGAACAATTTGTTTCTCGTTATCGTTTCGATTCTTCTGTTTAGTCTAATTTCTTTCTTGCTTCGGCATCATTGTAACTTTGGGATTGAAAGAATTCTACTTTTCTGATTAAAATGTTAACATTAGAGATACTTTAATTTTAAATGATAATGGAAAATGATAACCGTAATCCACACATGGATATTTATATCATAAAGGTTTTACATACTTTGTTGAACTGCAAAATCTTAGAAAAATGATATTTAAAGGATGATTCAAAGCAAACAAAATTAGTTTCGTGATATCAAGTCACAGCATCAACAGTATACTTAGTAATTTTCATCTTTTTTAAAGTTTTTTTGGGCCCCAAACCCGACCGCGTAGCAGGGGTTGGGTTTGGGGCCCAACCTCGAGGGAACTGGGCATAGGCATTGGTATCGGAGTCCCAGTCCCGGCCTCAATTAACCCAAGCCCGGGAGTCATGGTCTCAGTCCTAGGCTCTAGGGTTCCATAACTAGGTCCTACCGAGGCTTGGGAGCTATAGACCAAGGCTGGGGTGCCGGGCATGGGCACCAAGTTCTCTAGCTTGGTTTCGGTGGATCCAAGACTAGTGCTCGTGCTCCTGATCATGCTTGGGTGTCGGGATTTGGCCTTGAGACCCCGTTGCCCGTGCGGGGTTCCTTGGCTACCCTATAAGTCACTAGCGCCCGAATTTTTATATATCTATTTAGGAAAATTAAAAGAAATTTTCCTCACCAAATGACGGAAAATATTTTCTAGTTCATTTTCATGTTTCAGCCAAATACCAAAACATATTATTATTTTCCTCGAAAATGACTTTCCCAAAATTTTTTTCCGTAAATGTAACATTTTTCGCAAAACAAACGGAGACTAAATAGAGAATGGTTTGTCTAATGGAGTATGAGCATGGAGGCTACATTGATAATCGAGAAGTTCAGAAGCAAGTAAGACACCCGATTTATGGTTGTTGGACCATGCAAAAATGAAAGCCGATAGATAGATCTAGAAATAATTGTTCAGACACGATTTACTAGCTATCACATAACAATTAAATTCGTCCACTATTTCGTTGGCACCTAACTCTTTAAATGTTATGATTTAATAAATCCGTCTTTTTCAATAATATCTCATGTACCATGGAAAGGAATATATCACCAATAACTTCGTGGAAAAGTCCATTTCCAGCTAAGGAATACGACGACATTCATCCCAGAGTTTCCTAGCGAACGAAAGATCATTGGATTTTCGTCTCTCCCTTGTGGCTGGTTTTGTCCTAATAAAAACACGACCGCATTAAATGCCAAGACAACTTTTTTTCGGCCGAGAAATGCTAGGACAACTTCTCTATACGAAAATGGAGCCCACGATCGCTTTAGATTCCATTTATAACCAAAGAATCTTTGATCACCTTGACTTCGTTTAATCGTGGCACCGCTATTCTTGGGCCAGCAAATGAATTAACAATAAATTCGGGAAATTTTATTTTCACCGAATTCGATTGTTGGTGGATGGGATTAGGAAAGCCCCGAATAGATCTTCATCTCATTTTTATTTCCTGCGACCGAGTTCAATGAATTCGAGGAGCTGTCATATCTTTGTTGAGATGGCATTAGGCCATGCCCAAAAAACGAAAAAATAAAAATAGACTTATAATAACAAGAATTATATTTTTGGGTATCCCTTTTCTCTGGACCTTTTGCTTTCTCCTGTGTTTGTTAATATTAAGATAGGATAGCGACTGATATCATAGGAAAATCTTCCCTAAATATCTTTAATTATTTTTACTACGAATGTTACGTCCATAGGAGAATGCGTGAATTTATATTTTTTTTATTGCTTACGTGTTTCAGTATTTAGATCCAAATCTTTCCCTGTCCTTTACGTGTTATTTGGTTTGGTTAATTGATCCAAATTGAAAATCGCCCCTCTTCAAGTGGAAATAACTTAATATTAAATGCCAAAATAACTTAATTTTTCCACTTGAATTTCTGCCTTCGCGCTCTTGATTTTAGGAAAATATTACAGCTACTATTCTTCAATCCACTTCCATCTCCTGCATATTTAACCCTAGAGTGTCGTCAGTTTTACATGCAACCTATTTATTGGAGCGGGCAAATTGATTTGGTCTTGCATATAAAGTACATGTTCTTGACTTTAGGGAATATTACAAGTACTATTCTTCAATCCACTTCCATTTCCTCCTTATTTAACCCTAGAGTGTCGTGGATTGTTGCATGCAACCTTTTTATTGGAGCGGGCAAGTAGATTTGATCTTGCATAGAAAAACTAATGAATGTGAATATCACCTAATCTTATTTTAAAAACGACGATATAATGAAATGCTCTTATCTTATATTAGTTAATACCCGTAAAAAGTCGATTCAAACATAGGTCATGATAATGCTGTAGTATCCATGTAGCCCATAAAGTACCCTCGCAAATACGTGCAAACAATTATTTACTTTCCTCTAAAAAACACCTATATTAAGAGGTAAGATTCCATTTGGGCAACACGATGACGATATCATCTGTTGCTTTATTACTTCATTGATTAAATTAGGAAAAAATGATCAAAAAAGTCATAAATATATTGTAATTGTGCCAATTCAATTAAACCTTATTTTCTTTTTTTGCCAATTGAGTCTTAAACCTTTTGTATATGTGTCAATTTAATCCATTTTGCCAATTTTGACTCGAAATCACTGACATGGACATCGGCCGTCCTATGTGGCATGACCGGCTCTGATGTGGATAATTTTTAATAATATTTAATATTTTTCGAATTCTTTATTTTTTTAAATTATTTTTCCTTTTGTTTCTTTTCTTTCTCTTTCTTTTTTTTCTTTTCTTCTTCCCCTAGCCAGTCATCGGACCTCAGCGACTGGCCAGAGGCAAGGGCCATCGAGATCGACCTCACTGGCCACTGGAGAGGCTTGCCATTGCCAAGCGGGCGAGGTCAACCTTGTTGGCCCTCGCCTTTGGCCGGTCGCCAAGGTTCGGCCATCGGCTAGAGGAAGAAGGGAAGAAAAAAAAAAGAGAAAGAAAATAAATAAATAAATAATTCAAAAAATTATTAAAATATTATTGAAAAATGTCCACATCAGAGTCGATCACGTTATGTAGGACGACTGTCATCCATGTTAGCGATTTCCGGCCAAAATTAGCATGATGGACCGAATTGACCTAAATGCAAAAGATTTAGTACTCAATTGGCAAAAAAATATATTGAATTTGCACAATTGCAATAGGTTTATGACTATTTTGGTAATTCTCCCATTAAATCAGAAGTGACGATGTATAGGTGTGTACTATGGATCTAGTAACCGGCATGAACTTTTCTTTGACAAGAAATATATCATGTCTTTTTTTTTTTTTTTGCAATGGCGTTTGACTTTTTGTCTCGAATATTCCCACGAGATTATTCATATATACCTCTCCGGATCCCTTTGCTTAGGAATCTTGTAGACTTAGCTAAGTAATAATTGACTCGTGATGTCTGCCAAGACCGGCATGGGATATGGTACAGGTGTATAAACCTCCTGGGAAGACTTTCGTGTAGATTTTTTTAATGACACAAAACCAGGAAACAGTCCATGCTTCTTAGGGGATTGCTCTCTGGTCTATCATTGTTGTTTCTTTTAGCCTAAACGAATATAAAAAGAAAAAGAAAAAGAGATGAACCTTGCTTTCGTAATTCCATCTACCAACGGTCGATTTAGTTGGACGTGGCTTCTTCTTTGAAGACCTGCGGACAATGTCTCCTTCATGCAATAGCACCCACTAAAGAAGGTTCGTAGAAATGAAACCTCAACTAGTTGAGAATAATAAATGCTCCTAATACCAAACTCGATTAATCTGCCGACAAATTGCAAAGTGACAAATGAAGTCAAAGTCATGGTTCTTTGGTTCCAAGTGGGGAAGTTGTCTTTGCATTTAATGCGGTCGTGGCTTTATTAGGACAAAGACCAACCACGATAGAGAGAAAAGTCCGATAATCTTTTCAGTCACCAGGAAATTCTAGGACGAAACCCGTCGTATTTCTCAGCTGGAAATCGAGGTTTCCACAAATTTATCGGTTAGATATTCTTTGCCATGGTACGTGAAATTAGAGGTAGTTGCCAATGAAACAATGGACGGAGTTAATTTCTACATGATAGCTTGTAAGTTGTGCTCGTGATATTTAGTAGATTCATGTCCTCACCTATGTTGGGCCACAAATACTCGATCAATTATTTCTAGATCTATCGATCAACTTTCATTTTTTTTGTCCAACTAAAGAGCACGAACATAAATGAGGTGTCTTATATTGTTATTTAAACTTGTCGATTATCAGTATAGCCTTGTTGCTCATATTCCATTAGACGAACCATCCTCCATTAAACATTTGTAATCTGATCAAGGCTTTGCTTGATTTAACAAACAACCATGGTCGTCCTTCGGCGATGACCTTCAACTTTCCCAAGAAAATTAAACATTCCATCTAGTTAAATTAACATACGACGAATGAATCTAAATCATGTGAATCCACTACGTACAACTCATTGCTTAGAGAACAACATTTCGGCCTTTCAAGAGGAGGCTATGTTGAATTTATTACCTCTTTGGTATAGTCGGGTCAATAGAAAACGGGGAAGAAATTCAGCATGGAGTCAATAGAAGGGTTCCTAGCTTTCCCCTTCTTTAGGCAAAATAAAAATCTATACTTCATAGTACCGTCCTCGAAAGTCTAGATAGAAACTTCAAACTTGGGCTTCAAGCTTGCCCTTCAATCCAAATCAAGCTTCGAGAAGAGAGAGAGAGCTCCATTGCCACAATACGATGCTTCTGCATTAAGGAAGAAACAATCGCACGCATGCGCATCATACGCCTGCATTGACTAATAGGTAAAACCATTTAAGATACAAAGATTTGGGAATAATTTTCCATTATTGTCATTTAAAACTTACAGTATTTTAATTGTTAATATCTTAATTAGAAAAATTAATCATGCTTCTGACTTTTTTGTCAACTTCTTGCAAGTTGGGTGTTAGGCAGAGGCAGAAAGCCAAGAAGATGAGGCCAACTTCTTGATTTTCAGCTTGTGTCGATTCGCGTGTACCAAGCACAAGGTGCCTGTTTTAGCCTATACAATGCCTTTTTCAGCTTGTAAACTTGATTTCCATGCCCTTTCTTCTCATAACCCTATGGTTGCTCCATGTAGACTTCTTCTTCAAGGACACCATTAAGAAATGTTGATTTCACATCCATTTGATGGATCCTCCAACGGTTTTGAGCTGCAAGTGTTAAGATCATCCGAATGGTATCCATTTGGGCCACTAGTGCAAATACTTCAAAATAATCAATACCCGGCTTTTGCTTGTAGCCCTTTACAACCAGTCTAGCTTTGTAACGATCCACCTGACCATTGGATTTGTACTTCATCTTGTACACCCACTTGACACCAATGGGCTTTTTACCAGATGGTAAAGAAGTTAGCACCCATGTGTCATTCTTCTCAATGGAGTAGATTTCTTCATCCATTCCTTGGATCCAGTTCTCATCTACAGCTGCTTCATCATAGGATACAGGGTCACATTCAGCAAATAAACAAAAGTTTACCATAGTTTCATCAGTAATTTCATTACTATCACTGTCATTGTTTCTTGTAATCACATAATCCCTAAATTTTGCTAGAGTCTCTCGCAGTCGCTGTGAATGACGTAATGGTGGTTCTGAAGCTGCTGTTGGTGAAGAAAATGCACCACCAATCGAAGATGATGAAGAAGAAGGACCACCAATCGAAGATGATGGAGGTTTTTCTGTATCTCCCTCCAATGGTTCATCTTCGATGGTAATGCTTTTTTGGTCACCCTTTTGGTTCCAGTCCCAAGCTTCATCTTCTAAAAATTGGACATCCCTGCTGATGAGCACCTTTTCAGTGACTGGGTTATACAGCTTATAACCTTTAGTTGTGTCATTGTAGCCAATGAAGATGCACTTCTTGCTTTTGTCATCCAACTTCTTCTTCCGTTCATCTAGTGTAACAAACTGAATTTTCGATCCTTTTCTCGGGATTTAAGAAATGAGTATTTTGGCCAATGCACTTATAGTGAGATCTAACCCAGAAATGCGCATTCACGGGATGCTAACCTTAGAGGTAGGGCTATTACGGGATTGAGTTCGCACGATCAAAGAACTCAACCTGGGTTCGATCTTCAATCATATGGATTGACGAGGGAATGTTTTGAGCCAACCGAGACCGGTCTATTTGATTGATCGTGTCCGAAGGGAACTAGCGACAGACCCTCGCAATTATATGATAATCGATGTCGTCCTAGGTAGAGTAAACTTAAACGTGTTTTGACTTAGTGTCTATCACGGGTCGAGAGCGCGTAATTCCAGAGAGCCACCCGTTAGCCAGAGATAAGCTAAAGTCGCGATTGTTTAATTTTAGTCATTTCTTGGAATTTGGGCCCAGGAATCGAGAATTTTGAAAGTGATAATTTTGAGAGGCCGATGACGTTTTTGGCTTGGCCAATCTTGGGGCCACCCATTTCTGCAAAAAAATGGATTTCGGTTCGGGACCGGAAAAATTACGATTTTGCCCCTCTGGTCACCAATGTCGATTTTGAGGCCGTATAAGATTATTTTTTTAGGCCGATGTCATTTTAGGGTGGCCACGCATATTTGGAGTGATTACAGTTAAAAATTGAAATTTTGGCTCAGAAGTGAAAAATAATATTATTTTATTCCCAGGACTTTGCAGTCGATTTTCGAGGGCTTAAGAAGCTATTTTCACAATTTCGATGCCATATTATGTTGGCCACACCCATTTGGGGTTGGTACGGTTGAAAAATGGAATTTCGCCCCGGGACCGAAAAAATGACCATTTTGTCCCTAGGCCATTTTTAGTTCCGAATTTTGGGAAAATTTTGAGGATAATTATTTGGATAATTCAGCTCAATTATTGGGACCAAAGACCAGAATGCCCCTAAATTATTTGGATAAGATCAACCAAGACCGTTGGATTAAGAGCGTTTTAGTCAAATCTCCCGAATCGGCGACACGTGTCCCCCACCAGCCCACTTTTTTTACTAATATTGACTCTCTCTCTCTCCCCTTCACCTCCTCATTCGGCCACTCCCCCAACCAGAATTCCCCTTCCTCTCTCTCTCCACAATTTCTCTTCTTTGCCGATTCTCCCTTCGCCAATCGTGAGCTCGCCATCGCCGGAGCTGCTGGGTCGGCTGTTCCAGCCCCTTGTCCAGCCCGTTCGTCTCACCTTTCTTAGGTAAGTGACTTCCCCAATTGACACCTAGGATCTCGAGTATTGCTAGGCTTGTTTGGAGTTCGGTTTAGGTGATTTTCGTGGTTGTTTTGGACTGAAATAGTGGATGGTGGTTCGGGTGGTTGTGGATTGATTTGGAGACTGAAAATATGAGATTTGGGAGGTTCGGATAGGGCCGTGATGATGCGGAACGATCACGGTTTGAATTCGTGTGATTTGGTGTGATTTTCGGATTTGTGACTACTGTACCCGTCCAGTTTGCTATTTTTGTGGAGAATTTTTGGGGTCGAATTTGAGGAAGTTTTCTTCATAAAATTTGTTTCCAATATCTTGAAGTATAACATATTTTAATTTAGGAATTTTTGAAAATCATTTGATGCCATTCAGAAGTCCATCTTTGGACCAAAATAATACTATCCGATTTACTATTCACCCGACCTTCGGGTCTGTTCGAATTTTTATAAATTTTTCTAGGCATATTTTCAAAATACTTCATTCACAAAAATTATTGGGGACATTTGTGACTATTACATATAAAAATTTCAAAACTTTTCAAGGTGATTTGTGTGTTGAAATAAATGTATTTTGAGGACAAAATAGTCTGTTAGAGCGAACTAATTTTGGTCTGACTTAGAGGGACAAAAAGGCATGGTTGCAGATTGAACCGGATTTCGTGTTCTTCATAAGAAATGTTGATCAAGATGTTTTTTATGACATATCCAAAATTTAGAATTTTTGAAGTTCGTTTACTATTTATTTTGATGGGATTTCGGTCACTATGTAAACTGCCCAGATTTACCCTGATGCTATGGATGTTTATTTTTATGAGCGAGAAATTGTGTGTGACCGCATGCCAAGCATGTGTGGCCGTGTGACGTGATTGTGTGATGGTAATGTATGTTGGCGTAAGGCATGTGTGACATGGGATTGTGTTTGGTTGTGTGGTGTTCGTGTGACGAGAACGTAGGTTTGTGAAGTGTATGTGAGATGTGAATTGGTGTGTGGCTATGTATGTGTGTGAGGTGAGTATGTTTGGCCGTGTGTAAGTATGGTTTGAGTGGAACGAGAATATGGAAATGTATGATTGGTTGGAAAGGATCCGTCCTGAAGCGTGTATGTTTACGGGGGATGATGCCGTCCCTAACGAGGTGACAATGCCCGGCCTGACGGGGTGACGATGTCTAACGTGGTCAAAAAACCGTTGGCCTAATGCGTTTTACGCGGGCGCGGTAGAAGGAAAGTGTGTGTAGGATTCCGTCCTGAGGCGTGATCGTTTACGCGGGACGATGCCGTCCCTGACGAGGTGACGATGCCCGGCCTGACGGGGTGACGATGTCTGACGAGGTCAAAAGACCGTTGGCCTGATGCGTTTTACGCGGGCACGGTAGTGGTGGAAGAGTTGAGAATGAGCAGGGATTGGTTTGAGGTACGAGGTTTGAGAAAGTGATGTGTGGTGTGAGTTGGTGTGCGAGTGTGTTTGTATCGCGTGGTGTGATGTTCGATTATGGGGTAAAAACTGTTAGGCATGGTATGGAACATGCCCAAATGGGTTTTGCTATATATTCGAGGCACGCGCGCGACTGTGATTTATTTCTGTGGCATACTGGCTGTGTGATTGACTAACGTGCAGGGATGTGCATGATGGATTCCAGGTAGGTACGCATGTGCTTGTGAGTTTGGTTGATTGTTGTGTGAGATGCGTATTTCGTCTGGCGGTACGTGAGTGCCTACGTGGGGTTTGGGGTTGTACACTTATTGAGATTCGTCTCATAGTTGTATAATCCACAATTTCAGACCCCCAACCTTAGACCCGGAAAGTCCGCCTCCTCTTTTTGGAAGTTCGGGGAGCTGCCTTTGGTGCCCAGTGGAACTGCAGGTAAGTTCCGGAGATTCAAGCCCGAAGGATATGGAGCAGAGTGCTAGAAGGCAGTCCTTAGGTTGTCCCTAGGCCATTTTAGGGGTTGTGTAAGTTGGGTTGATCTATAGTGAAGTTAGGTTAACCAGACCCCTGATCTTTTGTTTTATCGGTGGCTATGGATGCTTAAGTGTTAATTACGTTTGTAATACAATATTCGTGTATTTGGTGTTGTATGATTATGTTGTTGTTGTTGTTTGATTGTTCTGATGTTCTACCCCATTGTCGTTATCTTTTTGTCCAGGGTTTTTAATATCTGTTTCCGCATGTGGCTTTGATATTTGGGTTGGGTCGGCGACATTCGTGGGACGTCACATCATATTTCGACCGGAGCGGTATGTCGCGAGCTCGATGGGGTTCGGGGCGTGACATCTAGTATATGGGGATATGCCACGCACCCAAATACTCGTAGGAACGAAACATCTGGCTTGTTGCCGCTGCAAGCCTCTTCCAGGGTTCTTCCAAGAACACTTTTTGTCGGACACCTGTATAACACAAATACAGCACATGCGACTGCTTCTGCCCAAAGCTTCTTGGGTAAATTTTTAGCTTTAGCATACTTTTTGCCATTTCAAAAATTGTTCTATTTTTTCTTTTTGCTATGCCATTTTACTAAGGAGTATAGCTGGCAGTCAATTGATGTTTTACTCCATGAATTTTACAATATTTGTCAAATTCATTTGAGGTAAATTCTCCGCCTCTACCTAATCTCAACGTCTTCAAAATAAAGCCATTATGTTCTTCAACATAGACTTTAAATTCTTTAAACTTGCCAAAAGCTTCAGATTTTTCTCTCAAGAAATATATCCAAGTTTTTCTGGTAAAATCATCCACAAAAATAACATATACCTTTTTTGTCCGAATGATTCAACCTCAACAGGGCCACATATGTCAGTACGCACCAACTCTAATGGTTGTTTTGCTCTTCTGGCTTTTCCAACTAGAAAAAATTCTTGATGCTGTTTTCCAACAAGACATCCTTCGCATGGGCGATTTGGACAGTCAATCAAAGGCATGCCGATCACCATCTTTTTCTGGACAAGTAATTTTAGTCCATGAAAATTTAAATACCCGAATCAAAGATGCCACAACCAGTTGTTGTCTTTTATTGTCGCTTGAAAACTCAAGAGATTCATTGTCTAAAGAGTCAGCAGAAACATCCGGTTCTTTGTCATTTGCACCTTCGTGATCAACTTGTCATTGACACTTCTAATGGTGCAAACTCCATTTTCAATATGAACCTTGTAGCCTTTTTCAAAAAGTTGCCCAACACTTAGCAAGTTCCAAAAAAGTCCTGGCACAAAGTAAACATCCGCAATAGTAACATTAGTACCATCTTTTGACTTGATATTGATGTTACCTTTGCCCATCACGGGAACTTTTGATTTATCCCCGAAGTCGATTTCACCTCGACTTGTCTCATCCAGCTGCGAGAATAATTCCTTTCGGCTAAACATACGATTGCTGCAACCAGTATCAAGGTACCATATGTTGGTGTCTTCAATACTTGAGTCACCCTTCTTACATGCTAGTAGCATGTGTTCTTCAGCACCGATGGCATGTGCATGTTCCACCTGTTCGTACGTCGCTTTTGCCCGGCATTCGGATTTGTAATGTCCAAATTTATTGCATTTAAAACACTTGACTTTTGATTTGTCATGTGGTTTAAATTTTCCGGTGAAATTTGGATTTCCACCTCTACCTCGGCCTCCTTCGCGACCTCGACCACCTTGATAGCCTCCTCGACTTGATGGAACGAACCGACTTTACAATGCTTGCTCGGGATTTGAACCAATGGACTTTTGATTCATTTTTTGCTCATGCGAGCACAATGAACCCATCAGCTGCTCCAATGTTAGAGTTGACACATCTTGCCCTTCCTTGATTGCTGCTACGACGTAGTCAACTCTTTCACTCAAAGACCTCAAGATTTTTTCTACAACTCAAACATCTTGGAGTTCTTCACCATTAACTTTCAATTGGTTAAAAATGATTTGCACACGATCAAAATATGCCAAAATTGATTCGGAGTCATTCATGTGCAAAGACTCAAAATCACCTGAAGTGTTTGAAGCCGCACCCATCGGACACGATCATCGCCATTGTGGGATTTTTTCAAAATATCCCACGCTATTTTTGCAGTCTCCGCACTCGATATTTTTTCAAATATTGTTTCCTCCACAACTTGCAAGATCGCATATAATGCTTTCTGATCTTTCTTCCGTGACTCCACCAAAGAATCTTTCTTCTCCTTTCTTAAAGCCTCGAATACTTCAACATCGGCCACTTCGTTGTAGCCATTTTCCACTAGATTTCACAAATCTTGCGATTTGAAGAGAACCTTCATCTGGATGGACCAGTTGTTAAAATTCTTTCCGTTCAACTTTGAAAGTTGTAATTGAACATAACTATTGAATGTCATTTCTAGCTCTGATACCAAATATTGAAACCAAAAAGGAATAATGATAATTTTGGAAGTTTTAAACAGGCGCACAAATAAAGGCCGGAGGATGGAGAATTTATTGAATCGCAAATGCTTTTTCTTCGGGTGCAACTACAAATCTGAAGTTCACAGCCTCTTATAGCGGTTGGACGTGTACATAACTTAGACATTTGCTATGACAATATTAAATGAGAAAAATAAAAAAGTCCACAAAGCACACAAACAAAGTCAAAAAGAAAATACACGTAATAATTGCTTGAAGGCCGGCGTGGAGTTCTCCTAGCCTTCTTTGACTTCTTGTTGCAGAAGCTGCTCTTCTTCGTTAAATGCTTGCATCTTCTTTCTCCTCTTCTCTTCATTCTTCTTCGGCGCCTGCCACGAATCGTGCTTCGCCGATTCGATTTCAGTCTCCTCTGACGACCACCGTAAATCGAGGTAATCCTTGAAGAATACCAACAACCAAATCTGTAGCTCAGAAACCAACATGCTCAGATATTCAATAATCAATTTTATATTATTCTTACAGAAATTGACAGATTTATTAAATCGTAATATTTAAAAAGTTAGGTGCCAATGAAACAATGGATGGATTTAATTGTTACGTGATAACTAGAAAATCGTGTTTGAACAATTATTTCTAAATCTATTTATCAGCTTTCATATTTGGTCCAACAAATATAAATCGGGTGTCTTACCTGCTTCTAAACTTGTCGATTATCAATATAGCCTCCTTACTCATACTTCATTAGACGAACCATCCTCTATTTTAAGCATATACTTTTGTGTGGAAATCACGCGCCAGCCTCGATTCTTCTGTGTCCGCGCAGATTGACCAAGACCCGTTATATCCTTTGGGGAGGAGGAAAGAGTCCAGCAACAGTGCCTCTCCCTGATCTAACCGCTTTTGGCATCGAACTCCTCCTGTTCATTGGAATCATGTGATGGCATGCAGTGTTCTTGAACGAACACTGTTGTCCTTTTGCAATGACAAATTGAATCGGGAAAATTGTCTAAGCAGTCATAAACCTATTCTATATATACTAATTCTGTCCTAAACTTTTCAATTTTATCAATTTAGTCTTAAATATTTGAGCGAAAGTACAGCTTAGTCCTTTCGGTCAATTTTTGCCGAAAATCGCTAACGTGGCGATGCGTCACGTAGGACGACCGGAGCGCCACATTAGCGATTTCCAGCGGAAATTGACCGAGAGGGTTACATTGAAATTCCATGCAAAGGTTTTAACTAAATTGGCAAAATTTGAAAATTTTAGAGCTGAACTAACATTTGTACAATATGTTTTGGAGTGATTGGATAATTTTCTTGAAGTGAATTTAATCCAAATTAAATTAACATACGAGGAACAAATTTGAATCATGGGAACCCATCAGGTGCAACTCATTGGTAAGATGACAATGGGTGGGCCGTAGATGAGGTCATTTTCCATTTGGATGCCTCTTTTGTATGGCCCGGTCAACGGAAAAGGGGAAGAAATTCAGCATGAATTCATTAACAAATAAAAAAAGAAGAAAGATAAGTGCATTAAAAGTCCTAAAACTCGTCACGAAAGTGTAATTGAATCCTACAACTTTTAAAAAGTGTAAAAACTCGTCATGAAAGTGCAATCGAATTCTAAAACATTCAAAAAGTGCAATCAAGTCCTAAAACTTATCAAGAAAGTGCAATCAATCCCTAAAATATTCAAGAAGCGCAATCAACAGAAGGACTTGACCGGACTCAATTGCACTTTCTTGATGGGTTTTAGGATTTTATTGCACTTTTCGAAATGTTTAGGACTCGATTGCACTTTTGTGATAAGTTTTAAAATTTAATTACGGTTTTTGAAAGTTTTAAGACTTAATTGCACTTTCGTAGTAAGTTTTAAGACTTCTAATGCAATTATTCCTAAAAATAATTATAATTTCATAGTCTCGTCCTCAAAAGTCAAGACAGAGACTTCGAACTTGGGCTTCAAGCTCGCTCATCAATCCAAGTCAAAGCTTCCAGAGAGCGAGAGAGCGACATTTCCAAGATATGATGCTTCTGCATTGAGGAAGAAGGACGATCCAACTGCGCTCAATGTCACACACGCATCACACACGGACACTTGACTAATAGACCCATAGGACACAGAACCTTCCTATCCAACGATCGCAGTGAATAAGAGAATGGGAAAAACTCACCAAAAAAATCTTGAATTGTGCCCGCTACCCTAAACTTTTTATTATGACATAAAAAACTTCAAATTTATATTTATATGACACATTTATCCTCTTTTAAGATTTCGTTAGATGATTTTTTAACCCAAAAAACATCTTTTAAATTCGTGTTTACACTGTTTACTTTCTAATATTCATTTAGGTAGATTTTTAATGGCTCTCATTGACAAGACTTTTAGGAGTGTAAATGTGTCACACAGGTATAAATTTATGATTTGTGGTGTTACAAAAAAAATTTAGGGTAAATATGTCACAATGAGCATAATTTAGAGTTTTTGGTAGTTTTTGCCCTAATAGAAAAGTGCAAGGCAGTCTACTCCGTTATGGTGTTTTGGCAAGAAAATAACTCAAAAGAGACAAAAATTACAGCGTACATTATTGATACGATAACATGATATTGTGAAATTAATATTGTTTGCTTCGAATTATCTGTTAAGTATCTCTTTTAAGATTTTGCAGCTCAACAAAGTACTTAAAATCATTTGTGATATAATTATCCGTGTGTAGATTTGGGTTATCATTTTCCCTAATCATTTAAAATTAAAATATCTCTATTGTTAATATTCTCATTAGAAAGTAGAACTCTTTTTAATCCCGAGGCTATAACCTATAAGTCTCCTTCCGATCTTTTTGTCTCCTTCCAAATCGAGGGTTTCGCAGAAGCAGAAAGCGTAGAAGATGACGCCAATTTCTTTGATTGGATTGCTTGGACTAACGATCATGTCAGCCAATTTCAACTGTGGCTGTTACATATATAGATTTTTCTCCCTCTCCATCGGGAAAAATAAGTAAATCAATCCCACAAGGTCTCGCTAGTGGCGAGCGAGGTAGACCTCACCGGCCCTCGCCGCTGGCCAATAATTGAGGTCCAACGACTGGCTAAAGGAAGAGGGGAAAAAAAACATAAGAAAGAGAGGAAAAAAAAGGAAAAAAATTCAAAAAAATATTGAAATATTATTCATATATGTCCATGTTAGCATCGGTCGACCACATAGGGCGGCTGACATCCATGTCAATAATTTCTAGATAATTTAAATTGGTACAAAAGCAAAAGATTTAGGACGCAATTGATAAAAAAACAAAATTTATAACTGAATTGGTATAATTACAATAAACTTAAAACATTTTTGGTAATTCTCCCTGGCAACCCTAGTAGCATCTGTCAAGAAGCTCCTCGCTTGAAGAAATTCGGATAAGAATGCGCTCAAGATAACCACCAAAAGCTTGCGTCATCATTGATGAAGAAATAAAGAAGTATTTTTCTTTCCAAAAATATCATCTTATGTAATTTTATTTAAAGAAGTAAGTCAACCATCTTCAAATCTCAACACTCTTATTAATGACACATGATGCAACTATTTGATAAATATCTTTAAGGTTTTTTTTCAGGATCCACGACTTTTGATTCTTTTGTATACATTTCGGGTCAAGTTATCGGAGATCTCACTTTGTGCCCATTGATCGTTCCCTAGTTAACGATTCATTTGATTCTACAATATACTGCTTCTTATGAATATAACGTTTTTTTCCTTCCAAAAACAGAACTGGCTCGAACTTAAATACTAGAAGAATTTTCAAACTTTATACAGGACATTGACAGGGATCGATTATTCTTGGACACTGTTCAATTATGTTAATATAGTACCTAACTTTTCGGGGCCCGCTGGGAAATTGCTCACTCATTACCCGTCGAAAGAGACTTTCCGTTGGTTTCGTGGTATGTGCTGTCCGGACTACCAAACCATTAGGCCAAGCGAACTCTTTATAAGAGGCTACCCAATTCACTTCGTTTACGTTCTCAGAGAGTTCCCATGTCTTGCTTTATGTTTCTCTCTCCCTTGTCTTCTCTCACTAGCTAGCTATCTCCCCTCAGGACATTCCTGAGTTTGTTCCCTTCAATTTTTTGTTAGAGTCGTTGTCCTCATCGTCTTTCTTAACACACGTCGATGTGGCCATGGTTGATCCAATTAGACTTCCCGAGTTTGGAGTCCCGGCGATCATGCCAAGCGTTCGCGGGTTCGCATCTGAACAGGTGACGCCAGTGTTCGAAGACAAGATTTATGTTGCGGTCGGGAAGGATGTGAAAGAGAGCATTTCGAAGCTTGTTTGGACGGTGCATCAATCAGGAGGCAACTTCAAGATCTGTATCATTCATGTTTTAGTTCCTTCGCGGAGGATCCCCATGGGTAAGTCAACGTTTTTTCTTCTGTTTTCTTTACATATTTCCATCCACCGATGTTAGCTATCATTTTTTGCTAGAAGAGTTTTATTGATGGTAAAAATAAGAAGTTACCATGCTCGCATAGATATAATACACGGATCTTCCATGATGGACAATGGCTGTGCAATAGATTAAAATTCCCTTCGATGGTTTTTGTGGTGTTCTTTCTAGCAACGAATTAAAATAATCGTGCTGTTAATTTGCCTTTGGTTTGCAGGAGGCCTGGGTGCAGGAATCCCCGGGAGCTCGGGGAACGAGATAGTGTTGAAAGAACACAGAGAAAACGAGAGGATAAATATGCATAAGCTCTTCGATAACTACCTGCTGGTTTGTGAACAAAAGGGGGTATATTTACTTTCTTCTTCTTCTAGATGATTAATTGACCTGGTCGATGACTTCATAACAAAATGATAGTAAATCACACAAACGTTAATCATCGTTGACCCTTTATATATATAGTTCTTGCGTAGCCCAAGTTTAGATGACTATATATGCTTCTTCATTTAGAGAGGAGGACAATAATGAAGCAAATTTTTTGATATATTGGTTAATAGGTACCAGCAGAGAAAGAGTACATAGAATCGGACAGCGTTGAAAAGGGAATTGTGGAGCTCATACGTTTGCATGGGATCAGAAAACTTGTAATGGGTGCAGCATCAGACAACCGCTATTTCAAGTATGTACGGTCGATGTTTAGAGTTAGAGAGAAAACAACGAAAAAGTGTTTGTGGTGGCTCAACCCCAATTAGGATTGTATGATATGTATTTATAGGAGTGACTAATTATAGAAAGGGTACATATAGAAGTATAATTATATAAATACCCCATAATACATATAAATTACACATTAATACTCCCCCTCAATCCGAAGTAGGTGTAACAACTGAGAGATTAGATCTCAATAACGCGTGACGCGGACTAGAAAGTCCCTTGGTGAAGATACCTGCCAATTGATCTGTTGTAGGCACGTAGCAAACATGTAGATCTCCAAAAGCAACCCATTCTCGAACAAAGTGGTAATCCAACTCAATGTGTTTGGTGCGAGCATGAAACACAGGATTTATAGCAAGATAGGTGGCAGAAATGTTGTCACAATAAACGGTGAGAGGATTAAGAAGGGGGACCCCAAGCTCACGAAGTAAATGACGAATCCAAATAGTTTCAGCAACATATTGAGTGACAACACGATACTCAGCCTCTGTACTAGAATGGGCCCTGGTGGGTTACTTCTTGGCACTCCATGAAACAAGATTGGTGCCTAGAAAAACACAAAACCCGGAGGTGGACCGTCTAGTATCGGAGCATCCAGCCCAATCTGTATCCGCATATGTAGTCAAAGAAGTGGGAGAACACCGCTCAATGAGCAATCCATGGGTGGAGGTGCCAGCTAAATATCGGTATATACGTTTAACGGCCTGGAGATGAGGTAAGCGTGGTTGATGCATGAACTGACTAACCAAATTCACAGCAAAACTAATATATGGTCTGGTCATAGATACATACTGTAAAGCACCAACCATTTGTCGATACAATGTCAGAGAAGCGAGAACCTCACCATCATTAGTAGACAATAGAGTCTTCGAAGCTAGAGGAGTAGATACATGCTTGACCTTAACAAGGTCAAATTTGCGCAAAAGGCTATCAACTTACTTGGCTTAAGATAAAAGTGCACCGTCAGAGCGGTGATGAGCCTCAATGCCAAGGAAATAGTGAAGGGGTCCAAGATCTTTCATAGCAAATTCCTGTGAGAGTTGAGTATGTTGAGGAAAACTCCTACTAATTTTGAAGTTGACAAAACCTTCTGTTATAATTGTAAAATCTGATACTTATTCTAAACCATTTTATTCCAGGAATATATATATATATATATATATATATATATATATATATATATATGTGTGTGTTCTGGAAGCTCAGAAGGAAGTTATTCAGACTTTACAAGTTGGAAAAATAAGTTCTTTGTAGACCCACAGAATCTAAGTTCTGAGATTCAGACGCAGAATTTATTCAGACGCAGAATTCAGAATGAAACATAATAGCTAGTGATCTGGCATGGATTTCATAGCAAGAAAATCTTGATTTGTTCAATCTTAATCAAATTGATTGACAATCGAATATTACGACAAGAATGCATTACAACGGACAAAACTCTACTTATGGAAACCAAGATTCTGATTGTATGGGCAACCAGAATCAGCGGGATTCAGAATCTGTCATCCAACGGCTACTCAATCCTTATTATACAAATCTGTCCAAGGTGAAGATTGGAAGATGATCCTCTGAAAACTGTCCAAAGGCTAGTTTGGGAGTAGAGGAGTATTTAATGAGATCAACGAGCAGCAAAAGAAAAACAGATTCAAGAATCAACAAGTCCAAAGTCTGAACATACTCCAATCATTTCTCTTGTTGTTCTGAGCCAAAATATTGAGATCTTGAGGGTTACTTTGTAAGAGTAACTGTGTGAGATAGAGAGTCCTATCATACACAAAAGTGATATCACTCAAAATCTGTAAATTCCTCTTGATTACATAGTGAAATCCAGCTGGTAGGCTGTCAGCGTGGGAGAGTGGACGTAGGCTTGTTTAAGCCGAACCGCTATAAACTTGTGTGCAGATTCTCTATCCCTCATCTCTTATTTTACTTTCTGCATATCAAGAGCTTCATCTATATAATTTGTCTTGAATTTGAATTTTATTCAGACTCTTCTGTGATTAGTTTTATTTCCGCATAAATATTATAAAACAATGCAAAGTCACCTATTCACCCCCCTCTAGGTGATCCCTGCTAGCCACATCAATTGGTATCAGAGCAGGTTGCTCACTTTATTGAAGTGTTTTACTTCTGAGCTAACGATCTACATGGCTAGCTTTGGTGCTCCATGGCTCATTGAAGGTCAGAGCAACAACAGACCACTATATTTTGATGGCAAGGAATACAGCATCTGGAAGAATAAGATGAAGGTATTCATAAAGTCAATTGATCAAATGCAATGGGATGTCATTATCAAAGGAGTCAAACCGAAATCTTCTGATTCAAAAGAAAAGGCAGATGCAAGCAAATTAGCAGATCCTCCATTATCTCCCACTGAGATTTCTAAAAGAGAAACTTTAGATTCCAAAGCAATTTATTCTCTTTATTGTGCTTTATCTCCTCTTGAATATAAAAAAATTGCTGCTTGTGAATCTGCTAAGGAAATCTGGGATACTCTCTATATCATTTATGAAGGAACAGATCGAGCCAAGGAAACTCAAATCAATCTTCTACTTGGCCAATATGAGTCCTTCAAACTGAAGCCTGAAGAATCAATTGCTGATATGTATTATAGGTTTACTGACATAGTAAATGGTCTTGCATATCAAGAACAACCAGTCTCAGATGTATTGAAAGTCAACAAACTACTGAGAGGACTGACAAAGGAATGGGATAACATCAAAACATCTCTTCGTGAGACACAAAGAATCATGCCTCTATCAGTGAATGAGTTAATTGGAACTCTTCAATCATATGAGACTGAGAAACGGAATGAGGAAAATGAAACCAGAGGTAATAAGTCAATTGCATTGAAAACTAACATTGATTCTGATGCAGATTCTGAAGATGAAGATGTTGATGATGAAGAATTAGCTCTCTTCATAAAGAAGTACAAGAAAATGAAAATCAGAGGAAGAAACCTCAAAGGGAAAAAGCCTTTTGAAAATAAGAGGTCCATCGATGAGACAGAAAGATCAAAGGAGGTGATATGCTTTCACTGTAGGAAACGTGGACATATCAAGCCTAACTGTCCACTTCTGAAAAAGAAAACCAAATTTGAGAAAGCAAAGAAGGCCTTAAAGGCAGAAACCTGGAGTGACACAGAGTGTGAAGATAGTGATGAAGATATCTCAAATTTCTGTCTAATGGCAAAGTCAGATTCAGATTCAGATTCTGATCCTAAAGTGGAAATCGAGGTAAAACCTTCTGAAATGACTATTGAAGTATCGAATTACATTGATGATTTATGCTTCGAATTTAAGACTGCTCTTAAAAGAATCTCTTTTTTGAAAAAGGAAAATTCTTCTCTGAGACAACAGGATGTTTTACAAAAAGAAAAGATTGATTTCCTTCAAAAAGAATTTTATCAAATCAAGGAAAATCAAGATTTACTTTTTAAAGAAAATGTTGTTTTGAAAAAGGAAGTTTCAGAAATTACTTTCAAATTTTCAAAAGGTTCAGAAACCTTGAAGCATATCCTTTCCATTCAAATTCCTTACTATAACAAATCTGGTTTAGGATTTGTAAAGGAAAGTGACAGCTTGATTAATTTTCCAAAAGTCAAGGAGAGATTAAAACAAAGACCTCCTCGACAAGCTTATAAAAATCATTTTAAAAGAAATTTTGTCAAACCTGTTGGGCGAAGTGCTCTCAAATGCTCAAACTGTGGAGATCCAAAACATTTTTAGAATGAATGTCTTAAGGTCTGGAGACCTGTTCGAAGAGATTTTGTTAAGACAGCCTACACTAATGCTCAAGGACCCAAGCAAATTTGGGTACCAAAGAAAACTTGAAAGGTTGTGATCTTTGCAAGTTACCACAAAAAGAAAAAGAAAGTGGTACCAGACAATGGATGCTCAAGACACATGACAGGAGATCCAAGCATATTCGTTGATTTACACAGTCTGAATGGTGAAAAAGTTTCCTTTGGAGGAAATACCAAAGGAAAAATAGTTGACAAGGAAACAGTTGAAATTGGAGGACTTACAATCAATAATGTTTCATTGATAAAAGGACTCAACTACAACCTGATAAGCATAAGCCAATTATGTGATACAGATTTCAGAATAAACTTTCAAGAAAACACATGTTCAGGAACAAGCAAAGACTCTTCTCAAACTTTCACAGGAAGAAGATATGGCAATATCTATCTTCTTGATGTAAATACTGATTCTACTCATTGTCTGATCTCAATCAAAGAAGATGAAGACCTATGGCACAGAAGGTTGGGGCATATCAGTTTGAAACAAATCTCAAAGATTTCAAACAAGAAACTGGTTCGATGCTTGCCAGATCTGAAATACAGAAAAACAGAATTATGCAATGCTTGCACCCTAGGAAAGCAAGTAAGGAGCTCTTTTAAATCTACACATCATATTTCCACTAATCGTGCTTTACAGCTTCTTCATATGGATCTGTTTGGACCAACCAGAACGCAAAGTATTTGTGGTAAGAAGTATTATTTAGTAATTATTGATGATTTTACAAGATTTACTTGGGTGTTCTTTCTTGCTCATAAAAATGAGGCATTTTCATACTTTTCAAAATTTGCAAAAAGAGTTCAGAATGAAAAGGGCTATACTATTTCTTGCATTAAAACAGATCATAGGGGAAAATTTGAAAATCAAAGTTATTCAAACTTTTGTGAGGAAAATGGCTTTCAACATAATTTTTCTACTCCATATACACCAGAACAAAATGGTGTCGTGGAAAGGAAAAATCGTTCTTTACAAGAAATGGCAAGAACACTATTGCTTGAAAGCAAGATTCCTTTTTATTTCTGGGCAGATGCAGTCTTTATATCATGTTATATCATAAACAGAGTCTTTCTCAGACCCATTCTTGAGAAAACCCCCTATGAGCTTTACAAAAGTAGAAAGCCCAGCATATCATATTTTCGTGTGTTTGGTTGTAAATGCTTTATTCTCAAAAATCCAAATGACCGCACTGGAAAGTTTGATGAGAAAGCAGATGAAGGACTCTTCCTTGGATATTCAACCATAAGCAAAGCATACAGAGTATTCAACAAGAATTCTCAGACTGTAGAAGAAACAATGAATGTAAGGTTTGAAGAAAATATTCAGACTCACAAAGATGAATCTGAATTATCTTCCAACATTCAAGAGTTAAAGGAGACTCATCAAGAATCTCCAAAGATTGAAGAATCCTCAAAAGAAAAGGAAAATGATACAATCCAGACTCAACCGGAAAATTCAGAGTCTGCACATATTCAGAAGGAAAAATTTGACAAAAACTGGAAACATAAATCCAGTCATCCGAAGAACCTCATCATTGGAGAAATAGAAGATGGTATCAAGACTAGATCCAAACAAAAGGAGAACATTAGCAACTTGGCATTAATATCAGAAACAGAACCAAAAGAAGTTGAAGAAGCCTTATCAGATGAAAGCTGGATAGAAGCTATGCAGGAGGAACTTCAGCAGTTCAAAATCAATGAAGTATGAAAGCTTGTGCCACGACCCAAAAACCATCCAGTAATTGGAACAAAATGGGTGTTCAGAAACAAACTGGATGACAAAGGGAAAGTCACAAGAAACAAAACAAGACTAGTTGCGAAAGGCTATTCTCAAGAAGAAGGCATAGACTATGATGAAACATATGCACCAGTTACAAGGTTAGAAGCCATTCGGCTATTATTAGCTTATGCTTGTTTCCATAACTTTAAATTATTTCAGATGGACGTGAAAAGTGCCTTCCTGAATGGATATATTAAAGAAGAAGTATATGTGGAACAACCACCTGGTTTTGAAAAATCAAGGAAGACTGATTATGTCTACAGACTCAAAAAGGCCCTTTACGATCTGAAACAAGCACCCAGAGCATGGTACGAAAGGTTAAGTAACTTCCTTCTGCAAAATGAATTCACCAAAGGTAAGGTTGACACAACTTTGTTCATTAAGAAAAAGGGTAAGGATTTTCTACTTGTTCAAATTTATGTTAATGATATAATCTTTGGATCTTGTAATGAATTGCTTTGTAAGGAATTCTCTAAGAATATGCAAAACGAGTTCGAGATGAGCATGATGGGAGAACTAACATTCTTTCTTGGCTTACAAGTGAAACAAACCAAAGATGGTACTTTCATTTGCCAAGAGAAGTATGCTAAGGAGATTATCAAGAAATTTGGAATGCAAAATGGTAAGAAAATAGACACTCTAATGTCCTACACATCCAAACTGGACAAGGATGAACATGGTAAAAAGGTGGACCAGAAGATATACAGAAGCATGATAGGTTCACTATTGTATCTTACTGCATCTAGAGCTGACATTCTTTTTAGTGTCTATATGTGCGCAAGATTTCAATCAGACCCAAAGGAGTCACATCTCACTGCAGTAAAAAGAATAATCAAATACATTGGAACTTATCCAATGATAGGTCTTTGGTATTCCAAAGATTCAGATTTTACACTTATTGGTTATTCAGATGCTGATTTAGCTGGATGTAAAGTAGACAGGAAAAGTACTATAGGTACATGTCAACTGCTTGGAAATATGTTGGTGTCCTGATACTCAAAGAAGCAAAATACAGTCGCACTTTCTACAGCAGAAGCAGAATATGTAGCATTGGAAAGTTGCTGTGCACAAATTCTGTGGATGAAGCAGCAGTTGCGAGATTTTGCTATTGAAGAATCAAGTGTGACAACACAAGTGCTATTAATCTGTCCAAAAATCCTATTCTTCATTCACGAGCGAAGCATATTGAAATCAAGCATCATTTCATTAGAGATCATGTTCAAAATGGCGATGTGAATATTCAATTCATTGATTCTAAGAATCAATTAGCTGATATATTCACAAAACCTCTTGACAAATCTTCATTTGATTATATTAGAAACAAACTGTGCATTATTTATCTATTCTCTTGAAGTGATTTGACAAACAGGAATTTTTTCAGACTCAAGTACTCTCCATCTGAAAAATGTTCAGACTCTCAAAGAACGATACGTACAAAGTTTCAAGTTTGGCGGGAATATTTTTGGCAGGATAGTTTCATATTTGTTATTTTAGGAAGCAAATCAGGTACGAATCCAAATTTATTTGCTTAATTGTGCTCAAAAGTTTATCATGATATTATCCTGATCTTTTATGCTTCAGAAAGTATATTTCATTCCTACTTGTCCGGGCTTATTCTTACTTTCTAAAAATAACCTTTCGTTTCTTAAACCTGTCCTTTTCGTTTATAAACCTGTCCTTCACTTTTCAAAACCCTATCAGTACGTTTTCCTTTTCCTCAAAACCTTCCGATATTCAGAGACTCTCCTCGTCTTCCTTCTACAAAGATTGGAACTTTCTGCTCCTGAAGTGATCAAAATGCCGTTCAAAAGAAGATCCTCGCGCATCCTGAACCTAGACTCTAAATCTACTGCACCAGCGGAGTTTATGGAGATTTCAGATACAGAATCGGAACATCATGAAGAATCTGCCGAAGCGACACCACCTCAAAAGTCGTCGCCTCCCAAAGTTTCTGGTAAAACTGATTTCCGTTTTAAAGCATCAAGCATGTATGGAATGCTTATCTGAAGTTGAAGAGAAACAATATCTCTGCATCTACTTTACATGACTGTCTAAGAGATAATGGGTTCTCCTCTGAAGAACATCTTACGCAAAACTATTCTAAAGTTTGCGTTGATTCTGACAATGTCCCGTTCGGTACTACACCAAAAGAATCCTCTTCCAAAAAGGGCAAAAAAAAGATCAGAGAATCATCAGCACCCTCTGCTCGTGTTAGCCCTAAAATTCCCAGTACAACAAAGTTTGTTATACTTGATGATGATGCTCGATTTTTTGAGACTTTTGAAATGAATGTAGGAGTAGCATCTGGTGTGCTAGGTACAGGTGGATTATTCAGAAACTCTGAGCATAATATCTGTTACAAGTTGTTGCTTGATCGAGGGATCATGAACCACAGGACTGTGGATTTCGACTATCTAGAGAAGGCTGGTATTTCAGTAAAAAACCTGTTTCAAAAGCTAGGCATTTATGAATTTTGCCTTCAATCTGTAAATGTTTATGCTGAATTAATTGCCTACTTCTATTCAAATCTCTCTATCTTGTCGCCCAACTGGATTCAATTCACTATTGGTGACAAAAAATTCGATTTAAAAGCGGAAGTATTGGCAAGGATTATTGGAGCACGACACTATAAGTTTACTCCACTGGCTGTGAATCTTGAAGATGCTTCCAAGATTGCTTCTGAAAATTCCAACTTTGCTCTAGGATCAAATCGGCATCTCTCTTATTCTGACTTATCCAGAAGATCAGTGATTCTGCACAAGATCATTATCAACTGCTTGAGGCCTAAGGCAGCCTCTAAGACTGACCTATCCAAATCAAAAATAAAGCTCATCTGGGCCATCTTGAAAGGTCAATCTTTTTCTCTCCCTCATATCATCATCTTTCATATGTACAGGACATTACATAAAGACAAGGGACAACTACCATATGGTGCCTTAATCTCTCGAATTTTCATGTTTCTACAAATATCAATTCCTGATGAATTGCACCAGAATATTGTTCCCTGTATGTTTGTTGGAGAAAGAATAATCTCCAAGATGAAACAGTTTGATCATGAGAAGAAAAGAATCAAAGGACAAAAGGCTCATCAGTCTAAAGCTAGGTCTGCTGAAAAGTCAAGTATCAAGAAGACAGGGCAGAAAAAGGGAGCAAATTCAGCAAGTAAGAAGTCAGATTCTCCCATCCCACTAAAGGTGTATAGCAAGAAAAGAAAATTTCTTTTGCAAGATGAAAGTGATGAAGCAGAAGCAGAACATTTTGATACAGGCTATGCTGATGCTCCAGAACATGTTTCTGAACCAATTCCAAAGGTTTCAGAATCAACTCCTATAGAACATGTTTATGAAGATCCAGCACCTGTTCAGGGGGAGAATCTAGAAGAAGCAACCATGGAGTTCGATCAGTCTGAGCCAGTTAATTTCCAAGGACAGCCTTCAGAAAATCAGAACATCCTCTCTATTCTGCTCGAAATTAAGGATAAGCAAGCTGCGTTAAAATAAGACATGAAGGATCTAAAGAAAATTGTTGAGGAAAACTACAACACTCAACGATAACAAGCAGCAGCAGATAAAGCGAAACTTGAGGAAGCCATTACCCTATGCTCGTCCAACATGGATAAGGCTGTGGGTAAGTGCAGTTCGAAGATTGAGGAAGCTGTTTCAATATTGAAAAATTTTCAACTGATTCATACTCCTTCAAAACAATAGCCTATTTTCAAAACATTTCTCTCAAAGTCTTCTTTATTTTCATTTTGGTCTGTAACTTAACTAACATTTCTTGTTAGACTATTTGATTATTCAATATAAATGATTTATACCCTTTATTATTGACCTTTTGCTAATGACAAAAAGGGGGAGAATTTATTTGGTGCAGATGTGCAGATCATATGCAGGTTATATACAGAGAAAGTAAAGACACAGATATCAACAGAGTTTGCTCGAGTTTGCTCTTTCAATTTCAATCTGTGATCCATACGCTAAATATGTTTATTTACTTCAAATTAATTTCAAAGTATTTCAATCTACAGGAAAGTTTTGTCATCATCAAAAAGGGAGAGATTGTTGAGGAAAACTCCTACTAATTTTGAAGTTGACAAAACCTTCTGTTATAATTATAAAATCTGATACTTATTCTAAACCATTTTATTCTAGGAATATATATATGTTATGGAAGATCAGAAGGAAGTTATTCAGACTTTATAAGCTGGAAAAATAAGTTCTTTGTAGACCCACAGAATCTAAATTCTGAGATTCAGACGCAAAATTTATTCAGACGCAGAATTCAGAATGAAACATAACAGCTAGTGATCTGGCATGAATTTCACAGCAAAAAAATCTTGATTTGTTCAATCTTAATCAAATTGATTGACAATCGAATATTACGACAAGAATGCATTACAACGGACAAAACTCTACTTATGGAAACCAAAATTCTGATTGTATGAGCAACCAGAATCAGCGGGATTCAGAATCTGTCATCCAACGGCTACTCAATCCTTATCATACAAATCTATCCAAGGTGAAGATTGGAAGATGATCCTCTGAAAGCTGTCCAAAGGCTAGTTTGGGAGTAGAAGAGTATTTAAGGAGATCAACGAGCAGCAAAAGAAAAACAGATTCAAGAATCAACAAGTCCAAAGTCTGAACATACTCCAATCATTTCTCTTGTTGTTCTGAGTCAAAATATTGAGATCTTGAGGGTTACTTTGTAAGAGTGACTGTGTGAGATAGAGAGTCCTATCATACACAAAAGTGATATCACTCAAAATCTGTAAATTCCTCTTGATTACATAGTGAAATCCAGCCGGTAGGCTGTCAGCGTGGGAGAGTGGACGTAGGCTTGATCTAAGCCGAACCACTATAAACTTGTGTGCAGATTCTCTATCCCCCATCTCTTATTTTACTTTCTGCATATCAAGAGCTTCATCTATATAATTTGTCTTGAATCTGAATTTTATTCAGACTCTTCTGTGATTAGTTTTATTTCCGCATAAATATTATAAAACAGTACAAAGTCACCTATTCACCCCCCTCTAGGTGATTCCTGCTAGCCACATCAAAGTAATCAAAGCTCATAATAACTTACGAGTATCACCGGTGACAAGGATATCATCAACATACAGTAGAAGATACACATGGCCCCGAGAAGAAGCATAGACGAATAATGAAGAATTGGCCTTACTCGCCATGAAGCCTAAAGATAACAAAAAGCTGCTGAAGTGTTGAAACCATGCACGTGGAGCTTGTTTTAAACAGTAAATGGCTTTCTGGAGACGGCACACATGATTCGGAAATTCAAGATGAGAGAAATCGGGAGGTTGGCGTATGTAAACTTCCTCACAAAGAATGCCGTGCAAGAAGGCATTCTTGACATTAAGTTGACGTATTGCCCATCCTGAACAAATCGCAATAGAGAGAACAACCCGAATTGTAGTAGGTTTAACGACTGGGCTAAAAGTCTCGTCATAGTCCAGTCCGGCCTGCTGCTTAAATCCCTGTGCAACGAGGCGAGCTTTGAAGCATTCCATAGTTCCATCGGATTTTTCCTTAATCTTAAAAACCCATTTACAACCGACTAAATTATTAGAAAGATCAGGTGGTACAAGATCCCACATGTGATTGGTGACCAAGGCATTAAATTAGTCTACCATGGCCGCTTTCCAACGTGGGTCAAGAATGGCCTTAGAATAGCAAGTCGATGTCACTTCATTAAAAAAATGAGAGAGATTCAAAATTTTCCTCGATTTAGAAATTCCAGATTTTGCACGAGTCTACATAGGATGAGTCGAAAGAGAGGAAATGGAAGCGGTGGAGCTAGATAGAGATGTAGAGGGGATTTGCAGGTTTGTTATGGGAGGAATTTGGTCGGGAGAGGAGTGAGGTTGAGACATAGTGACTGAGTTAGAAGAGAGGGGAGGTGGAGATGAAAAAGAATTGGAAGTAGATTGGGTAGTACGAGAGGAGGAGAGAGGCAAATTAGGAGGTTGGGTGTGAGAAGAAGAAAGAGGCGAATGAGAAGCTTGAGGGCAAAAGGAAGTAGAAGGAAGAATAGATTGATTGGAGTAAACAAAAAGTGAAGGAGGTGATCTAGAACAGTGGGGTACATGACTATGATTTGAAGGTTTTGTTGAAAAGGGAAAATTCTCCTCATCAAACCGAACATGACGACTGATAAAAACACAACCACTCGACCGATCAAGGCAACGATAGCCTTTGTGATTTGAGGCGTACCCAATAAATACACATGGCACAGACTGAGGTGCCAACTTATGAGAGACACGAGACGGAAGAAAATGATAACAAGCACACCCAAAAACTCGAAAGAAAGAATCAAACTTGAACCCAAATAAACAGTAGAAATGAGAAATATTAGATAAGACAGGAGTAGGAAGTCGATTAATGGTGTAAATAGCAGTGAGAAGAGCATCGACCCAATATGAAGAAGGCATACAAGCATGGATTAATAAGGTTCGACACATTTCAACTAAGTGTTTGATTTTGCGTTCGAATACACCATTTTGAGATGGGGTTTGTGGACAAGAAAAATGTTGAATAATACCATTTTCACGTAAGTATGTTTGGAACGCGTTACTGGTATATTCACCTCCTCCATCAATTTGTAAAAATTTAATTTTGGCATTGCACAGATTTTCGATAAAACAACGAAAGCGATGAAAGTGTGTAGGCACTTCAGATTTATTTTTCATGGGAAATACCCAAGTGAACCGAGAATAATCATCAACGAATAACACAAAATATTTGAAACCAAAATTAGATAAAATTGGACTCGTCCATACATCAGAATGAATTACAACTAAAGGAAAAGATGCACGATAACTAACAGACTTAAAAGGCAATCGATGAGATTTGCCTACAAGACATGACTCACATGATATCGACTTAGGACTAGAATTGCAAACGCGACTCAAAATTTGTTTATTTGGATGGCCAAGATGAGCATGCCAGCGAGTGAGTGAAGCAGAGGAAGCCACGATAGGATGAGAATAAGATGACACCATTGAGTTGAAAATCGGATAAAGACCATGAGAAGAATCAACTTTGAGGAGAACTTTCCCAGTTTGTTTGTCCTTCAAAGAAAAGGATGAACCATTAAAATCAATGGCACATGAATTTTTATGGCAAAGTTGAGCAACTGAGATAAGATTGCGAGCAAGATTAGAAACATGATAGACGGGAGATAATAGTAAAGATCAAGAACTAGTATGTAAAAAGGCTTAACCAACTTGCTTAACAGGCAATAAATGACCATCACCAACCGAGACTTTTGTCAAATCGTAAAAAGGTCTAGGATTTAGGATGTTACCAATATCACTAGTCATGTGTGCCGATGCTCCACTATCAAGATACCAAGATGAATCAGAGGTCTCACTAACCTAGAGAGCTGAGAACGAGTCTGACAGATCAGTAATGGTAAAAGCATGGTTGAATCGTTGTCGACATTGTAGTGCGGTATGCCCGACTCCGTTACATGTCTGACAAGTAAGAAGAGGCCTAGATCCGAGAATACCTCCCTATGTGAAAGGGGGAACATAGGCTTCGAACCACCACGAGACTGACCAGAGGAGGTGGAGGAGGCATAGGGAGCCGATAATGATTGCGAATCGAACTGATCATAGAAAGATTGCCAATTTGATTTATCACGTGAGAATCGTCCACCTTGTCCCCGACCAGATCTACGACCTCTAGATTTACGTCCACCTCGAGATCCTTGAAATGGTGGACTGGGTGAAGTGGTGTGACCAATCAAAGCATGATGAATATTAGATGAAGATGATTCACTCGATTTTCGGAGAAATCGTTCTTCTTGGATGAGGAGACGTGACCGCAGATCACCAAAGGAGAGAATTGTAGGGCTGTTTGTGACCATAGTGACAAAAGGATCATGCTCAGATGGGAGCCCATTGAGGGGTTGAATCACCGAGGGCTTGAATCACTAAGTCCTTGTCAGAGACGGAGCAATTAATTGCGGTGAGAGAGTTCGCAATTGACTTCAGATGCTAGAGATAATCAGACATTGACTGATCGGGTTTCTTCACAGTATTCTGAAAATCCAATTTTAGTCCAATTTCCTTGGCCGCGCAGCGATCAGTAAAACATTGTCCTAAAGCAAGCCAAATCTCCCGAGATGTCCGAAGGTCGTGAACTTCACGGAAAATTTTGACTGTGAGGGTCGAATTGATCAAACTACGAACACATTGATCTGTCTTCACCCAGGTGGAATAGGAAGTATTGACCACTACAGTGCCGGTCTGATCATTAATAAGCTTCGGCGGACATGGAAAAGAACCATCCACATAGCCCAGCAGATCGTTACAGATTAAAAAAGATTCAAACTGAGATTTCCACATAAGATAATTGTCTGTATCAAGTTTGATGGAGACGAGACTTGTGATGTTGGGAAGAACAAGCAACGACGAGGATGATTGCACAGCCGTAATTTGAGTAGCAACAGAGATCGGAGCAGCAGTGAAGAGTGAAGAAGAAGGGAAAGTGGGCGCAATATTATCGGGAGGCAATGGGAAATTGGGATTAATAAAAAAAGAAGATGGTGGGTAAAGAGATGGTAGAGAAGAAGAAAATTTTAAAGATGTATTGGACATTGTTGAGATAGTAATTGGAGCAAAGGAAGTGTTGATTTGGGGTAGAGATGTTGAAGAATTCGATTTGTTTTCCAGCTCTGATACCATGTTGATGTTTAGAGTCAGAGAGAAAATAACGAAAAAGTGTTTATGGTGGCTCAACCCCAATTAGGATTGTATGATATGTATTTATAGGAGTGACTAATTACAGAAAGGGTACAGATAGAAGCATAATTACATAAATACCCCATAATACATATAAATTACACATTAATATGTCACGCCCCGAACCTCCATCGAGCTCGCGACATCCCGCTCCGGTCAAATTGTTGCGACGTCCCAGGAACGTCGCCGACCCAACCCAAACATCAGAGCCACATGCGGAAACAGATAATAAAAACCACGGACTAAAATGACGATGACGGGGTAGACCAACAGAACAGACAAACAACAATAACAGCATTTCATACAATATTACTGTACCAATAAACAAACATCATATTACAGATATAATTGGCAAACTAGCATCCGAAATTACCGTCATAACAAAAAGATCAGGGTCTGGTTAACTTAACTTCCCTATGGGTCAACCCGATTTACACAACCCCTAAAATTACCCTAGGGAAAACCTAAGGATCGCCTTGCTTTCCATTCCGTTCTTGTTTCTTCGGGCTTGAGCCTCCGGACACTCGCCTGCAGTTCCATTGGGCACCAAAAGCGGTTCCTCAAACTTCAAAAAGAGAAGGCGGTTCCCTGGGTTTACTGCTGGGGGTCTGAAATTGTGGATTATATAACTATGAGATGAATCTCAATAAGTGTACAACCCCAAACCCCACATAGGCACTCACGTACCGCCAGACGAAAACACGTATCTCACACGACGATCAATCAATTTAACAATCACACACGAACCTACCTAGAACCCATCATGCACGTTCCTACATGTTAGACCATAATAGAGCCAGCATATCGCAGCAATGAATCACAGACGCGCACGTACCTCAATTATAAGATAAAACCCACTTGGGCACGTCCCATACCGTGCCTAGCAGTTTTTATCCCATAATTAAGCATCACATCATGCGATACAAACACACTCGCACACTAACTCACACCATGCGTCACTTTCTCAAACCTCGCACCTCAAGCCAATTCCCGCTCATTCTCAACTCTTCCACCACTACCGCGCCCGCGTAAAACGTATCAGGCCAACGGTCTTCTGACCTCATCAAGCATCGACACCCCGTCGGGCCGGGCATCGTCACTTCGTCAGGGACGGCATCGTCCCGCGTAAACGAACATACCTCATGACGGAATCCTACCTCTCCCTTTCCTTAATTAGTGTGCCCGCGTAAAACGTATCAGGCCAACGGTCTTCTGACCTCGTCAGGCATCGACACCCCGTCGGGCTAGACATCGTCACCTCGTCAAGGACGGCATTGTCCCGCGTAAACGTACACGCCTCAAGACGGATCCTTTCCAATCAATCCTACACTTCCGTACCCTCGTTCCACTCAAACCACATCTATCACACGGTCACACACGGCCTCCCTTACACACGGCCACACACACACACCTCACACACATGCCACAATTTCGCATTCTCGTCACACGAACACGCACCACTTAACCACACACTCTTGGCACGTGAATTCAATGCATATTCACATGACCACGCCACTACACCTCACGGCCATACACACAGGGCACACGGCCACTTGATATTCAGCCCAACAATCATTCAGAAATCAACCAACAACTACAACCACTTTATAAACACACCATCCATATACAAACACACATTCAGTATCAATTCCCATCACAAGGGCAGCAACTATTCAATCTCGACACCTCCACCATTCCGCTCATATAAACGAACATCCAAAGAATCGGGGTAAAATTGGGCAATTTACACAGTGACTGAAATCCCATTCAAATAAATAGTAAATGAATTCCAAAAATTCTGAAATTTGGATATGTTGCGCAAAACATCTTGATAAACACTTTCCATGAAGAACTCGAAACCCAGTTCCAACTGTAAACACCTCTTTTGGTCACTTGAAGTCAGATGAAAATCAACCCATCCGATCAGGCCGCCTGACCATAAAAATGCATCTCATCCAGTACCCAAATCACCTTGGAAAGCCTTAAAATTTTTATATATCATAGTCACAAATTTCCTCGACGAGTTTTGTGAAGGAAATATTTTGAAAATGGGTCTGTAAAAATTTATAAAAATTCGGCAAGACAAAAAGGTTGGGATGAACAGTATTCCGGGCAGTTTCAATACGGTCTGAAAATGGGTTTTCGTGCGATCCAAATGACCTCCAAAAATTCCAAATTTAAAGTATGTTATACTTCAAGATGTTGGGAGTAACTTTCATGAAGAAAACTTCCTCAAATTGGGCCCCCAAAATTCTCCACAAAAATAGCAAACCGGACGGGTACAGTAGTCACAAATCCGAAAATCACACAAAATCTCACGAATTCAAACCGTAATCGTTCCATATCATCACGGCCCTATCCGAACCTCCCAAACTTCATAATTCCACCGCTCAATTCAGTCCACGACTACCGAACATCCAGCCTCACTCCAAGTCCCAAAACAACCACACAAATCGCCTAAACCGAGCTCTAAATACGTCCTACAATACCCGAGGTCCTAGGGAGAGTTTGGGGAAGTCACTTACCTAAGAAAAACGTGACAAACTAGCTGGGCAAGGGGCTGGAACAGCTGGACCAGCAACAGCAGCAGCAGCGGCGAACGACGGCCAGCGGTGCTCCTCCGGCGGCGACGATCACGGCAAGGAAATGAGAGAGAAAGAGAGAATTTCGGGAGAGAGAGAGGGAGAAAACAGGAGAGGATGGGCTGATCGTGGGGGAGAGGGGATGGCCGGAGGTGAGGTGAGAGAGAGAGGAGAGAGAAAGGCAAGGTTTGACTAAATGGTCAAATTTTCCTTTAATGACCAAATTGCCCTTCTCTTCAATGGCTTGGATTAAATCTAGACAAATAATTGAGGGCCAATTTTGTCCAACTTAATCTGAATTATTGGGCTGATGGTTATCCATAAAATATCCCCAAAATAAATCTCCAAAATTCGGAATACCCCAAATTAGGCCTAGGGGCAAAATGGTCATTTTTCCGGTCCCAGGTCGAAATTCCATTTTTCGCCCGTACCGACCCCAAATGTGTGTGGCCAACATAATATGATGTCGGAATCGCGAAAATCATCGCACAAGCCCTCGAAAACCAACTTCAAAGTCTGGAGGGTAAAATCGTAAATTTTCACTTCCGGGTCGAAATTCATTTTTTTGCAGAAATGGGTGGCCCCAAGGTTGGCCACGCCAAAAACGTCATCGGCCGCTCAAAATTGTCACTTTCAAAATTCTCGATTCCCGGGCCCGAATTCCAAGAAATGACTAAAATCGAACAATCGCGACTTTAGCTTATCTCTGGCTAACGGGTGGCTCGTTGGGATTATGCGCTCTCGACCCGTGACCGACACCAAGTCAAATCACGTTTAAGTTTACTCTACCCAGGACGACTTCGATTGTCATATAATTGCGAGAGTCTGTTGCTAGTTCCCTTCGGACACGATCAATCAATTAGATCAGTCTCGGTTGGCTCAAAACATTCCATCGTCAATCCATATGATCGAAGATCGAACCAAGGTTGAGTTTTTTGGTCGTGCGAACTCAATCCCGTAATGGACTTACCCCTAAGGTTAGCATCACGAGAATGCGCAGGTCCCGGGTGAGATCTCACTATGGTGCATTGATCAATATTCATTTCCTAAATCCCAGGAAAAGGATCGAAAATTCAGTCCGTTACATAATATGTACAAGAACAAGAAGTCATGCCCACATGGGTCATGGACTTATTCATTCTACATCTATCCTCTTCATAAATAAAATGACATGCGTGTTTGGATCCTTGATCACAACATTAAAGCCGATGCTTATTTCTTTTTTAAACCTTAAAGATGTGTTGCACATGTCTGATCTTTCAGGAAACCTGGTAGCTCTTCTCGAACGCAATGTCATAGTTCGCTCTGAGTCCAACACTATACATCATGTATTGCGAATCAGTCTTAATTTCCTACAGAGTGAAAAAATGAAGAAAATAAAAATCAGTGACATATCTTTCCGAGAATTGAAAAATCTCTTGTGTTGTGTCCACAAGTTTTTGTTTGGTATTATCTGCATTACACCAAATTAATTCACTGCCTTCTCTTGTTTCTGCAGGAGGATGACAGAAATCGAGTCCAAGAAAGCCATCTTTGTTCGCGATAAAGCGCACATTTCTTGTCACATTTGGTTTATCTGCGATAGGCACCTCATTGACACAAGGTTATCCTCCAACTTCTTTACGTTCAAATTTGTCTCCTCCAAAACAATCGAATGCCCACGAAGGGTGTCAGTGAAATCAATAGAATGCACCTCATAGTTGACTGCCATAACAGACCTAGAATTTTAGGTTGGGATGAGGCTGGGACAAATAATTTTCTTCTTGTTGTGCATTATACCTTCTTTCTTTGAATGATATGACTAAACACTTCGGAAGCTTTGGGCTGGGGGCCGATAGCAAATCAGTTTCCCTAGATCCAGTTGTGTATACTTGGCTCATAACACAATGAATCAAATTTTAGAATGAAATCGAGCACAAGTTGGAATGTTTATGGGCTCGGAGTCTTGGTACGGACAATCAATTTTATAAAGTGATGCGACAGTTTTGGCTTCACCGTAAACTTGTTCTCATTCCTTGTCAATATAGGGAAGCTCGGACGTTTCAAGCGTTTGCAGAAGTTCCTACTAATGCACCTTTGCCGACGACTCTGGATCCTGGAGCCGGAAAGTCGATTCTCTCGAAATCACAATCCACCACACTGCAGAGGAGTGGTACGGTGAAGTTGAGCAATCCATTTCAAGACATTCTGAGAAGAGCGTTCTCCTCGAACACCAACCGACGTGCAGTGATGCCAATAGCTTCTTCTTCCTCAGATAGCTCTCCAGAGCAGCCTAATGCGGCCAGCATGCTAGAGAGACAAGATACTTTCCAAGAACTCGAACCAGTTTCAACAAGTCTTTCCCATTGTACGCAGTTGATTCGGTCGGTCTATCATACTGGCCAGTCATCAATTTCCAACGCTCTGGTATGTGCACAATAACATAACGGATTGTCGTTTTCATGTTCTCTAGCCAGGAAGCCATGTCTCTAGCTTTGCTTGTCCTATTTTATAGTGAAGAATACCTTATTCTTTGTCCTCAAAAGGAATATTTCAACTTTAGCTAATTGTAACAGGATATGAATGAAAACGATGCACGAGAAGTACTAGAGGAGGGAGTGACGACTTGTGCTGATGTGGAAGTAGACATCATCAAAGCTGGGCCAAAGGATCCCAGGAAGGTAAAATGTTGATATAATAACTGGAAAGCTTTGCTATATATCGACTCAGACGCTCTGATTTTTGTAAATTGCTCATTTTATAAGTGGAATTTTTCTACTACTTTTACTCAAGTCTGATTGTTGCGGACCATCCCGAACTCCCTGGAAACAATTCATCCTAAAATGTGACACATAGATACCATGTATGACATGATTAACATGAAGATTAAGATGATTTATTGACTTGTGGCAAAAAATAAACGATAAACTATTGATTGTAGTATTATGGGTAAACTTTAAGTGGAAGTATCTGCAGAGATTATATGCTGAGAAGTTGGAGGAAGAACTTGAGAAGGTGAAGGGTCAGCGAGACCAAGTGATGGAAGAACTTCGCATTGCCCAGGCCCAGAAATCGCAGCTCGAGAACAAATTCGTGGAGGCCGACCAGAGCAGAAAGGAGTTGGAGCTGAAAATCATTGCGAGCGATGAAATGTTGCAGACTTTTAGACAAGAGCGAGAGCTGTTGCAGATTGACCTCGAGAACGCACTCCAAAAGGCTGAGGAGGTGAGCAGAAGAACAGGAGATTCCTCAGGCACAAAGTACTTCTCTGAGTTCTCCATGAATGAAATTGCAGAAGCTACGCAGAACTTCGACCTATCCTTGAAAATCGGAGAAGGTGGTTTCGGGAGTGTGTATAGAGGTTTCCTTCAACATAAGCTGGTGGCTATAAAGATCATGAAATTTCCTAGCATGCAAGGTTCACAAGAATTTCAACAGGAGGTAAGAATTCTCGTGTATCCTCTACTTGTTTTCATGTTTTCTCTAAATCAAATTAAGAATGATAAAAATATATAAAGACTGGTTCATCACTAAGTAAATTTGTTTTCCACAATAATACCACTATGGCATCAGGAATTCTCTGTAAGAGGACATTACTCACAGTGATCGAGAACATCATTGTTGATCATCGAACTCTTGATTGAATATCTCACAGGTGGATGTGTTGAGCAAGGTGAGGCATCCTAATCTCATCACGCTCATTGGCGCTTGTCCCAAGCCCTGCACTCTTGTTTACGAATATATACCAAACGGTAGCCTCGAAGACCGGCTCCACAGCAGCAACAGGGCGAAGCAGCTGTAGGGGTTTGATAACAGTAACAACGCAGCGGAATATAGAACCCTAGACAGGATCCATGCGTATATTGAAATCGAAAAGGAATTTCGATACATACCTTTCGCAAATCGAAGATAAATAAGCAACTGATTGTGTCTGAATGAGCGCCCCAAGTGTTGCGCCTCTACCGGTATCCACACACACGAACAGAATTCTCCAATGATCCACGTGCTAGCGAAAGATCTTGAAGTTCCTTTTTCTTGAACGCCTTTTTATTTTCGATACTCTGTCGAAAAAACCCTAGATAGAGAACGATTCTCTTTCTATTTATACAGCCTCATTATCTAGCGGAATTAAAAGAAGTGGGCCGGGCTATTTGGGTCCGCCAAACCGTCCACCCTTAATCGTACGTTTAATCGTTATCTCATAACGCGCACGACCGCATAGATAATTTGAATAGGAGAATAAATTAAAATCTACTTCTTAAGTAGATCAAGGCGCATAGAAAATATTAAGTCCGTTCGCTATTGTGTGCGACCCTGTAGGTTCACTAAACATTAGCAGTGTGCCCAAAACCTTTTTGGCCCACAAGTCATAAGCGGTCTCTAGCAAGACATTATGACTACCTAAGTATAGTGAAGATCGATTTTCCGACACAACCTAATTAACAACTAATATTAGAGTATCAACCTTGATTGATTCTTAGGGCAAACCACTAACAATCTCCCACTTGCACTAGAACCAATCATATAAACTAAGTCTCTTTGTCACTTGATTTCCGAGTTAAGCATAAGGCAGGACAAGTATCATTCTTATATAGCTTAAACTCATTTTCCCGATACCGCAGTTAGACTGTCAAAACAAGTAGTTGACTCTTCAACTCACTTGAGCATGGCTATGCATTTCACAGTCTCAACTCTATGGGAGGCCAGGAAATCATACCCTCGTTATATGAGAGGGACAAATCCCATCTTGTCTACTCACATCACTCAGCACGCTTCATGACATACCCAGCCATTACCTTTATGATCACATGTTACGGCTGGCGTTTGGCAATGTTAAAGCATGCCAATCCACGTCTAGGAAACCATGGCAGACTCAGGTCAAAGGACTATACTCTATAGTTGTGATGAGAAATACTGATGACATTATATAACAATCCTACAGTATTCTCATAGTGGGTCTGTCCAATACAATGTTCTCTAACATGTATTCCATGTGATCAACTTTATATCTCTATATTCATGACCCATGAAACTTGGTCATCAGTTGACTCACATGCTAGTCTCAAACACCATTTGCTTCCCAATGCACAATGGCAATTGACTAGGGACATTTAGAATATTAATATCCACTCTATTAATAGAGTTTCACGATCAAATCACGTATTTGATTATCAATTAAGAATATTTTGATATTCAGGGGATAAAGATTTCACATTCAATTATATACTAAAATTAAATCGAAATCAAATATAATATATATTTTATCAATGAACAATGAAAATGTATATCACATATACTCCCACTCACATCAAGACCAATCACTAATGTGTCAAAGGCCTAAAGCGTTACAATGATGCTCATGCTTAGATTGTGGAAGAGCCTTCGTCAACGGATTAGCTGTATTCAACTCCGTTGCAACTTTGCACATCTTGACATCACCTCTTTCAATGAATTCTCGAATGAGATGATACTTCCTGAGTATGTGTTTGGTCTTCTGGTGAGACCTAGGCTCTTTAGCCAAAGCTATGGCCCCATTGCTGTCACAATAGAGGTCCGTTGGATTTGAACTTGTGGGACTAATTCCCAGTTCTTCTATGAACTTTCGAATCCAAACAGCTTCCTTTGATGCTTCTGAAGCAGCAATATACTCAGCTTCTGTCGTAGAATCTGCAATAGTATCCTGCTTGGAACTCTTCCAACACACTGCTCCACCATTCACGCAAAAGACAAAACCTGACTGCGATCAAAGGTCGTCTTTGTCGGTTTGGAAACTAGCATCAGTGTAATCACTTACAGTGATCTGTTCCTCACCTCCATAGACTAAGAATAAATCCTTAGTTCTTCTCAAGTACTTAAGGATATTTTTGATAGCAATCCAGTGAGGTTCCCCTGGATCTGACTGGTATCTACTTGTCATACTCAATGCATAAGCAACATCAGGACGAGTGCACAACATAGCATACATGATGGATCCCACAGCTGATGCATAAGGAATCCTACTCATGCGGTCTCGCTCATCTTGTGTTGAAGGACACTGAGTCTTGCTAAGACTTATGCCATGTGTCATCGGGAGAAAACCTTTCTTGGAGTCTTGCATATTAAACCTATTGATGACTTTATCAACATATGTACTTTGACTCAGTCCAATAAGTCTCTTAGATCTATCTCTATAGATCCTGATCCCCAAGATATAGTTTGCCTCTCCCATGTCCTTCATGGAGAAAAATTTTCCTAGCGATGTCTTAACTGACTGAAGCATAGGAATGTCGTTTCCAATGAGTAGTATGTCATCCACATACAACACTAGAAACACAATTGCATTCCCACTAGACTTCTTGTATACACAAGCTTCTTCTTTGTTTCTGATAAAGCCAAACTCTTTGACAGTTTCATCGAAACGAATATTCCAGCTCCGTGATGCCTGCTTCAATCCATAAATAGAACGTTGAAGCTTACATATCTTCCCAGTGTTATCTGGTGATGTAAAGCCTTCAGGTTGTGTCATATACACATCCTCCTCTAGATTTCCGTTAAGGAAAGTTGTCTTTACATCCATTTGCCATATCTCATAGTCATAATATGCAGCAAATGCTAGCCGTCATAGTCATAGTCAATACCATGAGTTTGTTTGAAACCTTTAGCTACTAGCCGTGCTTTATAGATACGAACATTTCCATCCATATCAGTTTTCTTCTTGAAAACCCACTTACACCCTATAGGTTTGACACCTTCAGGTGGATCAATCAAAGTCCAAACTTTGTTTTGATACATTGAGTCCATTTCGGATTTCATGGCCTAAAGCCATTTATCGGAGTCTGGGCCCATCATAGCTTCTGTATAGGTCGTAGGTTCGTCATTTTCTATTAACAATAGATGACGATGTTCTGTCACGTGAAAACCATATCTCATAGGCTCACGATGTGTTCTTTCAGACCTACGAACTATAGGTGCCACTGGAGTAGACTCTACAACTCTTTGTAGATCTAATTGAGGTTCCTCATGAATTGGAACACCCTCTTGCGGCACTATAACTTCTTCGAGGTTTACCTTACTCCCACTGGTTCCTTTAGTAAGAAACTCTTTCTCTAAAAAGACACCATTTCGAGCAACAAACACTTGGCGCGCCGAGCTGACTTGGCGCTGCTACCTCCCGCACCCTCGCCGTGCCCATTCGGCCGAGCGCCTCGACGCACCAGCTGACTTGGCGCGCCGCCGTCTCCGCCCGCCGTCTCAGTCTCGGGTAACAAGCCCAGGCGCGATGCCGCCTCTGCCTCGGGCAACGAGCCCAGGCGCGACGCCACCTCTGCCTCGGGCAACAGGCCCAAGCGTAACGCCGGCCCCGCCTCGGGCAACAGCCCAGGCACAATCGGAACATGATCTACCCATCCCTGCTTCGTTCCTTCTCAATTGATCATATCAATTCATATTGAACATTCATCTAACCCTAATTTAGACTTACTTCAGGCATACATCATATGTATCAACAATTAGGGTTTCCAATTCAACTTCAATATATCACAAGTTGCTCTGATACCACTGTAGGGGTTTGATAACAGTAACAACGCAGCGGAATATAGAACCCTAGACAGGATCCATGCGTATATTGAAATCGAAAAGGAATTTCGATACATACCTTTCGCAAATCGAAGATAAATAAGCAACTGATTGTGTCTAAATGAGCGCCCCAAGTGTTGCGCCTCTACCGGTATCCACACACACGAACAGAATTCTCCAACGATCCACGTGCTAGCGAAAGATCTTGAAGTTCCTTTTTCTTGAACGCCTTTTTATTTTCGATACTCTGTCCAAAAAAACCCTAGATAGAGAACGATTCTCTTTCTATTTATACAGCCTCATTATCTAGCGGAATTAAAAGAAGTGGGCCGGGCTATTTGGGCCCGCCAAACCGTCCACCCTTAATCGTACGTTTAATCGTTATCTCATAACGCGCACGACTGCATAGATAATTTGAATAGGAGAATAAATTAAAATCTACTTCTTAAGTAGATCAAGGCGCATAGAAAATATTAAGTCCGTTCGCTATTATGTGCGACCCTGTAGGTTCACTAAACATTAGCAGTGTGCCCAAAACCCTTTTGGCCCACAAGTCATAAGCGGTCTCTAGCAAGACATTATGACTACCTAAGTATAGTGAAGATCGATTTTCCGACACAACCTAATTAACAACTAATATTAGAGTATCAACCTTGATTGATTCTTAGGGCAGACCACTAACAGCAGCTGCCGTGGCGAGCACGAATACGCATCGCCACGGAGCTCTGCTCTGTCCTGGCCTTCCTCCACTCTTGCAAGCCACACAGCATCGTTCATGGGGACGTCAAACCTGGGAACATCCTACTGGATGCACACCTCGTGAGCAAGCTCAGCGATTTCGGCATCTGCCGACTGCTGTCCGGCGGCGTGCGGTCGAGCAACAACACCACCGTCGTGTACCCGACCAACCCAAAAGGGACCTTCAGGTACATGGATCTTGAGTTCCTTGTCACACGGGAGCTCACAAGAAAGTTCGATGTTTATTCTTTCGGGATTATACTGCTCGAGTTATTGACGAGGAGTCCCGCCTTAGGAATAGCGAACGTAGTGCAAAGGGCAATTAGCGCAGGGGCTTCGGAGGACATCTTGGATCCATTGGCTGGAGATTGGCCCTATGAGCTGGCCAAGGAGTTGACTCATTTGGCTTTGAGGTGCTGCGCGATAAGCAGAAGGGATAGGCAGGATCTCCGGTCAGACGTGTGGACGGTGTTCGAATCAGTCGGAGCTTCCTATTGATAACCTAGACTAGTGAATACTCAGGAATTAAGCGATATACACATTCGGATGTGTACTTTTAACTTCAAATAATTTGACTTTCCGGGTCATGTGTGGCGGTCGTCGGCGAGTACCGGCCAGTTTGTGTGTATGTACATACATAGGTCTTTTGCTACGTCATGTATTGAGTTATCTTGTCGAAAGTTCTTCCTGTATGTACCCACCATTGTTCTTGTGGATAGACTTTTTCGTGTGCATTAAGTACATGGACAGTGAGATGGGATTTTGCTTAATTATATGTAGAATCAGATCCACATTTAGAGCAGCAAGCAAATTTAATGCCCTGTTATGCTGTTCAGACCTATTAAATCCACTTCACTTCCATGAACAATTTTTCATGGAAGATATACAGTTCTCTGAATCTTTCCTATCCTTTACGTGCTAGACTTTCCCTCTCTTATTTCCACTTGAATTTCTATCTCTATGTTCTTGACTTTAGGGAATATTACGGCTATTATTCTTCACCCACTTTCGTCTCCTCCATATTTAACCCTAAGAGTGTTGTCGATAGTTACATGTTACTATATTATTGGAGCGGGCAAGTAAATTTGGCCTACCTAATCTTATGTTAAAGACAAAAATATGATTTAATGCTCTTATCATATATTACTTATTTAATACCTATAAGCAATCAATTCAAACAAAGGTCATGATAAAATCCCGATGTCCATGTAGTAGGGGTGAGTGATTCCAGGTTCCTCATTTTTTAAAATATGTAACCTATCCATTGCAACTTGGAACCTAGAACCTAAATTTTCATGGTTTAACAGGTTTTTTTGTTTTTGTTTCATTTTTAGTTAAACAAAACGAAAATGAGCGCAATAATACTAAACAAATTTTTCATTCACCAAAAAAAATACAAAAGGCTAGTTTTCCTGGAATTACGATTCAAATAAATACAATTAAAATGGAAATTCATTGCGTGAATCGATACGTAACTTAATTCATGAGGGACTAGTATGTCGACCAAGACAATATCCAGGACCACAAACAAAATGGGAAGCAAGAAAAGGAAAGAAAGATGAGCTTTTGGTCCTCAAACATCCATGAAAATTTGTTCCAAATTTTGACCAACGGAAATCAAAAGAAACAACAATCACAGTTAATAACTTAATAATAGTTGTAAATTTAAAATTGAAGTGTCACCATCCATTATCACCAAGGTTTTAACTATATAACCATCAAGCTTAAGATTTTTCTTGAAATAGTGAATGACGAAAACAATCGAACCTCACTAAAGAACGAAAACTTGGCACAGATACATGACAATGAATATCCAAATATGACAAGTTAAGCAAAGTAAGGAGCATGCAAATGGTGGGTACTCCAAAACCACAATAAATGAAAAGTCTAAACAAACTTTAGAAACTACATGCACCTCTGAAGCATATAGCTACGTTCCCAGACGCAAGTCTTCACAAGAAACAAAATTGAATATCAACCTCTCAGTGAATCGGTAAATCATTCTTCTGCAATGGATGAGAAAGGCATCCAATCAAACCATGCACATGCAGTGATGGGCTACAATTTTTCTGGTAGACCTCTTTGAGTCGATCATTTAAAGAAGAAATTTGCCCTTTATTTCACATGGTAATGGTCCAACTCTTTGGAAAGACAAAAAAAACCTTCCAACCACTAACAAAGAAAATTAGGAATTTTAGATTTAGGGTTCCCAATTTTAGTTCCAGTTCCTGATTCCTAGAACCGGAAGCCGATGATTCCTAAAACAATGGAATCGGGAACTGGAACCTCCCTTCCTAAAACCGAGAACCAAACCGAACTGGCAGATCCAGTTCTTCGGTTCCCATTCTACCCTTGAACCGTGCTCACCCCTACCATGCTGCCCAAAGAGTTTCTTCTCAAATTCATGCAAACAATAGTTCACTTTCCTCTCAAAAACACCACTTTTTAGAGGTAAGAGTCAATCGAGCAAAGTAATGGAGATATCATCTGTTTCTCATTACTTCATTAATTAAATCAAAAGTGACGTCTTATAGGTAATTGTGGAAAGTCATTGTAAAAATCTCATGGAATTGGAAAACCATGATGAAGGACCAAGTATAACTCTATAGGATACAGTATTTACCCAATATTTGATATGGCATAAACCTCAATATTATTATTTTTTTTATTGAAAAGAAGTATGTTAAGATGATTCTTTCTTGCAATGGCATTTGACTTTTGGTCTCGAATATACCCACAAGATTATTCGTATATACCTCTCGGAATTTCCTTGCTTAGGACTCTCGTAGACATACAATGTATTTTAGCTTGGTGATAATCCTCTCGTGATGTTTGCCAAGGCCGACAGAGGATGATGTACATACATACTAACTGTTAAAATATATCTCGAGTTTAAGCCCATTGAACGAACCTGACCCGAATTGATTTTATTTGTATAAGCTTGATGCAGGAAAGTTGAAAATATAAAATTGCAGATTACGGACATTATCTACGGTGCACGAGTTGTGATTTAAGGTATTTTCTAGATTTAAGTTGGAGTCTGTGGCTAGAAACTGGAAAGTCCAATATGGACTTTGAGTTATACATTGACTCGGTCAATGTGTCAAACAAAGAAAGAAAGCAACGAAAAGATTAAAGAAGAACAAGAAGAAGAAAGTTGGGTTGGTTGACCGAATCCCAGTTGGATTCTATTTCCTTCTCCAACACGGTTGGTTATCTTTGATGACGATCCAAAGATTCATTAATCCCTAACGGTGACTTATATATATACTCGAGGGTGCACACCATAGAGGATGCGAAGAGAAGTCTTGAAGCGCAGCGGTTGACATGAAGATATTCTAATCGAGTGCTTGGCATTGGGTTCGTGATTTTGTTTGTGAAATTACACTAAAAGTTCAAGTGTTTGTAGCAATTGAATCTTGTGATAAGATCTGTGTATAATTCCTTCGCGAGATTGTGACATTATTTTGTGAGGAATTATGAGGCTAAACACTACGTGAGCTATTGAGTGTAATTGGGGCTTGGGAAACACCAAGAGTATTTGAGTGACTCGAGCGTGGTTGTAATCTCTGTTTTATCGCTTGATCTATAGTAGAATTTTGTGCTGCTCTTCCTGTGGACGTAGGTCATTACGACCGAACCATATAAATTTGGTGTCCGATTTATTTTCTTATTCTATCAATTTTATTGCTCGATCGCTTGGCTTCCACAATAATTGATATCAGAGTTAGGCTTGCTTAAGTTGAAGCAAATCAATGGCGATAGAAGAAAGAAAAGTGAAAATCGACAGATTTGATGTGAAGGATTTTGGTTTCTGGAAGATGTAGATTGAGAATCATCTATATCAGATGAAACTGCACTTGCCCTTATCTGGGGAGAAGCTAGAGACGATAAAGTAAGCTGATTGGGAATTGTAGGATAGACAAGCTTTAGGTGTTATTCGGCTGACGTTGGCATGTAATGTCGCGTTGAAGATCGTGAAAGAGACAACCACTGTGGGTTTGATGAAAGCCCTATCGGACATGTGCGAGAAGCCCTCTACGATCAACAAGGTCTATTTGATGTGACGTCTATTTAATTTGAAGACGAGCGAAGGTGTGTTAGTTGTTGATCATATTAATGAATTCAATGTGATCGTTAGTCAATTGAGTTCAGTTGATATTGACTTTGAAAATAAGGTACGTGCTTGATTCTATTATCCTCATTGCCTGATAGTTGGAACACTACTGTTACTGCTGTTAGTAATTCTTGTAGGTCAACAAGTTTGACGTTTGATGGTGTTCGAGATTTAATTCTGAGTGAAGACATCCGTATAAGAGAATCTGGCGAATATGTATCTGCTACTTTAGTAGGTGAAAGAAGAGGAGGAACTAGTACACGTGTTAGTAGAAGTAGTATGAACTCGAATAGACGAAGTTAGTCTAGGACTGATGGTATTATCTATTAGAGCTGTGGCAAGAGGGAGCATATTACAAGTGATTGTCTTAAGCTGAAAAACGATAAGGGTAAGGGAATTAGAGTTGATTTATGCGGATGATGTTGCTGCTATAGCATACAGTAATTCGGATAATGCTAATTTTGTCTTGTCTGTCACTGATAATTCATCGTTTGATGGATGGATTATGGATTATGGCTGTTCTTTTCATACGACACCAAATAAAAACTGGTTTACTACTTATCAATACACGGATAGTAGTAAAGTGCAGTTGGGGAATATGTAACAGCCTGAATTTCGATGTAATTCCGGGATCAATAAAACTAACATTATTTCGCATTTCATTTAACAAGTCTCGTCTAGAGCTGATCACTCTAGAGATACTAACTAATGAGGTATGACTAACTAAGAAGATGGTACGTGGACCAGGAACCCGATAGTGAATCAGCCACCGATCTCGAGAAATGATGAGGAAATTTTTTGGGCCAACATGGGCCGATTTTAGGAAAAGTGACGGAATTGGTTTGGCCAAGGCCAACGATATACAATCGGATCGCGGGTGATTTTGCAAATCCGAGAGTGCACGTGGCCAACTAATCCTGAACTTGAACCAAACGATCGCGACCTCTGGAACCAGCGATAATTCCTCTCATTCTCTGAGTAATCAAGACCATCATGACTCGGATAATCCTAGGTCGATACGCGTAAATCCTAAACAGTCGTCTGTTAGTGAGAGACCTTAAAATTTGAAATCTAGTGAGTTTTGGTCACGAAATTAGAACTGGATTTCGGTATCGATTTTCGAAGGCCTGAGAAGTTATTTTCACGATTCTGACATCATATTACGTTGGCCACATATGTTTGGGGATAGTACGGACGAAAAATGGAATTTCGATCCGGAAGTCAAAAATTACGATTTTGCCCCTCTGGTCACCGATGTCGATTTTGAGGCCGTATGAGATTATTTTTCGCGGCCAATGTCATTTTAGGGTGGCCACGCACATTTGGAATTGTTACGGTCAAAAATTGAAATTTTGGCTTGGAAGTGAAAAATAATATTATTTTATTTCTCAGGACTTTGCGATCGATTTTCGAGGGCTTAAGAAGCTATTTTCGCGATTCTGACACCATATTATGATAGCCACACCCATATAGGGTTGGTATAACCAAAAATTGAAATTTCGCCCTGGGACTAGAAAAATGACCATTTTGCCCCTAGGCAGTTTTCAGTTCCGAATTTTGGGATAATTTTGGGGTAATTAAATCTAGTTTATCAGCTCAATTATTGGGGGCTAAAGACTTTTTTGGCCATCAATTATTGGGCTGGATTGTTTATGGACCGTCGGATTAGGGGTATTTTGGTCAAAACTCCCGGATCGGCGACACGTGGCACGATTGGGCTACTTTATTTGACTAGCTTGGACCAGATTCTCTCTCCTCTCCCCCTCATTCGGCCAGAACCCACCGAGTAGCCCCCTCCTCCGCTGTTCTCTCTCTCTTTCTCTCTCTCTCGGCCATTTTCGCCGGAGCACCGCCAGAGCCGCCATTCGCCGGAGCTGCTGGACGCTGGCATCGCCTAGCCACACTCTCATCCCGTCCATTCTCTCTCTCCCTCGTCCCCGTTCTCTTTCTCTCTCTCTCTCTCTTTTCGTCCGACCAAAGGATCGCCAGAGCAAGCCGCCGCCGTGCCGGAGCTCAATCGGCCGAGCTGCTGCTGCCGTGACCTCCAGCCAGTCCATATGTCGCCGTACGTCGCGCGTACATCACTGTCCGTACAGTGTCCGTACGGTTGACCGTACGCCGTCCGTACGGTGCCCCGGGAATGCTGCCACCGGTTTCACTGTACATCGGTGATCGGCCGCCGTTTCTCGTCGTCGTGGTCTAGAATTAAGTGAGTATATTTCCTAAACCCGGATTAGGATTGATAGTGTATTTTCTAGATTGGGTTGAGTATTGTCGGTGTACATTGGGAGGAATTAGCACACTGTATGGTGGGGAAAAATACTGGAATAATATTAGTGATTTATTGGGCTAGCACGGACTGATTGAGGATTAGATGACTGGACTGTCGGGTATGCCCGGGCTGATTGACTTGTTGATGGCTGTGCTCGATTCTTGAAAAATTGAATAATGTCATGTCGTGTGACTGTGTGGCCTTTCAATGCGAAGTGTGATTGACCAATTGATGGCATGAATTTGACTGGATGCTTGAAGTTATTATTGCTCATGGTGTTTTGTACTGCATTGCATGGCCACGCATTATGAATGCCAAGATTGAGGCGTGTGATGAAATTGTGCGAGAATGCGTGCCTGCCATGAGCATGTAATCACCTAATTATGCCCTGATGCGTTTTACGCAGGGTTCAGATAATAAATGAATGTGTGTTGTGTGATCAAGATTCGCCCTGATGCATATTACGCGGGGTATGCCGTCCTGATGCGTTTACGCGGGACGATGCCCGATTCGTCCGGAAGACGACCAACCTAATGCGTTTTACGCGGACTCTGGTTCGTGAGGAGATCGGTGTTGCGTCTGATGCGTTTTACGCGGGCTAGAGACACCGGGCCATGAGCGCTTTGGCGCGGGCCATGGAGTGTTGTGGGCCTTCGGGTCGATTGATATATATATATATATATATGAAAATGAGCATTGTGCCAACGTGCATTGTTCGAGCTGAATCATAAGCATGGCAAATGTGTGCCAGCATATGTGGCTGATGTACGTGCCGGTGACTTATATGTGAGACAGGTACTGATGAGCATGAGCATGCATATGGCGTACGTGTGATCGAGTATGATCGCGCCTGTACCATGATTACTGTGATTGTATATATAATGCCTAATCTGCAGGGTCAATGTGATGAACGGTCTGGGCTCGAGGGCCTAGACCATTGGTTGTGCGCGGTAGTGTTTGTCGGTCAGGAGATTGCATGTTAGCCTAGCCTAGGTTTAGGGGTTATACTCGCTAAGATTCGTCTCACGGTTGTAATAACCCAACTTTTCAGACCCCTAGCCGTAGAATACCGAGGACACCACCTCTTTTTGGGATACCGCATGTTATTCAGCGATCGTCAAGTGTGCACCCTTGTGGAGACGGAGCAGCCTATATGAGATACTACTCGGTTCTTTTCGTGAACGTGGGAGAATCGTACTACCATACACAAGAGTACGTGGCTTAGTGCTTCAAAGGAGCCGATGGAGCAACCGGACCCCCGCTTAGAACCTTTGATGTTTCGGTGGATGTGAATGATGTAATGATTCCGCAGATGGTAAGTGGCAAGATTTCAGATCCTCCAACCCTGCCTGATTGGAGCAGCCAAGGCGAGACTGTGGACGGACCTGCTGCTATGGTCGAAGTGGATGAGGAGCACGAAGTGCTGTACGCTGATCCGGAACCCTTGGACCTTCAGGACGAGGTTGAGCCGGAAACCATGGAGATAGACCAGGAGTAGGATGGGGAGATCGCGGAGCTTGGATCAGACGTAGAAATAGAAGCAGAGGACATGGTTTCTGAGGAGTCCGAGTCCCAGGAGAGCTCCTCAGAGGAATCAGCAGAGTCCGACCCAAACTGGACACCCTAGGTTGGCAATAGTCATAGGTAGAGCGGGTTGTACCTTTTTTACTAAAGCCCGTCTTAGCTCCTTCCAGTACCCCTAGCCACTGACCCTTTTGACCTAGAGGCTGCTATATATATATATATATATATATATATATATATATATATATATATGTATGTATGTATGTATTAACTGCTGTGTTGTGTAGAAGAATATTGTACAGAGATTTTCTATAGTAATGCAAGTGTATATATTTTCTGAGTGTTGATTGCTGTTTGGCTACCATGGTCTCCTCTATTGTTTGTCGGGGTTTACTTAAATATTGCTTCCGTGTGTGCTTGATCTCTGATTGGGCGTTGGGGTCGGCGACGCAGCCTGGGAGCGTTGCACCATTATCGACCGGAGGTGGGATGTTGCGCTTCGTTAGAGTACGAGACGTGACAGAATAATTCTGAATGCGATGTTATTGGTGTTGGTAATGTCAGAATCAGAATGCATGATGGTATTGTGTGGACATTGACTGGAGTGAGGCATGTTCCAGAGTTGAAGAAAAATCTGATTTTCTTGAGTGCCCTGGATTCAGCTAGGTATTGGTATTCTTTAGAACGTAGAGTTCTGAAAGTTCTTCGAGGTGCCATGGTGATAATGAAGGAAATCAATCATAGTGGCTTGTATGAGCTTCAAGGTGAGACAATGATGGAATTCGCTATGGAGACATCAGATGTATCGGTTCGAGAGTCTAAATTGTGGCATATGCGTTTGAGGCACATTAGCGAGAGAAGCCTGAAGGTTCTAAGTGAAAGAAATTTGTTATGTGGTTATGTGGTTAACAAACTGAATGTATGCAGGTGCTGTGATTTAGATCAATGGCGGAAAATGCAATTTAGTACGGTTGTCAGATAAACCTCGGAAATTATAGAATTGATTCACTTGGATGTTCGCAGGTTTTAACGGTTTTCTTCAAGAAAGAGTGCAAGATTTATGCTAACAGTTGTTAATGACTACTCGATAAAGACTTGGGTGTTTGTGCTTAGGTACAAGTTTGATGTTGTTTGTCAGGATCAGGCAATTGAGAGCTTTGATTGAAAAGGAGACTGGTAAGAAGATCAAGCATGTTCGGACTGACAATAATATGGAGTTTTGCTCAAAACTATTAAAAGAATTATGCATGAAGGAAGGCATAGTGAAACACCGCACTAGTGCCATTGAACCACAACAGATTGTAGAGTTGATGAGCAGAACATTACTAGAGACGGCTCATAAAATGCTCTCTAGTGTTGGTATGGCTAGGAGATTCCTGGCGGGTGTGCTTAGTACGGCGAGCTACCTAAAAAATAGATCCCATCGACTACGATTGAATGTTGGACTCCCAAAGAAGTGTGGTCAGATAACGTTGCTGATTATTCTGTTTTTAAAATGTTTGGTTGTCCATGTTATGTTCGAGTTAGTGATGGTAAGCTTGATGGAAGGGTAATGAAGTGCATATTCCTAAGTTATGCACAAGGTGAGTGGCTTATAAGTTGTGGTGCCCATAATTAAATTCACCTACTATTAATAGAGAAGTTACATTTGACGAGTCTCCAGTACTTCTGGTTAGGAGTGTTAATAGCAGTGTTTATACGGATCTGAACGGTATTCAACTTGAGGTGGAGTTGCAACCAGAAACTCCTAAGGTAGCGAGTATTAAAGAAGTAATCTACACGGATGGTGCTTATAGCGAGGTGGAGCCTATTGAGCCAACGATTACTGTAACTGCTGATATTGACAAATTGCGTATTTAATCTCCGAACAAATATGGATGCAATGATGGTTTTGTTTTATTTGTGATTGAGGAGATTATATCAGAAAATCCTTGTAGAGCAGTTAAAGGTACATATGGAGTTGGTGTTTTGATGAGGTCCACGGCTATGGCGAAGTTCAAGCGAGGTTTGGACTTGAAAAACGTCTGTGGCGATTGAGCCCATTGGGCTATAGGAGAGTAGTAGCGAAATTCGGATTCTATCAAAGTGATTGTGACTTGGCTCGAACGTCGAGCCAATGTGGAGATTGTTAAAATATGTCTCGAGTTTAAGCCATTCAACGAACCCGACCTGAATTGATTTTATTTGTATAAGCTTGATGCAGGAAAGTTGAAAATATAAAATTGCAGATTACGGACATTATCTACGGTGCGCGAGTTGTTATTTGAGGTAGTTTCCAAATTTAAGTTGGAGTCTGCGGCTAAAAACTGGAAAGTCCAATATGGACTTTGAGTTTGACATTGACTCGGTCAATGTGTCAGACAAAGAAAGAAAGCAACGAAAAGATTAAAAAAGAAGAAGAAGAAGAAGAAAGTTGGGTTGGTTGACCGAATCCCAGTTGGATTCTATTTCCTTCTCCAACACGGTTGGTTATCTTTGATGACGATCCAAAGATTCATTAATCCCTGGCGGTGACTTATATATATACTCGAGGATGCACGCCGTAGAGGATGCGAAGAGAAGTCTTGAAGCGCGGCGGTTGACATGAAGATATTCTAAGCGAGTGCTTGGCATTGGATTCGTGATTTTATTCGTAAAATTACACTAAAAGTTCAAGTGTTTGTAGCGATTGAATCTTGTGATAAGATTTATGTATAATTCCTTTGCGAGATTGTAAGATTATTTCGTGAGAAATTATGGGGCTAAACACTGCGTGAGCTATTGGGTGTAATTGGGGCTTGGGAAACACCGAGAGTATTTGAGTGATTCGAGTACAGTTGTAATCTCCGTAATATCGCTTGATCTATAGTGGAATCCCGTGCTGCTCTCCCCGTGGACATAGGTCACTATGACCGAACTACGTAAATTTGATATCCGATTTATTTTCTTATTCTGTTAATTTTATTATTTGATCGTTTGGCTTCCACAACAATCTTTTCCTCCACTTAATTTTAACACGACTACCAATGTATATTTCAATGTCGTTCGTCGACTTTCTTTTAATGACATAAAATAAGGAAAAAGTCAATGCTTTTTGGGGGTCGCTCTGTTAATTCTTGTTGTTTCTTTTAGCCAAATCAAACAAACAGGAAAAGGAAAAATGGGTCGTCGTCCATGTACTTAATGTAGAAGAAACTCTAAGAACAATGGTGAGTACATGCAGGAAGAACATTCAACAAAATAACTCAATACATGACGCAGCAAAAGATCTACGTATGTACATACACACAAACCGGCCGGTACTCACCGATGACCGCCACGCATGACCCGGAAAGTCAATTTACTTGAAGTTCAAAGTACACATCCAAACATGTATATCGCTTAGTTCCTTAGTATTCACAAGTCTAGGTTTATCGATAGGAAGCTACGACCGATTCGAGCACCGTCAACACTTCTGACCGGAGATCTGGCCTATTCCTTCTGCTCATCTCGCAGCACCTCAAAGCCAAATGAGCCAACTCCTCGGCCAGCATATAAGGCCACTCTCCAGCCAGTGGATCCAAGATGGCCTCCAAAGCCCCTGCACTAATTGCACTTTGCACTTCCTTCGCTATACCAAAGGCGGGCCTCCTCGTCAATAACTGCAGCAGTATAATCCCGAAAGAATAAACATCGAACTTCGTTGTGAGCTCTCGCGTGATGAGGATCTCGGGGTCCATGTACCCGAGCGTCCCTTTCAAGTCGGCTGCATACAGGACTGTGGTGTTGTTGCTAGACTGCTCCCCGCGGGAGAGCAGTCGGCAGATACCGAAATCACTAAGCTTGCTACCGAGATGTGCATCCAGTAGGATGTTCCCCGGTTTGACGTCACCATGGACGATGCTGTGAGGCTTGCAAGAGTGGAGGAAGGCCAGAACGGAGCAGAGCTCTGCAGCAATGCGTATCCGAGCTTGCCACGGCAGCTGCTTCGCCCGGTTGGTGCTGCGGAGCCAGTCTTCAAGGCTGCCGTTTAGAATATATTCGTAAACAAGAGTGTAGGGCTCGGGACAAGCGCCCATGAGCGTGATGAGATTAGGATGCCTCACCTTGCTCAACACATCCACCTGGGAGACATTGAATCAAGAGTTCGATGATCAGCATTTGATATTCTCGATTACTGTGAGCAATGTACTCTTACAGTGAAGACATAGGAATTAATGAACCGAGTCTTTATATTTTAATTTTGGTTCAGAGAAAACATGAAAAGAAGTAGGGGATACTCAAGAATTCTTACCTCCTGTTGAAATTCTTGTGAACTATGCATGCTATGAAATTTAATGATCTTTATGGCCACCCACGTATGTCGAAGGAAACCTCTATACACGCTCCCGCAACCGCCTTCTCCAATCTTCAAGGAAGGGTCGAAGTTCCATGTAGCTTCCTTGATTTCAGTCATGGAGAACTCGGAGAAGCACTTTGTACCTGAGGAATCTCCTTTTCTTCTGCTTACCTCCTCGGCCGTTTGGAGCGCACTGTCGAGTTTGATCTGCAACAGCTCTAGCTCTTGTCTAAAAGTCTGCAACATTTCATCACTCGCAATGATTTTCAGCCCCAACTCCTTTCTGCTCTCGTCGGTCTCGGTGAATTGGCTCTTGAGCTGCAATTTCTGTTCCTGAGCACTGCGAAGTCCTTCCATCACTTTGTCTAGCTGATCCTTCACCTTCTCAAGTTCTTCCTCCAACTGAAAATTTACCCATAACACTACACAATAGATCATCTCTTTTTTTTTTTTTTGCCACAAGTCAATAAATCATCTTTCATCCTCATGTTAACAATATTTCATGCTTGCTATTTGTGCGATACGTTTTAGGATGAATTGCTTCCATGGAGTTCATTATGGTCCTCAGCAATCAGTAAAAATATTCCATTTTAAATATTGGCAATTTACATAAATCAGGGCTCCAGGTCGATATATAGCAAAGCCGTCCAGTTATTATATTGACATTATACCTTCCTGGAATCCTTTCGCCCGCCTTCACCGATATCAACTTCTGCTTCAGCACAAGTCGTCACTCCCTCCTCAAGCACTCGCGCACCGTTTTCCTCCATACCCTGTAACAATTAGCTGAACTTTGCAATATTCCTTTAAAGGACAAAGATTAAGATATTCTTGACTCTAAAACAGGGAAATTTAAGCTAGAGACATGGTCCCCTCGCTAGAGAACATGAAAACAACAATCGTTGTCTTATTTTGCACATACCAGAGTGTTGGAGAGTGATGAGTGGCCGGTAAGATAGACTGATTGAATCAACTGCAGACAATGGGAAAGACTTGTTGCGAGTTCTTGGATAGTGTCTTGCCTCTCCAGTATGCTCGGCGCGTTAGGCTGTTCAGAAGGAGTGCTATCTGGGGAAGAAGAAGCTATTGGCATAACTGCACGCCGGTCGGCGCTTGAGGAGAAGGTTCTTCCCAGAATGCCTTGAAATAGATTGCTCAACTTTGCCATACCACTCCTCTGCAGTGTGACGGATCGCGATTTCAAGAGAATGGACTTTCCAGCTCCAGGGGTTGGAGTCATCGGTGATGGTGCATCAGTAGGAACTACTGCAATGGCTTGAACCGTCTGAGCTTCCCTATTTTGACAAGGAATCAAAATAACTTTAAGGTGAAGCGAAAATTGTGGCATCACTTCATAAATTAATCGTCCGCTATGACTCCGCCCCCGTAAACATCCCTACCTGCACTCAATTTCATTCGGAAATTTCATTTATTGTGCTATGAGCTAATTAGAAGTTAGCGAATCTAGGGAGACTGGCAGTTGCCATGGCCCCCGCGCAAAATTTCCCAAGTATTTAGCCATCTTTTTTTTTTTTAGTGTAAAATGTAAATAGCATTTATAAGTTGACGTACAGAGACTTAGGGACATTCCCTAATATTGCAAATAGAACTAAGATCACGAAAAAATGAAGTGAGGAAGTCTCCATATAGTAGCCAATATTTCATTTGTCCGGGATGGTCTAAAAGATTTGTAATGCAAAGCTCTTAGCCATCTTATTCAAAGAAAGAAGATATAATGGAAAACATGAATAAATTTGTTTGTCCCAGCCTCATCACAACCCAAAATTCTGGGTCGCCTATGGCATTCAACTATTGCAACAAGATTTTCAGCTGATTTGGTTTTCAAATTGATTATTTGTTGTAGAACTTATTTTCACAACACCCTCACACACACATGCGATAATTTCAAAGGAGACAAATTCACAAGTAAAATAGTCGGAGGGCGACCTTGTGTGAATGAGGTGCCCGTCGCAAATAAACCGAATTTGACAAGAGAAGTGCGCTTTATCGCAGACGAAGATGGCTTTCTTGGACTTGATTTCAGTCATCCTCCTGCCAATTCAAAATCAGAGAAGACAGTGAATTGATTTGGTGGAAATTCAGATAATACTAAACATAAGTTGGGAGATACAACACGAGATTTTTAGATTCTCAAAGCGATATGTGGCCGGTTTTTATTTTATTGGTTTACTCAGTAGGAAAGAAAGACGATTCGTAATACATTATGTATAGTGATGGGCTCGATGCGAACTAGACATTTGAGAAGCGCCGCCAAGTATTCCTCAAACACCGGACATGTACAACACATCTTTAAGGATTAACATAGAAATAAGTATCTAGTTTAATGTTGTAATTAAGAATCCAAACAAACATATCCTTTTAGTTATGAAGAGGATAGATTTGGAATGAATAAGTCCACGACCCATGTGGGTGTGTCCTCTTGTTCTTGTACGTACTTGAAATAGCGTCCGTCTGCTGCTGCACCCATTACAAGCTTTTTGATCCCATACAAACGTATGAGCTCCACAATTCCCTTTTGAACGCTGTCCGATTTTATGTACTCTTTCTTTGCCGGTACCTATGAACCAATAAACCAATTAATTTGCTTCATTATTATCGTCGTCTCTTAGAAGTGTGTGTTTGTATATATAATTATGTAAACTTGTGCCATGTGAGCATCGTATATATCAAGGGTCAACAATGATTAATATTTGTTCGATTCACTGGCACTTTGTTAAGAAGTCATTGACCTGGATATCTAATCATCTAGATGAAGAAGAAGAAGAAGAAAGTAAATATACCCCCATTTTTTGACAAACGTGCAGGCAGGTATCCAAGATCTTATGCATGTTTATCCTCTCGTTTTCTCTGTGTTCTCTCAAAAATACCTCATTTGCCGAGTTCGCCGGCATTCCGGCACCCAGGCCTCCTGCAAACCAAGGGCAAACTGAAAGCACATAAAATTTAATCAGTTGCAAGAAAGAACGTTGCCGGAAGAACGAATATCGACAATAAAAGGAACAAGTAAAAGCAATAGGATATCCAATATGGTCCTACATCGCGAAACCCTGAAAGGGAAATTTAATTTTTTTCACATATCGATTGTCCAACATGGAGATCCCTGTGTTATATCCATGGGAACTTGGCAAACTTTCATTTTTACTTTTAACAAACACTCGTACAACAAAAAAAGATAACCGAATGATGGTGGGTAATATGTAAAGAAAAAAAAGCAAAAACGTTGACTTACCCATGGGGATCGTCTGTGAAGGAACTAGAACATGAATGATACAGATCTTGACGTTGCCTCCTGATTGATGCACCGTCCAAACAAGCTTCGCTATGCCGTCTTTCACATCCTTCCCAGCTGCGACATAAATCATGTCTTCGAAAACCGGCATCGCCAATTCAGGTGCGACCCTGCGAAAGCTTGGCATCATCGCCGGGATTCCAAACTCGGGAAGCGCAATCATACGGTCAACCACAGCCATATCGACACGTGCTAAGTACGGCGGTGAAGACGATCTTAACAAAAAAGAAATTGAGCAAACTCTGGGGTGTCTATGATGCATATAGATAGCTTGGGAGAGCAGACATGAGAGAGAGAGACAGAAAGCGAGACATAGGAATTCTCTGAGAAACGAAAATGAAGTAGAGCGGGGAGTGTCTCAAGCGAGGTTTTTTGTTGAGGGGGATTTGGTTGGGTTATAAGGAGATGGCTTGTTCTAAAGCTTGCGCATGCCGTACAGTACATACCATGAAATCGACGAAGACTCTCTTTTCACGGGTAATGAGTGAGCAATTTCTCGTTGGGCTCCATCAAGTTAGGTGCTATATAACATGCTTCTGTTTCTAGTAATTATTTGGTATGGACTTGTGGTTTATGAGATTTCACTCTAACCCTCTCTCCCGCAACAAATATTTTACAGAATTTGTCGCCTGACCTCCCTAATTTAATTCTGCATCCACCACTAGTGATTAGTGAAAATTACAAGAGAAGAATTCCTCATATAGAAGGCATGAGTGGAAATTTGCACTCTCCATAGTCGTACACGCACTTTTGGTCTTGAAATGTCCATACCAATGGTCCGTCTTTCACATTACTATTTTGCTATTTGGACAGTGTCCGAGCTTAAACAAGGAAGCAAGCATTCATGTGGAGATTAAGTCTCCTTCTAGTAATTAAATTCAAGTGGGGTCTTTTTTGGATTAAAAGAAAACTGTCGTTATCATAAAATGCACGATATTGTAGAGTTAGGTGAATCATTAATAAGGAAATCATTAGCAGACATAACCGAAAAACATTTTATCAAATAGTTGCCTTGCCTATCATCAATAAGAAGAGTCTCAACATTTGAAAATTCAAATGTATCATGTTTATTGAAGATGTTTAATTTCTTTATGTTAGACATACCAAAATTACATAAGATGGTATTTTCCATATATATATATTATTTATTTAAATATTTGTATATATATATATATATATATATATTTATTTATTTATTTATTTATTTATTTGCGCGTGCGCCATACTATTACTCTACTTCTTTAATGAGGTTGAGCATCCTTCGGATAAGCTTGTGCCTTGCATTACTTATAGCGATCACAACTCAGGGAGTATCGAGAAAAGTGTCAAAAAAGTCATAAATCTTTTGCATTTGTACCAATTTAGTCCTAAATCTTTTTTTGTGCCAATTCAGTCATAAACCTTTTGCATTGGTGCCAATTTAGTCCTAAACCTTTTTTTGGTGCCAATTCAGTCTTAAACCTTTTGTATTTGTGCCAATTCAGTCCTAAAACTTTTGCATTTGTGTCAATTCAGTCCTAAACCTTTTGCATTGATGCCAATTCAGTCATTCCAGCTAATAGCGATTCACGTGTTGAAGGACTGAATTGACACCAATGCAAAAGGTTTAAGACTGAATCGACATAAAAAAAAGGTTTACAACTGAGTTGGCACATATGCAAAAGGTTTAGGACTGAATTGGCACAAAAAAAGTTTAGGACTAAATTGGCACCAATATAAAAGGTTTATGACTTTTTTGACACTTTTCCCCGGGGAGTGTCCATCGCCGATGACGCAAGTGCTTAGCTTTTTCAAAGCTTTTGGGGGTTGTATTGAGCACATTGGTTTCCCCGAATTGCTTCGAGTGAGGAGGAGCTTCTTGAAAACTGCTTTCTCGAAGGAGAGAAAGCATTAAAAAATATTTCAAAAGGAAAAAATTCTACGTAGGTAACATCCAATCATTGAAATCAATTGACGTGATAAGAGAAAAATATTATTGTCATGTGGCATTCGATCGTTTGTCCGATGTCTCTAACAGATTTTAGTATCAATTTCCTTAATCCAATCAAAGACATTGGCCTGATCTATTCGATATTACCTGAGCAAACATCCGCTGAAAATCAAGAGGATGGCATCATCTTCTTGGCTTCTGCTTCTGCGTAACGCTCAACTTCAAGAAGTCGACAATAAAGTCAGAATCGCGATAAAATTTTCAAAGAATTTAAAATATTGTAAGTTTAAAATAATAATGGAAAATTACACCCAAATCTACTCACGGATATTTTCATTTTAAATGGTTTTATGTATTTTGTGTGCTGCAAAATCTAAAATATATATAAAAGAATATTCAAAGCAACCATATCAGTTTCCTGATATCATTTCACTATAAATCATATATATAGTATTTCACGACATTTTCTTATAGTTTTCTCCCCGGAACACCATTTCGTAGTAAACTTGCCTTCATTTGTCTGCTATTTACAGCCATCTTTGGCGGGGAAGGTTCAACTCCATGAGGTCTACTAGTCAAATGCACCTGTGCGGATGCGTGCGGGACATCGAGCGTAGCTGGATTGTTTTTTCTTGCTTAATGCAGAAGCATCATATCGTGTGGAAATGGAGCTCTTTCTCTCTCCTCGAAGCTTGATTTGGATTGAAGAGCAAGCTTGGAGCCTAAGTTTGAAGTTTCTATCTTGATTAACCTTAATCAAGGGTCTTCTCTCATGTGGTTCTTCATGTTCGGTTAAGTATTCGATTAAGAGTTAACCTCATCACAGAAGAGAAGCCGAAGCTCCCACAAGGGCCTTCGTGGCCTGTCCGTTTGATATATTGGAACGACGGGCTCCACAGATGCATTCCTTATTTTAACGTGCCAATGACCACATGTCCTATGCCCCCAAGTTCCCCACGTATCCTTGTCTTTTCTAAGGAGAGGGAATACCCTCTAGAGGTTTTATATCCCGATGATTCCGAGATCTGGACAAAGACCGAGATGGAGCTTTTTAAGGACTTGATCAGATCCTGACATTGGAATATGAAGTATAAATTTTTATTTGCCTAAAAAAGGGGAAGGTTGGGAACTCGTCTATTGACTTCATGCTGAATTTCTTCCCCTTTTCCATTGATCAAGACTAGACTAGACCTATCAAAATGAGTTATAAACCTATTTCTTAACCCATATTTTATGGGATGAGTTAATTATATCCAGTAAATAAGTTTAAAATGGTAAGGCCTAAAATAGTATGGGTGTTAAATAGATCCATAACTTACTTTGATCCAATCCACCTCTATGACTCTCTCTTCACTCTCTCTCGCCCTCACTCAGCTCGCCCTTGCTCACTCTGTGCTCTCACTTTAGTTTGGGTATAAGTTTTTCTAGATTTGGTTAAATAAAGAAGTGTTTCAGTGATACGGGTCAGGTTGGGTATGCATTGTGCATGGGTCACTAGATTTTTATTGCATGGAAATGAATTAAAACAAGTTAAATTGGTCGATTTAGGTCGGATAATTTTCTACCCGACCCACCCGTTTGATAGATTTAACTGGAACTATGCCAAAGGGAATAGTCCCCCGCCTAACCTTTTTATTCTAACAATGTTGGCATTGGATGGAAAGATCCGGTCTGTTTCTAGAAGACTTGGTTGTGTAAAAATGTGAATCAAGCCAATCATGACAGAAAGGCTTTCACAATATTTCCATACAAAAGCACATGTTTAATGCCTTCTTCTGCGATCAGTATTGATTCACTCGACATATCCTTCCTTTTAGCAGTCATATCATTAATGCGAAAGATGAGGGAAGTTCAAAAATGATGGAAGGATTTGCGGCGGATGCTTCACTTAGGGCTATATTATCATCGGTAATGCTTATTAAGAAAGATATATTCACATTCATGACAGATAAACCATAGATCAAAATGGTGAATTGTCGTTTCATCTAACTAGAAGAGATGCCCTTTTCATATGGTAATAGTAATTAACCTCCTACAATTAATCTTATCTCGAGAGCCCCCTATTTCGGTACCCCTGTTTAATCCCGTACAGTTATAGTCCTAGTACGAGTTATGCTATCGAGCCTATTTAATTCCATTCTCCATGGAATAAGGTCACTAATCGGGCCAAAAAGTTGAATAGAGGATGGTTCGTCTAATGGAATATGAGTAACCAAACTATATTGATAACCAACAAGTTTGAAAATAATGTAAGACACCTCATTTATGGTTGCACTCTTTAATTGCACAAAAAAAATTGAAAGCTGATTGATAGATCTAGAAATAATTGATCGAGTATTTGCAGCCTGACATAGATGTGGACATGAATCTAGTAAATATCACTAGCACAACTTACTAGCTGTCATGTAGAAATTAACTTCCTCCATTTTTCATTGGCAACTAGATTTAACTTCACGTACCATGGCAAAGAATATCTAACCAATAACTTCGTGGAAACCTCGATTTCCAGCTAAGAAACACGAGGGGACTCGTTCTAGAGTTTCCTGGTAACTAAAAGATAATCGGATTTTTCTCTCTTCTGTGGTTGGTTTTGTCCCAATGGAAACACGACCGTATTTAATGCAAAGACAACTTTTCTACTTGGAACCAAAGAACGATGACTTTGACTTCATTTGTCATATTGCAATGTGTCGGCAGATTAATCGAGCTCGGTACAAACCAACTTTGGTAGGTGCATTTATTATTCTTAACTAGTTAGGGTTTAATTTCTATGAACCTTCCTTAGTGGGGGCCATGCATGAAGGGTACATTGTCATTTGTCCCCAAGTCTTCAAAGAAGAAGCCACGTCCAACTATTTTCCCTATTCTTGGGCGACCAAATTAATTCCTGGAATTTCATTCTCACCAAAATCGACCGTTGGTAGGTGGAATTACGAAAGCAAGGCTCATCTCATTTTTTTATAATTTGTTTAGGCTAAAAGAAACAACAATAATAGATCACAGAGCAATTCCCTAAGAAGCATAGACTATTTCCTGGTTTTGTGTCATTAAAAATATCGACACGAACGTCACCCTAAGGGAAGTTTACACGTGTACCATATCCTATGCCGGCCTAGGCAGACACCATGAGTCAATTATTACTAAGTTAAAATTTATTGCAAGTCTACGAGATTCCTAAGCCAAGGAACTCCGAGAGGTATATACGAATAAGCTCGTGGGAATATTCGAGACAAAAGTCAAACGCCATTGCAAAAAGAGAGAGAGAATTATAATATACTTCTTGTCAAAGAAAAGTTCATACCACATCAAACATAGGGTTAGATGTATCGTACACACCTGTCCATCGTCACTTCTGATTTAACAGGAGAATTACCAAAATAATTATAAACCTATTATAATTATGTCAATTAAGTACTAAATCCTCTTTTTTGGCCAATTAAGTACTAAATTTTTTGCATTCATTCCGATTCAGTCCATCTGGCTAGTTTTGACCGGTGAAAATGGTGATTGCTCAAAAGCGTGCAAATCTCGTCCATGTGAGATTACATCAAGAAGATGCTGCCTTAGGTTGGAAAGTATCACTTCTGTGAGCAAGTGAGATTTTCAAAATTTTGAATCCTATCTTGGATTTCACCAAACATGGGAAATGATTTTTTACAATCCGGAGGATATTTGAAGGATTTCTAGTCTTACTTTATCCTATCCTATCTCAATTCAAATCTAGGCGATCAAATGCAGCCTTAATGAATTGTTATCGTTTCTCCTCAAAACCAACGTGATGTCCATATCAATATTCAAATTGGTTAGTCATGCAACAAGATGTCCAAGGGGGATTGTGGGATGGAATATCTTTGCAAAATGATCTCAGAATTTTGTTTTCTTAATCGTCTGTAGGTCTTACAACACTGCTTCATTTCACAAGGCTCAAACTGAAACTCGACATGAAAATAGTTGGGGGTATCATTGTTTTCTTTGCAGATTGGCTCCATTTAAAGCTAGTGGAAAGGGAGCTTGGTTGCTTCCCGTGACATGGGTCAAAGAAAGAGGCAAGGAGTGGCGATGGCGCTGCAATCGATAGGCTTGAAGAGAACTCGAGCACGAAACCACCCTGTTTCGGGACATCTTCATATTTTCCAAAACTACCATTCTGATAGTCTCAAAACAATTGCAAGCACACCCTTTCATGTTCAGTTGGTACCATTATAGTCTGAAAAGAAAAGAAACTAATCTCCAATAGGCAACAATCGAACCCTTTGTGTCAAGAGCTACATCGTTTCTATTTAGCGTACAATAATGGCAGTGCCATACCCTTCTCAATAAGAGGCACAACATTGTTGCCAATTCCAACCAATATGGCCAACAATCTGAGTGTCCTCAAGTCGGAACCGGTTTTAGGCCAAAAAAAAAGTTTGGAACAGAAACATTACTAGAAGTCAAGGTTAAGAATGTGATTATTCTTCTCCAATGGCCCACACCTGAACTGGCCATGGCAAATCTCTTTTGCCAGATTGCTTTAGGATTACTCCAAGATCAATGGCCGAATACACCGTCAGCTGTGCTCTCATCACGAAATCAAGATTATTAATTCTCAATACAACACCGGCATTACAAATTCGAAATCGACACGGCTTAAAACTTGTTAACCTTTTTCTAATTGAAAAAGATTTACATTGAAACACTTTGACAGCGATAAAAAAATGATACTAATACTGAGGACAGATAGAATGACACAAAATGAAGAGATAACACTATAAAGAAAGAGATGCCCATTGAAATTTAAATAATAAGGATATTAGAAGAAACACACATGCTGTGTATATGTATATTTGAAAGATAACTAATATAATTTTTATTTCATTTAAATTGTAATGTATTAGTTCATAATATTATCTTTCTCAATCATACACTCAAATAAGAGGTTTCCTCCCAAATTGTGTAGGAGGATTCCATGGATAACAAACATCAATTTCTTTGGAAGCTTCCTTAAGCCTACAAGGACCATTTGGCAAGATATTCCAAATACACTTGTCGCAAAGATGGTCCCTGTATTGCACAAATATATCAAACCACTTAAATTGATTGATCTGACCACGAAAAGCTACAAAAGAATAACGTCCTCCCAAAGGCATGGGTACGGAATGTGAATCCCCAACCGTGTGCTGTTATATCATCGATTCCGAGATCGTTGTCCTTGGATTTGCAATGAACTGTTAGAGTAGTTCCGACTGGCAAATGGTTATTGATCTCAACATATTTCTTGCCCCAAAAGTTTCCTGCACAACTAGCTAGGAAGAAAGAAAAAATAAATATGAGCTTAGCCAATGAATTCATCATCGGTGCATATCATGGCTCCCATATTAACATCATTCAACTATTTAAGGATGGAGAATGGAGAACGGAGAATTTCTTATCTCGCGATCTTGCCATGACCATATTACCTTTTTTTTTTGTTCCTTTTTTCGGTTGGATAATAATTGCCATACTCCTTTTATTTCTGTTCATTTCTTCCTTTTATCGAAGTTTCCTTTTTGGTAGATGCCATGCATTCACTGATCTTTGGGATAATAATTGGTATATTGCCTTTTTTTTTCTTCTTTTATAGTCTAGGTAAGAATTTTCATATTACCTTTTATATTCTTTCCTTTTATTTTTGTTCCTTTTATCGAAGTTTCCATTTTGGCAGCACATGCATTCACTGATCTTTAGTATAAGAATTGGCATATTACCTTCTTTTTTTTCCTTCTTTTATAGCCTGGGTAAGAATTTTCATATTACCTTCTGCTCTGGTATAAGAATTACATATTACCTTTTATTTTTCTTCTTTTTTACTTTGGGATAAAAATTGCCCTAAAATCAGCTACAATCAAGTAGAACATCCGATCTATAGCTTATTTAAAGGAGAGAAAGCGAACACAACTTTGTGATAGCTTTTGTCTAGAAAAGGAAACAATTACACTTCGCTGATGCCACGCATTTTCTGACTGTTAGGGAGTGCTAAACATATTTGAGAATTTACACAACCATGATGTATCAAAATTTTAAGGAACTTTTTTGGAAAAAAAAGTCAGATTGATAAACAGAAATTCGCTAGTTGAGACGCCAACAGCGAACCAATGCAAAATCCCATTTGATTTTGTGAAGAAAATTGACCAAATGATACTTAATAATTTAACTTCAATGGTAATTTGGAATGTCCCAGGAATTATTGTTAAGTCCTGTGCCAGCAGCCATTTGGCTAGAGGGAACGAGAAGTGGCATAAGAAAGTTGTCTCTCACCCCTAAGCATTTGCTACCCACCTATTTTGTGTCATTTTGGGAAACTGGATCGAGTAAACTTCTATTGATGGTCATTTTGCATATGCATTTGGCTCAAGCAAATCGGGTGCATATGAGAAATTAGAATCGCTCACCAAGAGGATTGTAAATTATTTGTGATGGAACATATTGGTTCTTCTTAAATCCTTCTATGGTACTAAGTTAGTTTGAGTAAAGTTATCGTACTTGTACATATCATGAAAATAATTGAATCAAATAGCAAGAATAGATAAAATACCTAAAATTATTATTTGTGTCACACACTTTGATAGATTTTATAAACAAATATTATAAGGTAAACAATTTGAGCAAGGATTATGATCTTCGAAGAAAAATCTCAATTTCAAGTGAGTGTGGTGATCTCAATGCATAAGAAGATATGATTTCGGATTGTGCTTTTATTTTTGAAAAAAAGACTACATGCGAATATGAATCACAAATTACTTAGAGATCATAGGGGAAAATATTTAAAGTAATTATCAGTTTGAAAAAAAATATATCATTATAGCCTGGAGTAAAAATTTAAGGCTTAAGAAAAAATGATGGAATAAAAACAAAACAATATGGAGACCTTGGACACTGGAGGAGAAGCGAAGCGAAGGTAAATGATGAAATCAATCCACACATTCATCACCTTTTGTCCGTCCTCAATTGAGGTTTCTCTTGAGATTATACGAGCAAACCTTTCAAGTAGGAGAGGATAGAATGAAAAAAATTGATATCGGAGACTCTAAACGTCCGTGATGGACGTCCATGTGAAAGTAATAAATTCATAAAGTGGCCAAAAGAACATCAATCGGATACACATAATGCAATGCATGTCTAGTGCTGGCTGTTTGTGCGAAGAAGAAAACACCATTTTCTTGCAATGGGGAGAGATCCATTACAGGCATGATGGCGGTACTTAAGGAAAGATTAAGTACTCGTATAGGGAAGCATTAGCTTTAAGCGGGCCTTCTCATCATCTGAATTTTGACATGCCCAAGGTCAAGGCTTTTACTTTTCCCTGTCTTATAATTTTGTTCTTTTGGTGTTTCTCGTGAATAATTTACTTTATGTTATATATTTATATGAGGTTAATACCATGAAAAATCCCAAATCAGTATACATGTGATAAATTTACCCCAAAATAATTTTTTAGTCACCAAAAAACCCAAACTGTACACCTGTAGCAAATGTACCTCAAAGGTCGTGTGCGGGTCATTAGCACTTAAACTCGGGTCTTTTGTTAATGAAATGTTCGTTCTTTTAAAAATATCTTTTTAAATCAAATTTTTAATTAGTTTTCTTTTTCTTTTTTTTTCTTTTTCCTTTTTCCTCGGCCAATCACCGACCACGACAACGGCCAGCAACCGGCCACAAGTGAGGGACAAGCTTTCCAAAGCCTGGTGAGGCTTGTGATTGCCAAATTATGGCAAGCCGAGCCTTGCCAACCTTGGGCGAGGCTCCACCTTGCCAGATCCAACGAGATCAAGCTCGTCAAAGGTCGTTAGAGCTCGAGTTTGGAGGGGCGAAGCAAAGCGATGTCGACGGGGTTTTGTGCATAGAGCCAATTGTCTTCTAGTTCCTCTTCGAGATCTTGTAGATTCGGAGGGAAGAAGAAATGAGGAGTCATTGTTGCGTGTCAGAGGAGAATCGAGAGATTGTTCCTAAGATGTACACAGATCTAACACTAGATCTATGAGCCCGGGGCCTCGCCGGCCTTAGGTGATATCAACCTTGCTGGCTTTGGGCAAGCTCATCCTTTGCATGTGGCCAATCACCGGTCGTTGGCATGGCTAGCAACCGGTCGAGAACGAAGGAAAAAAATTAAAAAAAAATTAAAAGAAAAAAATTAAATATAAAAAGATCAATTTTTTTTTATTTCGATATAATAACTGGACGAGTATGTTCAGGTTATAAAAACAACAAGAGTTCATAAAGCAATCCCCTAACCGTGACACCGCCTTGCTTGGGCCACCAAATGAATTTAGAATTAATTCGTAGAATTTATTTTTCACCAAAAAAAAAATCGGTGGTTGGTGGATGGAATTAGGACAACTCCAAATAAATCTTCATCTCAATTTTATTTATTTAGGCTAAAAGAAACGAGACTTCAGAAAGAGAGAGAGCGATCGAACCCCTAGAAAACATTGACTTCTTCCTGGTTTAAGAAAATCGACACCAACGTTATTCTAGTACACATTTGTAGTCCTGTTAATGGAGGAAGTGGTTTGTACACATGCGTACCTTATCCTTTGCGGGCCTTGGCAGACATCATTAAAGAATGATTGCTAAGCTAAAACGTATTTTACATCTACGAGATCCCTAAGCAAGTGAACTCGGAGAGGTATATACGAATAATCACGTCGGGATATTCGAGACCAAAAGTCAAACGCCATATACTTCCTTTTAAAGAAAAGTTAATGCCATATCAAATAGTTTTCCAATTCCATTAGCTCCTTCACTCGCACGACTAACCCTTGCCTCCAAATAATTTTGTTTCCGCGAGGAAAGTGAATAAATGTTTGCATGCATTTGAGAGGTAACTCTTTTGGGCTGCATGGACACTTAGAATTTTATCATGAACTATGTTTGAATTGACTGCTCATGAAAATTAAGGACAAAAGGACAATATAAGTGTCATAAGTTGTGTACGGATGTCACTTTGGTACCATATCTTTTTTTTGGATCACTTTGGTGTCAAGTAGGAAGAAAAGAAATCACTTAAATGCCAACTCCAGTAAATTTGGCCGGAAATCCGACGTAGCATTTTTTATTAATTTCTGACGCCAACATGACTTGCCGGAGGATGAGTTAGCGTGTACAGTCAGTATTTTTTATTTTAAATAATTTTTTCCTCTTTTTTTCTTTTTTTTCCTCTTCTTTCCTTTTTCCTTTCTTTTCTTTTTTTTCTTTTCTCCTCTCGCTGGCCGATTGCCGGTGGCCGAGCCGGCCACCGGTAATGCCCGGGAAGGGTTAGGCGAGGGCGGCCTTGCACATGGCCGACGACGGGCAACCTCACCAGATCTGGGCGAGGCGACCCTCGCCGACGACAAGCGAGGTCGCCCCTTGCCCAAGGCCAGCAAGGGGTGGCCTCGCCAGATCTGGGCGAGGCGACCCTCGTCGGCGACCGGCGAGGCTGCCCCTCGCCAGATCTGGGCGAGGCGACCCTCGTGGGCGACGGGAGAGGCCGCCCCTCGCCCATGGCCAGCAAGGGGCGGCCTCGCCAGATTTGGGCGAGGCGACCCTCGCCGGTGACGGGCGACCCTCGCCGGTGACGGGCGAGGACGCCCATGGCCAGCGAGGGGCGGCCTCGCCAGATCTGGGCGAGGCGACCCTCGCCGGCAACTGGCAAGGCCGCCCCTTGCCATATCTGGCGAGGGGCGGCCTCGCCTGTCGCCGGCGAGGGTCGCCTCGCCCAGATCTAGGGAGGCCGCCCCTCGCCAGCCATAGGCAAGGCTGCCCTTGCCCAGCCCTTCCCGAGTTTCGCCGGTAGCCGGCTTGGCCACCGGCCGGTGAGAGGAGAAAAGAAAAAAAAAAGAAAAGAAAGGAAAAAGGAAAGAAGTGGAAAAACAAGGAAAAAAATTATTTAAAGTAAAAAATGTTGACTGTACACGCTGACTCATCCTCCGACGAGCCACGTCGACATCAGAAATTAATAAAAAAATGTCACATCGGATTTCCGGCCAAACTTACCGGAGTTGGCACTTAAATAATCTCTTTTCCTCCGACTTGGCACCAAAGTGATCCAAAAAAAAGTTACGGCACCAAAATGACTTCCGTACATAACTTATAGTACTTGTAGTGTCCTTTTGCCAAAAATTATGTAACATAGAGATAAGAGCATTTAATCATCTTTTCGTCTTTGACATAAGATTAGGTAGGCCAAATCTACTCGCCCTCTCCAACATAATAGTAACATGTAACTGTTGACAAGACTCTTCGTGTTAAATATGGAGGAGACGAAAGTGGGTGTAGAATATTGACTGTACTATTCCCTAAAGTCAATAACATAGAGATAGAAAATCAAGTGGAGACGAGAGAAAAAGTCTAGCACGTAAAGGATAGGAAGGATTCAGAGAATTGTATTTCTTCGATGAGAATTGTTTGTGGAAGTGAAGTGAGTTTAATAGGACTGAACAGCATAACAAGGCATTGATTTGCTTGCTGCTATATTTGTGGATCTGATCCTGCGTATAATTAACCAGTGGTATCCCGCTGTCCGTGTACTTAATGCGGAAGAAAATCTATTCATAAGAACAATGATAGGTACATGCAGGAAGAACTCTCGACAAGATGACTTAATAAACGATGTAACAAAAATTCGACCAAAAAAAAAACGATGTAACAAAAAATATGTATAAATATACACACAAACGAGCCGGTACTCGCTGACAACTGCCACACACGACCCGGTATTTGGAAGCTTAGGTTTACTGACAGGAAGCTCCGATCGATTGCAGCACTGTCCACACGTCTGACCGGAGATCTGGCCTATTCCTTCTGCTTATCTGGCAGCACCTCAAAGCCAAATGAGTCAACTCCTTGGCCAGTACATAGGGCCACTCTCCAGCCAAAGGATCCAAGATGGCCTTCAAAGTCCCCGCATTGATTGCCTTTTGCACTTCGTTCACTAGTCCTAGAGCGGGCCTCCTAGTCAATAACTCCAGCAGTATAATCCCGAAAGAATAAACATCAAACTTTGTCGTAAGCTCTCGCGTGACGAGGAATTCGGGGTCCAAGTACCCGAGTGTCCCTTTCAGGTCAGTCAGGTACAGGACTGTGGTGTTGTTGCTTGACCGCTCGCCACGCGACAGCAGTCGGCAGACGCCAAAATCGCTGAGCTTACACACGAGGTGCGCATCAAGTAAGATGTTCCCCGGTTTGACGTCTCCGTGGACGATGCTGTGAGGCTTGCAAGAGTGCAGGAAGGCTAGGACGGAGCAGAGCTCCATAGCGATGCGTATCCGGGCTCGCCACGACAGTTGCTTCGCTCTGTTGCTGTTGTGGAGCCAGTCTTCGAGGCTTCCGTTGGGAAAAAATTCGTAAACAAGAGTCCAGGGCTCCGGACAAGCGCCTATGAGCGTGATGAGATTAGGATGCCTCACCTTGCTCAACACATCCACCTGTGATACATTCAATCAAGAATTCGATGATCAGCAATGATATTTTCGACCCCTGTGACTAATGTACCCTTACTGTGAATTCGCGATGATATTACTGTGAAAAGAAAATTTTATGTTGTTACAAACCGACTCATTACATCTTCTTATTATTCTTAATTTTGTTTTAAAGAAAACATGAAAATTAGTAGAGGATATTAAAGAATTCTTACTTCCTGTTGAAATTGTTGTGAATCCTGCACGCTATGAAATTTCATCACCTTTATAGCTACTGGCGTAAGTCGAAGGAAACCTCTATACACGATCCCGGAAGCTCCTTCTCCAATCTTCAAGGACGGCTCGAAGTTCCGCAAAGCTTCCTTGATTTCGGTCATAGAGAACTGAGAGAAGTACCTTGTGCCCGAGGAATCTCCTTGTCTTCTGCTCATGTCCTTGGCCTTTTGGAGCGCGTTGTCGAGGTCGATCTGCAACAGCTCTCGCTCTTGTCTATAAGTCCTCAACATTTCCTCGGTCATGATGATTTTCATCTCCAACTCTTTTCTGCTCTGGTCGGTCTCAACGAATTGGTTCTCAAGTTGAGATTTCTGATCCTGGGCAATGTGGAGTTCTTCCATCACTTTGTCTAGCTGATTCTTGACCTTCTCAAGTTCTTCCTCCAACTTCTCAGCATATAATCTCTGTAGATACTTCATCTGAAAATTTACCCATAATACTACATTCAATAGATCATCTTTTTTTTTTCTGCCACAAGTCAATAAATCACCTCTCATCTTCATGTAAATTGTGTCATACATGCTATTTATGTGATGTATTGGAATAAAAATGTTCCATTTTTATTCATACCCTGTTCCAAGGAGTTGGGGATGGTCCGCAACAATCAAACTTGAGTAAAAATGTTCCATTTTTAAGATGAGCAATTTACATAAATCAGTGTGTCTAGGTCGATATCGATATATAGCAAACTCGTCCAGATATAATATCGAAATTTTACCTTCCTGGGATCCTTTTGCCTGTCTTCGATGATATCTACTTCTCGCCCATCGTTTTCATTCATACCCTGTTCCAATTAGCTAAACTTTTCAATATTGCTTTCAATGACTCAAAATAAGATATTCTTTGCTATAATACTGGACAAGCGAAGCTAGAGACATGACCTCCCGGCTAGAGAACATGAAAATGACAATCCATTGTCATATTTTGCACATACCAGAGTGTTGGTAAGTGATGAACGGCCTGTATGATAGACCGACTGATTCCACTGCGGACAATGGAAAAGACTCGTTGAAAACGATTCACGTTCTTGGAAAATGTCTTGCCTCTCCGGCATGCTCACCGCACTAGGCTGCACTGAAGGAGTGCTATCTAGGGAAGGAGGAGAAGCTATCGGCATCGTTGCATGTCGACCCGAGAACGCTCTTTTCAGAATGTCTTGAAATGGATTGCTCAACTTCGCCATAGCACTCCTCTGCAGTGTGGCGGATTGTGATTTCAAGAGAACTGACTTTCCGGCTCCAGGGGTCGGAGTCGTCGGCGATGGTGCAACAGATTGAACCTCCTGAGCTTCCCTGATTTGACAAAGAATCAAATCAACTTCATGGTGAAGCCGAAGTTGCCCTCATAAACGTTCCTGCCTGTACTCAATTTCGTTCAAAAATTTGGTTTACTGTGTTATGAGCCAACTAGACATTAACGGATCTAGGAATACAGATAGTTGCCATCGGCCCCCAGCTCAAAATTTGCCAAGCATTTAGCTATATCAGTCAAAGAAAGAAAATAAAACAGAAAGTCTAAGCCTCATCCCAACATAAAATTTCTAGGTCTCCTATCCATTCAACTATGGCAACAAGATTTATCAGCTGATTTTTTCTTTCGCATCGGATATTTGATGTAAAACTTGTTTTCACTAACATCCTCAGATGCGCATCTGAATAATTTCGAAGAAGACAGATTTGAAAGTAAAAGAGTTGGAGGATGACCTTGTGAGAATGAGGTGCCCATCGCAGATAAACCTAATTTGACAAGAAATGTCCGCTTCATTGCGAACGAAGATGGCTTTCCTGGACTTGAGTTCTGTCATCCTCCTGCCAATTAGAAACCAGAGAAGACAGTCGGTTAATTTGGTGTAAATGCAAATAATACCAAACGTAAACGGTAGGCACAACACGAGATTTTTAGATTCTCAAAACGAAACGTCACCAATTTTGTATCTTTTTTTTTTCACTCTGTAGGAAAAGAGGACAATTCCTAATACATGTTGTTTAGTGATGGACTCCAGGCGAACTAGGACATTGCGTTTGAGAAGCGCTATCAAGTTTTCCTCGAAGATCAGACATGTCCAACACATCTTAAAGGATTAATAAAAGAAATAAGCAACTGGTGTAATTTCCCATTGATAATTCAAACAAACATTTCCTTTTAGTCATGAAGAGGATCAACTCGGAATGAACAAGCCCACGGCCCATGTGGGGCTGTCTTCTTGTTCTTGTACATACTTGAAATAGCGTCTGTCCTCCGCTGCACCCATTACAAGCTTTCTTATCCCATGCAAACGTATGAGCTCCACAATTCCCTTTTCAGCGCTGTCCGATTCTATGTACTCTTTCTCTGCTCGTACCTATTAACCAATAAATCAATCAATTTGCTTAATTATTATCTCTCATCTCTAATGACGAAGTATATAGAAAATCATGTAAACTTGCGGCACGCGAGAACCATATATTCCAAGGGTCAACAATGATTAATATGTTTTGCGATTCACTGGCACTTCAAGAAGAAGAAGAAAAAAGTAAATATACCCCCATTTCTTTACAAACAAGGAGGCCGTTATCCAAGATTTTATGCATGTTTATCCTCTCGTTTTCTCTGTGTCCTCTCAACACTATCTCGTTCACCGAGCTCGCGGGGATTCCGGCACCTAGACCTCCTGCAAACCAAAGGCAAATTAACAGCACAATTATTTGAATCTGTTGCAAGAAAGAAAGCCGCCAAAATAATGAAAATCGGCAATAGTATAACAAGTAAAAGCAACAGGATGTCCAATATGGTCCGGCATAGCGAAACCCTCAAGGGGAACTTTGATTTATCTGCATAACGATTGCCCATCAATGGAAGATAATATGCAAACGAAAAAGAGAAAAAAACGTTGACTTACCCATGGGGACCCTCTGCGAAGGAACTAGAATGTGAACGATGCAGATCTTTACGTTGCCTCCTGATTGATGCGCCGTCCAAACAAGCTTCGCTCTGTTCTCTCTCGAATCCTTCCCGACCGCGACGTAAACCTTATCCTCGAACACTGGCGTCGCCGGTTCAGACGCAAACGCATGAACGTTTGGCACGATTGCCGGGACTCTGAATTTGGGAAATCCAACCATACGATCAAGCACGGCCATGTCAACCCTGTTGCGTATGGCGCGAAGACCGACTCTAACAAAAGATGGCAAGTGTAGAATCCTTCTTGGGAGCGTCTGTAATGGAGATGGCTAGCTAGAGAGAGAAGACAAGAAGGAGAGAGAAACAGAATGCGACATGGGAATTCTCCGAGGAACGAAGATGAAGTGAATGAGGTGGGGGAGTCTCTCGAACGAGGTTTCGTGCTGTGGTCGCAGTTGGGGGGGGTCGGGTTATAAAGAGATGGCTTGTCCTAAAGCTGAAGTAGCCGAACAGTACACGCCATGAGACCAACGAAAAGTCTCCTTTTAACGGTTAATGAGCGAGCAATTTCCCGGCGGGCATCACCAAGTAAGGTTCCTAAATATTATATATGATCACTCCTGTATTAAGTTTAAATATTCTTCCACTAATTAAATTTGCAAGCGGGTTTTTTTCGGAGTAAAAAGAAAATTCTTATATTCATAATAAACGGGATCCTATCGAGTTAGGTGAATCATTAACAAGGAAACTATAACAGACATAATGAAATAGAAAGTAAAGAAAATCAAAACACAAGATTTTTATCCAGGTTCACTCTCAAGTTAGAGTTACGTCTAGGTGAGCTTGAGCACAGTATGAACCATGCCCCAACAACATAGAGTGAGATCTCCAATAACTAGACTTGATATGTAAGCAAAAAAATCACCAGTCATAGAGCCTAAAAAGGAATCGAAAAATGTGTTATCAAATAGTTGCAGCATGTGTTATCAATAAGAGTTTCGAGATTTAGAAATTAAAATATCGATTTTCTCATTTACGGTAGTAGTTAGATCACTTTTGCTGAAAATGGTTGACTTCTTTACATTAGTGAAACAAATATAACATAATATCTCATACGATTACTCTAATTTTCCCTTGAGCTTGAGCATGCTGGAATAAAGCCTGTAGTCGTTTAGCCGACTACTCCTGTTAAGGAGGAGCTTTCTAAATGCTACTATTAAGGTTGCCATTTTGGACATGTCAATACACTCTTATAATCTGGACACAACTAATGAGAGATTTGTGATTAACTCACTCGAGGTATTATTTATTTTGGCATATCGCTTTGTCCTTTGGCTTACAGTTGGCCACTTTTCGAAGAGGCCACCAATTCTGATAGTGCTCTCACTGAGCACGCTTAACATTAGAGTCTAACGCTAGGCGTTACTGTTATGTCAAATGGCATCTTTTATAAGTTAATTTTAGCTTTACATATACATATATATTCCAAGAACGCTCCTCACTATATAATGTGCAATTCAATTCATTTTGCCTCATTCGCCTTCTTAGAAACCTATTATAGGAGCCGCTCTTTACCCAGACCTTCTAGCCTCGACGAACACTCCTCGGACCAGGTCATTACCAGATCTTCGCGTCTCCATCCATCAATGGATTGAAAATTCTCACAAGATACATTTATTTATTTTTGCCTAAGGAGAGAAGCTTTATAAAACCTTACCAAAAAAAAAAAAAAGAAGCTTTATAAAGTTTTTCAAAAATAAAAATCCACGTACATAGCACCCGTCATTGAAATCGATTGACGTGATAAGAGAAAAATAATTTTATCACGTGGCATTCAATCGCTCGTCCAATGTCTCATCCAGCTTTTAGCATCAACTTCCATAATCCAAACAAAGAAATTTGGCCTCATCATATATAGTTCTATTTGCCCAACCAAATGTCTGGTGAAAATTAAGAAATTGGCCTCATCTTCTTGGCTTTCTGCCTCTGCGAACGATCCATTTGGAAGAAGTCGACGGAGAAGTCAGATGAATGTTAAAACTATCCTACTTTTTTTATTATAATATTGGCAATTACGATTATTTTAAGTTTTTCAGTGATTATGAAAAAATTGCACCCAAAAGCTACACTTGGACATTTATATCTTAAAAGGTTTTACATACCATGTGAGCTGCAAAATCTACAAATATATATGTACGCAAATTGATCTCGTGATATCACGTTACTACATCATTAATATATATTGTAACTTTCGTCCCTTTCTTTTTAAATTTTTTTCTCCCAAAGTAGATTCCCTTCACTTTTCTACTATGTAAGGTTCTGGTCCATGAGTTCTAGAAGTCCAGGTGATGCGTGCTGTGGCATTGAGCCTACTTGGATTATTCCTTATTTCAATGCAGAGAAGCATCATGGAAATGGAGCTCTCTCTCTCCCTCCCTCCCTCCTCGAAGCTTGCTGGTTGATCGAAGGGCAAGCTTGAAGACCAAGTTTGAAGTTTTCAATCTTGACTCTCGACCACGAGACGATGCAGTATAATAATATTCCATTTGGCTGAAGGAGAAGGGAAAAGATGTCTGCCTGCCCAACAACAATGGCACTCGCCATCACAGAACGATCTCAAGGAACAGAAATCCGACGGTGCCTCCTCCCCCGATTGGTTCAATCTCAGCCGTCCTTGACTTTTCTTCCCTTGGCCCTTCGCTGTTTGGTGGGCCCACGTGCGCAGTTGCGGGTCCCACCATGGCTTCCAGCTCAGATAGATTCAGACCCTTTGGCTGGCCAATGATTCTCCCCGATCCTTCCCCAAAGGAGATGGCGGTCTTGGTCAATCTGTACGGGCGCAGAGGTAGCAGACATAGCTTCTGTCAAAGATTGCTTTTTATGAAATCGAATGGTGAATTTCCCTTTTATCCAACCGGACGAGATTCCCTGTTTTCGACCATAGTATTTAACCTCCGATAAGCACTAATACCTTGAGCATTCCCCCGTTTTTTCATTACCGGTGTTTAGCACCGTACGGTTACGGCCGTATCACTAGTTATGCTTTCGAGCCAATTCTGTTCCATTACAGACGGCAGATCAACCGAAAATGTAACGTAGAGGATGGTTTGTCTAATGGAAGATGGTTAACGAGGTTATATTGAGAATCAACAATTTCGGAAACAAATAACACGTCATCTATGTCAAAAATTCTACCGATAGATTTTCAAAATGATTATTCAAATATTTATGGCATGACAAAAATGAGGACATGAATCTAGTGAATATCGCAAGCACAACTTACTAGCTATTGCGTAGAAATGAAATTCATCCATCATTTCATTGGCACCCAACTCTTTGAATGTTACGATAATGCCATCAATTTTGAATTCAAGAGACATCGATTTCATGGACCAACCATGGCAAAGAATATACAACTAATAACGTCGTTGAAACCTACGGTTCCAGCTAAGAAATACCACGGCTTTCATCCTAGAGTTTCCTAGTGACTAAAAGATTGTGTTTTTTACCCTCCCTTCTATAGTTGGTTTTGTTCGAAAAAACAACAATCGAATTAAGGCTTTCTAACCAAAAAAAAAAAATTAAGGCTTCATTTGTTTCACAAAAAATAAATGATTCGAAAAATATTTTCCTAAAAGTGATGGCATGTATCATTTAAAATAATTAATCAATGAAAAATATTATCATTACCGATAATAATTTATATCTAAATATTTTGGTAAACGATGAAAATATTTTTCATTTATCCACTTGTGCAAGCCATACAAGCGATCTTTTCTAAGAAAATATATATACAAATCATTCATTTTTTGCGAAACAAACAAAGCCTAAATGCTAAGAAAACTTCCCTGTTTCAAAATGGAGCCCATAATCTCTTAATGTTCCATTTGGAAAACAAAGAATTATGACTTCAACTTCATTCGTCATTTAGCAACATGTCGGCAGATAATTTAGTTTATTAAAAAACACTAGTTTGGTACCAAGAGCATTTTATTATTAGGGTTAGAATTTTGAACCCAACTGAATAAGATCTAACTTCTGTGAACCTTCGTAGGCGTTGACTTTTTCCTTAGTTCATGTCATCAGGTAGAATCGAGACCGATGTCATTCCAATACACGGGTGTAGTCTTGTTCAAATCAAGTGGAGGCAAAAAGGTTGGTAGACATGGACGAGAGGTATATACGAATAATCACGTGGGAATATTCGAGACCAAAAGTCACACCCCATTGCAAGTAGAAAAGGAACATTACATTATACTTCTTCTTTCTTTCTTTTAAAAAGAAAGGGTTATGCCATATTGAGGATCGCTATATACTAATAATCTATGGAGTCCTTACCAAAAAAAAATCTATGGAGTCATGCTAGATCTTTCATAATAATTTTCTGATTCAATGAGATCTTTTACTTTTGATCTCCAAATTTTCACCTATACGGCATCGCTTCTAGCTTAATCAATGAAGTGATGAGAAAGAGATGATATCTTCGTCCCTTTGCCCGATCAATTCTTACCTCTACATGTTGGTGTTTTTTAGAGGACAGTGAATTATTGTTTGCATGTGTTCGAGAGGCAACTCTTTGGGCTGCATGGACACTATAATTTCATCATGACCTATGTTTGAATTGGCTGGTCATGGGCATCAAGTAATATAAGATAAGAAAAAAAAATTTGTGGATGAAGAATTTTAGCTGTAATATTCCCTAAAGTCAAGAACATAAATATCGGGATTTGAGTGGAAACAAAAGAGAGAGTCTCGCGCCTAAAGGATAGGAAAGATTCATATTTTAATGCCCAAACACCCAAGCGACAAAATAAAAATCATGAATTCATGCATTCTCCTATGGATGTAACATTCATAGCATAAATAATTAGAGATATTTGGGGAAGATTTTCCTATGACATCTGTGACATTCCGAATTTCGGCCCATTTTTAGAATTTATAAAACGTGCAATTCGTCAGTATGCTTATAATAAAATCTCGCCCGGGAATTGATCACTTCCGATTATTATTTTTAAATTTGAGATTTCGCTAGAATCGCATTCGATCGAATTTTGCCGTTATTTAGAGCCCAAATTTTGGTGTCAAATTTCTCGGAATTTAGGAACGAATTTAATTGGACAGTGTCAATATTATTGTGGCCAACCTCGATATTGCCCGGGATATGTGGATAGTGAATTTTTGACCGGATGCGAATTTGGACTAGTAGACCTCCCTCGAGGTAGTTTGATTTAATTAATTTGGCCTTTGTCCCTTATTATAATCTAGGATTAATTTGAACGGTAGGATCGTTTTCAGATTTAAATTCCGGCCGTTCGATCGCACTCAAGTGCGTTGACTCTCTCTCTCTCTCTCTCTCTCTCTCTCTCTCTCTCTCTCTCTCTCTCCTCCCTCTGTCGCGTTGCTGCTGTGCACGCGTTTTCACCCCTGTCAAACTCTCTCTCCTCCCTCCCTCTCTCTCTCTCTCTCTCTCTCTCTCTCTCTCTCTCTCTTCTTTTCTTTTTTCTTTCTTCCTTCTCTTCCTTCCTTTCCCCCCCCACCACCCGACGAGTTCTGCTTCTGCTTTCCCCTGCTCGCCCGACCCATCACCGCCGACCACCCGAGCTCGTCCGTCCCACACTGCTCACCGCGCCTGCCAGCCGCCGTGAGCCCAGCTCGCAGCCGCTGCTCACTGGGCCGAGTTTTTCCCTGTCCGACTCCACCTCGTCCAACCACCACGCGGTGTCTTTCCGGCCGACTCCGCTACTTCGTCCGGCACCACCCAGCTCCTCTTTCTGTCCCCAATCGCCGCCCCGTGGCCGCCGGCCCGAGCCTCGCCACCCCCAGCTCTCTCTCTCTCTCTCTCTCTCTCTCTCTCTCTCTCTCTCTCTCTCTCTCTCTCTCTCTTGCCACCACCACTCCGGCCCACTTCCCTCTCCCCTCTGCGTGTCGCCGTCACCGAGCTCGTCGCCGCCGTCTTCAATCTCGGCAATGCCGTTGTCGGCCAGCCAGCCCAGCCCGCGGCCAAGGCGCCCAGGCCACTGACCAGCCGCTGCTCGGGCCGTGGCTGAGTTGCCTCGAGGCGTGCCTATCGCCGTGCCCGTGCCCGTCGCCGTGCCCAGCCATGACCGAGAATTTTGCCCGTGGCCGCGCCCCGCGCCCTCGGCCACGCCGAGACACCGCCGATCCGACCGGGCCATAGCCGATTTTTCCTGGGCCAAAAACTTAGTAAGTGACCTCCTAATCCTTATTTAGAACTATGGGCATTTTTAGACTTGTTTAGGACGTGATTCGTACCGGTTTAGGGGCTAAACGTGGATTGGGGTCAATATTCGTATGTGCGTATTTGTTAGATTAAATTGTGATAATTGTGGGGCTTAATTAGTGGCTAATTATGGCGTGTTAAATGTCTGTATTGTCATGGCGTGTGTGGGGAAAATTGACGTGTGATTGTGGCCGGCTTGAATGTCGAAATCGTGAGCTTGTGATTTGGAATTGGGATGATTGTGGGTGCATATTTGTGGCTATTGTTGGTGGATCAATGATTGGCTTATCGTGGCGTTTGTGAGTGGAATTGATAGCTGAATGTGACTAACTTGAAGGTCGGGTTGTTGAAATATTGTGGTGAGCATGCCTTGAGTTTGATTGGTACGATTTGTGAAAATGGCGAATTGTGTTATGGTGCATGTACATGAGAAAAGCCCGGATTGATCGGAGGGCTGCCAACTTAAGGCGTGGTTACGCAGGTGTGGCCAAAAAGGCATGACCAGACCTGAGGCGTAGGTTAGGCGGGTCATTGGAGGGGAAAAAATGTCCTGAGGCGTGGTTACGCGGGACCGAGCCCGGCTTGATCTGAGGGCTGAGCCTAAGGCGCAGTGGCGCGGGCTGTGAGATTGGGCCTGAGGCGCAGTGGCGCGGGCAGTGTGAAAGGACCTAAGAGGTCGTGGAAAGTTGTTCGGCTACGCATGCGAGTTGAGTGTGATTGCATTGATTGAACTGATTGGACTGGCTGATTGAATGTGTGATTGAATTGGTTGGATTGATTGAGTGCTAGTGTGGTTGGTGCTTGAGTGATTGTGATATGTTATTAGGCTATTAATATTGCATTATCACGTTTAACTAACGTCCAGAGCATGCGTTTGATGGCGAGGTAAGTACAATGACGTGAATTCTCTATGTTGAGGATTAGATTGCTTGTACGACTTGTCTGGATACGTATTGGCCTACGTAGGGTTTAGGGTGTTGCTTATTGAGACTCGTTCTCAAGGTTATTATATAACCACTTTCAGATCCGCGACCGTGATCGATTCGGAGATGCCGCCAGAGTACTACAGGGATTGAAGGATAGATCAAATTTACCCTATCTTTTGAGTACCTTTTTATAGAGGAGATAAGCTTATTAACCACCGCCTCCTTTTGAAAATTGTGGTTTGAAATTAATAGCCCGGGTTATCGTTATGTAATAGTGACTACTTTATAATTTGATATCAGAGCAAGGTCAGCTCGATCCAAGTTGATCGAAACCTGGAGTGATAAGGAGCGATGACTTTGGAGTGGTCAGTTAGGGAGACTCGTGTGCCATGGGTACCCCAGACTGTGTGATTGTGATTGTTAAGTGATTTTTATGCAATAATATGTGAGGTGCAAGTGCGTTAGGACTTAAGGTAAGTGCACGAACTCTGTTGGTTGTGATTGGGTGTTGTTTGTAATTGGCTGCCTGCTTAATGAATTGTTGTTGTGATTTGTTTCCTAGGGCTTTAAACTGGGATAATTGACCTAGGTTTCTAATTCCTGCGTGGGATTATAGCAGGTGAGCTTTTGTGAGATTTAGTAAGATGAGCGATCGAGGTCGAGGTAGAGGTCGAGGTCGAGGTCGAAGTCGAGGTCGCGTAGCCTCGTTAGCTGGAATCATGGGAGACCCTAGGGTGGATGAAATCTGGAGGGTGCTCGAGGAAGCGGGAATATTATCGAGTAGTCAGACGGGGGAACAAAGTGCTAATGTTGTCGCTGCAGCTGCCAGTGAGATTATTGGGGATAATGGAGGCCAGGGGAATAATGTGATTAGTGAAAATCCCGGTCCAGTACCAGTAAATACGATCAGGTCAATGTACAAGCTAGTAGAACAGTTTCTGAGGTTGAAACCCACGAAATTTGATGGGAGAGGCGATGCTGAGGCCGCCCCAAGATAGGTGGAAGAGCTAGAGAAGGCTTTCGAAGTGCTAGGATGCACTGAGGAAAAGAAGGTAACATTAGCAGTCTACCAGCTTTAGAGCAACGCAAGCGATTGGTGGAGGGCCACAGGAGGTCAAGTATTCCCCACTGGTACTGCTCCGAACTGGGCCATCTTTACTGAGACCTTCAATGGCAAGTACTTTTCGGAAAGCGTCCGAGAGTAGAAACTGGTGGAATTTATGAGACTTCGCCAGGGTCAGATGTCGGTGGATCAGTATGAAGCCGAGTTCTCAAGGTTGTCCAAATTTGCCCCCAGAATGGTGGAGGACCCAACGGACAAAGCTAGGAGGTTCCGAGATGGGCTAAAGCCGGACCTTCGTAGCCAGATGATCTCATTAAACTTGAAATGCTATCATGAGATCTATGAGAGGGCCTAAGCAATCGAGCGAGATCAAACAGAACGGGCTATCACTTCTGGCTTGCGGTATGTCCTGGCTAAGGACAACCATCAACTTGGGAAAAGACCCATAGCGGGAAATAGTCGTTTCGTCCCTCCCACTAGGAGAAATATCAGGAAGCCAAATCGTTATCAGAACGCCCCGTGTAGACTATGTGGAGAAAGGCATGGGAATGGACCTTGCCCGAATAGGGGTGGAGCATGTTTTACATGTGGCGGAAGGGGCCACCAGATGAAGGACTATCCTAACAACAGGCGGGCCAGGTCACCTGCCCTATTACCACTGCCGCCCCGAAATGGAAATCAAAATTGGAGCCACCCAGCCGGCCAATCAGAATAGGCCGCCGGCCCAAGGACGGGTGTATGCAATGGCAAGGAGGGAAGCTGAGGACGCGCCTGGCGTGGTCATAGGTACGGTCTCTCTCTGTGATCATGCTGCATATGCCTTGTTTGATCTAGGGGCGTCGCATTCGTTTATATCTGAACAGTTCGTTAAATTAACTGGGATTGAGCCAAAGCCGCTAGAAGTTATGCTGTGTGTGACTACTCCATTGAATGATAAAGTGCTGATTGCGTTGGGATGCCTTGATTGAAAGATAGTGATCGATGATAGAGAAGGAAAAATAGATTTGGCAGTTTTAATTATGCATGACTTTGATGTGATTGTCGAGATGGACTGGCTAGTCCAACAAAGAGCCGTTATGGACTGTAGTAGCGAGGTGATCCAATTTAATCCGGTCAGACACCCTAGATTCAAGTTTGTGGGAAACCGAAGAGGAACCTCGATCCCCTGGATTTCGTCACCTGAGGTGACGAAGCTATTAGATGAAGGGTGCCAAGGATTTCTGGCGACCGTAGTTGATTCAATGGCTAGAGAGCCAAGGCTAGAAGACATAGCCGTGATGTGCAACTTTCCTGATGTCTTTCCTCAGGAATTGCCGGGACTGCCACCTGATAGAGAAGTGGAGTTAGTGATTGAGTTAGCCCCAGGAACAAAACCGGTTTCAAAAGCGCCCTATAGGATGTCACTGTCTGAATTAAAGGAATTGAAGGTCCAAATGCAGGAGTTGCTAGATAAAGGTTTTATCCGCCCGAGTGCATCTCCATGGGGAGCACCGGTGTTATTCGTGAGAAAGAAAGATGGGTCTTTGAGGTTGTGCATAGACTACAGACAGTTAAATCAGGTGACCATTAAGAATAAGTATCCACTGCCAAGGATTGATGACATGTTTGATCAGTTGCAAGGAGCATCGATATTTTCAAAGATCGACTTGAGAATAGGGTACCATCAATTGAAGATTAAAAAGGAGGATATACCAAAAACGGCATTTAGGATAAGATATGGGCATTATGAGTTTACGGTAATGCCGTTTGGATTGACGAATACCCCGGCAGCCTTCATGGATTTGATAAATAGGGTATTCAAGGAATTTCTGGATCAGTTTGTAATCGTGTTCATAGACGATATCCTAGTATATTCGAAGAGTTCCGCCGAGCACGAGTTACATTTGGAAAAAGTTCTACAGACCCTAAGGGAACATGTGCTCTACGCTAAGTTCAGTAAGTATGAATTCTGGCTTCATCGAGTGGCATTCTTAGGATATGTGGTATCCGGAGAAGGAATTGCAGTGGACCCGGCAAAAATTGAAGCCGTCGTGAATTGGCCAAGACCAACAACAGTAACCAAGGGTATTACAGATGCTTCGTAGAAAAATTTTCGACATTAGCGATGCCATTGACACGGTTACTAAAGAAAGAGATGAGGTTTGAGTGGACGGATAAGTGCAAAAGAAGTTTTCACGAGCTAAAACGGAGGTTGACAATCGCGCCAGTGCTGACGATACCGTCAGGTCCCGGAGGATATGAGATTTATAGTGATGCGTAGCTAAGAGGATTGGGATGCGTGCTAATGCAACACAGAAGAGTAGTGGCATACGCATCGTGACAATTGAGACCGCACGAGCTAAATTATCCGACTCACGATTTGGAATTGGCCGCGATTATTTTCGCCCTTAAGATTTGGAGACACTACCTGTGTGGGGAGAAATTTCAGATTTATACGGACCATTAAAGTTTAAGGTACTTATTCTCCCAAAAGGAGTTCAACATGAGACAGCGCCATTAGATGGAACTCCTTAAAGACTACGACTGCGAGATTATGTATCATTCCGGAAAGGCTAACAGAGTAGCGGATGCACTGAGCTGGAAATTGAGCATCGCGCATATAATGGTCAAGGAATGGACTCTATTGGAGGGAGTTCGGGATTCGGAATTTAAGTTTGAGGTGAGTCAGGTCTCAAGTCTACTTACAGCATTAAGGATTGAGCCGAAAATCCAAACTAAGATCAAGACCTTACAATCGACAGACCCAGAGATTCAAAAGATTCTGAGTATGGAGGTCACAAAGAGGAAATCGGACTTTCAGGTATCCGAGGATGGGATTCTAAAGTTTCGCGGACGGTTGTGTGTACCCGGTGATGTAGAACTCAAGGAGGAAATTTTGTCCAAAGCACACCGTAGTAATTATAGTATTCACCCGGATAGTACAAAGATGTATCAGAACTTGCGACAACATTATTGGTGGAACAGCATGAAAGTGGATGTAGCCAAACACGTGGTCAAGTGTTTGACATGTCAGCAAGTGAAGGCACAACATTACAAGCCGGGTGGAATGTTGCAGCCATTGGAAATCCCCGAGTGGAAATGGGAACACGTCACAATGGATTTTGTAATGGGATTACCGAGGAGTCAGAAGGGTCACAATTCGATTTAGGTGGTAGTCAATCGATTGACAAAGTCAGCACATTTTCTGTCAGTGTGAAAGGACTTCGCTTTAGAAAGGTATGCCAAGATTTACGTGCGACAAATAATCCGTTTGCACGGAGTGCCAGTGACGATTACCTGTGACCGTGATCTCAAATTCACTGTCGCTTTTTGGAAAAGTCTTCATACGGCGTTAGGCACAAAGTTACAATTTAGCACAGCCTATCACCCCCAAACGGATGGCCAGTCTAAAAGGACAATTCAGACCTTGGAAGATATGCTACGGGCATGTGTATTGGATTTTAAAGGTAGCTGGGAGGAACAGTTGCATTTGATTGAATTTGCTTACAACAATAGCTATCAACAGAGTATCGGAATGGCCCCGTTTGAAGCGTTGTATGGCAGAGCTTACAGAACACCGGTGTGTTAGGACAAAGTGGGTGAGAGGAGCATCACGGGTCCAGAGTTGGTTCAACAATCAGTCGAGACGATCAAGGTTATCCGGGACAGACTTAAGACCGCTCAGAGTTACCAAAAGAATTATGCAGACCGGAGACGTAGGCCTTTGGAATTTCAAGTGGGAGACCACGTTTTCCTCAAAGTATCGCCAATGAGAGGAATGTCACGGTTTGACAAGAAAGGAAAATTGAGCCCGAGATACGTGGGTCCATTCGAGATTTTAGAGAGGATCGGTACTCTGGCCTACCGTCTCGCACTACCGTCAAATTTGTCCCAAGTTCACAACGTATTCCATGTGTCTATGCTAAGGAAATATGAACCGGACCCGACCCACGTATTGAATTATGAAGAAATAGAAGTGGACGATAGAGTGTCGTACACAGAAAGGCCGATCAGGATTGATGACAGAATGGAACGAGTGTTGCGAAACAAGACAATTCCGATGGTCAAGGTGATTTGGGAGCACCATGGAACCGAAGGTGCGACGTGGGAAAACGAAGAGTTGATGCGACACCAATATCCCCATTTGTTTGAATAGTTTGGTTGGATTGTAAATTTTAAAGACGAAATTTTTGTAAGGGGGGAAGAGTTGTGACATTCCGAATTTCGGCCCATTTTTGAGATTTATAAAACGCGTAATTCGTCAGTGTGCTTATAATAAAATCTAACCCGGGAATTGATCACTCCCGGTTATTATTTTTAAATTTGAGATTTCGCTAGAATCGCATTCGATCGAATTTCGCCGTTATTTAGAGCCCAAACTTTAGTGTCGAATTTCTCGGAATTCCGGGACGAATTTGATTGGACGGTATCGATATTATTGTGGCCAACCTCGATATTGCCCGAGATATATGGATAGTGAATTTTTGATCGGGTGCGGATTTAGACTAGTAGACCTCCCTCGGGGTAGTTTGATTTAATTAATTTAGCCTTTGTACCTTATTATACTCTAGGATTAATTTGGACCGTAGGATCGTTTTCAAATTTAAATTTTGGCCGTTGGATCGCACTCAAGTGCGTTGACCTTTCTCTCTCTCTCTCTCTCTCTCTCTCCCTCTGCTGCGTTGCTGCTGTGCACGCGTTTCCCCCCCCCCCCCCCCGTCAAACTCTCTCTCTCTCTCTCTCTCTCTCTTTTCTTTTCTTTTTTCTTTCTTCCTTCTCTTCCTTTCTCTTCCTTCCTTTCCCCCCCATCTGACGAGTTCTGCTTCTGCTTTCCCCTGCTCGCCCGACCCATCACCGCCGACCACCCGAGCTCGTCCATCCCATACCGCTCACCTCGCCCGCCAGCCGCCGCAAGCCCAACTCGCAACCACAGCTCACCAAGATGAGTTTCCCCCTGTTCGACTCCGCCTCGTCCAGCCACCGCACGCTGCCATTCCGGCCGACTCCGCTGCTTCGTCCGCCACCACCCAGCTCCCCTTTCTGCCCCCAACCGCCGCCGGGCTGCCCCGTCGCCGCCGGCCCGAGCCTCGCCACCCCCAGCTCTCTCTCTCTCTCTCTCTCTCTCTCTCTCTCTCTCTCTCTCTCTCTCTCTCTCTCTCTCTCTCTCTCTCTCTCTCCACCACCACTCCGGCCCACTTCCTTCTCCCCTCCGCACGTCGCTGTCGTCGAGCTTGTCGCCGCCGTCGCCCAGTCGACGCCGTCTTCGCCCCCGGCCGTGCTGTCACCGGCCAGCCAGCCCAGCCCGCGACCAAGGTGCCCAGGCCACTGACCAGCCGCTGCCCGGGCCGTGGCCGAGTTACCTCGAGGCGTGCCTGTCGCCGTGCCCGTGCCCGTCGCCGTGCCAGTGCCCGTGCCCGTGCTCGTCGTCGTGCCCAGCCATGACCGAGAATTTTGCCCGTGGCCGAGCCCCGCGCCCTCGGCCGCGCCGAGACACCGCCGTTCCGACCGGGCCATTCCAGGCTATAGCCGATTTTTCCCGGGCCAAAAACCTAGTAAGTGACCTCCTAATCCTTATTTAGGACTATGGGTATTTTTAGACTTATTTAGGACGTGATTAGTATCGGTTTATGGGCTAAACGTGGATTAGGGTCAATATTCGTATGTGCGTATTTGTTAGATTAAATTGTGATAATTGTGGGGCTTAATTAGTGGCTAATTATGGTGGGTTAAATATCCGTATTATCGTGGTGTGTGGGGGGAAAATTGACGTGTGATTGTGGCCGGCTTGAATGTCGGAATCGTGAGCTTGTGATTTGGAATTGGGATGATTGTAGGTGCATATTTGTGGCTATTGTTGGTGGGTCAATGATTGGCTTATTGTGGCATTTGTGAGTGGAATTGATAGCTGAATGTGACCGACTTGAAGGTCGGGTTGGTGGAATATTGTGGTGAGCATGCCTTGAGTTTGATTGGTACGACTTGTGAGAATGGCGAATTGTGTTGTGGTGCATGTGCATGAGAAAAGCCCGGATTGATCGGAGGACTGCCAACCTGAGGCGTGGTTACGCGGGTGTGGCGACAAAGGCATGACCAGACCTAAGGCGTAGGTTAGGCGGGTCATTGGAAGGGGAAAAAATGTCCTGAGGCGTGGTTACGCAGGACCGAGTCCGGCTTGATCTGAGGGCTGAGCCTAAGGCGCAGTGGCACGGGCTGTGAGATTGGGCCTGAGGCACAGTGGCATGGGCAGTGTGAAAGGACCTAAGAGGTCGTGGAAAGTTGTTCGGCCACGCATGCGAGTTGAGTGTGATTGAATTGATTGAACTGATTGGACTGGCTGATTAAATGTGTGATTGAATTGGTTGGATTGATTGACTGCTAGTGTGGTTGGTGCTTGAGTGATTGTGATATATTATTAGGCTATTAATATTGCATTATCACGTTTAACTAACGTGCAGAGCATGCGTTTGATGGCGAGGTAAGTACAATGACGTGAATTCTCTATGTTGAGGGTTAGATTGCTTATACGACTTGTCTGGGTACGCATTAGCCTACGTAGGGTTTAGGGTGTTGCTTATTGAGACTCGTTCTCACGGTTATTATATAACCACTTTCAAATCCGCGATCGAGATCGATTCGGAAATGCCGCCAAAGTACTACAGGGATTGAAGAATAGATCAAATTTACCCTGTCTTTTGAGTACCTTTTTGTAGAGGAGATAAACTTGTCAACCAATGCCCCCTTTTGAAAATTGTGGTTTGAAATTGGTAGTCCGGGTTATCGTTATGTAATAGTGACTGCTTTATGATGTTATGCAATTATTATTTCGTGCTATCCTTTCGTCATCATGTTAGTTGTCTGGGTTGTTTTATTTCGCTTCTGCTTGCGTAGTTCGTTTGGGTCGGCAACGCGTCCTGGGACGTCGCATTCAATTCGACCATAGATGGGATGTCGCGGGCTTGGTGGGGTCCGAGGCGTGACAACATCAATCGCCATCCTGTCTTAATAACGTACACAGGAAAGAGGAAATGGTCCAAAGAAAGAGGGATACACACAAATCTAATCCCATATTTATACATTGGGGTACCTTCGTTTCAAAAAATAAGTGATTAAATATTTTCTGAAAAATGATCGATTATATCGTTTTTTTTTTGGCATGGCGTGTTGCCATCTCTACAAGGACAGCTCCCCGACATCGTCGAGCTTTGTCGCAGGAACGATGAGTACATGGCAACAAAATCAGGAGGGTCACTCTCACTTGTACCCCATTCACTGAAAATATTTTTTTTTTCCGGGGCGCTAATGCAAAACCCCGATTACTTGAAAACTTTGTTTGATATACTTTAACTATTTGTTTTTTTAGGGTACGATTTGTTTTACGAAAAATGAATAATTTGAAAAATATTTCCTAAAAATGATCGCTTGTATTGCTTATAAACATGAATGAACCGATAATGTTTTCATCATCCGCGAATATATTTAGACATTAATTGTTATTGGTAATAAAAATATTTTTCATTGACTAATTATTTCAAATCATCATTTTTAGGAAAATTTATTCAAATAATTTTCACGAACCAATTAGAGTCTAAGTCAATCATTTTACTTAAGTGCCACCAATTTGAAATGGGCATAAGGATATTAGATGTACCAAAATTTTTTGCCAACTCACTTAAATGTCAAATCAGAGAAAAAATGATTATTTAAGTGCCACCAGCAACAAATTTCGGCAAAAAATATTGTATGGATTTTTTTAATAAAAATTTAAATCTAAGTTGTGTTGACACCTAAATTTTGGCACATCATTTAGTGATTAATTGCATAGAAAATTAGGAATTAAATTTTAACCCCTAAACAAAAAAATCAAAATCGCATAGCATATAGTTTAGGTTCATATAGGTTAATTGCATTCTGCATTGGACCGACGGTGGCAAGTAAGCTGAAAATCCATCACGTAAATCGAGCTCGAGCTCCAAGTTAAACTCGGCTCACTCGAGGGATTGGGGGCCGAAATTCACAAGTCTAAAAGGCATTGGGGGCCAAAATTCACAAGTCTAAAAGGCTATGGTTATCTTAATTTGAGCTTAAATCAGCCCAGATTAATTTAGCCCATTTGAAATTAAAATGAAATTAAATGATAAAGCCTAAGTCTAAGCCTATTAGGACTAGAAAGCCCGGTCAATTAATCTAGAGTTGCAATATAAATATGTGATTATACCCCTCAATCAAGGGGGACTTTCATAATTTTCGGAGAATACAATTTCGAAGAGCAGAGAGGAGGCCACACAGTTTCATACACGGCCACCCCCGAGAGAAAAAGGAGAATATGCGTTCTTGAGGAGTCAGAGAAGAGAGAGGCGTGCATATAGAGGGAGTCCTCTGAGGAAGCTTCAGTGGGTTTGCTGGGTAATGGATTCGTGGGTGAGTAAAAAAATATAGAGCCTACAATTGAAAGAAGCTTGCGGCCAAGAGGACCTTCGTGCCGATTCTTCACCAAGAGCTCACCTTCACATCGAACAACAACGAAGCAGTTCCCAGTTGCACTGCAGCCACGTGACCTTGTCTAGCATCGACGTGTTTCCTTCCTGGCCGACGACGAAGCACTTGTTTTTCCCGTTCTTGCCGCCGCCACTGTTCTATCATCGACACCTTGCTGCTGCCACCCGCGGACCCATTCCTGCCTTATCGAGCCCCCCGGCCGGCACTCCTACTGTCACATCACCCTCGCGGCCGACCCCGTGGTCGCGAGTCAGTCCATCGTCCCACTCGTGATTCTTTTTGCAGGTGACGGGCCGAAATTCCTGACGATCCGCGAGCGACATCGTCATTGCCGGCCACCACTGTCATCCCCGTCTTTGGCCGCCCGTCACCGCTTATCCCACCGCTTGTCCCATCCGCAATCCCGATCCGCTGCGAATTCAAATTTGAAAAGAAATCCGCAAATCAAGTAAAAATCTCTATCCGGTATATTTTCAAAATATTTAAATTCTTAGTTTGGATATTTTGAATATTCCATGAATATTGCGTGATTGACTAGATACCTTAAGATACTATTTGCTTTATCCGCAATGTTCTAGAATATCCAAAATTAGGAATTTTTCCTAATTTGGTAACGTATCTAGACGACTATCCGACCTTATCCCTAAGATACGATACGCGACGATACGGAAAATCGTTATCCTATCCATAATCATTTGGATACGATAATAGATTTTATTCGCTTTCCAAATTCGAATAATCAATTTTCCATCGATATCTATAACCCTATAGATATGACCGTTAGTTTGATTCCTAATCCAAATTTGATAAGAAGAATCTTGTGGATTGCGTGAATAGTTTGAGTGCGGTTGTTATCTTTATTTAATTGCTTTTTTTTTAAATAAAGAAAATGCAAAAATATGTTAGTTAGAATTTAAATTAAAAGTTTGCATGCTTAAAGAATCCTTAATATATCTAAAAGAATAAGAAAATTATTTGATTTAAATTGGGATCTAGGGTAGCATATTTCCTAGTTTAAATTAGAGATTATTTTAATCTTAATGGATTTTTTAGGATATTCAATAATTTCGAATTTTAATAAAAATCCCAAAAAAATAATCACTTTAGGATAGATCAAATCATTTTCTCTCGGATAGATTGCATGTTGATTTGAGTATTTTTAATTCCGAATTTCATTGAAAAAATACCAAAAATAAATCATTTGTCCGTCATTAGAATTAGGTTACGTTGTCGCATGACATATAGTTCGCATGCTAGGTTGCTTTAATCGCATGTCATTTTTTACACGTCATTGCATATAGGTTAGTTTGCATTTTAACAAAGCGCAAACCCTAAAGAACATCTTGAGTGCCTTACTTTGTTAATTAGAAATCATATTAAGATTGTCTGTATGATTTTCTACTAACAATGCATATGCTTTCATTGCTCTAAGATACGTCATTCTCCTAATCTTGCAATTTATTTATTGCTTTCTTGAGTATTAAATTAGTGGTTTGCGCACCCACATGAACACCGCACGTGTTAGTAATTAAGTAATAAAATGGATTCGGACTGCCTGTATAGACATTTTTTTGAAAAGAAAAGGTACCGAAAGGGCGTTAGACTAGATCTAGCGTAACCAAGTCCCCGAGCTTAGAACCTCTGGTTCATAGGAATAAAACATATCTCCTTATGTTTTATTTAGGTTTCTAATCGACCTACCATAAATAGATTAGTGGCGACTCCAAGCATATAAACTTTTGCATGTTAAAAACTTAAACCCTAAATTGCGAATTGGTAGGGCTTGGGAGGGCCCGAATTAGGCTTAGTCTTAATAATCCATTAGCCTGAGAATTTTATGTCGCGACAAGTTGGTGTTTTTATATTAAAAATGAATCTACATAGACATCCTAAACGACGTGGCCGGCTTGCCTAAAAATGATGTTGTTTTTATAGATTGAGTTGAAACTACCATGGAATTGACAGAGAGGGACGGGGTGAACCTCTTAATGGATCGAACGAAATCGAGAAAAGCAAGGTTGCGCATCCTGTCAAGGAAATCATAAAACTCCGTCAAGGTCGGATACGCTAGCGACAATGACGATGATGGAGACAGCGGAGCCATCTCCATTTTCAACTTCACAGCTTTGAAGCCGTAAAAAAGAAAAGAAAACAAAAAAATAATACCGAGGTTTCCGCTACTTCAAAAAGCAAGAATCACACAAAAAGCACGAGCTCAGATCACACAAAAAGCATTTTTTTTATCAAACTCTGGGAAGAAGAAAAGAATATGATTGAGACCGATGACCAGAGCAAGACCGTTAGGTTCGACATGTGACCCGAGTCCCCTCATCTCGTGCCTTTCGATATCCCGGCGTGCTTGAGCTACTTAAACAACCCTGCCACTCTCAGCCCCCCGACCTCCCCTTTCCTCGCGTTCCTGTTTGCCAAAACAAATTAGGGTTTATATTTGGGAAATTGGTTGAGTGCTTTATTTAGGGTTTCAAATTTGGGAAATTGGTTGAATGGCGATTTAGGGTTTATATTTGGGACGAAATATGTAGACGACGTCATTTAGGGGTATATATGCTGATTGGGTACAGTCGGCTAGAGAAATTAATAAAATATGACAACGTCGAATTTTTGGCAACCTAAATTGGAGTTGGCACTTTAGTGATTGTTTTTCTGTTAAAAAGTAGTAATTAAGTGATCTGAAAAAAAAAGGCACCAAAGTGAGTGCCTTACGGAATTTTTGAAAAAAATTTGACATTTTCTTGAAAGTGTTTTTCAAGAAGTCATTTTCCAGGAAAATGACAATAATTTCTGATGTTTTACTAAAATCTAAAGAACTGGAAATTGTTTTTTGTCAAATAGAAAGGAAAAATTACTTTCATTTTGTCATATAGACATGCACTATTCAGGTAAAAGTGATTTAGGTAGGGAAGCCCAAGGATTGGAAACAGGCACCCTAGTCCACAGAGGCCGAGCTTGGCCCCCCGGCGCTAATGCCGAGGTCCTCGATGCCCAAGCCTATTCATAGAGGCCGCACCCAAGTCCATAAAGGTCGGGCCCACGTCCATCGAGGCCAGGCTACAGACCCTAGCGCTTGGGCTCGGGAATATTGAGGTGGGACTTGGGTCCATAGGGTTGGGCCTAGGTCCATTGAGGCATATCAGGATCCCAAGAGCGTTCCACACTCGAGCTCAATGGGCTTAGGCCCGAGTGTTGGAGACCTGAGCACAGGCCCGAATCCTGTGGACCCATGCCCAACCTTCATGGATAAGGGTAAGGGCCCTACCTCAAAGGACTCAGGCCCAAGCATTAAGGACCTGGGCATTGACTAGGGTCCCGGGCCTAGCCTCAGTGGACCCAGGCCTGACACCAAGGACTTGGGCATGGCCTTGACGTACTTGGGCTCAGGGGCTAAGAAGCTAGACACTAGCGCTAGGGTCCCAAGCTTGGCCTCAATGGACCCACACTCAAGCGTCGAGGACTCGAGCCTGAGAGCCAGGGACTAGGGTATGGGCATTGGGGTCGTAGTATCCATGGAAACTGGACCAAGGCATTGGGGACATGTACATGGGCGTAGGGTCTTGGGCCCGGCCTCGATGGACTCGGGCTCAGGCGCGAAGAACCTGAGCCCGGGTGCGGGGAACTCGAGCACGGACATTGGGTTCTTGGCTTGGCCTTATTAACCCGAGCTCAACCTCGATTAACCAAGCCCTAGCATCGGGGTGCCAAACATAAGCACTAGCTCCAGGGCCCAAGCACTAGCAATTCAACCATAGGCACCAAGGTCTTCGGCCTAGGCGCTAAAGACTTGGGCCATTAGGGACCCATGCATGGCTTCGATCAACCCAAGCTCAAGCGTTGGGGGCTCGAACATGGGCGTTGAGGTCCCTAGCCTGGCCCCAATGGACCAAAGCTCAAGTGCCAGGGACTTGAGCCCAAGCATTGGGGACCCAACACAAACATTAGGGTTTAAGGTTCAACCTCTATGGACCTGGGCATGCACTCCATGGACCCAAGCCCGACTTCACTAGATTGGACCCGAGCGTGAAGGATCAGAGTATGGCCTCATTGGACCATAATCCCCGGCACGAGTGTTGGGGTCCAGGAGATGGGCACCAAGGTCCTGAACCTGTTTCTATGGACCCTGTCTTAGGCAAAGACACCATTTTCCCGAGCTTGAACACCAAGGTCCCTAGACCAACCTTTATGGACCTAGGCCCGATCATCAGGGAGCCATGCACAGGCACCGAAGCCTTGGACTTGGCCTCTTTCGACTCGGGCTTGGCCTTGATGGACCCGGCCCCACTACCAAAGTCTCGAGAATGGGCATTGGGATTCCCGTACCCAATCACAATGTCTTTGGTCTAAGTGCCGAAGTTTAGTCATATTTCAGTAAATGACTTCCTAATTTTTTGAAAGAAGAAATCATTTTGCTGAATTTTTACATAGGGATTTTCCGTTGACTTATTTTCTTAAGCGATACAAATGCTGGAAAATGAGGAAAATATTTTTTCGGAAAATATTTTTCGCAAAACAAATGGAGCCTAGAATATAAATATTTTTCTGTGACTCACGGGAAAGAATTGCATCGTATAGGAAAAATCAAGATATATAGAATTGATTGATATACCAAGCTAGCCATACGTCACCCAGAAAAGAAAATTAAAAAAAGAAGAAGAAAAGGTACAAAGCAATTTGACGATGGAGTCCATTGAGCTTGAAATGAATGTTTCGGTAAGATATAGTTGGGCCCAGCCCATTGTAATTTTGTGAGTGCATATTTCCAATTTGACGATGGAGCGTTAACATCTCACTCACCATCACCCCATTAAATTGTATCGCTATATCGCTGATACCTTTGCTACTTAGGTGATGGGGACTCCAATTCCTTCATTTGTATATGAACGTAGCATTACAAAGTACTCCCCATTAGTGTCTTTGATGAGTGCCACTTTGAATCTATAATTTGCAAGATGTTGATCATTCTTCTCGTAATGAGAACTTTCCTTACGCTCACCACGCATCTTATTTCTAACTAGGGTTCCCCCAACAGGCCAAAAATAATATTAAAAAAATAATAAATAATAATAATAATTAGGGTTCCGCCCTCCCAAGGTGCTTGTCTCATTAAATCCCATCGGTTTTAATGAGCTTTCATGTTGCAAACTCTTCCTGTTGAGTATTTCTCTAGATGATTTTGTTATTTTATCTCGCTATTTTGATTGCATATGAAATCTTCTTATGCCACGTAACAACGATAATTATGAATATTTAACCATCATCGAGTCCTTAAATTCTACATTGCAAAGGTAACCGAATTCCTGGGGCCTAGGAGAAGGGAACATCCTAGGAACGATAATCAATTTTAGCTTGAATTTGTAGAGGAACCCTACCTTCTCTGATCCACTCGACACTAGCAATATAAACCGAGAATTTTTTTTGTTTAAAAGAGGAAGATTCATATGAAACAAAAATATTTCAATGAATTATTATAGAGGATGGCTAGCCTAAGAGCATCATCATCACCGACACATAGAAATGGTGCCAGTAGGACTACAAATTTTCTTTTGCTTAGGGTGGGCAACCGGAGCGTTAGTTTCGTACTGTTGAGATTAACGGTAAATACCAAAGCTAGCCAAATCCTTTAAATATCGAACAATAGTTTCAAACGTGTTCGATTTCATATCTCACAATTTTTAGGTCAATATTGCAAAGAAAAAAAGAGAGAGAGAGAGAGAAAAGAATATTAATATTTGAGCATTGATGAATGAGATAAGTAAATATTAGGCATGCCTTGCGTACTTTCAATTCTTTTAACGTTTTCTGATCGATCACGTACACAACAACTAAGCTCTTTTATCTACATATTAAAAATCAAGTGAGTCTCTCTTTGCGAAAAAGAGAGCTTACAAATCTCTTATTAACTTTACTCACACACCAGTAGATAGTACTTGAGCATCGTATTTTATTTACTAGTTATCATAATATTATTTTTTCTTCTTGGAACGACTATCTTCGAGTTCATCCATTTCATAATATTTTCACTAGAAAGCTAAATTGGCATTAGAGTATCAAACTCGTATAAAAGGTAAAATAATTAATGAAAGTTTGATTGCTTAAAATGTGATAGAAGAGTAGCGTAAACAAAACAAAAGAAAAATCACCTTAAACTGTAATATAAGAATTAGATCAAATGAATATTATTACATATTTGCGATTATCCGAACCTTGTTCATTAGTAATTTTAAATTTCTTTTTTTTTCCCTCTTGTTTTGGCCAAATTATGGTATTTTAAAAAAGAACACACCAAGTTTTATTATTTATGAAAATGTGAGTTGCAGACCCATTTTCCTTATTAATAGTGAAATACATATTTTGATTTTACACGAATGAAGAAATTCATGTAGTATGCTTGCTAGTTGAAGATGGAAAGCCAGCTCCACTTGAGAGATTAATGCAAACTTTTCCTATTTTCTATCAGTGCTACTTTATGCAATCATGAATTTCTTTCTCCATAGTCTCGTTTACCTTGGAACGAGTCAATTTATATATACTAGCAAAAAATGGGAAACACGTATCCGGGTGCGTGAACCGAAAAAAGAAAAAGGTATTAATAATTGGCTTTGCCTTATTCTAGGTAGCAAATTCAAATTGTTAAGAAACGAAAAGATTCAATTTAAATTAGCCATTTTGTCAGTTAGTTAGAAATATATTTTATAGGACCTGTAGATCAACTCTAAGACCTTTTAGGGATGTGGTATATCCCATGACCATAGCATGGGATCACCTCCCTTCCTTCTAAATATATTATGTTATAGTCGGACTACTCCAATTGTCGTTCTCTTTAGTGCGATTATGAGTGAATAAGTGGTTCGTCGAGCTCATTTTCATATTGTTCCTAGAAATTTAATTTATGTTGTTTCATAATTCCATCTAGGTTGGTGAGAAACTTCATGTTGTGAACTGATCGTGGATAACCTTAAACAAAGATGCCGGACATCGCCTGGTGCAATTAAAGTTGGTAGGTCTCACATTGCAGTACAGGCTATGCCAAAGGGATTTGACCGGAAAAGTGCCAAGAAATTCTTAAACACTTTACATTTGTGCCATTTCAGTCCTAAACATTTTTTTAGTGCCAATTCAGTACTAAACATTTTGCATTAATGTCAATTTAGTCCTAAGCCTTTTTTTGTGTCAATTCAGTCCTAAAAATTTTGTATTGATGTCAATTCAATCTTAAACCTTTTTATCTTTATGTCAATTCAGTCCTTCTGGCCAATTTTGATCGAAGTTTGCTGACGTGGACGCCGACCGGTCACCAAAGGCCGCGACGAAAGCCTCTAGCGAGGGCTTGAGCCTCACCGGCCGCTGGGCAAGGCACAACCTCACCAGATCCGGCGAGGTCCAGCCTTGCCCAGCCATGGCAAGGCTCACCTTCGCCATCGCTGGCAAGGGTGAGCCTTGCCAGCAGCTGGGGAGGTCGCGCCAGTGGCCGGTCGCTAGTCCGGTGACCGGCTGGAGGAAGGAGGGAGGAAAAAAAAAGAAAAAGAATAAATAAATAAAAATTCAAAAAATATTAAAAGTTATCCACGTTAGCGTCGATGATCGGTCAGTGCCCACGTTAGCAAAATCCGGCAAAAATTGGCCGAAAAGATTGAATTGGCACAAAGACAAAAATGTTTAGGACTGAATTAATACCAAAAAAAGGTTTAGAACTAAATTGACATCAATACAAAAGGTTTAAGACTGAATTGATATTAAAAAAAAAGGTCTAGGACTAAATTGGCACTACTGCAAAAGGTAAGGACTTTTTTTACACTTTTTCCCAGGATTTGACTTGACGATTACTTTTGGTATGCTGTTGATGTCAAAGAAGATAATGCTACAATACAAAGGGGACAATTGATGGTGGTGATTCTATAAAAATGGTGATGGTCCGACCCAATTCTTGACTGTATTTTATTGGACAAGCTAAAGGCTTGTAGAGCCCCTTGGTTCGGACGGTTGGACGGTGGTTCGATCAAAGAAGAAATCGGATCAAACATGACTAGCACATTGCACAAGATCACCTTATCGCTATGAAGTAAAGTCGACTGAAAATTCTTACTTGAGGTGCAAGTTATTTGAATCACCCCATTTCAATCCAATTCATCAAATGCTGGTGGTGCGAGCACAAGTAGCTTTAGCTTGATTTTCCCTTTGCCTCCTTGTCTTATAACACCATATTTTAATATAATTTGCTCCCAATTTGCTTCAAGTCCAAACATAATTAGATCACCTCAATTCATGTAGGAAGCACATTTTGCGCAAGTAAATGTTAGAAATCATCTGCCACTTACAAATAACGCACCATTCCGCATAGAAATGCTGTCCATGCACGAATGTTGTAGTTGCATTTCTGTAGTTTAGGTTCGAGATGGGTGATATTTTTCCCCAAAAGAATTCCTATTTTTCATCTTCAGACATACTCTTTGCGGCCTTATTGATAATTGTTGCTGAAAACAAGACAACTCGTATCAATAAACATCCAATTCAATGGACAAAAGATCAAATGCAAGAAGTCGAGGCATTGTTCACGTCGATTTCGTTTTTCAAACGAAATTTTGGAATGAGCCCGTGCAAAGTGTGAGCACATAAATCATTAGTTCTCTAAATTTACGCCGTGCAAATTCAATAAGTAGAAAGGCAAGTGTGAAATGTCTTCTAACGATTTTTCTTGCGCAACATTTTCCTTTGCACACCAAAGTCATCATTGATAAGTCTCACGGTCCCTTTGCATTTTCGTCCCCTAGCAAGCTACCATCGAGGATTGCCTACAATCAAATCAACGACTCCACGTACAAATATCGCTTGTTTATATGATCGAAGTATAATTGAAGATACAGATGGAGAAACTGAATTTCGATTGTTTGTGGGCTATTTCGCCGAGTTTCCTAAAGAGACTTGTCTTGCGACCGAATGAGAATGGACGAGAGGCCCGTGGGATCGACGGACTCTCCCGAGTCCGTATAGAAAGTATCTTCGGCACCGTGATGAAATTTGCGATCGACCAACATTTGAAAGTAGGCAAATCAATTCAATGTCTTGAAAAGCACTGTCCGATGGCCCAAAACTAAAAATTTGACATCGAAAAGGGATAGAAAGAGAAAGAAAGGGACAGAAAGTGATGGGCTTTGTCCCAATGGGCCTCACTCGAACAGGCACTTTCCGACTAATCTCTTTCCTGTTTTTTCCCCAACTTTTTCTTTCTTTCCCTCTTCGTTTTGAATTTTCTTTCCATGGCCGACACCATGGGTCGCAAATTGTCACGCGATCAAACAAAATCAGAAGCTCCAAAAGGGCTTTACGTCCAAACGGATGATGATGATCAAACCCTTGTTAAATTATTCTAAAGCTCTCGTCTTTGCTGACTAATCTCTAGTCTGGAGGAATGTTGCTCATTGAACGATGGCATTTGTTTATTTCTGATGGTTGAGCTATCTTGTCCTGGTGGTGGGGGAGGGTTTAGGAAATTATATGACGAGCCCACCCCCCAATTTTTCCATGATTTAGACATGCTCTCCAATTACGTTGTATTCTGCTCCGTAGATAATCGTCCCCAAAAAAGCACCCAACTCAATTATTCGATCCCCTATCAACCCCCCCTCCCAAAAAAAAAATCTATTCGATCCTGATTTATAAGTGTGATGACGACGGCGACGACGACAATCGGGGAAAGTTGCTCCTGTTTTGGGCTCATCTTCCCGAAACTTTAACACGCGGACAAAGACCCTCGCAACCGGGATTTCAACGCTACGATCCACACGACGAATGCTCGGATTTCTTCGCCTCGTAGCTGGCGCCATAATCAGATCCTTCGTGCTTCGCGAAACGGGCCTTTTCGATAAGTTAAACGAGAAAACATCCAGTTTCTAAAACACCATCAATACATGAAAATGTTGGTTGTGGGGCTCGCGAATGGAACGCTTCGAGAAACGGACAAATGGCGAAATCCGACCCCCTCCGCACGGCCACGTGTGGCGCAAAGGCCATGAATATCCCTCGTGATTCCACTGCCGACAGGGTGACTGTCGGCCGAGGCAAAATCATCATTGGTCAAGAAGACCAACGAGGTTCGATTTCTGCACCAAAAGCCCCTCCAATTTCACTTTCGTCGATGCCAATTTAACCCTCCTGCTTCTTTTGACTTGGGCAATGCCCTCCAAAGTCTTCAATCTCCGCTCTCTTGTTCCTCACTCTATGAGTCTTCGAGCTAGGAAGGAAAGAGCATCCAATGAGGAAAGGAGTGGTTGAAATGGGAGTGTCCAATTAATTTCACGAAAAATCCTAAATTTATATATTTATGATAAATTTATCCCGAACTAATTATTTAATTATCAAAAATCTCAAACTGGTATACCTATGATAATTTTAATTCGAACTAATTTTTTGACTACCAAATACCCCAAACCGATACATCTGTGATAAATTTACCCTCCGTTAGTTTCTATTAAATTTTACTATCAATTTGCTAAGTTTGATGACACGTGATAGTTGATGGTTATACTAATTTGGGATTTTACTCCTCTGTTTGTCATAAGTTTATCAATTGTGATTTTTCGTGATATTAATTTAATTTAATGGATTCTAACGGGGGACAAATTTGTCATAAATGTACCATTTTGGGTTTTTAGTGGTCAAACATTAGTTTTGAGTAAAATTGTCATAGATGTACCAATTTGGGATTTTTTGTGGTCAAAAAATTAGTTCGAAGTAAAATTGTCCCAACTGTACCAGTGTAGGATTTTTTGTGGTCAAAAAAATAGTTCGGGGTAAATTTGTCACAAGTGTACCAGTTTGAGATTTTTTATAGTTAAAAAATTAGTTCGCGATAAAATTATCATAGGTGTACCAGTTTGGAGTCTTTCATGATATTAATCCTATCATAAAAGAAAACGTGTTGACCATGGATGTCACTTGTCAGCTCACCAGCTAGGAAGATTAGGGTTTTGCAACGATTAAACTAATGATTCCCCCCATCGAAACCGTCTTCATGATGTCCATGACCTTCGTAAACAAATCAATAAGCAATTGGTGCGACTCTTCGGCATGGCAATCCACCGAGCAACCGGTCGTGACGCAAACCTCGATGGGTTACCTCATATCGATTGTTCTCTACATATAAGTTTTCTTCATCGGCACGTAGAAGAAGAATAGCTACGATAAGAGAAAGAAGAACCCATCTTCTTTCCTTCTTGATCACCGGCATAAGTATTAAGCCGCGAGACATGTGACATATTTTTACGAGATTTTAAGTATGACCCATAGATTAGCACATTACTTGATAAGCTAATTTATCCAAAACGATCTTAACATACATAGCATTGTTCGTCTAATTGCTAACTAAGTTCACATCGAGAGAGAAGCTCCTCGACGCTTCCCTCTATCAAGGCAGGAGATACCGAGTTCAAATATTTTCAGACCCCTTTTTACCTTCCCAATAACCTATTTGCCTTCCTAATGATATATTTTCACGTTTAGCACTAGACCAAAAAAAAAAAACTAGACTGAGCGTGAAGGGGAGTGTTAGAGTAATGAAATATTAAACAACGCATTCATTTATCAGCTTAAATTTTTAAAACAGTTGGCAGTTGTCCCACAAAATCTCACACCCTCAACCAAAGTGTCTAAATTAGGAAGGCCCTACAAATATAGGTGTATATATCAATCTCGCCAACTTAGTGCGAGCCCATAGAATAAAACTTCTCGACGGTGTCCGGTGTCTCCACAAATAGTGAATAGACGCCCCTCGGAATTTTAAGTAAACTCCTTGCGGTGAATTTTAGTATTATTCATTGACAAAGCCTGACGTACATGACATTCATTGCTCTCCTTCTCAAGTCTCCAACTGCATGCAGGACAAGCAGGGTCGATGGAGGGTGACGACTGAACTTGGGAAATTTAGTGCACTTGTGGTCCTCCCCACCACAAATTGATCTTTTGCATGTCCCTGAGGGCAAGCTGGGCCTGCAACAACAACATATACAGCATGCAAAAGGACACGCACACCAACGCTCCCTATCAACCACACTCGAGACAAAAACCTAAAAGAGCACAGAAGGAAAAGGAAAAGATCTGCAAACCAATCTCTTTCTGTCGAATTTCTCGAATAATTTAGTAAAGCAAGCACTTGCAAGCCCATACGTCTCGATAACTACTTAACAATTGATTCTAGGTGACGAGTGTCATTATATTTTCCTATGAGAGGGTAGCCGGTGGTCCTTCATTGGCAACATCTAGCTTCTCTGCTGTTCTCCAACAAACCCCAAGGGGAAATGAGGTCCCGTTCTTGAGCCTAATCAATTGAGTAGAATAGTGCGCACCAAACTCTAGAATAATCTCCATTGGGTTTGTCTGGTGTATAGTCCGGTTCTTTTTTTTTTTGGTCGAAATAGTCCGGTTCTTGACCCGGTCTCTTTTAGGCCGAAGCCTTTCATCTAATGCTCGCAGTACGTGTCGTGCCGATACGGTGTCAAGCTCAATCGAGTGACAGGTTCCCAATGCACGTTGCCGGCCCTTCCATTGCGAGTAAGTGCAAGGGGTTGCTCGGATAATAAACGTGTCGTTGCCGTCACTCCACATCACTGTACTTAGCACATTCGATTAGGGCCATTGAAGGAGTACATGACCATGGGGGCCTCCACTATTGTGACGTGCTGTGGAGATTGATCGAGAACTTCAAGAGACGGGTGGATCCATGAATAAGAAAATATGTCAGTAATTCCAATTTTTCTCGCGGCATAAGAAATTATGATTGGAGCTTGTAAAACAGTAAAAGAGAGGGTGGGCCCAACCTATTTTTCCCCTAGTGGGGCCGCACCAGCGAATGGTGTTTAGGGCCAACTACTCCTCACGTGCATTTGGGATCCCAAGATTTCATGTCAGAAACTACAGCAGAATGGGACACCAAACATAGGACAAAGGACTGTGAATTCAGTGCTTCCCAGTGAGTTTTTTTTTTTTTCATTAATTCGTTTATTTATGAAGTGGGATTTTGTGGGAATCGGAGATGCAACGATTTCATGTAAGAAACTACAGAATTGGACATCAAACATAGTGTAAAGAACGATGAATTCAATGCTTCCTCTGATTTTTTTTTAATTAATTCGTTTATTTATGAAGTGGAATTTTGTGGGAATTGGAGATGTGAGGATTTCATGTAAGAAACTACAGAATTGGACATCAAACGTAGGGTAAAGAACCTGAGGGTTTTTTTTTTAATAATTCGTTTTATTTATGGAGTGGAATTTTGTGGAAATTGGAGATGTGGGGTTTTATTCAATTGGTGTTTCGGAGTTAGGGAACAGTAAATTCGGGGAGTCTTAGAGTCTCATCTATGTCTCCAAGGCATCGACTAGTTATTACCAATAGAGAAGTGGGAAAATTAAATGAGACATAAAGTAAGAAGGAGGAAAATTAAATTTCAAAAATAATAATAATAATAATAATAACAGTAAAAGGAACCATTGTTGAATATGGTGGAAAGAGATGCTTGTGAGACCATTGAATTGATATCCTAACTCATCAAAATAACCAATAAACAATTATCCGTTCAGATTTAGCATTACTTATGGTGAACCGTGAGTTGAAACTTATCGATTTATTTTCTTTCACGAGTTTCTATTATGTAAAATCGGGTGATGTAGGCTTTGTTTGGTAACCAGCTAAATAGTGTATGATTCTATTCTTTTGTTCCTGGGAATAAAAAAAGAATAGAAACCCTTTTGATAAATTTTTTGTTCCTGAAAATAAATTTTGAACAGAAACGAGAAGTAGAAAAAAGTTGCTTTTTGTTCCCGGAAGCAAAGAAAAGGATCAAAATAGAAACAATTTTTTTTCTCTTCTTCTCCTTCCTTGGCATGTGGAAAAGAAAGAAATATTAAAAAAGTTCGAAATATTATTAAAAATTTCGGATAGTTACCAAACGTATTTTTGTTCTTTTTCTATTTCAAGAATAGAAATTTTAGGTAATTACCAAACGCTTTCAAATGTACAGAAATTGTTCCCGGGAACATAATTAAAAAAAATCATTTTTAATTATAAATTATTCTCGAGAATAGAATGGTTATCAAACACATTCGTACTTACGAATCTCGAGGAACCATTTATTTTTCCATGAAATGACAAAACACACGACGATCTATCTCCATTAGGCGTGTTTTTAACTTCTCTCGCCGTGATTTTGTGAAAGTTCTCGTCCTCGATAGGATGGCGTTGACTTTTGACGTTTTTGTTCTTTCTTTTATGTTATTTTAGTTGGTGTTTTTTTTTTATCATTTTATATGATAAGAAAATTTCCTATCGTGAATGACTTATTAGCTACTAGTCTTAGGACCAAAAGGCGGAGCATAGTCAAAATCGAACCTTTTTCTCTGTTTAATTACTTAATAAGTACTTCGAGCAAGATTAACACATAACAACACCGCTTCCTTTTCCTTTCAAGTACAATAGAAGAATGGGTAATTTTTCGAGTTTTCCTTCGCGTGAATAATGAAAAGGGCTAAGAACCTTGCAACACTTAGGAACAAAAATTTAGCTCATCCCAAGATGGCACGCGTCAGAATATGTAATTGTCACGCAATTTCATAATAGGTTTACATTTCACCGTGCGTTTTCTGTCTCCTCAAATATCATGAACGGCAAAAAATGAGTGATATATGATCATTCTTAGAAGGAACCGCACCTTGGACATCAAACGTAGACTATTTCCCTTTAATACAGCATCTCAACGAACGAGATCAGAACCATTGTACTTGTTCTGTCGAGATCATGTATGTCACGTATATGCACCTCAGGACTGTCAAAGACCAAATCGAAAATCGAATCAAATCGAAACCGAACCGAATCGAACTGAAATTTCGTGCATTTTCAGTTTGGTTCGGGTTTCGGTTCAAATAATAAAAAAAAATAACCGTTCTTTTCCTCAAGTTCGGGTTATTTCAATTCGGTTCGGTTCGGTTCGGTGCGACCGAACAGAATTAAAATTCTCAATAAAAACTGAACGCTGCTTTTCACCCCTCTGAAAATCACCATGAGAAACCCTAATATTCGATTTTCTCGTCTGGACCAAACTGAATCTAACAATTCGATTTGATTCGGGCGTACACTCTAACAATTCGGTTAGAATTTAAAAAAAAAAACCCAAACCGAACCATCGATGCCCGTCGCGCGCTTCGGTAATTACTCGGTGCGTGCAAATATATGGACGGCCGCATCGAACGGAGATGAATTAATAAAATGTCGTTAGGTAAAATGGGGATTAATTAAAGTTAAACCACTCGAAAAGCCGTCGGACCACTTCCTCGGTAATCTTGACACGGGAAAGAGAGGGATGGATTTCGTGTCCTACCGTGTCGGGAAAATTACCAGGTAAAAGAAAGGGGGAAAGAGAAAAACATTGACGGGGTCGGGGGGCGGGCCCCGCTCGTGCTGCCCCCAACCGTCGCGCACTCTCTCTCTCTTGCTACTCTTTCGCGTAGCGCTCCAACAGCAGCAGCAGCGGCAGCGCCAGCGACGCTTGCGAAGAAGCTCTCCTCCTTCCTTCCTTCCTCCCTTCCTTCCCTCCTTCCTTCTCTCTCTCCCTCCGTCGCTCTCGCGCATGGCGGTCGTCGCGCCGAGCGACCCCGCGGGCCAATTTAAGAGGAGCATTGGAGCCTCTCCTCTTCTGGGTGTCTCGAGATTCCTCCGCTTGTAGCTGTAGTTAGCGCTCTCGGTACTCAACTCGCAGGAGTTTTCCCAAAAGCTTCGGAGCTCGCGGACGCTCCGAGCAATGGTCTGGTACGGTTCCTCCGCTCGTCGCTAAAAAGCTGAAACCTTTTCCGCTCTTTGTTGGGCTTGCATGGTGAATTGGAGAGATTTTTTCCCGTTTCTTTTTTATAATTTGCATGGCGGGGTCGCTGATTGGCTAAGGATCGATGACTTTCTGCAGAATTTGGGGCGACCCTCTTTTTCCCTTCTGGATCCGTGTTTCTTTGAAGGGAAGATCGAGAAGTACCCGTGAAGTGATCGAGGCTTGGGAGTGAAAAAAGGCCAGGCTTTGACTGCTGCTTCCACAACCAAAGTTCATCCCGGGCTTTACCCTTCTGAGAGATTGAGCGATCCGAGCAAGTCTTTATTGCATTATCTCTCGAGAATCATCTTGTTGCTCTATTTGATTTCATCCGATTAATTAACTAACGCAGTCCGAGTGGGAGGTAAGTCATTCAATGCTTTGCTTTATTGCTTTTTCATCGTCAAATCAATCTGCATGTATGGTAATGAAAGTCATCATCAGAACAGAGCAGTGTTTTTTCAAACTGTTTTGTTAATGAAACTGTTTGTTGATTCGCCTGAATTGAGGCACAGCTTTGTTTGTGCCCGATTCCGTGCGAAATTTGTGTTGCCGCATAAATAGGAAATTTTTTTTTTCAAAGGAGTTGCTGGGAATTCAAGCTTCTGTGCTGAAAATTCCTGCATTGTCAATTGATTGATTCAGAATACTTATTTATCTAAAGCATGTTGTCTCAAAGATTCCAAAAGTCTTTCAGACATCTATTTTGCTGCGACTGAATTTGATGAGATTGTGATCGAGTCATCGGGCTGTTCTTGTGATTTCGCTACAGTGGTAGTTTGACACGTACATTCTTTGCTTTAGATCATAGACATTGATTGCCTTGCGCAATTTCCCTCAAGCGCTGCATCTTCCTGGTCCAGCAATCAACACCGCGAGCAATTCTAACAATTTGCGATGGCGGAGAAGTCGCAAAGGCGGCCCGTGCAGCATGAGAAAAGTCCGGCAAGCTTTATGTGGGGTCTGATTAGAATATTGGATTTTCGTTCCTCTAGGAAGCTGCTAACAGATCCAAGGAGGCAAAATCGCCTGGTTGCTGGTGAGCATTTCTGTTATAGCAATCAATATTTCTTTAGTATGGCACATATGCATAAGATTTTAGCTCTTTGTCTTGAATTTACTTATGATAAAACTAAAGGCTTTTGCTAATATCATTTGCTATGCACTGTTTTTCCTTTATCAATTTTCTTCAGCAAAAATGTTACGTGTATACAGAAAGTTATGCCATCGTCTCTTATTAACGAACTCATGCAAACTAGTTTAATAATGGGGCAGAGTGCACATATCCTGAATTGCGCTTTTTTCCTTCCTCAGGTACTGCAAACCCAAGAAATAAACTTGAATTGTTAAAAAGTTGCGATGAAGATCTTAACGGCATACTGGTAAGCATTGTCAGAATAGTTTTGAAGATTATATCTGCAATTTTCCCCAAAACTGCTGTAGCCCAGATGGCCTTCTATTGATAATAGGTAAATTATTCATGACCGGCTGATGAACTTTCCAGGATCGTGAAGAAGGAATGGAAATGATTAGTGAAGATGGAAAGACTAGCGTGAAAACACTCATAGAAAAAGAAATGGTCATCGAGGAAGTGAAGACGGGAGTGAGCAAAACTGGAATTGAGCACAAAAGGTCTAGTTTAGTACAGGAGAGTCAAAGGAAAAAGAACCATAAAAGAAGTAAGAGAAGTTCGAAGAAAAGCTGCGATTTGGACGGGGATAATTTTGGGCCCACGGAAGGTTCACAACTCGAGTGCTCCTGTGCTCAGAACACATATCAACTGCTAGCAGCCAATCACAATGAAATTGAAATAGTGGAGGATCTCTGCCGGCAAATCAATCGAAAAAGTAGTGGTTGCAAAAAGTGTGATCCCTATGGTCAAGTTAGTGCGCAGCTAAATCCAAAGCATTCAGACACCGAGGAAAAACTGTTTGAACTGATAAACGAGTTTCTCAATAAACAGCTGTCTTCGGGCGAGGAAGATGTCAAAGAGTATGGAAATATTCAGCGCTCCACAGATGTCAAGATGCTCCAATTTCTGACTTCAGCCGAGTTTTCTCTTTTAGATCTTATACGAGATCCTAACAAAACAGTAATGCAGTATATTCAGAGCTTGCAAGATTCTCATCTGGAGTCACTCGAGGAATTTAACTTATCAGGAGAGGAAGATGCATTGAGGCAGTACGAAGACTCTCTTCATCGTGAACAGCTCAACAAGTTCGGAAGAAGAGCCGAGTCTCAGGAAGAGGAGTCTTTGAATTGGATTGAGAAATCTCCAGTTTCTAACCGGATTGTTATCTTGAAGCCTGGGATGCCAGGTCCACTGCAGCTTGAGAGGGGGTGCAAACCATGCTCATCACCTCAAATCCTGTACACCACTAAGAGGAAGAGCACAAGAGCAAGTGCCCACTATTTCATTAGTGATATCAAGAGAAAGTTGAAGAATATGGTTGTGAAGGAGCATCCGGGAAGTACTGTAGATGGTCCCAAGAAACAGCACCGAAAGGGGCAGCAAATCTTAGGAAGTGCCGGGGAAAATGTAGGAAAATGTTCTGCAAGTAAACCAGGAGATATTCAAGTGAGCACTAAAAGTGAAGCCGCTGACAATCACGAGCGTAGGTTATCAAACATTTACGTCGAGGCCAAGAAGCATCTCGAAGAGATGCTCAACCATGGGGGTGCAGATGCAGTTCCTTTGAGCAGACAGTATCCAGAAACCCTAGGGAGGATTCTCTCCAATCCCGAGTTAAACTGTTTTCCGACTGTCAGTCCTCGAAGGGATTCAAAGCATGGCATCCTAAACCATCCGCACAGTTTGACCCGGAGAACTATAGAGTCATGCATTTCCAAGAGTTTCACTAGAAGTGTTCAAACTCTGGAGACTGACCTAAATATCTCAGAGATGGTTCTTTCAAGTGATAAAGTAGAAACCACTGATGCCGCTGCTAGAGAGGAGATGATTTCTGAAGGTACAAACCCTTTTAAAACAAACTGTGCCCAGGAGAACTTGTATTTATTTTTGGGGTAAGTTTTCCAGAATTATGTACTCTAAGCAAATAATGCAGATATTTGTGGAGCTACTAGACTGGCAATCCAGGGAGACCGCCACATCTTTGGTCCTCCTTCAGAACCAGTCAAATCACTTGGCGTATCAGTTGAGTCTATACCCGAAGATGAATGTTCCAAACCCATGAAAAAGGTGAATTAATGCTGCTTGCTTGTGTCACACGCCAGATATACTGCCTTCGTTGCACTTCAATTTTATTTGCTAATCAAAATAGTCAAAAAGACTGAACATTGCCACCTCAGGAAGAATATGCCCCATTATTGCACCATGTCTGCAGCGTTGATTTTCACACTAAAGTTCCTATTAATTGATCGAGGATCAAGCACGGGAGATCACATTCTGCCGTAGCAACTGAATTTTGGATAGCTATCACTCCATTCTTTTCACCACTTATTGGGGATCTTCTCTTCCTTGGGGAGAAACAAAAGGAACAAATATCCATCTAAACCAAAATTTGAATCACATCACGAACTCAATTGATGATGCTTTTGTGTGCATGTGCATGTGTGTGTGAACACCTTGGATTGATTACGCCTCGTCATTCTCAGTGCAATTTTCTCGTTTTCTCCAGAAATCTTATGGCATGGAGCAGCAGCCACTTTCTTTGTTTTCGTCTCCTCCACGTGCTTTAACTATAGAAAAAGTTGAAGATCTAGAACTTGTCATTGATAGATCGGACCGACCTAGCCCCGTATCTGTTCTGGAGCCACTGTTCACAGAGGATGACATTAGTCCTCCAAGTCCTGCTCCTGGTAAGCCAGCAAATTATTGAGGCTACGGTTTCTGATGTGATTGGTATATTACCAGCGAAACTTCTTCCTAATTTGAAACTTCTAATGCTTCTCAGTTGAGCTACAATCTCTACAAGTTGAATTTGAAGATGACTTGTCAACCACAGATGAGGCGATCTATTTAAGAAACTTTGAGGTGGAAAAGGATTTAGTTCTCGAATATGTAAAGAAAGTACTGGAGGCCTCTAACCTGAACTGTGATGATCTCCACTTGAAGTCGCAATCTTCAGACCAGTTAATTGAACTGTCAGTCTTGGATAAGGTTGATTTCTTTGGTGACCACCTACATTATGATCAGAAGCTTCTCTTCGATTGCATCAATGAGGTTCTCTTGGACGTTTTTGAGTACTACAACATCTGCTGCCCCAGCTTGTCTTTTGTGAAGCGGAGAATTAGGTCGATCCCAAACATGAAATATGCCGTCCTCGAAGTATGCAGAGGAGTTCATTGGCATCTCCTCCCTCTTCCTCTGCCGCGATCTTTGGAACAGATCGTCCGAAAGGACATGAGTAGAATGGGAGCTTGGATGGACCTGCGCTTCGACGTGGAAAATATTGGCGTCGAAATGAGTGAAGCTATTATTGCAGAATTGATGGACGAGATCATGTCGAGCCGTGTGAATGAGAGAGTTCAGAGAGCAAATGCCCTCCAATCGGTTTTGCTGGGTCATATGAAAATGGAAGCATAAGCATGATCACTTGCTCATAACAAATATGATCAGATGGTGTTCTTCTGTTGTGTCCCTTCACAGAAAGAAGCCTGACCAGTTGCGATGGCGACTGCATTCCTGCTAATGCGACATTTGGTCAAGCTCCTACCTTACCGATCCCTGCATGTGAGGCATTTACACGGTGTTATTTGAGGCTAAGAGGGTATTCGTCTGTTACAGCTTGTCCATATGACTCTCTTGTTTTTCGCTGTTAGTTTACCCGCCTTTTCTGTTGTACTATGGTCAGTCTGGAGTCGCGCAGATTTAGACCCTCTCGTTGTAAATATCAAAGGAAACAGCGGGAGTTGCCAATAACAAATGCTAGTTGCAAGTTATCTTCTTTATGCTCTCTTTAGGGTACGACTCTTCTTCACTAATGCTTTGCAAGGGCCCCAAGGAGAGGATTTTCTGGCTGGGACCTCGTGTCCACTGGATTGAGTCCATCTTATGCCGGAGTAAATTTGCTTACATAAGCTCGACCTCAATATTACCCCAATGTCGGGACATAATGGGAAGTTTGAAAAGTGAGTTGGAAGAGTAAGGATTGAAATTCAAGGCAATCATGAGACAGAGAGATGGCCACCTAGCCTGTCGTCCATGAAAGCAATCCGATAGTGTATGTCATTGTCGCACAGGAGCCACTGTTTTTTACTTTTGGTTTCCTCTTTTTCTGCTGCACTATCTTTTATCTCACAGAGGTTGACAAGCAATAGAGCGAAAAGACCATTTTCGTTTCGGACTTTCAGCAAGCGAAAGGTCAATTTGCCTCGGCTCTTCTCCACTGTCAATCGATAGAGCCCTTGTTTGTCCGGTTAACAACAGAGCAACATGCATAACATGACGTACAAAAATAAGAAAAACCAAGATTGCAACCGGGACTGGCCGCAGCATCGAGCCAAACTTGGCTAACCCTTTGGAAACTCATCGAATAAGCGGACCTGCCTTGCGGTGGTCTGCGGGAAGAACTAAAGTTATCCCGCATCGCATTTCGATCCCTGCAAACCAAAACGTGGTCGATCGATCGTCGATGAACGCCCTCATCGGCAAGTTGGCATAGCTGTTGCAAACCATCGTGTAATTGGCCGAGTATACAATGTTTGTCCTTTTGACGACCTAAAGAGAGTCAAATCCTCCAAGGGTTGACTTGGTAAAGTAATTACTCTGTTCTTTGCAGAGCAGGTTCTGCTTTAAGGTTGACTCTAGAGAAGGCCTCATTTGACATGAAAACTTTGCTCTAAGGCTGTCTCTAGAGAAAGCTATGAAGTACCTTTAAAAGAGTATTTTGACGATGGAGATGTTGCTATGAAACAGGAATTTAATATAGCGGCCGAGCTGCCGCTGTCACGGCGATGGCGGATGTCGCCGACGCTATCGGTGAAATCGCAGCGGTCGCGGCAGTCGGATCATAAACCGAGTTCCATGATGCTACACGCCACCAAAAATGTCAATAATTTTTTAATAAATTTGTACAACTCAATGTTTTTTCGCATCCTCAAATGCTCGAATTGCTCTCTGACATGCAGCTCGCGAAAGTCGATCGATGATCCGAGCGCGCGTCTTTCAAGCTCCATAAAAATTCACTTGCCCCCCGTGACAATGACTCGCTACTCGGAGGCCGCCGTGTCCGCGCCCGCGACTGCCGCCGCGTGATCGTGACGGCAATTTATAAAAAAAAAAACACAACTTGCGAAGGAAGAAAAGCAAAGATGCACCATCGGCCTATCGCATTCCTGCTCTGTTTTGCTCGTCCTCATCAGCCGTCACCCTTCATTGAAACTTTTCCCCTTTTTCATTGCACGTTACGTCCCCTTTTTTGTCTTGTTACCATCGACGGTTGCGGCAGGCTGAGCACATCGCACTAGTGTAGAGAGAGAGAGAGGGGGGCGGAACTGTTCGCTGTCTAGCTTTGGGGGGTGGCCATCCGGGAATTTACCGTTTTGCCCCTCGTCCACGTCGGGCCGGGGGGCCAAATCCGAGCTGGCGAACTTACCCGTTCCTCCGGAGATACAGATCCGGAAATTCACGTCGGATACACGCGGCCGTAAATAAAAAATAAAAACGAAAAATAAATAAAGGTGTCGTCATTTTAATTATTATTATTTTAATTTATTTATTTGTTTTTCTCGCTAGATCGCCGTTCTCGTAGCGAAGGAAGCAGCAGCAGGGGGGGAGGCGCCATCGTCGTCATCAGCGGAGGCGGAAAAAAAAAAAAGAAATTACAAAAAAAAAAACCCACAACAACACGCGAGAGAGAGAGAGAGAGAAGAGAGAGAGGAGAAAAAAAAATAATAATAAAAAAAAGGGAGAGAGAGAGAGAGAGAGAGAGAGAGAGAGAGGAAAGCTTGCGACTTTCAAACCACGAGACTCTTCTCTCCTTCCTCCCTTCCTCGCTCGCTCGCACGCACTTTCTCTCTCCTCGCTCCCCCCTCCCTCCCTTTCTCTCTCTAAGATTGCTGCTGCTCCTCGCCCTTCGAATCTCCCCGCCGCCGGCGAAGGTACGGCTCCTCCCCGCTCCTCGCCCCCCCGATTCCCTTCCCCCCTCCCCAGGCCGCCGGCCCGGTTCCTCGGTCCGGCGAGTCCCGTCGCTCGCGGTTTTGTTCTTCTGATTTCTTTTGTCCTTCTTTTTAACGGAATTGCCATCGGAACCCTAGCTCCCACTCGCTGCTCCGGAATCCGATCCGCCGCGCCGCGGTCGAGCCCTCGAATCGGGTTTTGGCCCAAACCCTAGCTCGCCTGTAGCTGCGGGTGGGGTGGTGGGGGGGGGGGGGGGGAGGAGGAGGAGTCAGATTTGACTTCTCCGGCGCCGAGGATGGGCGCGCGTGCGGAAGCTGCGGGTTCTGAAGTTAGCTCCCGCGCGTAGCTTGATTCAGTGTGATTTCGCGGTTTTGGAGTTCGGTGCTGACTGAGCGTAGTGTTGGGGCGTTTCGTTTGCTCGTTTGGGGGATGTTTTGTTCAGTTGTGTTTCGGGTTGTTTTTAGCTGGTACCGAGCTCTTGTGTGGAGGGTGAGGTTTGATAGCTGAGCGGGGTGGTGTGGATCATGGTGATGCCTTTGGTCACGGGCGTTGTGGTGCTTCTGAGGGACGGGATTTCGGTGGAGCACATTGGGTGCAAATGTGAATGTGGAATGTCTTGGGATACGGTTACCGCGATTGCGCTCTCTACTAGTGGGACTTGTTGTTCTTCTACGGTTTGGATATCGCTAGAGCGGTTACTGAGAAGTTCTAGTTATAATGATTTGGTCCTTCTAGGGAGCTGCTTATGACCAATTCGTGTCGTTTCCATATGTGGCATCGAGGAGCCTGCTCAAGCATAAGTAGCGTAAGCATGAATGTCTCGGGATATGGCTGCGGAAATGACAAGCGTGTTGCTTACGATAGCTCATGCATTGGGTTTGTCGAATGTTATGGTCATGGTTTTATTCAAGAGTAGAAAAAGCAAAAGTGTTTGGTCAGCTGATCAGTACATTTCCTGTACTATGTCAGTCGCGGTATTGTTTAACACTTAGAGAAGTAGTCTCTGCTATGTTCCATAGAAGGTAAACTACAGTAGAATTGAGGTGCGTCAACTGCATTTTGAGGGAAGTTGAATGAAAGGACGGAAGTCAAGGGAAATGGCATAGAGGAAATTATGGTCAAAATTGCAAAGTCCTGCTGTTATATAGGTGGCTTTTGTGCTATGACGTGGGTGATTTTGTGCTGATAACTCGTAACCCCCTCCATATTTCTTTGCATGTGATTTAATACTACCATTATTAGAGCTTTGTAAACTTATTTTCTTGTATTATTTTTCATCTAGTGTGATTTTTGACATTCCTTTTCTTTTGTGCCGTGATTCTTGACATCCTTACTATCTATTGTTTACGGGACTTCGAATCAAGTGATTATTTGTAGAGTCGTGTAATATGGTTTTTCTGTCGCAGATATCAGATATGCTGCACTATGACGTACTTTGATCTTAATAGAACTGATCGGCCGAGAGCTATTGTAAGCTATGGTTTTGTTTCTACCCGTCATTGTGATTTTTAGATCTTTGCGCATCCTCCTCTGTCCAATATCATGAAGTTCTGATCAAGGGGAAAAAAGTTTCGAGAGCATAGTTCTTTAAGGGCATGATTAAACATAAAACTACGTAGGATACTTAAGTTCCTCCAATTGACAGGAAGTCCTTTGACATCGTCACTAGAACAGGCAACACTGAAGACTTGGGCATGTTCGTGATATTTGCATCTGTTTTTCCAAATTATGTATGAGTGCCCCTTGGTTTATTTTTAATGACGTTCTTTCTACAACTTAGTTTGCTAACTCGGGCAGGATGTCTTTAATCGCAGTTCAAAGCTTGCTGTGATCTATGCTAGGGGCAGTATGCTGATTGTAGTTGGGAGAGATGCAAAGGTATCATGTTGCCAACTGCGGTAGTGCAGTAAATAACAGTAACATTGGCGGGCCATCATCTAGAGATACTGCTCGTGCTGAATCGCCTGCTTTAGCTTCTAACTTTTCTTCAAGGTAAATGCTATTATTATGCACTAGGCTGGTATGATTATCCGGAGCAAAGCCTTTATTATGTTGGTACATACAATTTCACATAACACTATTCCCTTCGGTATTTTGTACAGTAATATGGTGAGAAGCATTTGCCAATTATTTCCTCTTGTTTTTACAATTTCCTTGACCTGCGCATGTGACAAGAAAAGAAATAATGTGGATTGTTCTCCAGTATTTAGCTTTCTGAGAACCCATCAAAGCCTGGTGGCAAGAGTGGCTAGGGTGGGATAAGCTCCATGGGTTCAACAACCAGGCTGTTCTTTCAAAAAAGAAGGGGCTTTTTGAGGAGCAAATGCATTTTACGGTTGTTGGAGTTTCTTTGATCTCCACATCTTCCTGTTAATGACATCCCATTTTCCTTTTGCTTACACAAGACCTTGACATTGTTGAGACTAGGTTTTTGTTTTGAAGAATCACTTGATTTGTTAACTTTTCACTGTCATTTCTTATCTACCGAGGGCCTTTTTTCCTCTTTCTTTGGAACTTTAAAAACGATCTCCATTACGCAGGCGGCAATATCAACTCTCACCTTACAAATTGAAGTGTGAAAAAGAACTTCTGAACTCCAGGTAATTGTTGCAATGAAGTAGGATGCTTTTGTTGTTCCTTTGACAATGGTCCGAGCAGGAATCGTTCCTTTTGTTGATTTCGATTGGCGTATCGGCGTGGTTAATAGATTTTGTTTCTCATTTGCAATTTACAGCAAAATTAGATTTGGTCAGGTACTTGGGATGGTGCTGTTTGTTGGTCGTTTTACAGCTTTTACTACTTCCTTGCACTCTTGTTTTAGCTTATGTTGCTGTGTCTTCTTTTGTTGCATTACGATGACAGACTCGGGCCTCCCGATTACCATCCTCAGACTACCGATTGCCCTGAGGAGACCCTCACAAAAGATTATGTTCAGTCTGGATATAAGGAAACTGTTGAAGGACTTGAGGTAGCTTTAGCAATCAAAACTTTTACCGTTCATTTAAGTCTGGATAAGGCAATTCGTGTGTAGTATTTGTACACACTGTCAATTTCTTCTCTTGTCTTGCGTTTGCCAATTTTCCCTCATTAATTTGCTAAAATTTGGCTGGGCACTTAATCTGCTTGTTATATCACATGCCTGTATAATGGGCTATCGAGCTCTCTCTGGGGTGTTTCTACTGAAAGGGTACTTTATAGTGATTTATCCTCCTAACTATGGAAGAAAACCCATTTTAATCTTGGATCTGAAGCGCTACCTGACAGCGGTTTAGAAGGGCAATTTGTGCTTTCTCTATGTTATGGTATTCTTTTTTCTTAAACACACATTGAATATTTAACCTCCCAACCAGCTATCACTGAATGTGCTTTTTTTCTCTAAATTGTTTTATATGCTCCAGATTTAAGTCTCGGTATGCTTTCTTTATCAAACTGTAAATGAAGATTGTGATGACCTATCGTAGTATACAATAGAACTGAAATAGCTCGTTTTATTTCTCGATCCATCGTAGAAGAGCCATAATAGTCATTTTATATTCTTTGGAGTTACTATAATGCGAAGTAGCTTAGTATTGTGATTTTGTGATAGATAAGTTTATTATGAATTTGATTATGTCAGGAAGCCAGAGAAATTCCACTATCTCAAGTATCGGTGTTTGCAAAGCCTGCTGTTCTGAAGTGCAAGGAGGTTAATCTCTTTATCTTGCTAGGCTGTTATCAGCCTTAGCTAATTTATATTTTCTGCTATGAAAGTTTCCATGTGTGGTGACTGCATCTTTGACTGGAGCTGATCAGTTGGTTGTTTGGTGCAATTCTTTTAGGCAATAAGAAAACGATTAAGGGCTATTAATGAGTCTCGAGCTCAGAAGAGGAAGGTATTTGTTTCCCTGTTTCTTCTTACTCGTACTTGATTTTATCTGGCAAACAGCAATATCTAAGTAGTATTTCATGCAATCTTTTGCATGATAGACGGCTTTAGTTTGAGTCATTGGCTCTTTGAGGAGTCTTTTTGTATTGCAATGCGAGGTGGCACTTAAATTCAGTACTTGAAACCACTTCCTGACAGGCTGGTCAAGTATATGGTGTACCTCTGTCTAATACCTTATTGAATAAGTCCGCTGCTTTTCCTGAACAAAGGCCATGCAGTGAAGACTTCAGGAAAAGATGGATCGAGGTATGCTTCCTACTGTATTATCTACTGAATACAGGCAAGTGCTGCATATTCAGCTTATGATGTCGAGCCCTACTTCTGTTACCTGTCTTTAACGAGATATAAGCAGAGATTCAAAAAATTTGGTGGGCGCTATGTCAAAACTTAAAAGCACTTTTTCTGTGGTGCTTGCAACAATTGAATTTTTTACCTGTCATGGAAGGGATTCAGAAGCTGATCTAGGATATATCAATTGCTTCATTTATTTTTGACAATGGGAACTCAAACGTGCTGAAACAGCAAATCTCTAACAGATTATTTCTCACAGTTGATAACGAGCATGGAGAAATTGGACAGTAAGATATCTCAGTGAGATAATAACAAATCTATATCTTTATACTTCTTCTGAACCATCGCTAGAGTATTGAATTTTGAGAGTCTGTCACTATTAAAATGTTTGGAGGCACGATGCTGGCCTACAGAAGTTAGTCGCTATCATTGTGGTGTATTTACTTGAAGTTGATTGAATTTGCGTCACTCAGCCGGTCACTGAGTGATACTGGGAATGTTGATTTATGTGTTCTTATAATAATGTTCTCTGGAAGATAGAATTTAGTAATTAACAAGATATATAGCTATTAATACAATAATTGATTGCTTGAAATGGAAAAGATCTCTTAGCTGCAGTCATCCATCTAGGTTCCTCTTCCTAGTCAACCTGAATCAGAATGTGTATGTATGGTAAAGATACGCTTTATCAGAATAGGAGTGGTCTTACCTGATAAGCCTGAGGGCCGAGAATAAACGTTCACCCAGGTTGAGCTTGGATCTAAATGAAAACATCAAGTGAGTTTTAATGGCATGTGGAATGGAAATTAGTGAAAAGGGGTAACATGATTGCTGTCTTTCGATTGGCAAGGAAATTTTGCCTTAATAATGTGGTGCTTAGCTCATACCTATGTCTGCAGTTCCTGTTTAATCTAGTTGAATGAGCAGGTCAATGTTTAAAACATCTGTATTGATGCAGATGAAATAGAAATCATATATCAGATCTCGTAGATATGTTAACATACAGGGTGGGATGCTTAAGCTGAGTTTGCCTGAAAAACTTCCAGATGAGACTTTACGACAAATCTGACATTTATCGCTGTCTTTCATTTCAGGCTTTGTCACAACCTCACAAAAGACTGCGTTCTTTGGGTGAGCATGTTCCTCATGGTTATAGGAAGAAGTCTCTTTTTGAAGTTCTCATCAAGAATAATGTGCCTATTCTGAGAGCTACTTGGTTCATCAAAGTAACTTACCTTAATCAGGTACATGACGCTTGTACTCTACTGCTACTTTTGCTTATCTCAAATGCATAATGTATACTTTAATACCATCATATAACATGCAGGTCCGCCCAACCTCTGCTGGCATTTCTTCTGGAGCTACCGACAGAAGTCATTTATCACGTGCAGAGCTGTGGACGAAGGATGTTATTGATTACTTGCAGAACCTCTTGGATGAATTTCGCAGAAACAATTATAATTCGAATTCTCACCTTAGAGAACGATCTCCACAGATGCTTTATACTGGGCCAACACAACAAAAAGGTGAAGCAGCATCCTCTGCTCTCGATGGAGATGAGCCCTCCCTACATTTCAGGTGGTGGTATATGGTGCGACTTTTGCAGTGGCACCACACAGAAGGGCTGGTTCTTCCTTCTCCTATCATTGATTGGGTTCTTAGTCAACTACAGGTCTGCTTTTTTCTCTTTCTTTCTTTTTCTGTTACCTATGGACCGATTTGGTTGTTTAAGCTAATGGTTTTATTTTTTTTGCCTTTTCAGGATAAAGAGTTGTTCGAGACTTTACAATTGCTCCTGCCTATCATATATGCTGTTATTGAGGCTATTGTTCTGTCTCAGTCGTATGTACGAACCCTTGTTGGAGTGGCTGTTCGTTTTATCTGTGAACCTTCTCCAGGCGGATCTGATTTAGTTGATAACTCACGGCGGGAGTACACCTGCTCTGCAGTAGTTGAGATGCTTCGGTATCTGATACTTGCTGTTCCTGACACGTTTGTTGCTTTGGATTGCTTTCCATTACCTCCTAACGTTGTTTCTCACACGCTGAATGATGGGGGTTATTTATCCAAGGCATCTGAAGATATAGCAAAGATGGAAATGGGTTCTGCAGAAGTAGCTTTTTTGTTCAGAAGAAAAGGTTTTGATGCCTTTTACCAGGCTGTGTCATTTGGGCACGTTGTTTCATCTATACAAAGACATGCAGACAAACTGGCAAAGGTTGTTTGTTCTGGTAACCCTTCTTGTGGTTATGCTAGAGCTGTTCAAGCCTTGGATAAAGCTCTTGTGCACGGTGACCTGAAGGGGACTTACAAGTTCCTTTTTGAAGATGTTTGTGAAGAAGCTGTTGATGGAGGCTGGATTGCAGAAGTCAGTCCATGCTTAAGGTCATCTTTGAAGTGGATTGGGAGCCTGAAGTTGTCATTCATTTACTCGGTATTCTTTCTATGCGAGTGGGCTACATGCGATTTTAGGAATTCCCGTACTGCTCCTCTGGCTGATGTGAAGTTCTCTGGTAGAAAAGACTTTTCTCAAGTGTATGTTGCAGTTTTGTTTTTGAAGCTGAAAAAAAGAGATCTAGAGAATCAATCACGACGGAGGAATGACAATGTCGGTGGTGTCACTAGTCATAAAGGTCTAGGCCAGGAGAATAACGTTGGGAGGACTTCCATGGTAAACGTATTTGAAAATGGCAATAATTCAGAAAATGTGGATAAGAAAAATATAAGGTTGTCTGGTGGCTTCAACAGTCCAGGTCCCTTACATGATATATTGGTGTGCTGGATCGATCAACATGAAGTGCCCAAAGGAGAAGGTTTTGAGCGTCTTCAACTGCTGATAGTGGAACTCACACGTTGTGGCATCTTCAACCCTCCCGCATATGTAAGGCAGCTACTTATCAGTGGAATTATGGGTTCGAGTGGACATCTTGCTGACAGGGATAGACAAATGCGACATTATCGTATCTTGAAGCAGCTTCCAGGAATCTTGATTCATGATGCTCTGGAAGAGGCAAGAATGGCTGACGGGAGACAGTTTCTGGAGACTATGCATGTTTATTTAAGTGAACGCCGCCTAGTGCTTCAAGAGCTTTATGGTGAACGCAGAAATTTAGATGACGCGTATACTTCATCTCACAAGAAGAAGCACTATTTTAGGAGCGGTCCGTCCCCTACATCAGTTGACCAGTGGAAATCTGTAGAGTCACCATCCAGTTCTTTTTCTCCCAAGAAAGCTGACATTGAAGAAGTGAATACTTTAATTTCAAATCTCATGCAGTTCCCGAACAAAATCTCTGTCCCATTATGCATGGGGACCGATGAGTCTGAGGGGAGCATTAAGAGAACTGCTGGGTCAATATGCAATAAGTTGGATTTCACAGACAGCAGTCCTGGATGTGAAGAATGCAGAAGAGTCAAAAAGCAGAAATTAACTGAGGAGAGGAGCGCATACATACAGGTGCACTCTCCAATACCTTCAGACGATGAGGATTTATGGTGGGTGAAGAAGGGGCCAAAATCTTCTGAGTCATTGAAAGTTGATCCTCCGCTAAAATCAACCAAGCAAGCATCTAGAGGTAGACAGAAAGTTGTGCGTAAAACGCAAAGTCTTGCTCAGTTGGCAGCTGCTAGAATTGAGGGCAGCCAAGGAGCTTCTACTAGTCATGTATGTGATAGTAGAACAAGCTGCTCTCATCATGGAACTGGTGTGGATGGAGAAATTCCCAAATCTGTGGATGGGATCAGAGTTACTCACTCGTGTGATGTTATTACTGTTGGAAAAGCTTTAAAGCAGCTGCGTATTGCAAAGAGGAGGGTTGTTACAGTTTGGTTGTTAGAGGTAGTTAAGCAGCTGATTGAAGAAGCTGAAAAAACTTCAGCTCAGGTTGGGCAGTTTAATAGGACTTTTACCTCTCTTAATGATCGTAGCCCCTTGAGATGGAAGCTGACTGAGGATGAGTTATCAAATATACTGTATCTATTAGATGTATCTGATGATTTAGTATCAGCAGTCAAATTTGTCCTTTGGTTATTGCCAAAGGCTATTCGTACATCCAGTTCGGCTATTCATAGTGGAAGAAATGTGCTGATGCTGCAAAGGCAGGCAGAAAGCCATGTTTGTGAAATAAGGGAGACATTTCTTTTATCATCCCTTAGAAGGTGCAGTATCGATAGCTAAACTCGTTGCTCTTTTGTCTGGAGATATGTTTGCTTGATTGATTACATGTAGGTTGAGAATTCTTTTCGTTTCGGTCTTCGAAAATTTGTGTGGAATTTATCTTTTCATCATGATGATCATCATGCCATACCGCATTCTTTTTCCTTCTCAAAGGGAGGGATAACAGTTAATGTTGCTGTTGCATCTTCAGATGCAGACTGTGTTAACAAATGAATCTTTTCTCTTGATATGGATTCATGTGTGTTTCTTTTTGGTTTCATGGTTACCCATCATGTCGATTAACTTTTTCGTCAAGCTGAGATTCTGAAACTAGCAGAGTTTTTACTCACCTAATCAGATTTAGTGCAAAAACAGGGGGATACTTTCTCTCCAATTATAGAGAAGAGAATGAAAGATTTATACCTTTCACAACAAGCATGTTTTCACTGGTTATATTTCCAATTAACCTCTCTCATGATAAGCTGCACAATTATAAGTGTTTTACTGGGATATTCTTCATAAATGAATGCGCACATATCTTTCTTCTCATGCTTTTCCATTTCCTCTTTTTGTCTGCCTGTAGGAAGCAGAACGATTAGTTCTGACAATTTTTGCTTGTGAACTGGTCAGGTATGAAAGCACACTTATTGCTGCAGATCTTATTCCGCAAGCCTTATCTGCTTCAATGGATCTGGTTGCCACAGTTGTTACCTCTAACGGAAGGGTGTCAGGTACATCAGCGTTGGCTTATGCTCGATATTTATTGAAGAAGTATGGGAACGTGACCAGTGTTTTGGAGTGGCGCAAGACATCTAAGGCAAATCGTGACAAAAGACTCCTTGCAGAACTTGAATCTGGACGACCATCAGATGGTGAGTTTGGATTTCCTCTGGGGGTCCCAACAGGAGTTGAGGATCTTGACGATTTTTTCCGTCAGAAAATGAGTACCGGTAGGCTGTCCAGAGTCGGTATGAGTATGAGAGAGATTGTGCAGAGACGTGTTGAAGAGGCTTTTCACTTTTTCTCTGGGAAGGAGAAAAAGGTGTTTGCTGCTGGTGTGCCTAAAGGGCCTTTGTTGGAAAAAGGGGATGACGGATTTCAGATATCTGAACAGATTGTTGTGGCGCTCATGGAATGCATGAGGCAAACTGGAGGTGCTGCTCAGGAGGGTGACCCATCTTTGGTGTCTTCTGCTATTTCTGCTATTGTTGGCAGTATTGGGCCAACTCTAGCCAAAATACCTGATTTTACCGCAGGTGGTAGCTATACAAACTCTCCGTCTTCCACAAGCTCACTCAATGTTGCGAGGCAAATTTTGCGCATCAATATAACATGCCTATGTCTCCTTAGGGAAGCTCTTGGTGAGCGTCAGAGCAGAGTGTTTGAGATAGCTCTTGCAACAGAAGCATCTTCTGCTCTTGCTGGAGCTTTCAATCCTGGGAAGTCATCTCGAAACCAATATCAGTTGTCTCCTGAAGCTCATGATTCCAATTCAAGCACTTCTAGTGTAGTTGGTAGAGCCACAAAAGTCATTGCTGCTGTATCAGCTCTTATCATTGGAGCTGTCATTCAAGGGATTACTAGCCTGGAGAGGATGGTCTCCGTCTTCAGACTGAAGGAGGGCATTGATGTGGTTCAATTTATGAGGAGCATAAGATCAAATTTGAATGGTAGTATCCGATCTCCTGGGACTTTCAAAGTAGAGAGTCCAATTGAAGTTCATGTTCATTGGTTTCGACTGTTGGTTGGGAACTGCAGAACAGTTTCTGATGGATTAATTGTTGAACTTTTAGGGGAGCCCTCTGTTGTTGCTCTTTCGAGAATGCAACAGACACTCCCTGTTGGCCTGGTCTTTCCACCTGCCTACTCGATAATGGCATTCCTTATGTGGAGGCCTTTCATTCTGAATTCAAATCTTGCTGTGCGTGAAGACATACATCAATTGTATCAATCCCTGTCAGTGGCTATGAGTGATGCACTAAAACACCTTCCTTTCAGGGATGTTTGTTTGAGAGATTCTGTGGGTCTGTATGATCTAGTATCTGCAGATACAGGTGATTCTGAATTTGCATCCATGCTGGAGTTGAATGGAACCGACTTGCATTTGAAATCAATTGCGGTTGTCCCTCTTCGTGCTAGGCTCTTTCTTGATGCGATTATTAGTTGTCGAATGCCTGCTCTTGTTACCCAGGATGATAGGAGTCGGATAACTGGACATGGGGATCTCAAAGATCGGTTTGCTGAAAGCAAAACCAAACTTTTGGATAGGATTGTTCATGTTGTGAATACCCTGCAACCTGCCAAATTTCATTGGCAATGGCTGGAGCTGAGGCTTCTTTTGAATGAACAGATTTTAATAGATAAACTGGAGGTCCATGATGTTACTTTAGCGGATGCTATACGCTCTCTGGCTCCTAGCTCTGAAAGAGGTTGTGTCTCTGAGAACGAGAATAATTTCATCGAGATCATTCTTACAAGGTTACTTGTGAGACCAGATGCTGCTCCCCTTTTCTCTGAGGTGGTTCATCTTTTTGGGAGATCATTGCAGGACTCCATGCTGTTGCTCACAAAGTGGTTTCTTGAGGGCCATGATGTTCTTTCTGGACGGAAGACAATTAGGCAACGTCTTATGAACATTGCTGATAGTAGAGGTTTTTCAACCAAGCCCCAGATTTGGAAGCATTGGGGTTGGTCAACCTCAGGTGTTGTTACCATAGCCAACAATTTAGATAAGAAGAAGCACGAAGTTGCCTCTATTGAGGAAGGAGAAGTCGTTGAAGAGGGTGTGGATCCAAAGAAGTTCAGTAAAGGGTCGTTACAAGTGCCGCATGATGCTGAAGGTTATAGTGTTAGGAGTATGCAGCAGTTTGCGACTGAAAAGGCCCTTATAGAACTTGTTCTCCCTTGTATTGAACAAAGTTCTGATGAATCACGCAATGCTTTTGCTAGTGATTTAATCAAGCAGTTGAATGCTATTGAACAACATATAAGTTTAATTGCTCGTGTGACAAGTAAAAACACTGGAACAGCTACTCCTGGAACGGAAGGTCCTGCTGGCAAGAGCACTAACCGGAAAGGTATGAGAGGTGGTAGTCCTGGTTTAGCCAGAAGACAAGCAGCGGCAGCTGCAGCAGTAGTGGATTCTGCCCCTCCTCCTCCTGCTGCTTTGCGAGCATCCATTTCATTGCGGTTGCATTTCCTTCTGAAATTGCTTCCCATTATTTGTGCAGACAGGTAATTTACCTTGACATTGCGATGCTCTGAAACTTTTCTTTTTCAAGATTACCATGCATGTCTATTGCTTTGTATAGATGGGTTGATGGTGCTATTGAGTTGTCTTCAATACTTCTCTTCTCATATATTTATGTCAGCTTCATTTTCAGATTCCAAATTCCTAAATCTACTTTCTACACTCAGAATGTTTCATTTTCTGGCATCATTTGGCCATGTTCTCTGTAGTAAGACTATTTAGCGAAAGCTGCATCTTCAGCCATCTGTATTATTTTGTCTGGGAGTAGGATTCACCTTCCATAGTGGCTTCTCGAGCAATGTTGGACTTATACTATGCACTGTCTCATCATTGACAAGTAAACAATGCTGATACTCCCTCCGACTTCCTGTCAAATCAATTGGTTAAGCATGTTCTTAACGTCAGTCATGAAAATTGACATCAATATGCATATATTGCTCAAGCCCAGTGAGGTATCTATTCCAATTATTCAGTAGCTTTCACCTGCCATCCGCCATTTAATATTAGAAACTTTTTGCATTTCCGATTTGCTCGAATTACCATAACTATTGAAGAACAATAGGCTAGTAAATGATAGGTGACATTCATGAGCATTTTTATTGAAATGTTGTTACCTATTTCTTTTATGTAGTTGTAGTGAGAGCGTTTTTTTATGTTTTCTTGATGATGGTAAACAACAGTTACTCCAATTGCATACAGGGAGCCATTAGGACGGAACATGAGGCACATGCTTGCCTCTGTAATACTTCGCCTCCTTGGGAATCAACTTGTTTATGATTATGCAGACTTGGCTATCCATCCTCTGCAGACTTCTTCATGCAAAAGAGAGGGAGAGTTGCCAGCGCATGCTCCTGGTCATAATGCTCCTTCAAACTTTTTGGGCGAAACGCTTTTTGATAGATTACTGCTAGTCTTGCATGGGTTGTTGAGCAGCTCTCAGCCCAGTTGGCTGAAGCCAAAGCTCACCTCAAAGTTGGCTCCTGAATATGTCAAGGACTTCACTGGAATAGATGAGGAAGCTGCTGAAAATTTGCTGGTAGGTTCATTGCTCCTTGGAGTGCGTATGTTGCTTCATGAGTCCTTAAAATCCTTGCTACGTGTAGTATAATGACTTCTTTAAAGCCAATTGTTCTGGGATGTATCTCACTTATCGAAACTAATGCAGAATGAATTGGAGAATATGCAACTTCCTGACAAAATTCGCTGGCGAATCCAAGCTGCAATGCCTTTCCTCCTTCCTTCTGTCCGGTGCTCTGTCTCATGCCAACCCCCTTCTGTACCAGCTGCTGCTCTTGCTACAGTGCAATCGACCATCTCACTTCCAGGAGCATCATCAGGAAATTCGAACCCATCGCAGAGGAATCCGGTTTCTTCTGCTAGATCTTCGACTACCACAAGTGGGAAGTCCAGGCTGGTGGCTTTGCAGCAGGACCACAATGTAGAAGTTGACGCGTGGACACTCCTTGAAGATGGTGTAGGTGGGGGCCCATCTTCAAGCGGCACCGCTGGTATAGGCGGCGCTGACAATGCTAATCTTCGAGCTGCCAGCTGGCTGAAGGGGACCATAAGGGTGAGGAGAGCAGATCTCATGTATGTTGGTGCTGTGGACGATGACAGCTGATTAAGCTCAAGGAAAATATTCTTGGGATGGATCTAGCCAGGGCAAAGCCCATCAGAAGGTAGTCTTGCAAATGCATGGCTTCTCGCTCAATCTAAGTCGAGATTACCTTGGAAAACCAGCACCTCGGCCATCGCGCGGAGGCTGTTGAGAGGTAAATGATTTTTTGGCGCATGCTTTACTGGTAAAAGATGGAAGAAGTGAGGAAATTCTGCACATGCAGCCCCCATCATATCGGGTCTTGAGACTGATTTCGTTCTACTAACCCTTTGATTACTTCCGGTCTGGATGGAGCACTTTGCAGGTGCAGTTCAGAGGCTTGTTGTATATATAGAGATTAATTGTTTCACTTATTTTTAGCTGAGCCGAGTAAATCAAAACAGTGTTTTGAGCTGCTTCATGCTCTTAGATCCCTTTGTTGTATCTCCTCCTTCGCTTTGTCTCCTTAATATTTTGTCACCAGGTCCTTGTTACTTCAGCTGTTCTAGATCAAAGCTGTCCATAGGGAGATTTCGAAGCTGTAAAACTGGGAAATGCAGGATATTTATGTGGTAAATGATGGTGGTAGTAACTGAAATAATCTGTCTCGCCTCATGGTTTTTCCTCATTTGAAAGAATGTCGGTTCACATCTTTCCTCTTCATGTTAGATTCATTTCGATAGCATCTGGTTAACCAAATAAATAAAGTTCACGATCTTCATTACATTGTTTTTGTTCTCGTGTTATGTGTATTTAGTGTTATGAAATATTTCTTTTTAAAGGGTAGATTTGGATTGATTCTTACCTTTTATTTTTGCTTAAACCGAAACAAACGAGCCAAAAGTACGTTTAACAAGTGTACCGATGGTAGGAATTTGTCGGTATTGTGACATTTCGCACCCTTAATGTGGTTTAACAAGTGGTCCGTTTTTTGTGGCAGTATCTGACTGTACTTTTTTTGCCAAAAGGATGATGAGTTTGTAATAAGTAATATCAAGAAGTCGAGAATCGTGTGCCGACACATTTCATAAGATTGGCCACATAGTAGTTCGCAATAATGAAGATGATTCTTGCTTTCAATTATTACCTAATTCTCCCTAAGATATATATCTATATATCTATATATATATATTGAGTTCTTAGATGGGAACTTCTCACGGCCTTGCGTATTGGGAATAGCATGTCATAAGAAAGCGTTACTCTAGTAGATCGATCTGGCAATTCCCATAGGAGGGAAAAGTGCAAAAAAAGTCCTAAATCTTTTGTATTTGTGTCAATTTAGTCCTAAACCTTTTTTTGGTGCCAATTCAGTCCTAAATATTTTGTTTTTGTGCCAATTTAGTTCTTCCAGCCAATTTTGGTCGGATTTTGCTGACGTGGACGTCGGCCGGTAGGTGGCTGGTCACCGGTGCTGACGTGGACAACTTTAATAATATTTTAATATTTTTTGAATTTTTTTCTTTTCTTTTTTTTTTCCCCCTTCCCTCCCTCCTTCCTCCAGTCGGCTGCTGGACCGGCGTCCACGTCAGCAAAATCCGGCTAAAATTGGCTGGAAGGACTGAATTGGCACAAAACAAAAAGTTTAGGACTGAATTAGCATCAATGCAAAAGGTTTAGGACTGCATTGACACCAAAAAAAGGTTTATGACTAAATTGGTACTAATGCAAAATGTTTAGGACTTTTTTGGCACTTTTCCCTCCGTAGGATGCACTGACTTTACATTAGCAACTTACAATAGCGGCTATACGATATTATTGACAAACCAACATGGAGTAAATTTGTTTTTGTTTATTATGCAATAGTAACTACACCTGAAAATCATTCATATTTGTTTTGATCGTGGATGGTTAACAAATAGGTGATCACCAACTCTACTAATATGTATATATATCTTGAGAATGGAAGCTTTTTTTTTTTTTTTGCTAGAACTTGAGAATGGAAGCTTGCAAATATAACAACAACAATAATGATGGTGATGACGATGATAACAACAACTACTCAGCTTATAGGGAGTTGGTAATTGCAACTGCCTTTTGTGAGACATCTCTGTCTCTCTCTCTCTCTCTCCGTGGCTTGTGCAGGCAAACACCTCAACACTCGGTTTCCCATTCAAGAATTGGGAATGCCAATGTATCTCTGTGCTGTTGTCATGTTCTTATCATTTTGTGTCAATTAAGATAGCTGAATTTTGCCTAGCATGATGAAGTTGTGGTTTTTGAAAATACCAAGTTAAAACGCGTCGAGCCGTGTCAATTTTTAGTTAATCATGTCAGATTCAGATTCCTATCGGTCAAGTTTTCGCTTACACCATGTGGAGTTCAGCTCATTTTTGTAATTTCCCTGTAAAGTTCGATCTCTTAGCGTTCATTAAGAGTGTTTTCTTATCCTTCTTAAAATGGTTTCTTGTGCAATGTAGGATGAGAAGAAGCGAAACACTCCCGCTGCTAATAAAGTGGAGGCAACATCCAAAGGTAGCTCTTTATAAACAAATGCCTGGAGGGAAACGACCGAGATTATCAAAATGCAGGCACGAATGTGAAATATTCTTGTCATCCAAGAATGCGAAAAGAAACCCTTTTGGTCCTTTAATGCTGAGGAGTAGTTCTTCGACGGATGTCCGAGGATATAAGAAACCTGTTGATGTTTAAGGTTGATATTCTTCCTCTGCAAGCTTATGTAGTACATTCACATTGCTCACCTGATATGACTATATGAATGTATGTTACTCTGTGCGGAATTTAGTGTCTGATTTTGTCTTCGCAACATGTATTCCCCTCTCCCTTACAAGAGTGAAAATTTATTAAGATTTCATTCTGCACAACCGGTGAAAAGATGAATTTTCACATTCCGTACACATTTAACTTAATAAAAGTATAAGTTAGTCCATGGAAAAGCAAAATTCGTGCATCTAGTACTATATGTGTAATCCGATATTTTCGTAAGTAGTGTATGAAAGAAAAGCCCTATGGCTTTCTCCTTACAGAGTGAAACCATGCAATTACTCATCTCATTCTATGCAACAAAGGTGCTTCCATAAAGATGTTATTTTCCTGAACGATACCTTATAAGGTGATTGGTGGATATAATGATGCATACAGGAACACCTGCATTGCGATCTCTATGATTCATCTGAGCTTCTCAAACTGAGCCATATTCTGGGTCATTTACTACAGAAAACATAATGCTTCTGCAGAAATTTGCAGCCGGGTAGCAACTAGCAAGTTCCCATCTATCAACCTTGATGTCAAACTCTTCGCAAACATCTCTACTGTTGATGAGTTCTAACAAGCTATCTGTATGCCACTGACTATATTGTCGATCAGAGCAACAGTGTAGAACGCTCGACAGTCAAGCACCATCTGCATTGAGTACATCCTCAATCCGATCGACAATGTTGAATGCTAGACCTTCAAGCACTCTTGAGTAGCTCTCTAAAATTGCTTGCCCCACATCCTGCAAGGCATGACTTTCTCACTTTCAGTCCAATCTCTTGCAAGGGACACAACAGAATTTGGATGGAGAGAGAGAGAGAGAGAGAGAGAGAGAGAGAGAGAGAGAGAGAGAGAGAGCGGTCAGCTAGAAATTATTGCAGCAAGTCTAATCTATATTTTCTTTTGATAGATAAATGATTCATAGTCATGATGTCTTATAAGCTAGCGTAAACTATCTACATGAAGGAAAATGCAGCATAATTTGCCGCTTTTATTCCTTAAGGCATAATAATGCACTTTACCTGGTTATATTGAATCTTCCATGTGTCCAAGCTTGTCTGTGAAAGCCCAGGGTACCTTTGCTTCAGGCAAAAGAGTAAGCTCTCAGCTCTCTCCGCCAAGTTGTGATTCTTGTCGCTCCGCTCAGTGTCAGCCATGAAGTCCTTTACCAAGTTCCACGATGATTTTGAATGGTTTATGCACGATTTACGCCTCCACGTGTACATGGAAGCCTCGACTCTGTTTGCAAGATCAAGTGCTTCGTGTTCAGATGTTATGCTTAGGCGGTCAAGGAGGTAATCGGGGGAGAATTTCTCTGGTGTGCATATATAGCGGTAAATTGTGTCTCCAAGGCTTTCTCTGCCAGTCTGCAAGTGAAAGAAATTGTTTCGGTACCAATATAGAGTTACACATAATCACTTCAGCGGTGAGGACGAAAAAGGATGACAATACCAAACTAATCGCGAAAACACGAAAGACCAATTCACTAACTTTTGGAAGACTAGCCATGTAGCCTTCTGGGATATCCATCTCGGCAAGAATATTGCCATTGATTGCCATGGCTGCTTTATGAATCTGATTGGCGCAGTCACGCTTGTGCCTCAGGTTCATTCTCGATTCTTCAGAGAGGCCGTCAGGAGGCACACATGGAACCGGCAACCACCATTTCTCCTCGTTCAGCTGAGCAACTCTCCCAAATGACCCTGAACCGATCGAATTTGATGACATGCTTCCCTTTTCTACGTACCAGAATTCCGTCTCCTGGAAGCTATCCAGTATGTCCTGTCAAAAAATTGTTTCTTTCCTGTAATTCAAGTCCGTGGACAAAGTGAACCGAACTGCTCTACTGGTATCACCTAAAGAATCGCATTACCAAAAGCATCGCATTGAGCTTCTGCAATGCGGGGAGATTAACATAAATGTCTGGTCTTGGTGTACTTGTCATCACCTGAAGGGCATTAACCAAATTGTGTTAGAGAAAAAAGATGGGCAAATCGTAATCTTTCTGAGAAGGCAGTTTCAAATTGTTATTTCATTCACCTGAACCGATGTCCCGTCTCGTAGTTCCTGTGTGGAAGCGGTGACTTCTACCATATAATCACAAACCGAGAGTAGACAATTCATTTCTCTTTTCCACATTGCCTTGTTCTCTTGATTCAGGGGCTCTAATCTCAATTTCTGCCCAAATACGGTAGCTGCAGAAGGTTGCACAGATGCAAAACGCCAAACCCCTTAGTCTCAGGCAATGCACAACAAATATCCTCTTGACAATTGTAATTTCCTTTTGATACAAAAAAAGAGTTACCGTAAAGGTTCGTGATGGCATTGGAGATTGTAACAGCAGTGCATACGCCTTTCCCTCCCCCAGACATGTCTTCACCGAGCAAAATCTTTGCGAACCGCTCCTTCATCATCTCGAGTTCTTGAAATGGAAAAATGTGCACTCAAGGTCACTAAACTTTGATTGTCTTCCTAACCCACAAAAGCTCAGTTATTTTGAAAAGATGTACCGTGCCCACCTGGATCTACACACTCTAAGTCGTCATCGTTTTCATTCATGTCATGCTTGTGTTGCTTGATGCCTACCCTGCCAAGGACGGGATTGTTTTGACGTCTGGATTTCACAACTGGCCAGTGCAAAGGAGAAGGTTCGCTAGAGTAGCTACTATCATCTAGAGTCTCCGAAAATGCTGAAGAGTTGGAGTTAGTACGAAAAAATGCTGCGGCTGAATCAGTACTCATAGTCGAATACGCTGGAGTTTCCGTGGACGGTTGATCATTCTGATCCACCAAAGTATCGTCAGACTTCGACAAATGCTCCATCTCAGAATCAAGTCCTGAAACCACCTCGAATTGGCCAATATATTAACCTGCAAGCAATTCAAGTCAACGTGGAGATTCTCAGGACTTCATGGATCATGACTGCGATATACACAATCTGCAAAAATGGGAATTTAGGCCTGCATCTGAATGAACATTCCGCTGTGGAAAAGGGAAAAGACAAAAGAGTTTACTTTTTTGGGAGTTGCGAAAAGGGAGTAGGTTTATCATGTCGCCTGTTAATAATGGGATGAAATTTGCAGTACCCAAGATAAGAATTGTGTGAGCGAAGGTCAAAAGAAAATGTGGGTTCACTCTTATGGAAATGGAAAGAACTTGACGTTCGTAAAGTTACCTTTTTTGGTGGCCATTTTCGAATTCGAAACTGTTGAAATGTATCCTTGAGCTAGCAGAAGACCGTTTGATCCAGCTCCCTAACCAGGCACTTGCTTATTTTCTGTCAAGAAGACGACCTCCCCTTTAAGCATTTATCATATCATCTCGTTGGTTTCAACATGATTTTGATATTGTGCAGTTGAAGGGAAACTATGAGAGAACTGAGCCATATTCAAGGCACACACTCCCAAAGACGTGCGTCCCATTTATCCTTCTCAGGCTTGACTTTTGAGATAGTGGGCGTTGCATTGCCTGCTCAAAGACTCGCCATTTTTAAATCTTTTGCGATTCACTAAAGAATCTGAAATTAAGAACCTAATTTCAAGTCAAATTTCCTTTTTTTGGCTAGAGTTGAAAAGCAGTGATGACTTTATACGAATCTCCTAATTCAGACATGGACTTCTTGTCTTGATCCGACATGAATAAGTTGTCCACAGAGGTAAAGGGGACAATAAAGGCACTGATTTATCAATTAAGGAAGAAGAATCTGGAGATTTTAGAAATATCAATCAGAATCACGAGATCAAGAATCAAACTCCTTTGTTCTTTTATGGTATCAGAGCACATTTTCAAAAGAAATCGATCCTTAACCATGGCTTCCACCAATCCTAAGTATCCATACCCCTCATCTTTGAACATCAGCAATTTTGTGTCATTGAAACTGACACAAACAAACTATTCTTATTGGAGAGCCCATATGCTTGCACTAATTGAAAGTCAAGATCTGGTTGGATTCATTGATGGCGAGTACCAGATGCCAAGTCCAACAATAGCCACCCCCTCTGATTCTGGAAAAGAAGCTAGAGTCTTAGAGGAAGTAGCAAATCCGGATTTTTTACAATGGAGAAGGTCAGATCGTCTTCTGCGAGGATGGATCATTGCGACGCTCTCCGAAGAAGTTCTTGCTCAAGTAGTAGACTTGAAGACATTTGCTGAGGTGTGGTTAGCTTTACAAAATATTTTTGCCAAGGTATTTGAGGAACGTGAAGTTTCAATTTTCCTACAAATTCAAAAATGTCATAGAGATAATTTCTCATCTCTTCACGAGTATCTTGGTGCTTTTCAAAAATATTTTAATGAGTTATCTGCCATCGAATGTCCCCTTGAGGACAAAAAGAAGGGTCTCTTTGTTTTGAATGGCTTAGGTGATCAATATGATTCATTCACAACCTCCATGTTGAAGCCTCTAATGCCAATATTCTCTGACCTGGTTTTGCAACTGCAAAGTTTTGAGAGTCGGCTTACAAATAAAGGTTCCCTTGTAATTCAACACGAGACGGCTTTCTTTGGTCAAAGAAATAATTTTAAGAGCATCAAGAAGGGCAAACAATTCCAACATTCCAACAATTATTTTTCTTCACATGGAAGAGGATTTTCTCACAATGGTCCAAGAATGAAAAATTCTCGGGCTGATTTTGTGCAATCGCAGGGTCACAAGCCACAATTTAGTCAAAGCAAGATCGAGAAGCTTGTGAAAGGATCAGACAAAGTCGTTTCCTGTCAAATATGTAACAAGCAGGGACATGTTGCTTTAGATTGCTTTAATCGATTTAATCGATCTTTCCTTCCATCGGATGTGCCAAAGGCATTTGCAGCGCTTACTGTTGGAGATAGTCAGGATTCAGAATGGTTCACTGATACTAGAGCTTCAAATCACATGACCGGAGATGAAGGTAACCTTTTCAACTTACGACCATATATTGGGAAAGATAGCGTTATGATTGGAAATGGTGATTCGCTTAAAATTTCCCATACCGGTGATGCTCATATCAATGTGGGGCAAAATAGCATTGACTTAAAAAATGTTCTACTTGTTCCTCATATGAAGAAGAATTTATTATCAGTGAGCCAATTTACAACTGACTATCCTCTAAATTTTGAGTTCTCTGCCACTGGTTTTGTGATAAAGGACAGGAAAACGGAAAAGGTTCTAACAGCTGAAAACTGTGATGGTGATCTATATACCTTGAAGGCACCAAAAGAAGCACTATTTTCGAATCGGTTCAGAAAAGCTGATGAAAGCACTTGGCATCAAAGGTTGGGACATCCACAACCAACGGCAATTCGTCATCTGCAAAATAAAGGTGATATTATTGTTACTACTTGGAATAAACCTACTACGATATGTAGTAGTTGTCAAATGCGTCGAGCATCTAAACTTCCTTTTTTTGCCTTCCAAATCTAGTACTACTAAGCCTTTTGAAAAGATACATTGTGATTTGTGGGGAAAGGCTCCAGTAATCTCATTTCAAAGGTTTTAGTATTATGTTTGCTTTGTGGATGATTATATGCGATGTACTTGGTTGTTTCCATTACGGCAAAAATCTGACTTTTTTGCATGTTTTCTCAATTTTGAGAAATATTTGGAAAGGCAATTTGGAGGGCATATTAAAATCTTTCAATCTGATGGAGGAGGAGAGTTCAATCGAGCAGATTTCTTAATTCATTTGCAAAAGAATGACATTATTAATCAAGTATCTTGCCCAAATACTCCGGAGCAGAATGGAGTTGCCGAGCGAAAACATAGGCACATATGTGAAATTGGCTTGACTATACTTCATCAAAGTGGAATTCCTAAAAAATATTGGGTCGAAGGCTTCCAAACGGCAGTTTTTCTCTTGAATTGGCTTCCAACAAGGGTGTTGCGTATGAAATCACCCTATGAATTTTTATTTGGCAGAAAACCCGATTATAATTCTTTGCGAGTTTTTGGTTGTAGGTGCTTTCCTTATCTTAGGGACTACACCAAAAATAAGTTCGATGCTCGATCTTTGCCATGCGTATTTCTCGGCTATAGTGATCGCCATAAAGGATATCGATGTCTCTATCCTCCAACTGGTCGAATCTATATATCAAGACACGTGGTTTTTGATGAGACAGTATTTCCTTATATCGTGCCCAGCTCATTATTTCAAGATAAAAGTGATAAAGCAGAGATATCTGAATTTATAAGCTGGCCAAATCAAGACATGACAACATCAGACTCGGAAATTTCATCTTTGTGTTTGCAACAAGGTGCGTTGTCTGTTAATTCTGATCAACCGCATGATGACTTATTAAATTCTGCTACTAATGATACTTCTCACGAAGACAACATTGAGGAAGGTGAAACACATGTTCATCAAAATCATGTTGAAAGTGGTGACTCATCGAGTGCTCCGCTTGATTCTCCATGCAATTTGGAAAATAAAGATTCCTCTATGGATGTCCTTCATGATTCTTCAATAGCACATTCATCCACTCTAAATCATAAGATGATTACTCGAGCACGTGCTGGTATTGTGAAGCCTAATCCAAAATATGCCAATTTACATATGATGGATTCTACACCGAAGGAGCCGAACAATGTACGTTATGCTTTGAAGCATCCAGGGTGGTCGGCAGCAATGAAAGAGGAACTCGAGGCACTACATCGAAATAAAACTTGGACTCTTGTTTCACGTCTTTCAAATACTAATGTTGTGGGATGTAGATGGGTTTTTAAGTCTAAGTTAAAGGCCGATAGGACATTAGAAAGATTAAAAGCAAGATTGGTTGCCAAGGGATATACTCAAGTAGCAGGCGTAGATTTCCTTGAGACTTTCTCGCCAGTTGTTCGACCAGGAAGTATAAGAACGGTCCTCACCATTGCTACTGTTAAAGGTTGGCCCATCAAACAATTAGACGTTAAAAATGCCTTTTTACATGGTTTTCTATCGCAACCTGTTTATATGGAGCAACCACCGGGTTTTGAAGACAAAAATCACCCTTCTTATGTATGCAAACTGGAGAGAGCTTTATATGGTCTCAAGCAAGCACCAAGAGCATGGTTTGATCGCTTTAGCTCATTTCTTTTGGCATCTGGTTTCTTTTGCAGCATTGCAGATCCTTCTTTATTTATTCAAAAATCAACTCATGGCATTTTAGCTCTACTTTTATATGTAGATGACATGATTGTTACTGGTGATGATCCAAAATTGCTTGATAAGTTCATCTCTACACTGAGTAGCGAATTTGCTATGAAGGATATGGGGCCATTACACTATTTTCTAGGTGTGGAGGTTAGGATATTCTCTGGTGGCCTTTATTTGTGCCAACAACAATATGCTTTGTGAATTCTCAAACGTGCACAAATGGAGGGCTGCAAACCAGTTTCCACACCTATGGCTGCTATTTCTCAATCTAGTTCAGATGCAAGATTATTTTCGGATCCTACACTATATCGAAGTATCGTCGGGGCTCTTCAATATCTCACGATTACACGGCCGGATATTTCATATGCAGTCAATTTTGTCTGTCAATTCATGCATCAACCTACAGTGAGTCATTTTCAAATTGTGAAGCGCATTTTACGTTATGTCAGCGGCACAACAGATCGAGGCATGCAAATCTTGTCCAAGTCAACCTTGGACTTGTATGCTTTTTGTGATGCAGATTGGGCAGGTTGTCACTTGACTCGACGATCGACTACTGGATTTTGTACTTTCTTAGGTAGCAACTGTATATCATGGAGTGCTAAAAAGCAACGAACAATTGCTCGATCTAGTGCCGAGGCAGAGTATCGTGCAATGGCCTCAACAGCTGCAGAGATTACATGGATATCATTCCTTTTGAGAGATTTAGGTATTCATCTCTCTAGTCCACCAATATTATTTTGTGATAATATCAGTGCACTTTACATGTCGATTAATCCAGTGTTTCATGTAAGAACTAAACATATTGAATTAGATTATCATTACGTGCGCGAAAAGGTGGCTCTTGGAACACTTGTGACTAAGTATGTTCCGTCTGTGCATCAAATTGCTGATCTCTTCACGAAACCATTGTCTAGAAATGCATTTGGAAATTTATGTCGCAAATTGGGAATTTGGAATTCTCCTATTCCCAATTTGAGGGGAGTAAAGGCACTGATTTATCAATCAAGAAAGAAGAATCTGGAGATTTTAGAAATATCAATCAAAATCACGAGATCAAGAATCAAACTCCTTTGTTCTTTTAGACAAAAGTGAAGTCGGTCATCCAAACTTCCCTCCCTAGCCTGCAAAAACTGGACGATGGCATGTGAGAACTGTGAGGTAGAGAGGGCTCCGGCAATCAGGGCTCATAAAAGAATATTATGACGAAATTATGCATCGAATAATGGTGTAACGCAGGATGATACGAAACAATGCCAAAGAGTGCACATCTGTGTTGTGCATGAGAAAGCTTTTTAGTGATTCATAAATAGGCGACTCGTCTTAAGGCTATTCTTGAAAATTATACTTCGTGAATTAGCAAGCTGAGCTCAATAAAGGGCCTAACAGCCATTGCTTGCCTGTACAGCGAGGGTTTAGACCGAGTCAAATTGCGCCCAAGAAAGGAATTGCCTACCTAGGTCCCGAAAGGAATCGCTCGCCTAGACCAGCCTATTTTGTTCTTCGGGCCGCTCGACCAAGCCTGGACAAGCCCTTTGTGCCATTCACCCCATTGCATCAAGTGCTCGTTTGAGAATTCGATCAACGTTGGATCGAAGGAATACGATAAGTGAAAAAATGAATTTTTGAACGCGACCCGATAAATATCCCTTAAAAAAGAACATGAGTATACTCATAACGTTGGAAAAAAACAATGCAATTCGTTAGTAACTTTGAAAGAGAAAAACATCATCACTCATTAAAAACGTAATCTTGAAAGAAAAAAGGGACGACCTTTATTTAGATTGTACGCATGGATCTAGCCTTGGATCCAGCAAACCATTTTCTCCCGCTCCTCACCCCCACCCTCGTCTTCGTTCCTGCGCTCTCTCCCTCTGTCTTCTTCTTCTTCTTCTTCCAGAGAAAGTCTGCCATCATTCAACGATGCAGAAGCTGATAGAGCTCGGTCAAGAAGCTCATCTTCTCTCGCAGCTTCTGCTATCTCCCTAGCTTCGCCCCGCCTTCTCATCAAAACCACGACCACCGCCGCCCCACTTGGCTGCTTCCTCGGGAGCCAAGAAACCATGGCGGTGTCTTCCGTTCGGCTCGGGAAGATGGGCACGCCGTGCTCGGACGCTCCGGCGTGGAGGGTTCCGCTTCCTTCGCGGGTCGGTGCCGCGGGCCGGCGCCGGAGCTCGGTCCGGTGCTCTCCCTGTCGCTGGGGGGACGCGCCTTTGGTCGCGGCCGCGCGGTCGAGGACGCGAGCCGTGGTCGCCGAGAGCGAAGGCGGCCGGGTTGCCGGCGATTCTGCGGGCCCTCCCGAGGACAAGCAGGTAAATGCCGTCGGTTCGCAGAAACTTGTTCTGTGCTAGTATGGTGAGGATTTTTCTCGTCTGGAATTTTTCTGCTAATTTGTTGCTAAAAAAGGTGCTACTTCAGTGATCATGGCTACGTTGAGGACAATGTGTGATTTAGCATTCGTGTTTCGTGGCCTGTCGGTGTTGCGATGTCACTATCTTACTACACAGTCTCTGCAATTTGAATAAGAAATGGTTTAATTTGAGGTAAAGAGGATATTTGGTGGTATATTTTGAGTTTGGGTGTTGAGGAAGTGGGAAGTTCAAGTGGTGGTGAAGGACGATCCAATTGTCGAAACAAGAACCCGGGGCCGCGGGGGGGGGGGGGGGGGGGGGGAGATGAAGAGAAGTTTTCTAGCAAAAAAAAAGTGTTGGAGTCTCCGCTTAGCCTAAAAGAACTGGAAAATTAGATGAAACCGGCTCTAGAGGATCTGGAGTCTTGCGATGTTGTACATTATCTGATGAAGTACTGATTTGGATGTATTTCGACGAGAGGCATGACCATAGTCTTATTTTTCCATTTAACAGGTTGCAGACCTGCCTATTAAGCTTCCAGAGCGTGACTTTGCTGGCACACCATATGTTCCGGTCTATGTGATGCTACCGGTGAGTTCTCCCGTACTGTTATGCACCAATCTTGTGACGGATTGCTTCCCTTGAGACATGTTCGGAGTTTTAACTAGAATTAAGAAGCAGTGATGTTATCCTACTGCATGTCTCGTTGCCTTTCCAGAATAACATGTAGTGTTGTTATTCATCTGAATAGTTATAATTTTGTTTCTTTTGGGATTGCAGCTGAGTGTTGTGAACTTGGAATGCGAATTAGTTGATCCCGAAGGTCTGCTAGAGCAGTTAAAGATATTGAAGTCAGTTAATGTTGATGGTGTCATGATTGACTGTTGGTGGGGAATAGTCGAGGCAGATGCGCCACAAGCATATAATTGGAGCGGCTACAAGAAGCTATTCCAGATGGTGCGTGACCTCAAGCTTAAGTTACAGGTGAGTGGAGTAGCTACCAACTTTTTAAGTCCTAATATCAATGCTTAGGATGAAGTTGTTAATGTTGCCCACAAGTTTCCGAGAGGTACTTTTTTCCCTCATTCCAATGAAAGGAAGTTGAACCAATTATCTCCTGGCATATGAAGAGTTATATCTTAACCAATGGATCATACCTTTGCTTGCTGAAATTTTAGACCTGCCCTCTCTTATCATGCGTTCTGCATAATTACGATTCCATGTGAAGCTAGAAATAAATGTTTTATTTATTTATTTTGTATTATATCAGGGGGCTTTATCTTTTTGCTGTTGGATCATTTGCTAATGTAACGGCTTTTCTCAGGGCAATTTTTTTCTTACTGCTGTCACATGCTCTGCTTTTTTTGTGTGGATTAAATTTTCTTCAACTGATTGATGGACAAACCTATGTTGTGAAGGACTTGCTGGATCTCAACCCGTTAATTCAAATAACACAGTAAAAGAATTAACATCCTTGAAGAGCAATCCTATTTGACTTGGCATTTCATACAGGTCGTCATGTCGTTCCACGAATGTGGAGGCAATGTTGGTGATGATGTACATATTCCACTGCCATCCTGGGTGATGGAAATCAGTCAAAAGAACCCCAATATCTATTTTACCGACAGGGAAGGGAGACACAATACGGAATGCCTCACATGGGGAATTGATAAGGAAAGAGTTTTGAGAGGCCGTACTGCTGTTGAGGTATCTGCTGGGAAATAGTTTTGTTGATTGCTATGCTAGGCTTCATGTGTTGAACATTCTTATTGAAGAAAGCAACTAATAAAGAATACGTTCCTCTATATCAAGGGCATGCTAGCCATAGTTTGTGAGTTATTTGTGAGATTGTAGCGCTTTAATATAATACCTTTGCCGCAACCATTCAAGTCAATTATCTAAGAAGTCATGTCCATTTGATACTTTGGACTCCACCTTGAAAGTAATCCCAACTCACCAGCCTTGATTACCCACCGTGAGGACATTTTGCAAGAAACAATGAAGTATTCCTAATGAACCAAAGTCCTCTATCCTGAGGGATAGACATTCTGAAGTTACCAAACCATTCCTGGCCAAGTGATATAACATATATGATGTCATATAAGTCCCCAGAAAGGAGCTTACAAGACCACTCAGGTTCTGATGCTGCTAATTTTCTACTAGCAATCATGATGTTTGGACCTTAAATATTGCAACATGACAACGATGCAGGTTTATTTTGACTATATGAGAAGCTTTCGCGTGGAATTCAATGAGTTCTTTGAGGATGGAATCATCTCAGAGATTGAAATTGGCCTAGGCCCATGTGGGGAGCTACGGTATCCTTCTTATCCTGCCAAACATGGTTGGGAATATCCCGGCATTGGTGAATTTCAGGTACCTCCCAGTTGTTGGTCCTTTTATTTTATTTGTGTCTCGTTTACATATGGGAAGAGGTGGACGATATTAACGATAAGCCGTTGTTCTTTCTCCATATTGGAGGAGCCCTCATTCTTCTTGTTGCATCTGGAGTAATCTTTAGTTGTTAGGCCCCCGAGAACCTACCATGCTAAGGAAACTTTGCGATTGATATGATTTTTCAAAAGTTATAGGCACTAATGCTTTTTGGGTTCAGTACAGTGTTATGATCAGTACTTGATGAAGAGTTTGAAAAAGGCAGCAGAAGTGAGGGGGCACTCCTTTTGGGGTAGAGCACCAGATAATGCGGGTTGTTATAATTCTCGGCCACATGAGACTGGCTTTTTTCGCGACGGAGGTGAATATGACGGTTACTACGGGAGATTCTTTCTCAATTGGTATTCTCAGGTTTTAATAGATCATGGAGATCGTGTGCTTGCTTTAGCCAATTTGGCTTTCGAAGGATGTTGCATAGCTGCGAAGGTGAGTCACCATTGTGGTAATCATGCAGCATAGATCATTTTGCCAATTGAACCACCTTGCATCCAATGATTGCTATCTCCTGTCTGAAGCAGTTATCTGGAATTCATTGGTGGTACAAGACAGCCAGCCATGCTGCTGAATTGACTGCTGGGTTCTACAACCCATGCAATCGCGATGGTTATGCTACAATTGCATCAATGTTAAAGAAGCACGAGACAGCAATGAACTTTACATGTGTTGAATTACGCACATTGGATCAATATGAGGACTTCCCAGAGGCAATGGCCGATCCCGAGGGATTAGTTTGGCAGGTAACACCCTTTAATAACGTTAATAATGCGTAGTGCCCACTTTTCCTCGTTTTTAACAAGAAAAGTCAAATTCCTTCTGCCAAAACAAGCATTACTGTTGCGTCGGTACTTTGGAGCCTACTTCAAATGACGCATCATCCGGTTTATAGTTCAAATTTTTTTGTGATTTGCCTATTTGAAGAGCCTATCTATTTCACCCTTCAGGTGTTGAATGCTGCATGGGATGTGCAAATACCCGTCGCGAGTGAGAATGCCTTACCTTGCTATGATGGAGAAGGCTACAACAAAATACTAGAGAACGCGAAGCCTCGTGATGATCCCGATGGAAGACATTTATCTGCTTTTACATATCTCAGGCTCAGCCCAACTCTGACTGAGGGAAATAACCTGATGGAGTTTGAGCGCTTTGTTAAGAGAATGCATGGCGAGACCGTTCTTGATAAACTTACAAGAGATAATATATAATGTGAGCAAATTGTCAGCATTCTTTTCCACAATGCATAAAACACAGTCGATGGTGGAAAAACATGCATGCAGATTTTGGGAACAGGTTAAGAAGCAGTACTCACTACTTACCCTTAAAAAACTGAACGGTGGAATCCCGTAGAGAGTTAAGAAATATGGTCATTCTTGGATTATGCAGGTAGGAGTTTTAACATAAGAAGTGATGAGTGCATTTGATGTGTTGAAAATCATGTAGACCTCCGTGTAATAAGAAGTATTATCCAAATCAATAAAGCTATACAAGTTATTTTCAGTCCCGGTTCCTCTCTTTATTTCCCTATAAGCAGTTGCTTTTTCTCGATACCGCGAAGATCTAGCCGTGATTCTTCTATGCTAGGCTTTGGTAATTGATAAATAATTTGTCGGACGACACTAAATGGATTAGACTCCATCCTATCGACAGACTCGAACCCGCGACATCGAAAAATGAAGCTTGTAATTCGCGGTCGAAAAACGTTTGTTGTGCTCCAGGCCCAAAACGAAGGTTTTCGCGCGTAGAAGGACATAAAGAGGGGGTAACAGTTTCTGGCAAACGGTTAGATTTGCAAAGAGCAGCTTGAGTCATAACCTAAAGGCTAAAACAGAGCAATAGCTTTCAGACATCGTTTGATGTGGGATTAGGATATTCAAAGCACAGTTGAACCTCAAACTGACAACAACTCATTTCGAGTACCGTTGCTAAACGAAAAACGTTGTTATTCGCAATCAAATTATATCCTATCCAATTATCGAGCTGTCTCGTCTATTTTGTAACTCGAATGTATTCTTGCACGGGAAACGAGAAGATAAGGGACAAATTAGGTGCGACGAGCACTCATCACACGAGATGCGTGCATCGAAAGTGTTTCATCATATCCACACGCCGCGAACGCCTTAGCTCGGACTCACGCGAGCCGTGCTTCCTTCCTAACCAAAGCGGGTTTGATGGCGCAACGGTCGCCACCGTGAATCTCGGGGTCACGTGATTCCCCTCGGGAGGGAGACAGCGGGGGGCACGCAGACCTCGTGACCCACCCCCCGACCCCCGACCCCCTCCCGCCCCCACGCGCCGCACGCGCCTCGCGGTACACGTGGACCCCCCCCTCCGCGCGCGCGCCCCGCACGTGCCCTCCGTGTTAAACCACACACGCCCCATCCGTGCCAATCCAGCTCGCCTCGCACACTCGCCAGTCCTCCGCACGCGTGACGAAGAAAAAAAAAACCCTAGGCCGGCGCATCTCCCACGCGCCCACGCGCCCCCCCTCCCCCCTCCCCCACCACCCGCCACCCTCGCCGGAGCGGCTCGGCTCGGCTCGGCGTCCCCCTTCCCCGGTTCCGCGCCCGGCGGAGCTCAGGTGTCTCGCTGCCGCTCGCGCCGGCGTTTTCCGGTCGCCGGAGCGCGGTCGGCCTCCGCGCGTAGGTCGACGAAACGGTCGGGATCCGTCGCCGGGAGGACGCTCGCGCGATCGGAAGATGAAGTCGGTGCACAAAATCGGTACTTGCGGGCGCGTTCGTAGTGCTTAACTATGATGACCGAAGGTAAGATTAGCTCGCGGGTGGGTTTGAATAGCAATTTCAGCTCCGAGAACTATGATGTGTTCATGTTGATCCGATGAAGTGCTAGATTGCAGCTCAATAGGATGCGCGCGTCTGCTTTCCTCTGCTGAATTCTACCTTCACTGGTGGGAATTACATAAATGATGAAGTTTAGCTTCACATGCAGGACTTTGTCCATGGTTAATTCCCGAGTGGAGACTTAGTATTTAATGTCATTGGATATGGCTGATGTTTTCTGTTGAATGGTGATGTTCTGAAGAAAAAAGAGGCATAGGTCGGCAGTGGAAATGCGATAATCACTGCTCGTCTTTGAGCTTCTTTTGGGAGTTTGCATCTCCCGAGCATCTTTCTGCTTCTGGAGTTGGCTCGGCGAAAACAGTTCATGAATTTATTAGCGTAAAACTTTCGTAGTTTCCTGTTTTTCTTTCCATGGTGAGGCTGTCCAAGTAGTCTATATAGTGGATTTTCTGCTTCCTGGTGTTATAAATAAGTGAAGCATGTCGTTTGACTTGGAAATTAAGTAATTTTCGGTTGCGCTGACTTCAACCTTTTTTCTTGTGATTGCTATCTTTTTCTTCAAGACGAGTGCTGCTCGGTTCGGAGTCAATTATCGGACTCGCAGAATTGGTCATATCAGCAGTTTTTCATCGGCCCGCCTAGCCAGAATTGTTTCTGAATGAGGTTAGTAAGGAGTAGGCACTCAAGTTGTCTTCATGGCATGTGAAACAAAAAGATCTACGTTCATATAGCAATTGGGGTGAAGAGATCAGAGGATTGTGATAGCCAGGTGCAGGGCTGCTATGGCAACCGATATGCAGAGATTAGTAGGAACAAGTGAAGACGATGATGAGGAGGATATGGAGATGGATGTGAAGGAAGAGGATGACGATGAAGAAGATGACATGGAGAAGCATATTGCAACTCCTCCACTAGTTGGTGTTGATGGACTAATTGGGTCAAGTAGTAATAATAATAGGTTTCATCATCCCCAAATTCACGAACAAGCGAGCATCCCTGGAGGTGGTGTTCGAAGAAGTAGGCCACTTGAAGAGAAGGAGAGAACGAAACTGAGGGAGAGGCACCGGCGAGCAATCACTGCAAGGATCTTAGCAGGACTGCGCAGGCATGGGAACTACAATCTAAGGGTTAGAGCTGATATTAATGATGTGATTGCAGCTTTAGCTAGGGAAGCAGGCTGGGTTGTTCTTCCAGATGGGACAACCTTTCCTTCAAGATCTCAGGTACTTCTATTTGACGGTTGAAGGTACTTGTTAAATGACTTTAATTTATTATTGTATTCATGGCAATTTAGTGACAATGGACATCTTTATAGTTTTTAAGTGCAATGCAGTGACATAAAGGTTTTCAATCAACTATTAGAGGTCCTCTGCAGTGACGCTTTGCCTTGAATAGTTCCCCAAAAACACATATTACCTACTGAAATATTGAAGTTTACGCTTCCACATTCCCCCTTCACTGAATGTGACAAGGGCTAGCTGCAGTGTTATTCCTATTTCTTATGCCAAATGACCTGCGTGTTGCCCTTGTGACTGTTAAATATGTCTGGTCTGTCGTCCATTTATCACACGTAAAACATTCCTGAAGAGGTTTGCATTGTTCACTTTTAGGTTTTTGTATATTAATTATATGCTAATGGGTTACCTAAGTTATGTAGTTGATAAGGATTATCCAGGTGCCACTGCCAATCCTTTACTTCATCTCTAACAGGGTTCAAAACCTATTAGTGGCACTTCTGCAGCTGTTACTCCACCATCTTCCCAAATGGTTCCACAACAAGCTCCCCTGGCTTCCCTCAGAGGAATCTCTTCTGGTTATCGAAGTCCAGTGGACTATAATGCATCTCGAATGAAAGGCGTCTATGTGCCTAACTCGTCTCCTTATGATTCGTCTTCAAGAGGTCAATCTCAAATTTCACCTGCATTGGGGGATGGAGGAGAGCCTTTAGATACCCAAACACTTATTGGTGGCTCTGTTGAAAGCGTTGATGCCAAGCAGGTAGTATAGGTGATTTCATGGATAACTGATAGAGGGAATGAACATCTATCTTTCTGTTTCTATGCCATGCTTACTTCATCCAAATCAAATGGTTCGAACTTGGTTATAGTCCATGTGTTGCTGTCGGTGTGTTTTACATAAATGATTAGTACTTCATGTGTGTGAATCTTGACCAAAGATCCTTATGCACATTACATGAGTCTTTGTTCCTTATTTCACAAGCCAATCACCTCTATCATCCACACTAGATCTTTGTATTTCAACAGAAGTTTCATTAGTTAACTCTAATGACAAGATCTTACACAGTTCTTCCGATTTGATGTTCTCCTACTGTTGTCTCTCATGCTTCGCAAGCTGATTTCGTCTCTTCTGCAGATTGTTGATGTACCCTCAAAATTACCAGAGCGTGATTTTGCTGGCACCCCTTACATTCCTGTTTATGTGATGCTACCTGTAAGATTACAATATCTGTGCCTAGTAGCTATCTCGAATATTTGCAGATTGCTTTATGTGCTTTTTATACTTTTATTTCAGTCAGCTGCGCCTGCTGAGTAGATGCATTTTTCTTTCCTCATTTTCAATTTTATGCGGACCGCCAGTAGTTGATTGTTTAGGTCTTCTTAGATAACTTAACTGTTGATTGGGTATTTGTTCAGCTTCAACAATGGTTTTAATTGTGATCCTTTTTGACAGTTGGGAGTCATCAATGTAAAGAGTGAACTGGTTGACCCAGATGGTTTACTAAAGCAGTTAAGGATTTTGAAGTCACTTAATGTCGATGGTGTCACGGTGGACTGTTGGTGGGGAGTGGTAGAGGCACATGCTCCACAGGAGTACAACTGGAATGGTTACAGGAGGCTATTCCAGATGGTACATGAGCTGCAGTTTAAGTTACAGGTTAATATCATCACATTGATAACTGAAAGTTTTGGTGGTAGCTATGCATATTACTGTCATTGCATGGAGTAGAGGTGAGAGTCATTATTGCTTTTAGGGAAGCTAAGGGCCTGTGGCCCCATTTGAAGTGAAAATCTTGGAGAAGCTATGACAAATATTTGAGATTTATATTTGCCATAATATGAATCCGAAATAGCAAATGCAACCGTTGTCCCACTTGCACAATTCTTTGATCACTTTCTACACTTGCTTTCAAGCCCTAATTATGTTGAGATGGAAGTGGAGATTATTGCACTTCTTTGTCTTTCTATGTTACAATTTATTCGCAGTGTTGTATTTGCCTGAGATAGTATCATGTCACTGTCTACACTTTTACCATATGTTACCATTGATTAAACTCATTTTCAAGCCCTGATTATGCATAGATGAAGTGCAGAGCTCCACCATGCATTACTTTAGGTTGGCATGTCTGTTAACTTATGCAATAATCTTGGACGATTGTGGCACTTCTGGTTTTGCCATGGTCTTGCTGCTCCCTGGGCTTCACACTTTATGCTGATATAGTTTTTAGATCATGGTGTATAAGCATCAAAGTATACAGGCTCTACTTATCAATTGAGGTCATTGATTTATAAAGAGGAAAAAACACCGTGATGCAGTTCTTCTTAACCAAACTGCAGGCTCAGTGTTTAGCAGTGGAGCAGGTTTCTTATATGCAACACATTACATTTTGTGAAATAATGCAAAAGAATGCTAGACGGTGCCCGTTGACCTTTTTCTCTATATTCTTGTTGAGTTTATCAAGTTTCAATAGTCAAATTGCCAGCTGATATTGCCTCAGGTCGTGATGTCATTTCATGAATGTGGAGGCAATGTCGGTGATGACGTTTGTATCCCACTGCCCCACTGGGTGGCAGAAATTGGAAGGAGCAACCCTGACATATTTTTCACTGATAGAGAGGGAAGACGCAACCCCGAATGTCTTTCGTGGGGTATTGACAAGGAGCGGGTTTTGAGAGGACGGACTGCTATTGAGGTATGTTCTTAAGTCTTATAAAAGGAGTTGAATAAGCACCTCCCTCCTTTTTCTTCTATTCAAGGGGAACTTGTGAAGAAATTTCTCAGATGTTCCGCCTTTTTTACTACGTGTAGGTTTACTTCGACTACATGAGAAGCTTTCGTGCAGAGTTCAATGAATACTTTGAGGATGGTCTAATATCAGTGATTGGGGTTGGACTAGGTCCTTGTGGGGAGTTACGGTACCCATCAAACCCTGTAAAAAATGGTTGGAGATATCCTGGAATAGGTGAATTTCAGGTAATTAATATTTTCTTTAAGATGGAATTTGTTGGAACTAATTCTTTTTATGCAGTTTTGAGTGGAGAATTGTAGTGTATATATAATTTTGCTCAGATTTCGTGATATTTTTGGAGAAAAAAGGTCTTTTTTCTTAGCATGATGAAACATCCTGTTTCTTTACAGCCGCATTGAGTCAATTTGTTTGAAATATTGTGCAAGTTCTTTTTTCTGGGGTAAATTGTGGAAATATATGAGCTTGTCGAGAGCAATCCTATTTCCTTTTTTAATTGATCTCTTTACAGCTCTCTCTGGCGCTGTTAAATTGGTAGGTGAGAGATGCGAAATAAGTAACAACAAAGCAAAATCACTTTCACTTATCCCTTTTATACTTGTATAGTTTTGAATTTTGTTCAAGAGTTTTTCCTGAGAATGGCTATAATTTTCCCTCCTTGAAGTGCTACGATCAGTATCTACTAAAGAATCTTAGAAAGGCAGCAGAGGCAAGGGGACAGGACTTTTGGGCTCGAGGTCCAGATAATGCGGGTTCTTATAATGCACAGCCACAAGAAACTGGTTTCTTCTGTGACGGAGGAGATTACGATGGCTATTTTGGAAGGTTCTTTCTCAAGTGGTACTCTCAGGTGTTGATTGATCATGGTGATAGAGTACTTGCCTTGGCAAAATTAGCTTTTGAAGGTACTTGCGTTGCTGCTAAGGTAGGTCCACTTTTTAAATTGATATTGATAGATGCAAACACATTTACTGTTCCAATCAGAATCGGAAAAGGTTACCATCAATATCTGCTTCTCCTTACTCTCTCCACGTTAGTCTTTGCATAAACATGGCTATACTTAAAGTAGGGATAGGAATGCATTACAAAGTAGACATATGGGTGTAAAATTGTAGGCCTTTTGTTTGATTTTTATTCTCCAATTACTTTGCGATATTGGTAAAATGTTGGACAGTCAAAATGGAGTTAGTGTGGGAAACAGGCACCCTCAATCACTTGGAATGCAGGAATGATTTCCTCAATGTGTTGTGTCATTCATGTAATACTGGTGGAATATTTTCTCTCCTTGAAAAATTCATTTTAAGCAGGAATGTCATGATGAGGATATTGCAATTGGAATTGTGTTATTGATATGCAGTAAAAGTTTATTTTGATCGACTGTGCTATTTCAACTGCTGAGCAGCTATCAGGTCTTTATTGGTGGTATAGGACAGCTAGTCATGCTGCTGAATTAACTGCTGGATTTTACAACCCATCCAATCGTGATGGTTATGCTGCAATTGCAGCGATGCTGAAGAAGCATGGAGCTGCCTTGAACTTCACATGTGCTCAGCTGCATGTGCTAGACCAACAGGAGAATTTCTCAAGTGCACTTGCAGATCCTGATGGCTTGGCCTGGCAAGTAAGCCCTGAGATCTGTCTTCTTTTGTATAACCATATATAGTTGGCAGGGATAACTGCAGGGACGAAGCTTGGATTTGTTTTGTGGGGCCTATAGCACCTGCTGAAATTTTGATGCTGTTGTTTTAACTCGGAAGCTTTTAGCTATGTATTGACTTTGTTCTGCTATTTTGTGGGTTTTGACCTCATGAGAATTCTCAACATCAGAAAGTTAACTCTCTTAGAGCTTGATAGGGCAAAGTTGCCAAAAGAAAAATTACCAAACGTCCACAATTGTACATAAAAGTATGAGACGATTCGATGATGTTTCACTAAATTGCACTTCTGAGTTATGCTGGTTTTCTCTATAATTTTCTTCTTGTATTCACTATTTTATGCATTTCTATATGATAAAAAATCTCACAAATATGTGGATGCAAAGAGTAATTTGCACTCGTATTTCATCACTTCCCCTGAAAGAAAAGAACTCCTAGCTCTATCCTAAGTTAACTGATATTTCCTGCTAAATCAGGATTATATGTGGAACTGGAGGACAACGTCATGCCTCCAGTGGCTTACGGAACTGTGTTTTGTGTTTTAGGTGCTGAATGCTGCTTGGGATTATGGCATCCCAATTACTAGTGAGAATTTTTTTCCTTGTCACAATCGTGTAGCATACAACAAGATGCTGGATGGTGCCAAGCTGTTGAATGATCCGGATGGGAGGCACTTTTTATCCTTCACCTACCTGAGGCTAAACTCCATCCTCATGGAAAGACAGAACTTATTAGAATTTGAACGATTTGTGAAGAGAATGCATGGTAAATCCCTTACCTTAACCATATAGAAAGTGCCGTTATTATGCAATGTTCTCTAAATTACAGTTGATGCAACCAAAAAGGCGATTTTGTAAGAGGGTCCATAGCAGATGTTGCTTAATGAAATAAGGCTATACATCGTGACGTCTTGATTGATTCCATGTGCAACTACTGGAAGAATGTGAGGTGTGTTAAAGCATATGATTAAACTCTACTTCTTATTTGTTGCTGCAGGTGAAGCAGTTCGCGATCTACAGCAATAGCACTAGAGAAGAAAGTGTGCTTAGTGCACTTGAATGTTTATTATTCTTCTTTCCCCAGAATTACGGGGAATTACTATCGAGCATTGTAGAAAAATAGCATTTTACTGTAGCTTTAACTGTATTCCTGTAAATGAAGCCGCAAATAGAAGCGGTTAGTTTATATGGTTATTAAAGAACAGTGATCCGTCATATCACAACTCCAATCTTTCGCAAACTTGCTAAGCTCAAGGTCCTTGCTCGTTGTCAAGACTTCACTTAACGCGACATCTTCGTTTCATAGTCTTTTATTGAATATTTTTTAACAAGGATAAAATATCCGTGGTTTCCTAGAATTTAGCTCCTTCACAAAATCAAATTCAATCCTAATCTTGGAAGGAAGAAGTGAACAGGTTGCACAACATGAATATCATCGCCTGTGTACCAACATTACTTCTTTCAGGAAATGAAATCCTAACATTCTTGCATCTGATTGATTCAAATTTGCTAACAGTTGGGTTAGCTTTGGCTGGTAGAAGAAATTAAGTACCAAAGTCGTAGCTGGCCTACTTGATTCTCATGGATGAAGAAAAACAATTACTGAAGCACCTAAAGCTGCATTTGCAATAAGCACAGGTGGGATTAAAGACCGAAATTAACCTTCTATCATACAGTTCTCCAAATGCCTAGGAAAGGGACATCAATTTGAATGAAAGAATGGGTTTTGTCGTCTGAGACACTCGCAAATCGCATGTACAAAACTATGATATCTTGAACACCATTTGGCCAGAGTCATTTACATGAAAGAGGCGCTTTACAAAACCATCCCACCTTTCTCTCCTGTTCCTGGATGACATCAACGGAGGTTCCTCACTGGATCTACTGGAACTCTCTGCTTCAACTTCATCAAATGTGCCATAAGTAGGTGGGTAAGCCAAAGGAATATCCAAATCAATGGCCCTCTGAAGTGCGGCTTTATATTCCTCATCGTGTTCTCGCACGACGGACTCTTGCCGCTCCATTCTCTGGCTCACTGGGATGTCCATGGTCTTATCTCTCTCCAGCATTAACTAAAATTAAGAGAAAACATGAAGTCGTAGGAGTAAATTGCCGTCTCAAATCCCTTACAAGCATGATGATTCAATTCACAGTCACCACAAGAGTTTCATTCACTATCATAGTCTTGTCCAGCTTAATAAGTAGGGTTAATATCCCCAAAAACTCTAAACTGGTACACTTGTAGCAAATTTACCCAAAACTAATTTTTTAACCACAAAAAACCTCAAACTAGTATACCTATGACAATTTTACCCTTTGCTAGTTTCCATTAAATTTTACCGTCATATTTCTGAATTGGATGACACATGGCAGTTGACGAGTGTACCGGTTTGATGTTTTATCCTCCGTTTGTCATAGATAGACTAGTTTGTGATTTTTCATGATATCAATCCAATTTAATAAAAGGTAAATTTGTCACAAATGTACCAGTTTAAGATTTTTGATGGTCAAAAAATTAGTTTAGAGTAAATTTATCACAGATGTTGTAGTTCGAGGTTTTTGTGATCAAAAAATTAGTTTAGGATAAATTTATCTCAAGTGTATCAATTTGGGGTTTTTCATGGTATTAACCCTAATAAGTAAGTAGATGAAAAGGAACACTCCAAGGGATTGTGTCTAGTAACATAATAATAGTAGTTAGGTCATATATAGTTCAACGTGCATTAAAAGATTAAACATTCAACCAACCATATTAAAGAACACGAATTTACCTGGAAGCATGAAAATCTCCCCCCCCCCCTTGTTTTTGGCTAGAAAAGATGACGAAGTTTTTTTATTTCAACATCCCCTAAATGGGATTCCCAATTGATGACTATGGTGTTCATTGATGCTATGACCAGTTCACATAACTCACAAATTTACACAAAGTCGAACTGTTTTCATCAGTATGCCTTGCTGCCAATGCAGGCTTTTGAAATGGTTTCGCAGCACTCATAGTTTATAGAGCAACCATAACATGAAGAACATATCACCAGATTCTAAGAAGGAAATTAATGCCAGTGTAAAATTGATAATTTGTGTATTGCTCGATAAATTAGAAGCTGATACGTACATCAAAAGCCCTTTGAGATTCTCTTTCGATCCAAATGACAGCATGGTCAGAAATTGCATTGCAAGAAAGGACCATATGCTCAAACCTCCCATCCACAGGAACTGCTGTCCTCACAACAGGAGGAAACCTTCCCAACCTACAATCAAGATAGAACAGGTTTGCATAACCCTTTCCAAATTTGAGCAGAATCCAGCAGCATGCAAAAAGTTGTAATTGTACCTCATGGGCTTTCTGTCAACGATGTGATATAGTCGTCCAGGAGCATACAATCTCCTCGGATCTCTAAGCATCTTTTCTTCCAGGATGCACGTATCCTTCAAGCACATAAGGCATAATAAGCATGGCAAACTGTCAAATGGCAAAAGCCAGCAAGGTCAGTATCTTGATTTTCTCTTTCATACTTAAATTTTAGTGGACACCCTATCTGACTAGCCATGTGACAACACCTAACACTACATCTGGCCTTTTTTTCTTTTCTAGGATACGTAAGTATGGAATTTGGCCTTTCGCTGATCGGAAACAAACTAATACTGGATCTACATGTGCACTTCTCTGAATAACTAATTCTGGATCCAAGATAATATAGTACTGAAGAGGTAAATAATCATAAGATCTATTACCAGAGAACGGATTTGAAAACATCCTCCAAGGCAGTTGTTGTCCGAGGCAAAAAATCATCCTGTTCCATCGCCGTAAATCAATTAACAAATATGAACATAAAACAATGCACCAGTGAACTTTACAGAGACAAAAATCTTGATCCAGACAGAAGAGATTAATCCAACCCATGATGCTGGTCTTTCAAGTAAGAACAAGCATTTTTCAGAGATGTTATGTATCAAACTTGATGTAAAGCCCTATATCTCGTTCTTAGCTACTTTTTTATGCTATCATTCACTTTAAGCTACTTTATTGTCATGAATCATGCATTTATTATCCTAATATGCTCGGTAGGCTAAAATCAACGGCATGCATCTTTTCACAATAATCTCACAATTGCCACAGATGCACTATATATTACCAACGAAACCTGTCCATTAGAGTAACTTCTTTAAAACGGAATTAATATCTAGCTTGCATCCTGAAAAAGAAAATGATATATAGATCCGTAAGAAGTGACCACACTTTCAAAGTGCCTAAATAGTTAAGTAGTTTATCACGGTATGAAAACTACATATTATTGCAAAATGTAGATAGGCAAATACTATCTGAAACTGATGGCACTGAGCCGCACTTCATATGGGTCACACTTCTGACAGTCTAATCCACTACTTCAGGCAGAACATAGAACGTTAAGCAGTAGTACTATACCTGCAAAACAATGGAATTGATTACATCTGCATATCTCACAGCCAAATTCAGTGATGTGCACCTAGCAGGAGCAATAGCAAAACATCTAATCCTCTTCCTGTCAAAATTTCCCAACTTCTCTCGATTCTGGACCACCACAATAGTCAACAGGGCCACCACCCCTGCCCCAAGGGAGTGTCCAACAAAAGTCAGGGTATACTCTGGAAAACTCTCGAGTAATTCCTTTAGAACATCGCACTCAGCATCGAATACACACCCAGCTGCCTTTAACAACCCATTATGTACATACCCACCGTCTAATTTTGTCTGCCCCAGTTTATTATCCAGCAAAACTGCATAATCACTTTCCTTTGCTAAATTGAGTCCCCTAATGATCAACACAATATCCCTATTTTTGTGATCCATATACAGCATGTAAGGAGGAGCACGGCCTAGTGTCTCGTCATAGTCCTTACGATGTACGACCCAATCAGGATTCATTCCATACCCTCCAGGGGGTGCCCATATTGGATTACGAAGATCATCCTCGTATTCTGCTAGAAGATAGCGACAAAGGCGAGGCACAGCAGCAAATTCCTCCGCTGTAGCAAGCCCCCAGTTCTCGCTTTCGTGGCCTGCTGAGTAGAGGCATTTCTTCCACACCCAACGGGCACACGCCAGACAGTACACTGATTCGACAATGGGAAGGCAGCAGGTGATCGACATAGATGACTATGGAGAAAGCATGACAACCCAATGGGAGTTAACATGAGTGCATACTAAAAGGGCTTTACAAGCTTGAAATGGGGTCAAATTCACTGACAGACTCGGGAAAGATGCAATTTCTTTATAAATGGAAGTACTCAGTGTCGTCGCGCAAGAAACATCTGTCTGTCCAAACGGGGCTGCGCCTTGACAAGAAGACGCTTGCAAAAACAGCAATTAAAGCTCGAAGCTTCGTCCAAGGACTTCAAAGAAGTTGCTTACGGCAGACGTCTAACAATTAAAAAACTCTAATTGATCAATACCCATGAAAGATAGGAGCCGAAGAAGACCGATGGATTGACCAAGACCAGCAATCGAGAGAAACTGGAATCCCCACGTGCTTGACTTCCCACAGAACACATACAATTCAACCGATCAACAACAAAGACACGCAACGCTAGGTCGAAGTTCTCAACCCATAAACTCGCCAAAAAAGCCTTCCCCACGAACTCCACTCCATCCGCGCGCGTATCTCGAGCGATGTCGCAAGGGCAATCAGTAGAGACGATCAACAAGAACCCGAAGAAGAAGAAGAAGAACCCATTAAAAGAAACAGAGGAGGGATGAATTTCTTTCGACCAAACTCTTGATCTTGGCCTGGAAGATCGAGCATATCACAGAAGGGGGAGCGAACAGTAATTTCAAGAAGAAGGAAGAAAAGAAAAGATAAGGGAAAGTTGCATGTATTCATCAACAGCGAATACAGGGAGGAAATGGCGAAGAAGAGGGTGCAAACAGTTTGCGTGCGCACCCACGAGTCAAACCCATTGTCGTTCCTTCGCGAAGCTGTTCGGCTTCGGGAATCTACTCGCCAATATGCGCTTTAGATTCCAAGAAGTCGACCTCACGGCAATGGCGGCTCCCCCGTGCTTGCGCCATCATTAACTTGCTGATCAATGCGGCAACCTAGTCAAATGTCCAACAAAACCGCCGCGAGCGGTTGGTTGAGGAGTCTTGGCCTGCCTATGCTCCTTGTGATCACGAGTTCGAGTCTAAACATGTGGGTAAAAGTGAGAGGGGAACACTAATTGTGTCAAAATTTATGTACGACGCTCATTTTAATGCAAAAAATTTTCGCCGTTTCACTTAAGTATAAATTTAGAAGAAAAATGATCACTTAAGTGTCAACGGCCAGATATTCCGACAAAAAATAATACGTGTCTTTTTTAATTAAAAATTGTAAATGACTTGGCAAATTTTTAAAATAATAAAGTCCACGTGGACTTCAAAAACGACGTCGCATCGCCTACGTGGCTCGGACATCCAATGCGACGTCGTTTCGCCGTCGCACGTTGAGAGTGAAATTAGGGCTCATATGGTCGTCCTTCAGGCGAAGAAAGTTCCCATTGTCCATTGCCGTCGTCGCTGTGATCGCCGTCGTCGCTGTGCTCCCCATCGCCGTCGTCGCTGTGCTCCGCGTCGCCGTCGTCGTTGGCCGCCGCTCGCATGTCGTCTCTGACCCTTAGTCATTCAGGTTTCTCACATTCTCTTCATGGCTCAACTAGATGAAAAAATTAGGGCTTCGAGGGCACAATTATGGCTCTGAGGGCAAAACTAAGGCTTGGGGGGAGAGATAAATTAGGCATGACGGTAATAGATAAGGAATTGCGATATAGTGATTGTGGGGACATCGATGCTGGCTGTGTTACTTCGTTTCTAATAAACGATAGAGATTGAAGTTATTTTATTTTGACAATGGCAATTTGTTTAATCATTTAGTTGCGATTGTGGGATCCTCCATGTGAACTTGTTGGTTTTTGTGCATAGTAGTCCCAAAAGCTTATTATTTTGTTTTCTTTCAGTGCAGCTTGGGCATAGGGGACAATGTTGTCGCCATCATTGTTTGCTGTGGTGGGGAATTTGTCATTGGCATCGAGGAATGGGAATAGGCTAGTGGAAATGAAGGTAATATCCTTTTTTATGTAAGGAGGCCATCATATATTGAATTGATGAGAGACATAGTGCATTATTTATGATGCAAAGTATATAAATTGCATTATTGTGTTCCTGAGAAAAGCTTGAAGGTAATTTGTCATTGTTTGCTATGGTGGGGAATTTGTCACTGGCGAGGAATGGGAATAGGCTAGTGGAAATGAAGGTAATATCCTTTTTTATGTAAGAAGGCCATCATATATTGAATTGATGAGAGACATAGTGCATTATTTACGATGCAAAGTACATAAATCGCATTATTGTGTTCCTGAGAAAAGCTTGAAGGACGGCTTGAGATTCTTTAGTGATGATAATGGTGTTAAGGATATTATTTATTATTATCTTCATGGTGAGAAAGCTAAAGTTTATATTGAGTATTACAGTGACTGTGAAGATGATAAAGATGACAAGAGCACCAAAATAGGAAAAGTAGAAGAATGTACTTAGGTTGGGGACAAAGGGCAACAACTGAGGTCGAAGATGGAGGCAAGTCATATAGAGAGAGTTGAGCAAATGGGAAGATATCCCCAAGTTTCTAGTGAACACATACCTAATGAAGAATTGACCGGATTAAATTGGGAAGTTGCTTAATTTAGTGAATCGGATGATGATATTTTGGCAAATGTAAATTTCTTAAGTGATGACGATGATAATGAAGAACTTGCACAATTAAGGCAAAAGCGGAGAGACTTTCTGAGAAATAAATTAGCATCATTTAGAGAATCACATGAACCACAACTAGTGAATAGGAACGAAAAAGCTCTAGCTAATGGTAATTAGACTGAATATGAATGGAGTGGCGATGAAGATGAGAGCGCTAGCTTCAAAAACGAGCTTGAAGATGATGAAGTACCTATCCGTAGAAGGAAAAGCAAGTATTATTCCTATAATTCGACTGCTGCATGTTCTGTTTTGTCTATAGAAATGAAATTTGACAATATAAAACTGTTTAAAAAAGCTATTGTCAAGAACTCCATTGCTGAACAAAGGAGTGTCGAATTTATTAGAAATACAAAAGAATTTGTGAGAGTTAAGTGTTCGCAACCAAATTGTTTGTGGAAGATCTATGATACACTAAATAGAAAAAGCGGGTCATTCCAGATTAAGTTATTGCAGAAGAAACATACTTGTTCCATTATATTTAACAATAAAAGGGTAACAAGTGTATGTGTGACATCCTCAATTCGGATCCTATTTTGGTAAGAGAAGTGGTTTATACTATCAATGCACTAATAACAATATTAGACCATGAGTTGATTCAAGAATCGTATAAGGGTCAACTATTGGATTAGGAAGGGCAATTAATGGTTGAGAAATACGCTCGACTAGAGTACTTGACCATGGAAAATAGCTCAACCATAAGGATCGATGTGGGACGACCTTATGACGTCACGGGTCAATTAGTGAAAGGTTAGGAATCGATCTGACGGAAGTATATGTAGTTGGATTGCGAGTGATTCTGCACGATCATTATACTAAACCCGAACGATCCTAAGCTAATTTCACAAGACCACATGCCCCAGGTAGATAAGTTAATTCTGCACGATTACATGACAATCGATAATGATCCATGGATTGACGAGACTCGAATATGGATTGATTGACGAATCACCCATAAGTCATGCTAGCAGCACCCAAGAGGCCACCTAACTCGAAGAGGCCGTATTAGGAGCACTTTCCATTAAGTTTAGCCACAAGTCTTCGTCCGATTATAGCTTTTCGATTAAGGATAGTTCAGAGACTTTCCTTTCTGAGTTAGTAGAGGTAGACCCTGGGAATAGTTTTGGGCCCCAAAGCTTTGGACAAAAGAATTATTGGACAGAGAATGGATGCCCACAAGTGGGCCGAGATGGGCCTCATGCCTAAGGCCAAAGCCCAATGAGCCCAAGGAAAACCCATTAAGCCTTTCAAGCCCATTAACCTTTTAAAGCCCATTTCTCTTTAAATTGGGCCCATTCAAGCCCAAGCCCATGTGAATAGTGTATGAATAGTGACAAGGGTTGAAATTACCATTTTGCCCATAAGTCTTTTAGAAGCCATCATTAGCTTGTCTTGCAAGATCAATTTCTAGCCATTGATCTTGGCTTATTGGGCAAGAGTTGATCTTGGTCATTCATCTTTGGGTGTATCTTACAAGGCAAGTTAGTTTTCTCTCTCTCTCTCTCTCTCTCTCTCTCTCTCTCTCTCTCTCTCTCTCTCTCTCTCTCTCTCGCCCCCTCCCCCTCCCTTTTTCCTCTTGCCTTTTCTTGTACCGCCGCCACCATCGTGCGCCCTTGCTACCCCCGAGCCGTGCCTAGCCGTGCGCCACCGTCCGCATCATGCCGGACCGCCGTGAGCCATGCCTCACCCCTTGCTGAGCCGGCCTTGCTGCTGTTCAACAACAGCCCGTGAGAGCCATTTCTTGTGCCGCCACCCTGTGCCGTTTCGAACCAAGCCACGTGTAGCCCTCACCATCGCCGTCGCACCTATTTCATCGGAATCGTTTCCGGATGAGTTAACGCTCTCCCTTGATTAGTACGTTAATCTTGCTTAGGGTTAGATTAGACTAAGTTAATTATGCTTAGTGTTAATTAATGAAGGATTAGTTGATAAGCTATCGCGATAAGTGATAGATGGAAATGATAAGCTATCATGATGGGTGATAAATGGACTTGATAGGTTATCGAGAAAATGTGATAAGCCACGTCAAAGGGACGATAAGTTATCGAGTATATGTTGATAAGCTATCACCAAAAGGGTGATAAGCTATCGTAAATTAACTGATAAGCTATCACCGAAGGGGTGTGCTATCAAGAATTGGGTGATAAACTTTCGAAAAATAGGCGATTAGCTATCGCTAAATAGGCGATAAGCTATTGGAGGAAGAGCGATAAGTTATCGTTGTTAATATGATAAGTTGTGATTTTATGTGTTTTGTGCTTAAGTTATGAGATGAGCTATGCATGTTCTATGTTGTTTAAAGCATAAATTGCCATTGAAAATGATTGCTTTAGTAAAAGGACTTAGGTTGCTATTTTAAAGAATGATTTTATGGACATATAAATGGTAATTCCCGAGGAGTCGTGTTTGGATGCCAAGTTTTATGAGTTAAATGGGACAATGATGTTTAAAAAGGAAATCGTGTAAAGTTTGATGGGTTGATTGTGTGTATCACGTGTGAATTTATTATTGCATTTTTATGTGTAGAAGTTGCAGTAATTTATTGGGTGAGCAAGAACCATGTTTGCATTTGGCTAAATGCTGAGATATAAATGAGTTGTGTGATTGTTGTGCTCGTGTGATCACATAAAGGAATCTGTCACATAGCGGGGGTCTGAGGACGTTGTCCAATTAAGTTCGAAAGCTAGGCGGGGGTCTGAATGCCGAGTCGCGGTTGAGGTCGGGCCGATGCTCTTAATTGAATGCCATCTGGGTGGGGATTCCGGATGATATCGTGCCCGATGGGGCGAGACGATACCCGGTCATGCCGAAAAACCGTCAACCTGAGACGTTTTACGCGAGTTGTGCCGTGGCCCTGTGAAGTTGTAACAATCGAAATATGTATGATTGCATTGCGCTTGATTATAGGGTAAAAATTGCAAGGCACGGTATGGGACAGGCCAAAGTAGGTTTTACCTTATAATCGGGACATATGAGTTTGTGAAAGTTGCTATGTGTTCCGATTATCTATATGTTGATTATATTGTTATGGCATGTACTAATTTATAGCGTGCAGGGCGTGTGTGCTAAGGCAAGGTAAGAATACCTACGATTGTTTAATAGCACGTTTGTTTATGCTGGGCTAGGTAGCCTGCTCGTGTGCATAGTTAGGGCAAAGCAGGGATTGCTTTGTTATTGATCTACCGTCGATATGTGGCTGCGTGTTTAGGTGCGCCCAAGGCGAGTTGACTTCCTAACCGAGGCTTAGATCGTTAACTTACTGAGATTTATCTCACTTGTTGTTGTTAATCATTTTTCAGGTGTTCAGGTATGAGTATGTGTTACGTTCCATGGGAACCAGCTGTTTTGAGGAGAACACCTTTTAAGGTTGTCTTCGTGGATAGAGGAGCTAAGTTAACTCCCTACCTTTTGTGATTGTAATCAGAAAAGTCTGCGTGGCGGACTTGTAATATATTAATTTTCGATGTACTGCTACGTATATTTTCTTGTCTATCCCTATTGTTGTTGTCTGGAGATGTTATGCTTCCGCATGTGCATCATTGAAAGTTAAAGTGAATGGGTCGGCGATGCATCCTAGGATGTTGCAATTCTACTACCAAGGAAGGATGTTCGCATGCTCGAGGGTTCGGGGTGTGACAGTATGATTGTCGAAGCACTCCTTCAATACTATCAATGTAATGCCCAAGATTAAGAGTCCTCAGTTGAAGCAGTTGGTGAAGGAGCAGGTAGGGATTAATATATCGAGGAATCAGTGCAAAAGAGCCAAGCAGAAGGTAATGAGTACACTGATGGGTTGGTACAAGAAAGAATATGGCCAGGTTTGGAATTATGCTTGCGAATGTATGCTTCAAAATCCATCAAGTAGAATATATGTAGAGGTTATTGAGAGGCCATTGCTGACTGTGGGACTAAGTTCGATAGGCTTTATGTTTCCGTTGACGCATGCAAATAGGGATTTTTGGTTGATTGTAGAAAAATTGTAGGATTGGATGTATGTTTTTTGAAGAGTTTATGCAAGGGAGAGTTGTTGGTCACCGTTGGGAGAGATGCCAATAATCAAATGTTTCCAATAGCTTGGGCTGTTGTCAAAGTAAAGACCAACGACACTTAGTCCTGGTTTCTAAAAAATATAATGGCTGACCTTGAGATAACCAATAGGAAAGGTTAAGCATTCATGAGTGACCAACAAAAGGTAATGCCATCTAATACTATTGGCTTTTTAATATTAATCGCATATTTTTTTCTTACAAGTATTTTTTTGGTTTGAATTATTGTAGGGACTTGTTCTCGCATTAGCTGAGTTGATGTCATATGCTGAACATAGAATGTGTATGAGGTAAATAATTATAAAGGGGATAAGCTGCAAAAGCAATTTTGGCATATAGCAAAGAGCACAGACATGACTGATTTTAAAATAGCTAAACAGGAGTTGTTTTAGTTGTCAAATGAATGTTTCGAAATATTATTCCAAACAGAACCTAAGCATTGGTGTATGGCCTTCTTCAGCGAAAAATTCAACTGCGATATCATTGACAATAACCTCAATGAAGCTTTCGATGACAGAGTACTAGAGGCTAGGTGCAAACCCATCATTAGCATGCTTAAAGGCATATGAGTTATGGTCATAACTCGACTCCATAGATAAAGAGATGAGACTATAAAGTGGATTAGACAATGTGGTCCCAGGATTGCAAAGAGATTGGATAAGAACACAGCTGCTAGTAGGTTCTGTCATCCAATTTGGAATGGAGATGATGGATATGAGATCATGAATGATGATAATAAGTATGTTATCCATCTAGAGAGGCGAAAGCGTTCATGTTGAACTTGGCAACTAACTGGAATTCTTTGTACACATGCCATTCGTACCATCCAGTTGAAGCAACAAAATTCAAAGAATTATCTAGATGATTGGTACAAGAAAAGCACATATCTTACTTCATACCAATTCATGATGTTGCCTATCAGAAGTAGCAAATTTTGGAAGTCAACAAACCACGAAGCCCCTCAACCTTTGCCACTAAAGAAACAAATTGGAAGGCCAAAAAAGAAACGAAGAATGTAAGAGGGAGAGATTTCAATTCAGAAGATAAGCAAAACTGGTGTAAAGATGAGGTATTCCTATTGCCAAAAGGAAGGACACAATAAAAAGGGTTATGCATTAAAGAAACAACATCAACAACAATAGCAATAGCCATATGTAAGGGTTGATGTAGGGCCAGCCCAAGGGCTAATTGAAGGACTTGCTGTAGAGTCAGGTGTAAGGCCTGATGTAGGGTCATTTATAGGGCTAACTGAGGGCCAGCGCAAGGGCCAGCTTAAGGGCAAACTGAAGGGCCAGCGCAAGGGCCAGCTTAAGGGCCAACCTAAGGGATAACCACTGAGTCAACTGTTAAACAGACAAGAAGAAAATATCCCGTAAACTGTATAATTGGTGTTTGTATTATTTTTTGGGCCGAAGTTTAACTTTGATATATCTTTATCAGGTGAGAAGGAGACCAACTATAAAAATTGCTGAAGGTGATGCGCCACTGCAAATAAGAGGGGCTCCCGAAAAAATGTTAAGACAATATGGTTATGACCTTTTGACATACGAGTGTACTAGAATGACTACTTTGAATGTAAATTTTATAAGACTCCTGGATTTAATTTATTTATGGCATTTCTTTTGATTGACAATATGGTTACGTTGTTATAGCTTGGGAGAAGTTCGAAAGTGCTTATCTTTCAAGGTGGCCCAAGTTAAGAGTCAACGGCTACACCCAAAACAGGAATCCAAGTGACAGGAAGAAAGACAAAAGGGACGACACCGAAGCCCATTGCTCCAAAGAAGAAGATATTGGGTGCAAATCCAAAACAACCACCAACAATGAATCCAATGCCAGTTGCATCTCAACCAAATGATCCTGACACCAACAATGACTCTACTGAGAGCTCTCATCAAATGACACGGTCTACAAAGAAAATGGCAGCTGTTAAGAAGAAGGTACATGGGACAGGAAGGCCAGTTGAAGAACTTGTACATCTAGTTAAAAATAGTGCAAGGATCATGAATCAAGTTAAACATCCATTTAAAGGAAAAGGAACAGGGGGTTTGTTCATATTGAATGATAGGAGGGTGCTAAATATGATAGTTTTTATTTTTTGTTGAGAGGTTGTGCATATTAACTCATGGAATTGACATTGTACGGCATTGAGTCAGTTGAATGTTTTTCTTTGGTGGAAAGCCACTCCCTGAATGTGGATATTTTAGTTGGTCATTCATATTGACCAAATGTAAAAACTAAGTTTAATGTCAATGGATCGATGTTTGTTTTGTCTATGCTTTTGAAATTTCAATATTTTATTACTGGTTGTGCTAGTTGTGCTTGGCTGGTGCAGTAGTGGTGGCGGTGCACTAGAGATGGTGTTGTTGCATTGGTGGTGGTGGTGCTGCAGTGGTAGTGGTGTTGCTTGGCTGGTATAGGTGGTGGTGCTGTGGTTGTGGTGGTGCAGTGGTGGTGCTGGTGCTGGTGCGCTGGTGGTGGCGATGCAATGGTGGTGATGGTATTGCTTGGCTGGTATAGGTGGTAGTGGTGCTGTGGTCGTGGTGCGATGGTGTTGCGATGGTGTTGCTTGGCTTGTGTAAGTGGTGCTGCAGTGGTGGTAGTATGGCTTGACTAGTGTAGGTGGCGGCGGTGGTAGTGTGGTTGTGTTGGTGTAGTAGTGGTGCACTGGTGGTGGTGGTGGTGCACTGATGGTGATGGTACTTGGCTGGTACAGGGCTTGGTGAAGGTATTTAGGGAGCTTGGCTAATGCAGGGTTTGGTGCTGGTACTGGTGGTTGTGCTGGTGCAGAACTTGGTGGAGGTGTTACTGACGCAAAACTTGGTGATGGTGGTACTTGGTCGCTAGTGCACGGCTTGCACCAATAGTTATATGTGTTGGTGCGAGGTGCAAGCTGCTGGTTCGCTAGTCCACTAGCTATGTATTGGTGTGTGCAACTCATAGGCATCTTATGCTTGCACCAGCTATGTATTGGCGCAAGCACAAGATGCACTTTGTACCAACACATAGCTAGTGCAAGCAAGCACACCATCTATGTGCTTGTTGCTGGTGCAATATCGGTGAAATGAATATACCAACAACTAGCACTTAAATAGTCACTTTTTAATAACAACTGGCACTTAAGTGATCGCTTTTCACCACGATTGTCACTTAAGTGATTACTTTTAGCAAAACTTGACACTCAAACGATCGCTATTTACAACATATGACACTGCAATAATGACTTGTGAACTTGGTACCACTCTTTCATTTGACAAGCATTTGCAGCAACAATTGCAGTAAACCAACGTCCAATTACCAGTAACCACTGTAGCAAACAATTATCAGCAATACCAACAAACCATTGCAGCAATCCAAACATCTCAAGCAAAACTAAGTAAATAAGAATTGAGAATATACAACTAAATGCTCAGAACCAATGAATTTCAACCTTCCATTTCCATCATAGATTGCAGCAAACTTTTGTTCCATACAAAAATAGGTTAATACAACTATACTTATAAATTACCCAATACAAGTACATATTCCACTCATCTTCAACTATGGTAGACTGAGAAATTTCTTCTCATCACTCACTTTACATTTGACCATAAAATAGGCTACACAACAAAATAACAACACAATCAGTGCTCGATAATATTTCATTTCAATTTTCATCCTTGAAACTTCTTTCTTCAAATAGTTGGCCAAAGATGGTAAAGGGAAGAAGAATAGCAGAAGTGTCAAAATTTGTGTACGGCACTCATTTTAGTGCCAAAAATTTCTTTTGGATCACTTTAGTACCAAAATTTTTGAAAAATGATTACTTAAGTGTTAACTTCGGTCAGTTTGGTCGGAAATCCGACGTGACATTTTTTTATTAATTTTTGAAGCCGATGTGGCTTGTTGGAGGTTGAGTCAGCATGTACATATCAAAACAATATAGTTTAGCATGTACACTTGGGTTTTTTAAATATTTTTTCTTGATTTTTTTGTTTCTTTTCTTTTTTCTTTTTCTTTCTTCTTCTTCTTTGATCACCGCCGGTGACCGGAGGCCGGCCGCCTAGCCTCAGTGATGGTGAGGTCGGACTCGCCATGGCCGAGCGAGGCTCGACCTTGCCCAGATCTGGCAAGGTCGAGCCTCGCCCAGCCATGGCGAGGCCAGCCTCACCATCGCCAAACCCAGTGACGGCAAGGTCGACCTCGCCGTCGCCAAACCCAGCGATGGCGAGGTTGGCCTCTCCCGGCCATGGCGAGGCCGGCCTCGCCGTCGCTGGGTTTGGCGACGGCGAGGCCGGCCTCCGGTCACCGGCGGTGACCCAAGGTAGAAGAAGAAAGAAAAAGAAATAAGAAAGGAAGGAAAAAAATTTCAGAAAAAATATTTTAAAAATCGAATTATACACGTGGAAATGCCATGTAGACCGATTTTTTTTAAAAAAATTCCAACTCAATTTAAAATTTTAATTATAAAAGCCGCGTATTAATTTGGCCGGAATTTCTAGCCGTTGGCACTTAAGTGATCATTTTTCCTTCGATTTGGCACTTAAGTGAGCCAGCGAAAATTTTTGGCACTAAAATGAGCGCCGTACATAAAATTTGGCACTTCTAGTGTTCTTCTCCCGATGGTAAAGCCTTCATTTCAGCCTGCATTGAGTCCATATCTTTCAATTCATCCATTAATGTATGCGGAGGTTGACAGTGTCCTTCAAGTAGCTCCGATATCACCTTTGTCGCTCAACCGGAGAATTTCGCATCAACTCATTTGAAATATTTACACTTCGAGACTTCTCTATACTTGGCGCAACCATTAAATCTTCTTTTGGAATTCAACCAAGTCCAAGATGTTCTTATTGGACTCGGTAACCTGCAAAAACAGTAACATTGGATCTCTTGTTCGCTTCGTTGAAATGGATTTGAGTCGCTGCCGAAGCTGTTGCTTTCTATTTGCAAGATTTGGCTTGTAACTTTGGGGGTAAATCTAAATAGGGTTTTAATTGGGTGTTTAATAGCCGGTTAGGGTTGCAAATTGGGGGATTCTTTTTCAATTTGGGGATTTAGGGTTCTTATTTAGGGGAAAGAGTACTAATCGGCATCGTTTTAGGGATTAGATGCTGATTGGACTCTCTGGCAAGCCACATCGGCTTAAGAAACTAATAAAAAAAATCCACGTCGGATTTCCGGCCAAATTGATCGGAGTTGGCACTGAAATGATCGTTTTTAAAAAAATTTGGCATTGAATTGATTCAAAAGAAACTTTTGACATTAAAGTGAGTGTCGTACACAAGTTTTGGCACTTCTGCTGTTCTTTCCCCGGGTAAAAGTCTTTGGAAAAATTAAAGAAATTTAGAAATATTGCATTTTGTAAAGGACATTTTGGCCGACAACCCTCACTTGAGGTTGTCATCCCATCACCCCAGGCGTGCAACCTGATGCTGTGTCACCTATGTCACTCCACCTTAGGCTAGGCTATCAGCGCTAGATCTGGCCTCGCCGGCAATGTCGTGCAAGGTGAGAACATTTCCAGAAGTATGGAAGTTTAGAGAGGACAAAGTTGAAAGAAAAAAAAATATTAGCATTCTAAAAATGCTCAAAGCTTAGAATACTTTGGGACTTGCCTTAACTTAAAGGCTTTTAGAGACCTTTGGAGATGCAATTGCATCTTTCCAAAACTCTTTAAAAAATTTGCCGAACCATACTTACATTTGCTCGAAAGAGTAGGGAAAGTGATATCTAAACACACCCTTAGGGAGTAAGAGTGATCGGTTTTAGGCCAAGTAGATTCCAGACTTGAAATCTCGAACTTACCTTATCAAAGTGGATTATCAATTTTTGGAATCAGGAACTGACATTTTGACCCTGGAACACGCTTGGAACTGAACCGGTAGGTTACAGGGTCAACTCGAGAGCTAGCCGAGACTTTTTATTTATTTTGTTTCATTCATTAAATACAATCTAGGTTTTAACTTGAAATCAACTTGTCAAGTTCTAGGTTCTACCCTAGAATCAGCTTTGCGCTTTATAGGCTCTAGGTTATTGAGTAGAACCTGCTGATTTGAGTTATAAAAGCAGGAATTGAACCAATCAAGGGCAGTTCCCAATTTTGGAATCGGCGGTTCTCTTGTAAACTAGCCTCGAATCGACCCTAATAGAGAGAGTTACAATCTGCTAACAATCTCTAATGAGTTTGCAATAATCGGCTCGCCATGTGACGAGCGCTCAAGGAAGCTATAGAATGGAATTCACCAACTTAGCATCTTAACGTCTCGAGCGATATTGATTTCTAAGTAACCATGGCTTCGATGCATTCATAGTTTATGTATGAGTGCGAGAATTTTATGGTAATATTGGGCTGTCACAGCCCGCCCCTTCTCCTATATCTCTTTGCCCATCGAAAGCGATTAGGTGACCATATTATAAGGTAGTTTTTCCTACTTGGGCCCAACCATCTTTAGGCCCATTTATCCAGCCAATTCTAATGGGCCTAAAAAAGGGAAGAAAAAAAAAACGAACCCTAGTACCTCGATCAAGAGATAAAGGGTCTGCTTAGCAACATTTCTATTTTTCTGTTTTTTTGTTCTCCGAAACAGAAAAAGAGCATAAATACGTTTAGGGTGCGCATGACAATCATTTTGTATCTGAAAATTATTTCTACTCAGAAATGATTCTTTTTTATTCTGTGCTCGAAAATAATTTTTGAGCATTTAAAGGCATTTGGTAACTGTCCAAAATTTCTATTTCTGGAATAGAAAAAGAACAGAAATACGTTTGGTAACTGTAGAAAATTTCTATTCTAAATTTTTTTGAAGTGCTTTTTAAAACTTGGTATTAATTCTTATGGAGCACTTACCGATTTTATTTTTTTCTTGTAAGTGAAGGAAACACGGTGATATGTATAAACATGGTATATAGTTGGTACAAACTCTTTCCTCTATCACTCCTAGCAGTGTATACCGTATTTTGACTTTACCGTATTTTTGCTCCTATCGAAGAACCTGGAATTAGAATGGAAACATTACTCCAAATCCAAATATTATGTGAGTGCTTGTATTTAAGACTTTAAGATGAATCTGATCTAAATCCTTTTCCTTTTCTTCATTATGGAGAAAATTTTTGTGGATGTTTTATTAGTTAAAACTTTAGATATCCCAAAGAAGTGATGGCACGAACTTATGTAAGTCCAACTTCTCCCTAAGCAACTACCTAAGCAATCTTGTACAAACAATTTTGACTGGACTAAAATTGCACCTTGAGTTACTAGATTTTTCGTTGATCAAGTCATGTCATACCATCAGTAAAGTACATGTAATAAAACAAAAGGAAATGACAAAAGTACATGTAGGGATCCTCTCCCATCGTCATGTAGTATTTAAAAATAATATTACAAAAGTCGGAAACACAAATCATGGAATCTCGGGTAGATTGTAATCCCTTGCCATTTTATTTGCAATACTTTTCCTAAGTATGTTTATCTCAGCTGCTTGCTCAAGTGGTGTATCATCCGCAACCTCCACTTCTCTAGCTCCAAATGGGTAGTCTGGATCTCCATAATGGAAAAAGTTTTTGTCCATCTTGTCCTCCTCACGAATGTAATTATGGAGAGCACAACATGTAATTACAATAAGTGCTTGCTTTTTTATTGTAAATAGGGGCATGTGTCTCAAAACAGTGAAGCAATTCTTTAATGTCCCAAATGACCTCTCAATGACATTCCTTAGTGAAGAGTGCCTATGGTTAAATAATTCTCTTGCTGTGCTTGGCCGTCTTCCACGCCCCCTATAATTGTTCAAATGATACCGTTCACCTTTAAACAGAGTTAAAAATCCCGGAAGTGATGCATAACCAAAATCGACCATGTAGTATTTGCCTATAACATGGTATATATAAATTTGTTATAATATGCAATCATAATACAATCATAAAGAAAGTTTTTCTTATAGATAAAGCAAATACCTAGAGGTGATTGAGGAAATTGCAGTCGAGGAGTCTCGAGTGCTGCCGAAAGCACCCGACAATCGTTGGCAGATGCTTCCCAACCAGAATACACGAAAGTAAACTTCATATCAAATGAACAAACATACAGCACATTCTGAGTGGTATTCCCTTTCCTACCTCTATATGGGACCTGCTCAGACACAGGGATAGAAGCATTGATATGAGTGCCATCAATAGCACCTACGCAGCCTTATGCATTTATAAAAATCGAATGTTATACAAGATTATCAACTATATGTATTTGATAATGTAAACTCAAAAAATAAAAACCATACCTTGAAGTATCGTTCATGATTAGGATTCATAAGAATTTCCTGTGGGATAACATCAAAGGATGGTGGTTTGATAACTTCCTTTGAGAGTTTGATAATTACTTTCAACACTATATTGAAATAATTGCTAATTTTTTATCCTAAACGTTGAAATCTCTCACATAAATCTCTATTGGAGTTATTGTGACAAGCCATAGATAAGAATATCCCAACTTGTTCATCTATCCTAATAAACCGACTGTCTTTCAACCAACCTTTTGCCCTCATTAATTCACATAGGTTTAGAAAAACATGTCTCTCCATTCTGAAGGCTTCATAGCATCTATTTGAATGTCCATAAATAATCTCCCTTATCCATTCAGGTCCTGATAGTTTATTGTCCCTAATAGGTTCTCTCGTATGCATGGACATGTCCTCCGCAATGATGCACGACCATCATATCAATATATATACATCATCATCATCCAATAATTGTTCATCTGGATTTACCTGCCCATTAGATACACTATTTGATCCCCCTTCCATAGTACCTATATTATCACACAAATACAAGAACATCAATCTAGATATGTAAAAAAAAAAAATCCAATCACAACCAATAATATAAGTCATAAAGTGAAAGCAAACCAAATATATAAATAGCACCTAAACAGTTTGGCGTACCCATGGCACCACAAAAGTACAAGAGTCTCGAGATCAATATCTCTAAAAATCAAATATTAAGTACTAACATAAGTCATACAATCAAATGAAATCTCACACAATCCACAGTACATTTCCCAACATCTAGTAAAGAGATTCAATAAGTACATTTTTCCATTCAGCTGGGGTTTTGATGAAAGCCTCCCACCATGTGGCACTAACACATGCTCATTTTATAGCTTTGCTATAACGATCTAGTCCCAAGTCGGGCATACTAAGTAGGCTATCAATGACGGCAGATACGAAGTAAGGGTCCATAGGTGGTTCCGTGACCCGTGAGGTGGTAGAGCCACTCACAGATTGACTTGTCTTAGTTTTGATCAGCTCCTGTATAGCTTTGCAAGTGTTAGCAATGCAAGATGAGGTATTCTTTCTTCTCCTCTTGGCATTTGGAGTCCTATCCAAATGGTGCTTCACATGAACTGGATTAGCACTATTACCGGATGTAAAAACTGTCTCATCAATGTGGTGATCACTCAAGTCCTTTAGATCACCGTCTGCATCGCCACCACCATTGTCACCTTCCTCTAACACCGTCAAATCTTCGGCGTTTCCTATGGCATGCTCCCCAGTAGCATATGTACCACCAAATACAATACACAGCTCAGGATAATGGGGAAATCCATCCTTCTTGAATTTTGTCCACTCACTATTATCCTACAATTTTCACAATAATGACATGTCAAAAATATAATGAAATATTTTAAAACTTACATGTACAATGAAATCAAAATAATCAAAAGTTAAAAGATACCTTGATGTGAGATTCCCAAATACTTGGATCGTCGACAACAACAGTTTTATTCACATTATCCCAATCAAATCCAGATTGCGAAAGAAGCTTCTTAAAACTACCATACTGTTTTCTCAATTTGTTCACCTTGTTCTTCAACTGAACTAGGGTATATTGGTATCTTGACTGTTTAATGAATTCAGTCCGTATATTGTTTCACCCAACTTTGTTGTAAGTAGAAGATGTACGATTTCCCTTTTTGACCTCCTCAACCAACAAATTTACAAACATGTTGGTTAAAGGCTCAATCCACTTTGCATTGAATATCTCTTTTTGAGATGCCATGTAACCTTGATAGGTTGAGAATCATATGAGTCATGCATTAAATCAATAACATAATCATGTAAAAGTTACAAGCAATAGACGCAACCATTCTCAAGAGAAGTAGCAGCATGAGAAAATAGTACAACACTCATGCTTCAGAAGATACCCATTATTAAAACACTTGGAATATGATGCATGAAGACAGAGGATTGCATATTAGGACCTTATAAAAGATAATCCTGCTAATAAGCTCACACATAATATCACCAATACATGACCATTGAGATGGATAAATAATGCAATTTCGAGAATTTTTCACCTCCACTGTTGTTACGAAATGGCCATTGCAAAAGCAGTAAAACATGCATTTTGTAGACAACACCATGTCATGTTTTGCTATCTTGTAAATAGGTTTAGACAGTCATGACTAAAAAGTGGCAAAATTGCAAAATAAACGAACTTTCGATTCACCCACTCCTTTATGGACCGATTCTTAAGCCCTTGAATTACATAGTATGGAAAAATGCCAAAGAAACGTTTTGTACAACCCATATCTTCCTATGATGGAAAGAGAAGAAAAAAGTTCCAGCATTCTAGTTTTCTTGATCCAACGATCTTATTGTCAACATATAACTCACTGCAAAAATAATTCAGGTACAACAAGCTTGCTCACTAACAACTATTGAAAAGTACACCCAAACAGCAGTGCAAATTCAATATGCTTGCCTACACACTAGAATGTTAATACTCCTAATGGTCTTCTTATGCGCATACTGCACAATACAATGCACCTACATAACAAATACAGATTGTCCACCATGAATAATCACAAGAAAGTCTGCCTTTGCGAAACCACAGGTGAGGATTTTACCTTTGCGAATCAACTTGGACAAATAATAGAAAGCAATGGATAGAAGCATGGAGCTGAATCCAGGCGTAACGAACTTCTACTCAAATTGACTAATCATCAATTAACTTGTTCAATCTGATAAAAAAAAACAGAATAACCATTTAGTAAATGAAAATCACCACCCCAATGCAAAAAGGATCGCCGTTGTGAAAAGCACCAGAAAATTAAGACGAGACAATTACCAATGACCAACACTATATCACCATAGTTGCATAAAACAACCTTGAGCGAGCGCGGCCCTCACCCAGATTTGCGAGGGCGGCGGTCGCTCAAGTGAGAAGGAGCCTAAATGGGAGAGGGTAGTGCTCGCTTGAGCCTCGCCATCGCCCAAATCGGCGAGGGCCCCAGACGCTCTCGCTTGGGCAACCGTCGCCAATCTGGGCCAGGGCTTGCTCAAGCGAGCATGACCCTCGTCGACCTGGGTGACGGCGAGGCTCGAGCGAGCGTGGCCTCACTCGAGCGACCACGGCCCTCGCCCAGATTCGCAAGGGCGACGGTCACTCTAGCGAGAGCAAGCACAGATGGGCGAGGCCAACGCTCGCTTGAGCCTCGCCGTCGCTGATCTGGGCAAGGGCTCACTCGAGTGAGCGCCGCCCTCGCCGGTCTGGGCGACGGCAAGCTCGAGCGAGCGCGGCCCTCGCCCACTCGCTCCAGCTTGTCGTCGCCCAGACCGACAAGGGCGGCGCTTGCTCGAGTGAGCCCTTGCCCAGATTGGCGATGGTTGCTCAAGCGAGTGCCGCCACGACAACATCCCTCTACAGTAGAAAGTCATCAGCAAGAACTTACCTCGAACAAGAAGGAGTAGCCTCGTCGATATCGATGAAGGAGCAGCCTCGTGGATGAAGGAGCAGCAGCGGTGAAGGAGTAGAGTGAATGAGCTCTGCGCAGGAGAGGAGTAAAAAATGATTCAGCACTTCCAAAATTGTTTCTTATTTCTGTGCCGAGAAACAAGAAGCTAGTTTTTTCTTTGTTTCTTGTTTCTCTTCCAAAATTGTTTCTGGGCATAAATTTTTGTAAAAATGTGCCGGGGAATAAAAATTTTACCAAATGCATTTCTATTCTCAAACTGTTTCTGAGAACAAAAGAACAGAAATTTTCACTGTTTGGCACGTTACCAAACGGGCCCTTAGTAACATCAGTTAGTTTTTTTGTTCCTCGGAATAGAAAAATGGTCAAGGAATAGATTTGGAAAAGAAGTAAAAAAAAATCCACTTTTCTATTTTTTGAACAAAAAAAAGAAACAATAGAGAAACAAGATCTTCCCTCTTTCACAAGATATTCTCATACTAAACCCTAAAACCCAAAATCCTAAACCCTAAAACCCTAAACCTTAACCCTTAAACTTAAATCTCAAAATCCTAAACCTTAACCCTCAAACCCTAAACCCCAAAACCTAAAACCCATAACGCTAAAATGAAAAACCCGAAACCCTAAACTCTAAAACCCCAAACCCTAATGCTCAAATCCGTAAACCCAAATCCTAATCCTTCTAAACCCCAAATCCTAAACCCAAACCCTAAAATCCCAAACCTAAAACCCGAAACACTAAACCCTAAATCCCAAAATTCCAAATCCGAAACCCTAAAACCTAAACCCTAAAATCGTAATTTCAAACCCTAAATCCTAAAATGTTAAATCGCAAAACCCCAAACCATAAACCATAAAAGCCAAACCCTAAACTGTAAACCCTATACCCTAAATCCCAAACCCCAGTATCCAAAACCCGAATCCCTAGAACCCTAAAGTACTAAACTCTAAACCCTAAACCCAAACCCAAAACTTGAAACCCCAACCCTAAACCTTAAAACCGAAATCCTAAAACCCTAACCTCCAACCCCAAATCCTAAAATCCCTACACCCTAAACTGCAATTTCATCGACCACCACCCAATATTTGATTTGATTATAAAGAGTAATTTTCTTTATGATTGTATTAATGTCATTCAATTATATATCATTATATATTATTATTCTATTTCTAATTTTATCCAAACATAAATTGTTAAGTCCCCTAAATTGCAATTTCCTCAATCGCCACCTAGTATTTACTTTGTCTATAAGGAGTAATTTTTTTTATGATCGTATTAAGGTCATCCAATTCTATATCATAATATATTCTTATTCTATTTTTAGTCCAATTTTATCCAAATATGAATTGTTAAGTCTCCACCGACAAATTTATAATTAAATGAAAAAATTGGGAGTAGAAATTAAGGGTGTGCAAAAGAACGGAGATCCGCTTGGACCGCCCGAGACAGCCTGGAATCGGACCGGAACCGGTGGTTCCCAAGGGAACTTGCCAGTTCCCGGTGTGGAACTGCCCATCCGCCCATCCAAACTGGACCGGTAATATAATAATAATATATATTAATTTTTAATTAAAAAATATGACCAAATAAAATAAAAAAGAAAGAAGAAAATATGAGAGTTGTTGTTTTGCTTGCTTGCTGACTATTGTGAACTTGTGGCAAACTCCCACGAGTGATAAATAATATAGGCTACGGATGTATTTGATGTAAAGCTTGTGAAGTTACGAACTTTATGACGAATCTTATTGTGATGTGTAATTGAACTTTTGTGGGAAATTTTATTATCATTGTTTCTGAGGGTTTTAGGCTCATTCAATTTGTTAGATTAAATGAGAGCATCTTGACTCTTGAGGCTTGAGCAGGTTGTGTAGAAGTTTGGTAAGTTGTAGAGGGCAGTTCTGCATCAAACCATTTTAGATGGAAGTGCATGACTTCTTTATCAGACTAGTGAAATCAAATGCCAAAGTAGGGGCGTTCTGTGTACACTGAAGATACATCACACATGTGCATTAAGGTAAGTCAAAATAGCATGTGGTGAACACAATCCTCCAACGGGCAAGAATTAGACTAGTCCATTATTTGATTTGTCCAGAAAAACTTAATGGGACTGGTTCCATGGACTCACTCGGGAACCAGACCGGACCGATGGTCCGGTTCTCGGGTGGGTCCATGGAACCGACAGGCGATTTTCAGTTCCAAGTTTTAGGAACCAGTCCTTAGCAGGCAGTCCATGATTCCGGGGTGGGAACCGCCCACCCCGACCATGCTCACCCCTAGTAGAAATGTTTAGTGTCTTACTAAATACATTTATGTTCTTTTTCTACTTTGGGAATAGAAATTTTGTATAGTCACTAAACGCTTTTTTTTGCTTAGAAACTCGTCTAGAGAATATAAATACAAAAACTATTTCTGAACAGAAATTGTTTCTAGAAACAAAAACGTTACTAAATAAACTTAAAGTCAAATGGTGGGTTCAGTAGATGCTGTTCGCCCAACCTAACTAGGCTTATGGCCAAACATCAATAGGTTGGTCTAAAAACAAATTGCTCCATGGATGTAACCTACACAATTAATAGGTTTGGTTGAAGCTATGTTTGTTTCGCAAGAAATGAACTATTTAACAAAAATTCTCAAAAACGATCACTCGTATCACTCACAGAAAAAAAGACCGAGCGAAATGTAAATTATTATCGACAATAAAATATTTTTCATGACTTCTTATTTTGAATGATATAAGTAATTTTTTTAAGAAACATATTTTTAAAAATATTTACTCATTCACCAAACAATCGGAGCCTAAATCAGAGTCGCGGAACTTATCTGCTACGAGGGTGGTCCACTTGTGTTTGGTGCTGGATGATCGTGCGGTCAACGTTTACTTTATGGGATGCTTACCTCCTAGCAGCCGTCCTTTTACACATTTACGTGTAAAGGAGGAGTTCGAATACTGTTTGTCGGCTTCTCCACAAACCCAATGATATTTTCACTTTTAGGTTTGTATGTTTCGCAAAAAAATGATTTTATTTTTTTAAAAATTATTTATATCGTTTGAAATATTTAATCAGTGAAAATTTTTCATTATTATCAACAATTATATCTAAGCATTTCTGTGAATGGTGAAAATATTTTAATTTCATTTATTTTGTAAAAGATACAAATAATCATTTTCAGAAAAATATTTTTCGAAATTATTTATTTTTTCGCGAAACAAATAGAACCTTAATATGTGTTCTTTTTCAGTGTCATATTCTTTAGATGATCTTTTCACTCTATCTTTACTTAGGCTAATTTGAAGCTTGTGATTATATCTCCTTAATCAAATTTAAATTTTAGAGATATATTAAAGCTCCCCATTTATCCGTTCTTCATAAGTGAAATTCTCGAATCATATGAATTTTAGACAAAATTATTTTCATTTTTTACTTTCTTGTAAATGGATTGTTTAAATTTAAACGGTCCAAGTTATATTCAAAATGAGAGAATCTCAAGAGTAGAAAATAAAAACTAACGGAAAGTAAATATTTTGGTTTCTGATGAATTGTTATTTGGGAAAATAACCCAAATAGTCCATGAACTTTGATCAAATGTGTAATGCGGTCCATAAAGAATCTCGAACTTAGCCTAATGCGCAACGTGATCCCTGAAATTTTAATCTGGTTAATATGGTCTTTAAACTTTTGATACATGTTTAAACTAACCCCCATGCTATATGAAGATATTCAATATCATCCTTTCATTAATTTAAGTTCAAGGACAACATCGAACATTTTTGTATTGCCCAAGAACTAGTTTAAGTATTTATCAAAAGTTCATGAATCGTATTGAACAAATTAAAAACTTAGGTATCACATTTGCATCGAGCTAAAGTTCGGAGATCACATCAAACAAATTAAAAATTCAATGATCACATTTGCATCGGGCTAAAATCCTGAGACTATATCGAACAAATTAAAAGTTTATGGACCATATTACACATTGAATCAAAATTCAGGGACTATTTACGTCATTTTTCCTTGTTATTTCCATTTTCCGGAACTTTTGCTGAATTAACTACAAGCACTATACTTTACTATACCCAATTAAACAAACACTACCCCACCCACAAATCAAATTACATGTGATTCACGTGGAACGGGAGTCACAACGTAAGCTCCTGCTCCGCGCGACGCCTGATCGTTATCAACCTCGTCTTTTCTGTCCTCTCCTGTCCCCTCCGCTGCATTTTCATGTTGAATTTGCAACTGTCGAGAGCTGCTCCCCGGAACGAAAAAGCGAAGCGATCTCGGCATCATCATTGCAGCTGCGATTCGCCCACTCGCGCATGGATTCCCAGCCAGGTGATTCGTCCCCCATCCCGTAGTGGCAAACCCCTTCGTTCCGCCCTCGATCTCTGCTTGTTTTCCCTCTCCCGCGTTCGTTTCGTAGCTCGTAGCTCGCAAGCTGGAGCGAGGAAGATGGAAATGAATGAGAGGGAGAGAGAGAGACTTGGTCGTTGCTTGATTGGATTGGAGAAGACGCCGCTTGTGATTCTTGGGTTCTGTGAGTTTCTTGCACGTGCGATTGTTGACTTCTTTGTGTTCGTCTGTGTCGCAGTGGTCGAATTCTTGGGCTGCGTCCCCTTGCTGCAGAAGCTGCCGACCACGTCCCTCCGGAAGATCGCCGACGCCGTGACGTTCAAGCACTATGGTAAACGTTTTTCCTCTCGCTCGCGTTACTTCTGGGTGGGGCTGTTGGGCGTGCAATTCTTTGTTTAATTTCGGCGACGTGCGGGGTGAATCGCGATTGGCGTTTGCGGTCAGTGATGTGGAGTAGCTGAAGTAAGAGTCGGAGACGCGGCGAACCGCGAGTCGTGATCGTTTGATCGACTTATGTGATGTTGAGTGATTTATCCTACGTGGGTTTCTGTTTAAATTTTTTTTATTATTATTATTTTGCCTGTGCTGATGAATGTAATGGTTCAAGAAGAGGGTGTTTTAACTTATGCCGGTGTTTTACGAGTGCTTGCTGATCTGTGGACGTGCAGATGAAGGAGCCTATGTTGTTCACGAAGGAGATGTTGGGGAAGGAGTGTACTTCATCTGGGAGGGCGAGGTGAATTTGTTTGCACCGCTTGTGTCGGTCCTATGAATATGTCGTGGAGATTGAATGTGCCGCTTACTCTGTGCTAACATGACAGGCTGAAGTCTCTGGATCGGTTGACTCGGAGGACCCTGATTTCCGCTTGACTAAATATGATTATTTTGGCCACGGTGAGATACCGAGTTTCTTCTCTTGTGTGTATCTGGGATTGTGATTGCTTGTTGTGGTGTGTTTTCAATTCCAATCTGCATCACTGTAATTGCGATGTGTCCGTTAATGTAACTGATAGCCTAGTGTTTGATCATTTCTTTGAGGACTATGGCTGAAGTAATCTACAACTTCGCTAATTTTAGATTTTGTTCTGGACAGTGACAACTTCTTTTTCACTCTTGAATTTTCAAGTTTATTTGATGTGTGTTTGTGTGTGTGTGTCTTCATCTCTGCATCTATATTTACTTGATTAGATAGGGACACGAGAGTAATGCTTTTTCAGACTAAGATAGCAGGGATATGGTATAATGTGGGTTTAAATCCATCTAATAAATATGTCCCTGTTATTTGTCAACACTAGCTTTAGAAAGCCTGCTTTGGCTTCCTGAAGAGTCTATTTTAATTGTGATAATGACCGTCTTTAATTTAATCATTTCAGGTACAGCGACATCGGTTCACGCTGCTGATATAATTGCTTTGTCAAAGGTGACTGCTTGTTTCCTCTTTGCATTTCTCTTCTAGTTCTAGTCTGGCTGCTATAGTTTATAACAACGGCGCTTTAATTTTGATCGACAGCTTACCTGCTTAGTGCTGCCGCATGAGCACTGCCATTTGCTACAGCCTAAGTCAATATGGAGATCGGATGAAGCAAATGAAACGTGCTGTCTTGTTGAGCGTATACTACACCTGGAACCCATAGAAGTATGTTTCAAATAGTTGCGTAAAGGTCGCTTTTCATTTTTAAACCTCATTTTTGTGCTAAATTAATCACGGATATCCTCTCACGCTTAGCTGGTAACAGTTCACGCTTGAATGGCCCACTCGTCCATGATGGCTTGGGCGTATTTAAATTGAACTTGTTTAGATCACATTGTTCAGTACGTCTTCGCTGGAATCATCATCATGGCTGATAACTGTTACATGACTGTTACACAGTAGCTGCTTAGTGGTGTCACATGACTATGAATGTTTTCAAAGAACTGTAACTTCAGAAAATCCAGTCAAAGATTAGATGGCCTAATGATATATGGCGTCAGCAACCAGTTATGTCAAGAGTTGTCCTCTTTTGGAATTATCTATAGCTACCACATTTTTGAGTCCTTTCCCATTTGTTATGCTTCCTGCTGTCCTATGGTCCTTTAAATTGAATCTAGTGATATAATTCCTTTTTACTGTCAATGACAATACCAAATGATCCGTCTCATTGTCCATTGCTTACACAGTCTTATGCGACGGGATTTAATGCACTACTTGATATGCTTTGTGTCCCTTGAGGATGTTAAGAAAAGAAAATTTCTAGCTTCCGTGAACTTATTTGCATTTGCATTATCGCATGCCCATATTTTCATCTTAGAGGTCTCTAACTGCTGTTTACAGTTTTACAACGCATGCTAAGAATAAAAGTGGGACAGCAGACAGCTGGTCTTTATCCGTGAATAAGTTGTCATTTCATCTTTGTTTTGAAGGTTAACATATTTCAAGGGATCACTTTGCCGGAGGCTCCGAGATTTGGGAAAGTCTTTGGTGGGCAGTTGGTTGCGCAGGCATAATTAACCATTTAACCCCTCTTTCTAAAGTATTGAACGAGTGGTAGCTGCTGATGTTGGTGTTTTCCTATCATGATGAAACAGCACATGGCAATTGATGGATTAATGTTCTATTCCTAAGTGAAAGAAATCCTTTCTGGCTTGTGGAGTTTTACTGTCTATAATGATTGATTCATGTGGATTACATCGACATTTACCAATTTTTACTTGATTGCAATATGCAGTATGCTTAATCTGTTACCATTGATTTCCTGTCTGTGCAATTCCAGATGTTACAAACTTCCAAATCCATTGAGTTTCTCTGTTGATTGAGTGGCCGTTATTTTCATGCTGACTCACGATTTATTCTTTCCTTTCTCTTTTATAGCTTTCATTTAGTACTTATTGTCAAGTCTTCTGCAGCAATTTCTTCCCTCCAGAACGACATTGGAACTTCCGAAATATTTCGTCCATTTTCATCAATAAATAGTTGACAGAAGATGATATATGTCTTGTCTGATCAGTCTTGTAGTTTGTCTTAGCAAGGTTGTTGAGATTCACATCCCATGAATAATGGTGTTAGATCTAGAAATAGTGCTTGACACAAATCAATTTATGATCTTGACTAAATTTTAGTGCTGCATCATGTAGATTTATCTCTTCATCTCACTTCAAAGCTGATTGTGGTAGCATATTTTATGTTTATATGTAGGCAGCTATGCTGATCCTAATCAGAATGAGTACTTGATAATGCAGGCTGCAGCTGCAGCATCGAAAACCGTTGACTGTCTTAAGGTTATTCACAGTTTGCATGTTTATTTTCTTCTGGTTGGGGACCTTATTAGTAAGTATTCATTGTACATTTTTCAGTACCTAGTAGTGTAGTATGCTCATCGGCTGTTTCCTGTCCTTTCTCTTTTTCATCGAACATCTGTGTGCACAAAGTTTTTATTCACTTTTTGCATTTCTTTCTAAAAATCTTGCAACGGTATTTACAGTGTTACGGTACATCTGGTCCCATAACTGTCAGCTACTAACAAAACTCCGTGGACCTTGTCTTAGTCTTAGACCATCCATTTTTGCAATTTTTGTTTTCATAGAGCTGACAAGCTAGAATGAAAAATTGTTTTGGGTGCCATCTTTACACTCTCACTGCAGTTCTATTTCCACTTGTCCACAGTGCAACAAGATTTTGGAAATTAGAGAATAAGCATTGTCTGCTCTTTTCTGGAGATTTGTTCTGAGTCGCTTTTGGCTCATGCACATTAATGTATGATTGCGGTGCCAGTTCTCTTTCTACTTGTGTGCAGTGCAACAGAAGTTTGGAATTTAAGGGAAATTAGAGAATAAGCATTGTCTACTCTTTTCTAAAAATTTGTTCTGAGTTGCTTTTGCATCATGCACATTAATGCGTCATTGCAGTGCCAATTATATACGAAGTTCACCGACTACGCGATGGTAAAAATTTTGCAACCCGCAAAGTAGATGCAATCCAAAAAGGAACAGTCATCTTCACGTTGGTTGCTTCATTTCAGGTACTGCTGTTATCTGTTGGATTGGCTATAGTGTTTTAGTTTCTGTTTTGTGCCATTTCTAGAACATTAAACTTTTCAAGAAGTAAATTTCTGTATTTTAAGTGTTATGATATGTTATTGAGTTAAATTATCTAAGAAGTCAACGGTGAGAAACTGCTGAAAATCATTATCTTATAAGGATGTTGTGGGACCCTTGCATGGGTTTTCATCATGTCTATTGTTCTGGGGATATCCCCATTGTGCTTATTGAAGTTGCTTCTGAATTACATAAGTGAACTGAGGTAACAAGTATTATATTCTAGGAGATACAAGCGTGTAAGATTTAAAGATGTAAAAAAACAAAACGAAAGTCCGTTTGGAGTTTTCAGATGGATTTGCGGCCATCCTTTAAAGTTTTGGCAAGTATCAAATGGTATAATAGTCGCCCTTTCATGAAAGTTTAGCCATAATTCAAGCATCAATTGATTGATGATAATCCTGTTGATTATCTGCGAACAATAGAAAGATTCTCTCAGCATCATGTGAGCTTTTGACTCTGTGTAAACAATTCTACAGGCCGAAGAAGAAGGATTTGAACATCAGGTTGTAATGATGCCATCAGTTCCCGCTCCAGAGACGGTAAGTGAATCAAACACGGCTTACTGCATTGTTTTGCATTCTCCATGTGATTGCTTATTTGATTTTCGAACCCATGCTTGTTTTAGCTTCTATCATTGGAAGATCTACGAGAAAGGCGTCTTATTGATCCTCGTCTACCCAGGTAAGGTTATGTACTGTAATAACAATTATTATCTGATGCATACAATGTATCTTTTGTCTTTCTGTTCCCATTCGTTTGTTTTTGGCCATTATCTTTCCAGCATATCTGCACATGTGCATTTGTGCGCATCCTTTTTGCTATACCTTCAAAAATAAAATGATAATTTTCATTCTCTATGTTATTGTTGTCAAAAGAAAGTCCAACAAACTTCCCTCATATTAGTCTCCAGATATGATGTTGACTGAGTCCCCTTGATATTTATTACCAGTTGTCTTGATGGTGCCACTTGCATATTTATCTTGAAGACAATCACATGCCTTTTTGCTTGTATGTTGATATAATGTGAATGTTGGCAATGTTTCAGGGGTTACCGAAACAAAGTGGCCACGACAAAGTTTATTCCATGGCCTATAGAGATACGATTTTGTGAGCCTAGCAACGCCACCAATCAGACTGAAACTCCTCCAAGGTCAGGCATAACTTATAGTTGGATACACAGTTTGTTTGTACAACAGGTTATGAGGCTGTGATACGTGTACCATTTTGCATAAAAACGTGGCAGTTCATTTGTATGCAAAATGTCTCATGCCACATCTGAATTACATCTGATCTGATCATGTGACAGTTTGAGGTATTGGTTCAAAGCAAAAGGGAAGCTCTCAGACGACCAGGCCTTGCATAGGTAAGTACTTTCTTAAGATGCACAATTGCATGTTGCGGGGGTACAAATACTAATCAGGGGGACAGATTAGTATGACTCCTATCCTGTTTTGATTCAGAGGGTATCTGATTGTCTGTTGCCCCCGTTCCAAAGGGCTTTTTAGTTTCGGTTTCAACTGTCCCAAGAAATGCTTGTTATCTTCTTAAAGTCAATTTGTGTCTGTCCATATATTGCGTAATGCATGTTATTACGACAGTGACCAAATGGATCATTAAATGTGTTAGTTATGGATCGGACTTTAGAGTCTTTGTCCATCAGAAGAACAACGTACCACTGGTTTATACTAGATGATCTCTTTGCAATCTTTTGCAGATGTGTGGTGGCATTCGCTTCAGATCTAATATTTTTGGGGACTAGCTTGAATCCTCACCGTAGAAAGGGTCTCAAGACATATTCTGTTAGTCTCGACCATGCGTGAGTATCATGTTTTTATTAATCTTCAGTTGGGTCTCATGATGTTGTGTTGTTGCAAGGATCGCACCATTTCCTGAGTGGGGCTTTTGCTCTCCTAATCCTCGTGGCTCTTATATTTTGAATGCAATCAAATTATTATATATTTATCATTATGGAATTAACTGGGCTAAAGGTTGTCTCTAGACTTACGAAGCCTACGTCCAAGTTATATGTTACTGATTTCTCGAGTGAACCTGAGCATGCAATGATTGTAGCTAATCTGAGAATACATTAACCGTCCCCTCCCTCTCCATTTTCTCAGGATGTGGTTCCACCAAAATTTGAGAGCTGACGACTGGATTTTATTTGAGGTAAGGTCACTTGAAAGGTTTGATTTGTTTAGATATGTGAAGAAGCTAATTGATATTGCGATCTACAGATTTTGAGTCCCATTGCCCACAGTGCTCGTGGCCTTGTATCTGGTCGAATGTTTAGTAGAAATGGGGAGGTAATCACCAAAATTGTTCTTTCGGCTGCTCTCCACTTTCTGCTTATCCTTTTTATTATAATTTTCTGTTATTGTTCTTCTTTTATATGGACTCACAGAGTGTTTCTGATTATTCCTGATGGCAGCTACTTGTGACACTCGTGCAAGAGGGCTTAATTAGGAAGGCTAAACCGTCGGCTTCACTTGCTCCATCGAAGCTGTGATGTCCAAGCAAGGCATTGCATAAATAACCCCGATTCCTCTTGTTTAGTTCTATAGAGTTTCAAATTTCGCTTTCTATTCCACAGTTGCCATTCTTCATAGTGTCGACATAAATAGCATTCTAGATGATGCACGAGAACCATGGGTTTGGCCTTCCTGTGAACCGCATTAAGGGTGGTGAACCTTTTCTTGTAACGGAAGTAACTGTCGGAGGCTGCCAACCTCCGGGCGTCACTTGAGTTTTTCTTAGTTCCAAGTCTTGAATAAATTAGACATTGAATGCATCCGACCGAACTCAAAGGCTAAGCCCATATGCTTGTGATTTAACACTTGCATTTGGCCAGAAGCGAATCTTATGAAAAAGGGAATAGACTTGATAGGATTTTGTAGTGTAAGTAAGCTGTTTGAGACACATTTGACGGTTTACATGGAAGAGTCATATCGTGCCTTATGTTCGTCAGACTCGGCATCGACAACTATTCCAAAACACAATCGATTTGAAAGAATTTGGCGGTGATATAGACAACAAAAATAGAAGTTTCTAAATAATATATGTTTAAAGGTTTTTGGATTCTTCTTTACAATTAATTCATAAATTTGTTTGATAACATGAAAGATGACCAGGTCTTTTGGATTATCTTTATTCGAGGAAGCTGATACTTATAGCGATAAGATCCCAAAAGAAGAACAGGAAAAACGGCCTAATCCACTAAAAAACTTCCAACTTTTGCTTTTATGCGAAATTTATATTGTCTCGTAAAAAACTTCTAACTTTAGGTTCAGACTCAATTTTATCAGAAATTATTTTTTTTTCCTATAAAAAGCTCTCTATTTTAGGTCATATCCCAATTTTATCATAACTTTTTTTGTCATATGAAAAACATCCTACTTTAGTTCTTGTCCCAATTTTACCGTCAAATCCCAATTTTACTCTAAAATTTTTACAGTCATAAAAAAGTACAAATTTTTACTTAAGTCGCAAATCTGCCCCCATTAACCATGCTTCCAAAATTTTTTGTTGACAACCAAGAGATGAAACACTCTCAAGCACGAGTTATTCGAGTGTTCCAAGTGTGAGTTCTCCGATTGCTAGAAATGGAACATTCCCAAGCACAAGAGATCGAAGAGTACAAAATCACCGAGGGTGATTTTGACAGAAGGTTAATGGAGAGTAGATTTGGGACTCAATCAAAAGTTGATGATCTTTTATGAGATCAAAAAAATTAAAGTGAAATTGAAATCGGACCTAAAGCTTGGATTTTTTTTATGAGACAAAAAAAAGTTTAGGATAGAATTGGGATTGGACCTAAAATTGAAGGCTTTTTATGTAACAAAAAAAGTTTAGGGTATAATTAGGACATGACAAAAACTTTGAGGTTTTTTATGAGACAAAAGGCAGAATTGGGACAAGAGAGAAAGTTTGAGATTTTTTAGGTTATTAGGCCAAAAAAAAAAGTAATGCTTTCAATATGCATTCATAATATTTATGTAAAAATAATTTTCAAAAAAAGAAGAAGAGAAAGCACGTATTATTCTTTATTAAATAAATTAGACTCTACATAGAAGTAGAAAAATTAAAATGAAAGAAAGTGAATAAATTTAGAGTCCATCGCTTTAAATTTCCATAGGATGATTAAGGTAGTTATATCTTTTTAGTAAGAATATGCGGATTTAGACATAAAATGCATGGAAAATGGAAAATAGCTCGACCCAAAGACGAAAGTTTTCAATTGGAAAAATGACACAAATGATTTTTGAACTTTAACCAAATATGTAATATCGTTTCTAAACTTTGAATTTGTTTAATGTAGTTCCTTAATTTTAGCTCAATGTGCAATGTTATTTATGAAATTTTAATTTGTTTAACGTGATCCTTAAACTTTAATCTAATGTAATGCTATCCCTCAATTTTAAATTTGTTTAATGTGGTCTCAGAATTTTTGGTGCATGTTCAATTTAATTTTCAAATTATATAAAAAATATTAAATAGTGTCCTTGAACTTAAATTAGAGCAAGGATCACATTTGGATATTTTCGTATAGATTAGGGACTAGATTGAATATTTACGAAAAGTTCAAAAATCACATTAAATAAATTAAAAATTTAGGGATGATATTGAATATTAAGTTAAAATTTAAGGATCATATTTAACAAATTGAAAAGTTAAGGGACTGTTCGTATAATTAACCCTTCGCATTTTTATTCTTCCAAGCGATTGTTTTTCTCAAAGTTCTTACGTACATAACACTCCCATGCCATTTTCCTCTCGCGGCGTCACTTTTCCTGCAGATCGGAGGGAAGACAGGAGCGCTCTCGTCTTCTCCGATCATCGGAGAAGCCAAGGTTCGTGCTTCGCCTCTCCGATTCGACCGATTCCTCTTCTTAGTTTCTCCGAATCGTAGTGTTGTCAGGTGCTGTTTCTGGCTTCTAGATGGGTCCCGTGTCCCGTCGTCGCGACTCAGGCGCGTACCCTGATTTCGGTTCTTGTTCCGCGAAGTTAGTTTGCTTTGCGATCTGGGTCGATTTGTTCGCGTTTCATGTTTGTCTGTTCCGGAAAACGTTGTAATTCCTTGGAATCCGTCCGCATTGAAGGTAATCCAACGTTTAGGGGGGGTGCATAAGATGTGGAAATTACAGAGTATGTTCTTCTTTCGTGTGTTACTTCCCCCTGTGTTCGAGAGAGTGATGCTGAGCTGAATGTGGATTGAGGGTCACCGATCTAGCAAAGAGATGTCAGTGTCGGTCTTGATCGATCGTTTATGTTAGAAGTTTGCGCAGTGGGTGTTATATTGAAGCAAAACGGTGGACTCTACCCTCACCCTAATCGTATGCTTTATCATGAAGTCGCGTCATTTCTTGTGCTGAAGTAAGTTAGAATGATGGGTATCTTAAGTTTTGATATATCTTTAAATGCTCTTTCTTTTTCTCTCAGTTTTGTTCTTTATTTGCAGGTCGCCTTCTACATTGCTTTACTCTTGAGTGCATACCACCTGTAGGCAAATTGCACGGATGAAACTAAGCTTCTGTGCTTATTGATTGTGTGTGGAGGCCTGCTTGTGCTTAGAGAGATAGTAAATTCTCATTTTGGAGTCTGGTATTTTTGTGGGCTTGTTGCAAAGGAAGGTGTGGGGACGATTAAATTTTTCCTTTTCAGCCAAAATTTGACTTTTCCTGGCGGAGGCACTGCCATGGAATGTATTCAAAGCATGTCCGAAGTGGCAGCTGGAAATGAACTCGCTCAAAAGCCTCTAATACCTGGGCTTCCTGATGATGTTGCTCTTTCCTGCTTGGCAAGACTTCCACGGAAGTTCCATACAGTCTTGAAATGTGTGTCTAAGCAATGGAGAGACATTGTTTGTAGTGATGAGTGGTATTCTTACAGGAGAAGGCATAATCTAGACGAAGCATGGATCTATGCTTTGTGTAGAGACAAACATGAACGTAGCTTCTGTTATGTATTAGAGCCCAATTCCTCGCGAAGGTGTTGGAAGCAAATTCAAGGCATTCCACCTCAAATTTCAAAGCGAAAAGGAATGGGGTTTGAAACGATGGGGAAGAATATTTACTTTTTGGGAGGTTGTGGTTGGGTTGAAGACGCTACTAATGAAGTGTACTGCTATGATACTTCTGCCAACACTTGGAATGAAACTGCTTCGTTGTCGATTGCGAGGTACTTGGTGATGTTAACGTTCTGTATAAATAAAATTGCCCCTACGCTAGCCTTTGCATATTGAAACACCCTTTTTGTCTTGTTATTTCCTGGGCATGCTTTTTTTCCTATCATTTAATTTAATCTTTGTAGGGCTTAGATCTGAATATCTACTCAACGAAAGATTGGTCCTTTTACTCCCCATTCATCTACAAGTACAAAACTTTGCAGATAATGATGTTTTGGAAGATTCTAGGCACGTGTTAGGACAAATCATCTTCATGAGGACACATATTAGAATGCTAGGGTAGATATAGCAGCAATAGAACTTGATAGACACAATAGAGGAGGAAGTAGTAAGTAAATAATTTCTGAAACTCTACATGGTAGGGGAGAACTTATGATCTCTCCGATACAAGGTCAGTTTGTCACCCACAAGGGAATGATAATGAACCCTCATGCTCCTGATTGGCGGTGGTGCTTCTTGCCTTCTACCAGTTGGGGGATATAAGAACAATAAAAACTGGTGAATTGATTGTTTGATGGGGATTTTTGTGTAGATGGAGCTTCCACAGGCCTCTTTTTTCTTTTCTCATTCACTGAAGGTTATATAGCTTCTTATCTGACTCAGTTAAGCTCTTCAGGTGCTATTTTGCTTGTGAAGTTTTGGATGAGAAAATTTATGCGATTGGGGGTATAGGTACAAATCTGAGCGGTCCCAATTCTTGGGACACTTATGATCCCAGCACAAATGGTTGGATCTCTCACGTGGACCCTAACCTCGTTCCTGAAGTAGAAGATTCTGTGGTATTGGATGGGCAAATATATATCCGCTGCGGTGGTTCTTCACTTTCGTCTCATGTCTATGCCATCGTGTACGAACCATCGAGGGGCTCGTGGCAACATGTGGATGCTGACATTGCGTCTGGCTGGAAGGGTCCAGCAGTCGTCATAGACGGGACTCTTTATGTGTTGGATCAAAGTTCAGGACTCAGGCTGATGAAGTGGCGGAAGGAAAGCAAGGATTGGGTGGTGGTGAGGAGATTGTCACAGCTATTAACTCAACCTCCATGCCGACTTGTGGCAATCGGCAAGAGATTATTTATCATAGGGAAGGGGCTTAGCACAGTGATGTTCGATGTGGACCAGAGTGAAAACGCAGGAGGAATGATGGTGGGATCTTCTATATCCAAGTTGACTTCTGATTATGATGTAATTAGCTGTAAAGTTCTAGCACTATGAGTTGCCCTTGCTCATCAAATTCTTGTTGAATTGTGAACCCGAAGGCCCCCTCTTTTATGATACTTGCGGTCAGTAAATACGTTGGGCGCTCTTTCTGAGAATGGATGCTGAAGAAGTGAATATACATCACTTTGTAAATATGAACAAGGTTGTTCCTTCTATATTTCTTTGATACTATAGAGAAATAGATAACTGTATTTCTTTTCTACCCGTTAGTATGGATAGCGGTTTTTGTCATAATCATGCAAAACACTGTTCTTATCCATCCTACATTTCCAAGATTTCACAAGTTGTCGTCGACTTGTAGTAACAACCTCACAGGAGAGAGATTCTGACCCGAAATCTCATTTACGATAAAATATGATGAAGCGAATATAGGCAATCGTATTTTGGAAATAGTGTGAGAAATTATGTTTTTTTAGTGGTTCCGGTGTCAGTCTCATTGTTTTTTGATGAGTTTGGTTCCCACTGTGTTTCGTTTTTGTGTATGATGAATGTAGTCTATTCATTCACTTAGAAACGGCTATCGATTGAGGGATGCCAACATGATAATTGCATGAAGTTTTGCCCGAAGGCCCTTCATCTCTTTGCAGCTCCTGGAGGAGTTGATATGCTCAGAATGAACTGAGAATTTCGATTCACATGGCTCGTAACGCTTACCGTGGGAAATGGCTTACCGTGGGAGGTGGCAACCGAAGTTTTTGGACAAAGATGCCTACAAAAAGCACACGTGATATGCACCTGCGCTGACCTGCTACTTTTCTTTTTCCATTAGGGATCACTAATTGCCGTATCGGGTACTACGAAAGATAAAACGTCATATGCTACAAAACTTGGGCAATTTTGCGAAAGAAAAACTAAGTTCGAGGACTCATCAGAATGAAGAATTTACACGAAACATTATGTCGCCAGAGCATATATAGTAATGTCCTAGATTCATTACATGCGGTGGCGCATATCGAAGACCCAACGTAGTCACCTTGTCCGAGTTTGACTCGCGTCAGCTCACATTCAAAAAGCGGTTGCTCGGAGTTGTTAGCCCCGCCCGGCACTTCTTTCACTGAGCTTGCGCTCGAACTCGTTACCCTTTGATCCGCCATTAACGTCGGGCTCGAGAAAGAGATGGCTCCGCGACGTCTCCCGAATTTTCCCTCCCCTCCTCTGCAGATTTTCCCGAGAAACGAACAGAGGCGCGTCGTCACTCGGTTTTCCCACCGAGGGTCGGCTTCAAAATCCCTCCTTTTCGCTTCGGCGGACGCCTCGAAGCATAGAGGCTCCACCGCGATGCTCTCCACAAGAAGACGGGGTGAGCTGTCGTGAGGGGGAGGGGAAAAGGAATTTATAAAGCGGGCCCTCGTTGTGTCCGCAGAAAGGATGACGACCCTTTTGGATTATTACGTCGGTCGCCGCCCAGTTGTTGCACGCTGCGATGATTGCTGCGGATTTCGCTCACCGTCACAGCGTCGGTTATTACACTCCTGGTTTCGTATTGGACTTCCATTTTTCGCTGCATCGAGCGCTTCGCCGAGCATCGGACGATCTGTCGATAAGACATGGGTGTTTAAGCGGCTCAGTGGCTCTGTGAGTCACTTGCGAAGAAGTTGGTGATGGGGGACCCCCGATCGTTGCCTCCGGAGGTACAGAGTCTACGTTTCCAATGTAACTTTTCTGCTGAATTCTGCTAGCTTGCTGTTCTTTGTCACTAGTGATTGGTTTCGCTGATGGTTTAATCTAATAAGCGTTATCCAGTATCTACCAAAATGGAAACTAGTGTGTTGTGCAGTTGCATCTCACAACTCAGTTTGTATAAGTTTCTGGGTCTTTTTCTTTTTCCTTTCGAAGTTGGTTATTTGAAGAGATTCAGTTTCCATTGCAAGCTGTGAATTTATATTTATCCTTTTACTGCCAGTGCGTGTTTTGTTGCCCGTCATATGGCTTCGGGTTCAAGTGATTATTTTTCCCCTGAAAACACAAACTTATAGTATAGCTCCTCTGGCAGATGAAGTTTCAGTAATCTACGGTCTTCCGCATTGCTTGTCCATTGACTAATTTTGGTTTTGTTGGTGGATGCTGAAACTTTTGGCTGAAATGCTGAAACTTTTGGCTGAAAAGGTGCTTGTACGATCGATGATTTTGTGAAATTTTTGTGTTGTTGCACAGAGAATGCTGCAGCACACGATCGACAGAGGAGGACCATACAGGTTACTCTCTTGCTCAAGTAAAAACGACAAAGCAGGGGTGTTACAGGAGCTGGAAAAGGGCGTGGAACCAAATTTGGCTGACTATGATAAGAGGACAGCTCTCCATTTGGCATCATGCGAAGGTTGCACTGAGGTGGTTGTGCTACTTCTTGAGAATGGAGCTGATGTGAATTCCATTGACCGCTGGGGTCGAACTGTAAGTTTTTCTTTCTTACGTTTGGCATCTGAACCGGTCCTTGGTATTCACGCAAACCATGTTGATGAGAAGAGTGCATTTTCTGTTACTTAGCTGCAGTAGAAGCTAACTTGCCAACTAAATCTTTTAGAATGCTCAAAATGTGTCAATCATGATATGGGGGCAGGGAGGGAGAGAGAGAGATGATTTTTATTGTGACAAAAATCATAAGTTACATATGAAGCTCTTAGTTAGGTTTGAAAATGTAGCAGGCTTTTGTAATCTCTTCAAGAATAGCACGGTTGGATGTCAATTTTGTGCAACTATCTAGAATGCTTCTCACCTCTTTCAATTCTTTTAGCCTGTTCACATTTTCTGAAAGATGCTCCTCAATCTCTTAAAGGAGTTATTTTTTTCCAATCCTATGAGTAGGACTGACAGACCAAAAACAAAAAAGAGAACTGGAATATGTCAAATGCCTTTTATCGCGGAAACAAGCATGATTCTTTTCAGCATTTTTTCTTGTGATACTCATCCATAAATATGCATTTTTCTCATTATAATTGGGTTTTCTAAGGAAGTGTTTGGAGCAATCAATAGTACTTTTTGGGAGAATTTACTTCTCCAATTAATTATTTTCCTTAGCAGAACTTTTGCTGATGTCAATAAGCTTGCAGCCATTATCGGATGCCCGTAGCTTTGGTCACGAGGACATTTGTAAGATACTGATGGCTCGGGGAGGAATAGATCCGGTATGCTATTTTCCTGAGTGGTGGTATATAATGTGACATTTCTACACTTTCAATTATTTCCTAGCAAAATGTCCACCTTTTTTCTGTCGACATTAATTTAGGCTGGTCGTACGAGTTGTTGACTTAGATTTCAAGACTTCCATCATTTATGGCTGAAGAATTCTTTCCCTGATAGCTCTTCTTTTGGAGATTCTCCATATGATGCTTTTCCTACTTCCATTTGTTACAAATATTTAAACTCGGTAAAGATTAGGACCTGGTATCTTCCTCACCATAGAATGAAGCCTCTACCGTGGCATTCCATTCACAAGAGGACAAACTCAAGCAAAAAAATTTGTGTGTCTTCTGTACAAAAGTAATCTTCATAATGGGACTACAATGATTAGAGATGTTCTTAGATTGCCATTGTATGTCAAAATTTAGGAACCTGCTGGCCAATCAATTTGTTGAATATGAACGTACTTTGGCCAAGTTATTGTTCGACATTGCAGATGCTTTACATAGACTGTTTTACGTAACCTAGGGCACATAAATTTGGCAATACAGCCACAATTTGGTGGATTGGATAGTTTACAATGTATTCCTTTCATCTTAATGCTTCAAACAGGTCGGACTTGATGCACAAAATCCATGCTATGAGATCGACTTCGATGAGGTTGACATGGAGAGGGCTATTCTAATTGGAGAAGTAAGAAACTGATCGATGTTTATGGCAAACTTTTGTGAGTTTTCTAGAGTACTTAATGTAATCTATGTAATGCCTTGCATTGACCTTACTTTGTTGGTTACCAGGGAGCGTTTGGTGAAGTATATATGGTGAAATGGCGTGGTACAGAAGTGGCAGCAAAAACAATACGTTCCTCCATTGCCTCAAATCCAAGAGTTAGGTTGGTTTATGCATGTGTTAAGCGAAATCTTCATTCAAAATGTGCTTGTTTTCTTGTTCATTTCAGAAAAAATTTTCTCCCAGAAAAAAATTTGTCATCTCCCATTACTGAGAGCTGATGACAGAATCTGGAAAATCTAGGATACAATAGTAATGTTTGATAGCCACATAGGTCTATTCTCCACGGAGAATAGATTAATTGATAAGTTGTTTAACTTTATGCCTAACTAAATTGTGAATGGTGGGGTTATATTAACAAAATTTAACTTTGATGTTGCACATAAATATTTGGAATATTTTCCTACCTCCATGAGACTATGGGAATCTAAGATTTTGTATACTTGAAACTTGGTGCAGCTTTGAAACATGAAGTGACACTTGTGTTTCTTTCCTGATGATTAGTCAGATTGAGAACTTTAAAACATGAATTATCAACTCCGCACTGGCTCAGTGGTCTTTTTTTTTTTTGCCGGGGGGGATGGGGTGGAGTGCAGGCACCTCGATTTGTGTTTGTTTGAATCAAGTTAGTCAGCAAAAAGCCAGAATCTTGAAACTTGGATGCTTTTGTATGATGCAACTGGAAATCATACAGTATATGTACTATTATTCACAGGAGTGACTTCATGAAGGAACTGGCTCTTTGGCAGAAATTGCGCCACCCTAATATTGTGCAGTTCCTCGGTGTTCTAAAGCAATCTGATCGTTTGATCTTTCTCACTGAGTATCTCCGCAATGTGAGTCTTGTCATTTTAATGGAGTTAACTGTAGTTTGGTTGTCTCATTTTCCCATCATTGGTGTTGCTTCAGGGAAGCTTGTTTGATACACTGAGGAAGAGAGGAAGACTTAATCCACAGACTGCAGTTGCATATGCTTTGGATATTGCAAGGTATATATTGTCAGTCCTTCTATCCTGAATGACGATGGTGAAGTGATCTTTCTCCAGTTTAGCTGCCATTCTGGAGCAAGTTTTTCTTTCAGCCAATAAAATTTTTCAGCATTTTGATTTATGTAGCCTTTCAATGGTAAAATTATAGTTATTTCTCTTTTTTTGCAATAGGTTTTACCTCGTGAAAGTTTCAACTGTTAACATACTTATATTACTACTTTCTTTCCCAATTGCTGCTTCAATGACCATCAGGACTAGAGCATTTGGATCTGCTTATGCTTGTGTTCGATCCAATCAACAGTTTCACCATTTGTTTTCAGTGTCTTCTTTAGGATCTTGAATTGTGATGCAATTTTAGCATTTTCTTTTAATTTATTTTGGTCAGGTAGAGATAGTTCCTCCCGATGAAATAAAGTTAAAGCCGGCTGATTTTTTCGGTAGCATTATAAAAAATACATCGTCAGAAATCAACAAGAACTGCAGTGACATTTGAAAATTGATATGGGGAATCATGCCTGAAATCCATGGCTTATGCTATGAAAGCATGTATAGCTACTGTTTGGCTGAAACTGTTAGTGGTCTAATCTACACATTATGCAACTCAAGTTCAGCTGAATCCTTGCGATTTATGCAGGGGTATGAATTATCTCCATCAACATAAACCGCACGCTATAATACACCGAGATTTGACGCCGAGGTATTTTACTTCGATTAAACTCTCTTTTGTGATATAACTTGAGCAGGGAAGGGGGGGCTCATACAAAATATGTTGCTACAGTGTATAGGTGAGGGTGGCAATGGTCGAGTACTTCCCTCTCATTTTAAAGTCATAGGAATAGTGCTTGCAACCATTCTGTGCCTAGAGAGCTATGGTTCATTGAGGTTTTTGTTTTGAAGGAAGGTCATCTTTGGTCAATCTGAGGTCTCTGCTCTTCTGACATATTGACATAATTCATCCACGGAGTAGTAATGTTGCCTTGTTGGTAGTTGGCAGTGCATACCAGAATAATTCCAACAGAAGCAAATTCTAGTATCTGCGTATATTAAAATTTGATTAGGTTTATTCATGGTTTTGAACATGGGAGAACATTCTGCTAGAAAAGCACTTGCTTGCAAGACTAGCTTTTCAATCAACTCAATTGATGTAGGTTAGTTTTATTCTGGACAGAGAGGCTTAGCATCTCTCGCTGTAAATAATATCTTGTGAGTTTCTGCTAGGATGATTAGCCTATTGCTTTTTAGTTTCTAGAGGAGGCATTGTCAGCGGTGGTGATAGATGTTTGGCATCTAGTGGTGCATTTTTTGCATTCAAATCAGAAAAAAACTAATGATTTTCTCACTTTTGGAGTTCTTGCAGGAATGTGTTGCAAGATGAATCCGGCCATCTTAAGGTGACAGACTTTGGCTTGAGCAAGATTGCACTGGCTAAAGATGCAGAGGGTTACAAAATGACTGGTTGCACTGGCTCATGTTAGATCGACTGTTCATCAACTTTTGATTAGTTACTGATTTTTTTTCCGTATAGCTAAATAAACTACATGCTGTTGATCCAGATCGTTACATGGCCCCAGAAGTTTATCGTCGAGAATCATATGGGAAGAGTGTTGATGTCTTTTCATTTGCCATGATCGTCTACGAGGTACTCACGACTGTGGGTGCATCCTCTTCTCATGATTAGTTGACGGACTATTCTCTTCTACACTTGAGAGACTTCAGACCTTAGTTAAATTTCATTATTTGCATGAATCGTCAACTGCTTGGACATTTTAAAAGCTCATTCAGCTAATCAAGACACGTTGATCATGACTGCATTCCTCATAAGAGAAGCCAAATTGTCTCCAGATGTATTACGGGGGACCATCTCATAGGGCACAAACCCCAGAACAAGTCGCTGATAAAAGAGCATACGAGGATTCCCGTCCACCACTCTCTTCATACGTACACCCTGAGTCAGTTAGAGCGTAAGTCATTCCTTCTGAACCATTTCCTTCACAGAAAGCTGCATATGGCCAGACAGGATATACTGCATGTGTTATGTACTGTGTGAACTGTTAAGAAATCTTTCCACATTCAAAAGATATGAGATCATAGTGCATTATTTTGGGTTTTTCTCTCCAGGAATATAAGTTTTAACACTAAATCTTGACCCAGCAATTTTTTCGACTTAGATACTGGAAACCCATGGATGTCATTCATGCAAGTTGTTTCTATCAATGATTTCCATGATTCGGGATACTTGTTCTAGGTGACATATTTGTGTAAATGCTCGCTTTCATTAGGCTCCTTCGAGAATGTTGGCATAAGAATCCAGATTGCAGGCCTACATTTGAAGAGATAATCTTACAGCTAGAGAAAATCCAAGAGAACATGCAATATGACAAGACAATGCAGGTTTGCTGTTCTTGTGCTATCTTATGACACGAGTCGCAGCCTGCAGCATGTATAGAATATGCATCTCTTTCTTTCATTCAATGCTCTCAATGAGAGAAATGTTTAAGAATGAGCACACCTCATGCTCGTCAACCCTATTTGACACTTCCTCTCTCTGCGACCCTGTATGATATTTCTGTCATATTTGGGTGTGTGTATCATCTTGTTTTTTTATATATTGGGGAAGAATAATGAAAAACTGCTTGAGCATGGTTTTGTAGAGTAAAGCTAGACTCACAAAAACCGGCTTCCTTTCAATGTTGATTTGCGATATGACATGGCAAATTCAAGTGGTTATTTCAACAAATGTACTACATCCAAGCGTTCTGCTGCGTTTTGTAAATCGACTGTGTAGACTAGCCTTTGTACCTCCAGCTTTATTCATCTAGATTATAAGCATAATTGCTATTGCCATCAGAGTCGGTTTACCATGAGGTCATTTCGTATAGCAGCTTGCAACATGTGTTCAGTGTTCCATGTACCTCACACAACAATCTGACCCAAAACAAGTGCGTCAAACTACGACAGAGAACCCCTCGTGTATCATTTCATAAGTTATCTTTCACTCAAGGTGAGTTTGGGGAGTGTTACTGCCGTCCCTTTTGCATGTACCAACATTCCTCGCTTTAACCCGGCAATGTTGAGGCCATGACATGGACCGGAATGCTACAACCACCATCTTGTCCCCCTGCTCTACCGAATCAGAGTGGCTGCATACAAGGTCTCCACAGTATGAGCATGATGCTCATGGCTTGCAAAATGGACAGGACGCTACTCTAGGTTGGCTTCGCTTCTTGGGAGAAAGATGCGAAGTCATGTATAAATAAGGGCATATATGCAAAGGTCAACGTTGCATACTGGAGGCGAGAACAAGCGAAGCAATGCTGAGGAAAGCTGAAGCAAAGAAGTGAAAATCATTTTCTCATTGAGTTAGTTCGTTCTGGAATTTATCCAAGTTTGAGTAATACTTGAGAGAGAGCTAGAGGTTAGAGAAACATGTCGATGCGAGTCGTACCTCAGGACTTCCTGAGCTAAATTGCAAGAATTGGGCAGATAAGAGCCTAGTGTCTGCATTTATCGTATTGAAATCAACCATGTTATTCATTTTGAACCCTTAAGTCTATTTGTGGGAAAATATACGTTTTGAAAAGACAATTTTCTAAAAATGAGTGCTCATATCGATTACAAAAATAAATAAACGAAAAAAAATTTCATCATCCACGAGAATGTTTTGGCATTAATTGTTGTCAAACATTTTTTGTTGGCTAATCATTTTAAGTAATATAATTAATCGTTTTCAAGAAACTACTTTCTAAATTATTCATTTTTTGTGAAATAAAAGGATACTTCCTTACCAAAAAAAAAAAGGATTCTTTATGTTCTTTGGAACGCTGTTAATTTAATAATTGTTTGTGCGTGAGAAGCCGCCAACATGGTCTGGGTGGTGTAGTCGGTTATCACGCTAGTCTCACACACTAGAGGTCCCCGGTTCGAACCCGGGCTCAGACATTTTGCATTCCTTCGCTTTGATGTTATCTATATCAATTCTTTCCTTGTTCTATTCTCAGTAAAACTCTTTTGTTTTCAAATCCCATAATTTAATCTTTCTGCGAGATTGCAACTTAAATTCCTGCTCAAAATCAGTTCTTCGGCTACATTGCACGATCGTATTGTCAAGCATGAGCTGAATTTTAACCAAGCTGCGATGACCCGGAATTTATTAGCACAAAAGCCACCAATGACAATATTGATCACATTCGATCGCCAAATAATTTTACAAAAGCGAATTTCTACAATCGTCCCTTCAGAGAAGCTCAACAGGAACAGGTTTTCACGGGCTAAAAGTAGAATTTCGCTTCTGGCAATACCAAAAAGAAAAAAAAAAGAATTTCGCTTCTGATTTCCAAGTCTAAGTACAGTATTTCCGGCCATGACGATGGTGTTCTTCGGGTATATATGACATAGCGCTGACAGGGCCGACAGCTAAAGTACCCTAGATTCCATCATAACAGCTCTATGGCTTCCTTCGCCGCAATAGTATAAGTGCATATCTGGATACTGGAATCATGCTGATCGTTCATGTGCCAGTGGCAAGGTAATGGCAACTTTGACAAACTATTCGTTCTTCAAAATGTCATGACCTGTTTCTCCTTTCAGGTTGGTGCTTTGGCCTACCATTAGGTGATTGCTCATGGATGGGGCTCTTCCTCTTTGCAAGAAGACGCTTGCCAATAATTCTCTCGGTACGAATTGCTTCCTGAATATTTTGGTGGACTAGATTGCAGAGCTCATCGAGCGCTAACATTGGAAATGGCTCTTCAATAAGAACACCAACCTGCAGATGTCAAGACAGAAGTCAAGTCATGTCGATATGAAAGGGATTGGTGGGAGTTGCCAGGTGATTCCCACCGTGTCGAGAGTAGACTGTTCTTTCTATTAACTTTAGCACTATACATAACAGCCTTCAATATGGATTTCACAATTGAATGTAATCCCAGCAAAGGTTGAAAAGCAGAATCTAGGGCTGTGTCAAACTCATGCTTTTGGGGGGGATCTGTCCCATCTATGCATTTAACAGCTTGCCAAGGCATTAGCTTAGCAGTAACCAGGAAAAGTTGAAATGTATGAGAGGGCGAAGCCTTTAATACAATTGGAGAACAGCTGAAAATAGTCCGTGTACAGAGAGATAGCAACAAATTTCCCTGAAGGAATGCATTCAACAGTCTGGAACAGAAAATCTTTTGTAAAATAACTTTTCGGTAAAAAAGTTGTTCACTTTAACCAATCAAGAGACCCTAAATTCCCCTAACACATGTATGTGGATTACCATTGCCTGCCTGACTCATCAGCAGCACATGTTCTTCGCCATCCAATAAAGATTATATCATCAAGTAATTCACTAAGAAACTTAGTTATGGTGTAGGTAGAATCGATGAGCGAGGTAACAGAAAGCAATAGGGAATCATACTTCTTCAATGCAGAACAAGGAAGCGGCGCTGATGAAAGTGGCCGGGACCACAATCCAGTGGCAGTCATCCCAAAGAATGACAGGTAGAGTCAGATGCCAAAGGACCAGAAACCTCGAAGTCAAACGGGTGTAGGAAAGAGGAATTGGAATGCCAATTAGTTGCTCGCAGATGCTGATTCCTTCATGAAAGCAAGATATTTTTGACTCCTACATGATTAAGATCCGAAATTAAAGTGAATGCAGGCCTATTAAGTTCACTCTACTCCCTGCATAAATCAAATGGTCACCATCTGGTATTGGTAAAATAAAGAATCTGCAAATACAAGGCCCTCGTGCTCAGTCTCACTCAGAAACTTAATTTGTTAGTTGAGCAATGAAATACCAGGACATGTCTTCTCGACTCCTCTAAGTTCAACAATCTGAGGCTTTGGGAAATGAACTCGATAATGCAGCGAGGCCGGTGCTTTGACTTGAGAATCACAGCTAGATCATCGCCTTCAATTCGGTTTCTAAGGTCTTGACCGATATCCGAGCCATAAGTAACATGACACTGCATATGTAAAGTCCACTATCTCTGAGCATCGAAAGCGGAGTCGAGCATTTAAATTGATAAAAGTCACAGAAATTTATACAAGTCATAGATTAATCTCAACTCTGGCTTCTAAACTAAGCAAGTTTTCTGAGCAACAATTCAACAGAGAAGTCAATACCAACCGACCTTAAGTGCAACGGGAAACGCCATGATATACTCCAGAAGGGCCTTCTTCAGTGCCGAATCCTCGTTGCTCTCCACCGTACTGATCACCTGCCTCGCAAAATCATCGGCCCCTGCAATCACCTTCACCCAAGCCTGCCTCCCTTCCTGGAACCTCGAATACGAAGCCTCCGTTCTAAACACCAAAAGGAGCGCCAGCGCCGGTGCTGTCAGCTGGTATGGCAACGACGACGTCCTCAGCACCGGGAAAAACTCCGGCAACCACTCCATCGCCACAGCGGTATTATAACTCGCGACCATAACCGCCACCAGAGTGAAAGCCATCACCGGAGGTATCAGAGAGAGGATCACCCGCGAGGACAAGCTCGAGAGCAAGTGCCGGACATGGCGCTGCGAGCTCCGGTGTTGGAGCCAGCTCTCGGGGTTGTAGAGGGTCCGTTTGCGCTGCATCCCTTGCTCCTGCACGTGATCGGCCCAGTCGGGTATCATCTGGAGGATCGAGATGATCGCGGGGGGCTTCCGGGGGCTCGAATCTCCAGCTTGACAGGAGAGGACCTTGAAGGAGATGGTGCTGCTGTGAATGGAGTGAGGAGTTGAGGGCAACTTGGGGATGAACTTTGGTGTGAACTGGGAATGCATGGAGTGAGATTTGAGGCTTGTGTGCTGTGCCATTGGGAGGAATTGGAATTAGGGTTTTGGACTTGGGGAGTGGAGGGAGGGGAGGACATGTTAGGGAAGTAGCAGAGGGTGTCAAGGAGTTGAAGGGTTGAGGAAGAGAGGTGGTGGAAGGTTAGTTAATGACAGTTATTTTTTGTGAAGGAGGTTTTTTAACACATTGAAATGAAATATGTTGGTGATAAGCTGGTGCTACAGTCACCAGCAACCTTCGCACTCTCAGGTGACAGCCAACTAAAAATATGTGGAATAAGGTACAGTTTTTTTGTACTTTCTTCAAAATAAAAAAGAAAACCTTTATTCTATTAAGTAAGTTGCATCGAATAGGCCTTTTATGAATCAATTCTATTTTTTTTGGGACTAATAATCAATTCTAATTAATAGCTAGGTTTTTGCAAAATTAGTAACTCTATATAGAAAAGTAATAAGAAAGTAACTTCTTTCACTGAAATTAATGACATTCTTATCGATTGAGCATGTGCATGCCCAAAATAAGGACCATACCTCTTTGTAGGATTAAAAGAATTTGCATTAGGACAAGTGGTTTTCAACCCAACCGTTTTTTTTTTTAAGTAAACCTATCTATAGTTAGTAGCATTTTCAAATTGATAATAACTTTCTGATAACGATTTTTTTTTTCAATTGACTAATTATTTAAGGTAATATAAACAATTATTTTTAGGAAAATATATTTTAAATTATTTATTTTTCGTGAAATAAACGAGTCTTAGTTAGCAATGTTCACACATTATTAATAGATATATGCAACTCCACGAATTTCTTTTTTCAAGTCATTATATGAGAGGATAATGATATAAATGGTCCATAAACTTTGATATAATATGTAATGTGGTCCATGAACTTTTAATTTATTCAATGTGATCTCTAAGATTTACCCCAATGTGTAATGAGGTCCTTGAACTTTTAAATCATTCAATGTGATTTCTGAATTTTTGACATATTTAATGATGTCCTTCCATTAATTTAAGTTCTGGGATAATATTGAATATTTTCATATAGTCTAGAGACTAAATTGAAGATGTACCAAAAATCCATGGTCTACATTGAACAATTTAAAAATATTCAGGGACGACATACCACATTAGGCTAAAATTCAGGGATCACATTAAATATTTAATCAAAATTTAGAGTTTATTTGCGTCATTTGCCTCTATATGGGCCTGAATTTTACTCGTTCTTGAGCCCATGGTACAATGGATTCACTTTTGTTTTTTGGTCAAAAACGGAATCACATATTTTTTTTAAGTCAAAAAATGGAATCACTTCAATTTTTTTGTTTTGGTCAAATCACTTGAAATTTGCAAAGGCCACGCGATTCGAGTTGTTCTTTTTGCCTTTACCTCGAAGGTGGGTCTCCGTCCCAAAAGCCTCTCTCCGACATGGACCAATCGAAACCCGCCCAGAATCAGCCACCGCCACCGCCACCGCCTCGAGCAGCTCCTCCGCCGCTGCCACCGCCGCAGTCGCAGCCCCAGAGGAGCAACAGGAAAAGACCCCTCGAGCCCAGTGTTTGGATTCAAGCCTCTCCTTACTACAAGATGCGCTCCGTGCTCGGCGACCTTCGCCCTTCTTTCATCGAGGTTTGCTTTCCATCTCCGCTCGTGGGCGGTGTTACATGTCGGAATGATCTCTTTTGCTCTTTAACCAATGTTGGGTTCGTGATTTCTTGCTGTATATTTCGCGTTCTCTTGGTATACTCTTTTCTTTCTTTTTCTAGGGGAAGTTTTCCCGCTCCCGGTGAAACAGTAGACGAAAACGATGCTTGGGTTGGCCGGCGATTGTATGCTTTTCAGTATCTGCTGTGAATATGGCCGCAAAATCACGTCTTTTTGTTTCGCTTCTTTTGAATTCAGCAACAAATTCTTCTGGGCATCGAGTTTTCGTGATGCTTAAGAAACATGGCTTAAGTTGACGATTGGGAAATTACAAGTCGGACCCTTACTTTGGGGTTCTAAATCTGAGTTTCAAGGGAATTGTCACGGGAAAAATTTGAAGTTTTGGACTTGAACTGGTGTGCTTGTGGTATTGGCATGTGATGAATGTTGAAAGGTCTCTCTGTTTCAATACATGAAATGGTTTTAATTCTGCTGGGTGGTTTATATCCTACTGTAGTATGCATGTTTGTATCTAAGTTCGCAGAATAGGTGGATGATGACTATATCCTGTTGGTCGACGAAAAAACTTAGCTCTTCACCCTCTTGCACATGTTTGATTCTGTTGCTGCATAAGCTGGTAAAGCCTAATGCCTCTTTGGGTTTATCCATTTGAAGGTGCTTACAACCCCGGAGTTTCGGAATTGCAGGGCAGCTCAAGAAATTAGAGAAAGTAAGCTCCAAAATGTTCGATTTGCAGTGCTTTTATATGATTTGGAAAGTTTTCGTACTTTTCCTTGAATTTCTTGGTGTATCGTATGCTCAGACTCCTTTAACTTGTTAGATGTTTGCATGAACATGGGTGCAGCCATCTAGTGGAGATCAGTAGCAATAAATTTGCTTTAGTAAAGAATAATTTGATGATAACTTGTAAATTGGAATCGATGTGCAGAACTATGCATGCTTGCACGGTGAGAATTTCATGCAACACATCTTCCGGCCACTGCATATATCATGGTTTCATGTCACAGCGAAGTGTGTCAGCATCGTCTGTCCCCATAAAAAAGTGACTTTTTTCTTGGGTTGAAATAATTTTTGTACGCCTAAGGTTTGTGATTCTGATTGTCTTATATTACAGAGCTGAAGCTGTTTATGGAACTATACAGACAGATGACTGCTAGTGCAGAAACAATCTCTTCTACGAAATCTAACAATGTGAAAGACGGGAAGCGTGTGAAAGGAGAGAACCAGGACACTGAAAAGCGGCAACCTGAAGTGCTCGAGACTTGGGGGTCATACATTGTTGGTGGATCAGCTTTTGGCTGGAACTTCATTACCTTTCCTGGCCATAAACCGGTGTACTACGGTCCGACAAAAGAGTCGTTTCGAGCTTCACAAGTGGAGCTACAAGAAAAGAGAACTGCTTCTGTTCCCCGTGTTGGTTGAGAGATCATGAGCCATCACGCTCGATTGGTGTCGGGACTAGGAATCACCATGGATTTTTTTTTTCCTTTTTTGGGCTAAGTGAATCACCGTGGAATTGTATATTGAGTCTTGGAAGCAATATCATCAGTGTTCCGAGGATGTAACTAGTCTTCGCTTCATACACCAGTATAGCTATCCAGTGAATCTCTTGTAATGTGACCTTACATTTTCGTTTTCCTTAATACTCTGACTTTCCATTTCTTTTCAAGGAAAAAGATAAGCTCTAGCCAATTCTTCTTGGGAATGTTGCTACCCTGCTGATCAACTGAACTCTTGATGCCATTTTGAATTTGTTTTGATTTGCATTTTATTTATTCGATGTGCATAGAGTGAGGATGCTCTTTCTGCCTCATTTTGCGGTGAATTAGTTTGGGCCATCTTGAGAATTTCACAATTAGAAGCAACTCCATTTACCCTTTTCTTCATTTTTGCCTATTTTCCAAATGGCCATATTATTTTCCTCGTCTCATCACATTACCGAATCATATAAATTGGATATTTAGATTATTTGAAGTAAAATAATCAATATTTGCAAATTTATTCACGGTGTTGATTATTGAGCTCATGCCTCGATATCGAGGAGACTCTCAAGCGTCAACTTGCCATAAACATTAAGGGATCAATTATAAAACTTATTTCGAAAAAAAAATATGAAATTTATGGGATAGGTAGCATTACTTACAAACTTATTATATAAATATTTAAATGGGGGCTTCGTTTAACAAATGGGTCCATAGCTCAGTGGTAGAGCATTTGACTGCAGATCAAGAGGTCACCGGTTCGAACCCGGTTGGGCCCTTCTCTTGTTTTTTATTTTTTAATTTTTCTCACTTTTGAAATTCATCTCGCCGAGCTTCTTTTCTTTTACACTACTTCATCTCAACCTGGTTGGGTCCACAGTTCTGGATAGGTTGAATCCGGAAAGGTAAAAAACTGGCCTTCCAGAGGAATTGCACCAGAGAACTTACTGTAAGAAACGTTGATAGCCGACATTTCCTGTCGGCTTTCATGCCAAACATTGCATACCCAATAAGCCGATCCAGCTAGGAATTCTCCCTATTACTTGGTTCCATGCAAGATCCAACAAATGCTGACTTTTTGCATCCCCTTAACCACACTGGCATTGACCCTTTCAACTGACTATTCACGGACACATTAAGATTTGGAAACAGTAAATCAGCGTGTCTTGGCATTTCTTCGTCTCGAAAACTCAGGAATGACCAGCACACTCAAGGTTCCACATTGCCCTGATATATGGAGAGCAGTAGACAGATGAATTGTTTCCGTTCTTGAGAGAGATAGTGGTGTGTAAGTGTCTGGAGGTCTTGGAAGCCGGACTCAATAGCTTCACCTAAGTGATTGTTCGCGAGGTTTAGAACATGTAATCCATGACAAGCGCATAAATTTTCAGGAAGCAGACCTGGGGAAAAAATTGGAACCAAGGTTGAGGGAACTTGGATGTGCCACTGAAGAACGGTTGATACTGTCTTGTTGTTCAAGTCAACCGTGGAAAGGGACGGAGAGCACATCAGTGAAGGCGGCAACTGATTAGAAAAAATTATTTGATCTGGCAGAAAAGATCTCAAGCTTTGGAAGGCCCTGAAAACATCTGGAAGTGCTCCAGAAAACCGATGATTAGACAAATGTGTGCTGACAACGTTAGAGAGATTACTGATTCTTTCACCGGGTTGTCCTGAAAAGCTGCCATTTTGATTATAAGACGGACTTCACCCTCCAGACCACGCTAAAATCGGAAAAGAAAAAATTGACCAAAACAGAAAGGAGACCTCTCTGTCTGTCTCTGGCTCAACTTGAATTTCCAAATCAGGATAGAAACTCTCTATACAGAGAATGTAAGCTTGCAAACCTTTCCTCCAGATAAATAGCCTTCTCTCACATCCGTAATCGACAGAAAAAATAAAAAAACACAAAAGGACACTGGGAAACAAAAGAACATGGATGTAGCCTATACAAATGTCCGAGTAGATTGAACCAAATGGCATGACTAAGACACTTCTCTGCATGGGGAGAATGGACAAACTGTAGCATCAAGACGAGGACATTGAGAATGCTTCAGTCGTCGCGTGCTCCCATAAAACATCGTTCATCCAAGCAAACAGCAGTGTCCGGTTTGTACTGCAGAGTTGTATTTCATTTTTGGCCTGTGTTTGTACTCCGCTTAGCTTCCAGAGCTGCGCCTTCCTTAAGTGCGACCTGCGCTTCGGCCTCCATCCCTAGCACTATGAGGGCCGCAGCCTGAAGGTATGACGCAATGTGCCACACCGGGGAAACGACTTGGGCTTGCATTGCATCGTTCAGAGCTTGCTGAGCCATGTCATTCATTAGGTAAGACAGACTGCGGCGTGCAAAAACCGTTGGAGAAATCATGGTTCCCGCGTCAATGAACTACATGTTGAAGGAAAAAGCTGATTTAGATCGTATTTATCGTGTAACCCAACGAGTTAATGAAATAATGAGGATTTCAGACAGTCATCATAAATATCATGAACTTTTTTTCCTTGAAATTAGATTAGAGGAAATTCAAAGGGCATTCATCCCCAGATGATAGCTAGGATTTCCGGATCCCAGTTGCACCATAATGATCGAAATGAAGAGAAGATTGAGAACAATAATTTTTGTTTAAGGGTTGGATTATTCGTAATACAAACCTGTGTGTAGCTATCAACTGCTGCTGTGAAATCTTTCTGCCGGAAAGCAAGATCGCCCTTTTTCTTCAAGTTCAATGTATCCTGCATTTGGTCTGTCCACATCTGAAAAGACAGCTGCAGCATATTGAACGGAACAAAATGTTAACACTCTTCACCTCCGACAAGGATTACACAAATTTAGATAAAATGCATAACTAAGCTAATGAAGAGGCGCTCCTATAGGGTTAAGTGTCTGAATGATTAAACATGACAGCAAGGACATATATTAGACAGCAATAATGGATGCTTCTAGATGTTCTAAACAAAAAGAATGAGCAAACCTCATTTGTTAATCCTTCATCATCTTTATATCCGAGATTTTCTAAGATTTCGTGCATTGCAGTTGAGTCCTTTCTTGAACAAGCCTCACCAAAAGGCGATAGAGGAGATAAAGAAGCTCTGTGGGGAATCCCCATAAGTACGTGAGAAGCAACCTGAAAACCAGAGAGAGAAATCTCAGCAATCAAATTTCTTTGACTTAGCACAGGAAACTCTTTCTTTCTAAAAATAAAAGAAAGGCATACCTCAACCTCCTTCTGCAATGGAGTTAATGCAGCAACCAAGGACTTTGGATTTGGACGTTCTCGAGGTTCATATTGTAAACATCGGGAAGCCAAGCGTACCAACTCCGTCCCATCGTCATCAGAAAACTGTCCTTCCAAGCAAGAATCTATCAACGTCTGCAGATTCCGATCCCTTATTAAGTCGAGGGCCTGATAGAGATCAGTGGAGATTCAGGGTCAAAGGGGTAAAGCTTAAAAGATACATAAAGGAAAAAAGGCAATACTTATTCCATGAAGCATATGAAAAAGAGGTTGTTTGATGCAGTGTCATCATATATCAAGAGAAAATAAAAAATATCAGCCCAGATAATGCTTAAACTTGGAAACTTACATGACTCGGGGGTATATGTTTTCCACTTAGAAGGTCAAGCAGAAGAGTACCAAAGCTATATATAACGCTTTCTGGCGTCACGCTGCCTGTGAAAATAGAAGAACAATATATGTTGTATGAGCACTTGTACAACCAGGAGAAACAGATAAGTTGATAAGTGCATGTTGCATTGGAATCTGTACCCGTTCTCAGGTACTCTGGAGGTGTAAATGCTGAATTTGTGCTATAATTCTTGCCATCCCTACTATTTTTCATGAGGCCAAAGGTTGAAAGTCTAGGATTACCATCCTGAAAAGATCTGATCATGAATATAACAAATAAAACATGAAGGAGACTGACTTTGCCTACGGGATTAACCGGACTTTTACCTCATCAAACAGTATTCTATATGCATTAAGATCATGATAAAGAGCGCGCCCTTTGCTTGTGCAGTATTCCAGCGCTTGTGCAATATGAAGGACAACCCTCATTCTCATAGGCCATTTCATGGGTTGCAAATCCCCTGATTCAAAAGATCAAATCTAATTTGAGAGTAAAGCGCTTGGACTTGTTTATGGGTTAGTAAAGCCATTTACAACAAACTATCACCAAGAAAGTTAAATTTTAGGACAATAACCAGTTGTACTGAGGTTGCATGGAAAGGGCACTTAATCAGATTACCAGAACACATGTTGACACAACTTGTACACAAAAACTTATGCTTGTTACCAAAATGACCTACAATGAAATAAGTGCTTTGCAAGCGTTTCGTTGGGCATGTATTCTCCAACAAGCAACCTCTCGTCATCTGCAGAGCAACAACCCAGCAAATTTGCCAATCTGTTATTTCGCAGCTGACCAACTGACTTTGCCTCCTCCTATACTTGCAAAAAAACGTATCAAATTGATGTGCCGTTACAGAGAAAAAGTGCACAAGCATTGCCCTTTCTTCACGATTAACATTTGCTTGTGGAAATCGAGAGTGACTATTGTCCCATAACTCTCACATATAGAAATATATATGCAACGGGAGAAAGAAACAAAAGGAAAGGAGAAAACACAATGTTTTGCATGAGAAAGAGGAGAGAAAAACACATAACAAAATGACTTAATACCAAAAATTGCCGGGAATCAGGCCAAGCATTTCTATTGAATCGCTTGACTGCAATTCGCTTCTGGTCCTCTAGCTTTCCTTTGTAGACGACATTGGGAGCCTTCTCTCCATGCTCCGACACAATATTCTCCACTGCAAAGCCTGATGTCGCCTTCTTAAGCTGCTCGAACGTGAACTCTCGGAATGCAGGCAAGGACTTAGGTTCAGCCAACTCATCTTTCTCTGGAAAAGGATAATGATGTAAGAACACGAATAATAATATGCTCAAGTTCCTACGAGGAATAAGTGCTACATGTGATTGACGAACCAACATCAGCAATTTCGAGGACCGATCCCTTGAATTGTGACTCCCAGCAACATGGTGCCAATTTGGAGAACTGACACCCCATCTCCAAGTCAAAAATTAAAACGTGGATCTTGGCTACCCTCTTCGACGAAGCAGCTATCTCAGCAATTTTACATCTATCACACAAGAAGGAGAAATCAGCAGTAGAAATATCAGGGGAACCAAAAAAATTGAGAAAATTAAAACAAGTGTTCTTCTCGAAACTCCTTGCTTCTTTTTATCCACAAGCAATGACGTCGGAAATGAAAGGAGAAAGTGTTGACATAATAGACTGTACAATCCCCGGCACAACTTATAAGGAGCGACCATCCTCGATCAATTCAGGCTCAGAAACTGAATTGGCCAATCCGGACAACATTTCTTTTCCTTGACAATAAAAATCCTCTCTCTCTATACCCATGTTCAGTATCACTAGCAGAGAATTCAAAATCCACAAGTTGCTCATTTCTTTACCTCTTCGGGCAAAAAATAAAAGAAAGAGAGAGATGTTCAGTATCACTAGCAGAGCATTCAAAATCCACAAGTTGCTCATTTCTTTACCTCTTCAGGCAAAACATAAAACAGAGAGAAAGATGTTCAGTATCACTAGCAGAGCATTCAAAATCCACAAGTTGCCCATTTCTTTACCTCTTCAAACAAAACATAAAACATAGAGAGAGAGAGAGAGAGAGAGAGAGAGAGAGAGAGAGAGAGAGAGAGAGAGAGAGCAAACAGGTAGCATCTTACCAGCTAAGAAGCTAGAGAGAGAGAGAGAGAGAGAGCAAACAGGTAGTATCTTACCAGCTAAGAAGCTTCAAGCTTCAGAGTCAACTCAGGGTCAGTGAAGCAGAAACAAAATCAATGATGTAGCAAAAACCCAGCTTCCAATGCCTTAAACCCAGTATTTATCTCCCATCGATCAGCTCTTTAAACCACGAACATTGGAAAAAGAAGAGAAAAAAAAAATCTCCAATCTCCAATGAACGAAATCACTGAAAAACCAACTCGTGAAGCCGCTTTGAACCTTGAGCCAATCACTGCGCAAAAAATCTTCACTTTCTCGGTCCAACCAACAATTCTCCAGGCAAGATCCAAACTTCCGCTACAGTGAAAACACTCAGAACCGAATCCAAGCGCCCACTTCTCAATTTCCCATGAATCTCCAAGTCCTCGAACAACCAAAAGTCGATTAACTTATGAGCAGACTCCGAAAAAACGTGGTTACTTTACAGCTTTGACGAGAAGAGATCTGGTCAAGCCGACGGGGGGTAAGAAAACGAAAGAATTCCCAATGGACTGAGAATGTTAACGTCATAGCTTGGATCAGCTCAGATTGGATCAAAACCATGTAAAGAAAAACAACGTCTCAAAAAGAACATACCGGACAAAATACATTGAGCGTACGAGGCTGGTTTGTTGCTGCAGACGATGAACTAAAGAAAGAACAAATAATTTTCTCCGACATGCCACCAACTTCTGCTCAAAGCCGCAGAATCTTGACGTTATTTTATCAAGTGGGTGTCGGCGTCGTTGGTGTTGCTGGTAGTGTAATAATTCAAGAAAGATTGTTATTCAATGAACACTATCGTTTTCCCATCCTCGAATGATTCTTGGCCCGTAACGTTTCAAGGACAAGAGAGAGAAACTTAGGACTGAGGAAGTCGCATGGTGTGACAGTTGGAGAGGAGGGACCAGCGGCTCAAAAGCTCTTCAAAGTTCCGAACTTTTGCTCTGGCTTTCCATCTCTTCCGAGTTGCTGTTTGCCTCCATCACTCCCGCCGTAATCATTTCATCTTTCGTGTGAAACCGAAACGACGACGTCTCTCTACACTTGACCTCCTTTCGTTTTTAGTATCAACAGGGTGGAGCCGGAGCTGGACCACACTTCTCTTGTGTGCTTTTTTCTGTCAAATGTCAAGCAGCATCTTTCTTTTTCTACTTAGGCTCCGTTCGCTTTAGAAAAAATATTTTTTTGAAAAATATTTTTTGCATTTTTCGGTATTCGGGGGCGGAAAATATGTTCCGTGGAAAAACATTTTCCTTCCCTACCCCAAAATCCTTCATTGTTTTGAGAAAAATGATTTCCTCTTTTCACAAAGAGAAAATCATTTTCTCCCAAAGTGAAAGCAAAATTGCCCATGAGAGGAAAAATGTTTTTCATGGGAGAGAAAGTTGATCACCGTCACCACCATCGGCTGTCGGCCGCCACCGCCGCCGCCGCTGCGGCTGCCGCTCGCCGCCAGTCGCCAAACGCTGTCGGATCGGCAGTCGCCGAACACCAGAAAATATTTTCCGAAACTTTTTCAAATTTTAGCCAAACACCAGAAAATTGTGTTCCAGGAAAATATTTTTCAGGAAAATGACTTCCGGAAAAATATTTTTCAAAAGGTGAATATTTTCCGACAAACGAACGGAGCCTTATTTCTTGTTCCTTTAGCTTAGATCATCCGTCAAATCACATTACTTTGATAATTTCATACTGGTTTTTTTTTCAATGGAGTAGTTTCCACTCTCTGTAGTCTTATTTATTGAGAATTATGAGCTAGTGAAGTATTATGTCAGTAAACTTGTTGACTAAATTAGACACTATGTTTATCTAGTTGACCTTTCCAAATTACAACCCAAATAAAAAAAAAATTAGTTAGAACATGTGCCAAGTTATGGACCAGGCAGGCCCTGGGTGGTCATTACCTGATATTTTGACCTATTCAGATAATGCACCCCAAGTCCAACTGAGGAGGAGTTTTGGGATGATATAATTAACCTGAGAACTTCAATTATTTAGCTCTTTTCAGTACTTCTTTTGATGGTAATATCCAGTACTTTCAGTTTGATAGTACACGTTCCATCTATTATATCACAGACGCGATTTTACAAGACCCTGCAATAAATTGAAGAAAGCAAAAGCATCACCAAGCAGGCACGTAACGACGTAGTCGGACGTATTTTCAGATTACCCCGTATATATTATTTAAACATAGGAAGATAATTAAAAAAGAAACGTTGGTAAACAACTCAAATGAGAGCTGGTACCCTAAAACTAGCTAGTAATTTAGTTACAGAATAGTTGGTTAGTCGCTCAAATAAAGATTGGTACTTTCATATAATAATAGATAAACTCAAGTTGTCAGTAAAAAAAGGTTAATAAAAATCTGTCAAATATAAGAGAAGACATTTTTGATAATGCCGAGTGCTGATTTTCTATAGGTTGAATAACACCAGTGGCCACTAGCTCAATATGCAAACGGGTACTGTCATTCTCAACAGCCAGCCTAACTCCATCTATCAGTGCCCATAATTCAGCTGCAAAAGCACTAGCTTACTGGCTATAGAGGGAATAACGTCAGAAGTATGCTTCATGGGCTGAAACTTTCTAACTGGAAGCATTTTCGTACGCAGCAGCAGATTGGGCACAGATTCTGGACAGGCCACTCGCCATTGCTCTGTCGTTTTTTGTCGCGTATGCTTACTTCTTTAATCAGGTATCATCATAGCTAAGCTCATCTTAAACATCAAGGCTGACATATGATGAAAAACATTCCAGTAAGCAATTATACAGTCACTCAACATTCTGCACGGAGAAGCTATGCTCACAGCCATAGTTCAAATTGCGTATGATCCATAAAGGAAGTATCTTTATATTTAGTACAGGTATTTGTTATAAGTACATCGTTCGATAGGTACATATAAGTATGTGATAAGCACAGCACAAAGAACTAGGCGTCGGTCCATGTAATGTCAAGCCGGCCTCCCACACAGCTCTGGACGCATCGACAATGTTGTTATCGCATGGAGGTTGGTAATCGTGATCTTCATCGCTTCCCATGGTCGAGTCACATTCGTCCACCACCATAGCCTTGGCGCTCCTCCCGTTGCCATAGATTGTTATGTTCCTGAGGCACCTGCTCATGTTATCGAACCACCCCGTGGATAGTGCCACGACAGGCGTGTCATCGGAATGGTACTGGTTGTCGCACTCAGATGGCCCACCTCCATCTCCGCCCTCCTCAAAGCTGTTCAGGGTGAGGTGAGCGCTGGTGTGGCCTGACACTGGCGGCGAACACTTGTAAATCGGCTACATTTGGCCCTTTTTGCAACACTCCTAGTCGTCCCCGGTGTTGCATTGTCCGGGAGGGGGATTCTTCCCTCTGATTCTGCCGCTCGGTCTGCAAGACTGACCTTGAACTTCCATACAACTCATAGCCAGAAGAACAAGAAGCAATGAGCCCAAGCATTTCAAGCTAAAGTTCTTCATTTTCTGTCTTTGTAAGATGTTCTTGCCTTTTAGCTCTCGATGCTAGAAAAGGGAGTCATGTAGAGCTATATATAAGAAATCAAAGGTGGTACTAATAACACAGCACAATCTGGCATGACAGTTTTCAAAGGCAATCGGAAGCTGCATGATACAGAAGGAACTAACGATGGCTACTTCCCATCAACATCAGCGATACGGCCTTACGTTGAAGCAAAACAGTTGACTACTATCTCATATATGCTTAGTCCATTCTCTAACCGATGAGAAGAACTCGGATTTGTCGCTGACCAAGATCTTTGTCCGATCCTCATCCGAATCACGCAGACATGATTAAACATTTCGATTAGCAGACATCTAGATTGGAATTGACTTCTAATTGCTAGCAAAATAAGGCTCCATTCCCGTTACGGAACTCGTCTGCCACCTTAGGATCCTAAAATACACCCATTAAGGCTCTAAACATGAACCAACAGAAGACGTAACCGAACGTCTCCGTGACACTGACATCTTTTCCTCTGTTTTTAGCAGAATCTCAAACTGTAAAACAAACTATCGGCCTGCTTTGCTTGCTACATATAACTACAATTGAAATTGATGATAAGAGTCCTGCAAATGCCCAAATTCCAAATTTTGATGATCTATATATGTCACGAAAGTAAATGATAAAGGAGTGGAAAAAAGAGCTACATTATGGGATTTTGACGACATCCTTGATTCACTTGCAAGGAGGACGATTCTACGGTCGCCTTTTTCTTTTTCTATGCCTTCTCATTTGCCATAATATTAGACAGATCATTACAAAATCAGGACAAGAAAACAAGTACAAAAAAATTCCGTTGCCGGGACTTGAACCCGGGTCTCTCGGGTGAGAGCCGAGTATCCTAACCAACTAGACTACAACGGATTTTGATGAGAATTTGCAAAATATGTATTATAATAAAATAAACTCGATCCTACATGTTCTTCAACCTCCGTGCATGACTAAGATAGATCGTGATTAGTGTTAAGTTTTTAAGATTAAAAAGCAAAGAAAACAGTAAATGACACAAATGGCCTCTAAATTTTGGCCCAATATATAATATGGTCTTTCAATTTTAAATTTGTTCAATGTGTTCATGAACTTTAGCCTATTGCGTAATGTTGTCCCTAAACGTTTTAATTTGTTTAATGTAGTTCCTAGACTTTTGATATTTATATAAGGGTTAGTACCACGAAAAATCCTAAACTGGTACACTTGTGACAATTTTACCCAAAACTAATTTTTTAACCATAAAAAACCCCAAACTAATACACATGTGATAAATTTACCTCAAACTATTTTTTTTACTATAAAAAACCCACACTGGTACATTTGTGACAATTTTACCCTAAACTTTTTTTATCACCAAAAACTCCAAACTGGTACACCTGTGACAATTTTACCCCAAACTAATTTTTTAACTACTAAAAATCCCAAACTAATACATTTGTGATAAATTTACCCTCCGTTAGTGTCCGTTAAATTAGATTAATATCACAAAAAATCACAAATTGGTAAACTTGTAACAAACAGAGGGGTAAAATCATAAACTAATACACTCGTTAACTACCACGTGTCTTTGAACTTAGCAATTTAATAGTCAAATTTAATGGAAACTAATAGAGGGTAAATTTATCACAGATGTACTAGTTTGGGGTTTTTAGTGGTCAAAAAATAGTTTGGTGTAAAATTATCACGGATGTACCAATGTAGGGTTTTTGGTGATCAAAAAAATAGTTCGAGGTAAAATTATCACAAGTGTACTAGTTTGGGGTTTTTTGTGGTAAAAAAATAGTTTGAGGTAAATTTGTTACAAATGTACTAGTTTGAGGTTTTTCGTGGTATTAACCCTTTATTTAATTTAGTCCATAGACTATATGAAAATGTTCAATATTATGCTTGAATTTGAATTAATGGAAAGACAACATTAAACATATTCATACAATCCAAGAACTAAATTGAACATGTACCAAAAGTCTAGAGATCACATTATTCGAATTAAAAGTTCAGGGACAATATTGCACATTGAGCTAAAGTTCAAGGACTACATTAAATAAATTTAAAGTTTATGGATCACATTGCACATTGAGCCAAAGTTCAAGGATTGTTTGTATTATTATCCCTTCAAAGAATTTTGTAAATTACATATAAGGAACGGAATGTCTAGCTAAGTGCTTCCATATTTAATTCTTAATTTTCCGGATCATAATTAGCAAGTGAAAGGACTGAGTTCATACTTATCTCAACCTATTTGATTAGTTATTTTTTTTTTTCTTTTCCTTTTTCTTCGTAGTTACTTCATTTAAGAAACGGGGTTCTGAAATCTTTCACGTTTGAAATTCCAGCTCTTTTTTTTTTGCAATTTTTTCTTAACTTCAAAACCACCTCATACATTTATTTTGACAGGAAATTCAAATGTGACTATTTGAAAGGGCCTTTTAAGGCCCAACCCAATGGACCTCACCTTTCCTAGTTTGCTTTTTCAGGACAGAAACAAACAAACTGGCGAAGTACACGGAGAACCAGCCTTTGGCAGCTGAATTAGATGGAGTAAAAACATGGTCAAAACTCAAAAACCCATCGTTGGGTAACTCCTAATTCCTAAATTGGACAAAAGCTCAAGCACATGATCACCTGTCAGAAGCCAAGAAATGAATTCTAAAATTAACCCCTTATTTATCCCTTAAAACACTCTCTCCCAGTCACCTCCCTCCTCTTTCCCTCACAAATTGACCTCCGCAATACTTCAGATTTATATAACTCGGGGTCTCTTTGTTCATTGTTTTTTAGTCTCTCAATCTTTCACTTTTCTGCTTCTCACTTCTCATAAGGATCATCTCTCACTGGCAGGCATCAACATGGTACTTTCTAGTAAAGCCCTTCTTTCATTTTCTTCCATTATGCACGTTTTAGTGCATATTTTGATGTTTTTCAAGGATTAAACAAGATCAGTCTGCTTAAAAAATGATGCACATTTTCTTTTTGTATCCAAGGAAGTGCAAACTAGAATCATCTTTTGTGCAATGCACCCGATCAATCCGCATTTGTGAATTATCTGATATGGAGATTGCAGATTCTATGGACTTTAAAAAGAAATAGAACCCATGTTGGTCACTTGGCATCTTATATAAGTTTTGACAATGTTCATATAATTCTCATGTTGAGCAATTGTATAATGACCAAATAACATGCTTTCGCCTTTTAATGTATGCATGTTAATTTCATTTTAGTGGTCACTAGCATGCAATGATCGTTTGATTGTTCAACAATACATGTATAGGCGAACTCGTCATCTGGAATGGCAGTGGACGATGAGTGCAAGCTTAAGTTCTTGGAGCTAAAAGCAAAGAGGATTTACAGATTCATCGTGTTCAAGATCGAAGAGAAGATCCAACAGGTGACAATAGAGAAACTCGGTAGTCCAGACGAAACCTATGACGATTTCACCGCCAGTTTGCCTGCCAATGAGTGCCGATACGCTGTGTTTGACTTCGATTTCACGACTGATGAGAATTGCCAGAAAAGCAAGATTTTCTTCATTGCATGGTGAGAACAATAATTGTCATTTACCATATGAATGATTGAAACTTAATCAGGATCATAATCTTAACAGACACTCGCAGTAACTGCATGAATAAAACAATTCTCTAGAATTACCTGTTTCTTGTCAGAGAAACAGAATTGGATGAGTATCTTATCCATGATAATCATCCATTCCTGGTCCAAATTCTGGAGTCTAATGCAGTACCTGATTGATTTCATCTATTAACTCACCATATTCAACTTTGCCTTAGGTCGCCTGATACGTCAAGGGTGAGGAGCAAGATGCTCTACGCCAGCTCGAAAGACAGATTCAAGAGAGAATTGGACGGGATTCAAGTCGAGCTGCAAGCTACTGATCCTAGCGAGATGAGCATCGATATCGTAAGAGGACGAGCGCTATAATCAGTCAAACCTCCAGTGTCTAATCTCGATGATCTTGAACCCGTCCACATCATTTTTCTTTGTAGCGTGCTTGTTTTCTTCTTTGATTGTCCGTCACGCATGTACCATTTTACTGAAGGGAAACTAGCATCCATTTAGTCATGTTCGTCCCTTCCATACATGTCGTTTCTTTCTTTCTGGCTTAACAAATAACGTGTAAGATGACCTGCATTAACCTTCCTCACATGAGAAATTCAACTCAGTGGAATCATTCTTACTTAGTGTGTTCTGATGCTATTAGTTTGACTAGACCAATCTTTCAGTGTTTATATATATACCTAGCTTTCAGGGTATTGAAGTAAGAGAAGACAGGACGAACTCCAGGTAGAGAATCAACATTTATTCGTATTCACTGAGAAGTATGTGTTACTCATGCTTCCATGTCTGATCCATAGGAAACTTTCACCAGCAGCCTAGAAATTGGAACCTGAGAATATGAAGTTTGAAAAAACAAAAAAGATGAGTACAAATGCTTGACTGACAATTATCCTGAGAATGGCGAAGAAAGTTAATGTAGCATTCATCGGTTCTTGCTCATTTTCTCCCAGTATTCGGCTTCCCACTGCTCCACTTGTCTTGAAACACTCTCTTTCCTCCCGAGAAAGGCTTGAAGTTCTCCTGGTTCATAAGGCGGTGGCAGTGTGCACGGAAGCGAATTGCTCGGGGACTTCACCATCGATTCGAGCATGTTTTTTCTAAACAACCCTTCAGCAGGGCATGCCATTGTCTCTGTACAATATTCGATCGCTCCTGGAGGTATCTCTGGCTTGTATGTGAGAAGTTTGCCATATCCGGTGAGAAGATGAAACATGTAATCATATACATTCTTCATCTTTAGACCCTCCTCCATGAATTTGCTTCCACTGTCCCCAATAAACTGTGCCTGTTTAATCATGCAATCTCCTATATCACTTGCTGATAAAAAAGAACAAAAATCAGAGAGGGCAAAACAATGAACTCGAGAGGATTTTCCTTACCTCTCGAGGGTGATTGTTCCCCCATTCAACTGCAAACTTGATATCTCTGCACTTGTTGTCTGGCCTAATGGGCCAGTAATGTTCCAAAGGGATCATCCCTCTTGTGAAGAAATCAAGGAACTCGGGCTTTACTATCAAGGTCATCGAGTTGCATGCCATAATGTACTTCTCACTCACCGACCACGCCTCTCCTTCCACGTAAATCTTGTACCTTTTACATGAATTTTGTCGAAGCAGTGAGGTAAATCAGCCAGTCAATTTGTGGGGAAGGAGGAAGGAGAAAACTCATAGGGGTCCATTTGCTTACCTGTGGGTGCATTGGTCTTCTAACTTTGATTGCTTGAATCCTTGACTAGCTTCACGAGACCAATCCTGGATGTGAACCAGATTGTCATTTTCACATTCTCAATCATCACTATGTACTTCTTTGTAACCTCCTAGAACGAGGATACATGTATGGCGCCCGGCTTAGTGAAAAAAGGTTGTGTTATTTTTATCAGAATTTTATATGAGGCACATGGTCCTCCTTGCATTTCGCATCAGACATTATACTCTAGCCCCTTTCAAGTTACTCTAATCTCCCTTGGCTTAAATTACTATAAAGTAAACAGGCCAACTTTGGCTCAAGCACTACCCAACTTGACGAGTAAGTGCTGCCAATAACTTCTGCTTTATGCAGGATCCCATAAACGAGTCGCTTGCATATACTAAAGCCAGGGCATTACAAGAGACTAAGAGATTATTTTTCAAGTACGATAGGACTGACCGACCATTGTTGAAGTGAATTTACCTGTTGATAGAGATGAGCTTTCCAGTCCTGCCCATTGCACCTCATTAGGTCTCGCCTAGTGGCTGCGACGCCTGTGTTGCCCTTCCAGTAAGCATAAGGTACTTTATCGTTCCACTTGATTCTCTCAGAGTTCTGTCTAATGGCTCTCACGGTACTTTCCCACGGCCCTATGTTGATCTCGGCCCTATATCAGACATTATGAAATGAAAAGAACATGAAAATTCTCGACCAATATTCCTAAAGCAGGTTGGTTTACCAAAGTAAATTTGAAACAACCGAAGGATCAATTTCATAACTAGATAGACAGTGTAAGGCATTACCATCCCCAGAATGACCAATCAGGAAAAGTGATGTCAAAGGCCGACTGATTTCCGCAGAAGCGGAACAGCGGTGGAGGCGATGTGGCATTCGGTCCCTGGTAGTCGCTCTTCATGATCACTGGCTGGTCATTGCAATAAAACATCAACTCAAGATCTGGTATTTTTCCCGGGTACAACCTCAGGAGCTGCACAATCCCCCATATTGTTCCCACATCTCTTGTTTGGTAGGGCCTCCCAAAGTGCTCCACATAGATCCTACCCTTGAGAATCACCAGCCTGTAGTGTGCAAGGCCTCTTGTTCTCTCCACCATTTCCTTTGTGATTCCCGTGCATTTCCAGGCCCGGAGATCCTCGTGGATCCACCGGAAGTACTCTGGACACTCCATGGCATACAAGTCTGTGGGTTGGAACGTTGCCGGATAATCTGTTGGGCATGTCTGCAGCTTGGTTGCGTTGGTGCAGTTGAGAGGGTACTTGATCTTTTGGTCCAACCACGTCAAATTTTCCGGGCTTTTGTTGACATTAAATACTTCCCTCAATGACCCACCTGGAAAAATAAACTGCAATGCACGACAAAAGATAGAGATGCAAAATTTAGTCTAGGAGCATAAGAATGTTAATTCCACATCTAAGTTCTTTTGGTACTTTCAATATATAATAACAGAGAGCAAACTTTTGTTATTAATAAGTTTGCAAGCCGATCTGGATCTGCTAGTAAAGACACAAACGTGCAGAATCTAAAATTAGCTAATTTGCACCTTATTTTCTGGGCACCAGATTTTACTTTACAACTTAGTGGCTATATGCTAATCTAATCCATGGCAATCATCATTTGTTTCATGTCTGATTGATCAGGAAATCAGTGAATAACACGAGTTCACTAGAAGATGATGAAAAATTAAATACGTCAAAGAAGGTAAGTGGCGCTGGACTCACAATATCTAGCCCTGAGATGATGCAGCCGCTGAGAACTATGATCAAGAACAAGACGAAAACAGCAGCTGAAGCCGACACCTTTAGCGACCGAGGAGTTCTTTTGGACAATGGCAAACCGCAGAGCTTCCCCTCCTCCATTTGATCTTAGCTAACGCCTCACTCGGTCTGCCAACTTTATTATTATTTTTTTTTGGTAAAGGGTCTGCCAACTTTATTTCATGGCCATCAAAACAAAAATGTCACAATCCTACTTAAGCATTCATCGTTCATTCACAGATCACTACTACTAATTAACCCAGTTTGAACCGAAGGCGGTCTAATATTAAACTAGAATTTGTTTCAAAGTCACCTGATTAGCCCATGTTGAAGCGAAATCCCCCTAGTAATACTGCCTTCCTTGGAGTCTACTGTTTCATTCTCTTCCTGGAAATTACCTCAGTGCATCAGAGTTCTAATTCTACTGTTTTAATTCCTGGAAAACGCTTGCATAACCGTACTGTCATCTTGGAAAATGGACGGTAAACCCTCAGCCGCACATTTCCATGAGAGGGAAAGAGACCTATGTTTTGCTTGGAAATTTACACGTGCTTGTGTTGGATAAAGGAAAATTTTGTGGCTAGCTTTTGATCGTCACGCCGTCTGACGATCATGCTAGCAGCTCTCTTCGACTTAAATAGCGCGAAAGGAAAGCTAATCTATTAGAATTTAATATGCTTGCGCATTTTGATGTCAATGCCTCTCTGTTAAGGAAGCTCCGTCACATGTTTGGCTATACTTTTCTTGAAAACCACTGCACAGGAGGAGACATTTTTTCGGTTCTGCACATAGAGAAGGACCGGACCTTACCATGTTCTTAAAAGGCTTTATCAGAACCGCGAGGTGTAAAAATGAAGTACGGGTATTGTTGGGGTCGGGACAAGAAAAAAATTCTGACCCAACAGAAGGGCTGGAGTCGTGCAAGTACAGACGCGTTAAAATAAAAAACGCATTGATGGAGCCCGCTAATTGCAGGTCAGGCCACCAAGGCTCCCAGTGGCAAGGAACTCTAAGGTTATCTTCAATCTTGCGGCAAGGAACTCTTAAGCATATCTTCAACCTAGGATTACGGGGAGCGACCCTCCGTCACATGTATGGTGGTATTTTTCTTGAAAACTACTGCACAGGTGGAGATATTTTGTGGGTTCTGCACATAGAGTAGGACACTTGCAGACTTCTCAAGTTTTTTCTCCCCATTTTGGGGTTTATTGCCAAGAAAGAAACCACTTTTTCTCTCTTTGGAGGTCATTTGCTAAGCAAGAGTTTTTTTTTTCGGTCGACGCTAAGCAAGAGTTGAAGTAGAAGTGGTTGACTTTCGAGTCACCCTCTTTGTTGCCCCATGAAGGAACACAGGAAGAAGAAGTGTAGTTTGTGCAAGTCCTTCTATGCAAGAGAGAGCGACGATGAAACAGATTCACATGGTACAACTCTATGCCGGATCTTAGGACGAAGATGGAGTGATTATTCATCCGTTAGACACAAGACCCGCCGCCACGAGGACGGTGCGAAAAAAAGCAAAGCCTCGGCTTGGTCGTGCTTGAAGTTTCCAAACGGGTCCGTTCGGCTCTCCGGATCTCTGAACTAGTCAGTCGGAAAAAGGTACAAATCAAATCACATGGACCAAATGAATTTTATGAAAGGGAAGAACACGTTTTTCCATCAATGTTCATCCCTATTGACGGAGTCTAGTCCAAATCCGTGGTCATTGATAGAGTGAATAAACAGACGAAGAACGCTTAGCGTCAGGAAAGTCCACAGAGAAACTTGCGAACCTTGCAAAAGACCGGTCCATGTTGCGCCTGGTCCTAACTCTTCTTAATTTCCAACGAGCCTAACGCAGGCCAGTTGCCTAACTTCTCTCGTTTTCTAAGGGTTCTTTTCTCTTATTTTAGAGTGGTCATGAATCTAAGCCTAACTCTTTTTTTTGGCCAAGTAAAAAAAACATTATCTCTCTGTATAATAATGCAAAATCGAAAGGTGGTTTCAATTGCCTATTGAATTCCATGAAAAGATCTTACCTTATTGTTTAGTGGATGTACCCTTTTTCGTAGAGTTTTCCCGAGTAGTCTGGACGTGCAGCAAGTTCACTTCATAATTAAGAAACTTTTTCATAAGAAGTTCCTAGTTAATCGGCGGGTGAAACTGATCGACAACAAATCCTTGATGGGCTCTTTTGAAAATATCACCTCGGCCCATTGTGGTCGGTCCGCAAATTGTGTAGCCGATTGGATAGTTAAGGGCTGCAGAATGGATTCCCCACCCTCCTCTTGGGTAGCCCGGCCCCCAAACCTCTTTGAGATTTACTTTATTTGGTAGACTTGAGGATGGTTATTTTGTTTACAAACTCTTAAGCTTTCAATAATGTCGTCATGTTTTTCAACCCAAAAAACAAATTGATTGGCGACCTGTTAAATCAGTTACACGTTCTTTTTTATTTAATTCGATCCGTTAGTCTATGTTAGATTTAATTAGAATCACGATCCAAAATTGTGCACGAACAAAATTTCGTCTTTTAGCCAACAACGTCATCGAATTGACATTGAAACACATCTTTTTTCGTCTTACCAAGACTTCCTAATTGATGGCAAAATAAGCCCTTTGATTTGATTCATTTACGGGCAACAAGGCGAGGGCGCAATTGCTTGATTCCTGAAGGTACATGGAAGATATGTACCGTTTAGTGAATATTATTTAGTTTAGCTCTGTGCTAACACTTTTTCCTTTTCTTTTGTTGGATAATCAACCATCAATTGAAATTGAAACAAAATATAAAGTGATCAAATAAGGTTAATCTAGAGTTGCTTCTCAAGATTCTTCCGAAATTCAGCCTCCCACATCTCTACCTGCCTAGTTACACTCTCTTTTCTCTCAATGAAAGCTTTGAACTCAACTGGGTCGTAAGGAGGCGGCAACGAGCATGGAAACGCGTCGCTAGGAGACTTTACCATCGATTCGGCCATGAACTTCCTCAGCAGCCCGTCTGCCGGGCACGCCATCGCTTCCGAGCACAGCTCGGCCACTCCCGGGGGCACCTTTACCTCAAACTTCAGGAGCTTCGCGTACTCGCCGAGCAGGTGAAACATGTAATCGTACACGAACTTCAGTTTCAAGCTCTCCTTGACGAACTTGGTCCCGCTCTCGCCAATCCTCTGTGCCTGTTCGATTGTCAAGTGGTCACAAGTTTGAGGAAAGAACGTAATGAAGGCTTAGAGCAAAATAGGGGACTGTTGCTAACCTCCTCAGTGTGATTGTTTCCCCATTCAACAGCAAATTTGATATCTCTGCACTTGTTATTCGGCCTAATTGGCCAATAATGCTCCATTGGCATCATCCCTCTAATGAAATAATCGTAGAACTCCGGCCTTATCAGCAACGTCATGGAATCGCATGCCAAAATGTACTTCTCACTCACCGACCAGCTAATTCCTTCTATGTAGATCTTGTACCTTTCCATGTTTCAAGTTCACGCAGGCAAATGCAGACGTTGTTTTGTAAGTGCAAGCTAATATAGATTATGCGTAAGTCAGACCATGCAAGCCTAAAATTCTAAAATTTGTGAAAGGAAAAAAACAATAGAGATGATGAAATTCAAAGCCCTAGCACTCACCTATGAGTGCACTGGTCTTCTAGATTCGAGTGCTTGAATCCGTGCGCGACTTCGTGTTGCCAGTCCTGAACAATAACCAACGTAAGAATTCTGTGTTGACCTTTCGTCTCCTGATCTCGATCGTGGGAACCATAGTGGAAATATGTGACACCATCAAAATCATAGTCATGTGCAGATAGGAAATTACTTGGGCATACAAGCGAGCTTTCCAATCGGTTCTTGAACGGTCGTTGCACTTGAAGAGATCGACCCTGGTCTTGGCCAGTCCGTAGTTGCCTTTCCAGAAAGCGTAGGGCTCTCTGTCCTTCCATTTGATCAGCTCCGCCTTGCCTTCTATGGCCGCTAAAATGTCTTCCCATGGCTTTATGTTCACTTCAGGCCTACCCGTAGTTAATACAGCAATATAATGAAAAATTCAATGCTATCTCCCAAAAATCATTGTATAAATGATGCAGCAAATAGTGAATGATGGGTTTGTGACAGATTGGTGGGAGCTTGATGAAAACTGTGAACTGATAATCTTCAAGGGTATTACCAACCCCAGAAGGACCAATCCGGGAAAGGGACATCGAAGGTTGTGTTGTGCCCGCAATAGTGGAACAAAGGCGGGACCTCCTCTGCTTTCGAGCCCTGGTAATCTTGCCTCCGGATCACCGGCGTGTCGTTGCAGTTGAACATGAGCTCCAAGTCTGGCACCTTCCCAGGGTACAACCTAAGGAGCTGCAAAATCCCCCAGATGGTGAACACGTCCCTCGTCTGGAAGGCTGGCTTGTACTTCTCCACGTATGCCTTTCCATTAAATATCACGAGCCGAAAGTGTGCGTGCTCTTTGCTGTTTTCCAACATTTCCCTCGTGATCCCTGCCATCTTCCAGGGCCTAAGATCCTCGTGGATCCACCGGAAGTACTCTGGACATCCCTCGGTGTATATATCCTTGATTTGATGCATCGCCGGATAATTCATCGGACATGACTGCGGCGTGTAGTTCGTGCAGATGAGCTGGTATCCGACCTCCCAAGTGGAATTTCCAGGTCTTTCCACAGTCGTAGTCCTGAAGATGAAAGCGCCTGTCAAAGTAGACTGCAATACAAAACATAGACAATCAGTATAGATGCGCAGGTTGCCCACCCAATATTTTCTCTGAGAGAGATCAGAATCTGCAGATAATTTTTGCTTCGGCGCTAACAAACTAGGATCTAAAGTTTAGATTACTGTACTGCCCAAGTGACCAGCAGGGCGCAGGAAAAAAAATGGACAGAAAAACGAAAAAAAAATCAAGATTTCGATAATAGGCTATATGGTACATCAAGGCCATGTTATTATGCTCTAAGAATACTACTAAAAGATCAAAGCAAGCATGGAAATGTGAAACAAAAGGTGGTTTTAGATCAATATGAAGCTTACAAAGTCTATCCAGGAGACGACGAAGCCAGACAGAATAAACACGATTGACAGCATCAGAACGGTGGCCGAAGCCCACGTCTTCTTCACCGGTTGCCGGGTCTTGGTGCCATCGTAACAGTCAGCAGAGCGTTCTTCTTCCATGGATGATCGACCACCTCAACGTCGCTCTCTTTGGTCTCCGGGCGTCTGGAACGAAGCTAGAAGTGCTTAGGAGAATTAAATCTCCCAATCTGGAGACTCATTTCGAAAGCCTGTTTTCCCAATTAAGAGAAAATTCCATTTTGGTACCCCAAGTGGAAGCGTTTTCTCAATTTGGTACCCAAAGTGAACACAATGTCAAATAAGGCCCTGAAGTGTCTAATTAATCTCAAATAAGGACCCGAAGTGCCTAAAAAGTCTCAAATAAGAGCCTGGGTCGCTGGCCGGCCAAAATTGCCTGCCGGCCAGCAAGAACGTTACTGTTCCGGCATCGGAATAGTAACTTTTTAATTATTTTTTTTTCCTTTTCCTTTTCTTTTTTTTTCTTCTCTTCCTCCGTTGGCCATGGCCGGGGCCGGCGGAGGTCGCCCGCCTCAGGCGGAGGCAGCCCTCGCCAGCGTCGGGCGAGGGCCGCCCTTGCCTGGGTTGGGCGAGGTCAGCCTCGCTAGTTGCCGGTGAGGTCGAGCCTCGCCGGTGTCGAGCGAGGCTAGCCTCGCCTGCAACCAGCAAGGTTGGCCTCGCCCAGCAACGATGAGGTCAAGCCTCGCCAGATCTGGCGAGGGGTCGACCTCGCCGTTGCTAGGCAAGGCTCGACCTCGCCAGCGTCGGGCGAGGTTGAGCCTCGCTAGCGGCCAGCGGGTCTAGCCCTTGCCAGATCTGGCGAGGCTCAACCTCGCCGGCAACTAGCGAGGCTGACCTCACCCAGCCCAGGCGAGGGCGGCCCTGGCCCGACGCTGGCGAGGGTCGCCTCCGCCGGCCTCGGTTATGGCCGGTGGAGGAAGAGAAGAAAAAAAAAAGAAATGGAAAAGGAAAAAAAAATAGAAAGGAAAAAATAATAAAAAAGTTACTGTTCCGGTGCCGAAACAGTAACATTCTTGCCGACCGACAGACAATTTTGGCCGGTCGGCGACCCAGGCCTTTATTTGAAACTTTTTGGGCACTTCGGGCCCTTATTTGAGATTAATTGAGCACTTCATATCCTTATTTGATATCGTGTTTACTTTGGGTATCAAATTAAGAAAACGCTTCCACTTAAAGTACCAAAACGGAATTTTCCCATTGATTAATACACATTCGGTCAAAGTCTACGACGCCACCCAATGAAGGAAGCCGTCACCACATGTCGATGCCGTAGTTTCTTGGAAATCCATTGCACAAAAGGGGGACTTCTCCTGTGGATGGTGGTGCAATTAGAGAAAGACTCGAAGGAACAAGATTGACTTCCTAGTTTCCTTCATGTTCATGGGAAGGGCCGTGTGACGACTTCGAACAGCTTCTTCAATTAATGAAAGCTCTTATTAAACTAATGATTTAATTTGATCTCTCTCTTTTTTTTGGGGGGGATATAGCGGCATTAGGCGGCATTATGAATCGACATTCACTCATCAGACTAAGTTCACCTTCTTCGTTCAGGCGAAGACAAGATATTCATGTCAGTTTATAATTTAGTTAATGATTCGGAATATATAATTAAAGGGCCAAAAGGGTTTCCTTTGATGTCGAATCTAAAAGAACTTGTGCATTTTTTCACCTCCTGTTAGTGCGAAGTTCTCTGTGGGTCGATCTCAATCGCCCATACGGGAATAATATTCATTAGCACCAAGACTTCATTTACGAACAATAGAATTTAGGGAAAATAACACAAATAGTCCCTGAACTTTGACCCAATGTGCAATTTGGTCTCTGAACTTTTAATTTGTTCAATGTAGTCCCTGAACTTTAACCTAATGTTCAATTTGGTCCTTGAACTTTTGATTTGTTCAATGTGGTCCCTGAACTTTTAATATGTGTTCAATTTAGTCCTTGAACTATTTGAAAATGTTCAACATAGTCCTTCCATTAATTCAAGTGCAGGGACTATATTGAACATTTTCATATAGTTCAGGGACTAAATTGAACACATATTAAAATTTCAGGGACCATATTGAACAAATTGAAAGTTTAGGGACTAAAATGAACATTATGTTAAAGTTCAGAGACTACATTGAACAAATTAAAAGTTCAAGGACTAAATTGCACGTTGGGTTAAAGTTCAGGGACTATTTGTGTCATTATCCCTAGAATTTACTCACTAAATTTTAAATGGACGAGATAAGGAGAATTGAAAGAGACTCAAAAACTGTTGGCTGGGTCCACCTCTATGTGGGGCCCAGCTAACATAAAACAAAAAGAAAATGTGTGGCGCAGCTTCGTGCAAGTGAGCCCGAGGATAGAGAAAAACAAGGACCTCCCCGAGAGCGACCGCAGCGGAAAAAGATGGAAAGAGGAGCCGAATCTTGCGCTCCTGATTCAAAAGCCAAACGTTGTCGGAATTGGCTAAAATTTTAGTATGTTATTTATGAGATTGAGAGATTTGGGTTAATCAATTTCGTTCGTTGAAAATCTCTTCCGAATTCTTCAATCGTGATAAGGGTTTTTCTCCTCAATTTATGTAAATTCACCTTCGTTATGATGTAAATATTATTGCATTGTCTATGTTGTGCCTCTAGTGTGTGACTAGAGAAGAACTTTGTATATCCTACTATTTTTGGTGATTACTGAAAGTTTTTAGGGGGTCCGTGGTTTTTCCTGCATTGGATTTTCCACATTAAATCTTGGTGTTTATTGCATTTGTCTCCTTATAATTGCGAGGTTGTATTGTTGGAATATTGTTGGTTGTTGTTAGGATTAAATTAATTTCGGTCGGTTTGGTTTTGGGAGAGATATTGATTCTGGATTAGGTTTAGTCATTGGCGAATTGTTGTCCCGGTTCTCCCCAACAAAGTGGTATTAGATCTAGCGTTGAGATTCTAGTGTTCAATGGAGGAAAGTGGTGGCACGATGTTTAAGTTAAATTCCTCAAATTACTCTATTTTAGATGGAAGACATGTTATATTGGAAAGATTGGTATAATCTCGTTGATGGTGATAAGGCTAAAGGAGATAAGGAAGATAAAGAATGGGAGCGAATGAATCAGAAAACAGTTGGGTTTATTCAATAATGGATTGATGATAGTGTGTTTCATCATGTGGCTCAAGAGACGAAAGCTAATACTTTGTGGAAGAAATTACAAAATCTCTCTGAGAGGAGAACCCCACAAAATAAAGTTTCTCTAGTTGAAAGACTTATGAATTTGAGATACAAGGAAGGAAGTAACATGTCGGAACACTTGAGTGAATTTTAAAATGTTGTAAATTAATTGACAAATCTTGAGATTAGCCTAGGTGATGAACTGCAATCATGTCTATTGCTTGGTACTCTTTCCGACAGTTGGGACATTTTGGTTGTGGCATTAAACAATTCGGCTCCGTTCGGTGTACTTTCTATGAGCATGGTTAAAGAAAGCTTGTTCAATGAAGAAACAAGGAGAAAATGCTTGAATTATACTTCTAAATCGGAGGCTCTTGTCATATCAAATGGGTTAAGAACTCAATCAAGAAAGTTTCAAAGTAATGATAACAGGAGCAAGTTAAGAGAAAGATCGAAACCAAGGCCAAGGAGAAGTGTGAAGTGCTATAATTGTGGCAAGATGGGAGGACATTATGCCAAAGAGCATTGGTTGCAAGAGCATTGGTTGCCAAAGAGAGATAAATCTTATGATAAAAATGGTGATCGAAAGAAAGAAGAGAAATAGGCTACGGTGGCAGTTGAATCCGATGGTGATATTATGTTCATATATGATAATGGTTGTGTGAACCTTACATGCCAAGATTCTAGCTGGATTGTTGATTCTGCAACTTCATTTCATGTCCCCTCATGGCATGACTATTTTACTTCCTATCGCAACGATGATTTTGGTTGTGTTAGGATGGAAAACAGTGGTGTTTCCAAGGTTATCCGCATGGGAGATGTTTATTTGGCGATTGACATTGTAGTTTGCTTTTGAAAAATATGAGATATGTTCCGGATATTTGACTTCACTTGATCTCCACAAGTGCCTTAGATGACGATGGTTACTACAATGCTTTCAGTGATGGCAAATGGAAATTGACAAATGGTTTCATGATAGTGGCTAAGGGTAAAAGACATGCACTGTCTACACCACGCAAGCTAAGTTGGTCAAGGAAGAGGTGAATGCAGTGAATGACTCCTCAGTTGACCTATGGCATATGAGACTCGGTCATCTCAGCGAGAAGGGGCTTGAAATTCTTGCGAGAAAGAATCTCCTACTATTGAAGTAGAGAAATATGAAGGAATGTACTCATTATCTTACATGTAAGCAATATAAATTCTCATTTCATAGTTCCTCTCCACATACGAAATTAAATGTACTTAATTCAGTTCACACTGGTGTTTGTTGCATAGATGTTAAAACACTTGGTGGTGTATTATACTTTGTGACATTTATTGATGACTGCTCTAGAAAAGTGTAGGCTATTGCTTTGAAATCTAAAGACTAGGTGCTTGCTGCTTTCAAACAATTTCATATCAATGTGGAAAGAGAAACTGGGAAGAAGTTGAAATGTATTCAAGTTGACAATGGTGGTGAATATAGAGGCCCGTTTGAACATTATTGCAGGGATTATAGTGTCAAGCTTGAGAAGAATGTTCCGTAAACACCACAACAAAATGGAGTGGCGGAGAGAATGAACTAGACAATTAATGATCAGATTCGGTATATGCTCTCTCATGTGAGGTTGCCTAAGTCATTTTGGGGTGAGACGATGAGACAGCAATAGACTTGATAAATCTTTCTCCATCAATTCCTCTTAAGGGGGATGTTTCGCAAAGAGTTTGGAGTGGGAAAGATGTTTCGTATAATTACTTAAAAGTGTTCGGTTGTTAGGCATTCGTGCATGCTCCAAGAGATGAAAGGTCGAAACTTGATGACAAGTCTAAATAGTGTATCCTCTTGGGTTATGGACATGAAGAGTTTGGCTACAAATTATAAGATCTAGTTGCAAAGAAAGTCATTACAAATCGAGATGTGGCATTCTTTGAGCATCAAACCATTGAAGACATTGACAAACAATGGAGGCCAAATAATGTAACTCAACATTATGTTAGTTTCAACCCAAGTCCTCCTACTGTATTGGGTGGAAATCACGGGGAGAATTACATGGAAATTATGAAGATGGTGAATCCTCACAAAATATTGATTCTTCAATTGAGACAGGTGAAATAGTTAAGCAAGAATAGCCAATTGAGACAGTTGAGCTAATCCTATCTCAGGTTAGAAAATCTAAAAGAGAACGTAAACCTTCACAAAGATATCAACCGTATGAGTATGTGTTACTCACTGATGCAGGAGAGCCAGAAACTTATGAATAGGCTATGTCATATGATCAAAAGAATGACTGATATGAAACCATGAAAGGGGAGCTCAAATCATTGCTTGAGAACCACACATTTGAATTGGTGAAGTTGCATAAGGGCAAGAGAACACTCACAAATAAGTGGGTGTACAAGTTGAAGACATAAAAAAGAAATTTGTAACCACGATACAATGCCAGGCTTGTTGTGAAGGGCTTTCGTCAAAATAAAGGAATTGACTTTAAAGAGATATTTTCACCAGTTGTAAAAAATTTTTTTATTCAAGTTGTTCTTGGGTTGGCCGCCACCTTAAATTTAAAAATTGAACAGCTTGATGTAAAGACAGCTTTTCTTCATGGAAACTTTTATTCATGGAAACTTAGAAGAAGAAATATATATGGAGCAACTGGAGGGTTTTATAGCCGAAGGCAAGGAGCATCTTGTATGTAGGTTGAGGAAAAGTTTGTACGGTCTCAAGCAAGCGCCAAGGCAATGGTACGTGAAGTTTGAATCATTCATGGAAAATCACGGGTATGGTAAGACCAACTCCGATTCTTGTGTCTTTATGAAAAGATTCTCAGATAATGATTTTCTTATTCTCTTACTCTATGTGGATGATATGTTGATAGTTGGGCATGATGCTAAGAAAATTAAGAGCTTAAAAAGTGAGTTGAGTGAAGCTTTTGCAATGAAGGATCTAGGTTTGCCTAAACAAATCCTTGGCATGAGAATTGTTGAGAAAACCTTCTTAATAGATTTTGAAGTTGATAAAACTATATGTGTATTTCATAAGTCTAATACACGCCTTGAAGTATTTTGACTTGGGAAATTATTTTGGGAAGAGAAGCATTTGGCAATCTTAATTCAAGTTCATATTGTGGAATTTACTTCAAGAAAACGAAATTCAAACTTTAGACTCAAATGAAGAACTGCAGACTTTATATGAATAACTTCAAATTCAGATGACTACTTGTGTTCCCTTCGTAGCAAGTCCAGAACGTGACACAAGTTCATAGGGATAAGAACAGCGTAAGTGCCATAACTTTTGTACGGTGCTTACTTGAATGTCATAACTTTTTTTTTACTCACTTAAGTGCCGCATCGGAGTAAAATCGATCATTTAAGTGCCATTTCCGGTAAATCATATTACGTGGATTTTTTAATTAATTTTTCATTCGACATGAATTTTTTTTTAATTTTTAATTTTTTTGATTTTTGATTTTCCTTTTTTACTTCTCTTTTTTTTTTCAAGGCTGGCGAGGGTTGCCGGTGACCCTCACCGAAGGCAAAACTGGGCAAGGGTCGCCTCACCAACGGCCGGTATGGCCACAAAGGCCCTTGGTAAGGCCATCGCCGCCTCGCCGGCCGCAAGTGAGGCGGCTAAGGCTCTCGCCAGATCTGACGAGGCTACCTCGCCCGCAGCTACGAAAGCCCTTCGCAAGGCCATCACGATCTCGCTGATCGCTGGTGAGGCGGCAAAGGCTCTCGCTAGATTTGGCGAGGTTGCCTCGCCTGCGGCCGCAAAGGCCTTGGTGAGGCCATTACAGCCTCGCTGGCAACCGGCAAGGTGACACCCTGGGCCGCGAAGGCTCTCGCCAGATCTGGCAAGGTCGCCTCGCCTGCGGGCACCTAGATCTAGCGACGGCCTTGGTGGCCTTGCCCATGGCCTTCGCGGCTGAGGGCAAGGCGGCCCTCGCCCAATTTGGGCAAGGCCTTCGCGACCGAGGGCAAGGCGGCCCTCGCCCAATCTAGGCCAGGCCTTCGTAGCTGAGGGCAAGGCGGCCCTCGCCCAATTTGGGTGAGGCCTTCGCAACCGGCAAAGATCGCCAGTGACCCTCGCCGGCATTGAAAAAAATTGCAAAAAATAAAAATAAAAAAAATCCAAAAAAATATTAAAAATTATCCACGTTAGCTCCGGCGAAGCCATGTAGGACAACTGGCATGATTTTCTAGCAAGGCAAATTGTCGACGGCACTCAAGTGATCAATTTTTCAAATTTATGATACTCAAGTGAGCGAAAAAAAATTTATAGCACTCAAGTAAGCGTTGCACGAAAGTTATGGTACTCCTAGTGTTCTTATCCCCGAGTTCATAACATGACGCAAGTTCAAAATGTGACACAAGATAAAAAAATAATTAATGGCCAGTGAGCTGGTTCGGATTTCACAAATTAAAAAGATTTGATTCACTCAATCGTGAAGATTGTTTTGCAAACATTTGATTTGCAAAACATCTTGAATGATTGACAAATTAATCCCGAGACAAGTTACTTTCCAAGCAAAGAAGCTCTACTTATGGAAACCAAGACTTTGGTTGTATGGACAACCAGATTTAACGGAGATTCAGATTTTGTCCCTTAACGGATACTCAATCTTCTTGATACAAATCTATCCAATGTGGAGATAGGAAGATGATCCTTTGAAGACTGTTCAACGGTTAGATTGGAAGTTGAAGAGTATAAAATGAGACCAATGAGCCGAAGAGGAGAAGTAAGAGACAAAGTCAAGATTATACAATTCCAAAGTCTAAGCATCCTTTGATCATATATACTTGTCTTCTCTGAGCCAAAATCTGTGATCTTGAGAGAAGTACTAAAAGAGTGATTTAGTGAGATAGTGAGATCTATCATATACTGAGTATTATCACTCACAATTATAATCTCTTGATTGATCATTTAGTAGAATCTAATCAGTAGGCCGTTAGCGTGAGAAAGTGGACGTATGCTTGATCTAATCCAAATCACTATACGTTTTGTGTGCAAATTTTCTCATCCTTTAAAACTCCTTCTGTTTATTACGTTCTATTGCACACTTGCTAAATTGCTTTCAAATATTATTTAAAACCTTAATGTTGTACTTTAAGTTCAAACTTTGTTCTTGATATTTGAATTCCGCTTTAAATTTATCAAGAATTGTTAAAATCACCTATTCACTCCCCTCTAAGTAATCTTTGATAGCCACCTCAATTGGTATCAGAGCAGGTTGCTCTATTATTGAAGTATTACACTTTTGAGCTAAAGATCTTTTAATGGCTAGCATGAGTGCGCCAGGTCTTGTCGAAAGACAAAGTGACACCAGACCTCCATCTTTTTGATGGAAAAGAATACAATGTTTGCGAGAACAAAATGAAGGCTTTCCTCATATCCAAGGATCCCTTGGAGTGGGATGATGTTCCGAAAGGAATCAACGCAACAACTACTTTAGTGTCTTCATCAACTGGTCAAGAAGATGGTAACACACCTGCATCTGTTGCACTATCTCAAACTGAGATAGATAAAAAAGAAGCCCTTGATGCAAAAGCAATTTATTTACTTTATTGTGCCTTATCACCTATTAAGTATAAAAAAATTGCTTATTGTGAAATAGCCAAAGGTATGGGACAAGCTTTACATCACCTATGAAGGAACAGATCGAGTGAAAGAGACTCGGATAAACACATTACTTGGACAATATGAATCCTTCAAGATGAAGTCGGGAGAATCTATTATTGAAATGAATGACAGATTCACAGAAATTGTGAATGATTTAGCATATCGAGGAAATCCAGTCTCTAGACCAAAGAAAGTGAACAAACTGTTGAGAGGACTCTCAAAGGATTGGAACAATATCAAAACCTTTCTTCGTGAAACTCAAAGAATCATGCCACTATTTGTGGATGAACTCATTGGGACTCTTCAATCGTATAAAGTAGAACAACTCAATGAAGAAAATGAATCGAAACGTAAGAAATCAATTACTCTAAAGTCTAACATAGATTTTGATGATACAGATTCATATGATGATGGAGATGACGAAGAATTGGCACTTCTAATAAAGAAATTTAGGAGAATGAACAAGAAAGGGAAGAAGTTCAAAGGAAGAAAAGCTTTCAAACAAGTTGAGCAAAAGAAGACATATGATAAGGGAGAAGTAAGTAAGGATGTAATTTGTTTTCATTATAAGAAACGTGGACATATTAACCTAATTGTCCACTCTTGAAGAAAAAGAAAGGGAAGTTCGAAAAAGTTAAGAAAGCGCTGAAGGCAGAAACATGGAGCGACATTAAGTGTGAAGACAGTGATGATGAATATGCAAACATTTGCTTAATGGCGCACTCAGACTCAGATTCAGATACAGACTCAGAAACTGAAAAAGAAATTGAGATAAAGTACCTTGAAATTCCAATTCAAGTATCAAATTACATTGATGAGCTATGTTCAGATTTTAAGTCTGCTCTTAAAAGGAGCTCCAAATTAAAAAAGAAAAATTATAGGCTAAGGCAACATGATATTTCTCAAAAGGATAAGTTCGATTTTTTATGAAAGGAATTTCATCAAATAAAAGAAAATTGTGATTTACTTGCAAAAGAAAATGCTGTTTTAAAAAAGGAATTTTCGGATTTAACCACAAAACTTTCAAATGGATGAAAAACCTTGGAACATATACTTTCCATACAAGTTCCATACTATAACAAGTCTGGACTTGATTTTATTAAGGAAAGTGATCTTCTAATTGATTTTTCAAAAGTCAAGGAGAGGCTAAAGCAAAGACCCTCGAAGCATGCATATAAAAATCATTTTTAAAAGAATTTTGTAAAACCTATTGGCCGAAATGCCCTCAAGTGCTCAAATTGTGGTGATTCAAAGTACTTTGAGAATGAATATCCTAAAGTCTAGAGACCAATTCGGAGAAACTGGATAAGAACAGCTTATTTCACTAACTCTCAAGGACTCAAACAAATTTGGGTACCAAAGAAAATTAGAGATTATTTATTTTTTGCAGGTACCTAAAAAGAAAAAGAACAAATGATACTTGGACAATGGATGATCAAGACACATGACGGGAAATTCAAGCATGTTTATAAAATTTGAAAAACTGAATGGTGGAAGCATATCTTTTGGAGGAAACAACAAAGGAAGAATCATAGGCAAACGAACTGTTGAAATTGGAAGCCTAGTGATTAATGATATTTCCTTGGTAAAAGGCTTTAATTACAATCTTATAAACAAAAGTCAATTATGCGATATAGGCTTCAAGATCAACTTTCAAGAGAGCACATGTTCTGGGTTAAGCAAAGATTACTCACCATCCTTCACTGGACGAAGACATGATAACATTTATCTTCTTGATGTAAAGTCTGACACTACTCGATGCTTAGTTTCTATCAAGGAAGATACATATTTATGGCACAAAAAGATGGGGTATACTAGTATGAAACAGATATTCAAGCTTGCTATTAAGAAGTTTGTTTGAGACCTTCCAGATCTAAAATTCAAAAGGGCAGAATTATATACAGCTTGCACATTAGGAAAACAGGTCAGAAGCTCTTTTAAATCTATGTATTATGTCTCTACTAATCATGCATTACAACTTTTTCACATGGATTTATTTGGACCAACAAGAAGTCAAAGCATTGGTTGTGAGAAGTATTGTTTAGTAATTGTTGATGATTTTACCAGATTTACACGGATATTTTTCCTTGCTCACAAAAACGAAACTTTTTCTTATTTTTCAAAATTTGCCAAAAAGGTTCAAAATGAAAAAGGTTATGCAATTTCAAGCATCAAAATTGATCATGGGGGAGAGTTTGAAAATCAAAGTTATGTAGATTTTAGTGATGAAAATGGTTTTGAACATATTTTTTCTTCTCCTTATACTCCGGAATAAAATGGAGTTGTTGAAAGAAAAAATCGTTCTTTACAAAAAAAGGGCAAAAACTCTATTGATTGAAAGCAAAGTCTCTTCTCGCTTTTGGACAGAAGCTGTTTCGACAACATGCTACATAATCAATAAGTTTTTCTAAGACATTCTTGAGAAAACCCCCAATAAGCTTTACTAAGGTAGAAAACCAAGCATTTCATGTTTTCATGTTTTTGGATGTAAATGCTTTGTTCTCAAAAATACAAATGATAGTTTTGGAAAGTTTGATGAGAAATCAGATGAAGGAATCTTCATTGGGTACTCAATAACAAGCAAGGCCTATAGAATCTTCAACAAGAACACTTAAACTGTGGAAGAACCGACGAATGTCAAATTTGAGGAAAATCCTCATATTTCTAGAAGATGAATATGAGCATTCTCAAGCCAATGTGGACGTACAAGAATCTCAACAAAATTCTATACCTGAAGGTGTTCATCCCGTTGAGGAAATCAATGATGATCTTACAAATGATCAAATTCAGCCTATCTCTCTAGAAATTGATGAAGATCAGAATAACAAATTCAACAAAAACTAGAAACACAAATCAAGTCATCTAAAGAATATCATCATTGGAAAGGTAAAAGATGGTATCAAGACACGTTCCAGGCTCAAAGAAAATATAAGTACTTTGACACTTATATATGAAATAGAATCAAAAGGAATTGATGAAGCCCTCATTGATGAAAGCTTGATAGAAGCTAGGGATGTCAACGGTTCAGTTTGGTTCAGATTTTCAAGAAAACCGAACTGTTAGGATGTAAGTTTGAACTGAACAGGATCTTGAACCGAACCGAAAATGCCCCGAACAAAAAAATCGGTTCGGTTCGGTTTTCGGTTTTTCTTCTTTTTTCTTGTTTTTTGCGTTTTTACCGTACGATGATACCAATATAAAAAAAATGAAAAAAGAGGGGTTTTTCAAGATCTCATTTTTATCACCCAGGAAGAGGAGACCAGGAGTTTTCGAGAGAGAGAGAGAGAGAGGGGGGGGGGGGGGGTGGAACAAATGTTTTTCTTCTTCACCTGCGCCGTTTTCACGCCATCTCAGAGCTGCACCTTGAAACGTTCCCTCTCTTGTTCATCTCTGCTTTTGGCCGTGAAGACTCGAAGTGGTTTGTTCTCGCTAATAGTTCCATTCCCGACACTCGTCTTCTCCGGTGAAACTCTCCTGAACTTCATCGTGCAAGTTCGACATGTAATCGTCATGGGAATTTCTCACCGGCGAGGTAAGATCCAAATCTTTTGCCTCGGTCACCTCATGAGTGAGATAGAGAGCAATTCAAAGGAGACAAGAGATAGAGTGCAATTTTTAGGGCTTAAAGGGCTAAGCGTGATTTTATATTTCGGTTCGAACCAAACTGAACTGTTAAAATCTGAACCGGCAGAAAAAATATGGTTTTTATTCATTATTCGAACCAGAAACCGAACCAAACCGAAAATGCATGAAAGTTCGGTTCGGTTCGGTTCGATTTGTATTTCAATTCGATTTTTCAATTCAGTTCTGACACCCCTAATAGAAGCCATGCAAGAAGAACTATCAGTTTAGAGTCAATGAAGTTTGGGAACTAATATCAAGACCAAAGAATCATCCAGTAATCGGAAAAAAGTGAGTGTTCAGAAATAAACTAGATGACAAAGGTAAGGTTACTAGAAACAAAGTCAGGCTTGTGACAAAAGGTTACGCATAAGAAGAAGTAATAGACTATGATCAAATCTATGCACCTGTTGTCAAGCTAGAAGCCATAAGGCTCCTCTTAGCTTATGCTTATTTCCATAACTATAAACTTTTTTAGATGGACGTAAAAAGTGCATTTCTCAATGGCTATATCAGAGGCTCTCGGTGGCCTCCCTTAGCAGTAATCATTTGCGTTAAAGAAAATCCTGGAAATATGAACTTGAGTGCACACACACAATGAAAAAAGTAAGTTCATATCAACGAAGGTAAATTTCTCAAGATTTAGTTGTATTAGGGTCTTATCCAATACTGAAACACACTGTAAATGCGATGCTAATTTCTGATATCTTATAATGGTGCAAATAAATCAAATCTTTCGGCATCGCAATCTGTCGGGGGTAAGTTCCTGAAGCTCAATTGACTGGTCTAAATCTACTGTGGAACGTACAACCATTAGAGCTGGCCAACAAAATTCTGGAAAAAAAAAAAAAGACAGCTCAATTGAGTAGAATTTCGATTCCATCTTCCGTTTTTCCAACAGGGCGGATTCGAGTTGATTGTACGAATTCAAATACACCATGGTTCATAGGCATGAGAGCATAACTAAATTACGCTTATCGTATCTGCATTCTATGACCAAATGCTGGATAAAGCATAATCTATTTTCCTAAAGAGTCCGAATTTCAGGACGGTTCAATAAGCAATATATTCGATGAAAGCAGAGTCTCTTTCTACGCAAGTCCGAATGCTGCAGTTTCCCTGAACCAAGCGACGACGCCATATTAGTCTAACTTGCTGTCCCTGGTTTTCTCAGGTGTATATTGCAGCCTCAACTTCGAAACTTAATAGAAGTTTTCCTCAACAATAAAATAAGCAAAGATAATCGAATGAACCGAGCCCAGAAAGAGAGGCGGAAAGAACGTGATAACTTTGAACGAGGGAACTCATCATTCGAATTTGTCCTCTTGATCATCCAAGATCTTCGTTTGAACATATGCAGGTTACAACGAAAGAACCTTTATGCCACAAGCCACAAGCACAGGCTCAAAGAGCAGAAAGTTGAGGAGACTTACAATATCCAGCCAAGAGACGACGCTTCCACAAAGGATGATCACGACAAAGGAAGCGAAAACAGCAGCCGAAGTCCACGACTTTAGCGGACAGCTGGTACTGGGCGAACTGTACGGTCGAACCTCTTGCGACCGCAGTCCAATCTTCGCATGGAACTTTTCTTCTTCATCTTCCATTGATCTTGGAAGGCACTAAGGCTTGGGATGGAGACTAACGGATGTTACCAGCTTCCTCTTTCTTTCTTTTGTTTTCGATGGTTTTTTTTTGAGGGAGATATACTGATGAAACTACTGCAAAGTCACATCTACTATTTTTTTGCATACTTGGAGAGCACTCTTTCGTTTGTGATTTACATGAACAAGCTCAGAAGAAGTTGAGTCCTATGCTCCGTTTGTTTTAAGGAAAATGAATTATTTGAAAAATATTTTCTTAAAAATGATTGCTTATATAACTTCCAAACATGAATGATCGAAAATTTTTTCATCGTCAATAAAAATATTTAGACAAATCGTTTTTTTATAATGAAAACATTTTTTATTTGCTAATATTTTCCAAATCATTCATTTTTCATGAAACAAACGAAGCCCTAATATCATTTGGTTTATCTTTCCCTTTTTCAACAAAGAGTAAGAACCAGTCCAAAAACAAAAACAAAGATTAAGAACGTACATTGGATTTTGTAATCTGTGCGATCTAATTTCAAGTAAAGAACACTCATATCTTATTTTTTCTACTCTTTGTTTTGGTTAAAGAAAAACTCTCCCTTAAGGATGGTTTATCACGTGATAGGAGTCCAACTTTTGGTGATGTACTTACAAAAGGAGACAATGAAGACTTGAAAACTAAGTGATTGAATTTGACTTCCTAATGTATTTATTTGCAGGTGAAGTAACATGTGTATGAGTTGATTCATGAAAGTCTTCCTATGCACAGAGAGATGGAGAATATACTGGCCCATTTGAATAAATCTGATGCTATTGCTTTCTTACCTAATTATGATAGGAAGGAGTGGATTAGGATAAGTACCACCAAAAATCTCAAAATAGTTCATCCGTACCACATTTACGTTAGACTAATTTTCATGTTATGTAAAATCTCAAATCGGTACGCTCGTGTCAATGATCGTCTAGGCAAGGACCGCGGCCCTCGCCATATCTGGAAGAGGGCTGGCGAGGGCTTCGCGCCCCTCACCCGGTGGCTGGCGATGACCGGTGACTCTCGCCAGACTTCATAGAAAAAAAAAAGGAAAAGAAAGAAAAATAAAAAATAAAAATTTTAAAAAAGTTCAGAAAATTTTAACAAAATTAAAAAATTATCCACGTCAGCGCCGGCCGTCCTACGTGGCACTGCCGGATCAACATTAGCGATTTCCAGCCTAAATTGGCCGGAATGACTAAATTGACAAATCGTCAAAAGGTTTAGAACTAAATTTGCCAAATTGAAAAATTTAAGACTGAATTGTCATAAATGCAATAAGTTTAAGACCTTTTTAGTAATTTTCCCCACTCACTAATGAGGCTAATTAAGAGGATGTTAGGCTGTGTTAGATTTTGGGGTTAGTATTTGTGTTATGGGATGTAAAAAATATGTGGGGATTCTCGGTAAATGCAACAACAATGGGACGAGGTATAGGAATTTTTATTGAACAGCTGGGTTATTACAAGTGGCATTGGACGTGCAACATTGGTGTTGTCAGTTGATATCTTGTACCTACTCAACATCCCAAGCCCAATTATAGGCTCAATCAACCAACATGTACACCAATATCTCTGCATTTGTCTGAGATATTCTACTAGTTTTTATCCTTGGACATATTCATGGCCACAAACTTTAATCACCTCCCAATAAGACTAAATTAGAAACTTGGAGAGCACTAATTCTAGAGGAGTCTTGGCTATTCTAAAAATTAATCGATACTTCAACTCTCCTCATTGATCAATTTTCGTAATACTCTGAGCATGTTTTGCAGTATCTCGAACTTGGCTTGTGGTAATGCTTTAGCAAATATAGTCACAACTCGATTTTCAAGTTTGTAAGAATGAGCTTGACCTTGTTGTTACTTTGAACTTCTTGTATGAAGTGATATTTTGGCTCCGTTTGTTTCGCTGAAAAATGAATAATTTAGAAAATATTTTTCTGAAAATGATTGCTTGTAAAGCTTGAAATAATTAGTCAATCGAAAATATTTTTATTATCGACAGCAATTTATGTCTAAATATTTTCGTGTACGATGAATATATTTTTCGTTCATTCATTATTGTAAACGATACAAACGATTATTTTTAAGAAAATATTTTTTAAATTATTTATTTTTCACGAAACAAATGGAGCATTAATGGCAATATGTTTGGTCCTTTTTGAGTAAAAGTTTTTTTCTGGATAGCGACCACCCACTTGTTTTTGCAAAATATAAGAGGTGGTTCTGCACTTCTCCAATGCCTTCTAGTATTTTTTTTTAAGCCATAGTGCTTGACTGGTGTCTTTAATGTTATGTATTAGTTACTCCATATAAAGAGCCGGCGTATTCCAGTCGCACATCTCGTACACCCATCAAATTCCTTCGTGGACAAAACGTTGAGTCTCCTACGGCACAAAAGTAGCTCAAAGAGTGAGACTTTCCCTCACATTTATAAATTGACCATCTACCCCTTCCTCAACCGATGTAGAATTTGAAGTCTTTTAGTTTTTTATATATTTACTTACTTTTCTTATTTTGGGGTGTTAGTGAAGCTCAAGGAGAAGTGATTTGAAAATTTCTAGTTAACCTTGTTTCCACATGAAGTAACATTTGACAGATTTGAGACTTTCAATGCAGAGTCTTACTACCGAGGGAGACGTGGAGATGCAAATCTCTCTTCTTCTTTTTTGACTTCACCGATGAAGTTCATCAGTCACCCGAAGTTACTTGTTCCTTCAACTAGTGACACAATGGTACGTAACAAGTATTTCCAATATGGCCCTCTAACTAATTTTTCTTCTTAAAGTTAGTAAATTGCTCTCTTCCACTCGGTGATGCAACCACATTCTGCTAAGAGCACAGGAAGAAGAAGAAAAATGCACGAGCGAAATCGGCATTTCATTGTTTCTTAATAAGTAGCCTAGTGATGTTCCTTTTTCTCTCCATGAAGCCTTGAAGCTCCCTTGGGTCATAAGGAGGCGGCAGTGTGCAAGGCAGTGAATCACTAGGGGACTTCACCAGGGAGTCCTCCATGTTTATCCTAAACAGACCGCTAATTGGGCATGCCATTGTCTCGGCGCAGTACTCGGACGCTCCCGCTGGCACCTCTGGCTTGAACTTGAGAAGCTTTGCGTACTCAACAAGGAGGTGAAGCATGTAGTCGTAGACATACTTCATCTTCAGATTCTCCCCCATGAATGTACTCCCACTTTCTCCAATGGCTTGTGCCTAATTTGGCCAGGAAATGCAAAGTTGTTAGTAACAACCCAGAAAAGTAAAAGGAAAAAGAAGTGGGGTAACAGTAATGTTCGAGTCGTGATACTGTAAGTCGTTGCTCGAGTTAGCGGACCCATTTAAATATCGATCAGGAATCTCCACATTGCTTTGGAAATATATTAGTACCTCTTTGATGTGCTTGTTGCCCCATTCTACTGCAAACTTGATGTCTCTGCACTTGTTGTTGAGCCTAATGGGCCAGTAATGCTCCATTGGGATCATCCCTCTTAGGAAGAAATCGTGATAAACCGGCTCCATCATCAAAGTCATCGAATCACATGCCAGAATGTACTTGTCGCTCACGGACCATGCCTTGCCTTCAACAAAGATCTTGTACCTTGAAAATGAATGGATGGAGAGGAACTTGTTAATCAAATTAATCAATCCAGAACATATATAGGGGATCTTGAGAATCATAAGGAGTTGCATTGCGTAATTACCTGTGGATGCATTGATCTTCCAATTTCGATGCTTTGAATCCTTGCCTAGATTCAGCAGCCCAATTCTGATAAAAAGAAAAATCACAGAAATTATCTGTCAGTTACAAACTTTCTTTTTCTAATTGTTTGGAGAGAGAGATCACAAAGTGGTCCGCGCAGCTTGTCAGACGATGAGTGAAAAAATTAGTACATTTCTGTGACTGTTACCGTACCAAAATCAAGAACTATCACAAGCCAATGGCAATTCACAAGAACTGCATATTCTTTGGTGAGAATAGCTCAGCACAACCTCATGATTTGGACTTGAGTTTGATCAACTTACAAACTAGCTTGATGGACAAGGCTGAATCACCTGGGCATATAGACGAGCATCCCAGTCATGTTCGTCAGTCACATTGCACGTCATTAGGTCTTGCCTATTAGGCGATACGTCCGGGTTGCCTTTCCAGTATGCATAAGGGATTCGATCTTTCCATGCAATATCGTTTGCTCTCTCTTTGATGGCTTGGTATGTATTTGCCCATGTCCTAATATTGACCTCGTGCCTATACAAAATTACAGATTAGAACTTCAATGCACATGATTTTTTCCAATCCCAAGATGAGAACTACAATGCACATGATCATCTTTTCAAAAAATATCGAGTCACTGTGTTAATCACAGAGGAGAATAAGATTATTACCATCCCCAGAATGACCAGTCAGGAAATAATATGTCCAACGATGTGTCATTCCCACAGTAGTGGAAAAGCGGCGGGGGTGACACAGCATTGGGCCCTTGGTAGTCACTCTTCATGATCACCGGCCTGTCATTGCAATAGAACATGAGCTCCAAATCTGGCACTTTTCCAGGATACAATCTCAGGAGCTGCAAAATCCCCCAAATTGTGCCCACATCTCGTGTCTGAAAGGGCCTCCTGTAGTGCTCTATATAAGCCTTGCCATTCACAATCACAAGCCTGAAGTGGGCAATGTGTTTGGTTCTCTCCATCAACTCTCTTGTGATCCCCGTGCTCTTCCATGTCCATAGATCCTGGTGGATCCAACGGAAGTACTCCGGGCACGCCACGGCATACGATTCCTCAGGCTTGTATTTCGTCGGGTAGTTTGCCGGGCATGTCTGGGGCATGGTTGATGAATTGGTGCAGTTTAGAGGGAATTCCATCTTCTGAGGCAGCTTTTGGTGGTCTCCCTTAGCAGTAATCATTTCCCCTAATGAACCTCCTGGAAATATAAACTGGAGTGCAGCATACAATGATAAACGTAAGAACGAAGGTAAATTTATAAGATTTAGGTGTATGAGGGTCTTATCCAATAGCGAAACGCATTGTTAATGTGATGCTAATTCCCGATATCTTGTAGTAGTGGAAATATATCAAATCCTTCGGCATCACGATCTGTTGGGTTAACTGGTTGCTGAAGTTCAATTGACTGGTCTAAATCTACTGTGGAACGTACAACCATTAGAGCTGGCCAACAAAATTCTGGAAAAAGAAAGGACGGTTCAATTGAGTAGAATCTTGATTCCCTGTTTGGTTTTTCCAACTGGGCAGGTTCGAGTTGAATGTAAGTATTCAAATACATCGTGGTGTTCATAGGCATGAAAGCACAATTAAGTTGCGCTTATCGTATCTGCATTCTATGACCAAATGCTGGATCGAGCATAATCTATTTTCCTAGAGAGTCCGAATGTCAGGATGGTTCAGTAAGCAATACATCAGATGAAAGCAGAGTCTCTTTCTGCACAAGTCCAGACGCCGCAGTTTCCCTGAACCAAGCGCGTACGCCACAGTAGTCTAGCTTGCTGTCCCTGGCTTTCTCAGGTATGTATTGCAGCCTTTGACTTCATTCATAGAGGTGCTCCTTAACAAGAAAATGAGCAAAGATGGTCCAACGAACCGAGCCCATAAAGAGAGGTGGAGAGAATGTGATAACTTTGAACGAGGGCACTCATCAGTCAAATTCGTCATCTTGATCAGCCAAGATCTTGGTTTGAATAACATACGAGTTCACAACAAAAGAACCTCTAAGCCACAAGGACAGACTCGTTACCATCAAAGAGCAGAAAGTTGCGAAGACTTACAATGTCCAGCCAAGAGACGACGCTCCCACAAAGGATGATCGCGACAAAGGAAGCGAAAACAGCTGCGGGAGTCCACGACTTCAGTGGACGGCTAGTACTCGACGAACTTCGCGATCGACCCATATTTGACCCCAGGCCAGTCTTCGGACGGAGCCTTTCTTCTTCATCTTCCATTGATCTTGTGAGGCACTCAGGCTTGGGATCGAGACTAACAGAGATTACAACTTCTTCTTATTCTTTCTTTTGTTTTCAAAGGGTGTTCTTGAGGGAGATTGAGTGATGAAACTACTGCAAAGTCACATCTAACTATTTTTTGCTTGCTTAGTGTGCACTCCTTGGTTTGTGATTACATGAACAAGCTCAGATGAAGTTGAGTCCTAGTATTATCCGGCTTAATTTTCGTTTTTCAGCAAAAGAGCAAGAACGTAAGATTGGGTTTTTGTAATCCGTGTGATCTCATTTCAAGTCAAAAACAATATGTTTTATTTTATCTAATCTTGTTTTGGTTGAAGAAGAACTCTCCGTTAAGGAAGGTTTATCACAAGATTAGGAATCCAAATTTTTGGTGATGCACTTGCCAAAGGAGGCGTGAAGGCTTGAAGACTAAGCGATTGAATTTGACTTCCTACTTTTAGTTATTTATTTATTTATCGGTTTAAATTTATTTGCATGTGAAGCAACATGTATATGACTTGATTCGGGCAAGTCTTCTTGTCCACAGAGAAGTGGAGATGTACCGACCCATTTAAATAAATTTGATGCTATTGCCTCCTTACCTAATTACGTCGGAAAAGAGAGGATGCTTTTTTCCTTTCTAGTTTCAATGAAATTGGGCATTATTAAACTAGGATTGATGCCACCAAAAATCTCAAATCGGTGCATTTCGTGTCACATTTACCCCAAACTAATTTTCGTGTCACGTGAAATCCAAAATCAGTACGTCCGTGCCACATTTACTCCCAAAACTAATATTCACGTCACGAAAAACCACATACCAATTATATCCTCGAAGACCAGTGAGATTCCTTTCTAACTTTGGATTCTCATTGATTCGCATTTACACCTCTTAATTTACAACATCCTTCGTCCTAATTAGACACAATTATTCATCAATAAATGTGGATAATATATATAATAACACTACATTTTCGTCAATATGTGAATGATATTTGCTAATAGAACTTCATCCTAACCATATATGATCTCGTTCCTGTGCAGGCAACTTGTAAGCATTTCCTCAGTCGGTACACCCTAAGGTTTTTCAAGTAGGACGCCGTTCGTGTGGTCATAATGTTCTAATGGATATACACTCGTTTCATATTTTTGGTAGCAATTGCGAAACTTTGCGATTTTAAAGGGTTAATCTTCTCCAATTTTTTTTTTATAATGAAAGACCATGCTGGGTCGAAAATTAGTTTTGGATAAATATGGCACGAGTATACCTATCAAACGGGTGGGTAGGCTCGAGTTTGGAATGATTTGACCCATATTGACCCATTTTATCTGTTTTGATCCATTTTCATATAATACAATTCTAGCGACCTATATCCGACCCTATCCAACTCGACACATATTGCTAAACGGCTTCAGCATTAAATCCAATTTAGAAAAAATTAATTGTTATAATTTTTTTTAAATGTATATTGATAAAACACTGTGGACAATTTTTAAAACTTTTAAAAAATTATGATTTTATTATAATATTTATAATTTTCTTTTCTTTTTTTTCTTCTACATCCAGTGACCAGCAACGACCAGCGATGACTGGCAACCTCCAACTGACCAGTGACCGGCGGTGACTAGCGACGATCGATGATTGGCCAGCGACCCTTGTCGGATTTCTAGAAAAAAAAAAGGAAAAGAAAGAAAAAAAATTATGAAAAATCAAAAAATTAAAAGAATTAAAAAAAATGACTTGTCTATAACCCATTTATGATACATTTAAGACCCGTTAAATTATTAATTAATTCATTTATGATCCATTTAAAACCCATTAAATTATTAAGTAAACTCTTTATGACCATTTTAAGCTCGTTTTTAAAACTTAAGCAATCAATTTATGACCCGCACCATTTTATACAGGTTAATATATGGGTTCTATGCCCATTTCGCCACCTCCAAACACGAGATACCAGTTTGGAATTTTTGGTAGTATTAGCTCCATTCAAAGGGAGTCAAAGTCGCCCATAGAAGCATAGAAATCCATCTATCTATCTACAACCACACATCGAATTAAACTAGGGGACTCTGAAAAGTTTGAATGCTCTCCTGCGGCCCTAGTTAAGTTGTAACTAGATCCCTAGGGATGGAGGATTGTGGATTTTTATCAAAAGTTTTAATTAGCAGAAAATAAAATGGGCCCGAATATGAAGTTTGATCTATATAGGTTAGTTGCCAGTTTGGTAGGATCATAAGGGTTGCTTTTATTGCAACAACAAAGTCAATTCCTGAATTTCATGGTTTCCATCCCTTGAGAGGTGAAATGCGTTGAGTGTCAATATCAGCAGAGCATTAGCTGCTGTCGCCACTGCTCGTAAGTCATAAGCGCCGCCCTTCCTTGGGAATACCCAGAGCACCGTTCCGCCATTTTTAATCATCGGCGATCGATACTGTATCCACAGGTTATTTCCTTTGCAATCAATCTGCGTGCCAATTTTTACACTACGATCGACTTGTTGGTTTACCAACGCTGGACTAATACAATCCAACGGGGATTGGCTACGATTGCCACCATCAGTATCTTTACTAGGAAAATCCGTTTGACAAATGATGAAATAGGTAGACATCTGATTGTTCTTTCATGCAAATATTTACTCGAGTACATTTTTTGAAGCATGGAAAACATGTAATCGTCTGAATTTTAAATTAAAATGAGATAAAGATAGGATAAGAAAACTTTCGAATTCGTGACGGATGAATGCAACCCTTTTATGGGAACTTTAGAATTAGGGAATAATTGATTCCCACCCAGGAATTGAAAGCCGAACCAGAGGGATCGATTCCGGATTTCCGGAACAGGGAACCGAATCGGACCAAGCCGACTGGTACGATTCCGGGTGGGCCAATGGAACCAGTTGCATGTTCGATTCTTTTTTTTTAAGCATATAGTCCATAATTCTTTGTAGGATTTTTGTGAGAAGGATGTTAAACCTCTCATGGGAATTCGTATGTGTTAATAGAAAATGAGTACGAGCCCATTGCAAGGTCTATCAAAACGACCCCATTCAGTGCAAAATTGATTTCAATGCTTCGCAATGAGCTCTCATGGATAAACGAAAATGATAAACTATAGACATAGACAAGATGCAGTCCCATATAAAAAGCATTAATCTGGAAGATATTCCAAAAAAATTTTGGTCCGATTTAGGTGGTCTGGGTGGGTAGTTCCACACATGAAATCAAAAACCTAATCGAAAATCACCGATTCTAATTTTTTAAACCTGGAACATAACCAATGCCCTGAGAACCACCCGGAACTAGCCAATTCGGTTTGGTCCGGGCTGTTCCTTCCAAACACCCCTTATTTAGAATGGACCCTACCACCAAGAAAAGAATTTCTTGAGCGTGGGCTGAGTTGATCACACGTACGGGCTCAAGGTCTAATTTGAGAAGATGACTCTTGAGTACTTTCAAGAAGTATTCACAAGTTAGAGCCCCACTCATCTGCGCCTGTAGTCATGCATAGGCTCACCAACAAGAAAGTGGCTTCAAGGTACGCCTAGAGAGAGATCTACTTACAAAAGGTCAACTCGATCTAGTTGCTCGCTTTTGTGGTTCATCGTTTTCAAGGTATAAGTGGAGTGACTATGAAACTAACGTGTCTCTGTCCACCTTTGTAATCTAAAAATGAAACATCCGAGACCACCAAGAGGACGAGCGTTTGTTGAAATCTTTCCAGTGTTGAGCCTCCCCCATCTCCACTCGTCTAGTCACCTTCTCGTTTCTTTCGAGGAGCGCTTTGAGTTCAGGAGGTTCATAAGGAGGCGGCAACGAGCATGGAAGCGCATCGCCAGGGGACATCACCATGGAATCTTCCATGAACTTCCTGATCGAGCCGCCGAATCGGCATGCCATCTCTTCCGAGCACAGCTCGACCGCCCCCGGTGGCACCTTCGTCTCGAACTTCAGGAGCTTCGAGTACTCGCTGAGTAAGTGGAACATGTAGTCGTACACGTACTTCATTTTCACGCTCTCAGCGACGAATCTGCTTCCACTCTCCCCGATCCTCCGTGCCTGCTTAGGGTGTTCGTTTCCCCATTCCACAGCAAACTTGATATCTCTACACTTGTTGTGGGGCCTAATGGGCCAGTAATGATCCATGGGGATCAGTCCTCTTGAGAAGATATCATAGTACTCCGGCTTTACCAGCAAAGTCATGGCATCGCATGCCAGAACATACTTCTGACTGACCGACCAAGCGATTCCTTCAATGTAGATATTATACCTGCACCATGTTCAGTTCATGCAAGCAAATTTAGTTTATGACTAAGCCATACGATGCGATCTGGAATACCGACTACTAATTTACAAAGAGAGCGGGAGAGGATTTGTAAGACAAACGAAACGGGGAATTGTTACTGGCTTACCTATGAGTGCATTGATCTTCTAGATTCGAATGCTTAAATCCTTCGGCCATTTCACGACCCCAATCCTGGAAATGGAAAGTGCAAGCACATCAAGTTTCACATTTTAGTGCAGTAACTTTACTATCTGATCCAAGTAACAATAGGTAGCACCGACCAAATCAAATAAGGATCAGTTATCATTAATGATTTCAAGAGTTCACAAAGTGCTTTGCTTTTCCATTTTTACCTGGTCATACAATCGAGCTTTCCAATCGATTTTTTTGCTGTCATTGCACTTGAGGAGTTCACCCCTGCTTCGAGAAGTAGTAGGGTTGCCTTTCCAATAAGCATAGGGCTCTCTATCCTGCCATGGGATCATCTCTGCCTTGTCTTTTATGGCTGATAATGTTTTTTCCCATGGCTTTATGTTCACTTCAGGCCTACCACATAAAACGTGCTTGCATGAGACACTCCGCACTTTTTACATGATGCTTTTCCGGAAGAGAGAGCATTAAAAGATGCAAAAAGGTTGCTCAGTGGAAGTGCTTTCGCAAATTCCCTCCGAACTAGATAGCGACCCGATCTTCGTTGGCTAAACAGTTGAGAAAAACAATTTGGTGTGGTGAGTTCTATGCATTATGTGAAACCGTGCATTTGGAGCTTATTATGCTGCACTCATCCACCGAATCTGCTAAGACATGGGCTAAACTTAGCTCAAACAGCCGACGGTTTAGCTGGTAAAAAATGCTCTCATTTCTCGGCACTATGATAAAAAATTAAAGAAGCTGTAACGCAAAAGGAGCGAGTTATTACCAACCCCAGAAGGACCAATCAGGGAACGGAATGTCGAACGCTGTGTGGTGTCCACAATAATGAAATAGTGGCGGAATCTTGGTGGCTTTCGAGCCCTTGTAATCTTGCTTCTTGATTGCCGGTCGGTCTTCGCATTGGAACATCAGTTCCAAATCTGGCAACTTACCGGGATACAACCTCAGGAGCTGCACGATCCCCCAGAATGTGAACTCTTCTCTCGTTTGGTATGCAGGCCCGAACTTGTCCAGATAGACTTTCCCCTTGTGAACCACTATCCTAAAATGCGCAGTACTCTTAATACTCTCCAACATCTCCCTCGTGATTCCTGAGGCCTTCCAAGGCTGGAGATCCTCGTGGATCCACCGGAAGTACTCGGGACATACCTCGGCGGGTATGTTCTCGGTCTCGTGTTTCAAGGGATAATCCAAGGGGCATGTTTGCTTCGCGGTTGCATTTGGGCACTTGAGTGGGAACTCGATTTTTGGAGATGATTGGGCAGAGCTTTCGTTGGTCGTAGCTTTGGAAATTGAAGCATTTGCAAAAGTAAAAGTAGGCTACAAACCACAAAAAAATAAGAAAAGTAATACCAAGGTTAATTCATGGATATGAGATTAGCTGATTTGTGAGATTTACAAAAAAGAATGTCAGTATCTGCGTAACATTAGCATATCTATGGCGGACAAAAATTAAGACAGAAGATGAAACATTAGCATATTTGGTCATGGGCCATAGCATCATCATCCTCTTAATCACAGCAAGGCCCGTTTGTTTAGGACAAAGTAATTCTGTCTTGATTGTTATTAGAGAGAAAAGTTACGCAGAACAAACAAGAAACAGAGTAGATTACTAGAATTAGCATGTGGAAGTCGAGCCATAATGAAACAGGCTCCCCGTTTCTAGTTACTTTCTCAAAACAGTTCCCTTAGCTCTAGCTTTCTACAAATTACTTCCTATCACACGATAACAGACTGACGTAAAATACAAATCATAACATAACAACGTGAACCCAGAAAACTAATGGTCTGCAACATATTAACCTGGGTTTTTAGAGATGATTGGGCAGAGCTGTCGTTGGTGGTAGTTTCGGAAATTGAAGCGCCTGGAAAAGTAAAAGTAGGCTACAAACCACCCACAAATCAAGAAAAGGAATACCAAGGTTAATTCATGGATATGAGGTTAGCTGATATGTGAGAATTACAAAGTCATGAAAAAGAGTCTCTGTGCCTGCGAAACATTAGCATATCTATGGCCGACAAAAAATTAAGACAAAAGATGAAACATGAAAAAAGAAAATACCGAGATTAATGCACCGAGAGGAAATGACCAACATGCAAGGAACCCACGATGTTATTTGGTCATGGGCCATAGCAGCATCATCATCCTCTAAATCACGGCAAAGCGTGTTTGTTAAGGACAAAGTAATTCTGTCTTGATTGTTATTAGAGAGAAGTGTTACGCAGAACAAACAAGAAGCAGAGTAGATTACTAGAATTAGCATGTGGAAGTCGAGCCACAATGAAACAGGCTCCCCGTTTCTGGTTACTTTCTAAAAACAGCTCCCTTAGCTCTAGCTTTCTGCAAATTTCTTCCTTTCACATGATAACGAACTGAGATAAAATACAAATTATAACATATCAACCCGAACCCAGAAAACTAATGGTCTGCAACTATTTAAGAGATGCCACGGAACAAGAAAAATCAATCTTTTCTTCTGAGAAGCTACCGTTCACCCCCTTTCGTTTCATGATTCGATGATTCAGAACGGTTCATGCGCTGTTCATTTAGCGGCAAAGGCAATACGCGAGACACTCGTAAAAGCGGAAAACTAAGTTGCAGGGAATCAAAAGGGGAGGCACGAGATGAAGAGAGACTCACGATATCTATCCAAGAGAGGAACACTCCAGAGACGACGACGACCGTGAAGAGAACGAAAACGGTGGCCGAAGCCCACGTCTTCGCCGGCCTCCAAGCTTTGGCGCCATAGCATCCTTGAGAGCTCTCCTCTTCCATGGACGACCAGCTCGCTCACAAATCAGCAGCAGCCCGTTTGAGTCCCGAATGACAGAGATGTCACACGAATTACCGTTATCGTTACCATCATATTATTATATCAGCTGAAGAGCATGGAAAATTCTAGCCATACCCTTTTGTCCGGCTTGCTAAGTGTCACCACCAGGGCTCGAGAAATTTCCCAAGAAGATGCACAAAAGGCGTTCAACTGAAGCCACATGAACGGAGGAAACGAAAGAAATGGAAATTGGAAAGGCCAAAAAGGGGCTGTGTGGGGCGAAGAATCGTGGGTATATTCTGACTTTTCTTGGAGTCCATAGACTATCTTCCCCACCCGGGGGCTCGCAGGATTTGAATGGTCTCTATGGAGTTGGCAATTCAGTGAAGGTAAGATCTCGCTGGGGAGTTTTTTACTAGATATCGACGATAGATTATTGCTTCCAGACGAGCTCGCAGGGTACCAATCTGGACCGTATGTGGAGGACGTGGATGGGTTGTGACAATAACCTATGCAGCAGTAGCACTGGCTTCGTGGCCCAGTCATTGACATTACTGTCTGTTCCCCCTAACATTATGATCAAACGACGCATCCCCAGGAAAGAGAGAGAGACAGAGAGAGAGGCAGCAATGAGAAACGACGTGCATCAGCGACGACTTTGGGGTTCGAATCGTGCGTTCCTCGGCGTTCTGTGCCTTTTCCGTTAGAATATTTCCAAGTTTGAATGGTAAAATTGACAAACAAAGGGTTAAGCCCCAGTAGATAACCCTTATCGTGTAATTGTTTAATTCCTCTTTGGCGGTTTCTAGGAATCCTGTGCGGACTGGGCCACACTCAACCCCGCTTGGACATATTATATTAGATCTATCCGACCGCTCGGATCGTCACGCGCGACTTTTAAAATTACAATTGGTTCTCTCGTCAAATCGACGAAACCCAAAAAAATCCGGGGATTCGACCATTTCGAATAGGAGAGATGTAATTCCACGAAGGTGCACGGCTCATTTAATTTCGTGACACGACCCGACGGGGTTCAAAGATGAGACCGATCTGGTGAAAATTTCCAAACTTTAGGTCACATCGGATCCCGGGTATTGGACGAGCAATCGGGGTAAGGACGAACGACCGAACAGAGACGGCACGTCAGGAAAGCGAAATGGGAGCAATAATGCCCTCAAATTCGCCTTCAATCAGCAGCCACAAAAAGTCCTCGTTAAGGCTATTGGGCACGTTCTTCCAATGCGATTTGAATGGACCCGAGGGTCAAAATCTAGGTATGTGCACCCGGCAACAAGGTCGAACCTCATTGGTCAATCCGCGGACCAATAAGCAAATTGGTGCCACTACGATGCACCTTTCATTTCGTTTCATTCTGTTATTTTCTGGGTCTGATCTTTTCATCCAGAAAAAGGGGGTTCCCCTTTAGCAGATCGTCCGCGCGGGCATGCCAAATCCATCCTCCTCTAATTGGGTACCATTAGAATTAGGAACTTCAAATGAACAACGAACTCGGATGTCCCGCTCGTTGGGCCGCGCGCGATCTCTGGCATTCGCACACCATGTGGGTTTCGGCGACTGAGCATCCTGACAGCACTCATTAAGCGGATTGAGACTTCCGCCGCTCAATTATTTTAGCTAGCTAGGTGGCGAAACAGTTAGGCATCAAAGTTTTCTATGGAGGAAATCCTCTAGTCCCGTGGCCCCACCTCCCCCCCTCCACCCCTATCTCTTCGTGGCTACCTAAACGTCTATTCCCGTGCTCGTCTACCCTCCGTTCCCCATCAACTCCCAAGGACATGTATATAGACGGACAAGATCGTTCGATATTATCGAAACAAGCTGCAAAGTCAAAGTCTTCGTATTGGCTTACGACTCTTGGATCTCGTTCGTAAGTTGAGAAAATCAACGTATTCGTTTCCGCTGTATTAAACTACTCCACTATTCTGTATTTCATATTGTATTACTTTTTTTCTTTTTTTATTCTTTCATTTTCTTTTATTGTCTTTCTTATTATATCTTTTGTATTCACCCACGTCAGGCAAGAACAAAGACGAACAGTGTCAGGTGGCGAGGCACTTTTCAGCTACTTTCTAACGCTATTTGCTAATTAGCAGTAACGCGTGGCTAAGGAATCTTTCGCCCTCATTCTCTTTTCATCGAGCATTCTGATTCTTTGGAGGACGACGACGACAACGACAAAGCCGACTTGCCATATGAAAACTAGAGAATTAGAGAGTTATTTTGTGCATCCCACTTCACCATCAGAGTTATTTGCATATGAGATGAATGAATAGCTGAGGGCAAAACCTTTTTTAGCAGTTCTATGGGAATCCAGATCAATCAGAGAGCGAGTTAAGCGCTTGACCTCTGCCTTTCAGTAAATCAATGTGTTTCTGTCAATGTTCTTATTAACTGGAGAGAGTTGATAATAAGTTGGAAACTAAAGAGAAATTCTCCTACAAAAATGTACAGTAAAAGGAAAATGAGATGATTAACAAAGGAAGGACACCACGTGTGATCATTGACAGCAAACTAGCTCGAGATAGTAAAGGCCTCATGATTGAGAGGTTTCAACTGCCAATTGATAAAAGGGGGCGTCTCTTTTAAAGCCTGCGAGGCTAACCTGTAAGACTGAGCTCCTTCCTGCAAAAGAAGGAAAAAGGGGGGAAGCCACATCAATGTCAAAATGAGAGTAAAAAAACTGTCGGCTTTGCTTTCCATTTCATCGTGGAAGAAATTGTTCTTTTTAATATTAGAGAGTTCTACACTTAGGTTCATCATCCATTCACAGACTTGACAAGGTGAAGAAGCTGATAACAACTGATTAACAGCTAAATGTCTGTTGGACAAAGCGGCTACTTCCTATACTGTTTTTCGACCCTCTAAACTCCCATTGACATGCCTGCTATCAAATGGGCCTTTCGCGGTAAGATGAAGAGTTGCATAGCTATTTGGCTAGGGAGTCTAACCTTGTATTCTAGATAAGCAGTCTCATTGCATGGCTCGTTGGCTGCGCCCTCATGCTTGAGTGACAAGAAAATCTCCAATAACCGCCGCCTGAGAGAAGAAGACGACCAATATTGACAATAATTTTTGTACTACTGTAGTCAAAAACTGCTAGACATAGTTTGCACTTACTTGCACAGACATGACTCGGTAGATGGAGAGCGTGCCCCTTTGGCAGAGGTACCTTGTTTCCTTCCCGTGGTTCCGAGAATAACCTCATGCAACCCAGACTTGTTCCAACATAATGAATACCTGAAAATGGATGCTTATTGTGTGATAAAAGATCTAGCAGATGTGAGTTATTTCAGCTTAAAAAAGAAGGGCATTGAACTGACCCGCATGTTAGAGTTGCAGCAGCATTCTCACAATGCTGGAACTCCACAGGTGGTATTGGGCCAACCAAGAACAACGGCTACTAAGAGGATAATAAAATTTTAGTCGTCCCCACTCAATATTAATTTGCCGATAAACACTAAATAAGTGCAAACCTTGTTCAATCGGAAGGGACTTAATTGCTCCAGTGGAAAGCATGATATTCTTTCATATAGAGCATGCTGCAGCTTATTCTGCACCAAAATGTCTTCAGGATTATCTGGAGACTGTCCAACTATCACAGAAGACAGGTAAACTGGTTCGAGGAAGTAGGAAAGCAAAGAACCTGAAGGGAGAGAAATGAGAACGCTACCAAGTAAAAGCAGTCATTATACCTAACGGTCAATCTATGTACAACAATGACATCATGAAAAGACATATGGAAACCCAAGAAAAGAGGAAACTCCAAAAAAGTAGCAGGAGGTTGATTATGTTTCATTATGCTACAAGCGGCCAGCCGTAGCTTCCGATGATTCATAGACAGAAGGAACAAACCTTGAACACCAACAATGTTCCATCTCGCTATCTTATCTGAGCAAGAGACTGACAATGTAGTATCACCACGTCCAGGCTTTCTCCGAACAGAGGCAATGATTGGTAAGTCATCTCCTGGAAACATGAACAAATTTATGGAGAGACAGAGAGACAGAGAGACAGAGAGAGAATTAGTGAGGAGAATTGATTCCAAAGCTGCATCACTTGTCAAAGAAAAGTTACATGATGTCATTTTCTCACAAGCTATTGCGCGATAAAGTTGTAAATTGCTAATGTGTAAAGTTCACTTCTCAATTCAACAGTTCAAACAACAGAAAAAAAATAACTAATGATCCGCGTTGTCAACACATGAATTTGCAGAGAAAGGTACACATATAAGAATTCTTTTAGCAATTTACTAAAATGACAACCAGAGAAAACCAAAATGTAAGAATTCTTTTCCTTTTTGGTCCGCTCTTATTTTATCCTACGTCTTAACCCGGCTCCCTCTCAACCCCCCACAAAAAAGCAGCATACACACACAGGATCATTTTGTGTTCATTTGTAGCTAAAATATAAACTTTGGGCATCTCAGCATCAAATGTAACATGTGATAGAATCGTGATGAACAAAAATCTTTCCGGCACATTAGAAAACCAGAGCAAGATGCTGAATGAGAATGAATCATCCAGATAATTCACTAACAGGAGGGACCCAAAAAGAATAGAAGATCCTAGAAATGTTAATCAGCCAAGGAGCTTAAATCCTCCATTACCATGTTTCCTCAACATATCATCTGCAACCCTTCCTTCCGTGTCTGTCACCATTGATGGCACCTCGACTTCCTTTTCTTCTATCATTGCAGCTATTTTATGAGGCAACGGGGAGGGGGGAGAAGCGACTCCACCTACGTATGCGACGGAAAGGTTTATAAGCATATAAAACTCAACTGCATTGTTGACTGTTGAGGTGATGAATTGCCCAAAAACATAGTCAATGAAGTGTTTCATGACTGACAGAAAAAAAAAAAAAAAAAGGCCTAGCACCATAACATAGTAAGGAACATAATGAGCTATTTCCAGGAATTACATGGCAACTGTGATATGTACAGATGTAATTGCCAACCCACCCTCATTCTGTACTTCCCCTCGTCGTGGCCTTTCATGATCGGCTCAAGCGGGGATTTACAATCACGAACATCGTTTCCATCATTACCATAAGACATTTTAAGTCGTTGGATCTCAGCATACAAGTACCTGAGTCGAAACAAACTCAAGTCGCTATAAATCATCGACAAACGAAAATGCAAAAAAAAAAAAAAAGTGAGAACCATCAAATTGGCAATCCACAGTGCTTTCGGTGGCAAAAGCAAACTAGCGATGAACACGACCTCATCAGAGCTCTCCGCGCGATGATTTCAGCATGAGAATCGTTCACGACGTCGCCGCGGAGGCTCCGCAAAGAACGCCCGATGCACTTCGTCCCCGTTCCGAGCGAAACCACTTCCAGTTCTGAGAGAGAGGCTCACGAGACGAAACGGAATCATGCTCGATCCTACCAGAACCAAACAAACGAATCGAAGCAACAGGCTCGAGCTCGATAGACAGGAGAACCTCGACAAGGAGAGGAGAAGAGGAAGGCGGCGAGGACGGTGACCTCGCGCCCCTGAGGCTTCCCCTTCTTCGGCAGAGCGCGGTAGCGAGCTAGGACCTTCTCGGAGGCCCTCTCCGCGAAGGCGGAGCCGCCGCTCGCCGGAGCGGACGGGGCGCTCGCTTCGCCGGGCCAGCTCATCGGCAGGCTTCCGCTTCAGCTCACCGGAAGGCGACAGCCTGAGAGCGAATTTTCAGCTCGCGATGAAACGATGGAGAACGACGGGGAAGCGCTGGTTCTCCTCGTGCGGACGCTGCTTTGAAGTAATGGGCCGGTTTTGCCCTACAATTTGGGCCCAAAACCAGTGCAATTCATGGGCCATTAGGCCCATAAATAGATCTAAATGGACCTATGAGATCCACACCCTTCACAAGTAGGCCCACAACTTAGAGCCATGCTTTTCCCGTCCTCCGATTTGGGTTAATACCACGAAAAACCCCATATTAGTACACTTGTGATAAATTTATCCAAAATTGATTTTTTTTGACCTTAAAAAACCCCAAACTGGTACTTCTGTAACAAATTTATTTGAAACTAATTTTTTGACCGCCAAAAATCCCAAATTTGTATATTTGTGACAAATTTACCCTCCGTTGATTTGCGTTAAATTGGATTAATGCCTCGAAAAATCAAAAATCAGTACACATGTGACAAACGGACGATAATACCCAAAACTGATACATCCGTCAACTGCCGCAAGTCAATTAACAAAACAATTTAACAATAAAATTTAACGGAAACTAACAAAGGGTAAATTTGTCACAGGTGTATCAGTTTGGGGTTTTTCATGATATTAACCCATTTGATTTCAAGCCTCTAATCGAAGGATTACAAATTATGAACACGATCTTCACGCAAACTTAATGAAAATTTTTTTTTTAAAAAGTGTAATGTCCGTACTCGAAACTCACCGATCAAAAATATGACACGACCCAACAAGTTATATCCGATTCACGTGCTTAAACCCTCGTAACAAGCTGCAAAACCCGATTGATTGAACTCAACTCAAAGTTCGAGGGGCAAGAGCTCAATCGAGCTCGAGCTCGATAGTCGGTTTAACATGCTCAATCTTAAGCTCAATATTATTAATTACGACGACGAAGAGGAGATGGTGTCTCCAATTAAAAGCAATCGCGTCCGGACACTTGGCATCGATTAAAGCTTAGCAAATGGGCGATCGTCGGGCCTAATTGTAAAGCACGTCTCACGTCTTTATTCCAAAAGAAAGACACCTCGTAATGGGAAAAATTATTCAAAAAGTCCTAAATTTATTGCACTTTTGCCAATTCAATCCTAAAACTTTCTATTTTGCCAATTGAGTCGTAAATCTTTTCGCGTTTTACCAATTGAATCCATTCGAACAATTTTGACCGGAATTCAATGACGTGGACGTCGATAATCTTACGTGACACGGTCGGCGCTAACGTAGATAATTTATAATGATGTTTTAATTTTTTTTAAGAGTATTCACCACCCTTTCCAATGCCGCCCATGGAGCCACCAAGCACCACGCCAAGCACCACCATCCTCTACACTGAAAAATAATCTCTTCATTTCACTTTAGCCACCGTGAGATCGTCGTCGTTGCATGTTTGGCTTTGATTCGGATGTTGGATTCCAAATTGCTTTGGATGTAAACACTATTAGGAAATTGCTCGCCACATGTTTGATGGAATGCTTAAACTGAACTCATGTAGATTTGACCCCTCCTCCCATCAATCTCGAAGCCAAAATGAAACCCTAGAATGGACAATCTCAAGCAAGAACTGCTTAAGAAACGCCAAACGCTCGTCAAAGAAAGCGGTAGCTGACGCATCTTCAAATTTTGATTTCAGAAACATGCGTTTGGTAACGCAATTTCATTTTTTTATTTCTAAAATAAATTTTAATTTAAGAAATAGGTTTTGAAAAGAAATGATAAGTAAAAATTTTCTACCTTTTTATTTCAAGAACAAAAATGAGAAATAAAAATTCTTCTTATTGCTCACCCTCGTTACTAACCGGTCACCCATCCCCTGGCCGCTCACCAGCCGTCCGCCGCCTACCACCATATGCCGACGTCCATATCCCGTTGCCTGCCGTTTGCCACCTCCTGCCCACCCGTAGCCCGCCATCTCCTGCCACAAGCCGCCATGGGCCACCACCCACCTCCCATAGCCACCCATCGTCTGCCGCCTCTCATCATCCACCAGCCACTGTTTGTTGCCGCCCGCCGTCCGCCGCCTCCCGCCATACGCCAACTGCTCGCAACCTGCCTCCCGCCACCGCCACCTGCCTCCCGCCACCGCCACCTACCTCCCGCAGCAGCCCACCGCCCGCATGCTGTCTCTCGCCACTGGCCGTCGCCCGCCTCTCATAGCAATCCGCTGCCCGCTGCCTACCGTTTGCCGCCTCCCGCCGGCAGCCGTCTCCCGCCGTGGGTCATTGCTCGCCTCCCGCAGCCGTCCACAGTTCATCGCCTCCCACCACTGGCCGCCTCCCACCACCATTCGCCGTCTGCTATAGACTGTCGCTCGCCTCCTGCAGCCATCCTCCACTCGCCTCCCACCCGCCGCCCTCCTCTCGTCGCCATTCGCCGTCCGCCGCCCGCCCACCCGCCGTCCACTTGCCGACCACCCGGGAGGGAAAAATTTTATGCCATTATCAAATAAACTTTTGTTTTAGGAACACAAATTTTGTATCGTTATCAAATGCGTATTTTTCTCAAAAACTCATCCATGGAATAAAAATAGAAAATTTTATTTATGGCCAGAAATTGATTTCTCAAACAGAATGATTGTCATTCGCGCCCTAAGCTTGTCAAAGCCTTTTTTTGGCCCTTCTTAGCATTGCAGAGTTTTGCATTATGTTATTTTAAACAAAGAAACAGAAGTAAAAGATCATTTGAGTTGCAGGGATTACTCGTCATCCGTCCAAATCCTAAACGAACTACTAATAGCTACGGTGGGAGTGGGGTGGTTAAAGAGAAATATCATTACCCTTACCCAGCTTTGATTTTCGATGTAATCAGTTGCTTTCTAGTATAGCATGTCCCAACTAGTCCTGTCAAATGGGCAGATCGGGTCAAAAATGATCTGGCTTAAATTGACCCATTTTATGTAATATAATTTTCGCGACAACTCAAGCCAACTCGAACCCAACCCATATCACTAAAAAACACATCCATATCCATACCAAAACATTTAACCTACTTTAAACTCTTCATGTGAATATGTTGCCCGGATAGATTTTTTATCCATTAAAAAAAATAAATTAACTCAATAAAATTTATTAGTGAATAAAAAAAAAACATAAAAACCTAAAGATTGAAATGCATGTAAAGAACCAGAAAAGTAAGCATGTGTTGTGACGAAATATATGCTTTGTTGATCCAAGTCAATTTAACCTTCTTTTTTTGCCAAATCAAAGTATCTCTTAAACTTATAATCGGTGGAAGTAATAAATACGATACTTGAAAATTGAGACCAATATTGGAACATAAAAATAATAAAGTTTGGAGCTTCATATCCAAATTTATGCTTGTGGATCCCAACTGATTTGTAACCTGTGTGAGACAATTGATATTCTCTGCCACAAAATCTTTATCGGATGATTTCATATTAAATAACTTCTTCAGCAAAAATATATGATTTGATGTGAACGGCTTCTCATATATATATATTCATTAGAATATCCATAGCTATCTATTTGCAGTATTCGTTAGAATATCCATGGTTTCTTTTGCAGTTTTTGCTTTCGCGATGTGGTACCCTGTCTTTTTCGTCAGCCCTAGACGAATCGCACCTATTGCCATTCGATCACGAATTTTCCATCCTGATTCTGTTGTTGTTCCACTTCCGCGAGTTCGGGTTTCCAACCCTCAAGTGGTACATAGAGATCTTTCGAATAAAGATAGTCCTCAATTTGAAGTTTCCATCATTCGAAATCCTATCCGTCGAACTTATTGATTATGATTTTATCTTCTACCATATTGTTTGCTTTCAATCAAACATCACCAAGAAAGCCAACCAAGCTCTGATATCAGTTGTTGGGAATCGCACACCAATTCCAGAAAAATAGCACAAGCAAACAATCCCCCAAGCAGAATATAATAATAAAATAACATAATCGAAAGAACACACCAGAAATTTTGTTATCGAAATTTACTCAAACTTGAGCTACGTCTCCGTGCAGAGACACCCTACAAATCCACTAGACTTCAAAGAAAATAGGAATACAAAGATGATCTTCTCTCAAGATCGGAGCACAAAAAGACTGAGAATATTTACAAAGAAAAACTCACTTTTTCTTCTCTTTTCTTTTTTCTTTATTAAGTGTAGCTTTTAACCTAAAAGTAAAATTAATATAAAAGACAAAAAAAAGGCCCTTAATAGTAATATTTGGCTTCATCTGCCAACATGATATCATCATATTACTGTCAATATTCAGACTCTTAACTTCACTCAAGTTTGATTATTCTCAACTTGACTGTTTTACTTCCGCATTAAATTGTCTAGAGTTTTTAAAATCACTTATTCACCTCATCTGCTAGCTACAACAAAGATGATATATCCAAGACCACCAAGAGGATGAGCGTTTCTCGAAATCTCTCCAGTGTTGGGCCTCCTCCATCTCCACTTGTCTAGTCACATTCTCTTTTCTTTCGAGGAGCGCTTTGAGTTCAAGAGGTTCATAAGGAGGTGGCAATGAGCATGGAAGTGCATCGCTAGGGAACATCACCATGGACTCGTCCATGAACTTCCTGATCGAGCCACCGAACGGGCACGCCATCACTTCTGAACACAACTCGACTGCCCCTGGAGGCACCTTCGTCTTGAACTTCAGAAGCTTCGAGTACTCGTTGAGTAAGTGGAACATGTAGTCGTATACGTACTTCATTTTCACGCTCTCGGCGACGAATCTGCTTCCGTTCTCTCCGATGCTCTGTGCCTGCGTAGGGTGTTCGTTTCCCCATTCCACGGCAAACTTGATATCTCTACACTTCTTGTGGGGCCTAATGGGCCAGTAATGGTCCATGGGGATCAGTCCCCTTGAGAAGATATCATAGTACTCCGGCGTTACCAGCAAAGTCATGGCATCGCATGCCAGAACGTACTTCTGACTGACCGACCAAGCGATTCCTTCAATGTAGATATTATACCTGCTCCATGTTTTGTTCATGCAAGCAAATTCAGTTTATGACTGAGCCATGCGATGCGATCTGGAATACCGACTACTCATTTACAAAGAGAGTGGGAGAGGATTTGTAAGACAAGCAAACCGGGAACCGTAACTGGCTTACCTGTGAGTGCATTGATCTTCTAGATTCGAATGCTTAAATCCTTCGGCCATTTCGCGACCCCAATCCTGGAAATGGAAATTGCAAGCACATCAAGTTTCACATTTTAGTGTAGTAACTTTACTATCTGATCCAAGTAACAATAGGTAGCACCGACCAAATCAAATAACGATCAGTTATCGGTATTGATTTCAAGAGTTCACAAAGTGCTTTGCTTTTCCATTTTTACCTGGTCATACAAGCGAGCTTTCCAATCGATTTTTTTGCTGTCATTGCACTTGAGGAGCTCACCCCTGCTTCGAGACGTAGTAGGGTTGCCTTTCCAATAAGCGTAGGGCTCTCTATCCTTCCATGGGATCATCTCTGCCTTCTCTTTTACGGCTGATAATGTGCTTTCCCATGGCTTTACGTTCACTTCAGGCCTACCACATAAAAAGTGCTTGTATGAGATACTTCCCACTTCGTACATGATGCTTTTCCGGAAGAGAGAGCATTAAAAGATGCAAAAAGGTTGCTCGGTGGAACTGCTTTCGCAAATTCCCTCTAAACTAAGTAGCAAGGCTATGCAACCGGATTAGTTCTATCCGAGAACTGGACCAGATCAATCACCCTAAAAATCGGTCGGGTTCCAGTTTCTATTGGAACGGGTCCGGTTCATGGTTCCGAGCGAAGAACCACCATGCACCAGACCGAATTTGGAACTAGTTTCATAAAGCCTAAAAAACCTAAACTTTTCTCTTCACTTCTTTTTCTCTATCTCTCTGTTTTTCTCTGTTCTCTTCAGCCTCACTGAGACACTTCATGACTCTCTCCTCCTTCTCGCTTAGCCGCGGCTCGCCCTTACTCGTTCCTTACTCACCTTCGCTCACTCACCCTCTTTCATCTTTTTTTGAATTGTTTTGTTGCTCATATTATTTTCCCGTAAAAAATGAAACCAAATAAAGAAGAAAAAAAAAGTTCTTGAGTAGACCTTGGTACCGGACCGAAAAAACATGACAAGTTTCAAGTTGCAAAAATTGGAAACCGGTTCTAACAAAGTAGGTTCCAGGTTCTAGGTCTCGAGCATATCCACCTTGAAAATAATCACCTTTACTAGATAGAGACCCGATCTTCGTTGGCTAAACAGTTGAGAATGAACCAATTTGGTGTGGTGAGTTCCATGCATTTAGAGCTTATTATGCTGCACTCATCCACCGAATCTACTAAGACACGGGCTAAACTTAGCTCGAACAACCAATGGTTTAGCTGGTAAAAATGCTCTCATTTCTTAGCACTATGATAAAAAAGAATAATTAAAGAAGCTGCATCGCAAAAGGAGTGAGTTATTACCAACCCCAGAAGGACCAATCAGGGAACGGAATGTCGAACGCCGTGTGGTGTCCACAATAATGAAATAGTGGCGGAATCGTGGTGGCTTTCGAGCCCTTGTAATCGTTCTTCTTGATTGCCGGTTGGTCTTCGCATTGGAACATCAATTCCAAATCTGGCAACTTGCCGGGATACAACCTCAGGAGCTGCACTATCCCCCAGAATGTGAACTCTTCTCTCGTTTGGTATGCAGGCCTGAACTTGTCCAGATAGACTTTACCCTTGTGAACCACTATCCTAAAATGTGCAGTACTCTTGATGCTCTCCAACATCTCCCTCGTTATTCCTGTGGCCTTCCAAGGCTGGAGATCCTCATGGATCCACCGGAAGTACCCGGGACATACCTCGGCTTGTATGTTCTTAGTCTCGTGTTTCGAGGGATAATCCAAGGGGCATGTTTGCTTCACGGTTGCATTCGCGCACTCGACTGGGAACTCGATTTTCGGAGATGATTGGGCAGAGCTGTCGTTGGTGGTAGTCTTGGAAATTGAAGCACCTGGAAACGTAAAAGTAGGCTACAAACCACCAAAAAATAAGAAAAGGAATACCAAGGTTAATTCATGGATATGAGATTAGCTGATATGAGAGATTTACAAAGTCATGAAAAAGAATCTCAGTATCGAGATTTACAAAAACCTAAGACAAAAGATGAAACATGAAAACAGAAAATATCGAGATCAATGCATAGAGAGGAAATGACTGATATGCAAGGAAGACACGTGTTATATGGTCATGGGTCATAAGCTAGGGGTATGCAAAATGGACCACCCAAATCGAAAACCGTTCGGACCGGCTGGTTTAGTCCAGTTCCCAAGAGTATCGGTCCGGTTCCTAATTCATAAAAGTGGAATCGGTATCCGAGCTGTCTGATTCCTAATTCCAAAGGAGAACCGGATCAACTACATATACTTTTTTTTTTAATTTCCTAAAAAAAATTAGTAAAATGTGAACTAAACCCTAAGTGAACTTCATTGACATAAATTAGTAAAATATGAACAAAACTTTAAGTGAATTTCATTAACAAAAATTCATTGATAAAAATTAGTAAAATGTGAACTAAGCCCTAGGTGACCGGTTTCATTAAATCGGACCGAAACCAAAACTGGACCGGACCACCGGGAACCGATCATCCCTAGCCATAGCATCATCATCCTCTTGATCACGGCAAAGCGTGTTTCTTAAGGACAAAGTAATTCTGTTTTGATGTTATTAGAGACAAAAGTTTTGCAGAACAAATAAGAAATAGAGTAGACTACTAGAATTAACAAGTGGAAGTCGAGCCCTAATGAAACAGGCTCCCCGTACTTTGTAAAAACAGTTCCCTTAGCTCTAGCTTTCTGCAAATATCTTCCATTCACACTATAGCAAACTGACATAAAATACAAATTATAACATATTAACCTGAACCCAGAAAACTAATGATCTGCAACAATTTTAGAGATGCCACAGAACAAGAAAAATCAATATGTTTTTCTGCGAAGCTACTATTCACTCCCTTTGTTTCATGATTCGATGATTCAGAACAGTTCATGCTACTCATTTAGTGGCAAAGGCAATATGCGAGACACGTGTAAAAGTGATAAACAAGTTGCAGAGAATTAAAGGGGAGGCACGAGAGGAAGAGACTCACAATATCCATCCAAGAGATGAAGACTCCAGAGAGAATAAAAACTGCGAAGAGAATGAAAAGAGTAGGCCATGTCTTCACCGGTCTACAAGTTTTGGTGCCACAACATCCATGAGAGCTCTCCTTTCCCATGGATGACCAGCTCACTCTTCAGCAGCAACTCGTTAAGTCTTGAATGACAAAGATATAATACAAATTACTGTTATCATTATCACCATCATTATATCAGTGAAGCATGGAAAATTCTAATTATCCAAGAGATGCACAAGAGGCAGTCAGTTAAAGCCACATGAATGGAGGAAACAAAAGAAACGGAAATTAAAAAGAATAAGGATGTGGGGGAAGAATCCTGGGTAGTCTCCGACTTTTCTGGAGTCTAGAGATTCACCAAACTCACAGGATTGGAGTAGTCGTCGGAGTTGGCTAATATCAACTTAAGGCTCCATTTATTTTATGAAAAATGTTACATTTTTTAAAAAAATTCATGAAGTCATTTTTTAAGAAAAATGATAATATTTTTTGGTGTTTAGCTATAATTTGAAATAGAACCGGAAAATATTTCCGTTATTTGGAAGGGATGCTATTCAATGGACCCGAGCTCGAGTGCGAGAGATCCGGACACTGGCACTAAGGTCTTGAGCCTGGGGACCCGGGGCTCAACCTCTACGGACTCAAGCTTTGGCGCAGGGGATTTGAGCAAGGGCACTAGGTCCCGAGCTAGGACTCGAAGGACCCAGGCCGACCTCTCTCAACTCGGGCTCGGGCGTCGGGGACACGGGCAAAGGCACCAAGCTTAGAGTCCATCGAGGCCCAGTCTTTTTGGACCTTGGCCGGGCATTGGGATCTCCAAGGATTTGGGCCCAGCCTCAATGGACTCGAGCTTGAGTGCGGGGGATTTGGGCACAACCGCAGGCATAGGCACAGGAATCCTGAGCTTGGCTTTTGTAGACCCAAGCATCGGAGACTCGGGCACGAGCATCGAGGTCCCGGGTCTCAGCCTCAATGGACTCAAGCTCAGGCATGGGGGACAGGCACATGCACTGGGATCCTAGGCCCGAACTTTGGGAACCCGGGCCCAGGCGCTGGAGACTTGAGCATAGGCATTGGGGTTGTGGACTCGGCCTTAATGGACCCGGGTCAAGGCACCCAGTCTTAGATGCCGTGCTCAAGCGTAGAATTTATGATCCAAGTATCGATATTTAGTCATATTTTGAAAAATGATTTGTGATTTTTTATAGAGAAAATAATTTTTTGAAATTTAAGCATAAATTTTCCATTGATCTGACAAACATTTTTCGTTAACTTATCTTTACAAAAATTTAAATGCCGGAGAGTAAAGAAAATATTTTCCAGAACAAACATAGCCTAAATTATCGATTCAAGACGACATCACGGATGGGTTGCGACAATAGCCTACGTGCAATAGCGGAGACTCCAATGAAGACGTGACTGGCTTGGGGCGAGTCTTTGACATTACCGTCGTCCCCATATCACGATAAAAACACACCTCCCCAGAAAGAGACAGAGAGTCGACCAAAAAGAAAAAACAGAGAGAGAGACCAATAAGAAACGACATGCGTCAGCGACGAGGTTGGGGCTTGAACCATGTGTTCCTCGGTTGGCAGGGTACAAGATTGGGTTACAGTGGACAAACTCTGCAGCGGCACAGGAAGAGACCTCGTTCTAGAATTAAAGGAAGGAAGATGTTCTAATAAGTCATCCAAGTCAGAGCAAAGAGGTTATAGAGTAATTGACAAGTAATTCCCAGCAAGTAAGGCAGCCAAAGGAAAGGACTTGACAAAAGAAGTCCCATCTCGTGCTAGATCTCTCGTGAGCCGTGTTTTAAAGTTAGCCAGTCCCACAGTTGGTTTTGCTCTCTTGGAACATTCATTCCTCTTATAACAACAATCCGGCATCTAAGGGTGCGCATGAGAACGTTTCTGTGCCCGGGAGCTATTTCTGAACAGAAATGATTTTTTTTGATTCTGTGCCCGGAAACAATTTCTGAGTATTTGAAGGCGTTTGATAAACTGTCCAAAATTTCTATTCCTAGAGTAGAAAAGAATAGAAATGCGTTTGGTAATTACACAAAATTTCTGTTTCTAAATAATATTTTAATAATATTTTGAATTGTTTATTTTTTTTCATTTTCTTCTTTGGCCATGGCCGGTGGCCGGCGACCGGCGGCCGTCGGCCGGCGACCGGCCACAGCCCAGGGCCGGCGAGGGCGTCACGGCCCTCGCCGGCCGCCGGCGGAGGCGAGGGTCGCCCTCGCCGGCGAGGGCGAGGGCTGGACCCTCGCCGCCTGGGCGAGGCGGCCTCGCCCAGATCGGGCGAGGCCGAGCCTCGCCGTCGGTCGCGACGGCGAGGTCGGCCTCGCCCCGAGACGGCGAGGCTCGGCCTCGCCCAGATCTGGCGAGGCCGAGCCTCGCCGTCGCGACCCACGGCGAAGCCGACCTCGCCGTCGGTCGCGACGGCGAGGCTCGGCCTCGCCGTCTCTGGGCGAGGCCGAGCCTCGCCGTCGCGACCCACGGCGAGGTCGGCTTCGCCGTGGGTCGCGACGGCGAGGCTCGGCCTCGCCAGATCTGGGCGAGGCCGACCTCGCCGTCGCGACCCACGGCGAGGTCGGCTTCGCCGTGGGTCGCGACGGCGAGGCTCGGCCTCGCCAGATCTGGGCGAGGCCGAGCCTCGCCGTCTCTGGGCGAGGCCGCCTCGCCCTCGCCAGCGAGGGCGACCCTCGCCTCCGCCGGCGGCCGGCGAGGGCCGTGACGCCCTCGCCGGCCCTGGGCTGTGGCCGGTCGCCGGCCGACGGCCGCCGGTCGCCGGCCACCGGCCCAGCCCAACGAAGAACAAAACAAAAATAAGAAAAGAATAAAAAGAAAAAGAAGAAAAAAAACTGATTCTCAAAATTGCGCCGAGAAATAAGAAGCAACTTTTTTTTGCTTCTTGTTTCTCTTCCAAAACTATTTCTCGGCACAAATTTTTGAAAAAATGTGCCCGGGATCAAAAAATTTACCAAACGCATTTCTGTTCCCAAACTATTTCTGGGAACAAAAGAACAGAAATTTTTACTATTTGGCACGTTACCAAACGGGGCCTAAACCTTGTTCTTCTTGTTGCCGCCAGATTGGTGCAAACCCTCTTGTCCAAACTAGCTCTCCTCACACCAATCATACGATATCCGCTATTATTATCTATAATAATCTTCTTCGAAATGATGAAAGTGAAAATAACGTAATCTCCGATCGAATAATACGGGATTGCTTATTGAGTTTAGTAAATAGAATGTTGGAGAAAACCGGCGTATTTGTCCTATCAGAGGAGGTCGTCACACGCCAAAATATAACAGATTTTGAAACCATAGTTTCGATCAGAACATTTCGAGTTTGAACGGAAAGTGAAACACAAAGGGTTAGTTCCAATAGATAAGACTTTGCAAAACAATATCCTTATCATGAAACCTTTAATTATTCTTGGCAGATTCTAGGACGAATGCCTGAACAAGGTGGGCACGTCGAGAAAGTGAAACGTGATTCAATGTCAATATCCCGCTTTTCGAGATGCGCACAGTTTTAAGGATTGTGCATGACGTGGATTTCGATGCAGAGTGTCCGGCCAACACTAGTCAAGTGACCAACGCCTCCCCTTTCTAGTATATGGATGGGTAGATCGTTAAATAGCTAGACATCAAAGTTTGTACGTGTGTAGACAAGATCATTGATATTATCGACATAAGCTGCAAAGTCGAGTCTTTACATAGCTTGCGATTAGAAGTGTCAAAATGAGGCATTGACCATTTTTTATCTATACATTTGAGGTCGAGTTATAAATGCATTGGTGGACATTTAAAGGGTTGGGTGAAAATGAATTCAACAGACAGAAATCCAAGTGGAACATAAATGAATTCTCTAGAAAGACATTTATGACTCGTTTAAAAGACTTGAACCCATGAATGGGTTCACCAGCTCCCCACTGTCACCTTCATCGATCGCAAGCCCCTTCTCGACTACCTCCAGGGCAACATCTCCTCTTCCGTCGCCATCCAGCTCTTCCCCTCCTCCTCTCCTCGCTGTCCCCTCCGACGCCGCCACCCTCACCTTCTCCGTCAAGCTGAGGATGAGGCAGAGGAGGATGCAGCGGAGGTTGATGCGTTGGCCCTGATCCGGCCGGTCACATTCCCGATCTCACTAACCACCACCATGCCGAGAAGGCCGCATTACCACCACCCACAAAAATCGTCGGCCCGCCGTGCCGCCACCACCCACGAAGACACTTGAGCGAACGGTGAAACAGGACCTCTCTCCTCTGGATTTGCCCTCTCACTCGCATCACTACATTTGCAAGCAGCGGCGAGCACGCAGCGCAGCAGCAACGGGACGAACACCGAAACATGCTCAGCCGCTCACAGATCTTCTTCCGGTGCTTTTTTCTCAAAATTCTTTTTATTTCATTTGCAAATTATGGAAATTTGTTTCCCGAAACTTGATTGTATTTTTTAAATTAGTTGTGAGATTGAATGCACAAGAAATTCGCTGGTTGTGTTTTGCATGTTGATTACTGCTCCTTTTACTGGAAAGAAAGAAAAGAGAGAAATTCCGGGCTGTGAGGTAATTGGATCGCTTTCGACCAAAAAAAAAAAAGTAAAGACCAATTGGGTCGCTGCAAAATCGTCTCGGAATTAAAATTTTTCAGGACCTAAAACCTTTAAAAAAAACCCCAACTTTAGGCAGTCCCAATTCTACCTAGCTTTTTTTTATCACGTAGAAAAACCCACAACTTTATATCTACTCCCAATTATACTTTAAATTTTTTCTCATAAAAAATCACTAATTTTTACTTTAGTCCCAAATCTGCACCCGTTAATCCTTGGTCCAAAATTTCTAGTGGATAACTGAGAGATGGAGAACTCCCGAACACAAGCTGTTTGAGTACCCTAAGCCCGAGTGTGAGCTCTCCGACCGCACTATTCAGTTTTCGGCTACTTTTTAACACTAATGCTAATAACAGTAACGCGTGGCATCTTTTGCCCTTCTTCGCTTTTCATCAAGCATTCTGAGCTGCGGATGACGGCATATCAATGAAAACTGGAGAATTACATGGATATCTTATGCATCCCACTTCACCAACAGATATTTCTGTATTCTCTCTATTTCAATATAGCGAGAAAAAGAATAACCTTTAGTTGAGTAACTGGAGAACAGAAGATGAGAGATATCTTAGAGACAACTTCGCTACAAGATGATGTCTCAATATGATGACAAAAGTGGAAACATGTAACAACATAACAAGTCTACAGAAACTTCGCCGGATTGCATGTTCAGAAGGTAAACATCCAATTTGCATATGAGAAGAATAGCTGAGTGCAAAACTTTTTCAGCAGTTCTATGGGAATCCAGATCATTTAGGGAGCTAAGTTAAACGCTTAACCTCTACTTTTCAGTAGATCAGAGTATTTTTGTCACTATCTGATTAACCGGAGAGCGTTAATAATGAGTTGGAAACTAAAGAAAAATTCTCTTCCAAAATTGTATAGTAAAAGGAAAATGAGATGATAAGCAAAGGAAGGACACCACTTATGATCATTGACAACATACTCTAATGATAGTAAAAGCCTCACCTCATGATTGAGAGGTTTCAACTGCCAATTGATAAAAGGGGGTGTATCTTTCAAAGCCATCGAAGCTAAACCTGTAAGACTGAGCTCCTTCCAGCAAAAGAAGGAAAAAGGGGGGAAGGCCACATCAATGTCAAAATGAGAGTAAACAAACTGTCAAATTTGCTTTCCATTTCGTTGGGGAGAAAATTGTTCTTCATCATTAGAGAGTTCTACACTTATGTTCGTCATCCATTCACAGACTTAACAAGGTGAAGAAGCTGATAACAACTGATTAACAGCTAAATGTCTGTTGGACAAAGCGACTACTTCCGATTCTGTTTTTTCACCCTTTAAACTCCTATTGACATGCCTGCTATCAAATGGACCTTTGGCGGTAAGATGACGAGTTGCATAGCTATTTGGCTAAGGAGTTTCACCTTGTATTCTCGATAAGGAGTCTCCTTGCATGGCTCGTTGGCTGCACCCTCATGCTTGAGTGACAAGAAAATCTCCCATAACCACCGCCTAAGAGAAGAAGACCAATATCGACAATAATTTTTGTACTACTGTAGTCAAAAACTGCTACACACAGCTTGCACTTACTTGCACAGAGATGACTCGGTAGATTGATAGCGTGCCCCTTTGGCAGAGGTACCTTGTTTCCTTCCCGTGGTTCCAAGAATAACCTCATGCAACCCAGACTTGTTCCAACATAATGAATACCTGAAATTAAATACTATTGTGTAATAAAAAATCTAGCAGATGTAAGTTATATCAGCTTAAAAAAGAAGAAAGTTGAACTCACCCACATGTTAGAGTTGTAGCAGCACTCTCACAATGCTGGAATTCCAACGGAGGCATTGGGCCGACCAAAAACAATGGCTGCTAAGAGGATACAAAATTTCAGTCATCCCCACTCAATATTAATTTGCCAACAAACACTAAATAAGTGCACACCTTGTTCAATCGAGAGGGACTTAATTGCTCTTGTGGAAAGCATGATGTTCTTTCATATAGAGCATGCTGCGGCTTATTCTGCACCAAAATGTCTTCAGGATTATCTGGAGACTGTCCAACTATCAAAGAAGACAGGTAAACTGGTTCGAGGAAGTAGGAAAGCAAAGAACCTGAAGGGGAGAGAAATGAGAATGCTACCGAGTAAAAGCAGTCATGATACCTAATGGTCAATCTATGTAGAACAATGATATCACGAAAAGACACATGGAAGCCCAAGAAAAGAGGAAAATCCAAAAAGTAGCAGGAGGTTGATTATGTTTCATTATGCTATAAGCAGCCAGCCGTAGCTTCCGATGATTGATAGACAGAAGGAACAAACCTTGAACACCAACAATGTTCCATCTTGCTATCTTATCTGAGCAAGAGACTGACAATGTAGTATCACCACATCCAGGCTTTCTCCGAACAGAGGCAATGATTGGTAAGTCATCTCCTGGAAACATGAACAAATTTACGGAGAGAGAGAGAGAGAGAGAGAGAGAGAGAGAGAGAGAGAGAGAGAGAGAGAGAATTAGTGCGGAGATTCAATTCCAAAGCTGCATCACTTGTCAAAGAAAAGTTACATGATGCCAGTTTCTCACAAGCTATTGTGCGATAAAGTTGTAAATTGGTAATATGTAAAGTTCACTTCTCAATTCAACAGTTCGAACAACAGAAAAAAAATAACTAATGATCCGCGTTGTCAATACATGAATTTACAGAGAAAGGTACACATATAAGAATTCTTTTAGCAATTTACTAAAATGACAACCAGAGAAAACCAAAATGTAAGAATTCTTTTCCTTTTTGGTCTACTCTAATTTGATCCTACGTCTTAACCCGGCTCCCTCTTAACCCCCCACAAAAAAGCAGCATACACACACAGGATCATTTTGTGTTCATTTGTAGCTAAAATATAAACTTTGGGCATCTCAGCATCAAATGTAACATGCGATAGAATCATGATGAACAAAAATCTTTCCGGCACATTAGAAAACCAGAGCAAGATGCTGCATGAGAATGAATCGTCCAGATAATTCACTAACAGGAGGGACCCAAAAAGAGTAGAAGATCCTAGAAATGTTAATCAGCCAAGGAGCTTAAATCTTCCATTACCATGTTTCCTCAACGTATCCACTGAAACCCCTCCTTCTGTGTCTTTCACCTTTGATGGTACCTCGACTTCCTTTTCTTCTATCATTGCAGATATTTTATGAGGCAACAGGGAGGGGGGAGAAGCGACTCCACCTACGTATGCGACACGAAGGTTTAGAAGCATATAAAACTCAACTGCATTGTTGCCTGTTGAAGTGATGAATTATCCAACAACATAGTCAATGAATTGTTTCATGACAGAGAAAAAGAAAGAGTCCCAGCACCATAACATAACATAACATAGTAGGGGAAACACTGAGCTATTTCCAGGAATTACATGGCAACTGCGATCTGTACAGATGTAATTGCCAGCCCACCCTCATTCTTTACTTCCCCTCGCCGTGGCCTTCTAGGATCGGCTCGAGCGGGGATCTACGATCACAAACATCGCCGTCACATTGAAATGGATTGCTTCCATGGTCTTTTCCATCATTACTGTAAGACATTTTAAGTCGTTGGATCTCAGCATACAAGTACCTGGTTCGAAATGAACTCACGTCTTAGAAGTCCCCAAGAAAATGCAAAAAAAAAAGAAGTGAGCGGCAAGAGCAAACTAGCGATGAACACGACCTCATCAGAGCTCTCCGCGCGATGATTTCAGCATGAGAATCGTTCACGACGTCGCCGTGGAGGCTCCGCAAAGAACGCCCGATGCATTTCGTCCCCGTTCCGAGCGAAACCACTTCCAGTTCCGAGAGAGAGGCTCACGAGACAAAACAGAACCATGCTCCATCCTATCAGAACCAACAAACGAATCGACGCAGCGAGCTAGGACCTTCTCGGAGGCCCTCTCCGCGAAGGCCCCGCCGCCGCTCGCCGGAGCGGACGGGGCGCTCGCTTCGCCGGGCGAGCTCATCGGCAGGCTTCCGCCTCAGATCACTGGAAGGCGACAGCCCGAGAGAGTTGCGAAACGACGAAATGATGGAGGGGAGACTAGCGTCTCGTTCTGCTCGTGCGGACGCTGCTTTTGAAGTAATGGGCCGGTTCTGCTCTCAAATTTGGGCCCAAAACCGGTAAAATTAATGGGCCACTAGGCCCATAATCAGATCTTAATGGACCTATGAGATCCACCCCCTCGGCATCGTGCTTTCCCCATCCACCGACCACGCCTCTGATCGACGGGTTACAAATTGTGAACGCGATCTTCGCATGAACTTAACGAAAATTAAATATGTGCAGCGTCCATAACCGAAACCTACCGATCAAAGATATGACATGACCCTACAAGTATATATCTGATTCATGTGCTTAAAACTTCGTAAAAAGCTGGAAGACCCGATCGGCTGTAGTCGAGCTTCGGCTATAGCCGAGGCCCTAGCGTTTATTGCGGGCTCTCTTCCAAGCCCATGCGAGCTACAGGCCGTGATTGAAGATTGCAAGCAAAGCCTAGCCCGGTCCAAGTCGATAGAAGCGGCCCACTATCCGAGAGAGGCTAACCAGATTGCGGATTGGTTGCAAAAGCCCAACGTCAAAGACCCTTCCATCCATCTAACTGGTTGTCCAGACCACCTTCGCTTTTATGGGAATTTTTATGTTCTAAAACTCATATGTATTCTTTTTTGTGATGTTGGTTGAATGAAATGGCCTTTTTTCCCGACAAAAGAAAAAAATTCAAAGTTTGAGAGGCAGGAGCCCAATCGAGCTCGAGCTCAACGGCCCGTTTAACATGCTCGATCTTTCTCAAGCTCGATGTCATCAATTACGGCAACGGATTGCTTTTGCTTTCTAATCCTTTTCGATAAGAAAACCCAAATCCAATCCACCCCTTCCCTTCAATAGGCAACCATTACAAGCAATCACGTTAGGGATAACCACCCCAATAACCATTAATGTGGACGCTCGGCATCATCAACTAAACTTCGCAAATGCGCAACCGCCAGGCCTAAATTCTAAAGCACGTCCGACCTCTTTATTCCAAAAGAAAGGCACCACCTCGTAAACAATTACAAAGATTCGACCCCAAAATAAAATAACAATTACAAAGATTGCCGACGATTATAAAATTAAAATGGGGACAAAAATCGAGATCCTTTCACTTTTTGGCCGGGGGAAAAATCAACAAATCGGCAAAGGTGCCGGGTGGCATCTTTCTCCAGCTAAGAAAAAGGCCGTTATTTTATTTTATCTTATATTATCTTATTTTATCTTATTTTAATTATTCATTTTGCGCGATGATTTTGCCAGCTGGGGCCACCGCGTCCGGGGAGAGAGATATGATGATGGGGACAGCCACCGAATACTACGTGGGCCCGACCCCCCACGTGGCTCGATTGTCATCACGTCGGCTACGAACCACTCTCCCTGATTCTTGCATTCGGAGGGTTGCCAACTCATTTCCCCTAAACGTCGATCGCTGTCGTTCGAGACTACTGGGGAGAAAGGACGTAAATGATCCATTAACTTTGCTCGGTATCCAATGACAACTTTAAATTTCCAATTTCTTTCGTGCGGTCCTCGTCCTGCTCCTCGACGTTCAATATAGCCCGCTAAATTTTCAATTTATTCGGTTTGATATCCCCGATTTTCCATAACAAAATCAAATTAATTTTTCAATACTATTCACAAGTTTTTGTAAGCACGCTATTGTCCGGATTTTACGATATCTTTTTCTCTCAACCCCATTTCTAAATTGATGGCATTGCAAGTCAAGTTAGAATTCGGGAGCTAATAGCGTCACTATCATTTACACAAGTGGATTTTGGCTCAACACGTAATATCGTAATTGAACTTTTAATTTGTTCAATGTAATTCTTGAAATTTTGCCCAGTATACAGCGCGGCCTCTTAATTTTTAATTTGTTCAATGCTGAAACTAAATTGAACATGTATAAAAATTTATTGATCACATTAAATATATTGATTAAAGTTCGAGGTCCTTCTGTAATTTATTTGGGGGTGGGGGCGAGGAATGGTGCGCCGCTCCCCCCGACCAGTGTGGGAGGCGAATCCCATATGCCTTTGGGGCCTTAGCCAAATTTGCAAAAGCATTCAAGTCATCCCGATGCAATTAATGGCCAAGTGGGACCAGGGGGAGCTGCCGTGTCCTTCACTGTTCGTATCCCTCAGCTAAACGGCGTCGCTTGGCACCCGGCGTGCCGACACCATTTACCTGTTTTACCTGTCGGCACTCGCGGCAAACACGACCCCACACCGATCGCCACTCGACGACCACCGTCGGATCGCGAGCTCCCCTCCGATCCAACGGCCATCGTGCGAATTTCCATGTTGATTGGGGAAAACAGTTGTGTGGGATGCTCCCGCAGTGGCACACGGTATGCGGTTTACTATAAAGAGGACGCTTTGAACACGGACAATATCCTCATCAACCGGCGAGCTAAACTCTGAGACACAGAGATAGAAAGAGAGAGAGAGAGATGGCAGAGGTGGCGGTGAAGATTGTGGAGACGGAGAAGCCGGTGGCTCCGGCGGCGGAGACCGCTGTCGCGGAGGAGGAGAAGGTCGCCGCTCCTCCTCCTCCTCCGCCGGAGGAGAAGGTTCAAGCATCCAACGCCATCGTAGTTGCCGAAAGTGAGTGAAAATACACAAACGCACGCACACCCTGAATTTCTTGTTCAGTTCTTTTTCGTGGTCTTTGAGCGAATTCGACATCGCGACGGATGGGAGGTGAACGTGTCTATTGTGTAATTGCGATGACGATGTTCGTCGACCTTGTTTTTCTGTAGATGTGTTTGCGTTTTGTATTTTTCCGAAAATCAACCTCCGTTTCTTTTCGTGGAAACTTTATGAACGATGATCGTTTTGTTTCCGCTCAACTTTTTTTTGGACAATGCGGACGGTTCGATTTCATGTGCAGCTCGGCGCGATGAGTTTCATGGATTCTTGGTGTGAGTTTAGGCAATGGCTCTTGGCTGCTGGAGTGAAGGTGAAGCGTCTTTTGAGTTTAGAGGAAAAGAATCGGAAAAGAATTAGGAAAGGATAATGGGTGATGCTTTTTTGACTTTTTGTCTTTGGCAATGTCATGGATTCGAAGATATAGGACTGGGGTCCAACTCCGGCTCCTACTTTACCAAAGTTGGATACATAGTGATGTGCATACAATCATGCTTGCTTGCTTTCTTTCTCTTTCTCTGTGTATTTTCTTTTCTTTTCTTTTGTTCTTTGGCAACAAAATGATTGTTGCAAGAACACCAAACATAAGAATCTGAGGCCAATGTCCCGCGTTTGGTTTGCGTTAATGAAACTATTTACTTACCAGAAAAGAATGATTGTTGCATTCACTGTTTCGGGATGGTACTCTTTGTTCCGGATATGGGACCTGATTACTTCGAAAGAGGTTGAAAAGTTCGAATATGTGATCTAGAATTTAGATGACAATATTTGGGGAAAATAACAGGTGCTTGTTAAGTAACAATCGATGTACTTTTTGAATTTTTGAAAAGGTTGAGTTGTGTTTCTATGTTCTTAGGACAGCATTCTTGATGTTTGAAAAGGCTATCTTACTATAATTAGAAGACTTGAGCAACTGCTCTGGGATAACCCATTATGTTGATACGGGTGTTAGCAAGATTAATTTCCTTTCTAGTTGTTGGATCATTAGAGCCCAGTCAAGCATGATACGAGTGACTTCTGTGTGGTTCTTTCTGGCATTGATCTGGAGAAAATGGTTGAAGAAGAGAAAAATCGATAGAAGACATCTGCACCGAAACAGTATTTCTTTCACTAGCATCCAATTTTATGCTGTATCTCTCCTATTTTTCATTCTTGCTCTTTGTGACTTTTTGGAAGATGTATTCTTGCGGATCACTGTCCATGCTTAGCTGCTGTTTGGTTCTGTTTCAATTTTGACAGAGGCTCAAGATGCTGCAGCAAAGAAAATTTCTGGGGGATCAATTGACAGAGGTGAGACTTCAAAGGTTCTTCTTGGAAGGATTTTTCAGTAATCATGGTGTTGGACGACCATCTTAAATGTTCTCCGATTTTGAAACCAGCTTTCTGCAATTGTTTGAATTCGAATGAGCCTATAGCTTTCCTTGGTTTGAATTGCAGAATGGTGAAAGCTATTTTAGTTTGCCATTGGCTGGCAACAATCTGTAGTACAATACGAATGTCAACATTTATTTCACTGATCTATGTTATTGTTGTTTCAGACATCGCACTTGCCGAAGTTGAGAAAGAAAAGAAGATGTCATTTATCAAGGCATGGGAAGACAGTGAAAAATCAAAAGCAGAGAACAAGTAAGTTTGTCCAGAGTTTTTTCCGGCCCTCATTAGCATTGACAAGAGTTATAGATTGTGTTATTTTAAAAATGGAAACAGATGTTACAGATCATTGAGTTGTGGGGATTACTCGTCATGCATCTAAATCCTAAATGAACAATTATCAGCTACACTGGGAGTGGAGTAGTTGAAGAGAAAAATCATCAACCTTACCCAGCTAGGCTTCAGGATCAATATAATCAATTGCTTTCCTGTGCAGCGTGTCCCAACTGCCAAGTACTTGACAAGTTGGTATGAAAGAGAGAAGTTATTTGAAATGTGAAACGCAACCATGTTGTAATTGCAAGAGATACTGAAGACATCTTTTGACTTAAATCTTGTTTTATGAAGGAGGAAATTGGTATTTGCAAGTTGCTACGATATGCCTGAATTGTACTGCATGACCACGAATCTTCTCGGTAATTTGAATGGTCATGCACTGTACACTCTAGCTCGCAATAGGAAGAAACTAAAGTGATTTTCTGAGCTTTATTTGATGCTAATCATACTGGTTTTAACACTTATGTCAGAATTTGCTTAAAATGTTGAACAGGGCCCAGAAAAAATTGTCGGCTGTTGCTTCCTGGGAAAACAGCAAGAAGGCAGCTGCCGAAGCAAAATTGAGGAAAATGGAGGTATTTTTAAAAGTTTCTTAAGTTTTGCCATGGCGGATTTTTCCCGTGTTATCTTGGGCCATTCCTCTCGAAATTTTTGTAACCAAATGGAGTTCTCAAATTTCTCCCCTATATTACACGCAAACATTGCCATGAACCATTGAGCAATGTAGGTCTTGATATTTGTCCCACTTCACATGCATGAGATGTATGAACAAAGTTGCAGTCTTGCAGATGCGATGCCTGACAATATAATGTCTTGCAGGAACAACTAGAGAAGAAAAAGGCTGAATATGCAGAGAAAATGAAGAACAAGATCGGTCTAATCCACAGGGAAGCGGAAGAAAAGAAGGCAATGGTTGAAGCTAGACGAAAGGAAGAGATTCTTAAGGCAGAAGAAATGGCTGCAAAGCACCGTGCTACAGGGTACGTCCCGAAGAAGTTCATCGGGTGCTTTTGAAGGCAGTTTTGAACCATAGCAAGAAAGGGTGAAATGATTTTTTAGTTCCTGTGTGTCCATTCACAGTTTGTTCAGTGTGTATAGTTAAAAAAAAAATCCAGAATGCTCATTTTCCACCAGTAGTAGCAGCCATGTGTTTTGGTAAGGAAAATGTCTTAATAGTCTTATAGGACCACTTGGGAATTGTTTGAAAATCTCGCCTTGTTTGGATGTCGAGAATTCCTGTATAGATAGACGGCTTCATCTACTTGTTATGTTCAAGACATAAATTCAGGGGAATGATGTAGAAGAGCTCAAATCTGAACATGCTTGCGTAAGTTGTTAATCTTTCAAGAAACTTCCCATGGCGATCACGTGATTGGTGCTTGGTCTGATGGTTGATTCTGCCATCATCTGGAACGAGTCCTCACAAGAGTATATTGCATGAGAATAATAGAAGGACCGAGGGGATCAGAAGGGTTACGCTTAAGGACAAATCATCATTGTAGGCAGAAGAAAATTGACCCAGAAGACGCAATCAGCTACCAGATATTGAGCAAACTGAACCAACTTCAACAAGACTTTAATCTGTCTGGCTCAAATAAAAAAAGAAATACAAGGGCTTTAACCTGTACTAAACTAGAATTGTGCAAGCTAGCTCACATCTGCAATATAATGAACGAAAAGTGGTTCCATTGCAACTTGCATAAAAAACCAGCAGATCAGCTCTTCGAAAAGAGGCTTACTACATCAAATATACTTGATATGGGATTTTTTGCTTTACTAATTTGGATGCCAAAATCAGATGAAAAGTTCAACTAAAGAGGCTTCAGATTCAGAATATATAGAATGTATTCAGACAAGATTACCAAGGGAACAATCATGGAGATTTGGTTCTTGTGAAACAGAACAACACACCGGGTCTATTAAGCGCTTCCTTCTAAGAAGCTCATGTCATTGTTGATTGGGAAATCAAATAGCATTTCCAGTGCAGTGACTGTCGAACTGTCGAACTCGCTAGAGCCAGATAATTCAGACGTGGCCAGGGCTTCATACTCTGCCTCACTGCTCTTTCCATCTGCATTGTTCTCGTGATCATTTGGTGTTGAATCTGCATCTGCTCCGAGACATGCGGCGCCAATCCCTGTGGTGGCAGCTGAGCTTGTTTCACATTTAGCACAGGAAGAAGTTTGAGAAACCGGGCTGAGGCTCGCACTTTTGCTTCTGCTATTGATGCTTCGAAACGACTCCCCTACTTCAGAATTCCAAACACGCAAGAAACAGTCCTGATCGGTTTTCTGTCGCCGCGGCAGTGGATTAAGCAGCAAAGTTTCCCTGGAGGGCCCAGCCTCGGCTTCAAGCCTCACGCTCTCCCACTGAACCATATGTCGGGTAATAGGAGATGCAGGCAATTTTGTCGTGGCCCCTTGAGGGGTGAATGGTGCCTGGGTTAGTGGGTCAAGACCCATGCGGAGCAGATGCTTCTTCAGGTGGGTGTTCCACAAGTTTTTGATCTCATTGTCGGTTCGTCCGGGTAATTGAGCAGCAATTGCTGCCCACCTGAAATTCATAAATCATACATGTCATGGAAGAAAAACAGCAATATGTCAAAGAGCACGCAAGCACAACTAGGGAAAGAGAAAAATCACTGGCCATGGACAAACATACTATCATCTCTTGGCGTGACAACATTACTTCCTACTCTTCATAAGACATTGGCGTGTCGATAAGATGCTAATAATCACAAAATTACCTGTTTCCGAGAATACCGTGGAGCTGTATGACAAGCTGTTCCTCCTGCAGAGAAAAGGGGCCACGCTTAATGCCTGGCCTCAGATAGTTTGTCCACCTGAGCCGGCAACTCTTTCCACACCGAAGAAGACCTAGCAAACGTAGAGCTTTAGTGTGTACATGGAAAAGGTTTCATATCTCACATGCTCACTCTTGCATCTGATGAATTTTCTTAGCCCTACAGCAGATAAATATGCCCCAACGTAGAGTGAGCCAAATCAAGCAGAACATGGACTGAACTGATCTTAGAATGCAATTACTTGCTCATGGCACGAAAACTGAAGTAAAAAACCGAAAGCATGCACTAAACTTTATATGTGATTCATGTCTAAGTGCGTACAATATTATCAACCTCAGCAAGAATATAAGTGGCAGTTCAACCTTTTGTTAACTACCAAAATAGTTTTTCATGCACAGGACACGGATGTACATGAACAGAACTATAAGCATTTGGTTCTTGGAAGCAGAAATGTGATTCTCACTACAACATCTCCATAATGTTGTCTGGAAATTTTTTTGCTTAGAAGCAAATGATGCTCGTAATGGCAATAAAGGAAAGGGAACATAAATAAGTTTTTTACCCGCGAGCTTAGGAAGAGCACGCCAGCTTCCATGGCCATTCTTGCTGATGTAATCAATCAGAAGCTGATCTTCTTCAGGACTCCATGGCCCTTTCTTCAAGTCCTTCCTCTCGCAACATGGACTCCTACCCATCTCTCCAAATGCTTATCCAAACTAAAAAATGAAACTAGAGGATAGTACAGGAAGTGAGCAAAGTAAGGCAGCAGGTGACAGGGCTAGACTTTATCTATTCTAACTATAGAAATATCAAAAAGTACAAAAACACAGAAGAAGATTATGTAACTTCTGGAGGTGGAGGGACTATACCAGCGGTCCTCAAGCCGTGCATGCATTCAATGTAACTTGTGTCTGGCCCCGTCACATCTGCAGGAAATGGTGATGAATTGGACCATCATTTGACCAAAGAAGATATCACCGAGGTGGGAAAATATTATGTGCATTCAATATACCACATAAGATTTACGATAAACCATACACTCTAATCGACACGTCTCCATATCGGGCCCACCTGTCAATGGACACGTGTAGAGTTTATTGTAAATCTTACGTGATATATTAAATGCACTTAATATTTTCTCGAGGTATAGGGAGAGAAGGAAGGGGCAATGAATGTGCAAGCTCTGAGAAACACAGAAGAGGCATGAGAGAGAAGCTACAGAAAGTGGAGAGAGAAAGATGCAATGGAGATGATCCTGAATGCATTAATGGCGGATACTTACAAAGATGAAGGACAAAGTGGGACATGAGGATGGAGAGAGAGAGAGGGATTTTATTGTCATGAGTCATGACAACGATGACTCTGCACTAAAGTTTTCTTTTAATGCTAAACAGAGACAATAATTTCAAATTTTGGCATGTACAACTTTACGTGATCATGAGCCATCTTTGGTGATAATATTTATCTCTTTTTTTTTTGCCATAATATAAGGTAGACACATGAAACATTGCAGGATCACTTGATCAATTTACCCACCAAGTCTTGTTAAGATTTTGTCCATAGCCTATTCAACAGTTACAATTTGCCCATAATCAAGCAGTCAAATGTTCACACTTGTTGCATCTCTTCAATATAGATTGGACTACTTCACACCTAACTAAAAAAGATAGACATTTTACTCGATATATTTCTTCGCGATATGACTACGGTTGCTCTCTTAGCACCAAAAAGATTACACATTTTGTAAAATTGTAGAGTAAATCACACAAGACTCCCCCAGACTTTGAAGTCAGTACATGCCTTCCCTCTGAACTTTTTATTTTCTTATAAACAATCAAACTATCGACTCGAGGGAGTCCCCAGTTCCGGTCACTACGGTTAATCATAGACCGCATTTTGCCCCGAGTTATAGATCCCTAACAAGGTTGCGATCTTCGGTGCAGGTCAACTATGAGAATATTCAGCTGCAAAGCTCGTATCTGATTTCTAGATGGAATCCCATAGACAATTGAACTCCTCGTTGACAATAGGGAAAGCTCGCGTTTTTGGTAACATAAGATGGATGTATCAGTTGGCTCAAAAGGAGAATCGGCCAATAAAGCAGAGTAGGGTAGGTTCATCATCCCCAAATTTGGAGGAAGAGAAGATAACTGAAATATAGTCACAAAGCTGGTACGACGAAGACACACAGTCCCATCCAAATCCTCTCTCATGAAATATCAGCATCTACCATTAGTAATACTGGTCACAGCTCACTTTCATCTAACAGCAAGACACATCCCAGGAGCAAGTTTCAAGAACCGGCAACTCCGATCCCCGTTTTAGAGGCCGGAAGCCACTGATTAGGGGCAGGCAAACAAATAATCAAGCAAGACAAGAAAACCAACAATCACAACTTGGTCAGGTCGGACACATAATCAAATACAAAGAAAGGGGACAACTATTCTAGAAGATTGAGTTCACCTACTAATAATTGTAACAGAAGAAAGAGAAGGTAGGACTTTTGCTACACTATCGAAGTTATCGAGGTCCATTTGCTACCTAGTGACCCCGAGAAATGTTAGAAAGCATTGATCAAGAGCTTCTTCCCCCCTCTACACTTTCATGCGGTCATCATGTTGAACTGAAACCTTGAGAGCTGCTGTGGTATGGTGGAGATAACCGGTCCATATCTCTGCCAACAAAAAGTGTGTGAGCCTCCATGCAGCATGTATTAGATGTGTAGACATAAACGTACTTGGTAGATAGGATGATAAAAAAACCAGCTATCCGCCCCGCTACTCTAACATCATATTTGGCAATTCCATTCGAGTTCTTTCAGGTCTTGGGACAAATTCTGAGAATTTTTACTGTGCCCTGGGAATCTAGACAATTTCAAATCAAGCTACCAGAATGACCAGATGAACTACTAAAAAAGTAAAGTAACTAGGGTTCAACAATAACGAAAACAATAAATTGTGTTCTTTGTTTCTTTTTCCCTAAATTCCATATGCTCTCTACCTCATCACTGCTCCCCCTCAAGGTCTGACTCACCTCTTCATCTCCCAGAACAGTCTCACCACCAGCCACCCCGGAAACACCCATAATGGTAGCTACCACCTACAGCGGGCACAGATGGCTGCCACTAAGCTCTATTTTTTCTCTCCCCATTAGAGACGCGCACACTTGACAAAGGAGGAAAAGAAAAAGAATATCCTAAATCCTTGATGTTTCTATTTCTCCTCTCACCTGTAGACTTGCTCTACAAGCAACCTAAAAATGAACTTTTAGAATTGCATTTTATTGATGAGAAAATGTAGATGATTAAGAATGACCGAAAAAAAAGAATGGAGCTTTAGAAGCTTAGATGTCACCATACATGCACATTGTCGTAGAGCTCAAACAACGGAACGGCTAGCAATTTCAAGTTCTTCGGTACAGCAAAATATTCTCTTTCAGACAAATGGACGATGAAGAGCTTCTTGCACTCCTGTATCAAAGAACTCTTTACTCAGTGCTCGGAGGGTTATAATACTTGTTTAAAGAAAAAGTTTTGAACAAAGTATGTACAACTTGGCTTTTGAACAGTATTTATTTACCTTTGGCTTCGTTATGTGCGGAGGGCAGTATGGATACATAACAGTTTCAAAGTTTGGTCTCCACCAGATGGCAACACACTCACCAATCTGCAAAAAAGACAACTGACAATAAAATAATCTTCTTCCAGAAGGGGAATGGTGTCCACAATTATGTTCATTTAGATAAGCAGACTGTTATACAAGTTTTGTATTCTTCACACTTATCAACATGAATCCACTCTATACGCTTCCATTTAGGCGTTTCTGAAATTGGTTTAGAAAGAAGATATAGCAAGAAAATGAGAATATGCGCTTTAAGTGCCGGGCGATATTTTGTAACGATAAAAAAACACGGAGGATATTATATTCATTAAAGAAGCTAATGCACTTGTTGAAACACATAATCATTACAAATTATAATTCAATCTTCCCAACAATTAGGTATTTTACTTCCTTTAAGTACACTCGGTCGTAGCATGGAAAGATTTTTCAATAACTCCATTTCGATTATCCTTGTATACACTCCCACTTATAGTGTCAAGCTTACTCAAATAAATCTCCAGACTTCTCAGGTATGATAGGGCACCTGCCAATTGGGTTGCAGTGATAGTGAATTTGCACCTAATTTGCTTGATAGTTTCCTTTTCAAACCTTCAATCTCTGCAAAGATAGACAGACAGATGAGAGAGAGAAAGAGAGAAGGGGGAGGGGGGGAAGGGTTAAAAGATGAATCAGTCTACCATTTTCTCCTGGTTTCAAACGCCCTCCTGGAAGTTTACAAAATGTGTTCCCAATTTGCAGGAGGAGAATATGGGGATGCCTGTGCTCCTGCACCTGCCCAATTAAAGAGAAGTACTTGAAAATGAGGGGCTGAAGCGTGACAGCTTCTTTTCACCATACTTGGTAAACCATTACCACCACCAAGAACAAGATGCTCAGAAAAAGCAGAAAGCACCACTGCATCACATCTAAATAGCTAAATGACAAGCTCAAAATTGTGAAGGTGTGCATGAAATAAGGGAACTTAAAGCCCTCACAGAAAAATATAAAGGGGATCAGAACTCTAAGATGCTGGGTGGTTTCCCAGCTCATTAAAACAATCGAATTTGAACCACATACGCTGACATACAGCCAAAGATCTTCACCCACTTATCGAGAATATGTTGTTATATCGACTAATAAAGATGCTACTTGAAATTTGGGGAAAAACTAACTACTTACCTCGTGTCAAGGATATGCTAAAAAAATAATAATAATAATTCACACAGAAGGATAAAATTCATAAGTGTTTTTTTCGCCCACTGATTGAGCAGATTCCAGAAATTTCCAGTGCATGAAAATTTACAATCAAAATATCATTTTGAAGACAAGCTAATGATCGGAGAATGTGAAGCGTGGTAATTAGCCAACATCCACCAACTCAAAAGCAAGATGCGCCGCGAGCACAGACGCAGATGCATGCACGCATGTGAAAACACGCACATCCTTGTATAAGCATACACAGACGTGCCCACAAGCGCAGGCACACACCCACGCAAATAGCATGCACAAACATATGCATATGAGAGAGAGAGAGAGAGAGAGAGAGAGAGAGAGAGAGAGAGAGAGATTAGGCACTGAGCAAGGGAGTGTCATAGTTAAAAATTTCAAAGACTAACCAGCAGAATGCCTTCAACACTGGTCCTCATTCCCTCTTTCATGTAGCTGTAGACTAGAAACAATTAGCTAACATGCTTGCCCATTGCAATCACAAAAATGGGGAAAAGAATAGAGACATCAAATTGGTCAAACAAAATCAACCCGGATGCCAGTCCAATTATAAAGATCCGGGTTCATGGTATTTATAAACAAATCATAATTTTTACCGCACCCCGATAGCCTAAAATTCAGTTGGCAAAGCGGTGCCCAAAGCTGCCTAAAATTCAGTTGGCAAAGCGGTGCCCAAAGCTGCTCCGTGGCGTCAACATTCAATACCAACACATTATTGAACTCTACAGCAGCGGGTACAAGCATCAAGAACTAAGGCAAGGTCCAACTACAAACAAGAAATGATAATGAAGAATCGAAATTACTAATAAGCATCGCGATCAAGAGCTCCAGCCTCTAATCGAGTCGGACCGAGCCAGCCCAAACGACTAAAACAGTCAAAACTACAAACTTATTCCCTCTCGCAACAGAGTACCACTCGCAGGTAAAGCTCAAAGAGCGAAATAGCATGTCGGGCAAGTTCAATCCCGCTAAAAACGACAGCTCCCAGTCGTGGAACACAAGTTCCTTCGAGCGAGTCCAGACTCCAGAGCTTTCTCTATTCCTAGCACCATGTTTCAGAAACCAAATCGAGGACTAAAGAAACTCGCGCCGGAAAAAGGCCTGCTCGGCACGCCTTACTGCGAAGAACACCAGAGTGAAGTTGCGACGGAGAAGTTTCGAGGGGTCGAGACCGTACTTGACTTTCATGCGAGCGAGGCGATCGGCGACGGAGGTGTCCTTCTCCATCTTCGGCTCCTTCGTGCCGAAGGTGTAGCTGGAGAGCGGGTACATGTTCACCACCGGCGAGCTCACCATCTTCGTCGTCGTCGTCGTCGTCGTCGTCGTCGTCTTCTCCTTCTTCTTCTTCCTCCTCCTCCTCCTCCTCCTTCTTCTCTGTGATCAATGCTCGCTCCCTCAGAAGTTGCAGAGTGCAAAATTATGGAGAGAGCTCTGACCGAAGAACTTCTGATCACCTGCGTGGACGAAAATGCCCCCCGATGGTGATTGGCCGACCGTGTACACTGATTTATGAAGAGTGCTTTTGGATTTCAGAGACGCCCCCGGTTTCGCGAAAATACCCTCCTCCCCGCATTGAATCGTCGTGCTAGCTAGCATCCACGTGGCTTCCACGTCACATCCCCCTTACTAATTTTCCCTCCCCCCCCAAAAAAAAAAGAAAAAGAAGAAAATAGGTCTGCTGACTTGGAAAGATCGCGCCGCTGTCCACGTCATGCGCTAATGCGACGGTCCACATAAGAAAAATTTGCATGTAATGCGACAGTAAACTTTACTACACTTTACTGAAAAGATTACATTCGGCGAGTTTTGAAAATTCAGAGATGAAATTATACAAAGGAAAAAATTTACGAATTATATTGAAAAATAAGAAACCCTCGTACCATTTTCATGAAAAAGAAATTTGAGGTACATGAAGGTGGGTGCAAAAAATGTGAAAATTCTGTAAATTTTTGTAATTTAAGGTTGGTGATTGCCAAAGAGACATGGGTCTTTCTTTCCTGTAAGAGTACTCTCAAGAGAATTTGTAACTATGGTGATTTGAAATTGGATCTTGAACGAGTGAGACAAACAATCTTATCATTTGCGCAATTCCTTACGAATTATAGAATCGTGGCTTGACAAACGATAGGATTATCAGTTTGATCAGGTGTGTTTAAAAATTTGTAATTATTTGGTGATTAAAAAGAAGAATGTGGGTAATCAATTATACAGTTGGTTGTTCTTAAAGCATGATCGAAAACCATCTCAATTTAGTAAAATGAAAATCAAGAATCCAACTACCTTATTTAATTGGGAACTAGCCGATATTTCTATTTATGATAGCAATAAAAAGTGTAAGTATCAAATATAAATGTATCTTTTGAACACATAATCCACGAGATCATGCTTGGAATAGGGTTTTTAGCCCGATAATAGGATCCACTCTGGGCCCTCTCTCCATGGTGCCGAAAGCATCGAGCCAAGGAAAAAAACCGAGATAAATGCATTACAAGTTCTAAACTTGTCATGAAAATTTAATCGAGTCTTAAGATTTTTAAAAAGTAAAATTAAGTCTTAAAACTCGTCACAAAAGTAAATTAAGTCCTAAAACTCATCAAACTAATTTTGACAAGTTTTATACTTTAATTGCATATTTTGAAACGTCTTAAGACTCAATTACACTTTCACGATAAATTTTATAATTTAATTGCACTTATTAAAAGTTTTAAAATTTAATTGTAGTTTCGTAATAAGTTTAAAAATTTGTAATGGACTTATGCCCAAAAAAAAAAAAAAAACAGAAGCCTATATAGCTCGGTCCGTCCGCCCAACGATGGCTCCTAAGTTGGGGGCATGGAGGTAAATTGAAATTTAAGGATATTGCAGAATAATACAAATTTAAGCACCAGTTCCGTGCCATAGATTGATCCTACGTGCTTGCGTCGATCAACGAATCTCCTTTTGCAATTTCTCTCTGGCAGCTTCGAGCTTCATCACGATTTCAGCTCAAGCGTCGTCCTTGGTAGCTCACAGCTACTAGAACACAAGTGAGGTTTCGAAAGAATTCTTTAGCATTGATTTTTTTGTGGGTATTGCACCACACTTGTGCTTCTGCATATGGTGTCGTTCTTGGGTCTTTGGTGGATCATTTGACATGTGATTGGCAATTCGTACTCCACTTGCAATTGTTTGTGTGAAGCTGCTAATGGGTCTTCGCCTTCTTGCTTGCTCAGATTAATTTGGTATCGAGTGTCCGACACGGTTGGATGGAGAGAGATGTTGAATGTGGGATTCGCAACTCCGTGACCAAGCAGGTCGTTGCGGTGTTTACTTGGGTGTCGTTCTGTTTCGGTCGCCGAAAGTAATGTGAAATTTTGATTGAGACATGTTGAATTGCAGAGGGTGAATCCCAAGAGGCTGAGGGATAAGGTTTATATTGGTTGTGGAGCTGGATTCGGCGGCGACAGGCCATCCGCAGCGCTCAAGCTGCTGCAGAGGGTGGAAGAGCTGAATTACCTTGTGCTTGAATGCTTAGCGGAACGAACTCTTGCTGACCGCTACCAAGAAATGATGTCCGGTGGCGATGGTTTTGATCCTCGAAGTATGTCATGATTGGCCTTTTGGGTGCTGTGGTTTCTATCTTATAGTGCTGTTGTAAATGTACGTATGATGATGCCTTGGGTATGGACTGGGGTGTACTACTTGTTATCAATATCAGTGATTTGAAATTTCGAAACAATACGCAGTTTCGGAATGGATGGCTTTGCTGTTGCCTTTGGCTGTGGAAAGAGGAACTTGCATTATCACCAATATGGGTGCAGGTGAGGGGCACAGAGCACACGAATTGGTTTTAACTTTGATGAAAGTGATCTGATACTTGTACTTTGTGTCTTTCTCGAAAGTTGATCCAATTGGTGCACAAGCGAAAGTGCTAGAAGTGGCCAGTGGGCTAGGCCTTCAATTGAAAGTTGCTGTGGCTCATGAGGTTTCATTCGCAGAAGCAGGTAATCAAAGTCAATAGGGATCATCCGGTTTTGATGTTAAATAGGCGGTCTTGGGTAACTTAAGCTTAATGTGATTTTAGTATTATAGCGAACAGCATAGATGGAGTTGTATAGTATAAAGGAACAAGGCGTGGCCTTTCAAAAGATTGTTTTTGCCTTTTTTTCCCTGTGCAGGGTCCAGAATCTTGCACGAGAAATCAAATACTGCGGAAGGTGTAAGCAACTGACATTGATATTGTGTTTTTTCATTGGTATTTTTAATCGTACAGAATTATTTTGTGTGTTTTTACTACTCTTTAGAAGATAAATATTTCTTAATGACAATGTAGTGGATTTTTTCGCTAGCAAAATAAATGCAGACAAAACAGAAACACATGTTGATGATGTAATTTTTTATGCTTTAGTTTCTTGATCGGCTGAAGGGAAATTGTTGATCAGCGGCATATCTTCCTTTTTCTTTCTTTAATGGGGTCGAATTGTCTCAGCTTCCTTTCCCATTCTCTGAAGGGTATGAGCACGTATCTTGGAGCTGCCCCAATTGTTGAGTGTCTGGAGAACTACCAACCAGATGTAGTTATTACTTCCAGAGTTGCAGATGCTGCCTTATTTTTGGGTCCAATGGTAAGAAATCATGGTATTTTTTTTATCTTTGCCTTTGGTGAATGAGATGTTCTTTTCCTGTGTTATATGTTTTGTGTTTCTTTGTCTTTTTCCTTCTGATGTTTAGTCGAGTAGTTTCTGAACTCTTTTCTTCCCCGCTTGCATTGTTATGGAGGACTCATGCTACTTGCATTAACTCCTGAACAAAACGATTACCCATTGACCATGGAAATACCTCGCAATGACTATTGTTGTACCTCTCACGACTAGAACCTCATGTGAATCCAATTACTCCAAATACCATATTGGTGCTACCTTTTGCCACTTCTTTGGGTTAATGGGATTTCCATATGACATCTTAAATTGATTGATACAGCCTTGACCTAATTTGATGTTAAATAGAGTTTGAGTCACTTAAGAAACACTTCAGCTCTTCACTTCTTTTGGATTAAGAGACCATTGTTTGGACAAAATCGTCACACCAATTTACTGTGGAAGAAGTTGAGATTTTGAAGGAAGAAATGTGTAGATGTGAGTGCAGCCTGATCCTCTTTACATAGTAAAAATCACATGGGTGCCAAACCCCTTCATTTTGTCTAATAAGCTTTTCCTCATCCTGTAGTTTTTCCTTTTGAGGAAAGAAATCTGAAAGATCCCAACCTGTAAACAGGTGTATGAATTGGGTTGGAACTGGGGTGATCTAAATTTATTAGCACAAGGATCTCTGGCTGGTCACCTTTTAGAGTGCGGCTGTCAACTGACTGGAGGATACTTCATGCATCCAGGTATTAGCTGTTTAACCTTCATGTTTAGCATGCCTATTAATGTGGACACTCAAGCTATGAAACATAAAACCTATATGACATTTTTAGGATGTTGCATGCAATTTACTATTGTCTGATGCAGGTGACAGATATCGCAACATCTCTCTTCCATGTCTTTTAGACCTGTCACTCCCTTATGCCAAAGTAAGTTATGATGGAGGAGTCTGTGTAGCAAAGGCAGATGGCAGTGGAGGAGTTTTAAACTTCAGTACTTGTGCCCAGCAACTTCTTTATGAGATTGGTGATCCAGCAGCATATGTTACCCCTGATGTGGTAGGTTCTGGCTTTCATCATCATTGAAGATTTGTAGACATTCATCATGGACCAAAAGAAAAAACAAAAGTTGACATGTTTATTCTCATTTTAATCAGGTAATAGATCTTCGAGATGTTACATTTCAGCCATTATCCAACAATGAAATGGCGTGTCTTGGAGCAAAACCATCTGTGAGATCAGTACCTGATCAGCTCCTGCGATTGCTTCCAAAGGTTCAGTCAGCATCTTGGTAGTGAACTTACTGAAATTTAAACAGAGTTCGTGATGATTGTGCTTCTGCTACCATTTCAGTAGCCTTTTCCATTCAATTCTTGCCCTCTCATTCAGAGGATTCGAGTTAATCAGTATCTTTATCATTTCCAATAGTGTAATAGCATGTCTTGGATCACTGTATTGGTTCTGATGTTCATGTTTGGGTAATTTATTGAACTTGGAGTCCTTGAGATGTTGATTACTTTCCCAACTGTTGATTTGTTCATCTTTCGAAGCAATTTGTCTTTGATCCTCTGATGTCGTTCGAGTGTCTGAGGCCTTCTTACTATCACTACTTCTGATGTTCTGCCAGGATGCTGGGTGGAAAGGATGGGGAGAGATATCCTATGGTGGTTTTGAATGTGTCAATCGTGCTAAGGCTGCTGAAATTTTGGTATGTGAGATCTAATCAGTTTTACTTTTCTAATGAACGTAAACATGTGAGTGCTTATTTCAAACAGCCTGTCATTATCTTTCCTCTGGGAAGTAAACTATTGCATAGACAATGTCATGTGAAGTAATTCTTGACGTAGTGAAGTGTCTGGCTTCACCATTTTATCCTCAAAGATCCTTTTATTTCCATTATCAGGTCAGGTCGTGGTTTGAAGAAGTAATTCCTGGCCTTAATGACCACATTGTTTCTTGTATTATTGGAATGGATAGCCTGAAGGCAACTAGCTTGGTCACTGGGTCTTCTGCTTATGAGGCAGTTACAGATATAAGGTTAAGAATGGATGGATTATTTGAGCTGAAGGAACATGCACTCCAGTTTGTGAGGGAGTTCACTGCATTATACACTAATGGACCGGCTGGGGGCGGTGGTATCTGGTAATTTCTTTTCCATCTTTATGTTGTATCAGCGCTTAATCCACAAAATATTTCCACTTAAAGATTTTTCTTGACTTTAACCAATTGCAAACATTTTAAAGCTCTTCTTTTGAGGTGATAATTTCATCGACTGAGCTAGTTATTAGAAAAAGATTTAACAGATGCCAAAAATGTCTGCAGTTTTGTTCTGTCTGGCTTTAGTATGTCTACAGCATACAATTGTGAGAAAGTAGGTTTGTGGTTCTGTTGTTCAATTAACATGATATACCAGGATGTTGAGGATTGATGATGGAAGGTACAATATAAAATGCTTATAAATGCTTGAAGTTGGCTTTGCGTATATATCTGCCATAAATGTTAGCGTCTAGTCAATTGGGTGGGGATCACACAAAGTTGTGCGTTTATTTTAGTTAAATCTATCTATTACTTGTCTGTTGCTGAGCTGAATTAGTTTGATCATGTGGACTGGAGATTACTGTTACAAAGTATACAAAAATTTTCAGCATCCAGTCTTAAAAGAGTTTTTTTGGCCTAGCATTTGCTATTGGTGACTACTTCTGTTGGCAAATCTTCCACCGAGACAGGAACCTTGAAATAATCAGAAAAAGATTTTTAACACTAGGAATGTCAAGAATTCAGGTGCTGGACAATGAAAAGGTCGCGAAGAATGCTTTGTGAACTGCTTATCTTATTATTTGCATGAATTGTTGCAAATCCAAAAGCAAGACTGTTGTTTCGGCCACTTAGTTTTTCGACATGCTCACTCTCTGTTCTGTCTGCTTCTATTACAGCACCGGACACAAGAAAGAGATTTACCTTGGAAAGGAACTGGTATGGAATTGGACTCCCCAACACCCACATGAGCCTTTCATTGAGTCTCTAAGATTGAAATTAGTTCTTCAAACATTCCTGGAAAAGTGAATTTTCACCCAATGCTAAATGACTTGAAAAACTGAGGAAGTACTAATCGAAGTGGTTTGCCCTTTTAGGTTGGCCGTGAACATGTGTATTGGAAAGTTGGAGCAAAGCACAGCATGGCAAACTCAAATCATCGAGTTAATTGTCTCAATGATACAATGAGAAACCATGCTGTTTGTAGGCCAATTAATCCACGAACAACAGAGAGAAATGACGATGGTGGCTTTATGTCAAAATCTGATGTTTCTCCTGCCCCTGCGGGGGAGGAGATTTCGTTGTACAACATAGCGCATAGTAGAGCTGGAGACAAAGGAAATGACTTGAACTTCTCCATCATCCCACATTGCCCTACAGATATCGAGAGGTTAAAGGTGATCATAACACCGGCGTGGGTAAAAGGCATCGTCTCTTCGCTTCTGAATGCCTCCTCATTTCCAGATTCAGATGCCATAGTGAAGAGAGACAGGTGGGTGGAGGAGCACGTAAGTGCGGAAGTTTATGAAGTGAGGGGCATACATTCATTGAACGTCGTGGTTCAGAACATCCTAGATGGTGGTGTCAACTGTTCTCGCAGGATCGACCGCCACGGAAAGACCGTATCGGATCTCATATTGTGCCAGAGAGTTGTGTTGCCTCCTTTATCAAGTGTTTGACTAGCTCAATTGTATCATACTAATCCTATATGGTGAATTGCCATTGCAACTATAATTATATGCAGATCTCTTTATTCAAGGACATTTTCTAATTACATAAATTTTTCTCAGTGTTGTTATTAAAAATTGTTCCCTTGAAAACTGTTTTTAAGTTGATCACAGTGATGGGTTTCTACATTCTTTGATACAAATCATCATTTTATTCTCTTACATTTTTTGTTCCTGATATCTGCACAAATCACCCGAGACCTACTCGATTGAATTAGATTTGGGTAATCTCTAATTCTTCTTCTCCAAGTTAAAATTTTGTTTTTTTTTTTTGGTAAGGTAAAGTTAAAATTTTGTTGATATTTATTAATATATTTAACCATTAATTTTGCATTTACATTGGTAATCATTTGCAGGGTATCTCACCAGTTAATTTTCGATTGTTCAAGTGCTAGTAATTTGAGTTTAGACTATTGTTTCCTTCACTAATATATTGCTGTGAACAAATTATTAAAAACAACATAGGTGGTCCACCCAAACAACTACTTCAAATGTCGCTCAGCCTCCTAGATCTCGTTCTGTGCATTTTTACACAATGGCGACTTGAGCCACACTTGGTCCCAGGATGTTTAATAAGGTTCTTGGGTCTTGAACAGGTGTATTAACGCACGTATTGTGTTGTTCGACACCTCGGCGTTCTGGACTTGTATCGTTGGTCTTACTTGTCACCTTGTCACCTGAAAAGGTCGTACTATTTCAGTCACCACAACTAACACAACACCAAAATTAGCAAACAAAAGACCTGTAGCACTTCAATTGCACGCCAAAGATACGCTTGGAAACATCACACATCATCCTTCTTTTCCTCCACTTTAAACGCAAATCCATTTTTAGCTCATAATATTGGGATCTCCATCCGTTTTTACACCCTCGGAGGAGAAAGTGAGAAGCCAAAATCCATTTGTCGGGCAGCGATATAAATGAGCTTTGATCACAAAAATCATATTCTTTGTTCAATCTCGTTTTTTCTGGGTTACCAATTGAAGGGCTAATGCTCATGAGACAGCCTCAGTCAAGGTGATTCAGAAAGCTCTTTGAGACTTTTAGCTTTTGTGAGAAACGAGAATGGCGTTTACAGGAACTCTGGACAAATGCAAGGCTTGCGATAAGACAGTTTACGTGGTCGACATGTTGTCCCTCGAGGGCATGCCTTACCATAAGACCTGCTTCAGATGCAGCCATTGCAATGGATATCTTGTGGTATGTGAATTGTACTTGGGTTGGTTCTGTTGCTTTGCATTGTGACGATTTATATATTCTCTAATCTGGTGAAGAAGAAGAAGGGGTTTTCTTTTCCCGTTATGGATCGTGCCCGCGATTTCTCATGCTGTAGAGTAGATCCTAGCTCAAGTGGTGAAATAAAACCAGGAAACTAAATCATACAAAAATGAATGATAACAACCTGAGAAAGCAAACATACCACCCCGTGATGGCAGCGGGTAAATATGATTAGAAAAACTGAGATAAGCAGGATTGACCCAACACAAGCATGATTAGAGATCGAAATCCACACAATTTGGCTCGTCCTAAGGAATAAACTGCTTTAGTTACAATTCAGATACATAAATGAGAATAGAAAACAATGCGAATATGATCTAAGCAAGGCATTGTAATATGAAATGCTAGTGTGCAATCAGCAATTTTCTCTCTGAAGTGGGTTGTTGTGATAATGTAGTACACTGTCTATAAGACAAAGTTCATCAACATGTATGTAACCGTGAAATGTGCGATGTGTTCATCAAGGTGAACTATGTGTCATTGAAATGCATCAAAGAGTCGTGTTTCATTTAAACCTAACAACATAAAGCGAGGATGGCATTTAATCCGGTACCAACGACAGATGAGCAACTACTCCTCCATGGATGGTATCCTCTACTGCAAGACTCACTTTGAGCAACTTTTCAAGGAATCTGGCAATTTCAGCAAGAACTTTCAAACTGGTAGGCTCTTCTTGGCCTCATCATCAGCTTCTCTTAAGGCTCCGCTAAATTTTCAGATAATTTTTTCGGCTAATATCATTTCATTACATTGGCAGCCAAGTCTTCTGAGAGGCAACATGACCTGGTATGTTAACTATAACCGCTGATTCGGTTGCTTCATTTACATCTAAATTTTACGGGTCTTCAATAACGCTTTGCAAACATTTTCAATCTCAATTCTCATTGTTCTCTACTTCACTAGTAGCTCCAAATGATGAGACCAACTGCCAGCCAGCAATGACAACTCCATCCACATTTCATCTTTCGCCTTCTTTTGCTTTTGTGTTGCGTTGTCAACCAACTCAATGATTTCATGTCATCTCTATCCACAGAACCGGACCCCGAATAGACTATCTTCTATGTTCTCTGGAACCCTAGACAAATGCACCACCTGTGGCAAGACAGTTTACCCCTTGGAAAAGGTATGCGATTCTTAAGCCCCAGCCAATTCCAAAATCCGTAATGAAGTTAGAAATAACTCATCATCCTCTTTCCAATCAAACTGTCGCGACACATTGCATGTGTCTGTTTCAAAACACAGGTGACTCTAGAGGGAGAGTGTTTCCACAAGAACTGCTTCCGATGCGCTCATGGCGGATGCCCGTTGACGCACTCGTCTTATGCTGCTCTGGACGGAGTCCTCTACTGCAAGCACCACTTCGCCCGCCTCTTCATGGAGAAAGGCAACTACAACCACGTCCTAGAGGCTGCTGCACACAAGCGGAACATGTCCTCTGCGCCCACATCGCCCCCACCTGAGCCCGCGCCTGAGCCCACACCTGCTGAGCCAAAGCTGGAGCCAGATGATAAGCCTGAGGAGGATCGATCTTAACTATAACATCTCATCTCCCAACTCAGACCTTATTTTGATGCCATCATCTTCAAGAGCCAACATTATGTACTTCGATTGTAGTTTTTCACAAACTGTATGCATGTTATCACTATTCTTTTTTCTTGCATTTACCAATTGACGTTTTTGAAGTCTGATGATCTGATATAACATGTTGCTGTTTTTTGTCCGTCATGAACAGGAAGATATACCATTTGATCTCTGATATCTGCTTCGTTCTTGAAATGTACTATGAGTTCTAAAAGTTACTCATTGATTCGTTTAAATGATCTGAATTATATGTTGCACAAAAATTCGGTGGCTATAAAAGTTTTCAAGTTTCTTTTCTTCCTTACTTTTTAGGCAATTTTGTACGTGTTTCTAATGCAAACTGATGATTTATTGGCAAATGTAGTCCCTGTACTTTTGTCCTACCTGAAATGCAATTCGCTTTAACACAGATTTGAGACTTCACTTCAGTGTTAACTCGTATAAGGAAAATGAGGGCACTTCATCTAATTAACAAGCTAAGTTTCAGATTTTGGCTACTGTTGTCTGCACACGAACTGACTTCCACTAAATACTTATTGGATCATTGGATTTAGCGGATCTCAAGTCTGAATCAATAAAAATGTTTAGATGAGATCATACACAAAGCTTACGAAAGTCGAACTGTATATCCAGTATTCAATTGAATCACCCACCTGAACCCGTCTGAAATATTTGGTAAGGTTTCTAAAACATTTCATGCAGATTCTAGTTCAATGATCTTAAAAAAGAGAGATCATAGTTTTGGATGACACTCATCCGGTGATAGGGAACCACTGGTTAGAATTATTTCTCTTTTGCATCATTTCCCTATGATGACTACCTTCATTGCTATCAAAGCCCTGTTGGGATTTTTGCATCCAAATCTCGTAGAATTGAATGAAAAGTGTGTGGATGAAAGTGCCCCACATAGGATAGAAGAGGTTATGGGAGATGGTTTATTTTGAGAAGCCTCTCAAATGAGTTTGGGCCTCAAAGGGTACCCCACTTTTGTGGAAGGGAAACGCGACTGTTCACGAACCGAGCCGGTTCAAGTGAACCTTCGCTACTGTTCACGAAAAGCGAGTCTTCATTACTCGCAACTCTTCATTTTTCACTCTAGACATGTTCACTTCATCATTGTCATTTTGTGCGATTGTTTATGCAAAATTGCGTTAGAAGGAGTCCTCTAAAAACGTACCACTTCAGAGGAACGAAATCCGTTCTATCCTGGAAGACGATTGTCCAATATCCTCGGGTGCTAAATTCGTCTTAAGGACACGACGTTATTTCGTTGGGCTCGAATCAACATTCTGTTTACTTGTTTGTACTACTTTCAGGTTAGTTTTCTGACGTTTGATTTCAATTTCTGGTATACAAACTTAGCCGAACAACAATCTTAAGATGAATTTGAATGTTATTCTGTTTTCAATTATCTTCGGTTTTGTTCATGTAATGATTTGCATGGTCTGCGCATTCTTATGCGTTGTTCATTGAGTTTTTCTGTCAAATATCTAGGTTGGCGTTCCTTTAAGTCAAACCTTCGTAGTTCATATGTTCCTTATTATAGTCGTATAGGAATACGATTCTATTCATACATTCTGCTCCTGTTACAAATTTTTCGTTTCTATTCGTATTAAAATTTTAATTTCTTTTCGTGAACAAGTTTTTCGTTTCTGTTCATATTAAAAATTTTCAATTCTGTTCATGAACAAACGATTCTGTTCGTAGTCATATATTTCCAATTCTATTCGTGAATATGTTCTGTTTTTGTATTTTAGAAATGGCTTCGACTTCGACTCCGGTCAACCCTATTCTGAATCACGGAGAAAAGCCAGAAAAGTTCAATGGTATGGATTTCAAGAGATGGCAATAAAAGATGTTGTTCTATCTCACGACCTTAAACTTGGCTAGATTCCTCAATGAGGATGGTCCTAAATTGGACGTTGGAGAGACAAATAAAGAAAAGATTACTGCTGTTGATGCATGGAATCATTCTAGCTTCCTATGTCGCAACTATGTCCTCAACGGTCTAGACAATACTCTCTATAACGTCTATAGTCTGCTGAAAATGGCTAAGGAGTTATGGGATAATCTGGACAAGAAATACAAAACCGAAGATGCCGGATTGAAGAAATTCATTGTCGGTAAATTTCTGGACTTTAAGATGATTGATTCAAAAACCTTCTTAAGTCAGGTTCAAGAGCTTCAAGTGATTCTGCATGATATTCATGCTGAAGGAATGACTCTAAGTGAGTCATTTCAAGTGGCTGCCCTCATTGAAAAGCTGCTGTTGACACCTAAATTTTGGCGCATCATTTAATGTTAATTGCATAGAAAATTAGGGATTAAATTTTAACCCCTAAACAAAAATATTAAAATTGCATAGCATATAGTTTAGGTTCATATAGATTAGTTGCATTCCGTATCGGATCGGCGATGGCAAGCGAGCTTAAAATTCATCACGTAAATCGAGCTCGGGAATCGAACGAGACTCGGCTCACTCGGAAGACAAAGGCCGAAAATCACGTGTCAAAAAGGGCTTGGTTGTCTTAATTTGGTTGTCTTAATTTGAGCTTAAATTAACCCATCAAGCTTAATTAAAGAAAAGCCCGAATTAATTCAGCCTACTTAGAATTAAATTAGATTAAAGGGTAAAGCCTAAACCTAAGCCCATTAAGACTAAAAGCCCGGCTAATTGACCTAGATTTGTATTATAAATACATGTTTATGTTTCACAATCAAGGAGGACTCTCATAATGAGAAGAGAATTTCGGAGAAGTTGGAGGCGACGGAATTGAGACACACGGCCACCGTTGAGAGGAAAAAAGAGAAATTTATATTCGTGAGGGGGCTCTCTCTCGAGAATATTCAACACCCGCGAGTGTGAGAGTTGGGGGGGGGGGAACTTGGTGAGAGCCAGAAAAGACAAAGGAGGAGGCCGTCTCGCACTGGATCTCTGACTTTCTCTTTGGAAGACTCAACTTGACAGAGGAGACAGAAAGCTTGGGCATTTAGCAAAGGAAGAAAAAGCCAAAGGAAGGGAACCTCAAGTTTTGGATCTCTCTCCTTTTCCACGGCCGTTCCACACGCCACCAAGCACTGACATCTACTAGCTCATGCTACTGCGTCCAGCCGTTGCATCCTGAAACGCCATCATCAGTCCTGATGTGTAACTGCTGCTCTATGGCGTTCCTTCGTTGCTGATTTGCTGCTACTCTTTCAAACGAGAACGTGAGCTTTGGCGCCGCAGCAATCCGCCGAATTATCATTCAAAATAAGCGCACTCTTGATACTTCCACTGAGAGACGATCGTTTTGCAGTACCGCGTTTAACTACACCAAACCGTGATTCCCCTGACGTGACCTTCGAGCAGCATATCGAGAAGACGAGCCCACCGTGAGCCGTGCCGTGTCCTCACCAAAACAGAAAAGCAAAGTTTCTGTTTTTGCAGGTTGTTGATCGTCAAACCGAGCCACCACAACTTGTTGCCTTTGCCGGCCACCACTGTCATCCCCGTCTTTGACCCCCCGGAGCCGCACCGCCGCTCTGCCGCCACCGCGCCGCTGCCCCACCTGCACCGCCGCCGCGAGCCGCCGCCGCTTCCGCCACCGCGCCGCCGCTCCCGACGCACCGACGATCACCATCCCAATCCGCTGCAAATTCAAATTAGGAAAGAAATTTGCAAATCAGGTAATTATCTTATTCAAATTTGATTTGAATATTCTGTTGCCTATTTCGTGCTTATTGATATCTAATCTTGCATATTTGGATAATAGGCATTATTTCAATTAGGATTTACTTCCTTTTTTGAAATCTTGGATATCCATTACTCTTTAAATTTGGATAGAATTTAGAATTTTCAAAATCTTTTTGAATATATCAAAGATATTTGAGATATCAAAATTTTTCAAGATGTGATCGATTAGGAAAACTTCCTAATCCGCAACGGCACACATGGAAATAAATCTATCTATCAGGCTTTAGATAGAGTTATTTCTATAGCGGGAATTTCAAATTTTAGGGTCGATCTATCGGGCTTCAGATAGAAACTTAATTCGAAAGATTTAGCGATTATATTTTTTCACTTGATTTTAATTTCGAATTTCATAAAAGAAAAGCCAAAAAGATTAGATGCAATTTGAATTGATTTTTTAAAAAGATAACGTTGCATGTTTAGAATATATCTAGATGATTTTTTTAATAGAATAGGTTAATTTCTTTAGTTTAAAATTGCATGCTTAGATAATTGGCATTTTTAATTCCGAATTTCATTAAAAAAATACAAAAAAAATAATATGCCCGTCATTAGAAATAGGTCACATCGTCGCATGACATATAGTTTGCATGTTAGGTTGCATTAATCGCATGTCAATTTTTGCACGTCATTACATATAGGTTAGCTTTCATTTAAATAAGTAAAAATCAAAAAGAAATTTCTGCACCTTTGAACTCTAAGTCAGGATTTATCAAAATTGTTAAATTGAGTGTTTTTCTCGAAATTGGTACCAAAAGAGCGTTAGGGAATCTAGCGTAACCAAGTCTCCGAATTTATGATTTCTGGTTCGTAGAAATAAAATAGTACTCCCGCTATTTTATTTAGGTTTCTAATCAACCTACCCTAAATGATTAGTGGCGACTTCCGTTGAAAATATTTGCATGCTCACAATTGGACCTAAGTTGCGATTTGGTAGAGTTTGGGAGAACTCGAGCTAGGTTAGTTAATTTAATTGATCTAGTAATCCATTAGCCTAAGATCGAAACCCGATTTTTTTTAGGTCGCGATAGCTGTCACTATCCTGGAGAGATTTCAAAAATTATCTCAAATACAAGAGAAAGGAGTTATCACTTAAAGATTTAATTGTTCGGTTGAGGATTGAGGAAGACAACAGGCTCTCTGAGAAGAAAGTTGGGAAGAACCTAGAGGTTTCAAAGGCCAATGTTGTTGAAGAAGGATCGAAACCCAACAAGAAGAGAAAAATGCCTAGCAAGTCTGGAGAGGGATTCACCCAAGGCCTGAAGAAGTTCGTTGGCAAGTGCTTCAACTGTGGCAAGTCTGGACATCGAGCCAAAGACTGCAGAGCCAAGAAAAGACAGAAAACTCAGGCTAATGTGATGGAATAGATTTCCAATGGTATTGATGATATCAATCTGACTGTTATGATATCCGAGTGTAATATGGTAGGAAACCCCAAGGAGTGGTGAATTAATACTGGAGTAACTCGTCATATCTGTGCAAACAGATCGATGTTTTTGTCCTACACAACTGTGGGGGGTGATGAAAAACTTTATATGGGTAATTCATCAACCTCTAAGGTTGAAGGTGTCGGAAAGATTGCTCTAAAGATGACATCTGGAAAGATTGTGACACTAAATAATGTTTTGCATGTGCCAGATGTTCGCAAGAATTTAGTGTTTGGATCTCTCCTTAGCAAGAATGGCTTCAAGTTGGTTTTTGTATCTTATAAGTTTGTACTCTCTAAAAATGAGATGTATGTAGGAAAGGGTTATCTAAGTGATGGTTTGTTCAAGCTGAATGTAATGACTGTTGTAACCAAGGATGATTTAAATAAAGTTGCCTGTTCTTATGTGCTTGAGTCTTCTAATATTTGGCATGCTAGACTAGGACACATTAACTATAAGTCGATAAAGAAATTAATGAATATGGGACTGTTGCCGAAGTTTGACTATCCAAGTGAGAAATGCCAAGTGTGTGTTGAATCTAAATTTTCTAAGCCTCCTTTCCATTCTGTAGATAATAGAGTCTCAGAACCTTTAGATTTAATACACACAGATATATGCGATATGAAATCAATACGGTCAAGAGGTGGTAATAAGTATTTTATCACATTTATAGATGACTGCTCGAGGTATTGTTATGTTTATTTGCTTAGTAGCAAAGATGAAGCTGTGAATGCTTTTAGAACTTATAAATCCGAAGTTGAAACTCAGTTGAATAAGAAAATTAAAATAATAAGGAGTGACAGAGGAGGTGAATATGTATTTCCTTTTGAGGAAATTTGTACTGAGTTTGGTATCGTTCACCAAATGACTGCTCCTTATACACCACAATCAAATGGTGTGGCGGAAAGAAAAAATCGATCCCTAAAGGAAACGATGAATGCATTGTTGAACAATTCTGGTTTACCGGAAAATTTGTGAGGGGAAGCTGTCTTAACAGCAAATTTTATTTTAAATAAAGTACCCCACAAAAAGACATAATAAACTCTCTATGAGAAATGGAAAGGCGAAATGGCTAACTTGAATTATCTCAAAGTGTGGGGGTGTTTGGCTAAGGTTGCGGTTCCTAAGCCTAAAAAGGTTAAGATAGGACCAAAGACTGTTGACTGTGTTTTTATCGAATATGTTCAGAATAGCAATGCATATTGTTTTCTTGTTCACAAGTCAGAGATCTTAGATATACATGTTAATACGATCATTGAATCAAGGGACGCTTCGTTCTTTGAAAATATATTTCCGTATAATATAGTATATGAGCCAATTGATAAAAATAAGAGGCCTCGAGATACTATATCTAGAAGTGATCCAATGGAGGATGAACCTAGACGTTGTAAAAGACAAAGGACTTCCACGTCTTTTGGACCTGATTTCTTAACGTATCTGTTAGAGAATGAGCCTCGGACATTCAAAGAAGCTGTGACTTCACCAGAAGCCCCGTTCTGGAAAGAAGCTATCAATAGTGAAGTTGAATCCATCTTGTCAAACCATACATGGAAATTTGTTGACCTTCCTCCTGGTAATAAATCACTACAATGTAAGTGGATTTTCAAGAGGAAAATGAAAGCGAATGGTGCTATTGATAAATATAAGGCTAGGCTTGTAGTAAAAGGATACAAGCAACGAGAATGTCTTGATTATTTTGATACTTATTCACCTATTACTAGAATTACATCTATAAGGATGCTAATCGCCATAGCAACGGTGTATAGGCTTGAAATCCATCAAATGGATGTTAAAATGCCCTTCTTAAACGGGGATTTGGAAGAAAAAATATATTTGAAACAACCCGAAGGGTTCATTGTTTTAGGACAAGAGAAGAAAGTATGTTGGCTTATTAAGTCACTCTATGGATTGAAACAAGCACCGAAACAATAACATGCTAAATTCGATCAAGTCATGTTGTCAAATGGTTTTAAGATTAATGAGTGTGATAAATGTGTATATGTTAAGAACACTCATAATGGTTTTGCCATTTTGTGCTTATATGTAGACGACATGCTTATAATGGGCAGCAATAGTGAGGTTGTTAAGGCGACCAAACGCATGCTCACAAGTAAATTTGATATGAAAGATATGGGGATTGCATATATTATTTTAGGAGTTAAAATCCATAAGACATTTGGAGGATTAGCTCTATCGCAGTCCCATTATATTGAGACGATTCTTGGAAAGTGCAACAATCTAGATATTGTATCAATAAAGACTCCGATAGATGTTAATTTACATCTTTCAAAGAATACTGGTGAAAGCAAAGCTCAAAATGAGTATGCTAGTATATTAGGCAGTCTAATGTATGTCATGAACTGTACTAGGCCGGACATAGCTTGTGCTGTGAGCAAGCTAAGTCGATTTACAATTAGTCCGAATGAAAATCATTGGAAAGTTATGAAACGTTTATTGGGCTACTTAAAGCATACTTAAGATTATGCTTTGCATTACACAGAATATCCAGCGGTACTTGAAGGATACTGTGATGCAAATTGGATAACCGGCACTAAAGACACAAAATCGACAAGTGGATATGTATTCACACTTGGGGAAGCGGCAGTGTCTTGGAAATCATCCAAACAAACTTGTATCACTAGATACACTATGGAATCAGAATTTATTGCTTTGGATAAAGCCGGTGAAGAAGCAGAGTGGCTTTGAAATTTCTTGGAAGATATTCCTAATTGGCCTAAACCAGTGCCCGCTGTTTGTATACATTGTGACAGTCAAGCGGCAATAGGAAGGGTAAGGAATGTCATGTATAACGGTAAGTCTCAATACATACGTCGAAGACATGACACAGTAAGACAACATCTTTCTAGTGAAATTATCACCATTGACTATGTGAAGTCAAAAGATAATGTTGCGAATCCATTGACAAAAGGCCTAACTAGAGAGATGGTTGCGAAAACATTAAGGGGAATGGGTTTAAGGCCTATAAACAAGTCATCATAGCGGAAACTCTACCTTGTTGACTGGATATCCCAAGATCTAGGTTCAAAGGGACAACTAAGTTACGAAGATATTGTAGAGTACTGTCAAATTTTTTACTCATTCTCGGATAAAGACAGTACTAATATGTAAAGGTTAAGCAAAAGCTTTTAATGATTCTGAATTGAGCATGTGATATACTATATGTTCAGAAATCACCTATGTGAGTGTGAAGTGAGGGCCGCTTCTGTGAGAATTGAAAAGGCCGAATTCTCTAAAACACTCGTGAGACCAGGCGGTGTTCATAGCCAAAACGAACACAACAGTGAGAACCAATTTTGTTCGAGAAACAGTTGTGTGATTTCTATTGTCTAGGCTTACACCAAAGGTCGTCAGTTCAAAGACATTAAGTCTACTGATTGACCGAGTAAGTCCGATAGGTTTCACTAAGGAAAATTCAAAGTTTCAGACTACTTATCCTGATGTAATGTTTTCTCATAGAATAATCGCACATTACATCTCATGCATACACGAAGAGTCATGGTATCAGAACTTCTCATTCATGTGGGGGATTGTTGGGATTTTCGCATCCAAATCTCATAGAATTAAATGAAAAGTGTGTAGATGAAAGTGTCCCACATAGGATAGAAGAGGTGATGGGAGGTGGTTTTTGAGAAGCCTCTCAAATGGATTTGGGCCCCAAGAGGTACCTCACTTTTGTGGAAGGGAGAGGACCTACGCCAAGCTAGGTCAGTCCCCCCCCAAGCGCGCGCCGCCGCCGTCCGTCCGACCGGCTCGGTTCCGGGTCCATTTTCTATCGGTTTTTTTTTTCGAACAAACATGTTGTTAGAAATTTAATTAATTATTTATTTTTTGGACAAACAAACATGTCTGTTCGTGAGGTTCGGTCCGCCCGAACGAAAACCGAAGCCCTTCGCGACTGTTCACGAACCGAACCGGTTCAAGTGAACCTTCGCTACTGTTCACGAAAAGCGAGTCTTCATTACTCGCAACTCTTCATTTTTCGCCACTTTAATATGACCGAACACTTTAGTTCGGAACAGTGACATTCTTTCGTGGCATTTTTCTATTCCCGCGAGACATTTTCTTTCCCAACGCACTCTAAACATATTCACTTCATCATTGTCATTTTGTGCAATTGTCTATGCAAAATTGCATTCGAATGAGTCCTCTGAATACGTACCACTTCAGAGGAACGAGATCCGTTTTATCCCGGGAGACGATTGTCCAATATCCTCAGGTACTGATTGAGGGGCCAAATTCGTCTTAAGGACACGACGTTATTTTGTTGGGCTCGGATCAACATTCTGTTTACTTGTTTGTATTACTTTCAGGTTAGTTTTCTGACGTTCGATTTCAATTTCTGGTATACGAACTTAGCCGAACAACAAGCCCGGCATTTGCTTAAGTAATGAGTGTGTTCGTGCCCGGTCTGACTCACAACAAATGCATATTGTTTTGGGCCGCCCCGCAGAAGCATGGACCAGTATTTCTCCGATAGTTATGCAGTGTGCACAGGATTGCCAATTGCCATAAGCAATTGGTGCCCGAACACTCAAAAGTAGAAAAATAAAGAGAACCAAAGACAGACAGACAAAGTAATCAGTGTTTAAAGTTGACAGACAAACCTTTTCAAAAAAAATTTAGACATAAAAATCTTAAACAGCATCAGAACACACTTAATTTTGCCACCTTCTCTCTCACTTTCGCTTACTCGCTCTCGCAGCAATGGTGGAATTCGATTTTCGCAAGGCCCTACCGCTGATAAATTCTCTGAAGGTTCTCAGCCTCATGGCCAATGTGAACATTGTAGTCGTGCCCGGCAATGGAGTCTTGTTCAAAGCTTTGAGCTTCACAGGCTGCATGGACTCGATCTTTTTCTCCCCGAAGAATCCCTTTGCCTTTTCAGATGCCAAAGGACGCGCTCTCCAAGCATAGAAGTTGGCATGACCAATGCGGTTCTTAAGAGAGTTGTTTTTGGAGGATGATCCGGTCGATGTCTACATCAATCCTATGGGAGTTCTGATGAATATCAGCATTCATCCTACAGGTAAATCATCTCGTTCGGCAATGAGGTTTTTGAGAATGCATGCCCTTCATTTGACACAGTTGACAAATTTAACTGTTTTTGTGATTACATCTCTTCTCCAGCTTTTGTCGATACCTTTGCTAGAATCCGTGCCTCTAGAATCCACAAAGCGTAATCAAACAACCTCCAGTGGGTTCAACAAAAATCAATTTTGATGCAACCATCCATAGAGGCTTTTGTGCTGTTGCCGCTATAGCTCGAAACCACGAAGGACAAGTCTTGGCCACCACAACTCATCGAATGAGACAAATCTGACACTGAACTAGGCAAAGAACCAGCTGCAAAACATGAGGCTTCTCCGGCACACATGCGAGGATGAACGAGATTATCTTCTTGATATATCTCTATCAATTCCTCTGATGCTGGGCTTCTTTGGAAGTATAGAAACTGCCTTATGGATACAAGAAGTGGTGAAAAAAGTTCAGAGGGTTGATACGTCACTGTCAGAAAGGTTTTCGCTGTAGCACTACCCTTGTTAGTACTTCTGCTCAAAAGGGTATCTAGTATATCTACGATGAGAGGTAAGAGATGATACTGAACAGGATCTTGCTGCATGGCAATCCATGTGTCTTGAATCGTCGAATGGTGTTTCATCACGTGTTAAGAGGATATATGCTAGGATTAAGTGGCCCGTGTCGAGATGACATGACATAGCCCACTAAAGATGATTAGAGGATAGAATTTTCAGCGAGTCCTGCTCCAAGCTCACCACGCCAAATCTCTAAAAAAACATCCTAATAAGGATAGCACGAGATCCCGCCACTACTCCAGAGTTAACCCTCCAGAGACTGCAACTGGGCTGCGCATGGCTTTCCTTGCATGAGCCTTTCCAACCTGCGATAAACCTTCCGGCCGAAGCCCTCGTAGCGCGCTTGGAAATATGAAATATATTATCATGAAAGAATTACGAATCTACACATGTCATTGAGTTAGTCTGGATGAGCTGACGCACGACTGATGAGACGGTAGAAAGCAGGGGGGGGGGGTGTGTGGGGTGAGGTGGGGCGAATGAAAGACGAATTACAATGTGTCTTCTCTGTTTTGAGAAGGCAGCACAAATGAAGAACTCCTTGAATATAGCTGAACTGTTATGCTGAAAATGGAAGGCATACTAGTTACTGCTTGTCTTAGCGTACCGTGCTTATAAGTGTACGCATGTTGAAGACCATGTGATCCGAAAAATGTATATCGAGTACCGCAAACCCTTCCAACTCCTGTACTTTTATCACTTTGAACTCTTTGGATCTTCTCAACTTCTAATTGCATTACAGACCAAAAAAAAAGAACTTCTAATTGCATTCTAGAGTAAGCAGAGCCCAATCAGATTAAAGTTGCCCCTCCTCTCATTTCATGAGAAGGAATCCTCAAATGGTTTCCCCATTCCAAGTAATCTCGTTGCTTGAAAGGAGATTCCTTGGTAATTAATTGAATTGCCAAACATTTCGGTCTTCAACGAGAGAATACTTCTCATTGGCGACGGCGAAGTTTGACGAATAGCAACCAATGGTTTACAATTGGCGGTGGAGTCCATGGTCGATGACCGGCGGTAGAGGCGACCGGTGGTGGTACGGAGCTTTTTGATAATGGGAATTGAAATGCCTTAAAGGAATCCGATTCACATGAAATCAAACGTGGCCTAACGCGTTTGGGAAAACTTTCCCACCTCTAGGTAAATGATGTTTGGCAAATTTTTTGGATAGTTTGAGAAGATGCAATTGCATTTCCAAATACCTAAAATCTAAAGTAGGCCCGGAGAAGTTTTGGGCTTTGAGTATTTCCCAAATCCTAATACATTCTTTTTCTTCAAACTTTGCCCTTGCTAAACTTTCATAATTCCAACAATGCCCTCACCTTGTGCAACATCATCGACGGCCTGATTTGGCTAGATTTGTCATTGGCGGTTCTCGCCCAGGTTCACACAACCCTAGGCTGCGTTGCTCCAACCCAAGCAACCATGGCTTGGGGTTGCACAACCCCAGCAACCTTAGGAGAGGGCCGCCATTGCCAAATCTAGCTTACTAGCAACTTGCTTATTGCCTGAGCCCTTTACTTATTTGATCTTTAAAAAACAAAATAGCAAAAGTCTTTTACAAAACACTACTTAAACCAAAGTTACTTCCTAATGCACCCTCAAATTACAATTGACCAAACATCATTTGCATTTCGAAAAACCTCTAAAACTAAAGTCTCTTTGCATTTTGCTAAAAAATTTCGCCAAATCCTAATCGAATGCAACCTTTTTCTAAATTTCCAACAATTGCAAGGTCTAAAAGCATAATAGAGCGAAAGAATGACCAACAACTAGGGGTGATCAGTTCTAGGGTGGATTTTCACCCTAGAATCGAGAATGGGACCAGAACGGTCCGTTCCTAGTTTGTGGAATTAGGAATCGGCTCACCTGGTACTAGACTCACCTAGGAATCAAATCATCGGTCGACCCTGTTTGAGAGGCTTGATAAGCTAATAGAACACGAGGGATGTTAATAGAACAAGCTTGTGATAAGGTACTTTTCCTAATCCGTGCAAGATTGTAAGTGTTGTTGCATAATCTAAACTACTACACGAGCGATGTTAAAGAACAAGCTCATGATAAGTTAAACATGATGATTTTCTCCACGAACAAAACTATAATGATCATTGAGAACCAAGTTTGAGAGGCATCGAGTTGCGAGGGAGGCGTGAGTATTCCATGACTGAGAGCGAGAGAAGTGAGAGCGAGAGGCGTGAGCGACAAGCATGCGTGACTAAGTCTAAGCAAGAAAAGAATGTGAATTAGGATTTCATAAATTTGGAATAATAAGAATAAAAAAAATCAGTCTGATTCAGATGGCTTGAGTTAATGGATCCACACCTGAATGGAGCAACAAAACTGATATTTGCCAGTTTCAAATTTTAGAAATCGGGAACCGCCCAAAACCGGCCGAATTGATCCAGTTGGTTTGCTGATCCCTACCAACAACCGGCGCTCAAGGCGCATCTTGTACATATAAAAAATGATTATGGGTCAAGAGGTATTTCTATGTCTAGCGGCTCTTCACTGCTAATTTGGGTCAATTAGATCCATGGAAATATTTCCACTTTGTATATTTCATGTTACCTTTGGATGAGTTCAGTAGCCCCAGACCATGCACTTGTACGGCCAACCGGCTTATTGAAAAAACTTTGTGCACCGCCAGGTTGCTTTCAGCTAGCTCGTCACCATAACACGCCTCATCAATCATTCAGCTGATGCCAAAGACCATTTATATGTCTAATTAAGCAGAGTCGGGTCTCATAATCTGTCGTATCAGAAAAGCTTCCTGTACACGGTTCGAGCTTAGCCTCGAGTAACCTCGAGGTGGTTTGAGCTCGACTCAATTACACTCGAGTATCAAAAAGTGAAAATCTACGTGCAGTATTAATCGGTAGCTTAAACTCGAGAGCTATCCAAATCGACAGCCAATGTGTTTAACTCGGGTCAATTAGTGCTGAACTTGGTGACAAGTAGGGCCGTCAGAAAAGCCCGGCTCGACCCGAACTGAGCCCGAAAGTTTTCGGATATTTTCGGCTCAAGCCTCAATTTTGCTTCGGGTGATAATCCCATGATATGGGCATGTAACCCGACCCGAACCGAAGCACGGTACACCCACCCTACCTGCCCAGTACTGCCCAAAAGACCAAAAGTATTGATGGGGAGTGAGCAAAATGATTCGACAACGAGAGCTCGAATCGTGCGCTTATTATTTCCGAAATTTCCTGAATATCAATAATCAAAAAATCGATGGAAAGTATTAATAATTTTCATTCTTTTTTATTACGGTGTGTTCTGTAACACCTGCCCTGTATTTTTTCTGCCCCCTTCCGTCAAATATCTAGGAAAAGGAATATCTCAAGACGAGAGCAGAATAATCTCTCGATTTTACGCAAAGCAGGCGAAAATTTCAGGCGAATTTTTTAATTTCTCCGGCTCACCAAAGCGACCGCGTTCTCGTCTCCCCGGAATTTTTCCTTTCCTCCCCCATTTTCCCTCTCCCCTAACACACCCAAACTTCACACAGAAAGAGAGAGAGAGGGAGAGAGGGAGGCGTCAAGTGTCTGTACGTGCTCGCGCCGAATCACTCCTGCTTGGACTCTCTCGCACTCGCACGAACGGACGACGAAGACGAAGACGAAGAAGGAGACGGCGAAGACGGCGACGAAGGAGGAGAAGAATCTGAGGGGCCGCGTTTCGATTCGTCATCGCTCGCGTCATTCTCTTCCGGCGACGGCGCATTCTCTCCGCCTCCGGCTCCGCCATTGATTTCGTCGCTTTGACCTCCGAGGCGGAACCTCGCTCCCTCTCCAGCTCCCGGCGATCGGTTCGTCCGCTCTCTCCTCCCGTTTTTTCTTGATTGGAAACGCGAGCATCGGATTGTCGCGTGCGCTTGTCCGCGTTGAAATTCGCGAAACGGCTTGTTTTGTGGCTGCGGTCGATTCGATTGGGATTGTTGCATGAGGTTTTTCGAAGATGTGCATGCGTATCGATGGACCGTGTGGTTACGTGTGCAAGCACCCGCGTGTACGATCGAAATGATTGTGTCCTGACCTTTTTTTTAGCTTTAGGACCTGGTTGCTGTGCTTTGTTTGGTGATTTTTTTTTCTCGCGATGTCGATTGTTTGTCCAGGTGGTTGATGGAAGGCAATGAGAGGATATGAAATGCGCTGCTGAGCTTGCCTCGTGTTCGCCTTTTGTTCTGTGAAGAAGAGCGTCGTTGCTGAAAGGACCTGGGGAAAGATGGATATCGGATGTAGTCTGCGGCAGTCGAATGCTCTTACCTGTGGAGAGGCCATGGGTCGCAAGGCTATGGAACTTGCTAATCCTAATCCGAGGTTTAGACATAGAAGTTTCGGTTTTAGTCAGTTTAAGAGTGTGAATAGCTACAGACCGATGTGCACTAACAGGAGCATGAAACAAATGGTTGTTCGCAATGGCTGTTGTAATTCGGCTGGGGGATATAAGCCGGAGTTGGACAACTATTTGTGTGGTTCATATGTTAACAGGTTCCCTGTTTTTAAGGTCGGTAATGTTTTCAAGTCGTCTAGAAGGCTTAGATTTCAATGTCAGAATAATGATTCCTTAGCATGTGTTAATGGAAATGGCCGAAATGTAGAGTTCATAGAGAGTACTGAAAGCTCGGAACTAATTGATGTTTCCGATACTGATGATTCAAGAGAAGGAGGAGGAAGAGAAGAAAAGGATGATCGGGAGCCACCTAGTCTTGAGGAACTGAGGGAATTGTTGCAAAAGGCATCGAAAGAATTGGGGGTTGCAAGGATTAACAGCACTATGTTTGAAGAGAAGGCTCAGCGGATATCGGAAACTGCCATAGCTTTGAAGGATGAAGCTCAGAAAGCCTGGAACAATGTCAATAGTACAGTGAATACCATACAAGATGCCGTAAATGAAGAATGTGTTGCCAAAGAGGCTGTTCAAAAGGCAACAATGGCTCTTTCATTGGCTGAAGCAAGGCTGCAGGTTGCATTGGAATCGCTAGAACTCGCAAAAGAAGAGAACGGTACTCTTGGTCCTGCAAGTGATGCGGACGAAATCTCTAATGATGAGGAAGAAGCATTATTGGTTGCTCAAGAAGACGTAAGAGATTGTCAGGCAAATTTAGCCAATTGCGAGGCTGAGTTGAAGCGGCTGCAGAACAAGAAGGAAGAACTGCAGAAGGAAGTGGACAGACTGGATGAGGCTGCAGAGAATGCTCAGATGGATGCTTTGAAGGCAGAGGAGGATGTGGCGAACATAATGCTTTTAGCAGAGCAAGCTGTTGCTCTTGAACTTGAAGCTGCACAACGTGTAAATGACGCTGAGATTGCTTTAAAAAGGGCAGACAAGTCTATATCTAGTACTTATGTTGATATTCCAGAGATGACTGGTGGGAAAATGACCGACGAGAAGATGCTTGAGGAAGAGAATACGATTCAAGCCATTGGTGGCACTGCTAGTTCTGAACGAGAGAGAGATGTCGTCGTTGGTGGTGATCGGTTAGCTGGTGCGCATTTACTGGATCAGCAGGCTGATAGAATTGAGATATATGAAGAGCCTGAGGATTTGGATGATCAAGAAAATGGTAAGCTTGTATTAGATTCTGCAAGAGAAGGTGAGGTAGATGCAGACAAATCGAAGGTTCCAGTTCAAGCAAAGAAGCAAGATGCACAAGACTTGAGGGAGAGCTCTCCCTTAGGAGCTCCAAAGGCACTATTGAAGAAATCTTCTCGTTTCTTTTCTGCATCGTTCTTCTCTTTTACTGTAGATGGGGCTGAATTCACACCAGCATCAGTTTTCCAGGGACTCTTGCAGACTGCAAAGGAGCAATGGCCCAAGCTGGTATTGGGGATAATGCTTTTTGGGGCAGGGTATGCATTAGTGTTACTTCTTGACTCATCTTATCATTTAGTACTCTTTAACTCTCATCCTTGGCAAACTTTTTTACAGTTTTTGCTCTTTATGTCATCTGGTAGTTGAGATTTAAGAGACGGCTATACACTGAGTTTTGAAAGTGATGGTTCTTTGTTTGAAGTTGTCTGTTCAAGTTGGATCTAGATTGTTAGGATGATACGGCTCAAGACCGTTTGCTTTTATATTTTGTAACTTCTTCCGAGAAGACCTGTGATCTTTTTGTCTAGATAATTCAATCACGATTCAGACATCAAGTTTTGCATCTCATTATCTAGATGCTGTGACTTGTACAGGGCCACTATTTTAGCCCGACGAGCTGAGAGAGCTGATCAAATGCTTCAACAGTCGCAAGTCGTTAGTGCCAGTGTAGAAGAAGTTTCCTCTAACGCCAAACCTCTGGTCCGCCAATTGAGGAAAATTCCTAAAAGAGTAAAAAAGCTAATGGCCATGCTTCCTCAGCAAGAGGTTGTGCATTAAATTTATATACTTCATTAGTTTATTTTTTCCTTCCCAAGTTAGCAGTTTGTGAACATATGATCACGTGCTCAACTTGCAGGTAAATGAGGAAGAAGCTTCTCTCTTTGATATGCTGGCATTGCTTCTAGCAAGTGTTATTTTCGTTCCTGTTTTCCAAAAGATTCCTGGAGGTAACAACTCCTTTAATTTTTCCTTCCCTTTGCTCAAACAAGCTTTCGTATATTAGTGCAGTCCCACAAATGATGTTTGCTTTTTTGTATGTTTTAAAATGTTATAAGTTGTTGTCTTCTGTTTGTCTCTAAGTGTTTGAGCATGCTATTTCTTCAACATGTCAGGCCCTTTTATCTCAGTTTTTGGTTTCCTCGTTGGCAATCATTTTTATTTGGTGGTTCAATCAAATTAGTATATCATAACGTAGATAGAGCTGCACTAAACTTTCTAGTGACAAAAATGTGCTTCACAAGCTAACTCCTTATGCAAATAATTTACTGTGTATCAACATCCTTCGACGTTCCTTGTAGTTCCCCGTTTTGTTTATTACTTCTTAAGCTCCCCATTTCATGTGCAAAATCTCAGAAGCATGTGTATATGCTACCTGTTGGCCTTCTGTCATGTTTAGGCAGTCCTGTCCTGGGGTACTTGGCTGCTGGTATTCTGATTGGACCTTATGGACTCTCAATTATTCGGCATGTACATGGGACAAAGGCAATTGCAGAATTTGGAGTGGTTTTCTTGTTATTCAACATTGGCCTTGAGGTGAAAGTGATGATTGCTGTTTGATTTTTTCCAATTTTTTGCATCAGAGTACTTAAGCTTTGATCTGCATTTTCAGCTTTCTGTTGAAAGACTTAGTTCTATGAAGAAGTATGTCTTCGGATTAGGAACTGCTCAGGTGATTGGAGACCTCATATTATTTAATCCTTTTTGAATTTTCTGGCATTGTCTAGTGCCATTGGATATATAATTTTCTAATCATACGTGCGAATGCACCCGATGATCACAGGTTTTAGCAACAGCTGTGGCTGTTGGCTTGGTTGCTCATTATGTATGTGGGCTGCCTGGTCCTGCTGCTATCGTCATTGGGAATGGCCTGGCTTTATCTTCCACAGCTGTCGTCCTGCAGGTACATAGCAAACCTCACTTTACCATATAGTGTCAGTGCTTCCTTCTTAACATATAAGAATAAGCAAGTAGCAAAATAAATCGGTGTATTCAGTTTCCTGGGATTACCTATGTGGCCTCAGGTCATTATCTTCTGAGGAAACCTAAATAGTGAGCTCATATGGATTCGCAAATCTTCCATCTCCTGTGATAATGTGCATTGGACTAGTGAGATGATGTTTTGGAATAAAAGTACTGGCAACATCTGCCTTCTTGTTGTGAGAACAATTTTCTCTAGAACTCTACCTGTATTCATTCTAACTTTCAAACACAACAAGAGGTTTATATTTGATGTCCTCTTGATGGATATTTTCATGGAAATTATGCACAGGTCCTGCAGGAACGAGGTGAGAGCACATCACGTCATGGACGCGCAACATTTTCTGTCCTACTTTTCCAGGTTTGCAATTTTCTTGATAAATATTTCTCCACTAGATTTAGAACCTAAGGCTTTCTCCATCAGCTCTGTCACATCTTTCAAAAATTTTGATGATAGAGATTCTGTAGGGAGAATTGTCTTAAGACGAAGATGGGTATATCACGAGAGGTAGAATGTGTTTCTCTATGCATCTAACTAGACTGACAAGTTCTCCTTGTACATATGTCTTCCTTAGGTGCCATGATATGGTGACATTTTTTTAGTGTTATGGTTAGTTTGACATTTACCCTACGAGTTCAAGGGAACTTTGTTGGCTTGTAAATGAGGAAATACTCCAAGAACATGTCAAATTTCATGGCCAGTGCTTTTAGTTAACTGTAACACCATGCATATTTCAAATTATCCTATGTAAACGTTAACATGCCTGGATACAGTTAAATACAGAAACTCATCCATTGTTAACTTCTTGCTATTTTCTTTTTTGGTTCTTGAACAATTCTTGACATTGGTCTTTCATTTGCTTCCAGGATTTGGCTGTGGTGGTATTGCTTATACTCATACCTCTTATCTCACCGAATTCATCCAAAGGAGGGGTAAATTGTTCTATTTTTTCCCATGGTCCTCATCTTTGGTTTTTCTTTATTGTATAATGCAAGTCATACACCTCTTCCAGAAGTAATTTTAAATTTTGAACTTGACCAGTATTTAGTTTTCACCAGAATGTCTAGTTGTTCTTAGTCACTAAGAATCATGTTGTCATGCCAATTTAGATTGGCGTCCAAGCCATTGCCGAGGCCCTGGGTTTAGCTGCTGTTAAGGCTATTGTTGCCATCACTGCTATTATTGCCGGTGGACGCCTGGTAAGTTCTCATAAATCGATTGAATGACATTTGACTGATTAACTGTTGGACGCCTGGTAAAATGCGTATTATCTGCTTAGGGAACAAGGGCAATCTGAGTGGTAAAGATCTAACTTGGATTAATTGCACAATATTTTCATTCAAATGCATGAAGCTTTCTTAGGCACTTCAGATTTCAATTCGTATTTCTTATTTGCATCCATAGCTGCTGGCGTTCTGTGATCATGACCTTGTCAATTAAAAGGATTTTGGTGCATGATCAAGCTCATATTAATAGTTATGCTGGATGCTCAGACTGAGATAGTACACCAGAGATATTCTTTGCTTAATGTCATGTCCTGAGGAATCTGAACTAGTTGATGTATCTTGGTGAATGTTGCTCGAGTTCTGTTTCAAACGGTGTCGTGCTTAATTGTTCTAGTCACAATGTAGTTCAGGCATGTGGGGTTTTTTCTTGTTTGTATGATTTGTCTCTTTTAAGTACATGTGAATATTTAAATGTACAAATAGCAGAAAGAGAACAGGCAGTTATTGGCCCGTGTGCTCGTGTGTTCAGAGTGTTCTTATGTGCTTCTGCTTTTCACAATTGTTGACTTGTGCTCAGCCTTAGTTTCATTCTATTTCTGCAGCTTCTGCGACCAATTTATAAGCAAATTGCAGAAAATCAAAATGCAGAGATATTCTCAGCCAACACCCTCCTTGTTATTTTGGGAACTAGTCTTCTTACAGCCAGAGTATTGTCTCTTTCCACATCCAGTGCACATATAATTTTTCAAATGATACTTAATGTCGCAGTAGTAATTCTTTCCCAATAAATATTGCAACAGGCTGGTCTTTCCATGGCATTAGGCGCCTTTTTAGCAGGCTTGCTGCTTGCAGAAACTGAATTTTCTCTCCAGGTTGAATCAGATATTGCTCCATATCGCGGCCTGCTGTTAGGCCTATTCTTCATGACGGTATTTTTTCTGTCATTTGTTTATTCTCTTTTCCATTTTTATATGAACTTCATAACTGTTGCTACAAAAATAGTCGATGCCTTACAGTAAATCGATAATCAATTAAATTCTCCTTACATGAAAAGCTATGCTCATTCATGTTGTCTTTCTTCTCTTTAATGATTGCTTCGTGAAATCATGTAACATCTGAACTCGAGAAGTAATGAGAGAAAAGTTGCATTCCTCTTCAAGGGGGATATTTTTAGTTCTAGTGGACCATCAGCTATGACTGGAACTTGCTTGTAATGATGACCATTTGGAGGGTGTCCAGGTTGGAATGTCAATCGATCCAAAGCTTCTAGTTTCAAACTTTCCAGTCATAACAGGGGCACTGGCACTACTAATTGTCGGCAAGACTATTTTGGTTATGTTGGTTGGCCGGCTTTTTGGGATCTCGATAATCTCTGCAGTAAGAGTAGGCCTTCTTCTCGCTCCTGGTGGGGAGTTCGCATTTGTGGCTTTTGGTGAAGCGGTTAATCAGGTATGTCAACTTATAAGTCAGAAACTTTTGACCCGTATTCTTGTCATTGATTATTGGACAAGAGCTGAATTGCCATCCTGTGTTATTGGCAACTTTAGCAGTTAACAGTTGGCATTTTCATACTTTCATGTTGCTTTTTAGGCATTAGAGTTTCCAACATTTGTCAGTGCTTTTACTCTGAATTTTGTCCAGGCAATTATGTCTCCTCAGCTGTCATCTCTGTTGTTTCTTGTGGTGGGAATTTCAATGGCCCTTACTCCATGGCTAGCTGCTGGAGGCCAGTTACTTGCCTCTCGTTTTGAGCAGCATGATGTCCGAAGTCTATTACCTGTTGAGAGTGAGGTAATGTGCTTTAGTTTCAGTGTCTATTTCTTATGTGGATAGCTTAATAATGGCATCATACTCGTAGCACAGCCATTTCTACTGTCAGTCTGCAATAACTCATTCTCAATTGACGACAAAGAGGTCTATAAGTCCTGTGGGTTTGGGCACCACAGTTGAAGATAAAACTGAAATTCTTGCATGAGAAACAAGCTATAATAGTTCAACATGCATAATGTACTGACATTAGATCCTCAGGGAGATTCAAAGTAGATTCCATGTCATCGTCATCATCTGCTGATATCATAGACATGGACCGAGTCAGAAAAACACAGAAATGAGATGAAAAAATTATTTAATAATCTCAATTTTGCTAGATTGCAAATGATGGATCCGTATGCTATATTCATGGTCCTTATATAAGTTTAAATTGCATTTTCATCACAACAGTGATTCATACTAACTAACCCACATTTGCTTTGGCATGATCACAACAGACCGATGATTTGCAAGATCATATCATCATTTGTGGATTTGGACGTGTTGGCCAGGTATTGCAATTTAAAATTGGAATATAGTCCACAGTAGGACACATTTGGAAATTGTCAATGTTCATATTTACATGACTGTTTGCATTGCTCCCAGATCATTGCTCAGCTTCTTTCAGAACGACTAATCCCATTTGTTGCACTTGACGTAAGGAGGTAAAGAAATTGGTGACTCCTCTTACATTGACTGATTTTATATGTTAAGTTCAGTTTTTGGCATTATGCAGCTCGAGAGTTTTCCTCGTGCAAGAACTGAGAAACCAAGTTGTTAACTAAACTTGTCAATATCGACTTAATTATGATTACAGCGACAGAGTAGCAGTTGGTCGTGCCCTGGACCTTCCTGTGTTCTTTGGAGATGCGGGCAGCCGAGAGGTGACAAGTGACTTTGCTAGAAGTGTGTTCAATTTTGTTATGTGTTAATCCTTACAAGCTATACTTGGTTCCCTAGGTCCTTCATAAAGTTGGGGCTGAAAGAGCATGCGCTGCAGCAATTACCTTGGACACTCCTGGTGCAAATTATAGGGCTGTTTGGGCTCTAAGCAAGTACTTCCCAAATGTAAAAACTTATGTCCGTGCTCACGATGTGGATCATGGCGTCAATTTGGAGAAAGCTGGGGCTACGGCAGTTAATATTCCTCTACTTAATTGTCCCCCCTTTTGTTTTCGTATTTGTGTGTTAGTCCAATTGTAAGATCAATCAGATTAACGGCATGCTCTGATAGTTATTCAGTCTTTCATTACCTGAGTGCCTTTGCTGGTTGACATCTATGCCTTGATGGTTTTGCTGCCAAAAACTCACAGGTTGTTCCAGAGACCCTGGAACCCAGTCTACAATTGGCTGCTGCTGTTCTTGCACAGGTAATTACAACGATATTACATGACAAATACACTGTTTCTGAAGGTTGAATTCACTCTTGTTAGGGCCCTGGTACTATGTGATGGTAATTTGCATGGGGCACGAAGCTGCTTTTCTCTGATCCTGGACCTCCCAAGTCCCAATGCGATAGTACTTGGCAGCAGGATAGTGATTTAAGCTTCTATAGATTATCTTGGCCAAAAAACAGATTTTGTAAACTATACTCAATGCAGCAAAAAATAATATTAGCTGGTTTCATATGCTTTGTTTGTTCCTAACTAACGTAAAGTGCCACTAGACATTCCCAACGATCTTTTAGTTCACAGGAAATCTGAAATGAGTAAGAGACCTCTGTTGCATACCTGTACATTTACTAGCTCAAGTTTAGTTGTGCCTTAAAAATAATTTTTTGTTGATAAGAAAGCTATCTCATTGACTGTGCGATGCCTATCTATCTCATAACAAATTGGAATGGCCTACTGGTAATGCATTTTAGGCTGCAGCACCTGCTGGATTCCAGCCTAATTTTAGTACAGGGGCTCGCTTGGTGGCATGACCCACATTGTAACATCGAGAAAAAGAGCGCTGAAAGACTTGATTTTGCTTGTTGCATTTCTTTCATTTCCTTACCTTTCCTTGTTTAACCTTAGGCGAAACTGCCGACGTCAGAGATAGCGGCAACAATAAACGAATTCAGATCCCGCCATTTGTCTGAGCTTACTGAGGTACATAATACTTCCTCCATCTTCAGATACATATATAGTCTCAGCAAGTGCATGACAGAACTTTGGCGGCGAATGATGAAAATATTCACTGTTATATTTGCAGCTATGTGAAGCCAGTGGAAGTTCGCTGGGTTATGGATTTTCTCGAATCATGAGCCGACCCAAATCTCTTCCCTCGGATTCATCAGATGAGAATGAAGCCAGCGAAGGGACGATACCCATATAACAAACTAGTAGTACAGGCCAAGCCAACCAGAACGGGCGAGGGAGGACCAAATAAATGTAAAGCAAACCGCATTGGTTTAAATTGTACAGGGTTATACAGAGTCTTGAACCGGACATTTGACACCGTGATCATTCATTTGGTTCCACAAATTTTGCTAGACGTTCTCTATGATCACCTTCGTCGCTGCGGCATTTGTCCTGTGGCTTGAAGGCGACGCTGGATTTGCACGGGGAAAGAAACAGAGAGCTTGTAACCCTTTCATGCACGAAATTAATGATTCACTTGCCTTTTTGTTTGTGGCCAAGGAAGAGGAACAATTAATTAGCTTTTATTTTTTAAACCACAGAGAATTTACGCCGCTGTCTCAGAGGCAAAGGGCAATGAAATTGGTCATCTCCTACAAACGATGTCCATTGAGGCAAATTCTAAGAGGGTTCTTTAGCTACGGGGAAAACTGTTTTCGGAAAATTATTTTTTAACTTTTCAGGGTTTGGATATTGAAAAATTAATCGATTTATGAAAAATATTTTTAGTCGATTGAAAATAACAAACTTAAATTAGGGAAAAATGACTTTCACTTCAAGCAAGAAGGAAATCGATTTTTCTAAATCACTAAAAGTATTTACTAGTGACTTTTCATGGATTTCCATCCCTTCTCATAGAAAACTGGTTACCAAGCTTTTTACTTGGGTCCTCATGAAACTTACTTCATCATGGAAAAAGTTGTTGATACAGGGAGATTTAAAGTGACTTTGACCAGGATAAAAAAAATTATTTAATTATGCGTAAATATTGACGTGTGAAAAAATTTGATTGTAAAATTAATTCCAAGTTCGATAAAAAAAAAAACACTAACTCCAAGCACACACGTCACTCATCTGATGATGTTTTTTTTTGGTGGTGGATCTAGCAACAATCCAATGAAGAGGCAGTGCTTGTGTTTTACTTGTGTCCCTTTCAGGTTATAAAATATTATTATGCTCGACTAAATTGGACGAGATTTCCATCTTATGTCACCGTACCCATTTTGATCTATAGATATTTCTTTATCCCAACATAGACGAAATGCAAACTTTTGCAATCCTATGGATTTGCTTTGTGGTCCAAACCACAGTTATAACCATCGAGAAATTATCATAATCTAGTTCAAGTAATTAATTTCACTTATGTTTAATTTATTTCGCACTTTTATTAATCAGTTTCTCTTCTAATAATTTTTTTCACTATTTCACACAAGTAAATTACTAACCATACGTAGATATTTACTAATCTACATTGCAAGCTATTAACCAGTTAGAGCAATTACTATTTATCAACACGTTTAAGATTTTATCACATCCAAAGTTACTGTGCACGCAATTAATAATCATAAATAGGTCAAAAGTGTGTTTTTTTTTTACTATTTTCAAAAGTACCCGTTTTTTTTATTCTTTTTTCATGAAGAAAAGGAAAAAGAAAAAGCAGAATCCATAAACAGACTTTCCGGCACTTTGCAGCAGAACACTTTCAAGTCTGCAAACCCTCTCGCCGCCGGGCACTTCAACGGCAAGAATATCACGACGGCGGTGCACGGCGGAGTATCGGGACGGGCCGCCGTAGCCTTCTTCAGCTGAAAAATCTCGAGCTGCGAAGCGAAAGCCAAAGTCGCGGCGGACGATACACGACGACGCAGTTCGATCCTGAGGATGACTTCCATGGTGTTCAGCGAGTGCTCGACTTCGACCGCGTCTCGCTTGCTCCCCAGGAGCCTCCGCAAGGACGCCGTCGTTTTGGTCCGCAGGTTGTCGCTGCCTCGCCGTTCTTGTGCCTGGATGGCCCCTCTCTCTCGCAGGACCCTCGCCGTCGGCGCTGCTGCTCCGACTTCACCACCTCCTCCTGGTTCGTCCCCATTTCCATCCTTTCTCTTTGCGTCCTCTGTTTGGTTTGTGATGGATGCTTGGCTGGAGCTCCATTAGGCTTTTCTCGGGTGCTCGTGAAGCTGCGAATGTTGGGTGGGATTCGTTTTTGGTGATGGGTTTCTGCTTTCGTGTTCGCTGAGAACTGGAATCGGTGAAGAAGCTTGTTTAGCAGCTTCTGAGCTGTTGCCGTGGTTTTCGACTGGAATAAGAAGAAGAAAGTTCAAACATTTCATCATGAAAGTTTGAGTGATGTGAATTTCTAGTCACAGAAAGTAGAAAGACACGAAATGTAGCATGTACAGAAGAATTTTGCATGGATAGAATAAAAATTTTTATCTGATGTCTCTTGGATCGACTGAATGTGAGAATTTTTCTTTCCATATCATACTGCATTGCATACATATAGATTGCAATTTGTTTCCCTGAGGATGTAAACTGTGTTTGCTTTCTGTTTCATGCTTCTGTTCCGTGCATCATTATGGACTGCAATTTGAGCTCTTTTGGAAGGGGTGGTTTTTATCCATGTGGAAGATTCATATTTAAAGTGTGTCTTAATTATTTGAAGTTGATTGGGTAGTGTGCTTGTGAAGCTTCAGTGGCGATTGAGGCTTGTGCCAAAGTGATTGATGGAAAATACGTTGCAAAGCAAATCAGAGACGAGATTTCAGCTGAAGTGTCTAGAATGAAGGAGGCGATTGGGGTTGTACCTGGGTTAGCTGTGATTCTTGTCGGCGACAGGAAGGATTCTGCTACATATGTACGCAACAAGAAAAAAGCTTGCGAGTCTGTGGGGATTAACTCCTTTGAAGTGCATTTGCCTGAAGACTCGAAAGAAGAAGATGTGCTCAAGTTTATCTCAGGATTCAATGATGATCCTTCGGTTCACGGCATTCTTGTTCAGTTACCACTGCCTTCAGTATGTATCTAAATGCTCTTTCTTCCCCAATTAATTGATGTAGACTTCTCAAATTGAGTTTCTTGGGTTCAATCTTTAATCGCATGACAGGAGGATTCAATAAAAAGGTCAATTTTGATGTTCATGTAGGAGTTAGGACGACCTTTGTTTTTTATACTTCATAATTAATCTTGTTGAAAACCAACTTCAAATCAGGAGGTCTTTAACTGTGTAATAAAGCCCCTTGGCCCTATCTGCCTGCATATGAACTAAATGGCATCTTCTTGTTCTTTTTAGAATATTAACAACTAAATTGTTCTTCTGCCAGCATATGAATGAACAGGGTATCCTAAATGCAGTAACTCTCGAGAAAGATGTGGACGGATTTCACCCATTGAACATTGGTCGACTTGCTATGAGGGGTAGAGAGCCCTTGTTTGTGCCCTGCACTCCTAAAGGCTGCATAGAGCTATTGCATAGATATGGTATTGGTATTAAGGGAAAGAGAGCTGTCGTGATTGGCCGGAGCAATATTGTCGGGATGCCTGCTGCTTTGCTACTTCAAGTATACTTCTATCTTGCCGAACCATGTCACCTTCCTTGCAATTTATCTTTCTTCATCTTCCATGACATGTATGTATTTTTCTAGAGGGAAGATGCAACTATCAGTATTGTCCATTCAAGGACACAAAATCCTGAGGAGATCATAAGAGAGGCAGATATCATAATTGCAGCTGTTGGGCAAGCGAACATGGTGAGAGGGACCTGGATCAAACCTGGTGCAGTGATTATTGATGTCGGAATCAACCCAGTTGAGGTAACTTGTAAGCTGTCACGCTTTACAAATACAAGTCGTGTGGCCCGTGTCTTGTCAATTGTGCAAGGATAAGTTGCCTGAGAAACTGTTGTTGGCTTGGTCAATCTACACTGGTAGCTGGATAGTAAAAGTAACTGTTAAATAGCATGGGGTGATTCTCATTATAATGAAGTTAGCCCCTAGGTTATCATACTGGAAGAGGGGTGCGTATTGTGAAAAGCTCCTACCACATACCATTATACTTTTACTGTTTGTGACCTTTATCTTTGGTGCTTAAACAGGATTCAAAAAGCTCTCGGGGTTACAAGCTTGTCGGAGATGTCTGCTACGAGGAGGCTTGTAAAGTTGCATCAGCCATCACTCCTGTTCCAGGAGGAGTTGGTCCGATGACGATAGCAATGCTTCTCTCTAATACTCTTACATCGGCAAAGAGGGCACACAATTTCCAATGAGTGTAGGAGATTCAAGATCCGACTCTACAATTTGGGAGACAATTGTAGAAACTGTGCAAGAGGAATAGTTATTGGTGGGGCTGCTGTTTCCAGCACGTGTCCTGACTCCACCATGCTTTGGGTGCTCTTTCATGACTCCATTCCAGTTGATCTAGTAGATAGTGAAATCAATTTTTCCTTACCGTAGTTAAGCTCTCTAAGAGAGGATTCTATCATTTGGAAATCACACAATTGATGGTACTGACGGCAGTTATGCGGTGAATTTTTCGAGAGAGAGAGAGAGAGAATATGATAGTGTATTTGATTCTCACTTGAAGAGCTCTTCACAAGAAACCTATTGTAGTGTTGTAATCATCGCCAAATTCTTTTTGCTGTTTCGATCCACAGAAGTACGAGTTATTCAGGTCTCTGTTTTATCCGTTCTTTATTGGTTCTGGTTCTAGGGTAAGATACATCAACAGTACGAACACGAACTTCTTATGCCAAATGTATGTTTACACCTTGAGGTTGTGTAATCATCATTAAGGTAACTGTGAACTGTTCCTGAATGCTTCTAAGCCCTCTCTCCCTTAATCTGAATGTCTATAATAGATTTTACATAGAGTGATGAATCTTGTGGGTTTTGAGTTTACCTCTCTTGTTGGTCAGGATGAATAATAAATGACCAGGATGGTTTGAATGAGATAACTGTTTTTGAATAATTAGCGAGAAAGATTCAATATGCATCAAAATTTTATAATATGTTCAACTTCACCTGTTAAAGCTAGCATACGAAATTTCTACATCAGTTAAATTCATTAACTCTGATGTTGTGGAAATAATGTACTAATAACGTCCGAGCGAATATGAAACAATCTGTCATTTAAGCCATTTGCCAAAAGAAATGAGTCATACATTGGGATTTCAAGCTCCTTTTTGCACTGGTATGAGTTACACATACCAGTTAATTCTCATACAGATGAATTGGAGTACAAATGGATATTGCCAAAAACTGTTACATGACGCTGAGCTCAAGGTTCAGCAAGGAAGAGGGCCTTGCACTGCTCCGCTGTGTCATCAGGACTAGTAACTGCCAAAGAACACGGAAAACTGTATAAACAACAGGATTTTGCAAAATATAAATATATAAAAAGATGGATGTATTTGTCATAAAAAGGAATTTGAAGTTTCGAAGGGTTTATGCGACATTGACTATGGCCGTTTTGAGAAATGAAACAAATTCCCGGTCTATTCTGAAACTAATATGACAGCACGATCTCATGTTTCCGGCATGTAAAAATTTGTCGCTATTCTGGAGATTATACACCGTTTCAGAAATTTTTTGGACCCTCCTTTTTAAGGTTAATGAATCTGTGTTTTAAAAGTCTAGAACCATTCATCTACATACTGCTGGATGAAAACACAATGAAATTCAGGTGTCAAAATTCCCATCAATACACAAAGCTGACCTGTATGACCCACAGTTCGCTCAGACTCGTATATCTCATGGTCGTTCCCCCCCTGCTCAAGTGAAAGAAACAGTAATTGTCAAACAGAACGATCAAGACAATGCACCACAAAGAGGACATTCTATATGGTTAACCACAATATGCAGAATACATCTAAACTCATGCTTCCATTGGATATACAAGTAAAACTGATTAACATCGAACAACTAAAATTAAAACACTTTGAGCTATTTTGCATAAAGTCTCCTTTCTCAACTTTAAGTATACGATAATCTATATCTCCTTGTGATTCAACAGATAGGCACTTTTGAAGGAACATCACTTTCTGACCTTTAGACACTTGAATATCATGTTTATTCTGTGTGAAGCCGATAATGTGAATCCATGATGTGTCTCTTACTAACAAATGGCCCCACTTTAGGGGGGCTAAAGGATATAGAGATGGAATGACAGTTGAAATGTTCCATAGCTGCAAATCCCGAACCATGGCCATGAAGATCACACAGAGAATATGCAATCAAGGAATTAAAGACTCTCATGAATAGCACAAAAAGCACTTCAAGCGGATAAACATTAGGTTTAGGTAAAGCATTGTAAAATTTTATTTCCAATTCTAGTTATCAAATCCCTGGTATGAGCTGAACAGAATTTCTGCAATTACTTAAACCAAAATTAGCAGTATCATCAAGCATCCCTTCACACCTTTATAGTTCCAAGGACATTAATCGCTTTATGGACCAAGTAGCACTAGCTCATTGCACGCGGGCAATAATACATCTCGTAGACATATATCATCAAAAACCTTAGTCCTACATAGTCTAACAGCACCAAGCATGTAAGATTTAGAAAGGACAGTGACATGAGATATTAATTAGCGAACAGAGAGGGCTTGTTTACATTTTCCTTAGGATGAAAATACTAGGCATACCTTGTAAGTTTTGTCGCCAAAGAAGTGGATTTCCGAGAAGTCATCAAGGTATCTCAAGCAGTATGTCTTATCCCAACCTTGAGGGAAAACCTGACACAAGCATTATTTAGCTTCGCAGATTCAATAGAGTTTTTTGTGTTGTTCTCCATTAACAAGTTTGAGATTTATCCAAAAGAATCAACAAGTGGTATATTTACTTACGTCAAAACTTATTTGTCCTCCAATTGAAAATGTCAGATTAAGGTCAGCAAACTTTTCACGCAGGACAGAAATCATTTTTGGACGTATGTTATGAACCTGAAACAGTACTACATGAGAGATCGCATGTTGTATTGCATTATCAGAATATCCAATACTGAAATAGAGTTAGAATGTCTCACCTTGTCATACCTTTCAAATTCATCCCTTTCTTCTTGGCTACAGTTTCTCCCAATTGGGGAGACATTAAGCATCCCATTTCGAAATTCTATAAATGTGCCCCTGAGGAAGCATTGCAGTATGAGAGTCTGCTGGACTTGGAGCTTAATAATGATGAAGAACTGGTAACAAGGCTCACCTTTTTATTGGGATATCCAAGTCAGCAATGTAGTGAAGAGTAAAATTAATGATCTCCTGCAAGACAATTTTCAAACAAGTTTATAGCATTTGTTATCATGCAGTTGTTTTTTTTTTTTTTATAACCCAGGGAACCCCCGCACGGCCGACAGCCGGGAGGTAAACCCTGGGGGTGACACGTACTAGCCACCACACACGTGCACCGGTTAAGTCACCCTGCGGCGCCCAGGATTCGAACACTCAACCTTTTGCGAGAGGAAGAGTGCCCTCTCCAGCAGCGCCACCCAGGCGGGTGGTGTTATCATGCAGTTGTTCTGTTCCACCTAATCTAATAAAGGATATCGACATCCAGAATTGACCTCTATAATACTCTCGCACTTAGTCACTTTAACCTTTATGTAGAAAAACATTAGAGCAAACAGAAGATCTTACCTTGAGCTTCTCTTCTCCTAAAAATGATTTCAAGCTCTGGAAGAAAGCAAAATCATGGAACTAGTCAAGGCAGTACAGGTAAGCTAAGGAATCGATCACAACTAAATACAAATTGCAATAACAACTGTGGACGGTGACATTAAGTAGAAAATTAGCTACCGAATGGTGAAATTGAAATTATAAAACTCCTAATCTCCTACTCCTTCATATATTATTGATATGAATAGAATGTGTAGCTGAGCTTTTCAGTCAGCTTGAGTGATTAAAAGCAATCACGTACCTGCACATCAATAAGCTTCCCATCTTTGTGTGCCACAAGGCCATTCTCCGAGAACACATAATCATAGTCATTCATGACTGTATAATTGACATGACAGTAGAGATCAAGTCAATAAAACGATGCAGATTCAGCCTAAGAATTCAAAACTGGTTTCATCAAGTAATGTTGAGAGATGTGACCATGTCTGCAATTTCAGGAAACAAAGTTACAAAGTGAAACCATGAAATTCAAAGAACAAGAAGGTTTGAATTATCAGATAACTCCTTCTGCAATGGATCTTACTCGTCGGGAGATACTGTTTGTATTACCATAGACCTTATCCTCACATAATAAGTGATGTTTGTCACCTGATTGAGGCCCACCGTTCCCAGAAAATCAAATACATGCTTATCCAAGATTGAGGTCTTTTTTCCGATTTTAAGCCTCTTATATCTACTAAATACTCAGGCTAGATAGAGCTCAAAATCATTCAGAATTTTAAGGATGAAAACAATGAGTCGGATTTGTGATAGTTCAGTGAGAAAAATCTTTAATAGTATCACAGCATCTAGCTAGAATTATAGCACTTATTCATGTATTCCAATCATGGATCCCAAGATGACTTATCTACACTACAAAGACCATAACCAAAGCAACTTAATTCAATTCACTATTTAATTAGTTAAAAAGATGAATGGAAGGCCTGTCAAGCGAAATGAATCAGATGTATTGTCTAAGAGAAATATCTAACAGCTATGCATTTCCATGGGTAACCAACCTGTGCTTCCAAGCTGTTCCGATATCTTGGATAGGTCAGATCCCCCAACAACCCCAACTGTGACAACCTGCATTGAAATGTGTCGCAAAGGCAAGCACAAAAAAGAGCTTGTAAGGCATTTCCTTCAAGTAGGGAAGATAAACAGGAAATTTCTCGCAGAAGTAGCTAGCCAACCAAGTCATGTACCTTTCGGAGTTCCCGCATAAACTCTAACATCTTAGGAGTAACATCCTGGAATACAAGGACAAGAAAGAGGTGATTTCGACATTAATTATCCCAGTTCATTCCAGTCTGGAAACACAACAGCAATATCGACATGCTCAGTAAGGATAGTGATTCAAACTGCATAGCTGCAACTAGTACTTGAGAGAGAGATGGGCAAAGAAGGAACTAGGACCTTTCTTGGAGCTGTGAGAGTCCCATCGACATCAAACAAAGCAATCAAACCAGGCTTCCTCGCCGCCATTCTATTCGAGATCTCTTTCTGCCATCAAATGAAGTGAAATACCAAAGGTTAGATACGAACTGAATCCCCTATGATGAACAAAATCATCCAAACGATGCGAGTGAGCTCCAGATCAAAAACTGCATCGGGCCGGAACCAACTTCAAATGCAGAGTGCCATCTCTGGAATGCCAGTGCCATCACCCAGACAATGACCTTTACCACAATCATCGAACCCAATTCCACAGCCAGACTCCAAATCCAACACGTCAATTCAAGCGCGAGGTTCAGCCTCAGAACATCTAAGTTTTACATACGCAATTCGCCACTAGAGACTCCAGCACATCACATCAAATGCGAGCTCGGCCTCAGAAAAACTCGAAGTTTGCACGCAAATCCGTCGCGGTCCGAACTCTCAAACGCCGGTCTCCAGCTCGCGAGAACCAAAACCGGAACAGATCGCCGGTGAAGAAGAGGACGGGAAGATTTACCTCTAGCTTCAAGGAGAAGGCGGCGGGAGAGGGAGATCGGAAAGTCGACGTCCGACGAGCGAAGCGCGATGGCGGAGACGACGCGAGCGAAGCTATGTATGCAGCTGCTTGGATCTCGAGATTTGTACGGAAAGTGAAGGGGAAGGGATGGAGGAGGAGGAGGAGAACGAAGGAAGGAGAGGTTTGGGTGTCCACTTCTGCGACCGTCGCTGTGTGTTTTGTTTTGACTTCGGAGAGAGATATCGGACGCAAGGGTCACGCCACGTGAATTGGGCGATATTTTCGTCCATATGACACAAAACTTTATACGTAAAAAGAATTAAATTTTAAATTATAATTTTAAAAAAGATTATTTCCTTTAAATAGATTGACAGTTAAGCAAATAGTAAAAACTTTAGAATTCTTTCAGCCCGCTTTAAAGTGTGTAGTATATAATCTATTGGTTGAATTGAATTAGTTGTACAACCGACACAAAGAATGCTTTTTAAAACGGAATGAGTTACCACAAGAGCATATCAGAGCCTGTCCATACATAAACTTATGCTTTTTTCTCACATGGTTAATACTTGTCAGAATAAAAAAAAGATACGGGTCGACCATTTTTTAATTTGCTGGCAATTAAATTTTGCGCACATCATGGAAACATCTAATTTCAAATCCAATCTGGAAAAAGTTTTTACTTTGAGGGTATAAATTTCCCGACCTCGATATAAATGATCCATTTGTAATTATACGAAATCATAAAACATAAAGTTATTAATGTATAAAGACTCAGTTCAAAGTCCCATTGGACAGACGAAAATGGGGGGCTAAAAAAAACCAAAGGAAGAAATTCTCCTCTTTTGCGAAAAATAAAGAAGGAAATTGATGTTGGCTTGTGGGATGAACGAAGCTTCGTCCCGATGACACTCCGATGTCATCATTCTACCTGGTCCAAAAGGTGACTCACCACACCAGCCATGTGCTGTTGCCATTCGACCTGTCTATATGTGGAAATGAAATTTCTTAGCTGCTCATCACATGGTCCTTGTGGGGTCTCTCTTACAATCCGATCCCGTCTTTTAAAGAAAAGGTTCCGATGCCAGATACGACATATTCCATTTGCGAAAAGAAGAGTTAATGAATCGTCCCTACATGAGCTGAAATCACCAACTTTGAAATGCATATCACAATTTTCAAGCTACAAAGAACGCACAACCATCTACAGACAATCTACTACTACAAGAACAAGACTAATTTCACCATCATGAAATGCTGTTTTCGTCTTTCTCATTGCCATCGTTGCATTGGGACATTGAATGTCACAGAAGCTTATATGGAATGATAGTAGTTGTTCAGCTGGAAAGAGTAGCTTCAGACATGTCTAAATAGAAGCAAATCGCTGCTTATTGGATGCTGAATGACACACACAAAAAAAGGCAACTGTCATCAGTTCAGACACATGTGATCCAAAATCTCAACTGGGTGTTTTAAATCCGAAGAAGAAGAGTAGATACAAGCCACTTCAATCTGCTGCGGGACTTAGCACTTCAGTTATTCGCTCTTGCACACTTCTTCAGTACTCCTTATTACCAAAGTTCTTGCACCAGAGTTGCGAAGGGATGGGGCGAACAGGCTGATGAGGCCGTTGCTGCAAGAAAGCAGAATTCTGTCAACCACTAGTCGGGAAACCAGACAGCATAAATATCTCAAGCTAAAAGTCATTGGGTCCAAATGACTTGTCCAGCTAGCAATGCAAATACAACATATAGAATAACATCTAGTTCCTGCTGGATTTTATTTAGAGAAGGCTGTTGACAATGAAGATGCACAACAATGACTCACAGGCAAATGTACCTTTGAGTTTATTCACAAAAATGTGTACAGGCAGCAACTACGCAAAGCGAAAATCTCAGATGAACAATAAAAAGATAATTAGAACAGGATTTTCACATGCATCGGGAAACTATCTGTCAAGACAGCAAAAAAATTATCTATTGCTATTAGTTTTCTGCAGGTACAGGGTTTTCAAACTCTCGTCAGTCCTAATATGATCAAAGCGTTTCCGCTTTCAGGGACGGGGTTCATGATTTTCTTTAGCATTCCACCCCATTTCCGTGAAGTTGCATTTCACAACACTTCTTTTCTAACTATATGACATGAAAGTGTATTTAGGCAACCAATCTTGTTTGTTTGCTTCCAATTAATCAAGACAGCGACCTTCCAACGAAAAAGAAAACAGCTTTGGAAAACTCTCAGGCGTAGATTGCCTTTGTTATACCAGGTAGCATGTTAACAATTGAAGTACTTTACTATGATAAGGGTTCGTGTTTATCTTCCATGGATGATTGCACAGCAAGGTGAAGTATCTTCTCTAACTGTTTGACCAAAAAATCTTGGCTAGCAACACTTTTGGCCCTCAAGTTCTGATCGTGATTCTTGATTCTAAGACTGCAATTAAAACCGCAACTTCCCATTAAATGTTCCTCTAGTTCTTTGACAAGGATTAGCCCATAAATTGGCTTAAGACTGCTGAAGATCGACACAAGTATAGTTATGATTATCTGTCTAGGAATAAATGATTATGGCTAAGTGGGACTTTCGTAATATGTGAATGCGAGGGACTTAGACTTCAAAGACAGAACTGTTGTTTAACTTCTGCAGCACTCCCACTCACAGGCATAGAATGCACATTTCCGCGACATTGCTCTCTTCTAAACAGAAGAAATTCACCACTCAAGATTTCAAATACACTTCAAATCCTGGAAACGAAAAGAAAATGAGTACACCAATTTACATTCCACAAGTGAATTAGTAGCTATGCACTTTGCCATATGTGCTCTTCGCCTGAGAAATTACTAGCGGATTCATCTTGCCTAAATATTCTCACAAGAACACTTCCAATTAATCTTGCACTGACCCATATTACTCATCAGCAAACTCATGTCAAAGCACCTGAACCCAAACTCAGAACACTCTTCCCAGCACGAAACACGCCGATTCTTTCTCTCCAGACAAAGAAACAGAGACAACACTGACAAATAAGCAGAGCTCAAAAAACGAATCACCAAAGACATTATCGAAACAATTCGAATGGAATAGAGGAGCGACCTCGAGCTTGGCGGACGTCATGGCGATGGGGATGCAGACGAGGAAGACGCCGAACATGGCGATGGCGGTGTTGCGCTTCCAGTGCTTGGGCCTGCAGTAAGGCCCCCCGCTCATGCTCCATACCTTCGTCCTGAAATCGCCGTGCACCTCCCCGTGCCCGTGATCTGCTCCGCCCATTGCCGACGTCCTCAAGCTTCTTCCTCTCTCTCTCTCTCTCTCTCTCTCTACTCTAGCTCACCGACGATTCAATCAAAAAGGAAAAACAAATCAGCGGAGCATCACATGAACCACAAAAACCTAAGCCTTTTCAATGCATCGATTCATCGACCGTGACGCATCACTCGCTAATCAGTAGCTAAGGCCGCATTCCAAAGGCCGGTCGACATCGCCGATCTGGAGGATCGAAGAAGAGAGATTGATCGGAATTACCTGAGAAATCGGAAAGGTTGAGCTTCTTCGAGTCTCCTCTGCTTGTGTGTGTGTGTTGCTGAGTCGGAGGACTCGACGGTGGTGGTGGTGGTGGTGGTAATCTGCGGGTTTGGCGAGTGAAAGCGAGGGCTCTTTGGTCTTTCCACCTGAGTCCTGACGAGTGAGATGTTCATGGGCCTCCAGGCCCTCCACTGATGGCCCAATAATGGGTTGTCAATTTTTCGTTTCACAGCACTTGCAAATGGTGTGAATTTACCAGGAGAGAGCTGAATCTAGAAATACGTTAAAGCCTATTATCTTGAAAATGATATAAATGTACAAGTTCTGATCCAATTTTAATTGAAAAAGAACCGATTTGTTATTGTATGCATCATAACTATAGTAAATTGGAAGTTCCAGGAAATTAAGTGAATAGCCGACACGGGTGCGGCGAATTGTATCCTCCACAGGGAGTGTATGCTCACTTGGAGCTTAAATTTGGACTCTAATCGGAAGCAGTGTTGATAGTCAAGAACCCATTTTTTTGGTTAAACATGTTCCTATTTTGTCTGCGCAAAGTTTCATCTCGATTTCAATGGTACACATGGTTGAATCTGCAGGCAGCTGAATGCTTTGTAGAAAGAATAGGAGAGAGCTGATCAATCGCGAAATCAAAAAGTTGAGGGTTTTGATGCTCCGCCATTTGTCTCCCAGCAAAAAGCAGTCAAAATGATGTCAAGTGAGATTTCTCTTCCAGTTCTTAATGAGAGATTTCTCTTGCTTCGCTTGACAAGGAGTTTATCAGAAGAACCTCAAGATGAGTAGCTGTAACTTGCAAGGCTTCTTTCTTGTCATCAATCATCATGGGTCACTCAAGGCCTCTGATCTGCCCACCTCAGCTTACTCAAGGCCTCGGGCATCAAAACGCAGGATATGAGGCAAATAAAGATTACTCTCCCTGTATTCTATTAACATCCAGAAACTAGACATCGCTGCTGAACAAGTGAACAATGAATTTTTATTCGACATACGTGAATCATTCCATGATTGTCATTACACAAGACCTGCATAAGAATGAAACGATACATTGGAACTTCCAGCCAACAGAACCTAGCAGAACCTAAGATCAATAGATCCTCGGCTCTTCAGTGGCTGGTGATCATCAAGAACGGCTTATAAAACCAATTTAACAATAAAAAACAAATGGAGTAAATAGAAACAACATTTTTAGCATCAAGCACTGCCTTCAGCTTCAAGCGTCAATCTGACACCTTCTTTAAATGGAGTAGGAGAAATTCTTAGTGTCTGAACCAGTCTAGTGATATCCATGGAGATGTCAGCTGGGGATCTCACACCACGGTCAACCTGTTGAAAATCATCCATACCGACCATCAGAAAAGTTGGTAATTCGAAGAAACAGGCCATCTATGGCTAAGATTTAAAGAATCTCAGGCACGAAGTGCAAGATGAATATTAGTACTTCTCTACTCTCATCTGAATGATAGTAATAATTGACAGAATAATTAGATAAGATAAAGTTAAGCACAACCGTCAAGGACAGAACAGCAAATTGGAGTCACTAATAACCACCAGATGGGTTTTTGGGGGAGGAGTAAACACAAAAATAAATAGAAAAAGAGTGTCGTGAATACACATACTGATGAAGCAGATACTAGCGTGATTAAAGAGGTGCTGTATCCTCTAATATGAGCCACAGCCTCTGCCATTTGAGCACGAGAGACTCTGTCTGGTCCTCCAACGTTTAGTAGCAATTGCATGCACTCACCATCTGGACCAATCATTAATTATCATATTAACCACAGAAATGGACAAAACAGCCGGCATTTGTGATAACAGTCACCAAAAAATTCTCAGTTCCTTGGAAAAAATGCAGATCTTTTCTGTAAGGTATATGCAGACGATGTATCTATTTCCATTCCCCAATAAATGTGCACATATTGCTCAATGCAGAGGTAAGACAAGCAATTGACAGATAAAGGACACCCTGCTCTAAATCATAAGGATATGAAACTTTTATTAACATCTGCAAGTATGATCTAATGTTACTTTGACTGTCATACAATTATCTATAGTTACCAACATCACCCAGATGACAGATCAAAAGTGGTCACTGCAAATGCTAAAGATTTGTTACCTGAAATCCATCTACTTGTCAGAGCTTGTATTATAGTTACAACATCCTTAACGTACACTGGACAGCGAAACTCATCATGGAAGAATTCTGCTTTATCTCCTCTAGAGAGGACGCCATCAATCCACTGCATCACAGTGACGCACAGGCACAAGTCAGACACTGAAATAATCATTTCTTGACCTCTGATTATCCTCTATAGTACTTACTGCATGGCTGTTGCTCCTATTAGATTTTCTAAGTTTGCATGCTTAGACACTTGGCTTATCATATAGAGCTGCCCTCCATTAGAAAGATCTTAAAACTCCATTTTGTATCTCACAAATACAAAAGAATAAAAGCATCACTGGTGTAGGAACTCATCGAAGACCATCCATAAGAAGAGAGACGCATGTGCACATGTGGAGGAAATAATCTATATCACTCACAGTGAGTGATGTTTTCGATCACCTCTTGTTTCCATCCGACTCTTTTTACCTGAATGGGTAGAGACTTTGGAACAGGTGAAATAGTCTGAGGGCCAAAGATGATGCTGCTTCTCAAGATAGCAAAGTTTGACCAGTTCTTGCTGATAAACTGCTCTGCTGCCACTTTAGACTTTCCATAAACATTCACAGGAACAGTTTCATCCTCTTCCTTGTAAAAGGATTTCACCCCTTCATAAACTGAATTCAAACGGATCAAATCTAAGGACATCAGGCTCGGCAAGATTTTTAATGAGAAGACTACATTCACTATAAGCTGAACCCCATTAAACTTGCAAGTCTACTGCAACGATCCCCATATCAAAAGTTCATTTACCTCAAGGGCTGACCAGTTGCCAATGATCCAAATTAAGAATGAACACTGAATAAGAGAAGTACGGTTAGACGAAGAAGTAGTTCACCTTGATCAGTTGATAGATGTATCAGAAGAGTGTTAGCCTGCTTAAAGGTCGATAGCCATTCCACAAGAGTAGAAGGCACGTTAATAGACATAGCAGCAGCTGGATCTGCTTCGCAGGCACGAGGTACAGAGAGTGCAGCACAGTTAACGACCACATCAGGCTGCCATTCAGACATGGTACTTCTCTTCAGCGCGAATGGAACCACATCATGTTTTGTTACGTGTCGGCTCTAAAGAGCGGAACTAGTAGAATGTGGCGAGATCAAGAAAGATCTAAACCATCACGATTATCAGGCATTAATGGAACGATCATCAAAAACCCCTGAAGCTGGTAGCACAATTTTTATAAAATCAATCCCCTAGTAGTAGAAACATCCCAAATAAAAAGAAGAAACGTGCAGCAATTATGTAAGGAAACAAAAAAACTGAATCTTGAGCATCAGGCAGCTGGAGGTGTACAATGCAAATCAGCTCAGATCCAAAGTTGCCCACGAATTTGTTGCCTGACTAAGATTCAACACATTGCAGCACAGTTATCTTCAAGAACAGTCGTTGTCCTGCATCAGATAACCGAAGCAAAGTGTTCTTCTTTGCAACCAAGAATCGCATTTCCAAAGCCAAAGTTTGACAGCATACTACTTAAGTTCAATTTAGCACGTTCCCTCTCGTAGATTCGTAACCCATGTTGTCAGTCCTCAAGACCGACTGGAGCAAAGCGTTTTTTCCATTCCCATAGCGAGCTCGACACGAACATTTGGCGAGCAAACGAGACAAGGGAACTACTCGGTGACCACCAATCAACGATAGCTAAACATCGAGCTTTTTGAGCCAAAATGCTTCGAATTAAACGAAAATTCAACGTAATGACGGCAACAAAACCTGACCGAACGCTTGTGAAACGGCATCGAGACCCCCTCCAGATTGCAAGTCGACGTGAAAGGCCAGAGAACGAGGGAAGGCATCGAGCAATGCCCGAGGGAGATTGGAGCGGCACGTGAACGCGAGGTCGTAGGGGGGATCCGGAACCTCCGAAAATGCCTGCAAGAGGTGCTGGCCCAGGTAGCCGGTGCCACCGACGACCAAGATTCGCTTCCTGGTCATCTTCTTCCTCGCCGTCCTCTTCTTCTTCTTCGACTTTCGCTTGTGCTGGTGGCTGAGCGACGAACACGAGCGAATGCAGGTGATGAAACGTGGAGAGATGACGGATTTCTTATGGCCGATGGAAAAATTGGAGGGTGGATCTTCGGTGGAGGGAAGTTTCTGTTGTCGCGTCGTCTGCAACTTCACCAGGACGTGTCATGTCACTCTCAGGCTTTGTTCTTCCAGGTTAGAGCTGATCCAATTAGGGGTGTGCAAGAAGCCCTGGACCCACCCGGACCGCCTGGGACCGGACTGAAACCGATGGTTCCTAAAAGTTTCGGTCCGGTTCCCGATTTTAATTTTTTGAAATCGGTGGTTATCGATCCGGTTTCCAATTTCGGGTGTGGAACCGTCCACCTTCCCATCTGGACCGAACCCGTAAAATATATATAATATAATATATTTAATTTTTAATTAAAAAAATCCAAAATCCTAAATTATGATACTCTCTCTCACAATCTCACTCTTGGTCGACGCCTCTCAGTCTCCAATACTCTCTCCTCTCCGACTCTCACCATCTCCATCTCCATCTCCCGGTCTCCGTCTCCGTCGGGTCCGCGGGTCTCCATCTCCGTCTCCGTCTCTTCCACTGCGACTGTCAGGTCTGCTCTCTCACTATCTCTCTTAGTCGGTTGTCCTCTGCATTTGCTGCTCTCTCGATTCTCTACGGGGTGTGGCTTCGTTTTGCCTGAATGTGGGGGTCTACGTGTGCGAAGAAACACGCGCGCTTGCTGGGCTTTGGATGTTATGTTGCATGAATTCCTCTTTTGCGTGTTTCAGTGCTTCAGTAGCATCTCTGTTTCGTGCGAATTCCTCTTTCGCTAGCTGTTGTGATTCGTTCTGAATATGTTTTACTTCTACGTCTGAAAAACTTCTGTATCTATGTCTGTATAACTTCTGTGTCTGCGTTTCTTTCAGAACTTAAATTAGTGAGATTCTTTTAATAAGATATGATCCTATTTCTCATAGGGTCTGAAGTTCTTTGAAGACTTAAAAAGAATCTAAATGACTTTTATGGTAAAGTCTGAACTTCTCATTTTGAGTCTAAACTTTTAGTTCTGAGATCTTGTAAAGTCTGCTATTTCCTTTTGAACTTCCAGAATATATTAACCTGGAATGGAATGCATATCAGATTCACAAGATAAATATAGAAAGTTTTGTCAGTTTCAAAATTCATTAGGAGTTTTCCTCAACAAAAGTGTCCTCCAAAAACTTGGTGGGACCAGTTTCGTGGACCGACCTGGAAACTGGACCAAACCGGCGGTTCGGTTCTCGAGTGGGTCCATAGAACTGACGGGCGGTTCTCGGTTCTAATTTTTTTGAACCGGTCCTTAGCGGGCGATCCATGGTTTCGAGGTGGGAACCGCTCACCTGGACCATGCTCACTCCTAGATCCAATGGAGGCTAGCGGGCTCAAGCTAAACCTGCCAAAACGAGTCATGTGTCAATTTCTTAATCCATATTTAATTAGTTAATTATATTTAGTAAATAGATTATAAATGAGTTTAGAATGATAATACTCAAAATAATATAACTATTAAATGGATTTGCAATTTACTTATATGCGATCCAATTCTATAACTCTCTCTCGCTCTTATTCGATCTCGTGCTCGCTCACTCTGTAATTTTACCATAATTTGGATATGAGTTTTTTTAAATTGAGTTAAATATAGAAGTGCTCTAACAATACAGATTGGTCGGTTATGGATTGAATATGAATCACTAGATTTGTATCATATGAAAATTAATCAAAACAGATTAAATAGGTCAATTTTGATCGAGCCATTTTTTATCCTATTCACTTGCCTGAGAGGTCTACTCCCGGGCTAGCCGACACGTGATTTGGGTACTCCTATCCTATTCTTCGTGAAGTCCATCAACGAACGTTACTCTAGTGGAAAAGGCGCAAAGACATTGTACCGTGGCTTTCTATTATCGTTGTACATAGCTTCTACTTCGCCTTCTGAGCATTTGCTAATTTTGCACTCTTAGGGTGCGTTTGTTTGAAGGAAAGTATTTTTTGAGAATTCGTTTTTTGAACTTTCACCTGTTTTGTTCACTGAAAATGATAAGTCGACGAAAAACACTTTCTGGTCAAGGAAAACATTCATATATAATATTAGGAAAGTAAATTCCTTAATCTGAGAAGGTGAAAATACTTTTTAGAATTGCTCATCTTAACTTTTTAGTATTTTATTCTTTTCTTTTCTTTATTTATTTTTTTGCTTTTCTATTTTTCTATTTTTTTCTTTCTTTTTCTTGTTTCCTTTACTTTTTCTTTTTTCTTTCGTCCACTGGTCGTTGTCCACAGGTAGGGCAGGCTTGCCAGCGCAAGGTCGCAGCTCGCCGGCCTCGCATGAGCTTGAGCTTGCCAAATCCTGGCAAGCACCAACCTCGCGTCAACGAGTCTCGACCTCATTGGCCTTGCACAAGCTTGATGCTTGCCAGATCTAGGTTTGCACAAGCTCAGGCTCGGTCAAGACCAGCAAGCTCGATCGCTTGTGGCCGTCGTCAGGCGAGCCTCGAGCTCGCTTGTGGCCGTCGCGGCGGAGGAAGGAGTAAAAAAGTAAAGGAAAGGAAAGAAAAGAAAAGAGAAAAAAGAAAATTAAAAAACCGATTTTTTTAAAATAAAATAAAGTAATTCGAAATTCGAAATTTTTTAAAATAATAAAATTGAAAATTCGTTTTCTTTTTGCCTAAGATAAAATCATGAAATTGAAATCGTTTTCCAATGAAATTCAAACATCAGAAAATAATTTCGATCATATATCACCAATCAAAGGTCATTTTCTTGAAAAATACTTTTCGGGAAATCATTTTCCGATATCATTGAGTTTATCGCAAAGTAAACACACCCTTAGTCTTTGTTTGCTATCTAGTCTTTTCAAACTCTATTCTTGAAAGTGAGTGCAGGTCGTGTGATGAAAAGAAAACTGCAACAAAATAATCGATTAACGTTGTGATTACTTGTATTTAAGTTTTGACATAAATGATCCATGAATTTATCCCAATGTATAATGTGATGCCTCAACTTTTAATTTAATTAATGTAGTTCCTGAATTTTAGCCCAATATGTAATGCAGTTTCTAAAATTTTAATTTGTTCAATATGATTCATGAACTTTTGATATATGTTCAATTTAGTCTCTGAACTATAGGAAAATATTCAATATTATTTCTGACATGAAATTAATGGAAGGACAACGGGGACTACATTCAACTTGTTTCAAAAGTTCGGAGACCATATATTAAGCTAAAATTCATAAAACATATTGAACAAATTAAAAATTCAAAAATCACAAAGTTCATGAACGACATTAATCAAATTATATTTGTCACAAATATGCAAGAAGAGAAGGACATTCGAAAAAATTACACAATATCCCCGATGCATTTGAGATCATCAACTCACGTGCATATTCAACGGGGGACTCACAGGATCCAATAATGCATGCAAATCAAGCTCGCAGGCACCAAAATCATACATTAATGGTTATTGAGTAGGCATTGTCAAAGTACAATGATCGATGCTACTTGCCAGTGTCATCTTTTGGCATTGAACCCGGATGTCAGCAATCCCTCTTAACTAAACCGGGAGGCGTAAATATTATAACAATAGCAATCTAATTGTGAAAAAAAAACAAACATTTTGCATGTGTACACCACAATCAACGAGTAACAATGCTCCATGATGAAAGGAATCAGAAGCAAATGACCCCCGTCCTGCAGTTTGAGAAAGGACGAGGCGGTGCTTTGGAATGAAAAAAATCAACCTCGAATTATTTACAACTCGAAATTCCCATTAAGGCACGAGCCTCATGAAGAAAACTGGAAACCTCTCTCTGCAAGTTCTCTTTGAGATTCTAAAGCTAAATTCTATACAGCAAAGAGCAAACCTCAAAAGGCAATCGATCAACTGATAGACCAGAAGCAGATTTGCAATTGCGCGGATAAAACAACAATGTATGGGAGGATGGCAAAACTGCGGCATTGGTAACCACCCCCTTCTCTCTGTCACTTTGCCTGATTCAGATGACTGCAGAGCACCGGCCCTGGAAAAGTAGAAGACGGCCAAGATTGGCTGGCTTCCTTTATCAGTTGTTGTGCGGGATCCCTTGAGACTTCTCAACGAGTGATTCGATTTTCTGGTGGGAACATCAGAAACACAAATAATTTAATACGGAAAAAAAGAAAAAGATCTGATAGAGGTAGTTTCTCTAAGAGAAAAAGGCAGATGAGCTCCCAAATGGATATATTTTCCCAATGACATCTCAAATCCTTCTGACAGTCAATGATGGAGACACGCTTTATTTCCTCCAGTTAAAAGACTTTCGTAAGCCTTCTAAAACGTGAACTTTACAGAAAGCAACTCCATACCTTCACTGACTTGTTGACTTCTTCAAGTTTATTTAGCAGCAGTTCACCAGGCACCATGCCCCTCTGCTCAATTGAAGGATAGCGTGAGGAACCAGTCGTCTGCATCATAAGATTGATGAGAACATCATCATTAGAGACTCACTCCACATATAAAGTCAGCTGCATAGAAACAGGAACAACAGCAGAAATTGTATTTTGATTATCTTTTTCCAATGTTTCCTCCGAAAAATGTAGGCCTGAACTATGTTTCTGCTGTATGTGGACTTCGTTAGCAGTGGAACCTTTATGATTGTTAGACCCAAGAAATCATTAGAATAGACTATAGTCCAAACATTAGCCATGCCCTAAGAAGAGACCTTATCCCTTTGGTAATAAAATCGCTGACTATTGACGAATAGAATCCTTGACTCCTGCTACTGCAGTAGCCTACAATCACTAGGCAAACCCCAGTCACAGTAGCTGAATTACTCTTATTGAAGTTTGCAAAGTATGCTTGTATCTACAGTGTAGATAAAGTCGGCAGTTTTGCATTGAGAAAGAATCTACCGATTTCTGAAAAAGCTTCTACCAAAGAGCCAACTACATTATGAAAATAAGCTTGCCTATTGTTCCTGATTTTTAACGAAGATATCCTGTTGCTGTTAACTTCTGCTAATAAGTAATGGGCAGGCTTATAGCATGTTATCATCTTCTTCCATTTTCTAGTTTGATCCAGTTGCTGCTATTACAGAAGTATACTATGTTTTCCTATCCATGTCTTTCTTAACAAGAAAAAGATTTAGCTTGTAGAACATAGTTATTGAGTACCTTCCAACTTTTGGATGGTGACTTCAGATAAGTTGATCCCTCAGTCAATGATGTCATACGAGCCATACTGTCTCCCTCGACAACAAAAGAAGTAGGCTTCCAACTTCTGCCAGCATCCTGTATGACTTTGGAAGCTCCTGTGATAATAACCTGCAAGATATGCAAGGACCCTGTATATACATAATCTCTTCCAAATGTTGTCAAATCACTGACAAAAAATAGTTTGAGGAAATTGAAAGATGAAATTGCAGATGTTACTGAATCATTAAAAGATGCAGAAAGAAAGAACTGTAAAGAATGGCCAACCTTCCTCAGTAAACCAGGGTTTGAAACCCCTTGAACCCGCAGCTCATCTACTGGTGCAGCTTTTCCACGTGCCACGCTTTCAACTCTGAATGTATGAATTCCGTAGATAGACTGCAGCCAACCTAGAAAAATAAAAATAAAAACACACTAGTAACTCAAAAGGTCAAGCATTTGATTAGCGTGATCATATGTCATGTCCTTTCCCAGAAAACAACCTATTTTGTGCATACATAATACACTTCAGCCATCAGGACGAGACATTTAAGTTCAGTATGCTAAGCATCTTAGGCCAGAGAGGAAAAGTACAGCAGCTGAAATTATCGATAAAGATCACAGGAGTGAGCTTCCAATAAGGCAAGCATGAGTACCTTGTTCAATTATTATATCAATCACCAAGGAAAGAGGTACATGCTTCTCAATCACTGCGGGATGCCAGAACGGTATGAATGACGGCCTTGAAACCTTCAGACAGAAGAAAATTTAGAATTGCAGAGATGCCTTTTTTTCCCTTTCGTAAACATATATATGAAAAGAAAGGCAACAAACCTTGTAAACAATTTTAGTAGGTGTGACATATAACTTTCGTGAGTGAATATCATTTCGAATCACATATCTTCTAATGGGAAGATATATCAACATAAAGATGCCAACTCCCCATGCTAGAACAAGAAGCAGGGATATAGACAGCCATATGATGGTATCATACTTGAGGTGATTCGTTGCAAGCTCCTCAAATGAGGCTGTATAAAGTATCTCCTCAGAAGAATCTGACGCTTCATCATTGTCTAATTCAGATTCAGGATCAGGGAGCAGCTGTTCCTTCGATGTACTGCGCTCCGACAGACCATCAGTATGACCCATCAACATTTTCTTGAACTAGAAAAGCCAAAGGAATGCAAAATCAAGTTATAGGGTAAGTCACTTGAAGCAGTGTGGTTAGAGGAAGTTAATAGATAATTCTCTACCAGTTGAAGTTCCATAAAATAACTCAAGAATGCTGACAGGAAAAATTAATGAATTGGCTCCGCGAAGTTCCTTGAAAAGTTTTTAATATGCATTGAGAACAACCCTAATACACGCAAAGTTTAATCGTACTCTCCCTGCCTCTCTTGCAGGATACAAAAGTTTCTGGACTGAAGAACAAAATTACTGCAATAGGCACCGATCGGGGATAAAGCAGTTACTGTTAGTGCAATAAGCTTTTTAGTTTATTAGTTATTACTCAACTCCGGTGTTTAATAACGATTCTCATCTACAACAGCTAAGCACAGAAAGTTAACTCCCCACAAATTTGGCCAAAAAAAGGAAGACCCTTCCACAGATCAATTCAAACTGGCAGCATATTCCTAAATCCCACTCTTTCAGGCTTAAGACCAGAACCTCCAGACATGCCTAGACACGCTTTCTTCTTGGGATCAGTCGTTTCTCGCTTTGGTCTGCCCTATCATTAACCCTAGCAATAAGCTTCTTAGCTGGCCTTACCATAAGAAAGTATCGATCCGAGGCCGAAAGTATGGTTTGGCAGAAAGATGGCATGAGTTGTGTAACTATCACAATTAGCCTAGCTAGGTTAACGATCTGATAGAAGAGCAAGCCATTCAATCAGATACAGGTCAGGAGCTACATTCCACTATGGTTCACAACATAATGTCGGCCAACCACACTCCAATATTCATGTCTCAGATGTTTAGGTACCTGGGTGTCACGACCCTCTTTTCCGTCGGGGGGAAAGGAAGAGGTTTAAAGGCTATACCAAATCGGGACCAACGGTCTACTTCCGGCACTGGTTCTCCCAAACCCTTGCCTTCCGCCACGTTGGGATATTCAATTTTAGATTAGATTAACCCTATGAGAATTCTAAATGAAGAGTCGCCACTAGCCTATTGGGGTCGGCTAACTACCAATGGGGATCTCGGTATATGAGAATCTCAACACAAATCTAATGGACTCAAAGGGAGAAAAAAGAGGGAAAATGCACTCCATATTCCAAATAGAACAAGAGCAATGTGCCAATGCCCAACTGGCATGCTAACTGATGAATCAGTCATGTCACGTGATTCTAATCCCTATTTTCATGCCACCCCAATGAGGCAATCTATTTTCAAGAGATTGTTTGAGCCAGAGAGGCTTCTTCCAACTTCAGAGAGAGAGGGAACCACGACAAATGATTCGGTTATAGGTAAATTTGCGTCAATCCCCCAATTTCATCTGCTCCTACAACATCAGTAAAGCCACAGGACGCATCCGTAACCTCCGACCAAACACACCGATTCAGCAGATCGCGCCAAAGCAAAAGCCGGTCGGCATTGCGAACTGAATAGTTGTTTTTGGACGCCGGAGCTTAACAATGAAGATACACGCGCTTTACCGTTTCGACATGTCTAGCTAACTTAGGAGCACGACGTAAATTAGCATCTAGATCAGGAATCCTCGTACGCACGTTCGACTATTACGGATTTTGTCCAAATTCAAACATTCACCAGCCGAAAGAGGAACCGAGCGCAAATTGGAAAGCGCAAAATCGCAGAGAATGTCGCGGAGGCGGGGAACTTCACCTGTCAACCCTTCGAATGCGAGCACGAACGGAGGATCAATGGCGGAGGAGCTCGAGAATCGCGCGATCGATGGCTGTCGGAGCTGCTGGCACTAGTGGAGATGCAGATGATTCAAGAGAGCTTCGGAGCTGTTTGGATTTCTGAAACTACCAGTCTTCGCTCTCTCCGGTTTCGCCTATTTTGGGGGCCCCCCTCGTATTTAAAAACTCGAAAGTTTTCGACTTTTTCGTTTTTTAATTTCACTCCTCGCGCTTTTCTATTTTTAGGAATAGCCCTTGCGGTTAGCTCTATTTTCTGGCTTTTCCCTACTCTTCTTGGGTGTGAAATTGTAAAATTGTTGCAATGATAATAGGGACGTGCAAAATGGACCGTCCGGACCGAACCAACAGGTTTGGTCCAATTTCCAGTTCCTAAAAATGGAACCAGTATTCAAGTGGTCCAGTTCCCAGTTCTAAGGTGGAAGCGGACCGACTATATATACTTTTTATTATTTTTTTCTTTAAAAAATTAGTAAAATTTAAACTAAATCCAAGGACAACACTTTCCCCTTATCATTGCACCATAATGACTCTTCACTCATCGTGGTTTTTATCAATATGTTGAAATTTGTCACACTCTCTCTCGTTGTGATGGGAAAAAAACAAAAAAGTGACTAATTCCCAATCCTAGAACCAACCGGTTCAATCCTCGGTTCTCAAAATTGGGAATCGGATCCGACCGGGAACCAATCACCCCCAAAGGATAATGACTCCATAATATTATGTTTATGGAAAAATAAATTAATGATGATGATGATGATAGTACTAACTTTTGCGCCTAAAATTTGAATATTAATAATATCAAGCCTTCACTATAGTGTGTTTTATAATAAGGCTCTTACCATATATCTCCCCAGAGAATACAATTCGATTGCAGTCACCATTCTCTATAGCATGGTGACTAATTCATGAAAGCTCCTCGTCTATATTTGTATGAGAAGTCATGGAGCGTGCATGATTTCGTGTAGCTAATTTTCATCAGCTAATTATATCAAATGTCAAGCGAATTGCGGCAAAAGAAAAAAAAAATCCATGGACCGACCTCATCATCTCTATCTCGTAAGAACTACGAGATCACATGACTCCTTTGGCATCCAGGGGTCGTGGACCAACCATAAAATCCTATTCAATAAGTAGAACGCATTAACTATGTGCTATTAGATTGAGCAATAAAGATTGAAGAAAGGCAATCACTCATTCTTAAAACCAAAGGGTTGGGTGGAAAAGGGGGGGAAAGCTCTCAATTCCTAGTTCTCCTGTAGTTGGATCCTCCATAACCACAAGAATTCTTAATTAGATGAGATTCCATCTCAACACCCTTAGAAATTTTGATAAGAGTTGCTCTTTGGAGAGTATAGTGCAATGAAAGCCGTAAACTGTGTTCGGGGGGTATTATTGTCTATTGTTGGCCTTTATGATAGAATTAGGGGGCCAGAGAGGCGATGGTTTACTTTGGGGCAGATGTCCGCGGTTCGAGTCTGCTTATAATTGAAATAAAATATCTCTCTTGAAAAAAAGGATAATATATCTAAAAGAAATGGTCCGGTGAAATGGAGGGTTTCTATTGTGTCTCTACAAATAGATTGCCTATAGTTAGGAGTGCTAAGTTTAAAAGTTCACCCTCAAATAAAAAAAAGTACATTGCTAAGAAAAATTTCAACATACGTCCAAGTTGAAGAACACACTAATAAATCGAATAACTATTCTTAGAAAAAGTTATAAAATCCCATATAAGGATAAATATTTCAAAGACCATGGATGATAGTGTGAAATAAAGAGTAGCATCAATCAATGACAAAGAATTCTTCGATAAAATACCTCAATTATCATCAATCACTGTATTTGATACAGTGAATGCACAACCTATTGAAAATAGTCGATCAATTGAAACTTGTGACAGAAGAAGGTAAAAAAAAACTTAATTGATGATATATAATTCCAATAATTAGTGTGAAGCAGCCGTGTAGACTTCTCTGATTGAATAACTAAGTTATCGAAATAAGTAAGTAAAAATGAGTCGTAGAAGTGAAAATATGAGATGGAAAAGACAAATATTGTGGAATTCGGACTCCTTTTCATCTTACAATTTATATGCATTGAAATTCTATAATCTTTATCTTTTCCGTGCATAGTGCGGAATGTAATTGAAATGAGAAAATTCCAAATAAGGGTCTGAAGTATCATTATTTTTTCAAATAAAAGCCTAAAGTGGGCATTGTGTCAAATGAGGATTTGAAGTGGCGTGTTAGTATCAAATAAAAGCCTGACCTCGCTGGTGTCGGCCGACTAAATATTCCAGCCGGTCAAAGGCATTTTGTTCTAAAGACAATTTTAATTTTTAATTAATTTTTTATATTTTTTTCTCATTTATTTATTTATTTATTTCGGCAAAGGCCCAGCGACCCTTGTCAGCCGCGAGTGAGGCTGTCCCTTGCCTGCCACAGGCAAGGGCAACCTCGCCACTGGCGAAGAATAAAGAAAAAACCAGAAAAAGGAAAAAAGAAAAAAGAATGAAAAAGGGAAAAAAGGAAAAAATTATAAAAATAAAGGACAAAAATGCCCTTGACCATCCAGAAATATATGCTAATCTTTGAAACTGACATAGCTCCTTCAGCTTTTTATTTGAAATAAGATCCACTTTATACCATCATTTAATAAAATGATGTTACTTCATACCCTTATTTGAAAACAAGATCTTTTCGGGCCTTATTTGAAAATATGAGAGCACTTTAGACGTTTATTTGGAATTTTCTCATTTAGATTGATATATGGAAATACAAATAATCTTGTCACGGGATTTTTTTTTTGGATGGAAAATCGACGAGCGAATTTTGTTTGAGAAGGTCAAAAGTAACGAGGAAAATTGTTGGTTCGCTAGAAATGATTAAACCGAACAAAATTTAATTTTTTTTTCAAACACAGAAAGAAGAAGGTTAGACGGAAGATGTTCCACGTGCTGATTTTTGGGGGCGACTCCTCGTCTGATCATTCGCTGGCGGGACCGGGACACCGGACCCGGAGGCAGGCCGCGCTCAATCCGACGAATCCCATTGGCTGTCCCCTCGCTCAAAACTGACCAAACGACGTCGCAGCGTCGCACGGCGATCCATCCTCCAATCGCCCTCAACGCCAGCGAACACGGAAGCAGGTGAGCATATCCGACGTGTTGCGTAATGCGCCAAACCACCGCATCTCCTCTTCTCCTCTGCCTCTCTCTCTCCCTCGCCGTAAACTTCACGCAAATCCTCGCGTCCTGATTCTCCCTCGCTCCATCGGCGCTCCAATCGAAAGGTGAGAGCATCCCGCGATTTTCTTGCTCAGTTCGGCGCCTGATCTTGCCATTGCTTCCGCGCGTGCGCACTTCGCGATTTCGTCGGAGCTTCCGCTTTAGGTTTCATGTCCGGTTTCTTCGTTCGGCTGTCGATGCGGCGACGATCTCCGCGAGGCCGTAGATACCGCGCTTGGGCGCGCGCGCGCGGCCATGCGCGGTGGTCGTGTTCCGTTTGCGGGGATCGTTACGTGCTTGTCAGTTTGCTCCGTGATTGTTACGTGCATGGAATCTGTCCTCTTCAGGCCTGGCGATTCTAAACGCGGACATGCTTGTTTTCTTACCATGCTGGACGTTTGAGAGGTTTTTTAAGTTCAATTTTAGATTCAACCGTAGTTTCCCTCATTTTTCATCAACCGACAGGGGGATAGATAAAAACGTTTTAGTCTAGTTGAATTCCGTAGCTTTCTTGATATTAGCTGGGCGCTAGACGAGGAGAAGAGCGGGATGCATGGACCCAGTTCGTCGCATGAGGTATGCACTGCAGTTAAGAATTAGGATGACAGGACAATTTCCAAATTTGTGGTCGAGCAGTTTTAAATAAGCTTCCTTTGGAAGGTAGAAGGAATTGGCAAATGGAATCATGCTGTTGAGCTTGCGCGTGTGCTTTCTAATGGTGTTTTAGATAGATGAATCATTTTGTTATTGGCTTGCCCTCTCTTAGCCTTACGGGAGATAGTTGATGTATAGGTGATTAAAGCTCTAATTTTTTTTTTGTTTAAGATTGTCCAGAACCGAAGTATCTTAGATGTTTCTTTGTTTAGGTTGCTATGGTTTCTTTGCTCGTGTATTTCTTCCATGGTAAACTCAGAATAAACTCATTCACGTTCTAGGTCATGAGCATTATGGATCATTTTTGTTTGCTTTAAATACGAAAGAGTTTAAGATGGGATCGTTGGTATTTAAGAGCTTCAGGAGTTGGTTTTTATCTAAAAAATACGTAAGTTGATCTAGGGAGCCATTGTTTCGTTAAATTAGTTTTGTTGATGACTAGTAGCAGGATTAATGTCCCTGCATTTGTCCCATATAAGTGAGAAAAAGAAGCGGTTGAAAAATACTAAAACACAGGATGGGCATGTTCATCAAATATGAAATTGAGAGACTGGCACTTTTATTGCAGTGTTGACTTTTCTTCAATATTATCTTCAGCCATTTATTTCAGATATGCAAGTTCCTCATCCTTCATGTGAGTGAAGATATTTATTTGTACTATCGTTGAAGGTGACAGGTGTATGGCAATTCTTACTAGTTGTTAAAGAGGTAGCCCATGTTCGAAAACAATGGATAGAAAACAACACATTGCAATTTTCACGACTGCAAGCCTACCATGGATGACTGGTACAGCTGTCAACCCTCTTTTCCGTGCTGCATATCTCTCAAAAGATGGAGAGAGAAATATCACTTTGGTGATTCCCTGGTTATCATCAAATGATCAAGGATTAGTATATCCTAGTAACATCATGTTCAGGTCTCCTTCAGAACAGGAAATGTATGTCCGTCAGTGGCTTGAAGAAAGAACGGCCTTTAAATCTGCTTTCAGCATACGTTTTTACCCTGGAAAGGTATTCATCGGTTCTATATTAGATGTGCTAATCGTTATGCATTGTGTTTAACTTTTTTTTCACGAGAAGGCAAATAGTTGCTGCATCTACAGTCAGAAGAACAGTTAAATTCAATACCTGTACCACTGAATGAACAGTCTTCAACTCTTCCTCTTCCGGAAGAGTGTATAATCTTATGATAGTAGCATGATCATTGAGAATTGTCATTCTTGATACTGTAGTGAGATCATTGAGAATTGCCCTTCTTGGCCAGTTGTAAATGCATGCATCTTTTGCTAGTTATTTTCAACCACTAAATGGTCTATGGCATGGTTATTCTACTAATTAAACACTTATTTTTTCCTCTGTAGCTAAAAATCTGGTATTCGTTTCTTTGGTATAACTATAATCCAGAATCACATGAGCTTTAACATATTCATGTGACTGATAGTCCATTGGCTCCTATACATGTAACGGTGTAGGCATATTGGGGAAGCTTGTCATTTTTGGTGTTTGGTTACTGAAATTTTCTTCTACATGTAAGAAAATATCATCTACTACAACTATCTCAAGGACAAATGTTAATGCACGGTATCGACTACACTGCAGTTTTCCAGAGATAAAAGGAGCATTCTTCCTGTTGGAGATATTGCAGAACTCATCTCCGATGAAGAGGCAGATGTTGCTGTCCTGGAGGAACCAGAGCACCTAACATGGTATCATCATGGGAAAAGATGGAAAACTAAGTTCCGCCTTGTTATTGGAGTTATTCACACAAATTACTTGGAATATGTGAAGAGAGAGAAGAATGGTCGTATACAAGCATTTCTTCTTAAACAAGTAAATGGCTGGGTTGTCAGCATATACTGTCATAAGGTATTGTCCTCAAGCTTTTTCCTTTCATTTTTTGTTGAGAGAAATGGTTATTGTAGTAACACTGATTGCATCTCTGTACCTAGTCTTACACAGAAGTATACTCTTGATGGTTTGCATTTTTAATGGAGTTTGATGTTGGTCAATTGTGGAACTACCCATGCACTGTTTGGTTTGATGACCTTGGAGGCTGTGAAATGATAAACAGGTTGGTAGTTGTTTAGGCTATCTAGGTGTAAGCTCCTGACATTTAGAATTGAGTGCATTTTATATTCCCTGTCTGTCCAGCACGGTACTTCTGGAAGGCGATTATATGCAATCAAACGATCCCACATGGTCATGCCGAGAGTTTTTATAGGCAAAAGGTGAACTGCCCAACTGGGATATATGAACTTATTATAAATGATAGGCCTTTTGATGCAGTCTTCTGACCTAGAGTTGGTAAGGGATGGGTCAGAGAAGAACATTCTACTTTGTAGAGACATGTGGAGATTCTTTGGTGTTAGAAATCCCAAGCACAATCTCATAGTAAAAAGTTTCAAGGGTTGAGTACCGTTAGGGCATTTTCTAAGCATACTTTCATGAAGTGTTTGATATGCAATGTGTCGATCGCACATACTGCAGAAAAAGTCAATGCATTGAAATTTGCAGATTTTCTTGTTTGATTGCTGGATACTGCTCGAAGAGCCTCTTTGACAAACTGCATATTGTAATAATTATTGCTTGGCTTGTGCTCATTGTAATTATAAGAGACGAAAGAGTGTCGACCCTTTTCTGTCAATAATTTAGGGGTAACCCCTTTTTGTGTAAGCAATTCACGGATGACCCAGTCTCTCATGGGTTGCAGAGGAGGTTTCAAAAAGAAGGGGATCATCCATCAAATTTCACTGTGGGTACAGGGGCATTGGTGAAATTTACTCGAGAAAGATATGCTTTGCAGATGCTATTGGCCTTTTCTAGGGCTTCTTTGTTCAGTTCTTACGTGTTATCAGATTCTTTCTTGTCGAGCCTTTGTTTTCATCACTTCCCATGAATTTTTGAGGTGTATACATCTGAATCTTTGAATGATATCCATTAGGTGCTGAATATGATTCTTGATTATCAAATGGGAAATGACTAATTAATTTGAACATGAAGATGCTGCGTTGCTGTATTTACAGCCCTTAATCTTCATATTGCTCTCTGTTTATGAATGTCTGTTGCTCCTGAAATTTCCAGATAGAAGTAGCTGTTAGTTGTTTATGAGTGTGAATACATTGTGTTTGCTTCTCCTCCTCCTTAGGTGGGCACTTAATGTTTGGATGGATGTTCTAACATGTTGGTTTTTGGATACACAGTAAAAGATGAAGCCAAAAGCTATAGATTTATGTAGCCTAGCCTGAGCAATATGGGAACATTTACTCAATGTTATTGTATTGGTCACAGAATTACTGGTTTGCCATTTAGTTTTAGTTGAGAGAGCAGTGTCTTGTTTTTTAATTTTATTTAATCCCGCTCGTCATTTCTATCAAAAGTAAGTTGTTTACAAAGAACAATGGTGGAAACCTGCTGAGTCTGGAACTATGGCTATAGTCCAATACTTACGCTTAATGAGGTTTCACTTGGGGGATTGGACGGCAGGTTATCAGATTATCCGCTGCCACTCAGGATTATCCCAATTCTATCATCTGCAATGTCCATGGCGTTAATCCCAAGTTCCTTGAGATTGGCCAGAAAAAGATGGAGCAGCAACAAAATGAAGGCAAAGCCTTTAGCAAAGGTGCTTACTATATTGGCAAGATGGTTTGGAGCAAGGGTTACAAGGAGCTACTTAAACTGCTTGGTGATCACCAGAAAGAATTGACTGGGTTTGAGATTGACTTGTATGGGAATGGAGAGGATTCTGATCAAGTTAGGAAAGCTGCAGAGAAGTTGGAACTAGCAATTAGAGTTAACCCGGGGCGTGACCATGCTGATCCCTTGTTCCATGAGTAAGTTGTCACTTGTCACAATTTTGCAGCTTGAGATACCTGGGAAACAGCTGTTAGACATCCTTAATCGGAGGTTTCTTTCATGAGTGTCCCTATCAAACAGAAAGCTCGTGAAACTAATAACTATGCAAAACACTGAATGCATTGTATTGGTCTTATAAAGTAACATAATTCCTTGTAAATCCTTAATGCTAGGCCATGAAGGGTAACCGGATTTCCCATCATGCTTTCTTGTACTTCACTAACTAATTACTGTACAAAACACTAAATGCATCTTATCACAGTTTGTTTTTACAGAATATTAGTCTTATCTCATAATACAATTTCTTGTAAATCCTTAATGTGAGACGATGGCGGGAAACCGTATTTTCCATTATGCTTTCTTGTACTTTACCCTTTTTTCTTCTCTTTCATGTGTGCGTGATGACTGAGTCGCTTTCTTTCTGGAAAGTTATTAGTTTTGAGTAATACTCCTTTCCTATGCGATAAGTAGGTTGAAGTATGATTTTTTCAAAGAACTCATTTCGAATATGATGGCTAGATTATCTTTCAGTAAATAGGTGATCTTGTCATTGGTAAGTGAATATTGAGTCTCGCTATTGAAAGTAGCTATCTCACATCTATTTGTTTTTCCCGATTGCTCTGGAAACTGAAGAATTCAAACTCACCGAGTTCCTTTTCTATTATCCAGTTATAAGGTGTTCCTGAATCCAAGCACCACTGATGTAGTATGTACAACCACAGCTGAAGCACTTGCAATGGGGAAGTGGGTTGTCTGTGCCAATCATCCATCAAATGACTTCTTTAAGCAGTTTCCAAATTGCCGGACATATGACGACAGCAAAGGATTCGTGGATGCCACTCAGAAGGTACTGAGTGAAGAGCCTGCCCAGATGACGGATGATCTAAGGTACGAGTTATCGTGGGAGGCCGCCACGGAACGGTTTCTGAAGGCTGCTCAGTTGGATCAGGCATCTGCAAGTAAATTCTCCAGAACTACTTCCAACAACTTCATGTCCACTTCACTGAATTTCAAGAGGAAAATGGAAGACGCATCTGCATATTTGCACTACGTGGCTTCCGGCTACGAAATGTCACGACGAGCATTTGGTGCTATTCCTGGTAGCCTGCAACCAGATGAAGAGTTGCGTAAGGATCTTGGGTTGCCTGTGCCTCCTGGAACGAGAGGCTCTAGAAGTTAATATGGTGAATACTATAATGAAATTCGGGAAAGTTTCTCTGTACTGACTACTTTGAAATCCTGTACTATCAATCAAATTGGTTTAGGGGTGTAAATAAAATTAAAAGCATGTAAGATCTATTCATTTTATATGATTCTAATCAAATTTTGTATTCCATTTGCAATGGATATGGAGGGATGGCCATAGACCTGTCAAGAGTGTTGGTTCCTGAATAGCCACTGTCGTCATTCTGAGCAAAATTTGCATCCAGTCCTAGTCATGGGATGCATGATGCTTCTGTCTTGCATTTGCCATGATCCTGAATCTCTTTTTCTCGGTTGATAAGACTTGCAAGCCAAACTGTTAAATGACTGAAAACATAGATATATAAAAACTTGCCCTGTTATATCCCCATGAGCTACCCGAGAATCGGTTTTGGTATCCGTGTCTCTCTTCGGTATGAAGAGGTTGTTTGATACAGCTTTTCCCCGTAAAAACTCCAATTGTAGATAGGAGTGCTATGACCTTTATAATGTATTGGACAAATATTCGATAATTGTTGGACCGTCTTTATAAAGCTCACTACAGTTGTTCGGGCTTCGGGGACTCCCGTGTCAGTGGTGTACCGGCTTCGATGCTCGACCGATTTGTTACTAGTAAATTAAAAGATTTCGCCAACTATGTGCATCAAGAAATCAAAGAAAAAATTGGAATAGTTTAGAATGAATTAGAAGATGAATAAAGGGCTAGCCTATATGATTGCATTCAGGCGAAATCGACCTTGAAGATTGTAATTAGAGCCATAATTAAAATTATTACCTATATTCAACATATTATCACAGATAACAAAGTAATCACCGTGGTGTCAAGTATACACCATTCGTTCATGTTTCCATTGTTTCTTCATAAGAAGCTATTATGGACTCTCTGTCATGGCAACCAAAGCAATTGGGAAAGAAGGAAGGAAGGGAGGAAGGCGGCGAGAGACGGGCAGAAATCACTAGTTAGCTTCAGCTCATCTCCCTACGATTGCGTTCGACGGCCGCAATCGAAGAGGATTTGATGAATCCGATGAAGCAAACGGAGTTCGCGAGTGCAATGGAATTCGATTGTCTGCTCTCCGGTGGCTCGAGCTCTACCTTCCCGCCGCCATTTTGGGACCTTGGAGACGGAAATTGAGGTCTTCATCGCGAGCGTTCGTCTCTCGGAACTTCGTCTTCTCGTTCTGTCAATGGATTTCATGGTCGCGATTGTCATTCACGGGCGTATCATAGCTTTCATCTGCTTATTGGTACGTGTATTGCATGCTCCACGCGTCTCATTGTCACCGGATGCTCCTAGTTTAAGTCGATGTTCTATAGAGATCTTCGGATGAGGTTTTCGCTGCTGCTGCTGCTGGTGTGCGTGTGTTTTTCCCATTAGAGCTTTGGCTTGCACAGTCTCTGTGTGCTTTGATTTATCAATCGTTGGAAGAAGAGAGGAGGTTTTCACCGTCTTGGCGATTGAGAAACTGGAGAAGTTGTGTGGGCAAGGATGATGCTTCATGTGTTAGAGCCGTAGTTGCAGTATCAAAGGCAAAGCCCACAAAAGTTTGAACGGGACTATTGATGTAAAAAGGCAGATTTCTCAAGCAACGTTGTACTGGAAGTTAGGGTTCTCAGGTGAAGCTGAACTAGATGGTGATCTGTAAATAAGGGAAGCTCAAGCGTCCTTCTTGTCAAAAGAATTTAAGCAGTCGTAATTTGCATTAGCGTGTTGTGAACATTGATCTATTCATGTAGTCATCCAAGTTTATGCTTTGGGAAATTGTTTTGCAACTTGAATAATGTGCAATCTCTTTGAGCTTAGTCTCATGATCTTAGTTGTCAAAAGAAAAATCACAATATCTTCTCATGATCAGCATTTTGGGTGTTTGTTATTTACATTTTTCTTGTATTTGTCGCAGTGAAGTATTGATTCCGTCCAGCGGAGATAAGAGAAATATGTTGGGAGACATTCTTTCCTTCCCTCTGGGAGAAGAGTGTGGAGAAGGAGAAGATAATGCTGCTATTACTGCTGCAAACGGAATTTTATTTCCCCTTAAGCCTGTTAGTTCTTCAACCAGGCGTTATTGCAATTTTTCTGTCCAAAATGAGCCTGAGTTCTCCGGTCTTATAGACTCGAGACTATATATTAACCTGTGCAGTCTCTGATGACAATGACATATCTCTCTACTGGGAGCCGAGACGGTTCTGATTCTGGTTGGTGTCATGAATTAAAATAAGGTAAGTAGAGGATCAGGCTTTTGTTACCTTTGAAAGATGTAATGATGGTTCAATAAAATCAATATTTGATCCTCAGATTATAGTTGTAGTTATTTTCTTTCCTGATCTGTCCAATTCCTTATGATGGTTGTTCAGCAGTCAGCACTACCACTGCTTCTTATGGAAGCCCTTCTCAGTTCTCGCTGCTTGGGTTTAGATTTCTCCTCTTGGTTGTGACAGGATTATAAGTTGACTTCGACTGAATTTGCAAAAAAAAAAATGAATGAAGAAAAGATCCTTAAAACATTTGAGCGGTGAAAGGCTTGTTTATGCTCTCACTGTTTGCAAAATTGATGGACAAGGGTTAATTGGAGTTCCTTTGAAAATATCAGATGATGACTGCCTTTGATTTTAGTCAGTCTCATGAACCTTTGATGCAGATCACAAATGAATTTGTTTATAGAAAACTTGGTCGTGAGAATCATTGACTGGAATGGCTTGAAGAACCATTGCATGTTGTGTGTTGATAATCATCTTTTCTTATGCCTGAGGGTTAACAATACTTAAGGACTTGGAACAAGTTGAGATAGTACACATGATGAAGACTGGTATGTGATCCATGACTTTGGGTTGACAAGTAATTCTGTTTTGTTTCTTGTTGCTCCTAGTAACCATAGATGGACATGCTTTAGGTGTCTGTTTGATGGAATCAAAGTGCTGATTTTAAGTCCTTTTAGGTGTGGACTGGTGAATTTAGTGTTGCCTAAAATCTTTGGCTGGCAAAAAATCTGGAACTAAGTTTTTTTTCAATTTTTCTAAAGCAAGACACATCAGGAGCTCTCGCTTGATTGAGGAATAGCTGAAGTAGTGGAATATCTATCTGGAGTACATCATATAAGGTTGGAATACTTTTCTGGCATAATAAGAGGTCTACTTATGCTGCCTTCATGGGCAATTCAAACATATTGGAGCTTTCTATCGGGGCCTTTCTCTCAAGCAAAGTCAGCATTGAAGCTTTTCATCCCCCTTTTGGTCGGTATATTGGATAACTGGTCTTGCATGATCTGAAGCATAAAATGCTCTGTCTGAGGTTGGAAAAGTTTTAGGAAGCTCTTACATGGTTGTTACTTAATGGGCTTTTGTTAACATTATCAAGTTTGATGAGTTATATTTTGATTTAAATGTTTGGCTAGTAGAAGATTGTAAAGGATCCTCAGTGACATTATCGTGCCAAAATGGAATGTCTTCGTTGAAGTTTTATCTTTTCAGTTTGCATCTTCTCTGACTGTTGGTATGCATGGCTGCCACTTGTTTGTTTGGTTTGATGTTGGTGGTTTGTGTTGGATATCCGCATTTTCGCTCATTTTTTCATGGGCTTTTCTAGCTGCCGCTGTCAAACCTCTTAATTAATCAAGGTAGTTCTATATATCTTCAGTTATTGTTCGCTTATCTTTCTTCTGGGAAAATTAAATATGAGTTTGGCCCCTTTTCTGTCCATATTCTCCCGATTTCACCATATCAAGTTCAATGAAAATCTAATTAATACTGGAAATAAAATGGAAAATACGATGGATAAATTCTTTTTCCTTTAAAGGCATGTTTTGGGATACCATGTTTTGGGTTACCATTCAAGACAGATGGAGAAAGAGGGAACACGTGGTCGTGAGGCATATATGATATTTAAGCGTTCCGCTAACAGTGCCTCGACATTTTCGAAAGAGGGGTGAAAATTCATCACAGAGGAAGTAGCGAAGAAGAAAGCTTTGACTGGTGGTAAAGGAAATCTGCTTTTTGCCTGGTATGGCTGATTCTCATAGATCTAGAATCATCCCTGATGGCTGGGCTTTTAAGCCGAAGTTCCGGCGTGGATCTGATGCTTCGGTAAACCTGTACCCTAATTCTATGCATTTTAATCTGTTTGTTCTCAATGACACCCTATTGACCATGGACATTCCTGATCGACCGCCATGTTCATTTATTAATATATTTTGCTTGCATGGATTGGCATGCAAAGGTCCCTCCTTGATCAATATTCTTTTGGTGAATGGTGTGTTTGGTCAGATCCATTGCTTTGTCGCCCGACCCCCGCAAAAAAAAAAAAAAAGATCTATTGCTTTGTAGAGTATGTTTATGCTTTTCAGTTATGCTTGAGTCTTCTTTTTCATGTAATGCATTCAGTTTGGTTTTCTGATTATTGAAACTTGAATTTATGCAATTTATGGAGGATTATTTCCGTAAACCTAGATTTGTGTGAACTGATTCTTAGTTAAGCAAATTTTGTTGGAAAAGAAATATTTCCCTTGAAAGTGTCAAGGTCGTAAATATTCAATTTTTGAGCAGAATGTGCCGGTGATGTGATTTCCTGTTGGCTGTTAAATTAGTGTGGGCAATACTTCCACAATAAAGTCAGTTGATCTTTTGCAAATCGAAGTCTCCTGAACACAATAGGATTTACATCGAAAATGTTTATTCAGTCATCAGCCTACTATTTAATTACATTTATTGAGACCTAAAAGCGAGACCTCAATTTTTTAGCTTACTCTATTCTGTTGTGCTTTATTCGGTGCCAGTTAAATATGTGGTTACCTTATGTGTTTGAGTTTGAACTGCGGCCATGTATATCATAGTTCATAATGGGTGCTTTTTTGTGATTTATTGCACTGTACTAAATGTATACTGTTTTGTTGATTTAAATGAAGCTGTAGCTGAGAATATGTTAGTAGTAATGCAGATATCCTAATGAGATCCTTCTAAATTCTAGTCATGATAGATCAGTGATTCAGTAATGTGAGTATCAAATTTTAACATTTTGAAGTCAATCATTTACTTTCCTATATAAGAATGAGTATGATGACATGCATGTGAACACACTGAAGACAGCAACTTTTTAAGAGTTTTGCCCTGGTTGCAGCTGATATACCAGAATGTAGATGATGGCATCTTATTGGAATATATCTAGGTCTAGTGACAAAAGGTCCCATAAGTTAATAATCAAGATATGCATTTGGAGGAATCAAGACAATATCGAAGACATTATGGAGAGAGTTTTCTTAAGTGTTAACTCCTACAACCTAGCTTCAAATGAAGAGCAGAAAGTATGAGTGTATGCTTTAAGTTTTATTCTAATCAATTTTGCATATGTGTCACAGAAGATTCTGCTCCAGTCAATTGAGAATATCCATCAGAACTGTGCTTTTTGCAATCGCAGCAATGATAGATGCACTTTCTCCACTCGAGCTCTCATCAGGCATTTTTGTCCTCACATAGTTCAAACCTCAAAGCGACTTATGACAACTTTCACAGCTTTCCTTTGTTTGTTTTCATAACCAAGGGGCACGGCTGCAGGAGCATGGCTATCTAGAGGCCCGTTGAACACCTCTTAAGCCCCACGAACTGTTTAAGTCTAGGCTGTAGCATATTGAGGTGACAATTTGCACAGAGTCGTTGGATTTGAATGGGTGGCCTACAGGGTTGGAGTAGTTGAATGAACTGGCATAATTGGCTCAATGAACTTCACCTAATTGCTTGCAATTAGGCTAGTTTAAATGATCATAGAGTTCTTGTAGTTAAAGGAAATAGACACGTGCATGTATTAGGGCTAGTCAAAATGCACAGTTTCTATTCCCCATGCTATAGAGTTTAGACAATCCCAGATTTGGGCTATTTATCTACATGTCTTACTTTGTCCATGTAGTGAGTTATTTCATGGGCTCGAAATTTTGCTAGCCTAAGGTACATTTCCTTTCCTTGTCATGGTAGAAAAGATTTTGCAGTTATGTTGTTATTTCTATTTTTCGGATAGGACAGCTCTGGATGTACACAGCATATTACTTCTAACCAGTAGTTTGATGCACGTGAATATTGCTATGGAATTAATCAACTATACACTCAAGAAAGAAGCTTGTCAAGTTAGCTTCCTGTACCAATGTCCATATGGTGTTTCTTTAGCTCTTGGTGCTGCAATCACCCTTTTGTAATGCAATATTCTGTTGCAATTGTGGTTACTGTAGGCTTTTCCTAAACAATTGAAACGTGTATTAAATTATTAAGAAAGTCTTCTTTTGGGTTTTTGAGAAATTGCAGTGTGCTTTCAGGATTATAAGTTTAATGAAATGACTCCTTAAATTTGACTTGGCTGTAATTAATTGCTTCTGCAATGAAGATGAATTCCATCAAATAACTTGTGTTAAACAATTGTAAAGTTGGGAAAACTTTTGTACATATAAGCTAGAACAGTAGAAGTTGCAAAAGTGCTCAGGTTGGGATCAACTTTCCAGCACTTTCGCTTCTTGTTGTTCTGTTTCTGCTTCAAAGGTTTGCCCCCTGGAGTGAATGGAACATGTTGGCATCAAAGGTCTCCAAACCTCATCTCATACTTTGGAGGCAAATGCCTCGCCCATTGGTCATTCAGTCGTTAACTTTTTGCTGTTTCTCACTCATTACCTTTGCAGTTTATTTGAATTGTTTTAGTGAAACTATTTTTAATGGAAGAAAGTTCTATATCTATGTCTCATCTGGTGTTGCTCAAACTTGCTAATCTGCTTAATGTTTTCTCTATGACAGCATTACTTCTGTCCTGCCACAGGCCAGATCTTTTCAACTTATAAAGCCCTTATGCACTATGTGGAATATGCTAAAAAAGCTAAAGTTTCCATCTATGCGCCAGTGAGTATGGGGTTCTTATGCTACTCTCGCCCTTTCTTTTTTTCTTTTTTGGGGTTGCTTTAATCTGTGAGATGAGATTTTACCTATCTGTTATATGGTGGAGCATAGGCCTCATTAATAAACATTCTTCTGTAGTTGAGGGGAAGGAGTACAAACAAGAACTCATATGATGTAAGACCATTCTGGATACCGCATCTTTGCTTTCTAGCCCGTTTAAATGCATAAGCTAGGAGTATAGGGCAAGATTCAGATAAATTTAAATATTAAAGGAATTTCTCTATTTGGTATATGTGTTCCTGAATGGTGTTGGAGCTATGACTTTTTGGTAAATACACATTGTAGATTCTAAATTTTGATACATCATGGGTCATGGATCCAGTATGATTGCTTTGGAGACCCAATCAGCTGTTGAATGTTGCTTTAATTGGACTCGCCTTTCGGCAATTATATCTATAAAATAAGTGTGAAAAGAAATCCGGGGGAGTGAATATGATCCTTGTGATTCTCAATGTATTTACGGACTGGATGATCAGTTTGCTTTCTTTATCCTCACTTGGCTATGTGATCTGGGAACACAGATGGGAAAAACTTAACAGAGAGGTTGTAGTGTACTAAAAATACCTCCTTGCAGACACCCACAGCTCCACACAAGCACCTCGTTGCAATGCATCTCCATTTTGTTATCGCTTATATCATCTTCTTCTCAACTTTTTTATCTGCAATTACTTAGCTCAACCACCATCAACTTGGAGCCACTTCACAAGTTTTCTTTCCTATAGTAACTCTCCCATTACCGGCCGTGCATCTGATCTGACTATGATCTCAACAACCTTACACAAAATCAGTTCAACAATCAATAAAAGTTACTTCCATTAGAAACCTGGCCTCAGTCCGAGGCTTCCTCTGTGGATGGCCTTGCCAAATGGAGGTACCCTTTGGGTGCTAGAACATCTGTTTAACATTTGTTTCTTAACAAACTCGAGACTTTCTTTTCTTTTTATTTTCCTCGACATCCAATTTTTTTTCTTATGCAAAAGTTTGTTGAACCAATGACATGGAGATGAGGTCAAAATGTTGCAGGACTTTGATGCTGATAAATCATCACGTAAGAGAAGAGGTCGCTCGCATACTAAGACCCAAGTTTGTAAGCCAGCAACTAGAGGAAAAGTTCCTAGAAAGGGGACAAGGGCTGCATCAACAGCTCTCGAGCAGCTTCCCTCAGGTCAGAGCTCAAAAACCATTTGCTGTCTTGAAGTGTAGATCTCTAATTTCAAAGTTTCTGAAAAGATATCACATGAAATTTATCAGATGTTGGTGAGATCACGGTTTTGAAGTCTGGAATAAGTGGAAAATTTCCTCCTAAAAGTTGGGAGGAAGCATGCCTGCCGGATTCAAAGGAGGTTTCCCCAGGTTAGAATATAGTATTTATGGGTGTCAATGAGATTGAAATTTCTGACCAAAAAAGTGACTGAAAAAGATTGTATGAAACTGATCAGCCGTTGGTCAGACCAAAGTTGCTCGCCAAAGGACAGAAGCTGGCTCAGCAGCTCTCAACCAGCTTCCCTCAGGTTAGAGCTCAAAACCCATTTGCCATCTCAAATGGTAGATCTCTCATCTCAATGTTTCTGAAACGATGTCACATGGAATTTATCAGATGTTGGCCAGAACAAGGTTCTGAAGTTTGGAATAGGTGGAAAATTTCCTCCTAAAGGATGGAAGGAAGAATGCCGGGCGGATCCGGAGGAAGGTTTCCCAGGTTAGAAAATTGATATTGATGTGTGTCGATAAGACTGAAATTTTCAACCAAAAAAGTGACTGAAAAAGATTGTATGAAACTGATCAGCCGTTGGTCGGACCAAAGCTCCTTGCAAAAGGACAGAGACTGGCTCAGCAGCTCTCAAGCAGCTTCCCTCAGGTTAGAGCTCAAAACCCATTTGCTGTCTCAAACAGTATAGATCCTATCTCAATGTTTCTGAAAAGACGTCACATGAAATTTATCAGATGTTGGCCAGAACAAGGTTCTGAAGTTTGGAATAGGTGGAAAATTTCCTCCTAAAGGATGTAAGGAAGAATGCCGGGCAGATCCGGAGGAAGTTTTCCCAGGTTAGAAAATTGATATTGATGTGTGTCAATAAGATTGCAATTTTCGACCAAAAAAGTGACTGAAATTGATTGCCCAAAACTGATCAGCCGTCGACCGGACCAAGGTTTATCGCAAAAGGACAGGGGCTGGCTCAGCAGCTCTCAAGCAGCTTCCCTCAGGTTAGAGCTCAAAACCCATTTGCTGTCTCAAATAGTAGATCTCTTATCTCAATGTTTCTGAAAAGATGTCGCATGAAATTTATCAGATGTTGGCCAGATCAAGGTACTGAAGTTTGGAACAGGTGGAAATTTTCCTCCTAAAGGATGGAAGGAAGAATGCCCGGCGGATCCAGAGGAAGTTTTCCCAGGTTAGAAAATTGATATTGATGTGTGTCAATGAGATTGAAATTTTCAACCCAGAAAGTGACTGAAAACGATTGCCCAAAACTGATCAGCTGTTGATCGGACCAAGGTCTATCGCAGAAGGACAGGGGCTGGCTCAGCAGATATCAAGCAGCTTCCCTCAGGTTAGAGCTCAAAAATATTTGCTGTCTTAAAGAGTAGATCTCTTATCTCAAAATTTATGAAAAGCTAACACATGAAATTTATCAGCTGTTGGTCAGATCAAGGTTCCAAAGTTTGGAATTAGTGAAAACATTCCCCTTAAAAGGCAGAAGGAAGCATACCCGTTGGATGCAAAGGAGCTTTCCCCAGGTTAGAAGTTAATATTATTGGGTGTCGATGAGATTGAATTTTCTGCCAAAAAAGGTGACTGAATATGATTGTATGAACTTATCAGCCATTAATCAGACCAAAGTCCCAATGGCAGCAATGAGAGCAGAACTTCCTCTGGAAAGGAGGGAAGAAGCTTGTCTGCCAGATCTGAAGGAGCTTTCCCCAGGTTAGAGATTAAGATCTTTTGTTGCAAGTAAGATTAAAAAGCTAACCGAAAAAGTGACTGACAAAGGTTGTATAAAATTTATCAGGGGGCGATCACTCCAAAGACCTGAAGTCAGCATTGGGAGTAGAATATCCTGCCAAAAGGCTGAGGGAAGCTTATCTGCAGCTTTCCCGAGGTTTGAGATTAAAATTGATGGTAGTCGGTGAGATGAAATTCCTCATTCTAAAAGGGTTGTGTGAACTTTTTCAGCTGTAGATCAGACCAGCATTTGGAGAACGCCAACAAGAGAGAAAATTCCTCCTAGAAGGAAGAACTACGGCCCACCAGCTATAGAGCAGCTTTCCCTAGGCCAGAGCTCCATATTAGGCGCCATCAATGAGAGTAAGTGTCTGATCCAAAAAGTACTTCTAAATCGAAAATATCAGGTAAGATTGAGGAAGCTGTTATGAAGCAACCTCACTTGCCATAGCCGAACTTAGATCTTATGATCTTACTTTCACTCAAACTGTAAGTTCGTTGCTGGTTTTTGGCCTCATAGTATTGAGTTAAGGACTTGGAATCTGGCGGTGATGAAATAATTCGTTTCATTAGTAGAATGCGTGGTGACTAGCCATGTGCACCATGCGGCCATTGCAGGTTCAAGGATTATGTAAATGGAATCACACTTAATCTCGTTTACATTATCCAACTTCTCAATGATAGAAGTGGGAAAAGGAGCTGCATTAGTATATATGTGTTGACAATGCCTTTGCAATTATGTATGTTCACCATACCAATTCATTAATTCTATTTCCTATGGTATAAACCGCCTCTGCAGGTGAGGTGAACATCGGCTCAATGGACATGACTCCAATGGGGGATTATGGTGGTGTTCAAGAGTATGCTCCACTTGAAGGGGGCTCAAGGGAGACAAATCATGACTGGGCTTTTGAAGCGAATATTTTATCTTTCCAAGTTGGGTTTGAAGCAGGTGAGGAACCTACCATCTCTGCCATAGACAGTGGAATCCAATATTACATGGAGCCGAGCAGGCCATGCATAGAGCATCAATATCGCAGGAGAAATGAGAGAAACAAGAGCGCTCGTCCAACTGTCGGGCAACTGAGGAAAAAGGCGACCTGAAGTTAACATCTCTATTAGTGTTTGCCGAGACTTTTGACCGCCCATCTCTTGGACTTTTTCAATAATAAGAGAAGAAACTCTATTAATGAGGACCATGTCATTTACCCTACCTGCTTTTTAACTTGTTCTATCAGACATAAGATTTCTCCGGTGAAACTTTATGCTGTTCTGGAGCTTGGTTTGCTCTGGGTAGACTTATTTAAATTATCGACTATTTCAGATCCTAACTTCCAATTAGCTTGAAATTTCTGCATGCTACATATGAAGAATGATTCTGACAGCCGGAACAGGAATAGGCCCTTGGTAATTCGTTATTCCGGTTTTCTGGTGAAACATTTAGTTTCAATCTTGGGCAGCTTCATCGGTACCTGATGCTAAATCATTTAGCCCCGTCGTGGATCAACATTTTTCCTCTTTCGAGCTTCTAATTCTTCTCTGTTTCATGTATGGCTGATGATTAGTAGCTTTCAGTTGCTCCTTGTTTGGCTTGTTCCGGCGATCAATACTAGTATAGACTTGATCGACGGGTGGCTTTGGACGGGTTTCAGCTCGTAGAAAAAGCTCGGGGCTTAATATGGAACCGTCTGTCCGGTAACGGGCTCTCGGTGAACTTGTTCAACATGCTGAAAGGCATTCTCCAAGCCCTCCTAAACTACGAGCGGGCTTGTCGGGCTCATCAGTCCTTTAGACCTGGGATCGCCTCCAACTTGCTAGTTGTAGCTTTATATATTTAACTCAAACGCATTCTTGAAGTGGAAACAATCAGATGTAGCAGATGTTCATGAACTAATCCTGCCCTTCATACTCGAACCATCCAAATTTGGTTTTCTCTTATCATGCTCTAAGACTGTTTGTTTCTCTTATCATCCAAATTTCTAAAAACGATCGCTTGTATTGTTTGAGATAATTAGTTAATGGAAAATATTTTTATTATCTATAATAATTCATGTCTAAATGTTTTTGTAAATGATGAAAATATTTTTATTTTGGTCATTTTTCATAAAAGATACAATCGATTATTTTAGAAAAAACGTTATTCAAATCATTTATTTTTTGCGAGACAAATGATGCCTAAGTATCAAAAGTCGACTTGATTTAGAATAAGTTTTAGGGATTCTAAGGTCGATATTTTGTACTATAGAGCTATATTTCAAACCCACGGTGAAGGTTAATCCTCTGCTGTTGGGTAAGAACATAAATCTACGATCCATCGTGGGATATCCTCGCCACTCATTATCTTCCGCGGAATGAAAGATAACGAAACTACTCGAACATGCAGAAAAATTTAAGTTGTAGATAGCTGTTTTCCACATGCATCTTTCTTTTCCAAAAAGCAAAACCAAAAAAGAATTTGTTTAATATCAGACTTTTCACGCAAGAACTCCGTAATAAGCCCATCGCTTGCTATAGATTGAGCAATGATAGTGCATTACTGAACGATAGAGATAATTAATTTTTGAAAAGATTACAATGATATCGCATAAGTATCTCGCGAGTTCTTAATTTGAATAATTATCGTAATCCTATAATAATCTAAATCTATATCTCGAGCTAATTCAAATCACGCATTTTCCCCTTTTATCTAGTGTTTTCCGTACAAATGCTAAGATCCACCCTCAAAATAATCCAAATCGCGTAATTTGTTAGATAACACGTGATAGAATCGGAAGATCAATCTTGAAACTGGTAATATCTTAGAACCAAAGCAAGATGCAACTCAAAGGCTGCTGTCGTTTCATCACACTTGGTATTTTATTTTTGAGCCCAATTTCCTTAAAAAAAAAATCTCAAGTTTATGTTCAATTCAATTCTGCACCAAATTTTTTTGATCTAAAAAATATCCCCAAATTTCACTCTAATCTCAAATTGACCCACACGGCCACAAATCGCTACTGATTTTTTCGAAATCATCAACATCACGGCATTCATTAATGCGCGTTTTCATCAACAAACCCCCCCCCCCACCCCTCGGCGCGGTCTGCAACACAAACATCTTCCTGATGTTGATAATCTCGAAGGAGCCGAACTTGAGATAAAAGTCGACAACCTTTTTTAATATAAAAAATCGAAATTGGACCTAAAGTTCGGATGATTTTTCAGAGAATCGGCCAATTATTTTTGAATTATTGTTAAATTTTCTTGAAGAAAGGGCGGTATATATATATATATATATTTATTTATTTATTTATTTATTTATGTATTTTATTTTCACATCCCCCCCCCCCCTTCACAAACTCTCCTTCAGCTTCAGTTCCCGCTAACTCTCTCTCTCCTTCTCCTCCACCTTGAACAGAGACGAAGAAGCAGAAGCCTGACCCTTCACGTCAACCGCTATGCTCACTTCCTCCACTCCCACCATCTCCCATCTCTCTCTCTCTCTCTCTCTGGAACCGTTACGCCATTCTCGCTGCCTTTCCCTGTAGAAAAGCGGCTGAATTGATTAAACGGTTCCCCTCCAGAGGAAATTTGCAGTAACTCTCTCCCTCCCTCTCTCTCTCTCTCTCCTTCCATGCACTCCTAACGTATCCGTTGATTTTGCTCCCCTCCTCCTCCTCCTCCTCCTCCTCCTCCTTGTGTTCTCTTCACAAAGTTTCGGGGGGTGGCGATGGCTTGCCGCTGAGCTCCGCATTGATGGACGATAAAGATCCGATCTTTAATCTCCCCCCGCGAAGGGTGAGGGAGGCGCTGGAGTGAGTTATTGGGAGCGGCATTATTAACGACGCCGCCGCTGCTGCTTCATTCAGTTCTTCTCCGTCTCTCCGTTAAAGTTTTGTTTTTTGTTTTGTTTTGAGATCGGAAGAGTTGTGGGTCTGGAGATCCTTTTAAATTCCCCGACAACATCGCTTTTTTTTTTTTTTAATGATCGTGTCGTTGTTGGGTATGAGATGCTGGGGATGTCCTGCAGCTAATGAGTAATGATCATGGTGGAGATCAAGGAGTGCGGCCCCGACATTAGCTGCGTCCGCGGAATTCTCGATTCCGTCGCTCTCCCGCGGTTAGCAGCTCTGTTTCTCCCTCGCTCTCAGAGTTTTGGAATTCCAGCATCATGAGATGAACATTTGCATGCGAATATCAGGGATGAATGTAATGTGGGAATTCGAAGTTAGACGGTTGGCTTTCGGTTGTGTCTCGGGGTTCTTGTTTAGTTAGCTCCGCCTTTTTGTTGCCCGAAATTCGGTTAAATGAGATTTTTGGAATGCTGATCAGATTGGTTTCTTAGAATGGTATGTTCTAATGGTGCGGACAATCGAGTTTTTTTGCGCTATATGATCTTCTTTTCTATGCTGGAGACAAAATTCGATGCCGATTCCTTCTATGTCGGGCTAGAATTCGTGATCGCGTGAGTTTCTCGTGCCTTTTTCCTTTGAATGATCAACCATTGTAACTGCTTTTAGCTCGACTGTTCGCACTTCTTGGTTTCGAGGGTAAGACGAACGACAGACGAGATAGGATGTGCTAGCATTTATGTTTTGTATATATTCCTTGTGAGCAGTGCTTTAAATCGCTTTGCTTAACATTGTTTTAGGCTTAGCCATGGTGATATTGGAGAGAAATATACACTGCCTATGCTTTTAATTCCAAATTGTACATGATGATATCGCAATTTTTTGGTCCAAGCTCAAGGTAATATGACATGACTTATTGTCCAAGCAAACATTTTTTCGTCTCTGCCCGATTTTTGTTATCGTTTCTATTAGTTTAGGAGGAGAAACATATGAAAGAACAGTTAAGGAAAGTGGACTTGTTTTATTAGACCTCATCCTTTTGCATCCCGAGTCGAAAATTTTGTCTTACATTCAACATGGATGACAACTATCGATTATGCTCAACACAATTCTTAGCATGTTATACGGATCATTCAACATTAATTGCTTGGTCGATTCTCTATCTTTAGGAGGGAAACGGGACCCAGAAGGCGATCGACAATAGGAGGCTGGACAGAGGAGGAGGTTAGTAGTTAGATATTACCTTGTTCTTTTGTTCTTTGGGTGGCTTCTTTATTGCATATGGAGATGCATAATAAATTGATTGGTCTCCTCTCGGCAAGAATCACTTAGATTCTTAAGCGCAGAAATGGCAATGCAAATTTGAACTTTGATGCTAAAGCAATCTTTTTAGTGTCACATGCTTCTTAATTTTTCTTCTCTCTGTATCTTTTGCTGGCCCCATAGTGAACTGATGTAAAAGAGAAGGCTTGAATTGATGATGTCTTGTCAGTGTCATGTTGAAACTTCATCTCTCATGTTGATGGTGGATTCGACAAATTGCATCCTTAACAGATTGGCATGTCTTTTCTCTTATCTGCAGGACAAAGTTTTAATAGCTGCTGTCCAGGAATACAATGGCAAGAGTTGGAAAAAGATCGGTAAGCTAATCTTCTCATTTCTGTTTAGTGATTTCCGAAGTACTCTTCTTTTGCCCCTCTGTATTCTTAATGATTGGTCGCAAGTCAAAATCTTTGTCCCCGTTATATTCTCTCTCTTGCACTGAGCATTTAATGAAATGTATCCACCATAGCTGAAAGGGTACCGAATCGCAATGATGTTCAGTGCCTACATCGCTGGAAGAAGGTCCTCGATCCCCATCTTGTAAAAGGACCTTGGAGCAAGGAGGTGCGAGTAGAAATATCTCTTCATTTAGGATACAGTTTGCCCCTCAATTTCATAGAGATTCTCAAAGATTGATCTTTTGCTATTGACAGGAAGATGATCTTATTGTTGCACTTGTTTCAAAGAAGGGCGCAAGTAATTGGTCTGAAATTGCGAAACATTTGCCCGGTCGCATAGGCAAGCAATGTAGAGAAAGGTATTCGACAACTATGGCTAACTCTTCAGAAGTACAAACTTTTTTATGTTCAATTTATGGCCTCATTCTTAAGAACTTCACATGATTCCTTCAGCTAAACTTCGTTCTTTTGTGAGCTAAATAAAATCGCTCTCTCAGGTGGCATAACCATCTAAAGCCTGATATCAGGAGAACTGCATGGACCAAAGAAGAGGAACTGACACTTATCGAGGCTCACAAGGTGTATGGCAACAAGTGGGCTGAAATAGCCAAGTTACTAAAAGGAAGGTATGGCTTCAAAGCCTTTACGTGATGATGATACTAAGGCGTAGAAAACCAAGAGACGGCGAAATTAATTTCAACTTCTAGATTAGGCATTTCTTTGATTTCTAATGAATAATTCGAATAAGGCCAATTAAATAGCCAGTAAGCTTCTTTCAAAGCAACTAACCTAGTAGACAACTGCTCTTCATAAGCTAGAAATAATCACGATTTTGTTCTAGTGATTGGTCCGAATCGGCATGAGATCAGTCACATTTTCTGCTTATTTGACGGCTGCACCTTTGTTGGACGGTGAAGAACCTCATTTTTGCTGTTAGTGAGGTTCATATCCTTCGCATGGTATATTAAAGCCCATACTTACAAATATTTGGCATTTTATTCCCTGTATGATTTGTTCACTTAAGTATCTTTCTGTTTGCCTAATTGCAGGACTGAAAATATGATAAAAAATCACTGGAACTGTTCATTGAGAAAGAGAGTTGAACATCAACTCAGAAATCAGCACATGGGAAAACAGATTGATTTAAATTCTACAGTAGACGAAACTTGCAAATCTCCCAGAAATCAAGGAATCGATGTTCTGCATCTTCCATTTAGAGAAGTGCCCGAAAAGAGAGGCATCGGTACACATGCATCAACTGGCAAAAGGTAAGAGAGTTTATTGATCATATATTTAATTGGAACCTCCAGATAATGTTAATCGACTACGGGTCAATGATGTGTTAAACAGATCTTCCGTGGATCTTGCAAAGTTGTCATATTCCCATGAGCAGCGCAACTCTAGTAATCCCGTGCACACAATTACAGGAGTTTTTCTGTCCATCTCTAAAACTCCTCCCAACAATTTCCAGTCTCCGGACCGCGGCATGAAACATTGTAAACTCCTAGATCGCAATAAATGTTCGACTTCTTGGAGTTTTCAGAGTGGTCATGTTGGAATCACGACGGGTCCATATTTCTCATGGACTCCACCAAGACAAGCCCAAGAATTATCTTTGAAAAGCTGCATTTCCGATCCTCCAAGACAAGTTCAAGAATTGTCTTTTGAAAGCTGCATTTCCGAATTAAGGAGTGCGGCAAAGAGTTTCAAAAACATCCCATCTATTATAAGGAAGCGGAAAGTTCAATCAATGAACGTCAGAGAACACGTGAGCAAGACAGTCAGCACCTCAGCCATTGGCGAAAACAAGGACGGTTTTAACAACACGTGCCAATTGGTTTGTGATACTGATGTTGCAAACGGCCCTGAACAGAACATTCCTAAGCAACTTTTCCCGTCTCCTCCGAAGTCTCGAAAGCTTGGAACTTCAGCTATAGAATCGGTTGGAAAGAACCTAAAGAATGCATTTGATGCTGCTGCTGAAGCCACTGCCCCTGGTAGCTGATGAAACCCATATCTTGATTGGTGGACCCTGTAAATTCTGTATAGGGTAAGTGATCTATGACAATGTAATTCTTTTTATCTGATATTGCACTTTAGCTGTATGCATAAGAGAGTACAGGATTGCCTAGCTTCTGTGGTTATCACATGATCTGTGCATCAATTTTGATATGTCACGGGAGATCGTATACGCTTTAAGGAAAGAAAACTTAAGCTGATTGTATTTTGTCCTAATGGATTCACGCATGTTTTGTGGAATAATTTCCATGCATAATCTCATACGTATCTTGCCTGTTAATGAGTTCATGCCGTATAGGTGGCTGCTTAATGATTTTGTATTTACCTACTCAATTTTCTCCTCTCTTGCAGATTCGTTTTATCGAAAGTACAGCAAAATTATTTGGTTCAACCCTCACAGGTCACAGTCTCTCTGGTCTGGACTATACATGCTGCCAATGGATTGACTGCTGCTTTTGCGATTATGGGTGTCGAGCGCTTCTTTTTGGGAATAAATCGGATAATTTATGGGTTTCTTTCGCCCCATCTTGTGCAGAAATGCAAGTGTTTACTAGCATGCATAAAGATATTTGTATCTGGATTTTGACATTTGTTCCGATGGTGCTTGAAATTTGTTACTGATTTTGTGCACTAACATTCACATTGCTGTCATGGTTGTTGGATCCCTTTTGGTTGTTCTTTTTTATTACCTACAGGGCCACCGAGTCCTATCAGTTTGTTATACAGTGACGGCGGGCTCTTCCTTGTTCTAACGTGCTATTGCTTGCACGCTTTGCGCTCCCTCCAAATCTTTTTGTTTCCCGGAAGAGTGGGAATACTCTCTTGTTGCTTTACATCTCGAGAATCCCAGGATAAAGTCTTTGAAGGACATGTTTTGTGACATTCGGAAATTTCGTAACAATAAGTAATTGACGTTGGGAATTTTCTATGTTCGAAGATGATATTTGGATTATAAAGCTAAATATTATTTAAGTTAATATTCGTGCGGACAGGTAAAAAAAAAAATCGTTGTTGGATCGTAATTTGCGAAGCACGGATTCGGAAACGTAATTGTCCTGAGCTTATCGTAATTAAAATCTTAAACGTTGTTGTGTGCGATAATCGTAGTGCGGTATTAATGAATTTACCGTTGTTTTGGGAATTTAGTGGGTATTATTATTATTGGTTAATTTTGGTTAAGTAGTGTTAGTCTTTTATTCTAAATTGCCGTTAAGGAAGGGGGGGAGATATTCTCTCAAAATATCTCTTCTGGACTCCTCTTCTCTCACGTGACTATTGAAGGAAAGGTTGATCGAATGTCATTTGTCCCCTTGAGCTAGACACCTAGCCTAAGTAATCATTTTCCTTAGCTACCACTCCTTTCCTGATTTCTTATACCTGGCCATGATGGAAAGAGAAGATGTCACCTGTGAGTGCGTTGTAATTATCCACCCCTTCGTCTACTCCTCTGTTTCATTTTTCTGGGTATCATCGAAGGAAAATTTTACCAAATCGTAACTCCCTTCTTCACTATTTGCTTTCGCCGTCATCGATCCAGAATTTCTGAGGGAGCTTTAACTTTTGGGTGTTCAGATTTTATACAAGGTAAGTGAAAACTCTAGGTTTAAGCTAAGTAAATCTACTTGGCACTTTTAATTTGGTTGCTTGAGAAAGGTTATTTTGATGTGCAATAGTAAGGTTGTGATGATGGTTGAATCTGTTTAGCTGGTTTTGTGCATGTTCAAATTGATGTGATTTGTTTCCTTAAAGTATGGTGAAAATCGGCAAGCAAAAAAGATTAAATCTAAACGTATAAGTGTTATCTTTGATGTGATTATTGGATTCTTCTTATTAGTTTATGTATGTTTAAACATAATAGAAAATCGTTTTACTCAAACTGATGATTATGTTTATTTTGATACTCAAAGTGATGATTATGTTTATTCTTGATACTGGGCAGATTTTAATATCAAAATCTGGTTCTGTGTACTTTTTAAACTGTTCGGACTTTACTTTCAAACCTTATGTTCAGACTTTACCTTCATACCTTACTACACAGACTTTACTTTAGAGTTTACCGTTCAAACTTTATTGCTTAGGCTTTACCTTCAGATTTTAGCCTTGTGAGTTTGAACTTGCTTCTGAATCTGAATGTGCTTTTGAGTCTGAACCCGCTTCTGAGTCTGAATCCGCTTCTGAGTCTGAATTCGCTTCTGAGTCTGAATCCGCTTCTAAATCTGAACCCGCTTCTGAGTCTAAACTTTCTTCTGAGTCTGAACTTCCTTCTGATGACTCAAATTTGCTTATGAGCTGAGTTTGCTTCTGAGTTCGAAATGTATTGTTTCATATTTAAATTGCTCGGATCATGCATTTCATGGCTTTAAAGTACAAAAACCGTAATGGCTCGGTATGGGATAGGCCAAAGCAGATTTATGCATGCAAATACTTGGTTGTCATGACTTGTATGGGAATAATATTAATTCCGTTGCCCATTTAGTGGTGTGTGACGGTGCCCCATGTGTCGGGATGCCCCGTAGGTCGGGATGCCCCGGGGAGTATTTCGGGATGCCTCGGGAGTCGAGATGCCCCGTTGGTCGGGATGCCCCAGGTGTGTGCCGGATGCCTTGGAATTGGGATGCCCCGTTGGTCGGGATGTCTCGAGAGTGTTCGGGAGGATGAAGTAATGAATCTAATCGCATGAGCATAAATGTTTTACATCATGCCTGTGTCTGAGTGAAAATATTACGATATGTTGCATTATTCAGATTTTGCGGCACATTCAGACGGAAAAAGTATAACTTGCATTCAAGTTCTATGCATATTATTTGCTATGCATGCATATGTGTTTATGCTAGGTGAAGTGGTAAGCTGATTATCCTAACTTAAAACTAAAGATTTCATTTACTGGGCTTCGGCTCATCCCATTATTTTTCAGACATGTAGGAACGGACAATCTGCTACCAATGCTTGTTGGTTTTTCCTTAAATGCTATGAATGCCAGTACATTGATATGCTTATCCCGAGGGCAAATATAGTTTGTACAAGATGCATATCTACTATATGGGTTGACGCGGGATTTTGGTTGATATAAAGGCGATGACATCTACGACTCGTTGTAAAGTTTACTTTTGTGCGGGCCGTCTTTGGAGTAAATTGTAGTATGGAGATAGGCAGCCTCGACCTACCCAGATGTTTGTTCTTTGTAATTTTATTGATGTATTGTCTAGACTTGTAATTCTCACAAGTGTTGTTAATGAGAAGCAAAAGTATTTTGACAAAACTTGTTCAGACTTTGACTTCCGCTGGCCATTTTATTAATAATATTAATTGATACGTGTTGCGCGTGACGTTATGAGGCGTCACATGTTTAGATCCCATATTTTGTTATATGATGAACAGCCAATTTATTTTCGAGTGGGAATCAGAAAGGAGGTCCAAAGCGCGAGCCTTGCAATCATGGCGTTGTTCTATTATTTTGTTATAGGATAAAACATTATTTGACTCTCATGCTAATCGTCTAGATGATTTTGGCGGCCTTGGAAATCGGCGTTGTGCAAGTTGGCTTGCTCCGGCGATGGTTTCCATCATTGCCGGTCGCCGGCATCGTTCCGACAGTTGACCCCGTTATGAGAAACATCATCGGCTCGACCACTGAGGGAGTTGGAAGGGACTAATTTGTGGATCAAGAATTTTTTAAGTTCTTTTAGATGATTCTCTATACGTAGTTTTACATTATTTGATTAGCACATATGATGATAACTCTTTCTATTTCTTTGCATTTTCTTTTCATAGTCATTTTAACTAATGGCATTCACCTGGTCGAGGAATTTCCCCTTTTCTAAAATTTTCAAAAATTCTTTTCCACAATACCACAATTAATTAGAAAGGATAGTGACACAAATGATCTCTAAATTTTGACTATTTGTTCAATGTGGTCCATGAACTTTAACTCAATATGCAGTATGATCCTTGAACTTTTAATTTATTCAAAATGATCCTTAGAGGACTGTATAAAAATATTCAATATTGTCCTTTCATTAATTTAAGTTTAGGGACAACATCGAATATCTTTATACAGTCTGAGGACTGAATTGAATATGTACTTAGAATTCAGACATTATATTAAATAAATTCAAAATTCAGGGACCGGATAAGCTCACAGATCATTTGTTTCATTTACCCTAATTAGAACCGGAACATAGAAGATTATTCAGCAAAAATTAATTCACAAAATCGGGCGGCACGTGCAACTCTTTATGGCGGTCGTTTCATAAAAAAGCTCCGACCAAAAAAGAAGGGAGAGACCGCAAAGCTCTTCGCGTTCCATTTGTATACGCAGGCCGTCGTTCTCTCTTTCATTTCTCAACAATGGCGACCGAGGCTCCGGCGAAGATCTCGCCGGACGTCCCTCGCGAGCACGTGGACGCGATGCTCGGCTTCTTCGAGAGGACCGGCGCCTCCGATACCATCCCGCCGCCGTACGCCGCTGCCGACGGCTACTCCGACCTCCTCTGCAGCTCCCTCAGAGCCGATCGAGTCCAGCGGGGCAAGGTCTCGTGCCTCCTCTCCGTCGGACCGCCTCTCCTGGTACTCTCCTTTCGCCTTACTCTCTTCGGTCGTCGTAACGATTGGATTCTGCTCGGATCGCCCGTCGATTGTTGTGATTGGCTCGGCTTCGTTATGCGTTGTTGCCTGGTTAGATGATTCGAGCATTGCGAGTTTTATCGGATACGTATGTTGAAATTGCTGGCACGGAAGGTTATGAGATTTCGTTTTGTTCTGGAGCCGAAGTTTTGTGTCTCCGATGAACTGGACTTGTTTGGTTGCTTGCTATATTGCCTGTTCTGCGTCATTGATTTTTCGTTTCTCTTGTGGAAATGAACTATAACTTAACGCTGTTGATTCGGAGGCATGACCGGCCTTAGTTAGATTTCGAATAACTTCGACGTGGTTCTGTGTCCGAATCTCCTGTGTCACAGTGTGACTATCTAAAACCAATTCGGCGCTTTTAGCTTGGGCAGAAATGCTAGTCTATGCCTGTGTTGCAGTATCGAAATAATAGATACTAAACACTAGTTCATTTTAGATGGAATGATAATGGTTCCACCGAGTTCGACACTAGTTAATGCTATGATTCCTCATTTTGCTCTGCGACTGAAAAGAAGCTACTAGCTTAAGTGATCGCAGAGCATAGGTAAATCTATTAGCTGGGGCTATGAATCTCTTATATTCTCCAAATGCATCGGTCGTTCGCTATTTCAGTCCTTCCCTCTTGTTTCAACAACTTCGTTGGTTCTCAAGGTTTTGTTTGCAGAACACGTATGGTGGACTGCACGGGGGATCGGTTGCTGCCCTTGCAGAGAGAGTGGCAATTGGCTGTGCTAGAACAGTCATGCGTGAGGATAAAGAACCATTTCTTGGCGAATTGAGCATTTCTTACCTCTCGTCTGCCCCTCAAAATGTATGTTTCTGTTCCCTCGTCGATGATTTTCAATTGCCTTTTGATACTAATTTGCAACTTTGAATTTCTCCACTGTTGACTGCGGACGATTTTTTGAAATTGATGCTTATAGGACTTGCAACTTGTCTATTTTGTGTAGTCCGAGCTGGTCATTGATGCTTCAGTGGTGAGGACTGGAAGAAATGTGACTGTAGTTGAGGTCAATTTCAAATTGAAAAAGTCTGAAAAGCTTGCCTTCACTACTCGAGCCACATTTTTTAATATGCCCCTTGCCAAGTTGTGAGAATCTGTAGCAAATTACAGGCAAAATCCGTGTATTTAAATGGAATATTGATAATAATCCTGCTGCTGCATCAAACATCAATGGTATGCCATTGTGGTATGTCAATAATTTACTACTCTGCTAGTGCCATATTCTGGTATATGCCCTGCCATTAGACATTACAGGTTAATTTGTGTATTTTTCTATCGGACATGTCTTCCTGCAGAATATAGTGATGGACTCTGCAATATTTTGCTTGAATAGCATTGATTCACTTGAGAGTGTAGAACTATCCTAGGAAGATGCATTGCATGTGGTTAGATGTGTCAACCTCGTCTGATGAAAAATAAATTCAGGTTCATAGAACTTCATGAATGACCAGGACCATCATTATTGATTTAAATAATAATTTGGAAGAGGTTTCTCAGATGTATCACTGCATGATCGTACAATGTGGATGATGATTGGAGTAAAAGCGTTATTATTGGAATTATTGGATTTTTAGTTTGCTTTGCCCCCTTAATCTTTGTACTTGGGAACAAGTAATGTAGAAAGTAAACCATATTGTTTCTGTTAGAGGAGTATCTCGAGATGCCATTTGTTTCTTGTAAAGCTTGCAAGAGTGAGGATATACTTTCCGTGTTATTATTGCTGTGTGTGTGCACGCACACACACACACACACACAAACAAGATTAATGTGGTGTGCAAGGCAATAGAATATTTTCACTGTCGTGGTATCAGAGCATCTAATGGTCCTGGAGCTCTGTCTTCATTTAAGATTTATTCATCGGCCCTTGCCATGTAAATCCTTCAGGCAGTGCAGCTTGTCTGTGGTTTCAGTTCTTATGGCTCAATAATCTTCTAGTCTACTTCTAGTTTTAATCCCTCTGCTATTCACATCACTGATTATGTCCATCAATACTTGATGTGGGCAATTATTTGACTTGATCTAACCTTTCTTATCATATTTTAGAGATATTTGATGTGCAATTCATGTTGATCGCGCTGCTCCTCCACCTAAAACTATTACTATTGATGGCATTAAGACAATTCTGAATCCCAACTGCATTTCTTGGCATCGACCTTTCAGTTTCACTTTTTGATAGTTTGGCTTTATTGGCTGTTGTACGTGTAAGTTTGCTCCGAACGGCGTAAATGAGTAGTGAAGTTCTGAGAGATTTGTTAGTGCTGATTACTTTCCCTTTGTCAGAGAATTGGAAATTTTAGGGATTTTGCCAACAATTGAGCCTTTCTTGACGGATTATGCTGAGAATTATCCATCATCAAATATGCGATTCTAGGGAAATTTTAATGAAAGTGGTTTGTTGCATGAGATTATGCAAATCAAGATTGGTTTATTAGATTGATTTACGCTACGTGCAGGAAACCGTAAGTGGAATTTCAATATGTAGTTTGTGCTTAGCATTAATTAAACAAGAGTCTTCTCCGTTAGCTTGTGCAAAAATGTGAAGTATGCTTAGCTTTTTCCAAGAGTACCCTTTTGATGTTATGGAGAGGAGCATGCCTCTTGAGTTGACTTATAGTGCACCTTGTCAAATTTGTTGTGTCGTATGGGATTTGCTTGTCCTCTCCCCTGATCATCATATCCTTTGTTTTGCCGGAAAAAGATTTGAATTATGAATAAGCCGGAGCGTGAAACAAGATCAAGTGAAATTATATCTTCTTTTTTTTATGAGGTTATTCAAATTCATATCATCAAATTAGAATAGTCAATGAAATCACTTACGATTTTAAATCAATCATTTTTTGCAAAATAAACAGAGCAATAATATCAGCATCATCTGTCCTATACGTGCCAAAAGAGATGGGATGGATGTCCTTTTTACTCAGAGTTGGGCATAAACCTAAACAAATTGAAAAAAAGACCCATTCATGAACAAGAAAATCACATCGTGATTTGATTAGATCTCAATGAAATACATTTGATAGGTATAATAGGTTTTGCAGAGAGAAAGCGAACAATTGAAACTCATCTTTCTTGAAAGGTGGAAGGAAAACCCACTTTATCATCCCTATGGGATTCAATTGGGAAAAGTGTCAAAAAAGTCTTAAATCTTTTGTATTTGTGTCAATTTAATCATAAATCTTTTTTTAGTGCCAATTCAGTCCTAAACCTTTTGCATTTGTGCCAATTTAATCATAAACCTTTTTTTTTGTGTCAATTCAGTCCAAAACATTTTGCATTTGTATCAATTCAGTCCTAAACCTTTTTGTCTTTGTGTTAGTTTAGTTTTTTCGATCAATTTTGGCCAGATTTTGTTGACATGGACATTAGCTGGCGCTGACGTGGACAACTTTTTAAAATATTTTAATATATATTTTAATATTTATTCTTTTTTTTCCCCTCCCTCCTTCCTCCGGTTCAACAACCGACTAGAGGCCAGCGAGACTCGCCCTCACCAAGGATGGCGAAGGTGAGCCTCGCCGGATCTGGCAAGATCGTGCCTTGCCTAGTGGCCAGTAAGGTTGGGCCTCACCCAGCTGCCAACGAGGGCTCGAGCCCTCGTCGGAGGGCACGACGAAGGCCTCTAGCGAGGGCTCAAGCCTCGCCGGCGGCTGGGCGAGGCTCGACCTTGACGGATTTGGTGAGGTCAAGCCTCGCCAGTCGCTGGGTGACGCACGACCTCGCCAGATCCGGCGAGGTCCAGCCTCACCCAGCTATGGCGAGGCTCGTCTTCGCCGTCGTTGGCGAGAACGAGCCTCATCGGGGGTCGGCAAGGTCGATTTCGCCGGCGGTTGGGCGAGGCTTGCCTTTGCCGTCGCTAGTGAGATTGTGCCAGTGGCGGCGAGGTCTCGCTGGCCTGTGGCTGATCGCCGGTCTAGCGATCGGCTAGAGGAAGGAGGAAGGGTAGGAAAAAAAATTAAAAATAAAATAAAATATTATTAAAAGTTGTCCACGTCAGCACCAGTGATCGGCCACCGGCCAGCCGGCGTCCATGTCAGCAAAATTCAACAAAAATTGGCCAGAAGGACTGAATTGGCACTAATACAAAAAGTTTAGGATTGAATTGGCATCAAAAAAAGGTTTAAAACTAAATTGGCATAAATGCAAAAGGTTTAGGACTTTTTTTGGCACTTTTCTCAGATTCAATGCCGACTTATTGCCAAATGGAACAATGCAATTACATAAGTAAAATATTCTTGATTTATTGCTATTGCACTCTTGTCGCTAGTTCATATTGCACTTTTGCTTACAATTTACGTAAAAACAGTTAGTTAAAATAATTAATTTGAATCAAAACCGACTGCTTTTCCGAGTTAATGATTGAAGAAATAGCACAAATCAAAAGGATCTTCATCTCGCATCTTAAATGAGATACTATTGTTCCTCCTCCAGCGAGAAATTGCTGATTACAAATACTGATGGTCTATATTCGATATAAAGGGCCAGAAATAGCTTGCTTAACATAAACACGACGGCAAGAGGAGATAATATGACAATCTGAAAACTACAAAAACGACTCAAAATGGATTGTCCCACGTAGGGGAATAGCAGAGTAATTAGCTATGTGCCAATAATAGATTCGCAGACCGATAAAAGATGTTTGAGGAAATCTACGAAAACACAAGGGAAAGCAATGATTCATCGTTTGTAAACCGTTATTCACCTTTCCAACTCCAGAAGCAGGGCTCTGGTCTTCAACGCGCATAGGCCATAAGCAATTCCTGGACCCCAGGGAAGGAAGTCTTTTCACATTCTATCGGTAGAATCTCAGTTGCATTTCCTGTGAATCTTGTCGATTGAGTCCCTTGCTTGGCCAGAGAAATTGATAAAGTCCCCATGCTCAGCTTGAACCATCTGAAGTTACTGCATTAGTGAGCAAGAGAAAAGGAAGCCACATGAGCTTCAGCAAGTTCTAGCGATATAAGATGAGAGAAGGCTACCTGTAATATAAGAAGCTATTGAGAATTTTCTGAGAGAGATTTGCTTAGAAAAGATGGGAGAGGGGTCAACCGTGATCAATGACCTATCTGTTTTCTTTTCACGGACCCATCTGTTGCCTCAAATTGACCATTTGCAATTCCTCCATATAAAAAAGCGCCATGCAGCTGTTTCTACCACTACTACCAACACCACCAAATGAAAAAGCGGCCATTCTAAGTGATATTATAGGTGATCAAGCAAACAACCAAATGGTTCTCTTTAGCCTGAAGGGAGTAGAGAGAAGGTATTGACCTGAAATACTTTCTCGATTGACCAAAAAAGAATGACAAGTAGAAGCATAGTATTGCAAGATGCAACTTTCAAATACTAAAAGAAAAGCTTGCCTAAGACATGGGAGCTGGCAACAACGACTGGATTAGCTAGTGACAGTGGCTAATTCAATTGGCAATTTTTCTGACAATAGAAAGTCAGGCTCTGGATGTGAAATAAAGTATGAAACTGGTATACATCATTTTGAAACAAGAATCAATGCAAAGATGATGGCCCCGGTTCAAAGGAATTGGTAGAGAAGAACCTAGCATTGCACGGCTCTAGTCAAACATTGGAAGTACGGGTAGCCCTTGTCTGATAGTTACTCACCAACATTAAAACCTCATGCAAATATTGCATCAACAAAAGCGTCGGCATCAAAGGGTTGGAGATCTTCAACTCCTTCACCGACACCCACAAACTTTACAGGGATGCCCAGCTCATCAACCACACTGACCTGAAAGCAGAGTGATTCTCATGCTAAAAACTATAGCATTTCTATTTGATGAGGTAAAAGCCAGACAGGGTGAATCCATTGCAAAAAGCATTCAAAAGTTGATACCTACCACACAGCCACCTCTTGCAGAACCATCAAGTTTTGTCAAAATAAAACCTGTCACACCAACCACCTGCAAAAGTTCAGGATCAAAGTCATTAATACTGCCAGATGTCGACTGTTACACAAGCAACAATCAAAGGGACAAGCCAGGATTTTGAAATGGGATCGCTATTGACCTATTTAGGAATCTCTGGATCTACACTTAGCAGTCTAAATTTCTAACAGAACCAAACAAATAACACACTATATCTCAGAATTCTACAGAAATCTCTATATCTAAGCGGTGCTCTTGACTTTGAGCACTCCACTATATTAAAAGATAATACAAGCAAGAGCAGGAGCAGATGAAAAGACCCTTTGATTATCACCAAGCATTTCCTCACCACCTATCATCCATCACCACCAACAGGCCCTCAAAAAGTGACCAAAACTTAACGCTGACCTGTAACAATCAACAAGATATCCTAATAATTTCTATGGTTCCTCACTTTGAAACTTTCTTTGAAACTTTCAATTCATTAAAACATAATATACAATTAAGGGCTTTAAAGACACTTCTTCCATGTTATGTCCCTCATCTATTTCTCCCTCACATGTCATGTGAGGGAGAAAACAGATCTTTCAGAAATAGAAGTTATTAGTTTGAACTGGAGAAAAACTGTGATGGTTAAAAGACATTTCTCCCATTCTGTTTCTGTTAATTGCGTAACTTTGACTCTAATCCACCACTGCCGGTACATTTAAGTGAGAAACAAGTATAGGTATTATTAAATTCAAAGATGAGAACGTGATATTACTTCGTTGAATTCTCTCGCCTGTGGAAGCATATTCAATCCTGTTGTCCCATCCAGAACCAATAAAAGTTCCTGTGAAATTTGAAACAAGGTCTTCAGAAATTAGTCAATGACAAATAACCACAACAAGTGCCATTGTTAGATCCAAAATATTGGAAAAGTTCATTCTTTTCGCTTTTAGAAAAGTGGCGGATGGATAAAGAAACTTGGAATAGACAAAATGAAGAGATTCCATATATAATAAGGTTTGCTCGTGACATGAAAAGATGAATTATACATTTGGTGCACCGGGAACCACTTTGGCAACAGCTTTCTTACATGCGATCAGCTCTTCCATCAAGCTGTAGTTAGTGTGCAGACCTGAACATGTAAAGCAGGCATCTCTCCTCAAATTATGCCAGATATAAGCTACACAAGAGACTGCTCCAAAAAAGACAAAGAAGTGATTGTGCTTACGTCCGGAAGTGTCACATAAGACAACATCAAATCCTTGTTCTTTCCCTCTTTTCACAGCCAGGGAGAGCACTATTCAGGAAGAACTTCTAAGATCATAGTCAGCATCATCAAACAAGTTTAAACCGTATAAGAGAGAATAATTCAACTGGAGATGCAAATAAAACTACATTCGACTCTTTCACTCCAATCGTCTACCTGATGATGCTTTAGGCTTCTCTCCTTCAGCCACTACAATCTCACACCCAGTCCTCTCAGCCCAAATTTCAAGCTGATCACTAGCAGCTGCTCTGAAGGTGTCACCTGCCGCCATTAGTACCTAAGCCAATGTCCCATCATCAGGTGGCGCAGATGAAATATGAAAGAAATCGACAGCACAGCTCATCTAGAATGTTGTACATGAATGGTGTACTCCTTGATAGATAAATTACTCTAAACTTTTAATCTAAGACACAAGGTTCGATCATCTCAGAGAAATGTTCGTGCAGGGAGGCAATCACCTTTGCTCCTTCTCTCTTTAGTCTATTAGCCAGCTTTCCTGCAGGGAGGCAATTGAAGACATCAGCATTTTCTCCTTTTATATGAGAACAGAAGAACCTAATGTATTTTATCTCTTGAAAGCAAAGAATGGTCAAGGTTAGTCCAGTGCAGAGGAAACGAACATAGCATCACAAGCAACAGAATGATAAAGAATCCACATGACAGAACAACTCAAAGCTCATTAAATCCAATTTTTGCAAAGAAACTTCCATTTGGATACAGCTTATTCAACTTCCTCCTGGTTTCTGTTGAAATTCAAGCAAGGAACCACGCTACTTACCAAGAGAAGTTGTTTTCCCACCTCCATTAACACCAACAATCATTACCACAGCCGGTTTCCTGATGATAAAACATAACGAACATAAACAGCATAATTTGTGGCAAGAAACAAACATTTAAGAACTATCGAACCTGAAACCAAGTTGGAGTTCGGTTTTGCTCCCCTTTTTGGTTAACAACTCCAAAACACTCTTCTTCAACGCGACCTATGGTAATGGAACACGCAGGGAGCCAATTTCGGTGTCAATCAACTTATAAATCAAGATTCCAAGTTTCAAAGAAGAATCCGATACACTACCAAGAACAACCGGAGCTCGTGAAAGAGCCAATTAAACTACAAAAAATCTAACTTGATGACAGCACTCACAAAAAAATCAACCGATTGTTTCAATTGAAGCTACCTTTATCTCAGCTCCCGATTTAAGCTTTCCTGCCAATATATCCTCGCGCAATCTATCCACAATCCTAATCGTAATTTTCGGACCAAAGTCGGCCACTAGCAGAGCCTGAAACCAATAGCGAAACGTACAGAATACTTAACAGAACACTCTCCACAAGCGATACACGAAACAGCAGTACTTCTACGCACGACAAAGGAATCGCACTACTTCAACGAAGCGCATAACCAAGCTGTACGAAGTCAATCCTTCCGTAACGGACTTCGAACTCTACAGAGAATCACAAGGAAAGGACCTCTTCGAGTTCATCGAGGACGCGATCGGTGTCGGCGAGGTTCCAGTAAAGGAGGAGCTCATCGATGACCGCGAGGTTTTCTCTGGTCTTCGAGAATCCAGAAACTATCTTCTCGACGTCGCTCTTCGCCTTCTCCTTGATCAACCGGCCGAGCCGAGTGAAGAAGCCCGTCTGGCTGGCCGAGCACCTGAACCTGGAACCGGCCGGTCGGGAGAGCGAGGGCGCGGCGGCGGACCGGTTCGGCGGGAACTGGAAGCGGAGGCCAAGCGGCCGTGGCGGCGGCGAAGGCTTGGAGAGGAGCGAGAGGTGACTCGATGGAGAAGGTGAAGCCATGGATGGTTCTCTTCTTGCGAAGGTCTCGCAGCTCCGGGTTCGAAGACGATGATATGCGCGACGCACAAGTGCGGATAAACCGAGCAGGTGATACGCTGTCGTTTGGGCAAAATAATCCGCAAAATGTTCTTTTTATCCGCTTTGATTTCTCCCTTTTTTTAAGACACACTCTTTCTTGCTCCCTTCAAATCCAACCAATATCGGCCAAGATTGATCCTAGAAAAATTGGATTTTAATCGTATTTCAAGAACATAGCGAGATTCATATACAATGTGAAAATAGTTAAGCCTTGGAGTAGAGTGTCGACAAATGGGGGCTGACTTAACCGACAAAAGAGCCACGATTGGCATAACCATCGATAGAGTGAAAATGATTAACCGTCTAAGTGTGGGAGCCAATGATCTCGGAAGCAACCATCGGTGGGGCACCATAATGGAGAAAATCGACACAATTGTCAAATAATGGAGCCAAAGATCCCATAAACAACTGGTGATGACAATCGTGATGGAGTAGAGAAGATATAATTGTCGAGTAACGGAATCAGTTATTATTGAATAACCAATTGTAGATAGGAGTTGCTGAATTGTAAGAGCCAACTAAAATGTGTTTGAATTCTTTGTAACTGTCATTAGCTATAAACAGTAGGTATAAATGCATGAATTGTAGTTTGTAGAAATGACCGTTAATCAATCAAAGGACACCGGTTATAGGGGTGTCAACAAAACCCGGATCGCCCCGGCCCGACTCGGCCTTAAAATTTGGGGTATAATAGGATTGGGGGTAAAATCGGGCCGACCCATTGACACTCTGGGCCGATCCATCTGAGCCATCTCCCTCTCTCAGTCTCTCTCCCATTCTCTCTCCCCTCTCTACACGTAGAGCAGGATGAAAAAACCCTAGGTCTATTGGAGACGAAATCGAATGCCTCCATTGCCGTCTCGCCGGAGCTCGCTTGTTCGCTCGCTTGCTCAGATCTCTCTGCTTCCGTCAACAGGGTCATGTCCTCCCGAATTCATCTCTCTATCTCTCTCTCTCTCTCTCTCTCTCTCTCTCTCATCTCTGCGAATTGTCTGCAATTAGAGAGAGAGAAATGGTGAAGAAGACGAATCGCGGCAGCTATGTAGGTCGTGCTGCACAGTGGCCATGGGGTCGAGCCCCCCGGGTTCTCAATCGGCGCCGCCCGGCCATCGGCCTTCAATCCGCCGGAGCTTGACTCCTCCGACGGCGAGGGGGGTGCGGCGGCGCTGACGCCGGCGTGAAGCGGCTCGTCGTTGGCAGGGTTGTCCTCGATCAAGAAGGACAACAACGCCACCGGGAACCAGTCATCAGGGGGAGGGGGGGAGGAGGAGGAGGAGGACAAGGAGGAGAACGAGGTGCAGAGCTCTTACAAGGGGCCGCTGGAGATGATGGACGCGCTAGATGAGGTCTTGCCTATGAGGTAAATCGATCAAAGCTCGTCGATTTAGTTGATCTCTTAGGGGACTGAGAGCTTACTCGAGGATGGGATTGGGTTTAGATCGCTCTGTGTTGCAAGTCTGATGCTTATAGGAGATTCTCGTCGGTGGGTGTCGGAAGAATGTTTCGTAGATTGTTGTCCCTCTGTATCAAATTCATCTCTCTCTCTGGTCTCTGCAAATTGTCTGCAACTAGAGAGAGAAACGGTGAAGAAGACGAAGAGGAGGAGGAGAGAGAGTGGGAGAAAGGTGTGTGTGTTTGAAGAGAAAAAAAAACCCGACCCGGCCCGGACAGACCTGACTTGGCCCTTGGGTGTATGCTGAACAGGATCTTGAGCTGGGTCTAGACGAGTCAAGCACAACCCTATTGTTTTTGGGTCAGGTATCATGAAAGCCCAACCCGACCCGACTCATTGACACCCCTAACCGGTTATTCACTTTTATCTTCCAGTTTATATTTACATTTCAGTACCTTTTACATGACTAGGTTCCGTCTCAATATCTTCAAATCTCTCGTTGTTTTGTTTTATGTCTAAGAATCATCAAATGACCCTTTTAGACCACACTTGGTGGATTTTATGGGTGAGCAAGATGGATTGCCCAAACCAAGACTCGACCGGACTCGATCAGATCAACTGATTTGGTCCAATTCTCGGGAATATTGTTCGGTTCCCGGTTCCTAAAAGTGGAACCGATTTCTGGATGATCCGGTTCTCGGTTCTAAGGGGGAAACTTGACCGATAAATATATATTTCTAATTTTTTCATATATATATTATTTACTTTTTAAAATTTTTGAAAAAAATAAAAAGTCTAATCTAATTTCCCTAATTCCCTCTTGCCTTTACTAATAAGTTAATGGTCCCATTGGAACTGGTCTATAGTCTCAAGATTAGCCAGTCCGGTCACCGGTCCTAGAAACTGAGAATCGGTCCTCTCGATCCGGTTCTCGGTTCTTCAATTGGACCAAACCGGACTGAAAACCGCTCATCCCTAGTGGATTTAATCATCCATTTGTATTTTGAAATATATTTCAACGATACTTTTCAGCTAAACATGTGCAAAACAAAAATCCCCCAAATCACGTTACATAACCAAAATACATGCAATCCTCTTTCTTAGATTTTTATATAAAATGTAGTTACTCATCGGACATAAGTGAATGTTCTTATTTAATGATATTTTTGTTAAGGTAAGGAAATAAACGTGTACACACTAGGACCCGATCTAAACAAGAGTTAATACCATAAAAAATCCTAAACTGATACACCTGTGATAAATTTACCCAAAACTAGTTTTTTGCCCGCGAAAAACTCCAAACTGATACATATGTGACAAATGAATGGTAAAACCCCAAATTGATACACCTGTCAGCTGCCACGTGTCATCCAATTCAGAAATTTGATGGTAAAATTTAAAGAAGACTAGCAAAGAGTAAAATTATAACAGGTGTACCGGTTTAGGGTTTTTGATAGTCAAAAAATTAATTTGGGGTAAATTTATCACAAGTATATCAATTTAGGGTTTTTGTGGTATTAACCTTATAAACAATGTGTTTCTCACCTTTACCAAAAAAAAATTACTTTACCAAAAAACAATGTGTTTCTCATTTAATAGCCAATTCATGTTTCGTCCTTTGAGGTCCAAACATAGATCTGCATTGATAACTTGGTAATTGAATTGTGATCGTTCTCATTCACAATTTATATACTTTTTAAAGGGGAAAATTACCAAAAAAGTTCTAAACCTATTGTAATCGTACCAATCCAGTCATAAACCTTTTTCATTACCAATTGAATTCATAAACCTTTTGTAGTTATGCAAGTTCAGTCCTTTACCAATTTTGGCCGGTCGACACTGATATGGACACCGATTGTCCTATGTGGCACAGTTGGCGATGCCGACGTTGATAATTTTTAATATTTTTGGAATATTTATTTATTTATGATTTTTTCCTTTTTTTTCTCCCCTTTTTCTTCCTCTAGCCAGTCTTGAGACCTCGGCGACCAGCCACAGGTCCTCATCGGCTTCGCCCACCCTTAGCAAGGCCAACCTTGCCTAGCAACGGGGAGGGCGTGGCGACGGCGAGGGCAGCATGAAGAGGGATTGGTAATCCACCGTTCGGAAATTGCTCTCTCTCTCTCTCTCTCTCTCTCTCTCTCTCTCTCTCTCTCCATTTCGATTTGCTCTTGCGTGGCGACGGCGAGGGCAGCATGAAGAGGGATTGGTAATCCACCGTTCGGAAATTGCTCTCTCTCTCTCTCTCTCTCTCTCTCTCTCCATTTCGATTTGCTCTTGCGTGGCGACGGCGAGGGCAGCATGAAGAGGGATTGGTAATCCACCGTTCGGAAATTGCTCTCTCTCTCTCTCTCTCTCTCTCTCTCTCTCTCTCTCTCTCTCTCTCTCTCTCTCTCTCTCTCTCTCTCTCTCTCTCTCTCTCTCTCTCCATTTCGATTTGCTCTTGTTTGAATCAATCGTTTGAGGAATTGGTAATTGGATGTGACTATTTCTTCTTGATTAGGGCATCTGGAGTATGCCCTCGCCCTTGCTGGGCGAGGTCGGTCTTGCCATGACTGGGTGAGGCTTGAACTCGTTAGATCTAACGGGGCTTGTCCGCACTAGTGGTCGGCGACAGTGAACTTCGCCAAAGGCTGACGAGGTTGACCTGGTCAACCCTTGCTTCTAGCCGGTTGCCGAGGTCTGGCGTATGGCTAGAGGAAGAAGAAGGGAAGCAAAAAAAAAAAGAGGAAAAAAATAAATAAAAATTCGAAAAAATATTAAAATATTGTTAAAAAAGTGTCCACGTCAATATCGGCTGCGCCATGTATGACGGCCGATGTCCATGTCAGCGCCGATCGGTCACAATTGACCGTATGGACTGAATTGATACAAATACAAAAGGTTTATGACTCAATTAAAAAAAAAAAAATTTAGGACTGAATTTACACAATTATAATAAGTTTATGACTTTTTTTTAGTAATTTTCCCCTTTTTAACTAATTGCGAAAGAGTACTTAAGATTGCAACAGTATACACGAGAAGGTGCATCGTCGATGTGCCTTCTAGACACCAGACAAATTAGCTCAACTATCAAACAATGACAGAACACCCAAAGCTATTTTCCACATCTGATATCTTTTGTCAAACATGTGTTCCTCGTTTAACAGCTAGTTCTTGCTTCAATCCTTCGATGTCCATACACAGATCCGTATTGACAACTCGGCAATCAAATTACGATCGTGCTCGTATACTTTGTCGTCGTTGCAAATTCCACGAATCATGAACGAGAACTTAAGATCGCGACGCTATAAGCGAGAAATTGCGTCTTCGATGTGCCTTCTAGATGCCAGACAAATTAGCTCAACTATCAATCAAACAACTACAGAACATCCGAAGCAATTTTCCACACCCAATGTCTTGCATCTAGAGACGGAGTCCATATGAAATGGACACTATGCATTAACTTCGTGAATGTAATATGCCTTTCATCGCGGTGATCCGCGCAAAGACGACTTTGCAGAAAGACTTCGAGAGCCGCACTCAATTTGCCAGACATGATACGCAACGAGGCACGGGAACAGCAGCTTCGCTGACAATGTCTCCCGCGACTTGTGTTAAGAGTCTTGCCCCCAAAAGTATCCCGATCCAGCTCACCTCTTTTTGTCTGTTCTACGGTAGAAAGCAAGTGACCGAGTCCAAAGGGGGAGGAAGATGTCAGTATCTAGCAAATTGGGACATCATGTGACGTGATCCCGGTAACGAGGCCGCCATCGCCACGTTTTTTGTCACCCCCCGTATTTTCAGATTTTCTAAAGGGCTAATGATATTATAAATTTGTGACTTTTGCAGTTGACATACGGTCGTCGGTTTGTCCTAAGTGGGAAGTCTTGCCATTCGTATTTCTTCGTGCTCGTTGACTCCTCATGGCGAAAGTCTTGTTTTACGTGGAGGAATACTCCATTTATTGGTCGACACGTGGCAAGGTAGGCTGCACCTATCGCTTACTCTGCCTCTTCTCTCTCACCATTACTTTCTCTCTTCCTCTCCGTGCTTCTCTTTTCTTCTTCTTCATTCAAACAAAGAAGACTCGCCTCTATGGCCTCGCCGGCTACCACCGAAGGCGACTTCACCCACGGCCACGATGCTCTGGGCGAGGCCAACCTCGCCGACCGTGAGCGAGGCGATCCTCACCAGTCGGGGCGAGGCTGCCTTTGGTCGTGGCCACACACCAACCACTTGCTAACAATCATGGAGGTGCAGCGACATTCGCTTCGAAGTCATGGTGTTTGAGCTTTGAAGCCGTAGTTGGAGAGGGAGAAGTAAACGAAGTAACTGGGGAGAGAGGAGAAAGACTTTTCAAAATTTCTGACACGTGAACTCACTTTTGACACGCATCGCTCTCTCGAGGGTTCATCTTAGCGTTAATATCACGAAAAATCTTAAACTGATACATCTGTGACAATTTTACCCAAAATTAATTTTTTAATCATAAAAAATCCCAAACTGATACACCTATGACAGATTTACCATAAATTAATTTTTTAACCACTAAAAATCAAAAACTGGTAAATTTGTGATAAATTTACCCTCCATTCGTTTCCATTAAATTAGATTAATACAAAAAAATAAAAGATTGGTACACCTATGATAAACGGAGGGTAAAACATAAAACCGACACATCAATCAACCGCTGTGTGTCATTTAACAAAGCAATCTAACAGTAAAATTTAATGAAAACTGATGGTAAATTTATCACAAATGTACCAGTTTGAGACTTTTTTTAATTAAAAAAATTAATTCTGAGTAAAATTATCATAGATATATCAGTTTAGGTTTTTTCGTGGTATTAATCCTTCGTCTTAAATTCGACATGACATCACACCTCATGCAGATGACGTCACTGGCATTACGCACGAATCGGCCACGTGTTGTGGAATATTGCCGTAATTTAGCGATTTCGACCTAAGACAATGATTATTTGTGGGGCAATACAACTGCTTTATTTGCGTGAAAAAGAGAGAGCAGGTGGGACCGATCGCCTCGAGAGCAATTCTTTCTTTTGTTCCTAGTCAGTGCGACTTAGCCTTTGCAAAAGCAGGCGGGACCGATCGAAGTCGATCGTCCCTCGTAGCAATCCTCGTTGTTACTCAAATAGACAATACCAATGCTTGACAAAAATCCTCTCTTTTGGGTATTATGTTTGGTTGAGATCATGTTTACATTTGGACATGTAGACAACCCTTCAAAATTAGTGGACGTCAATTTGGTACTTTTGGCTTTTGATGATGCTGAAGGAGTTCTAACCCAAGAGTTCGAGTTATTAAACGAAGAAACGGACATTTACAACTTACCAAATCTCGCTACTTAGGTCATGTGCATCTCTTTGTGGAATGCCGGAACTCTATTATATGTTTTTCTTCCTTGACTTTTAAAGCGGTAGGATAGTCATCAATTGTTTGGATGGGAAACGGAACATTGTTACAACATTTCGCCTAGTTCTTATATATAAGTCTGGAACTATTATTAAGATAAAAGCAGAAGCATCCACTTGTAACTCTGGGCAATTATTTTACACTATCTTCTGTTCACCTGGTTCACGCAATTTGAATATTCTACGCCTTTGGAAATGTTCATCGATTAATTTCAAGGCACGCGTAATTTCCAAGTGACTATAAGCCACAATCAACTTCCCAGTGATTTCGTAGCCATCGATTTCCTTTCCCCGTTTTGAAAAAATCCAGGAGCTAGTTTTCATGTCATTACTGTTTGTCCTAAATTGATATTTCTCGATTCTTTGAAAAAAAGAACATTTTGATATAGACATATTATGATTGGGGATGTTTTACAACATTGCAAGGAAAATTGCTAGGGCAAATGTTTATTCCAAGGAGGTATTTCGCTAACATATAATTAATTTACATAAGTATCACTAATATCATAATTCAGGAAGCTATTTTGCTAACGTATAATTCATTATATAGAATAACAATATTGTCAAATTATTGTCCTCTAGTCCATACATTAGACTCGATTAGTTGATAGAAAACATCACGAGTCCAAAATTGGAAAAACATCCCTACTTATATCCCATCAAATTTAAGTAATTATCAAAGCAAGATCCTTTAAAATGGTATAGAGAAAATTGTAAGAACCATCTCATCATAACATAATAATTATCGAAACATCTCAACTAGAATTCTAAGGTGATATCAAGGAAGCTACATGAACTCGGTTTTATTATATCTCAAATCTCTTATTGTAATTATAAGTACTAAAAAATAAAGACTATTGAGGTGATTTCGAAGAAATTGCGAAAACTTATTATATATACGAACTTGATTTGACTGCATCTGTCATTTGTAATTAAAGAAACGTATATATTTCCTAGTCTTGCTTCGCTGGATCCTGGTCTCCCCGTCGCAATCAAAGAAGAGTCGTTCCATAAATACACATATATCGTCGTCTCCTATACCGTCCTGTGAAAGCACACCCACTAGTTTCGTGAAAACGTCAGGCATGGCCAACACTCTCAATCGCAGATTAGAAGTCACCGTCATCTCCGGCGAAGACCTCCGCATCAATGACAGGCCCATCAAGAACAACGCCTTCGTCACCGTCAAGGCCGACTGCAGCTCCCCGTGGTCGCACGACTCGACGAAACCCGACAACCAGGGGGAGAGCTACCCTTACTGGGACGAGAAGCTCCACGTGGACTTGCCCGCCGGCTCAAGCCACCTCGTCGTGGAGGTCCTCCGGAGGAGCTCCTCGGCCGGAGACAGACACATCGGGACGGCGTGGATTCCAGTGTCTGACTTCATCTACACGAACTATCCGCGCTTCTTGAGTTACAGGCTGAGAGACGCCAAGGGCCTGCGCAACGGGATCATCAATATCTCAGTGAGGGTCGTCTCGTCGTCGTGTAAAGAGAGTTTGTCGTGTAAAGGGTGTTCGTCGAGTTCGTTGCCTTCGGTGCCAGAGTTCGGGATGCCGGCGGATCGGGAGAAGAACAGCGGGACGGTGACTGGCGTGCCGGTTTGGTATCCCGATGGATGGAAAACTTGAGAGAAACGTGTTACGGTCTGGTTCTGGTCATGAAAATGATCGTCGTTTTGGTGGAGAGAGAGAGACTTAATGATTTTGTAACACTTATTACTTTGATGTCTTCGATCCCCATTTGACTGGTTCGATCTGGTAGAGAATGACTCTCCAATATGAGATTTGCCTTTGCGTTGCTCAAGTATTTCATGAGAGTCCATTTCATTCTTTAAGATAAATAGCAACATCAATGCTAGAATCAAAATAGACAGAATCGTAATGATACTTTAGTTTAGATTCTGCACGTATTACGAGCATCTGTTTTTCCCTCCCGTATTAACTCAAATCTTCAAATACTTTTCTAGACCCATTTGAAACTTTTCTTCTTCATATGCCTGTTTTTTCTGCTTTTTTTTTTCTAGTGAATAAAAGAGTGTAATTTGTGGGGAATTCCTGCCCTATAACCAAGTTGATTGCCCACAGAAAATATAGACTCCGTCAATTACGAGTGGAAATTGGAGGCACTTGTGTGAAGTCCAAAAGACAAAGTTGTCATCAACCTATTATGCAAAGTTACTTGTCAAACCCAAAAAAGAAAGAGCTTATTCTAAAAAAATTCTTCACGGCTCACGGATTTGACTCTAAATTTACTTCAGTGAAAAAAGTGGCAAAGAGTGATGAATTTGGAATTCTTTAGTCCGTTAGTTACGTTCTGATTGGGGTTCATCCGATACGAGATTGCGTTTGCATAGTTAAGTTGAACTGTTCTTTCTTTGGCCTAGAAAAAGGGAAAATCATGAAGTAAACTATTCTCTCTAAACAAGTTTGAGAATAGTATATACCAAGAGTGATAGATTTGGAAGATGCTATTAGGAGCCATGGCAATTTGAGCTGTAAACTCTAAAGATAATTTGGATTTCACTTATCTAATCGGATATTAGATTTGCTGCGTATGCTCTTCATGATTATTTTCTTTTGGGAAAAAACCACCAGAAACCCCAAACTTTGCCACCTGTGACACATTTATCCCAAACTTTTTTCTGTGACACCAAAAACCCCAAACTATGCTATTTGTAATACATTTGCCCCAATGTATTTAGTCCATGGGCATTTTCGTCTTTTTTCTTTTTCTTTTTTTTCTCTTTTTTTTTCCTTTCCGGCGAGGGGGGCCCTCGCCGGCGTCGGGCGAGGGCTGCCCTTGTCGGATCCGACGAGGGGGGCCCTTGTCGGCGTCGAGCAAGGGCGGCCCTCGCCGGCGTTGGGCGAGGGTCGCCTCGCCTGGGCGAGCAAGGGCGGCCCTCCCCGACTCAGGTGGGGTTGACCCTTGCCCGTGTCGGGCGAGGGTCGACCTCGCTTGAGTCGGGTGAGGGCCACCCTCGCTCGCCCAGGCGAGGGCAACCCTCGCCCAACGCCGGCGAGGGCAGCCCTCGTCGGAAAGGAAAAAAAAAGAGAAAAAAAAAAGAAAAAGCAAAAAAGAAGAAAATGCCCATGGACTAAATATATTGGGGTAAATGTGTCACAAATAGCATAGTTTTGGGGTTTTGGTGTCACAAAAAAAAGGTCGGGATAAATGTATCACAGGTGGTAAAGTTCGGAGTTTTTGGTGGTTTTTTCCCTTTTCTTTTCGCATACGCCGAGTCCGCCATGGAACGGTGCATCAAAACCATTGATAATGATTAATCTCCATGATCTTATTGTAGATTGTGCAATATTTTTTTTTTTCGTGCTTGTATCTTTTAAGAATTTTCTCCAAGAAAGAGCACAAGTATTGTGGTCCTTCACGTCATAACGCTAGTTAATTCACTGTCCTTAATTTTTTTTTTCCAAAGTGATGGAACCATGTGGATCAATGTATTCTACTATTTCCATGAATCGAATAACTTGTGAGTCAAAACTTAATCAAAGAGCCCAAATAATATGAGATGGTTCGCCTTAGTAATTCGAATGATTGAAGCGGTTTATAATCTCATGTATGAGTCCGTTTTCTTAAAACAGTTAGCTAACTCGTGGTCGTTCTCAAATAACTCTTGCGCCTTCCTTGGAATGCCCACGAAAATAGACGAGTGCCTCGAATAAGATTGGTTCCATCTCATAAATATAGTCGTGCGAATCCAAAATCTCAATGAGGCTTGTAAAAGCATTCAATCGGGATTCAGAACGAACTTTGCAACCCTATATCATTCCTTTCCTTTCCTTTCATGTAATTCATGACGTCGTGCTTTCATAAGATGTCTAAGCTGTGTCGGCCCTCGTTTGGACAAATATCCATTCGCATATTCTACTTAAAATGATCAAGGGAAAAAGGTTTTTCTTTGGGCGGTGCGTTCCTATACTCTCATGAAAAACACATGAAACTTTCCCGACTTCGAGGAGGACCCGACACCCATTAGCATTGAAAAAGTCAAAGCATGTCCGACGTGTCACACACGTGTTCACCGAATCCCGCTCCATGCGTTTACACGTGGCGGTCCTAGCTCTCTTATGCGGCCTGAAGTGTTCAATTTTGTTTTATAAAACAAAACTACATCACCAAATTCATTGTTAACGTTGGTTTCGCATGTTCAGAATACGCCAAGTGTTCTTTGTCGTCGGATTCCATAAGACAGCACGGGGTGGCGCCGCACATGGACGGTAAAATTTTGCCGACCCACGTGGTGAACAATTTATGGATTTGAAATCAAGGTGGTGCAAATGGACTTAGACTGATTTAGGTGTTGTCGGTGTGGGGAAATTCTTCTTCTTTTTTTAGATTAAGAATCATGTGTTATAATTGATTGTTGACCCCTAAAATTTCTGTTTAAAGTCTTCGCACGCATTTCATAAGAATGGGATCACATTTATCGATAACGATAGAATATGATTTCTAAATAAAAAGATTGATATCGCATACTTTTGCATTCGCATTACATTTAGATATTGTGAATATTTTTTATTTAGCAGTAACATGTTCGCATCGAATAAATTTCATTTAGATTGGTCTAGTTGTCAATTGCATTCGAATTTTCAATATCAAAACCCACCAGCTCGGATACAATGGGACATTCAGAGAGTATATATCGAGTATATATTTTTGGCAAAAGCATAATAAAAGATGGGTGCCACACGTTCATCCAAATTCAGTCAAGTATGAAAGCAAGGAAACTCAGGTCCAATAAAAGCAAAGCACTCACACACAAGATTCACGCACACTTGGGGAAGAATACTCGGACGAGAAGGAATTTTGCAGAAGTAAACTTTTGAGAAGCCAAATAAAGACGACTCACCCACAAAACGTGGAAAGCGAAGGTTTTTTTTCTTGGAAAAGCTTCATATAAGACCATGAAGTAAATCTTATGTCAAATAAGGGTTCGAAATGAGGACTTAAAGTGGCCATGGTAGTTTCAAATAAGGGTCTGATCTCGTCGGTCACCGACCGACTAAATATTTTAATCTGTTAAGAGCATTTTCGTCCAAAAACAATTTTAATTTTAAATTATATTTTATCTTATTTTTTCTCATTTCTTATTTTTTTTCTTTCTAGCGAGGATCGGCCCTCGCCGGCCGCTGGTGAGGCGACCGGCCGACCTCACTTATGGCCGTCAAGGGTGACCCTCGCCCAGCCTTCTCCAGGCATGGCCTGTAGCTAGCCTCGATCATCCACCGGCGAAGAAGAAAGAAAAAACCAGAAAAATGAAAAAAAAAATTCAAAAAGGGAAAAAAATTCAAAAAAAAAAGGTGAAGAGCAAAAATGCTTTTGATCATCCGGAAAATCAGGCCTTTCTTTAAAACTAACATAATCACTTTGGGCCCTTATTTAAAACAACCTCCACTTCAAATCCTTATATGAGAAAATTAGAGCACTTTGGATCATTATTTGAAATAAGGTTCATTTCATGCCCTTGTTTAATAAAATGAGGGCATTTCAAGCTCTTATTTAAAAATTTTCCTTTTTTTTTTTGGTTAAAATGAAAGCCTTCATTTCTGCAACTAAGCGGCCCAGTTTGCAGTTGATTGGCCTTGCAGTAACAGTGGGCAACTTGGGCTTTATAGAAATGGGCCAGTCTTGATTTGCACTCCTGAATATGGCCCCTTAGCTCCCATCGATGCTTAGACATATCTGCAAGGGAGCTTACCAGCAACAAGCGATCTGACTCGAAGCTCACCTGTGCAGATCAATTTGATCTTCAAAGTACTTCAGCAACTCCAACAGTGCTACTGGGGCTTTCAACTTGGATTGCAGAGGACGCACGAACGTGGCGAGTAAAGCCATCGACCAAGCTCCCCGAATAATCGTGACAAATACATGCAATTGGACTTTCCATCATCCCTTCGACAAACGATCCATCGACATTTATCTTTAGGGGGCCTCTCTTCAATGGACTCCACATAGCCGGTGAGTCGCCTCACTCTTCCGCTGAAATTTTCTCCTTTTGGTGCTTATTTGGAAGTATTTGGTTTTTAGCAAATGGATTTTAACTAGGGTGAGCAAAAGGAACCACCAGTACCGAATTAGACCGACCGGTCCTGGGTGGTTCCCAGGAGCACTGATCCAGTTCCTAATTCCAAAAAATTAGAATCGATGATTTTTGGTTCGATTTCATGTGTAAAACCGCCCACCTAATCAGACAAAAAATATTCGTTCAGCGCATGCACCACTTTTCTCAATCTCCACAAAATCACCAAAAAGCAAAAGGCAAAAGGCAAAAGACAAACATTAAATAATAAAAAATTAAAGAAATTAAAGAAGCACAGGAAAAGCATCTCTCTCTCCATCTTTTTCTTTCACCCAAGTCACATGCACTAGTCAGTTCAATCTTTTTCTCGCTTTTGCCTCTCTCTTATTAGTATTAATCATTATTTAATTTCTATTGAATACCTGAAAATGCAAGTTATTTAATAATTATCCATTATAATATAAATCTTTTTTTTTGGTAAAAATTATAATATAATATAAATCTTGCTCTCTCGCAAACGCAAAAATCTTCACTGTGTTAGCTTCTTCTTCAATCAAATATCCTTTGGGAGGTAAAATATGTACATAAGAACTCTCTCCCCCTCTCTCTTAAGCGAAATGGGGATCATATGTTTCTCATAGCAATGACTGTCACGTTACGGAAGATGCTATGACCAAAAGGAACTCCCAAATTGCGAGATTACTTTTCCTAGAAAAGGACATTTGGCTCGTACCCGGTGAGTTTACTGAGTTTTAGTGACCTTAGTGAGTGAGCGGAGCAAGTTGCATGGATCGGAGCAGAATCACTTCCCTCTCCAGCAGCGATCGAAACCGATGAGTTGGCCTCCCTTTGTTTTCTCGCATAGTATATTTGAGCTGAAATAGTTCGGTGAGTGAGCACCCTTTCGTTTTCGTGCAATGTGCCATCGGTTACGGGACCAGGTGGCCAGTTCCTGGTTCTTGGGTGAGAACCAAATCACCTGAGAGCCGATCGCCCCTAATTTTAACAATCATTAATGGTTCCGAGCTTCAAAGGCATAATACAAAATTATTTCTTGCTTTTTGTAGATTTAAGAGGATACTTGCAATTACTTCCAGGGAAGGTGAGTTTGAGTTGGATATTTTAAATTGGAGCAACCATTCCTCTATTCTGATAATCTCGCTTCACCTATTAACTTAAATTTTTGATTTAAACATTTTAATATTGTATCAAAGTAGAAGTTTCTGAGTTTAAATCTTTTCAGGCCTCTTATTTGCCTTACTTATGATATATATTCATGTCTTAGGTTAAAGTACACATGAGGGGGAGTGTTAGATACTTTAACATTAAGCCTAACTTTTATATAAAAGTTTAAGCTTTAAAAATAATTAGGTGGTTTCACAAAATCTTACAATGACCAAAAAGGTCATCGATATTAGCCTAGTTGAATTCCACTTAGCTAGCTAGGTGGTGGTGGTCGATCGAGTTAAGATTTGTATCCGTGCGGAGCTAGCCTCTATCGGCATGACAATGGATGGCTTATATAGGATTGGAAGGGGGACATTAAAAAAAAATTGTCGTAGAGATTCAGTAGAGCGTAAATGGAAAAATATTAATGAAAAGTCCATAATTTACTTACAAGTGATGTACATTCTAATGTTTGGCAAAAAAAAATAAAGTACATTCTAATGAGAGCCCATTCAATGTAATGAGCCGAAAAGTCTTCCCCTCTCCCTCTCTCTTCTCTTCTCTCTTCATCGTCTTCTTCAACTTTCAGCCATGAGAAATGATTTGAGCTAATCTTGCCTTCCCCTCCCTCTCTTGTTTTTTTTTGTTTGTGTTTTATTGCTCTTTTATTCTCTCCCGATTTAGATTCGGGAGCTCTCTTCTCCAAGTCTAATTCTAAATTTAGGAGCTATCCTCTCTCGATTTAAATATAAAAATTTAATAAATATACTTTTGGAAATTCGATGCCCCTTTGCTCTGTCTGTTTATAGGTGCTCTGCCTCTAGTTTCAATGGTGATTGTAGGATCATTGCCATTTTACAACAAACACACGTTTCTTATCTGATGATAAATTTAAGTATTATCGTTTGAGGTTTATATAGATCGTATCAGTAACTTGGTAAGCGATGTGCAGGACAGGATATGTCATTTTTGTATCTATTTGTTCACTTTGTTAAAGTCCTATTGTCCACTTTGAAGCCAGATACAATAATGCTCAACGGAAAAGTATAAATTACTCTGTGGTCATAAATTCTAGAAAACAATACCGCAAAGAGAAGAAGAAGAAACTAGGTAACTACTAAAGCGAAAGTGTAGAGATGACAAGTGTATAGGAACGGGATCGATTATGAGGTTCTATTCAATTCCATAAGAATTGAGACTCGAATTACGATTGTGCCTATATACCTTTCTTGTGAACTTAAAGAGTTTGATCGAGGCTTAAGGCTGTGACATAGAACACAAGAAATCGCATCTTCGATGTGCCTTCCGAAGCGCTAGACAAATGAGCCCTAACTGTCAAACAATTACAAATCGTTCTTACTTTCGGTTGAAACTATTGTCCACATCTAATACCTTGTATTTGAAAATGCAGTCCATCTGAAACATATAATGTTTATTTACTCAAAAGACTTAAAATCACGACTTGATGTCGTTGCGTCAGAGAGCATATCCAGATGATATCGAACTTGATGATACGTGGGACATTGATCATCACAACATACGTCAGCTCACCAATAAAATGTATCTTCGATCGCATTCATCCATGCAAAGACGACGACTTGCAAGTTGACTTGGAGAGCTGTGCATTATTTGTCAGACATATACGCAAGGACGCACAGGAACAGCAACTTCGCTGGCAATGTGTCTCGTGACTTGTTAGTCGCCCCAGACAAATCCCAATCCAGCTCCGTCTCTTTTTGTCTGGTGGAAGGAAGAAAGCGAGACTAAGTCCGTTTTGACTGAGACTCAGAGCTCCATTTATTTTGCAAAAAACTTATTTTGCTTACAAAAATTAAGAAATAAAAAATATTATCATCATGCACAAAAATGTTAGAACATAAATTGATGTCAATGATAAAAACTTTCTCCATTGATTGATTATTTCAAACTATATAAATGATTATTTTTAGCAAATCATTCATTTTATGCGAAATATGAGGAACTTAAGATTGTGATGCAAAACACGAGAAAGGGCTTCATCGATGTGCCTTCTGGAGCCTTAGAAAAATGAGTCTAACTGTCAAAAAATATTCAATTCATCCTTACTTTCAGTTGAAACTATATTCTGCATCTAATGTTTTGTATTTGAAATGATGGAGTCCCGCAGATATATATTCTATATAATGACTTAAAACAATCGGCTCAAGACTTAATAATCAAAGCATGAGAGAGTGTTCATATCAAATCAAACTTGATAACAGTGACATTAATTATTTTAACATATGTCAAGTCACGAATATAATATAACTTGGTTTGCATTGATCCATCCATGCAAAGACGACTTGCAAATTGACTTGGAGAGCTGTACTTATTACTCTTGTCAGATATATAAGCAACGACGAACAGGAACAGCAACTTCGCTAGCAATGTGTCTTGCGACTTATAAGTCGCCCCAAAACAAATCACAATCCAGCTCCTTTCTCTTTTTGTCTGGCGGAACAAGTCCAAAGGAGGGGAAGATGCCAAAACACGTGCTTCATTCTCAGTATCATCAAATAGGGATGATATCATGCAACGTAATCACAGTGACGAGGCCGTCAATCGCCACGATGTCGTCACCCCATGGTTTCAAATTTTCAAGGTTGAAGATATTGCGAATCTGTGACTTTTGCAATGTCATAGCATATGGTCTTGCCATTTGTTGTCTTCGTGTTCGGTGACTGCTCTCGGCTCTAAGTCTTTTTCTTTACGTGAGCATCAGCTCACGCAGACGACGTCACAGACAGGAAAGCACAGCGTAGTCTTGATCACGTGTCGTGTACTATTAGCTATGTTGACCTGGAACAGCGATTAGATCAACACCTCGAATTTTCTCTGGGTCAACAAAAAAAAGGGTCGTCAACGATTCATTTCGAAATGAGCGAACAATGGCACCACTTCATTTGCGCAAAAAGAGGAAGCAGGTAGGGAGCGATCCCCTCAAGATTGATCCCCTCAAGATTAATCCTTTCTTTTGTTTTCAGTTGATACGATTTAGCATACGTAACAAAGTCGAGTCAAGCATTCCATCATCATAGTAATTCTCGTTATTTTCCTAATAGGCAACATCATGCTTTACTAGCTCCTCTTTTTTGGTTATTTTGTTTCATGAGATTATATTTACATTTAAATAAGGAAAGAGATACTAGAAGTGTCATAACTTTCGTATGATACTTATTTTAGTGTCAAAATTTTTCAACCAATTACTTCTGTACCACTTTGGTTAAAAAAAATCACTTATGTACAAACTCCAATTTGAGATGTCGAAAATCCAAAATAGCAATATTCTAACACTTTTTTTCCAAACGACGTGGTAATAATTCAACATAAATGCCCTAAAACGACGATGCTACACATGTTTGCCCCAAATTTAACAAAATTGGGGACAAACTGGCTCAAATCTTCCATCTCCTTCAAACCCTAATTCAGATTGAGGCATTTTGGGACAAAATTAAGAGCTGAATCTTTCTGAGGCATTTTGGAACAAAATTAAGAGCTGAATCTTGCAATGGCTTGCTTCCACACCAACTATAACAAACGAGCACCTATTTCTTTAAACCCTAATCTCACACTCAAGAATTAGGAACAAGTTCAGTCTCTTGTTCAAACCTTAACCTTCCAATGGAGGTCTGCTACTTCATTTGTATGATTTTCTTTTGCCGGAATTGAAATTTCCCGGTGGAAGAGGACGTCCGCGCTTGACAAGCCCAACCCAAATGAGAACTCCCAACATTTTCTTTTGGTCTGCCCAAGCCTTCTTAGTGAGCAGAGTTTGAACAGAGAGAAAAGGGACAAAGAAAGTGATTAAAAAAATTAAAAAAAAAGAATGAGAAAAGATTAGATGTACCCAAGAAGGAGTGAGATCTCCCTTCGAATTGCCTGAGATTTTTTTCTTTGGTAATTTGCTAGAAGCTCGCCGGTTTTTTTTTAACCCGCCGAAGAAGAAGAAGAAGAAGAAGAAGAAGAGAGAGAGAGAGAGAGAGAGAGAGAGAGAGAGAGAGAGAGAGAGAGAGAGAGAGAGTTGTAATATGAAACATGGTCTTTTAATCAAGAACGGCCAGGTTATGGTCCATGTTGGGTTTCCTTTTCTATAAAAAAAATCACGTTGAAATTACAAATTTGTAAAAAAAAAAGCTACATAGGATGAATTGCTGGAATATATTATCAGAGGCACTTAAGTGATTGTTTTTTCATTTATGTGACATTCAAGTGTTCATTCGAAAAGTTTTGGCATTAAAGTAAGGTACGAAAGTTATAGTTTCTCTAGTATCATTTTCTCCATTTCGATACATAGACACGTTTTCTAGCAATTCAAATTTTGGGGTATAACACATTGGCAATATCAGAAATACTAAAATGATTCTTTTGTATATACTAATGGACCCATGTCACAAATTCTAATATATCCGTTCAAATTAGTAGACGTCAATGAGGTAGTCTGGCTTTTGATGATGGTGAAGGAGGTCTACTCCAAAGTTATTAAACGAAGAAACGGACATATTTATGCAGACCCTTATATTAGATAGACCCTCATGTATCCATCGAATTCAAATTTGTATATGTTGAGTTTTGACGTTCAAATTGGTGACTAGGGTATTTTGGATTATGCATATTTATTTTTAGGGTTTTCTGAAGGGAGGCTGTAAAATGGATGTGTTGCACAACACTTCTTTAACCCTAGCCTCTGCATTCTCCCTCTTATCTTCTTGTTAGATCTTTAGATTTTATGACTCACCAAGTGATTTTTTTTGACCTTTTGTATTATACTCTTGTACTTGTTGTTGAAGATAATGAAATCTTGTGTCTCGTGTGGTTTTTATTTTGCTTTCATCCTTTGTCGTGCTTTGATTTGCGCATCTTTTGGTGTTGTTCCGCAACAATATATGCACATATTGATTTCATGTAAAAATTGTTATGTACCTCTGTTTCTTTACTGGAAGATCGAAGAGAAAGGCAAATGGGTGATCTTCGAATGTAGAGAAACAGTCATGTTACGAAGCTTAATCGTTTGTCAATGCCTCGTCAATACGGACTCCTATCTGAACAACACAACACGCGTCTCTCATTGCATGAACAATTGTGCACGTAATACCAAGGAAGAGCAATTTACATGTTTGGACAGGAAACGGAACTTTATATGAATTTTCCATTATCTTGTCTTCACTGGTTCAAGCAATTTGAATATTCCACACATTTCGAGATTTTCATTGATCGTTTAAAAAAATGGAGAATTTCTATGCTAGTTCCGAGGCACATTTAATGTTCTAACCACCATAAAAGCAAGCAATTTCCAGGAAATTTCATAGTCATTGATTTCCTTTCCCCGTTTGAAAAAGTCGAGGAGGTGGAACCACTGCAATCCTCTGGTCTTCATCCCTATGTTGTTTCTTCTAAGTTGAGACATCCCGATTCTTCAAAAAAGTGTTGGCGAAATTAGTCATATATACATACTATGATTAAGGATGTTTGTTTTTACATTACCAAGGAAAATTATTAGGCCAAAAGTTTATTCTGAATATGTATCAGTGATCTCGTAACCTAGGGTGGACTTTCGCTAATTATTAATGATATTGTCGAATTGTTTTACTCGAGTCCATAGATTGATTAGACTCGATCAATTGATAGACCACATCACGAGTCCGAAAATGGAAAAGCATCCTAATTTATATCCCATCTAATTTAAGTAATTATCAAAGTAAGAACATTTGAGGTGGTTTCGAGGAAATTAATTAATAATTATCAAAACTAGAATTCGAGGTGATTTCAAGGAAACCGTGTGAATACAATTTTACCGTGTTTCGAATATTGTATGGTAATTATAAGGTATAAAAATATAAGGAATTTTGAGGTGATTTCGGAAATTTTCGTTTTTTTGTATATATTTCTTAGACCGTGGGTTGTCAGATCCTAAACTCCTCGTCGCAGTCAAAGAAGATTCATTATATAAGTGCATATATGTTGTGGTCTCCTACTTCGTTCAATGAAAGCACACCCACTATGTTCATGAACCCGTCGGACATGGCCAGCACCCACAATCGCAGCTTAGAAGTCACGGTCATCTCCGGCGAAGACCTCCGCATCAACGACCGGCCCATCAAGAACAATGCCTTCGTCACTGTGAAGGCCGACTCTTGCGGCTCGCCTTCATTGCAAGATTCGACGAAACCTGATGCGCTGAGCGAGAGCTACCCTTACTGGGACGAGAAGCTCCACTTAGACTTGCCTGCGGGCTCACGCTACCTTGTTGTCGAGGTCTGCCGGAGGAGCTCCGCGGCCAGAGACAGGCTCGTCGGGACGGCCTGGATTCCGGTGTCGGACTTCGTCGGAGACTACACGCCGGAGAACTATCTGCATTTCTTGAGTTACAGGCTGGTAGACGCCAAAGGCCTGCGCAACGGGATCATCAATATCTCGGTCAGGGTCGTCCCGTCGTCATGTAAAGGGACTGCTGCATCGCCTTCGTCGCCGTCCGTGCCTAAGTTCGGGATTCCAGCTGATCAGGTGGGGACAGGCGGGATGGTGACCGGCATGCCAGTTTGGTATCCCAATCAATGGAAATCTTGAGAAACACGGGTGTTTCGATTCTAAAGTTCCAGGAGGCAAAGAAGGTATCCAGATTGATAAGTTTGGGATTCTTTGGTATGTCAGTTACGGTTTGGTTTTTGGTCACGCAAGTGATCGTCGTATTGGTGTAGACAGAATCGTAATACAAATGACGAAAATTATTGACTAATTCCGTATTTATTATAGATTTTGCACATGCTACAACCATTTATTTTTCCCTCCTTTATAAACTCAAATCTTTAAAGATTTTCTTGACATTTTTCGCTTTTTTTAGCGAAAAAAAGTGTAATTTGTGGAGAATTTCTGCGATATAAATTAGGTGATCGCCTACAGTGAATATAGACTGGGTCAATTCGAAATAGTAATTGGAGGCACTTGTATGAACTCCAAAAGACAAAGCTCTCGTCAACCTATAATGCAAAATTCTTCAAAGCTCACGTGATTGTACTTCAAATTTCGTTTACTGAAAAAGCACCAAAACCGATGAATTTGGTCAGCAATTGAACATCTTTTTGGTGTCACTTTGTTAGAATTTGTTCCCTTTTTCAGTTTGTGGTTCGGTGTTGGTGGTGTGAATTCCCAATATGAGATTGCGTTTGCGTAGTAAAGTTCAACTATTCTTTCGTTGGCCAAAAAAGAAAGAAAAGTATGAAGTGTTCTCTTCTCTCTAAACAAGTTAGATGCATTACATAGATTGGTTTCACAATTAGTTTTGATTGGAGGTGCATTGTATATTTTGAATAGGTTAAGTAGATACTCGAAAATCAGGAAGATATTTTTTTTTGGTCGAAAATAATCTGGAAGATGGCTTGCTAAAAAAAGCTATGCCCCCAATAACTTGAAAGATGTTATTAGGTGCCACATGGTAATCTGAACTGTAAACTCTAAAGATCATTTGGATTTCATTTATCTAATCTAATATTGGATTGTTGCGTATGCTCTTGATGATCATTTTCTTTTTGCCCATAATTGAGTCTGTCGTGGAATGGTGTGCATTACAACCATTAATGATGATTAATTTCCACCATCTTATTGCAGAATGTGAAATGTATTTTTTTTCCATGGAGCCGTATAATGTAAAAATTTCTCCAAAAAAGAGCGCCGGCACATTGGTCCTTTATGTCATAACGCTTGTCATGCGACTTGTCCTTAATGTTCAATTTCCAACGTGAGAGAACAATGTGCATCGATGTATCTTACTAGTTCCATAAATAAGATAAATTGTGAGTCAAAACTCAATTAAGTAGCCCGAATAATATGAGACTCTTCGCCTTAGCCATTCCGATTATTGAAACGATGTTATGTTTATAATCCTACATATGAGTCCTTTTTCTTAAAACAGTTAGCCAACTCATGGTCCATTCTCAAATTTCTCCTGCGCCTTCCTAGGGAAAGCCCAGGAAAATGTATGAATGTCCCGATTAAGTTTTGCTTCCATCTCATGAAAGCAATCGTATCAATCTAAGATCTCGATGACGCTTGTAAAAGCATTCAATCGTGATTCACAATAAACTTTGCAGAACTATTGAAAAATTCATAATTTGAAAATTTGTTTTCCTAAAACGATTGCTCGTTTCGGTTGAAACAATTAGTTTACGATAAATATTTTGTTTGTCGACAATAATTAATGCCTCAATATTTCATCTTTATTTGTGATACAAATGATTTTTTTAGGAAAATATTTTTCAAATCATCAATTTTTCGTGAAATAAATGGAGCCTATATTATTCCTTGGCCTTTTAAAAACATTTTCTTGTTTTCATAAGCGAATCTAATCTATGTCGGCCCTCGTTTGGATGATGTTCATCCATATATTCTACTGAAAAATCAAGAGCATAGGTTTTATTGAACCGACCTCAACAAAGTCAAGGCGTGTCCACGTGTCGCCCACGTGTTCACCAAATCCGCTCCATGCGTTCACACGTGGCGATCGTAGCATCTTAAGCGGCCTGAATTATCTACTTGTTTTTTTAAATTAAACTTTTATCACGCAATCCATTATTAACGTTGGTTTCACATGGTTCAAAGTCTGAGAGTAGTTACATATTATTACTTTTAGGTCCAACCATTGAAAAAAGTTCTCAGTTGGCGTATTCTATAAGGTAGTGAATCTAAAATGTCACATGGTGTCGCCGCATAAGGACGGTAAAATTTGCCTGCCCACATGGTTCATAATTTATAAGATGAAATTTAGGTGGTGCGAATGGACTACGACCGATTTAGGTGTTGTTCAAAAGAAAAAAAAATATATGTTATGGTTAAAAATTATCCAAAAAATCATAAACTTATTACACTTTGACCAATTCAGTCATAAATTTTTTAATTGTATCAATTAAATTATAAACCTCATCACATTTCGCAAATTAAGTCCATTTGACTAATTTTGGTCGGAAATCGCTGACGTCGATATTGGCCGTTCTAGTGGCAGGGCCGGTGCCGTAGACAATTTATAATAACATTTTAATATTTTTTTTCAATTTTTTAATTAAATTTTCGTCTTTTTTTATTTTCATTCTTTTCTTTTGGGCTCAGTCCCCAACTAACTGTTTCAATTGCAATCTGACCAACCCAAAGCTTGGCTAGTCACGTTCAGAGGGAAAAGTTTTAGAAAAGTCCTAAACCTTTTACATTGGTGCCAATTTGTCCTAAACCTTTTTTTAATACAAATTCAATCATAAACTTTTTATCTTTATGCCAATTAAATCCTTCCGGCTAATTTTGATCGGATTTGGCTGACGTGGACGCCGACTGATCTACGTGGCACCGCCGGCGATGACGTAGATAACTTTTAATAATATTTTCATATTTTTTGATTTTTTTATATTTCTTTTTTTATTCCCTTTCTTCTTTCTCCAGTCGGTCGCTGGCCTCTGGGGAGCCCCCCCAGGCCGACCACTGGCGAGGGTGCCGAGGTTCGACCCTCGTCGGATGGCCCCAAGGGAAGCCTTGCGCTGGGCTGGGCAAGGCTCGCCCTTGTCAGTTCTGGCGAGGGTTGAGCCTCGTCTGCCATGGGGGAGGCCTGACCTCATTAGATCCGGTGAGGTCGTGCCTCACCCAGCCCAGCTCAAGGCCACCCTTGTAGCCATCAAACGAGGTCGTGCCACACCTAGCCCAGCTTGAGGCCACCCTCGTGGCCATCCGGTGAGGGTTCAAGCCTCGCGCTGGGCTGGGTGAGGCTCGCCCTCACCGGATCTGGTGAGGGTTGAGCCTCGCCAGTTATGGGAGAGGCTCGACCCTCGCCGGCCATGAGTGAGGCCCGACTTTGCCAGATCCAGCGATGTTGTGCCTCGCCTAGCGACTGGTGAGGCTTGCCATTGCCATCGTTGGCGAGGGCGAGCCTTGCCAGTGGCCGGCGGGGCTCACCGACCTTGGCCTCTAGTCGGTCACCATCCAACGACCAGCTGGAGGAAGAAGAAAGGGAAAGAAAAAAAAGAAAAAAGATTAATTTTTTTCAAAAAATATTAAAAATATTATTAAAAGTTGTCCACGTCATCGCCGGCGGTGCCACATAGGTCGGCTAGCATCTACGTCAACAAAATCTGGCTAAAATTAGTCGAAAGGACTAAATTGGCACCAAGACAAAAGGTTTAGGACTGACTTGGCACCAAAAACAGATTTAGGACTAAATTAGCACCAATGCAAAAGGTTTATGGCTTTTCTAACACTTTTCCTCACGATCAGATCCTTTCGAAAGTAAATTTCGAGAAAAATATTCCCATTTAAAAACTATACTAAATACCTAGATAATTTATATGCAAGAATTTAACATGAAATATTTTTATGGAAAAACAAGTTTCCAATTCTTTTTTGGAAATTTGTAAACATGATCTTTGGACAAAAATTTAGGTGTCAACAAAGAACGTGTAACTAGATTTTCGACACTATTTTGCAATTCAAATTGAATTGTGAAAAACTAAAAAAAAAAGCTCCAAATATGCGATTTTTAACTTTAGAAACCTACAAACCTATTCCGAAAATACACCCATAAGATCAAGATTGGCTAGCTAATTAGATTGAAATTTAATTTTCAATTTTGAAATTTAGATTCGCTTGAACTATTTGAGTAAAAAAATAGGCAACTAAGTGTGTATTCATAAGCGGTCGTAAATAGAAATTTTTAATTTTTTATATAGTTTTTATGATTAAAAACATGAAACCATAAATTAAAATCAACAACCATCTAAAGGAAAAGTGATAACATGATTAAAAACATGAGACCATAAATTAAAATCAACAACCTTCTAAAGGAAAAGTGTTAACATGATGCAGGGTAAGATGATATCTTGTTGTGCATAATGGGGCATGTAAAATCGATTAGATATGATATAGATAAAGTCGGTTTTCACTACAAAAAAACATCTTTTTTCCGACGAAATTTCCAACGAAAAAAAATTCGTTGGTAATTCGTCGTCGCAAATTTTTCTAACGAAAAATTTCAATTTTCGTTGGAAATTTGCGACGAAATTTTTTTCGTTGGAAATTCGTTGGAAAATTCGTGGCTAAATTCGTTGGAAAAACTACAAAAATTTTTTTTTTGGTCGAAAAATTGTGGAAAATGTTTTTTTTTGTCAAAATTAGTTGGTAATTATTTTTTGCAAAATTTGTCATGACAAAAATCGTGCGGGCGAGGGCCAGCCTCGCCGCCGGCGAGGGCCAGCCTCGTCGCCGGCGATGGCCGAGCTCGCCATGGCCGGCGAGCTCGAGCTCGTCCAGATCTGGGCGAGTTCTGGGTGACCTCGAGCTCGCTGACCATGCTGAGCTCGGCCCTCGCCATGGCCGGCGAGGGCCAGCCTCGTCGCCCTTCGAGCCGGCCGACTGCCCCGACGACCTGGTCAAATGTTCGAGCCATCATGACCGGGGATCGGGTGCCGGGCTGATTCATGAAACGGACAAGTTTGTACATTCAGCAGCATGAACTCGCCCATGTTGACGAGCAGCGTCAGGTTGAAGTCGAACAGCGCCGCCTTCTCGATCTCCGCCGCCAGCGGCGAGCCAGGAGGGCGGAGGATGCGGCGGCAGCGAGGAGGGGCAGGGATTTCACGAAGAGGGAGGCGAGGGGCTTCAGGAGCCTGAACTTGGGGACGGAGAGGGTGACTTGGGGTTGCTGCTTGGGCTTTGAGGCAAAGAGGGTAGGTGGGATGTGGGTCTTGCAGGAGGAGGAGGAGGCCACGATCATCTTGGCCATGGCTACGATTCCGAGGACGGCGGCGGCGGCGGTGAGACTTTCTCTCTCTAGCGACGGTTCTTTGCCGACTGCGTTTTGGAGAGAGAAAGAGAGAGGGAGAAATGTTGATAAAAGGGAAGAAGAAGAAGACGAGAAGAAGGAGATGAGACAGATTTTTCGTCGGGAAAATGAAAAAATTTTCGTTGGAAAATTCGTTGGAAATTTCCAACGAAAAATTTTTCGTTGGAAATTTCCAACGACTTTTCCAACGAAATCCCACGAAAAATTTTTCGTTGAAAATTTCCAACGACTTTTCCAACGAAATCCCACGAAAAATTTTTCGTTGAAAATTTCCAACGAATTTTCCAACGAATTCAAAAAAACCAGGTATTATTCTTCATTTTTGAAAATTCGTGGGAAAATTCGTTGGAAATTTCCTATGAATTTTCCGACGAATTTCAATTTTCAAGGCAATTATTTTAGTGTGTACAATTTTCGTCAGAAAATTCATTGGAAATTTCCAACGAAAAGTTTTTTGTTGGAAATTTCCAACGAATTTTCCAACGAATTCAAAAAAACCCGGTATTATTCGTCATTTTTTAAAATTCATGGGAAAATTTGTTGGAAATTTCCAACGAATTTTCCGACGAATTTTAATTTTCAAGGCAATTATTTTACTGTGTACAATTTTCGTCGGAAAATTCGTTGGAAATTTCCAACGAATTTTCCGACGAAAATATTTTAGTTGGAAATTTCCAATGAATTTTCCGACGAAAAACTTTTCGTTGGAAAATTTGTTGCAAATTTGCGACGAAAATTTTTTCGTCGTAAATTTTCGTGGCAAAAATCCAGTTTTTTTGCAGTGTTTGTTGGTTTGCTTGATAAAAAGAGAAACAATACATTGAAGAGACAGAAGAAGATATTTCGGTTAGTCAATTGAAAAAATGAGTGTTTAGCCAAAATGTGGGTGGAAATTGCGCCGCCCTTTTTGAATTGATTATATATATATATATGGAGTTTTAAGAATAATTTTATTTTTGAACAAAAAAGAAAATGCGGATGATGTTTAAATTTAGCCAATGATATTGTATTTTCTTCTCCCTTTTTTTGGTCCTTCATCAATTAACAAGAAACTACGGCTCCGTTTGTTTCGCGAAAAATGAATATTATGGAAAGCATTTTTCTAAAAATGATCGCTTGTATCTTTTATAATAATTAATTAGTTAAAAATGTTTTCATTACCGATAACGAATTATGTATATAATAGTTTTCGTAGATGATGGAATTATTTTTCATTCACTAATTGTTTTAAGCAATATAAGCTATCGTTTTCAAGAAAATATTTATCAAATCGATTATTTTTTCGAGAAATAAACGGAACCTAATTACATGCAAACTTGATCCTAAGCTAATCTTCGTGATCGCGACCACTGGAGGCTCGGTATCAGTGCAATTTTGCCTCTGATAGGCTCCAAAGGCCAGAAACATTATTCAGTTGTCGAGCAGGTTATATCCAAAGCAGGCCAACATGGAGACTCATGCAATTGCAAATGCACGCCGTAATTGAACGTCTCCATTTGCATGTCCTCACGCGCGTCAACCTAGCTCTACTTAAGAAAACAAAATTGGCTTTCTCCCTTAAAAGAATTGCGTTCAGCAATTCGTTGAACAAGTGAGACTTTGTGATTAGATTTAATAACTTACAAATAACTTCGATCTAAATCCACGAGGAGACCAAAGACGTGTATACTTGTTCAAATTTGATAGACCAGCATCATGTTCTATGAAATAACCTCTGAATGAATTTAGTATCATTTTCTTCCTTCCAATACACCATATTTATTACATATCAAGAAGTGGAGCCACGTATCATTTGATCCGAGTCACATAAATATAACACAATATTTATAATCTTACATGGCTAAGGAAAATTGTTAGGGAAAAAGTTTATTCTGAATAAGCATGAGTGATCTCCTAACCTAGGGAGGTATTTGGCTAATTAATAATGATATTGTCAATTTGTTTTCCTCTAGTCTATAGATTAGACTCAAATTACTTGATAGACCACATCACCAGTCCAAAATTGGAAAAGCATCCTTAATCATTACCCATCTAATTTAAGTTACTATCAAAGTAATAACTTTGAAGTGGTTTCGAGAAAATTGCGATATTCATCTCATTGTAACTGAATAATTACCAAAATTAGAGCCGTGAGATGATTTTAAGTAAATTATACGGACACATTTTTATCATATCTCGATCACGTATAGTAATTGTAAATATAAGAAAGTAAAGACTATTGAGGTAATTTCAAGGAAATTGTAAAGGTTTTAGATATAGAAGCAAGATAGTACTTCTCCACCGCTCTGTCTTTCGTACATATGCATTATTTAAAGAAGCGTCTACATTTCCTTGTCCGAGTCTTTCTCGGATCCTAATCTCCTCGTCGCAACCAAAGAAAAACCGTTCCATATATATTTATAGTGGTCTCCTGTTCCGTTCCATGAGAAGCACGCCCCACCAGTTTCATGAAAATGTCAGACATGGCCAACACCCACACCCGCAGCTTAGAAGTCACCGTCATCTCCGGCGAAGACCTCCGCATCAATGACCGGCCCATCAAGAACAACGCCTTCGTCACCGTCAAGGCCGACTCTCGCGGCTCGTCATCATTGCAAGACTCGACGAAACCCGACGCGCGGAGCGAGAGCTACCCTTACTGGGACGAGAAGCTCCACGTGGACTTGCCCGCGGGCTCTCGCCACGTTGTCGTGGAGGTCTGCCGGAGGAGCTCCGCGGCTGGAGACCAGCTCGTCGGGACGGCCTGGATTCCGGTGTCGGACTTTGTCGGAGACTACACGCCGGAGAATTACCTGCATTTCTTGAGTTACAGGCTGAGAGACGCCAAAGGCCTGCGCAATGGGATCATCAACATCTCGGTCAGGGTCGTCACGTCCTCATATGGAGGGACCGCCGCGCCATCTTCGTCGCCGTCGGAGCCGAAGTTCGGGATGCTGGTGGAGCGGGAGAAGAACGGGGGGACGGTGACCGGCGTGCCGGTTCGGTATCCCAATCCATGGAAATCTTGAGAGACACGTGTGTTTCGATTCTAAACTTTCAGATGTTAAAGAAGGTATCGAGATTCACGAGTTTGGGATTCTTTGATCCGTCGCTTACGGTTTGGTTTCGGACATGAAAGTGATCGTCGGTTTGTCGTAGCTTCAAGCGTGCAAGTGATACATGTTGATTTGATTTTTTGTGGACTTGTATTACTTTGATGTTTTCGGTCCCTATCTCTCTCTCTCTCTCTCTATCTATTACAAGGCACGCTAAATTGTGCCATTTCATCTCAAAATCTTATCAAAATATTTCATGAGAGTCCATTTTTATTTATTAAGATCAATCACAACATCATTATTAGAATCAAAATAGACAGAATCGTGATACAAATAACCGAAAATTTTTTCACTAATCCCGTAAATGTCTTAAATTCTGTGTTTTAATTTAGATATTGCACATGCTACAAGCATTTTGTTTTTCCCTCCTATATAAACTCAAATCTTGAAATACTTTCTAGACCCGTCTAAAACTTTTCTTTGTTCATATGCCTATATTTCTGCTTTTCTTTTTCTAGTGAAAAAAGAAAGTAACCTCTGGAGAGTTTCCACCATTATAAACAAGGGGATCAGCCACAGTGAATAATGAATATAGACTGGATCAATTCCAAGTGGAAATTGGAGACACTTGTATGAACTCAAATGGACAAAGTTCTCATCAACCTATCATGCAAAATTACTTGTCAAACCAAAAAAGGAGGAGCTTGTTCTAAAAAATTCTTCACCGTTCGCGCGATTCGACTTTAAATTTAGTTTGGTAAAAAAGTAGAAAGAGTGGTGAAGTTAGAATTCTTTGGTCTGTAAGTGACGTTTTGGTTTTGGTCATCCATTGCGATCATCTTTTGAGTTGGCGTAGGTAGGTGGTGTGAACTTCCAATACGAAATTTGCTTTTGCGTAGTAAGGCTGAACTACTCTCTTTCGTTGGGCAAACAAGGAAGGAAAACCAGGAAGTGTTGTCTTCTGTCTGAATAAGTATGATACATTAATTTAGGCTCGGTCAATTACCAAAAGATGAGATCAGAGAAAGATTAATATAAGGGATATACGAGGGTGCATTTTCACAGCTAATTCTCCAAAGAATTCTTTAAAGCGATACTCCCAACAACTCGGAAGATTCTATTAGGTACTACATAATAATTTGAGTAAACCCTCAAGATCATTTGGATTTCACTTATCTAATCTAATATTATAATGTTATATATATGCTCTCAATGATCATTTTTGCCCATAAATTGAGTCTGTCGAGGAATGGTGCATCACAGTCATTGATAAAGATTAATCTCCATGATCTTATTGCAGATTGTGTCAAAATTTAATTAAATAGCCCAAATAATATAAGATTGTCCACCTAAGTAATTCGGATAATTGAAGCAGATAAGAATATTGTGGAAATCATTTTCTCAGTGATATGATAAAGAATACACCAACCTATTTATAGGTTAATTGTTAGATAATTATATAAGATAACATCACAATCAAAATATGCACAATCCGATGAGATATATCTTTAATTATTAGATAAATATACGCGTAATCTCGAGAGATATGAAGAACTACTAGAAATATCTTAATTATCTCTATAAAAAGAAAATCTTAATGTTTATAATCCCATAGAGAGTGCTTTTCTTAATCTAGCTAGCCAACTCATGGTCATTCTCAAATTTCTCTTGCACTTTCCTTGGAAAACCCAGAAAAATAGATGAGTGTCTTGATTAAGTTTACTTCCATTTCATTAAAATAGTCACGTGAATCTAAGATCTCAACGAGGCTTTCTGAATGAACTTTGCAACACCTATATTACTCCTTTTCATTTCCAAAAAATCTTTTTGTGACTTAATATGAACTCGATCTTTATGCATGTCATCCATTTTGTCTTGTGAATTTTCACATAAAAAAAAATCTAATCTATGTCGGCCTTCGTTTGGATAATATCCATTCATATATTCTACTAAAGAAAATCAAAAGCCTAGGTTTTTTATTGGACCGGCGCATCCATACGTTCTCGTGAAAAAAACGTATGAAAGTTTCCTGACTTCTATCCACGAAAAAAAGATGTGGATAATGTTAAGGAGGAGGACTTAACGTTAACAAAGTCAAAGCATGTCCGCCATATCGCACGCGTGTTCACCAAATCCGTTCCATGCGTTCAAACGTGGCGGTCCTATCTCCCTTCAGCGGCCTGAATCATCCACTTGGTCTTTGATAAAGACTATACCACTATAAATCTGGGAGCAGTTTACATATTATTATTATCTTCTTTGGTCAAACGATTGCCAAGGGTTCCTCTGTTGGCGTGTTCTACAAGGTAGCTACGTGGTGGCGCCGCCGCCTCAGGACATTGAAATTTGCCGGCCGGCCGCCACGTGGTTAATAATTTATAAAGGTGAAATCGAGGTGGCGCAAATGGACTTCGACCGATTTAGGTGCCGTACTTTGAGGGGAATTTTTTCGAAAAGAAAAAGGACAACGTGCTATCGTTGACCGAATTGCAACGGCCTTTATACGGAGAAACCTGCTTATTCCAGGATATTTCTCATAATACAGTGAAAATTAGACCGACAAACTTTGCCTAAACATGGTGTGCGTTTTTGGAAGTCATTATACATATGCGTGGAAAATGTAAAAGTAATTCGATTTCAAACATGAAGGAAAATGCGCACGACCCTTTAAATAATAGACAACGACATTGTCCTCTTCTTTTTGTATTCGTCAATTAACAAGAAACAATGCAAACTGTTAGAATAATATAAAATTGATTGTTGAATATTTGAGCATGTTGGTTTCTAAGCTACAAATTTGGTTGTTGGTATTCTTCAAGGATTACCTTGATTTATGGTGGGCGTCAGAGGCGGATCGGCGAGGCACGATTCATGGTAGGCGCTGAAGAAGAATGAAGAGACGAGGAGAAAAAAGATGCAAGCATTTAATGAAGAAGAGCATCTTCTGCAACAAAGTAGTCAAAGAAGGCTAGGAGAACTCATTCCACGCCTGTCTTCAAGCATTTATTGTGTGTATTTTCTTTTTGACTTTGTTTGTGTGCTTTGTGGGACTTTCTTGTTTTTCTCATTTAACGTTGTCAGAGCAAATGTCTAAGTTATGTACACGTCCAACCGTTATAAGAGGTTGTGAACTTCATATTTGTAGTTGCAGCCAAAGAAAAAGCATTTGTGATTCAATAAGTTCTCCATCCTCCTGTCTTTATTTGTGCGCCTGTTCAAACTTCCAAAATTATCATTATTTCTTTTTGGTTCCAAAACAAACTTGATCCTAAGCTAATCTTCGTGGGATGTTCGATGCTTCGCTTTGGTGCAATTTTTCCTCCGATAGGATCCAAAGGCCAGAAACATTTATTGAGTAGTTGAACAGGTTATATTAATGGTGCAATCGGAACTCTATCTTAAACAATTTATGTAACCATGATTGGAAAATCGTGGTGGACCACTGAATTCACGCCATAATTGAACGTTTCCAATTGTTTGTCCGCACGCGCGTCGCCTAACCCTACTAGAGAAAGAGAATTGGCTTTTTCCCATTAAATAATTGCGTTCAGCTATATGTTTAACAAGTGAGATGTTGCGATTAGATATAATAACTCACAAATAATCATGTGTCATTTGATTTACAGTTGTGGGCACCAAAAAATATCTCAGGTTTTAAAGTCAATAGTCCAAGGGATAATGATACAAATGATCGCTGAATTTTGGCATAATATGTAATGTGATCCTTAAATTTTTAATTTGTTCAATGAGATCTATGCATGTTAGTTCAATATGTAATGTTATCCCCGAATTTTTAATTTATTCGATATGATCTATGAACTTTTGATATATGTAGTCTCTAAACTATATGAAAATGTTCAATATTATCCTCAATAATTTAAAATTTTAAAAATAATTAAACATTTCGAATTTTTTGGTAATTTTTTTTCTAGAAAATCAAATCGGATACCGATTGGTGGAAAATATTTTCCATTTTATTTTTAGGTTTCAACCAAATACCGGAAAATATTATCATTTTCCTGGAAAATGGCTTCCTAGAAAATATTTTCAAGGAGCATCACATTTTCCGCGAAACGAAAATTAGTCGGAGTTACGTATCATTTAATTTGAGTTACATAAATAAACATAAAATTTATACTTTTCCATGATTGATTTTGACACTATATCATGGATTCTAATTAGTTTACCTTAGGGTGCATTTGTTTGAAGGAAAACTATTTTTCAGAAATTGTTTTCCACTATTTGGTTGTTTAGTTTATGGAAAACTTATCAATCTACAGAAAACATTTTCCATAAATTGAAAACAACAAGCCTAGTTTTGGGGAAATGACTTCTCCTTCTAGCAAGAAGAAAATCATTTTTCTTAAATTACCAAATAAATAAAAACTAACAATTTTCCTTAAAAATAATTTCTTTTATCACGAAGCTTTCAATGAAACAAACACATCTTCATTTTTCCGTATCTTTTTTTCCTTCCCGGTTCTTCAATTAGGTAGGTGGGTAACATATGAATATTTATCCATATGAGTATTTAATTAAAAATAACTGCGGATAGCGCGTGTCTATACATGTGTGTGTAATCTATGAATTAAAAATTTGATTAGAGGAAGAGGGTCCGAACCTATCGGCCTTTAATGAATTGAATTAGTCAACATATACAAATATTTTCTTCGTTTGTACTTATGGCAATGACTTTTCAACCGCGAAAACCAACTTTAACTCGTCTCTTGAACCCCGTCGCCAATCTCTCGCGTAATACAAATATTACCGCGTCAAGCTCGGTCCATACGCAGAAGAAGAAACAGAAACCGCCCACCTCCTTCTTCCTCCTTTCTCTCTCCCTTCCTTCACAACCCCTTACATATAGAGCCAAACCACACACCCTCTTTCCTCTTCATAGTCTTCTTCATCGCAACACTTCTCATTACATTCATCTCCTCCATTTCTTCCAATCACAAGCTTCAAGCTTTCCAAGCGGTGATCTTCAACCCAGGAAAGGAAAAAAAGAAGATGAAGCGAGCCTTGGAGATCACCTTAATGTCCGCAGAAAACATACGTCTCAACAAAAAGCCCGTGAAGAACGCCGTCGTGGCGGTCCGGGTGGAGCCCGGCAACGAGTGCTCGACCAAACCGGCGCTGGACAGTGGAACAAACCCTACGTGGAACGAGAATGTCGTGGTTGACCTACCGCTGCATACGGGCTTCATTACCGTGGAAGTGAAGTGCAAGAGCTCGTCGGGTAGTTACAAGCTCGTTGGCGGGGCGACCGTACCGGTTTCGGACTTCGCTGGGGATTTTGGCACGCCGGAGGGCTACGTGCATTTTCTGAGTTATAGGTTGAGGGATTCTAATGGCGTGCGGACAGATGGCATCATTAACATTTCGGCAAAAATGGCCCCACCAGCACCGACACGCATGTATGAGGTTCCGCGACCGGAGATCGGAGTGCCGGTCGGTGATCAGAGGAAGATGATGGCGGCCGGCGGATTGGTGACTGGAGTCCCAGTTTGGTACGCCCGGCCTTGTAGATGTTGAAGCCAGAGCTGATCAAACTAAGTTGACCTTTTGTGTTTAGACTGTTTTCTCTTGTGCCAACACAACATTGTAAACACAGTATGTGCAATTGAAAATTTCGATGGACCAATAATATATGGGAATGGTAAACATCCTCAATTTGAGGCCGGCCATTCTATTTCTAAAACGCGACTTTCTTTTTTCTTTTCTCATGGGCTTTCTCTTGGCTCTCAGCTGTACAATCTTGCTTCCTAACTATCATAGAGAGAGCATCTACCTGCAAAAAGCTCTGGTTTATATTTGAACACTGTAATATATTCACTGCAAAAAGCTCTGGTTAGGAAGCTACTTTTAACTTGGCTTCAAAGTGTTGAAGTGGAGAATATGCGCTCTCGAAGTCGACTGTATGCATCTGGTCACGTCACGGGAAGCGAGATTGGTCTATTAACCATTGCCTACGTGGGTTGAACCAATCAAAGCCACTAATCACATGAGTCTCACTTGAAACCCAGATGGACCTTACCAATATTAATGACTCAGATTATATACGGTCTCTGGATCCATGTTCATTCGAGTACTTTTCCTTTAGGAGACAATTACAACACGATATAGTTATAGCTAAAATGGATAAATTTCGAGCATATATGATGAAAGGGCTAAGAATGCGTTTGGTTAAGCATCGGGGAGATGTAAAGCCATTTCCCCAAAGATTTTTGAATGAAGTTGTATTTGCCGAAAGCAGATAAGGTTTGGATATCTGATTTTGGTTTATATTTTTTAAAGCAACTTGGAAGTAAAAAAAGAAAAAAGAAAAAAGGGCAGGCAACTGGGCGACCAGAGACAAGCAGGCGAGGATATTGGCGAGCTTTGGCGAAGACCACAAGCAGGCATTGGCGGCAACCAAAGGCGATCGTCGGCCAGGTGAACATCAACCGGGATCAATGAAGCCATGGATGGTTCTCTTCTCAGTCTCAGTTCTGCTCACTGTCGAAGCTTCGTGTTCGCAGACGACGATATGCACAACGCCTAAGTGTGGATGAACCGAGAAGGTGATCCGTCGTTTAGGCAAAATAAGCGGTACAATGTTCTTTCCTCTTTGAATTCTCCTTTTTCTCCGACTCTTTCTTACTCTCTTAGAATCCAACCGTTAATATTGATTCTAGGAAAATTAGATTCTAATCATAGTTCAAGAACATATGGAGATTCGTAAACAATTTTATATGAACAAGTGACCTTCTGCCACAATCCCACCATACTCTATAAAATGACCCTTAAAAATGTGAACCTTACTCTTGTTTATGCGTATAAATAATTACATTTTACGCATGAACGAGGATCATTGGCACGCACTTTTGCAGCCTGCAAAAGCTCTAAAGTTTCAAACACGAGTTTCTTATTGAACAGTAAATTCATGTTTTTTTACGTCTAATGTTTTGTATTTAAAATGATGGAGTCCAGCAGAAATATATACTATATAATGACTTAAAACACTTGGATCACGACTTAATAATCAAAGGGGTGAGAGAGTATGCTCATATCATATCAAACTCGATGACAGTGAAAGTTATTATTTTAACATGTGTGTCAAGTCACGAATATAATATAACTTTGTCTGCGTTCATCCATGCAAAGACGACTTGCGAAACGACTTGGAGAGCTGTACATTAACTGTGTCATGTATATCCGCAACCACGCACGGGAACAGCAACTTCGCTAGCAAAGTCTCTCGCGACTCATCATCGGTCGCCCCAACAACAAATCACAAATCCAGCTCCATCTCTTTTTGTCTGGTGGGAAGGAAGAAAGAGTGAATAACTCCAGAGGAGGGGAAGATGTCAAATACAACTGCTTCGTGCTCTCAGTATCAGCAAATTGGAAAATTATGCTACGTAATCATAGTGACCGAGACCGATATCGTCATGATGTCGTCACCCCGTATTTGCAAAGGCTAAGGATATTATAAATTTGTGACTTTTGCGTTGACATGTGGTCATCGTCTTCGTCGACTCCTCTTGTCGTCACACCATACTTAGCCTAAATAAGTGCGCTGTACTTTAGGGCAAGTGCAACGTATCCTAAGTTCCCTCTAGGTCAACAATAAGAAAATGCCGTCAATGATCCGTTGCTAGAAGAAAAAACAACAGCACTTCCTTTTTGTTTTGGTCATAAACAATAGCACTACTTTATATAGCGTAAAAAGAGAGCAGGGGGGTGGAGTGATGAATATTTTCTTCCTCTTTTTTTATTTAATACGACTTAGCGCGTGTATGGAAGTTGAGTCAAGCGTTCCTTCCGCATAGGAATTCTCATTATTATCCAAATGACCAGTGCTTCGCTAGATCCACCTTTTAGCTATTTTGTTTTGTGAATGTGCATTTTAATAACTTAAACACAATAGCAATATCAGAAATACTAAAATGATTCTTTCCTATATAAAGCCAAGCCCTTCGTTCGACATGAATCCTAATAATGGGTTCGTGTCACTAATTCTAAAAATCCCGTTAGAATCAGTAGACGTCAACGAGGTAGTTTGGCTTTATACTATGCTAAAGAAGATCTATTTCAAGAGTTTAAGTAATTAAATGAAGAAACTGACACAAATACCCATATATATAGATATATATGGAGAAAATTTTAAATAAGGTCGACTTCGCCATGGCTGGGTGAGGCTCGACCTCGCGTTGTAAAAAAATTATCATTTCTAAGGCTCCGATCCATTTGCTTCACAGAAAATGTTTTTTTGGAATTCATTTTCCAGGAAAAATAACAATAGTTTCCAGTGTTTCATTGCAATTTGAAAATGAATCGGAAAATATTTTCCGTCGTTGTGTAAGAGAACTTGACTTTATTTTCTTAAAGAGACATGCACTATTCGTATGATCTGGTATCATCAAAATACTTTCCGATTGCCGAGGATCCCGGCTCAAGCGTCAAGGACTTGGCCCCGGCCTCAGGAACTTGGTTTCAACCGCCGGGGTTCCCAGGCCCAAGTGTCGTGATCATGGTTGCAGGAGCCGGGGTTTTTTGGACCCAGCCACTAGGAACCTAAACACAAGCGTTGAGTACCTTGTCCAATGAAATTATATCTACTACGAGATTTATAATCGTATATTACTATATAATATAAAGTCAAATTTGCATCTTTCTCGTCCAGTAATAATTTAAGTTTAACTATTAACTTGGATCACAGTTCATGACTCTTTTAATCTATTTTCTTGTATATGCATATGGGTTCATTGCATATATTTGGTAGATATTGAAGATTTTTTAATGATATTACATTGTTTCCATGGATATTGATGCATAGTAATAATTTTTTACGTTATTCAATTATAGTGCACTTCCATCGGGTTTTACTTTTTTATCATATATTCATGCATGTTGCATATTTTAGTTTATATTAATAAATGCATGTTTCCTAATTTAGAACTTCCTATATGTAATGCATTAGAAATTATGAAATAATTTAGGAGATCATGGATTTTAGTTAGTAGATTTTTCCCGGTTGATGAGTAACCGTTTGTGCCCGCCTACTAATTTATTAATTTTCCCTTATTGGTGATTCACCCAGAAAGGTCACGACGATGTTTTCTTTCTTAACATTCAGAATAGAATGGTGGGATAGTCATCCATGGAAGGGATCTAACTTAAGCTAGACACGCAAAACATTTAGGCGGAAAACCCAATTTATGGTCCAAACAACAATTAATTACATCATCAGCCGTAAAGGAAAAGACCAATAAACTACAATTTAACTACTGCAAACATGATAATACGTGGTTTTTGTTTTAAGGAGTCGTATGAATTTAGTACACAAATGAATATGCACGTATCGATTTCATGTGAGAATTAATTGTTATGTATCTTTGTTTTTTTTTTCCGAAGATCCAATGAAAAGCATCCTAGACAAAGCAAATGGATGATCTTCAAATATAGAAAAATAATGGGAAAATGACACAAACAGTCCCTGAACTTTGATCTAATGTGCAATTTGGTCCCTGAACTTTAATTTGTTCAATGTAGTCCTCAAACTTTAATCTAATGTTCAATTTGGTCCTTGAACTTTTGATTTGTTCAATATGATCCCTGAACTTTTAATATGTGTTCAATTTAATTAGTCCCTGAACTATTTAAAAATGTTCAATGCAGTCCTTCCATTAATTCAAGTACAGGGACTATATTGAACATTTTTATATAGTTCAGGGACTAAATTGAACACATATTAAAAGTTCAGGGACCATATTGAACAAATTAAAAGTTCAGGGATCAAATTGAACATTATTTTAAAGTTCAAGGACTACATTGAACAAATTAAAAGTTTAGGGACCAAATTGCATATTGAGTCAAAGTTCAGGGACTGTTTGTGTCATTATCCCAAAAATAATTAGGTTACGTAGCAAAATCGTTCACAAATGCCTCGTCAGTTCGCACTCCTATCTGACCAACCAAAGTATTGCGTCTCTCATTGCATAGGGAATTGTACACGCAATACCAAGCATAAGCATCTTCATATGTAAGTCCAGAATTATTATTCGAATAAAGTAGAAGCATCCGCTCATAGGCTTAAGCCAACTATTTTACATTATTTCGACTTCACGGGTTCTCGCGATTTTAATATTTTATAACTCCGTTAATTTCGCAAAAAATGAGCAAATTTAAAAAAATTCATAAAATTGATTGCTTGTATCGCTTGACATAATTAATTAATGAAATAAATTTCCATCACCTATAACAATTTATCCAAACATTTTTATGAACGATGAAAATATTTTTTGTTTATTTATTTTAATAAGAGATATAAGTTATCATTTTTAAGAAATTTTTTTACAAAATATTTATTTTTCGTGAAACAAACGAAACCTACATATTTAAAAATTTTATTGATTGTTTAAAAAAATGGGGAATATTTATGCTAGCTGTCCAAGGCACATGTAATGTCATGTTAATTCCCTAACGACTACAAAAGCCAATCGCTTTCCCAGAAATTTCATAGTCATTACGTTACTTTCCCCATTTTGAAAAATTCTGGGAGATGGAACCACTTCATGTTTCTTCTCAATTGAGATATCCCGATTCTCCGAAAAAGCATTAACTAAATTATTGACGTAGATGTAGTATGATTAAGGACGTTTTACCACGGTACTAAGAAAATTGTCAGGGCAAAATTTTATCCTGAATAAGTATCACTTATCTCATAGCCCAGGGAGGTATTTGGCTATTTAATAATGATATTGTCAAATTCTTTCCTCTTTTGTCCAAAAATAGTATTGCCGATAGACCCCATCACAAGTTCGAAATTCGAAACACACCCTTATTTATGTCACATCTAATTTAAGTAATTATTAAAGTAACGATCTTTGAGGTGATTTTGAAGAAATTATGAAAATCCTTTCGTTATAATCGAAAGATTGTCAAAACTAGTATTGTGAGGCGATACGAAGGAAACTATTTTATTATATCATGAATGTCTTACGACTATTGTAAGTATAAAAAAGTAAAGACTCTTGATGTGGTTTCAAGGAAACTGTAACATCATATATAATGATCACACACGTAGAAGAAGCATGTCTTTGGTACAATTGCATTCGAAGGAGCCTATATAATTCCTAGTCCGCCTCTTTCTCTTATCCTGATCTCCTCATCGCATTTAAAGAAGAATCGTTCCACAAATACATATCCTTTCGTCGTCTGCGATTGCATTCTTCGAAGGCACACCCACCAGTTTTGCGAACATGTCAGACATAGCCAACAGTCACGACCGCAGCTTGGAAGTCACCATCATCTCCGGTGAAGACCTCCGCATCAACGACAGGCCCATCAAGAACAACGCCTTCGTCACCGTCAAGGCCGACTCTTGCTGCTTGCCTTCGTCACACGACTCGACTAAACCGGATGCGCAGGGCGAGAGCTACCCTTACTGGGACGAGAAGCTCCACATGGAATTGCCCGCGGGCTCACGCTACATCGTCGCTGAGGTTCGCCGGAGGAGCTCCTCGGCCGGAGACAAGCTTGTCGGTACAGCGTGGATTCCGGTGTCGGACTTCATCGGAGACTACACACCAGAGAATTACCTGCATTTCTTGAGTTACAGGCTGAGAGACGCCAGAGGCCTGCGCAACGGGATCATCAATATCTCGGTGAGGGTCATCACATCGTCGTGTAAAGGGGCTTCGTCCCGTCCGTGGCGTTCGCCGCCGTTGGTGCCGGAGTTCAGGACGCCGGTGGATCGGGAGAAGAACGGCGGGACAGTGACCGGTATGCCGGTTTGGTATCCCAATCGATGGAAATCTTGAAAAACAGTGTTTCGATTCTAAACTTGATGTTGGAAAAGAAGGTATGAAAGGTTGATGAGTTTGGGAGTCTCTGGTTACGGCCTGGTTTTAGGTCAAGAAAGTGACGGTCTTGTTGGTGGAGCGTCAAGCGTCTAACGGTGTAAGCGCACATATTGATTTTGTAAACTTTGTTACTTTAGTGTTTTGGGGGTCCCCTGTTTGATTGGTTCGATCTCCGTTAGAGGGGTTGGAGGGTGAATGTCCGATATGAGAAAATGTCTTTCTTATTATGGCCATAAAGAAAATCATGACATATTTTCTGCCTTTAAACGTCTCTCCATCTCTATATCACAAGGCACACTAAATTGGTGCCTCCTTTTCATCTCGAAATCTTGTCAAAATATGTCACTAGACCATTTTATTTATTAAGATAAATGGAAATTTACCCAATTAATTATAATCATATTGTACGGATGCCAACTCAATTCTAAACTTTCTAATTTTATCAATCGAGTTCTAAATATTTACCCGGTATTCCAATATAGTTATTTCGATCAATTTTGGTTAGAAATTATTGACGTAGCGATGTGACAACTAGGACGGCCGGCGGTGACTGGATCGTCACGTTAGCGCTTTCCTGCGAAAATTGACCGAAGTTGCTACATTAGAACTTCACGCAAAAGTTGAGAATTAAATTAGTAAAATTGAAAAGTTTAGAATTGAACTAAAACTCATATAATAGGTTCAGGACCAATTGGATAATTTTTCCTAAACAACAACATTAGTATTCTACGGTAAAATCAAAATAGACAGAAATGTCTATCTTGACTAATCCCATAAATGTCTACCTTTGGATGTTTTAGTTTAGATATTGCACATGCTACAAGCATTTATTTTTCCCTGCTACATTAACTCAAATCTTTAAATACTTTTTTTTTTTTTGGTAAGGTAATCTTTAAATACTTTCTGGACATTTAAAACTTATCTTTTTCATGTGCCTATATTCTTCTTTTTGTCTAGTTAAAAAAATATTTAAACGTAAATTTTTTTTGACGATAAATTTTTTTTTCTTTGACTAAATATTTCAAGTGATAGAAGCAATCATTTATAAAAAAAAATATTTTTCAAATCATTCAATTTTCGCGAAACAAACAAAGTCTTATTTAAACTTACAAAGTTCAACCTATTATGCATAATACTTCTCAATTGTTTTTTTCCCTCGAATCCTCGTAATGATAATTCAGAAGTCCAAAACTTCCTCATGAGCTCATATTACTGAAAACTACGATATTTATTTTCTAGAGGTCATTGGACGTAAATTGTCGTTTTACGTCGGTTCTTTTCAAATATGTTTTCTAAATGAGATTAGTGAGAAACTATGAAAGGAATGAAGGAGGGTGCATTCTCATACCGAACTTTCCAAATTTTTACAGCGCAATGTTTGAATGTAGATTATTTTATTAGATCAATATGGACTCAGTACGGTTTGAACTTGGACCCGATAATTTGAGCCCAGTAAAAGCAAACTCGGGTCATAATATGAACTATGAAGCATTCCTTCCTTTCTATGACCAAAGAAAGTCTTCAATTATGATCAGCGCCAAAAAAAAAATCGATTTCGCAATTCGTTTTTATTGGAGGCAAATTGTATATCTTGAATAGATATTGGGTAACACATGGTAATCTGAGCTGGAAACTCTAAAGATCATTTGGAAATCACTTGTCTAATCTAAATTTGGATTGTTGTACATGCGCTCTCAATGATTATTTTGCTTTTTGCCCATACAATGAGTCTGCCATGGGACGGTGCATCACAACCATTTATGATGATTAATCTCCATGATCTTATTGTAAATTGTGGGACATATTTTATTTTTTGACAGATCCATATCTCGTTTAAAAATATCTCCATAAAAGAGCGCCGCCAGCGTAGTATTCTTTTATGTCATAATGCTTGTTATATAACTTATCCCTAATGTTCTTTTTCCAATGCGATGGAACAATGCGCAACAATATATCCTACTAGTTCCATAAACCATATTGATTGTGAGTCAAAACTCAATTAAATAGCACAGATAATATGCGCTCGTTCGCCTTAGCAATTCAGATAGTTGAAAGCGGTTTTATGTTTATAATCCCATGTATGAACCCTTTTTTCTCAAAAGGGTTGGCCAACTACCGGTCATTCTAAAATTTCTCCTGCGCCTTAACCTCGCAAAACCCAGGAAAATTAGATGAGTGTCTTGATTAAGATTGCTTCCATCTCATGAAAATAGTGGTGTGAATCCAAGGTCTCGATAAGGCTTGTAAATGCACTATTCAGAATAAACTTTGCAACACGATATTTTTTGATTAAGATTGCAACACGATATTACTTCTTTTCTTTTCCAAAAATCTTTTCGTGTCTCCATATGTCACTCATTACGTCTTATTTAATATATAAAAATAAAGTCTAATCCAATCTATATCGGCCCTCATTTGGATAATGTCCATCCATATATCCAATTAAAGAAAATCAAGAGCCTAGGTTTTATTGGACCGGTGCATCTGTACATTCTCATGGAAAACATATGAAAGTTTCCCGATTTCCAGCACCGAAAAGAGATGTGGATGTGGATAATATTGAGATGGACTTAGACATTAATTAACAAAGTCAAAGCATGACCGCGTGTCGCCCAAGTGTTCACCGAATCCGCTCCACCGTGGACTTACCCGTGGCGATCCTTATCTACTTGTTCAAAATCCATGGGCAGTTACACAATATGATTTTAAGGGAAACCGTTGAAAAATGTTCTCTGTTGGCGTATAATATAAGGTAGAGAATATAAAAATATCACGCGGTGGCACCGCACAAGGACAATGAAATTTGCCGGCCCATATGGTTCATAATTTATAATATGAAATTTAGATGGCGCAATGGACATTAACTGATTTATGTGTTACAGTTGACCTAATTGCAGCCTACTCCGAATAGAGATTGGTTAGCATTACGGCAGCGCTACAAACAAAAAGTAACGGTGCCAGCAGGAATATATGTTATCTTAAATGAGTATAGAGTTTAACTCTTCTAAGTTCATACGTTTTATAATATTTATAACAACAAGCTATATTTGACATTAGATTTTTAAACTCGTATGAAAGGAAAAATAGTAATGAAAGTATAATTCCTTAAAATATGATTGAAGATTGATGTAAACTAAAGAAAAGAAAATTCACCTTAAAATGTAATAGAAGAATTAAACCAAATAAGCATTATTTCATGTTTGTGACTATCTGAACTTTGGTCATTAATAATTTTAGATTTTTTTCTCCCTTTAAACATACTTTTAGCAAAATTTTGTTATTTATGGGAATCGATTCCCACTCGGTGGAATTTTGATTTCCAATTTCATCTAAATATGATGTGCACTTGGAAGTGATTATATATAGGGAATTATAAGAGTAATTTGATTTTACAAATATAAGAAAAATGCGAATATTCTAGCCAGTGAGATGGTATTCATATCTCCTTTTTTTAGGTGTTCATCAATTAACAAGAAACTAATTACATGCAAACTTGATCCTAAGCTAATCTTCGCGAGAAATTTGAGGCTTTGGGGTCGACTCATTTTTCCTTCAATTACGTTCCACAATTTGTTAATCAAGTGAGCCTTTGTGAATAACTTCGATCCAAATCCATGAGACCAAGACACATATATATTTGCTCAAATTTGATAGACCAACATCATATTCTAAAGAAATAACCTCTAAATGAAAATTAATTACATATCAAGAAGTGGAGCCACTTATTATTAATTCGAGTCACATAAATAAAATACAAAAATCCATAATTGTCTCCGATTTTGTCACCGCATCATTCCTTCAAATGATTTTAACTTATTTTTTGTTATGTTTTCTTCCTTCTTGGTTCTTCGGTCGGGGAGAGACAATTCGATCATGAACCCTTTTTTTGCCGGTCGAGTCCTAAATCTTTTGTGTTTGTGTCAATTCAGTCTATCTGATTAGAAATCGCTGACATGGACGCTGGCTGTCCTACCTAACGCAGTCGGCACTGACGTTGATAACTTTTAATAATATTCTTCTATTATGTAAATTTTTTCTTCTTTTCTTTCCTTTTCTTTTCTTCCCTTCTTCCTTTAGTTGGTCGGTGGACCTCGGCATGGTGGGTAATGACTATGAATATCATCCATGCGTAAATTTAACTAAATATATATTTGGGTAATGTGTTCATATGTATAATCTGTGAACTAAAAATCTGAATATAAGAAGAGGGTCCGATCCTTCCCCGCGCTAATGAGTTGAGCTTTATTTCCTGTCCATGTCTTAGATTTCTCCGCTTGTACTTGTGTGATTTCTCCGTCGCCCACGTCAACCAATATAACCGCGTCAAACTCGGTCCACACGGAGAAGACGTACCAGAAACCACCCACATCCTTCTCCCTTCTTTCTATCTCCCTTCCTTCCCTACCCCTTGGCCCTTATATATAGAGTCAAACCACACACCCTCTTTCCTCTTCATAGTCTTCTTCATCTCGACACTCTTCATTACATTCATCTCCTACGTTTTTCCAACACCAAGCTTCAAGCTTTCCAAGCGGTGATCTTCGACCCAGAAAAGGAGGAAAAGAGGATGAAGCGAGCCTTGGAAATCACCATAATATCCGGAGAGAACACACGGCTCAACAAAAAGCCCGTGAAGAACGCGGTCGTGGCGGTCCGAGTGGAGCCAGGCCATGGATGCTCGACCAAACCGGCGCCGGACCAAGGAACAAACCCTCAGTGGAACGAGAATCTCGTCGTTGACTTGCCGCTGCATGCAGGCTTCATTACCGTGGAAGTTAAGTGCAAGAGCTCGTCGGGTAGTTACAAGATCGTCGGCGGAGTGACAGTACCGATTTCGGACTTTGCCGGGGATTTTGGCAGACCGGAAGGCTACGTGCATTTTCTGAGTTACAGGTTGAGGGACTCTAATGGCGTGCGGACGGATGGCATCATTAACATTTCGGCAAAAATGGCCACGCCAGTGCCGACACACATGTATGAGGTTCCGCGGCCGGAGATCGGAGTGCCAGTTGGTGATCAGAGGAAGATGATGGCGGCCAGCGGATTGGTGACTGGAGTCCCAGTTTGGTACGCCCAGCCTTGTAGATATTGAAGCCGGAGCTGATCTAACTGAGTTGACCTTTTGTGTTTAGACTGTTTTCACTTGTGCTAACATAACAATGTAAGCACAGTAAGTGCATCTGAAAATCTCCATGGACCGATAACATATCGGTATGAGAAAATAAACATCCTCAATTTGAGGCCGGCCATGCTGTTTCTAAAACGCGACATTTTTTTTTGTCTTATCTTGTGTGGTTTCTCTTGGCTCTCAGCTATACAATCTTGCATCCTAACCATCATAGAGAGAGCATCTACCTGTATATAATAGAGGCAAAAAAACGCTATATTATATATGAACCGATATATATTCATAACAACAACGGTTAGGAAGCCGCTTCTAACTTAGCTTCAAAGTGTTGAAGTTGAGAATATGCGCTATCAAAGTCGTCCATATGCATTTGGTCACATCACGGAGGTGAGATTTGTGTCTGAACCGTTCCTAATGTGGGTTTATCCAATCAAAGCCACCGATCACATGAGTCTCACTTGTGACCCAAATGGATTTTACAAGTATTAATGATTCTTAAAATATATGGTCTATGGATCCATGGTCATTCAAGTACTTTTCCTTTAAGAGATAATCATAACACGATATAGTTACAGCTAAAATGAATAAATTTCAATCATACATGATAAAAGTGCTAAATTGAGTTTGGTTTAGCTTCAGGGAGATGTAAAGCCATTTTCCCAAAAATGTTTGGATGAAGGTGTATTTGTTGAAAGCAAATAGTATTTGGACATTTCATTTCGGTGTATATTTTGTAAAGCAACTTTGAAGTGAAAAATAAAAAGAGGGCAGACAACTGGGCAACCAGAGAGGCAGATAGGGCAGGGATAATGGATAAGCTTTGGCGGCAACCATAGGCGAGCATTGTTGCGAAACAGATGCGGAAGAGCAAACGCAGAACACAGGGATTTACGTGGTTCAATCACAACGTGATCTACGTCCACGGGCAAGGCAAGACAAAATTCCACTATAATCAAAGAAAGTACAGTTTTCAGAAGTCGAAACAATGAAAAAATCTCACGGCTCACAAAACTATCCGAAAACAAAACTCTCTGTACATTGTTGACACCTAAATTTCACCTAGTCATTTAAGATTTAATTGCATAAAAAATTATGGATTAATCTTTAATCCCTAAACAAAAATATTTTCATTAAGTTACATGGCATATAGATATTAGGCGCATTTGCATTAGTAGATTTTAGTGAAACATATTTTCCTTTTATTTTATTTCATTTTTATTTTATGAAAAAGAAAATCATCATTATAAAAATTAAAAAAAAAAGAAAAAAGAAAAGAGAGAAAGACAAAAACGTGATCTCTTCCCTCTCCCTCCGGACACTCTACGCACACTTTCACAAAAGAAGCAAAAAGGAAGAAAGGACATAGAAGAAAGGGCTCGGCATGTTTTCATGAAGAAAAAATGGTAAAGCTGATCAGAAGAGACAAAATGGGCAAAAGCTCTTCTTCTTCCTCTCGATCAACACACGTCCTGGAAGGATTAAAAAAGAGGGAGAGAAGACAAAAGAGGAGCTTTTCCCCATGGGCAGCTCACCCTCTGCACGCGCATTGAAGAGAGGCAAATGAAAGGGAAGGACAAAAGAAAGGAGGGTTTTAGGGTGTTTCACTAAAGGAGAAAGCGAGACGTCCAATGCAGAGAAAGTCAAAAGAAACCCAAAAATCGACCGTCACACTCTCTCTCTTTTTGGGTTGCCGCAGTATATGTCACCAAAACAGAAAATGGGGTCGAGATACATAGGAAAAAGACCGAGAGGGAGAAGGGGGAAGAGCGGGAAGAGAGAACGAAAAAACAGAGAGTTCGGAGAGAGAGCTCGAGAGAGCTAAAGGGGAGAAAAAACAGAATCGAGGAGGAGGGGAACCGGGAAGTGGAACGAGAGAAAATAGAGAGAAAGAGGAGGTTTTTGGGTGGCTGGAACAGAGAGATCTTTTGGGGTGAGTTTGAAAAGCTGAGAGATCTCGGGGAGAAAGTGAGACGGAGAGCGCAAGAGAACTGGAGAGAACATCGGAGAGAACTTGAGGGCGACATCAGAGACTGAGAGCTTCGCCCGCTCGCCGGAGCGCGGCCCGAGCAGCCGCCGAACCCTTCAGCCGTCGCGCCTCGCTCCGGTCAGCCCCGAACCAGGTCGGTTCTCATCCTTGTCTTCCCCTGTTTTCGCCCCCCTTCCCCTGCCTCTCGGGTGCCGGGCACACCGCGCCTATTCGGTGGTCACCCAGCTCCGTCCATGGAGGCTTACACTTGTTTCATGCTCGAATAAGTCGATTTAAACATTATAGGTCGAAAGTAGGCCCTGAGCTCTCTCAAAATCGAACCTGTAGTTCCGTTTCTCAGTCACCTCCCACGTTCGATAAAATATCTCACCAAAACCTTATGAGCTTGCAATGTAAAATCTGGTCGTGTTGATTTTTAGAGTTTCTTTGTAAACTGTAATGGATTTGTGGTGTAGTGGGGCTGTCTATAGTTTTACTCATCGCATCTGAGCCAAAAATCACATTCAAGACCAATCTTAAGTCTCTGCTCGACCCCGCCTACCGCCTGTTTGACAAAATGCTCGAGAGAGCTCCGATTTTGCAAAATCGGCACCCCAAAGCTTTGTTATATGTTGGATTGGTTTTAATATGGTTACCGATATCATTTTTTTTTTTTTTGATTTTCATGTGTTTTACGGCACTCACGTGAGTCAACCATGGTTGGTAGTGTCGCCGGAGGTGCTACCCCCTTTCACCGGAGCGATGCCCACGGTTGAGGCCGCGACCTTTAACCCTCTATCCCCATTTCGTGTGCGTTTATGCTTGTTTGTTCAATCGTAACGTCTGTTGTTGGGGTCGGGAGTTTGAGGGCCGGAAAATAGGGTTTTTGTTCGTCGGTGTCGTTTCCGTGGCCGGACTTGGTGGCCGGGACGTTGGTCGACGGCAGCGGCGTAAGGCCACCGTCCGCCGGCGGCACTGGTGGCCCAAGCCGACGGTCGGCGGTGGGGCGCTCCCGGCGAAGTCACGGTGATGGCACGAAGAGTTCTCGGTGAAGGGCCATGGAAGAAGATCACGTGCATGGGCAAAAGGCACGTAGGGGAGGAGTTCTGGGAAAGGCACGAAGAAGGAGATGAAGACCAGAAAAGACAAAATGGAAAAGAGTAAAGAAACAAAAGAAAAAGGAAAAAAAAAGAAGAAAAAAGGAAAATCAAAAGAAAAAAATTAAAAAGAAATGAAAATGGGGTCCCGGGTAGGGTCGAAATTTCGGATCAGGTGTTGGGCGGATCGGGTCAGGTGTAAGGGGATCCGGTCCGAATCCTTATTTTATTAATAAAAACATTTAAAAAAATATTTAAAAATTCAAAAAATATAAAAATATTAAAAATTCCAAAAAATTCGAAAATGTTAAAAAATATAAAAAAGGTCTGAAAAACATTAAAAAATTCAGAAAATTAAAAAACACTAAAAAATTCAGAAAATTAAAAAACACTAAAAAATTCAGAAAAAAAAAATTTCAAAAAAAATCAGAAAATTAGAAGATGTTCAGAAATCAGTTTTGGGTTAATTTCACTAGATTTCAGGTTAAAAACTCAAAAAAATGAAAAAAAAAGTGAGAAAAACCTTCTAAAAAATTCTCAAAAAATCAGATAAGCCATTAGGGCTTTACCTTAAGACTTTTGATTGCATTTTCTTTTTTTTAGAGACGATGCTAGGTCGTTGGTTGTTTATTCTCTTCATGATTATCTGGTTGCGCACTTTTAATACATTGGTTGTTATTTTCTATTTTTAGAAGGGTTAGGTGGAATCTTAGCTTTTTGGATAAGCTGTCCGGTACGTTAGTTTGCGAACATTTAAGTTTAGGTACCGAAAGGGCACTAGTTAGATCACTATTGTAATCAAGTTCCCGAATTTTGGAATCTCTGATTTTCGCACGCATCGAGACGACACTCCTGTGTCTCGATTAGGGTTTCTAGCCGACTCTTGATCATGGCTAGTGGCGACTCCATTCAAATGCGTAAATTAAAAAATTCTCGTCGCACGAGGTATGAGGCTTGGGAGTGCCTTAGTCTTTGGGTTAATGAACCATTTGGTTTGTCTTTCGAACGAATCAATCGTTGTTCACATCCATCGACAAATACCTCTTGGCCTAAATCCGATCGGTTCGGGTAGGTCGCGACATACATCAATGAGAAAACCTAGCCGCAGTATAAATAGTGCTCCCAAAAAATTCCCTCGGGGACGTAACCCCCGAACCCCCCGAGACATTGGTTCGGTTTCTCTAGCTTGGGGGGTCCGCCATGGAGATTTGTTCGCTTGCTCCAGATTGGGCCTATCGACCCAACCCTCTGCGTCGCAAACCAAATCTCAATTTTCTCTCCACTTTCGGGTCGCACAAAAAATATGTCGGGTCGGGTCATCAACCGGACCGAATACATAAAATTCAAGACATATTTAACAAACATCAATGGCAATCAGAGGTGACCGTTGGCCAAGCAAGCATTAATCGGCAACCCTCATCAAAGCCGATCTCATTGCATCCCTCATCTAAGCTTAGCGAAAGCACTAGGCGATGAATCTAGCTCAGGTAAGGCCCTCTGCCAAGTTCAAGACCCCAGGCTAGGGCCATCAAAGTCAAGTGACCCAGCGTAACGAACTGTCGGAGTTGTGGGACCTTAGGTGAGGTGACACCAAGGTCGCACAGTCTCGATATTTTCATATCTAGCCTTTCCATAGTTGGGCTTCCTAGACAAGGCCCTTCGACGGTCGGCATGACCCTAGGCGAAGTCCGCCGAGGTTGTGTGAACCCAGGTGAGGCAACACCAAAGGTCGCATGAGCCTACAGGTCGTCGAGATTGTGCAACCTCAGGCAAGCCAAATCTAGACTTTGGTGCCGCGAGAGCCTTACAACAGGTCGCCGAGGCCACGCAATCCCAAGTGACGAGACATCGATGGCACATGACCCAAGCGAACCCACGTTGGCATCCATCTAGCTCCTCCGAGCTACCTCCACGAGGTCTAGATTTGCAGGGAGATGATGAATAGTCGTGAGGGCAAGAGTGAAATATGAAAATATTAGTAGGCACAAGTTTAAAAGAAAAAAAAGTTCATTAACCTTAGAATTTGTCTTTCGAAAATGCTAAAAGTCCAAAGTAAATCCCTACCCGCTTTAGGCTTTCGGCTTTGCCAATGCCGGCATCTTTCCAAATTAGCCCAAAATTTTTTTTACCAAACACCTTAATTTTTTTATGAGAATTTTAAAAACTTAAAGTCCCTTAGAAAAATTGAATCAAACGCATCATAAATATTATTGCATACGTGAATTAGAACATGACACGGATTCTATGTTTCCAAGTCAAGCGTAAATAATTGCATCTTTCGCCATCCACTCGCTTTCTCATCTGCATAGTAGGCACATAGCCACCCTATAGTCGTGGGGCATTGATTGCTGGAGATGGAATCCACGAGATTTATCGTGCAGGCTCGTTAATAGTCGCACTGGCGGATTGACTTTAAAGTAAGTCCTTTTAGATATGGCCACTGTATTCGTGTGTCATCATTCTTATGTAAATAGCACAGCACCCGCGCGGACGACTTAAAAAGCGACGACCTTTGCCTTTCGTCAGTCAATGTAATAATCACCTCATCGGCGATGGACGGACCCTTTATATTTTTTAATATTTGGGAACAATAAAAGAAAGATCCACTTTAAATAAATAAATATATATATTTGTGTGTATGTATGTGTTTGTTCCATGTGCTGCATAATATGCTACTCTTATCATTCTATGAGATGAAAAATTCATGTCATTCTTACCGATATCTTAATTTACCAACTGTTATTTGAGTTTATTAATCTTTATTTGAATGGTTGATATCATGAAAAATTTCAAACTAATATATTTATAATAAATTTATCCAAAATTATTTTTTGATCAAAAACTCCAAACTTGTACACTTGCGATAAATTTATCTTTCGTTAAATTAAATTAATGCAGGAAAAATTACAAACTCGTTTACCTGTGACAAACAGAAAATAATACCCCAAATTAGTACATCTATCAACTGTCACGTGTCATTAACTTAGTAATTTAACAGTAAAATTTAACGTAGGGTAAATTTATTACAGGTGTACCGATTTGGGTTTTTTGATGGTCAAAAAATTAGTTTTGAGTAAATTTGTCACAAATATACTAGTTTGTGGTTTTTTGTGGTATTAATCCTTATTTAAAAGTTCTCAATTGAATATTTTTTGATTAATTTATCAATTAATCGTGGATTACCAAACAATTCTCTTTTGAAGTTACATTTACTTTAATATATCAATTTTTGTTCTTGATTATCTTTTTTTTTTTAATCTTTCGACTAAACTCCTTAAATTTGTTCACTTATGAACTTTTTGTCTGATACGTTATTTTTTTACGCACGAAAAAGGAATCGCGCTACTTCAACGCACTAAAACCTTCAACGAAGTTCATAACCAAGCTTTAAGAAATCAATCCTTCCGCAACAGACTTTGAACTCTACAGAAAACTAACAGGACCTCTTCGAGTTCATTCGAGGATGCAATCGGTGCCGGCGAGGTTCCAGTAAAGAAGGAGCTCATCATTGACCGCGAGATTGTCTCTGGTCTTCGAGATTCCACAAAATATCTTCTCGGCGTCACTCTTCCCCTTCTCCTTTATCAACCGGCCAAGCCGAGTCAAGAAGCCTGTCCGGCTGGCCGAGCACCGGAACCTGGAATCGGCTGGCCAAGAGTGCGAGGATGCAGTGGACCGGTTTGGAGGGAAGTGGAAGAGGAAGCACAGCGGATGTGGTGGCAGCGGTGAGAGATGACTTGAAGGAGAAGGTGAAGCCATGGATGGTTCTCTTTCAGCCTCAGTTCTTCTCACTCTCGAAGCTCCGTGTTCGAAGACGATGGTGTGCGCAGCGCACAAGTGTGGATAAACCGAGCAAGTGATCCGCTGTCCTTTAGGCAAAGTAAGCTGTACGATGTTCTATTTCCTCTTTAATTCCTCCTTTTCTTCGACCATCTCTTTCTTACTCTCCTTCGAATCCAACCGCTGAGATTGATTCTATAAAAATTAGATTCTAATCATAGCTCAAGAACATATGGAGATCCATATGCTATCTTAGATAAACAACGCAACCTTCTACCGCAATCCCATCATACTATATATAAAATGAGATTATATATGATTTTCACTTTTATAACCAATTTATTTTAACTGCCAAGGCAAACGTTAATGGATATTTCTTTTCACTTTTCGTCTCTCTGTGCCCAATGGGAAGCTATGCTGATGACACGAGGTTGGCCCAGTTGAAGTCTACTAGGCTACCTAGGCGATAGCGGTCGACTGAGTGAAGATTTGTCTCTATGCAAACGACGATTAATGCCTTATACAGGATGGGATGGGGGATCTTGAAAAGATTAAGTAGACCCTTTCGATTAAAATGTAAATAAATAACAAATTTACTAAACAGTACATAATTTACTTACTAGTGAATTATATTCTAATCAAGCCATTAAGGGGTTTGCTTTCCTTGTTACCAAAAAAAAAAATTGCCCCGAATTGCATTATGTAACCAACATATATGTAATCATCTTCTTTAAAACTACATGTTACCTTTATAATATATTTAATTATTCATTGGATCTATGTAAATATTCTCATTTAACCAAATTATGTTCTCTTAAGAAGATAATCGTGCACACACTAGTAATCTAGAAAGTGAAAGCCTAACAAATGGGAACCCTTACTGTTAATGCATTTGTATAGATCATTACATTGTACACATGAACGAGGATCATTGGCATGGATAAGGCACATTTTTCCAACCAAACATGCCTTTCTTATTTAACAGTAAATTCATGCTTCATCCTTTAAGTTCTATACAGATCCGTATTGGTTCAGGGTGAGCATGGATACAGGGTAGAATCAAAAGCCACACCAAACGGGCCATAGGAACTGGTTTGATTCCCAGTTCCAAAAAAAGTGAAATCATTACTGTGTGGTTCAGTTCTCGATTCCTAGGTAAGAACTGATCCGAAGGATCGTATCAGGAACCGATAAATTATAGTTACACGTTTTGAGTTTTGAATTATTTATTTTTATTTTATGTGTTCATCTTTTATAAATTGTTGCTATTGATAAATGATGATTTTTATTATTGTGCTCACTTTCATTTTGCTTAACTAAAAATGAAAGTATTTAGTCCCCTGTAGTGCCCTCATATGTCTTACCACGTTGAGAACAACTTTTAACATCCAACTAAATTCTTATCTATCGGGACCAATTTTTAGCATCTAACTAAATTCTTACCCGTTGGGACTAACTTTTAGCATCTAGTTTAATTCTAACTCTGAACATAACGCTTTCTAGCCTCATTATTAGAATAAGGTACTATCTTACTATTCTAACATCCCTAATAGCATGCAGGAGCCAATCGACAAAGTAGGTTCTAGGTTTTAGGGTATTGAAACACTAGGGAATTAGTTCTGACAGGATAGGTTCTAAGTTTTAGGTGAAATCTGGACTGATTCTGAAACTGATCATTTCTAATATTAGTAACATGGTAATCAAATTATTATTGTGCACGTATATTTTTTTTTGTGAATTTAATGAGTTTTGAACGAGAACTTTAGGATTGTGACACTATACCCAAGAAAGGTGCAATCATCGATGTGCCTTCTAGATACCATACAAATTTGCTCAACTGTCACACAATTACAAATTATCCACACTTTTGGTCCGAAACTATTTTCCACATCTAATATGATATGTATATTGACTTTATATATAATATATATTGACTTAAAGACTCGGATCACGACTTGATAATCAAAGCGCGAGAGAGCAAATCCAGAACATATCCAACGTGATGCGAGTGAAATTAATTAATTCAACATACGTCAGCTCGTGAACATAACAACTTCGATCACATGCAAAGACGACTTGCAGAGCGACCTCGAGAAGCTGTATTAAATTTGTCTGACGTGGATGCAACGATGCACAGGAACAGCAGCTTGACTCATTAGTCGCCCCAAAACAATTGGGGAAAATTATCCCAAAATTCATAAATCTATTGTACTTTTACTAATTCAGTACTAAACCTTTTAAGTTTCACTAAAAAAAAAGGGATTTTTGCCACGAAAATTTGCAACGAAAAATTTTCGTTGGAAAATTTGCGACAAATTTTCCAACGAAAAGTAAAATTCGTTGGAAATTTCCAATGAAAAAATTTTCGTTGGAAAATTCGTTGGAAATTTCCAACGAAAAAATTTTCGTCGCAAAATTCGTTGGAAATTTCCAACGAATTTTTTTTCGTTGGAAATTTACAACGAATTTTGCGACGAAAATTTTTTCGTTGGAAATTTCCAACGAATTTTCCAACGAATTACAAAAAAACCCGGTACTATTCGGCATTTTTGATATTCGTTGAAAAATTCGTTGGAAATTTCCAACGAATTTTCCAACGAATTACAAAAAAACCCGGTACTATTCGGCATTTTTTATATTCGTTGAAAAATTCGTTGGAAATTTCCAACGAATTTTCCAACGAATTTCATTTTTCTGGGCAATTATTTCAGTGTATACAATTTTCCAACGAATTTTAATTTTCCGGGAATTATTTCGGTGTGTACAATTTTTGTTGGAAAATTTGTTAGAAATTTCCAACGAATTTTTTTTCGTTGGAAATTTCCAACGAATTACAAAAACTCCCGGTACCGTTCGGCATTTTTTATATTCGTTGGAAAATTCGTTGGAAATTTCCAACGAAATTTCCAACGAATTTCAATTTTCCGGGCAATTACTTCAGAATGTACAATTTTTCGTTGGAAAATTTGTTGGAAATTTCCAACGAAAAAAATTCGTTGGAAATTTCCAACTAATTTCAATTTTTCGGTTCGCGCTCATTATTCCCAGTCAAATTCCCCCGCCCCCCCCTCTCTCTCTCTCTCTCTCTCTCTCTCTCTCTCTCTCTCCTTCGCCTCCGCCTCCTCCCCCGACGCCCCCCCTCCTCCTCCGGCGCGCCATGGACACCGACGCCCCCGACGCCCCCGACGCCACCAAGCCTCGTCGCCGGCGAGGGCCGAGCCGCCCAGATCTGGAGCTCGGCCCTCGCCATGGCCGGCGAGGCTAGGAGACGACGTCGACGGACTTGATGGGCGGCGGCCCGAAGCCTGCTCCCGCCCCTGCTGCTGCTGCTACTTCTTCTTCATCTTCTTGTTCTTCGGCGCAAGAACAAGATCGCCATCGCCGGCCATGGCGAGGGCCGAGCTCGCCATGGCCGGCGAGCTCGAGCTCGCCCAGATCTGGGCGAGCTCGGCCCTCGCCGGCGACGAGGCTTGCCCTCGCCGGCGGCGAGGGCTATTTTTCAATAAAAAAAAATTTCGATGGAAAAAAAATTCCACAATTTTTTGACCAAAAAAAAATTTGTAGTTTCCAACGAAAAAAAATTCGTTGGAAAAAAAAATTATTTTCCAACGAATTTAGTCACGAGTTTTCCAACGAATTTTTCAACGAAAAAAAATTCGTTGCAAATTTCCAACGAAAATTGAAATTTTTCGTTGGAAAAATTTGCAACGAGCTATTACCAACGAATTTTTTTTCGTTGGAAAATTCGTTGGAAATTCGTTTTCCAACGAATTTTTCCGAATTTTTCGTTGGAAATTTTGTCGGAAAAAACATGTTTTTTTGTAGTGTTTGTCAATTCAGTTCTAAACCTTTTTACTTCTTTTCAATTGAGTCCAACCAGTAAATTTTTTCCGGCTGGCATTGACGTGGCTACTGGCTGGCGCCGGCTGTCTGGCCAACACTGACGTGGCAATTTTCAAATATTTTTTTCGAATTTTTTTTCTTTTTTTTTCTGCCTTCTTTCCTCTGGCCGGTTTGGCTGAGGCACGGCCTCACCGACCTCTAGTAAAGCTTGCCCCTGCCGGCCACTGGCAAGGGCGAGCCTCGGCCACCGCTGCCAAGCTGACCTTGCCAGATCTGGGCGAGGTCAAACCTCGGCCAGCCAAGACGAGGCCGACCTGCAACGGCGCTGGCCAACCTCGCCTAGCCACGGCAAGACGAAACCTAGTGACAGCGAGGTTGGCCAACGCCGTCACAGGTGGGTCTCGCCTTGGCTAGGCGAGGCTGGACCTGGCTTAGATCTAGTGAGGTCGGCCTGGCAGCGACGAGCGAGGCTCCCCCTCGCAAGTGGCCAGCGGGGGCGAGCTTCGCTAGAGGCCGGCGAGGTCGACCTCGCCGGCTCGTGCCTCTGGCCGGTCAGAGAGAAGAAGGCGAAAAAAAAGTATTAAAAAATTTTAAAAAAATATTTAAAAATTACCACGTCAGCAATGGCCGGATTGACTCAATTGGTAAGAAGTGAAAAGGTTTAGAACTGAACTGGCAAACTTAAAAGGTTTAAGATTAAATCGACAAAAGTGCAATAGGTTTAGAACTTTTTGGATAATTTTTCCAAAACAATTCACAAATCCTGCTCTATCTCTTTTTGTCTTGTGGACGGAAGAAAGAGACCATAACTCCAAAAGAGGGCGAAGATGTCGAATACATACGCTTCGTCATGATCTAGTCACCACCATGTCTTCAAAGGCTAAAGATATTGTAAATTTGTGACTCTTGCGTTGACATATGGTCATCGTCTTCGTTGACTCATCTTGTCGGAAGTCTTTCGTTTTTTTTTACGTGGGCATCAGCTCAAGCAGCAGATGGCGTCGCTGACACTACGCACAACATGCCAACGACCGCGTCGCGTGCGATATCACCATAATTAACGATGTTGACCTAGAACAATGATTAGGTTGAGACCTTGAATTAGCTCTCTAGGTAGACAAAAAGAACTCATTTGTTAAAAGCAAAAAGATTAATATCACGAAAAATTTTAAATTAATATAATTATTTTAATTTCATTTAAAATTTATTTTTTAATCATGAAAAATTTCAAATTGATATACTTGTAATAAATTTACCCCAAACTAATTTTTTGACTATCCAAAACCCTAAACTGATACATTTGTAATAAATTTACCATCCGTTTGTTTCGATTAAATTGAATTAATATCACAAAAAATCATAAATTGATACGTCTGTGACAAACGGAGTGTCAAACGTAAAATTGGTACATCCATCAATTGCCGCGTGTCATTTAACAAAGTAATTTGACAGTAAAATTTAATCGAAATAAACCGAGAGTACATTTGTCACAGGTGTACTAGTTTGGAGTTTTTGATTATTAAAAAATTAGTTTGAGGTAAAATTATCACAATCGTATCAGTTTGAAATTTTTCGCGATATTAACCCAAAGCAAAAACAGTGGCACAACTTTCTTTTGCGTAAGAAAGTAAGAAAGAGAAAGTGGGTGGGAGAGTGATCACATCGAGATCTATCCTTTCTTTTGGCATGTACTCCTTCGCGCAGCCAATCGCACCAAAAACTTCGTTGTTTCGAGTTAAAACGACTTGGCGTGTGTATTGAGGTCAGGTCGAGCATTCCATCCTCATAAATTTTAAAATACCCGTTCGCATCAGTAGACATTAATGAGATAGTTTGGCTTCTGATGATGCTGAAAGGAGGTCTGCTTCAAGAGTTTAAGTTATTAAGGCCCCGTTTGGTTTAGCTTTGGAAAGGGGCTTTCAGCCTCGAAAGCCCCTTCCCAAAATACTGAACCGTTTGGTTCGGCTTTCAGAAAGCCGAAAGCCAGCATTTGGAATGTCGTTGGAATGCCAAAAGCCCAAAGTGGGTCCGGATCAGTTTTGAGCTTTTAGCATTCCACAAATACTTAAGCCTATTTTTCCCTTCTCAAATTACCCTCATTCGAATTTCAATTTTTTGGTTTTGCCTTGTTACTGTTCATCATTTTCTTGGCTAGCAAGAGTGGCCGGCGAGGGTGACCGGCGAAGGGCCGGCGAGGGCGGATCTGGCCGGCGAAGGGCCGGCCAGATGCCAGTGAGGTCGCCTGACCTAGGCGACGGCCGCCTGGGGTCGAGCGACCGCCCAGGCGCCGTCACCTGGGTCGGCGGTCACTTGGAGTCGCGCGACCCAGGCGATGGCCACCTGGGTCGCGAGACCTCAGGCGACCGCCGACGCAGGCGATGGCACCTGGGCGGTCGCCCTACCCCAGGCGGCCGTCGCCTAGGTCAAGCGACCTCGCCAGCCTCTAGCCGGCCCTTCGCCGGCCAGATCCTCCCTCGCCGACCCTTCGCCGGCTACCCTCGCCGGCCACCCTCGTCGGCCAAGAAGATGATGAACAGTAACAGGGCAAAATCGGAATATTAAGAATAACAATTGCAAAAGCCTTTTGCAAAAAAAAATTTACCAAACACTACTTAGGTCAAAGTAGCTTCACAAAATTTTTTTTTACCAAACACCTCTTGCATTTTCCCAAGTGACTTTCACCTAAAGGTATTTATATTCCCCCAAATTGCATTTAAAAAGCCGAACCAAACGGGCCCTAAATGAAGAAACAGACATATATACAGTGCAACTCTTCAACGGATGCTGGAATTCCGTTATATGTTTTCTTCCTTAACTTTCAAATGGCGGTATAGTCATCCATGGATGGGATCTAACATAACCTAGACCAGCAGCACGCGTAGGCGACAAATTCCAACTTAAGGTTAAAGCAACAAATAATTACATTGTCTGCCATTGAGAAGAGACTAATAATGAACAATAATTAACTACTGCAAACACGATAATGATAATACTTAGTTCTGTTTTTTTTAAAAAAAAGTCAGCTGTACGCATCTAGTGCACAAATTAGCTGCATGTCCTTGGGCCCCTAAATCAGATTTATCCATCGAATTAAGACTTGAACATGCACGTATTTGAATTGTCACGTATTTTTGCTTTTATTTCCGAAGATCAAAGGAAATAACTCCTGGACAAGGCAAATCGGTGATCTTCAAATAGTTAGGTTATAGCTAGGTTGCGTAGCTTAATTGTTCATAAATGCCTCGTCAATCCAGACTCCTAGCTATACTCGTGCGTGGAGAAGCATTTACATGTTTAGATAGAAAACGGGACGTTATTTAAACATTTTACCTAGTTTTCATAATTATTATTCAAATAATGCAGAGCATCCACTTATAACTTTAACCCATTATTTTATATTTTCTTGGTTCACACAATTTGAATATTCGACAAATTTCGAAACTTTCATTGATTGTTTAAAGAATAGCTAGAGAATTTCTATGCTAGTAGTCCAAGGCAAATGCAAGTGCCCAACGACTATCAAGCCAATCACTTTCGCGGAAACTTCATTGCAATTATTTCGTTTCCCCATTTTGAAAAATTCCAGGAGGTGGAACCACCACAATCCTCAACCACTTTCATGATTAAGGATGTTTTACCACATTATTAGGAAAATTGTAAGGGCAAAAGTTTACTCTGATTAGTTGATTGACAACATCACGAGCCTAAAATTGGAAAAGCTTCCTTATCAATGTCTCACCTAATTTAAGTAATTCTCGAAGTAATAACCTTTGAGGTGGTTTCGGGAAAATTGCGAGAATTATCTCGTTGTAACCGAGTAATTATCAAAACTAGAATTCTGAGGCAATTGCAAGGAAACTACCTAGGTACAATCTTATGGTATTTCAAATCACGTATCGTAATTGGAAAGTAAGGATTTTAGAGGTGGTTTCGAGGAAAGTACAAAAACTTTCCTTATATATATATGACCATTATACAAGATCACATCGTCTTATGTGCGTGTACATTCAAAAAAGCGTTTATATTTTCTAGTCCTGGTCTTTCTCAGATCCCGATGATCTCCTCGTCGCGATCAAAGTTTCCATAAATGCATATATATCGTCGTATCCTAATCCTGTAAAAGCACGCCCATGAGTATCACAAAGACGTCAGGCATGGCCAACACTCACGATCGCAGCTTGGAAGTCACAGTCATCTCCGGCGAAGACCTCCGCATCAACAACAGGCCCATAAAAAACAACGCCTTCGTCACCGTCAAGGCCGACTCTTGCTGCTCGCCATCGTCACACGACTCGACTAAACCGGACGCGCGGGGTGAGAGCTACCCTTACTGGAACGAGAAACTCCGCGCGGAATTGCCTGCAGGATCGCGCTACGTCGTCGCCGAGGTCCGCCGGAGGAGCTCCTCGGCTGAGGACAGTCTTGTTGGGACGGCGAGTATTCCCGTGTCGGACTTCGTTGGAGGCTACACGCCGGAGAATTATCTGCATTTCTTGAGTTACAGGCTGAAAGACGCCAAAGGCCTACCCAATGGGATCATCAACATCTCGGTGAGGGTCGTCACGTCGTCGTATAAAGGGGCTTCATCATCTTCATCGACGTCGATGCCAGAGTTCAAGATTCCGGTGGATCGGGAGAAGACTGGCGGGACAGTGACTGGCGTGCCGGTTTGGTATCCCAATCAATGGAAATCTTGAAAAACACTCTGTTTCGATTCTAAACTTGCAGTTGGAAAAGAAGGTATGAAAGGTTGATGAGTTTGGGAGTCTCTGGTTACGGCCTGGTTTTAGGTCAACAAAGTGACGGTCTTGTTGGTGGAGCGTCACTAAAAAAAACTGGATTTTTGCCACGAAAATTTGCGACGAAAAAATTTTCGTTGTAAATTTGCGATAAATTTTCCAACGAAAAGCAAAATTCGTTGGAAATTTCCAACGAAAAAATTTTCGTCGCAAAATTCGTTGGAAATTTCCAACGAAAAAAATTTGTTGGAAATTTCCAACGAATTTTCCAACGAATTTCAATTTTTCGGGAAATTACTTCAGTGTGTATAATTTTCGTTGGAAAATTCGTTGGAAATTTCCAACGAATTTTTTTCGTTGGAAATTTCCAACGAATTACAAAAAAAACCCACATTTTTCATATTCGTTGGAAAATTCGTTGGAAATTTCCAACGAATTTTCCAACGAATTTTAATTTTCCGGGAAATTAATTCAGTGTGTACAATTTTCGTTGGAAAATTCGTTGGAAATTTCCAACAAAAAAAATTCGTTGGAAATTTCCAACGAATTTTTCAACGAATTACAAAAAAAACCCGATAATGTTCGGCATTTTTTATATTCGTTGGAAAATTCATTAGAAATTTCCAACGAATTTCAATTTTCCGGGAAATTAATTCAGTGTGTACAATTTTCGTTGGAAAATTCGTTGGAAATTTCCAACGAATTTTCCAACGAATTACAAAAAAACCCGATACTGTTCGGCATTTTTTATATTCGTTGGAAATTTCCAACGAATTTTCCAACGAATTTCAATTTTCCGGGCAATTACTTCAGTGTGTACAATTTTCGTTGAAAAATTCGTTGGAAATTCCCAATTCCGGACAATTATTTTAGTGTGTACAATTTTCGTTGTAAAATTCATGAGAAATTTCCCACGAATTTTGCAACGAAAACCCTACTTCTTTCTTATTCAATATTTTCGCGCTCGTTGTTCACAACTCTCAATTTCAACATTCAGTCTCTCTCTCTCTCTCTCTCTCTCTCTCTCTTCTTCGCCTTCACCTTCTCCCTCTTCGCCTTCACCTTCTCCCTCTGTCTCCCCCTCCGCCTCCCTCGCCGCCCCCCCTCCTCCTCTGGCTCCGGCTCCGGCTCCGGCGCCATGGACACCAAGCCTCCAAGCCCCCGACGCCCCCGACGCCACCAAGCCTCGTCGCCGGCGAGGCTAGGAGACGACAACGGACTTGACGGGCAGCGACCCCGAAGCCTGCTCCCGCCCCTGCTGATGCTGCTGCTGCTTCTTCTTCATCTTCTTGTTCTGGGAAGAACAAGAAGAGGCGCAACAGCCTCGCCGGCCATGAGGGCAAGCCTCGTCGTCGGCGAGGGCCGAGCTCGCCCAGATCTGGGCGAGCTCGAGCTCGCCGGCCATGGCGAGGGCCGAGCTCGCCATGGCCGGCGAGCTTGGAGCTCGCCCAGATCTGGGCGAGCTCGGCCCTCGCCGACGACGAGGCTTGCCCTCGCCGGCGACGAGGCTGGCCCTTGTCGGCCATGCCGAGGGCCGAGCTTGCCATGGCCGGCGAGCTCGGCCCTCGCCGGCGGCGAGGGCTATTTTTCGACCAAAAAAAAAATTTTTGATGGAAAAAAAATTTTCACGATTTTTCGACAAAAAAAAAATTTATAGTTTCCAACGAAAAAAATTCGTCGGAAAAAAAAGTTCGTTTCCAACGAATTTAGCCACGAGTTTTCCAATGAATTTTCCAACGAAAAAAAATTCGTCGCAAATTTCCAACGAAAATTGAAATTTTTCGTTGGAAAAATTTGCGACGACTTATTACCAACAAATTTTTTTTCGTTGAAAAATTCGTTGGAAATTCGTTTTCCAACGATTTTTTTCGAATTTTTCGTTGGAAATTTCGTCGAAAAAAACATGTTTTTTTGTAGTGCGTCAAGCGTATAACGGTGCAAGTGCACATGTTGATTTTGTAAACTTTATTACTTTAATGTTTTGGGGTTCCCCTATTTGATTGGTTCGATCTCCGTTAGAGGGGTTAGAGGGTGAATAATAAATATCCGATATGAGAAAATGTTCTTATAGTGGCCATAAAGAAAATCATGACATATTTTCTGCCTTTAAACGTCTCTCCATCTCTATATCACAAGGCACACTAAATTGGTGCCTCCTTTTCATCTCGAAATCTTGTCAAAATATGTCACTAGACCATTTTATTTATTAAGATAAATGGAAATTTACCCAATTAATTATAATCATATTATATGGATGCCAACTCAATCCTAAACTTTCTAATTTTGTCAATCAAGTCCTGAACCTTTACGCGAACCACCCGCCTGGGTGGCGCTGCTGGAACGCGCACTCTTCCTCTCGCAAAAGGTTGAGTGTTCGAATCCCGGGCGCCGCAGGGTGACTTAACCGGTGGCACGTGTGTGGTGGCTAGCACGTGTCGCCCCCAGGGTTTACTCCCCGGCTGTCGGCCGTGCGGGGGTTCCCTGGGTTATCAAAAAAAAAAAAACCTTTACGCGGAATTTTAATGTAGTCATTTCGGTCAATTTTCACAGGAAATTATTGATGCAACGGTGTCCCAACTAGGACGGCCGGCGGTGACTGGATCGCCACGTTAGTGCTTTTCAGCGAAAATTGATCGAAGTGTCTACATTAGAACTTCGCGTAAAAATTTAGAGCTAAATTATCAAAATTAAAAAGTTTAGAATTGAACTGAAATTCGTATAATAGGTTCAGGATTGATTGGATAATTTTTCCTAAACAACAACATTAGTATTCTACAGTAAAATCAAAATAGACAGAAATGTCTATCTTGACTAATCCCACAAATGTCTACCTTTCGAAGAGATGTGGATAATATTGAGATGGACTTGGACATTAATTAACAAAGTCAAAGCATGACCGCGTGTCGCCCACGAGTTCACCGAATCCCGCTGCACCGTGGACTTACCCGTGCCGATCCTTATCTACTTGTTCAAAATCTTTGGGCAGTTACACAATATGATTTTAGGGGAAACCATTGAAAAATGTTCTCTGTTGGCGTATAAGATAAGGAAGAGAATATAAAAATATCACGCGGTGGCACCGAACAAGGACAACGAAATTTGCCGGCCCATATGGTTCATAATTTATATATATGAAATTTAGGTGGGGCAATGGACATTAACTGATTTATGCTGTGATATTCCGAATTTCGATCAATCTTTAATATTTATAAAGCGTGTATTTCGTCAGTGTGCTTATGGTAAAATCTCACCCGGAACTGATCACTCTAGAGTTTTTTTTTTAAATTAAAGATTTCGTTAGAATAACACTCGATCGAATTTGGTTGTTATTTAGAGCCGAAACTTTGGTGTCGAATTTCTCGGATTTCGTGACGAATTTAATTGGACGGTGTCGATATTATTGTGGCCAACGTCGATATTGCTCGGAATTTGTGAAAAGTGAAATTTGGACCGAGTACGGATTTTTGACTCGTAGATCTCCCTCTTTGTGTATTTTAGTTAATGTTTTTGGCCTTTTCCTAATTTATAAATTAGGATTTTTCGTGGACTTTCGAATCGACTTCAAGTTTGAACGTGGGCCGTTGGATTGCACTCATTGAGTTGACTCTATCTCTCTCTCTCCTCTGCGCGCGCCCCTCCCCCGGTCATGTCCCCTCCCCCTCTGCCCCATGCAGACCTACCCACCCACTCTCCTTCTCTCTTTTCTCTTTCTTTCTTTTCTTCTCCGTTCCTTCTTCTTCTTCCTCCTTTCCCCTTTGCTTGCTACTCCTACTCCCCTTCTGCCCAACCGCTGCTCACTCAGCCGCAGCTCGCCGGCCGTCCACCTAACCGCCGTACATCGCCATCTGGTCATCCGTAGCCGTCAGGACCGCCGTCCGCCAACCAGCCTAGCTTCGCCTAGGCGCCTGCAGTCCCACCGCACCACCGCAAGCCGCTCCATCTCCGCCGCGACACCCCCTCTCCTCCCCTTCCCCTGTTTGCCCGACTCCTCTGTTCACCTCACCTACGATCGCCGCACGCCGTCGTTGCCCCCACCTGCTTGCCGCCACCACCCCAACTTCCCCCCAAGCCGCCATTGCCCTTGTTGCTCCGGCGACGTCGCGGCTGCCTCCTTGTCGTCCCTTGTTCCGGCCGAGTCATCCGCCGCCCCAACTCGCCGGCCGCATGCTCGGCTAGCTTGCCGTCGCCGTTGGTCACTCGCCCAACTCGCTGGCCTTGTCGCCCAACTTGCCCAGGCCGTCGCCCGTTCGCCTAGCTGCTGCCCCGGGCTGTGGCCAAGCTGTCCCAGCCGGTGCCCTTGCCGTGCCGAGGGCCGTGCTGAGGGCCAAGCCAAAGCCTTGCCCGTTGGCCGGCCACTACGCCCTCGCCTGCGCCGAGCCCGCCGTTGTCCCGATCGCCCATTTGGCCCCCTTGCCAGTTTTTCTTGAGCCAAAACCTAGGTAAGTGACCTCCTAATCTCTATTTAGTACTTTGGGTATTATTAGACTTGTTTAGAGGTTGATGAGTGGTTTAGTGATTAAGTTAGATATGGATAGGTAAGTGACCTCCTAATCTCTATTTAGTATTTTGGGTATTATTAGACTTGTTTAGGGGTTGATGAGTGGTTTAGTGGTTAAGTTAGATATGGAGTAGTTAATTGAATGTGATTGGTTTATGAATTATGTGGTGGTGATTTTTATGGCTAAATTAGTGATTGATTGAGATGGATTCAATGATCGGATTGTCGTGGCATTTATGGGGGAAATCGATGCTTAAATGTGGCCGACTTGAAGATCGGGTTGGTGGGCTAATGTGGTGAGCATAACTTGATTTGAATAGTATGACCTGTTAGATTGGTATTAGCAAATTATGTATGGCGTTTGTGCATGAGGAATGTCCTGAGGCGTGGTTACGCAGGACTAAGCCCAGATTGATCGAAAGGCTACCAACTTGAGGTGTGGTTATGCGAATGTGGCTAGAAAGGCAAAAAATGACCTGAGGTGTGGTTACGCGAGTCGAGAGAAATGTCCTAAGGCGTGATTACGCGAGACTAAGCCCGGATTAATCGGAGGGCTGCTAACCTGAGGCGTGGTTACGCGGGTCGAAAGAAATGTCCTGAGGAGTGGTTACGTAGGACTGAGCCCGGATTGATTGGAAGGCTGGACCTAAGGCGTGTTGACGCAGGCCGTGGTTAGTTGGTCGGACACGCATGCGAAATGTTTTTTGTTGAATTGAGTGAATGTACGTGGTTATGGCGTTAGAGTATTTATGTTATGTTCTTGCGCTATTATTGCATTATTGTGATTTTAACTAATGCACGGAGTTGGCGTGTGATTTGAGGTGAGGTATGTGTGCATAAGAATTCTATTATGTCGATTGCTAGATTGCATGTTGAGTGAATGTACGTGGTTATGGCGTTAGAGTATTTATGTTATGTTCTTGCGCTATTATTGCATTATTGTGATTTTAACTAATGCACGGAGTTGGCGTGTGATTTGAGGTGAGGTATGTGTGCATGAGAATTCTATTATGTCGATTACTAGATTGCATGTTGGAACTCGTCTGGGTATGCATTGGCCTAAGTGGGGTTTAGGTTGTCTGCTTATTAAGATTTATTCTCATTATTGGAATGCAAACCATTTCACATCCTCGACCCCGACCTTGATCATGCCGCCACCTCGGCATTTTGGGGTTCTTATACATACGGTGCATGAGGAGATCGAGTATCCAGTAAGTCCACATTAGACTTACATTAAACACCTCACTACGGTCTGGGTAGACGTAGGCCTAGACGACTTGCAACGTCATACTTACTTGGCCTGGTTTTATCGTGACGGGTTGGAGTTAGTTGGCCCAATCCAGAGTTTTGAAGGACAGCAGCACGGCAAAGAGGATGCCATGGATTGGGAACCCGGGGACGTGTATGCTCCTGATGGTGAGATTCTAGACCCCGAAGATCTCCCAGAGAACCCTGGTCCTAAACTCGAGCCCGTACCAGAACCTGTAGCGCCTACGGATCTCGAGCTCGAAGAGAAATTTGAAGAGTCTGAACCTGAAGGAAAGCTCGAGCCTGTGCTAGAGCCCATGGAGTCCGAGCCCGAGGAGGAGCCGGGTAACGAGAAAGAGCCGATCGAGATCAACTCTGACACGGAGTCGGAGTTTTCAGGGTCTGATTCAGATTGGGCACCGTAGGAGTGTTTGAATGCTAGGTTTAGAAACTTTTTGGTAGAGCCCTTTTTGTACAGCTAGTCAGCCTACCCTACCACGTGTCCCTTTTTATGATAATGGTGAATGTTAACCCTAGGAGTCTAATGTCTGATTATCTGGCCGAATGTTGTAAGTGACTATTTTTTATTGTTATGAAATTATTGTTTTGTGCTGTTATTATCTCTCTGTTATTGTCTATTGTCTGGGTTGTTATATTTCGCTTCCGCTTGCGTATTCATGTGGGTATTTCGTTTGGGTCGATGATGCGTCCTGGGACATCACGTTCGATACAACCCTCGAGGGGTGTCGCAAGCCCGTTAGAATCCAGGGCATGACATATGTATTACAGTTGACCTAATTGCAGCCTACTCCGAATAGAGATTGGTTAGCATTACGGCACCACTACAAACAAAGAGTAACGGTGCCAGCAGGAATCTATGTTATTTTAAAAGAGTATAGAGTTTAACTCTTATAAGTTCATACGTTTTATAATATTTATAACAACAAGCTATATTTGACATTAGATTTTTAAACTCGTATGAGAGGAAAAATAGTAATGAAAGTATAATTCCTTAAAATATGATTGAAGATTGATGTAAACTAAATAAAAGAAATTTCACCTTAAAATGTAATGGAAGAATTCAATCAAATAAACATTAATTCATATTTGTGATTATATGAATTTTGGTCATTAAACTTACTATTAGCAAAATTTTGTTATTTATGGGAATCAATTCCCACTGGGTGGGATTTTGATTTCCAATTTCACCTAAATATGATGTGCACTTGGAAGTGATTATATATAGGGAATTATAAGAGTAATTTGATTTTAAACATATAAGAAAAATGCGAATGTTCTAGCCAGTGAGATGGTATTCATCTCCTTTTTTTAGGTGTTCATCAATTGACAAGAAACTAATTACATGCAAACTTGATCCTAAGCTAATCTTCGCGAGAAATTTGAGGCTTTGGGGTCGACTCATTTTTCCTTCAATTACGTTCCACAATTTGTTAATCAAGTGAGCCCTTCTGAATAACTTCGATCCAAATACATGAGACCAAGACACATATATATATGCTCAAATTTGATAGACCAACATCACATTCTAAAGAAATAACCTCTAAATGAATATTAATTACATATCAAGAAGTGGAGCCACTTATTATTAATTCGGGTCACATAAATAAAGTACAAAATCCATAATTTTCTCCAACCGATTTTGTCACTGCATCATTCCTTCAAATGATTTTACCTTATTTTTTGTTATGTTTTCTTCTTTCTTAGTTCTTCAGTCGGGGAGAGACAATTCGATCATGAACTTTTTTTTTGTTAATCGAGTCCTAAATCTTTTACGTTTGTATCAATTCAGTCTATTCGATTGGAAATTGCTGATATGGACGCCGACTGTCCTACCTAACGCAGCCGGCATTGACGTTGATATTTTTAATAATATTTTTCTATTTTGTAAATTTTTTCTTCTTTTCATTTCTTTTTTTTCTCTTTTTTTTTCTTCCCTTCTTCTTTTAGTCGGTCGGCGGACCTCGGCATGGTGGGTAATAACTATGAATATCATCCATGCGTAAATTTAACTAAATATATATTTGGGTAATGTGTGCATGTGTATAATCTATGAATTAAAAATCTGAATATAGGAAGAGGGTCCGATCCTTCCCCTCGCTAATCAGTTGAGCTTTATTTCCTGTCCATATCATAGATTTCTCCGCTTGTACTTTGTGATTTCTCCGTCGTCCACGTCAACCAATACAACCGCGTCAAACTCGGTCCATACTGAGAAGACGTACCGGAAACCACCCACATCCTTCTCCCTTCTTTCTATCTCCCTTCCTTCACTTCCCCTTGGCCCTTATATATAGAGTCAAACCACACACCCTCTTTCCTCTTCATAGTCTTCTTCATCTCGACACTCTTCATTACATTCATCTCCTCCGTTTTTCCAACAACAAGCTTCAAGCTTTTCAAGCGGTGATCTTCGACCCCAGAAAAGGAGGAAAAGAGGATGAAGCGAGCCTTCGAAATCACCATAATATCCGCAGAGAACATACGGCTCAACAAAAAGCCCGTGAAGAACGCGGTCGTGGCGGTCCGAGTGGAGCCAGGCCATGAATGCTCGACCAAACCGGCGACGGACCAAGGAACAAACCCTCAGTGGAACGAGAATCTCGTCGTTGACTTGCCGCTGCATGCAGGCTTCATTACCGTGGAAGTGAAGCGCAAGAGCTCGTCGGGTAGTTACAAGATCATCGGCGGAGCGACAGTACCGATTTCGGACTTTGCCGGGGATTTTGGCTCTCCGGGCGGCTACATGCATTGTCTGAGTTACAGGTTGAGGGACTCTAACGGCGTGCGGACGGATGCCATCATTAACATTTCTGCGAAAATGGCCGCGCCGGCTCCGACACGCATGTATGAGGTTCCACAGCCGGAGATTGGAGTGCCGGTCGGTGATCAGAGGAAGATGATGGCAGCCGGCGGATTGGTGACTGGAGTCCCAGTTTGGTACGCCCAGCCTTGTAGATATTGAAGCCAGAGCTGATCTAACTAAGTTGACCTTTTGTGTCTAGACTGTTTTCTCTTGAGCTAACATAACAATGTAAACACAATAAGTGCATTTGAAAATCTCCATGGACCGATAACATATCGGTATGAGAAAATAAACACCCTCAATTTGAGGCCGGCCATGCTGTTTCTAAAACGCGACATTTTTTTTGTCTTATCTTGTGTGGTTTCTCTTGGCTCTCAGCTATACAATATTGCTTCCTAACCATCATAGAGAGCGCATCTACCCGTACATAGTAGAGGCAAAAAACTCTGGATTATATATGAACCGATATATATTCATAACAACAACGGTTAGGAGCTACTTTTAACTTAGCTTCAAAGTGTTGAAGTTGAGAATATGCGCTATCGAAGTCGTCCATGTGCATCTGGTCACGTCACCGAGGTGAGATTTGTCTTTGAACCGTTGCCTACGTGGGATTAACCAATCAAAGCCACAGATCACATGAGTCTTACTTGTGACCCGGATGGATTTTACAAGTATTAATGATTCATATTATAGATGGTCTGTGAATCCAGGTTCATTCAAGTACTTTTCCTTTAGGATACAACTACAACGTGACATAGTTTTAGCTAAAATGAATAGATTTCAAGCATACATGATAAAAAAAAAAAGGGCTAAAATTGCATTTGGTTTAGCTTCGAGGTGATGTAAAGCCAGTTTCCTGAGGATCTTTGGATGAAGGTGTATTTACTTAAGGAAACAGCATTTGGATATTTGATTTAATTTGGTGTATATTTTTTTTTGGTAAGGAATTTTTTTTTTGGGTAAGGTGATTTTGGTGTATATTTTGTAAAGCAAACTTTGAAATAAAAAAAAAAAAGAGGGCAGACAACTAAGTGACTAGAGGCAGAGAGGGTAGAGATATTGGGCGAGCTTCGGCGACGACAGTGGTTGGCGAGCATCGATAGCAATCAAAGGCAACCGTTGGCCAAGCGAGCATTAATGGGCGACCCTCGTTGCAGCAGATCTCGTTGCGACCCTCATCGAAGCTTAGCGAAAGCAGTAGGTGAGGAATCTAGCTCCGGCAAGGCTCATCGCCGAGGTCAAGTGACCCAATGCAGCGAGCAGCTGGAGTTGTGTGACCTTAGGTGAGGCAACACCAAGGTCCCACAACCTTGAGATTTCCATATCTAGCCTTTCGACAGTTGGGCTTCCTAGATATGGCCCTTCAACGATTGGCATGACCCTAGGCAAGGGCCGCTGAGGTTGTGCAACCCTAGGCGAGGCAACAGCAAGGTCGCGTCAGCCTTGCAACGAGTCGTCGAGGTCACACAACCTCAGGCAAGCCAAATTTAGACTTTGGCACCGTGCGAGCCTTACAACAGGTCGTTGAGGCCATGCGACCCCAGGTGACGAGACATTAATGGCGTGCGACCCCAAGCGAACCCACGTTGGCATCCGTCTAGCTTCTCCGATCCATCTCCACGAGGTCTAGATTTGCAGGGAGATGATGAATAGTCGTGAGGGCAAGAGTGGAATATGAAAATATTAGTAGGCACAATTTTAGAAAAAAAAAGGTTCATTAACCTTAGAAGTTGTCTTCCGAAAATGCTAAAAGCCCATGGTAACTCCCTGTTTGCCTTGGGTTTTCAGTTTTGTCAATACTAGCATCTCTCCAAATTGATCCAAAAAAAAGATTTACAAAATGTCATAAGTTTTTCTCTGGAACTTTAAAAGCTCAAATCTCTAGGAAAAACTGAATCAAACACATCATAAATATTATTGTGTATGTGAATTAGAACAAGATACGGATTCTATGTTTCCAAGTCTAAGTGTAAATAATTGCATACTTCGCCGTCCACTCGTAATCTCATCTGCATATTGGGCACATACCCTCTCTATAGTCGTGGGGCATTGATTGTTGGAGATTTATATTCACGAGATTTATCGTGCAAACTCGTTAGTAGTCGCACTGGCAGGTTGACTTTAAAGTAAGTCTTCTTTTAGATATGTCCAGTCTATTCGTGTGCCATCATTCTCATGTAATATCCCAACACCCGCGCGGATGACTTTAAAAGCGACGACCTTTGCCTTTCGTCAGTCAATTTAATATATTTTTAATATATGGGGACAATAACGAAAGATCCACTCTATATATATATATTGTGCACGTATGTGTTTTTTATATGTGCTACATATTATGCAATACTCTTATCATTCTATGAGATGAAAAATTCATGTCATTCTTACTGATATCTCAATTTACCAACTCTTATTTGAGTTTATTAATTTTTATTTGAATGGTTAATACCATGAAAAATCTTAAACTAATATATCTGTGATAAATTTATCAAAAACTGATTTTTTGACCTACAAAAACCCCAAACTTCTACGCTTATGACAAATTATCTTTCGTTAAATTAAATTAATACAAAAAAAACCACAAACTCGTATACCTGTGATAAACGGAGAGTAAAACCACAAACTAATATATCTATCAACTATCACGTGTCATTAACTCAGTAATTTGACAGTAAAATTTAACGTAGAGTAAATTTGTTATAAGTGTACCGATTTGAGTTTTTTTATGATCAAAAAATTAGTTTGGGGTAAATTTATTACAAGTGTATCAGTTTGCGATTTTTCGTGATATTAACCCTTATTTAAAAGTTCTCAATTGAAATTTTTTTTGATTAATTTATCAATTAATCGTGGATTACCAAACAATTCTCTTTTAAAGTTACATTTACTTTAATATATCAACTTTTGTTCTCGATTATCATTTTTTTATTTATCTTTCGACTAAACTCCTTAAATTTGTTCACTTATGAACTTTTTGTCTGATACGTTATTTTTTTTACGCACGAAAAAGGAATCGCGCTACTTCAACGCACTAAAACCTTCAACGAAGTTCATAACCAAGCTTTAAGGAATCAATCCTTCCGCAACAGACTTCGAACCCTACATAAAACTAACATGAAGGACCTCTTCGAGTTCATTTGAGGATGCAATCGGTGTCGGCGAGGTTCCAGTAAAGAAGGATCTCATCAATGACCGCGAGATTGTCTCTGGTCTTCGAGATTCCACAAAATATCTTCTCGGCGTCGCTCTTCCTTTATCAACCGGCCATGCCGAGTCAAGAAGCCTGTCCAGCTGGCCGAGCACCGGAACCTGGAATCAGCCGGTCAAGAGAGCGAGGATGGAGTGGACCGGTTCGGAGGGAAGTGGAAGAGGAAGCGCAGCGGATGTGGTGGCAGCGGTGAGAGATGACTTGAAGAAGAAGGTGAAGCCATGGATGGTTCTCTTTCAGTCTCAGTTCTTCTCACTCTCGAAGCTCCGTGTTCGAAGACGATGGTGTGCGCAGCGCACAACTGTGGATAAACCGAGCAAGTGATCCGCTGTCGTTTAGGCAAAGTAAGCTGTACGATGTTCTATTGCCTCTTTAATTTCTCCTTTTCCTCGACCATCTCTTTCTTACTCTCCTTCGAATCCAACCGCTGAGACTGATTCTATAAAAATTAGCTAGATTCTAATCATAGCTCAAGAACATATGGAGATCCATATGCTATCTTGATAAACAACGCAGCCTTCTACCACAATCCCATCATACGATATATAAAACGAGATTATATTTGATTTTCACTTTTATAATCAATTTATTTTAATTGCCAAGGCAAAAATTAATGGATATTTCTTTTCATTTTCCGTCTTTCTCTGCCCAATGGGAAGTGCTGCTGATGACAAAAGAGCTAGTCAATATTGGGCCAGTTGAAGTCTACTAAGGCTACGCATAACAATCGTCCGAGGATAAATTTTGCTAAGAAATGATTTTTGTTAATTCTGTGTCCGGAAATAATTTCTAAGCATTTGAAAGCGTTTGGTAACTGTTCAAAATTTCTATTCTTAGAATAGAAAAAAAACGGAAATGCGTTTGGTAACTACACAAAATTTATTAATAATATTTTGAATTTTTTAATATTTCTTTCTTTTTTCTTTTTTTTTCCTTTTTTTCTTTTTTTTTTCCTTTCTTTCCCTTCCCTTCCTTGGCCATGGCTAGTCGCCGACGCTGGCGATCGGCCACAGGCTAGGGCTGGTGAGGGCCTTGCGGCCCTTACCGTCGACCTCGCCTTGGCTGGGCAAGGCCTCACGGTCGCGACCGTGAGCCGCCCTCACCCAGCCGGCGAGGGCCATGACTCCCTCGTCGGCCCTGGCCTGTGGCCGATCGCCGGTGGCGGTGGCCGGCGGGCGGTAGGCCGAAGAACAACAACAAACCAAAAAGAAAAAAGGAAAATCAAGAAGAATCAAAAATTGAAAATTTGTTCCAGAATCAAGAAGCTACTTTTTTTTGCTTCTTGATTCTCTTCCAAAACTGATTCTGGGAATAATTTTTTGCAAAATTGTGTCCGGGTACAAAAAATTTAATAAACAGATTTCTGTTCCCAAATTGATTCTGAGAACAAAAGAACATAAATTTTTACTATTTGGCAAGTTGCCAAACAGGCCTAAGCTACTTAGGCGATAGTGGTCAACTGAGTGAAGATTTGTCTCTATGCAAACGACGATTAATGCCTTATAACGGATTGGATTGGGGATGTTGAAAAGATTAAGTAGACACTTTCGATTAAAATGTAAATAAATAACAAATTTACTAAACAGTAAATAATTTACCTACTAGTGAATTATATTCTGATCAAGCCATTAAGGGGTTTGCACTCCTTGTTAACAAAAAAAAATTGCCTCGAATTGCATTATGTAACCAACATATATGTAATCATCTTCTTTAAAACTACATGTTACCTTTATAATTTATTTAATTATTCGTTGGATCTACGTAAATATTCTCATTTAACCAAATTATGTTCTCTTAAGAAAATCGCGCACACACTAGTAATCTAGAAAGTGAAAACCTAACAAATGGGAACCCCAACTGTTAATGCATTTGTTTAGATCATTACATTGTACACATGAACGAGGATCATTGGCATGTTTGCAACCAAACATGCCTTTCTTACTTAACAGTAAATTCATGCTTCATCCTTTAAGTTCTATGCAGATCCGTATTGATTCGGGGTGAGCATGGATACAGGGTGAAATCAAAAACCACACCAAACGGGCCATAGGAACTGGTCCGATTCTCGATTCCAAAAAAAGTGAAATCGTTGCAGTGCAATTCGGTTCCCGGTTCATGGGTAAGAACTGAACCGAAGAAGTGGACCAGGAACCGATGAATCGCAGTTACACATTTTGAGTTTTGAATTATTTATTTTTATTTTATGTGTTCATCTTTTATAAATTGTTGCTATTGATAAATGATGATTTTATTCATTGTGTTCACTTTCATCTTGCTTAACTAAAAATGAAAGAAAAAAGGAAGGAAAAAAATGAAACAAACAAAGAAAAAAATAGGTCGATTCCCTTGTATAAAGTGGTCTATTCTCAGAACAAAACTTGGCTAATGCACGTATTCAGTCCCCTTGGTGTCCCATATGGAACTCTTAGATCTCAACAAATGCAGGTATTCAGTCCCTTTGGTGCCCCTTGCAGGACTCGCATAACTTAGCAAAGCAAGTATTTAGTATCTACCTAAATTCTTATCTATTGGGACTAACTTTTAGCATCTAGCTTAATTCTTACTCTGAACATAACGCTTTCTGGCCTCATTATCAGAATAAGGTACTATCTTACTATTCTAACATCCCTAATACCAGACAGGAACCAATCACTAGAGTGGGTTTCAAGTTTCGGGGTATTGGAACATTGGGGAATCGGTTATGACAGGACAGGTTTTAAGTTTTAGGTGGAACCTTGACTGATTCTGAAACCGCTCACCCCTAATATTAGTAACTTGGTAATCGCATTATTATCGTGCTCGTATATTTTTTTTTGTGAATTTAATGAGTTTTGAATGAGAACTTTAGGATTGTGACACTATACCCGAGAAGGTGCAATCATTGATGTGCCTTCTAGGTACCATACAAATTTGCTCAACTGTCACACAATTACAAATTATCCACACTTTCGGCCCGAAACTATTTTCCACATCTAATATGATATGTATATTGACTTTACATATAATATATATTGACTTAAAGACTCGGATCACGACTTGATAATCAAAGCGCGAGACGGCATATCCAGATCATATCCAACGTGATGCGTGTGACATTAATTAATTCAACATACGTCAACTCGTGAACATGTCATCTTCGATCGCAGGCAGAGACGACTTGCACAGCGACCTCGAGAGCTGTATTAAATTTGTCTGACATGGATGCAACGACGCACAGGAGCCGCAGCTTGACTCGTTAGTCGCTCCCAAAACAATTCGAAAAAATTATCTAAAAAATTTTAAATTTATTATACTTTTACTAATTCAATTTTAAACTTTTTAAGTTTGACAATTAAGTTCTAAACATTTTCACTTCTTGCCAATTAAGTTCATTCAGCCAATTTTGGCAGACTGATGCTGACATGGTAATTTTTAAATATTTTTTTCGAATTTTTTTAATATTTTTTTCTGCATTCTTCCCTCTGGCCAGTCACCGGACCGGCCAGAGGCGTGGGCCGGTGAGGTTGACCTCGCCGGCCTCTAGCGAAGCTCACCCCCATCGGCTACTGGCAAAGGCGAGCCTCACCTTGCCACGACGAGGTGAAACCTAGCGATGGCGAGGTTGGCCTCACAGTGGTTGGGCGAGGTCAACCAGCACCGTCACAGGTCGGCCTTGCCTTGCCTAGGTGAGGTCAGCCTGGCAACGGCTGGCGAGGCTTGCCCTCACTAGTGACTGACGAGGGCGAGCTTCGCTAGAGGCCGGCAAGGTCGACCTCACTTGCCCACGCCTCTGGCCAATTGCTGGTCATCAGACTAGTCAGAGGGAAGAAGGCAAAAAAAAAAATAAAAAAAATTTTACAAAATTTTAAAATTTTTGAAAAAAAATATTTAAAAATTCGAAAAAAATATTTAAAAATTGCCAAAATTTTTAAATATTGGTTAGATGAACTCAACTAGCAAGAAGTGAAAAGGTTTAGAACTAAATTGATAAACTTAAAATGTTTATGATTAAATTGATAAAAATGTAATAAATTTTTAACTTTTTGAATAATTTTTTCAAAACAATTCACGAATCCTGCTCTCTTTTTGTCTGGTGGACGGAAGAAAGAGACAATAACTCCAAAGGAGGGTGAAGATGTCGAATACATATGCCGCGTCATGATCTAGTTACCACCATGTTTTCAAAGGCTAAAGATATTGTAAATTTATGACTCTTGCGTTGACATATGGTCATCGTCTTCGTTGACTCATCTTGACGGAAGTCTTTCTTTTTTTTTACGTGGGCATCAGCTCATGCAGCAGATGGCGTTGCCGACGCTACGCACGACATGCCATCGACCACGTCGCTTGCTATATCACCACAATTAGCGATGTTGACCTAGAACAATGATTAGGTTGAGACCTCGAATTCTCTCTCTAGATCGACAAAAAGAACCCATTTGCAAAAAGCAAAAAAATTAATATCACAAAAAAATTTTAATTAATATATATTTTAATTTTATTCAAAATTAATATTTTGATTATGAAAAATCTCAAACTGATACATCGGTGATAAATTTATCCAAAATTAATTTTTTAACCATCCAAAATCCCAAACTTGTACATTGGTGACAAATTTACCTCTATTTGTTTCTATTAAATTAAATTAATACCACAAAAAATCATAAACTGGTACTCCTGTGACAAACGGAGGGTAAAACATAAAATTGATTTATCTGTCAATTGCCGCGTGTCATTTAACAAAGCAATTTGACTGGTAAAATTTAACGGAAATAAACTGAGGGTAAATTTGTCATAGGCGTACCAGTTTGGAGTTTTTTGTGTTCAAAAAATTAATTTGGGATAAAATTATCACAAACGTATCAGTTTGGAGTTTTTCGCGGTATTAACCCAAAGCAAAAATAATTGCACAACTTTCTTTTGCGTAAGAAAGAGAAAGCAGGTGGGAGAGTGATCACATCGAGATCAATCCTTTCTTTTGGCACGTACTCCTTCGCGCAGCCAATCGCACCAAAAATTTCATTGTTTCGAGTTAAAACGACTTGGCGTGTGTATCGAGGTCAAGTCAGGCGTTCCATCCTCAGAGTAATTCTCATTATTATCCAAATAGATAACACCAATGCCTTGCTAGATCCACTTTTTTGGTTATCTTGTTTGGTGAAGATTATTACCTTTAAATTTCGATACGTGGACTCACTTTGTACTAATGCAATTTCTGGATCACTACACATTAGCAATATCTCAAAAGATGAAATGATTCTTTCATAAATAATAGGGAAAATAATATAAATAATTTTTGAACTTTGGCCTAACGTGCGATATCATTCTTGGACTTTAACTATTAGTAAACGTTCAATGTAGTCTTCCTGTTTGCTCAAACAACATACCATATGTTATTTAATGTCGTGGATTGTTATATGCTTAGTTGGATTTTTTAATATGATGAGTCAATGGTCTATCTTTTTATGCATCTACTTTAAAAAGGGAAAACAAAAATTAGGACATTACCATGTTTATCGTTATTTTGATGACGTGAATTATTATATCATGATTTAATATTAATATCTTACTTGGATAATATATGTATAACATTTTTTGCTTGTCCATATTCAAACTTAGCAGATTAGAAGCCACATCAGTACATTTCATCAATTAGACTTAATAAAAGGGTGACATTAAACATTTTCATATAGTTTAAGGACTAAAATAAACATTTACCAATAGTTTAAAGATTATATTGAACAAATTAAAAGTTTAGGGACAACGTTACACGTCAAACCAAAGTTCAAAGATCATTCGTATCATTTTACCTAAATAATAAGGGGTCTATGTCATAAATTCTAAAATACCCGTTCGCATCGGTAGACATTAATGAGATAGTTTGGCTTCTGATGATGCTAAAAGGAGGTCCGCTTCAAGAGTTTAAGTTATTAAATGAAGAAACGGACATATATACAGTGCAACTCTTCAACGGATGCCGGAATTCCATTATATGTTTTCTTCCTCAACTCTCAAATGGAGGTATAGTCATCCATGGATGGGATCTAACATAACCTAGACAAGCAGCACGCGTAGGCGACAAATTCCAACTTAAGGTTAAAGCAACAAATAATTACATCGTCTGCCATTCAGAAGAGACTAATAATGAACAATAATTAACAACTGCAAACAAGATAATAATAATACTTAGTTCTCTTTTTTAAAAAAAAAGTCAGCTGTACGCATCTAGTGCACAAATTAGCTGCATGTCCTTGGGCCCCTAAATCAGATTTATCCATCGAATTAAGACTTGAACATGCACGTATTTGAATTGTCACGTATTTTTGCTTTTATTTCCGAAGATCAAAGGAAATAACTCCTGGACAAGGCAAATCGGTGATCTTCAAATAGTTAGGTTATAGCTAGGTTACATAGCTTAATTGTTTATAAATGCCTCGTCAATCCAGACTCCTAGCTATACTCGTGCGTGGAGAAGCATTTACATGTTTAGATAGAAAACGGGACGTTATTTAAACATTTTACCTAGTTTTCATAATTATTATTCAAATAATGCAGAGCATCCACTTGTAACTTTAACCCATTATTTTATATTTTCTTGGTTCACACAATTTGAATATTCGACAAATTTCGAAACTTTCATTGACTGTTTAAAGAATAGAGAATTTCTATGCTAGTAGTCCAAGGCAAATGCAAGTGCCTAACGACTATCAAGCCAATCACTTTCGCGGAAACTTCATTGCAATTATTTCGTTTCCCCATTTTGAAAAATTCCAGGAGGTGGAACCACCACAATCCTCAACCACTTTCATGATTAAGGATGTTTTACCACATTATTAGGAAAATTGTAAGGGCAAAAGTTTACTCTGATTAGTTGATTGACAACATCACGAGCCTAAAATTGGAAAAGCTTCCTTATCAATGTCTCACCTAATTTAAGTAATTCTCGAAGTAATAACCTTTGAGGTGGTTTCGGGGAAATTGCGAGAATTATCTCGTTGTAACCGAGTAATTATCAAAACTAGAATTCTGAGGCAATTGCAAGGAAACTACCTAGGTACAATCTTATGATATTTCAAATCACGTATCGTAATTGGAAAGTAAGGACTCTTGAGGTGGTTTCGAGGAAAGCACAAAAACTTTCCTTATATATATATATGACCATTATACAAGATCGCATCGTCTTATGTGCGTGTACATTCAAAAAAGCGTTTATAATTTCTAGTCCTGGTCTTTCTCAGATCCCGATGATCTCCTCGTCGCGATCAAAGAAGAATTGTTCCATAAATGCATATATATCGTCGCATCCTATGCCGTCCTGTAAAAGCACACCCATGAGTATCACAAAGACGTCAGGCATGGCCAACACTCACGATCGCAGCTTGGAAGTCACGGTCATCTCCGGCGAAGACCTCCGCATCAACAACAGGCCCATAAAAAACAACGCCTTCGTCACCGTCAAGGCCGACTTTTGCTGCTCGCCATCGTCACACGACTCGACTAAACCGGACGCGCGGGGTGAGAGCTACCCTTACTGGAACGAGAAACTCCGCGTGGAATTGCCCGCAGGATCGCGCTACGTCGTCGCCGAGGTCCGCCGGAGGAGCTCCTCGGCTGAGGACAGTCTTGTTGGGACGGCGAGGATTCCCGTGTCGGACTTCATCGGAGGCTACACGCCGGAGAATTATCTGCATTTCTTGAGTTACAGGCTGAAAGACGCCAAAGGCCTACGCAATGGGATCATCAATATCTCGATGAGGGTCGTCACGTCGTCGTATAAAGGGGCTTCGTCATCTTCATCGACGTCGGTGCCAGAGTTCAGTATTCCGGTGGATCAGCAGAAGTCCGGTGGGACGGTGACCGGCGTGCCAGTATGGTATCCCAATCAATGCAAATCTTGAGAGACGCGTGTTTCCTAATTAGATTTTCAACCGAGAAGAATATATCAAGATTGATGAGTTTGGTTTCGGACATGAGAGTGATCGTCGTTTTGGTATAGCGTCAAGCGTGTAAGAGCACATAGTGATTTCTTAGACTTATTACTTAGATAGTTTTGTTCCCTATTTGATTTCTTATACTTTGATGTTATGAAATTCATGAAATTCTTTCTCCTCTCTATATTACAAGGCACGCTAAACGGTGCCTTTTCATCTCAAAAACTTGTCAACATATTTCATGAGAGTCCATTTTATTTATTAAGATAAATAACAACAGTAAGATTTTACAATAAAATTAAAATAGACAGAGTCGTAATTAATTCAAACAACAAAAATTGTTGACTAATCCCGTAAATGTCGACCCATCAATATTTTAGTTTAGATATTGCTCATGCTACAAGCATCTTTCAGTCCCTCCTATATTAATTCAAAAGTTCAAATGTTTACGAGACATTTAAAACTTTCCTTTGTCACATGCCTATATTTCTGCTTTCTTTATCTAGTCAAAAAACAAAGTACTTTGTGGAGAATTCCCGCCTCATAAACCAGTGGATCACCCACAGAATATAGACTCGGTCAATTAAATTTAGTAATTCGAGGCATTTGTTCGAACTCAAAAATACAAACTTCTCATTCAACTTATCGTGCAAAAGGACAAATGACACAAACAGTCTTGAACTTTAGCCCAATATACAATGTAGTCCCTGAACTTTTAATTTGTTCAATGTCGTTTCTGAATTTTTAGTACATATTTAATGTAATTTCTGAACTATATGAAAATATTTAATGTAGTGTTTCCATTAATTCAAATTCAAGGACTACATCGAACATTTTTCTATAGTTCATGGACTAAATTGAACCGTACCAAAAGTCCAGTGACTATATTGAGCTTTGTTAGAAATTCAGGAATCATATTGCACACTGTACCGAAGTATGCAAAATTACTTGTCAAACCCAAAAAGAAAAGCTTATTTCAAAAAGTTCTGCACAGATCGCGTATCTTGACTTTATATACAGTTCAGTGAAAAAATTAGCGAAGGAGTGATGGAATTTTGAATTCTTTGGTCTGCTGGTTACGTTTTGGTCATCAATGGCGATCATCTTTATGGCGTCGCGTGATGGAATAGTTCCCTCTTTTAGTTGGCTCGTTGGGTAGGTGGCGCGAAGCGAATTTCCAATATGAGATTTGCTTTTGCGGGAGTTAAAGTAGAACTGTTCTTCTTCTTTTGGCCAAAAAAGAAAGAAAATCATGAAGTATTCTCTGCTCTTTGAACAAGCGTGATAGACATTTACATAGGCTCGGCCAATTACAAGCAGACTACCGGTCAAAGGAGATAAAGAACTCGGACCCGATTATTTCAGCCCAATAAAAAGCAAACTTGGCTCATGATGCATTGTATGTTTCCGTTTTTATCATTAAAGGAATTCTTCATTTCTGATCACTGATCAGCGCAGACACAAAGAGAAGAAGAAGATTGATTTCATAATAACTTTTGATTGGTGGCGAATTGTATATATTGAACCGGTCATGGAGATACTAGATACCTCTGTTGTTCGGCTAAATTCGCATACCAGAAATTAAAATCAAACGTTAAGAAAACTAACCTGAAAACAGCACAATCAAATAAGCAGAATGTTGATCCGAGCCCAACGAAATAACGTCGTGTCCTTAAGACGAATTTGGCCCCTCAATCAGTACCCGAGGATATTGGACAATTGTCTCCCAGGATAGAACGGATCTCGTTCCTCCGAAGCGGTACGTATTCGGAGGACTCCTTCGAACGCAATTTTACAGAACAATCGTACAAAATGACAATGATAAGTGAATATGCGTGCATAATGTCTCGCGGAAATGCCGATGTCACGAAGCGTTACTTCCTGAACTAAACTGTTCGATCATATTGAAGTGGCGAAAAATGAAGAGTTGCGAGGGTTCGTGAAGAGCAACGAAGGTCCACTTGAACCGGTTCGATTTGTGAACAGTCGCGAAGGGCTCTTCGATTTTCGTTCGAGCGAACCTCTTATAGAGTGTGGAACCGAGCCGGCCGAATGGACGGCGGCGGCTGACCTAGCTTGGCGTAGGTCCTCTCCCTTCCACAAAAGTGGGATACCCCTTGAGGCCCAAACCCATTGTGAGGCTCAACTATTTGAACACATCTCCCATCTCTCTTCTATTCAATGTGGGACACTTTCATCAACACATTTTTCATTCAATTCTATGGGTTTTGGATTCCAAAGTCCCAACAACCTCTGCCAAGCTTCATGCACTAACTCCAAAGGATGATTCTTTTGAAGTCTCCTCTTTTTTCAGATTGGGAAATCTTATGAACAAAAACCTTCCCCATCCCATGGCTTGCTCAAAGTTTGGCAAACGCTGTTAGGTGCCGCATGGTAATCTGAACTGTATTCTAAAGATCGTTTTGAATTCACTTTTCTAATCTAAAGTGATGATTATTTGCTTTTGGACCGTAGAATGAGTCCGCCGTGGAACGGTGCATAACAGCCATCGATGATGATTGATCTCTATGATCTTATTGCAGATTGTGTGATGTATTCTTTTTCTTTTTCACAGACTTGTACTATTAGAGAATTTCTCCGAAAAAGAGCACAAACACAGTGGCCCTTTATGTTGTAACACAACTTAGATGACTTGTCCTTAATAATCCTATCTTAATGTGACAGAACTATGTGCATCGATATATCCTACTGGTTTCATGAATCGGATAAGTTATGAGTCATAACTCAATTAAATAGGTTAGATAATATGAGATTAATTGTTTGCCTTAGTATTTCGGATGATTAAAGCTGTTTTGTGTTTATAATCTCATATACTGAGTCCTTTTCATAAAACAGATATCGAACTCATGGTCATTCACAAATTTCTCTTCCGCCTTCCTTGCAAAGCCCAGGAAAATATATGAGTGTCCTGATTAAGATTGCTTCCATCTCATAAAGAAAGTGTCGGAATCTAATATCTTGATGATGCTTGGAAAAGCATTCGATCGTGAATCAGAATAAGACTTTGCAACTCTATAAGCGTGTTTGTTTTGCGAAAAAATAAATGATTTGAAAATTACTTTTTTAAAAATAATCTCTTATATCATTTGAAATAATTAGTAAATGGAATATGTTTTCAATACCAACAACAATTTAAGTCAAAACATTTCATGGACGGTGAAAATATTTTTCGTTTATTCATTTTTGTAAGCGATATAAACGATCGTTTTTAAGAAAATAATTTCTAAATTATTCATTTCTGTGAAACAAATGGAATTACTACTTTTCTTTTTCAAAATATTTTCGAGTCTTAGTATGAAATCAATGTCAATATACGTGATCCATTACGTTCTATGTCGGCCCTCATTTGGACTAAAAAAAATCCAGAGAAAAGGGTTTTATTGGGCAATGCATCTATATATTCTCAATTTAATTCTCTAAAAGACTCCCTAGATCCAATCTCAATTGTGCCCCAGAGCTATAAAGTATCACAAACTTTCACTATAATCCTAAATCCACTTCTCATCCAAAAAATCACTAGAGATTCTTCAAAATTTTCAACATTAGGACAAGTGAGAGGTTCATTATCACAACCTATGTTAATACTAACACCCCCACCTTCATATGGAATAACCGCAGCCTCTTGATGCACTACAAAAAAACATGGATTTTGCCACGAAAATTTGCGACGGGGAATTTTTCGTCGCTAATTTGCGACGAAATTTGCGACGGAATTTTTTTTCCATCGCAAATTAGCGACGAATAATTTTCGTCGCTAATTTGCGACGGAATTTGCCACGAAATAAAAATTCGTCGCAAATTTGCAACGGAAAGTACGACGGAAAGTAAATCCGTCGCAAATTTGCGACGGATTCCAAAAATTGTATTGCATTTTCCAATCCGTCACAAATTCGATCGCAAATTTGCAACGGATTTATTTTCTGTCGCAAATTTGAGACAGATTTATTTTCCGTCGCAAATTCGTTTAGCGACGAATTTTGCCAAATTTTTCGTCGCAAATTCGTCGCTAAAACCTTGTTTTTTTGTAGTGTTCTAAAACTAAACCTAAGTTCTTCTAAATCTAATCACGATGATTATCATGTCTCAATCTCTCGTGATAAGGACGAGGACTACATAAGGAATATACTCCATCACAAGACAAACTAAATATTGCCTAATGAAATCAATCTAATGCAAACTAACAATTATTAATTGAAATTCAAACTAAATTGGATGATTGTCACAAGTTCAAATTCAAAAGAGATTGGACGATTTGCTACACGTCCAATTCTAAGAGAGATTAAATATTACAAATTCAAATTAGATAAGAAGATTTGTTATAAACTCAAGATATTAGATAATCTCTTAAAATGTTCTTGTCCCAAATAAGTTTTTTTAGATTCGATAGGTGCAAATCTTATCTTCTTTTTTTTCAAGACTTAGATATAGATAACACAGATATCTATTTAGTTGAATATGGTGGTTTCCTCCGCACGTATTTCTTATGTATGCGTAAATATATGGGTAAATAAATTATAGCAATTTTCAAATAGATCGAAATCGGGTGGATGTATGAAATGTAAAGTCAATGTATCTATATGGAGATATTTATAGGAAATCATATAAAAGAGATATTCTTATTTAGACCTAACTAATTTGATCTAACAAATTAGATGAATTACTCCTAAAGGGTTACATCTGAATGATGAGTGAATAGAGGGCATGAATTCTATTAGAGAAATATTTAGAAGATTCCCTATATTTCCTTTAATTGATTGTAATTGATATTTTCCCTTTTAGATAGTCATCCTATAAAACCGATAAATAGGTTCGTGTACTCTTCATTTGACAATGATATATATATTGCTCTTAATTCTTTTTTATCACATTCTTGACTTGGTATCAGAGCCCTATTGTTATTTGAGAAAGCGTCAATCGAGTCTATTTGTAACAATAACATCCACATCAATCATGTTTCTCCACAGTGTTCGTAATACTAGTCACATTGGCCCATTTTGCAACAACCTCTCGTAGTTGTTTGACATTCCTCCGCTGCTTTAATGAAAAAAAAAAAAGAAAACATCACCAAACTTGCCGCCCTTAGACGAATTTGATCATGACATTTACTAATTCGTCAAATATGAGTAATGTGTCATTGTATGTAAAAGTGTAGAAGCATATCTACTCAAGGTTCCGACGGAATTAGCGACGGATTCGAAAAATTGATCGGTATAAACATTTCCGTCGCTAATTCCGTTGCAAATTAACGACGAATTTGAAAAAATGGGCGCCATGTGCCACGAAGATCACTTCCGTCGCAAATTAGCGACGGAAAAATAAATCCGTTACAATTTGGAAAATGCACTTTATTTTTTAAATCCGTCGCAAAATTCGTAGCAAATTTGCGACGGAAAAATAAGTCCGTCGCAAATAATTTGCGACGGAAATATTAGTCCGTCGCAATATTTGCGCTGGAAATATTTTGCGACAGAAAACTTTGTTCGTCGCAAACCAAAAAAATTCCCTCCCATTTTACCAAAAAAAAAGAAAAATTCCTGCCTGTCCTTTTCCCCCCTTCTCTCTCTTCCTTTTTCTTTTTCTTCTCTTCTTCCTCTTCTTCTTCTGTTCTTCCTCCTTGCGCGCACGTCCTCTGCTCCGACCTTCTCAACTCCTTCTCCTTCTTCCTCTTCCTCTTCTTCTCTCACTCTCTCTCTTTCTTGATCTCTGCAGCCTGGCGATCTCTCCCCAAACCCAACGAGGAATCGCCGCGATCTGTCCCCCTCTCCGCTGCTCCAGCTCAAGTAAGATCCTCGCATTCCCCCCTCTTCCACTACAAAAAAACATGTTTTTTGCGACGGATTTTGCGACGAAAAAATCGCAAAAATTCGTCGCAAATCATTTTTGCCACGAATTTAGCGACGGAAAAAATTCCGTCGCTACTAGGTCGTCGCAAATTTTTGCGACAGAAAATTTCAATTTTCGTCGCAAATTTGCGACGAAAAAAAAATTGGTCGCAAATTAGCCACGAACACTATCCGTCGCAAAGTTCGTCGCAAAATTCGTCGCAAAAAATTCGTCACAAAAATCGTCGCAAATTAGCCACGAACACTATCCGTCGCAAATATTTCGTCGCAAAAATCGTCGCAAAAGTCATCACAAAATTTGTCACTAATTTTTCGTCACAAATTTTCATCATAAAATTCATCGCTAATTTTTCGTTGCAAAATTCGTCGCTAATTTTTCGTCGCAAAATTTATTGCTAATTTGCCATGAAATTCCTTTTTTTTTGTTAATAATTTGCGACAAACTGATTCGTGGCAAAATTTGTTGCTATTTTGCCACGAACATTGTTCGGAAACGAATTTAGCGACGAATTTTTATTAATTCGTCGCAAATTATTAACGAATTATAAAAATAGTTACGAATGTGCAGCAAAAATTTATTACAGGTTGGCCTCCTCACAACTGTCACAATGCAAATTGTATCCAATCCACGGCTGAAACCTGGTATATCTACCACAAACTCAGCCTTGTAGAGTTCCTTCTAACCTCTGATATCAAGTACATGAATGTTAGCAACAATAGTACATGCTTTAATATAAATTCTCAGTATAGAGCTGAGCTCTTGAGGGAACCCTGAGCTTCATATCCTCGGCCACCCACCACACCCTCCTCGAGATCTCCCGCCACCCCTTGTACACCCACACCACCGCGAGCAGCTCCGCCGGCGGCAACCTGCTCAGGACCTCCCGCAAGCACCTGGTGGGCAACCCGCCGGCGTCCGCATCCCCGTCCACGAAATCCCGATCCCGCTCGTCGAGATCCGGCTCCACCTCGTTGAAGTCCTCCTCCTCCTCGTCGGCGCGAACGTCGAGGTCGTCGAAGGAGAGCACGCGGCGGATGAGAGCGAGGACAGCGTGAGGGCGACAGCGGACGTGGAGGAGGCGGCAGCAGCGGCGGCGTTGACGGGCATGGAGGAGGCCGTGACAGCGGCGGCGGCGGAGGAGGAGGAGGAGTCGGCGGCGGGCGAGGGGGAGGAGCCGGCATGGCAGGAGCGGCCCTTCTTGGAGAGGCCGCAGCGGCCGCAGTTGTAGCTGCCGCGCTTGGCGGTGGCGTCGTCGGAGGAGGAGGAGGCAGCGGGGGAGTCGGAGGGGAGGAGGTGGGGCTGGTGGAGGCGGCAGATCATGGCGGAGGAGCGGCAGAGGAGGCTAGAGAGAGAGAAAGAGGGAGAGAAGTTAGAGAGAGAGAGAAGGGGAACGCCGCGGTGTTGGGGGAATAAAAAGAGCGAGCAAAGGGGAGACGATGGCGCGAGGGGGGATAGCGCGCGGGTTCCTGAAAATTTTCCACGCGGGTACCTGAAAATTTTCGATCCGACGCAAATTTGCGACGGAAAAAAAAATCCGTCGCAAATTTGCGACGGATTTTGCGACGGAAATAAAATCCGTCGCAAAATTTGCGACGGAAAAAAAAATCCGTCGCAAATTTGCGCCGGATTTTATTTTTTAGGTAAATTTGCGATGAATTTTTTTTCCGTCACAAATTTGCAACGGATTTATTTTCCGTCGCAAATTTGCGACGGATTTTTTTTCCGTCGCAAATTTGCGTCGGATTTTATTTTTGGGGCAAATTTGCGACGGATTTTTATTTTCCGTCGCAAATTTGCGACGGATTTTTTTTCCGTCGCAAATTTGTGCCGGATTTTATTTTTGGGGCAAATTTGCGACGGATTTTTTTTTCCGTCGCAAATTTGCGCCGGATTTTATTTTTGGGGCAAATTTGCGACGGATTTTTTTTCCGTCGCAAATTTGCGACGGATTTTTTTTTCCGTCGCAAATTTGCGCCGGATTTTATTTTTGGGGCAAATTTGCGACGGATTTTTTTTCCGTCGCAAATTTGCGACGGATTTTTTTTTCCGTCGCAAATTTGCGCCGGATTTTATTTTTGGGGCAAATTTGCGACGGATTTTTTTTCCGTCGCAAATTTGCGTCGGATTTTATTTTTGGGGCAAATTTGCGACGGATTTTTTTTCGTCGCAAATTTGCGACGGATTTTTATTCCGTCGCAAATTTGCCCCAAAAATAAAATCCGACGCAAATTTGCGATGGATTTTTTTTCCGTCGCAAATTTGCGTCGGATTTTATTTTCCGTCGCAAATTTGCGACGGATTTTTTTTCCGTCGCAAATTTATAAATCCGTCGCAAATTTGCCCCAAAAATAAAATCCGACGCAAATTTGCGACGGATTTTTTTTCTGTAGCAAATTTGCGTTGGATTTTATTTTCCGTCGCAAATTTGCGACGGATTTTTATCTTCCGTCGCAAATTTGCGACGGATTTTATTTCCGTCTCAAATTTACGACGGATTTTTTTTTTTCGTCACAGATTTTTTTTCCGTCGCAAATTTGCGACGGATTTTGCGACGGAAAAAAAATCCGTCGTAAATTTGCAACGGAAATAAAATCCGTCGCAAATTTGCACACTTTTACATATAATGTGACTAGCATTACGAACACTGTGGAGAAACATGATTGATGTGGATGTCATTGTTACAAACAGACTTGATTGACGCTTTCTCAAATAACAATAGGGCTCTGATACCAAGTCAAGAATGTGATAAAAAAAATTAAGAGCAAAAAATATATATATCATTGTCAAATGAAGAGTACACGAACCTATTTATCGGTTTTATAGGATGACTATCTAAAAGGGAAAATATCAATTACAATCAATTAAAGGAAATATAGGGAATCTTCTAAATATTTCTCTAATAGAATGCATGCCTTCTATTCACTTATCATTCAGATGTAATTCATCTAATTGGTTAGATCTAAATAAGAATATCTCTTTTATAAGATCTCCTATAGATATCCCTATATAGATACATTGACTTTACATTTCATACATCCACCCAATTGCGATCTATTTGAAAATTGCTATAATTTATTTACCCATATATTTACTCATACATAAGAGCTACGTGCAGAGAAAACCGCCACATTCAACTAAATAGATATCTGTGTTATTTATATCTAAGTCTTGAAAAAAGAAAAGATAAGATTTGCACCTATCGAATCTAAAAAAGCTTATTTGGGATAAGAACATTTTAAGAGATTATCTAATATCTTGAGTTTATAATAGATCTTCTTATCTAATTTGAATTTGTAAATCTAATCTCTCTTAGAATTGCACGTGTAGCAAATCGTCCAATCTCTTTTGAATTTGAACTTGTGACAATCATCCAATTGGTCTCTACTTTCGTCGCAAAATGGTAAATTTCATTGCACAAATTAGCGACAGAAAGTAAATCCGTCGCAAAATTCGTCGCAAATTTACGACGAAAAATTAGTCGTCGCTAATTTGCGACGGAATTAGCGACGAAAATTTTCCGTCGCAAATTTATGACGAATTTTGCGACGGATTTATTTTCCGTCGCAAATTAGCGACGGAATTTGCAACGGAAATTTTCCGTCGCAATTTTCCGTGGCAAATTTGCGACGGAATTTGCGACGGATTTATTTTCCGTGGCAAATTTGCGACGGAATTTGCGACGGATTTATTTTCCGTCGCTAATTTGCGACGGAAAATAAATCCGTTGCAAAATTCGTCGCAAATTTGCGACGGAAAATTTTCGTCGCTAATTTGCGACGGAATTAGAAATCTGTCGCAAAGTTTGTCGCAAATTAGCGACGAAAAATTTCCGTCGCAAAATTCATGTTTTTTTGTAGTGTTCGCTCCATCATTGGCCGTCAAGGTGCAGCTCCACGTGTCTCCCTTCGTTTCTTTTAGCTGTTCTTTGTCTTTGGGCTTCCGAAGGTTGCATTTTGACTTTCTGCTGTTTCAATGTCCGCGTGCTTTTGGAGTTTTGAGTCTGTTCGTTTGCTTCTTCTTGTTGTGAAATTTCGGAACTTGGGGAGGTTCGAGCTGATGGGTGTGTTGTTTTTTTCTCCTCCATTGACTGACTCATTCAGGTCCTGTCATGAGCTGATCGCGTCTCGCTGCTGGGTCGTTCTTCCGGCGGAGGATTTTTGCGAGATCTCGAAGCGGAGTGAAGTAAAGTTGTTCTGAAGTTTAAACTGAATCTCGTGCCTTTTTTGGGGGTCGATGAGGAATAATGCGGATACCGGCGCCGGGGCGGCCTTGGTGTTTCTATGCTTGTCCGCGTCGTTGGCGGCGGCGGCGATTTTGGGGGTGAACTATGTGCCCACCGATAAGATCCTGCTGAATTGCGGGGCGGATCCGCAGACCACCGATATCGATGGCCGGGTGTGGACCTCGGACATCGGTTCCAAGTTCCCGTCTTCCTCCGCGAACTTGATCACGGCTGCGGCCACCATGCAGGACCCCTCGGTGCCCCAAGTCCCGTACATGACCGCGAGGATCTTCCCGTCTAATTTTACTTACAGTTTTCCCGTGGCATCCGGTCGGAAGTTTGTCCGGTTGTACTTTTATCCCTCTTCGTACAATTTGTATAAAGCGTACAATGCCATATTCTCTGTTTCTACTGGGATTATACTCTTCTGAAGAATTCAGTGTGGCCCAAACAACGGAGGCTTTGAACTTTGCATATGTTTTGAAGGAGTACTCGGTCAATATTGAGGGGCAGACGCTGGACCAGTTGGTCGCAAATTAATGAACAAAAAAAAATTCATCAAAAATTAGCAACGAATTTTGCCACGAATACATTTCGTCACAATTTTTAGACCAAAAAAAAAATATTTCGTCGCAATTGAGAGACCAAAAAAAATTTCGTGGCACATAGCGACGAATTTTGCCACGAATAATTAGCGGCGAATTTTGCGACGAATACAGTTCGTGGCTAATTTGCGACGAATACCGTTCGTGGCTGATTTGCGACGAATTTTGTGACGAATAAAGTTCGTGGTTAATTTGCGACGAATTTTGCGATGGATAGTGTCCATGGCTAATTTGCGACGAACTTTGCGACGGATAATGTTCGTGGCTAATTTGCGATGAATTTTGCGACGACTTTTGCGATGAATTTTTTTCGGTCGCAAAATTTTGCGACGACCTAGTGGCGACGAAATTTTTTCCGTCACAAAATTCGTCGCAAATTCGATTTGCGACGGATTTTTGCAAATTTTTCGTCGCAAAATTCATCGCAAAAAGCATGTTTTTTTGTAGTGACGTTGATAATTGTGAAGAGAATAGTGGCAATTTTTGAACTTAGGACAGATTTGGAGGCTATAATGAAAGTTGCGGTTTTTTTTATACAAAAAAAGAAATTCGGGATAAAATTGAAATTAGACCTAAAATTGGATCTTTTCGAGGAATTAGGCGTGAAAAACATACGAAGGTTTCGGCACTATCTTCTTCTGTTTTTGTCAAAGAAAGTTTCCCGACGTCTAATGACGAAAAGATGCTGGATAACATGGGAGGACGACCCAACATTAAAACCTAACAAAAGGGAGTCAAAAGCGTGCCCGCGTGTGTTCGCCAGATCCCGCTCCACGCATTGACACGTGGCGATCCTCAGCTCGCCTACAGCCGCCCGAATCATCTATCTTGCTTCTTAACGAAACTTCATCACAAAATCCATTGAAACATTCGGTTTCACGTGGTCCGACATCCTTGAATTGGTCACATACTTAAGGTCGGATCACTGCCCAAATGTTCTCTGTGGTGGTGGTGGCGCCGCATGAGGACAGCAACGCCCGCCGGCCCACATGGCTCGTAATTTACAAAAATGAAAATTGCGGTAACGCTTCCGCTGCGCTGATTGAGGTGTCGTACGGTGTGGGGAAACTTCTTTTATTTTTAGTTTTTAAAAGATTAGTTGACCGAATCGCAACGGCCTTGGCACGAAGAATCATATCACCTCACCCGTATGTTCCTGGATATTTCTCGGGATATAGTGAAATTGGACTGACAAAACTTTTCTTTCGCGTGAATTTCGCCTAAATAACATGTACGATTTTTTCTAATAATTATTCAAAAAGTCCTGAACTTATTATATATCGGCCAATTCGATTGTAAACTTTTCAATTTGATTGATTCAGTCATAAATCTTTTGACGATTTTGTTCAAAACTCGTTAACGTGGACACCAACCGTTCGACGTGACAATCTTTGTGATTGTGTTTTTAAATTTTATGAATTTTTTATTTTTTTTATTTTTTTTCCTTTTTTTTTCATTGTTTATTTTCCCGGGAGGGCCTACGAGGATCGTCGAGACCTTGACAAAGAGCCGGCAAGAGCCTACACGCCTTCATTGGCCACTAGGCAAAGGCCTCAAGGCCTCGCCTTGCCCAGTGGATAACGTGGACGTCGAGGCCCTTGCCTATGCCAGGCAACCCGCTAGTCGCCGACCATGTACAGTCCCTCATTTTTTTAGGAAAAACAATAAAAGAGAAAAGAGGAAGAAATAATCTAAATTATTTTTCAAAAAATTATAAAAAAAATTGTCCACGTCAACTCCAATCATGTCACATAAATGGCCAGCGCTAACAAGATCGCCACATTAGAGATTTCCGGCCATAAAGGCCACATTGAAAATTTGTCATAAAATTTAAGACTAAATTGCCTAATTGAAACTTTAGGATTGAATTAATTGCAATACAATATGTTTAAAACTTTTTGAATAATTTTCGGGCATTTTTAGAAGTGCTTATATGCTGAGGGAATGATGAGCGTAATTCGAATTGAAACAAAACAGACTATCCACGCGATCTTTAAATTCTAACAAGAAAGTGATTCCGTGCAATCTTGATTTTTGAGTTAATCTTCTTTGAGGATTGGCGTCGAAGCAATTTTTCCTCTCACGCGCTCCAAAGACCAGAAACATTACTTTAGTTGTTGAACAGCTGGTTACATCCAACCAGGCCAAAACTGGAATCATGCAATTGCAACTTTATGTCCAAAGGAATTATTACGTACCCAAGATTGGAAAAATTTCCGGGACCACCGAATACACGCCGCGATTGAACGTTCCATCGCATGTCTTAACGTGCGTCACCTAAACCTACATAAGAAAAGAAAAACTGGCCTTTTTTCCGTAAAATAATCAAAATTGACTTTTTTTTAACAATAAACAAGCGAGACGCGGCAAATTATTTGATAAATGGTAGCCCTTTAAAGATTCTTTTCTTTTTTTTTTTTTGGTCGGCCCTTTAAAGATTCTTTGCAGATTGTAGATATAATCTCACGAATGAACACGTGTGGCTCGATAAATGATCATGTTATAAGAAATAACTTTGATGTAAATTCATGAAATCGCAACGTATCAAACATTTGGATAAAATTTAATAGAGGCGTCTCCCATTGCGCCGGTGATTCCGACTTTTCAACGGCGAAATGATCCAAAACGGAGCTTTAACTCAACTCTCTTGATCTCCGTCGCCCCGTTTCTTTCGTCAACAAATATCACCGCGTCAGTCACGGTCAATGCGCGAGAAGAGGAATCAGAAACCACCCACCTCCTTCTTCCTTCTTTCTCTCTCCCTTCCTTCCCTCACAACCCCTCCCTTATATACAGTGAAACCACACACCCTCTTTGCTCTTCATAGTCTTCTTCATCTTAGCACTCTTCGTTACATTCATCTCCTGCGTTTTGCCAATAACAAGCTTCAATCTTTCCAAGCGGTGATCTTCAACCCAGAAAAGGAAGAAAAGAGGATGAAGCGAGCCTTGGAAATCACCTTGATATCCGGAGAGAACCTGCGGCTCAACAAAAAGCCCGTGAAGAACGCGGTCGTGGTGGTCCGAGTGGAGACCGGCCACGAATGCTCGACCAAACCGGCGCCGGACAGAGGAACAAGCCCTCGGTGGAACGAGAATCTCATCGTCGACTTGCCGCTGCAAGCGGGCTTCATTACCGTGGAAGTGAAGTGCAAGAGCTCGTCGGGGAGCTACAAGCTCGTTGGCGGAGCCACGGTACCGGTCTCGGATTTTTCCGGGGATCTTGGCATGCCGGAGGGTTACGTGCATTTTCTCAGTTATAGTTTGAGGGATTCTAATGGCGTGCGGACGGATGGCATCATTAACATTTCGGCAAAAATGGCTGCACCGGCGCCGGCGCCGGCGCCGGCGCCGGCGCCGGCACCCACATACGAGGTTCCTCGGCCGCAGATCGGAGTGCCGGTTGGTCATCAGAGGAAGATGATGGCGGCCGGTGGATTGGTGATCGGTGTCCCAGTTTGGTACGCGCAGCCTTGTAGATGTTAAACAAGAGCTGATCAAACTAAGTTGACCTTTTCTTTTAGATTGTTTTTTCTAGTGCTAACACAACATTGTAAGCACAGAACGTGCAATGGAAAATTTCATGGATTAATAATATATGGGTATGGCAAACATCCTCAATTTGAGGCCGGCCATACTGTTTCTAAAACGCGACATTCTTTTTCTTTTCTCGTCTGGTTTCTCTCGACTCTCAGCTATACGGTCGTGCTTCATAACTATTATAGAGAGACCATCTACTTGCGTATATATAACAGAGGCAAAAAGCTCTGGACTAATTTTGAAACAATAAATACTTACGTGACTGTTCTTAACAGGGATATGCAAAAAATTTGGGAATCGCCTGGGACCGCCCGGAACTGATGGTTCCTAAGGGAACCAGTCCGATTCTCGATTTTGAAGAACCGGTGAGTACAGGTCCGGTTCCTGGTTCCAGGTGTGGAACTGCCCACCCGGATCATAATAAATATAATATTTTTAAAAATCTTAATTTTTTTTAAAATATATAATATATTTATTTAATTTTTAATTTTTTTAAAAAAGAAAAATCCTAAAGACGCTCACAGCCTTAATCTGAGCCGAGAAACACTTTCTTTTGCTTTCGCCTCACACACACTCTCATTCTCTCACTCTTCTCGATCAATACTCACATCTCCATCTCCGACTCTCCATCTCTGTCTCCATCCTTGGCTAGTAGAACCGATTCCATGGACCCACCAGGGACCCTGACCAGACTGGCTATCCGGTTCCCAGGTGAATTCATGGAACCAGTTTTCAGTTTCAATTTTTCGGAACTGATCATTAGCGGGCGGTTCCTAGTTCTAGGGTGGGAACCACTCACCTGGACCATGCTCACCCCTAGTTCTTAATCTACAGTGAGGCTAACAGCCTCTTTTGGACTACAGAAAAACAAATAAAAAATGATTAGAAATAGTTATGGGTCCACTTCTTCAAGAATTTGTAACTCGCAACATGCCGTTACTCTCACAGTGGTTTAAAAATTGCTACGCTAACAAAAACCTTTTAAAATCAATATAGGGAAAGCTGCTTTTAACTCAGCTTGGAAGTGTTGAAATTGAGAATATGCCTTGCCGAAGTCGAACATATGCATCAGGGCACATTAAGGGAGGTGAGATTTGTCTCTAAACCGTTGTCTACATAGATTGGACCAACCAAAGCTGTTGATCATATAAGTCCCATGGGAAACCCATATGGATCTCATAACTATCAATGATTCTAATTATATATAGTCGATGGTCCATGTTCATTCAAATAGTTTCTCCTTCACGAGACATGTACAACACAATACAATTACAGTTACAAGACATGGATTTCAAACATAAATATTGCAAAGAGCCAAACAATATTTTACATGTGAATTAGGCACATCACATATATTCCATTTTCTGCATCAAGTGTAAATAATTTCATACTTAGTTATCCACTCGGATTTTCATCCGCATATTATGCACATACCCTTTCTATAAGATCAATGGAGTATTTCCCTGGTTTTTTTTTTTGGCGAAAGAAATATGCCATTCATATATCAAAATAATACTCGACAAGTTCATGAAAGACTTTCAAGCTTAGCAAACAATAACTGCAAAACAAAGCACAGTTCGCAACTAGAAGCACACCCTCAGCCTTGAAGAATAGATCTACTACTGTGAACGATCGGCGGTCGATCACCAGATTCAGTAATGAGCACACGCCGAGATCTCCTACTCCATTTACCATGGTTTGCAGTGTGCGTTTAGGTTCAATGTCCTCATCTCCATTACCATGCATAGACACTAGCATCAAAATTTTGAAAGAACACAAATCAAATACCAATAAGAAGCTACTGGATCTATATTTTAGAAGTGGTTTGAGAGAGTAGAACCCCCAAAACTTGACCTAAACATATATCGGGAGAGGAGAGCGGCCTAGTCTCGAAGAGACTATGAAATCACAGTACGAACATCCTCCTCGGTAGCCGTCGACTAGACGAATGGCCGAACTAGTCTCCATGTATACCTATGATTAGCTGTATAAATTTATTCACACACACAAACTCTTAGAATAAATCATTAGAGAAAAGATAGACAGAGTACTTCAAAAGAGGGAAGAAGGAGACAGAGAGGAAGAGGGGGTAGGGAGGGAGGGAGGGGACGGCATTGCAGAGAGGCAACGGCTTCAAGGGAAAGGATAGGAAACCTTAACTTAGGGAAAAGAAAGGAGGAGATCGTTATTTCCCGGTTTTTATAAACCTAAAATGGCTTCCTCATTCTTACTTTAGTCTGCTTCCAGATCGATCCCAAAGTTTTTCATGCTTAAGTTGAAGGAGGATCGGTCTTGTTTCCAATGAAACACTACCATTTCTGTCTGTTTTCCTTTCGGGGCAGTTGCATGGCAAGGATAGGAACCGAATGCAAATCACATGCAGAAGCAGAAGATGTTAACATTAACACGGGTCGTGGCCCCTTAGGTACATTGCTTATTAGTCTTCTCCGACCACACATTCATTTGCTGGAGATTCCATCGACGAAATTCACCGTGCAATGCGTTAGAATTTTAAGAAGTACATTGAACGATGGCGCCATGTTGGTGAGATGATCCCGACATATTGTTTTAGGCCACATCAAAAGAGAAGCACCTGTCGGTTGACTCAAAGTCAGTCGTTCTTTATGGGCTCGCTTTAGATACGTCCAGTCTTCTTTTCGGTGCGACAGCAATATATATGACAACACTATAAAGCTCTTACTGGTTCGTTAGTAAGACGTCGCTAATAATATATGAAGAGCAGAGTCGCAAATGCTTTCATGTGTCATCATTGCCGTGTAATATCCCAACACCCGCGCGGACGACTTAGCAAAGTTTCTGTTTGCCCATGAAGCGACGACCTCCACCTTTTTTAAATTTTATTAGTCAATCTACGGAACCACCAATCAGCGACGGACAGAATTATATATACATCGTGCTATATTATTATCGGTCGATGAGGTAAATATTCTATTTATCTCTCTTATAAACACGTTTTCATCGACTCTTATGTGAATTTACTAATTTTTAGTTGAATTGATAGAAGAACTTTCCTATTAGACTATCAACCAGTTCTAGATTATTTAAGGTCACATATTTAATGTCGGATCACTGCCCAAGTCTTCTCTGTTGGCGCGTTTTATACGGTCGGGAATGTAAAAATATAATGTGGTGGTGGTGGCGCCGCATGCGGACAGCGACGTCTGCCGGCCCACATGGCTCATAATTTACAAAAATGAAAATTTTAGGTGGTGCAAAATAGACTTCCACTGCACCGATTGAGGTGTTGCACGGTGTGGGGAAACTTCCTTTATTTTAGTTTTTAAATGATTAGTTGACCGAATCGCAACGGTCTTGGCACGAAGAATCATATCACCTCACTTATATATTCCTGGATATTTCTCGTGATATAGTGAAAATTAGACTGACAAAACTTTTCTTTCACGTGAATTTCGCCTAAATAACATATACAATTTTTTTAATAATTATTCAAAAAGTCCTCAACTTATTATATATCCATCAATTCGATTGTAAACTTTTCAATTTGATTAATTCAAGCATAAATCTTTTGACGAATTTTGTCCAAAAATTATTAACGTGGGCACCAGCCGTTCGACATGACAACCTTTTTATGATTGTGTTTTTAAATTTTATGAATTTTTTTATGTTTTTTTTAATTTTCTTTTCTTCTTTTTTTCCATTGTTCATTTTCCAGGGAGCGCCGTCGTCGGGGCCTCGACGAGGGCTAGCGAGAGCCTACACGCCCTCATTGGCCACTAGGCAAAGGCATCAAGGCCTCGCCTTGACTAGTGGTTAACATGGACGTCGCGGCCCTTGCCTATGCCAGGCAACCGGCCAGCCGCCGGCCATGTATATTCCCTCATTTTTTTAGGACAAACAATAAAAGAGAAAAGAGGAAGAAATAATATAAATTATTTCTAAAAAATTGTAAAAATCATCCACGTCAACTTCAACAATGTCACGATTTCCGGCCAAAATTGGCCATAAGGGATACATTGCAAATTTGTCATAAAGTTTAAGACTAAATTAGTCTAATTGAAACTTTAGGATTGAATTAACTGCAATACAATATGTTTAAGATATTTTGAATAATTTTCTGGTATTTTTGGAAGTGATTATATGCTGAGGGAATGATAAGCGTAATTCAAATTTAAACATAACAGAATATACGCGCAATCTTTAAATTCTAACAAGAAAGTGATTCCGTGCAATCTTGATTTTTGAGCTAATCTTCTTTGAGGATTGGCGTCGAAGAAATTTTTCCTCTCACGCCCTCCAAAGACCAGAAACATTACTTTAGTTGTTGGACAGGTTACATCCAACCAGGCCAAAACTGGAATCATGCAATTGCAACTTTATGTCCAAAGGAATTATTACGTACCCAAGATTGGAAAAATTTCCGGGACCACCGAATACACGCCACGACTGAACGTTCCATCGCATGTCTTAACGCGCGTCACCGGGGATCTTGCACCCTATATAAGAAAAGAAAAACTGGCCTTTTTTCATAAAATAATCAAAATTGACTTTTCTTTAACAATAACCAAGCGAGACGTAGCAATTATTTGATAAATGGTAGCCCTTTAAAAAAAAAATTTTGTGGTCAGCCCTTTAAAGATTCTTTGCAGATTATAGATATAATCTCACAAATGAACACATGTCGCTCGATAAATGATCCTGTTATAAGAAATAATTTTGATGTAAATTCATGAAATCGCAACCTATCAAACATTAGAATAAAATTTAATAGAGGGGTCTCCGATTGTGCCTGTGATTACGACTTTTCAACCGCGAAATGATCCAAAACAGGGCTTTAACTCAAGTCTCTTAGACCTCCGTCGCCCCGTCTCCTTCGTCAACAAATATCACCGCGTCAATCACGGTCAATACGAGAGTAGAGGAATCAGAAACCACCCACCTCCTTCTTCCTTCTTTCTCTCTCCCTTCCTTCCTTCACAACCCCTCCCTTGTATATCGTGAAACCACTCACCCTCTTTGCTCTTCATAGTCTTCTTCATCTTAGCACTCTTCGTTACATTCATCTCCTACGTTTTTCCAATAACAAGCTTCAATCTTTCCAAGCGGTGATCTTCAACCCAGAAAAAGAAGAAAAGAGGATGAAGCGAGCCTTGGAAATCACCTTGATATCCGGAGAGAACCTGCGGCTCAACAAAAAGCCCGTGAAGAACGCAGTCGTGGCGGTCCGAGTGGAGCCCGGACACAAATGCTCGACCAAACCGGTGCCGAACAGAGGAACAAGCCCTCGGTGGAACGAGAATCTCATCGTTGACTTGCCGCTGCACGCAGGCTTCATTAATGTGGAAGTGAAGTGCAAGAGCTCGTCGGGGAGTTACAAGGTCATCGGCAAAGCGATGGTACCGGTCTCGGATTTCGCCGGGGATCTTGGCACGCTGGAGGGTTACATGTGTTGCGGAAGCCAAGCGATCGAACAATATAATTAACAGAATAAGAAAATAAAATCGAACACCAGATTTACGTGGTTCGATCGTAGTGACCTACGTCCACGGGGAGAGTAGCACGGAATTCCACTATAGATCAAGCGATACAACAGAAATTATAACCACACTCGAGTCACTCAAACACTCTCGGTATTTCCCAAGCCCCAATTACACCCAATAACGCGCACAGTGTTTAGCCCCATAATTCCTCACGAAATAATCTCTCAATCTCGCAAAAGAATTATACACAAATCTTAATACAAGATTTAATCGCTACGAACACTTGAGCTCTTGGTGTAATTCCACGAACAAAATCCCAGGGAGATAAACCCACGCCAAGCACTCGACGTCAACCGCGGCGCTTCAAGACTTCTCTTCCCTCTGCCACGGCATATATATAGAAGAAAGATCGAAAAGTAAACCCTTAGAATCATTAATATCACCGCCACGGAAGAAGTCCAGTTCGGTCAGCACATATTGGTCAAGAAATAAATCAAAGTTGATCGAATATTGTCTCCACGTTGGACTTTCCAATTTCAGCCTAAGAGCCCAACATAATATAGGAAAGTTGATATTATCTTTGTTTCCTCCGGTACATATTTGGAAAGTAAATTTCCAATATTTCCTTTTTGCTCGGTTTCGGAAATCCGCAAAATATTCAATTCGGAATATTTAGATTTCTCTTTGGGCTCAAACTCGAGACATATTTTCAACAATCTCCACCTTAGCTCGACGTTTGAACCAAGTCACAATCACTTTGATAGAATCCGAATTTCGCTACTACTCTCCCATAGCCCCCGATGGGCTCAACCGCCACAGACGTCTTTCAAGTCCAAGCGTTGCTTGAACTTCACCATAGCCGTGGACCTCATCAGAACACCAACTCCACATGCACCTTTAACCGCTCCACAAGGATTTTCCGACACAACCTCCTCAATCGCAAATAAAGCAAAACCATCATTGCATTCATATCTGTCAGGAGATCGAATACGCACCTTGTCAATATCAGCAGTTACAGCAACTATTGGCTGAATAGGCTCCACCTCGCTACAAGCACCATCTGTGTCGATTACTTCGTTAGCACCCGCTACCTTAGGAGTTTCTGGTTGCAGCTCCACCTCAAGCTGAACACCGTCCAGATCCGTATAAACACTACTATTAATACTCCTAGCCAGAAGTACTGGAGACTCGTCAAATGTAACTTCTCTGCTGATAATAGGTGAATTTAATTCCGGGCACCTCAACTTATAGTCCCGCTCACCTTGTGCATAACCTAGGAACATGCACTTTCTTGTCCTTCCATCGAGCTTACCATCACTAACTCGAACATAACATGGACAACCAAATATTCTAAGAATAGAATAATCAGCAACGTTACCTGACCACACTTCTTCGGGAGTCTGACATTCAATCGCAGTCGATGGGGATCTATTCTTCTGGTAGCTCGCCGTACTAAGGGTATCCGTCAGGAATCTCCTAGCCATACCAGCACTAGAGAGCATTTTATGGGCCGTCTTTAGTAATATTTTGCTCATCAACTTTGCAACTTGTTGTGGTTCAATGGCACTAGTGCGGTGTTTCACTATGCCTTCCTTCATGCAGAATTCGTTTAACAGCTTCGAGCAAAACTCCATACTACTGTCAGTCTGCACCTGCTTGATCGTTTTACCAGTCTCCTTTTCGATCAAAACTTTCAACTGCTTGATCCTGACAATAGCATCAAACTTGTGCCTTAGCACAAATACCCAAGTCTTCCTCGAATAGTCATCAACAACTGTTAGCATAAATCTTGCACTCTTCCTCGAAGGAAATCGCGACAACCTGCGAACATCCAAATGAATTAATTCTGCAATATCCGTGGTTTCTCTGACGGTCGTACTGAATTGCACTTTCCGCCGTTGATCTAAATCACAGCACCTGCATACATTCAATTCGTTAGCCATATAACCACATAGCAAATTTCTCACTTAGAACCTTCATGTTTCTCTTGTTAATGTGCCCCAAACGCATATGCCACAATTCAGACTCTCGAACCGATGCATTCGACGTCTCCGCAGCGAATTCTGTCACTGTCTCACCTTGAAGCTCATACAGGCCACTATGCTTGATTCCTTTTATTATCACCAAGGCACCTCGAACAACTTTCAGAACTCCACATTCTGAAGAATACCGACACCCAGCTGAATCCAGGGCATTCAAGGAAATCAGATTTTTCTTCAATTCTGGAACATGCCTCGCTCCAGTCAATGTCCACACAATACCATCATACATTCTGATTCTGACATTACCAACACCTATAACATCGTATTCAGCATTGTTCCCCAACTGCACTTTACTACTATCCGTGCACTGATAAGTAGTAAACCAATTCCTATTTGGTGTAGCATGAAAGGAACAACCAGAATCCATAATCCATCCGTTAAACGACGAATTATCAGTGACAGACAAGACAACATCAGCATTATCCGAATTACTGTCTGCTATAGCAGCAACATCATCTGCAGACTCAACTCTAATTCATTTACCCTTCTCATTCTTCAGCTTAAGTCAATCCCTTCTAAGATGCCCCCTCTTGCCACAGCTCCAACAGACAACACCACCAGTCCTAAACTGACTTTGTCTATTCGAGTTCATATTACTTCTGCTAACGCATGTACCAGTTCTTTCTCTATTTTCATCTACTAAAGCAACAGATACATGCTCGCCAGATTCTCTTCTACGGATGTCTTCACTCAGAATTAAATCTCGAACACCATCAAACGTCAAACTTGTTGACCCAGAGGAATTACTAATAGCATTAACAGTAGTATTCCAACTATAAGGCAATGAGGATAATAGAATCAAAGCACGTACTTCATCTTCAAAGTCAATCTCAACTGAACTCAATTGACTAACGATCACATTGAATTCATTGATATGATCTGCAACTGACGCACCTTCACTCATCTTCAAATTAAACAGACGCCGCATCAAATAGACCTTGTTGATCGTAGAGGGCTTCTCGTACATGTCCGATAGGGCTTTCATCAAACCCGCAATGGTTGTCTCTTTCACGATGTTAAACGCGACGTTACGAGCTAACGTCAGCCGAATAACACCCAAAGCTCATCTATCCAGCAATTCCCAATCAGCTTGCTTCATCGTCTCTGGCTTCTCCCCGTACAGGAGCAAGTGCAATTTCATCTGATATAGATTATCCTCAATCTGCATCTTCCAGAAACCAAAATCCTTCCCATCAAATCTGTTGATTTTCACTTTTCCTTCTTCTATCGCCATCGATTCGCTTCAACTCAGCCAAACCAGGCTCTGATACCAATTATTGCCGAAGTCAAGCGATCGAACAATATAATTAACAGAATAAGAAAATAAAATCGAACACCAGATTTACATGATTCGGTCGTAGTAACCTACATCCACGGGGAGAGCAGCACGGAATTCCACTATAGATCAAGCGATACAACGGAAATTACAACCACACTCGAATCACTCAAACACTCTCGGTATTTCCCAAGCCCCAATTACACCCAATAACGCACACAGTATTTAGCCCCACAATTCCTCACAAAATAATCTCTCAATCTCGCAAAAGAATTATACACAAATCTTAATACAAGATTTAATCGCTACGAACACTTGAGCTCTTGGTGTAATTCCACGAACAAAATCCCAGAGAGATAAACCCACGCCAAGCACTCGACGTCAACCGCGGCGCTTCAAGACTTCTCTTCCCTCTGCCGCGGCATATATATAGAAGAAAGACCAAAAAGTAAACCGTTAGAATCATTAATATCACCGCCACGGAAGAAGTCCAGTTCGGTCAGCACATATTGGTCAAGAAAGAAATCAAAGTTGACCGAATATTGTCTCCACGTTGAACTTTCCAATTTCAGCCTAAGAGCCCAACATAATATAGGAAAGTTGATATTATCTTTGTTTCCTCCGGCACATATTTGGAAAGTAAATTTCCAATATTTCCTTTTTGCTCGGTTTCGGAAATCCGTAAAATATCCAATTCGGAATATTTAGATTTCTTTTTGGGCTCAAACTCGAGACATATTTTTAACAACATGCATTTTCTCAGTTATAGGTTGAGGGATTCTAATGGCGTGCATACGGATGGCATCATTAACATTTCGGCAAAAATGGCTGCGCCGGCACCCACATACGAGGTTCCTCGGCTGCAGATTGGAGTGCCGGTTGGCTGTCAGAGGAAGATGATGGCGGCCGGTGGATTGGTGATCGGAGTCCCAGTTTGTTACGCTCAGCCTTGTAGATGTTAAACGAGAGCTGATCAAACTAAGTTGACCTTTTCTTTTAGATTGTTTTTTCTATTGCTAACACAACATTGTAAGCACAGTACTTGCAATTGAAAATTTCATGGATTGATAATATATGGGTATGGCTAACATCCTCAATTTGAGGCCGCCCATACTGTTTCTAAAACGCGACATTCTTTCTCTTTTCTCTTCTGGTTTCTCTTGGCTCTCAGTTACACAGCCGTGCTTCAAAACTATTATAGAGAGAGCATCTTCTTGCGTATGTATAACAGAGGCAAAAAGCTCTGGACTAATTTTGAAATGAGAAATGCTTACGCGACTATTCTTAATCGTTGTGGGGTCCACCTTTTCAAGAATTTGGACTTTCAAGCCTAGCGAATCCACAATAACTACAAAATAAAGCATAATCCACAGCTAGAAGTATACCCTCAACCTTGAAGAACACAGTTCTACTACCGTGAACGATCGGTGGCCAATCATCTAATTCAATGATGAGCACAAGCCAAGATCTCCCACTCCATTTACAATGGTTTACGGTTTGCGTTTAGGTTCAATGTTCTCATCTCCATTACCGTGCAGAAACACCAACATCAAAATTTTGAAAGAACACAGATCAAATACCTTTAAGGAGCTCCTAGATCTATATTTTAGAATTAGTTTGAGAGAGTAAAACCCTCAAAACTTGATCTAAATCTAAATCGGGAGAGGAGAGCAATATAATCTCAGAGAGACAGTGGAGTTACGATACGAACATCCTCTTTGGTGGTTGTCGATTGGACGAATGGCCGAACTGGTCTCCATGTATACCCAAGATCAATTGCAGAACTTTATTCAAACACACAAACTCTTAGAACAGATCATTAGAGAAAAGATAGACAGAGTACTTCAAAAGAGGCAAGAGGAAGACAGAGAGGAAGAGGTGCTAGGGAGGGAAGGAGGGGACGGCATTGCAGGGAGGTAGCGGCTTCAAGGGAAAGGAGAGGAAGCCCTAACTTAGGGAAAAGAAAGGAGGAGATCCTTATTTCCATGGTTTCATAAACCTAAAATGGCTTCCTCATTCTTACTTTAGTCTGCTGCCGGATCGATCCCAGAGTTTTTCATGCTTAAGTTGATGGAGGATCGTTCTTGTTTCCATTGAAACACTACCCTTTCTTTCTGTTTTCCTTTCGGGCCAGTTGCATGGTAAGGATAGGAATCGAATGCAGGTCACTTGCAGAAGAAGAAGATGTTAATGTTAACACGGGTCGTGGCCCCTTAGGTACATTTCTCATTAGTCTTCTCCGACCACACATTCATTTGCTGGAGATTGCATCGACGAAATTCACCATGCAATGCGTTAGAATTTTAAGATGTACATTGAACGATGGCGCCATGTTGGTGAGATGATCCTGACATATTGTTTTAGGCCACATCAAAAGTGACGCACCTGTCGGTTGACTCAAACTCAGTCGTTCTTTGTGAGCTCACTTTAGATACGTCCAGTTTTCTTTTCGTTGCGACAGCAATATGTATGACACACTATAAAGCTCTTACTGGTTCGTTCGTAAGATGTCACTAATAATATATGAAGAGCAGAGTCGCAAATGCATTCATGTGTCATCATTGCCGTGTAATATCCCAACACCCGCGCGGACGACTTAGCAAAGTTTCTGTTTGCACATGAAGCGACGACCTCCGCCTTTTTTAATTTTAGGGATATATTTTTTAGAAGTCTTAAAACTTATCACGAAAGTACAATTGAGTTTTAAAACTTGTCAAGTTGATTTGATTGAGTCCTAAAATTAATATTGTCAAACTAGGCTAACGAAAAATGCTCACATGTCTTATTTTATTATTTTTTCGAAACACGTGACAATGATGTGGCATCCAACAAGTGCCGCATCAGAAAAAAATTAAAAACTATAAATTAAATTAGATAAAAATTTAAAATATATATATATATATTTAAAAAAAAAAGAGATGAAGAGGCACAACCGGTGGCCGTGGCCAAGCCCCCGCCGTGGCCGGTGGCCGCCGCCACAGCCGTAGGAAACGGCCGGCAGAGGTCGCCTGGGCCTTTCCAAAGCCCCGCGACCCTCGCCGGCCCCAGCGAGGGCATACAAGCCCCGATCTGGGGGAGGGCGCGACCCTCACCCCAGATTTGAGCGAGGGTCGTCGGCCCTCACCTTGGGCTGGCGAACAATCAATCAATCGAACAATCAATCGCTGCCCATGAAGCGACAACCTCTGCCTTTTTTAATTTTATTAGTCAATCTACGGAACAACCAATTAGCAACGGACAGTATATATATATTATTCTTATCGGTCCATGGGGTAAATGCTCTATTTATCTCTCTTACAAACACGTTTTCATCGGCTCTTACATGAATTTACTAATTTTTAGTTGAATATCTTGATAGAAGAACTTTCCGATTAGATTATGAAATAGTTCTAGATTATTTATTCGGTTTCTTTTTCAGATAACAACTTCTCTTCATTTTTTTTGTCAAAAGAAATTTCCATTCATTACCAAAATGATACAAAAAAGGATTTATAAGAAATCTCTAAAGTCACTGTAATAAGGCAAATCCGTAGAGCTCTAAAACAAACCAAAAATCAGAAATCAAGGCATATCATCATAACATAGTTGATCAAGATAATTATACACTCGTCCTTCAAAAAATAGATTTGTGACTGCATCTAATCGAAAGGATCAGCGACTGATCACCGAATCACATATCATTATCAATAATGAGCATATGCTAGGATCTTCAAATTAAATTACGACTTTACCTTTCGGCGGTGTACGCCTAGGTTCAGCGTCCCCAATATCATCACTATATAGAGACAATATAAACATGTTGAACAAGTTCACATCTGACACCTATGAGAGCGAGTCTTTTAGCAAGTGCGAGACGCCAAAACTTTGAACAAAAACAAATTGAACTAAGTCGAATGAGCACATATTTGACACCGAAGCTATTGTAAAGACTAATGAAACTGGAAACACTAGTGTACTTATTCATTAAAACTCCTAAATCTAAAATTAGATCAAAGAGAAAAGCTTTCAGACCTAGAATGGGGAGAGCAAAACTCTCATATCTAAATCTAGATCTGGAGAGTAAGGAAAGCAACAAGCGAAAATAGAAGGAAAAGCAACTAAGGAGACGAGGGAGAGATCTAGATCAAATCCCTCCTCTCTGGAAGTTGAAGAGACGAAGAGATGCTAAAACTAGAGAGAGGAGAGAGGGAGGGAGGGAGAAAGAGAGAGAGGCTTATGGCAGTATTTTAGCAACTTTTTTCTCTCAATTATGTAGCCCCATAAAATAGTAGGTAGATTAGGAAAACCAAATAGTAACTGACTCCCAATCAGAGCTGGTATTCGAAAACTGTAGTTGATAGCTTAACCGGAAAAAAAGTTGAAAAACCACTTAAGTTGAAGCTAGTAATTTCGCACAAGAGGTGGTAAATGCAAGGCGTAATTAAAAAAAAGGTAAATCTACATTGGTAGAAGATGAGAATGAACGCAGAACGCGTGTTAGTAACGTATGAAGAAAAAATCTCAATTGTACGTGGAAACTTTTATAACATCAATGTCAATTTACAGTAACATAATTGGTCGAGTATACCTGATTAACTGCATTTGAGTGAGTCCTTTACCGAAAAGGACCTAACACAAGCATGAAGACAGTGTGTTTGTCATATGGATTACGTATGTTAGCACTAGCGGCACGTGAGAAAGCAAGTCAATTATATACGAAAGCATTTAAAACTCCAACTCGGATCTACAGTAACATAATGGGTGGGTTATACCCTTAATCAGCGGCATTGTAAACTTCATACGAGCAGTAAGTCCTGCACCAAGATGACAAAAAGTATGCGCTCTCATGCACGGAAACTTGCAGGTAAATAACATGAACAAGCACTAGGACAAACGTGGGAAACATCGAAGGGGAATGTTATTTAAATGCTCGAGAATGTACAGAACTTTCTTCGGGTCAACCGACTCCATCCATTTGCTCGGCGCTGTCGTCTCAAATGGGTTCCGGAATTTACCCGACACACAAGAAAACATTTCCCCGAAAATTCCTCAATTTCATGTTCCAACCAATACCGCTAGTACGATTTCAACAATTTTGAAATCACTGCTTGACCTTCGGGGCGTCAAATTGGTAGAAAGCTACACCAAAAAGGACCGACTTTGGCCCACATGGTTCTGTGTTCATAACTAGAGTAATACACGTTCCTTGAGACCGAGTCATTCCATGAATTCTTTAGGGTTTTTCTAAACAAGTATACAGAAAAAGAGAAACCATTTCTAAAAAATTTCAATGAGCCGATTATATGTTTAATTAGAGTATTTCTTAATACTTTATCTCGCGCCTGACTTTGTCCTCGAGAGCATGATACAGATTTGGATATAACTGCACTAAATAGTCAACGGGTAGCGTGTTATGGACGGATTAAGGATAAGCACAAACTCGCGACGTGGCCTTTGATACCACATGTTAGACGGACCAAGTCCCGCAGAGTTTAAATTGAAATCATCAAACAGATTAGTTGACTCCTTAAATTCTTAAAACTCTATTTTTGTGGATTCTATTTTCTCATGTAATTGATTTTCTTATGTTAGGAAGGAAATTTGGAAACTTTCTGCCGCAATACAAAATTTTAAGTAACTAAATTTTGTTGTGTTTATGACAGGATGCTAGAACATATAGTATAAAAAACATGTTTTCAGTAAGAGTAAGCTAGGTATACTAAGAATTAGCCCATTGAACTGATATAAAACATCGTTGTTTCAATTTTACCGTTTAATTTCTAAATAAGCCTGACAGTAATGCCACAACTTCTAACATCGAATGGGAAATATATAAAGTCCTACTATCTGAATCTTTCTAGACCTTCCACTTGCTTCGGCTCTCATTTTGACGCTTCAATGTTAGGTGAAGTCCCCTTGAGTGTGAATGTCAAAACATCTAGATATCAATGACTCACCTTCTGGTGTTACGAAATGTAATTTGGTACAAGTAGATAAGAACAAAGCAAAATGAAAGATTTATGTAATTTTTATGTATTTTGATACGTCATAATGAAGAGTATATAAGCCTATTTATAAGTTTTATTAGATAACCATCTAAGAAGATATAAAAAATTTCTTAGATATATGCAACATCACGAGAGAATTGGAATATTAAGGAAAATATTCCTAAATATCTCTAAGACAATTTATGTTAATAAATTTAAATTCGTTTTCCTCAAATCCATAGGAATATAGGAATCAGACCCCACTTTTTGTCCTCTCTTGTCGGCTTTTTCTTTGCTGGGGTTTAGCCGGAGCTCTTTCCCTCGGTCGCGTCGTTTCGTACACAGGAAACACCCTTTTGCAAGTTGGAAAATTCCCCGAGCAATCAAAGTATATAAAAGGACAAAGGTTGCATCTTATGAAGGTTCATCGTGACAAATTACCATTCTTTCGGTTTATTTAGTTAGGGTAAATTCTTTGATTCTAACAATCTTCAACTCCAAAACACACGCCAACGCACAGCTATGCTTGCACGCGTCATCATCCTTTACGATCGTCAACAATCCGTAAACTAAGGCCAATCAAAGTCTTTTCTCTCTCTGCCTCCCACTCCTGCACACAGAAAAGTCAACCATCGACTCGATTTGCACCTCGTTGGACCGCGTCAACTCTGTCGGAACCACGAACGAACCGGACCCTAAGATAAAGAGAAACAACTCATCTCCTTCATGGCCATTTCACGCCTGTTTCCCTTCCAAACACAGGGGCGCGTCTCGTTATATAAACGCTCGCTCATCTTTTCCATCCTGCGCCAACATCGATCCGTCTGTCTCGTCTTCACATCCCACGTTCTGATATTTTACGTAATATTGAGTTGACCCAACGTTGCGAGTAGAGAGAGAATGAAGCGAAGTTTTGAAGTCACCGCCATATCCGGCGAGGACCTGCGATACCATAAAAAGCCATTGAAGGATGCCATCATGGTGGTCCGAGCGGACTCCAACGACCACTGCAAGACGAAACCGGCGGCGGAGGAAGGTACAAATCCCAAGTGGAACGAGAAGCTCAGCTTGGACGTGTCAATGCATGGGGAGTTTATTACCGTGGAAGTCCACTGCAAGCGGTCATCGTGGCGTGATCATAAGCTCGTCGGTGGAGTGAGAATACCAGTTTCGGATATTCTCGGCGGCCTTACGCCGGAAAATTATGTGCATTTTCTAAGTTATAGGTTGAGAGATAATTATGGTATACGTAATGGTATTATCAATATTTCGGTGAAATCGACAACGCCGGCATACGTGATGCCAAAGCCACAGCTGCAGCCTGAGTTGGGAGTTCCGATGGGTGAAAGAAAGGTGGCTGGTGGCACATTAGTGACCGGAGTTCCGGTTTGGTTTGCTCAACCATGTAGATATTAAAAACAGACCAAAGTTACCAATACTTTCCGACGTTGGTCGAAAATACATCCTGTATTCCTCATTCTACCGATATTTGATATCGCTTTTTACGAAATTTTTTGTGATTTCACGTACCATTATCAATAATCCTCCGTTTCACGGTTGTGTGTGTTTGGATTGAAAAGTTATATATTCCGAGTTCTTCTATGAAATTACACGTCGTTGAAGAGAAGACATTGATTTTTTCGTTGAAGTAGTCGAGTGGCATCCAGTCCAATTTTCGCGCACCTCGATTGATCCAATTGTCCGAATGATCTTAAGGACACAATTCCTCGTATCTACCGGATGCATTCAGTATCTTACTCCTAGAGTGCTCTCAACAAAATATTAACCCGCCAGGGGAGTAAATCTCTCGTCTTATTAAGAAAAGATATTGTTGGTCGTAAAGATACTTCTTTCGGAGAGACCAACATCGTAAAATTCTGTCTTTCATCCACATGCACAGAGTACATCTCTTTGCACCCGAAAAGAGCGACCTTCATGCGACGAGATTACTCGTGGTATTGAACGAAAGAAAAATTGTTGTGGCGTCGTTCGAGGAAAAGAAAATTTCCTGTGCAAAAAAGAAAAATCACATGAAATCAGGATGCATGTAATTCTGGAATAATTACCACGTCAAGATATGAAGTCGATGGCGATAAGTTCATGATAGGAACGTGAAGGAGAGAAAGGTAATGAGATCGAGATCCAGTTATGAGAAGTGAAAAAAAAGAGAGGAAAATAGCAACTGCGTGCAAAGGAGCTTTGTTTTCATGCATGTGCATGCATTTCGTGGTCGAACTGAATGGTGTTTGCCCGGTTTTCTCCCTTTCCACAATACGCGGATACTTCGTCAAGAAACCAACACCGGCGTCGACACGACAGACACTTCGACCAAGTCGAACTTCTCGCCGAGATGATATCGGATTCCAAGCCAATAAAAAACTGTAATCGTCGTACATGGACAAGCTACAGATGTCAGATTCTATGCCCAAGAAGAAACCTCGAAATTGCCTTCTCGACTTCCCAAATCACCGTCATTAAGTCAAGCACATGGATTTACAGCATTCATAATGCAAGCTGGTCCAGAAGATCACTAGGCTGTAGAAGCTAAGCATCATTATTTCGGGCACATAGACTATATGAACGGATTTGGTTGTCTGATAACTCGACTGTTTTCTTTCCTTGTTGTCTCGGCCAACTAGATAATCGGGTATATACACGTGTTACGGCCCAGAGAAATGGATCGTTCTCGAGGTTTTCTGAATGATGGACTATGACTGATTTATTAATGAGCGGCAGACCTCGAAGGATTCTAAGTCCTAAGGTTTTCTATACTCCTGGGGCCGGATGGTATTGTCATTGTATCCTCTTATAATAAATGGAGGTAGATGGTAAATGGGGAAATGCGATCTCCACTGCTAGATCAAGGAAGGATCTATGGATACGGTCGAGCCTGTATTTGTATATAAATGGGTTTCCTCTTAATTTCTCTCTCTAATATCATTGTGAGTGAGTGTTGGAAGGTTGAATCGGGAAAAAAATTCCTAAGGCCGCACGGGTAAAGGAACGCTAGATCAATCGACCCGTGACACATGTTTGTACGTTCTACAAAACACATGGATCCATCGTCTTCCATCACTTGGATTTGTTGGAGTTCATTCCACATCGGTTGTGGAATGGAGTAGTGATCTCGGTTTATAAAGAGCTAGCTTTTAAGATAAGAGAAGCCAAAAATCACCAAATACTGGTATCAGAGTTCGGGTCACTAACAAATTTGGACCCAACAATCACTCGGAGAGAATTGTTGGTGCTTCGACCTAAGTCCGATGTATGAGGGAGAGACTATTAGTATAACTGTGATAAATTTATCAAAAATTAATTTTTTTTACCATCAAAAACCTCAGACTGATACACTTATGATAAATTTACCCTCCGTTAAATTGGATTAATACCACAAAAAATCACAAATTGATAAACCTGTGACAAACAGAGGGGTAAAACCCCATAGTGGAACACCCGTAAACTGTCACATGTCATCCAACTCAGCAATTTGACAGTAAAATTTAACGAAAATTAAATAAGAATAAATTTATCACAGGTATATCAATTTAAAATTTTTTATGATATTAACCCTTTGATCTCAAAAAGCTAGTCTCAGATTCATCAAGTCCCTGATCCAAAGGAAGGGGCACCCAATCATTGGCGTACAAGAAGCGGAGATGGAAGAAGAAGTCAAAGGAAGAAGACGAGAAGTAGCGACAATTTCGCCTCGTCTTCCGCCGGTTGGAACCGAGACAGGTAAAGGAGAGGGCTGGATAACGAACCAGAGAGGTGACGGAGGAGAGAGTGTGTGTCGGCAATGCAGACAGAAGCGAGGGGAGAGAGAGAGAGAGAGCCATGGAAGAGAGAAGCGAGGGAGTTCCGAAAGATTTGACAAAGTGAAATCCATCCACCACACGCGTGGCGATCAATGAATAAGCCGGCGGCCCCATGGTGATATGGACGGCCCTGCCCAATATTTTCTCACAGGAGTCGCCGTCACTCGCGCCAATCGCCTTTCTTTTCTTTTCGCATAAAAAGCTTGTTTAATAGCTAAGTAATGGAATATTCCGTCGCTCTTACACGAGTTTGTTTGGGAAAAAACAATTTTCGTACGTGGCAACCGCATCGAAAGATATGAAAACTGATATGAACATATATTTTTACAAAATTGGATATTCGATGAGCATCATTCGGTGTCGACGTAATTAACACTCACGAATTCGAAAACGCTTCGCGAAAGCTGTGAACATGTTTCTTGGGTATACAGGTACTAGGAATAGCGTTGATGGATGATGATAGGTTGAAGTTTAAGATTTAAATCAAATCATCAGCATATACCAGTCAACGAAGCACCAGTGGTCTAGTGGTAGAATAGTACCCTGCCACGGTACAGACCCGGGTTCGATTCCCGGCTGGTGCAATCTCGTGAAGGGCTGTGACGACCTGCGATTCGTGACCGTTGATTCAGTCACGCCTACTGATCCATCCAAGGATCAAACATCTCGCAATCCCTGAGCTCTCTTTCCCCTTTTTTTTTTTTGCATTTATAAACGAATTTCCCCTACCATCTTTCATTGTGCTAGAAATAGTAAAATTTCGCTAAAAAGTTTTCTTGGCGAACGCAATCGAAGGTAGTTGATGAGTAAATAAAAATTTGAGGCAGCCCAAGTGGTTATTTTATTCACTTCTCCAATCGAAACTTCAGTAAACATTTCATACATTTCATCAATCTGACACAAATGAGAGGAAATTGCATGCAGCAACATGACCTATAATCAAATTGTTGAACCATAAGAACTATCTAGCTAATAAATCCTACCAGGATACAAACTCTGTTTCCTCCTCACTCATTCTCTCCATTTGATTTCCTCCATCTTAAGTACTTTGAATGGAGACCGAAGATCAAATCAGCATCCGTTTGATGCACATACAACAGACCTAATATGGGGGCCAGCAAAGTGACTTTAAAATTTTAGCCATGCCCCTAAAGGCTACAAGAATTTAACGATGCATCAGTGGGACGATGCGGGAAGCTTCCAGTTGCTCTTGGTCGCGACAAGAATCTTCTCCCTCGTGTGGGAGCCAGGCTCCTGCTCGTGTACGGTGGCCGACCATCTGACCGCGTCGGCTACACGAGATAATCTATCGACTACTTCAGGTGAATCACGAATTACAACTTTTCCTTCCGGTCGCAATATCCGGTCCATCTCCACCATCAAATCCACAAGGTGACACCTGAATGGAAATCACAAGGCAACAATTGTTCAAGACAGGCAACGCTAAGAACATATAATGAAGTGACTAAGCATGCAGGATGGGAGGGATGGCTGATTTGAACTTGGATACCTGCTCTTGCCTGAACTTGGATCTTTTGTCAGCGATTCTATGCCAGCGACATGGATAAAATCATAAGTACGAGGATAAGTGGAGAAAGGTTCACACCTACATCCAAAGATCTTCGAATTAAGCTCAGCAAAAATGCCCCTTTATTAGGGAACTGTCAATTATTTACAGAGCAAACAGGAAAATGAATGACAAATCAAATTATCAGCCAGAAATTAGTATAAAGTTGACAATGATATCACCACAACATAAGAATTTGGTTGTTAAAACTTGGGCAGGTGAGATATAGACTGTGCAAGTCAACAAGAGGACTATTTTTGCAGTTAGCTAGCAGCAGATGTCAAAGACTCAATTGACAATTGCCATCTCACAAGCGTCATCATATAAGGAGATGCACTACGAGCTACAACTACATGCCTGAAGCATCTTGCTTTCTAGTGTCAGTCTATCAGTGGGGTGGAAAATTGTCATGATTTAGTAGCAAAGTGACAAATTTTGGACTTCTTTTCCATCACTCGCCCCATATAGTATGCATCTCTATCGCAATAGTTCCAAATTGAATTATCAAACAGTGAACCAAGGAAGTCATGAGTAGTGCGGTCATATTTAAGAAGGGCAGTAAGACAAGGTGCCAATATATCTCACCAATCATGGTATACTCCAGTTAGTCCTCTGTCATAAATTACACCCAGAGTTGATGGCTTGCGAGCAGGAACAACGTTCATTACCCAAACAGGATCAGATGACAATGCTGCTGCAAAGCCTCCAAAGAATGCATTCATGTCCATTACATTTCGAATTGCTGGACTTCCTAGCTTCAAGTCCAGTGAATTCCTATAGTAGGCCACCCTCCTTTCCCATCGTCGAGTGTCAGCCTCAAAAAGGTCAACTCCATTTTTCAAAAGCTTGGCTCGCGCGGGAACTTTAGTCAGCCTCTCTGGCCACTTCGGAATCATTCCAACTGCATAATCCCCCTTCACTGAACTTGTCCTGGCTACACACTTCTTCAACTTGAAGTACCTGAATAAGGCATATAAAATCGAGTGGCCAAATCAAATTTTTTAATGCCAACAAAATCTGAAAGTAATTAGACCGCAATAGAGGTTGCAAACTCAAAGTCAAGCCACGATCATCTTGCAAATCTCCAGAGAAGTGCATAACATACTTTGGACTTATGTCTCCTAGAGACAACCCATAAAGCAAGCGACAGCGATTAACATGCACTACTCGGATTTGCCTCTTTAAGTGCCAAACCTGATCTCAAAAAGAAAGCAAGCAAGGACAATTACCATGCACTACTTGGATCATCGGATTCATCACATAGTTCAAGCCCAAATTCATTTTGATTGGGAAGACATGAATCTCCACCAGGCTTTTTCCAGATCACAGTGTTCCCATCCACAGCAATCAGATCATAACACAATGCCCTTGCTACAGCCTGGAGATCTGCCCACTCCTTGTCCTGCTTAGGCCACTGTACAGGAGGGCCAGAGATGACCAGGTATCCCCCAGGGCGAAGTAACCGATCCACTTCAATGAAGTATGTGGCATCTGCAAAGCAAGATCTTCTCGTATTAACAACAAGCAGTGGGAGAAGGAGAAAATTTGGACAAGAATAGTAAATGCATATGATGAGCAGAGAACTCACTGTATGCCGTAAATGGGATCAAACATCGGGAGCAATGGACAAAATCAAAAGAAAAGGCGGGAAAAGGGAGCCTCCGAGTGCCAAGCATGGCAACAAATGCTGGTACTCCTCTCTCCAGAGCGAACTGTATTTGCGCTTTGTGCGAATCTCTCGGAGCAAACGACATTGTTAGAATTCCTTCGCCGAGCAGCGATCCTCCAAAACTGGCTACCTAAATAAAGACATTCAATTAATTGCAAGTAGACATTCGCCACGAAGAGATGGAATCAGACATGGCGAAGTTTTTCCCTACCCCACATCCCATGTCAAGAGCAGTCCTCAGAGCTCCACCGGCTATAGGAATGTACTGTTTCAATTTTTCGATGTAATGTCCAGCTCCATCAGGAAACATTGTGCCACCCCCCGGAAATATGAAGTAAGGACCATCTGCTTTCATCCATCCTTGATGACCTTTCCTGTCCGCTATTTTATTATGCGGCATGTTGCTGTGCCATATCTGGAATGACAATCACAGAAGGTCATTCACGAGTCCCAATAGTGCGCCACAAAACTCGCGATAACAGTCGATACCCACATTCGTATAATGGAAAAATAGGGAAAACATTACAGAATAAGAGCAACATCGATCTGCGGCGCCAATATTGGAATGAGCAAACCATACAGACTTTCATAAAAAGCTAACTTGAGGTCACCAAATTGTCCGTCAGATCCAATCACAATACACACAATCTGGCAAAGGTTTCAGCTTATCAGTTTGAGCAAGTTATGAACTTCCAATCAGCATGATTTCTACAATTAATGAGCTAAAACGAAATGAGCAGTCGATTGATTTGACATTCTCCGCCCTCCTTATTATCTCTGCACGGTGGTAAGCGACGCGTCCCTAATGGCCACCGGGTACAGATCTCGTCTCGCATTAGCTAGCTGAAGTAGATGCTCGCAACTTTATAGATTTCGAAGCAACGCGAAGACGAGCTCTCAACGGCTAAAGACCAACCTTAAACAACTATCCAACTAAAATCTAACCAACCATCTCGAAATTCACCTTATCCAAGCTGGCGGGCCACTGCACCGGAATCTTGTACCCCACCGGGGGAGGGACCAGGCAGAGCGGCGCCTCCTCCGGCGGCGGGCAATGCCTCTCCCGGTAGAAGTTCATCTCCCTGCTGAGCTGGCTGTTCCACCTGGGATCCTCGCAGGGCATGTGGTCGGCGGAGTCGCCGGGGCAGGGCTCGATGCGGCCGGGGTACAGCCGGCCGGACTCGACGGCGGCGGCGAGGCGGGCGTGGTCGCGGGAGGCGAGGAGGAGGGACTGGTGGCCGGAGGCGGCGAGGGAGTCGCCGAGGCGGGTGAAGACGAGGAGGAAGAAGAGGGAGACGAGGCCGAGGAGGACGGCGATCACGAGGTCCAAGAGCTTCCACTGGCGAGGGCTCCGCTTCGACGCGGGCAGGCTCAGGTGCCCCATGCCGGGAGCCTCTCGCCCAATTCCGGGCACTCCCTCGCTCGCTTTCTTCGCCGGATCAGACGCCGCCCATGGGTCGAGCTCGAGCTCGAGCCGTCGGAGTGGATTTCCGCCGGCGATTGGGTCGGATCTGATCAAGCGAGCATCGGATCGAAGAAGGAAGGGAAGGAAGGAAGGGAGGGAGAGCGAGCGAAGTCCACAGTTATGAACTGCAACCACTGCACAGTTGCGGGCTGTTTGATCCTCGGGGAGAACGAGGGACGGGGGGGGGGGAATTTCGATGAGAGTAGTGGGAGGGAGGGGCACGTTGGTAATTTTACGGGCTCGACGGATCCACGAAGCAGAGCCGAGAGATTTTTTCTTTTTTTTCTTTTTCCGGTGATTTTTCTTTTCGAGTAAGATGTGAATCGCCGGTGAATTTCGCGGCACGTGAGGATTAATTTGTTTACGCCGACAGCGATGGTTTGCTTCTCAAGGGGTACCGTCCTCCTCAATAGGAATGTGCCAGTTTGCATCCAGAAAAACAAGAAGAAATTGTTCAAATTGATCGTGAGAGTTTACTCGAACTAAATTGTTACCTGTGGAAAGTTCCCATCCCCTGATTTAGGTTGACTTGGTACCATCAGACAACGGATACGCAGCAATCGTAAATGGGAAGTGACGATGATTGGTTTTCTACCCACCCGAAAGGAAAACGATGGTAATCGAATCACCACTTTGCTTCTTCTTCTTTTTTTTTTTTTGGGTTGAATAATTGCCACTTGACTTCATTCATGTTTTACTTCCTCGTCTTTTCTTGTGAGGACGCAAGATAGTGGAAATAGTTTTAAGGATGTCGTGCTTGCTTATTTCGTTCTTGATCAGAAAGACTCCTTACAGTTGCCAGAGAGACTTCGTCGTAGGCACGACCAAACGCTGTAACACCGAATTCTCCAGCTTCCCGCCTCTGAGCACAAAGGTATCTCATTCTCGACAGCAGTGTGGTCGGACACCATGGATCTCCAAATTCTCCCTGGTGCATTCAAGCCTGTTGGCTTTATCCCGACGCGATGGAATTGGGAAGCAGCCCTAAGAGACAGGAGAAATGCATTCCCTAGTACGAAACCGATTTAACATGGCCTGCGCCCGAAATTCGAGTTTTCACACGTTGAAACAAGTATCAATGAGGTGAGGCCGTGGAAGGGTCACTGGATGGAAAGATGCCGTCGAACCGAATAGAGCACGTAAAGGAAACAAATGCCAATTGTTTATTTTGTAAAAATGAGACCTCAAATCCTCATCGAACCAAGGAATAGCGACTATGGACTGTGGACAGACAACCTTGTTAAAGCACTGGAGGATCGCAATTCCTCTGCCATCGCCGACAAATTTAGCAGATGAATGTACATCAAAAACCTCAGTAAAGCCCAAGTACATCGGATGACTCGAATAGTAGCAAAACTCAAAGTTTCCTCGATGCCCTAAGATTGTGGTCATATTTGATAAGATTCGCTCTTAGTAGCATCGATCTAACATCTCGATCAAATTCGCTACCAGTCTGCAAGACCCGTTGGAAAGTTGCATTCCTTTGATCAGCATGTCGAGCATACAAGATTTTGTTGTGAGAGTCGATTCTGGCCTGCAGTTCATGACATGAATTAAGCACCAGCTCCAAGAGCGCACAAGGATCGAGGAACAGCACAGTACACATGCATTGAAGATTTAAAGCACACCACCCAAAAAAAGGCACTTCGGCAGCACCAAATTTACAAAAAAATAAATCATAAATCCATCCAACAGGGACAAACTAGTTCTTTAGAGCTCCGCGTGATTTTTCATACTGAATAATATGCGAAAAAAAGGGGAGAGAAAAGATTCAAACCTGTATCTGGTTGTCGGTTATTAAAGCCTCGAGCTCTTTTTCTAGCCCAGCAACACTGGTTTTGAAAGCATTGGCCATCATGCGCAAATCAACAGACACAAACGGATGTGTATACTGGATCAGAGCTTTATGCCGGATCTGGTCATACAGTGTCTCCACATGATCGTGCAGGTGAATGTCAAGTAACAGATTCTGTTTGAGGTTTCCGAGGTACTCCAGGCATGATGCGTAGTGGCTGAGCAAGAAAAAGAGAACAATCAGTAACAGGAGAAATTAGAATCTAAAGGAGTTCCGCATCCACAGCTCTAAGAAGAAGTGCGGAATTAATGTCATATCAAACTTAAGACAAGTTCAGCGATCAATGGATAGCGGGAAAAAAGCTAAGCTGCAGAAAAGTTACCTAGAGTAGAAATCATTAATAAGCTCCCTCACTTCAGGGACCAACTCCAGAAAATTTCGGAAGTTGAGATTGTCGATCACTTTATTCTGCCAAGAAAAAAAAAAGGAAGAAACACACGTCAGTCAAAACGCAAACTCCCAGTCACTGGCTGGAAAACTTGAGCACCAAAGTTGAATAGTTGATATGTGCCTTCAGTTCCGTCCTGTCAAAACTCGCAAGAGCACAGAGTCCCCCATAAGTGGCAACATCTTGAGATGCAATGACTTCATTGTAGTGACTCCCCAACTCGGGACCAGTTTCCAGGAACTGTAAGCATATATGGAAGGTGTTAGTAGTAGAAAAAGGGTAAAGTGGTCTTTAGGACCTTTATGACTTATTTTGGTATATGTATTGAACACTATTGGTGAATACATTATACACTTTTCCCTCTCTCTCTCTCTTTCTCATGGTATCAGAGCCTGGTACCTAAACCTCTTAACCTCAACCCTAGCTGCCGCCACCGGAACAACCCATCGCCGGCAACCCCAGCTCGCATGAGGCTCCAATTGCGCGATCCCAGCTCGCGCGGGGCTCTAACCGCGCGACCCAAGCTCACGCAAGGCTTCAGCTCGCGCAGGGTTCCAGCTCGCGCGGGGTTCCAGCTCGCGCGATTCAGGTCATGCGAGTCGCGCGAGCTCAGTGACTAAAGGTTTCCTCGCCATTGATGTGATTGAAGGTCTTCTTATGACTCGGTGACTCCCGGCTCTTGCGGTCGTGAAGTGATGTGGTAGATTGTGGCTCGGTAACTCCTCTTGTGGCTTGCCATTGATGTGATCGAATATGTTGAAGTTCCGAGGTCTGGCCAGGTTAGATTACTTGGTTGTTAGACCCTAGATTATAAGTGTTTGATCAATCGGCTTATGGTTTATCGATCGGTGGAGTTGTAAGGGAAGGCTGGTAACGTTGACAAGGCCTAGGAGCTAGCATACGGTCTGTTGGAGTGCTGAATTGTTGTGCCAGTATACGGTCTGTTGGATTGCTGAATTGTTGTGGATAAGATTGAGGTGCCTAAAGGAAAATATTGCGAGAATTCTCTTATTGTTATTGAAAAACGGGTAATTCTGAGAAGAATAATCCTGTGATGACTGAGGATTTTCCTCTTCGTCTAATCGAATTACTGATAAGAAGCTTGTGGGTAGTTCTAACTTCCATCAATGGAAGAAAATTGTGAAGCTTACTTTGACAAGCAAGAATCAACTTAGACACATAACTGAGTCGAAACTCGAAAATGATGCAAATTGCGATATTGCTGATGCATGCATCCTTGGTCAAATATTAAACGCTATAGAAAATAATATAGTTGATCTAGTAACTCATATTGACACGGTCGAAGAAATGTGGGAGTATTTGAATGTATTATATTCGGGCCAAAATAACCTGTCACGAGTTTATGAGTTATCGCGGGGTTTTGCCGATCTGAAAGGAAGGGATGTTCTATTACACAATACTTTGCAGATTTTAAGAGAATGTGTGAGGAGTTGAATGCTGTTCTTCCCATTTCAGCCAATGTTCAGCAAATGCAACTTCAAAGAGAACAATTGGCCGTAATGGAATTTCTAGCAGGAATTGGTCCTGAATATGAAACTGTTAGGTCACATATTCTTGGAGGAGAGGCTATCGTATCACTCACCGATACGTTTGCTCGGGTACTTCCAGTATCTTGCAAGTCTCCTCAGGATATTACATCTATGGCAGATAGTTTAGCTCTTGTGTTCCAATCACGATCGGGTAGTGGTAGTAGGAGTGATAGTGGAAATCATGGAGGATATAGTGGACGTGGTGGCCGAGGGAGAGGCCAAGGTGAAGGAACAAGCAGAGGCTAAGGCCAACAGCACGTGTCTACCAATAACTCAAGGGCCACACGGACTTGTCATTACTGTGGCAAACCTGGCCATATTCATAAATTTTGTTACAAGTTACATGGAAGATCATGGCAGTAACAACAGTTTGCACATACTGCTTTCGGTACTGATTCTTCTCCACAGTCTTTTGAAGGCGAGGTAGTTGTCATGTCTGATTAAGAGTTTGCACGGTACACCCAGTCTCAAATTTCACAGCCTGCTTCTTCCACTGCTACTTTGGTACAGACAGGTAATGCTACTACATGCCTTTCAGCTACTTCTCGCCCTTGGATCATTGATTCAGGGGTTTCTGACCACATGTCAGGTCTTTCAAGTATATTTTCCTCTGACTTCATCTTAATCCATGGCAACCATAGCCAATTGATCATCTACACATGTTAAGGGGGTTAGCACAGTTTATCCAACTCCTTCCTTGCCATTGTCCTCAGTGCTTTACCTTCCTTAATTTCCGTTTAACCTCATGTCTGGTAGTAAATTAACCAAAAACTTTAAGTGTTCAGTAACATTCTACCCTGACTCTCGTATTTATCAGGATCTGGCTACAAAGAGGACGATTGGTAGAGGACATGAGGCAAGGCGGTTGTATGTACTTGAAGACGCTCCTTCCATTGCATGTCCTAGTGTTGCATTCTTACATCATATCCATTGTCGCCTTGGTCATCTTTCTCTACATAGCCTTCAGAAGTTAGATTCTAGTTTTAGATCCCTGTCTAGTTTAGAGTGTGAATCATGCCAACTTGGCAAATTACATCGTATTAGTTACCCATCACGAGTCATTAAACGAGTAATGTCCCCTTTTTTGTTAGTTCATTCAGATATTTAGGGTCCTTGTCATGTGGCTTCCAATTTGAGTTTTAGATATTTTGTGACTTTTGTTGATGACTATTCTAGGATCACTTGGTAATATCTAATGAAAAATTGTACAAAATTGTTTTCTATATTTCGTGCATTTGTACATGAAATTCATACTCAGTTTTAGTGTACATGTTAAAGTTTTGCGTTCTGATAACGCTAAAGAGCACTTTTCTACACCCTTTTCTAATTTTATGACTCAACATGGTATGATCCATGAATCTTCCTGTCCTGATACTCCACAACAGAATGGCGCTGCTAAAAGAAAGAATAGACACTTAATGGATGTTACTAGATCCATATTGTTTGAAATGAAGGTTCCCAAAACCTTTTGGTCTGATGCTGTGGTAACTGCATGCTATCTCATTAATAGCATGCCCTCTTCTATTTTGCGAGGTGGTATTCCATTTTCTACTTTGTTTCCAAATGAGTCACTGTTTGTCTTACCACCCCGTATTTTTTGTTGTCTATTTTATTCGTGATCGTCAACCTAGAGTATCAAAACTTGATCCCAAGACCATCAAGTGTATGTTTTTGAGTTATTCCCGTACTTAAAAGGGATATCGTTGTTATTCTCTATTACTGAGAAAATACTTTATAACTGCTAATATTTCATTCTTTGAATCCACTCCTTATCATGGTGTTCCAATTTCTGTTTCTAAGTTGGATGAAGACATCTATGTGACTACCCTTCGGTCAACTGCTCCAACCACTTCACCAGTCTCTACACAGGAACCATCTCCTCTCCAGGTTTATGTTGGACGTCTTCGAGTAGCTACTATTTCCCCCCTTCCTCCTAACACTACTACATCATCTTCTGCTCCAGATCCGCCATTAGCTGACCCTCCTCATGTATCTAATCTTGATCTCCCTATTGCTCATCGCAAAGGTACACGTACTTGTACTCAACACTCTATTGCAAACTTCATCTCATATTCTTATGTGTTTCCTTCTTTTCGATCCCTTTTATCTACTGTGGACCAATATCCTATCCCTAAATCTGTATCTGAGGCATTACAAAATTTTGGCTGGAGGACAGCAATGGAAGAAGAACTAAAGGCTCTCCAGTTTAATCAAACTTGGGACTTGGTACCTCTTCCTTTAGCCAACACTACTATTGGTTGTCGTTGGGTATTTGCTGTGAAAGTCAATCCCGATGGCTCTTTGGCTCGTTTAAAAGCATAACTTGTTGCAAAAGGGTATGCTCAGGTGTCTAGACACTTTTTCTCTTGTTGCCAAACTACTTCTATTCATATTTTGATATCCCTTGCTGCCACATATAACCGGCCCTTATTTCAACTTGATGTTAAGAATGCCTTCTTTCATGATACTCTTCACAAGGAAGTTTATATGGAGCAAACTCCGGGGTTTGTTGCTCAGGGGGAGTTTGGGGTTATGGTTTGCAAATTAAGAAAGTCTTTATATGGTTTGAAGCAATCCCCACGGACATGATTTGGAAGATTTTCTAAGACTGTACTTTCTTTTGGACTAACTAGATGTGAAAAATGATCATTCTTTCTTTTATAAAGAGTCACAGGGAGGCAAATTGTTCTTGATTGTGTATATTGATGATATTATCATCACGGGAGATAATTTGACTAGTATAGCTGAACTAAAGATCTATCTTCAGCAACAGTTTCAGAATAAGTATATAGGAAAATTGAAGTATTTCCTAAGAATTGAAGTTTCTTAGTCACAGAAAGGTATTTTTCTGTCATAGATAAAATATGTGCTAGATTTGCTCAATGAGACAGGTATGTTGGGATCAAAGCCTCTTGATTCACCCATGGAACAAGGGGTCAAACTAGCTGCTCAGGGAGGAGATATTCTTGATAACCCTGAGAGTTATAGGAGACTGGTAGGTAAGCTGAATTATTTCACAATCACTCAACCAGACATTGCCTTTCTAGTTAGTGTGGTAAGCCAATTTCTATCTTCTCCTCGTACATCTCATTGGGATACAGTTATTCAGATATTAAGGTACTTGAAAAAGACTCCAGGGAAAGGAATTGTTTACCAAAATCATGGTCAAAGCTGAGTCGAAGGATTCTTTGATGCTGATTGGGCGGGGTCTCCAGATGATAGGAGATCAACTACTGGCTATTGTACCTTGGTTGGAGGAAATCTAGTATCATGGAAGATTAAGAAACAAAATGTTGTTACCCGCCCGAGTGCTGAGTCAGAATATAGAGCCATGGCACAAGTGACATGTGAATTAGTGTGGATTTAGTAGTTATTGACTGAGATAGGCTTCAAAGCTTCAGTACCCATGACTCTATGGTGTGACAATAAAGCTGCAGTGCAGATAGCTTCCAATCCTGTGTTTCATGAGAGAATAAAACACATTGAGATTGATTGTCACTTTATTCGGGAAAAGTTGCTGAGTGGAGTGATCATTCCCAATCATATTCGAACCGGTGAACAACTTGCAGACATTTTTACTAAACCTTCGGGTAATGGGAGGATAGAATATATTTGTAACAAGCTGGGCATGATTAATATCTATGCTCCAGCTTGAGGGAGAGTGTTAGTAGTAGAAAAAGGGTAAAGTGGTCTTTAGGACCTTTATGACTTATTTTGGTATATGAATTGAACACTATTGGTAAATACATTATACACTCTTCCCTCTCTCTCTCTCTTTCTCAGAAGGCATTACTTTCCAGCCCCAAAGAGCAAACCCAAATGACTAATAAATGTCGAAAAATGCTCAGTCAAATAAAAACTGCCAAATATTTCTTTTGCCAATAAACTGTCCCTCTAAATACTACATCGATCTCCTGACCTTTCAGGGCATCTAACTAATATTACCAATCCCATTGGGTCGTGACAATCCCCGGCACGCAGCAAGCACTTAACCAAGGCAGGAGTCCCCTAGGTGCCCAAGAAAATTGCTTGCTGTCGAGCTCAATTTAGTCTCAAGTAATATAGCAACCCCCTCAAAGTCAAGATTTGTCGATTTACTTATACAATAGAAATCAATAGAAAATTGTGCCATTTTTTAAATTTCAGAATATGAACTACCTCCTCTCCTCCAAAAAAAGAGGAAAAGAAAAAAAAGAAACTCATCGAGCATGATCATTTAGCTGTCACATTGGATGCTTACTTCAAATCTCCATAGACAAACTACCATTGAAGACATGAATAGGATGAAAAGAAAAACTTAAATTGGCGATAATTAGGTAATGAGCATGCACCGGTGAAGATGTCACATGATAGGTTGACACACCTTACGAGCAGCAAGCTTATACTTCTTAGTCTCCAAATGAGCCAGTCCAGCAGCACACCGTAGTTTTGCAACTGTTGTCGGGTCGAGGGCATCTGGAGTTTGTTCAGCTTTGCTGACATAGCTTGTAACATGAGTGAACTGACCCATTTCAATGCTCACTAAAATTGCATTCATACACATGCTGATGATATGCTTTGATGTTGTGCAGTAATCACGAGTCCGGACATAACTTTTAAAAGCATCTCCAAGGGCACCATGAGCATAGTGAAAATCACCAAAGTCATTGTAACCCATCCTTATACTTTCCTTGATCAGATTTGTCTGCAAACAAGATACTCCATGTTAGATGCATCATCGGATAGGAGGAAATACTAAAATCATTAAACTTATGCATCTGATGAAGATGAGACGTTAGACACGCAGAAACACAAGTCCATTCATAATGCCATATTAGGATCCTAATGGTAAACAAATAAATGAAGAGGAGTGGTATCTAATTCTAGTTCCTACTTTGAAGCCATAATCATCAGCTGTCCAGCATATTCAGCTTAATAAAACATCATCCCTAAGAAGAGGACTTTGATTTCACACTCGTCCTGTAAACAAAACCATCTCCCAGAACTGACCAACTACTACACCGTGACACAACCCCAACACCAAGGCTAATCCATAATCATCAATAATAGACTACCAAAACCAATTACAGAGTGAATCACCAATGAGGTCACAACAGAACAATCAAAGTCACATAACGACCGACAAAATCAAAATGGCACAAGCATGTATGCACTAAATCGGCCAGCATCCCTTTAAGAACAAGTACAGGAAAAAAAATTGTAATCCTGGTGCTTACGCAACACCACCACTATCAAAAACCATTCACCAGAACAAAGTCCTGCATGAAAACAATATCGTACCACAAAATGGTTCCAAAGCCTGTTTATCAAGCCGACATGGAATGAACGTTCGACGGACATCTTTCCACAATCACAGCAGAAGAATCCATCCAATGGCAAAATCCTGCGCAACATTGGCCTTTCTTCCTTCTCCCAATCCCATCTACGATCTCACAGGCGAACAAACACGCTCCTCACAAAATGGTTCTAAAGCTTGTTTATCGAGCCGACATAGTACGAACGTTCCACAAACATCTTTCCACAATCACGGCAGAAGAATCGATCCATTTGCAAAATCCCGCGGAACATTTGTTCTTCTTCCTTCCTCCCAATCCTATCTACGATCGCACACGCTAACAAACACGCTCCTCACAGAGTGCACAACCACCAACCACACGCAAGCAACAAACCGAAACAGCGGGAAAGAAAGAACAAAACCGACATACTCGATACGAATTGAGCTCGTTCTCCAACTTCTCCTTCTTCTGCTCGGCCCTCCGATCGACGGCCTCGCACCAGGCGGCGTCCGCCCCGTACTTGTCCCCGAGCCTCCCGTCGACCTTCTCCACCACCTCCCTGAACAGCTGCGTGTTCTCCCCCTTCTTAATCTCGTCGTACGCCATCCGCAGCGCCTCCAGCTGCATCGCCTCGTTGTTGCAGCGGTCGGCGACGAACAGGAGCCGCGCGACCTTGGTGCGGTCCCTGTAGAGGCTCGCGTAGGCCTCGACGTCGAGCTGCTCGCTGCTGATGACGGGCTTGCTCCGGGGGGCGGGCGTCTGCTCCCCGCCGTTCTCGTAGATCTCGTCCTCCGGCTCCATCGGCGGAGGCTCGGCGCCGCCGGAACCCGAATGCGAGAGAGAGAGGGAGACAGGAAGGGGGATGAGAGAGAATCGGGGGGTGAAGTAGGGCTACGGTTTGGTGGGGATTTTCAGTGCTTTCTGTTCTGCGTGCGATTTGAGCTGAGGAGGAAAGAAGAGTGAAGAGACTTTCTCTCGTCTCTCTCTTCCTCTGGTTACGTCGTTCGGGAAATGGAGAGAGGAGAGAGATGAGCTCCGTAAAGCGGACCATCTACCGGCCCAATGGGCCCAAATTGAACGGGCCTCGCACGAAAAAAGGCCCAACCTGGTAGATCTGGGCCCTGTCGGGGCCCAACCAGGAAATTGATATGCCAGCCTTACCTAGGGGTAAGCGTGGTCCAGGTGGGCGGTTCCCGGTGGACGATTCCCACCTTAGAACCAGGAATCGTCCATTAAGGACCGGTTTTAAAAAATTGGAATAGGGAACCGCTTGTTGGTTCCATAGATCCACTCGGGAACCGGACCACCAATCCGGTCCAGTTTCCGGGTGGGTGCATGGAACTGCTCCCACTAGCCAAGGACGGAGACAGAAATGGAGAGTCAGAGACTGTGAAATGAGCATCGACCGAGAAGAGTGAGAGAGTGAGAGTAAGCGTGAGGTGAAAGCGAAAGAAAGTATTTCTTGGCTCAATGTGAGACTGTGATCGTCGAGCAAGTTAGATTTAGTTTAGGGATTTATGATTTTTCTTTTAAAAAAATATAATAAAATATATTATATTTATTATTATATTAACGGTCCAGTCCGGGTGGACGGGCAAGTGATTCCACACCTAGAATCGGAAATCGGACCGGTACCCACCGGTTTCCAAAAATTGGAATCGGGAACCGAACTGGCTCTTGTTTGGTTTCGAGCGGTCTGGGCAATTCCTATTTCTTTTGCACACTCCTAGTCTTACCCACTATACTTTATGTTATTTTATATATTTTTTTATAAAATATTTACCCATTCTTTTTCTATTGAGTTACCGACTTTTATTTGTCTCGCTTACCATCTCATTAAATTATTAGCAACCTTAATCAGAATGATTACCGATTTTCCTTCCGATTAAGTTAAACGAATGATTTTGTGTTATTGACTTTTATTCGAATTAGTTGACAGACTTTGATTATTTGTTTTTTCTTCTCTAAATGATCAACTTCTCTTCTCTTTGACCAAAAAATTTCCCTTATTGATATCTTAACTTTATAATAACGATAATAATAATAATCATCATAATTCTATTATTTAGTTCAAATTTTCATTAATGGTTTTTCCTAGAATGAAAGTTGTAGTAACTTTTCTAGAAATTTAAAATAATAACTGATGACATTACTATGTTAAATTTACAATAGTGACGATAAGAAAAATAAAAAAAAACATATAAAATACTAACAATAATATTGTTGTTGTTGTTGTTATGGTATATTACAAAAGTTACAATAATACAAACATAATCATCGGTAATCTCTATGACAATGTCATAGTTCTTTTTTGTGATTCTAATAAGCACAGCAATCTCGCAGCATCTTTTGCTAAACAAATTAAGCATTCGTAAGCACAATTCACAAGAAAGCATCATCAAAAATGTGTCGTCAAATGCACGTGCTTGAAAGCAGCCTAACAACATCTGTATCGAATAAACTCTTAAGTGGTAATTTAATTGTACGAAAAGTTAGTGAATCGCGCCAATTTTGATTGATAACAGAATTATAAATGTAAGGGATTACTAATCAATGTTAATAAAAATGGGTAACTCAAGGTAAACTAAAAAACAGTTTAAATTTACACGCCCTAGGATTGACCCAGCGGCAAAAGTGTTGTCATGCTTTTTGGCTCAGATTCTGATGGTTGTGGGTGCAATTCGTACTTTGGGAAACTCAAATTTAAGTGGAGGCCGTCCAAGTAGTCGGGTAATTATGGCCATACCTCTCGTTTATAACAAAATTAATTGAAAGTCGGTAAGTAATTCAAAGAGAGTTGTTAACCCTGCACGTGACAATTTAATCTGATAAAATTTGGGAAGTTATGCAAATAAAAGTTAGTAAATTAGTACAAAATTGCTAATTTACAAATTATAAAAAGCAATCTCTAATTTCATGGTAAGTGTCGAAAAGTTACCAAGAAGTTATTTGATAAAAAAGCCACCGACCATTTTTTTTAATTTTTTACCACGATTATTTATACTCCCCAACCCTTCTTAAAATATATTAATTCGGGAAAAAAAATCCACATCTTTAGCCTGGGAACATAAATAGCAGTCATTGAGACATTCTTTTGACACGTCCCTTTACATCAACCGGTACTTCTCCAAGTTTTGATTCACCAAACGCCATTTTCACTTCATTTGTATACTCCAAACAGATAAAAACTGTCATATCTCTTTGCCAATGCTCAGTTTTTCGGGACCCTTGCGTCTTACACCTTGAACACCACGGAATTTCCGGAAGGCGCGACGCCAAGACGACAAAAACCAATTTCTATCGAGATTATTCACACGAAAGAAGCCGGAAATGTATCGGCGAAAAGAATTAAGAGTGGACAGGGCCAAGAGGAGGACCTCCTGCGAAGAGAGTCTCTGTATGTATATTCCTTTACTGGTCTGGAGCTGGGGATGTCCAATACTGCTTAACTGCCAAGAGTATTTTCTCTCTTTCAAGGGGACCATTCTCGTGGTCCATTATCCTGCTATCATACTGCATTCCGTCGATGGCGTTCTTGATCTTCACCAAGACGTCCACGTCGTCGCGGAAAATAATGCTCCCCTCGGGCCGCAAGATCCTATCCATTTCCAACAAGATGTCTTCCACTTTGCATCTGTGACGGTAGACCAAATCACAATCCGTGTAAATACATCGAAACGCCCTCGTGTTGTCGTCGATGGTCGTGAAATAAATTATCTACCAACTTACTGTACCTGTCTTTGTAGAGGGTAAAGACCGAATCGGCATGAATGAGGTCATAAGTCCTCGGATAAGTAGACATGGCCTCACACCTATTACCATAGGAATACTGGAGATTAATGGGTCTTTCAAGCAAGATGGCGAAGAATAAAGTAATATTAGTATGCTAAAACCGGTTTACTGAATTGGTATACCAAAGTAATGTGGCAAACTACAAACGGTCTTTTAAACAAGTGGATTGTACTCGACATGTAATAAAAGTCTGCTGCTGCTATAACACTTGGAATATCAATTTGATGAACCATTCTTGAAACGCCTATCATTATTCAACAGTGAGGATCAATAATTGTGGACCAGAAGAGGTAAGGAAGTGGGCGTGGTCTGATGGGAGGACAAGAAGAAATGGGCAGAGAAGTGATTTGGATGCTCCTCAAAAGCAACGCCCTCCAAAGAAAACTCTTTTTCTTGCTTTTGAAAACTAGGTAACGCAAGCAACACGAATTCAAAATTGATGGGCAGTTGACAAATGGAGATTCTCACAACAACCAGAAAGGCTGAAACGAGATCTCTCTCCATAGGAAGTAAAAATGTCCCTTTCATTGTCAGTTAAAGGTCGTTTTCAATGAGGAAAAAATGACGTACCAGCTTTGATACGTCCCGATCAACCCGCGCTCGTAGATGACTCCGAGAGTGTTCACCCGAGCATCCACAGGGACGACGTTCATGACCCACAGCGGATCATTGACCAGTGCGGCGGCGAAACCCCCCAAGTAAGAGTTCATGTCGAGCAAGTTGCGGTACCTGCCGGGCTCGGCCAACTGGTTGTCTAGAGATTTGTAATGCGAAACCCTCGTTGTCCATGCGGCAGTGTCCTCTATAAACGTCTCCTCTGTGATTCCTTCCAAACTGCCGCTGCTAATCCTAGGGGGTACCGAGATTAGCCTCTTGGGCCATCTCGCTAGCTCGCCTCCTGCCACTACCTTAATGTGATTGTCCGGCACATCGGGCAATGGGGTCAAACAGGCTTCCATTTTTGTATACCTGCAAAGATAAAAGTACACAATTTCATGTCTTTTTATATATTATCAGAGGCTTAATTCACCGAGAAAGTCCTGGTAGAAAAAGAAGTGGAAGCTAGCGATAAAGTTCAAGCCACCTATGACATAAGTGGCAGGAAAAAAGAGGGTGTATAAACAAAAACCTCTGTTAACAACAAAGTTCCTTTGATTTTAGCATGCACCAAAATTACATGATATTACATGTTAGGTGATTCAATGATATTCTGATTCTGAGATCATAACACAACAAAAGCAAAATGGCAAAAGCAACAAGAATTAGATCGTGGAAGTGGGTTTTTTATTGCTCACTGTACAGGAGATCCTACGGAAGAAAATGGCAAAAGCAAAGGACAATTCGCTTTGAAGACTCAAAATAACAAAAGCAACCTAATTAGGTACCAAATTTAAGCAAATAACAGCTGTTGTACTGAGAAAGAGGAGATATTTTGGATTGAGATGGGATCAGAATTTGGGAAGGAATTGATTTAGTAATAATAGTGTGCAGTATTGGAAATCGTGAATGAAGATTAATGGAACTCTCAATTTGGGAAACTGCATTACCAGGCTATATCCGGATCCTGTGACCGGCAGAAATGCGGGAACTTGAACACCTTCCGGTTGATTTTACAGTGAACATGGTTGGTTGGTTTTTGCCATATCGCAATGTCTTCCTTCTGCTTTAACTTTTTCCAGCACAAGCTACGGGCTAAAGTCTCGATCGAAGTCTGTTCCGCCTTAAGATCTTCGGTTGTTCGCTCCCATCCCTTCCAATGCCTTTCCCAGTTTATCGGCGGGCCAGACAGGATCCAGTACCCGCCGGGACGCAGGACCCGGTCAATCTCGATCAAGTACAGTCCGCCTGCTCATGCATAACTAAACTTGTTATCAGAGATAATCATATAGCAACGATTTTAAATAGGTGAAAACAAGTCGAATACATAACAAATACACTGGGCCTACACGAAGCCTAAAAAGGGGCAAGCAGCCCCGGTGTTTTCACTTATCGTAGTTAAATTAAGATAGGTCGAGTCTATCATAATTTAATTGATATCGACATAGAACAAGATTATCAACGATCTTTTCCCACGATTATCGGCATCAGCAATTGGTTAATGAGAGGGTTAGTGAATTGGAAAGCTTTCCATTTTTTTTTTTGTATGCCACTGAAACTTACTGTATTGGCTCCAAGGTATGAGGCAGCGAGAGCAATGAGCCATATCGAAAGCTCTTGACGGGTAAGGCAGTCTGTTGGAGGCGAGGACCCCGATCAACGCGGGGACACCGCGCTCGAGGGCGAATTGGACCTGAGCTTCATGGGTGTCCCTTGGTGCAAATGACATCGCCAGGATATTCCGCGACAATAAATAAGCGCCCCAGCTCGCTACCTGCAGAATTCCGTTAAAGCTTCATATGGAATTCCAGGAAAATTCCACATGAACTCGAAAACTTGTAAAAATAAAAATAAAACACCAAAATGAAAGCGTATGCACTCTTTCTTCCTTTCTTTTTACTCTTTTGAATATGCGGGTCACAAGTCAAATGGAGAGCTCAATGTCGTATCAAAATAGTTCTCCCGTTCATTTCGCTGGGTGTGAAACCAATGAATTTGTTCCCCTTGAGGGTTTTTTCTATGGTCCCATGACCATGACTTGGTCCGATTTAAAAATTTATTTACTGCTTAATAAGAACATCTGCTGTCATTATAATACTTACCATATAGAGTAGCCAACGTTTTTACAGAAGGTAGATAGCATGTGCTAATGTGATGATGTTTGTGTGCAAAGCACGAAGGGATAATTCTGTGGGTCTGATGTAAGCTTGTTTGCTAAGCAAGTAATGGAGGAAATAACTGGACAAGAGTAAATGCTGGTGGGTAAATGGTCGACTTTGTGACCCACACATGGCTTTGGTCTTCCAACTTCACCATCATCAAAGCACTTACAACTACAATTTCAATGAACCTTGGAATGTCAAAAACGGTTCAAGGTGCGTTGGACGAGTTGCAGCATGGTTTTCTCGACGACAAAAGCTTCGATAACTGAGATGAGCGGAAGTCTCTTTCACCACTTGAACAAGGAAACATAAACTCAGATTAATTCATATTAATGACGCGCATTACACCTCGAAATTTCCACATGCTACAGAGTCATTAATTTTTCCTTCAAATTGCATTTTCCATGGATTTACACGCTTGATAGAAGGACAAATCTAATGATGACCTTCCTTGTCATCTGGCCAAAAGACAAAAAAATAGAAGAAGAAAGAATCCTCCCCTGTTAATATTTATCTCCTACCAAGGTCTACGTTTCCTGGATGCAGATACCATATCATCTGGCCATAAATACGTTTCAGAAACGGCACTGCATTTACGAAGGATGAATACAAAAACACAAACTGGATAATTATCCCATTAAATTTCTTTGAAACTCCTTCCCACGAGGAGGAAACCCAATTACCTCTTCCTTCATTTTTGCCCACCAACCCAGATTAAATATGACCTTTGAATTCTCTCTTCTCTCTCTCTCTCTCTCTCTCTCTCTCTCTCTCTCTCTCTCTAATCCTCCATAGTTAATTCATTCTGCACCATTTCTAGTCCTCCTACGTCCTACCATAAAGATACAAACGTGTTTTAGCAACATCAAATCGAACCCACCTATATTCGCCATTAACACTAAATCAATCAGCAACACCCCCCCCCCCCCCCCAACCATCGAAGAAAAGTCGAGCACAACACACTCGAAGGAAAAAACCAAGAAAACAGAGCAACGCGTCCGCATTGCACAGCTACTAACCATGCAACGACATATTCTCAAACCGCAAATTCATGAACCAAGAACTGAACTGACAGAGTCAGTCGCACCATCACGGTTCTTGAACCAATCCCCAGAAAGATCGTGATCACTCCACTAATGCAATGAAAAATGAAAGCTTTACTTTAAAGAAAAAACTCACCCCACAACCAGTATCGAGAGCAGTTCTTATAGACCCATCTCTGAGATCTATCATCTTCCCGATATCTTCGATGTACTTATCAGCGCCGTTCGGAAACATGGTCCCGCCGCCGGGAAACACGAACCTGTCGCCCTCGAACTTGACCCAATTCTGGTTCTTCTTCTCCACCGTCAGCTCCTTGTGCGGCACGTTCGCGAACCACGCTGTCCCGCGGCTCTCCGGCCACCGGAACGGCCTCCTGTACCCGTACGGCGCCGGCACGCGGCACCGGAGCCGCTCGCCGCCCCCCTCGGGGCAGTGCCGCTCCCGGTACACGAGCATCTCCCGCTCGAACCTCAGCGACCGCGCCACGTCCTCGCAGGGGGTGTACTCGCTGAAGTTGGCGCCGCACCGCGGGAAGCGGCGCCCGCGCCCCGCCGCGCGGGGCGGCGCGCGGAGGTCCCCCGAGTGGTGGTGCGCGGAGAAGTCGAGCGGGCGAGCGCCGTCGGCGGCGGCGGCGGCGGAGATCGGGGTGCTGCATGGGAAGATCGTGGCGGGGGAGGCGGGGGGGAGGTCGGCGGGGCGGCGCCACATGGCGGCGAGGTAGGAGAGGGTGCAGAGGAAGGAGGTGGCGGTAAGGTAGAAGAGGGTGGACTTGTTGGTCTTGGCGGCGACATAAGTTAGAGGGTTTGGGCAGGAGCCGGTCTTGGCCATCGTTGCCAAACAAGAAGAGCAAGAACTGAGAGAAGAAGAAGAAGAAGAAGAAGATGAAGCGTGAGAGAGATGGTATGCAGTGCCTGGTTTTGGCGGACTTCCGACGCTCTGTATTTAGAGAGAGAACGTTTCAAGAATATTTACGTGGAGGTTTAGAGAGAGAAAGAGAGCCGTGCTCGTGAGCGCAGTGAAGGAGGAGGCCCTCTGAGGTCAAAAATTTTGCGAAATATTCAGCGTTTTCTTTTTCATTTTATAGCTTTTTTTTATTCCTTTTTTTTGTGAAATTAAATGGTGGAGTGAGCTATACTTATTTTGGAAACAGTACAAGAGGGGGGGTCCGGATTTCGCGCCTCTCTCTCTTTTTCTCGAGAATTGACTCTGGCTCTGTAAGCTTCCCTTTTTCTTGATCATCATCGCTTTCCTCAGATGACCATGGCGATGGTGACGAGAGGAAACGAAGCTGATGATTGATAATGCCTCGCACCTTAGAACAGTTGGGTGGTCATTTAGCCCGCTAACGTTTCGACTTCTCCAATGCGCGTACTTTTCTTCATCTCCTCCTCCAAGCGACCGAGCCGGAGTCACTTGCACCGAGTTTCTATTGATTCTACGAACATAAATACACGTGTGATTAGAAATCATATTGAATTTTCGGAATACAAGATGACGACACTGAAGAAAATTGTTTTTGATCATGTATCGTGAATCCTAGAAATCTTGTTGAGCTTTAGGACATTTCTTGACCCAATCATGCTGCTATTAACATGCACAAATTGCATATATGCGTTTAAATGTGGCATTGCCCGAATAAACGTTTTGACATCGAGGAGTGGTCTTGACAAATTACACGAAATTGGCAACACGGCAATTTATCATAGCAAAGCCAGTCGGGTTAATTTTTTATTACAGACAACAAATGAACGAGATAATGCAAGCCATGTTACATGCTATGTTGCCAAAAAATCATCTTGAGTAAGCTTTGGTCCCATGCAAAAGATGCTCGCAAGTTTTTCGTACGTATGGATTCCACACCACACGAAACCAAACCAACAAGGCTCGTGGATTTAACATAGAATTTGTTTATAAGGGTACATGAAGCTTGACAGAAAAAGGCTGACCTTCGTAGACGTATTGTCAATTAGGAGCTTGTTTTCTTCTTCCAAAATCGACTTAGGCGCAAATTTATTGGACGAAGTTTATCACATGGTGCATATTTTTTAGCTTAAAATGAGCTAAAAAGGCTCTCGACTTTTTGCAAGGAGGGATGGTTAGAACAGCTAAGAAGGATTCAAAGCATAGATGGTAGGACTGCTGTGAACCTCCCACAAATTTGTGATCCCATCATCTGCCAAATGATCTTTTTGTCCCCCAATGATTACAAGACTTTCAAGAAAATGTTTCTTTAACTCCTTTGTTGTTGGGACTAGCCATGCAAAGCGTGAAGATCCAAGCGACACCTGGTACTGTAAGAGGTTTATAGCCAATGAAGTGTGGGGGAATTCCCAATGCACTGGAAGACCCTAAAGCTTTCAGTTCAGACTCGCAGATTCTTGATTCTGCAGAGAAAGAAGAACGCCGATGCACAAGCGAGTGGGCCCGTGACAAATGATTATCCCTGTCTTTTCTTTTTCATTTAGATTTTCCCTAATTTCAGGGTGGTTTCTTCCTTCACGCGGTGCGGTGCGGTGCGGTGCGGTGTAACGTGTAACTGTGATCGGAGTGTTAGAATACGGATGCATTCCGTAATGATCACGTTTGTATCGTCGAACATTGGACTTACACGAACATGCACTTTCAAACTTGCACGTCTCGACGGACCCAATCACATGCATGTTTGAAGAGGGGAAGCACATGAACAAGAAGAAATTGCAGGCATGGTCACCCATCGCGCGGTAGCAGATGAGAACTAAACCACCCATGTTCAGAAGCAGCGGATCGTACAATCAACAGGTCATGGAGCATGGAAAGTGAGTCTTCAAGCATGAAGTTGGGGCCCTTGAATAAGAATTCACGCCTACGGTTTGAAAAAACTGCCATAATATTCCGTAGACTTACTTCATTGGATCAAACCACTCAAATATCCAAAACACAATCGCCCCGTGAAAACCCACATGTTCCTACATATCTGTCGCATTGTGATAAGGTTCGTTCACCATATAATCAGCATGATGAGCTTATCTAATAATTTATTTTATTATTCTCAAACAAGCCAGAAATATAGTCAGAGATCATCGCTTCTGTCGAGTGCTTCAAACTAACCAAAAACAAGAGAAATCTCAAGCACCAACCAGAACCGTATCAAGTCAAGCTAACTGCTTGCACCTCCTAAAACAGGTTGAATACGACATGTTCAGGCAACTATTGTATGATGTCATACAGAAACTACCAGCAACAATTGAACAACACTAAAGACAACAGCAAGGCATATTATTTGTCATAGAGATCAACGGATAACTTTCTAAAGCATAGATGCACAAATAATGGGGTGAGTTTCAACATCACCCTAAGAGACAGCAAGCTAAAGCAAAAATAATACACTACTGCAGATTCAAGCACAGGCCCTTGATAATTATTGGAGGGATACAGAGGCTGTATGATCAGAATAAGCTTTCTCTCCTCAGGATGCCTTCGACTTGGGTGGTGAAGGAAGTAACTGCATGAAAGCAACAGAGGAATTCACACGAATGTCCCCATAATTAATTACCAACAGATGCACGAAGAATCACTATATAAAGAGTTGTCAAAATATGCATTAAGAATCACTTCCAAATACGAGGCATGTGAAACACTAAATCTGCATGCAACTAAAGAAGTCTAAGCGGCATCACTATTAACCCAACACTTCATCATTCGGTCATCAAAAAAAAAAATGGCTTTATCTTCAGAATGTTCAGTCATCAGAAAAAATTGTTCACGGAGACCACCAGTGCTACATCACATGTTACTATTTGCTGACAACATCAACAAATTTCTTTGTTATAGAAATTCTTTATCAATGTCCCGAGAATGGTGCATTTAGCTGATCTTATGTTCTAGTTTGTTACTGCACTAATGACACCATGTTCAGGTGAAGTACAAGAAGGGAGTAGATAGGAAGATCAACTACCTGATAACATGAGATAAGAGAGCTAATAAATCCAAAGGCTCCTGTTACACGGGGAGTAACTTTCTTGGGCGCCAATTGAAGCAGGCCTACCGCAACAACGATGTCCATCGACGCCTTAATCAAGGCCAGAGTCCTCTCATTGGATTTTTTAAGCTTAGCTCGATACTGCTCATTCTGTGCCAGGGAAGTACAAAAGGGATAGAACATATCACAACACAGAAACGGAATACTGACAATGTAAGGGAAGAAGCAACAATAGGTGTGGTGCCAGATGGACAAACACTTGATTGATTAGAAAAGAGCATTGTGACCATACTTGATACTTGTCCCCATCTTTCAGATTCTTCTCTAACTTCTTCATTGATGCGGACAGCCTCCCTATCTCCCCAAGCTGATTCAAGAATCACCAAAAGATTGTAAGAAAACCATTTTACATTGTTTCATTACAGAAATTTAAAACAAGCTAAAATAATAAGGGAATGCCACAGACCTCAACCAAGGTAGTGCATATTGAGGAACCCGTCCAACAGAAGAGTGATATCCGCCCAAGAAGCTCAGCACGTTCTTTGTTCTGCACCATACAAAATATCAATGTCCTTCAGTTCTAACATCTAACGCAACCACATATATACAGGACACAGAAAAATAGCAACCTTCATACCTTGTAGATGCCAGTTCTACCAAGCCAGACGATTTGATCAAGGAACAAGAACGTTGATAATAATGCATTTTTGGACTGCAAACAAACAAAAATTTATGAAAGACCATATGAACAAAAGAGAATCGGTCCATTATCTGTAGAAAAAGAAGAGGAATCTCAGAGAATACTCTAGCAGCCATTTATTTGTACCTTCCCAAGCAAAACAAGAGCAAGCGGTGTCCCTTCAGGAACGGGACCGATAAGACCGTGCAGATCATTGACAAACTGCATCATAAAAATGAAATGGATCAGCAACGAATCTGAGTTAGAATAGGAAGTCCAAAATCTATCATTTTTGGGTCAATATCACCAGCTCATGAAATTGAGAAAGAACATTATAAATAAATGCAATGTTTTGAAAGGTTAGATACATCCAGACACTTAAAGGGATATAAGTCAACAACCACTGGAATAGTCTTTTAGAAACACAAAGCAAAAGAGTTAAACCCACAACTATATCAGATAAAAGAGTTGCAATTATCTGAGCATTGTGGAAAAAATGTAACAGAAAGTATAATTAGGAAAAGTAACCTAACCTTGAAAAGACGAAATACTTTTCGTGCCAAGCTGGTCGATTTGTCAACATTCTGGGCTGTACCAGGCTCTCCATTACTTAAGAATTTCGATCCATATTGAATGGCCCTGCATATCTTGTCCCTGGCTTCAGCCTTATTCAGATACAGAACTGCGAGGGCAAGGTCGGCTCTAGCTACATCTAAAGAACTCATCCTTAACCTAATCAAACTGCGAAAATTAAACACGGCGCTTATTATTTGAGAATCAGAAAAGACTAAACAATACGTGTGTAGTCAACCGTGCATATAATTGCAGTCAAAAACATCTGCAGAAATCAACACCAACATAGCTCAGCACGTGAATGACTCCTTCAAGAAAACAATCAAGGATTTGAACATTAATATGGAGTATGCACCAACAAAAATGCATCCATTTGCCCAGAACCCTATTCACGCGGCATGAATGACAAAAAAAAGCTTGGTCTCTCATTTGACAGAGAAGCAAAGGCACAGGAAACCGCAAGAAATCTAGGAGACGGATAGCAAGACCAAACAATCCTCCGTGGAATTCAACCTCGACCCAGAATGCAAAAGTTCAACTTCCAAAGCCTGTACAAAAGCCCAGAGTCTAACCAAAAGAGACGACAATTCCTCAATCGCGCGCCCGTGCGCACTCCAGCATCTCAAAATTCGAAAATTACAAGCTAGGGACGATCTTTCTCTATCTAAAACACTAGAGAATGTAACAATTTCTGCAAAACTAAATCCAGATATTACTCACATGAGCACCGAACAATCACGCCGAATTAGAACCGCGTACCGCAACCTACCTCGGTTCAATTCCTAGCCCTCGCCACCCTAAGCTAAGACACCGCACTCACCATAGCTCAACCTATTCCCAGCTCCATCTACAACACACTCTTCCCCCTACGAATTCCACCTCAAACACCAGCTGAATCAAATTCAGATCACCAAAAACACACCACATGAATTCAGAAAACCCTAACGAGCCGAACGAAGAGCCGGCGAAAAAGGGGAGCAACATAGCGGAATCACCATTGATCCTATATGCCTATCGAAAGACGAGCTCGATTCGAAGAACAGAGCCGCGGAGGATCACGGAAACCGCGATTCGCGCGAGATCCGAGCGAGGAACGGAGACGGAAATGACGACAGATTTCAACAGAACGGATCGAAATGATGGAAGCTTTGCTCGCGCATACCTCTCTCGATCAGAGCCGAGACGACCAATCGAAGACGTTCTTCGGGGGAGACTTCTTCTTCTTACGGCTTTTTTTCTCTCTTTCTGTAGATATTTATAGTGATAATGACATAATCATTCTTTATACCGGCCATATCGATTCCTAATTTCATTCCTAAAATTTTAATTTATTTAATAAAATTTTTTAATTTTAAATTAATATTTAACATAATTTTTAAATTTTTAATTTATTCAACGTGACCTCTAAATTTTTTATACATATTCGATTTAGTAAGGACTATATTAAATATTTTATATAATTCAAAAATTAAATTAAATATGTATTAAAAGTCTAAAAATAATATTGAACAAATTAAAAATTTAGAAATTATATTATATATTTAATTAAAATTCAGAAAAATTAAAAGTCTAATAATTAAAGAGCATAGTAGATCAAAATTTATAAACTGTTTGTGGGATTTTCTCATATTTATATTACTTTTTTTATGAATAGCAGGAGGAAGGGATGAGGCAGACGGCTGCGTACCGAAGCGAGTGCCAGCTGACGTGTCCTCGAAATTCACAATTTCGCCCCCATTTTTTTGAGCTTTTCTTTTTGGCCTTTTTCTCTCTCTCTCTAGAAAAATGGAAGGCGAGAGAGAGCGAGTCGAGAGTGCGACGGACACCGCGAGTGCTCCACGTCAGCGACTCTTCATTTCTTGACCAAAAAATGACACAAATAATTTCTGAATGAGTCGATGTATAACGTAATATTTAAACTTTTAATATGATTTTAATTTAGTATGCGGACCACGTGAAAATATTCGATATCGTTTATAATCTTGAATTAATGAAACAACAACGTTAAATATTTTCATTTAGTTTAAAAACTATATTGAATAAGTATCGAAAGTCCAGACATCACATTAAACATATTTAAAATTTGAGGAACTAAATTGTACATTGGACTAAAGTTCAGAGATAATATTTTATAAATTAAAAATTTAGGGATCACATTGTAGGTTGAATTAAAGTTTAGAGACTATTTATCTCATCAAAACGTTCCGTATTGCTTAATCACGGTAAGGGCCTGCTCAGCACTGCACTACAGTATGAACATCAGGACACGTAGCGTAATTTTTTCTTGGCCGTCATGATCATTCAATTGAACTACCAAAATATACGGGCTTCCACTTCTTCGTCAATCTTTTTTTATCATTTCTTTTAAATTTGTGCGCATGCCTTTATTAATAATTTTGTGCGAATTGGTGTAGCCAATCATTAAAAAAAAATGAAAATTCTCTTGTCCGTAAAAAACTTAATAGAAATCATGAATTTTTTTAATGTCTGAACATGTGTCGTTGGATAAGTTAGGCAAGTCGGAACCCATCACTACATTTCTTCGTATCTAATCTGGTCTGGTCTGATAGCCAACCCTACGTAAGGGTCGTCGAGAGACAATGCGTAAGCCGGCCATTAGAATATCGATGAAATTGTAGACTACATAAGGAGGTTACAACAACTTGCAATTATGCTCGAATATTAAGAGCTAAAGGCCTAGATTCTCATAACAGAAGATGATCACGAAAACACTTCTAGGCTAGCATAAATAGCATTTTGAGTTTTACTCATGAAGAACGCAACGCACCAGCATGAACTCATCAACTAGTATCCTACATGGACAATGAGATATTGCTCATACATGATACAACAACAACAACAACAACAACAGGAAAGAAACTTTAGGACCGTAATAAATAAGGTTTAGCTCACAATTCACTAGTCCCTGCTGAACAGGCTTCTCAGCTTCCCCATTTCCAGCCTCTCCAGCAATCTCTTGGCCCCCGGAATGTCCATCTCGGCGAGCTTCTTCAGATACCCGATCGCCCCATGAGCGATCATCATCCTCTTGCACTTCTGGCTCGACGAGAGGCACAGCAGGCACGAGACCGCGTACTTCTTCGCGGTGTTCTGAGGGCTCGAGTCGAGGAGCTGGACCAAGTTGGGCACGCTCTTGCCATCCTTCTTTATCTCCTTGCGGTTCTGGGGCAGAGTTATCAAGCTGGAAATGGCTCGCGCGGCGATCTCGCGGGTGCCGTGCGGCTTGGCCTCGAGCAGCTTGATCAGGAGGGGGATACACCCGGCTTCACCGACCAGTTTCTTCATCTCCTCGGACCCGCACGCCCTACAAATGGCCGATGCGGCTGCTTGCTGGGCGCCTAACGATCCGGACTTGAGTACGTGGACTAACAGAGGGAGGAAATTGAGAGCCGCTAGTTTTTCTGGGGGCAGCGATCCGACCAAGTTTCTCAATGCCGAAACCGCAGACTCCTGGGGCAACGGGCAGTCCAAATAAGCCAACAAGCTCCGGAATCCCCCTTCCGAAATTACCGACTTTCGTAGATTCTCGTTGCCTGCAGTGAGATTCTGCAAGCATTCCGCCGCGTATTCCTTGGTTCCAAGTAAAATTCCACAGTCAAGTAGATTGATCATTACCTTTACAATGCCTTGCTCGGACAAACTCTGTCGGACCTCGGGTACAGCCGAGATGTTCTTCAAAGCACACGCAGCCGCCGCCTGCAAAACAGAATCCCCGGTCCGGCATGTCTCGATCAGCGGCTGGATCCCTCCATGGCCCACAAGGGCACGTGCAGTCTCAGCCGACATGGATAACCTCTGAACAGAAATCACGGCCTTCTCTTTACCTACCGTGCTTCCAGACTCGAGAAGCCTAATCAGAGGGGGTAAAACACCTTCCGACACAAGCCAATTTTCGTAATTCCCCGACTCAATTATCGAGCATATAACTGTGATGGATTTTTCGCGGATACAAGGAGATGTTGCGGTGAGCATTTGGATTAGTGCAGCGATGTTGCTGCGTCCTAGTGCGGCGAATAAGCTCTTCTCATCCTCCTCCACAAGTTCTAGGACACAATCCAGAGCTCTGTGTTTTGCCTCCAAATGACCAATCTGAAGCCGTGCGAGCAATTCTTTAATATTGCTACTTGTTATGGCCTCCGTTTCGGTCGAAGAGTTGGGAATTGCAGATACCGGCTCCGACACCTCCCCGAGCACTCCAGTCTTGATCAAGAGACCGCAATCCCGGAGATTCAAATCTAGTTTCCCAGACAAGGAGTCAAGATCGCTCTGCATCCTCAGCTTCCCTTCGTACTTCTCACCCAAACACGACTCGGCCGACTCGATTACTTCTGCAAGAGTACTGGACACTGCCTGCAACTGTTCTTTGGAAAGCGCATTCTTTGAGAAGCAAGGATGGCTCGACAGGTCCGACAAGCATGAGGGAATCTGCTCCAGTTTCGAAATTATCTTCCTCCAGCGCGCCGGGAATCCCTTAACCTCTCTGGCTCTATCCAATGCCACCGGAACGAGCTCACGAGCATGTGACAACCAATCCTCGATGGACCGCTGATTCGCCAGAACCTCATTTTTGCCTTCTTCCACCATAGTTTTGATCTGGCAATGAAAAAAATCTATGACAAGCTGTCCCCAAGACAGTCGAGCTGAGATCGAGGGAATCCAGAACTTGCAAGAAAATATAGGAATGGAAAGAACAAACTTGTGGAAGAAAACTGGAAGACAGCAGAGTAGTTGCAATTATTATACGGTTATGCGCCATATAAACCGAGAAAGGCATATGATGTAATACCGAAGGGAATATAACAAATGGATGGTCGACAATAGCTTCGAAAGTCTTTAATAAAAAAAAGGGACAGGACCCAAATAAACATATACCTAATGATGTCCCACTGATCATGCTTTAATGCTTTGTCGAGCTCTACCACTCAATGCAGAGGAATTTAAATGCTGTAGAGATGCATATGGCACACGAAAGAAGTTTCGTCGAATGTTCGTCCGTGAGCATCGAATTGACTAATCAAGCAGCAGAGATTAGCTCCCAGGAAATTATCTTTTTACTTCATTCTTCAGACATTCACATGCAGAACAAAATTGCGGCTTGACAATTTCAACCACACCCCAAAAGAACGGGATATCAGCGGCAGATTTAACCCATCTACATAAGCTAAAGATCAATGCCAATCTAAATCCAAAGGTCATTTTCACTTAAGGAAACATTAAAAAAGACGGATGCATTCGCCGAATTCTCACAATTATCTAGCTGTTCCTTGTGATATGAACTTTGAGGTGAGACTTTGCGTGGAAGAGAAGGTAAAAGTCTCTATCATAACAGTTGTAGTGTATTCCAATTCAGTTCAACCATAGTCAAGACCAACCTCTCACGGAAATCATCATACAGGCCAAACAACTGAATACAAAACCCGGAATTGCTTTAAGACTCGAAAGTCAGTGAATACGACCCGCACTGACAACTTGAAAATTGCTACCTTTAGAATGGAAGCAAACCACTACACCATCGCGTGATCATAACTGGGTAAGTTTCAGAAAAGCAGGTCGAAGCTCATTTCAACAGATACCAACCTTCCAAGAACCCTTCTGCCGCGACTACACGGCTTCCCTTCACCTGCAAAGCTTCTTCGCTCACTCACTTCTCGGAAATCATAGGCTTCCAAAATCGGTAATCAAACCCACGCGTCGTTTCGACGGGCTTGTCCTTCTCCTCCAGAGCGACGGTCCGAGGAACACCTGGAAGCCGCGAATCCCCAAGAAATCACATGCGTTCTCGAGCCAAGAAGATGAGAGGAGACGATCGCATTCCAAAAAACTCAAAACCGCATCTGCGCGAGATGGCTCCGCTCTCCTTCCTCTGGGGCGAAGAGCACGTCAGGCGGTGGCAGGGTCTCGCTGTCTTCGCCTCTTCGGATTCCCGTTTTTTGAGCACGACGGAGTTATGTTTTTCTTTTTTTCTTTTTCTTTTTTTTTTTCGCGAAGCCAATGATTTCTCACCGGGGTGGGGTGGAATGGGGCAGGAATCTTAAATGTCGGGCACGATGGGTGGATGGACGGCTGAGATCGGGCGATGACAGTGACCGTTGTGGGATGGGGGTGTGAAAAAATTTGAATGCGCTGTGCTGCTCGGAAGTCGATGCGACGAGAGCGTGACGTGGCGGGCAAAACCACGTGGGGCACTGCCGCCCTCGTGGGGTTGTGGATCTCCCACGTGTGGACCTTCGGAGGTCTTTGTTTTATCGAAAGGAACAAAATTTTCAAATATGAATCTGAAATACATTCATTTTCTTGAACAAATATTAAAAGTAAATTTTATTTCAAGTAGATGCTTGAAGTGTCTCAAATAAAAGTTTGAAATGGATTTTAATTCAATCAAAGACATGAAGCGGCTAAAAGGCCTGACTTTCCAGATGATCAAGGGTACTTTCATCCTTTACCTTCTTTTGTTTTTCTTTTGCCTTTTTCGTTTCTTTTCTTTTTTTGGTAATTTTCCTAGCAATAGAAAGTATAAAGGCACTTATAACTAATGGAACGATAACCACTATTATAAAATAGAATAAACAAACAATGAAGATTGGGATGTATTATGCAAATTCGTATATCAAGTATAAAGAAAAGAGTATTGTATAGGCACGTTATCAAGAAAAAACAAATAGTGATGAGAATTGACTATATAACTGAGAAGGGAAATGAAAATTTATCAAGAAGGCGGATAATATGGACAACAAAATACTAGAGGAAATTATTTCCACGACAAAGGTTGAAGTCGAAAATCGAAGTTCAATAGATTGGGCGCAAGTACTGACGAGGGGCATTGCAAGGCCTGCTTCGTTTGCTTTTTCGTCACAGTTCATTTCCACAGTAAGAAAGCATAATGTCCTTCGGGTAAAGAAACGCATACGTACGAGAGACTTATCAAATAATGCAACGTGTCAGGATTTTGGAATCGTGAATGATGAAGCCTATTCATTTACGATACAACAAAAAATCGTACATCGCTGTGGAATTACCTTATTTCCATATCGGTCTTTATCCGATCTCGCGTCACTGGAGTTAGCTGGGTGAAAAAAGACTGGGCCAAAATCCGGTCCGACCGGCCCAATACGGACCTATTTTTTGGGCTAGGCTCAGGTTGGGCTACAGGGCGAGAGAGTCGTCGAATTGGTGGGTCGGATCGAAAATGATCCGGCCCATTGACCCATTTATATGCAATACAAATTCAGTTATTCATATCCGACCCGACCAATACCCAACTCATACCGATCCGACCCGACCTACGTTACTAAAACACATAGATATTTATAAACAAGAACTTTTATACTATGCATGTAGCGTGTGGATTTATCAGGTTCTCAAAAAGGATTTTCGACTTGTTTACGACTTTTTTTTTGTTGCAAATTTTTTGAGCTTCGCAATGGAGTACCAGACGTCTCTTGAAATCAGTAAGTCAACAAATATTGACATGTAAAATCATACACTAATTTTCACGAAAAAATCTATTACAAAGCTATATTGCGTGAATCTCAACGTACTTTCAAGTGACTAATACGAGACCACTCAACCCGACTACGATGCTCAGTGATTGGACCAGGCTGTCGAAGTCCAAGGGGAATGGCCAACTGTGACCATGGTCTCTCGCGGAGTAGCTGAGGTTCAATCGATATTAATGACCTTTTCAAAAGAATAGATTATTTTTTTCCTAGACATCCTAACACAAAAATAAGTGCCCACCACCCGCCTGGGTGGCGCTACTGGAAAGGGCACTCTTCCTCTCGCAAAAGGTTGAGTGTTCGAATCCCGGGCGCCGCAGGGTGACTTAACCGGTGCACGTGTGTGGTGGCTAGCACGTGTCGCCCCCAGGGTTTACCTCCCGGCTGTCGGCCGTGCGGGGATTCCCTGGGTTATCAAAAAAAAAAAAAACAAGTGCCCTCATAAAAAGTTGTAGCACACAATAAAATGTCAAACAAGCTAATATCGATAAGGGACACCAGACAGAACTCGAATCCGAAGAAGTGTTAGAAATGTGTCGGATAGGAGAAGGCGATTTTCAGCGAAACTCCCAAACTAAGGAGCTGGATTCATCTTTGGAGAATTATGCAGTTCTCTTGGCAGTTGGCCTTTGGATTCTAATGGAATTCCTGTGTTAAATCACATGATGCACAAGTGAAATGGATTTGGCTTCATCTTTTGCTTGGAGTATATGCGGTTAGCACTGAAGAACTGTACCCGATCTTGGACGACAATTCCGCGCCTTCTTTTAGGTCGAAGTCAAAAGCAATAGCGTCCGGGTTCTTTTTTTCCGTCGATGGAAAACGTGCACCAAGGGGGTTATAGGAAGAGGTGACCAGTTTGTATTACCATACAGAAGTTTCAAATGAGCGGTCAGAATATTAGATTTTAGTATAACTATCAAACATTTGGGTCAGGTCGGGTCCGGTGGGGTTTGGATCAGGTCGAAAATGATCTGACCTAAATAGATCAATTTAACTCGTTTTGATCAATTTTGCATGTAATGCAAATCTAATAATCCATACTTGACCCGACACTCATCCGACCCTACCCATATTACTAAAACACTTACATGTTTTACTCAATTTAAGAAAACTCATGCCGCGGAGTGACTGAGTGCGAGATCGAATGAGGGCAAGAAAGATGAGTTGAATTTAAATAAGGTGTAAACCCATTTATAACTCATTTACTTATTTACTTAATATAACTAACTCATTTATGACTCATTTAATGATAAATGGATTAAGAAATGGGTTTATGACCCATTTTGATAGGTCTAGATTTTAGTTAGCTACTGCTCATGTTGAGCAAGCTTATCACCGCCGACTGCAAGTTGGAATAACGTTCATGTTATCTACGCTCGACACACAAACTGAATCGGATTTTCATGAGATCAAGAGATGGGCTAAACCACTCATGCATAAAATTAGGAAAGCAAATTCTCTAATCTAAAAAGTAAAAATACTTTTTGGAATTGTTTATCTTAAATTTGTTAGTATTTTCTTTTTTCTTTTCTTTCTTTTTATTTTTCCTTCTTCCTCCCTCCGCCGGTCATCGGTCGATGGCCTTTCCAACATTGCTTATCATTGAGTTTTTTGTGAAACAAATGCACCCTAAGTTGTACAAATAATGAGTACACATATGAAGAAATTGATTTATAGGTACACTATAAATCTTAAAACTTGTTACGAAAGTGTAATTGAGTCATAAAACTTTCAAAAAAAGCAATTAAGTTCTAAAGTTCATCAAATTGATACAATCAAATCCTTTTGTTAATTCTATCCCATTTGGCTGACGGAAAATCTTGAAGTGATTTTTTTCATTATTTTCTCTATTTCACATGGTGCTAATGTGGTTAAAATGACGTTTTTTTGGCTTAAATTTGATTTTTAATGTGAATTTAATTTAAATTATATTAAAAATAACAAAATTTTAAAAAAAAATAAATACAAAGGCAATGATCTCATGCGTTTCCCTTCCTTCTTATTTTTTTCTTTTTGTATGTTTTTTTTAAAGTTTTCTTTTTCTTTAACATAACTTAAATAAAAATTGTATTTAAAAATCAGATTTGGTCCAAAACGATAATGTTTTAACCTTGTGTTTTGTGCTTTAGCCACAAAGTCCGAGGGGTATGGCCAACCGTGACCATGCTCGGTCACGGAGTAGTTGAGGTTCGATCGATATTAATGGATCAATCGATGGCTAATGGTGGAAGTGTAAGTGAATTTTCAAAATAATTTATTTTTTCGATGGCTTTGGGTTGGAGAAGCTCAAACTCAAAGTGGCTCCAAACGGACCCACCATCTGTTGTGAAATAGAAACGTGTTTAGGATTTACTGGAAAATAAAAAATATATTTTTTTCATGGACACCCTAATAAGTGACAAGTGACCTCATAAAAAGTTGTAGAATGCAAAAAAAACATCAAACGAGCGAACATCGATAGATGATACTGCACAAAGATCGAATCCAAAGAGGTGTTAGAAATGCGTCGGAAAAGAGAATACGAATTCCAGCGAAACTCCCGAACTCTGGAGCTAGATTCATCTTTGGAGAATCATGCAGTTCTCTCGGCAGTTGTCCTTTCGATTCTAATGGAATTCCTGTGTTAGTCACATGAACCACAAGTGAAATGTCTTTGGCTTCGTCTTTTGCTTGGAATATATGCAGATGGCACCGAAGAACTGTACCTGTTCTCGGACGACAATTCCACGCCTTTCTTCAGGCCCAAATCAAAAGCGATAGCGTCCGGGATCTTTTTTTTTTTCCATCGATGAAAAACGTGCAGGTGATCGGAAGAGGCGGCCCCGTTTGTATTACCACGCCAGAGTTTCAAATGCGCGGTCAGAATATCATATTTTAGTTAGCCGCTACCCATGTCGAGCGAGCTTATCAACATCGACTGCAAGTTGAAATAATGCTTGTGTTATCTACGCTCGTGACACACAAACCGAACCGGATTTTCATGAGGTCAAGAGACGCACCAAACCACTCGAGAGTGAGTCTTATTTGACTCGACCGCCCGACCGCCTCTGAGTTAATAAACATTAAGGTGTTCTTGAATTACTTTAGGCATGTCATCAAAATAGGTGAATGCGAACTCCAAGTTCCAGAAAAAGGTTAGTTTTTTTTTTTTCGGCTGAACAAATTTTTTTAAAATTTTCCTAGGCAAATAGTCATTTTTTTTTAATATACCGGAGAGATAAAGACACCTTAATACAGATACCACTTCACATCAACATCAAATAAAAAAATAAATAAATAAAATGGATTTATTCAATTATATTCAAGAAGTGTCTGGATTGACACTTCATGCGACAAGGATAGCGGCAGGGAATCAATCATTGAAAATTGACGAAAAGGGTTGCTCCGAATGTACAGTAACAACAGATACAATGAACTACACCAGGAATCACGATGACGTGATTTGAAGACTAAGCTCATATGCTTTGATCTTAAGCTTGCTTTTTAAGCTTAGCAATTAGCATTGAGTCAATACATTATTAAAGGAAGGTCGAATATTTCTTTTAGGCAATTAAACAATGGGGTAGAACGGATACCTTGATGAGGCTTGCCAGTATTCTCCTTGGCTTTGTCAAGGGAAATTTTATATTTAATTTCCTTTTAATTCCCTCGTTTGTCTATCCAATTAAAGGGAAAATAACATAAATGGTATCCAAACTTTGATCCGATATGTAATATTATCCCTGAAACTTTTAGTTTTATTAAATGTGATCTCCGAACTATTGGTAAATATTCGGTGTAGTCCTTCCGTCTGCTCACACAACAAATCAAACGTTGTTTTTGGATCGAGTTGGATTTTTGAAAATGATAAGTCAACATGTACATCATTTTACCCATTTACCTTTAGACAAGGAAAAGAAATTAAACGTCAATACGTCTATCATATGATGACATGAATTCATATATCCTTATTTGAGATAAACATTACGTGGATAATTCACTTGTAATTTTTTTTTGTCCATTGTTCAAATTTAACGGCTTGAAAGTTGCATTAGCAGAATTCGGTAATTTGAATTAACGGAATGACGACACTGAATATTTTCATATAGTTTAAAGATTAAATTGAAAATTACCTATAATTCATGAATCACATCAAACGAATTAAAAGTTTGAGGATCACATTACGCATTAAATCAAAATTCGAGACTATTTTGAGTGGTTTCCCTCCATTAAACAATGGTGCAAACAATCGAAGCTAGTGTTTGTGCACGGATTGCAATTAACTTTTTTGTCCCCCAATTCCTAAACCAATTTTATTATTAAATTTTTTTTGTGGCAAGCTCTTAAAAGGCCCAGACAAAAGAGATCGGGACCACTCGCGCCCACGATTTGAAAAGTGCCTGCCGAAATGTCTCGACCGATGGCGCCACTGCCAAGAAAATACATGAATCTTATTTAATCCAGGGCCTTATCCAAAACCAGCAAAAATTTTGCCCCTTAGAAAAAAGCAAAAAAGGCAAAAAAAAGCCTCCTCCAGATTCTCTACACGCCCTTAGGAATCTCAATCCCTCGGACATTTGATGTTATCCGCTTTTTCCACCGTCGGATTCCTTGCCGCAAAATCCGTCGACCGTCCTCAACCGTCCGATGTAGAGCCCATCTCGACCCATCGATGTTATTGCGCACACCTGATGCCCTACGGTCCAATCAATTCAATATAAATTCGGTCTACATAAATCATCGTAATCAATCGTGGAATTCACATGATCAATGGTAATCGGTAATTATAATTATAGTGATTTACATGGATTGACCTTATATAATTATTACTTTTTTTTTTATAAATTTAAGGATAGATGGTTTCATATGTTACATGCGATCTTCTGATTCGTGCTTGATTTGACAGGTCCGTATTCTCGCGGACCCCACGCGCTACATATATTTTAATGACATGGAAAAGAAAAATGAGAATATAATGGAAGAGCCTTAATTCTTCCCCCAATCACATCCTTCTTCTGATGATCTTCACCATCCCATCCGTGGCCCATCGGTTCCAATCATCCCTAGCGATTTTGCGGTCGATCCAAGGCAAAACTCCAAAATGGAGCAGTTCTCATGGTCCCCCGATCATGGAGAAGAGCTTCCCTTCCTCTGAAAACATTTGACTTCTGTCACTTGAGTACTATCCTCCTCCTCCTCCTCCTTCTGTTGTCAGTTCTTTGTTTCCCCCTTTTTTTTTGAGCTCGGCAAATGATGGCCAAGGGCATGAATTTGATCACTACTGTAATTGGGTTCGGGATGAGTGCAACGTTCGTCGTGTTCGTGTGCACGAGACTGATTTGCGGGAGGATGCGGAGGGATGAAGCGAGGCCCATGTTCGAGCTCGATTCAAGAATCGATGTCGAGCAGGTAATGATGCGAACCCATTTCGATACTTCGTCATTCGTTGGTGGGTCTGTGTGTGGAATTCCGAATTGGTTAAACCATGATAGCCTGCGCTTCTAGGAGTATGATGAAACTTTTCTCTGGAAGAAGAGAAAGTGCAGCTACTACAGGACTTCGATTGAAATGGCCAGAAAGCGTGAGACTTGGTGACCTCACTGCTTCAACCAATTGTGTGGTGGATGAACTTTATGATGGACGTGAATATGTGATTGCATATGTGCTCTGTAATTTGTTGCTGAGAGTTTATTTTCATTGAATGAAGATTGGGAGATTTGTAATTTGGGTTATGCTTGACAGCCGGAGCGTCGCGTGAGGGCACTCGAGCCCGTTCTGGTAGCTGCGATCCCGACGATGAATTTCGACCAGAAGGCTTTTAGCTCGGTCGAAGATGCACAGTAAGTTTAGGCACATCTATCGACTCCTTAGTCAGAAATCGAATATACACTGAAATTGATGTCATCAAATGGTTCGTTTGATCAGATTGATACCATTATCATATTGCTTTGCTATAAATGCTTGGATCTTTTTGGGTCCTGCAGATGCTCAATCTGTCTCGGGGAGTACCGAGAGAAAGAAGTGTTGCGGATCATGCCCACATGCGGCCACACTTTTCATCTCTCCTGCATCGATACATGGCTGAGGAAGCGATCCACGTGCCCCGTTTGCCGCTTGCACTTGCGAGACTCGGTCTTGTCGAAGTCTGCAGGAACCATCGCATTGGAAACGACGAGTTCTCTCGATCAATCCGAGATATCGACGGACAATTCGCGTCGCTGGTTGATTCAGGGCGCTGATCACTCGGAGCAGAGCAGAAGCGATAACCAAGAGAATCCCGAGCCTGCTGCCGACCATTCCCCGGGACCAACCAGACTCTTTCTGGGCAACACGGGGACGAGTAGATGATCAGATGGCGAAACCATCTTCCTCAGGCTCTTACAGGGACTCGCATTCGATCCACAACGGCACGCGCTAGCCGATCAATGGGTCGTGGCGGCTATCATTGTCAAGTTCTGTCTATAGTGTCCGCATGTGCGATTACATTCTGTATTCACAGGAGAAGAGCATAAACGAAATTGCTAGGCAACAGAGGATAGGACGTGTCGAATAGGAATTTTGTGTGGGAAACACGAGCAGAGTCGTCCTGGTTGATGCAGTGTGATAGTGACTCAATGCCTAACAAAATCCTTCTTCCCATCTCAATTTGGAGACTATGTAGATGCAGTGTGATAGTGACTCAATGCCTAACATAATCCTTCTTCCCATCTCAATTTGGAGACTATGTATTTAGTCACTTGTTTTAGTCTATTTTTCATTTGCCTTTTCATGTACTCAACAGTATAGTTTTCCAGTATATGATGGTGAAGTTTTTTTCTTTCATATTCAATGTGAAAGAAATTAAGCATATTTTTCATTATTATACATATTATTCACGGGTGAATTACACACAAAAAAAATCCCCAACTTTAGGTCAAGTCTGATATCTACCCTGAACTTTTTTTTGTCTCAGAAAAAATCTCAAATTTTAACTTTAGTCCCAAATTTACCTCGGATTTTGTTTTGTGTAAAAAAACAGCAAAGTTTATTTATTTTAAAAATATAGCCCCGTTATCCTGTCCCAACTTGACGTAGCATTTCGACGTCAATAACAAATCATCATTACCATTACTTTGTTAATGTGGATTTATTATCGACGTAGAAGTGCCACGTCAAGTTGAGACTAGATTACGAGGTATATTTTTGAAAATAAATTGAATTTTGATGATTTTTTTTACACAAAACAAAATTTGAGTCAAATTTGGGACTGGACTTAAAGTTTAGGGTTTCTTCTGAGATAAAAAAAAAGTTCGGGGCATATTTAAGACTGGACCTAAAATTTGAAATTTTTTTTTAGATAAAAAAAAGTTCATGGCAAATTTGGAACTTGACCTTAAATTTGGAGGTTTTTAGGGAATTAGGCCTATTATTCACTTTACCATTTACATAAGGTTTCAGTTTCTAGAATTGGGAACCGGACCACCTGGTCTTGGAACTGGATCGGATCGACTGGTTCGGCGAGTTTCCCCGATGGTCCAATGGAATGGAATAGGTCACCAATGAAGAGGGACAGGGTGCGAATGACGAAGCTCAAGAAGGAGAAAGACAGAAAGATAAGAGTGATTGGCAGCAAATGAAGAGGGATAGAGTGCGAGCGAGAGGGGATGGGAAAGAGCCGAGAGGGAAAGGCGTGAGAGGCCAATTGGAAAGGGAGGGATGGGAGGAGAAGAGCGCATTTGGTACCGTTTTTATTTTTTAGAACAATTTCTTTTAGGAAATAGTTTTTTCTATTTCTATTTCCTAAATGAATTTTTGAGCAAAAGAATGTATTTGGTAGCTGCACAAAATTTTTATTCCTGGAATAGAAAAAGAACAGACATGCGTTTGGTACAACAAAAAAAATTTCTATTCCCAATTTTTTGCATTCAAATCTATATCTTTTATTTAACTATAAGTACAAGTTATAAGTGAAAAAAATCAATAAGCATGGTTTATTGGTTTATCTAATCCTTTTTAGGGGTTTAAAACCCCTTTTAATCCCTAAACTAAGGAATATTCAAAAATACCACTTGGGTACCTCAAAAAATTTAAATTTCATTCAAAGTGGGTGGCCATAGGTATTCTAAGCTATTTTGTGAAATTCTTTTTGGGTAAAATTTATCAAAATTTTTTTATTTTCCCTAAATCTGTTTCTTTTTATTTTCTAGAAACTTTTTTATGAATTTTTTTTATTTTTTCAATTTCGGAATTTTGCAAATTTTTATGGGTTTTCTAAGTTTTTCTGATTTTTATGAAATTTTGGAATTTTTTAATTTTCTAATTTTTTAGGGATTTTTTGAATTTTTCTAATTTTTGTGAATTTTCGGAATTTTTTAATTTATTCTAAGCCATTTTGTGAATTTTTTATTTTTTTGGGGAAAGTTTATTAAAATTTTTTACTTTCCCAAAATCTGTCTCTTTTTATTTTCCAGAAACTTTTTTATGAATTTTTTTAAATTTTTTTCAATTTCAGAATTTTGCAAATTTTTATGGGTTTTCTGAGTTTTCCTGATTTTTATGGATTTTCTGAGAATTTTTCTGATTTTTATGAATTTTTGGAATTTTTAAATTTTTAAATTTTTTATGATTTTTTTTTATTATTCCCCCTGGGAATGGACCGGACCAGTGCTTTGAGATGGTCTACAGACGACGGAGGATGGAGGAGGAGCTGAGGCCGCAGCTTGAGGATCGGACCTTTCTATTTCTTTTTTTGTTTCTGGGAACAAAGAAATAGAAAAAATCTACTTCTTATTTCTATTCTAAATCTATTTCTTGGCCATTTTTCTATTTCAGGAAATAGAAAAATAAAATGCGTTACCAAACAAATTTCTATTCTTATTTTGTTCCAAGGAACAGAAGAACGGAAAAATAGAGAAGTAAAAACATTACCAAACGCGCCCGAAATAGTCAAGAGAGAGGACTAGAGAGAGGGAAAGGCGTGACTCATGAGAGAGGGGAAAGGGAAACTGGAAAATGAAAAAAAGAGGGTAAAGACTAAAAGGAATTAGGGTTTCTTTCTTTAAAGATTTTAAGAACTAAAATATTAATAATAATAACCAGTCTGATCCGGGTAGACAGTTTCACCTTGGAAACTGGGAACAGGACTGAAATTGCCGATTTTAATTTTATGGAATCGAAAACCAGACCGGTGGCCTCGAAAACCGCCCAGAACTTACCAATTCGGTCAAATCTAGGCAATTCTTGATCCGGTTTGTGTTTCTCACCCCTAATTTATTCTCGTCCACTCCCTAGAAACAAGCAAGAAAAAGGACAGGGTCCTAAGAAAATGACTCCTGTCTCGATTTTCATCCGAAACAAAATATTGTAAAATTCATTTGTGAAAAAGAAGAACACATACTAATAAGAAAAAGCAAAACAAAAAGCGGCTGATAAAAAAAAAGAAAATATCACCAAAAACTTCAAACTATGTCACTTGTGATAAATTTACCCTGAACTTTTTTTTGTGACACAAAAAACTTCAAACTATACCACTTGTGATAAATTTACTCTGAATTTTTTTTGTGACACGAAAAATCTCAAATTATACCACTTGTAACAGATTTACCCCACAATACTTTGGCTCATTGGCATTTTCGTCTTTTTTTCCTTTTTTTGTTTTTTTTTCTTTTTTTCTCTCTCTTCCCTCCGCCGACCATGGCAAAGGGAAGCCGGCAAGGGTGACCCTCGCCGGCGTCCGGCGAGGGCTTGCCCGACGCCGGATCTGGCGAGGGCGACTTTGCCCGACGCCAACAACGGTCGCCCTCGCCAAATCCGGCGTCGGGAAAGCCCTCGCCCGACGTCGATGAGGGTCGCCCTTACCGGCTTCCCTCTGCCATGGCCAACGGAGGGAAGAGAGAGAAGAAAAGAAAAAAAAACTGAAAAAGGAAAAAAAGATAAAAATGCCTATGGGCCAAAGTATTGTGGGGTAAATATGTCACAAGTGGCATAATTTGGGATTTTTCGTGTTACAAAAAAAAGTTCAAAATAAATTTGTCACAAGTGACATAGTTTGGAGTTTTTCATGTCACAAAAAAGTTCAGGATAAATTTATCACATGTGACATAATTTGAGATTTTTTGTGGTATTTTTCCAAAAAAACGAAACAGGAATCACCTCCACACGTGTGGGCATGGAGGCTGCTAGGGTTGAGCCTGGTCCAGGCAAGCGGTTCCCGACATGGAACCGGGAACCGCTCACTAAGGACCGGTTCCGAGAAATTGGAACCGGGAACCGCCCGTTGGTTCCATAGATCCACCCGAGAACCGGACCATTGGTCCGGTCCAATTCCCGGGTGGGTCCATGGAACCGGTCCCATCAAATTTCACGCAAATAGAGGTGACTAAGAGTGAGAGAGGGAGGCGATGAACGACTAAAGGCGTGGCCGTGAGTTGATGGGAGTTGAGAGTCGAGGTTTAGATTATGGATTTTATGGTTTTCATTTTTTTTTTGTTGGTCAAAATTTTCCTAAAAAATTATATATATGTATATATATATTACCGGTTCAGTCCGGATGGGCGAATGAGCGAGTCCACATCTAGAATCAAGAATCGGACCGATACTCACCGGTTCTAATAAATTAGAATCAGGAACCGGACCGATCCTTACAGAAACCGTCCGTTTCAGGCCAGTCCGATCCGATTTCGGGCGGTTCCCCGTTACTTTGTACACCCTAGAGAGGCTGCTGGCGACACAGTACGAAGACGGGAGCGAGCCATCGCTAAACACTACAGAGAGAGAGAGAGAGAGAGAGAGAGATGGTGGGACACGTGGGGATTATCTCTTCGTGCTCCAGCTTCCCGGCTCTCGCTCGTCTTCCTCGTCTCGCCTCCCCCGAACGCAAGCCATTCGCCAGTAAGTGTCTGCTCGCTCGCTGTGTATGTACTCGCCATTCCACACTCGCAGGCCGCTTCGATCCAGCTCTGTTTCTCTCCCTTTCCCGTTTTTCTAATGATCGTTTCTCTTGAATTATCTCCTCTGATGTTGGGATGTAAGACAGTGTCTATCACTAGCTTATGCTTAGACATACCTGGGATTCGAGCCTCGATTGCTGACGAAATGGGTTCGTGTGCAACGGGTTCTTGCGGAGAATTGTTCGAATTGGGGATGGGGGTACTTTGTACATGATAGTTCATTCGAGAATATCGATAGCGGTTCACTCTTGATGAAAGCATGATGAGAACGTGCATAGGATCGAAAGATAACTGCGCCGTCTCTTTAGTTAACCGAGAGTTCTTGAATCTTGGTATTCGGAGACTTAGGATCGTCAGTAGACAGTTCCCAGGATGCTGCTAAGTTGATAGTCCGAAGTCTGTAATGCTGCTACGTTTCTTGCCCCATGGCATGGTTTTCTCGAGCTGTCTAGCTCTTGAAGTACAGTGATTTACGTGGTAAATCCATTTGTTGATGCGATACGAGCCGTGGATGAAAGACGTTATGCAAAGTCATGTTGTAAGCCTATCAATGATGATAAGAATGCTGCTGCTTTTCACTTTTGTACTAGCTTAAACAATAAGGAAGACCAACCTATCATTGATTTGGGATGTACAGAACTACGTGGAAGCCGCTACGCTGTATTTTCTTCCGAGATGTCTGGTGTTGGATGAACTTCTGTTTCGGCTTGAATTTGTTTGATTCACAATCTTTCTTAATGTAGCAGTGGCAGCGATGGGTGATGATCCGATTCGGGAATGGATTCTATCGGAAGGAAAGGCTACTCAAATAACAAGGATAAGTCCTGTTGGTGGAGGTTGCATCAATTCGGCTAGTCGGTACGATACAGATGCCGGTTCGTTCTTCGTTAAGACAAATAGGTATGCATCAGGCAATCCAGCTAGTTGCCTTACAGATATTGGCCACAATTGCATATGTTATGTAGGTGCTTCTATCTGTGTACTAGACTGCAGAAGAATTTATTTTATTGAAAACTGGAGCAGGAGAATCGGGCCATCAATGTTCGACGCAGAAGCTCTTGGTTTAGGTGCCATGTATGAGACGGGGACAATCCGTGTGCCTAGGCCGTTCAAGGTCAGGAAACATCTAATCCCTTTTCATAACAGAAAGGAAGCTTCTGACTAATATATGCCATGCAAGACTGTGGAAGTTTTCTGTCGGTCCAGGTGGGGCCTCTTCCAACCGGTGGTTCATTCATAATCATGGAGTTTGTCGAGTTCGGAGCATCAAGAGGCAATCAGGTGAACCCTGTGACCTTTTACGGAGTTGATGTCTACCACAGTCAGTGCAACAATAATCTCTTGACTATACATTGGTACTCAGCCTGTCCTTGGGAAGAAGCTTGCTGAAATGCATAAAGCTGGGAAATCTGCAAAAGGCTTCGGCTTCGATGTTGATAATACCATTGGCAGGTAGGCTCTCTTTCTGCATCCCTACTCCTCTCTTACGCATGGTGGGTGCACAGAGGTACTTCGCATTGCACTTGTATTGGGTTTTACTCTGATGGATCCGTGTATCTTGCCTTGCCTTGTAGTACTCCACAGATAAACACTTGGTCATCTGACTGGGTTCAGTTTTACGGGGAACATAGACTTGGTTACCAATTGAAGTTGGCATTGGAGCAGTATGGAGATAGATCAATATATGACAAAGGTGATATTTCAAAGCAACCTTTGTCCCATGTTTATTCACGTTCTCTTATTGTGCCCTGCTGTTACATGTCATACCGAAAAGAAGCCCTTTGAATTTCCAAAAGCAATTGTTTTGAACCTCCTTTCAGCTCTCTGTCGGTTTAAATTGGTTATTTTGCCGGATTCAATGTTTACTCCTGCGATTGTAAGTGAGGGTTAAAGCAGTTCCCATGATTCATGTTGAAAATGATGCCAGAGCTGAAGCGTAATAATGTGAAACCCAAAACCTTTGGAGAACTAAAAGAAATACACTTTTGTTCAAACTTTGAAATTGATTTCTTTTTTGACATTGCCGAAATGCACATATTTTGGATTTTTCCCCCTACTAGTTAACAGTTCGAGCACACTAGCAAACGCATGTCATGCTGTTGATTAGTTTTTCTTTACTTGTAATGGGAACCACGACATCATACCCTATAATGTAGACTTATGTCCATAAATTCTCCTATGTAATGGCATAATTTTGACGCCAGCAACTCAACAGGACAGAGGCTAGTGAAAAGCATGGGACCCCTATTTGAGGGTGTGGTTATAGAGCCATGCCTACTGCATGGAGACTTGTGGAGTGGAAACATAAGCTCTGACGAGAACGGCGAGCCTGTCATACTTGATCCAGCATGTTATTGTAAGTCAGGGATTGTTGGCATGTCTTATTTTGTTGGACTGTTAAAACCGATGCTCTCTTTCTCACGTTAGTCTTCAGCTGATGGTTTAGGGTGGCTTGGTTTCTAAACTTGTTCTTGGCTTCTGATTAAGTTCAGGTTGTCATAAAAAACAAAAACAAAATGAAGTTTGGGGACGGTAACAGATCTTAGAATTACAGGGATTAAGAAGGAAAAACTTTGAAATATCATGAAATCTTCTGGGATCAAATGTTTGCAGAAAACCGAATGCCTTAGCTCTGTCTGACAAATATAGACCTTATCTGTTGGTAACATAATCACGATCATGAGTTTGATTGATGCCATTGCGATCTTGGAACTCTACGCGCTTGAAGAGCATTGGCTGCAAAAGTATTTTCTTCCATTTAGTTGGAGAGCTGAGTTTGCCGGTTTCTTTTTGTAGATGGACACAATGAGGCAGAATTCGGAATGTCCTGGTGTGCTGGATTTGCAGGAGCCTTCTACGACGCCTACTTCAAGGTATGCCTAATTTTCGCGGTGTCATCTTGTGCATTTTTCTTTCACTGCTAATCGTGTGGTGATCCTTCCCAGGTGATGCCTAAACAGCCGGGGTACGAGAAGAGGAGAGACATTTACCTCTTGTATCACTATCTGAATCACTATAATCTCTTCGGTTCGGGTTATCGTTCCTCCGCCATGTCTATAATCGATGACTACTTACGGATGTTAAATGCTTAAGGAACTTGGCAATTTCAGAGCATTTGATTCGACCAGGTCCATATTAGTATGTATGTATGTTCTCTTTCCTAAATTTGATAGACCTGTTGATTGTTATTGGGTTGCCTCATCCATGTTCGTCCTATACTAGCGAAAGGCGTACGTGCATTTGTGTGCAAAAGAGACGGAAAGCAAATATTCGACAGCGCAAAATCAAGAATAGAGGGGCAAGACAACAACAAAAGTAGATCAATTGTTTGGTTATTGGTGATTATTTAATATTTGCATGATTTCAAAATCCATGATTTGGTCGATTTTTTTTGTCGTTGCATGATTATGTTTTAATACTAGTCTAACGGGAATTACAGTTCTTGGCAAAATTGGACTCGATGGCAATTAGAATTTGAGAATTTGGAAGTATGTAATGAGATTATGACTTAATCAATCAAAAGTGTAGTAATTTTTTCCTTATGCATGACGAATGGTTATCGAATCTCCGAAACCTAGATTTTGAATAACGACATGGCATGCCTCTCACCAACCTCATCTTAGGGTGCGTTTGGAATAAGAGGAAAGCATTTGGGAAAATGCAAAGAACTTTAGTTGAGTGTATTTTAAAAACACCTCAGGAAGCAATTTTGATTAACTTTAGCGCCATTTGGAAAAAATTACATTTTGTAAACAACTTTTATCATTTGCCGGCAGAACTTAGTCTCCATTGTCTAGATTTAGCTGTCAGCCATTGCCTAAGGTCTTAAGGCGGGGCTTGCCAGCGCCAGACTAGCTTGCCAGCAGCCAAATTTGGCCTCGCCGGCGGTTTGCGTAATGCCGAGGAGTCGTGAGGTTGGGACATTTCCAGAATTATGAAAGTTAAGAGAAGGCGAAGTTGGAAGAAAAAAATTTGTATTTGAATTTCATAAATGTTCGAAACTCAAAATAGCTCAAACTTGCCTGGCCCCAAATGCCTTTAGAGGCCTTTGAAAATGCAATTGTATCTTTTCACGACTCTTCGGGGAAAAAAAAAGAAAAACTCCTTAGGAAATGTAATTTGTATCTATTCAAAACTCTCCAAAAAAATTTTACCAATCGATCACTTTCCCTTGGTTAAAGGGCATCGGCGAAGTGTTGCCAAACGCAAACCTTGGACTCTCCGAATCAAACGATGATTTCCAGGAGAGACCTGAACATGCCACGTGAAATGGAAACTTCGAGCGGCGCCAAAAAAAACCAGTTTACCAGAACCGGGTTTTTAGAGGTCCGGAGGTGCCACAGATTTCGAGGCTCGTAACTTTGACTTCAGTCGCCGATTCCCACCAACCCAGAAGCCCCTGGCATTGGCCATTCGACGTCTGCTCCAACTTCGCCAAACGTGTCGTCGGAATGAGCCGGGGCTGCGAATTCTCTCTGTCATCATCTAATGCTCTTCACCGTGCAAGCCTTTCTCCATGGGCCCATCGTAATTTCCATTGCCGCCATTTGCAGAGATTCATCCTTAACGTATTCATCTTTGGGGATTCTTCTCTCTCTCACTCTCACTTTGTCCTTTTCACCGTGTTTGGGATGTTGCGGATTCATCGGAGTTGTCTAATAATGTGTTCGAATCTCGAAAACCAAATATGCTTAGTTTGGTTCCCTCGATCAAATCCTTTCCTGGAAAATTTCATTGACTTTGTGGTCGTCGCGGCCGGGTCTTTTCCGAATCAAGGCCTATGAGAAATCAGGGAAAATTACCAAAAAAATCTTAAATCGATTCACCTCGTGCCAACTCTGTCTCTTTTTCTTTTTTTTTTGGACGTTTTTCAATAATATTTCCAAAAAAGTTAAGAAATCCGGCCTTGATTTGTTTACTGATTCGCGATGGCTTTCACGAGTCCAAGACCGACCCCATCTGCCCATCAGTTTTCCCACAAGACAAAACAAGAAATCCTATAAATATATTCTTGAAGATTTTTCTTTTCACTGCAAGAATTCATAAATATGCAACTATAATAATGAAATCAATTACGTTTATTCTAAAATATAATCATTCTTTACCCCTTTTTTTCCTTTTACCGTGCGAAGATCATTATGAAATCCGCGTATCTTCTCGTTCCTATACGTAATCTCTCTCTCTCTCTCTCTCTCTCTCTCTCTCTCTCTGTCGTATCACCCTCCTCTGTTTTCGCAACGCCGGCAAGAGTTAGTGCCCGTCCCACCAAACAAGGTCGTTGTCATCTCGAAACAATCATCGGGGTGGAAATTTGTCCATCTATTTGAACGGCTCCTGTTCATGTGATCGGTCCACTGGAGGACCCGGTGCTCGAAAGTTTCGTGCTTGGGATCGCACGGTTTTGGAGTTTTTCAGGAATTGTATGCTGAGGACATGAAGGGCGAAGAGCAAGCCCGGTCCTTGTTCGGAATCTCGCTGTCGGACAGACCGAAGTGGCAACAATTCATCATCTGCTCATCTGGGTTCTTCTTCGGTTACCTCGTCAACGGCATATGCGAGGTACTTCTTGAAGCTCTGCTTTTTGTTTTCTTTGATTATATGTATCTCTCTGTTTCATTGCTGAGAAAACTGGCAACGCAATTTTTCCTTTCGTTTTTGCTCAGTTTCGTTCTGTTGGCACGGATTGTTGTAGGTGCATGCAAGTTGCTCAGATGATACTACTCTGTCTAGTCTTCTTTTCTTGCTTTAGTTCTGCTTCGTTATTGGGCGCCCGTAATTTTTAGGCGTATTACGTTTCAGGATGAATGTTAATCATTGTCTAATTCTCAGGAATACGTGTACAACAGGCTTCAATTCAGGTTAGTTTTCTCAGCACCTTCGTTTCTGGTGATTCTTTGTTCTGGGATTGAACTCGTTGTCTATTTCTTCCGATTAATTGAAGAACTTTGGAAAATGGTCTTGTTTTTTTCCCGCAGCTATGGTTGGTACTTCACATTTGTTCAAGGATTTGTGTATCTGTTCCTTATTTACCTACAAGGCTTCAGCACCAAGCAAATGGTGAATCCTTGGAAGACGTATGTGAAACTCTCTGCAGTGCTGATGGGTTCACATGGGCTCACAAAGGGGTCATTGGCTTTTCTCAATTACCCCGCACAGCTCATGTTCAAATCAACAAAGGTAGCCGTCTCTTGCAAAATTATGCGTTCGACGAGTCAGATAGAGCAGAAGTGCGCTTTTTTTCGTCATGTTTTTACTACCTTCTAACGGGACTGGTTTATACACAGGACGCAAAGTTCCCAACGATTCTTGAGGGATTCAAGTTTAGCTGCAATATGTAGGCTCGATTTATTCAAAAGGTTTCGATACTCTATTAGTCGAGTTCGTCATAGGATGATTGTGTGAATTGGATTCCACCCAACTGACCTAATGGGATAGTCCCTGAGTCTATTGCAGACCAAGTCAACTCTTGAAAAGCTTGTCTTGGGTTTTCACCCAATTCAAACTTTTCCGAGTCTTTCTCCGAGATATCATAAGGTTCTGTCATGGATTGTCCATTGTGCATCATTATGTTAGTTGTGCTTCAAAGATATGGAACTCCCGCTTAATATATCTATTTGGACATCGCATTATCGAGTGGTATGGCTCTTCGGTCCTTTGGTGTTTTAGCCCTGTCTGACTGAGACCGAAATTTCAGGTTCTGCCGGTAATGTTAATGGGCGCCTTCATACCGGGACTGAGGCGGAAGTACCCAGCTCATGAATACGTGTCTGCAGTTCTCTTAGTGGTGGGTCTGATCCTTTTCACCTTGGCCGATGCTCAGACATCGCCGAATTTCAGTGTGATTGGCGTGGTGATGATCTCGGGTGCTCTAGTTATGGACTCCTTCCTGGGTAATTTGCAAGAAGCCATCTTTACCATGAACCCTGAAACCACTCAGGTGAGGTGAATCACATCTCATATCGCTCCTTTTGGGTGGGTTTTCGTATGTAAATCTTTGGTGTCAAACCATGTGTTTTCATCGATTTCATCTTCTTGTGCAGATGGAGATGTTGTTCTGTTCAACCGTGATGGGCTTGCCTTTCTTGATCCCACCGATGCTCTTGACAGGAGAATTGTTTAAAGCATGGAATTCATGCTCCAAGGTAACGCGTTGGTTATGATTACATCGGAACTCGTAATAATAAACTCCATCTGCGAGGCTGAGAGAGCAGCTTTCAGCCTCACACGAGAGGCACGAATCTCGCTTAACCAGTGGTAGAACAAATATTTTGTTAACTTTTTCAAGCAAGACGCCTTACAATGGGTATTTTCACGCAAAACTTGCAGCATTTGTATGTATATGGTGTATTGGTGTTTGAAGCAATGGCCACGTTCATCGGCCAAGTCTCGGTCCTCTCTCTCATTGCCATATTTGGAGCTGCAACCACAGCCATGGTACAAACTTGAACCATTCCCCTTTTTTACTTCCGTTGACTTATCATCACCTACTTTTGTTAGTATAGGAGAATAGTTTCTTAGAAATCACATGGGATGTTAATGAAGTTCCTTTTGCTATACCACATGGGGTGTTCATTAGCTTGATCTACCCTATTGCAACATTTCACACTTGATCTTTCCGACGTATGGGCCACCCACTCCGGGTTTTGACTCGCATCTTACTGGTCCATGACATAAAAAGCAAAATCCTTTTCCTTTGGGGGTTCATGCTGATTGGTTTTTCTGTATCGACTCCAGATAACTACAGCAAGAAAGGCGGTGACATTGTTGCTGTCATACCTGATATTCACAAAGCCACTGACCGAGCAGCACAGTACGGGCCTCTTGCTCATAGCCATGGGAATCATACTGAAGCTCTTGCCCGACTCCAATCCTCACAAGAAGGCCTCCAAGCCAACCCTATCCAAGGTAGGGAAAATAACTCATCATCGTGATGAAAGAACACAATTACAGAGCCAAGAAGAAGAAGAAGAAGAAGAAAAGAGGCCATTGATTTGAAAAGATTTGCTACCAATCGGCATCACAAGCTTGAACACCAGCACCATTGTGGACACCTGGTTTAGGGGATTGAAATTACTTTCTTTTCTTTTTCTCTTCTTTCTTGACCATCTTGTGTAGGCATTCGTAAAGCTGCCGATTTGTATTGAGCATCGTTCTGTTTTCTTTCAACTTGCGGTGGCATCATGTCCTATTTACCAGCTTCGAGAAGTTTATTCACTTTATAAAGGGCATCATTAATCCAGGGAGAGTTTCGTTTGTCCATTATTCTCTTTATTGTATTTGCAAGATCGCAAAGGTGCAATTGTTGTCAGTACCCAAGAAAACATATAATATTTTCTCACACACCCTCAAATTTTCCGCGAGAAAACTCAGTAACTTTTAGCGGTTGGTGTCCTCTGCCAATCTGCAAACGAACATGATCGTATTGATTCACGAAATTAATGGAAGACCCATGTTGGGTCGGCCTCACGTTGCATCTACTCGTGCAAAAGCGACACGTGTCGCGCGACCTGCATGCACGGCGACACCGAGACTCGTTCTTCTCGTTTTTTCACTGGCTTCGGGCTTCCTTTCACCGTTCGCGGTGCTCGTTCCGGCGGTGAAAAACCACATAAGAAGACGAACATCGGACGGTCAAAAAAGGGACAGAAGGGAAAAAATAACTCTTGGCTCATTTTGAAGCTCCAGCTTCGAGTAGACAGAGCGAAAAAATGGCAGAGAACTGCGTGACGAGCAACGCGCGGTTGCTGGGAGAAGAAGACGATGGCATTGAGGAAGCAGACGTGGAAGGATGCGGCGGTGGTGGGATGAGAAGGACGGAGAGGCCAAAGGAGCCATGGAAGGGGGAGATCGTGAAGAGCGTCGTGTACGCCGGTCTCGACGCCATCGTCACTTGCTTCTCTCTCATCTCCTCCATCTCCGCCGGCCGCCTTTCCTCCAGTAATTGATGAATTCTTGGCATGAAGGCTTTGCTATATATCTTAAGTAATTCTTAGGGGTGTGTGGGACGTCGTTTACAGGGAAAATGCTGGATCTTCGAGTGTTATACTACTAGTCCTCATTCATAAGTAAAGAAACGCTGCACTTCAAGAATCTTACATTATCAAGAAAAGGGTGGCTTGGACTGATGCACGCATTGCCTCCGAAGCATGTCTTTTTGGTCTTTTTTCAAGACTTAACCGATGTAGTTCATAAGTCCATTGGTGAGAAACAGTGCAAGAAAAAGCAAAAAGGCCATTGCTTTCTAATAGCCAGAACTTAGATTGGTAGAGTGCGTTACTTCTTTCAAGAGTTCAGGCCACGCAGTTTGAATCGGATCCTCGCAGATCAGTTCCACGTGGATCAAGCCTCGAAGAAAGTATTCGAGCGTAGCCACCCAAAGCAATAACTTTTTAAAGGTGATTCTTAGTTGTAAATCACTTAATGGGACCCGCCCCCTCAAACCTGGAAAGCTGAGATATTACAAAATTGTCTGTAACACGTTCTAAATTTCGATAGCTTTGATAGTGGGTACCATGCTTTGCCAGTATAGAGGAATCATCAGCTAAGTATGGCTACATCGCGATCAATGTCGTGAAACATTTAACTATCGACCTTTTCGATAATAAATGAGCGATTAATCTAATAGCGCAAGTCCGAATCTCTAGCTAATCAATTAAAAAACTTCAAAAAATGGAAGAAAGTTGGAGCTTGTTGTGGATTTTTACCTTATGGAATGAGGATGGTATCACACTTAATGCTCGATCTTACGGAGTACAAAGGAAAGGAAGAAACAAACAGGGAATGCTAGTTTGAACATCCCCAGGATTAGCGTGTGTTATTTTAATTTGTCTCTCTAGTATAATCCGAGGGCAAGGTGAAAGTGGTTTTGTTCGTCATTGAGGACAACTGAGAAACAAGCAAGGCTGTGTACAAGAGAGTTCTTACCCATCTTAGGATTGCTGCTAACCTGGAAATTCTCTCGTTTTGCATTGGTCCGAGGCATTTGGTACGAAGTTTGCATCTGAAGTCGACTGATGGTATCCTTGTCGATCATGGGTTTTGGACATAAAAGCATCGATATTTTGATATAATGAGCATGTGCAGTCGCACCACTTGGTGTACTTCCCTTTTCGAGGGAGAATTGCATCAAAATCCGGGATCGAATTGGTCCCTATGTAATATAGATTCTTGCACACGGTTAGGAAAACTCGATAGTTGGTATGTTGTGACGGCGATTCTGTGGAATCCACCAGGGTGAACTGGATCAATTCTCTTCTTTTCAGGGGATGTGCTGGTGTTGGGTTTTGCCAACCTGGTTGCAGATGGGATATCGATGGGATGTGGCGATTACGTATCAGCCAGCACCGAGCGGGACGTCACGACCAAGGAGAGAGCTGTGACCGAGTGGGATGTCACAAACAGAAGCCAGCCTGAGCAGATGGAGCTCCTCCGCAAGTATCAAAGGCTCGGCATGTCTGCTGAGGATGCCGCGACGGTATAACCTTTTTCCGCCTTTGGTGTCTAAATTCACAGCATATATAGTAGTAGTAAGGCGGGTTTCATGCAGTATGCTAGTTCCATGTTGTCAGTTCTTCACGGACGAGACTTGCAATTGACCAGGTCGTGAATATATTCTCGAAATACAAGGACATACTGGTGGACGAGAAGATGATGGCTCAAAAGGGGATGCTTCCGCCTGATAAAGAAGAGAAGCCATGGAAGAATGGGCTCGTGACCTTCGTCTCCTTCATCATGTTCGGAAGTGCACCTCTCCTCTCGTTCATCATCCTCATACCGTTCACCAACAGCAACACCATCAAGTTCATAGGGGCCTGCATGCTTTCTGGTCTCGCACTTGTTCTCCTGGGAATAGCCAAGGCCAAGATTGCCGGTCAAAACTACGCCCCGTCTGCCTTTGCTACCGTCTTAATCGGTGCTACAGCTGCCGCAGCTGCTTATGCCCTCGGTTGGACACTACGAAACACTGCCGGCTTAGACGAATGACGAAGATGTATTTGAGTAGAGGGCAGAAGCAAGGGTAGGACTTTTTGGCAGGTCGTATTAGAGTGATGAGGATAACAGGGTAAGGATGTTATTGCTTTTTGATGTTTGAAAATGGGAAGACTATAATCTCAATATGACCCAACTTCCTCTTTAAAGGTTAGAGGGACAATTAGTCAAGAGATCATCAGTCGTACATCACGGTCTACGATATGCAAAACTACATAATGTAGATCAGAGAATTTAAAGAATGCATGCCCGATTGTATCTATCAGGAAACTGAACATAAGTTGCACCTGTTTATTTAGTTTTGAACTCAAATGAATAAGCAGAGTATTGGTTCTGTAACGTTCAGTTACCTTCAGTCAGGGCTATATGCAATGCATGTTCTGCTTCCCTCAAGAATAACCGGGTTAGTTCTTTTTGCCCTCGCCGGTACACGATCGCCGACCATTTATTTCTAGTGGCCACATTCTGCGGCGTCAAGCCATTCGACTCCCTGCCGCAACAGCATGAAAGAATGATAAGAAAGTACATCTAGCATAAATGGAAACTAAAGAACAATGAGATGCTTTTCAAGCCCGAAAGAGAAAGAGCACGACACGTTTCCCTCCGCTAAGATAGACTGTCTACGCTTTTACCTACTCATGGATAGTTTTAAATCACTAACTCCGATGCTGCCCATTTAACAAATGAATATATCTGACATTCTGAAACAAATTAGCCGGTTTTGTTTCTCATGCACTGCATACAATATGCCCAAACTAACAAGAAAAAAAACCAAAATTTCTGTAAGTTATAGCAGAAATTAAGGGAAAAGAATCGTCTATAAGCTCAAAAAGCACCACCTTTGAACCTTCTCGAGCACCGTGTGCCGCTCGGGATTTTCTGAGATGTGGATTTTTTCAAGCAGTCCAGCATCAAAACTCTCAGTTCCAGTACCTTCTTCTAAGTCCATCATTCTAGCAAAACAGAGATACTGTTAGTGACTAGAAAATTATCTCACCAGGCAGAAATCCAAACCAAAAAATTGAACCAATCAAGAAGATAAAGCTGTGCAGCTGTCCTGAAAGAGGTCAAGATCAAGAGGAAAGGAAAAGGGGGGAAAAAGGGAGGAAAAATGAGAAATCTCAGATTATAAACACAGCTAGAAAGAGCAAAGTTTCTATTGAGGAAGCATTTAAAAGAACATGCTGTCTGCCTATCTCTGAAGTTTTATATGCAGTAGGTAGCTTAAAGCATGTATCGTAGGCTTCCAGTTCTCTTGTTCTCTTATCCTTGCTTCCATCAAAATTTTCTTAGACCAGTAGCTGAAAAATTGCAATGCATAAAACGGATAAAGCCCACAGAATGATTTTGATTCTTTAGAGGCCTATTAGCTCTAGCAAGGTGAAGGACACCAAGGACCAAGTAAAGATAAAAGAACAGCTAGACAAAATCGAGTTATTTTATTGCTAATGTAATCCTAACAAACAAGAAGCAGACACATTGCTAGAACCTGCCAGACGATCTTATCTAACTAGGAGCATCATGTCTTCATTCGTCACCTAGCATGTAATATGTGTTGATTGTCTTTTTTTTTTTTTTGTTAACCGAGGTGTCCGGGCCAGCTTGCGCGGACCTCGATTATTCCTCGAGGGAGACTAGCACAGCAACCCACCACCATGGCCCCCCCACTTAAATCACAAGTGCTCAGCTGGGGAATCGAACTTGGGACCAGTGCGCCTAACCACACAATCCCAAGTACGCCCTAACCAACTGAGCTACTCATGGGTGGGTGTCATTTTTGTACCATCGTTTCTAATAATCTCTGTCATAGCTTTCCTCTTTCCCATAATCATGCTGGTATTAGCTTCAATTGTTCATGCCTATAAATTTCATAAACAATAACCTACTTAATGACAATATGATACTGTCAACTTCATACTTCTTATAAACACTTTTATGACAGGTTTACAGCTTACTTTGTTTGAAGAAGATCAACAAGCAATTGCAATGCTCCAGAATCACCACAAACCTCCCACACAGCTGCCCGGACTTCTGTATCCGACGGTTGCCCCTTCTCGTCAGATCCAACAAGCTTCAACAAGGCAGTAAACTGAATTAGTGGTCAAGAAATGAGACAATCAAGATAAATTGTTTTGAAAATAAGTTAAACTGTTTGAGAAGAACATAATCAGTCTTCAGTTGCAAAGAAATTTAGATTCCACAATTTGATTTTAGCAGCACCTCTACTAGTAGGACTGCCATCCTGAAGTTTACATTGTAAGTTGAAGATTTACTATGTAGCAAATGGGACACTCATTTCACTGAGTCTAATCCTCCACTGTCGTCTTTTATGCTTCCCACAGGAAGAACAGGCCCTTGCTTCATTTAGATGCCGCATCACCTGTTATCTATTAATTCTAAGAGGATGTTGATTGCTGACGAAGACCTCCATGAATGTTGTCTGCTAATAAACTAAGAAGTTCCAAGAGGTAAAGTCTTTCCAAGACAGTAATGTCACTAATTTCTCCTGCAATATTATAACGCAGGCATATGGCTCACTCTCTGATCTACTTTCTGGGTGAAGGTTCCCATATAATTCCATAGAAAAGTTTCTATGCTACTTTCATATCCTAGAACACATTTACTCATACAAAGATTTGTCTCCTCTCAGCTTGAGTTGTGAGGAAGCTCAATGTATTTATACATTATAACAGCGTAGGCTGAGGAGCAAAGGGAGGAATCTGCCCAAGGAGGGGCTCGCATTCAGCACATGGAAGCTATAAACAAACTCAACCCACCTAGATAATTGCCCATTTTTCTGCTCAGCCCAGCACAGGTTAGGCAAGTCAACTCATACGCTCAAGTTTTCATCATGCAGCCTCATGATCTTAATCGATGATTACAGGAAAGCATCTATTCAATTATCAACTATGACCAGCATATTGCCCCTAATATACTCGCTTCAGACTCGTGTGGAAGTCTTGAAATGACGCCGAAGTTTTTGGCGGAAACAAAAAAGAAACGATGCAGAAGTTGTGGAGAAGCATAAGAGGTGAAATTAACCGTATCAACAGTATTGAGGAAAGAAACTGCAGTTAGACAGCATCGAAGACATATTAAGAAACTGCACCTCTTCCAGAAACTCCAAAACTTGAGAAAGGTTATGTTCTTGCATCGCAATGGTCCTCAAGGCAGTCAAAAAGTTTTCAGGAAAAACCAACTTGTTTATGTATGAAGGCATCCTTCGCTGGCCACTCCAACTATAACTGCATACTCCTCTATCTGCTTCACATTTGCTGCTTCCTCCCTTTTCAGAAGAGCTCATTGGGAAGAAGCCATGATCCAATAAATTTCTAGGTAGAAGGCACCTGAGTTCAGCTTTCTGCCGCACATAAATTACGTCTGTCAACAAAAGATAAAGAGGAGTGTGTTCCACAAACTAGTAAGACAGATTATCTAAATACGAAATAACACATCTATATCTGACCTGTGCATCAAGAAGCTGCATTTTAGTATCACAACCGGAAATGTTTTGAATTGCCTCTGCAGGATAATGGACCTGCAAGAATTCACTTCCACATCAAGCACAATTGCATGAGAACCTATCCTAAACTTATAAAAACAGCATACCATGAGGTAATCATCTGGATTGTTATCAATCACAAATCCGTAGAGGTATAAAAGCTCCTGCATTTAATATGAAAAAATTAGATAGTACAACCAATATACCCAATTACTTGCTGACAAGATATTAAATCAAATACACAATCTAAGAGCAAATAGCAGACAATTATAGAATCATGACATGGAAAATCCAGGAATGTCACCAAAATAACCCGAAAGCAGAATCTTTGGGATGTAGTAAAATGATGTAGCTCACTCTGGAAAACAGATTCTAATGACCAAATCAAACAGTTATAGACTGTGGCATGGCACAGTGACTGGAAAGAATGTTTCTTCTGCTGAAGTTACAAATTGAATATATTCATGCAAAAACCAAGGGAAAATGACACAAATGTTACCTGAACTTTGGCCCAATGTGCAATATAGTCCCTAAACTTTTAATTTATTCAATGTGACACATGAACTGTAGCCTAATGTGCAATGTGGTCTCTGAAGTTTCAATTTATTCAATGTGGTCCCTAGACTTTTGATACATGTTCAACTTAGTCCCTAAACTATAGGAAAATGTTCAATGTTGTCCCCGAACTTGAATTAATGGAAAGGAAATATTGAATATTTCTCATATAATTCAGGGACTAAGTTGAACATATACAAAAAATCCAGGAACCACATTGAACGAATTAAAAGTTCAGGGACCACATTGCACATTGACCCAAAAGTTAGGGACCATTTGTGTCATTATCTAAAAAATCAACATGCATTCACACTTTCACAAGCGCTAGCAATCACAAAGAGCTAAAGGAAAAAGGAGCTTAGTCCGCTAACCGATACCGCCTCAAACACAACCTAAAGAGAATAAAGGTTTTAGAGGCTCAAACTCCCAATTACCTCATTGCCTTTGTTGCCATAACTGATGCGGACCTCTTTTTCATTTTCAAATGGCTCCTGCAGAGCTTTCCAAAAGGGGAACGGATGATGTCAGAAATAATGTAAAATTTTTATCATCACTATAGGTTAATTTGTCAAAAGGCCGATTTTGGTGAAAAATGAAAATTCGTTCCTGCTTATGAAATGAAATAGGGACGTCAAACTGGGTTAAAGAGAGGGCACTTGACTCAATCAACAAAGGAAAAAGATGATGGAAAATGGGGTGAGAGTACAATAGAACTGCTACAGCTTGCAACTGCCCCCACCCCGCAGGCAAAGAAGAGAGAGAGAAAAAGAAACGCAGTAACATAGATGACAAACACTAAATTGATCCAGGAAGAGGAATACTACCTGAAAGAAGATACATAGAGAGGGGAACTCCGGTTGTTGATCCTGAGTTATCCACTTCCCATGTTGCTCCAGGCTTAAAATCTGGCAAATCGTTCCACAAGCAGCAGGATATATGAAACTTTGGCCAAAAATAACTTAATTCAAATCATCAAGATAGTGTCTCAGTAGAAGTAAAAATTAACGAAGCATAATGTAGACCAGGTGCTTGGAGTGCATAGTTGCAAAACCAACAAAAGGCACCAGGACATCATGTTGCTGTATTTCTTCATGCAGTGACAAAGTACTTTCCAGCAGTCTAAAAATCATTCAGTGAGTGTGATAGCATGAGCCAACTTTTGTAATGTCCTCCAGGCTTTCTTTAGGAACTTTAGCTTGCACATACATGGACTGTCATTATGCCCGGGCTGCTTCCATGGCAAACTATTTAATTTGTTCCTCAACGAAAGAGAGTAAGTCTTAAAAATTTAAAAGAACGAGCTATCTACCTCTCCATCTTAACACAATATAAAATGAAACTTCAGAAGAAACCCTCAAAGGCCCTGCTCGTGGACTCGGTATAAGGACCCGTGAACATCATGAAGCACATGCAAAATCAGGAATACTTTGAATGCAGTGACCACCAACAGTGCAAAAGGGAAAACAAGAGAACCCTTTAACAGAAGCTCAAAATCTAGTAATAGCCTCTGCAGGTTACATTCCTTCTTTTGCTTAGATCGTGGCTACCATTCATTAAACCTATTAATAAGACGTAACTTACTCTCACTTAATAAAACAGAAAGAAAACAAGTAAAGCCATCGAAACTGAGGACAGGTAGAGAACCATACGATATGAGAAGATGAACAAGTAGCTTACCGTGGTTGCAAAAGTCAATGCCAGGTACAAGGCCCTCAACCCAGACCTTTTCTTCCTGTATTGAAGTGGATGCTTCAGTATGTTGTCCTGAGACAAGCCAGCCATATAGAATAAATAAAAGAAAAAAGGGACCACAGCAGATTGGCATTTGAAAAACCTAACACAGACAAATAAAACATTTCTTTTCAATATAAAAAGAGCTCACTCCTTTGCTCCTCCGTATCAGCCGATACTCCGCATGGCACGTCATGACCTGAAGCGCCGTTAGTGTTTTCTTGACAGTGATCTGCATCCTGATCATCTTCCTCTTTTGGAAATACATAAGAATGTGGAAAAGGAATATTCAAAGCACGAGTCCAGAAAACAGAATTGGCCCTAGGAATAACAATTACCCAGATAAAAGGACAGTGAGGTGAAACATCATGCACATGAAAGCCCAAGTATTGGTCCTTGCAATGTAAAAAAAGAAGCGGCTAGTAGAGAGATACTTACCACAGAAAATCTTCAAAACAAACATCACTGGAGGGGACAAAAAAAAAAGAAATGTCAATAACTAGATAATAAATTCATTTCTCTAAGACATTAAGCAGATCAAATTAACGCAACCTCAACCCAACTCCTTTTGGAGGTCTATCACATGGCCCATTCTGCTGTTTACATAGGTATTACCTTCAACATATTTTGTTCTGCAGATAACATATTTCAACTTTCCACTGACGCTAGCATATAGATGTATGTCATAGTCTTCAGTCAACTTATTTATTTTAACAGATAAGGTTGGAAAGCTTTACTAACTGCAATACACAAAATCAACAAATAGGAAGGCCTTCCATCTTAAAAGTAGAAACAACTAAGGGAGTCCAGCAGCTGATAACAATCCATATAATATAAGCAAAGCCCCCACTGTTGGTTGTAAATATATGAATTGCGGCAGATTCATGCAGCAGTTTTAAGAATTAACAAATTCAAATATCTTCTAAAACAACAACAGAAGCTTATTCCAACCACCTTACATAGCAAAAATAGAGAGTGTGATTTGATGTTCTAGATTTTCTCCGTAATATGCTCTTAACTTTGTTTGGATTATCCATTGACACGTGTAGTCCATTCTAGTTCAACTTCTAACTACATGTTGAAAAATCATGCTGCCACAATTAGGGAAAGCTCATCAGTCCCTGGCCACCAGCAAATTTTTTAAGGGAACCATTAAAATCAGAGGGAGCAGCAAAAGCTGCAGGATCATCAAATACTCAATGAAGACCAAGATCACCAGCTTGACTAACGGTTGCATTAGCAGATAACAAGAATTACATTTAACAGTTACTGTTAGCAAGTGATCTCAACTGATGGCCCGGATTTCCGAACAGAGCTTCCTGTATAAGAATTCAAGAATACAATACCTCTAATTTTTAGTCTAGACAACAGGAAATCAGTTAAAAATAGGTGCTAGATAACTCAAGCACAAAATGAGGCAGAGGGCAAATTATGGCTGCAACATAGTACAAGTGTAAAACAAGCGATGATCTTTCACATTAAAATAGATATAAACAACAAGCATCTCCACCCTTGTTAGAGAACACTATATCAGTGAAGACTACCAGGTCGCAGCACGAAAGACATGGGTGCAAATTTACACTTAGTTCGAGACATGATGGAATTACCATGTTGACCACACACCTTTCTGAATCCTCAGCAAGAGCAAGGAGTTTCTTCACCAAACCCTTCGCTTTATCCTCGTATAAAGACAGCAATTGCTTTCTCTGGAACATGAATCTTCTTTAATATCATGACTCATGCATTTAAATGAAAGTAATCAGCCTAGTAAAAGTATAATTTAGAAGTTCTGGAATGTAAAATCCCGTACAAAAGCTGCAGCTGAATCAGGTGCGGTGATGAGAACAGAATCCAAACTCTTGACAGCCATCTCAATGTCAGTTTTTAGTGCAAGAAATGACTCTCGAATTTACCTGCAGCTGGGTCGCACGATGTAAAGCTGTCCCCTTCAACTCCAAAAATTCATCATCGGTGAACCAAAGAGGACTGTTGTACTTGGTTGGAAGCATATTCAGGTACCTAACACAAACTTTCAGCCAAATAAATAACAAGCTCCCATCCAAAAGAAAGGGAAAGAGCAATAAAATACAAGGGCCAGTAAACATATATAAAACATACGGCTTCCATGGAGAATTCTTGCGAAGGCGCTCTACCGTCAAATATAAGATCATCAAAAATCTGTCATCAACTTCTCCTTCTTCAAACATTGCTCTACATTCAGGTCCAAGAAGAGGATCTTGCAACACTCTCATAGGAGTAATGGCTAAATCTAGCGGAACAACCATTAAAACTCCTGAAATTTATCCCACAATATTCTGAAGTGAGATCTTTGATAGTGATCCAATTGTTCGACTGTTATAATCAAGTTTTGACATAAACACTCATTTTCCTGCAAATTATTCCGCAATGCCTAACTAGGCAAGGCTCTATCATCATCCAATATTAATTATAGAACAGTTTGTCTTGAACTGTGGTCGTTTTGTTAGATTATAAATCCAATCAATTTGCCACAAATCCCAGATCACCAATCACGTGAACCTGGCCTCTCTGCCAGCATATAATAAGTGATGTCCCCAAAAGTAGCCGTGCCTTCCCTCTTAGCATGCAATCATATTGCTCCCAAGCGCTAACCAATCCAAACAGCATGGATCATATCAACGAGAACAACGACGAGTAACCAAGCCTTATCCCACTAAGTGGGATTGGTTGTATAAATCCTATCATGCCATTGTGCTCGATATTTTATTAGATGATTCATATTGGTTTCCTTCAAATTTCATTTGGAGAAGTTCTGTGCTCTTGGAGCCAAACTTCATTGGGATGATTCCTATGCTCGTGAAGATGAAGACAATCCCATACACAGAGGAGCCCATTAGTTTAAATTCCTTCTTCTTCTCTTACAAATGATATAATCACCTAGCGGAGGGAGCTTTCGGGGTTTAGACCCTCTGAACCGAAAGCTTGTAATATCCAGTTAGTGTACCAATCATGCCAACTGACAAGGGCAATCAGCGGTGCTTTTTCTTTCTTTTGGATAATTTCTAATTGGCCAGTATCGCAACATCAGTCAATGAACGCAGCAGAACCATTCCCTCAAAACCAGCACTGCGATGCCTGCATTTGACAAGACTAAAGAGTCCTTTTTTAAAAATGCAGGAATCAATTGTTTTCGCCATAGCCAACTGATTTAATTTTACTCTTGCCTGGTACTCAGATCATAAACAATAAAGAAATGACATTGCACGCATGCAAAATTTGCTTTCCACAGAGAGTTGCCAGCGAAACAGAAGCCAAGCTCAGCCAGACAGAGAGACGCGCTATGAGCAAACACGCACAGCTGCACGCACGAACGTACATGCTCGCATAAACTAACCGGAATGTGCAAATTACCGTCGCGATCGTCGCCGGACGCGAAAACGCCATAGCCTTTAGTGGAATCGCAGCACTCGATCCCGCAACCTCGCAGCTGAACTCCGTTCGCCTGAACACACGGGCCACGTTTATCGACACCGGACACTCGCAAAGAACCACACCACGCGATTCATTCCACTTAAAAACTTTCCCACAAACACAGCACGTGCATCGGGGCGCACGAAACCGCAACCCCGCGATAAAACTCGTTTCGGCTGAAGAATCAGCCGAACATTTTCCTCTCGAACGAAACACGGATTGGAAAACCGAGTCGGCTAGAAATCGGCCGGTGAAGGAGATGGTTCAGGGGGAAGGGATGAGAACCTGAAGCCACGCGAGGAAGACGTCGAGCTTAGCTTCTTCTGGACTCGCCATTGCCGCGAGTTCAAACCTCGCGAAGACGAAGGAAGAGAGCTGGTGTAGCAGGAGGTGCTTGTTTCTGCGTCGACTCGGCTCCGCTCGGCGACCCGACATCAGGCCCGGTTTTGTGAGGCCCGAGGCCCCGTACGATGCGCTATCTCGCCGTTTAGAGCCCGTCGGGCCACTGATTTCCATGCAAAGAAATAAGGGAGAAATAACGTAGATAGTCCCGAACATTGAGTCAACGTGCGTTGTTTAATATAGTCCATAAAATATTAGTAAATATTTAATAGGGAAAATTTCAATTAAGGACCCCAAGTGGGGTCAAATTCTCAAAAAAGGACCCAAAGTGAACATTGTGTCAAATAAGGGCCTGAAGTGCTCAATCAGTCTCAAATAAGGACCCGAAGTGCCCAAAACGTCTCAAAAAAGGACCTGAGTCCCTCGCCGGCCGGAATACCCGCCGGCCGGCGAGAAAGTTACTGTTCCGGCACCGGAACAGTAACTTTTTAAATTTTTTAAAATTTTTTTTTGTTTTTCCTTTTCTGTTTTTTTATTTTCGTTTTCCTTTTTTTTTTTCCTTCCTCTGCCGGCCATAGCCGGGGCCGGCGGAGGTCGCCGGCTTCAGGCGAGGCCGCCCTCGCCGGCGTCGGGCGAGGGCCGCCCTCGCCGGCGTCGGGCGAGGGCCGCCCTCGCCGGCGTCGGGCGAGGGCCGCCCTCGCCGGCGTCGGGCGAGGGCCGCCCTCGCCGGCGTCGGGCGAGGGCCGCCCTCGCCGGCGTCGGGCGAGGGCCGCCCTCGCCGGCGTCGGGCGAGGGCCGCCCTCGCCGGCGTCGGGCGAGGGCCGCCCTCGCCGGCGTCGGGCGAGGCCGCCCTCGCCGGCGTCGGGCGAGGCCGGCCTCGCTCGACGCCGGCGAGGTCGAGCCCTCGCCAGATCTGGCGAGGCCCGACCTCGCCGGCGTCGGGCAAGGCCGGCCTCGCCCAGCCCAGGCGAGGGCCGCCCTCGCCGGCGTCGGGCGAGGGCCGCCCTCGCCTGGGCTGGGCGAGGCCGGCCTCGCCGGCGTCGGGCGAGGGCTCGACCTCGCCGGCGTCGGGCGAGGCCGGCCTCGCCAGTTGCAGGCGAGGTCGAGCCTCGCCAGATCTGGCGAGGCCGACCTCGCCCGACGCCGGCGAGGCCGGCCTCGCCCAGCCCAGGCGAGGGCGGCCCTCGCCCGACGCCGGCGAGGGCGGCCTCGCCTGAAGCCGGCGACCTCCGCCGGCCCCGGCTATGGCCGGCGGAGGAAGGAAAAAAAAAGGAAAACGAAAATAAAAAAAAGAAAAGGAAAAACAAAAAAAAAATTTAAAAAGTTACTGTTCCAGTGCCGGAACAGTAACTTTCTCGCCGGCCGGCGGGTATTCCGGCCGGCGAGGGATCCAGGTCCTTTTTTGAGACGTTTTGGGCACTTCGGGTCCGTATTTGAGACTGATTGAGCACTTCAGGCTCTTATTTGACACAATGTTCACTTTGGGTCCTTTTTTGAGAATTTGACCCCACTTGGGGTCCTTAATTGAAATTTTCCCTATTTAATATGATCCCTTTATTTGCTTAAATGATAAATCGGACGTAATTTGATAACGTTCATCAGTATATACTGAGTTGGGTTTTTAAAATATGAGTCGGCATATTTATTATTTTTTTTTTTGGTAAGAACATATTTATTATTTTATCCATCTATTTTTTTAAAAAAATTTGTTAATGGTCAGTGCTGAATGTTAAGCTATTAACAAACAATGCTTTATTTCTATATTTTGTGTTTAAAATTGTCAACCCTTAAAATTTGATCTTGTCAAATGAGGGCAAACGAGAATATATGCCATTTTTTAAATGAACTTCTTGTCGTAACTAAATATTTCTTTCTTCTTTTGGTTTAAACGGTTTTGTAGTATACTATACTGGGCAGCCTTTGCACATCTCAACTAATCCACCTTCTCACGATCTCAAAAGCACAATCCCAATATTAACCTCTCCGCAATGACCTAGTGCATTTAAGATTTTTTTATCCTAGAGCGCTCCCAATAAAACAACCTTCATTTATTTCGTAAAAAATGAATAATTTGAAAAATATTTTTTTAAAAATCACAATTTGTATTTCTTACAAAAATAAATGAATGAAAAATATTATCGTCGTCTACCAAAACGTTAGAAGAATTAGGAAAATATTTTTTATTAATTAATTATTTCAAAAGATACATACAATCATTTTTAGAAAAATATTTTTTAAATTATTTATTTTTGTCTATACCAGCGCTCCTGTGCAATGCTAAAAGCTGCCAAGAACTTCAATTTGAACATTTTTGTAAATGATTTGATGAGATCACATCAGAAATGATATTACAACCCCTGCACCAATTGACATTTTTAATACGATGCTGCCATTTTTTTTTCATAAACAACTTAGTGAAAAAAAAACGAAGGTATTTTGAGCATCTTCCCAACATGTCCTCTGCTTCAAACATAAGGATATATTTATTAAAAATCCTAAAACGTGTTTCAATTGAGTCCTATAAATTCTAAAACTTATCAAATTTATTCAATCAAGTATTAAGTTAACACCATTTAATTTACTAACAAAAAATACTGACACGACTTATTTTAATATTTTCAATCTCCTACGTGGCAATGGCATAACTAAATTATGAAACATAAGACTAAAAAAAATCACGTCATCACCATGTAAGATAGAAAAAATAATAAAAAAATCCTCGTCAATATTTTCCATTAGAAAGTTAAACGAGATTAAATTTAGAATTCGATTAAATCAATTTAACAAGTTTTGTGACTTGATTGTACTTTTTATAAATTTTAAGACCCAAATGCACTTTCATAACAAGTTTTACGATTTCGAACGTATCCCTTAAACACGCTTAAGTTCAACCAAGACAGGTACCGCGACAACCAAAACCTGAAAGAACTCATCTTAAATTACTCGAGAAATTTGAGGTCCTCAAAAGCTCATATGAATACGAAGTATCAACTATGCCCCCAACAAAAGCATTTGTCAGATGGTCAATTAAACAATACTTTCGAATCGAAGATAGGATTTCGAATGGGTCTTTCAGCTTGATAGTAGCTATGCAAGCATGGGAAAGACCCCGATTCCAATTATGAGAGTCTGAAATCCGGCGGTGCGCATCTGAATATGCCCTAATTGGCCCATCCATTCCGACGAATAGCGGAAATTTCCTCTGGATCATTTAGAGTGTGGTCGCGTATCACAGATATTTCGTCATGCCACGGCCTTCCACGCTAAGCTTTGTAGCCTGAAGCTGCTTCTTTTTCGGTGCTTTTAACTGCTGCAACTTCTTGTTCATCTGCCACGCACCAAAATATGAGTGAACATGCTATTGTGCCAGAAAAGGTGACCCAGGTAGTGTTGACCAAACCAGGTGCTAAGCAATAGAACTTCTATAACCCCACATCCCAAGTGTAAATTCATAAATCAGAAATTCAGACCAAACAACAGGTTCCAGGTGATTATACGCGGCAGAAAAGAAGTGCAACGACCATTGTTAAGAAAAAGACTATTAAGTATGGCATGCAGTTGCCAAACTGGAAAGATAATGCACACACATCATCCCTCCAACGAACCCCCTGCATTTTCCTCTTGATGCTTTCCTAATACATAATCATACAGTGTAAGATATCCACAGTTGCTCATTTTCTCCCAGCACCAGATTCAATTAGACTATACATAACAAAAATCCTTCATTTCCATCACAAGCATATTAGACAACTAACCTTTAGTCGGCGCTGATCTTGCATGGCTTGCTTAGCACGGGCTCTAATTTCATCAGGATCAATCTTAGATTGAGGGCGCACCACGAAATCCAAAGGTGTAGCTTCAGGTCTAGATGCATGCAGCCTAGAGGATGACTGACCAGATTTGCGCTCCCTGCAATGAGGTCAAGCATTAAAACCGCCAATACAGCCAGCACAAGAATCTCTAATCAGGCTAATCAGAGATTGAAATTCACCGTGAGAATACATCAGCATCAAGATCACCGTCTCTAGACTCCATCCCGGTATCTTTACTGGCAGGCCTATCCAACAATCCACCATCAAGATAAGAAAGTTATCCAAGGAAACTAAAAAATTCACAAAAGAAAATATAGAAAACCTAAAGCTCCTTATTGACAGAAAATGGACATGATAGAAAAGTGAAGATACAAAAGTAACTAGAAGAAGAGAGTACTTCTTCACCGACGGCCTTCGATAGGGAATCCTATCATCTTCCAAGTTTCTCATGTCCTCAAATCTCGTGCTCTTGTTGAATATTGGTCGACTCTGCAACCCCGTCAAATATACAAGAAGAGTATAAAAATCATTGGAAACCACTGATGCATATGATGCATTATATTCCTCATGCGCACAATCGTCATCCTATGCATCGCTTCAAAAAATCTAAGAAACTTAGCTGCAATCCCTCTCAATATACCAATCGTCAACCAAATGAGCATAAGATGTCTTCAAAATGAACTACAAGATACTAAGATCAATAACAAGCAAGCAAAGCTGAGAATCATTGAGTAACCCGGAAAAATCACCAAAAGTGCAAAGACCGTAATGCGGCAGTTAAAGCAACTTTAGAAGAATATGAATAAGAGAAAATTTCAAGAAAAAACTGAATCAACCAAAATAACAACTGCTGTAAAAACAGAGCTACACTGGATTCCAAATCGCAAAGATTCTTAAGTTCAAGGCTAGAAATTACACAAGGCAGCAATGAAACAGAAGAAAAACCAAAGCCAGAAGCAAATGTCTTTTAGATGCACAAAAAGACCAATGTACCAAGGAGATCAAAAAGGTAAATTGTCTAACTCTCGGCTCCAATATATTCGAGACAAATCTTTCTAGGGTAAGCAATGCCACAAGCTCAATGATTTATCAACCGACAGCACCACTGATGCACAACAAGGCTTTTCAACGATGTATTACTTCACTTTTAATTATGACACATAACAATGTCAAGAATCTTAAACTTGCATATTATAAGGTGTTAGAAGTGAGTGGATCGGTGGTTTACCCATTTATCAACCAAATCTTTAGCAAGCTTTCTGTTGGACGTTGTTTCTTCATCAGATTTTGACAAAAACATTATAACCTGCACAAGGGAGTGACTCAGTCCATACAGTACAGGTAAGTACATATAATAGGAATTTTAGGACTAACTGCTGCCTTCACAAGGCAAATACTAACCTTTCCAAGGCCGCTTTTCTTCAATTGCTCCCTCCTATCATACTGTTCTAAATCAATAGGGAACTGCAGACAACAAGCAGTTTTTCAAGTTTTAAAAAAGGTTTCACCTGAAGCAGCAGCTATACACTTGTTCCAGACAAAAATGAAGAGAAAAAAAAGTGAATATACATCAGTCAATATCTTCAAAATTGCAGCGCGGATGTTTATATTGGGTAAGCTTCCATCAGGAAGAGGTTCAAGCCAGTTCTTTAAAAGTGTTAAGACTCCATGATCTAAGAACTCTTGCTGAAGCTGCTTCCTGCATCAGTGCCACATATCATCATGAATTGATAAAAATGGAGCCTGAATAGATAGAACACAAGCAAGCAGATCAGACTAGGGTGACGATGGCTTACTTAGATAGAACGTCTGTCAGAAGAGGCAACTTCCTAAGCTTATTGATAGCAGGTTTTCCCTGCCGGTTAAGTTCCGCATCTTCCTCAGCTGTGACCTCAAGCTCAGCCATGATATTCTCAACCAGCAGAGCAATTTCTGCAGGACTCTTCTCATTCTTCTTCTTTTTCTTACCCATTTTGAAAAGTTCCTTGATTTCATCATCCACATCACCCTCCTCTGCCTAGCAAATTCAAGGCAATACCAAACGGTGAATATGAAGCTCAACCTTTTCTTTTTGTTTATTAGCAATGATGAAGCTCGACCAATGAAAGGTATCAATTTGCAAATGAAACAGGAAAGAAACCATAGGTATGGATCCAGTTGACATTAACACTGAAATAACCCTGCTCTGAAAGAATTGATTGGTAGAAATCAAATTATGAACTGAATACTGACCTGAGGAGCATCACCAGGAGAACCTGGTTCATTATCAATGTAATACCTTTCCCCAGGATCGACGCCACTATCATCGATAAAATTATCATCGTCCACAGTTCTAACACCATCTTGATCATCCTGTCACAAGAAAGAGACATGTAACAAGGTTCCAAAAAGTAAATATACCAAGAATGCTGGAACAAAATAACCAATTCCAGGCAACAGAGATACTTGAGCATGTTGCCTTGAAGATTGTAGAGCATGAGCAAACAAAGAATTTCTGAGGACATTGACAACCAAGAGCCAGAATACCAAACCAGAAACAACCAAGTCCGTGCAATTCCTGAATTTGACTATGGACTGGTGGAAACAGTAGACATTGATAACCAAAAGCCAAAACACCAAACAAGAAACAAACAAGTCTGTGGAATTCCTGGACACGGACTCATGGAGCCAGTAGGCTGAACATCGTACATTAGGTTATATCAATCCAAGTTGATGAAAAAATACAGTAGATTATATATGATGAGAGAAAAGCTTAAATTTTAACTGCAAAACATCAAAACTAATCACTTCAGATGAAGCAATATCCAAACTTTTTTTCCCCTGAAAATCAGATTGCAAGCAAAGCTGCCTCAAAAGCACTGAACAGCCGGGGATTGATGCTCAACATACAAAACCAGTCCCGAGCCACCTATATCAATCAGCAGCACAGAGACAGGCATCCACAACCCGAGACAGAGGAATTGATGATATACCTCAGAATCGCCACCGGCGATGGTGTCCCACATCTCCTTAACATCCCCATCATGATCCCTAGAACCTCTTCCCGAAAATCCCATCCCCTTCTTCGGGATCACCGACTTCGTCCCGTGCTTCCTCTCCCCCTTATGCCTCTTCTCCTTCTTCCCACTGCCACCTTCCTTCCCAATCTTCCTCTTCAATCTCCTCTCTTCCTCCGAGCTTTCCCTCGCAAAATCCCCAGCTCCGCCGCCACGAAAACCGTCGTCGTCGTCGTCCGCCAAATCATCCAGGCCCACATCGCTGACCTTACCAGCCCCGGCCCCTTTCTTAACCAGCCTCTTCCTAGGCCTCGATTTCGACTCGGACTGATCCGGTTCGTACACCGGAGTCTGCGACCGGCCACGGCCGGTCTTCCAATTGTCCCCTTCGACGTCGTCCTCGAGGTCGTCGTCGAGGAAGTGATCGTGCCGCTGCCGCGGCTCGGGCGACTGCTCCCGATCCGACGGGATGTCGTCGAAGTCCATCAACGGCTCCCCGTCCTCGTCCCGGTACCTGCAAAAACTCGATTAATCCCTGAAATCGCCAGAAAGAACGAGCAAAAAAAAACTAGGGTTTGGGACCGCACGGATCGTCTTCGAAGCCCATGCCGGCGACTGGGAATCGGCGATTCAGCCGGATTCAGGGCAGCGATCGGGAGGCGACGGCGTACGGACTGCGAACGGGCGAATCGTACGGGCTCCGATCGGATCCGATTCGATTGAATACGAAGACGGAGGCGGTGGCTCCAGCTTCGCGACGATGAGACGGAGACTTCCTTCCTCTTCTTCTTCTGGTGGGATTTGCTCTTTTTGTCGTTCATCCGCGCGGCGTTTCGCGATAAATTCTGCTTCTAATAGCACTGAGCCAGTCCTCTTGCGAATTACTTTCTGGGTTAAAAATTTCTAATTGGTTTGTAAATTTTGAGAATTATCTTTGGCATTCGAGAAATCGTTTTGGAAGAAACTAATCTAAAAGCTACCCAGAAAAAAAAAAAGGGAAAAAAGCTTCCCGCGATGATATTTGGTATTTTTTTCGCTCCAAATGTTAAAATAAATATATATTTGAGGACTAGAATATCTCCTATTTATGATTTGGATTTGACTGATGAGTGTTTTGAGTATACTGATTACTATTAAGTATGACTGCGTTTGATCGATTAGATAAAAATCAGGATAGAATATGTTTTATATTATCCTGTATTTGGTGGTGATCCAGGATAGGATAAGGTCGGATATAGACCGGATAAAAAAATTCGACGGGGGATAGGATAGACCCGGATAAGATTTATAATGCCTATTTTTTCAGAAACCCTACGCTCCACTCGTCGTCATCTTCGTTCCCACACCTTATGCGCTTTCACCAAAAAAAATTTTGACTTTTTTTTCCTTCACTGACTCCTCCGGACCCATGAATAGCCAAAAAAAAAATTATCCTATTCGACTTTAAATCCATAATCCACCAAACAGTGGACAGGATATGAAGAAATCCCAGGATTTCTCATCCTATCCTATCCAGTCCTATCCTGTTTAGAAATCCGAATGGCCAAACGCAATATATGTTTACTTGTGTTACGTGTAATCTGATTTCTAGTGATTTGAGAGAGGATTTGATAAGAGGTATGACCGCCGTAGGTCAACTTTCACTAATAATAATAAAAATGGTTAATACCACAAAAAAATCTTAAATTGGTACACTTGTGACACATTTACCCCAAACTATTTTTTTAACTATAAAAAACCCAAAACTGGTATATCCATGATAATTTTACCCTGAACTATATTTTTTATCATTAAAAACCTAAAACTGGTATACCTGTGACAATTTTATCTTAAACTTACTATAAAAAACCCCAAACTAGTACATATGTGACAATTTTATCCTGAATTTAAAATTTTAATATTATTTTTATTTTTTCGAATATTTATTTATTTATTTTTATTTTCTTTTCTTTTTTTTTCATCTTTAACCTCTAGCAGGTCGCCAGTCTGGCGACCGGCTAGAGGCGAAAGCTGGCGAGGGCCGCCCAATTTAGTTCGAGGTAAAATTGTCACGTGTGTACCAGTTTGGGGTTTTTTGTGATATGTTCGAGGTAAAATTATCACATGTGTACCAATTTGGGGTTTTTTATGGTCAAAAAAATAATTTGGGGTAAATGTGTCACAAGTGTACCAGTTTAGAGTTTTTTGTGGTATTAACCCTAATAAAAAAGATAAGAAAACTTTTGCTTTGGTTTATTTCGCAAAAGATTAATATTTTAAAAAATATATAAAAATAATCATTTATACTGTTTAAAATAATTAGTTAATGAAAAATGTGTTCATTACCATTAACAATTTATGTCTAAATATTTTCGTGAACAATGAAAATGTTTATCATTTACTCAATTTTGTAAGCGATATAAAATATCATTTTTAAAAAATATTTTTTAAATTATTTATTATCTACGAAACAAACGAAACTTTAATTAATTCATCGTGTAGACATAATATCCAAAAAATTAAGAAGCATTTATGTTTGAATTGTTTTCACAAAGAAGAAATCAGTTTTCCACGCAAATGATGTAGCATGCAAGGTTTTGAGATAGGACCCAAGCAAGTCCTTAAAATACTTTATCTCAATCCTCGTTCAGATATTGAGGCTGCGTTTGGTCATCTTGATTTCTAACTAGGATAGGATTGGATAGGATAAAATATGAAATCTAAGGCTGCGTTTGGTCGACCGGATAAAAGTCATGATATGATATGTTTTATCCTATCCTATGTTTGGTGGTGGTCTAGGATAAGATAAGGTCAGATATAGACCGGATATAGATCGGATAAAAAAATCCGAGGGGGAGGTGGGATAGACCTGGATAGGATTTCTAATGCCTATTTTTCTAGAAACCCTACACTCCACTTGCTGTCATCTTCATCCCCACACCTTGTGCGCTTTCACCAAAAAAATTTCTCGGCTTTTTTTCCTTCACCAACTTTTTCGAACCCCGTGAATAGCAAAAAAATAAAATAAAAATTATCCTATCCGACTTTAAATCCGTAGTCCACCAAATAGTGGACAGGATATGAAGAAATCTCAGGATTTCTTATCCTATCTTATCCGGTCCTATCCTATTTAGAAGTCCGGACGACCAAACGCAGTTTAAGGGATTTGCTATATCTTATTTACTGTTTGGTGAATCACGAAAATAAAGTCAGATATTTTCACATCTTACCATGTCAATTATTTGCTATAAATTTCATATCAGTGTAAATGAACCTAAAAATTACACAAACAAAGATGATAAAAATCTCTTACGATACTCTTACCCACTTCAATTTTTATTTGCTTTTTTTTAATCATTTTTGCATATTTTTAAATTATTTAATTATTTTATTTCTTTTTTCCCCTTCCATCATTCTCTAATAAAATTTTATTAAATAGTAAACTACACTAATATTTCTAAGATATGTAATAAATATAAATATATTAATATTGATTTATATATATGAAATTTATATCACAATATATAAAGAAATTTTGAATATATAAATAAAAATAAGAATAAATAAAAACGAATTTTTTTATTTTGATTTTTTATATTAAAATTAAAATATTATTATATTCAAAAATTATTTTAATTTTATTAATTTAACAAGTTTGTTATTCGAGAAAATTAACTTTTATATTATGGTTATTAGAAATCCTATCCACCTTTATCCCACCTCCATGGGATAATTTTATCCGGGCTATATCCCTCATAAATCTGACTTTATCCTATCTTGGGCAAACACCAAACATGAGATAGGATAAAATTTATCCTATCCTAAATTTTATCCCGACAACCAAACGTAGCCCGAGATTATCGAGAATGTAAAACTTGCATAAGGTAGTCCCTCTTCCTAAGGAAGAAAAAAGATACAAGGTAAATTGAGGATACGAAACATGCAATCACCGGCACATTATAATAAGGAACGCGGCCATGAAACTCACCCACGGGATGGGGATATGCCGCAGAGGCTCTCATAGAAGTAAAAGCTCCCTTCCTTTGATGAGGTTAGGTCTTAACGTGGCAATATAAATGAAGCCCCTGATTAAGAATCCAAGCGAAGCCCTTGATTAAGCGGCATCAAAATCTTAAAAGTTCGTTCGGATTATTTTTTTTAATCCTAATTGAGCACTTACTTTGATATCTTTTTATTCATCAAACTTTTACAATATATAAATATTGATGTGTGAATTCACATATTACTTTTCATAGTGTTTTAAAATTTGAATAATGTGTTATTCGTCGAAATAATATAATGGTTACATTTTGCATCTTATAAGTATAAACAAACGAAGCCTTAATCCCACTTATACCGAGCCAAGGCCAATCGGTGCATTACTTAGGCCATCAATACACAAAATTAATGATCTCTTTTCCCAGATGAAATATTCTCTAGTTTTCAAGCACCGCGTCATTCATTGACGTGGCGAGCATTCTTTTTAATAAATTACTTGAAAATTGGCACGTGTCTTGAGTACAAAATTGAAATTCTCGTTTTTCTTTGCCTTCCTCCTCCATCCAATCGCCGCCAGCTCCTACATCCAACCACTGTGTGCCTAGCCACTTGGGAATCCTGCTTTAGCCATCTCCACCGCGCAAGTCGCCGCAACCTCCGTCGTCGACGTCCATCGCCGCGCCGTGACGGCTGCACCCAGTACAAGTTTTCTCCCCTCTGCCTTTGTTGCTGCACCTCCCTTGTGCCTCCAGATCTTAGCCCAGACGATGCCAACGAAGATCGCAGGCTTGATAGAAAAATAGAGTGAATGGCTTGGCTTGACAGAGCCGCCACGATGACCGCAACCCTTGATGGAGCTGTTTAGTGATTGCAATACAAAACATTACATATTGGGTTAAAGTTCATAGACCACACTGAACAAATTAAAAGTTCAGAGATCACCATTATACATTGAGTTAAAATTCAGGGACTTTGTGTCATTTTCCCAGAAGAAAAAAGGGATAAGTTCACTGGAAATCCTATGACTCGTTACGAAAGTATAATTGAGTCACAAAACTTGCAAAAAGTGTGAATAAGACAAAAAACTTATCAAATTGGTTTAATTGAATCTTTCTGCTAACTCCGTCTAACTTTGTTAACGGAAAATACCGACATGTCTTATTTTACTACTTTCTTAAGACACGTGGCGCCCACCAAGTGCCATGTTAAAAAATTATTTAAAAAATAAAATATACAAACCAAATTAAATTAAAAAATAAAAAAGCTAAAGTTAAAAAAAAACAAACAGATTTAGGTTGTGGCTAAGCCCTCGTTGGTGGCCGCCGTGAAGGGCTAGCGAAGGTCACCTTGGCCTTCTTGAAGCTTGACAACCCTCGCCAGCCCCTGGGGAGGCCTTATCGGCCTCCAGTGAGGCCCTACTGGCCCGGATTGGGGAGGCGTGACCCTCGCCCCATATCTAAGAGGGTCGCCAAGCTTCAGGAAGACCCGGGCGACCTTCACTAGCCCTTCCTGGCGACTGTGGCGGCAGTCAGCCGTGGGTGAGTTTGTTTGTGTTTTTTCATCTAATTTAGTTTGTATTTTTTTATTTTTTAAATATTTTTTTTTCTAGCGTGGCGCTCGGTGGGCACCACATCATTGCCACGTATCTTAAAAAAGCAATGAATAAGACACGTCATCATTTTCCATTAGACAAGTCGAGTAAAGTTAATAAAAGGATTCGATTGAACAGATTTGATAAATTTCATGACTTGATTACACTCTTTATAAGTTTTAGAATTGCATGTTCGCAATAAATATTAAGACTTATAGTGCACGTATCTCAAAGAAAAAGAAAAAAGAAAAAGAAAGGCCTGGCCGTCACCGTCGTTAACTCTGGCGTTTGCGCTGACGGGGATAATAGTTGTCGCGATTGGGATAACACGTGGAAAAACGTTGTTCGAGTTTTTTTTTTTTTTGGGTCGAAGTTGTTCGAGTCTGACTAGACGAGGAAGAATTCGCGCGCAGGGACAACGTCGGAATTCGAGATTCCCACCGGGGGCAAAATCGGGACGAAATCCTCTCAACAGGACAGCTAAACTGTACGTTCACCCACAGAATCCAGCTCCGTGAACCCCCAAATACTCCCCTAACCCCAAGGAGCCAAACCCTAATTCCTCCTATTGATCTCATCCCCGCCCCCGAATTCTCCCCCTTTTCGCCTCGAATTATCGGAATGTCCCCGTAATTACCCGCTCTCTCCGTCGGAATCTCGCCGGAATCGAGCCGATTTCGCGGCGTCGGCGGCCAAGCTGCTCCCGTTCGAATTTCGCCGATTGAATCCGCGATCACTCCTCCACCAGTGCACCGGAGGGGCATTTCTCGGTAGTTTCTGATCGGTGAGTTGACTTTCGTGCTTCCCCGTCGGACTACCGATTGCGTTTGCCGTCCGCGTTTGGAATGTTGGGTTTCGGGGGCGTGGGATTATCGTGGTTTTTGGGTCTCTGTCTGGCTGCATGTGCGTCTCTGTAATCTCTTTATCTGGGCTTGTGGCGGCGTGTCAATTGTCGAAGTTTCAATTGCCGGAATAACGAGCGAGTGGCAATGGAATCGGGACTTTGGAATTATGGGGGTCGTCGATTGTTTGGGATTTAAACGAGAGAGCTGAATTCGTGTTTTTTTTATCAGCTGGGAGCTAATGCAGCCAATTTGGTTTATTGGTGATAGCTCTTTTAATTTGCATTTAGCGGAATATCGAGACCTTGGGCTTCTGAAATTGTTGGTTTCAATTTGCAATTTTTCGAAGACGGCGCTCCTTTGTTGGGTATGTAATAGCTTGCAACGTTGGATGCTTTTTAGAACAGGATGCTTTGAGGAATTTGTGGAGGGCGCAGGATAGAAATATGGGTAGCAGCGAGACTGAAAAATCTGCGAAGGAGAAAGAGACAAAGGTGGCACCTCCTACTACCCTGGTACACTTTTGCTCTCTCTGCCGAGTTCATCAGTTTTACTGAGGCTTTCCTCTACAAGTGATACTTTTGAACTGAGTTTGCATTTTCACCTTTGGTTTTAATGTTCAGGAGCAATCTTCAACCGCTAGTGCCAACCCGGTTACTCCAGATTGGTCTGGTTTTCAGGTGTAATTGCGGGAAACCCTCGCTAATTAGTGTAATTTGATACCTGTAGGTGGATTTCCAAATTCTCACATGATTGTTGTCTGTCAAACAGGCATATTCTCCTATTCCTCCTCATGGTTTTTTGGCATCGAGTCCCCAACCATATATGTGGGGCGTTCAGGTATGTGAAATTTGTGCTACTTGTGCTTCGAAGTATTTTAAGTTGAAATAGACCCCATTACTTGGCAATACTGTCCCAGGGACTTCATCTCTCCTTAGAATTCACAGAGTCGGTGCTCAATATGATCTAATACTCAGATGTGTATGAATTTTGTTATTCTGTAATTAAGTAAAGTAACTTGGCTCATTAATTAGGGCATTTAAAGTCATTATGACTTGTGATATGAGCTACATCGTAGGTACTAGGTGTTATGTTAAGATATAAAATATAATCCACTTCACCCTTTAACGGAAGTTTCTAAAAATGAATTGTAGGGTACTCAATTTTAACCTGGTACTGAAGCGTTATATTGCCAATTTATAGGATTCTTTTTTTTATATGTATTGGCGCAGTGTTTCAATCATTATTTTACCCACATGTATCAGGCTTGCGTATTTTGCTTCATTATCATATTTACAGCATTTGTGCCCTCCCGGTTTTGGGGGGGGGGGTGTTAGGTACAAAATACAATTTGCATTGTTCTCTAACAACTTAAGCTTTTAGGTAAACACTTACACACTTAACTTTGATAGTTGGAAAATGAAGATAATGGCATCCTTTTGAGCAGTTACCCATTTGTACTGATAAATAGTGATAACAGTTTTGCACTCGATTTTCAGGAGAACTTACTTGAAAATCTTCCCATGCGATTTATGCCTGTTCTCACAAATGGAAGATTGCTTGTTTCACCGAGTTCTTTAAGCCACAGATTACATTGTACATCATGAAATAGCTGGGTTGTAGTCAGTACTCTTTGTCTAATCTCATAGGATAGAGCCAGAATATTTGAATATATTAAGCAAACTGATAGTCAAAACGCTTGGTGGAACTGAAAATTACAAGGAAGAGAAATTTTTATTGATGATTTGTAAGGAGAGGTGTACTTGCTGGATTTCCGAAGCGGGTGACTCATTCTCTCTTTTGACATGCATTCAATTTGTCGATCAGTTTATCACACACTTTTGGTGTCTTGTTTAGAACTAGAGGTAATAGCAGTTGTTTTGCCGATGGAATGAGATTGATACGAATTTAGTGTTAACTGTTTGAAGTTCTCCGTGCTTTGGTTGGGCATTTTTTCTTTTCAGCCCTTGTCTCTGTTTACGTGCATCTGATCCATGGAGTAGATACTAGATAAGGCTTATTTTGTTGCTTCGATGTTGTCTCAAATGACATGCAAACACTGATAATCCTCATGGTCTCAGTCTCGTAGTTGTTTTGTTTTTTGATACTTTGGTCCTGTATTCAAGCCCGGTACATTGTTTAATGTTGTTATCAGAGCCTTAACATTAGCCCTTCATGCAGCATATTATGCCTCCTTATGGCACCCCACCCCATCCCTACGTTGCAATGTATCCCCATGGTGGCATATATGCGCACCCATCTATGCCCCCGGTACTTTCACATCCATTACTCTATACATGTTATCTTCACCAAGTTCCCATGCCACTAACTACAATCTCCTATCTTATTCAACAGGGATCTTATCCTTTTAGTCCTTTTGCTATGCCTTCTCCAAATGGGATTGCCGAGGTTTTCATGAGTTTCCTGGACAATTTCTTGCTAACCATCTGTCACTTTGGAAGTGTCAACTCATGATCACACATGTTTGCAGGGAAGTACAACTGGGGAAGCTGATGGTAAGCCATCCGAAGTGAAAGAAAAATTGCCTATCAAAAGATCGAAAGGGAGCCTGGGGAGTCTGAGTATGATTACAGGAAAAAACAATGAGCTTGCCAAAACATCTGGAGCATCTGCTAATGGTGGTTATTCAAAAAGGTAGAGTGCCCTTTGTGATTATTATATGCATACGGTAGTGTCAGCAAGGATGACTAAGGGCTTCTTGTAGTCCTTTTACAAGTTTGCTTTGCTTCTTAAGTTGGAAATCATGAAGATATCCGACTTGAAAAGCTTTGTTAAACTATTTGGAGAAGGTTGTATATCTCTTCCATTATTGTGAAGATCTCTGTTTTGTTATATGTTTCACGGTACTTCGCAGTGAATGGATGTAATGTTGGTGCGGCTGCAATAGCTCCAACAAAAATGGAGAAAATATCTTCTTTTGTGATATTTTTTTTCACTGTGTTTTATTGATGGCATGAGTTTAATCTTTTCTGTATTTACCTGACGTGAATGTTATGCCATCTCGTTTTGAAGAACTTCTGCTGATATTGGACCTCATATGCAGTGCTGAGAGTGCAAGTGAAGGTACAAGTGAAGGAAGTGATGATTCTCAGAACGTGAGTGCTATGATCATTTTTGCTCCTCAAGGGAATTTTTCTAACTATAGGAAAGTTACATTTAGGCATATATCAGCAATGGCCAATGGTGCAGGTGTGATGAATTAGTAATTACTGTCCAGTTACTTTGTTGTGATTATTTTCTTGGGGGTTGTGTGCGTGTATTCTTGTCCTTGGTAACTTTCTTCAGTTGTAATATATGAGTTTTGCACTGCTCCGGCCAAATGGATTGCCTAAGCTGAGGTTTGACATCTTGGGCATAGGAACACAAAAAATGAGCAGACAAGTCCCTTTTCTAAGTGGGCTGCTTTTATAACACTCTTTCTGAATAAGGAGCCTCAGCTGACACACTCCCAATTGTTAATTGACTATGTTTCTCTCTCGGTTGATAGTTGAATCCACAAAAATTTTTGCAGGACTCCCAACCGAAATCAGGGGGCAGACAAGACTCCTTGGAAGGTTTAGTGCTTGAAATCTGACTGCACTGTTGCACATTTCTAATCTGTGAGCGTGGATATTAATGGAAGTTTTGTGATATCTTTTATGCAGATGTATCTCAAAATGGCAATGGTGAACATGGTTCTCAAAATGGAGGATCAAGTACTCCACATGCAACGGTGAACCAATCAGTGGCATTGGTGCCAATCGCTGCTGCTGGCCCAGCAGGTGTTCCTGGTCCCACTACAAGTTTGAATATTGGAATGGATTACTGGGGTACTCCTGCTATCCCTGCAATTCGTGGGAAGGTTCCTTCTACTCCAGTTGCTGGAGGAATGGTCACTCCTGGGTCAAGAGATAGTGTTCAGTCTCAGATGTGGCTACAGGTTACCTCAAAGTTTTGATTAAGACCTGCAGCTTTCCATTTTGTGTATTTGTGGCGATAGTTGCTTGGTTAAAACAGCCAAGTATATTACTTAGCCTTTTCTTTTTCTATGGCATCAACAATTTAGCTTCAGTTCTAGACGTTAGAAATACATTCACAATGAAGCTGGTCTTATTGTTCATTAGGCCACAAGAAGCTTGGACATAAGGTTTTTGCAGTTATGAGGGGCTCCCATTGCTTTCTAATAGATGTCACTTGTTGTATAACACTGTAGCTATATGCTTCTTACTAGTCTTTTCCTACACCAGTTTGAGTCCTCTGTAATACTGATTGGATTTGCTTGCATGGCGCTGATGCTTGCAGATTTGCATATTGGCAAATGTACTTTGTGTAAACTATATTGGTGCAGTTGGTACGCATGGGATTTAGAAGCACATTTTTTGTGTAGGACATTAATACGTAGCTATACAAATACCTTATAGAGCTAGCACATTTTAACTCAATGTGCTTCATTTTTTTTTTCTTAAAAAAGTATCTGCACCTTTTATGTTGGTTTTAGGATGAAAGAGAACTTAAACGGCAGAGAAGGAAGCAGTCAAACCGAGAGTCTGCTCGGCGATCTCGGCTTCGGAAGCAGGTAATTGCAATGGTCTCAAAATCAATTCTTGTTCAGGTACATGCACCGATTACAGCAATGAAGTTTGTTGAATACATTTGCATTGAGCCAGGCTGAATGTGATGAGCTTGCGCACCGTGCTGATGCTTTAAAAGAGGAAAATGCCTCTCTAAGAGCTGAAGTGAGCCGCATCAGGAGTGAGTACGATCAGCTTCTTGCGGAGAATGCTTCTCTGAAGGTGATATAAAAGATGCTTTCTCTTGTTTCTCTTCCTCTGTTGTTTGCCCATCATTACCTCCGGAATTAGTCTCTCGTTAACCCAACCTCATTCTCTGGTGACCGTTTAAACTTTAAGGTCTCCTTTACATAAGATGCTATTGCTACCAAAACTAACTGATTAATGATCAATCATCCATGCAGCATAACATGGGGTAGACATTACTTGCCCATTTAAACGGAAGTATGTATATTTTTTGTTCGGGGCGAGCCTAGCTGATTGCACGCATTAGTGCATGCACAACTACAGATCAATGCGCGTGCGCACCCATAACACACAGCACATGTGTGCATCCACGGACCGGGGGGTGGGGGAGACAGATTTATAGCCAGTTTGACCCGTAAACTCCCTGTTGAACTATCAACACAGAACAGCATCTGATTTGACTCCTAAAATACTTTACGCCACACTTTTGCAGGAAAGGCTTGGGGAAGTTCCTGCGCATGAAGATTCAAGGTCTGAACAAAGACATTTGAACAGTGAATCTCAGAAGACAGCAAAGACTGAACATGGCCAGAGTGCTCACTAGTGTTATTGGCTACCCTGTCATGCTGGTTTCTGGAGTGTAACCTAACCAACTAGCAACAGGAAGTTCTCATTTTACGTAGTATGTAGTACCACCGCTTATTGAAGCTGACCTTCATAGTTTTAGGATATGTTAATTGTCTTGTCTTAATCATATCTGTCAACAAGCCTTATAGTTGAGGATGTAGGATTGGGCTTGAGCACTGTGAAGTTTGCCTTCCACCCTTATTTTTCTCTGTTGAGAAGGGTAGCATTCACACTTATGTGTACCGAGTACTGTTGATTGACGTGTAATCCAGATAATTTAATGAGCTTGAGTATGCTGTTAACGAGCGAGTTCATCCATGTGCTGTTCTTGTTATTCTCATTGCTTATTGGGCACTGCAATCCATTTTGAGTTTTGCCTCGCAAAGATCCAAACATCTACTGGCATAATTGTATCGGGTGTATAGAGACATCTGATGATATCGGAATGACGGATGATTAACATGCCCCTCCACAACTGGAAAAACCAGGAGTTGATTACCCGAGCTGTCCTTCAGAGACCTTATTTCATTGCTCAACGTGCATTGAATTGAACTGATCATATGGTACTTGGCCTTTTGGTGTTCAGAAATTCCTGCATGTGGTTTTTGAGCATGTCCAAGGGAAGCTTTTGGCGACAGTTTTTCCTACGGTGCGACTGCGGCGATGAACTGTACAAAGGAGATGATTGGAAATCAAGGAGTTTTAAGAACATCTGAATCTTTGCTCTGATCTAATCACCGTGCAAGAGCGAGAAGTGTTGAAGTTTAGTCGAGCGATGACACTTTGAACCTTTGATTTGAAAAACTGAACTAAGAATTCTCTTTCTTTATTATCAAGCGAATTACTGTTCATGACTTAAGATTCTCGTGCCCGAGCACATTATGCAGAGGCCTGGTTTTTTTTATTGCTCAAAAATAAAATACAAAACGCAGAAGAGAAGACTCGGATTTAGAAAAATAAAGAAATTAATCTCACTATAAAACTAAGTTACACCACGCGAATTGCATTGATTGAGTTCAAATACATACGACCTAGATTTAGACAAACACATCTCAATAAAAGATTACGACTTAATAAATTAGAACACCACATTAAACCAGACGGATCAATTACATCTTTTCATCACAAAGATACAAACAAGTGCACCTACATAGCACCCAGACAAACACATCTTGCAAGAAAATACAGATCTCAATGCCGTAGGCCGCTCCCTTCATCACCATGAAATAGGACGAGATGGTGTCGTCCTCCTTCGCTGCCTCAACTTAAGCACGTTCCTCCGGTCCGGCGTCAGAATTTTCCATTAACCAAGATATATAGACCACAATCATCTCCAGATTATTATCAAAACGAAATTTGCTTGTTGTCCTCGATGATTTGGCCAGCCCTCCTGAAAGTCGCCTCGGATGATACAGTTAACGCCGATGGAGTAAGAATGTCCCGAGCCACCATGGAAAGGACAAGACAAGGGGAAGATTTGGCCTTCCACTGGTGGAAAGGTGAAGGTTCTCATGGCCAACTTTCTTGATGCAGCTCGAGTCATCCTTCTTCGAGGTTGCAATCTGTCATAATTGTGCTCATTCTAACGTGGAATCAATGAAAAATGCATTGTAAATCACTCTTTGATCATACGGATGTTTTGTGATTTCTGATGACTTTCACTGATGTAAGAAAGAAGAACATGGTCAATATGGAAATCACTCTACGACAAATTTTTTTTCGTGAGAGCAATTAAAAATAGAATACTGTTCAGTATATTGAGATTAATTTATTATATTAGTAATCTAAGTTATATGATATATTCTCATTATGTATCAAATACAATTAGCCTTTCAGAAATATTCACTTATAATTCATCGCTTCAAATGATCCCTGAATTTTAGTCTAATGTGCAATGTGGTTCATAAACTTTTAATTTATTCAATGTGGTTCTTGAACTTTATCCTAATAAGCAATGTAGCTCTTGAACTTATAATTTTGTTCAATGCAATCACTGGAATTCAATTTAGTCCATGCATTTAATGAAAATGTTCAATATTTCTCTTCCATTAATTTAAGTTCAGGGACAATATTGAACATTTTTATAAAATGTGAGGACTAAATTGAATATGTTCCAAAATTTCAGGGGTTATGTTGAACAAAATTATAAGTTCGGGGATCACATTGCAAATTGAGTGCAAAGTTTGCAGAGACTGCATTGAATAAATTGAAAGTTTAGGGATCGCATTACACATCGGGCCAAAGTTCAGGAACCATTTTGTGTCGTTTTCCCTTAATTTAAATATATCAATTTTGTGGCCTCCTACTAGAGCTGTGTTGCTCCTGAAAATAAGAATAAAAAAGGTCTTTTTATTAAGGAAAAAAGAAAGAGGAGAGGAGGAAAATATCAAAAAAAAAAATCAACGGAAGCAAACTGCTTCGACCACACTCTTGTACTGTACAACCTCCTCCGACATCCTCTCTCTCTCTCTCTCTCTCTCTCTCTCTGCCTCTGCCCGGTCGTGCGTGCTTCGCCCCTCAGCGACGCGAGAATTTTCGAGGGTGGAAGATGCAGATTTTGGGCGCGACGAACGACGTGTTGATGAGCATTCCGTCGGCGTCGGGTGGAACCCACAAGTCCCCTTCCGAGCTTAGGCATTTCCACCCTTTCTGGGGCTCTAAGTTCTTCCTCTCTGGTGGTTTCGTCAAGGTATGCACTTTCTCCCTGTATGGTCGAGCAGGTCGAAAATGTTCTAATGGGTGTCGCTTGGTTTGATGCTTTGCGAGAGGGGCGTGCACTTAATCGAGTGAATTCCCCCGTTTCGTTGCTCGTGTCGTTGTGGGAGGTAGCTAGATTACGCTGGCCCGATGGTGCAACCGGCTATTCAAATTGGAGCTTCTGTGCGGGACGTAGTTGATGCTTCTGTTGTGGGTCATTTCGGATGGTGTGATAAGCGGTAGCTTTTGGAGATGGAGTCATAGTAGTGCGGTGGGCAGGAAGAACTTCTTGTTACGTTGGTTTTGTGTAGCGACGTCACAAACTCCAAACGGGCATTTAAACAAGCGGGGCATATTCAAGAACCCAACAACATGAGTTTGCCATAGCATTTGTGAGCAACCGTTAGCATAAACTCTTTGTACTCCTGGCATTGTTCTTGATGATATGAATGCTGTATGTTGACACTCTGCCAGCTTCTTGAAAGTGGAATATGTCGATGTGATGGAGAGAGTATGAGGCCTCACGCTTGCCCTTGTTATTGTTGGGTTGCAAGTGGGGTTTGCAATTGTATAGAACAATTATTATTTGTTGATACACTTCATATAGGTCCCGTCGTGCTTTTCGGGAGCAGGTTGGGGTTGGACTTTGGGGAAAGTGAATAATGGAGCATGATATGTCCATCTGCTTGCTTTTATATGTTGACTGGTGTTTTAGTAGTGGATGCGTATGTTGCATTCACTGAACCCTGAAATGTCTAGCATAATGTATGTGTTCCTCACACAGTGTTGTCTTTTCTAGAGATGCCGCTCTTTTGCTATCCAGACATTAGGAAATGGGCGGGGAAAGTATCGAGCAAGAGGCTCAATGATTAGAGCCTCTGGGGATTTAAGTGACAACCTAGTCCCAGTTGCGCCTCTAACATTTGAGTCCCCGATCGGACAGCTTTTGGCACAAATACTCCAAAATCATCCACATTTACTTTTAGCTGCTGCTGACCAGCAGCTTGAGAACCTCCAAAGTGAAAGAGATGCTGAGAAAGAAAAGAATCCTGCATCAGGAGATCTACTCTACCAGTATGTGGTTCTGTCTTTGTCCCCACTCTCCTTCTACTTACTAGTTTTCTTCACTTGAATTTGTAGTCTTTTCTTTTCGTTCAGCTATTAAGAACCATAAGGCCTGCAGCTTGTGATTTGGCTTTGCCATGGGCTCTCTGACTTGGAAACTGACGTGGTTTGATCTGATACTATCAAAACTTGACACTGAGGGAAGAATAAGGATACTGGCGTAGCCTTTGCAAAATCAGTTCACGTCATTGTTGTCTTGTTTTATCTGAATATAGTTTGGTTTTGGTCATAAGCAACTGCAGATGTTTGTTTGAAGATAGTTCAATGTTATAATTCACCAACTTGTTAATATTGCTCGGTGCTGATCGTCTGAGAGACAAAGCAAGCAATTGAAAAGTAACCCAGGCATGCTTAGTCACAGTGGCCCACATTTGGCTTTGCCCTGGTAATAGCCACAATAGAGGACACTTGTTGTGTTTGGGTATATTGTAGTCAGCTTGTTTGATTTAGTTGTTGTGGTTTGATCGCCTCTTAATTTGAGTTAGCCACCTCCTTCTTTAGTTGACAGTTCTTTCATAACTTTATGTATCTTGAAATTTTACAAATAGTCTAGAATGTGCCTTTTGGTGCTTAAAATGATGAATGTTTTCATTCTATGCTAAATTAGGGGTTTGATCATTAAGTGAAAGTGATGAGAGCTATGATACAGCACTCCATATCAATAATGATATTTATATCTAATGCTGTGCCCTGAAACATATTGACCTCATTCAAACCTGGAGACCTGCTCCATAGTCAGTAAGACTGGTCATTATTGTGGAATTGATGGGGTCCAGTTTTTTGGTATTTTAGGGAGCATAGTTAAGTTGCTATTAAGAATTGAAAGGCCAAGACCTTAGTTATTTCACTTCTGGGGAAGTATAGAAAGTTTGACATGATGGACACATCTACTTGAGTGCCTTTATCTTAGTAAGTATATTCCCCTTCCTATGCTGGGCAAATGATTACAATGCGGTGGATTCTTGTGCTTTTATTTTTACCCTGTTTCGCATGTTATTTTCTTCCTCATTTACTTTCAGATTAAAATATGATTTGCCTTGTTCTCTCATAGCTTTAGTTTTTCGAGTTTATCATGGTATAAGAGCCATAACTGTCGGGTTGGATTGGATTCTTTATAACCATTATCTGCACAACTGTGGCTTTGCTTTCTTTATGCATCTTGTGTTTGTACACTTCAAGCCTTAGTGATCTTATTGGCCTTTGCATAAGGGAGAGTGTTGAGATGTAAAATATAATCCGCTCGATCTCGAACTGTTAAATCTTAACGAAAACCGTTCACACTCAAATTTAACTTCTGATGATCTAGCTTTTGGCATGTCTTCTTCAAGTGGAGCCTAACATAATGAAGTGGTGGTCATTTAAATACTTGGAGCTTCTTTTTTGCTCAGTCGGTTCAAAAGATAATATACCAATGCAATTTTCGTTTCCAACGTTTCGATCCAGCTGTTCTTGCTGGATGATCTGTCAAATGTGACCCTTTTTCTTGCACAGGAGAATTGCTGAGGTCAAGGAGAAGGAGAGGCGCAAAACACTGGAAGAGATAATATACTGCTTGATTGTGCAGAGATTTGTGGAGAATGACATCTCAATGATCCCAAAGATTACAGCAACATCTGATCCCGCAGGTCGTGTGGATCTTTGGCCTAACCAAGAAGAGAAGCTCGAGTCTGTCCATTCTTCCGAAGCTTTTGAAATGATACAGAGCCACTTATCCCTTGTGGCTGGAGACCGGGTCGTGGGACCCCTGGATACCATTATACAGAGTAACAAACTCAAACTTGGAAAACTGTACGCTGCTTCTATAATGTACGGGTATTTCCTTAGAAGAGTGGACGAGCGATTTCAACTTGAAAGGACCATGAACACTCTTCCTGAGGGATATACTGAGAATCGGGGGAGGTCGAAGGATCCGATACCGACAAGCCCATTTTGGGATCCAGATTCTTTGATCAGAATTCCACCTGATGATGGTAGCGATGGTGACGGTGGTGGTTTCATGGATTCTGAAGAAGGCAAAGTATATAGACTCCGATCGTACGTGATGTACTTGGATCCGGAGACTCTTCAGCGATATGCGACCATAAGATCCAAGGAGGCTATTTCCTTAATAGAGAAGCAGACACAAGCATTGTTCGGGAGGCCTGATATAAGGGTCGCGGAGGATGGTTCCATCGACACGTCGAGCGACGAAGTTGTCTCCCTTGCGTTCTCCGGGCTGACGATGCTGATTTTGGAGGCAGTAGCCTTCGGTTCGTTCCTGTGGGACACAGAAAACTACGTCGAGTCCAAGTACCAATTTGTGAAAAGCTAGAGACATTTTTTTTGGAAGAGTAGATGTTCTTGGGAGCTGTACAGAAGGGTAATCCTCCTCACACGTTTCTCTTAGGTTGTTCATAGTGCATCAAATCATCAAACAATGTGCTCATATTGATATACGGATCTGGTATGTGATTTCGGACCCGGGTTCCATTACACCCTAAAGCGAGACGATGCTTCAGATTGTCGCCGACCGTGCCAATCAACAGGGCGATGGCTTTGTCTTCGCCGGCCTAAATCAATTGTCTAGTGCTGATTCATGAGCATATATCTCTTGTGAAAAACCCGTCTGTTCTCATCTTTTTGCCACTGCCATTGCCATTGCCACTGCCACATCATTATTGAGTGTTAGGCAAACCTTCCAGCTCAATACGTTTCTATATTGAGGTAACCCGTTGGCTATATCTACTTATCCTTAGTAGTGTCAGTCTGAGTAACATTGGCAAACCCTGTTATCACAGCGTGGCATTAAATTCGTCGCCGTAATTGTAGGTCACGGCCCACAGACTGGACTTAATGAACTTGTCCTTTACCGTAATAGAACTGATTAATTTAAAAACCAGCCCAAACTTCCTTTTATTTCCCCTAATGCCCCTGTGTTCACTTTGATATTACCTAACCAGGCCTCTCAAAGCGCCTCTCACTTGTTTTTTCCCACCCAGTTTTTAGATGTGGACAATAATGCCCACCTACCGCCACCCGTTTTACCAAATTCTTGATTATCATTGAACCAAACCCAATCATTATTGTCATGAAGGAATTTGGTAATCTTGCTCTGGAGAACCCGTCTGGTGCCATAGTCAACGCTAGAGAGCGAGCTAGTTGCTATCTTAACTCCATTCGTGAAAAATGAACGATCTGGAAAGCATTTTCATAAAAATAATTGCTTATATCGCTTATAAAAATGAATAAACGAGTAATGCTTTCATTACCTATAAAATTTATAGATGTAAATTATTGTCGATATTTTCAAAATCGTTCATTTTTCGTGAAACGAACGGCGCCTTGACAAGGAATTCATCTTAATCATTGTTTGGAGTGATTCTAAGTGCTTGCTTATGCTTAGTACTGGCTCCCTCTAATCTGAGTGCGTGTGCATCATCATTCGTCTTTGGACATGCCATGCATAATAATTCACTCATTGACTTTCTCCTTTGCTTGCTCACATGGTTTATCGATGATTCATCATGTCGTGACATCATGAAATAGACCCCTGAAAACAACGCATCATGGGAGGCCATCCCTTTGGACACATGCATACATCGGCTTTATGCTTTGTTCATTTATCTTGAAGCTTTTCCTGGCAAGACTTATCTTAATTACGAGTCATCGAGATCGATGGCGACATCTAGCTACTGTTGAAAGGTCCTTATGTTTAGGAAAATGTTAACACGAAGATGATAGGGGCTTCGCTTGTGAGCTCACCCCACAAAAAATGATTATCAAATAACCTTATCTTGATCCCCATTTGGTGAGAAATGAAAGAAGAAGTTCCAAAGCTTTTCCATGCTGGAGTTAGGTGGAACTAATCCCTCAATTCATATCAGATCGAATAAGAATCCAATTGGGTGGAGAGAAAATGATTCTAGGAAGCAAGGAAGGACGCTGTAATGACCAATATAATACGTACAAGCATGGATTGTCTAGGTTCAATATAAGGACAAAGCACAAGCAGAGTTCTAAAATTGTGCTTTGCTGTGGCCTCGAGTGAGCTTCCTTACGTGCAGAAAGCGAAAGACCCCTTCATCTTCGAACTGACTATACTCATCTTAGACAAAAAAGAAAGCATTAATTGAATTGATGGGACCTTGCGTATATAACCACTCTTCGTTGCCTAATCTGGCCGGACCAAGTCCACAACCCCTTTTCTCGTTGGAGTTATTCAAACTAAGATGAGTATTTTGTCTGAATGGATTACTTGCACATCGTTTTAAATATGTTGGTGGGAGGTTTTTGGTCGAAATTGGGTTGTGGGGGCGGATTTGTATCATCTTTTGGAAAATTCCCATTAGAACCTAGTAGCAACAGCTCGATCATCTCTCTAATGTTCCAGAATTAGTTTGAACATGTCATTTACACGACCTACAATGAATATAATTCTAAACTTTTTATCAAGATGAATTACATGCCAAAACAAGAATCACTCGTACCCTGTTGCCCCAGTCAGGGACAATACTGTTATCTATCTATTTCTCGTTCTAAATAATTGTAAACACCCAGATTAATATACAATGATGTCATATATATACATATATATTATATATATCTTACTTGAATATGACAAATTCATTTAGAAGTACATAATGTTATCCTTAGGATATATAGAGAGAATCAATAATGTACGTACCAACAATAGCAGTTGCTAATAAATGAAATCACAATCATCAACAACCATGGACACCCCACAAAGGAAAAAAAAAACCCTAAATACCCACAGTGACAAATCCTTGATTTACTCCTCTTAACAAGGTCACTATCGCACACCATTTCCATCTCTCTCTCTCTCTCTCTCTCTCTCTCTCGTGCAAAAAATATGTGTAATGACGTGGTTGATAGGTAATGCTATATATGCAAACTAATCACGGCAGGAAAAAGCAAGAAAGAAAAAGAGGTGGAGGAGAGAGGACGAAGAAACTTTTGGCCAACACAAAAGAAATTTGATGGATCCTTTGCGTCGCCTAATCCCTCTCTCGGTTACGACTTCATCTTCTTCATCATCTTCATCATCATCGTTCTTGATTGTCCTTCTTACGCTCCTCTTCTGTGTCGCCAATGCCGCCGCGGCCTTCGACGTCGTCCCCATCTCCTTCGACGAGGCCTACGCTCCTCTCTTTGGCGACGGCAACGGCAATGTCGTCCGCTCCGCCGATGGCAAGAGCGTCCGCCTCCTCCTCGACCGCTTCTCCGGTACGCCTTACGCCCACGTATCTCTACATCTGCGTACGTGCGCGCACACGCACATATTCAAATGATCGATATGCGTATGTTAAAAAAGAACGATTCTTTCGTTTTTTTGCAGGTTCCGGTTTCATCTCCTCCAATCTCTACAAGTATGGCTTCTTCAGCGCGAAGATTAAGCTGCCATCGGATTACACGGCCGGCGTCGTCGTCGCGTTTTATGTGAGTAAAAACAAGGGGATTTCGTTTCATGATTGTCGAATGCGTTTCTGATTTCCGGCACGTTTACAAAGTGACTGGGGAAATTATACATGTTGGATGCATGGTTTTAGTCGGATGTCATTGCACGTGAAGAAATGATCTCACGCTTCGTGGGGTTGTCTTGTCATGCATGAAAACACGAAGCGTCGTTAGCAGAATTCTAGGAATTGGTAAGTTTGTTCGAGAGAGAGAGAGAGAGAGAGAGAGAGAGAGAATACTTCGAATAAAAATTAAAAAGTGAACCATTTGATTGATGGACCGAATTGTAGGATTTGATTGGGGAGCGATGCTAATCAATTCAAATGATGTAAATGGAAACGAAAACCTAAGTTTATTTCGTCTGCGGTATTGAAGTGGTAAGCAAGGATAGTCGAAGGTAAAACCTATCACGTAACTCGTTTTCTATGTTTTCCGCTAATATATCTTTACATAGAGATGAGCTTATTCTAGTCGATCACTTCCTCATGCATGAGATATGTATGAAAACCCAAAAGATGATATGTAAGTTTCTCCATGATTATGAATGATCACGAACAAAGTGATGTGCAGACATCGAACGGCGACGTATTCGAGAAGACCCACGACGAGCTGGACATAGAGTTTCTGGGGAACATAAGGGGGAAGAAATGGAGGTTCCAGACGAACGTGTACGGGAACGGGAGCACGAGCCGAGGGAGGGAGGAGCGGTACACGCTCTGGTTCGATCCCACCAAGGAGTTCCATCGCTACAGCATCCTTTGGACCACCAACAACATCATGTGAGCTGCTTGCTTTTCTCCTCCATTCTTTTTGCCTCTTCTTTCCTGTCTTCGTGTCCTAATTTTAGGTCTTCGACGTGGTATGTCTCTCTACCTGTTCGTGTAATGAGTGTTAGCTACGAGTAGAAGGATGTCGATAGCGAGTCGAGTCATTAATTGGTGTCGAGAGCTCGTCGCTAGCGCCCGTCTCTTCTCTCGGAAGAGCTTTAAGCCCAGACCGCGTGTAATTAGATGTCCATGAATGATTGATTTGGTTTCGAAGAGCAATACTCTATTCTAAAAAGAGCTGGGACACCCCATGTCGATTCTTGTCTCGGTCGGTCCACATGACGTTAGCTCTCTCGCCTTAAGAACGAAGCATTAGACGGCTTGACCGTTGTTCTACTACACTCCTAGGAAATTGAAAAAGAATGGAGAGCACCAATTTTTCCTTTTTGTGTCCCGTGTAGGAATGCGAGAATCATTGCTTGAATTCTGCTCTCTATCTCGCACATCTTTCTTCAAAATGCCGCAATCTTCAATCCTCGAGAATGGCGCAAGATTACATTAGGAAAATTTTCGGTCTCTAGAGACAATGACAAACTTTGACTTTTAGGGCCTTTCATTTTTTGTATTATGAAATGTTAAGTAAGGAATATGAAAAGCTTAACATGCATGTGTCGATTTACCTTGAGTTTTACTCCCTTTAAGTTACATCAGATTATACTGTATACTGATCTGTGTGATGTGTTTTTGGGCACAGATTTTACGTGGATGAAGTGCCCATCAGAGAGATAATCCGGAACGACGCCATGGGCGGCGACTACCCGGCAAAACCGATGGCCCTGTACGCCACCATCTGGGACGCCTCCGACTGGGCCACCTCCGGCGGCCGCTACAAGGTCAACTACAAGTACGCCCCCTTTGTGGCAGAGTTCAAGGACCTCGTCCTCCAGGGCTGCCCCGTCGACCCCATCAACCAGTACCCAGCCGGCCACTGCTACGAGAAGCTCGCCCTCCTCGAGGCCCAGGACTTCTCTGGCGTCACTTCGCAGCGGCGCATGGCCATGCGGCGGTTCCGGCAGAGCTACATGTACTACTCCTACTGCTACGACACTGTCCGATACGCGATCCCACCGCCGGAGTGCGTGATCCTCCCGTCGGAGAAGGAGCGGTTCAAGGACACTGGGCGGCTCAAGTTCGGCGGCAGCCACAAGCGGCGGTCACGGCGGAGGGGGCAGACCCCCGTGGTGTCGGGGTCGGTGGAGCAGCCCGTGATGTAGTTTGATCATTAGCTGTAATTACATGTGCCTAGACTTTTACATCTCATTTTCTTTCTTCCCCCTTCTATTGGGTTGGTCAAGATTTTTTGCCTCTCTGATTTTTGTGGCTACAAGCAGATAACACGAGGGGGAATTTCACGTGGCTTGAATAATCCAATTAAACATTGATCATCATCTCAATGTTTATTATGTTGATAAATGCTTGGAGTTGTGGTCAGTCTCAGAAAATTTGCCGGTATGGTCGTGTAATCAAACAAAGTCACCTTCACAAGATCAGATGAGCATTGTCAATATGTCTGTGGTCGAATCTCATTCGATAAAATTGAGTTCTTGTTCGAGTATATCGAGTAAGGAATTGAATTACGCATCGGTTTACTCCGGAATGAGAAAAACGATTTCGACTTCATGTTCCGAAGAACCAACGAACTTACCCGACAAAGAAGTCACGCTTCTAAGAAAGACGTCGTTTATTTTCTGAATCGATATACAAGAAACTGATGCATCACAGGTATAACACCCTCTAAACACAGAAGAAAAAAAGAGAGGCCTATTTCTGGGTGGTTGGTAAACTGTAGACGCTATGGAGTACGTATAGCTGTTTAATGAATGAATGCAAGAATGAATGCTAGAAGTTAGCAAAGAGAACTATAAAACCACCCTACATCTTAAGGGTAAACAATGATATTCGACGATCATACCGAGCTGTGCTGTCTTGTGTATCTTCCCCAATGAGCTGAGAAGTTAAGACTATGGGAACTGGAACGATCCCCCGATTTGAGAGTTGTTCGATGGAGGATCGATAGCCACCCAGAGGAGGGAGATGGTGATCGCTAGAAGACCCGACCAGACATACACTATGGTCGGCGTTCTTCCTCGCCTTCCCATGAGTCCTTTCGCAAAAGGATATAAGTGCATCAAGACCCAGAGGCTGAAGAACACGCCGCCTATTAGTTCGCTCCATTGCGGGGACGTGCTATAGATGGTTCGAGAAAAGGCCACGGCGATCGCAATCAGATTGGTGAATATGATTGTGATCGGCGGTATCATCAGGGCTGTCCATTTGAAGATGTAGAGGTCCGCAAACTCGTCGTCGTCGTCGTCGCCTGACGATTTTGATGTCAGGGTGAACGAAATCTCGATCCCTGCAATCACCTTCAGGAGCCCCTGCAACACAGCAGCAAGATGGGCGCTCGTGCCACCGATCAACCAGAATTGCTCGTTTCTCCACCATTCTTCCAGCGTGACACCGGACCATTTTATCTCGAGCAATGCAAGAAGGCAGAGAGTCACGGTGATCGATAGCAGGTAAGTAAGGAAGGCTACATTGAGCGATTGCACAATGAACTTGCCAGTGAACAGAGAGAGCGCTGGGAGAAAGCAGTAGACAATGAGAAAGAAGGAAGTGAATGGGTAAATTCCCACATTGAGGTAAGCAATCCTCTGAAGGAACTTCATCCTGCCGCTGGCCATTATGGCATTGTTGCGAGAGAAGAATATCTCCACCGAGCCTGTTGCCCACCGCAGGACTTGATGAAGCCGATCGGTGAGATTGATGGGCGCGGTCCCGCGGAAAGCATCTCTCTTGGTCACGCAGTATATGGATCTCCATCCTCTATTGTGCATCCTGTACCCTGTCACGACATCCTCTGTGACGGATCCGTAAATCCACCCTACTCGGTCACCCCACTCGGTTTTATCTTCGTACCAGCATGAGATGGCACTTATTGCCTCTGCAACTGTTGACGCATCAAGAAGCTGTCGAGGAATAGTAAGAGCACCAGGAGGCCGTCCATGTTTCACAGATGGATGGTCAGCAAGGGGTCGGCCTTGGAACTCAGCTACAGGTATGGAATCAATGAGCATATATGAATTCCCGAACTTCTTAGGAATCAGCGCAGTGGTCATTTCTTCATTTTCTGCGTCTTCCATTCTAAGTGAACGGTTTTCTCGCGAAATTTCAGGGGCAGAGGCAACAGATGCGGCTTTCCTGCGACGGGCAAAGAAGTGACTGCAACAAGTACTGCGTTCTTTCCTCCGAGGTGGGTCAAACCCATAAAGTGCAATCCTACGAAATAGACATCCGGTACCTACATAGACCGGGCCTTGAATGCCATCGAGAGCACGCATGTTCACATCAAAGAAAACCGTATTGTGGTTGGCATAGCGATCGGATGGGTCAATGCCTTCAAACCTCTGAGGAAACTGAACATAGCAAATTCTGTCCCCACCACGATCCATCATGAAGCATATACCTTCTCTCAGTGCTTCAGAGTTGTAGATGTAGTGGTCACAGTCAAGGTTAAGAATAAAGGGGCCATTGGACATTATCGCTGAGGCTCGAACAAGAGCATTCATGGCCCCAGCCTTCTTGTTGTGGTCATAACCCGGTCGCTTTTCCCGGGAAACATACACCAACAGTGGAAGACGAATGTCTACTTCAGTCAGATCCATAAACCTGGAATCAGCTTCTGTACCTTTAAGTGGTTCATCACTTGGAGGCTTCAACATCACCTGAATCAACGTAATCCATCTGATGAGCACATCTAGTTACGGTTATAGATCAAAAGGGCCGCCAGAAAGGTACGTGTTAAAGCAATCCAGGTGGTTTCCAGGAAGAACTTTCAAAGCAACAGTTTTACACAAAAAATATATTCAAGTGACAGAGTACAGTGGGCAAGTAATTTAATAAACTTGATGATGATCCAAGTGTTCACAAAAAAGTGAAGCGAGACTAGCAAAGAATCAACAAAAATTTATGACGGCATAAAAGTCTCATTAAAACGTCTAGACTAGACACGAACCATCTGGAAATTTGAACGTTTGAACACTTGTAAAGAACAGCATAATAATCAGAAAATGAATCAGCTTTTTACCTGAATAATGCTAGCATGATCACCTCGGGAGTGTTCGGGCGCAGTAACTGTCCAAGTGCCAGGCCAATGGGTTCCATCGGCCATCCAAGTAGCTTTTGGGATCTTCACATTTTCCACCTCATCATCGATAATAGCATTCTCTCTCTGCTTCTTCAAAGCCTTGATCTCCTCTCGAGCATTAAAAGCCTCTGAACGTCGCCGAATAGAGTCACCAAGACCATTTATTCGAACTTTAAACTCATCATACTCTCGCTTAATCCTCCTGCGGTCTCTGACAAAGTCTGGCCGGACTTTGTTCTTGTACGGATCTCTCGTCAGATTAAAATAGGAATCGGGATTTCTTGGCTGTATATCGTGCTTCCGGCAAAATGGCACCCACAAGTTGGCAAAACTAGCAGCTTCGGCCATGGCTTCAAATGTTAGCAGTGCTCCCCCATCATCAGAAACATAGCAGGAAAGCTTTTCGACCGGATAATCGGCTGCCAAAATGGATAGAATGGTATTTGCAGTCACAAGTGGAGGTTCTTTGTCTGGATCTGCAGTAGAGACAAAGATATCTATGCCTGGAAGATCAGACCTCCCAGTAGGATTGCCCTGATTAGGTGTTTCAAATTTCCTCTTTAGAACATCTAGGTCAGTAACGCGATTGATGGGACAGAGCTTCGGAAGCTGGTCAAGTAGCCAAGAGAATGCGAACCAGATTTCACAAACCACGGACATTCCCCATAACCACAACGCATCGTCATTGGGGTGCATGACCCTCCATGCCAAGAATAATCCAAGAACGGCCATTCTTGCGAGGATTAGGAGCCTAAAAGAGCACGGAGGATTGAAAATGTGTTAACTGGAAATTGACATGCTAAAGATAAGATCGTGCTATATCTCAGATGAAATATCAAACAAAGTTCACCGGGATCAATGTTACGCTACAACAATAATACTCTTAAGCCACCCTGATCAACATATGAATTATCACAGAGGGAGATGCACAAATTCCTGGTTAACGTGTCCATAGGTGTTAATTATGGGAATATCGAAGTTGTTACGAAGAACAACAGACGCATTATCACAGTGATATTTCAGGAGAGCAGGATTCATTTGATGTTCTTTAACATACACCCGTCATAAAACCATCAGGAATTATAACTATTTAACCTGATTAATCTCGCATCAAGTTATCTGAAATGCATGCCATAGAGCAAATTCTGATAGCCCTGATCCTGCCTTCAAAATTTTTTCTCGAGTCTTTCTCAAAGTCAAACTAGCTAAGCCTCGCAAAGACAAATATGCAATGGGTCGTTACAGAGGAAGAGTTGCCCTTCCGATCATGAATTTAGGAGAATTTGATTAGGTGAACTAGGCACCACTTATCAAGAGATGATAGACAACATTAGGGGGTCAGTTTTCTCCTAAATTATGACATGCCTCAGCTGCAGTTCAAATGCTCATGAACAAGGATTTCTATGCAGAACTTGTGAGCAGGACTGGGATATGGTGCGCAAATTGAAATTTTAAGGGGCTAGAAATATGAATCACCTGTATGGACTAAGAATGGCAGCTGATATTGATAATTTCCGAGTAAGCGGCCTCCACTGCTTGTCTTTAAGATCTTCGCGCTCGCCAAACCCGTCAGAATTTCCATCCGCATCATCCTTTGGCCACATAGCACTTCCATATCCATAGCTCCCCTTAGTTTCGAATAGCCACTGATTATTATCAAACTCATTGGTGGAACTCCTATTGAAGGAAGCAGACTTCATCATGGACAGCCTCCTCTCCATCTTGGACAACGCCTGTGAATTATCCAGCTTCATTACCTCCGCATTCCTCCCTTCGTAGGCCTCCTTACACCCGGGACAAATCCCATCCCCGCTCCTCATCACATCCTTGTAACAATCCCGGCAAATTTTGAAGCCGCACTCGCAAGGCACCACATCATTGCCCCTCTCATCGCTCATTACTCTGGCATCGCACCCGGGTAACGCGCACTCCGATCCGTTCACGCCAGTCATCTGCGGATGGCTGCTTTCGGACTCGATCACCTTCTCCTTCAAGCTTGCCCGCGTGGCGAGGTTGTAGCCGCCGGTGAACAGCGAGCTCGAGGCGTACTGATCCTCGACCCGCTCCTTGGAGGATGGCAGTTTGGACAGTTCCATCGGCTGGTTATCGGGCGTGGGGGGAATATGGACGGTGTAGTTAGCGAAATCCGCACTGCTCTGCAGATCGCTGTCCAGGTCATCCCTGTAGTGGCCGTACTGGGGGACCGAAGGCGGCGCTCTCGTGCGGCGCGAATCGGAAGGCATTGCGCCGATGAATCCCTCTGTTCTCTTGTGGGCGGGCGTGATGGTCAGACCAACCTGAAATTTCGTCAAGGAAATCGAAAGATGAATACACGCATGACGATCCGAAGCAAGCAAGACTCGCAGATGATAAGCTTCGTATCTCTCTCTCTCTCTCTCTGTCAACCTACTTGATTTTGCTATACATATAGGACACACACAGCTGTACAAAAATGCATATGTATGACGAGAACGAGGAAGCAGAATTCCGCACAAAATCTCCCTCTCTCTCTCTGGACTGACAGCAGAGCAAACAGGACTCGATCAACGGAGAAGCAAATCACCGCGAGATAGAGAGAGAGAGAGAGCGGGACAAGAGAGTTAGCCTAAAGTCGTACCTAAATACAACGACTCCGTTTGATCAACCAATGACTCCACGGCATCAGACTCAGCGCTTCACGCGCGTGTCGGACATTTTCAAATCTCTCTCTCTCCCTCTCTCTCTCTCTGTGCCTGAAATCTTCCCGAGACGGAAGTGATCAGCGAACGCACATCACCGCCACCGGACCGAGTCCAACCTCCACCAAACAACCACTCCCCATCGCAACTGACATCATCGGACGCACCGAACGCACCTCCGCCCCGGTCGACAGCTCGAAAGCCTCGAGCGCTCGTGCCTCCCCCCGGTCGAGCTCCAAGCGGAAGGCGAGGAAGAGCAGAGCGTGCCCGCTTCGCTTATAAAGGAGAATGCAGCGGGCCTCGCCGAACACAACCGACGGACGGAGAGAGAGATGATCTCGGGAGCTCGACGAGTTTGTCGCGTATGGGGAACTTAAGCGGAGAGAATGTTTCCGCGCAGGCGAGTGACGGAGACGATGAAAGCGAAAGCCGGAGACTTTCTGCGGAGTCTTTCTGCTGAATTTATTTCGGTGGAGGAGGGCGAAGCCCGCGTGCGTGGAAGGGCCGCAAATCAGGGGCCTCGCCGAGGTCAATTCCGGGATTTCGCGCGAGGGAGGAAAACGGGAGGAGGAAACCAATCTGGGACGCCGATGCTGCTCACGCGGCAACGGGGCAATCATACGGTGCGGGGCGCGCTATGGTGCGCGCGCTGCAACCGGCTGACCATCACTCGTTTTGCAATGGCTAGAGTTTAGAAAAAGGAAAAACATGCCAACATGCATCATCCCTCACGTTATCCCGAGAGATGGCACCAATTTCTCGCATGGCAGTAGATAAAGATGGCCGAAAATTCGCACGGGTCCGACGCCCGATACGCCTTTCTCTTCATAACAAGGGTGCGTTTCGAGGTGTGAAGCAGGAGAGAAGGGTTTTCGGAATTGGGGAATATTTAACTTTCGAGATTTCCATAGCTCAGTTTCACGTGGGATTCGATACATTTTCCATTTACAAGGGTATTGGGCGGTGACGCCCGAGAGTACCCGGGCCACCGTACACCGAATCGTAGACGATAATCGTACCCTCGTCTCACGATAAAGAGGCAATATTCTGTAATCTACTCAAATCGTGAAATTATCCTTGTCATTGCCAAATGGAAGGAGACAAGAAGCCGTCAAATTTGGAAAATCCCCGCAAGAAACCTAAAAACCCGAACGAAAAAAGGAAGCCGGCTAAGGCTAACGAAATTCAATGCCTGACGAGCATGCTTTTTGGAAGCGAGCAGCATCTGAACCTTCTAAATTGACCCTTCCTTAAACGGACGGTGGATTTCGATTTCGATTTCAATGTCCGCGCTCGCGCTGAGCTGGAATTAATCGAATTTCTTTTTTTCATTTTTATTGGCAGCTCCTTTTAGCCGCGTGGGATAACCCGCAAGGGAAAGTGCAAAACTCGGGGAGCGTGAGCTGTTCATTACCGGACACATTACCTTTCCTTCGTACGATGCTGGAATCCCCGCCGTCCCGGGGTGCCGAAAATGCCCCCGCCGATGCCGGGGTATTCACCGATCGCGCCACCCGGCTCGGTTTGCCGCCTTTCTTTCCTTCTCGTGCACGGTCAAACGGATGTGCTCGATCAACGGAATTGTCGAGGGTGCGGCTCTTTATGCGAGTTGTTTACTCATTGCGTTTCGATACTCTTGTGTACTTGGGTCGATCGTTTCCTCCTCGGATCGCAGTACAATTGGCGACTCTAGGATTAAAAGCTTCGCAAATTGCCCGATCAATGATTTTGTTTGCACTTTCGCGACCCGATCGCATGCGTAATGGGATAATGTCATAGAATTTTAAGATAGAAGACGGCAAATGGATTAGACCTTACATGCTGCGCCCTGGTTTTATTTTTTCGTTATGGATGGATAAAATGCCGCGGAATCAATCAACCGCACGTCTACTGCATGTCTAGATAAGGATCGAGCGAGCGAGGGAGGAGGATAAAAATTGTCAAAAAAGTCATAAATTTATTGTACTTTTGCCAATTCGATCATAAACCTTTCGATTTTATCAATAGAGTCCTAAATCTTTTTAACAATTTGTTAACTGAGTCAATCCGATCAATTTATCTCGGAAAATACTTACGTGTACCTAATCAGAGCCGAATATCAATGAGAGGGGGCCGCTTTCGTATTATTCCATATAACATTATGGATCAACCTTTTTCGTGCCGACTCCATTTGGGTGGAGAATAGACATTATAAACATGCCAGTTTAACGACTCACGTGGGAACTGAGAGTTAGAGTCTTTATTCAGGCATGCCAACCATATATAAAATAAATCAAATTTTCTCGACAAAATGCATAGAGTAAGCGGGCCTTAACATTCGAGATCGAGTCTGAGAATAAAATTAGTTGTCCGGACCCACCCAATTCATGCTCCGGGTATGATAAGCCTTGGTAGGCTTAGTAGACAGCTCGAGTCTATTCGATAGACCGGAGGCTCCGACCCGTCATGTTCAGCTTACAAATCTTGAACCAAAATGACATAATTAATATAAACGAGATTTATCTTAACCTGTATCAAAACCCAAAAAAAAAAGAGTAGAAGATGACGGGGTTCCAAATCAATTCAGCTTGCGATCTATACGACAAACTTGAGGCTCGAACTCGTCGTCTTGAACCAAATTGATATAATTAATACGAACAAGATTTTTCTTAACTTGGGTTGAACCAAAAAAAAGAAAAAGAAAAAGAGTAGCACAACAAGAAGAAGGACAAATTGGCTGATGACGCTGTCCACACACGCAATGTCTGAACGCGACGTGCATGACATGGTCCATTCGATCCCTATTGGTGGGTTGCCCCCATAATCGCGATAACATCGTCTTTCTTCGAATTATGCGTGTGTAAATCTGTGATTTGACCAAGAAATGTCCCATTGCTTGTCAGTTGAAATGCAAAAATTATAACAAAATAACAACAAAGGAAAGTCGAAAGAGACGGACGAACGAAGACAAACCCTACTTAGTTTGCATCAAAATCGTGGGTCTCACATGAAATTTTTGGACTTGACGGTGCAAGTGAGGTTAAACAGAAAGGTCAATTATCTTTCTTGTTATTACAAGAAAACTCGCCACGATCTTCGCGATTGCGCGTAATTACAAAGAAACGATATGATCGAAAACCCTTAAATTGGATCATAGTAAGTTTGCAGATTAATACGTGTAATAATGGATTAATTTTCTATTGGAGAATTGCGATAAAATAATTGAAAATCGATGGCCTGAGAAAGCGTGGTAGAAATATCCAATCACGCTTATTGTTTATGAAGAAGCCAGAGGTTAAGACGGGAGCTGAATTATGATGCTTTGTGCCTCGAAATTATGGATTTTCTTTTTGTGTTGGTAAATTTCAACAAGGGCTGTTAAGTGTAAAAGAGCAAAAAATGACTAGTGACTTTTTTGTTAAAAAATTAACTTTGTTGCCTTGGTTAGTCGCCCCTTGCATTTATTAACTTTGAGATTACGAACTCTAATAAACATGATTCACCATTCTTATTAAATTATTATCTACTTTGGAATTGCCAACTATCATTTGAATGACGTAGCGATCCTCATTTCGGGAAACGAAAAAGTAGAATCGTCCAGGGTAAATTAATTTGCAAAGAATCGAGCATGGAGCATCATGAGATTTCAAGAGAGCTAAAAGCCATCGGTCATTACAGAACAGGTCGGCACGTGTTTTGATTATATGTTAATTATGGTTTAACAACAAGCGGCAAAAAACCAATTTGATTCCCCTTGGAATGGAGCCTTTCCCGTGGTGCGGAGACAATTGAGGCTATAAAGAGAGTCCGGCAAAACTTGTGCGAAGGTATTTTACCAAGAACCCACTTGGCATTTTGATTTTGAATGCGCGTTTTGACAAGGTGACAACGTGCCTAACTCGGCCAAATTGGAGCACCGTTCCAACGTGGAAAGAGCATCCCCCTTGGCCTGCTTTTTGGAGCTTCAATGAGTTGGATGAGGTTCCCAATCATAATTGCATTAATTTACAAACAAGCTATCAATTTATCTATGTTTAGGTCTTCAGTTACCGTAATTTTTATCTCAAAACAAGTGAAGAGTTAATTAGAGCTGCTGGAATCAAGTTACAATCAGCCATCCGTGACATTATTTTCTTCTATGGGAGAACAAAAAAGATTGCATCAAGTTACTTATTTGAGAGTTATAGCTTAGAGAGGAAAGTTAAATATCCCTCGTTAAGTTTGAATATTCACTATGACTGTACATTACTATCACGACTTCCGGTATCCGTTTTCACGCGAACTCATGTTTGATAGTTATGATGACCGCGGACCATTTAATTCTTCCGTAATATCTCTCTCAAATGTTGTATGAAGCGAGTATCGCCCGCCAGAGGAAAAGTACGAAGTTCTATGCGTCGCTATCGCTTTCTTGGACTTAATGCTTCGCATATCTAGATGCTCTAGGCACACAAGCTGTCACAAAAGTTGGCACCCAATGTTCTCGGTTTTACATGAACAGCAGCAATCCTCTCTTTCGGCAGGCACATCAGGACCAAAGTAAAAGAGAGATTGGTCGCTTTTGCGCACCGAATTTGACCACGGGCCATCTTTAAACCAAGCTTTAATCAATTACGTGCAATTAACTTTGCCTCGGCGTTCATTATTAGCCTCGAATTCCTTCCCCTAAAGCCATCACGAGGTCCCCGACCCAACGGCTGCTAATCATGGGTTAACGAGAAAGAAAGGATCGTTAGCATATCTATTCCGTGCTTTTTTCACAAAGTCAACGTGCTAATCTCCCAAGGGGCAATGATGTCTCCCTCGTGCCCCTGGAAAGGCCCGTTGGTTTGCCAAATCGCTACGAAAACAAAAGCTAAATGTACTCCTTTTTTTTTAAATAAAATTTCCGTCCAAATTTAAAATACTATTCAAAATTTACATAACCGTGAAGATTCATATTTGAGATTTGTATCCCGTGAAAAATGACGTGCGCCCCAGTATTCAGATTAAGCAAAAAGGATAATTTTATCCGGATATAAATTCTATCAATTCCATCTATTTTATATCGTTTATAGACATCCGAGGAAAGAGACGCTCGTTATTTATATCAAATAGACAACAAACCAGATACGCTCTAGAAGGGAAAATTTTCCGAAGAGAGAGAAAGAGAGAAATGAAGGTGGAGACAAGCATTTGATAATAATAATAATAATGATAATAATAATTTGTGGAGGCCTTTGAAAATATAATATTCAGCATAAAGCTGTCCGTTGTAAGCTTGCGTTCGCTTGACCGCCTCTTCGCCAACCTGGAACATGTGCATCTCCGGAGCTTCTTAGACGAAAGTTTGAACCCATCAGCCCAAGAAAAGCTATGATTCTGTTGGCCAAAGTCAATAAAATTTAAGGATTTAATTGAAAATGTCGACTTTATCCGTCGCGTTTCCACGGCGCACAACTACGTATCGGACTCCGATTATAGTTCACTTGTACCGGCATATGGCTGGAAGACGCACGGTTTCAAATTGCCCAAGATTAGCGACCGGTGTAGTGGCCCGTATCTAAATCGTTATATGGGATCAAGGCATGCTCGTGACCCCGAATCCTCATACCCCATCGGGCCAAGAGCCGGCACGATATTGCTCGCTCCGGTCATAGCTCATACATTCCTGTACTGTTCCAAAAGGCGTCTAAGCTAATTTAAGGTTAGGGTGAAACGAGACTTATCAACAGATTAATAAAGTTGGATCTAAGCAAGTCCTTAAAATATTTCATCTCGATTCTCGTCCGGATCTCGGGATCGTCGGGACGTGGAATAATTAGAAGATATTCTCTCTTTCCGGAGAAGATAAAGATGTAAAGAAAATTTGGGGACACGGGGCATGCGGATACCGGTACGTTAAAATAAGGAATGCATTTTGTGAAGCTTGTAATTACTGTTCAACAGACGGACAGGCCGTAGAGGCCTCCCCTCTTAGGTGTTAGGGCTTCGGCTCCTACGGCTTCACAAGGTGAAACGAGACTTATCCACCGGCGCAGCAGTTCGTATTTCTATCCGTCGGTGTTGCTGGGGATCCTCGAAGCCGCGTTCGTGATGGGAACCAGAAGGTTTGGGCGGCGGGCGGGCGGCAGGGGTCGGACCGGATCGTGTGAATGCGAACCGACGTTCGCACGTCACGACCGAAGAGAGAGAGAAAAACAAAAAACATACGCGCGAAAAAAACCGGCGTTCGCACGTGCGAAAGGTGCCCATGTCCATGTGGGGTTGGGTAGGGTGGGGGGGCCCCAGCTCAGAAGCGCGTGGGCCCCACCCCGCCAGGAGGCCCTTTTTCCAACGTTTGAAATTTCTCTCTTCGAGCGGTGGTGTTGCTGTTGGTGGCGTTGAGAGTTGGAGACGGCGTGATTGCTGGTGCTGAACGAGAAAACGAGGGAAGTACGCGCTCGAAAAAGTTCGCGGATATTCCCCCCTTCGCCTATACGATCACGTTTTCTCGACTTCTTTGCCCTTCGGATATCCCTCTATAGTGCATAGAGAATGGGCCAATTGGAACCGAGAGATATCACGACGTTCCGATGCGAGAAGCGGCCTGAATGCGTACCCCGTGGGCGCTTTAAAACGATAGGCTAGAATCACGTCAATCAATCGTGCATCCGCCGCATGAAAATGCTCTCTCTCTCCCCCCTCGAGCTGGATTCTAGACGGTTGTTCCGTTAGATTCCCGATTCATAAGTTGTTCTTGAAGTTTCCATCAAATTGTGATCATCGAATGTGCTTAATTCTGTTAAATACCCGAATGGATTAATCTCAAAATTTCTTCCCTTTTGCAAGACAGGAAAGAATCAATCTCCAACTGATAGGGTCTTCAAAAGTGATACAATGGATACGCAAAAGGCCCAGCACAGAGAAAGCAAAGTGGGCTTGCGGTCTGCAGATTAGGAAGGAGCTCATGGTTTTCGTTAGGGGTGGCTTTGGATTTCAGCCCTTTCGAGATTTTACAGTTTGAACATCCTGTCCATCATCAGCCAAACGGCTCGCTCAAAAGGACAGATGGGTTGGTTCTTTGATGTTGGTATATATGATATTGAGCTTATCCCGCCTAAGTAAATATCTCTTGGGGAATGCTTTAGGTTGCATTTCGTACTCGATGTTTAAAATGTTCGTTGGTTATAACTCACCAGGTCATAGCGCGGCAATTCGGCGAAAACAGAAGAATAAGAAGTATTTCGAGCTTATTTGGCGACTGAGTTTCAGAGTACGACGACCGTGAATTAAGTTCATCTGAGAATTTTTCTCGCCCCGCGTAGTCTTTCCAGTAGTGTTCGATCCCCAACAGGTCGCGGCGAGCTGAAAACCATGATATTAGAACAGGAGCGGGAGTTAAGATTAGAACAACTTGTCGCATGAATTCATGAATCGCTTGGCTTGATAGGACAGTATCCAATAAAGCATGGAAAAGTTCCTTGCCCCCTTTCTAAAAGAGTAACTACTCCAGGATCAGACAGTTGTTAGCCAGGTTGAGAAAGTCTATACGAGCACAGAATCACTATACCTCCCTACTTCCTGTTATTGTTCAACTCGCCACCTCTTCCATCGCAGCAGCAGCACACCCAGCTTCTTCCATCGCAGCAGCAGCAGCAGCACACCCAGCTCAAACACTTGACGCAGCTCGGTCTCGGACAGCTCGGCCTCGGACATCTCATGCATTTCGGTACACAAAAGCATTTGAAGCAGCTGGGTCTCCAACATCTTGTGCACTTGGGCTGGCACGAACATTTTGTGCAGCTAGGCAGTGAGCATTCTGCGCACTTGGGACGCTGGCATTTAATTCTGCAGCACTTGGTTGCAGTGGCTGTAGAAGACCGCCTCGGTAGGTGGAGAGTCTGTCGAATCTTTTTTAGGCGGATTTCTGTGGTAATGCTCTCCATTTCGTGGACGAACCTACACAAATGGCGGATGTAATCTGGATAAAGCTCCAAGTTGCAGTGCCCGCCTCCCTTGATCCACAGCGGGTCGAATGGTTCCCTCGACATTTTCCACAGTCCGTGGCCGTGTAACCAATTCACGACTTCATCCTCTGTGCCCTGCCCATATTGCAGAGTACACTTCATAAAATGACGAGCGAAAAACAGAGAAGATTTTGATTCTCACATGGTAACTGCTTATGTAAAAGGATTTAGCTTTCTGCCGTTTGAACATGCGAAGAACTTACATGTATTACTAACACCGGGCACTTCACCTTCCGAATTTTGTTGATGTTCTGCATGGATACCCAACAGTTAATCGCTAGCTCGACAGAGTCGATGCCAATAAAGAGATGGTCATAACAACACTCTTATGAATGTGTCATGTCAACTAACAGCAGAATTGTGTCGGGACAGTTAACCTTGTATATGTCGAAGCAGAAAGAGAACTTCACATGGCAGAGCACGCGAAGGCCAGAGAGGATGGCACTGTGCAAGACAACCCCACTTAACCTCGGCAACTTTGCTGCTAAGTGCAGTGTTGGTCCACTTCCAACAGACTGGCCGTACAGAATCACATTTTCCTGGCTGACCCCATATTGGGTCTCGAGACAATTATAAACTGCCTCTATATCTGCATATGTATTGGATTCACTGGGCTGAAATTCATGATAAGTAACAACATAAGTAACTATCTACCAAATCCAACCAAAATCACAAACATATAGATATGTTTTATTAAGTAGTTGATCTCAAGTTTTTTAGGTATGCCCAAATTTTTGGGGAACTAATCATGTCATCATATGCTTGTTAGGAACTTGCACCAATTAAAAGCGGTGACAGAGTCAAGGAGTTTAACTTCCTTGTAACTCAGTTCCTCTTGCAGATACTAATCTGCCTTACCTTCATTTAATCTCTGAACTAGATATATACATGACAATTGATTGTGCTTATTATTCACGAAGTGGAGCGATCTACTAAATCTCAGTGCAAGCAACTTCGACGCCTGTCATACAATTGATCTTTTGCAGAGGCGGAAACTCAGTGGGCAAATACAACAACAAAGTGCAATCGCCACTTATTTTGTGAACTGTGAAATAAAAATCCTTAGCACTCTGTCTTATCCGTATAAACCTCCAACAGGAGAGCAGCACAAACAGCGACAGAGCACTCATAATTTAGCTATGGCACTTGGATAAGAGCTACAGCTAAACAGACATTAACGGCACATGGTCAATGAGTAGGTGATCGCATACCTTACCAGAAGACGCTCCATAACCAGAATAATCGTATCTGCGTGAAAGAAATCAATATGAGACAATTGATCACCACTCAGAATCCAAACTCGGAAATAATTCCAAGCCTTCCAACAATAGAACTCGGATGAATAAACAAAAAGATTACTTTCTACAAACCAAGCTGACCTGGAAGCACTAAATAAAGAAAAGTTCACCGACATGCCTACTATAGGATCGAAAAGTCAGCATTTCACACATCGAACTCGACATTCATCAGTCTTTTTTTAGGCAGCTACCTCATGAGACCTCTTCTATTAGCTTTTTCCCGGGAACAGATTAACTTATTGGGCATGGAAGATACATTATGAGAGATCCCACAACTATTGACAGAGGTCAAGACTCGAGCGAAAGCAGTAAACCATGTCATGTGCCCAAAGAAGAGCGAAGAACAGAGAACAAAGAGAAAAAAGCTTTGCAGCAATGGAGACGCTAAAATTAAAAAAAAAAACAAAGAAAAGGGAAACTTTTCTTGGTGAAATCTTAAAAAAAAAATTAAAGGAAGAACATGAAAAAGACTAGTGAGAAAGAACTCGCGAGCAGCTCCAAAAGGCTACTTTACTCTCTCTCTCTCTCTCTCTCTCCTTTTCCATTCAAAAGTCCCTGTTGAAAATTACTTTCCTGAACCTAAAATTTACTCAAACCCACATGAAACGGGAAAAAGGAGAACCAACACCCACAACTCACAGATCTGAAACTGCAAGAAAAGGACCAGACTTTGAGAAACCACGAGCAAAAAGAAGACAGATACCACAACAATCCCTGAATCTACACAAACGGCAAAATTAATTTCTCTGGCAAAAGTAAAGGCGGTGAAAAAAGAAAAGTAAAAAAAAATCACGAACCCCATGATGTTGACCCTGAGATTGACCTTGAGCTGCACGAAGAGATCATAGAGCTGCCCCAAATCAGTGGCATTGCCATGCGAGTAGAGCACCGTCAGCCTCGCGTACGGGTTCCTCAGATAGAAGGCGACGATCTTGTTCCCGCGCGCGGTGTCCACCAGCAGCACGTCGAGCGATTCGTCGTCGGCGCTAGCGATGGGGGCCGCCGCCGACGAAGAGACGGCGGTGAGCCTGCCGTCGTCGCGCTTCCCGATCCGGTAGGTGGGCGGCGACGGCGGGAAGAAGGCGAACTTGGCCGCCAGCTGAGACACCATGCACCCCATTCGCATCCGCAGCCGCGTTCACCGCCACCCAGACGAGGAAGAAGCAGAAGAGGCAGAGGAGGAGGAGGCGGCTCTGAGGAGGCCCAGGAGCAGTCATTGAGAAAGGCGCGAGCTTGAGTGCATGTGTGAGGCCTCGGGGCTGGCTGGAGAGGGAAGAAGGGAGCTTGTCCGAGCCAAGATTCGTCAAGAGCGTGATGGGTTCGGTCCTTTGTAGAGGGAAGCGGAGCGCCGAGCGCCGAACAGTGATCTCTGGGAAGGTGGTAAGCTGTAGCAGCACGACGCGGCGGACAAAGTGAAGACAGGGTGCGAGGCTCTAGAGAGAGAGAGAGAGGGGGTGACTGTGGGCGCTGTTTTGAGAGCGTGGGCCAGCTGAAATCTGAGGAGAGAGAGAGAGAGAGAGAGGGCGAGGAGGGCTCAGCAGGTCAGGGGCAGCAGTGCCTTCACTTCACAACTGGAGGTTGCATATGTGCATGACTTCATTGTGTGTCAGGTGCGCAGAGAGAGAGAGAGAGAGTAGCGTAGCGCAGGATAAAAATGGTGACTTGCGGAAATTATCTCTCTCTCTCTCTTTCTGCAGCAAACGCATTTTTCGTTTCTGGCCTTTCTGCTTTCGTTTTCACATGGAGATGGAGAGATTGCTGCATCGCTCGTCCTGCCGCAGCGCGTAATAAATCGAACGAATTATTGCACAGTAAAGAGGAGTAACACGACACGGTGAGACAGACAGACCGTAATATCAAGGGAAAACGCCACGGGTAGTCCTGAAATTTTTGTCCGACGTGAAATGTAATTTTTAAATTTTTAATTTATTCAATTTGATTTTGATGTGCTTTAGAGAATGTTCATATTGAACATTTTCATGTACTCCGAAGATTAAATTAAATACGTACAAAAAATTTAGGGACCACACCGAATGAGCTAAAAGTTCAGGAACCGCATTAAATATTAAGTTAAAGTTCATGAACTATATTAAATAAATTAAAAATTTAGAGATTACATTATATATCGAACTAAAATTTAATGACCATTCGGCTCGTTATCGCTAATATTAACCTTATAATGTTCGGTTTTCTCATGCTTATGTTCGGGAAAAGGACGGGTACGAAATTGCGAGCGTGCCTTGCTACATCTCCATTTGCGATTTCCGCTTTTAATATGCACGCCCGTGGGGCTCTTCGAGATTTTGATTGAACCTCCCTCTGTTACTTTCGGGACAGGTGTTCGGCACGGTTTGCAAGGAGAGTATAGAGGGGAGGATCAATTCCGTTTAAATTAAATCCGGTTGATCAGCGAAGATAATAATCGCCAACTTTCGATTAAGATTTTCGCGAGCGATCTTTTGGGAAATTGTCGAAGATCTCGTCGTCGTCGGCTTCTCCCAGGCGCCCTCTCCACTATATGGTATCGGCATTCTCCGTGATAATTACGAGGGCAATCAGGACCGGCGACATCATCATGCGAACGCCGGGTCATGCCAAGATTAGATGATGGGATTACGGGAACAGCAAGCACTGTTCCCTGGAATGACAAGTCAAATCTCGCCATCATGTTTTTGCAGAGAAATTTCTTGGTGCGCAATTTTTTCCTCTTTACGCATGGCCGTCTCGTGAGTCACTTAACCGAAAGTTGAAATCCCCTTTTTCATCCGCCAATTTGAGGGATTTTCTTTTCTTTTTTATTTTTATTATTTTAATTCCGTCGTCAAGATACCGATATAATAGGTTTAATATCAAGAAACACCCTAAACGGATATACCCGTGATAAATTTAAATTCATTCGTAACTAATTTTTTGGCCACTGCTTGCTAGCTTTCGACGAGGTCAAGTCTCGACCTCACTGGCCTTAAGAGAGGGCGAAACCTTGCTCATGGCCGGGGAGGGCGACCTCGCCTGAAGTCGATGAGGCCAACCCTTGTTGGCCTTGCCTGAGGCCGGCAAGACCGACCCTCGCCGGTCATAGCCTATGGTCAATCATTGGCCATTGCCAAGGCTGGGCGATCAGCAAAGGAAAAAGAGGGAAAAAAATTTAAAAATTTAAAAAAATGTTTAAAAAAATGTATATAATTTGTTTATATCAGTGCCGGCCGTATCACTTGTAAAAATTCTGGTCAAAATTGATCGGATGGATTCAATTGACAAAATATGAAAATGTTTATAACTCAATTGATAAAATTAAAAAGGTTTATAATTGAATTGGCAAAAGTAGAATAGGTTTATGACCTTTTAAACAATTTTCCCATACTTTCACTATAATATCGAATTCTAGTATACACTCGAATTCTCAATTATACTTGTAAGAAGGCACGTCTCGTAAAATCCTCCATATTCGAGGTCAACGACTCGCCGCATCCGAATATTGTCGAGCATTTGATGAGATATAAACACCATATAATTATCATAATAACAAAACATACTTCCATTCTTCTAAAGTATTTCGATTTTCCGAACAATCTCTTTCGACCATGGTTGAGCAAGCAATTCAATGCTAGCCTCGATCGAACACCGAACTGGTAATCTTAACGAATATTTATTTGGGATAATGCCACAAGCAATCCTTGAGTTTTAGCGTAATGTTCAACGTGATTCCCGAACTTTTAATTTGTCTGATGTGGTCCACGAACTTTTGGCGCATGTTCAATATAGTCCTTGAACTATATGAAAATCTTTAACGTAGTTCGTGTACTTGAATTAATAGAATGACTGTATTGAACATTTTCGTATAATCCAATAACTAAATCGATATATATTAAGAGTTTATAGACGATATTGAACAAATAAAAAGTTCGGGAATCATATTGTATATTAAGTTAAAATTTAGAGATGATATTGAATATTGAGTCAAAATCGAGGGACTGTTTATGTGATTTTTCCTATTAATTTAGAGTTCACTTATTGATCAGGTCTTAAAAAAGAAGAAGTGGCCATGATGATCTTGCCACGCTCATGCCCCAACCATGCCAAGGTGGGGAGGTCAAGTCACTTGTCCCTTTGATGCGTTGTGTTGTCGCCCCGTCAGGTCCATCACCGTCTTGATTCGGTCTGTTGACTTCTTGCCAAGATCTCAGCCACGGGTCCCCCCATCGCCATCCAACCGGATAGGGATGCCCCTCCGCCCGAGTAAAAATTTTCGTTCCGTCCGACGGCTCCCGTGGCCCTGCTACTCGCCCCGCCTCTCACGGCCCGCCACGTGTGCCGAGGGATCGAGCATCGCGTTCCTTGCCCCCCCACCCCGCCAATTGAACCTGAAAAGCTTTGGCATGCATGTGAAAATTAACCTCGTTGTACGAAAGGCATGTGGTAATAATTCCGGGCGAGCAGGGTGAATGAATGCGGACGATTTACTTCCGCCGTGTCACGTCCGCGGGGTCCGTCTTTTAGAAAGGAAACTTTTATGTGATGAACACGTTGCGATGGTCGCGATGTGACCGAGCAATAAATATTGTCCCAGCGCTGCGAGTCTCTTGCCATGTGTGTTGTGTTTGCCTGCATCTCGATTTGAATCGGCCGGTCACGTCGCGCGTTACTATCGCGTAGCGTTTCTTGTCGTGCAAAACGCTTTCTTCGCTCTCTGGTGTCGTGTGGCGCGACCGCGATCGAGGCGCGATTAACCGCAAAAACATGTCCAAATTACTTGCTCGGAGCGAGAGCGGGAGGGCATGGCATGGAATGGAATGGTTCTTCCTACGAGCCCATAATCTTAACCCTCTCCTTATTCTAATTTATCGAGAGTGAGAGAGAGAATGTGAGATTAGTTCCGATCCTCGTGCGTGCGACATTTATTAATCAAACAAAGTACGTGACGCCAAGACTTAAGGTACATTAAACAAAGCCATGCCCTCCACAGGGGATCTTGATGCGGCCCCCCCGGCTCGAGATGCTATTCGACCAATTTGTTCATTAATTTAAGGTAATAAAAGGACTGTGTCCCTTTCTTTCTCGATATGCTTCTCGGCCCGCGATGCATTTTATAATAAAAACAAGCCACGCAGTTCCGTAAACAGTTTGACACATCCCCGCTATTTTTAAAACTCCGAATCGGCGCGGTGGGGAAAGCGCACATGATCTTCCCGTCGCGCGAGGAACAAATACCAAAAAGAAGAGACAGGAGCCAAAGTCGAATGATGTGTTTTCGACCGAACACGCACCCACACGCTTGGTTAAGTACGAAACAGTGGCCCTCTTGGGGCGGCTCGGTATTCCACAAGTGAGATGCGCTTCAGACCTTTTTTGAGGACCGAAAAAAGGGGGGCCGTGCGCATCGAGGAAACGAGTTATGCATCCGATACATCACGCGTTGCTAACATGCCTGACATGCCGTACATGGTAAATTACATGTGCGTAGATCGTGAGCGTTAAGTGCAGTTCGCAACTTAAATATTGCCTCATGAAACTTCTACATTGCATAAATAGACTTTAGCTGATATGGGATTCTAGTAATGAGGCTCTGACAAACTATTTCATGCCAATTTCCGCGCCTGCGCACCAGAAAACAGGTGACCCGATCGCCATGTAGCTTTCTGGCTCCATTAAAACGTTGATTTCTTATGGATGCACAATCGCTAGTCTTCAATTAGTTTCTTTTATCACACGATGTTCGTTTTTCTCCTGCATCCCCCAGCTACTAAACAGGACAATCGCACAAATCGGACAGAACATAGGCCTAAACTGGAGATGTTAGGTCTCCATTATACCCAGATCAGAGCGTATTCTAGCGGATTCGGCTTTGCTCCTCATCGTCCAAAGACAAAGGGAGGCTGATCTCTTCGAGTTATATTAAAGTGTCAATGGCGGCAATTCTCTAGCTAATCCGAGTTCACAAGGGCGTTAGGAGGGGCTAATGCATGCCTTATCTCAATGGAAGTCACTCGGCAGATTGAATCAATATGGCAAGCTGTAAAGTGAATAAATGAATAAAGAACCATTACATGAGGAGACTGTCAAAAGAGGACAGGGAGTGATTTCATGCCGCGCATGATGCCTCCCTTGATGCAATCTATACTTACCTAATCTCGACATTTCGGTATCAATATCATTAGAGGGCAACTAGTCCATGCTCCTCCTATCCGGAAAACGAATGTCTAAAAAGGGCTAACAAAACGGAAGGGCCTTCACCCGCCTGCCGAGGCAAAACTTACAACCTCCCAGCACTAAATTCTGTAATACGCCAAGTTCAAATACGAGACCAAGATGAATGACTAGTAGGCAAAAAGCTACTAAAGAAAACTAGAGCGATTAATTAATGGCTGTTATGTAGTACACCATATAAATGTGAGACTGTAAGATGGCCCGATCAGCAACTAGCTCCACCTATTGCTGTACAGCACAAAATTCGCCAAGTTGAGTTCCTCAAACAGCCCTGGACTTCTGACCAGTCAGCTCCCGGAAGCTATGGACGGAAGGAGAAAAGAGATGCTGGCTTGAGTACTTCCGAGAGTTCGTCAAAAGGTCCGCAAAAATAAAGCTCCGTTTTCCAGTATGTACTTGAATTGGATCAGAAGATTATATCTACTTAATGAATTGCAAATACATGTTCAAAAGAGAACCTTTCGCCTGCAAAACAACACCAAAGGACCAATATTTTTACAGAGCATATAATGCATGTTTAACATTCAAATCGCATGATTTTTTCTGAGTTAGAAACTAGATGTGCAGTTTCAAATGACGTTTTCATGCCCCTACATAGACATGTACCAGATCAGGCTCGTAGATGGAACATCAAGTTTCAGCAGATGGGTACCAAGAAGAAGAAGAAGCGTAAGCCTGGCTTCATCCTCCTCGACAGTACAAGGGATGCTGTCTTGGACCAGACTTCATCAGTACAAAATCCCAAGTGGATCCACTCAGAAGACTGAACATCTAATATATGTAGCGACATTTTTTTTGGGCAGTGGAATAAGTTCATTTTACAGAGGAACACGAAACTTTCTGAACAATGGCATGAAAAAAAAAAAAACCAAATGACAGCACAGCAAATACCACCACTTTGTTGACACAACATTATTTAAATAGGCAATGCACAAGACAAGAAATTTGGACACCAAACAAAGAGATGCCTGTCCTGTTAAGGTAGATGGTGCTTAAAATATCCCAGGACAGATAATTAAAGTTCCATCATGATACTTTTATCTGAACAAGGAAGAAGATTATGGGCATAGCAGGAAAAAGAGGTACAAAATGAGAAAAGCACTTCCGTTGGTTTCTTCTAATTAACATTGTTGACAAATTAACATAACATTGAACTTCTTTTAGCCTTTCTCATGAAACCAGGCAGAATTTGATGCTTTTCAGGTGGACCTTTGATCTTATTAATGAAGTATATTGATGTGCATGATGCTAAATGAAAATAGTCCACATCCACGAAATGCCATCGTCTAAAGCAACCGACCAAACAACCCGAACCCTTCAGTTTTAAAAAGCTGATACATTTTCTGTTTAAGTATTGATATGCTCATAATTACCTTCTGATCATCATGCTTCACCATCGATTTTACATCTCTAAAACTGGCTTCTAAGTCATTCTCAACAAAAGTTTTGACATAACACAACCAAGAACAGATTCTGATCCCAGAAACATCTCAAGAGGCATCATTTCTACTCCAAATTATCGAAGCCAAAAATACCTTCGGAAAGGTGCGATTAATTCTCGTAATTCCACGGTTGCGACAAGGAAACCTCTGCAGTTGATGCTTCCAGTCCTTTTTTGTCATGTACAGCAGAATTGATAATATTATATTGCGCAGTAACAGACTCATAGAGAGCCCGTGCATATGCCTCCTTTGCCTGCAAAGGGAATAAGGACTGTCCAGGGACCATGCTTGGGAGACAAAGAGCATTAAAGAAAGGAAAGGAAGAGCATTGGTATTCTCATTCATTACTGACCCAAAAAAAAAAAAAATTTTGATTTTCCGACAATGCCATGATAGCATGTAAAGACTCACACCAGCTTACTCTTTTCACGATATGGATTATTGGTTTTCACTTTGAGCAAGAAAAGAATCTAAAACTGAAAGACCTGGAAAGATCTGTATAAATACCACTGCACTGGCTTCTCTATGCAAACTTTTCTGACATCATTAAAGCAATGCTGCCACTTATTGCCATCCAAAATTTGCAAATCAAACCAAACTCACAAGAACAAAACATTTTACATTTAGCAACGAAATTATTTTAATTTAGAAGAAATTTGGAAAAGTAAGGTAGATATTTTCCAAAGAGATAAAATACACACACACACTACTCAGTTGCAACAAGAAGTCTGGATAAGAACCTGTTCACGAGTTAACATAAGCACCAACAATACTTGCTACAGAAAAGCATAAAAGAATAGCAGACTATCTTACCAAAAAAAAAAAAAAGAATAGCAGACTATATATTAAAAAAGATAAGGCATATCAACGTAAAAAAGAGTAACCTCCTCAGAGTCGTTACAGGTGGAAGTAACTTCATTGAATTTAATCTCCGGTCCGACTGATAACCCAGCACCATGGAAGGTAATCACTCTTTTTTCGCCAATTTCTTTCTCCACCTGTAAAGTTGCGCCTTATCAGACAGAATAAAGTTGTTACAAGAAGAGATGCATACATCATGTAGATTCCAAAACCTGGGCCGGCGGCGGCATGATATCATAGCACAATAATGCTAATGGATAGAGATGTCCCGGCACGCCAGAATGTTCTACAAGCCTCCTCATGTTGTCTACCACAGCAGAATCAAAGGGTGCCTGCCCACTCTTTCATATCAGAATTACTGAAAAGAGCAGATAACAATGACCGGAGGACTGAACGGATTATAGTGAGCAGGCCAAACTTTTTTTTACCTTCTAGTGGCAGAAAGAAGTAAACACGAGTGATCACAACTATGGTATCTTATAGAAGTTCAGTGGAGCATATCAGACAGAATTGAGAAAGAGCAGCAGCAGAAAAGGAACACTGCCACACAATTCTAGAGAGCGGAGTGAAAACCTACCGGAGACCATTCTCCTGTAAGAGGATCTGGACGATCTCTGCCACCACTTGGTGCAATCCACAGTAATTGTGATCCACCCCTGCAATGCTCAGCATAACTAGAATATTATCTCACTTGTGATAAGAGCATTGGTCTACTTATGAACATGAAGAATCAATGAAATGACAAATAGAGGAGGCAAAAGGTGACCAACTGTTCACATTGAACAAGATCTTTACCATAAGTGCAATTTTATCGGAGCGGAATATACATCACCGTTCAATGGTTTTCATACAAGAGATTGCATTCACACAAAAAGCAGTGAACATAGTACCTTAAAAGCAAAGCCATTTCCTTCAAGCTTCGTGTATTTGATCTTCTTTTCATCTCAACAAGTTCCGGAACATCAAACATATGCTTTTTCGAATATACACAAATAAGGTTCCTAGAGAAAACAGAAGTATCAAGTTATGAGCGTGACCTAATCACTCATCAGCGTGTTAAACCTTATAACCACTCATAAGGATAGAGATTTTAAGTACCTTCCCATGCTGAAGGGCTTGCAGAGTGGATCTGTTACGACTCTATCTCCAGCTACATAAGTCTACACCAGAAGATAAAAGATATGGTCAAGCAAGTGGCCCACTTGTGGCCTATACTTACGAATGAAGTAACAATCAAGTCTAATACAGGATCCAATCTGTACCACATTCTCCGCAATATGTGAATGTGTTCCTTCAAGAAGCAGAGCAATAATAGCTGGATCTGCTTCAGATTGGTGGTTGGATATCAGAACGACATTGTGACCCTGCAATTTAAGATATACACTAGCAATGTTCAACAGTTGGATCCTCTTCTATAGTGATGTGTTGCCTATATTTACTTTGTGAAGCTGCTAAAGGTCAAATTTGATGTGCATGCATACGAAAACCAGAAAAGTTTATAAGGAGTTTCGGATCATAATTCTGCATAACGAGCAAAAGCAGAATGCAATCTACTGAATGGTAATCATATTCAGCGATGAGTAATACGAAAGGCCAAGAAGTTAAATATAGAAGAGTCCAATCTACTTGCTAACACTTGAATCACTCAAATATGCAGTACAAAAAAAAAAGGAGGGATATGCTATGGCATTAAGTTATTCTTTAGACAACAAAAACGATTTCAGTTTAAGAGGCAATGTGATTGGAACAAGTTTCAGCAAGACACAGAGTTGTCATCGGTCCATCTAAAGGAGAAGGGAAACAAAAGCACTACTCACCTCCCGAAGTTTCTCGCGGATTTCATCAAAGATAGAAATGTTTCCAACATACGAATTTCTGCATAAAGACAAATCAGAAGCGAAGAGCAAACTAAGACATATGTGAAAGAGTAAAAACAACTCAGAAATGCTAAGACATATCTAGAGGAACGTAGCTAATTAGCCACAGGTCCAATGAGAAAAGAAAAAACAACTCAGAAATGCTAAGACATATCTAGAGGAACGTAGCTAATTAGTCACAGGTCCAATGAGAAAAGCGAGCGCAGGAGCTTTCCCTGTTTAGGGATAAGTCCGTAAAACCCTTTGAAAACAACTTAGGGGCTTGCAATTCATATGCTGGGTTAACAACAGAAGCTTAATTCTTAGTATTTTATGTTCCCAAGTATTCTGAATTATTTTTTCAAAAAAAGGACAGTGGGGAAAGTGTTTTTGCGTTTTCCTGGAAGGGAAATCAATTTTGCCTAAAGCAATTAGGGCTGAAAGGGGAGTAAAATGTGGAAAAAAGACATCATGACAAAGTGGCAGGTTTCCTAGAAATGCGGGTTAATTAAAAGTATGTACGTAAGTTCATCGCTAGAAGATCATGAATCTTTGGCATGTGAAGACAAGCCAAGAAAATCTATAGAACATTAATAATTTAAGCGCCTTGTAATATTCTTCAGGGAATCTTTGGGAAGGAAGTGAGCACAAAATTATCGATGAACCTGAAATCAACCAGAGGACGGATGTAATTTTGACCAAACATATAGTAGTCAAAAGGCTCCCTTGCTGCTTTGTGGTATGGAGGGAAGATAAAAGGATCCTGAAAGAATACTGCTTTCTGTCAGATCAAAAGTTTTACACATCCAAGCTTCGTTTACTTTAGCAAAGTTTAAGTGCACACAAACGATCTCTTTACTCTTTCTTGTAGAGAAATGCACAAACAAAATAAGATACACTGCTATTCAACCAAGATTAAAATGCTTGAAAATTACCTCAACATCCAAGAAAATCCGATCGAGCGCAACACTCATATTTGACAGAACAATCTCATCAGCATGAGGAATTCCGCTTTGGAAGACCTGCAGAGTGAGACAACATGGAAGAAAACCAGATAAGATTGTGGACAACACAGGAAGAAACAGAATTAGAACCTTAAAATGGAAAGCAGAAAAATAACCTACGGACAGAAACTCAAGGAAAAAGTGTTCGCATAAGCAAAGGATCTTGCAGATTTCTAGTTATATCGTAAATGTTAGGAAATATATTAAAGCAAAAGGATAAACGACTCACTGAGACATTTTAAAGTTAAATACCAAATTCTAACCATCAAACATAATAGCACTAAAAGATGCACCAACACATGGTCCTACTAGGGTGCATGTGTTATTTGATAGTACTAGTAGTAAAAGCCATTCCTTCCATCGATTCGTCGGTCTTATTATATCGTGAACTTCGGACAGAAAATATTTGGGAAAATATGAATTAGGCAGTAATGGCAAGTCATTCTTCAATTTACGCTTAAATCACAAAAATGTTTTTTAAAAAAGACCATCATCGTATCATTTTGTGAAGGCCAACCCTATGGTTAAGAGGCAAGCATACGATGGTAACTTCTTTAGTTTAGTCAATGCATTCCGTGGTTATGACAAGTTGCATAGTTTCCATTAGCAAAACATGTGAAGGTTAACGGATAATGATGCATATCCAGATATCAATAAACATTGCATCGTCAAATGCATAACTGACCATTGACGTACTTATGAACATTCCATTTTTGGTGCATGCATGTGATAGTTTCACCGAATCAGCATTACATAGAAAGAGCTATAATGTTATATTTCCTTTATGTTTATGTCATGATATTAATTCTTGTTGGATAAATTTGACTAACATTTCACAAATAGGGAACTAACAACAAAATTACCTCATCGAACTCATGAAGATCACTATTTAGGCTTAGCAAAACAAAGACTGTTGTAAACCTTTACTTTTAATTTCTTAAGTCAAAGCACTTCAAGTTGATCTTCTTCTTTTTTTCATATTCTTTTCATGCAACCTCTTATAAAGAGCCAAACAAAATAACATTTTCTTTCTGGTATTCATTGGCTAATGAAGACGATGGAGAGAATAGAACTATAAACAGAAACACAAGGCATCACATCCCCATGGTAGATAGCTGAGTGAGAGTCCATTGTAAGATCAGATTGCAAGTTGATGGCCTGGGATGTAGCTCCAACATTGAATCCATTGCAATTTCAGTCGACCAAAGGGGTATTTCTACTATTGTACTTTCTCCAGATCCAAATTTTACTATCTCAGGGAATAAATCGAAGTCCAGAATTTCTTTACACCGGAAGGAAATATAATTATAAACTACTAGTTTCAGGACCATCCACCAACTTACTTACCATCTACAGAAAACTATTTTACACAAAGGAATGACTAGCAAGAAAATTGACTACCTTTCTCTACCTGAAAATCAACCTTCGAAAATGAGTATTGGCCAAAACTGCTCATATATAAGCATTCATTTTTTAAACATGCTAACACAACGTGAAATGAAAATGACTATTGGCCAAAACTGTCCTGAATGTGAAGCCACATGCGTTGGTTTACCAACAAGCCAACTGTACAAGATTTTGCACCGAGTGATCACTCTTGAAACAGAGGTGCAAACACTTCAACCCTGAAACCTTCCATCAGATCATTTAAGGATGCAAAGGTTTCGCATCAGATCAAGGTTCACATGACTAAGCTTTTATCAATACAATTTACGATTTCAAACTGGAAGTCTGAATTTATTATGATCAATTAATACATATATCACAAAAAACTTGAATGGAATGGCAGCTTTTAGGCCGACCTCATCTTTCGAACTCTTTGGTTGATTTGACTATCTTCAGACTTCTCCGATGTCTATCCACAAGCTTGCTTTCTCATTTTAATATTGCAGAATATATAGAAAAAACAAGGTCAAGACTCTAGGATGAGGTCAAACTTGACACAAGTTGAACAGTGATAAGGAGCAAAAGCAAATGCATCTTTGGGGAACATACATAATCGATCATACTAAATGATGAGACAAGTTATATTATTTACTGCATTCTTGTAATTGTGAAACAATTCCTCCATTCCCTCAGCAACATTTGGAGGCAGCCTTCCCTCATGCTTTTCTTTCACGATTACAGAAAGCAGCTCTGCTCGTACATGTTTCAAGAAAGCAAATGAAGTTAGTCCCAAAGTCGATCTCTCTATTACATGAAACTAAGAGCAAAAGAACAGTTCACATGTCTGATCAACCAAATCATGCAACGAGGTCTTCAGAGATATGATGCCTCAAATTCACACATAGGGAAATCAAAATTGGAAAAACCATACAAGGCAAGGCTAATAAATCAGACCTGATAATATGAAATTTTTTGCTCTTGGGCTCACGTTCGATATATATACATTTCATTTGTTTCCGATCCTTGTAGATAAATCAGGGTGAGAGAGGCAAGAAAATTCATTGACAGCATTATCTTGCTAATCAGAGATTATACTTTTTTTTTATAACTAGAAACAAAATAGAGCACGAGGACTCCACAAGAATTTTTCACAGAGGCATCAATCATCACATATTCCCATCCTGGCATTCGTAGGTAGTTTGCACTGGTGATTAGACAAAACTTAAAATTCTGGATGAAAATTTCCACTGGAAAACCACACGTGCAGGGAGTAAATTTCACTCCACAATGTGATCACAGGGACAGGGAAGAACTCTACTAAGTGCAGGCTCGAAAGGCCATTATTCAATACACTGTCAATAAAGCAAACGGCGACTAATGGCTTCACTTGACCAGCTTAAACCCCAAATGAGCCGGTGCTTTTTCCTTAGAGCACATGTGCCGTAATTTATTTACTACAGAAAGACCGAAACACGTTCCGATCTTAAAACTCATGTCCACCGAATGAGGTAAGCCGGAACAAAAGTGAATACCGAGTGATCCTGGATACATTTTGCGTCCTCGTGTCCAAATTTTAGGCAACTAAACAATAGAATGTAGAAGCATTTCTGAAAGCAAGAACATCGCCATAGTTTACAGACAAACAGTCAAGTCACCTAACAACAGGTCAGATACGAGTTTTCATTTCATGAAATCCGACCAGACGGCATTCGGATAGGTTAAAAGTTCCACTCGAGTCGGCATCATTCGAGCATTCGATCCTACGCCTCTGGCTTAACACTCTTCCAATCCCTCCCAATCACCAGAAATCATTCGGGCGGTGTTATTGCCTCACAGGAATAAGAACGACCAGATCCTAAACGCTCGCAAAAGATTCGTCTCGACATCGCAATCCACTATCCGTCCTCGATTTCATTTTCATCCGCTACGTAGCGAGCGAGCAAGAGAAAGCAAAAACGGAGGAGGCCCGCTACAGAGCACGAGCCGACCTTCTTCGGAGCGGGCGTCGACGAAAATCCGGGAGCGCTGCTGCCTCGCGTCCTCCTCGTCGCCGGAGCCGGTGGCCGCGGCGGCCGCGACGCCGCCGCCTCCGCCGCTCTCGGCCGACTCCTTGTCCTGGACGAGCTCGGCCATGCCGCGGACGCGGAGGAACGTGGGGGGCCTCGGCGGGGAGGGGGACGTGGAGGGGGAGAATCGGACGGAGATCCGAGGCGAGGCGGCGGCGGCGGCGGCGGCGGCGCGGGAGGGGGGGAGGGGGAGCCTGGCGGGGGCGGCGGGGGGGAGGGAGAATGCGCGGGGTAGCACGGCGGTTGCGGAGGAGGATGGGAGGCTGAGGGGGGAGCCCAACATAGTCTGAGATGGCCGTGCGATTAAAAATGGGAGTGTGCGGAGGAAGAGCGTGAGGTGGTCCTTTATTATCGCGAGATCGTTAGAGATAGAGAGAGAGATAGACGCGAGATGGGGTTGGCGGGGACCGCACGTGCTTTGCTTTTTCATCGCCCAACCCCACCCCCACCCCGGTTTTGACGAACAGTGGTGGTGAGAAAAAATCTCGGTTGCGGGACACGTGGCTATTCCAGATTGGCCGGAGCGAGAGAGATGAGGGTGTTTTGCCGTGGACAATGAAATGACAAATCATAGAGTATTTATAGTAATCAAGCGACATTTGAATCCTCGGAAGGACCTTAAAAGGGTTTCGTCCCAGGAAGGCCTTTGCTTGGATCTCGAAATCCCTACTATACAAAACGATCAGATGGCATTGCATCTCTCCCGCGAAGACAACGGTAAGAAGAGAACCGGGAAGTGAGAGGCATGCAAGTCCCGACACGTTAAAATAAAGAGTGCATTCGTGAAACCCATCACCTCTCGTTGAAGTGAATAGAGCGTATGTTTCATGCACTTTATACCGGAGAAGGCTCGAGTATTTTACTAAACACCGAGGACAAATAAGAGGTTGAACAGGGTTTTTCGTGCGCTGTTCTGATTTTTATATGAGGATATATTTCTCGCGGGATTTGTGTAATGAGCCGAATTGAGGAATTACATTATATGAGGGAAAAGGGCCCGAATGAGACGCCTTATCTTGCTTAATGCGAGCGGCAAATCTGAAAAATGAAAATTGTGATATACAAAAGCGATATCATCGATCTCTTTTTTTTTTTTTTTATGAAATAGATATCACCAATCTAATTAAGCGATTAATCGGGTGCATATCGGATTAAACGCGAGAGCCAAAATTGATTCGTTCCAAAAAGAGACTTATGTCGAGCCCCTCAAGTGTTCACGTGTGTGTGTGTGTATATATATATATATATATATATATATATATATATATATATATATATGAAAAGAAAAAAACATAGTAATTCGAAGAATTTAGGTGTCGAATTCTTTATCGTAGAAACCATGAATATCCTCTTATATGGGGGGGTGCAACTTTTTGCCTTTTTCGGTTCTTAAGGCGGGAGGCGAACTTGGCGACGAGCAAGCGGTGGCCGCGAGTGAGCTGGAGGATCCTACGGCCCCCTAAAGACGAGGGGCGGTGGGCCCCACGGATGTCCCGTGCTGCCACCGTTGGATCTTCTTGCGCCGTTTGGGGCTTTTTCGGATTCGCATGCGCACGAAATTCCCTCCCCCCCCCCCCGGTGAACGCCAAAAGCTCCATCCATGTCCCGACAAGGGGAGCGCACCTTGATGGGCGAGGAATTAATGAAGTGTCTCCATCCGGCACTGAAATCTTCATCGGCAGCTCGGGTCGGGTCCACACCAGGTCGGTTTGTCGGCCCGGATCGAATCCCAACCGGAAACGAACCGTTGCAATTTCCAGCTGCCGCCTTTCTCGAGTTTCGCGTGCTCGAGCTCCTGCTCCTGCTGCTATCCGATTTCGGTGAATTCTGGCCTCAACCCATGCATCGCGAGGTCGAACGAGCTATCGACTATGGATCACGTGAGTCCCGAGTGATTTGCGACATTTGGCTATTACGGTTCGCCCCCATCCGCATGCAAGTATATTTCCCGAGTTTTACAATCGATCACGCGACACTTGAACTAGGCTCGAAGGGATTGTCGTTCGAGTCTCGTCCCGTTTCATCTATAAGTTCCATCTCCGATCTGACCTTATGGTCTGTGAAGGGAAACCGTTTCATTTCGACATGGTTTCGACAGCACAAATCGAGTTCAGAGTTCAATCCCAAGCCAAGTTACAGCGGCACCGCAACAAGTTCAGAAAAAGAAATTGGGAAATCATTAACAAGAGAGTCGGTCCGTATGAGCTCGTAACTTGTAAGCCTGTAACCCTCGGCCAACACGAAAGCATCGGCAATGCTAGATGTACTAAGGATTTTTCAGGATATCAGTAATAGATGGGAGTCAGCAGTCCATGAAACAATCCACGGAATTGCCATAAACACGCAAATGAACATGTCAAAATTTTTGGCGCAGAACCTCTTCGAAGGAGCTCAAAGCCTCAAAGGCCATGGATAAGTTCTTGTTGTTTAGGAACGCCTTTTCTCTCGAACAGACCGCTCCGCGAGATACCTGTAACCATGCACATGTCCAGAAGTTATTTAACAAAATGCAGATTCTGCAAACAGCAAGTCAGAGATTACCAATGGGTACCAACTGAGCACTACCGACTCCCGTTAGCTAAACTAATCAGTGTTTCTGGAACATGTTTTTGGTAGTTCTAGACCGGAATCAATAGAGTATCGCTCTTAGAATCTCTTCAATGATGAAAAAGAGGTCATGATGCCATTTTCAGAGAGAACTGTTTCCTGAACTTTTTCATTTTCGCTGAGTTAGATCCTGTCACTAAATCATTCACATAGAATAACTGCATGCAATAAGTGAAAATTTGGAAAGGGAGATTTGGTGGGAACTTAATTTGTCGAAGAGTTTAAGCACAGAACATATACTTACTTGCCCGTGTAAAAGCCTGCAGTATACCATGCATTCAGAACAACACTAAGATCAGTTTCAGAACTTTCAGTCTGCAAAGTTTCCCCTTCTAGCTTTTTCTCTGTCATTCAGCGTGACACGAAATATATTCCGTCAAAAGATGACGCAACAATATTATACAAAAAAGGAATAAGACTAAAGCTGAAGCGTGCCTGAGAGCAACATGCTTGAAATTATCATTGCGTATATACTAAGTAAAAATGTCATTGCCACTCATCGAAGCCCTCCCAATTTCCTTATTCCCTTTCTCATAGCTAAATGTTAAGAGTTCAATCAAGCTCCCCATCTTCCTTCTAGGGATATGCATTCATATGCGACAAGAGCTTTAGCTATTTACAACTGATTTTAATATGAGCTCTCCCCCGCAATTCTCAGTTTCTTTGCCTTTTAAGAGTGCTTTGTACTCTTTCAACAGTCATCACTCCTTATCTTTCTATCATCGCAACATTCCACCATAAAGAGTTAAGTTTCCTAATCAAGATCGTACTATTGACCTGAATACTGACCTGAAAAATATCCAGATCTGTCTTCTTCCCCAGTAGATCTTCCTATCTTCATAGAAGATAGTGCTTTCTCCGCAGGTTCAATAGCTGTCTTTGTAACGTCAGAATCTTCGACAGGCACTTTTTGATGACTTGTGGAAGGAGCACCGTTGCAGATTTCACCGACACATGTTTTACCAAAAGAACATGTAGAAACAGGGCACGGTGCTTCAAATGACTGACAAACATAAGGGCAGCATGGACTACCAACTGGAAAAGTGTGGCCTGAAGGGACAGAAGGCTCTATAACAGCAGTAGCAGTAGCCCACGGTGCACTAGGAGCAGCTCCATTAGCATCCTGAGGAAACTGGTAATTCCAGTAACCATATTGATGCAGCAGCTGAAGAACCTTTTCTTTCTTTTGCTCAAGCTCATAATATTCGGCAAGTAACTGGTCATAACCTTCAGCACCTTGAGAATATGAATGGGCTTCTAGTGTATCTTGTACAGGCATACCATTTGATGAATCTGGATGAGATCCCTGAGCCAACACATCTCCACAAGGGTTTCCATTAACTGATGGGTCGTTATTAGCCTCTCCAGGTACTTTTGCACAATTTGATGCTACAGTGTGTTTAGGTTCTTCCCTCCTACGCATTCATAAACAAGAATAGCAAGAGTAACCAGTGAATACACGTTCTTTTCTCTTCTCAACCACATATATTTGCGTGAGCATGCGTGTATTAAGCTGATTGAAGTTCCCCAATGACACAATAAAACTGTTTGACATTCCAAGTTAAGCCCCTCCATGGAAAAAGACATGCAGTATAAATTAATAAAGAGATATCAGCACAAATCATATTTCCCTCCAACATAACGTCTGAACCTATCTCTGGCTTTAGACACCATAAGCTTCAAAAAAAATGCATACGAGGTAACAATGATCCATCATAGATGGATACGCATATTATGCTTTTCCATTTAGTACAGAAACACTTTCTACAGTACGGGATATATGCATCTGCTTGCTAAGCACATTTTAATTCAATTAGAGCATGATAAGTTCAAAAACATAGTCAACCAAAATTTCAAGGAGGTACCAAGCACAAATGGGTAACTCCCCACAATTACATGCTTACATCGTGACATGATTTCCCTGGCCAGGAGAAGCAACACTTTTTTCCTGCTCATCAACAACTTCTACTCCTTTGGATGGATTGTTATTCTTTTGGCCATGCATTAACTGAGCAAACAAAAGAGATAAATGTCCCCGTTAGTTCACCATAATCCATGCCATAAGTCAGCTCCATGTACGTAAATGATAAGATGGCGGTGTAATTCCTTCAGACATGTTACTGAAACCAGACTCTGCCAGACCAGTCTCTGACAAAAATCCAAAGGCCACCCAAGACACTGGTTTCCTCAACTGATAGACCAATATATTCATCCCACTCATTCTCACCATGCCTTTTTTATTATTGAGATAACAGCAAAGTAAATCACAAATTCTTAACTTCAATTAGCGTGTGCGAGACTTTCATTTAGATTAGGGCAACGTCTGAGGCTAGTGCTTCTTCTTTTTCTTTCCCCCTTTTCCCATGGTTTGAATCTATCTCGTAGCTGGTTCCCCCAAGCTATCAAAACCACAGAGAAACTCATGTCAAGAAGCACAAGATTTTGCAAAACATTAGTGGAGAGATGGCTTTCGGGAGAGAAGCATTTTCCCTTGATCTGAACAACAAACAGGGCAAAACCCAGAAGTCAAACATATTTGATTTCGATCATCGGACCGCCTCACCATGGGATCAGCACTATTGCCATGCCAAAATTTAGATAAAACAAGAAGAGCTTAGCTAAAATCATATTGAGCTTAGTAAAAACCATCGTTTCGGCCAACTTTGCCAAGTTCAACAAAACCCATTACTTGAATTTTGACTATATAACAACTGATTCCGCAGAAGAAAATCCCAATCCTCTATCACCGGCACTGGCAAATTCCATCCATGCCAAAGATAAGAGCATAAAACAAAAAGAGCTAACCTAGAAACGGAAAAAACAATAATCACAAGTTAGCATCAATTTCTGGCTATACCACCTCGATAGACACTATGCATCGATCCTAATATTCCAATCCAAATTCCTCTGCTGCACGAGGTGAACATACTCGTACTTCGTCTCTGCGGCTGCAACTAACTAACGGTCTACGAGACCTTGTGCTTCAGAGCCATCGATAAGCAAAAGCAACGGAAAAAACAGGAAAAAAAAAAAGAAGAGCACAGTACGACAAACTCGAATGCTTCGGGCACCCTGAGTATGGCAAGAGCACAAATGGAGAGGGCGAATCCAGAAGAGTGTACCTTGTACTTGGACATGGCGTCGTCGAAGGCGTTGATGAGAGCGGAATCGTCCCATAGACCGCCTCCCTTCGCCATCGCTGCTTGCTTCCTTCGATTTCTCCTTGAGAAAAAAGAGGCAAACTGAAGCGAACAGCACTTTGAACCCCAAATGACCAGACCCGCACGTCCACCCTACTGTCTTTTTTCTTGTAATTTTTTTTTAAATTTTTGAGATAATAATACAATTTTTGCTCGTAAAATCCTCAATTGTCGTGAATAATGTTTGTTGTACGGATATATAATTAGGAAAACCAAATACCATGAGTCTATGACGGCCTAAATCTTTTTTGGGTTCAATTCAAAGTTTCAAACTCATTAAGTTTTGAGATAATTATACAACGGTCCATGAATTTTGATCTAACGTACAGTGTAATTCCCGAATTTTTAATTTGTTGGGATAAGTGTATTGAAAGTCTTAAAATTTGTCACGAAAATACAATTGAATTCCTAAACTTGTCGAGTTTGTGCGATCAAGTTCTTTTATTGATCCCATCCAACTTGACAAATGAAAAATACTAACAAGTTTTAGGACTTGTCATTCCCATTGCTCCGTGCAAGTTGGCTTTTTTTTATATTATTTTCTCTTTCCTACATGGTATTAAGGTTAACACAACACTATTTTGGTCCAAATATAATATTTTAATCTATTAGATTAAAAAATAAACTAAGTTAAAAAAAAGAGATAGATGGAAATCCTAAAACTTGTCGTCAAAGCGCAATTGAATTGTAAAATATTAAAAAAATGCAATCAAATCCAAAAATTTATTAATTTTATGCAGTAAAGTTCGTCCATTAAGATCATCAATTTGTCTAACATAAATGCTAACATGGAATTTTTAAATATTTTCTCTCTCCTACATGACATTTTTATTCTTCAAATCTTATTTAAATTAGATTAAAAAACTAAAAAAAGGGCTAAAATTTTCTTTAAAAAACAAGGAAAAATTACCAAAAAAGTCCTAAACCTTTTGCAATTGTGTTAATTCAGTCTTAAACCTTTTTTTTGTCAATTCAGTCCTAAACCTTTTGCAATTGTGTAAATTCAGTCCATTCGGCCACTTTTGGCCAGTCAGCGCTGACGTGGACGCTGGCCGATTGATGTGGCAATTTTTAATAATTTTCGAAAATTTTTTTATTTTTTCTCTTTCTTTTTTTTTCGCCTATCTTCTTCCCCGGTCCGGCGACCGGCGAGAGACTAAGGCCGGTGAGGGCCAGCCTCGCCATTGCTGGGCGAGGTCGCCCTCGCCAAATCTGGGCGAGGCCTCGCCGTCGCTCGGCAAGCTTGACCTTGCCTGGCCATGGCGAGGCTCGACCTCACCCGGCGACGGCGAGGCCTCGCCCGGTCATAGCGAGATCGACCTTGCCCGGCGACGATGAGGTCTCGCAAGATCTGGGCAGCCTCGCTACCATCGGGTGAGGCCTCGCCTAGATCTGGCGAGGTCGACCTCGCCAGCCTCAGTCTCTCGCCGGTCGCCGAACCGGTGACCGGGGAAGAAGATAGGCAAAAAATAAAAAAAGAATAAAAAAATTTTATTAAAAATTGTCACGTCAGCCAGCCGGCGTCCACGTCAGTGCCAGCCGGCCAAAAGTGGCCGGATGGACTGAATTGGCACAATTGCAAAAGGTTTAAGACTGAATTGGCAAAAAAAAAGTTTAGGACTAAATTGGCACAATTGCAAAAGGTTTAAGAATTTTTCGGTAATTTTCCCAAAAGACAACAATGAAAAAACAAACCAATAAAAAATGCTAGAATTTTCTTTAAAAAAAAAGAATGGCAGGGCCCCGCCGCCTATTACAGGAGGGGCCGACCAAGGTCGCCCTAAGTGAGGGTGGTTAGTGATGCGATATAGGCTATGCTAGCCCTCCTCTAGGTGAGGGTGGTTGGTGATGTGATATAGGCTATGCCAGCCCTTTCCTAAGTGAGGGTGGTTGGTGATGCGATACAGGCTATGCCAGCAACCATCACCCGCCTAAGGTGAGGCCTTGCTCAAGGCTAATAAGGCAAGGGCTCCCTTGCCTAGGCCCGACGACCTTTGTCAAGCCCTTCGGTGATAGGCGGCAATGCCCCACCAACGGGACCCTATCCTTCTTTTTATTTTCTCAATTTTGTTTTTTTTCAATAAAAGTTTAGCTTTTTTAGTTTTTTTATTAAATTTTAATAAGATCTGAGAAAGAAAGTGATAAAATGCCACGTAATAGAGAGAAATTAATTTAAAAAGGTTGCATCGATAATTTCCGTTGAATAAATTAACGGTGTTAACAGAAGGACTCAATTGCATCAATTTGATAAATTTTATGATTTGATTGCAATTTGTGAAAATTGTAGGATACAAGTGTACTTTCACAACAAATTTTAAGACTTCTAATACATTTATTTCAAAAAAGAAAAAGGAAGAAAGGCAGAACAATGAGAGCCCTCGTTGGCGTCGTCGTTGCCACCCCACCGTTGTTGGAAAGGACCGATGATGGCAAGGAATGGGCAAGGTCGGGTCAACCTCGCCAACCCTTGGTTGCCCACCCCCACGATATCTAGCCCTACCTGGTAATGGAGGGCTTAGCCCTCACCTGGTTTTTCCTTTTTTTGGTTTTTTAAAAGGTACCTTATTTTTAATGAAATTTCTATTACAAAATAAAATTTATACTAATGTGACGTTGCTTTAGCCATGTCAGCGCCATGTAGGAGAGAGAAAATAAGAAAAAAAAAGTCACGTCAACATTTTTCGTTAGTTAAGTTGAACGGGATTAATAAAGGAATTGTATTGTATCAATTTGATAAATTTTATGACTTGATTATACTCTTTATAAGTTTTATGACTCGATTGCACTTTCGTGATAATTTTTTAAACTTTTAGTATACTTATCCCATTTATAATCCTACTTGATCCATGACTCATATCGTGAGATCAATTTGTAATTGTATAAACCATTAACTATGATATGAACCAAATTCAAACAAGTATTTTTCCAACTAATTCTATTTAAGCTTTAAAAAATTTTAGTTTATTATTTAGGGTTGATATCATGAAAAATCCCAAACTAGTACATACATGACAGATTTATCTCAAAATAATTTTTAACCACGGAAACCTCAAACTAGTACACTCGTGACAATTTTACACTTTGTTAGTTTTCGTTAACCGTCAAATTTCTGAGTTTGATGACACTTGGTAGTTGACGGGTGAATTAGTTTGGGGTTTTACAGTTTGTCTATCATAGATAGACCATTTTGTGCTTTTTCGTGATATTAATCAAATTTAACGAAATGTAAATTTGTCACAAATGTACTAATTTAGGATTTTTTATGATCAAAAAATTAGTTTAGAATAAATCTATCGCATATGTACTAGTTTTGGGGTTTTTGATGATGAAAAAATTAATTTGAGGTAAATTTATCACAAGCGTACTAATTTATGGTTTTTCGTGGTATTAACCATTTTATTTATTACAACCGCCTTAATTTTTCAATAGTAAACAAATGCAATGAGTTCCTAAAATTCACTGTATTTCTGTCTCGTGGGTTTTTAATAAGCTGAAACAAATAAGCCTTAGAAATACATACACTTGCTCCAATAATTCACCTTAGCATAGAAGTGAATAACAATAATTTTTAGGTACTGTATACTCTTTAATAAAGATAAGGGAAAAGTGTGCTGAAAATTCTACAACTTGTCACAAAAATGCAATCGAACCTTAAAATTTTCAAAAAATGCAATCGAGTCCTAAAAATTATTATAATTGAGTCCTAAAATTTTCAAAAAATATAATCAACGTGAGGATTTAATTAGATCAATTTGAAAAGTTTAATAATCAATTATATATTTTAAAAATTTTAAGATTTAATTTTATTTTCGTGATAAATTTTTGGATTTAATTTCACATTTGAATGCGTTTTATTCCCAAAGAAAAAAGAGTTGCTTTATGACGAAGATGTCACGATGGAAAAGCGGGAGGAAGTTTCAGATTCCTTCACGTGGGCGGGCCCATGTCGGCATTTTTCTTTGTCGTGGAGCTCACAAAATAAATTAAAAAAATGAAGAAAGAAAATCTCTCTCTCTTTCTTGCTTTTCGTGACCTTCCTTCTTTCTTTCGATGAACAACAAAGCAATCTACTTCGCTCAACTTCCTCTCCCGCCGATTCGACTGTGTATAAAATCCTCCGCCACATGCTCATGCGCCGCAAGGTAAGTCAAATCTCTGTCGATGCTCGCGTGTCTATTCTCGGATCCCCCGATAATCGTATGTTGTGTTTGACGAGGGTTGACTCGATGAACGGAGTCAATTTAGGGTTTTGATAAGTCGTAGGTTTGATTCCCGATCGGCTGAAGGTTTCTTCTACTCGATTGACGTTTGCAATTGGTTTAAATGACCGTTCTTTTTCGAGCCTTTCGAGAGAATTCGTGATTGGTATAGGTGTACAGTGTAGATCGTTGCAATTTGACTTAGTAATCATCTTGGGGTTTTCGTGTTTAGGTGGGTTTATGCGTGTATAGTGGTGGGTCGTGGCAAATCTCTTTCTGTAATTCGTTTCTGGGCTTATCAGTTCCCACCGTCTTTACGATGCAGTTTATCGATTTGGGTAGCTGCTAATTGAGTGGGAGATCGAAGAGTTGTGGCGTGCTAGTGCAGTTGTAGAGCTTGCTGTTTTGCTCGGTGTGGAGATCCGGCACTGAGAGGATGTTCGGTGAAGGAGAGATCAGCGCAACATGTTCGTTGGCACCGGTATTTGGTAGGTGTTGTTGTGATTGGGTCCGGAGACAATTCGTGCTTTTCTCGTTCTGGCTAATAACGGTTCTTGATTTTATTTCTAACTAACTGAATTGAAAGGTTTGATTCTCCTTTTCTTTCGCAGGAAATCTTTCTGCACTTTATGTCATCATTCCTCTGGCACGCTTGATGTGGAAGCTTCGTGTTGATCATGTCGTCTTGCTCTAGTATTTAAATTTGAATTGCACTGTTTTCATGTAGTAATGGAAGCAATGTGGAATAAAGATCTTGGGCATAGAGTAGCTGTTAAGTGCAAACCCCAAGGTGCGACACGTAAAGAGGGGCAGAGAGGTACCCTGTTTCCACAACAAGTTGGTTCAAACTCATTGGTTGGCAAGCTTCGTAAACGTAAAAGACTTGATGGATGCAAGACTGAGTGTAGTTGTTGGGCAAGGAACTCTGTTTCGAAGAATTACACACGTTTTATGAAGAGCGGCCTGCCACAAAGGGTTCTGTTCTTTCAAGACAATGAATGGAATGATTTTCCAACTTACATTGTTGAGTTGATCAGGGAAAGTTTTGAGTTGAAAAATGCGGCAATTGAAGTGAAGTCCAATGGTTGCCATTTTTTGTTGGATATCTTGTACATGAGCCAGTGGGATTTCGTAACAGGTTCACAAAGAGATATTGCTTGGATTGACGCAGCCGGTCGCCACTTCTTCCCTGAACCTTATGCAGGTGCTACTGGGATGCAAAAGTCCTGCCAATCTGAATTAGAGGCTGATGCTGGTTACTCTTTTGAGATACCAAATGGGATGCAAGAGATTAAGCTGCAGCTGGATATCGAAATAAATGGAGCCCATACATGTTATATGGAAGAAGGCGTTGAAGAGTCAAGTTCCCATGTCAAGAAGATTAAAATTAACCAAATTCCTGCTGATTGCAACGAGGATGCGGAGGACAATGTCGAACTTGATAAACCTTTGGATAAAAAATTGGAGGATATAGTTGGGGGTGGTCAACTAATGAATAAAGTAGCAGAAACTAAAATTGGACCCATGCATCAGCACATAAATTCTGATACCGTTAGAGACATGTTTGTTATGGGAATGGGGTTCCTCATGCGCTCAGACATAATTGAAATTAACCATTGCTCTAGTCATTCAATGCAATCTCGATTGGAACTCTTTGAAAAGCAAGTTGAGATCACCAGAAATCTTCGTGGGGATCCAAATGTTAAGTATGCTTGGCTTGCAGCTAATAAGGATGCTGTGTCTAGTATTATGATGTATGGTCCCGGTGCAGGTGGATTTAAGAGAGTGTGTACATATGGCTCCGCAGTTCATCTCACATCTGTTGATAATACACATATTAGGTTTGCTTTTTTTCTTTCCAATATGGATGCTATTTTTGGTTATAATATGGATACTTTTATTATGTATAAGTATATTGTTCGTTGCAATCTTCAACTGGATCATTTTGCAAGATTGTTGGCCTTGATTATGTAGGTGAAGCATGCAACTTGTCAGCATAATGCAGGCTGTAGTTTTAGTCTAACTCCTTCTCTGTGGTCAATTAGTTGATTTAGTTCAAATCGCGTTTCCACTTTGTGCAAATGCGGTGCTTGGAACTGTGTGGGTTTATCCCTTGGTGGACTAATCAGACACATAACTTGTAGGAAATGCCGGAGCCTAGGTGAATGTTGAATTACCATCATTTGGGATCCTCTGGGGAAAAAATTTGTTAATTTGTTTGCTTGGCGCTATTTCAAATAAGATCTTTTCACTTTTTGAGTAGCAGCTTGTGAAGTTCATATACATGGTAGATAATCTCTTTCATGTGGTACTCTGTAATTGCTGTTATTTTTTTTAAGCCTCAGAGGGTGTTTAAGCTTATCTCATCTTTTGCAGTGCAAGGTTTTGTGATGATGATGAAAATGGGGTAAAACACATTGTGCTCTGTCGTGTCATATTGGGCAGTGTTGAGCTCGTCCATCCTGGATCCAGACAATTCTGTCCTAGCAGCAACAACTTTGACAGTGGAGTTGACGATCTCCAAAATCCACAGTACTATATAGTTTGGAATATGAATATGAACACGCACATTTTTCCGGAATTTGTGATAAGTTTCAAGATTCAAGCTAGTGCTGGAGGTGATTTATTTGTGGAATTTTCTCATTTGAAGTATTGATAACTAACTTTTGTGTTGCTTTCTTAGCATCTCGGGTAATGTTTTTTCTTGTCCTTATTCATATTTTCATGCTCAAGAAATTTGTTCATGCAATGGGATTGTCTGTCAGTGGATTGGGAGACCTTTGTTAGATTTATATAGATATGTATATGGAGAGTAATATATGAGTGAACAAGCGGGTTTCTATTGTAATATTATACCACTGAACTGATATTGATTCGACCAAAAAAAAAACTGATATTGAAATTTTTTTTATTTAAGTTATGGTGAACATTTTAGCAAGGAAATCTTACTTGTGCTGCAGGGCATCTAGCTGGAAAGAATTGCCGGAATGAGCTATCAGAAACAACAGTTAGTAAAGGGCCTGTTGATCAGGCTTCATTACACCATTCACCTGTGGAGCCTGTAAGGCTTACTAGACTGTACTCTTGTATTGTTAAAGCTGTATTCTTAAGGTCATTTTTCCCTCTGGACCTTCTAGTCAGTGAGTGCAACTTAATTGATTTTGTTGTCTTTACATCTGGTAGTTTCTTAGAGGTGGTGGGATAGATTAATTAGTCTGTCAGTTGCAAGATAACCTGTAGTCAGGATTGGCAGATCTCAAATATTGATAGCTGTTGACTTGCTTCTATGTCAGGTTCTAATTCTTGAGGACCCAGAGGTTATTCTCATATTTTAGCTTACCATCTGTTTTGAGAGAGTGAGAGTGAGATCTTTTCGTTGTAACCTTTAGAGTAGTATCTATGAGTAAGTCTTTAGTCACCATGGGCTATGTAGGAAGTTCTTTGTACATGAGACTTTAGTGCCTTCTCTAATGCCTGTTTGATGGTTTCATAATTTTCTGAAAAGCCAGAGAGTGAATGCTTAGTCATGTCTGGATTCTTTCATTAGTGAGGATCTTTATGCAGCCTTGGTTGGTTTGAGAGCGAACTGTTGGCCAAGGGATTTTCTTTTCCATTGCTCGGAGGATTCAAGAGCCGTAGTTTCTTATATGTTGGCTTCTACTATGATTTTCAATGGAAATGGCCTTTATTGTGTCTTTTATTTCAGAATTTTGATGTTAGTTTGATTGCATCTGAAAGGGTGCTACTTTTGGAAGTTTTGTTGTTTTTCCCTGAATGGCTACCAATGCTTTTTGTCATCTTTTATTATTTGTCATGTCTACCTCCTACTTCGTATGAACTTTGAGAAGAGACGTCAAGGAAAAGATGATACCTTGGGTTCAAGCTCTGCAAAGACTCCCAAATCTCCATGGATGCCGTTTCCATTATTGTTTGATGCCATCTCAAAAGAAGTTGCTGCCAAGGATATGAACACAATCAAGGCTAATTATGAACTTTTCAGGGTGCGTCGTCTTTGATTAATCACTCTTACAATCATCTGTTTACTATAACTTTTTCGTCAAAGTCTAATCTTCCTCCTCAATATTTATCAGACCAAGAGGATCTCTCGAATTGACTTCATCAAGAGGTTGAGATCAATAGTTGGTGATGAATTGTTGAGGTCCAGCATAATGAGTCTTCAGGGCAAGGTATTAATATTGTTGTCAAACTTGCAATTCATTATTTCTAGGCAGTTAAGTTTTTGCATGTTGACTATAACTTAGTTATCTACTCTGGATTCTAATGGTTTTGCTCCAGTAATTAGTAAGAAATCAGATGGTAAATGGCCTGACTAGTGCTTGTCAGAGCGTACAGGATTGTTGTATCAATATTTATTCCTGGAAGAGGTCGATTTCTATCTTCTGGAGTAGGTGAAAGTGTGCGATATAAGACTGGCGAAGAATTGTGAAAATCAAGATGGGCAGAACGATATGCAAACTGAAAATTTTCTTTTTGCACCATCGATGCTGGCTATTCCTCTCAAAAGAACAGACATGGGGTCTTTGTGATGATATATCCAGATTTAAGATGGAGGGATAGTTTATCCTGCCATCAATATATTCTCTGATATTCTTGCGAAAGCGCTTAATATTTGTTACTGCATTTTGCAGCCGGCTCTTGGATCTAGTCACAATTTGAAGGTGCCTAAGCCGGAGCAAGAGGTTTGAATCTTCTTATTTAATTATGCAATGCTGTTGCCCTTAGTGTCGTGGGGATTGCGACTGCATTTAGATCTTGGCTTCTTTTTCCTGGGTGTTTGAAGGTATCTCTTTTTGGATCCTTATGTATATATTCGCAATTCTATGGGATTCTTGCTGGTTGCTACTCAGCCTAGTAAAGAACTCCACTGCTGTTAGTGATTTTTCATGTTGGAAAAGAAACAATCGGCATATTATTTACCAGATATTTTCTCCATGGGGTCATTGACATTTTGTAAGAAAGGTAATTTTCAACATTGTTCTCCAAGTCCATAATTACAATTATTTCTCCATGCAATAAAAAATTTCCACCCTATAAAGATGAATTTCCAATCTCGCAATAGATTGGTAATGGATCATATTCAATAAGTAATGAGAAGTATCGCTTAATTTTTGTAAAAATGGGGCTAATTTCGTTCACCTCCCTTTTTAGTTGCTAAAAACACCCCTATTCTTGTTTACTGACCAAAATGCCCTTCATCTGTAAATTCATTCAATCGTCAACCGTTTAACTTTTCTTTTCTCCGTCGTCTCCTCTCTGAATCACTGTAACTGCACTTTTCCATTCGATTAGTTTTCAAGAAATTATCCAATTTTTGGATTGATTGCTTACAGCAACACTCAACAGTCAGAGAATTATCTCGTGTCATGCATTCAGTGAAGATTTCAATGAGGGATTTTATTCGATTCCACTTTGAGTTCATCGATATTTCCTATTCTTCGGCAATGCCGGGCACTTGTTGGTGCTTTGCATTTGATTTGCTAATTCTGAAGAATGTCTTGTGATGGTTCTGATGATCAAATTAAGAGAACCTAAAAAAAGTTTACAGAAGGGAAAAAGAAAAGCAAAAAGCTACTCATGGTGGTGGAGGTCATCATGTTTGTTGGCCGTGATTGTATAATGATGCTGGCAAGTTGACTCCAACATCGGAATGCACACTCTTAAAGCTTTGGAGAGAAATTTCTCGAGCAGTAGAAATGCTTGACAAACCTTTTTTTTTTTTCTGTTTTTTCTATTGTTATTGAGCATCTCAAAATCAGACGTGACTCTACCAAAAGGAAAATTACCAAAAAAGTCATAAACCCATTATACGGATGCTAATTCAGCTTTAAACATTTTAATTTTGGATGGAAATGGCTGACGTAACTGCCGGCTGTTTTGGGTATCACAATCGGTGCTGATATTGATAATTTTTGCAAATTTGTTTAAAATTACATATTTTTTTATATTTCTTTTTTTCTTTTTTTTTTCCCTTCTTCCTCCGCTGGTCATTAGGCCTCAACGGTGGCTGGTGACGGACGAGCCTCACTGAATCTGGCAAGGGCATGCCTCACTTGAGACCTGGTGGTCCTGGTAAGGTTAGCTTGTTGGGATACGGTGAGGTTGGCCTTTGCTTGTGGCTAATCACCAACCATCCTTGAGGCTTGGCGACTGGCGGAGGAAGAACGAAAAAGAAAAAGAAAATACAAAAAAAGTAAAAAATTGAAAATTGCAAAAATTGTTCACATCGGTTCTAATCGGTGTCCACGTGAGCAATTTTGAATTATAAGTGGCAGTGTCAAAAGGCTTGGGACTTAATTGACCAAATTAAAATATTAGGATTGAATTGGTATATGTACAATATGGGGAAAATTGTCAAAAAAGTCAAACCTATTGCACTTTTGCCAATTTAATCATAAACCTTTTAATTTGTCAATTCAGTCCTAAACCTTTTCACTTCTTGTCAATTTAGTCCATTTGACCGGTTGGCGCTGACGTGGCCATTGGTTGTCCGGCCAACACTGACGTGGCCGCCGGTCGTCCGGCCAACGCTGACGTGGCAATTTTTAAATATTTTTTTCTTTTTTTTTCTGCCTTTTCCCTTTGGTCGGCCTGGCAAGGTCGACCTTTCTAGCCTCTGGCAAAGCTCACCCCCACCGGCCACTGGCGAGGGCAATCCTCGCTTGTCGCTGCGAGGCCGACGGGAGCAAGCTTCGCCAGAGGCTGGCGAGGTCAACCTCGCCGGCCTGCGCCTCTGACCAGCCAGAGGGAAAATGCAGACAAAAAAAAGAAAAAAATATTTAAAAATTCGAAAAAAAATATTTAAAAATTGCCACGTCAACGTTGACCGGATGACCAGCAGCCACGTCAGCGCCGGTCGGCCAAATGGACTCAATAGGCAAGAAGTGAAAAGGTTTAGGACTGAATTGGCAAACTTAAAAGGTTTATGACCGAATTGGCAAAAGTGCAATAGGTTTAGGACTTTTTTGACAATTTTCCCGTACAATATGTTATGAACTTTTTTGATAATTTTTCTCTCTATCGAATTTGAGCTGCCCTTTATGACCAAAAAAAAGAATTGAGCAGCTCTTGAACCGGGTCATGTGGTCCACGTGTTTGGATTTGGTAGAGGGAGTTTATTTCTTGGGTATGGTTCTATCCTATTTCTATTTTTATTTTACAAACCATTGTGTGTGTTATGTGCTGTGCTCACATTTCGAAACTCTGCTTCCTTACTCACGCGGCCTCCACCCAGCCCCCTAAAAGGTGGGGAATTGAACTTGGTAGAGGGAGTTAGCATCGTGAGAGTTTGCAAGTGAGGCTGTCTGTGGTCGGGGCGGCGGTGCCATGTTGCTCTAAGTGCAACGTCAACGTCGTGAAGCTACAATTGCTTTGTATTGTACCAAAAATCTCTTTCCACTAGTTAATAATTTAGTTAAGTCGACGCAAGGTCTCCGTCTTCGTCTTCCGGAGAGGGGAGCCTCGACTCATAAGTAAAGAAGTCCTCCAAGTCGAAACCCCAAAGCCACCAAAGCCGCTATAAATTAACCCAAAAACCTCTCACCGTAAGCATCAAGCCGTAGAGCACTACACTTTTGACACTAGAGAGTACCTCATAGCTTATCATATCCGAAGGCATATTGCTATTGATCAGAATCAATGTGGGCGGGAGCGAGAGCAAAGATAGAGAGGAAAAGGGTGAGACCGAGGAGTCAAGTGGCACTGCCATGGCCGAGGGAGCGATCGCCGGTTTGGCAGTCTGAGCTGTGGGCGCTGGTGTGGCCAGTCTGATGGGCAACTCGTCCAGGTCCAGTGGAAGGAAGACCATAAAAGCTCCTGGGAGGGGCAAGCGCATCTTCCGGGATGAGTTCGCCAGGGACCCTGCTGCCTACTTTCGCGACCTGTGGAAGAAGTAGTTGCTAGCTACCAAGTAAAAGGAGAAATTTGTGTTGTTTGTTTGTTGTCTAATGTCTCTCTTTTGGTTTAGCATGGCGTCTTTACCTTTACGGTCCGTGTTTTTATATGGTATATTTTGTACTCTATTCTCGTGCTTAATGCTGGTATGTTTACATAGTAGTTTTTCATTGTAGACAGTAGTCATCGGCTGCACCATGTGTCTCAACCCACAGGCTGTATCGCTTTTCCTTGACGACATTGACAGTGACTTGCAAAGACCTGCAAAGAGTGCCTTTGGAGGTACAGCCATTGCCATCCCCCAATACTGCTGCTTGCATTTGGCCAATGCTTTGAAGCGTAGAAGGTGGCCAGTCGAAAAATTCCATTGCCAGTTCTACATGGTCCTGGTGATTTGGCTGAACAACCATTGCAGGAGTTTGGAGATGGTGACTGGCATGGACACATTGACTAGACAAAGTACCTATATATATTCACTCATAACGTAGTTTGTAAGCATAGATGGAATGGACCCAATGACCTACTCACGATCACGGCAAACAAGAGATAAAAGCAAGAACAAAAACAAGAGACAGGAAAGAGAGAAAGAAGCCTCAGTAAAATGAATTGGTTATTTAGATATCACTAAAATGGAGGAGAATTGGAGGATGACATTTCTACTTGCCCTTGGTCTCCATCTATCATATTCTCTTATGTGCTGGCAACTTGAATTTTCTCACAACGTATCCGGAGACGCCATAGAATCATAAGCAGTCGATGGATCCCACCCTGGGGGCTTGATGTTTGGCCAATCTCCACGGCATCCTAACCTTATGTACAGGCTCTTCTTATCTGCAAGAACGAGACAGAACCGATGAGATTTAAGGTTCAATCAGAGATTTTTACTGCACAAAGAACAAATTCCAAGGTTGTTTTCATTACAGCATCAAGTACAAAGCGGCACTAGCCATTATTGTTTAGGAATCTTATAGACACGCTGGTTTCATAATTTCGCTAAAATGAATCGAGGTGGCATTTTAATCCGATCTTTGTGGCTCAACCCTCCAAGGTCTGTTTCAGCATCAGCTTCCTCTGGCATTACGATAGGTTCTCCTATGCCATAGCATTTTCAATACACAGGTCATGCGTAGTTTGATGAACTTTTACCTGGAAGCTTCCTATCTGATAAAACCAATCGTTTGAGTGCACTCAGAGATGCTTGAGCCACGGTTTTGGAGTAATCGGCATCCCAACCTTGGACCTTGACAACAACATCTGCATTTGCATAACCTAGACTCCCATCTTCAATGTGTCTTCTGGCCTCTTTCTGAGCCGAGTCTTCATCTGCACAAAAAATTACAACTTACTTCAGATGAAATCATCACAAGGGTCTGTAATACTGCAACTAAACGGAAAGGTGGCCATCATTTAGCCTCCAACCCTGTTTCAGGTTCAGTCAAACTTCCAGCAGAATTGAAATGATTTTGCATGACATCATTTGAACCATTTGGAAAATGCACAATAACAACCTCCGTTTCCACTTTGAACTTCAGCAAGGATAGATATTATATCAGTTGGCGAACCAAGCAATTTCAGCAGCATCAAAAGTCCTTACAAGCCACTGAATTTGATTATCATTCTGTCTCTACCACTCAAAGATCATCAGGAAAGCTGATTCAATGGCAAAATGCATGGGGGAGGCACGCATCAGTAGACTACCTGTTGCTTCAGTTGTAGACAACCATACAGTAAATCCTGCGTAAAGGTGCTGCCATTTATCAGCTCTTCGAGCAGCACCCTGCTGCCCTCCTAAAGTTGCAACAACAGCCCGGACGTGACTTTGCAAAACAAATCAAAGAGAGAAAAGAGAAAAGAATGAGTCATTTGTGAAGGCAAGAATTTCAAACAACTGCATCACATAATGCGTATACCTACTGAGGCTTTCTAATAAGACACCCTCTGCTTCAGCAATGGCATCATATCCTTCAGCAAGCGCCCCTGGAGATGATTAGACTCATTAATGCACTGCAAGATGGGCACTACAAGTCATTTCAAGATTGCCAAAGCGAAAGTTGCTACATCTACTTATACATGTTTTTTTTCAAATATGAGAATTTTCTAATCCATTTTCCTTTGTAGTTTCTTCTAATTTTATTTCAGAATATGTACAGAGATACAAATAACATTCCGAATGCCATCTTCAGCGTAGATTGGCAGTATGCTGAACTCAACACTATCAGTTGCCGCTTTAAAACATCATCAGATTATTTTAATAAGTAAATTGCTGATATGTTGCTGATGTGTATGGTTTTAGCAACCATGGTACTTTCTTTGCAATGACCTGTAGTAATGAGATGAATCTACAAATTTTAACTATGGTTTTTCAGTAGTCCTGTGCCCATTACTCTATCTGCCTGGAAATTTCCTAAGTTGGTAATGACAGCTATTAAGTTGCTGCACATATCAGCACATACCAATAGAATGACTATCACGAGATACCGTTTGATATTCTTTAGCACGGGACTATAGATGTGCCCTTTAACCAAAATGTGTGGTACAGGACCAGATTTACGGCCCAGGATTGAAGGCATTTTATTAGCCTCTGTTTACAGCAGAAGTCTACTCACATGAATCGATTGTTTGCTTAGCAAATGTTTCGAGCAACGCCTTTGTCTCAAGAGGCGTGTACCTGCAGATCATATATTTGAGCTTTAGCAAGCAGCAAATCAGTCTAAAAACAAACAGAATATTATGACATTGAAAAGGCACTAGAAGTGATCGATCCTAAAGCTCATAACTGAACAGTTGATTCCAAAGCTCTTAACACGTGACTCTGTTGTTCTAATCTTTTCTCATTTCAGTCTTCATTGGGATCTTGTGGGATTTATTTCTTTCTTTCTTTTGGGTCGAGGTTTGGTTGTAATGGTGAAGTCGGAAAGGTGGAAATTTGGCAGACACTTTTCCAGAACCCAAGAAAAGATGAAACTATGTAATATTACCCAAGACCAACTGCAAGTTCTTTTGCCACTTTCTGGTTGATCTCCGTCGAGTCCCCAACAATATAAATGGATGTTCCTCTAAGTAGCTGCATCGACCCTGCAGTCAGCGACTCCCAAGACTCCACAATGTCAGGCCATTTCAATTCAGGATCCTGCTTCTTCATATTAATAACAAGCTGATCGTCATCTAAATACCTGCCCAAAGCAAGAGTCCTCACATGAGCGCCCGGAAAATCTAGGCTATTATTATCAAGTACATACAAGCAGAGGACAACCAACCATATCGTTTCGGCCGACTTTATCCTATCAAAGAGAGAATCTGTTTCCATTAGCGTCGTGAGGGAACCCGAACGCTTAAGTTTGATTGTCAAGGAGGTGTCGTTTGCGTCCACGTGAATATCTCTGGGACCTGAAATGTCGACGCCGCCGAGCTGGAGCCGCAATTCCATATCGGAAGAACCATCCGAAAACTGCATTCGCTTCACCGGTCAGTTTTTCGGGAAATGCCTCTGATTATCATGCGATTACAGAAATAATAGCACTCCGATGGCACTGGTCGAGTGGAATTTGGAGAGCTCAGTGACAGTGTAAAAGCTCATTCCCATCTCTATGGTTACAGGCAGGATTCATCAGGGGAAGATCATCCTAAGCAAATTCACCAAAACAGAGACTTTACATCATATGCCCCTTAAGATAAAAACTACATCAACTGCGAAATTTCACATTTTGATGCTCGGGGTCGAGAGGGGAATCCTATAGTCCCTGGTGCTACATTCGTTCTTCGGCATCGATGTACCGATGCGACACTGTCGCGAGTTCTAGAAATATGCAAAATCCAATCTTCAACACAAGGCCACATTTCCTCCAACATCATATATAGACTCCGGTGAGTTTCCGAGAAAATCTGCCACGATAGTAGAAGCATTTTTCTTGTCCCCTTCCCTTTCGACGAATCAGGAAACCAGAAACACACAACAACATCAAATTTCTGCTAAGACCAACACCGCGACTCGATCCGCTTCAGCACGAAACATCAAACTACTACGAATTCCACGAAGCCGATCAGCTTCCGCTCCGCGGATTCCCGTCCGAAAAAATCGAGAAACTCGAGGCTCACCTCGTAGCTGATCGGAGTGGCCGAGGAGAGGCTGCCGCCGCTGCCGCACGAGACGCGGCCACGCGTCCTGAGCGCCGCCGCATCGCGCGACGCGAACCGACGGACGGGGAGAGGAGAGCGATGAGAGGGAGACGGCTCGAAGGTCCTCCGGTGGAAGAAGCAAGAAGCAGGAGCGGCCGTAGCCATTTTCTCTCTCTGCCGAGCACGGCGCAAGATAAGCAAAATTGAAGAAGCGGATAAGACGGTGCTGGTTTTCTTTCTTTGTATCCCCTAGATCGGCTCGTAACAGTTATATGGGCCTGGGCCGAAAGAAAAGGCCCATCGAAGTCCATATCTATACGTCGACGTTCGTCCTCCTCGTGGGCCGAATTGGCGGGCCGAATCCGCAAGCCGAACAAGCCTATTGGGGTTACTCGCTAGCCACTTTACAACCACCCTACATCAAGACATGTTCATAAGCCGCTTCTGATTAAGATCAATTAGTTTCGGCTTACTATCCATTTCGGGGTTTAATTTTGTGGGGGTGGAATGGAAGTAATTGCCTCTTTTAGTTCCCCCGAACGATCGCAGTACATTCGCGATGTGTCTGCGAACATTTCATACGAACGAGTTCGTTCTTTTGGAGGTCCGTCTGTCGGCGTCGCCTAATTCCGTCCGAGTTTCTTTCACACGGGCGCGACGAAAATGTTTGAACTTGCTTATTAGGTTATGGTAACCGCAAGAGGCTTTAATTTTGGGACATGTAATCGAAAGGGTCCTTTTCCTACTCGGCCTAACTAAAAATCCCATAAATCACGTGGTTTTGACATGGGTAACCCGTCTTTGACTTCATTCATGGCCATAAAGTCCAAGAGAATCGGGAACGTGATCGACCGCGACCGTTCAATACGGAATGGACCAAGTCAATCCCAAATGGTTTATCCGTACTCCAGATATTGGTTTCGAGAAGACCAAAAATAGGGCCCGCTCAACCCATGGGCTAGCTAGCCAACTCGATGCACGGCCAATTTGGGTGTTCATGTCAGCATTAGGCAGGACCACTCTGGTGTATCTAGCCTCGGCATGGCCGACATGGCGACCATGCATCAGTTGCGCAAACTCCAACTTACTAATCTCTGTTTTGGGGGGTCCATCGCCGGTTGGAAAAAAAAAAAGAAAGAAAAAAAACACTCCCGCAGACGGTATAAAAGACTCGGTATGTCGGTATCCAACAAAGACGCGGTTGTATCGGTGCTGCATCGCTCGCGAAAACCACCCTGCCCCGTGTAATCTCAAAAGATGGTCCAGATTGTCCAATGCCCGCTTGACATGTGAGATCGTTTTCAAATTTCGTTCTCTCTTTTCATTTCATCTTTGGACCTTCCTGCGGACCCCCCCGCTACGATCCATGAATCAACTGTTCTCGTTTCAACACATTGTCACGAATAAGAGAGAGAGAGAGAGAGAGAGAGAGGGAGAGGGAGAGGGAGGGAGGGGTCACGTCAATGCATTCAAAAAAGTGAGTAATAATGAATGAATGATTCAATCGGGGGCTTTTCGGATACAAGATAAAAAGCAAGAACTTCTGAGGGGAAAACCAGCAAAGAATATATCCATCACCAAAGAAATCGTCACACGAAATCCCTCCTGTCGAAGTCGATAAAACGCTCCAGCTTTTCCTCGCAATTATCAAGCGTGCCGCAATTAACTTAGCACGCCCAAGGCCATGAAAAAGGGACACTGAAAAACAGAAGAAGAAAATGAATATCGAATTCTTTTTCGACGTTTTCCTACATAGCAACGTACCCATGCTTCGGATCCAGAGCCGTAAACTTGTGCAAATAGTACCCATGTTTATTTATCGATCAATAACTCGGCATGGGGGCTAAATCTTTGTTTTTTTACCGGCTTTGCTCGGAACAAAAACAAAAAGAAAGGAACCCCCCTCCCCCACAAATGGTGGCCAAATCTCATTTGATTCCACAAAAGGCGATAGACGCCTAGGGCACGTTTGGCTACCGGCCAAACAGTAACTATTTCTATTCTTTCGTTCTCAAAATCAGTTTTGGAACAGAAGTCCGTCTGGTAAATTTTTTGTTCCTAAGCACAAATTTGTTCTCAGAATCAATTTTGGAACAGAATCAAGAAATAAAAAAAATTTCCTTGTTGATTCCGGGAACAATAATAAAAAATTGAAAAGAATTTTTTCTTCTTCTTCTTCTTCTTCTTCCTGGCTTTTTGTTCCTAAGCACAAATTTGTTCCAAAAATCAATTTTGGAACAAAATCAAGAAGTAAAGAAAAGTTGTTTCTTGATTCTGGGAACAATAATCAGAAATTGAAAAGAATTTTTTTTTTCTTCTTCTTCTTCCTGGCTTGTGGCCGGTTGCTGGTCGCTTGCCACTGGTGACCGGCCTGTGCCGGTGAGGGCGTCCCTGCCCTCGCCGGATCTGGTGAGAGCAACTCTCACCCAGGCCGCCGAGGGTGGCCCTCGCCCAAGCCGCTATTCGCCCTTGCCGAATCTAGTGAGGGCGGCTAGGGTGGCTCTTGCCAACCCTCACCCAGGCCGCTAGGGCCGGCAAGGGCTACCCTGGCCATGGCCAAGGGAGGGGAAGAAGAAAAAAAAAAGAAATTAATATTAAAAATTTAAATTATTATTAATAAAAAGAAAATTTGTGCAATTACTAAACGCATTTCTGTTCTTTTTCTATTCCAAACACCTTTAAATACTTAGAAATTATTCCCGAGCATGAAATAAAAAAGAATCATTTCTGAACAGAAATTATTTTCGGAAACATAATGGCTGTCAAACGCACCCGTATAGAAACACTCGATGGGGGTAATACATTATGTCGGATCTGCCATGACCAAACAGGAAATAAAAAAAAAACTTATATATGTATTTAAAAAAAAGAAGAACAGAGAAAAAAACAGAAAACACAAAAAAAAAAACAAAAAAAGGGACGAACAGTCCTCCTTGAATGCCGGTCAGACAAAGACAGGAGAGAGGAGGAGTGGTCGCTTTCGTTCTCATCCCCCCCACGCACATGAAAAGACAGGAGCTGCTACAGAGAGCCTCCTCCTCCCCTTCGCTTCCGCTGCTGCTACGGTGACAGCCGTCACCCGCCACACCCCGTCAGCGAGGGGTCAATCATGAAGCAATGGATTGCGAAATGATTTCCCGACACCCCCTCGTAACCCCCGCCTCCTCCTCCTCCTGCACCCCTCCCCGAGCGCCCCGATCGGACGGCGACACGTGTCCCCACGTGTCGTTGACCGTACCCCTAACCCCGCCCCCCGGGCCCCGCGGCCGTCGACCCGTCCACGTCCCTCGGCACGTGTGGCCGGGAATTTCTTCCCCTCTTTTTTCCGGGGGGGGAAAACAGGGGAAATTTTGAAAAAAAAAATATCCGCGTCCCACTTTTTGTTATTTTTCGTTCAATTTTATGCTGTTTGTTCCATCAAGATATTCTCCCCGGAGCTGAAAAAAGAATGATCCTCTTGCCCCCCGCGAGAATTTCGCCTTATACTGCGTCGTAAGACTAGGGTTTCCTCTAATTTTCTTTTTTTTTCCTTTCTTGCTTTTTTTTTTGTCGTTTTGTAGCTTATGTCTCTGCAAAAAGAATGCATAGATATACTTTTTTCTTTTTAAATTTTTAGGACCAGGGGAAAAAAAAAAGAAAAAGGAAAGGGTTTTTTTTTGACAGTATATTCTAAAAGATATTCAGCAGCTTATGCAATTGTTTGTGCCCTTTTTTCATTTTTCATTTTTCTTTTTTTATCTCGGGCAATAAAAGAGTCGGATATTTTTTTTACCATTATATAAAGCATTCCTTATTTTTGCTCCGCGGGCGATTTTAATCGATGAGAAATGATTACGTAGATAACTTTTTCTTGCGCACTGATACGCGTCGTTTTATTAGAGGACGGAGTTAATTCGTCAAAAAAGTCTCGGACCATTAAGGGAATGATTGTGTTAACGAGTGCTTCAAGGGGGACTTGTCAAACACCTCAATGATCTAAGTTTGGAATTTTCAACGCACCGTCTTTCTCGTGTTATGGATAGTCATTGTACTAAAACTGAAAACGTTTCTTTATCAAGTATGGTTATAAGTGCTTCGAGAGCACTCTTTGCAAATTCCATCGAGATCATGGGCTAAATAGATGTAAAGTTCACTATTAATTACTCTAGATATTGCTAAAAAGATGTAATTTCAAGATTTATTTCAATATATTTTCTCACATTTCAAATTATCTTCTCTTAAATTTTTCATTAATATATTTTCCGATTTTCATAGAGTTAATTTTACTGCCTATTACTCCAAACACTATTTTTAAGAGATGTTAGGGTACATTTGTTTGAGGGAAAGTGTTTTCCAAGAATCCGTTTTTTGGATTTTTACCAATTTGGTTCGCTGAAAATGATAAGTCAATCGAAAATACTTTCCACTCAAGGAAAATATTTATGTATAAAATTAGGAAATTGAATTCTCTAATCTAAGAAGGTGAAAATACTTTCCATAATAGCTCATCTTGAATTTGTTACTATTTTATTTTATTTTTCTTTTTCCTTGTCTTTCTTTTTTTTTTCCCTTTCCTTTTTCCTCCCTCCGCCGGTCGCCGGCCTCGGCAACAGGCCACAAGTGTGGATTGGCGAAACAAACACATTTTGAAATTATTTTCCAAATGAGATCCAAACACTAGAAAAAAATTTCGGTCACGTATCACCAAACAAAGAAAAACTAACCATTTTCTTAGAAAATGATTTCCTGGAAAATATTTTTCAAAAACATTACGTTTTTCCGTAAAACAAACGCACTCTTATTATGTATTATAATACTTATAGAAGAAAGGACTTTACTCTATTTACCCTTCATGTTAAATGTACTCGTTGTGCAAAAGTGAACCTCACAATACACAGATAAGTTCATAAATCGAAATAAATATTATGATGGGCTGCCATTGAGAATTTTAAGAAACGAGTCGTATTCCATACTCAATAAGATTTATCCACATCACTTGATTTCTCATTTTTGTATATCAGTCTCGTTGTACGTAGGACCGTACTAAAACCTAATTTTGATACCATATCCATCAAATTAAATGTTACAACGGGACACGAGAGTACGAAAAGATGCAATAGGCAAGTGATTAAGGCTTTTTACTCGTTCCAAGGGGCCCGCGTGTCCGAACCCATTTGCAGCATTATTTTCACGTGGGCGAACTAATCTTGCTAGGAACAGGTTCGTAACGTCGCACATTGGTGAAACTACGCTGACATGCTCGTCTCTAGCTTCCAAAAGGCACCCTAAGAGCAGGAGGCGTACGTCCGCATGTCAAGTAGCCGCGAACTCTTGCGATAATACTTCGAGGTGGTCGCAATGCCGGGCGTCACTTCCCGCTTTTTTTAAATCACATTTTTTTCCCCAAAAAAAAATTTGAAGAAAGAGGAGTAAAAAAGAAGGGTGGACAAAAAACAAAGCATCTGTACATGTACTACTAAAGGATGCTCAGCAGGACTATATCAGCTCTTTTTCTTTCCTAATTTTTTTCCCCCTGGGTGCATGGACTTTCATGCATCCGAGTCACTTTAGCTGGTCCCCACGCAGCAAACATCTTTTTTTTTTTTTGTTTAAACGAAAGGAAACAAAAGATCCAAAAAAAAAACGAAAAGAGAAGATGACGAGCAATACGCGGGTGAAAAACGAAGGGCTGTGTCAGAGGCCGCACAGCGTCACCTCAACCGTCGCTTTCGCGTACGCCTCTCCCTCCCCCCTCTGACGGGGCGCAGATCCGACGGCTGGCAGACCACCGCGGGCGCCTGACCACCCCCCACCCGTGGGATGGTCGACACGTGTACCCGGCGGGGGAGGTTCAATGATGGAGTAATGATGGTTGAATAATTGGACATTCTGACCAGATTGGCAGCAAATGCACTGGCGCACCACCACCACCACCACCACCGATACCGATGCTGATGGGAAATAAAGAAAAACCTGACCGCCCTCTGTACGGATCTCTTCCCCATATGGGGAGTGGGAGGTTTCAGGCTTCAGCAGCTCCACCCTTCAATGGAAGAAGAAGAAGACGAAGAAAAATCGAACATATTACAGTTAAACCAACCAAAATAGCACGTATTAAATGTTGTGCGAAAGGGCATGGACCGGCATTGGTCTAACTTGAGAATTGGACACGATCGGATTGAACCGAACAGTTTTGAGTGATTCTTATGGTGGGACTGGAAATAGCTAGTTCAGTTCTTGGTTTCTGAGGAGAATCGGCCCGAAGTATATCATTTGTTTCGCTTTTTGAATCAGCAAGGATAAGAAGTACATATTATTTGTGGGAGTAATCTCTTCTTTTGCTAGTAACTTCCCTTTGGTTAGTGACTTCATCTTATACTAAAGTAACCGCCGGTATGTATTTGGGAGCTTTTGAAAAAGAAAATAAACCATTTTAGAAAAACAACACCTTCGGGTCCCAAGACAACCTGGAAACCAGAGTGGGATTGGCTGGTTTTGTTGTAGAGTAGACAAGATCGGTTTCTGGTTCCACATATTCCGGGGTGGGTCGTGCAAGGTGGGACTCGACCCATCATGAAATCAATTACCTCTAGTTGTGCGGGTTGCCAGTTAAATGTCTTGTTCATATATTAAATTTTGCGATTCAACGTATGTATGGCATCATTAAAGATTGAAACTTCTTTTGGTTTCAAAAGGTCGGCAACACATGGTGAGTTGATTCTCTGCGTCTCTCTCATTCCATCCTTTGTCTGTTGTCTTTACTCATCACTCCTTCCAAAGCGAGACAAAGCACCGTCCTTTCTCAGCAAGGACTTAATGTGTTCTCTGTGCTTTGAACTGACTAACTTTCAGGAATAGTGCATGCAAATTCACTGTATCCCTCCAGATCCTCTAGTCCTAGTTTTGACGGGTTACTCGCCTACGTGAGCTCGAGCTTTCCTGGCTAGCTTGGATCACAGTAATGATAAAGCGAAGAGCAAGTGCAGAAAGAACCGATTCGCGTAACGATGTCATAAACTTGTAGCCGCTCTTCAATCAAAATAGAATAGATTCGAGTACCCGCGGAGAGTCTGGAGGTGCACGACCTACATTTCACTGTGCTAGACGGCTGTGATCGCGACCGTTCGCAGCCATACATCCGGCTCTTGTGCTATATATCATGCATTGTATGTTGACAGCAATGTTGGGGAGTGACTTCATTCAAGATTTGGGCATGTCATGCTTTGTGGATGGTCTGTATGAATGGTCAAAGTAGATGGACCCGCATCTACCGTGTCTGTAGCACCTGACGAGGGATCTATGTGTGGGTGACACCATTAAATTCTTTTGTAATTGAAGCAGGTGAGACTTCAAATCATCTTTTGTACACAGCATTATTACGTCTTGTCCTTCACACAGTCCAAGCGGAATGGAATATCCACATAATGCTTGGAATAGACACATGACCTTAAAGAATTTGGTAGATCACGGTCGAAATTGAAAAAAAGTTTCTGCCTAGATCCGGCTCATGTGGATCGGGCAGGTGAACCGCCGGATCTGATGGCTCGAGACTGTATGGAGATTCCCACGGGGGGGACACGTGGCGCATTTCAACACCGTAGCAAGAAAAGAAATGTGGAGAGGAATCTCGATTTCATATGACGGGAACGTGATTATCTTGATACCAAAATGACTTTACTTGTACTGAGGTGCTTTTTGTGGAAAAAAAATCAAAGCTCTATGATGATAGACAAAATTTTATAGTATTAATGCCATGAAATGGACTGATTTGTTATTGATAAGAAAGCAATGACATGACGCTATCTCTTACCTTTATACGGTAAATAAAGTATTTCATGTGCTTGGAGGGGCCCTTATACTAATCCAAATGTTCTTTTTTTTTTCCTCCTATTTATGTTCTCTAGTTTTAAATTCTGCTTTTGGAGAACTATCCTTTTCCTTCTATTCCAACTCTTTGGGAAAATAGCCAAATGCACTACTAAGGGTGTTCCAAGCGTGATAATCTTTGAGCCATTGTGAGAGCAACAACATGATGTGTGTCAAATTCTTGAAGAAAATGACTACAGAATAATTTATAATTATTTACTATTTATTTTTATAGTCTAGGACACGCTATTAATTTCACAGCAGATTAATAACCGTCACTTAATCATTTTTCCACTACAAATAATTGCCATTCACGGATCAAATGCATACGTAAAATATCGGGAAAACCAAATGCATAGTTTTTAAGGTCTATATCAACAATGGATTTTTCAGGCTGTGTCGACCATTTTCAATCCGACCCTGGAATACCGAACATTGAAGAATTGTGTCATCAAATAATTGACCATTAGTACATATGTGGGGCTCTGATTTTTACATAGAATTGGTCAAGTTTAGTAATAAGCCTGTTTAAGATGAAAAATTCGCTTTCTGATCCATTTCAAGAAGCATATAACATGGCTGAAGAAGAGTGGCTCGAGGCTTGAGCGGCCAGATTTCATCCACGATATCCGTCTCACTTTTTTCTCACCGAAAATCTCTAACTTTTGATTTATTTAATGAAAGAAATCTTACAGAGAGAGAGAGACATTGAAAGTTGGAGTGGCATCAATCATGACTGCAATTATTGCTGAAAAGCTACCGTGCAGACCAGAGCCCTCCTCGAACGTGGCGGTGGCACCACCATCGTCAGATTAGCATTAGCGACTGGCCTTGTGCCCTAGGTGTTGGAACTACTTAGAAGGTTTCTAGGTTCATCTGTTACGCGAAAAATGAATAAAAATAATTATTTATATCTTTTAAAATAATTAATTAATAAAAAAATTTGAGAAAATATCATAAAAAATCTCAAATTACGTCACTTGTGATAAATTTAATCTGAATTTTTTTTGACATGAAAAATCCAAAACTATATCACTTATGACACATTTATTTCACAATACTTTGATCAAATGGCATTTTCGTCTTTTTCTTTTTTTCTGTTTTTTTTTCTCTTCTCTATTCCCTCCGCCATGGCTGGCGGAGGGAAGCCGGCGAGGGTGGCCCTCGCTAGTGCTGGGGTTGGGTGAGGGCAGCCCTTGCCCGCCCAGGCAAGGGTCGCCCTCGCCCGCCCAGGCAAGGGTCGCCCTCGCCCGCCCAGGCAAGGGTCGCCCTCGCCGGCTTCCCTCCGCCATGGTCGGCAGAGGGAAGAGAGAAGAAAAAAAAAAGAAAAAAGAAAAAAAGACGAAAATGCCCTTAGGCAAAAGTATTGTGGGGTAAATGTGTCACAAATGGTATAGTTTGGGGTTTTTCATGTCATAAAAAAAGTTCAGGGTAAATTTGTCACAAGTGACATAGTTTAGGATTTTTGGTGATATTTTCCCAAAATATTTTTATTATCGATAATAGTATATGTCTAAATATTTTTGTGAGCGATAAAAATATTTTTCGTTTATTTTTTTGTTAAAACAATACAAGTAATTATTTTTAAAAAATATTTTTTAAATCGCTTATTTTTCGCGAAATAACGCACTTGCAAAATTCATTTATTGGTTAATGCAGGTGGGCAGCGATCTTCAAACGAGTGGATCAGCAAGTGAGGCAGCTTGGCGTAGAGGTAGATTCCTTTTTTTTTTTTTGGTGCAGGCACTGAGATTTGACCGCGTGCTTGGTGATCAAACTGTGTTCCTAGTTTTGTTTGACCCAGAAAATGTTTTTTTACTGCTTTTGTGAAAAGTGACCTTGAAATATCAATCCTTGCACTACAAAAAAATTAAATTTTTGCCACAAAAATTTGCGACGAAAAAATTTTCGTTGCAAATTTGCGACAAATTTTCCAACGAAAAGCAAAATTCGTTGGAAATTTCCAACGAAAATATTTTCGTCGCAAAATTCGTTGGAAATTTCCAACGAAAAAAAATTTGTTGGAAATTTCCAACGAATTTTTCAACGAATTACAAAAAAACCCACATTTTTCATATTCGTTGGAAAATTCGTTGGAAATTTCCAAAGAATTTTCCAACGAATTTAAATTTTCTGGGAAATTAATTCAGTGTGTACAATTTTCGTTGGAAAATTCGTTGGAAATTTCCAACGAATTACAAAAAAAACCCAATACTGTTCGGCATTTTTGAAATTCGTTGGAAAATTCGTTGGAAATTTCCAACGAATTTTCCAACGAATTTCAATTTTCCGGGCAATTACTTCAGTGTGTACAATTTTCGTTGGAAATTCCCAATTCCGGACAATTATTTTAGTGTGTACAATTTTCGTTGCAAAATTCGTGAGAAATTTCCCACGAATTTTGCAACGAAAACCCTACTTCTTCCTTATTCAATATTTTCGCGCTCGTTATTCCTACAACTCTCAATTTCAACATTCATTCTCTCTCTCTCTCTCTCTCTCTCTCTCCTTCGCCTTCACCTTCTCCCTCCGTCTCCCCCTCCGCCTCCCCCTCCGCCTCCTCCCCCGCCGCCCCCCTCCTCCTCCGGCTCCGGCTCCGGCTCCGGCGCCATGGACACCAAGCCTCCAAGCCTCCGACGCCCCCGACGCCACCAAGCCTCGTTGCCGGCGAGGCTAGGAGACGACGACGGACTTGACGGGCGGCGACCCCGATGCCTGCTCCCGCCCCTGCTGCTGCTGCTGCTTCTTCTTCATCTTCTTGTTCTGGGAAGAACAAGAAGAGGCGCAACAGCCTCGCCGGCCATGAGGGCAAGCCTCGTCGTTGGCGAGGGCCAAGCTCGCCATGGCTAGCGAGCTTGGAGCTCGCCCAGATCTGGGCGAGCTCGGCCCTCGCCGGCGACGAGGCTGGCCCTCGTCGGCCATGCCGAGGACCGAGCTTGCCATGGCCGGCGAGGGCTATTTTTCGACCAAAAAAAAAAATTTTCGACCAAAAAAAAATTTTTTCAATAGAAAAAAAATTTCCACGATTTTTCGACAGAAAAAAAATTTGTAGTTTCCAACGAAAAAAAATTCGTCGGAAAAAAAAGTTCGTTTCTAACGAATTTAGCCATGAGTTTTCCAATGAATTTTCCAACGAAAAAAAATTCGTCGCAAATTTCCAACGAAAATTGAAATTTTTCGTTGGAAAAATTTGCGACGACTTATTACCAACGAATTTTTTTTCGTTGGAAAATTCGTTGGAAATTTGTTTTCCAACGAATTTTTCAAATTTTTTGTTGGAAATTTCGTCGGAAAAAACATGTTTTTTTGTAGTGTTGAATATTATAAATGTTTATTGTGTTGGAAATTCAATGAACATTAAATAACAAGTGCTTAGAACAAGGCTATTCCATAGCAATTAAAACGGGCAACCTAAGAATTGCTGTAATTTTTTTTTGGAAGTTGCTAGCATGACGGTACCGTTGCTTTTATCTAGAGACGGTGCAAGGAGTATCGCACATTTCATGTTGCACGGGGTGGGCGACCGGAGAAAACAACCATGGACGAGGATTTAGCTATAATTGATGTTATTGAGAAAACATATTTAGTGATGTTAGTCAAGGAAAAAACATGTGTGAATATTTTCGAAAAGCTAATTTTAACTTCAAAATAAGTAATAATGATGCGTGACAATGAACAATAGAAGGAAAGTCGATATACACGACACAAATAAAATATACAACGGGCTTTCAAATCTCTTTTTCATATTGGTGCATCAGCATTTCTCTCAATTTTGATCATAACATAAATAAGCTTTATCTGACGTATAATTCTAATTATTATCTCATCTTGAAATTAAGATGCTTTAATCACTCTTTTCTAGTATTTTTCAAAGGGAAAATTCCAATTAATGACTCCAAGAGGGGTCATTTTCTCAAAAAAGGATTCAAAGTGAATATTATGTCAAATAAGGGCATGAAGTGCCTAATCATTCTCAAATAGGGCTCTGAAGTGCTCAATTCCTCTCAGGTAAGGGCCTGGGTTCGCCGGCCGGTCAAACCTCACCGGCCGGCGAGCACAGTTATTGTTCCAGCAACCGGAACAGTAAATTTCGTCTCTGTTTTTTTTTTTCGTTTTTCTATTTTTTTTCTCTTCCCTCCACTGGCCATAGCCGGGGCCGACGGAGGCCGCCCTCGCATGACGCCGGCGAGGGTCGCCCGACGCTGGTGAGGGTTGCCCTCGCTCGCCTAGTCGAGGGCCGCCCACGCCGGGGTCCGGCGGGCGAGGGCGACCCTCGCCCGACGCCGGCGAGGGCGGCTCTCGACTGGGCTGGGCGGCCGAGGGTGAGGGTTGCCCTCGCCAAATCTGGCGAGGATTGCCCTTGCTCGCTCGACGTCGGCGAGGGCCGCCCTCGCCTGGGCTGGGCGAGCGAGGGTCGCCCTCGCCCGACGCCGGCGAGGGTCGCCCGACGCCGGCGAGGGTCGCCCTCGCCCGACGTCGGCGAGGGCGACCCTTGCCAGATCCGGCCCGGCGAGGGCAACCCTTGCCCTTGCCCGACGCCGGCAGGGGTGGCCCTCGACTGGGCTGGGCGAGTGAGGGCGACCCTCGCTGGGCCGGATTTGGCGAGGTCGCCCTCGCCGGCGTCGGGCGAGGCGACCCTCGCCCAACCCAGGCGAGGGCGACCCTCGCCCACCTAGCCCAGGTGAGGGCGCCCCTCGTCCGACGCCGGCGAGGGCGGCCTCCGCCTGAGGCTGGCGACCTCCGCCGGCCCCGGCTATGGCCGGTGGAGGGAAGAGAAGAAAAAAAACAGAAAAAGGAAAAAAAAACAGAGACGAAATGTACTGTTGCGGTTGCCGGAACAGTAACTATGCTTGCCGGTCGGCGAGATTTGATCGGCCGGCGAACCAGGCCCTTACCTGAGACGAATTGAGCACTTTGGGCCCCTATTTGAGACTGATTAGACACTTCATGCCCTTATTTGACATAATGTTCACTTTGGGTTCTCTTTTGAAAAAAAGACCCCAATCGAGATCTTTAATTGGAATTTTCCCTTTTTCAAATGCAGGAATTCGTCTAGCAGTAGTTCAATTGATGGAAACAGTCTTAATGCAGAGGAGGTCGATACAAATTGTTCGATCGAAGATGCCAATGATCGAAGAAGGGGTGGTTGGGACCTTGGGTTCTTCCGTGTCGCAAGCAAACCGAGCAAAACGGGTCACTCGATTTCCTCAGGAAATTACGTGGAGGAGATAGCACCGTTACTCTCCCGATTGTAATGGCGAGTACCGGTGCCGTCACGTTCTCATTTTCTTTTCTTCTGTTTTTCTTTTTTCTTTTTTCTTTTTTCTTTCGACGAGTCTCTGGAGTCCCTCAACAGACAGTTGGCTGCCACTGTAGGACATTCATTGCGTCCCCATCTATACGACTTTGAAAAGGAAACTGACAATTTCTCAAAATGTCAATCAATTCAATAGGTTGGTGTCAAAGTGGACCTGGAATTGACCCACACCGGGCAAACCACCCCGCTCTGCCTCTACATGCCCTTCCTTTTCCATTTTGCAGAGGTTGAGTCTTCATTTCAAGGATGTTCGCTCACTTGGGCTACCTCTTAATTTGTTTTAAGTGACGCTGCAGAGATGTAAGTGAAAGTTTTTCACCCTAAAAGCCTACATGTCTCCCTTTTACCATAGATCAAGTACAATGAATAATAGAAAAAAAAAAACGTCAAGACATTCTTATTGCTTGAGTGGTACTCGATTCCACAAAACAAAAAAAAAATGGATAAACCATAAAAAGGGTTTTTCCTGAATTTTAGAATTGGGATAACTTACATTACATACAAGCACGTACTTGTTAAAAAGCGGTAAATCGATGTTGAGCTGTATAATTAGGAGCCAGATTTTCAAGTGGAATAAACCTGCGTATATTTTATCCCATCGAAGCCACGAAACTCATCTACTAGTAGGCTCATTCCTATGTAATGTGCAAAGGATGCATGCACGGTGTACGGAATGATGGATGCTCCTGTATTCGTGTATCGCAATATGAGTACCATAGTCATGCTGGCCGTATGAAACAAAAAAAAAAACAACAAACTTTGCGCAGAACCGTTTCACCCAATCGTCCGTGATGAAGCCGGCAATGGATTCGATGGAAAAATTTATCAATTTTTTTAGTAAAATATTTACGGGTTTTCTGATCTAAAGTTGTAATTGATATTGCCTTTCTTGTTAGGGTTCAATTAAATCCATAACTCAGCATGACATGCAGCTTGTCTGGCATCTTTGATTGATTAGTTCGTGATGCTCCACCACTTTTAAACCCACTCGAACAAGGAACAGGAACAAAAAAATAAAATTCCATAAAGATGAACAAAAAGGAAAAGTTCTCGCTTCCTTTCTCACAAATTCAAAATCCCTCTACTGTTTACCTTTTCTTTTTTCCAAGAAAAGCGCTTTATTCACCCAAACGTGCAAACCCTCGAACGTCAAATGAAATCAAGAAAATAAAGAATGACGGTATTCGTGCCCATTCATCTTTCTGCTTTTACCTTTCTCTTTCTCCTTCCTTGGAGCAAAAACTTCTCAGAAACTCATCCTCTGAGCAGGTACATACAACAGCGTGAGCAATAACTGACGTTAACAAAGACAGATAAAGAACAGAAGCACTTCACCATTTCTCGGCCATGATTGGCCAAAACCAGCAGAGCGTTGCTGCTGTAGGTTTTGTGAAATTGTACAGAAGTATTTCTTGTCAAATAGCAAATTCTAGGTAAGATTTCGACACATGGGATCGTCCTTTCATGTGCGTGCGAGAGCCTCAAAGGCACTGCACCCTCTTTTGTTGGACACGAGCTGCAATGAATTTTCACCATCGCTTCACGTTATCTTGCTTTGTCTTACGCCAAGCGCGCTCGTGGGATGATGTAATAGGCATAGGATCACGAGGGCTTCGTAATTATTCTTTGAAGTTTTTGTATTTTCTGCAATTTTAGGGTTCTGGGGTTTCCTCAACTGTTCAGTCCACTACAAATGCGGGGGTTCGTGTTATGTCGCGGTCCAACAATGAAAATACATTAAAGCCTTTGTTTTTTTTGGTTCTCATATAAAGGAATATTTGAGTGGTTGTGAAGTATGTGATGATCACATCATATCTTTGAGTTGCGATACATAGGAAAAAATAATGACAAGCATTAAATAGAATTTATAGATGGTGAGTCCACAAATGTTATATGGGGCTGTGCACGTTGTTATAAATGCGGCATGCCTCGCAACTTGTGGAATATGTGGTATCCTCGCAAAGATCACATCACTCTATGTTATATGTATGTCGACACATCATCCTATTTGTACATCGTGCAGCCTTTCTCTTCATTCAAAACCCTAATTATTCAAAGCAAAATCCACAGGCAACAGTGATCTCGTTCGGCTGCTTTGTGGTAGCTAGCTTAATTTGGGCTATGGTCTTAACTAAATGTTGATTGTGAAAGCTTGATTTGCTTAAAAAAACATGAAAATTAAGTTCTAGGGTTCCTGTAGGTTACGAATGATAATAGGATATATATAGATTGCACGGATTACCTTATTTCAAACGGTAATACAGCATAGGAAAGCTTGAATTCGGGTGCTATCCTTTACGTTTGTTCCACCTATTGTTCTTATATTTTGCTTGTTTTCTTCTAATATTTCGGTTTGTTGTGGTTATGTCTACATCGATCCCATGTTTCACATGCAAGGCTTGACTTCCCCGTGAGGATTGTTGTCGGCCCGCTTCATCATATCTTATGTTTTTCAGCAAATGTATGTGGCGCACTATTAATCAGGTAATGACAATGTTTCCAAAGAAATGTGATGAGTTTCTTTCCACAAGTTTTTGTGACTGTTTCACCTACTATATCTACCTAATCCCTGATTTTGGACCGAAAAAGCAGACATTATCATCGACCGTCTTTAAAGTGGATGGAAATGGCTGAATATTTTATTATGGATTAAGAAGTAACAACCCTCTTAAATCTTTATAGAAAGACAAAACAAAGGAGTGCTCCACTTTACCCATAAATCGAATCAGTTAAAGCATAACATATGGTAAAGTCAAACGTCACTTTCTCTCTCTCTTTTTTTTCCTTTTTCCGAATATGTCATATTCGAAGAGATATTTACACTAATGTTTGTTTACTTATTTGGAAAAGATAAGATCAACTTTCATGTACAATGACAGAAACATGGAGCTTGAATCTCACAGTTTCGAAGTAGAATAACAAATCAAAATAAAGAATTTTGCTTAACTTGCAGTATTATTCCCACCACTTTCTCTATATTCCTTCTGTTATGTCATAATTTTGATTTAAATGTCACCTGTGGTCATGACTTTTGCCAGTTCTTTCCTTGTTCAAATTTCCATGCACCCCCCCCCCCCCTTTTTCCTTTATTCAGAGGGGGTTTAAAGCATGTGACAGTGCCTAGTGATGGACCTTTTGTTAATATAAGAATAAACGATGAAGAACTGCGTGTTACCAAAGGTAATGATGCCCCAGTAAAGTTGCAAAAAAGGAACAGTTTCATTCTCTCTCTCACTTTCTCTGATTGAAAGAACAAACAACATCAATATCATCATGGATCATATTTACGTAGCAATTACAATATAGTTCATAATGTCGGATTTTGGGTCTCTCTCAGAGGCAGCTTGATAAGGACGCTTTTTTCCCCCTCCAACTCGTCTCTACTTTTGTTGCTTTCTGTCTTTCTTGTCTCCTTGTCTTTCTTTAGCTCTCACCTTTTCTCCTTTTCTTTAGGCCTTTTCTTTTACTTTCGTTTTCTCTCACTTTCTCGCTCTGATTTTCTCAGCGGAAGAACCTGATTCTTTTTCATCAGCTGATTCTACTAAGCTACCAATTAATAGTCCCTCAAAATCAGTAGGAAAAATTTGGAAATAAAAAAAGGATTATAAAATAATTAACGTGGCCTTCCCAAAGTAAATTCCAGGTTTAGCTTCATGGGACTTGTGCCTGTGAGATCGACCGACGGTGAGCTTATTTCTGATGTCCTCTCGTAGCTTGAGAGCTTTGGATCCATGTCCTTCTGCAGCAGCAAAAAAGAGAAAAGGCAATAGAATTAGAGATAGGCACTAGCATTGCCTCAGCAAATGACCAAGAAACTGAAACATTACAACTAGGTCAGCTTTTTCCTCCCCCTAAAATAAATTATCCAACGGCGGTGCTTTAATTTCTTGACCATGGTGCAAGAATTTAAAAGAGTTTTGGCTAATCAACGGATGGCATTGGTCCAGGCGCTTAAACATTTCTAAGTAACGTATATAGGATATAGAAATGTAAAAAAATAAACGAAAAATTCGACATGTAGCACGCTATAATTGGTTGTATCGGTAATCTGTGGTATCATAATATCCCAACTTGTAAAGTACGTAATTTCACTTGATGAAATCTGGGACGGAGACACCTATAGATGTTCGACATAAGCTCCGATAATCATGGAAACTTCAATAGAAAAGAAACTTAAACTGTGTTTGTCTAGGGCTTCCTTATAGATACCTCAACAGATGGAGTGCTTCCTCCAGAATCCTTTGGTTTCCCATGCAACCAAGCTTCCCTGAAACCAACCAAAAAGAAATGTGGTTTTAGAGAATATTTCCTAGTTGTCAGTGGAAGCCATGCAGAGGGAGGGAAAAACAAAAGATGGGAAAAAGAAAGCTATCTTTTATTGTCTCTTCTTTACACAGTCCTTGCTTTACGAACACCCTACGTTGTAATAAAGTCGAAAGTGGAGACCCTTACCACGTGATATCCCATTACCCATGAAAACACAACGAGAAGCAAGTTAAAGAATATCAGCTTTAGCGAATAGCAGAAGAGTTTTCTTCGAGGGACCCCATTATGGAGAATTTGATTTAACTTTGGCATTAAGTTTTCTAAACTTTTGGGTCCCACTTAAAGAAAGAAAGAAAGAAAGAGACTTTTGTAGAGCCCACGAAATCCAAAGATGAAGATATCTCTGATTTTTAGGTGGATTTTGTCAAGTGAGAATCCATTTCTTGGAACGATAAGAATTTGTAATACGTGCGCGTTATTCTTCGCTTTATGTTCGCCATCATTTTGGTTATGAAACCATCGCGAAGCTTTCACTCTTTTGTCTCGGACAGAGGGGAGGAGAGAAAAGCAAGGGCCATTATTCTTTCCTCTTTTTGTTACCTCTTGTAAAAGCTACATGACTGTCTACTTTACTCATGCATTATTCAGATGCGTACGTGTACATATGCCATAGAAAAGTAAAGACCCTTAATATACTCATCTAAGAACAAAGACAGAATATATGAAGTATTCACGTCAAGGCGATACATACAGAATGTGAGTATTAAAGTATCAATCAATTTGCACGTAGTCTCTATAGGTGTTTGTGATGCATGGAACTTGCCAAAACATTGTTCATCAAGTTTTCACAGGAATATGCTCGCACCACCGTGATACAAGTATTCCATAGGTTAATCAATGAATTATGCTAGACCCCGAATGTTTTAATTTACTGGTTGGCCCTTCCAACAACGCTGTAAGAGATGAAGGTTTTAAGGATGCAATAACCCTAATGGGATGTTGAAATGGTTAAGAACCAACAAGACAGGAAGGATGGTCATAGGCTCGAGTTTTACAGGAGACAATTTTGGAGCTTCCCTTAGGGGCCTCAGACGCTGCAACCAACTGCTTCACCGTGATGACTAAGGAATCATCACTGACTCTTTTGGATGAATCGAGTGTTTTTTCAGGTCCGGACGCAGCCCCCATCATCAACGACAAAGAGATGGAGAATGTTAATGCCCCACTTTTTTTTTTCTCTAAGACATTGCTCTAAATTTTCCTACAAAATTCAGGAATTTCTTCGCTGAACATGTATCATTTCTCTAAAGTATAATGTCAGTCAGTCAGTGGTATGTGATACATTCTTTGGATATAGAGCTCAAAGAGAGGAAGATGGCCAAGGTTTTATTCTTACACACTAATGAAACTCTGTCAACGACTTAGTAAAAATACCAAATACCAAATAGACTGGCTTCTTTAGTGTAAGCTCAATATTCCTTCTCCTTAAATCAATGTGGATGACCAATTTGGTATGTGGTGAAAGAACTATACAAAAAGACTTCTTCTGTAAAAACTTTGTTTGGGGGTGGGGGTAGGATAATTAATAATGGGGCAGAAAATAAGATGGACTATACGCTTCTAATGGGACACAATATGAGATTAATTTGGTATAGCAGGATTAGAGGTGTGGAGTTGCTTTGAATAGATTAATTTCGCAAATTATGAGAATATCTAGGATAATATATGTGAGCTTGAAAATCATAGGAATGAAGTTCAGCGAAAATGTTACTGGTGTATTTCAAATTTCTTGACGTGAATGAATATCGTAATTTTAAGTGATGATAGTTGGTTTAGTAGCTTGAAGGCAAGGGACTACTCGAGGAATTGTTTTGCTAGATGCTCATGAGAGCTTGTCACTTCATGAATGAACCGAGATCAAGCAAATATAATTTCAGTTCGTGTGTACGGCATTAATATTTCACAGGAGAACACAAATGAAATGGCAAAAAAGAGGGTCACATATAAGAGCTCACCTTGAAGAATTGCTCCAAAGACCATGGTGACTCGTATCTTGATGATCATGCCTTCCAAGTTCAGGCCTTTTTGGGTTCGCAACTTCAATTACTAAATCATCAGAAGTTTCTCCCGACGATCCATTATCATATACATCCGCTTGTCCTGCATATGAAGGTCAAGATAGATGCATAAGAAGCTCGTACATGAAGGCGCATACCAAAACATTCTATTGCGCACATTATTTATATCGATTTTTCAGAAAAGGAAAACTGGTTAGTACTTACCTGAAGAATTAGCTGCTGCTCTATCGGTAGTCTTCACGGTTCGATACATCTGCAAATCCCACGGGTAAACTTGTTTGTGAGTTTTTTAGCATTAAGTCTAAAAAAGAAAGTGTTGTAGTTGGGTTTTACGTAATGCTTAAACCAGGGACTGATTCATATACGCGTGAATGATGCTTCAACTATATATATGCCTCCAAAATATGTGCTCATACAAAACCATTACTGCCATATCCAAACATTCATGCAAAAATACAAATTAAAACCCGCCCAAAGGTTGTGCAAGTGTGTCCACTTGAGAAGAAAACCCTGTCTGAAACCTACATCATTGAGAAATGATGATGTTCTGTACTTACTCCTTTTTCCTTTCCCTATTTTTACTTCCCACATAACTTTCTGAAGAAAAAAGAAAAAGAAAAAACTCAGCATAAGTGTGCTCTTCTCTCGGCTTGGCTGACTCCACTTTGAACTCCTCGTGTTTTGTCTTTACTTGTTTCTCTGAAATCGATAACAGCAACTCTCTCTCTCTCTCTCTCTCCTGTTATTTTATTTTATTTATCTCTTTTTTGACTTGGGTTATTGATTCTTGAGTGTAAAAAGCTGTTCATGATTAGTTTCTTTGCAGGACCATCAGATCTAGGAGAGAAAAGGGTGTGCAAAGGGCTTGAGAGAGAGAGAGAGAGAGAGAGAGAGAGAGAGAGAAAGAGCTTAAGCTGTGAAAATCTTGGAATCTGAAACAAATGCACTAAACAGGCCTCCAGTACAATGTCAGCTTTTAAATAATGCAAGTGCTGAGGCTAATTACACCATGAGAAAAAAATTGGATCACTGCTTAATGTCATGCAATCTCTCAGAGAAAGCACAAGATGCAAGAGAGACAGATTTTATGGCTACATATTCTTGCTATTCGATTAATTAGAGAACGAGAAATCTTGAAAAAACATGAGGCTCTTTAATTACCTGTAAATGAGACTTAACATGTGCCAAGGTTAGATCTTTGACATCCATTAGCTCAAGGACTGACTTTGGTGTTGCTCCTGAAAAAACCCACGAGAAAAAAAGAAAGAATAGGCAGAAAAAGGTAAATATTCTCTTCTCGTTTGGTTTCCTGTTTTGCAACTTCTAAAGAATGAAGCGCAAGTTTTTTGGCAGGAAGGAATAAAAATCTGTAAAAGATGAAAGATAAGGCAAAAACATCATAGAAAAGCGAGAAATCACAAAGAATACAAAGATGAGAAGCATTACTCTCGTGGCCGCCGAGCAGCTCCACCGCATGGACGAACCGGGCGTGCAGCGTAGTCGTCCACCGCATTCGTGGCGCCCGCATGCTCCGCTTTGCCGGGAACCGTGACAAGAACCTCGATCTTATCATCCCGTGCGAATGGCAAAGGTTCGAAGTGATGGAATTGGTACTGTTAGTTAGGGAGTTACTGCTATTCGGGTGATGAATTGATGATGGGTCTAGATGGTGAAGTTGAGTGGTGAATGGGAAAGCACTAGAAGAGTTCTGGTGGTACACCGGGATGCCTCTAATCGGTCTCAAGAGGCCGAGCTCTTGGCTCAGTCCTTGTGTCTGATGCTGCAACACCGACTGATGATGATGAAGCATATGTTGGTGATTACTGTTGGAGTACTGGTTTTGGTTTTGGAAGGAGTGGATATGGTTGTTGCCTTGGTGGAGATAATTGTGAGAGATGTTATTGTTGGCCTCCGAAATGTTGTTGCCGCTAATGGCGTTGTGGCTAGCCCTCGGATTCGACAAGGAGAGATCGAAGCGGGCGTCGTTCTTGGCTGCCATTGAGGACGGCAAGGAGTGATGGGCCCTCTTCCAGAAGCCCAGGTTCACTTCCTCTTCCGCCGTCCGCCGCCAGGACGATGCCGATTTGGCGTTAGGAGGGCTGATTTGCAGGGACAAATCAGGCTGAGCTGGGAAGAGCTCCATCTAAACCACGAAGGGAGGAAACGGCACGTTGGTTTCGGATACTCCCTCTGATATCTCTATCCTCTTTCTTTTGCTCTCTGATACTGATGCTGCTGAGGGTATGTCAAGAGGCTCTAGGTAAACAGTACATCAAGAAACCCCAGAAGGAAAATGGTGGGTGCTGAGAGATTTTTGTGTGATCTGCTTATTGGGTCTAGGAATTTAAAGTTGGGAGGAGGGATGGGAGTGTTGGATTCATAGATGGGGTTAGATCAATATGAGACTGAGGAAGGAGTAGTTGCAGAGAACTTTGAGATGGAAGAGAGGGAGAGAGAGAGAGGGCAAATGAAGAGAGCAGCCTTGTTTTCCTTTGTGTGAAGTATAAGTGAGAAAATGACACTTGAGGAGCTAGAGAGAGAGAGAGAGAGAGAGAGAGAGAGAGAGAGTTTTAGTTTTATTTTTTTTCCTTTTTGTGTGGACGTGGGCGTAGGGTAGTGAGGGTGAAAAAGGGAGGAACAGATGAGGGGAAAAGTTATCAGTATTTGGGGCTTCAGTGATTCTTTTTTTTTTTTTTATTACTGCTCTCCTTCTTTCTTTCCATTTCTTGTGCCTTTGGGAGAAAAGGAAATTTTATTTTTTGGGGTTAAACCCCATGTGGATATTCCTTTGGGTAAGGCATTGCTTTGATTTTAAAACCCATGTAAATATTGTCCACCGTGGTTTTAACGAAATAAGTCTCCATAATATATAACGAAATAAGTCTCCACAATGTTTCGATGAGCGAATGAAGATTCTAGCCGATTCCGCGTGAATGAATTATATAGTTGGTATTATTTTTCGACACAACACTAAACAGGGGGGTCGCTTCTTCACTTAACACTTTTTGAAGATTGCTGGCAGATGAAGTACTTGTATTGATCTTTTAACACATCAAGTTCTCCATTATACGTTAGTGTTAGCAGACATGATTAGTGATGATAGTCAAAATATACATTTGATATATATATTATATGATATGTAAATCACTTTTGGATGTGATATCACTGAACCCATAAGATTTTCTTTTTATGAATGCATAATTATTATTATCTGATATGTAATGATTAAAAACACTCGGTTAATCGGTGATCCTACCTTAGCATATTCTCATGGCGTGCGCCTTTCATGATATACTTTCTCCCTTTGGTGAATGAATCTCATCAAATAGATGTCAAATTAAGTCCAAGATCTTTTCATTTTTCCTTTCATTGTACATACAATACATATAATAACTAAATTACCAATGGTTGATCACCGAGCTTACTACCGTGCTTGCAGTGAAATATGAAAACATTCTCTTGTGATCGTTCTTCCTTACTTTAATATGACAAGGACAAACTATTGGATCAAAAAGCCTACAAAGAAGAATATCCCATCAATGGATGAAATGCGGAGTGACAAATCACATTCGAAATCTTTGGCCTCTCATATCACAAGAAAACAGTCTACTTGTTGACATCACGCCCAAAATTTTGCTCCAAATGTAAAGAAGCTAAATGGCTTAAACTAGGCCATGACCATTGACATTACTTGTAAAACCGATTGATGGAATGAACGATAAGCTCATCAACCATGTCGGCCATGATAATATATTTGACTCGCAACGTCCATCGACGAAATGCCTGATAAACTCATCGATGTTGAGTTTCCAACAGGTAGGATTTGCGTGAAGTATATATCATGTGGCAATGATCAATTGACTAGAAGTATACACAAAAATTAAAGACTGAATTAAGAAGGATCCATCGTCCCAAGACAACCGTTGCTCAGAAACCGGGAGCAGTTGCAAATCATCAATAGAGTAGCATGCAAGTCAAGACATATTCTCGTGGTGGAAGATCATAATGCACAACACAATGGTCCATCAAAAGACGCAAAAAGAATCAACGAGAAGCATATCATGAAATCAACAACAGACCAATCATCTATGAAAACAGAATCCTTTGACTTTGAAGATACGAAGATGAAAAGATTATCCACATCAGATCAAATTTGATTAGATTTTGCCTATGTTTGCGTTTGAATTTGAAATTAGATTAAGTTTCCTGATTTGAATATTCATCGTTGTTTATGAAAGCATTCCGCTCATACTTTTAAGTTTTTAAGTGTTTTACTTTCTCTATGCATCGAGGCATAGTTCATGTTCGGTTTCAGTCATCGAGCAAGCGTAACATCCAAGAATGTAAGCCATCTATTCTGATTCAATAAAATCTCATGCAATTTCTCGTTATTTCCAGTTCACTATTTGTGCATAACTAGTAATTCGGATTTTGCAAAGTCTTTGACGCTTCATGGCATACTAGAATTCATTTACTTTTAATTTAACATCTAACTTAACAATTTAATTGGCCATCAATCACCGTCGATTGTATTTTAAGCACTATTTTTTTTTGGTCGAAATTTTAAGCACTAATTGAAAACATTGAGTTTCTACTGACCACAACCTTCCAAAAATTCACATAACACTACTTGAAAAAGCTTACACTCCTTACTCGTTAGAGAAAACATGACATATATATTATGTAACTTAAATATTCTCATAAAATTTGAACAATTTGAACTTTTCGATCGAATTTTCTCTAACTTTCTGCGATATATATATTTTCATACTAGGAATTATCTAATTAAGTTGAAAAGACATGAAAAATTTTGCATTATTGTAATGACAAATAGTAATTTAATTTCAAAAAACAAAAAAATCTTGGGTACATCCCTTCCTTCAGTTGGGCATAATGGCATGTCATGTATATATAGTCGGTTCACTGCTATTACTTACTGGCATCTGCTAAGGCAAGAACTGTGTACTACCCCATCACTTGACCCACCAAAACAACTGGGATTCTGCTGGATTTTTAAGCACATTCCTCCAATAATTTTTCCATCTTGTCATGAATCTGATGCATACGTCACATTACATTAAATGCAAAAATAGCTTCCCTTCTACCTTTTCTAATTTGAAGACTTACATGATTGTAGACCTCACGAATCACTTGGCGGAAAACCAAAAAGGAAATAAATATAACAAATAAAAGAATATTCCAATAAATTCTTCGATCCCGACTGATAATAGTAGGGCTAATTCCCTAAAAAAAACCAATTTTAGATCCCAAATCTGTTCACACGTCCAAAAATCGTCATTGATTTCTTCAAGATTACAAACATCAAGAGGCTGCTGTTGTTCCATACGAAGGTGAGGGTGCTGATGAATTCTGATAACGAACCTCTAACTGGTCATGATATTGATAATTTTGAAAAAATTAGTAGCGATTTTTGGATGCCTAAAGTTTGAGTTTTTTTTTATGAAACTAAACTCATGAATTTTTTTTTGGTCCGAAGGTAATTAGGCCCGCGATAATTAGGTTGTTAGTTGAGGTCTTTTTTCCCTTTCTTTTTTGTTTCTTTTTTGACCGTCTGTTAATGAAAGGGTGTGGGGGGGACCTACCGATGTTGTGACTCAAGAATAGGAGAGCAAAAAATCAAAGGGAACGCTTACCAATGCTGTTAAAGGCATTAAAAGCTTAGCATCATCTTTCTATATGCTCAAAGATTGTTGATTCTTCCTTTTCTCACGAAAAGATAGAAATCCCCACCTTTGTTCCAATCCCTTTCTCTAATTAATTGCCTTTTGCTTCCTCAAACTGCATTTTTTTCCCAGGGGGCCAGTCTGCTTTTTCGCTTTTTATTTCGTGTTTCAAATAGTACATAAGCAGCTCTCACGATTTTGACATTTATCTAGCATGAAACACTGAAACTTTCAAAATACACAAACATCGACGTGCGCATACGTGTTTAGTATGTTCATAACTTCTCAAAACCTTAGCCTTTCTTCACTTTCCGAAAATTGGGATAGAAGAAGTAAATTAAGAAGTACAAGATGCAACAAATCCACAATCTCCTTTTTATGGTTTTTAATGTAATATCTAATTATCGCTACAACAACATGCGATGGACTCTCATATCATACTAATTAAGAAAAAGAGAGATCTTTTTTTTAACATAGATTTGTATATTGTTTACCTCGATGGAGAAAATGTGTTGAGATCTTACCATGCGCGCCGTCGAATTCTATTTACTGATTGATATGATTACAAGTTTACATATATCAAGATATCACGGGACATGTCCGAATTAGGATTTTACCGATATGATCATCCCGATAATCATTCTTGTAACTTATCCAAAAGATTAAGAATGTACCTCAGATTTCCTTGCGGGAACCCTTAGGTTCATATCTTGGCAAGGCGAGGGTGCATGAATTTGAGGAAGTGTCACGTCAAAAGTTTCTATTTTTTGTGGGTTATTTGTGCATCTTCCTTTAGCTGCAATCTTTTGTGTTCTTTTTTCCCGGTAGCTTTTTGATTTTTGCCCATTAAGTTGTCTCACCCTTTTGCTTTTCTTTTGAAGTTACACCCATCAGGAAAAAAAAACACGCTTCGACGTACGATGTGCGTTTTTTTCTCTTCTCTGCTTGAGCCCTTTTAACATCTTTTCAGTGACGTCTGTCTATCTTGTTTGCTTGCCCTGTTGGTTAACTTGCAAGTTGCGAATTCGAGCCCATGTGGTTTATATAGAAACGACCAATCGATATCAATATTGAAAAAAACAAATTTTTACATCAGGCGGTGTTAATGTATGTCCAAGTGTCTCTTAGATAGATCCCTAATGTGGTCAGAATTGACCTTGATCGATGAGATTACACGTTGCTTTCGGGGAAAACGTGTATGTATCATGTTTCCGGCCTCGGAACCAATTGGTTCTACCGATGACGGAATCGATGCTTACAATATACGTAGAACCATAGAACCGGTGGCTCTAGGTAGATTCTACAGTAGAACATGTCTAGGAAATTATTTTTCTTTCAAAGAACAAATTATTTTTCATTTGATTTTCTGAAATATCATTGATTATGTAATGAAACTTTCTCAACTCTATTATGTCGAGCTTTAGCTTTTCAGTTCTAGGTCATAGATAAGTCGATCAAAATTTAAGATAAGAAGTTTTAAAACAAAAATGGTAATTCTTATTAGAACTAGGACTTAATGGAACTGATAGATTCAATGCCAGATTCCACATTTCAAGAACAGGCTATGACCGAGCTGGTTTTCTGATCAATATGTTCTCTTCATCTTTACGAGGAGTTTTGGGTGCAAAGTATATCTCTACTGCATATTAATAAAACATTTGAATTAAGCACTCTTTGGCATTTAAGTGGTTAGCCAAGCAGTAAAATTAGTAATTAACTTCACTTGAATAACAGCAAGGATCTTTTATCCTGGTCTTAATCTTTCAAAAGCAAAATTCGTCAACACATGAAACATGACCCATTTATTCTGCAGATACAAAACATCTTAGCATACACTAAATTAGAGACATCACTACCATCGCCATAGTCTCTAGGTCATTTCTTTAGATGGCTAGACAGCTAATAAGCCGAACTTAAGATCACAAGGTAAAGCCATGGGGATCTCCCCGAGAAGAACAGACAATTTCTTCTTCTTTTTGTTTTTCTTGGTAAAAGGAAAGTTCTTAATGGAAATTTTAAACAAATAAAACCCTTTTTCTTCTTTTAAATTGGAGCAGCTTAAATTAACATTGCTTTGTAATTCGCCATATTAAATGCTGGGATAAAACTATCATTTTATCTCTCTCTGTGTTCTTCTCTAGGGTTCCAGTCTTCCTGACAGCATTAGAATCTATGTACATAAACATATATTATTTCTCGTCAAGAGGGTCGAATAGTATAATTCGTGTCCATGCCTGTAATGCTCAAACCACATTAAATTTTCCTCAGGGACCGACGTAGAACAGAAGCATAGAGACTGACATTTGTGTTGTCCGAAGCAGTGGTTGAAGACTTCACCTAATCATCAAGGCATGTAGCTCCATTATTATAATTAACGATCCGATCAGCGTCAAACCTCGCGATCGTATGCCCTGTTTCCAAGTGAGATTATCTTTAGGGTTTGCATGTTTTGAGGGACTTCCGTGTAGAATGCCAGGTAAAAACATTGGCCCCGAAGCATCTAAATTTGTCTGTTAGTTCGAAATTCCATGACCATCTTGGAGTCTTGATCTTAGTTTCTCGTGTCAAGGAATCTCACATTAATACCTCGATATAAGTATCAAAACATTATCTTTGTGTGTATGTGTGTGTATATAAAAGGGAGTAAATAAATAAAGGGTCTTATTTCAATTGACTATTAAGTGTATGTGTAAAAGAATTTGTTAAGGTTCAAACCCAAAACGACTCCCTCCGTAAGTTTGCTATCTTTTCCCTTCTTGAAAGACACCCGTTGCAAACCACTCGACATGGACAAGTTGTACATTTTCGCCATACACTAGTTGGCCCATGACAATCTATAGACACACATTTATATACTAATAATTATTTTTCCTACAGATAAAACAATAGTAGCATAATATATTTTTTTTCTAAACAATGAGAGAGAGAGGGGTTATTGACCTCCACAAGTCCACACCGACACTAATTAACATAATAATAATAATTTTTTTTCTTTGGACATTAATTACCATTCATTAATGCATATGGTCCGGGGGGTTTTCCCAACATCTCTTGGTCTTATTGGCATCGCACTAGCCAAAGCCAAGAATCAAGTAAAGTTCAAGCAAACAATAATTCCGGCACAAAAGGACAACTTCTCTTTTTTTGTTTTTCTTTTCTTTTTTTTGGTTTCTTGGAAAAAAAAGATATATTTCGATTTTTATAATAATTCCTCCAATGACGTGACCGTACGCTTTGATTCCTTTTAAATCATACTTAGATCAAATGTTTTGGCCTGACAAGCACCCCATATATCCGAGACAAGGAAAGTGCACATGACCATATGTTTATTGGCAAATCCCCTACTTAGTCAACGAGATTATTTTCAGATTAGACCTCCCAAAAGGGTGCAATGTTTTCCATGTAATTCAATCCACGCACTCCCCCAAGAAGAAAAAGATTATATTGTTCGGACACTGGCTTTCGTACCGACCAATCACTGTTTCCATTGACCGGGTCTGTGTGCATTTATATATGTGTCGGATGCGTATGGAGGTAAAATTTCGGGAATGAATATCTCATGAGTCGGGCGTCTTTCTCGGGCTATCTTTTTCACGATTCGACGTAACTTTTCAGGAGGAATCTTTCGGCTAACAAGATATTACTAGAAAATAGAACGAGTCAAGATATTAAAATACATCTATCCTATTGCAAGGAGTTCAAGAGGGGGTTTTACGAATTGTAATCGACTAATATTAAAAGTTATGATTCTTTGCAACGATACAATATCTTCGTGCAAGGCATTTGGCAATAATTGTGGTGATGGGGATGTCCCGAGTCCGAGTGGGGAGCTATCAACTTTATTGAAAAACCAGGCTTCAGGAGGAACTCTTCCAAAAAGACGAGATTGAGTGGAAGGCTTGCATATTATTCCCTGAAAATCACATGACATTGAATACCTTAAAGAAGAAAGAAGATGGGGGGACACCCTTTCCTCAAGTCGAAACAAATATGCTAGACGACCCTTTATCCCATTATAAAACTTGAAGAGATTTGATTAACGAGACTTAAAGTAGCAAGTTCTTATTTGGAGTTCTTCCCCCTCCTAAAAGAAAGAGCGATTAGCTTCCCATAGGTATAGGATCCTGTTCTTGGATTGATACGCGATAATCAAAAAGACGAAACATATTGAATCTTTTCCCCGAGGGCTAATCAGCATGAGAGATCGTGTTCCAGTCACCCGACAAATCTAGACCGACTGGTGGCTGATACAAATGTGCGGATTATGACAAGAACCCATTAAACCTAATTCTCCGTTTTACGATTATTTTATCATTGTCTTTCGCCTTCTCTTTCGCTTTTCTCCTTTTCCATTTTCCAAAAGTTTGCTCTCTCTCTCTCTCTAACATGAGAGGGGGGCGCTTGCTTTCTTGGAGTACATATGATGATCATCTCTCTCTCTCTCTCCTTCCTCGGGGAATCGTAGGATGGCACAATTCAAAAAGGAGAGAAGCCATAAGTCGTCTTCCTATCATTTTGCAGGGGAACGGCACTGTTCAAAAGGAGAAGAACATCGCTTTCTCACAACTTACGAGCTGCCTATGAGCCTTTCTTTTTGCTCAATCGAGTTTGCTTTTTAAGTGCTAAAGTTTGATTGATTCAATTAACCTGGAGTCAAAAAAAGAACAATTTGGAAACAATCCTCGTATCATTGGTCGTTTTCAAAGAGAAAACCCAATCGCACCCGAGTACTCAGGAGATAAGAAACAGAAAATAGAGAGACCTAGCCGAGGAGCAAGGTATAATTGTAGGAGATAAAGTGCTACCATCTTCAAGAAAGTGAGAAAAATTCATAACATCGCATACGTTCATACGTGTTTTTAAAGTATCTACGCTATATTAGGCGTAGGGTTCTTTCGGCATGGGCCTGTTTAGGAGAATCTTGGTCCTTTGGGCTTTTACTTTCGACTACAGCCTTCGCAGTACATAAGCTGGCAAATCCGAATTGAACAATGACCTCGTACATCACTTTTCCAGTCAACGATATGATAAAGGACCCGTTTTTATTTCAGACATTGAAAAGCTCCAGAGAAAAAGGGGGGGTCATAAGAATTTACACGAAAGAAAATTAAGACCCTGATGAACCGCCATTACAACGAAGGGAAGAAAAAAGAAAATGGAGGAACAGCATCTAAGCTTGCTGTGTCCGAGGAAAAAATTTAGGTCTCCGAAACTGTGGTTCGTAAGGGATACAAGGGAAATTGCAGCGTTCATTGATGCAGCATCCACTGCATTATGTCCTCCCGGAAAACTCCCCCGTATTGACTGCGAGTGAGATGCGACCTTGGCAGTTCGGACCCGTAGGTACTCGCATGCCTGTACTGCGTAATTCGACCGGCTGGTTTTGCCGACTGTATCATCATTGTGATGGTAGGAAAAGGCTTCGGCCATGTGTTCTTTAACGAGGCAAACATGCGCCTATCAGATTCTGCATTTTTTGATGAGCTGAAAGTCCCGGGGTCTTTCCACTGTGCACTGCCTTTGATTTGCTTAGCCATATTCATGCTGGTGCTTGAACTGCTAGGGCTTCCCCCTGAGGAAGAACCGCGAATTTGGGCTGATGGTTTTATCCGGTCCAGCCAACGTAGAATCCAGTTGCCGAGGTTCCGACCGACTTGAATGTCTCTCTCTTGTATGTTCCTGTGAACCTTCAGCGCCACGTCAAATACGGCACGAGTTCGTCTGTTGAAGTGAAAGATGGAGAACAATGAGAATGGATGAAAAGATTTGATCGGAACACTTCAATAAACGAGTACTCAATAAAATTTTCACCGACTGCAACGGAGTTGGAGTTTATTGTCTCATAGCAGTTGCTCTTACCAGGTTCAAAACCGGGTTATCACCAAAACACTACCCATAGCAATGCACTTCATAACAACAAACAATGCAGCTCACAACCTTCTTGAGATTTCCAGCTCCATAATCAACATCAAGGGTTTTAGCTAACCACACAACTTTTTACGAAGTGTATAGACATGTGGAAGTAAATAAGACAGTTTAGAGGCTCACAGTATGCCAAAGACCAACAAGTCTAAGAAGTTCCATCAAAAGCATAAGGAGAAGCCATGACTCCATGAACTGGAAAATTGCCAGAGAACTGAACTGAGATTTCTACACGGAAGAAGTAGTAGAAATGAACATCATTTGCCAGGACTTTCACTCTGATTCTAAGGCCCATTATGCTTTCACCCTGAATTCTAAAGCCCGCATGTTTTCCTCTCTATATGTTCTCCCTCAAAATAAAAGCAAAAATGGAAATGAAACGCAAAAATTTACAATGACAGACGAACTGGATTACCCAACAAGTCTTGGTCGAATTTGAGGAAAACATTCATCAAATGGATTCACTTGGCCCAGCAACGTAAAAGTGCATTTATGTAACCAAAGAAAAAGCACTTCTTTGCAGCCATATTGACCTATGTAATGTGTGATCGCCTAAGTCCCATCTTGCACATTGGTATAGAGACTATCATATTTCAAAAGCGCATTGTGATGCGATCTATGATAGATAAAATATACCATAATTCTGTCTTCGCATTGTAAGGTACCATAACTCCCAGCTAAAATCGACCATCAGCCCTAGCAATGGAGTTGATCTCTCTAATTGGGGTGCAATCAAGCTGAGTTGAATATACAACATTCTTCATTCATACATTACTCAAAACCAAGGCCAAATACTTTACTACGAGAGCTTTAAGCTCAAGATCGAGCTAGACTCAATAAAGCACTTGACATGCTTGAACCTGTCTCGATTACCCAAAAAATTAGAATCTATTCTAAGCTTGAGCGAATCTCAAAACCGCGGTCGCAATCAAACCCGATCAACCTCAACTGAAATCGATAGTAAATTACTTAAGCTTGAAAAGGATCAAGTCAAAGCTCAAGTAGGCAGCATAGCGTGTTCAAGCGCACCGAGAGTAGCTTAACTAATTTGCACCTACACTCTCTATGGACTCCCGTAGTAGAAAATTCCTGAATAAATCACATTGTAAATGGAAACCCATCCTTATCTTGCTAGCAAAAGAGTTCGAACCTACGCCACATTGGCAGCTCGCAACCATGGGCCCATGCAGAATCAAGAAAGAACACTTACCCACCACATAGCTACCCCCGTGTCAGCATAAGAAATCCGAGTCGGGATACAAGCTCAGACAGACCTTAGAGCACGCTAAGAGGAACTCAACCAATACACACCAGGGTGACAAAACGTCCCTCTGTACCCTCGAACATCATCATTGTCATTACCTCGGTCGTGTTAGCTGTAGTAGACACTGACGTTCAATCTATTCCTGAATACCCGAAGCCAGATAACAAGAAATGGCCAATGCACAGGACATCCCGTGGCGGCCAAAATTCTTCGCGCGTTCTCTCTCAACATTCATCAAATAAAAATCTCTCTACTTTCTAAGCGTCTAGCTAAACGACTCCACCTGACGTGACACAATTCCAACCAAAGCAAGACAGCAAACATCTCTAAAAAAAAAGGTCCCAAAAAAAAAAATCGTTCATTCGGAGAGCTTCCCATCATTTTCCGCGGCGGCAATAAGTCTGATCACGATTTCCGCTCGCTCGCGACATCGAGACGCCGAATCTCGACCCGGGACAACATGATGAGGAAGCCGATCAACGATTCGAGAGAGAGGGAAAGGAGGAGGAGGAGGAGGAGGAGGGGGAGGAGAAAGATTACCGCTGGACGAATCGACGGATCTTGGGGTGCTTGGGGGCGATCAACCTGCGCTGAATCCGAAGAGCGAGCTTGTAGGTGCGCTTCAGGCCCAGGAAGTAGGCCGTCCCCAGCGTGATCTCCCACAGCACCATCTCTCCCTCTCGCGATCTTCGAATGCTCGGTCAGTGGTGGTGGTGGTGGTGGTGGAAGGAGGATGGAGATGGAGGGAATATTCGAGACGTTTCGTTTCGAGCAAGCAATGGGGAAGGCACGGGGTAAGGGAGGGATATGCGATTTGTCGAGAGCCGCCAAGAGGTTTCGATTGCAGTGACGATTTCGTTCGCGCTTATATGTCGCCGCGCCGCCCCCAACCGATTCGTCTGGAACGGTCTGGGCCGTCGCTGTGCCCGCGTGACCGTGGCAGCCGGTCCATTTGAGATGGACTTCTGCGCCCACCACCTGGACCGGAAGGGGACCGGGTTGGGCCGATTGGGCCTGCTCCTCCAAGCCCATTCGCTTCGGGTGTGAGAATGCGATTAAATTCGGAAAATTATCTGAAAAGTCCTAATCCTATTGCATTTTTGCCAATTCAGTTTCGATCATTTCAATTATGCCAATTGTGTCGTAAACCTTTTAAAAAATTTGCCAATATAGTTCATCCGGCTAATTTTGGTCGTTGACATCGATGCTAGCGTGAACAGATTTTATTAAATTTTAACATGTTTTTTATTTTTTAATTTACTTTTTTTTCTCCTTCTTCCTCCTCCAGCCACCCAGCCTCAGCAATGGTCGCCTAGAGGCTATGACAAGAGAGTGTTGCCCTTGCCCACCTTAGGTGAATTCACCTTCGCCAGGATCTGGTGAGGGATGACCTCGCCAACCTTGGGCAAGGCTTGCCCCCTCACCAAAGGCCAGCAAGGGTCGGCCTTGCCCAAGGCCAGCGAGGTCGTCCCTTGCATAATCCCAGCTAGGTCGAGTCTCACCCTCGCTAGCCTACAGCAAGGTTGTCCCTCGCCAGATCCCAACGAGGCTGGCCTCGCTGGCCTATAGCGAGGGCGACCCTCGCTAGTCTTATTAGTCTCTGGCTAGTTGTTGGCCATTGCTGAGGTTGGGCGACTAGCGAAGGAAGAAGGAGGAAAAGAAAAGAAATTAAACATATAAAGAATAATAAAAATTTTTAAAAAATTAATAAATTAATAAATTTTATTCACGTCAACGTCGATCATACCACGTAGAACACCCAGGGTTCACGTCAGTGATTTCCAACAAAAATTGGTTGGGTGGATTATATTGGTAAATTTTTAAAAGGTTTAGGACTCAATTAGCATAATAAAAATATTTAGGACAGAATTGATAAAAGTACAATAGGTTGAGAATTTTTTGGCAATTTTTCCGATTAAACTCAGTGAGTTTCACATGATGGACCCACACTTTCCACGGAGTCTTTATCCACGCGATTGTCTTTGGGTTGGGGAATTTCACCCCAAATGCAAGTTCACCTCGCACGATCTCAACAAAGCCCAAAAGCCCCAAATTGGCACATCCATAATAAGACAGCATCGCTCGCCTAGCCCACAGCGGGCTTGGTCGCGTTCTCGACTAGGAATTGACTAGGAGATTCCCACCCACGGGTGCGTAGCCATTGGCAGTGCCGCTTCAACTCCACCCACGCGACATGAGTTCGAATCCTTCGGCTTGCGTCGTGTGCCCGTCTTCTCTGGACTTGGGGGGGGGGCCTTCCTAGCACCTCATGAGGGGCAGGTCCGTCGAAACTTGCATTAGCACAGAATTTTCTCATGATTTTTAAAAGAAAAGGTAAAAAAAAACCATTAAAAATCCCAAATTACATCACATTTGTTTATCCCGAATTTTTTTTGTGATATTAAAAATCTCAAAGTATACACACCGTGACGCATTTATCATGAATTTTTTCTTGTGACATAAAATATCTCAAATTTGTATCCATTGACACATTTACCTTCAAGCAACAGCAAGATCGTGCCATATCAATACCGTTTGCCTTCAGTTAACTACGTAAGTAAATTTTTAACGGTACTCGCTGATAGAAGAGGATAAATGTGCTACATGTAACAAGCAGGATTTTTTGTGTCATAAAAAAAAACTTATGATAAATGTATTATGCCAGGCATAATTTGGAAATTTTGGTGGATTTTTCTCAAATGAAAGAAACGGGCCAATGAATAATTTCTACGAAAAGGAACCGAACCGATGAGGGAATAGAAGGTATTATTGTAAATAGTATTAGGGAAGATAAGTCAAAAGCGAAAAGGAGAGGGAAAAAAAAGCAAGGGGAAATCGGAAAAAGGAAAAATCAAAGCGAATAAACTGACACAAAGCCCAAAAGACAAGCCACGTCTCTCTCTCTCTCTCTCGTCTCGCTCACGCACACTCACTGAAACATGCAGAGACAGTCCCTGGGCTCCCCGGCCTCCAAGCTCCACGGCCATGGCGCTTCCTCCTCCGCCCTGTCTTCGGCCAAGGACGACGCCCTCGTCGTGGACGACTCCTCCTCCTCCTCCTCCTCCGCCTCCAAGCGGAGAGACTCCTTCCTCTCGTCCGCTTCCCTCCTCCTCCCTCACTACGATGACGACAAGTCCTCCAGGCCTCACCGGCTGTCCCTCGCGTCGGCGTCGTCGTCGTCTTCCTCTTCTGCTGCTTCCGCACTGTCGCCTCGTAAGCCGGAGAAGCTCATCCACCTCATCCCTCTCCTCACTCTCTTCTGCTTCCTCGTCCTCTACCTCTGCTCCCACAGTCCCTCTCAGACCGGTAGTCCGTCGCAGCCTCCCGCGTTTTCGGTTTCTCCTTCATCCGAATTGGCGATTGCTGAAGTGATTTTTTTTTTCTGTGCTTTTTTCCCTCGTTTCAGATCTGGCTCAGTTCAGCGGGTTCAAGCGACCGGCGAAGCAAATAGGTACAGTGCGGAGGCGTTCGGAGCCAGCCGATTGAGCGCCATTTCTGATTTTCCTTCTGCAACTTTTATTTTCCTGCTCCAATTTGATGTGGTCTTTGTTATTTCGATCTGCGATGATTCCAGTTGCTACGGACATTGACGAGATCGGCCGGTTCAGCGAGGTCCGCAGGGGCGACGCGCTGGCGATTCGGAGCCGGAGGAGCTTGCGAGAGGTCGGGAGGCGATCGCAGCCGCAGGGATCTCGCGCCGTTCACCGGAAATTCGCCGATTTCTAGAGGTCCCCCCTCCCTCCCTCCCAGCACCGCCGCCGTTCTCCTCCTCCGGTTCCGTTCTCAGCTTCATCCATCCATCATCATTATCTATTTTTTCCATGTTTATACGACAAATCTGGCCGTGATTATTCCATATGTTTTTGTTCGTAACGCCGAAGTTTGATTGCCTTCCATTTCTGTACATTGAAGTTTCCATTTCCGATGATGCTTATCGGCTACCGCCTTCCCTCATTGAGTTCTCCGAACCGAATCCGGTGACAGGAATAACCGTGATTGCGTACGATCTTCAGTGGAGTTTCTAGCGTAATCCCTGATGGTGGTAGAACTCGAAGCAGCCCTATGAACTAGGGGAAGGGAGAGGGAGAGGGAGAGGGAGAGGGAGGGAGGGAGGGAGGGGTTGGCTAGATTGCGCCTGGTGCGGGAGAGGCGCAAGTTAGAGTGGGACGGATGAGCACGGGACGAGAGTAATCCAGTTGGTTGGAGTCCAGCTGGAGTGTCCTGACCGTTACTTGATGGTTCTCCTTGCTAATTTTTAAAAAATGGCCAGCTGGAAAAGGGTCTGGCTTCTTCACTCCTTCCCAAGCACCACCACCACCATTCACTGTTATTATTCATCAATTCGGTTCTCTCTATTTTTATCTTCCTTTTTTTGTCTCCTTTTTCTATGGTCAACTAGCACAACAATTCCTTTTATTTTATTTTATTTTATTTATGATTTTATTTATTAATTCTATTTGTCTAGTGAGTAAGCAAATCAGTGCAGCAGCGCCACTCCCAGTGCCCAATCTAGCTGTCCGTACGCACAACAATTTCTTTTCTTTTCTTTTTTTGCATTTTTTTTAATTAATTCTACTTATTTAATGAGAGGCAACCGGTGCAGCGGCGACCATCTGTGCTCAGTTTTGGTTGTCCCGTGATTATTTATTCCCGCCCCCTCAGGCTCAACAAAAAAATGCCTAATTTATATCACGTGCACCGCTTTCTTTTTTACCATAATTCGAAATTTACATAGCTACATATGATTTTATTGACTAATTATTGCATATGTAATTCCTGTACACGGGCTTGCAAACACATGGTATGAGTTTCTGAATGTAAATTAGCTACAATCTTTAGGCACTTCTCACTGGTACACGCAATGTGGGTACGCAAATCTTAGGAAAAGAAGTGAGATTTACAGAGAAAGAAGAATGATGGGAAATTTGCTTTGGCTTACGCTAGGTGGCCGCATTGCCCCCAGTTTCGAATTTTCAACAATGAATAAGCAATGATGAAAGCGGGTTAAAGTCGGTGGAAAGAGATTTGAGTGGCTTTTAACAATTGCGAAGATCGAAAATTGATTTGGTCTTGTATGAATTTTGGACACTATTGTTACCTTTTGGTTTCGGGTTAGGTTTATGCGTTTGTCTCTTTAGATTTATATAAATGGTTAGTGAAAAGTCGATCAACTTGCGTCAAGATTTTGTTCATAATTCATGATGGAAATTGACATAATTTAATTAGATGACGTGGTCACATAAATGGATAATTGAAGGAGGTGTCACGGGGAAACTGTGCACCGAAAACTGTCGGTGGGTCGCGGAAGCGTCTTCCCGAATGTCCGCTCTCTGTCTCCTCTTTCGCTTTTTGCTCTATTCGGCAGTGTTGCTGATGGGGAGAGCGATGAGACGCACCAAGGAATATCGTCTTCTTGTTTTTGGGCTAATTGAAATTTTGATTGATTATTCGAGGCAGGTGCTCCTAAAAATTATTCACAAGCATATTTTTTTCTTTTTAATTAGTAACAAGAATTCGGCGTGAAATCCACGACATCATAAAGATTAAAATTCAGGTTCGAGGGAAGGAGGTGACGGATCCGCAAATAACTTGTACGGCTTGCGAAAATGGATTTATTAAATGCTATTTAATTTGTGCGGGTACATGGATGGGTGGGCCCGAAAGTTATTTTATTATGCCAGCGGTGCTCGAGGAAGGAATCGCATATATTATGTAACTTTGATTTTCAGTCAATAGCTGTTCGCACATTTCTCCGTGAAATAGTTGGGCTTCGGTATGCTCAAGTAGGTAAGCTCGATACAGAAGAGCACGTCAAGTCCCGTACATGTTAAGATTTTTGGAGAATGACACAAATGATCCCTGAATTTTGGTTCAAATTTTAATGTCGTCCCTGAATTTTAAATTTGTTCGGCATGATTCCTGAACTTTAACCCAATGTACAGTACCGTCTTTGAATTTTTAATTTGTTCAAGTTTAGGGGCAGTATTGAACGCTTTCGTGTAGATCATGAACTAGATTGAATATATACCAAAATTTTATGGATTATATTGATCAAATTAAAAATTCAAGGGCGAATTGCGTTTAGGGCTAAAATTCATGGGCTATTAGCGTGACTATCTAGGAGATTTTCGTTTACTCTATCTCGAAAATTCGTACCTTGAAAGATCGGTAGGCACATAGGATCGTGGATAAATGGACCTTTGCATATGTTTTTGTTGAAAAAAAAAGGAATCGAAAATAGGCGATTGCTACCACCCGCCTGGGTGGCGCTGCTGGAGCGCGCATTCTTCCTCTCGCAAAAGGTTGAGTGTTCGAATCCCAGGCGCCGCAGGGTGACTTAACCGGTGGCACGTGTGTGGTGGCTAGCACGTGTCGCCCCCAGGGTTTACTCTCCGGCTGTCGGCCGTGCGGGGGTTCCCTGAGTTATCAAAAAAAAAAGAAAAAAAAAAAAGAAAATAGGCGATTGCTTATGATGCAAGAAGAGGAATCGAATCGGTTCTGGATCATTGGACGTGGTGTTAGCTCGGGCAACGTGAGGGGGGGGGGGAAATGGGTCAGGTTTTGATTTTTTACCCGACTTCTTAGGACCACCACCACGTGGGCGCGGGGGAGAGCTTTGAGCCCATGTTAGCTCATTTCCATGACCTTCTTCTTTGTCTTTTCTACTGATTTTAATTCAATGTCCATCTGTTCGTTGGTGTTGTAATTCCGATTCTTCTCTTCTGGCCACGAACCTCTGTGCCCATCTTATTTTATGCGGAGATATATAATTAGAAAGAAATGATTTAATCAATCATAAAATTATTATGCGGATATTAATTTAATCATAAATTTTTAAATTTGATCAATTTAATCATAAATCTTTACACGGAACTTCAATTTAATCTCTTCGATTAGTTTTCACAGGAAATCACTGATGTGATGATCTAGTCAAAGCCGATCATCTCACGTGGCACACGACCATGTTAGAAATTTTCGGATGGAAAATTGACCGAAAAGATTACATTGAAAATTTGTGCAAAAGTTTATGATGATATTGACAAAATTGAATAGTTTAGAACTAGATCGGTATATATATATGATAGGATTATGGCCGATTGAGCTTTTCTTATATAATATATGTGTAATAGCCTTTTTGCTGAGGGTTTCTGTAGAATAATTTGCTTGTAAGTAGTCAGAATTTTCATTATTTAATTTAAATCTCTAGGGATCGAAAGGCCACCGTCACCATCATTGATTATTGTTCATGTCACCATCAACGCAACCGACACGCTATCTTCATTCCCTTTCTTTTTCACGATGAACCCCGCAAACTCACTCAAGTTCTCTGTCGTATTCAGGTTCTAATTGGGTCATCTTTCTTTTCATTTCTTACTTAGATTAATTTTTTTTCAAGTTTTAGTATTTACGCAATTTGATAATCAAACTTTTATTTTGTTCAATTATGTCCTCACTAACTTTCTGGTTTGTGCAATTTGATTCTCTATCATCTAACGTTCTCAATTTGTACAATCAAATCATTCATTCAACCATTCTAACTATATCGTCAATTAAATAACGCGTAAAAAGAAATGAGCAAAACAAGAATGAAGAAATCTAATATGACAGAATTAATTATGGTGGGTAAATATAACACTTGCTTAAACAAATCAAAGAATTAGAAAATTTAATTGCACAGAACAAAACTTATTCAGTAAAAGTAAGAGACTTTAATATATAAATAAACGTTAAAAAATTAGATCGTTTAAGCTCTAAAACTTAGAGGATTTAATTTATACTAAACTTGTCTTTTCTTTTTTTGGTCACAGTGATTGTCTATTAATTTGCTTGATTTTGTCAAGGTTTCTAATACGATCTCATCCTCATTCAACCTACGAATCTATAATTTTGAATTTTGGTGAAAGACAGTGGGTATGTGACTTCTTGACAGTGGGTATGTGACTTCTTGTTCCACATCGGTTGTGAAGGAATCTAGTTAAGACGTTGAGCGTTGAATGTTACCAATCCACTAGATGAAGTGGATAGGTTAGGGGTGATCGGTTAGTCCGGTCCATCCCCAGGCAGAAATCGGAAATCTGACTAGAACGACCGGTTCCCAATTTCTAGAACATGGAACTGGTGGCCTCTGATTTTTTAAGCGAAACTTCTCTATCACTCTCTCCCATGCATACGCGCACACACCCACAATCAGTTTGACGAACAAAACGATCTCGCCATCTTTGTCGTGATAGGATTTTCAATTGCTTTGATTAGGAGTTGTAGGAAAAGCCATGGTTGACGCTCTCGAAGGACTTTGCGATGCTTTGCGGTGCACTGGAGCACCACCATGAGCAGGCCTCCTCGATCTTGCTAATGTCGCTTTAGTGGAAGGACCTCAAGGATGTCTACAAGGGACGCGGAGCATGCTCAAGCGGCTTGGGGAGGAGGTCTGTTCGGTGGAGGAGTCTATCAAGGTGAGTTTTAGGGGTTTGAGGGTGTGACTTGAGGAGATTGAGAGGAGGGAGAGGGAGATTGTGTCGAGGTAGGGAGCGGAGATTGAGCGCAAAAGGAGGTTGAGAGTTTGCATAAGAAAAGAGGCCTTACATAGAGGGAGTCTGATACCGGCGAGAAAAAAAGTGAAGAGAAAGAGTGTTCGTGGAGAAACTGAGAAAGTAAAGAGAAAAAAAAAAATATAATCAGTTCAGTTCCCACCCTAGAATTGGGAATCGGATTGGCGCCCCCTGAAATCGCCTAGAACTGGCCGGTTCGATCCGGTCTGGACGGTTATCAGTTCACGGCTGTTATCTATGCTTACCCTTAGGATAGGTCATAGCCCACTTTGTGTTGGGCTATAGACTTAAGAATATTTGGGTTTTGATTTGCAGAGATGCAATCTCGATAACAAGAAAGACTCCACGGACTCTTGCCCGTAAGTTGAAGATTATATTCCAATGCTACATTTGGAGTTTCTTTTTGTAATGGACCATAATTGAGAATGTTTTGATCGTCTTTCTCTGAGCAAGAGCTGAAACATAATTAACCTGAACTTGCGAGAGTTAGTCGAAATCTTGTTATCTCATGTTTTACTTTTCGTGAAAAAATACCAATTGTAATGGAGGGTTTCATAAATAATAAGAAGCTAAGTCAATTATTTAATCAAATGATGTTAAGCAATTTTTCCATAACGGCTGTTTCTTTGCAAAATATCGATTAATTTCATATGTGGCAATTTTGCCAAGATCTCTTGCCGATACTTTAGATTGCAAACTTAGATTTCTCGAGAGAGAAAATCAAGAAGCTATCCAGAGTATTATACTCCTTTGCTTGAATGATCCTATTAAGAGGAGAGTGGCCCTATTTATACGTGAGCCTCTTTTTACAACCGTTGATTCCCTTTTGATCCGATAATGTAACTTGAGTAACGTGGGGAAATGGTATAAAGACACATGATGGTTTCAAGTTTTGATTTTTTTTCTTCCAATGACCTGTGGAAGTTTTGATACCGTCTTGTCCATTTCCATTACTTTCTTTTCGTCTTTCCTACTATTTTCAATATTAATCTGTTTGCTATTATTATTAGGAAAAATACTACAAAAAATTTCAGACTATACCACTTGTGACAAATTTGCCTTGAATTTTTTTTTGTGATACCAAAAATCCTAAACTATGTAACTTGTGACAAATTTGTCCTGAACTTTTTTTTGTGATATCAAAAACTTCAAACTATGCTACTTGTAATAAATTTACCCTGAACTTTTTTTTATAATACGAAAAACCTCAAACATGCCACTTGTGACATATTTACCTCACAATACTTTGGCCTATAGGCATTTTTGTTTTTTTTCCTTTTTCTGTTTTTTTTCCTTTTCTTCTCTGGCGAGGGCAGCCCTCGCCGGCGTCGAGCTAGGGCTGCCCTCGCCAGATCTAGTGAGGGTCGTCTTGGCTTGGGCGGGCGAGGGCAGTCCTCGCCTGACGCCGGCGAAGGTCGCCCTTGCCTGACGCTAGCGAGGGCCGCCCTCGCCTGACGCCTGATCTAGCGAGGGTTGCCCTCGCTAGATCGGGCGAGGGCAGCCCTCGCCGGAGAAGAAAATAAAAAAAGGAAAAAACAAAAAAAAGGAAAGAGACGAAAATGCCCATGGCCTAAAGTATTATGGGGTAAATGTGTTACAAATGGCACAGTTTGGGGTTTTTCGTGTAAAAAAAGATTCAGGGTAAATTTGTCACAAGTGGCATAATTTGAAGTTTTTCGTGTCATAAAAAAAAGTTCAGGATAAATCTATCATAAGTGGCATAATTTGAAATTTTTTATGGTATTTATTATTATTATTATTATTATTATTATTATTATTATTTTATGTAGGGGATACATATATCAATATAAATATAGCCAGAAGAGGTAGCCTCTTTTTGGCTATGGATTCCTGTCAGAGTACTTTGCTTGTAATTATTCAGCATTTTCATTATTCAATTTAAAGCTCTAATGATTGAATGCAGCCAACACCATCATCATCGATCATTGCTCTTGTCATCATCATCAAACCCCAACTAAACACGCAATGAATTCCAAGTACTCAAGTTGTCCCCATCCTATTCAGCTTTGTATTGGGTATTTTGGTTCTCGAATTCTTGCCCCATATCGACAAAGAACATAAATTTTTTAACTTTGTGTGAAGCCTATTCAAGTTCGAGTGACTAATGCTATGCTGCCATTGGACGGAGTGCACAGGTTATTGTCTAACTTTATGTTGAGCCTTGATTGAGGAAAGTCCTCACACCATTATTATTTTCAAGAACTCGAAGTCTAGCCCGAAGTTGCATTGGTTGACCGGCACAGTCACATCAATTTAGTCCTAATTACTGACGTGGATGCCGACCGTCATATATGACACCGGATATTGGGTGAGGGCCTTAGCCGCCTTGCCGATGTCAGGGCCATACAATGCCTTATATGTTTTAGAGCAGCAATTGACGAGGTTGAGTTCAGTATACTGCCAATCCATGCTGAAGATGGCGTTCGGAACGTCATTTGCATCTCTATACATATTCCGAAACAAAATTAGAAGAAACTACAGAGGGAAATAGACAAGAAAATTCTCCTATGCCAAAAAAAAAATCTACACGTAGATACATCCTCTAATAACTTTCGCTTTGGCAATCTTGAGTTGAAGAATATGGTGCCATTGCTGAAGCAGAGGGTGTTTTATTTAGAAAGCCTCTGTAGGTATACGCATTATGTGATGCAGTTGCTTGAAATTCTTGCCTTCACTGAAGCAACAGGTAGTCTGGTGATCCGTGCCTCCTCCATGCATTTTGTCCTGTGTCAGTTTTCCTGATGATCTTTGAGTGGTAGAGACAAAATGATAATCAAATTTAGTGGCTTGGAAGGACTTTCGATGCTGCTGATATTACTTGGTTCGCCATCCGATATAATATCCTTGCTGAAGGTCAAAGTGGAAAGGAGGTTGCTATTGTGCATTTTCCAAACGGTTGATACGATGTTATGAAAAATCATTTCAATGATGCTGGAAGTTTGACTGAACCTGAAACACGGTTGGAGGCCAAATGATGGCCATCTCTCTGTTTAGTTGCAGTATTACATACCCTTGTGATGATTTCATTTGAAGAAAGTAGTGATTTTTTGTGCAGACGAAGACTCGGCTAAGAAAGAGGTCAGAAGACGCATTGAAGATGTGAGTCTAGGTTATGCAAACGCAGATGTTGTCAAGCTCCAAGGTTGGGATGCCGATTACTCCAAAACCGTGGCTCAAGCATCTCTGAGTGCCCTCAAACGATTAGTTTTATCAGATAGGAAGCTCCCAGGTAAAAGTTGGTGAAACTCCATACGACCCATGTATTGCAAATCGAGTGGCTATGAAATAACTATCCTAATGCCAAAGGAAGCTGATGCTGAAACAGACCTTGGAAGGGTTGAGCCACAGAGATCAGATTGAAGTGCCTCCTCTATGCATTTTAACGAAATTATGAAACCAGCACGTCTATAAGGCTCCTAAACAATAACGGCTAGTGCTGGTTCATACTCGATGCTGTAATGAAAACGACCTTGGGCTTTGTTCTCAACGCAGTAAAAAGTTCTACTTTAACCGTAAATCTCATCTGTTCTGTCTCTTTCTTGCAGATAAGAAGAGCCTGTACATAAGGTTGGGATGCCGCGAAGATTGGCCAAACGTCAAGCCCCCTGGGTGGGATCCATCGACTGCTGATGATTCTGCAACGTCTCCGGACACATTGTGAGAAAATTCGAGTTGCCAGCACATTAGAGAATAAGATAGATGGAGACCAAGGGCAAATAGAAATGTCATCCTCCAATTCTTCTCGAATTTAGTGATATCTAAATAATCAATTCATTTTACTGAGGCTCCTTTCTCTCTTTCCCCACTCTTGTTTTTGTTCTTTCTTTTGTTTCTTGTTTGCCGTAATCGTGAATATATATAGGTACTTTGTCTAGTCAATGGGTCCACCCCTATCACCATCTCCAGACTCCTGCAATGGTTGTTCAGCCAAATCACCAGGACCATGTAGAACTGGCAATATAATTTTTCGACTGACCAGCTTCCACGCTTCAAAACATTGGCAAAATGCAAGCAGCTTATTGGGGGAAGGTAATGGCTGTGCCTCCGAAGGCACTATTTGCAGGTCTTTGCAAGTCATGGTCAATGTCGTTGGGAAAAAGCGATACGGTCTGTGGGATGATTTACAGTGTACTGCCGATTACTCCTGCCTACAATGAAAAACTACTATGTCAACATACTAGCATTAAGCAGGAGAATAGAGTACGAAATATACCACATAAATACACGGACCGTAAAGGTGATACCTAAAGATGTCATGCTAAACCATGTCAAACAAGCAACTAGTGTTTGATTACATTGTTACCGAGCACCGCATATTGGACTAGAGCTTACAAACAAATGCAGCACAACCATGTCAGCAGCATACATGAAAAGTACTTATATGCAGTGTTGAACGATATTGTTCATGTGAAGAGAAGTGAGCTGATCCACTCCACTACAGTAAAGGATGTGTACACGCACTTACATGCAAATGGTGCGTCTAGGTGGACCCATACAGCCCATGCATACACACATGCGCACTCCTGTAGAACCCCGTAAAAGTGAACTTGATGGCCACTCCACGACATGCATACACGAACGTGTAATTACAGATGTCGTGAAGCAGCCTCAATAAAGAAACAAGAATTCAGTATTATCGGCATCGGGTGCCTTATGACGTTAACATTTACAGCATGAAATCAACAAAGATTTAGAGCATCGAGAGGCTTACGATGCATATCCCGAATACGTCCAACTCCAAGTTGATTGATTCTTGTCCAGACGCCTTTCTCAGATGCCCCCAATTTCGAAAAAGTCACAAACTTTACAGAAATTGAAGATGCTAGAAAAGAATAACTCAATATAAGTACGAATGACTCCCCTTCTAGTGCTTATCAAATCACTTTCTCATACACTCCACAGTTTCTAACCCATTCTTCTGCATTTCAAGAAGCATCTTTTCCTTTTTCTTCATATTGCCAGTTCTGTGATAGGCAGCTACAAGGACATTGTATGTTGCCACATCAGGATCAACTCCTTCTCTTTTCATCTCATGAAACAACGACTCAGCCAAGTCCACGCATCCTTGCTTGGAGAATCCATCAATCAGACAGGTAAAAGTAAAAACGCTAGGAAGAACTCCTTTTCTTGACATTTGAATGAATAATGCCCAAGCCTTCTTAATTTCTCCAAGTCTACAGAAGCCAGCCATGATAGATGTGTAGCATATATTATCGGAAGGCAATTTTGTATCATCTCCATGAACAAAGAATAAGCTTTGCGCACCTGTCCCTCACAAAACAAAATGTTAATAAGAATAGTATTTGTGATCATGTTAGGCATGATCCCAGCTTTTAACATTTTCCCATACAACTTTCGAGCTTCTTTCAACTTTGATTTTTTTGCAAAACCGTCCATAAGAATACTACACATAACAACATCTGGGAAAATATATTTCTTAAGCATTGGCGCGAGGAGCTCCCATGCTTTTTCTGGTTTTCCCTCCTTGCAGAGTCTGTTTATAGCTGTATTATACATATAAGAGGTGCGAAATATGTCCTGGTCCAGTTTCAAAGCCTCCTCAGAATTTCCTTCTCTGCAATATTGGCAAAATCCGCGAATCATATTTGTAAAGGTGGAAGCACAGGGATGAACATTATGATTAATCATCTCTTGAAAAAGTCTGTTGGCAGAACCGACATGACCCTGATTTACGAAACCATCAATTAAGATGTCATGAGCAATACTGTCATACTCATAGCCACGATACCATATATCTTGGAAAAAACCATGTGACAATTCCATCAAACCTGCCTTACACAGACCATGACAAAGCGAGCTATAGCTAACTATTGTAGGTTTAATGTTGGAAACTTCCATCTCGCGAAACAGACTTGGACTTTTCTTAACATCCCCTTCTTGCTGAAACCATCAATCAAAATGCTATAGCTATAGACATCTGGAAATACACCATAGTTCCGCATCTCTCCAGTACTTCCAGTGCCTCCGACAACTGGCCTTTCTGGAAAAAACCATGAATAACAGCATTAAAACAATAATCATTTATAGTTAGTTCCGCCTTCTGCAATCTCCGTATCAAATGCAAAGTAACCCCAATGGCACCAACTTTACAAAGTCCACGTACAAGTGTACCATATGTTACAACGGTGCAGCTTATCCCACTTTTCTCCAAATCTTCCAGGATTGCTGAAGCGTGGCTGAGAAACACATCTTTACTAAGATTTAGTTTAGAAAGAGAGTTCAGTATAATTCTATAGGTCCTCGCATTAGGTGCTGGCTGCAAAGACCTTTATCAGCGCATTATAAATAACGGCCAACCCGACCGCATCAGCAGGCCTATCAAGCAGAAAGTCGGTCAATTCTAACACGTCCACATTCAAGTTCTTGAATAGCAAACCACATCCCTTAGCAAGGCACAAACTTCAAGCCGCATGCTCGCGGCTGCAAAAACATGAACCATCATCCTGAGGACGACAATGGAATCTCCGAACTCGTGTTCATTTACAATTCTCAGGAATCTAATTCTCCGAGCGACCTCCTAATTCAAAGACTTTAGCACTCTACCAACTAAAGAGAACAACCCGTACTCACTTCTCTCCTCGTGCCTACACGTCACCGCAGGTTTCCAAGTCTCAACCTCTGGAATTTCATCAGAAACATGGTCCTCAACCAGCGCGGCCGAAGAGACCACATAATGCAAGCTAACAGGTGGTTTGCTTTCGAAGAACTGCGGAATAATGAAGCAAATGAAACCCGGTTAAACGTGCATTCCTACGTAAACGTACAGCCATGAATAGCTCAAAGTCGCCGATCGATCAAAATGAAGCTGCTTTCTTACGAACTCTTCGACAAAGACACAGCTTTCCACTGAGTCAGAGATATAGATACATTTAGGAGATGTATTTGTCTTGGTTCTGATTGATATTCTGCCACGTTAGATTGTTATCCTGTAAAGCTAAGCTCGTGTACTCTATATTTGTAATATGAACAGAACATTACATTTTTCTATTATCACAATTATTAATTAGGTATCGGAGCCATTATTATCTGATGAAGCGGTTATTGAGTCCTTATAAGTGGTAGTCATAGCAACGTTATGACAGCCGCGTCGGTGTCCATTTTCGCCGAACTCATCGATCTCGATTGTTGTTCCGACTCTTTCAGTTGCTTTTTTTTCCTACAAAACCAATGCTGCCACAGGACTTACCGCCCTCGGAAAAGTCAGATTGCGAAATTGGGCCGCCATCCACCGCTGCACGCGTGCTCACTTGCCGCCTTGGGCCACTGGGAGTAAGGCTCACGCGCCTCCGGCGAGACAACAATTTTGAGTGCTGTTTTGACGCTATTGGTGGCTTGTTTCAGCGAATAAACGCCACCATCCACCTCCCCGTGCTACGACGAGTCCAATGCCGGAAATCGCAACGTGAAACTCATCGCAATGTGAAACTCCGCCGCACGCGACAAGCGTTACACGCCCCTTGAGAGTCTGCCGGCTCCGCTGACGTCACTCGTGTGCCATCCATGTGCACGTTCCGGCTGCATCATCCGCCGCGTCATCAGTTGACCGGCCGTTGACCGGTTCACTCAGACCGGTCCGATCGGTTCCGAGGCACTTTTCTAACCGGTTTAGGCAATTTTAGACCGGTTCTTGGCCATCTCAGACCGTTTCCCTGGGTATTTGGATGCTCTGAGTCTGTTTTTGGCCTTATTTTCTCCATATCAGCATCCTAGGCACTAGTGTTGAAACTGGTAAAGCGCATATTATGGATAAATTTCAAGTTTCAATGCCCAATTGCCGTCAAGTACTACCTAAACAGCTTGCAGGGACGGCTAATCGACCTCGAAATCGAGGTCCACATGCAAGTTCATCCGCCACTTCTGTTACCGTAAAGACTTCTCCTAATGGATTGTCTTGCTGATTCAGAGGCCGCCTCCGCGCCCGCCCCCCCACAATCACCTACCAATATATCCTCTCTTTCCCTTAGAGCCAAAAGTGGAATCTGCACAAGGTGCGCAGCTTTGTTTAAGTGTGAGTCTCTTTTTCATTTTGATTGATTGAGAAGATTTCCAGATTCATGTGTAATGCTCAAGGTTCAGATAGTCACCCTATGACATGATCTAAAACCTTCATCAAATAAACTTCCAATTAATCTCGAGGAGCCTTCATATCGAAGAAGAATTTTAATATGCTAGTCAAACCTAACCTGAGGAAATTGAAGAAACATCTGTTGCTTAATAAGATCATACAAATAATAAGAATAAATTTCTTAAGAGGAAGGAGAGAGCAGGTGTAAACTCATCGCACCGAGCTAATCAAACCACCCTTCTGTACCACTGCTTTTGTTCACAAAAGGGTGACGGAGAAGGTCGTCGACTGTCTCTCTAGCCCTCCAATCCTTCTCCAGACACCTACTAACAAAACTCTTGAACTCTGGTGATGCCGTTTCAGGAATCTCCAACCTATCCGAAAAGCAAATAGCACACATTAGAGTTGCCCAATCTGGTGTTTGTCCTGGACTTATCAAGGGATAATGACCCACGTGGCATTCTAGTAAGACAATTCCTAGAGACCAAACATCCCCTGCAAATCCTTCTTCTTTATCACCGTCCCACCTCTCTGGATCAAATCTCTCAGGACTCATATAAGCACATGTCCCTAAATAAGAAACACGAGGGTCACAAGTACTAGCTACAACCTGACTCACACCAAAATCTGCAATTTTCAACTCGCCTTTACTGTTTATGAGCAAGTTTGATGGCTTAATATCCCTATGCACTATTTTCATACTATGCAAATAGCATAGCCCTTCCAAAACTCGTCTAGCCACCCTAGAAATCACCTGTTCTGGCAATTTTCTATGGATACATAATATATCTTGCAGAGACCCTCCTTCCATGTACTCCATTAGGAAGTATAGTTCCCCTGCATTATCCGAGTCGGTGCACCCGCTGTTCAGAACTGCATGACATTTCACGATCAGTGGTGAGTCTACTCGTTTGAGAATTTCCGCTTCTTGTCCTGCCTGTTGCCACACATCTGTTGTGTGCTGATTGACACGAAGGACCTTCAGAGCATAAATTGAAGCTGTTTGGCGATGCCGGACTTTATAGATAGTAGCTCCATTGCCGTGGCCTAGGACCTCCAATTTCTCTAACTTAGAGAAGTTTTCAACATCAGGAGACTGCGGCTGGATCGTGAAGGACAATGCTGGTAACTTGGCCGGTCGCCAAAGATCAGCTGCTGGTATTTGTGGAGGCAGGGATAGCTTCAATGCTTGTTGGTGCCTTCTTTCTCTTACCAATGTCATTTACACACCAAGAAGAGTTTTTCTTCTGTCTATTATGTGAAGAATGAAGTTGATGGGTTTATAAACATGGGTTGAGACATGTACGTGGTTGTTTTCCAACAACAAAGATCTGACAAGTGGCTGTAGCTATCCCTGAATTCAAGGGCAGGTGAGCATTTTGTGGTGATGTCAGTGCCTTTTCGTCTGGCTATGAGTGCAATTAGTTTTGGGGAGTTTTCACGGAGCGCAACGTGGAGTTTTCGCTGCTTGTGTTTCCTGATAACAGAGTTGCCAATTTTCATGGATGTCGTTAAACACGTGCATCTACTCTCCTTCATCCCCTTTTTGTTTTCCCCTGTAGGTTATGTATGGCCAATTATAATGCACAAGCACGTCAGTCTTATTTCTCGTGAGGAAGAGCTTAAGCGAATAGCTCTCTCCTACCTTTCAGAATCGATATCTGACATATATGTTTCTTAACCTAATGTCTAATGCAAAATCAAGCTGAATCGAAACAAATTGTGGCTGTTAATCCTTCAAATGGAAATCCTAGCTAAGGAAGAACACCATTCCAGCATTCGCGGGCACGGTTGATAAAGGACGGAAAAGAAATCTCAAAATTCTCGAAGGCGGTTTGTGCGGAGAACTCCGATGATATATCTAGAGTTTCTTGTTGTATATTATATGGACGATTCAAACAATTGAGTTGAATTCGCGACATTATTCGAAATTTTAGTTAAAGACTTGATTTGTTATCTCATGTTTGATATCCGTGAAAAAAATACCGATTGAAGTAGAGGTCTCTTATTATTATTATTATTTTATGCAGTGGATACATATATCAATAGAGTAGCCTTTTGTGCTATGTATTCCTGTTAGAATTCTTTGGTTGCAAGTAATCAGAATTTTCATTATTCAATTTAGAGCTCTAATGATTGAATGCCACCACCATCATCATCGGTTATTGTTCTTGTCATCATCAAACCTCAACCGACACTCTTATCTTCTTTCCCTCATTTTCTTTTCAATGAAAGTTCCGCGTACTCAAGTTCTGTCTCTCATAGAGCTTCGAATTGGGTATTTTGGGGTTTTCATATCGGCAAAGAAGGAACGAAATAGTCTCTATGGCTGCGTTTGGTCGTCCGGATTTCTAAACAGGATAGGACTGAATAGGATAGGATAAGAAATCCTGGGATTTCTTCATATCCTGTCCATTGGTTGGTGGACTACGGATTTAAAGTCGAATAGGATAATTTTATTTTATTTTTTTGCTATTCACGGGTCCGGAGGAGTCGGTGAAAGAAAAAAAGTTGAGAAATTTTTTTGGTGAAAGCGCAATAGGTGTGGGGATGAAGATGACGGTAAGTGGAGCGTAGGGTTTCTGGAAAAATAGGCATTAGAAATCCTATCCAGGTCTATCCCACTCCTCCCCTCCGGATTTTTTTATCCGGGTTATATCCGATCTATATCCGACCTTATCCTATCCTGGACCATCACCAAACACAGGATAGGATAAAACATATCATATCTTGGCTTTTATACGGTCGACCAAACGCAGGGTTTTGGGCTCGCGAAAGTACTGGGAGCACGAGAGTTCCATTGCACCGTCGGTGCGATGAGGCAGAGACGGACCCTCAACCCCAGTTACATTGGCCGACCGACAGAGTCATTCACTTTGCCCTACATCATATCGGCAAACTGGAAGGGGCTACCCTTTTTGTTCCACTCTATAAGGTTCTAATTACTGGAGTACGTAGGAAAGTTATATTTTCCCAAATCTCGATTTGATAATTTGGTACTCCACTCACGGTTCATCAAAGAAAAGAAAATCCCACCTTTGCTTGTTTGGGCCTCCAGGCGTTTCTATTGGTACTCTACTACTTAACGCGCATACGTCTCCATTTGCCTTCAGACATGCGCGTCACGTCGGTTTCTATGACTTGGTCGGTGTTTTTCCATAATTGGATTTACAATTCTAGGATTTGGAGTATTCAGCCGCATTAAGGTACGTGGAAGAAACAAAAGAACATGTAGTCTAAGTTACATTAACATAAAGCACGCACGTCTTACTAGTCAATGAAACGTGTTCCTCCGAAAGGGGTGTACGGCTCTGTACAAGTAATCGCACGGGAACAGGGTAAGCAACCGGAACTTATTGACGTGTCGGAAACCTTTACAAAAAAGATTGGCAGAATTAAGAATCCGATTCTCAGAATAGAAACTCGGGCGGAACTAACCCGACGCTTCATCGTTTGAGTGATAAACATTCCATTCCCCAAGCCTTTCTGAGTTTTCTCGGAATGGAGATCCGGCCACAAATTGAGGCCGTTTCATTTTGAGGATCGGAAAGGTTTCTATCAAAAAGATTTTGCATACATGGGAAGATTCTTTTGAGGTGGGAGGGGCGAAGGAAGATGAGCATTTGTAAGCAACAATCGCTGACAACTCGACTGTAATGAAGCACCACTGTTTTGGTGGTAAACAGCAGAACAGGTGATTGAGAGTATGTGAAATGATGCACAATGTTCCATGCAGAAGCAAATCACAGAATCAGACCTCGAACAGGCTCATGCTTCGATGGCTTCTGCTCGGCCGAAGCAGAAGCCTTTGGAGACTCCGATAGATGAATTTGAGCAAAGTCATCCACTACTTTTCTCTTCTGTTCCTCTTCGGCCATTCCCACTTTCTCCTTTGTCTTCTGGCCGACATCGCCAGCTGCTTTTGCAACTTTGTTAAAAGCACCTGTTACCCACGACGCCCCTGTGAACACATAACGGTTCTTCATAATGGCTGATCCAGCACTGCTAACCTTTTGCTCTGCCGCTGCAAATGCTGACTTGGTTTTCTCAGAAACTTGAAACTTTTGATCCACTTCCCTGACCTTGTCGCCCACAACCGTGGTACCCACAGTGATTTTCTCGGTCAGTCCAATCTTCTTATCGAAGGAAGCGACTTTTGATGAGGCTGTCGATGTCAACTGATGCTTCTCATCAAGGGACTTGGCTTTGTTCACTGCATCTTTGCCTAATATGAAGCCCTTAGCCAGCATGCTGGTAACTGCATCCTCCGCTTTTCGCAAAGCAGATTCACCACCAGCTGGACTTTTGTTTTCTGTTACCTGCAAGAAGAGCAATAATCATGTTCATTATGGTAGTAAGAGATATTACGCGACAGGAGTCAGGAGACTCAGGACTCTTACGGGCGGTGCTATAGCATCAGGAGGCAGCTTGTAATCTGGAGCGAGAGCAATGCTGACAGACATATCAACAATTGTTGCACCCTGACATTCAGAGGAGTTCAAAGTGAACCTTGCTGCTGAGATGCATTAATAACAAGTAATTGATTTAAACTGTTATATCTGTCTCGTTATCTAATGAAATATGACTACTAGGCAAAAGAATCCATAACTTACAAATAAGAAAGACCGTGTATAAAGGGAGATTTCCCCTTCATGCACATTCATAGATATGCCATGTGAAAGAAAATGGTTACCTAGAGCTAATGATGAAGGACATTATAGGACAAGAACTAACCACAGTACCAACAAATATGTTCTGCTAGAGTATAATGGAAGCCCCTAGCGTAGATGAGCCCATTCTAAGTATTATCCTCCATCTTCTGTTAGCTCACAAGGATGTTAGTTCGTCATGCAAGCTAGATTATAATGCAAGGTGTATAGGTGATTCCTGTCTAAAATGCATCAGCTGATCAATCAAAAGCACCAATACAAGGACAAGCAAAACCAAAGAAAAAGAAACATAAATAATAGCTCAGGGAAGCCTCAAAGCATCACTTCATTGCTGCAACGATACTAGACATAAATTCTTGATGATAATTAAGCTAATTGAACGCTTTTCATAGCATAGGGATTTTCCTTCTTCCAGCGCATGCAAAGATCTCAAACAAATAGGAGGACAAAATCAAATGATGTGAGTACGACAAGCTGTATTACCGAAAGCAGAATGGCAGTCTCTGCTCCTTGAGAATCCTTGAACGTGACATATGCAATTTGAGACCGCTCAGTGTCACTGTGTAATTAGATGAAGAAAAACATAAGAAAAGTAACTGTGAAACAAAACAACTAAGCGAGCAAAGGAGTAGGCTCAACCTGTGCATCTCAACATATGCGATATCACCAGAAAATGAAAAGAACTCCTTGAGGTCCCTCTCCGTTGCTCCTAGGGAGACATTGCTCACCTTAACGGTTGTTAGCTGCAAGGACACTCAAATGATAGTGAGAATTATACCCATATACCAATCACAATTTAATGAGAATAAAAGATAACAAAGAAAGCTGATGGCAAAAGTGAGCTAAAGATGGTTTAAAGCCATTCCGAGAGCTACACCATGAATTGCTGAGCCGAAGAGCTCTCCTTAGTAAGACTTGCACCTCTTTTTTGTCCAATATCTTGCTGAATGATATGTTCTTTTTGTGGTAAGTTTTGGAGGCAATTATGCGAGATTTTAAACAAGAAAGCAAATAACATATGCTAAAGGTAGGCATTCAAATGCTTCCAATCTTTCACACTCCCACATTCCCATTGACTGGACTGATCCGAGATCTTCTCAAATCAAAGCAAAGGGCTCTCGGGCTAATCTGTCGCTACTGAAGAACTATTTCACTTGGATTCCCAATGAAAGACATCAGGACTACATGAATGCTCACCGGCATCCGGCAGAGGCCCTCGTCAATATGTTGAGAACGGGGCAAAAAGAAACCGCGATACAACATATCTAAATCCATGAACTTTTCAAAATAGTCGGTCGGTGCGATCAAACATCAGACCGCGAACTGCATACACAGATTGAGAGCCACTCAAGCTAACCAAAGGCTTGCAAGTGAGTTTCCATCAAGCAGCATTCAAGAGTGCCCCCCGAACACCGAAACTCCACCGCCACGGAGATCGCACATTTGACAGGAACAAAACGATCCTCACTGTCACCGCAAACTCTCCCACACTCACCAAGCATTCAGGAAACAGTTCACGAGGTCAGACCAAGCTACAGCGTTCGAATTCAAAAGACAGCATCGTCCGATCAGGGCGAAGAAAAGAGAGGCCCGTACGCTCGCAAAACACCAATCGCCGTGCACCGACCGCATCAAATCCGGAATCCCCATAGAAACCGAAGCAGATCTACGCACGATAGGTTCGGAAAAAACGAGCTCCGCTCGAGTAGGGGGTGAAGGAAAAAACGGACACGCGCTAAGTTCCTGATTATCCACGAAGAATTCCACCGATCGTACTACAGCGAAGCATGAGGGAAGAGTAGAGCCGGAAATCGAGGACTCACCGACATGGCAATGGCGATTCTTTCTCCGGTCGTCTTCGTCGCCGTCGCCGTCGCCGTCGTCTTCTTCTGCGTCTTCGAAATGAGAGCTGAGCTCGCGAGAGAGAGAGAGAGAGATTTATACAGCGTACGCGCAGGAGGAAAGATGAGGCCCCTCCCCGGGAGGGACGTCTGAAGATCGCGCGTGGGAGGGCGAGATCTGGCCCGCCGGCAGCCAACGCACGTGCGAGAATCCGACGGTGGAGGGCGCTGGAGTGGTGGGGCCCTTTTGCTCAATCACGGGGGCGACTTTTCCCACCCTCGGACGAACATGGTTTGGTCGGGTCCCACTTCCTCGAGGCGGACATCAAATTCCTCGACCCGCTCTCGCCGTGGGGTCAATGCCTTGAATTTGAACTCTAGAACGTCTTCCCACTCCTTACATTCGAAGTTGTTGCATTAATTTGATTAAAAAAAAGTAATTGGATTAATTAGGGAAAATTGCACCAAAGGTCCTTAGTCATTTGAAGAGATACAATTAAGTCATGCACATTTTAGATCCCGTTATCAAGCCTTTTCAATGATTGCTTAGCTAATTTCGTTTTCAGGGCGTGCTAGAATTTCAATGTGGAGTTTCTTAACATTTTTGAGAATGTGTGACGCCGACACATAAAAAAAAAGTAAAAGAAAGCCAAATAAGCTAAATCTTTTTAAAGAAATGAACCAAAAGTTAAAGAAAATGAGATAAACACACCAAAAGTTATAATACTTGTCGAGAAAGTGGAATCAAATCGTAAAATTTGTAACATTAATGCAATTAAGTTTCTCAACTAGATCCGTTTAAATTGATGGACGAAAAATGATGACATGACTTTATTTATTAATTTCTCTTTTCTGTGTAGCCGTTTTCTTAACTGATTCGACCATGGGATTTAAAAGATGTCGTTTCTTCCCCTTTTAACCCTTCAAAACTATAAAGCTCTATTATTGCTAGCCTCAAATTGAATTGCAATCTCTAATTTTGGCCCGAGGAACCCTAATCCCAAATTGAAGGATGACAACCAAAAGAATGAGGCCGTCAATGTTTGAATCAAATGGGCTAACTCCTAATGAGGTTAACTTGGAGCTAACCAGCTATTGTGGTCTTTGATTACCAATTCTTATGGCAAAGTCAAGGAAAAACATAATATGAAGGTTCCATGATTGTGCTAAGTTCGATGGGCAGTTTGCTGGGATTTCTTTATGTAAGTCGATATGAAGATACCAAATCGAGCAAGGGGACATAATAGTCAACCTCCTTGAAAGGAATCAAACACCGAGTGAATAAAGCTGGTCAAGATCCACACGAGCTCACTACTAGCCAAAATCAGGCCTCAAAGGGCAAAGCGGAGACATTGAAAGGAGGAGCTCAAACGAGCGAAAATAGAGATGTATCAATTGGTAATCGTTTTGCGCGTATGTTGTGCCATCGTGCTTACGTTAGAATTGGTGGGAAGTTTCTAAGTCTTTCATAGTACTCTGTTTGTGTTATGGTGATTTGGGGAATGTGATTGAGATATGTTTTTTTGAGGGGTAAGTGAATTGGTGAAGTTTTGATGTGAATCTAGGCACTCATGTCTAAGGTCAGATGGATGAATCATATAGGTCTTCATTTTGAACATGTAATGTCCATTTTTGGTTGTCATGCAGTTTTTCATTTCAATACCAATGTGTTGAATAAGCATCAAATTTGAAGGACCATCAATCGCCAAAGATGCTGCATCGATAGATAATGACCAAAGAGCGCACCCATTTGCACAAAAAGCACTCCACCCATTAACATCAAATAGAGTAATTACATAGATTAAGTTGCTTCGTGTTCAGTAAAAAAAACCACCTACATCAGTCCAAGTCTTTGGCTGCTATCTCCGGTGATCTTGTAAATTTGGCATTCACTTGATTCATAAGTCTTAAGCTTTTCCATGTAGCTTGTCCCTTTCCCACGATTTTTTCTTTTGCTAGCAGGTGTTCTAGCATTAGACGATTGAGGTTGTGACCTAGCCTGAGAGTTTGGATTTGATGGTGGTCGTTCTCTGTGACGATGCATTTGCCTTCGAAGCTCTTGAAACTACTAATTTTTTCCGGCACCCTCAACAATCTTGCATCAGCTGTTCCAAGTTACACGACAATGAACACGCTTTTAGCTCAATTTGATAGTAAGATGCAATTACGAAATGTTAAAATGTTACTTACGTTAAGAATCTAAAGGTTTGTCCTAAGGCTCGGCGAAACATCCCCTGCCGCCATTTTGTTCTTCTTCGGCCGTGATCGTGGATGACCATTTTTTAGTGCAACTCTCCTAAATCGAAAAAACAGTGGACATAAGAATCAAATGATAATACCCAAATGCATGGGGATTGGGGTATTACTCACTAGGATTTTCTAAAGTCTCCCTTGAGCAGTTGCTTTGGCTTGATTACAACGACTGATCAATCGTGGCTTGATCCCCTTACATGTGCACTAGTTTGAGCAACAGCAGTGGTTTGGCCACTAAGGGTGCTCATGGAATGCATTCCGAAATAAAAATTCTGTTCCGGAATGCATTCCAGAACAGAACGGCGTTTGTTAAAAAATTTCCGGAATGCATTCTGGAGCGATTTTTGCATTCTGGAATAAAAATGCGTTTGTTAAAAACACTTGTTTTCAGAATGCATTCTTGATTCCGGAATGCATTTTTGATTCCAGAATGAGTTTTTGGCAAGAAAAAGAGAAGCTACTTTTTGTAGCTTCTTGATTCCGGAATGCATTCTCCCTATTTTCTTATAATTTTTTTTTCAAAAAATGCATAAAAATTGAAAAATTCTAGAAAAAATCATAAAAATTTCCAGAAAATAAAAAAAAGTCGGATTTCGGGAAAATATGAAATTTGGTGAATTTTTTTAAAAAAATAAAAAAATCAAAAATTTCAAAACTTCACAGAATAGCTGAAAATACCCGTGGCCACCCACTTTGAGTGAAATTTAAATTTTTTGAGGTGCCCAAAAAAAGAAAAATAATAATAAAATAAAAATTTTCAAAACTTCACAAAATGGCTTAAAATACCTGTGGCCACCCACTTTGAGTGAAATTTAAATTTTTTTAGGTGCCCAAAAAATAATAAAAAATTTAAAACTTCACAAAATGGCTTAGAATACCTGTGGCCACCCACTTTGAGTGAAATTTAAATTTTTTTAGGTGCCCAAAAAAATTTCAAAAATAAAAAATTTCAAAACTTTACAAAATGGCTTATAATACCTATGGCCACCCACTTTGAGTAAAATTTAAATTTTTTTAGGTGCAAAAAAAATCAACAAATCAAAACAGATTTCTATTCCAGAAATCAATTTCTGAAGCAGAATTAGTCATGTTTTACCAAACAGATTTCTCCTCCAGAAATCAATTTCTGGCAAGAATTCCAGAAATCAATTTCTGGCAAGAATTTGATTTCTGGAGCAGAATGGTTACCATTCGCACCCTAAAAGTCCTTCTACAGTTGCATTGGCCTCTGCAAAAGCATTGGCCCGGCCATCGGATCGGATCCTCCTTGCGCTATATTTGCCATGAAATCGGAACCTTGAGATATAAAAATGACATTACATGGTTTTAACGCAACTTACTTGTTTTATTTTTTTTTAAAAATTTTTGTCTTGATCCATACGAATTGGCCCGAGTTGCGCTGGCCTCGGCATCGGCCCGCTCGGTTGATTAACAGATGTTTCCATGTGGTAAGTCACTAGCTCGTTGGAAAGTTACATTATTTATCTGAAATTACTCTTTGGCATTTAAGTTATCAGCTAGCTTAAAAATTACCGTGCATTAAGTGGAAGAAGGGAGTCAGCTATGCTATCACCTTTTGGCAGACAAGAAAAGAAATTTTCACGAGGAGTAAAAACAGGAAGAAAAAAAAAAAGCAGCGAAATTCCAAAGGTTAAAAGCAAAAGATAAAAATGAAAACCATTTCATTATAAAGGAGAAATTTGACTTGCTATTCGCTAACCGACTTCTTCGGTGGAGAGGAGAAGTTCAAAGCAAAAGACAAGGCGCAGTCATGTTGGACCGAGCCCAAAACGACGCACCGTTAGACGTGCCGGTGAAGGCGGTTAGACAAGGTAACAACAACACCAACGCGGCAACTTTTCGGAAAACCCACCGCCAGACGCCAGTCAAACAAAGCCTTCTCCATTTTCTCTCTGCTACCCCCTCGTACTCCCATACGCCGTCTCCAATCTCTCTCTCTCCCTCCGTCGTCCTCCGATCGATTCGCACCGCCGTAATCGCACCCCCGATTCCGCGCGAAGCGCCGCCGCCGCCGCCGCCGCCGCCGACCTCGCCCTCGCCCTCGTCGCCGCCCTCGTCCTCGTCGTCGTGGTTTCTGTGTCTCTCTCTCGCGGGGAGAGAGTTAGGTCAAATCGGGAGAGATGAGCTTTCAGGATTTGGAAGCCGGGAGGCGCGATCTCATCAGCGGCAAGCAGGACCCGACGCAGGCCGTCGCGTCCGGCGTGTTCCAGATCAACACCGCCGTCAGCGCGTTCCGGCGGCAGGTCAATGCTCTCGGGACTCCCAAGGACACGGCCGAGCTCCGGGAGAAGCTGTGAGTGCTCTCGATTCATCGTTTGTAGGGATTCAATTCGAGGTTTCGAGCTGCATGGTGGCCGAATTTCTTGGATATATGGTTGTACGGATGATGTGTGCCGGTTGAACTCTCGGGGACTTGTTGTTCGGTTTGAATCGGATAATTAGGGCCGGATTTAGAAATCGGGGGAATTGTAGGTCGTTTTGGTTTGGCTTGATTGCTTTCTAGTAATCCGGAGTTATGCATAGGGAAATTGGTTATTGATGGACTTTAATGTAGTTTGCCTTTTGAGTTTATGTGACCTTGTCGTAGTGTGAGCTCCAGAAGAGGTAATTCGTGGAGAGCATGCTCATTTTGTGCACTTATCAGTCTATGGTCTAGAGAGAATTGCTGTCTTAACTGGAATTAGCATCCTTCAAACTACTAACTAGACTTTGGGACTAATACATGGCTGACACAGGAGTCATGGTATGTCTAGTGACGGTCACAAAATGGTTCTCATCTCTCGCACTCATTATGGCTCGAACACTGTACCTTTTCAGAACCTTGTAATTATGAATATGCATGTATTTGATGTCAGAATCGGGTCATCTTTTTGTCGGAGGTCTTTGTTACCTCAAAATGATATTTTGATCATGCTAGGCCTGTCCTAATCAACCTCAAGAGTCTAGACTTTTACATGAATATACTTAAATATTGTCTGTCTCCCTAACCCCTTGTTTGCTACAGGCACAAGACAAGGCTATATATTGGGAACCTGGTGAAGGATACTTCAGAAAGACTTAAACAAGCCAGTGAGACAGATCATCAGGCTGGTGTTAGTGTAAGTTAACACTCTTAATAACCACCCTATTGCTAATATAGAAAAAAAAAGTTCTCATTTGGGATTAATAAATCGGTTAATTTGTCAAAGGATGGTCGATTGTCTCTTTCCCTTCGATGTAGCCTAGGTGACAATAAAGAGGTATAGAATTATGAACTTAAAACTTTAGAATGCAATGTGATAGAGTCTGTCTTGTACTGTAATGACAAAAAGAGGATGCACACTTGCGTCATGGTAAGAGCTACCTTTTCGTCTTTGAAAATTGTCAACTCATTAAGGGTTTTATCAACAAATCCTCATCTTGATATTTCAAGTAGCTGGATGGCATTGGTGTATCAAAATGACTCGCAAAACTAGCTTCTGATGATGGTTCATTTTTTAATATTACTAATTCTCTTGGTGACATATCATTAAACCATATTGCATTGTGAAGTCAGTATGATAATGGAAAAAAAAAATTTTGGGACCACAGCTATACATTTTTTGGACAAACCAATTCATGTATCCGTTAATCATTTAATAGAGTACTTAAAGTGCCTATCCCCATTGAAAGGGTGGCTTAAGCCTGATGTGGAACAATCTGTGTCCTCCTTTCTAACCTTTGGCTTCTTTACTTTTAGATGTTTGAAGTTTCCTGATTCTGTTTCATGTACATTCCCTTCAGATTTTCTGTTTTCTCTGGTGTCGATTCTCGAGTCTTGACCTTTTTCTTTTGTTTGCAGCCTGCCAAGAAGATTGCAGATGCCAAACTTGCAAAAGATTTTCAGGCTGTTCTGAAAGAGTTTCAGAAGGCCCAACGGCTTGCAGCTGAGAAGGAAACGGCATATGCTCCGTCTGTACCCCAGACTGTTCTTTCTTCTAGGTAATGGTTGTCGAATGCGAAGCTAATTTTATGATGTTGATTTTCTTCATTCCACCCAATCTAGGGTCAAACTGACTGGATTGGGAATCTGGATGAGTTATTGGCCTGATAAGTAATTGTTGTTTCAATAGAAACTGAGAGTATGTTCAGCAGGCTGAGAATTATTGCGTGCTATGAATTCTGTTTTACATTGGTGCATGTATGCTTGTTTACCTTCAGTGATTGATCTGTTTTATATGCTTGTTCATTCTTAACCAGCTATTCTGCCAGTGACCGAGACATAAATGTTGATAAGAGTTCAGAACAGCGTGTTCTCCTTGTCGAATCAAGGAGGTAAGGAAAGCATCACTTTTTCCTTAGTATTTGTTCTCTTCAATAAATCTGTGCTTTCCCACAACTATGTCCTTTTCTAGTATGCAAAATCTTCTCTAAATGTTTTTAGCTGAGAAGTTAAAACCTCTTCCCAGACAGCAAAGGTTCATAGGAGAACTTCTGGAAGCCCTTGGATCATGTCATGCTGTACAATTTTCTATCTAATTCACAGGATGCAAGTGTCCAGAAAACTTCTTACCTAAAATGAGTTTTCTTAACATCACTATGCATGTATAATAAGTATTCAGTTTTCGCTCAAGCTATACTTCTCGTGGGGTGGCCAAGTTTGCGTTGCTTCCACAGCTTCTACTATGGCTTCAAATATTCAAGGTGTTGGTGTTGTGTAATAGCTGTAGATGTGGGCTGTTCAAGGTGGGTGAAGACCACTTGGAAGTATCTGGCAGAATTTTATTCAGCATCCAAAATGACAAATGTTTATTTATTATTCTGGAATATCCCTATACGGTCTTAGATATGCACATCATGCATGAGTCAGCTGGTTGTGTAACTTCCATATCATCAACGTTAAGCCAAATTTAATTGCAGAGAACAAGTATTGCTGGCCGAAAATGAGATTGCCTTCAATGAAGCTATCATTGAGGAAAGGGAGCAAGGAATTCAGGAAATCCAGCAGCAAATTGGTGAGGTGAACGAAATTTTTAAAGATCTCGCAGTGCTTGTTCATGAACAAGGGACAATGATTGGTAAGTTATTGTATCCATATCTAGTCAGTTTCCTTCTACTAGTTTTGGGGCTTGTATTCTGTAATTGACACTAATATGCTGTGCAGATGATATTGGCTCTCATATTGAAAGTGCACATGCATCCACTGCTCAAGGAAAGTCCCATTTGGTGAAAGCTGCAAAGACTCAAAAATCAAATTCATCTATGGTATATTATGGAAAAAATACTTCTCCACAATTTATTTGCAACTATTTCCAGTTCGGAAAATCGCATATCTCTTGTGCCATAAGCAACGTCATTTTTGTTTGAGCAATTTTTTTACCTTTCACGCACAGATAGTTGTCTGAATGTTGTAGCCTCGTTTTTAGCTTGCTTCAATTTCTGGGCTTGTTCTTATGTCTCATGACAAAGACTACCTTTACTTTTGAGGAGGAATCAATGCAGTCGTACCTCTCTGCTCTCCTTTTTTGGCTGGTTATTTAGTGCATCCCATATTTGCATTGAAAGTAAAAGAAAAAACAGAAGAAATGACACCAACACTAGTTCAGCGGCATTACAATGCTATGTGCTTCTATATTGAGATCATTATTCTTGTTTTATGCAGAGTTGTTTGCTTTTGGTGATCTTTGGGGTAGCCCTTCTCATTGTGGTCATAGTAGTTGCAGCTTAAGCAGAAGAATAATCAAGCATCAATGGAGACTGCTCGTCTGTGTGAATGGTACAATGGGGTCAGCCTGATTAACCGCCCTTCTTTGTTCTTTCACTGTAAAAACTGGTCGACAGGAGTCTCCTATATGTAAAAATTGGGAGTGAACAATTTATATTTTTCCTCTGCTGGGGAAGAATAACAGTGGGGAGGAAAGAAGACAGGAGGCCGGAGGGTGGCCTTCCCGGTTGGCTGGTGAAGTTCCTGTTTACATACTCATCTGGGGTTGTTATTTGGCCTTTCAAGGTTTGTGTCACCACTGTCATGTAAAGCTGCTCTCATTGTTATCAATAATAGCCTCTGCGATTCTTTTAATTATCTTAACAAAGGATTCCTCTGGATTTCGACATTGATCTTGATCTTGCATAATATAGCTGTATTGATGTTATATATGTAGCATTTTTTCCATTGATTCTAAAATGCATTCGGCGACACCTTGAATTGTTGGCTGAAAAAGCTGCTGGAAGGTACTTCAGTTTCAAGCCTGAATGGTTAAACACCTTATCGAAGGTTGAGCAAAGGCCAGCGGAGAGTGTTCAATAGAAGGAATAACATCACCAGTGTTACCACTGATTCTTTTTCTTTTGGGTTCGGAAGCATCCCTGTACTTTAAAAAAGCGTCACCGGTCCTCCCTCTGTCGGTTCAATGACGGGTTTTTTCTGATTCTTTTCAAAATCACAAAAGAAAAGAAATAGAAGTTACCATACCAAACGTTCATGAGAATGAATTAGATTGCTGATTTTTTCATCGACAAAAAGCGCGTGCGACATAGACCGCTAAATGAGCTGAATGAAAAAAATAAAAATAAAACGTGGGTAACTTGAAGCTGAAAAGGGAATCTGAACTACTCCTTGAAGTATTCATGTCGCGTTTGGAGGACAACCCGTAAAACGAAATTCCAAATTTGCAGTCACGGCATGTCTTGAACAGCAACTCAACATCAACCTATGAAAAAACAAGGCACCGGCAGTCCACAATTCACGTTGGAATAAAGGAAACTTAGCATGTTCTCATTGAATCGAGAAACTAATTACACACAAATAAAAACAAAGCACCGGCAGTTCGGATTAAATAATGGAAATTAGCATGTTCTCAACGAGCAATTATCTCCCTTCTTCAATCATTAAAATACAAAGGTAGTAGTTGGAGCGAAAGCTCAAGGCATGTTCTAAGCTAATCCCTCGTCCTAATTCCATTATTAGTACCTGATTATTTGCCAACCTCTTCTGTAGGCAACATACTTATGTTACTCCTGCAGATATTTCGATATATAGCATTAAGGTGAAGATGATTTGGCTATCAACAACATAGAGAAGCTTCCCCACCTCTCGGTTCGGGGGAAGAAGCATTTCAGGTTTTGAAGAAGAAAAAGGGGGGCGACACTAGCTCAGAACTCCAGACGATCTGCAGTTTGTCGAGATTGAATCCGCCAGGACAAATGGCCGATCACGTGATCACCCATGGATCTTTGCAGACGGCTGTACATCAGTCAGCCAACGTCGTTTCTAATTATCAACATTATGTACATTATATCGGAACCTCGGAGGACACTCCTATGTTCCGTGAAAAACTGTGAGTCTGCCAAATCACTTTTCTTCAACGTATTCAAGTCTCATCATATATCTGATCATGGCTTGGGAAATTATGGAAATCCACTAGTAGCTACGACAGCACACCGTGCCCGAGGCATTTGTTTGTGTGACATAAGGCAGATTGGATATACAAAATTCTGTTCTTCAGTACATTCAGGAGGGAAAAAAAAGCTTTATTAGCTGAAGGAGCTGACCCTGTTACTCTCTCGCCAAATTCATGATCGCTCTCTCCTGAGTATACTTTATTTGATTGTCAGGCACGAGGCAAGGCAACATGTCGGGGATCTGCTGAAAGATATATCAGCTGAAATAGAACATGACATCCATGATCATATCAAAGTTAGTATGACTTAATCCGCATCACTTTCATGTTGTCCTCACTCTCCTCCTCCTTTTCTCTCTTCCTTTCAAGTAGAGACTGCATTTTTCTCCCATATCGAACATGAGTTTCTTGTTCAGTGAGATGCCCTTATGCTTTCTTAATTTTCTACCTTGATTCCGCTCAGTATCCTTTATGTTAGCTCAACATTTCACCATCGTCCTACCAGGATGAGAATGATGTTGTAGATACCAAAATCGTTGAAGAGTTTGGTGCAGTTGTAAGGGAATATCGAGAGACTGAAAGGCTTGAAGCTGAAGAGGAAGCATCGCATGTTCCTGTTGCTCCCCAACAAGCAAATCTTCTGGCTTCAAGGTGACCATGTAGCTCTTGGCAGATATTTGCCCTTGTCTTATCCCTCTGTTATCGTTTCACTTCAACATCCTCTCTCATTGCATGCAACTCGAATAAAAAAAGTAAAGTTATACGTTTCTGAAGATTAGTGCATTTTTGTACTAATTTTTCAACTTGGTGATCTTGTGTTCTGAGTTGGATTGACAGAGATAAGAACGATGAGGCAGGCAGAAGTGCAGACCAGGACGTCGATTTGCGTAGAAGTCTTGACGAACTGAAATGGTCAGCTCCCCTAACATTCTAAGACTAATTTGATGTTGTTGTGTGCTGTGAAATTCGGCAACCCCTACTTTTACTTCTTTCCCTACAAAATGTATTAGCATTTACGCTGGATGGTTTTTGAGATTTTCTATTGCAATGGGTCACCTCGTGAAGTTACACTTGTCTCTCTTGAGATGCAGAATGGAGGCGTTGCTCCTGGAAAATGAGAATGCCCTCAAAGAGATCCTCAGAGATGGAGAAGGAAACGAGGAGGAAGTCCGTCGAGTCCAAGAAGAAATAAATTCATTAAAAGCTTTAATCAATGATCTTAAATCACTCGAAATAGAAGAAGTCGATGCCACCAACATTACGAGAGCCCTGATCGCTCAACCTCAAGCTTGTGACAAAAAATCAAACTAGACATTTCTGGTAATTTCCAACTGAATTATAGGCTTTGAAGCTTCCGCAGTTGTCCGGACATTCTTTTTTGTTCCTCTTATAATTTGAAGGAAAGTGTTGGGGTTTCAGGGACTAAAGGAACTTCGCTCTCATGTTTTTCTTTTCAGGATTGCTTTCGTCAAGTCTTCGGATCGTGCTTTCTGCGGGAATGATAGTTTCTATATCTTACTTCCGTTTTTTTCCTGGATTGCTGTTAATAGTGCGAGATCAGTAAAATCTTAGGTGTGTCGTTGAATGGCAAGCCTCCTTGCTTGCTCCTTGTTTTGTTAATATACTGAAAAATAAGCGAAACCGGGCTCCTTTACTTTCTTCTTTCGATGGGAAAAGCCAGGAGGCTGAGTTCAGCCTGATGGAGGACTTAAGTCACTTCTCTGTTTACAAAGCAGGAATAAAAAGGACAGAAGAACCCAATAATCAAATCTGATGACAGCCACCAAAGGTCAACAGACGAGGACAGTTCTCGTGCGGTAGAAAACCGTATCTGCCTACGAAGATGGTCGAGCTCATAATTGTATATGTTTCGATGATACAAATGGGAACATGTCCGATGGCCAATTTTCTTTTTCCGAGTACCTGAAAATCGAATGGCAAAATTTTTTTTTATCTTTTTCCAAAATAATTTGACGGGAATGACTAGGAAATTCGTGCTCGGGAAGTAATCTACATGGTATAATGATTTCCATCTACGGGAAGACTTGAAAGCAACGAAAACATTAAAAAAGAAAGAGCGTGAATAAATTACAGGAAGTGAAATGATGTAGTAAATGATAGAAACAGAGTAAAATCGTGAGGGAAAACGAAAAATGATTAGCTTATCCGTAGCTCGATACCATCTTAAAATGCAGGTTTCTTCATTCCATTATAAACAATGACATCCAACGAGAACAAATATAAAAGAGCCAAGTGGTTTAGAGAAATGATCCTCGAGCAGAGTTAGATAATCCAAGTTGCAGATTTTACGTCATGGGGTGGTTTAAACAGCAATGACATAACTACTGCCAAGGAGAAAATGAGGACACTTCACATTAATAGTGAAGGAAACTGAGTGTGTTTTCAACGAGAGACCGCTTCCATTGAGAATAACAAAATCAAGAAGTAGCGGTGGGGTCGAAAACGCAGCGCAAAGTTCTGGTAATCTGTACTTCTTGACCTTTTGCTATAGTCAGCTGATATAATGAACTTCTGCGGATTATTCATAAACAGTATTCAGATTAACCTGACGTGCCTATGCCTTGAATTTCCACCCCATTCAATTTCTTTAGACAAGGTTTCCACCAGTCCATGGAAGAACTCTTTTGGTTTTTTCGAAGAAAAAGAAAAAAGTCTGAGCCCTGCGAAGAAACCGCAAAGACCGGGACAACTACTCAACCTGGACGAAGGGCAGATGACACGAGCTCCAGTATATTGTTGCGTTGGCGGACCACAATATCTCAGACAGCCAACATCGTGACCAATTATCAAGGTTTTGTTGATTTCATTGGGACCTCCAAAGACACCCCTGTGTTCCGCGAAAATCTGTGGGTCTGTCTAATAGGTTTTCCTAGTTTCTGACTATTACATGTGCTGCATATGAGATCATATAGTCACTCGCTGGCTTTAGAAAGTCATGGAGGTCCATTGGCATAAAAATGAACCATATCTCTGGCATGTGTTCCGTGCAAAATAAAAGCAAAACGAATCTTATAGAGGATACTTGACTGTGGATTCACGCTTGCATCTTCCTGTGTGCTTTTTGTATGGGACATTGCGATGACCAGGCATTGGGCAAGGGAACTTACTGGGAATTTACTACAAGTGACATCAGCTCAGCTTGAAGAAGACGGCAGAGATCATGGTGATGTTAGTATGCATTAATCTGGACTGCCTTATTGTTTCCTTCCCCTACCCTGCCTTTTATCTCTTTCAACTAGAGTTTAGATTTCTCCAATTTTGAACGTTCATTTTCTTGTTTGGTAAGAAAGAATCACAAGTTTACATTTTTTTATGCTGTGCTGTTTTCTACCTCGAATTCTTTATTTTGTTTCCAATATCTTTATTGTGAACTTTCGATTTTTTTTTTCTCATTGCCATGGCAGTCTGGGAAGACTGTCGAATATGCCAAGCTTGCCAAAGATTTGGTGCAATTTTTAGGGAATTTCAAGACGTTAAGAGGCTTGAAGCTGAACATGAAGCACTTTATGTTCCCGTTGCTCCCCAACAAGCAAGTCCTTTAACTTCAAGGTGTAGCCCTCGGCACAACCATAGTCATCTTCATATTTTTCCTTATATTCGTATAGGAAATCTTCTTGTATGTCAAGTCTATTTGGCAGATCAAAGACCAACGAAGTGGGCATAATGCAGACCAGAACTCCGATCCACACGATCTTCTTGAGCAGTTGAAAGGGTAAGATCCTTGAACATTCTAAGACAAGTTCAGTGTTGCAGTATGTGCCAGAATTCAGATAACATTATTCTCCATACTTAAAAAAGATGACACATCATATTGCATGAAGGCAATCAAAGAAGAAGTATATGATTAGAACAATGAACAAAGGTCTGAAAAGTTTTTGCCCATCTAATTTTAAGGAATCACAATTTCCTGCCTAGTCATTTTCGGTGATCCCGACAATGTGCTGCGCATCTGATTCTTTTATCCACGGAATTCAGCTCATGATGTTTTTAACTGCTATGAATTGAGGTGCAGAATGGAGGCTTTGCTCTTGGAAAGCGAGAACTCCCTCAAAGAGATACTCAGAGAAGGAAAGGAAGATGAGGAGGAAGTTCGTCGAATCCAAGAAGAAATTGACGAAATCAGGGATTCCATCAGTGACTGTAAAATACTCATAAAAGAGCAAGTTCAAGGTACAGACGGCATTGAGAGTGCCCTGCAGTTTTCAACCGTTCGTGGAACATTGCACCACGAGAAAGCTGCAGGTCGAAGATCCAACTTACCGTTTCTGGTAATCAAATATCAACTTTTTTTCTTGTACTCGAAGCTTCCACTTATAGTAATGTCCAAAGGGTCTCGTTGTTTTCCTTAATAGCATTTGAAGGAAAGTATAGAAGTTCAGTGAGTTAATGAAATTCTGTTCCCATGTTCTTCTTTCAGGATTGCTTCCGTCAAATCTGCGGCCCGTGCTTCTTGTTGGAATCATAGTTGTCTCATTTTTTTAATCTCATTTGTAGTGGGGATGAACTAGTTACAATGCCAATGAAATCTTATTATGTGGCTTGAAAGACATGCATCATGGGTTGTCGTTATGTGTACGGACGCATAAAAATCAACTAAGTGAATTTTTAGCTCATTTCTGCTACTATTACATGTCGGTCCTTTAATAGAAGTCAGGGAAATTGGAGAAGAAAATCATGTCTCTGAAATATAAAAAGAGAGAAAAATCTGGTAAGTGTATCATAATCTCAACCGTGAAAAGGCAACGAATTTGGATATTATTATGTGAAAGCATCTAGTCTACGAGTACATGAAGTAATCCAAATTGTGAATTGTCGATTGCGAGTTCTAAACTTGAGTATTTGAATGCTGTGTAGTGGAATGGTTCCCTTAGCCAGTTTAACCTCATCTCGGATAATGTGATGGTCAGAATCAGGTCTGTGAAATTTCAACTTACAACTGTCGTTGAAGTGTGAGAGCATTTACACTTTCCTATGCACAGCACCCATTAATTCTTCCAGACAAGGATTGCGGTTAAGGTCATTTTTTCAATTTACTCTCCATTTGTAAGCCCCTAGCCTCTGCTGAAGTTTCACTTGTGTTACCTTCCTAATAATACTTGACATGTAAAAGGATTTCTAAAATAAGCAAGCTGGATCTGGTCTATCATAATGGAGTTACCCCATTGATGTTGAATTACATGAGGCAGCTACTTGTATTAAACAAGAATCAACTTGCGAATGCCTTGACAGGCTTTGAATTTGTTGCCAATCCTGTGTGTTCACTGGAGACCATCTGTGGGTATAAAGTATGATAGGCTGATTTTTAATTCCACAACTTGATTTATTAAACTGTTTGAATGCAACTATTGGATCTGTTTGGGATTGAAAGGCAATACTAGAGGCCTAAGTTTGGATGGAACCAGTGGTTTTATTGTTAATTGGTTAGAAAAAGATACGCAACAAAATCCATCTACTGGTCACAGATTGAGCATCAGATTTCTATTACCCGCCACAACCATCGAGTAATCTTCAACTTGAGCACGTGTAAACTGTAAATCAACCATCACTCATCAAAGTTGCCAGTGTAGTTGGTCACTTTTGTATACATGTACAGAAATTAAAGTTGTGATTTGATGAATAAATGGAGCCATTGATCCGTCAGTTCATCTATCAGAGTAAGAGACGCATGGGACAGAAACCAAGTTAAAACCTCTTCCTTCCCGATCAACATTGACCACTCAATGTTGTTCATCGTGCATAAATTCAACATGATTGAAGATTCATCTCACCTTTGGAAAATGAAAGAAACTAAATCGGCTTTTCTAAATTAACGAAGTAATTTTTCTCATGAGTTGTTTCTCTCTTTCTTTTTTCCGAGGATGTTTCTCAACTGTGTTGTTCTTTTATGCTGCACATGAGACAAATTCTTGACTAAATTTTCCAATGCTTGGTTCCTTTTTATTTCCTTAATAGATGAAACTTCACAATTCAAGTGCAGTCCAAGAGGAAGACATGAGAGACGACCTCGTAAAAGAATTTTTAAGCTGTTGAAAAGGAGTTTCAAAAGGCTCAACGACCTAGATCAAAGCAAGGGGCAGCATGCTCTTCTTTTCTTCACCAACAAGATACCTACTTCAGGTATTAAGTGTAATCGCTGGCAAGGGCTCATTTTCTCCAGTAATCGCTATCCTCGCTCAAATGAGCTTTCTTTCTTAATGTAGTAATGATAATTCAAAGGTCGCCGAGCTAGAGATGAGTTTCCATGCAGATCTGGGAGCAACTCCTCTTCTCATGGAACTGAAAAGGTTTGACTGTCCGCAATATGCACTCTTATATCAAAACCCCACCCAAATATACAGCTTGTATGAGTCCATGATAATCGATTGCGAATGCATTGAGTGACTCCTTTGGCACATATAAGTAGGGAACTGTGTACAAGAAATCCAATGTGCCTTTTGAGCGGCAGAATGGAGGTATTTCTCTTGGAGCTTGACAATACCCCCAAAGTAGCTAGAAATAATGCAGAGAAGCAGCAGAAATTCAGAAGCAAATAGATTACACCTCTGAACTGAAGCTTAATCATGTTAGTTTCTACCTGGAACTACTATAACAATATCTTTCCTTTTGAGCCCAATTGGTTTTTTTCTGCGGATATGATCGAACACAATGATGAGAGGTACTTGGCCGAATTATCTGTGGTTAAAGATCAATATTTAAAACAGCCCTCAAAGACTAGAAGACCCTATTATTTTCTGGTATGAATTTGGCCATATTAGTTAATGTTTTTATTGTCTTTCCTTCACTGGATCAGAGTAAGAGCAATTGAGAAGTTGGTGCTGGTGGATTGTCTGCTTTGAAATTTGAAGGACATCAGTTTCAGTGTGGATCTTGCTTTTCGACTACTATTGCATGTCTGACTAATTCTCGACCTATGATGCATTCCGTGCTGGCATAGTTTCTAACTTCACCAACATGGTTTTTACCCTTATAATTCCATGACTCGACTGTCAACTAATTTCGTATCAACATTTGAAAAGTGCACTCACAGCATCGATCTCGTTTATGATTGTGTAGCTTCACCAATCTTAGGTTGTCATGTCACAAAGATGTCACTGCATCGACTAATTTCGAGACCTTTTCATTCAGGATTGCTTTTGCGAAATGTTCAGAGCCTGCTTCTCTTCGGAGTAACGCCTTTGGCTTTTCCTATGTGTACGGTCCTGGTTCGAAAGTTTGTGAGCAACAGATCAGCAGAAGGAAGGACATTTCTGTGATCAAGCTATTTTAACTGGTTGAAATGCAAATCCAATCATGCTTTGAAATTACTTGAAGGCTCTACTCGGGCGATACATTCTATATAATGTAAAGCGACCATACTCAGTCATTGTTGGAGTTGGCGAATATTTCGGGAACCCTTGTTTCTCATACCGGACATGGTCATGCGAGCTTAAGGAAACCGAAGTATGAACCGACGACATGTAACCTCTACGCACAGAATGTCGGAGGTTCCGCTTTCCGCTCCCCAGTGAGCGGACGAGGGCTCGGGGGCAGCATCCCCGAAACAACATCGGGTTTGCTAACCCGTTTATTGTGAGATTAAAGGGATTCAGATAGGATTGGGCTTTGAGCCCATTTTAAGTCTTATATATATTGTACTCATATGAGAGATCATTGTAACGAGCGATTGTGGTTGTAAAACCTAAATATTATAGTGGAATCTCTTTGCAGGACGTAACCCTATTCTGGGGTGAACTTGGGTAAACTCGTGTATCAATTTTTCTATTATCTGTATGATTGTTCTGATTCTGTTTAGGATATAACCCAGCAGTCATAAGTTGGCAGCGTCGATTATATAATAAACGAAGATGAATAACATAAACATTCCATTTCATGGATCCATGACTGCCGCAAAATGCCATCGGATAGACTTTGGTTCCTATTTCGTGACCGACGGCGAGAACTGACCGATACCAACCGATACCAATAGCATATCTTGTGCGATTAAATTGGCAAAATGCTTCACGTGCATTCAATTTGCTTTAGGAACATATATTTTCTGGGTTTGTCGAACTGAAAGTGTTTCGATCGCCTTTCAACCAATCTCCCTTCGATTCCAGCATCGCAATCTACGGGTGGGGATTATTGTCTTTGTAAGTGATACCTCTATCAAAGGGGATCTTCTGATGCGGATAGATTTAGGCCTTTATCTACCAACATTGGAATTCACAACCAAATGTGTCTTTTGAGCAAACCGTTCACAAACTCAATTTGTCTGATAACTTCTTGGAGCAATAGTGGCACATCCACCAAAACCGAACTATTTTGCTTGCAAGACTTGCTCAAGCCAAATTATTTCCCGTGCACGACAAATTCTTCGGGCGGTTTCTTTTAAGCTCATCGTTTAACATACTCTAGCGTACACAATGAACAGAATATGCCTTCTCTTGTCTTATGGCTTTACTCTCCTCAAAGCATAGCGTGTGTATAAGACATTCCATTCCCACATTTCTCATTGGAAGAAGCTCATCAATATGGGGAATCGCCTTGCGCATTTTTGTGCCGATGAGAATATCGCCACTGACACCATCGAAACCACCTTCAAGCTGCCATCCCCATTACCGGCTTGGCCACCGGGTAACTCTCTATCTCTCGTGCAAAGTTTGCTTTCCGGAGTCATTCTTGTCGCAAATTACATGGTATAATTTCCTAAGAAATCGTTCGTACAATACAGGTTTGGGTTTTGCGAGCGGTAGTATCAACCTTGGAGGGCTGAAAGTGTGTCAAGTTTCTTCTTTCAACAAGATTTGGGCTACCCATAAGGGTGGACCAGACAATCTAGGAGCAACATTTTTTGAACCTACACAAGTACCAGAAGGATTCTCTGTTTTGGGATTCTACTGCCGACCCAATAACCAGGCTCTTCATGGGTGGGTTCTTGTTGGGAAGGATGAGACAAATGACCCCTCGAATGGAGCTCTCAAGGAGCCAATCGATTATACTCCAATATGGAACAGTGAGTCCTTGCAAATTAAGAAAGATGGCAATGGTTACATTTGGTGGCCAGTAGCCCCTGAAGGCTATGCCGCTGTTGGACATGTCGTGACCACCTCGCCTGAGAAGCCATCCACAGACAAAATCCAATGCGTGCGATCGGACTTCACCGACCAATGCGAAAGCGACATGTGGATTTGGGGCCCTGGCAAGATGATCGACACCAATGGGATCAACGTGTTCACCATGAGACCCAAGAGCAGAGGTACACAAGCCAGAGGTGCATGTCTCGGAACATTCGTCGCTAAAATCGGCGGTAAAGATTCTCCTCACTCTCTGGAGTGCTTGAAGAATAACAACCCGGATTACACACACTCCATGCCCAACCTAAGCCAAATTGAGGCATTATTTCAAGCTTATGCGCCATTCATATACTTTCATCCAGAAGAATCGTATTTCCCATGCTCGGTGGAGTGGTTTTTCAGCAATGGGGCTCTACTATATCAAAAAGGCGAAGAGTCGAGACCCGTTAAAATCGAGCCTATGGGCTCGAACCTTCCCCAAGGTGGTTCCAATGACGGTGAGTATTGGTTGGATCTTCCCGTGGATGAAAGAGAAAAGGAGACAGTAAAAAGAGGAGACCTGCAAAGCTGCCAAGCATATTTGCATGTCAAACCCGTGAATGGTGCTACCTTCACTGACATAGCCATATGGCTCTTTTACCCTTTCAATGGCCCTGCTAGGGCTAAAGTTGAGTTCTTCAATGTCTCATTGGGAAGAATCGGCCAGCATGTCGGTGACTGGGAGCATGTGACCTTAAGAATCAGCAACTTCACCGGAGAGCTTTTGAGTGCATATTTCTCGCAGCACAGTAAGGGTGTTTGGGTGAATGCTGCAGAGCTAGAGTTTCACAGTGGGAATAAGATGGTGGTCTACTCATCGTGGCACGGACACGCTACATACCCGAAACCAGGATTAGTATTGCAGGGCAATGGAAGTATTGGAATAAGGAACGACACAAAGAAGAGCAAGAATTTCATGGACACCGGAGTCAATTACTCAGTACTTGCAGTCGACTATCCAAATGCTCTGGCGAATGAACCACCATGGCTAAACTATTTCAGAGAGTGGGGTCCAAAAATTAGTTATGATCTCGAAAGAGAGATCAAGAAAGTGGAGAAGCTATTGCCCGGAAAGCTTAAATCGGCTTTTGAAAAATTTGTGAGAGGTCTGCCTAGAGAGATACTGGGTGAGGAAGGGCCTACCGGGCCAAAGGTGAAGAGCAATTGGAGTGGAGATGAACCTTGAAGATTTCTTCCGTCCTGGTGACATGAACTTTAATGAAGGTTAAATCTTCAAGAACGTGTATTTACGTCAGATTGGGGAAAAAAAGGCAGCCAGAATCTGTAGCCAGAAATTAAGTTCAATTGAATACTGCAAAGCAAATAGACATCATGCAAAATCACATATCTTATTATCCAAGAATAGAACAATTTACACTTTCATTCTTACATAACTCAACAGTTTTGGCAAGCATAAATGTTCTGTAATCTTACTAAGCATCAAAAAGGCCATTGGATTATTGCACCAATTAGTGGGAGCACAGTTTTCATTTCATCTTGTGCTCAACAGATGAGTATTTAATTCTCAACTGCCAAACTTGAAAACATACAACTGCAGAAAAATTGCAAATAGCAACGATAAACTCTGAACTTGCATCCCCACAGAGATTAACAGCCTCTCTGTAAATGCTCGTATAGAGAGTTGCTCCTGACAAACTAGGATACTTTCACATTTTTGTGCAGTTTGATGTCTGAATGAAACACAGATGCCACAATTATCACAAGGGCAGACAATGAGGCCGACAGAAAGGTAACAATTGATACAAATCCAGCATGTGTTTCTATGCCTGAGGGCATTTTCCAAACTATAGGGTTCTTATAAGATATGGCACCATCACTAGTCAAAACAAACAAATGGGATTGATTGCTTGACCTTTTCTCCATACTGCAACGTGCAAAAACGTCTGGTTCTCCAAATTGAACCACTGAATAGCCACTTCCATCTAGGGGCTGCAAAGTTTTCCAATTTTCAGATGCCAGGTCTCAATTCATTTGCCACTTACTAGTTGACCAGTACAACAAATTCCGAATCCAAAAAACAATGCAAAATTTATCTGAAGTACCATATTCTAAGCTTCAAAGCATATAGAAGAGCAAAATGCAGATTTTGATCGAGATAGCCAATGCCAGCACAAAAAGATTCTGCATCTATGATCAAGGATAATTTCTCGATTTTTTTCCCTTTTTAACTATGCGATTAGGAAACTATAAGGGCTATTATAGGCAAAATTTGAATGCTGTAGGAAGTTTGATAGAGTAAATTAAGAAGCCATGTTGTCATGACCTCACTCAATCTACACTAACCATATTTTTCCTTGACTTTTTACAGTTACTCAGTATATGAACAAATTGATCTAAACTAAAAGGAACTTTGATGACCACATCTAAAAGTGGAAGGAGAAAATGCAAATTATCTACCACTCCCAACTGCTTATAGGTAATACGAGATTACAATGGATTGCCTATAGTGAGATAAAGCATCTACTAAGGAAACTAGGGGGATATCACTGGCAGCTTGCTACAAGCTTTGAACAACATGGTACAGAAAACATATTCGTGAGTGGGTGAAACGGACCTAATGATGTTAGGGATTTTCATTTCATTCACTTTTTGATATCTCAGGTAATTGGAAAGATAAGCCGATAACATGCATAACCTGAGCAGTTCTTCTATCGTTAAAGAATAAAAATGAAAGCAAGTACATCGGGGCAACAGTTAATAATAGCACCTGATCTATTCTTCCTTAAAAAAAATCCGATTGCTTGTGAAAGGAGAAAAGGACAATTCCTTCAAACTTACCTGATAGCGTGCATGTACTGGAACTTCTACTTTGATTTCAAGTCCATTCTTCTGTTCCAACCGGGTTCTGGGGCTAAAAAACATGTGAACCTCAACAAGCGTACGATTTGAAAGAAATGAAGGCAACTCCAAATTCGTATCTCCAAAGACAGCAACTTCGCCATATCCTGTAACAACAGATTGAACTTAGCATAGCAAAATAAAATGGAAACAACGGAAATGCTAGAATGCAGAGGCATCAAATTTCCGGCATACATTATAGCTAATTAGAAGTATACAGCAGAAATTTACCTCCACGGTCCCGAACGTGTTGCAGCTCAAAGGGGTCAGCAAACACTCCGGAGGGCAGTCTTTCGACGAGTACAGCCTCACAGAAGCTAAAAAGTGACTTGGCTGCAAACTCTTCATCGACACTAATCCTAATTGACGTAAAGAGACTCCGATGAGAGCCTTCGCCAGTCAGATGGCGATCCAAATCGGACAGTTTGAACACATTACGTGGATCAGGAGGCAGCATTTCATAGGAGCAACGAGTAAGCTCGACATCTCTATAATGTTCGAAAGCGGCATCGTCCAAACTTCCATACTCGTCAAAGTAAGTTTTTGCAACCCATTTCTCGTCGCAAGGGACGGTACATGCCTCAGAAGCCGCGGAATAGCCGTCTACGCTACGCGTTTCCACCTGCAAACCCGAACAGACTTAACTTAACGAAGCACGAATCCACGAGATCACTGCCCCGCGATGGAGGAGGCACGAAATGCGCATCGGCATGAATCGCCATTCGATCTTTACTGTCAAGTAACTCCTTTTACAGGACGAATTGAGCTCACGAAGGCGTCGCCGCGATGCTAAATCGAAGCACCCAGATGGGACGACGACGATAACAAGTTCGATGCTGAAGGAGGAGAACGAATTTAGACGAATCAAAACTGACCTCGCTCGTCGACGACGAATCGGACTCTGCAAAGCCGACGCGAGAGAACGCCATCATCATCAGGATTCCCAGCTCCGGAAAGATCCCGGGACGTCCTCGCCGGCGATCTTCCATGGAGTCGCTGCGGAGACGAACTGAGGATGATCGGCAAGTACGGACCGGCCGAGGTCGATCCAGCTGCACATTTAAAGACATGGTCTTTGAAATTCCAGGCCCAAAGGGCTTCTTACCATTGAAAAGGAAGCCCAGCTTAGAGAGAGAGAGAGAGAGAGAGAGAGAGTATTCAATCGTGAATCATTGCCGGTTGCGGCGGAGCTGAGCTGAAGTACGGCGAGCGTCTGCACGGTGAAGCCGAGGAAGAAGCTGCATCCGCTATATATATATATATATAGAGAGAGAGAGAGAGAGAGACAGACAGAGAGAGAGAGAGAGAGCAAGCGGGCGATGAACAGAAGCTCGTCGTCGCTGTCTCTGTCGTCGATGTCGACGGCGGCGGTCGTCGGGGGGAGCGCGAGCAACGCCGCCTTGTCCGCGGAGGAGTTCCCCGATCCCATCTGCGTCCACGACCGCAAGGGCGAGGCGATGCGAGGTCGGCGAGCGATCAATCAATCTCCCCGCCGCTTTTGTCCATTGCTTTTCCTGTTCTTTAGCGATAGATTTGGCGTGCGTAATTGTGATGTTTGGGGCAGTTTCATGTGAGGTTGTGATGTGTTCTGAAGTTTTTATTGTGCTTGAATTTGGGTTGGCAGTTCTGAAAGCTGATCTGAAGGCTGCATTGGACAAGGAGGTGAAATCCATGGATGAGGAGAGCTGGAAGTTCGATGGACCGCGGTCTCGCATCAACCTCTTGTCTAAACCAGGTTAATTCTTTCGGACCGAGCTCCGGCGTCATGTCGGATTCTGTGTTTTGCTTTTGCTAGATTGAATTCGAATTCGACATGCTTCATTATCATCGCGGGAGTGTAAGCCTTTGATAACGTTTACTCTGGCGCTCTGCCCAAACATCTTTAAGAATTTAGGAGGGTTGGTGTACTGTACTCCCAATTGCTGAGTTCAGAATGCGTGCATATGTAAAATGTCCGAGCAAACGTCTTTGTTTACTTTTTGCAGGATTTGTGTTCTTCATTCATTCCTCGTGTAATCGCACCTGTAAAGTTTTGAATTTTGAGCATTGTTGTCTCGGTTTCTTGACTCGCTGTTTGGCATAATCTCCACATAAACCTAAACACAGGTGGATTTCTTCCCAGACAAATGGCAATAACTAGGCATAAGGACTCCGCTTCTGCAAAGTAATTCAGACAGTCTTTTTGGCTGGTGACGCGTTGTGTCAGTGATTGATCAGAGACTAGTTTCCTGGATTACCGCTGAAGTAACTCGAGCACTTCTATTGGCGAACTTCATTCTAGGTAGTGTCACTACTGCATAAGTATGTGTATCGGTTTGTCCTGAGATGCAATAATTTTGCACAAGCTTGAATTGGTAATCAAGAAAACAGAGTGATCTGCTGGTGTATTTTATAGTTTTCTTGGAATCACTCTCTCTCTCTCTCTCTCTCTCTCAGAGCCACAGAGAGACTATGAAGATGAGAAGGTCAAAAGAGATGTAATTCGCAAGGACATTTGCTCTTATGGTTTCTTTAGAATTTTCGGTTCGTTGGTTTCTACTCATGCAGTTGGTTTATTGGTTACAGATGTCAAAACTTGATTCCACAAAGCCCTCTTTGTTGGACTTATTGCTGTTACTTCAACTTACACCATCTTATGAACTCAATGCTTTTGGTAGTTCAAACATCGATAGTTGCAAGCAATGGTGCATTGACATTTCTTCTTTTACTATGTTGTTAATCTCTAGAAAAATCTTGGACTTTGGAGCATCTTTTCTGCACAGATTCTGCAAGTCGTCTTCTGCTCTTAGATTTGGATTGCAGCATTAAATTTCGAGTACTCACATTTCTGGTGAAGAACTTGAATTAAGATGTCAATAGCATGATATTGGTGCTTTTAAGAAAGAGAAATTAGTCACGAATACTTGATGACAGTGCCAAAAGTCAAGTCTCCTTTTCCTTGAGATTATTGCCAAATAAGGGAAACTTTTGTACTGGAGCCTGCCTTGTTGAAGAGATTTTACATAAGCCAAACTTCTGGCTTCTGGCTTTTACATTCTTGAATGTTAAGCCTCTTTTTTCCAAGTCATAGACCATAGATTCGATATCAAATACTTAGTAAGTTATCGCACATTGTGGTCTTGAACTCCCGTTGGATGTGATGATTGCTAATGATATTCCCACAACAATACTAGCTTCTTCCACAAATTTTACAAAAGTATCTTACATGTCAAGGTGTAAAAATAGTTGACGACGAAGCTATTATTGTTGTGGAAGTATAACTATCCTTTATTTTTGTCTAGACTGCATAAATATACTTTTAGCAAGTTTTGCTGTTCCTTCTTCTTTGTTCTGTTATAACTGTTCAGATACTTTTTATGATTTTGTTGGATCAATCACATCTTATTTGCATTTCATCTAAAGTATAAATGCTATTGTCTTGCCAATTCAGAGGTCCCTCCCTTTTCCCCCATCGCCTACAAATATATCCTCATTCCCTTAGCATCGAAACTGCAATCTGCACGAGGTGTACAGCTTTGTTAAGTGTGAGTCTCTTTTATATTTTGATTGATTGAGAAGATATCCACATTCATGTGGAAGAAACGTATTTCAACTAGTTCCTCTAAAATGCTCAAGGTTCAGATAATCACCCTATGAAATGATTTAAGACCTTCATTATATAGAACTTTTAATTAATCTTGAGTCTTCATATCTAAGAATTTTAATATGCTAGTCCAGTCAATTTCTCTAACTAAGGGTGCGTTTGTTTCGGGGAAAGTGTTTTCCGGGAATTCGTTTTCCGGACTTTCATCAGTTTGGTTTGCCAAAAATGATAAGTCAACGGAAAACACTTTCCGGTCAAGAAAAACATTTATGTATAAAATTAGGAAAGTGAATATATTCCTTAATCTAAGAAGGTGAAAACACTTCCGGAATTATTTCCCTTGACTTTTTTAATGTTTTAGTCTTTTTTTCTATTTCTTTTTCTTTTTTTAAAATATAAAAATATTAAAAAATTAGGTTTTTTTTGGCCCGAGATAAAATCATGGGATTGAAATCATTTTCCAAATGAGATCCAAATACCAAAAAACGTTTTCGATCACATATCACAACTATATTTTTCTGGAAAATGATTTTCTAGAAAATATTTTCCAGAAACGTTACGCTTTCGGTGAAATAAAAGTTACATTTTCCAAAAATGTTTTCCAGAAATTCATTTTCCAAGAAAATAGTTAGTTTTCCTTTGTTTGGTTATATGTGATCGAAAACATTTTCTGGTATTTGAATCTCATTTGCAAAATGATTTCAATCCCATGAATTTATCTCAGGCAAAAAAAAATTCGAATTTTTAAAAATAAAAAAACGAAAGAATAAAATATTTAAAAAGTAAAGGGAAGCAATCCCGGAAAGTGTTTTCACCTTCTTAGTTTAGAAAATTCATTTTTCTAATTTTATACATAAATGTTTTTCTTGACCATAAAGTATTTTCGATTGATTAATTATTTTCGATGAACCAAATGGGTGAAAGTTCGGAAAACGGATCCTCAGAAAACACTTTTCTTGAAACAAACGCACCCTAAGAGAAGTTTTCGACATCGGGGGACTGAAGGACAATGCTGGTAACTTGGCAGGTTGCCAAAGATCAGCTACTAGCATTTGTGGAGACAGGGACAGCCTCAATGCTTGTTGGTGCTTTGTGTATTACGTGAAGAATGAAGTTTATGGGTTTATAAACACGGGTTAAGACATGTATGTGGTTGTTTTCCAACAACAAAGATCTGACAAGTGGCTGTTACCATCCCCAAATTCAAGGGCAGGTGAGCTTTTTGTGGCTACGAGTGCAATTAGTTTTGGGGAGGAGCGCACCGTGGAGTTTGGTTGCTTGCATTCGTAGCTTGTTTGCTGATAACAGAGTTGTCCATTTTCATGGATATCGTTAAAAATGCGCATCCAGCCTGCCCCCTTGTAGGTTATATATATGGCCTATCATAATGCTCAAGCGCGTCGTCTTGTTTCTTTGTGAGGAAGAGTTTATGCGAATAGCTCTCCTACTTTTCAGAATTGACAGACATATATGTCGCTTAACCTAATGTTTAATGCATAATTAAGCTGAAAAGAAACAGATCGTGCCTTCAAATTGAAATCCCTCTTAAAGAAAGAACACCATTTCAGCATGACTCGTGGGAAAGATTGAAGGGATGGAAAAAAAATCTCAAAATTTCTAAAGGCAGTTAGTGTTAAAAATCCATCGGGGCGAAAAATTCGTGGACTTGAGTCTAACAGCACATACAACTAGAGAGGGGTTTTCACCAGCTTAACAAATTAACAAATTATACAATACTAATGCTTTAGCTAGGCAAAAGTCCTCCTTAATATTCTTTCCATCTAAGAGCCGACTAAACTGAAGTAGCGGTACCCCCTAACAAAGCTATCCGACTTATGGCCCCTTATTCCAACGTGAGCTCAGTATAAAAAAGATGTGCAGAGTTTGGGGCCTGTGACTTTCAGAAAAGGCCGGTATACGGATGAACACTCGGAGGCCGTGATAAGCTCTTGGGGAAGGCCAAAATGAGGCCCTCGCACCCACGGTTAATCTTTCATTCTGAGCCATGGTGGGAACAGACTGTAAAAATTTGTATAAGGTCAAATCCCCTTGTTATCAGATGTGAGGAGGCCCATCTGTTCAGTAAGCTGATGCACGTGCTCGGCTTTGTCCCATCCATTCTCCATCGGCTGCACATCATTAGCCCCAGAATTAACTTCTGCTGAAGTTGATTCACCCTCCTCCGGGATAGGGCTCTGCACAAGAAGATCATTCCAGAAGGTGGAATTCTCTAACAAAGCATCGATATCGGGATCAGGGGAAAGGCTATCGATCTCTATGGGCATCGACCCATTAACAAATGATCCAGGATCCATGTAATCACCATTATGCAGATCTGCTCCCATGTAGTCATCTCTGGATATATTAGCAATATCCTCCAGCACCATGTCTTGTGTTTGAGAGATCCCAGGCATAATGGTATCTGCCTGATTAATGGAGACTGCTTCAGCCTCCTGTGTTCCTGCGAGCATACCCATATCCGAAAACTGGTTAGTAGTGACCTGAGTAGTACCCTGTGGAGGACACTGTAGTTCAGAAATGGCATATGAAGGATCATTTGCTGAGACTCCCGAAGCTGGCGGAATCTCAGGAAGCTGGCTAGAAGTTGGTGGGACCTCTTGAAGAGTAACTCCAGAGATGCGACTCGAAGTCCTACTGTCCATGCCACTGGACAGAGATGAACCATCACCGAGTAGAAAACTATCTGGACTATCGTCAAAAGACTCCCGCTGAGGAGCTTCTGCTTTCATCATCTGCCTGAATAATGCTTTGGCAGCCTCTTTTAATGGAGGCTGGTACTTAACAATCTGTCCATCAGAAGCAGCAGTATGCTCATTCTCAGATAAGCCATCTCGCCTTAGTCTCCGTTTCTTATTCGCTTCAGAGATGCGCCTGTTGCTCTCATTTTGTTGCTGTACAAACTGAGCAAAGAAACCTGGGCTCTGCACAGCTTTTGCTAGGAATGACATCATCTGCTGCTGTCGCTGTTCCATCCCATGGAGTCGTTGGACCATAGTTTGCAGTTGGCTGTCAGTGCTCTGCTGCTGCTGCCTCAACCTCACAAGCTCTTGCATGAGCACATTCTTGTCCCTTTTGAGCCTCTCAACTTCTTCCTCAAGCCCAAACTTGCCAACCTCTACACATGCCCCTACTGAAGAACTCTGTCCAGGTGGTTGCTGCGGCTGTTGACTGCCCTGTCCATGTGCAGGTTTTCGTCTACTTATACTCTTTAGAAGATGTTTCTGACCCCTCAGAAAACCCTCATTCGCAAATTCCCAGCGATCTGGATCAACTTTCCGGAAACCCTGTAGGGCCAATAGCAAATGAAAAAAATTATAGCCGTCGACATCACACATATTGGAAGGATGGATAAATTTTGCTCATGCTGACAGCTCTCTGCGCAATTTTAATGTAGAAAGAACAGTAGCTGACAGAAGATAACCCACACAAATCTAAATTTCAACAAATGCTGATCCCTAGTAAAACTGAATTTGAGAATGATCCTCATTTCCTTAAAAGGTTTACCCAGACACATGCTCTTAGTCACATGACTGCCAATGCAAAAGAACTTGCCCAAATGCTAGGTTTACGATCTTTCTTATTTTCTTCTCCCTTTGTTTAACAAGACAAAATATGGGTTTGGCCCAAAAAAAAGGCTTTAGGACTAAAAAACAAAATATAAAACACAAAGCAGATGACTTATTTCGGTCAGGATTTACAGGACAGAGCATGTCTACTGTCCACATTATGACACAGACACCGGCCACAAGTTTCAAAAATCTACCACAAAATAAGAGCATGACCATCTGCCAAAATGGCTGGAAATTGGCATGCAAAACATAATCATCATCAAAATAAATTTAAAAGAAAAGGTATTGTCTCACATAAAAGCGCATGGGCAACACATGAATATGAAGAACAAAAACAATCTTATTGGAAAATGACTTGGCTAGAGTCACAGCTCCATCCATAGGAGACAGTACACAGGTTTCAAGCAGCCCCTGGGCTTCGCCAACTTCATGAAAAAGTTAAATAAGTTGGCACCATAAACAAATCAGCAGTCTGGAAGACCAGGTGGCTAATAATCCAAAAAAATTTCTACATGAAGAAACCATAAAGCTCATCGAAATCCTCATAAAAGTAGGTTGAGCAGCAAGGATTCCACTTGCAAACTTATTCACCCACAAACCTGGATCTTCCTTATGAAACATACTAGTAATAAAGAGACTTCACTGAAAAATGGTATATCGCAAACCAAGCCTTAGATGCATGAAGCAATTACTTATCAGTTGACCCACCTCCACCAGACATATAGCAGGTCATTTCACCAAACTGCTTCCTCAATCTATTGCATAACACCGAAAAAACAATTGTAATAAAAATGCATCATCTCATAGAGGGATTTTACCATGAATCCATTGATTCACTGTTTCTTTTTGCGTGTTCCTTCGGATTATCCAGTCATGCCCAGGATGAGAAAGGATAGTTGAGATGTCCGTTTTTAATCAATAGTAACCATATGCCTAAATAATGTCTTCAATATGCTACACCAACTTTTGATAATTCTGGTAAAGGGAAAATAAAACAATGTGAAACTTTGGACCTTAGAATTCTACACAATTGCAATGTCATCCCCGAAATTGGTCTATGAAAATTATAGATCTTAGGTCCCATGGTTCCATTATGCATGGGAGTATTAGCATCCCGCGACGATGTTTCGATACCTCAACCATATTCTGCCCTACATACGTACACAAAGCCTTCTGTCCACAAACAAGCGCCTACACCATACACGATACCCGTTCCCTGCCATTCACCTATGCGCCACCGTTTCTAAGGCCATAAGCCTACGCTTTTGACCCCTGCTTTTATCCACATTCTTACCCTTTTCTCTTTTTCTTCTTCAACTCATTATCGGATGTGATTTACCCGGTAGGATTTGGCATAAATTAACTCACACAGACGGATTCACCCGGTTGATGAGAGTTGAAGCCACCGAAGTAGCTAATGCCATCCTTGATGGTACCAACTGTGTGATGCTAAGTGGTGAAATGGCTCCGGGTTGAGTGAACCGATTCTATCACAGTCATCCACTTTGTGGAATACATGTGAGACCCACAAAATTGACGGATGTGATATAGCCAGTTTAATTTCCAACAATGTATTCAAAGTCTCTCGAGTGGGTCAATACGAAGGTAATTTGGTTGAGCCTTTATCAGCATTAAGTATGTCCAATGAGTGCCCAAGGACATTCGTCAACAAGAAAAAAAAACAGAAAACAAAGTATATCTCATATACAAATATCGCATTTACACTAAATAAATGAGAGATATTCAAAAGGGCATTCAAAAGAATGTAATAGGAGAAAGAATTTCATCCCTTTTAGCTATGACCCAACCCGTAGGTCGTGTACTGAAGGGCATTCAAAAGTAGGCCTATCTTTGCCCGGATTTTGTAATCATTAGTTTCCCGGCTTAAATGCCCGCTTCAACCAAAGAGCAGGATAGATTCCGAGGAGATGCATAGTGGTGACTTGCCACCGCAAAGACCCCTTACGTTCGACTTAAATCAAATATAAACATCAGCAAAGGAGCAAACTTTCAACCATTCAATCTAAAACAAATCCGGTTCTAGACAATCCCCAATCCCTTTACAGACGCCTATCTTCACGCCTATCCTCAAAAGTCTCGCATCGACGTAGACGAAAACACCCGAAGCCCAATTCCAATCAACGCGGTAAACGAAAGATGGGAAAGAAAGAAGAGAGAGGGAGAGACGAAAGAGAGAGGGACAAGAGATGGAGGCCGCTTACGTAAGTGTTCAGCTGGCGGACGAAGCTCGAGAAGTTGTTGTGCTTGAAATACTTGGGCAGCAAATCCCTAGCGAACTCCGGCGGCTTCCACACCACGAAGCTGTTGTTCGTGGGGCTCCACGACACGATGGAGTCCGTCCCGGGGTCGTCCACCATGTCGTACGTCTTGCTGAGGAACGGCGGCGGCGCGCTGGCGCTCGACATCGGCGCGGGCGCGGGCGCCGGCGCCGGCGGGTGGTTCTGCTTGGCGCCTCCTCCGTCGTCGCTGGCCCCGTCCATCGGCGGAGCAGAGGTGAAAAGGTCGGGGGGATGGAGTACGAGAGGGCCGATTTCTAGGGTTCTGCGGGGATTAGGGCGCCATGGACGGACGTGAAGCTAGAGAGAGAAAGAGAGAGAGAGCGACAGAGAGAGAGAGAGGGGGGGGAAGGTTTAGAGGGAGAGAAGAGTAATTTTGTACGGCGGAAGACGGAGCCCACACGGGCACGAGCCGGTCGCGCCCCTCTGTCACGAAGAAGAAGGGTTGACGATAGTTTTATTTATTTTTTTTTTTAAAAATTTCGTCCTTTCGTTTTCATTATTTTCCGTGGGCTTTACCGGGCCGGGCTTTAGGGATTCTTGGGCCATCGATCGAGTTGCGTCGGAAAGCTCAAGCCCAAGACCAAGCCCAGAACCAACAACGCACGGTCCGTTGACAGAAAATGCTACTTTTACCTTGCATACGGACTGCTGCTGCTTCTGCTGCTGCTGCCCGGTGATTTTGATGAACCGCTACTGCAAGTGACTTTCGCCTTCATGGAACTAGGAACTCCCACCCAAGTCCAACGCCTTCCATCCACAACTCGAAAAGGCATACCGGACTCGCGACATCGGCCGAAAAATAGTGTCGGAAAGGTAGAGAAAAAGCCGGCGGGAGTACACTCGCCGTCGTGAAGGCCGATCCTGATTAAGAACGGGCACTCGCTCTCGTTCTCTCCCCTTGACGCTGAGAATCCCTCCTCCGTTCCTGTGTTTGAATGAACTGCGATGAGACCGACGGTTTTTCAGGTCAAGCATACAGAGACTCAAAGTTCTCGTGGCTTTTGGTTCTCTGCAACCTTCTCAATAGCGCATGATAATATGTCCATGTCCTAAAAGGGCCCGTGAACATCCCCATTACTGTCAGTCACTCCCCTAAATCCATCAAGAATGTTTGCCACCGAACAAAGGGAAGCGACTCCAGATGAATTGAAAGATATCAAAGGGCATACACACATTCAAGACTCGGAGCAAATACCAATATAATCACACTGATACGAGTTTGGCGGTGTGTTTGTAAATGCATATACACATTTATCTTGTATGCGTATTTGTATTTGAAAAAGCAAATATCACGTACTGTTGTTGGGGTCGGCAGTTGGCAACCGACTAATGCCTATCGGGTATTGCAATCCCCCTCGCCCAACCACATCGATAATCACAAGGTCAGACAAGTGCATGACTCTTGACGAGGCCCTAAGAAACTAACAACAACGAGGCCCTAACGAAAGACCATACGCCTAAAGAATGTGCCAACCCATGTTGCTCTGTTCATGTATCCGTGTACAAACAATTACCGTCTGACGGGTGAAGCCAGGATTCCCTTGCGGCACCAGTGCTTGGGTTTATGGCTGTTGGAAAACCATAGCCAGCTGTCCACAGCAGGCTCGGAACACTGGATATGCCTGACGATTGGACCGGTGAAGGAGCAGAAGCATCCCATTTGATTATCTTAGACTGTCTGAAACTAGAAAAGAACACCGCCACATGATGCTTTTTTAACTCTGAAGCAATCCTACAGTTTAAAGAAGAGCTTGAGATGTCTGTCGTGAGCCTTCCATATGGTATCGGCATCTCTCGCTAAATCAAGCAGCTGTGAGAAATTGGAAAGCAAATTAACAAACCAAAAAGGAGAATTAACAGACCGCTGGCTTATCACAAGCCTTTCTGCTCGTTTAACTATAACAAAAGGAGGGAAAAAAACACAGCAAAAACCTCGGCCATCCAAGCTTTCAGTCTTCATACATCGTACACACTCATTTTCTTCTATAGTAGATATGTATTCAACTTCAAGTGTGGCATGCGTTTGGGCATAGCTGCGTTAAGCAGACCGACAAACAACAAAAGGCTAATTTTGAAAAAAGCAGATCTGCATATCAGGATCCTGCTTCCAAATGTATTACCAACAACCAACAGCTCCAAAGGTGACATTGATACTTCAAATAAGAACACTGTCAAATAGTAAAACAGATCTATTTAAACATCCAGGAATGTTTAGTTGAATTGGTGGTTTGATGTATAAATGATGTCTAAAAGCAGTAAATTTAAGGTGTCGAATGGCAATTGGACCCAGGGGAGTCAAAGCATAGAGAAAATGACAAACGTATAGGGTATAGACACAAACTAAAAGTTTTTACACTTAGACCAAAAACATCACCAGTATGCACACTTGAGCATGCATGCATGCGTAAGTCTTGAGTGAGAGGAAGAGAAAGCAGATCACATGTCGAAGTTGACAATACTACATCAACAGAGCGACTATTATGTTAAGAGGTATGTCTGGCACAATGTTTCAAAGTTCTTTCTTGCTTTTTCAAGTAATTGAACAAACATATGCTCCATTTTAGATAAGACGTATGTCTGGCACAATAACACCTAGATCGTGGTCTTGTACGGGACGTTATCCGGGATCTGACAGGGACGGGGTTTGTCACTTGTCATGAAAGCGATATGTAACAGGTAAGCTTAGCCAGGTCATTAACTTAGAGTGGGGTATGTTTTGAAGAACTCGGGGGAGCATATTATATGTATCATGGAAATTGTTCATTTGCTGTAGTTATATTTGCTTTCAATTACACGTGAGGTGCGACACTGAACGTAAATAGTTGAATTTTGTTAACAAATGCCCAAGACACTTAATAAACACCTCAATAAAGAAAGGTCATCATTTTCAAAGCATCATATTTCTCGTGTTATGTGTAGTCAGTGCATTGAAAATGCAAACATTTCCTTATTAAGTATGGTTAACAAGTTCCCTGGGAGCACTTGTTAACAAAACCCTAATTAATTAAGGTAAATCGATACCCTTTCTTTCTATGCATCCAAAAGTCTAAATTAGGTCAAGAAGGAACAATGTCATGTTCTCAAATAAATTATGAACATTAGATTAAATTGGTATACTTTAATTAAGGATGTGATGGAGTTGCCTGGATCACCGATTTTGGTGATCCAGTCATAGGAGTATCCAAATTCTGAATGATGTATGCCTATCATGGTTTGCAAGGGAGTGTAGCCAACATGGCAACAATTGTTTGGCAAGTTGAAAATATTGGATATTTAATAGCCAAACACTTCTATGTTTTTGACTTTCAATGCTATTCTATGACTAAAGTTGTTGCTTGTGCTACCGTGCCTCGGTAAAACTGCAGAGTAGCTAAATTGAATAAGACAATTTCCAGTGACAAGCAAAGTTTTTCAGAAAAAAATAGAAAACGGGATATCTGGAAGTATTCTATTGCTTTCACTTTTCAGAATTCCACATATTTATACACCAAAACTTTAAAAATATGAGAGAGCCTTTTCGCAATCTCTTAAAGCAACAAATTCAAGGCTTCTTTAGCAGACAAGATATTTATACCTCCAAAAGGTTGCTAGATGGTTCCTCTTCCTCTTCCGTACCTGCAGTATTGGAGGTATCAGCGTTGAATATAATGAACTTCTAAACCAAGCTCTCCGATGGATCATTCCTTTGGGCAATGACACCTGTCTACATGGAAACTAAGCTCTGCATGCATTAAAAAAGTAGATAATCAGCGTTAGCGCTGGCCTAAGAGAACAAGATTAGATGCCAAAAAATGTCAAAAGAATGAGGAAAGCCCGGAGTACCCCAAGAAATGATTGGGACAGCTGGACATGTTCAGGTGCTTCAACAAGGACTTTCTAGTTTTTTCCTTTATTTTAGTGGCCTGCCAAAAGAGAAAAAGAACCAAAAGCGATACACAATTTAACCAGAGAAATCCTGTCTATCATGTCACAAATTCAATTGACAGCGGAATTGCATGTATTAATGCATGACTATGGTAGATAGAGCTCCCTGACTACTCGACTGAATCTTTTTCTTTTCCTTCCCGTATGTGTGTGTGTGTGTGTGTGTGTGTGTGTGTGTGTGTTGGGGTGAGAACAAAAGAGAAGGAGAGAGAGGAGAATATGTACAAACAATCAACTGAGATAACCTGTTCCCTTCCAAATAGAATAGCACTTTGCAAAGCTAGCCTATTGCAGGAAAGTACATGTCCGTACATATGGACGAATAACACTCACCACGTTAAAACTGGAGAGTTGAAGAGAACCACCAGCTCTGAGCCTCGCCTGGTAAGTTTCTGGTCAACAGACTATTCTGATTCTTTCAGTCCCCCAATAACTGGTAAACATGGACTTTTTTAGTACCCGGCAAATATGTGTTCGACATGTTCGTTACATAGCAGTCTCAGCTTGCTTTGCCAGATATGTAATACTATAGAATCTTCGTGTAGATTTATTATCTCGCATAAATTTCTTTCCTACCATATCAGATTCTGCAAATCGGTGTTTCTAAAATATTATGAAATTTTTTTTCCATTATAAGTGCAATTACTGTCCTCTTTCCATCATGATACAATCCAGCTGAATTCTCCGTCTAAAATTCCCCTGCCCCAGTCAAACAAGCAACTAGTGTTTGATTACATCATTACTGAGCACCTCATGCTGAATTAGAGCTTACAAACAAATGCAGCACAACCATGTCAGCAGCATACATGAAAAAGCATTCATTTGCAGATGTTGAACAATAATGTTCATGCGAAGAAAAGTGAGCTCATCCACTCCACTCTAGCAATTACAGTTAAGGATGCGTACACGTAAATATGCCCTTACATGCAAAAGGTGTGTCTCGGTGGACCCATACAGCCCATGCATACACACATGCACACTCCCATAGACCCCATGTAAGTGAACTTGATGGCCACTCCACAACATGCATACACAAACATGTACTTACAGATGTCGTGAAGCAGCCTCGATAAACCAGTAAGACTTCAGTAATATCAACATCGGCTGTCCTACGGCATTAACATTTACAGCATGAAATCAACAAAGATTTAGAGCATCGAGACCAAGGCTTTCGATGCATATCCCGAATACATCCAACTCCAAGTTGATTGATTCTCGTCAAGACGCCCTTTTCAGATGCCACTAATTTCGAAAAAGTCACGAACTATACAGAAATTGAAGACGCTAGAAAAATAATAACTGAATATGAGTATGAATGACTCACCTTCTAGGGCTTATCAAATTACTCTCTCATCCACTCCACGGTTTCTAACCCATTCTTCTGCATTTCAAGAAGCATCTCTTCCTTTTTCTTGATATTGCCAGTTCTGTGATAGGCAGCTACAAGGACATTGTATGTTGCCACATCAGGATCAACTCCTTGATCTTTCATCTCTTGAAACAACCGCTCAGCCAAGTCCACGCGTCCTTGCTTGAAGAATCCATCAATCAGACAGGTAAAAGTAAAAATGCTAGGAAGAACTTCTTCTCCTAACATTTGCTTGAACAATACCCAAGCCATCTTAATTTCTCCAAGTCTACAGAAGCCAGCTATGATAGATGTGTAGCATATAGCATCAGGAGGCAAACCCTTTCTCATCATCCCCGTGAACAAACTATAAGCTTCATCCACATGTCCCTCACGAAACAAAATGGTAATAAGAATGGTATTCGTGACCACGTCAGGCATGATCCCAGCTTTTAGCATTTTCCCATACAACTTTCGAGCTTCATTCAACTTTGAGTTCTTTGCAAAACTGTCCATAAGAATACTACACATAACAACATCTGGGAAAATATTTTTCTTAAACATTGGAGCGAGGAGCTCCCATGCCTTTTCTGGTTTTCCCTCCTTGCAGAGTCTGTTTATAGCTGTAGTATACATATAAGAGGTGCGAAATATGTCCTGGTCCAGTTTCAAAGCTTCTTCAGAATTTCCTTTTCTGCAATATTGGCAAAATCCGCGAATAATATTTGTAAAGGTGGAAGCACAGGGATGAACATTATGATTAATCATCTCTTGAAAAAGTCTGTTGGCAGAACCGACATGACCCTGATTTACGAAACCATCGATTAAGATGTCATAAGCAATACTGTCATACTCATAGCCACGATACCCAATATCTCGGAAAAAACCATGTGACAATTCCATCAAACCTGCCTTACATAGACCATGACAAAGCGAGCTATAGCTAACTATTGTAGGTTTAATGTTGGAAACTTCCATCTCGTGAAACAGACTCAGACTTTTCTCAACATCCCCCTTCTTGCTGAACCCATCAATTAAAATGCTATAGCTATAGACATCTGGAAATACACCATAGTTCCGCATCTCCTCCAGTACTTCCAGTGCCTCTGACAACTGGCCTTTCTGGCAAAAACCATGAATAACAGCATTAAAACAATAATCATTTAAAGGTAGGTCAACCTTCTGCAATGTCCGTAACAAATCCAAAGCGACCCCAGTGGCACCAACTTTACAAAGTCCACGTATGAATGTACCATATGTTACAACGGTGTGGCTTATCCCACTTTTCTCCATATCTTTGAGGATTGCTGAAGCGCGGCTGAGGAATACATCATCACTGAGATTTAGTTTACAAAGGGCGTTCAGTATAATTGTGTAGGTCCTCGCATTAGGTGCTGGCCCACGATCTTTCATGATGTCAAATAAATTTTTAGCAAAATCCTCTCTATCTGCTTCAACTAAGCATTTGAGCAGGAAGTTGCTTGAGTAGACATCAGGCTCGAGTCCAAATTTCGTACGCTCTGAAAACAGATCTTCGGCATTTTTGAGCATCGAATTGGCTGCGAAGACCTTTATCAGCACATTATAAATAACAGCCAATCCGACCACATCAGCCGGCCTATCAAGCAGAAAGTCGGTCAATCCTAACATATCCACATTCGACTCCTTGAAATAGCAAACCATATCTCTTAGCAAGGCGTAAACTTCAAGCCGCATGCCCGCGACCGCAAAAACACGAACCATCGTCCTAAGGACGACAATGGAATCTTTGAACCCGTGTTCGTTTACAATTCTCTGGAATCTAATTCTCCAGGCGACCTCCCAATTCAAAGACTTTAGCACTCTACCGACTAAAGAGAATAACCTGTACTTACTTCTCTCATCGTGCCTATACGTCACGGCAGGTTCCCAAGTCTCAACCTCTGGAATTTCATCAAACACATGGCTTCTGTCTTCGCGCCTATACGTCACCGCAGATTTCCAAGTCTCGGCCTCTGGAATTCCCTCAAACACATGGTTTCCACCTTCGTGCCTACACGTCACGGCAGGTCTCCAAGTCTCAACCTCTGGAATTTCATCAAACACGTGGTCCTCGACCAGCGCGGCCGAAGAGACCGCATAATGCAATCTAAAAGGTGGTTGCTTTCGTAGAACTGCGGAATGACGAAGCAAATAGATACCGGTAAAACGTGCATTCCTGTGTAAACATACACCCATGAATAGCTCAAAGTCGCCGAGCGATCAAAACGAAGCTGCTTTCTTCCGAAATCTTCGACAAAGACGGAGCTTTCCCACACCACTGAATCAGCATGCCTCATAGATTCGGAAAAGGGAGCGAAAGCGCACGCACCGAGTGATGGGATGACACGACAAGCTTGAAAACGAAACGGGACATGCCACGATTGAAGTTGGGAACTTGGGAAGTACCCAGTTGTCCAATCCGAGTATCTATGCGCGGCGCGCAGGGGAGAGAGCGAGAGAGAGTGCTCCGAAACTGCAGAGAGGTGCGCACTGACAGGTTTTCGGTGCTGGAGGGGGAAGACGAAGACATAGCACGGTGGCGGCTGTTTGGGACATGAACGTTCCTGATTCCTTTGCCAGGATTGCGGGGTAGTGTTTTTACCTGGACCGCCATTGGAATTTTACCACCGCTAGTCACGAACGTATCGATTCATAATTTTTTATAATATTAATCTAATTTAATAAAAATTAATGAACAATAAATTTATTACGAGTATATTAATTTGAGATTTCTAATAATAAAAAAATTAATTTAAAGTAAATTTATTATATTTATATTAATTTAAAATTTTCGTGGTAATTAAACCTTATTTAAAAGCACGAGGGAATGGAAAAGACAAAGATAAATCTTACGGTTGTAAATTTTTCCACCCAATTTTCTTTCCACCATTTTTACAATTTTTCAAACAGATTCTTAGTTTTCCAAACCTCTTTTTATTCAAATTTTGTAGTAAGAAAATTGTAAGTACCAAAAAAAAAATTTCAATTTATAACTTTTTCTTGTGAAAATAATTTTCCTTATTTTTTCAAGATGAGATACTTTGTATAAAAAGAGGCTTTTTTGGCAAGTATATAGACCAAGCCAATCTTTCATTCATCTTGCCCCCCAAATTTTTGTTACGAATTTTACAGTTTTACATTTCAAATATTAGGAATGATTGATTGCATAGTGAGTAAGACCTAAAATCTATTATGTCATAACCAATTCTCAATATTTAGAATTGAGAATCGAACCAATCAACTTATAATTAGCCTAAGTCTATTATTACGTTGGAATGCTCAACCCTCATTATTTTTTTGCAAAAGTTTACAATTACGAGACTCCTAAGATTTGCTTTTAAATTGATTCATGTTTAATTTTACCCTAAAATCACGAACCAAACTGGTTAATGTTACTTGGAAATCAAATCGGTCCATATGTGAATTGGCTCGAAACCTATTGGGTAAGGCCGGTTTAATTAGGTTTTCAGATTGAATCGGCCCGATTGCTTATCCCTGTCAAATATATCAGAAGAGGCTATTGAGATAGATTTATAAAGTATGGGGCGTTTATCGAAAAAATGAATAGTACAAGGAGCGTCTTTGGAAAACAAAATCAATAACACGGGGGGCCCAGTTGAGATAATTTTCGGGCCCCTCTTGAAATTTTGAAATCTTATCGCTGATGAGATCTAGCCACAGTACTTCCTTGCCCGAAACCCGAAGGAACCAAAAGGCGAAACAGCGAAAGATCGCTTCCCTGGCGGCGGCGGAGATTTCGTAGACCGGCGGTCGGCGGTTCTCCGGCGGGTGATTGACGGCGTGAGGGGTTGATTCGGCGGTGGTCCTCTTCGGCAAAAGGGTGGGCGTCAAGGCTAGTTACAGCGAAAGAAGAAGAAGTCCCGGCAAGTCTCCGTTTCGGAAACTTTATCGAGTGATCTTTCGTTTGTTTAATTTGCTTTTGTTATTGCTATTAGATTGGATGTTCTTGAAATCGGTATTCTATTGATCGGATTTTTAGTTCTGTTCATTGTGATCTCGATTCGAAGCATGGTAAGATGTGTACTCTTTCGTTTGATCTGTGTGAATGTGGGTATTGGTTAATTTCGTATCTGCTTGTTTCAATTCTTTATGGGGTTCATGAGTTTCTTGATCGACCCGGTGTTTGTAATTGGCGTTTTGGGCAAAGTGTGGTCGAAAAAAACTTGGTTTTTGATAGTTGACAATCATGGGTAAGTATGGGTTTGCCACAGATATTATTTGGGATGGGATTCAAATGTTAGCTGCCTTGTTCGAATGGACTGGATAGGTAGAATATTCAGTCCTTGAGGCAAGGAGCTGGTGACCATTGAGTAAGTATTTTCGGTACTTGTGGTTAGAGTTTACAAGGTTGAAGGTCACCTTGTCAGCTGAATTTTCCTTCCTTCTGTGCGAAAAGGAATGTCGAGTGCTACTTTTTGGAGTTAGAATAAAGAAGCCGGTGGATGTCAGCTGTGTCTTTGTGGGCAGGCATGTTTCCACATTTCCGAATATTCACGTCTCGTGAACCAAGTCATATTATATGTTCAGAAGGGAGTCATAGGCTCATAGCCAGTGATGGTTCAAGCTGACTATTTAGATGAAAGGTGGAGTAACGAGCATGCTCTCATAGTGTATACTTGCAAATAAGCTGCTACAGATGAAATGCGGATGGAGCTGATTTGCTGAAACTAGTAGATAGAAACTTATAAAATGAAGCAACACTTGTGTTTTCCTTCTAATTGTTTTGTTTGGTGAGCGTACAAAGCTTGATTGCCTCTTTTTGTTAGCATTTACTAATTACCCATGATTGTGTACCCACTGCCACTGTTTGTTCTGACTGTACATCAGTGCCATTCTGGAACTTGCTTTTCTAACTGAACTCCTAGAGCTTGCTTGTTGTCATGCCCAAGAGTCGTCCTTCAGAATTTTTTCCTTATGAGCAATCCTTGCTTCTGGACCCTTCTGTGCTTTTGCTGCCATATTTCTCGAGCATAGATTGCTCAGTATATTTGGTACTTTTGGCCATTGATTTCACACATCATCTCCGATAGCACCACGAGCCATTTGCTTCCTAGGCTGCCAAAGAAGCGTTAACAGTCTAATAATTTCGTCCCATTGATGCTAATAAGAGGTAGTGAAGGGTCACTTGTTAGAGCTCATAAATGACTGTGGAAATTGCTTCTTCCAGAGAATGGGTTTGTGGACATTACTCGAAGGCCTTTTGCTTCTTGCCAATGCTCTTGCAATATTGAATGAGGACCGTTTCCTAGCTCCCAGGGGCTGGGGCTTCCAAGAATTTCCAGGCGGCAAGGCGAAATCATTAAAAGGACAGGTTACAGGTCTCATTTACGCGACCCAGTACTTAAGGGTTCCCCTTATTATCTTAAACAGCATTTGTATAATCATAAAGCTGGTCTCTGGCTAGTATCTCGTAACTATACCCTATGAGAAGCTTCATTGGTATCTCCTTCCTCGCATATGTTGTGCTTGTAACATTTATTTCTCCTTTTTCATTTCTTGAATTTTCACTGTGAAGAACAGAGTTTAAGATTAGATTGGGGTATGCTTTTTCTCTAGGGGGTGATGATGGTGAATGGTACTGCTCATTAGTCATTTGCAACACAAGGATGTGCTTATTTAACGATGTTGATGCTTCTTGCTTTTCGTTTGAGTGTATTGCACTGGTGAAGGGAGTAGAAATATTTTGAAAATAGTTTTGACTCCCTGTTGTGTGTACTGGTCTAAATTTTTGGTACCTTTTCAAGTGTTGTAGTGTCATTCGTTTATTTCTCGGGGGTAATGACACCATGGACCTTTGAGTGGACATCAAGACCAATTAAAAGGTTTATGACTTCTGGAATAATTGAAAGGTTTGTGGGCAAATCAGTGTTGCCAAGTGACATGAATTTCATTTTTGCAAAAATCTGGGTTCCGGAGGTACAGATTTAGTGCATTGATTTGGGGCATACCTTTTGTGTTATGCGGTTTGCCATAATAGAGGAGGACCTCAATAGGGTCTTCAAAGATGGCCCTTGGTTTATCAACGGAAGGTTCTCATCTCTTCAGCCACAGGATCCCAACTTCTGCCCTTCCAAAGCTGCCATGTCGTCGGTGGTGGTCTGGATTCGTATCCTAGAGTTGGGCGTTCAGTTCTCTGATATGGAAATGTGAAAGACAGTGGGCAGTTTCGTCGGACTGGCTCTGAGCGTCGACCAGGGATTGCAGTAGCTTTGCGAGGTTTAGCATCCGAGTTTCTTTGGATAAACCGTTGGAAAGGATAATCTGTAATATGATGTTGAACATGCATTTCTCTATGTGCTTCAATTCTTGTTTGGTCGGTCTCAGAAAGGACCGATGCATCGACATTGCCTGAGAGCATGAAGGGGGGCAGCCGGCCACCGAGCATGACCCGAAGGGAACTCACAAATGTTCCGCTACCGGCACAAAGGACTGTCAGATTTGTAAACACTAACATCGGACATTTAAATTGTGAGGTTGCCCCTTTTTATAACATACTCCTTTACTTTATCTTATTAAAAGAACATGGGCACCCACAGAATTTCGACTTGAAAATTTACGGTTGAGATGGATATCGAATTCGCTCTTTATAGTAAGAAAGACAGCTCTCTAGATATTTGGTTTAGTTTGTGAGATGAATATAAATTGTTGTGAATTAACGAAGACCTTAGTGACCAAAAATAAGAAAGGTTTTTGGTGAAATAAGACGTACGAAAATTTTCAATTGAATTTTGGAAAGTGTAAGTATTTAAGGAATCATAATTTAGAAATTTTAAAGATTCGGTTTACTTTCGATTTACTTTTTTTGGCATTAGTTTACACCGTTATCATTCATCATGACCCTTTCATGAAATTTTCGGGAAAAATTTGAGGTTAAATCTCTCTTTTTGCGTTTCCTTTATGCAGAGAGAATAGATATTATTCTTTTATAGAATTAATGCTTATGCTCACTAGAATGCTCACTAGAAGTCATAAAATTTTCACAAAAGTGCAATTAAGTCATAAAACTTATCGTCCTAAAACTTATCAAATTGGTTTAATCGAGTCTTAAAGTTGATACCGTTAAACTTGCTAACGAAAAATACTAACATGGCATTAACGTGGCTAAAGTATGAAACATAAGAGTAAAACAACGTCGTTTTGGTCCAAATTTAACTTTTAATACTAATTTTATTTAAATTAAATTTCAAAAATAAGCTTAAAAAAAGAGGAGGAGAAGGAGGATAGGCGAGGAGAGCTTTTTTTAAAAAAATTTAGCTTAATTTTAAATTTTAATTTAAATAAAATTAGCATTAAAATAATAATAAAAGTAACGTCATCGCCACGTAGGATAAACAAATAATAAAAAGTCTTGTTAGCATTTTTCGTTAGTCAAATTGGATAGTATTAACTTTAAGACTCGATTGAACTAATTTGACAAGTTGTAAAATTTGATTGCACTTTTTGCCAGTTTTATGAGTCAATTACACTTTCATGACAAGTTTTAGGACTTCTAGTGAACATATTCCTAAAATTAAATATTTCTCAACCAGCAATACTTTAAACTCGCTTTTTATAAAAACCTAAATTATTCTTTTATTCCTTCTTATATTGATTCTTTTTTCCAATGGTGTTTCTATTTTTATTTTTTTGGATAAGTGCACTGGAAGTTCTAAAATTTCACGAAAGTGCAATTGAGTCTTACAGCCTACGAAAAGTGCAACTAAGTCTTAAAATTTGTCAAATTGGTGCAATCAATCCAACTTGACTAACGGAAAATGTGGACGTGTCTTTTTTTAATATTTTCTCTCTCCCACGTGGCGGTGACTTGCCAAAAACATAAAACACAAGGCTAAAACGGCTTCAATTTGATCATAATGTGATTTTTGATACAAATTTTAATTTTAATTAAGTTTTAAAGGTAAGCTAAATTTAAAAAAATGTATTAAACATTAGCAATCGACTAAAACGTCGTCATTTTTACCACGTCAACGTCACATAGGAAAGACATGGCCACGGTTCGGAACCGGTGATTCCGGTTCGTGGCCATGTATGAACCTGAATCGGAACTGCCCCTGGCGGTTCGAATTCCGACCCGGTTTGGAACCGGCCATTAAAAATTAAAAAAATAAATTATGAAATAAATAATAATAAATTATCAAATTATGAAAATAATGAATTATTCAATACAAAATGTAATCAAATTTGGGAAAAAAAAGAGAGAAAGAGATGGGGTTTGAACTTAATGAATTATTATTAAGCGCCTTACATATCTTCTTGGGGATAGAAGAATCAAAATCCATGTAGTTCTTTTACCTTCAATGGTCGCTACCCGTTCCGGTACTAGTACCGGTAGTGGTGATATCTCAATCGTCAAAGAATTCGGATTCATTATTCTGATCTATTTCTTGTTGTCGATATTGAACCTTCGTCCAATCATCGACGCAAGCTTAAGCCTCTATTGATTCCATAACTAATCTTGAATGTTGTTCATCCAAAATATTACCTTCGGCACTAAATGCTTATTCGACCGCAATTGTCAAACATGGGATTGCAAAATTTTATTTTGCAATAAGAGAAAGGATTGGGTATTGGCTTGCGTGCCTCTTCTACCAATCCAAAATTAAAAAACCTGTACTACCTTCGAATTCAGAAAACTCAAATAAAATGGTTAGATACATCTCTAATTCGGAAATGTTTCCTATTACTCCCTTTTGCTTTTTTTTTTGTTTATGTAATAAAAGTTGATACCCTCTATTAATTTTACTTGTACTCTCACTTCGTGTCTCGGTAGAATGAAAAGATTCAATATCACCTCCCTTAATACAAAATTCATTATATAATTCTATTACTACGTTGAGAGAATTAAGAGTATTGAGAAAATTTGAGAGAATTTATAAGAAAAAAATGAGAAGGAAATTTAGGGAAAAATAATAATAAATGGGTAAAGTAGCCGTTGCCATAATATATATAAAGGCCAAGTGGCTAACAGCCACCTGCCTTGGGCCTATAGGCTGCAGTAGGGCCTGCAGACGTGTAGGCCTTGCTGCAGTTTTTTTTTTTTTTGAAACCGAGCCTGTAGGCCACGGCTGATTCTGGTTCCGAACCACGGGCCAGTCAATGGGCTGGTCCCGAGTTTGACTCGAGCCGATTTTAGGTTGAAATCGGCTTGTGGCCATGTCTACGTACGATAGATAAAATAATAAAAAAAAAGTCACATCAGTACTTTCCGTCAGTTGGATGGAATTAACGAATGAACTTGATTGTACCAATCTGACAAATTTTAGGACTTGATTGTACTTTTCATAAGTTGTAGGACTCGATTACATTTTTGAGATTATTTTAAAATTTTCAGTGCACTTATTCCTATTTTTTTTTTTAAATTAGGGACAAGAAAAGGAAAGTTTGCTAGGAGAAAAGAAAGGAATAAAAAAAAACTCGGTGCGTCGTGCATTTAGTTGAACTAGTCTCGACCCTCAACAACTGTCGCCAGACGAGACTTGAAGCCCGACGACCCGGCCCGGATCTGGAGCTTTCTTCCGTGGCGGCAATGGCATGATCACCGAACATATTTGCCCCCGTCGTCCTCCGTATCTCCTCCTCCTCCTCCACCGACCTCTCCGCCGCTCCTTCAACGTCGATGCACAGCTCCGCCGCGAGACGAGCTAAACGTGGCTCTCGGCCGCTCCGAGGCTCCCGCGCCGACGGGAACTGGAGAATCAAGCCTCCCGGCGGCGGCGGCGGCGGCGACGACGACGACCGTCGATCGCGACTGGAGTCTCCCGAACCGGGGATTGATCACCAGTCTATCCCCTCCACTTCTCTGCCAGAGCCCCGGGGGTCCGGGAATCCGCGGAGCCGCCGGCGGGCGCCGCCTGATCGGGCGAGAGCTCGGTCCGCCGAGGGCTCCGGCGCGGACCGGTCGGGACCGGAGCTGCCGAGCTCGTCGAGTCGCGAGGCGAGGGAGGTGAGCGGCGACGTCGCGGTTAGGCTGAGGTCTGATGAGAAGGTGGGCGGCGACGTGGAGGCAAAGGCGAGGGAAGCGATGGAAGGGGAGAGTGAAGCGAGGGAGGTGAGTGGAGACGTGGACAGTGTTGTGGTGACGTTGGAGGAGTTGAGGTTGGGGATGGAGGAGCCGGAGTTGGAGGAAGAGCAGCTGAATTCCAACGATCAATTGCAGGAGGACGAGGTATGTGATTTCGATTGAGGATTTTTGGTTTCTTGCTGTCTTTCAATCATCTGCTGAGGAGGAGTTGGTAATGAACGTGTACAGTAACATCATGGAAATTTGTTGGTATGAAGAGAAAAATGTGGACATCCGTAAATGGCCGTACTGTGGATATTGAGAATGAACAAGCATTGGGTGATGGTGTGGCCAAAGAGTTTTCTTTGCGCCTTGAATTACAAAGGTATAGGTGTCTAAAGTGAGCAGGCTTGCGATATCATAAGGTTCCTTTTGGGTCTCTAATATCGGGTTTCCTTGTGATACCTCAACTAGTCCAGTAAATGAGGAGACTACATAATTTTGCATCGTGAATATGCTGCTTTTGCTTGGATTTTGTGAAATCAACAGGATAGACCCCACTGAGTGATGTAGCGTATATGTGGTTAGATAGCCAAAATCCAGCAAGAGATGCCACTATCGGTGACTTGTGGTGCTATTATAGTTTCATTGTCATTTGTTTGTCCAGTTATTCTAATTGGTAGAAATCTTTGTCCTAATGGGCTATCTATGAGCTGTTTTGGCCAAGTATAGCATAGCTAACGATGAAGTTATTGGCAGCTGAGTTGCAATAACAAGCTGAGAACTTGTGAAGGCCTGGTTTTGAGGCTTGTGTTTTCCTGTTGGTGGCTTGTGATGGGAGTCATCAACCCATGTTTCTTTTTGGTGGAGCAATAAAAGTTTAGTTACTCGCCAAAAAAAGAAGTTGAGTACTTGGAGACTTTTGTATATTCCACATGACGCATGTGCATTTCTAGTCGTTATAATGTATGTTACGGCATTATTTCACACGTCTCATTGTAGCAGCGATATGAAGTAGACTTTTAGATTATTTGTGCAACATAAGGAACTTTCTTTTTCTGAAATTAAATAGTGGGTGAAAGGGTGGAGAACTTTTACAGCTTTATTTAAGCTTGTTGATTGTTACAGAATAAAGTAGCTTTTGCACGTTTTCTTTCTTATCCTCAATTTTATTGCAGTTGCTTGTGCTGGAGTCAATATATGGAGATAATGTCTTTATCCTTGACAGAAGGCGGGGTTCTCGGTTTTTTAAGGTTTGTCGAGAAGCTGAAAGCACTGTATTATGGAATTTTCCAAAAAAAAAAAATTTCTGACTCTCGAGTGACATTTTTGCAGATTTATATTGACGTCGAGGTTGCTAGCGAGATTACTGTAATTGCTAGGCTGAATCCGTCCAATGATCTCACCGTCACAAGTGGCAATTCAGATGGCTTTTCTTACTCTTACAAAGTCCAGCACCTTCCTCCAATTGTGCTGACATGTCTATTACCTAAGTCGTACCCCAGTCATGTTCCTCCTTGCTTTACCATCACTGTCCAGTGGTTGGCTCCCATTAAAATTTCTAGTTTATGCTCCATGCTCGACTCTATATGGCAAGAACAACCAGGGCAGGAAGTTGTATATCATTGGGTGGAATGGCTGCAGAGCTCCTCACTTCCTTATCTTGGATTTGATGAAAAAATAGATCTTGGTCCTTATGGAGTAAGAGGAACTGGAGAGAAGCGTGCAATTTCAGGAAGTGTCTCTCCCGACGTCGATATTCCCTCAATTAGGAGTTATAATGATGACAAGTGCCACGAGAACTTCTTGAAGAACTTGCATGAATGCTGTATTTGTTTCAGCGAGTATGCAGGTAATTACAAAGCCTTGTCTTGGCACTATGCTCTACCATCCCTGGTGAAACTTCTTGAGTTAAAGCTCAATTCTTCTTTCGGAGTAAAATAATGTTCTGTCATCCCCGGCGAAACTTCTCGAGTTAACGCTCATATCCTTTTTCGGTGTAAAGTAATGTGTGGATTTTTGTGTTTGTTATCTCTTTGTCTGTTAGAATAGGCTCATAGATGTTATATCTGGCCTGAGCTAAGCAGGTGAAACCGGCATGAATAAAATGTTAATGATCTAAAGTTATTTCTGTTGGAGCTTTATGCTAGTTATTTGAAGATTCTTCATAAGAATGGTCATTATAAACATTTACTAGCCCTTCTGGGTTGTCCAAATTCTGCAAGTGGTATTCATTGATGCACTATGGTTTCTTCAAAAGTCTACTTGCATTTTTCACTTGGAGTGGTGAATATCAGTTTTCTTCTTATGCAGTGGCTAAGCACCCTTGTCATGTCTCATGAAACTATTGAATCCTCTTTCTTGCTTGATTTCTCCTCACCTACCCAGGGACGGATTTCATCAAATTGCCATGTCAGCATTTCTTCTGCTGGAAATGTATGAAGACTTGTTCTGATTTGCATGTCAAGGAAGGAACAGTATACAAGCTTCACTGTCTTGCTTCGAAATGTGGGGGCATGGTCCCACCTAGTTTGTTGAAACGGTTACTTGGTGATGAAGAGTATGACCACTGGGAGTCTTTAATGTTGCAAAAATCCCTCGATTCAATGTCTGATGTAGTATACTGCCCCAGATGTGAAACACCATGTATAGAGGATGAAGATCAGCATGCCCAATGCTCAAAATGCTTCTTTAGCTTTTGCACTCTTTGCAGGGAGAGGCGACATGTAGGTGTTGAATGTATGACACCAGAAACAAAACTGCAAATCTTGCAGGTAATACTTGCATGATGACCACAACTTACCATGCTACATAATGACAACTGTTTTGGGCTTGTGTGATTCCAGAAACGATGAGAACAGTTACAAGGAAGTGGGGAAAAAGGGCTGACGAAGATTTGCTTAGATGTGAAATATCGATAGATTCGCTTATGTGTGAAATTATATTGTTCTTCTGAGAAGATCTATCTCCATGTTCCCTTGTTAGATTAATTGGACTTGCTTCTTGTTTGCTTTTCTTGTTCATGTGATGCCCTCTTGTGGAAACCTAATGATATGTATATGATATCAGAAGGAAACTAATGTGGCACAAGCCTAGACTCTAGAGAAATTACGTGATGACTTCAGTTTATGCCAGTTATAGTTTCTTAAAGTCCTATATGTGATAGCTTTGCATTTGGTTGCAAGCTCTGTGATTTTACTTCCTATGGCTGAGCTTGGAGTTGTTTTGATGATTTGATCTTTAAGGTCAATTATGATCTCTCTCTCTCTCTCTCCATATGCATGCAAGTGCTTACGCGTGGTTTTCAATGCACTTTGTCTTTGCCCTATGTAAGACCTACATCCTTATCTATTTGAATGACAGGTGGTAGAAGTTCTGTGTACTATTCTTAAAGAGGCAGCAGTTCTGCTCCAGCTATTTATTGTTGTCATGTGTTCCATCGAATATGAGAAGATTAATTTCATGCATTTTAACTCTACATAGAATGTTGGCATTGGATGACACATAAACTTAAGTTCCTTTGGTGTAAATAATTTTCTAAGCAGCTGAATTGTTCCCTCAAGGCTCATTTGGGGTTCCAATTTTAGTGTTTCTTCAGTATGTTTGTCTACTAACATATATACGGTAGCCTTTTTTGGGATGAGAACCCTTTTACATGGGAGAACCAATTTCCTGACTTGTTCACCAATCATAATTTTGGTCGTTTAGATCTATGAGCCATCAACCTGTGGTCACACGAAGGGGTTGGTGGCTAAAAAACATCTCTAGTTGAGTTGCCCAACTTATATTTTGTACTTGTTGCTTGCTGCATCAACTCACGCCTTCGTTGTTTTACTTACTGGCAAGAATTAGGGACTGCTTCCTGGTCTATGATTTTTCCAAAATTAACATGTTTATGTCCTTTGCATCCAGGAGCGCCAAAGATCGTCCCAACTTAAGGATGAACAAAAACGATGGGAGCGTGAATTAATCAATGAACTTTTAAGTGTCAAGGAAATCAATAAGATTGCCAAACAATGCCCCTCTTGTAAAATGGCGATCTCTCGAACTGAAGGTTGTAACAAGATGGTATGCGAAAATTGTGGGCAGTACTTTTGTTATTCCTGCAATAAGGCAATTGATGGATATGAGCATTTCAGGTCAGCAGCGACTTCTGATGAGTTTTTTACACCCTTTTAATTATGATAAAGCGGTGGTTCAGACCTTACTTTGATGGACTAATTAGCTTGTACTATTTGAAGGGATGGAACATGTGAACTTTTTCCGGAGCAAGAGATTAGGCAATGGCAAGAGCAAATGAATCCTCGCCAATTGGTGGGTCAGGTTCAGGCTGAACTTTTTGCTAATCATGGCCAGACATGCCCCAGTTGTCGTCAGTTTAATGCGAAGGTTAGCTACGGACATCGAACTGCAGATTTGTTTCCTTGAATTTGTAGCCTCCCTGCAACTTGGCATTGCTTAGAGCAGCAATATGTCAATTGAACAATTTCTTTGAGCACAGTAATATAGTCGGCAGAATCTCCGGAATCTGAATTTTGGACTAATTATGTGTGCCAATACGTGACATCTACTTTCTCCTCTTCCTATTTTTGATTATCTAATTCCAAAAAGTCAAGGAGGGTTTCTCTCTGTTTAGGTCGTTTCTAGCTAAAGAGGAAAATAGATAAAGAATAACAAACAAATGTGCTGTTCTTCTCTGGCAGTTTTACAGTATTCTTCATAATATGCTCTTTTCTCGGGATTGGCAGCAATAGCAAAGGTTGAGAACATGAATGGTTCATAGTTCGTGTGATACTGAAGAATGAAAATGAGAACCTTGTGCTTTACTCAAAATGTTGCTTGTTGCCTGCTTTAAGAATTTCCACTTTGGAGAGTATGATATAATTTTAAATTAGCAGTCCATGTCTGTCTCTGCAATTATGTTGCAGTGATAATCAACTCTATCAACTAAAATTAGCCAATCAGGTTATGCTTACACGAAAAAGTAGTAGTTTACCTTGCTATATCAAGTGTTTGTCATTGTTGGACCTTTCGAAGATTTCAGAAAAATGCATGAATATAGGATTATAGGAAGGGACTCAAAAGGAGTTGATTCATTACTCATTTCTCAATTATTCCAAGAAACCCATCATTCTTATTACTATTTCCTCGCTCACAGATTGGCAATAACAACCACATGTTCTGCTGGGCATGTCAGACACACTACTGCTACCTATGTAAGAAGATTGTGAGGCGTGCTTCCGAGCACTACGGGCCCAAAGGATGCAAGCAGCATACTGCAGGATAGGCACAAAAATGGACTATGCGTATGAGGCTATCTTCAAAGATGCAAATGCTGCATGTGCGGAATGATTATTAATTGAACTGCGTTCCTCGGTTTAAATCGATGAGATCGGTTGATCCTATCTTGTGCAGTTTTTTTAAGTGAATCCTTGGGATAATGAAAAATCGTGGTGCTTGAAGTTGGACAAGATCTCATCTCTGCCAGATTCTTCCAGGACAGCGAGTTCTTGCTTTTGATTCTTGAACAGACTCGTGGAGTATATCCCAAAATAAAAATCATAAAGAATTATATGGAGTGAAGTATGTAGGCTGCTTCCCGCTTTATTCTCCACGGAGGGAGTGAGTGGTCGTATATTTTTGAGTGACAGAATCAATGGGTTGCTGATTGGAACACAAGAAATAATGATTTTCAATGATATGTTCATTTTGGAGATTTGATCTCCCTCGAGGCCTTTTTTCTGTTTGTCGGCCGCTTCCAGTCAATTGTTGCCCTGCTCTTGTGATGCAATTTACTAAATCTCTATCAAGCTCTTTACAAAATTTACTACCAAAACTTGGGGGAAGTTACCAACAATGTTCTAAACCTATTGTATTTAAATCAATTTAGTTTTAAACATTTTAATTTGAACAATTTAATCTTAAACTTTTTAATGATTTGTCAATGTAGTCCTTCTGGTCAATTTTGATCGAAAATCGTTGACGTGGATGCAAGTAATCCTTTGTCGCACATGGACATTTCGAATTTTTCATAATTCTTTTGAACTTCTCTATTTTTTTATTTTATTTTCTTTCTTTCTTTCTTTTTTTCCTTCTTCCTCCACTAGTTGCCAAGCCTCGGTAATGGCCAGCCACTAGCGACAAGTGAGGCTGGCAAGGCTTGTCCTCGCCAGATCTAGCAAAGTTCAACCTCGGGCCCCTTGCTAGATCTTGGCATCTTTGTAGGGTCGAGCCTTTCTAAATCCGACGGCAAGGTGACCTCGCCTGAAGCTGGCGAGGTTAGCCTTGGGCAAGCCTTGCTTGAGGTCGTCGACCTCACTTGTCGCCGATTGCCGGCCATCGCCTAGGCCTAGCGACCGACAAAGGAAGAAGGGAAATGAATAAATAAAATAAAATAATTCATAAAAAAAATTGTTCACGTTAGCGATTTAGTTGGAAGAATTATATTGGCAAATCGTTAAAAAGGTTTAGGATTAAACTGACCAAATTAAGGATGTATTTAGTTCGATTTTGGGGGAATGCTTTTGGGAAAATGCAGAGGTATTTAGGCTAAATGAGATTTTCGAAATGCAAGTAGTATTTGATAAATTGTATTTTTAAAACTTATTGGGAAGTAACTTCAACTTAAATATCGTTTGGTGAAAACTACATTTTGTAAAGGGCTTTTGCTAGTTTTTTTTTTAAAGCCTCAAACTATTTTTGGTGGAACTTAGCCATCGGCAAGCCAAAACGGCCGTTGGCCAACCTCGCCAGGGGTCGCGACCTCAAGCATTGCTTGGGTCGTGCAACTGTTGTGATGCCTACCTTAGGCGATGTCGCTGGCCTCCATCCATCTCCTCTGTGCAAACCGTGGGGAAGATGAACAATGCTGATGAGCAGGGAACAGTGACAAGATTTGCATTCCGAAAATGCTACTTTCTAAAGGACCTCTGGATCGTGGGGAAGATGAATAATGCTGATGAACAGAGAACAATGCCAAGGCTTGCATTCCGAGAATATTACTTTTTAAAGAGCCTGCCTTGGGCCAAAGGGCCTTTGGAAATGTAATTGCATTTTCCAGACTTCTTAAAAAAATTTGCCAAAGGGACTTTGGGCCCCAAAACTCATTGTAAATACTGAAATTAACAAGCCTGAAAAATTTATGGCTGAATTGGACAAGTGAAATGGATTTGACTTTTTATGATAATTTTTCTCTAAAATTTGTTCATTTGTTGATTACACGCATGAGACACGGTGTGGTTTTTGGACAACAAAGAAAAAGATGTTGCATAGAGTGTTGGAGAAAATGAAAAAAAATAAGAATAATAATATATGAGGCGTTCACGCACTGTTCTAATGGATAAATCCATACCATTACAAATAAAATTGCGATCATACTTTTCATTAAAGCCGTTAGAAAACAATTACTTTGAATAAATCAAAATGGTTGAAATATCCGACAAAAGAGTCTCATGATTTAAGAGTCCGCAAGATAGGCGATTGAATCATCATCGTCGCTTACTTATGCGCTTCTGTCCAATGAATTGAATGTCCCCTGGAGTCGTGAACAATGCATTAATCGTTCTTATCCGGCATCCACTCGTTAAAGAAGAAAAAGGTCGCTGGCGGAATGAGACAATTTCAGCTCAAGCAATGATGGACATGGCTCGTGCTCCAATTGAGAGATGGCACATGATAATGACTTACGATATGTTGCTGTATTGCCATGCCACTAGCTCCACTTGAACAAGAATCTTATCATGTTCCATGTTGCCGATCAGCGCCAATGCTTGAAATAATTGGACAGTAACGGGAAAATTTGCTCCCAGAACAGGAAAGAAGCCAAAGATATTTTTACCAGCTGACGTTTGATGCAGTGATAAACTAAGGAATAAAGCCAAGAACGAATGACACCACCCACTTTTTTTAAAGGTATGAAAGAGAAGATTCATACTGATACATCATTGAAGAGCCTGTCCAAGTGAAGACAACTTGACTCGAGACCAGAAAGCTCTCAACTTTCAACTTTCTTGCATGTGTTCATTGCAAGAAAATAATGCAAGATCGCTCCAAAATCCATGATTAAGCTTTTGCTAGTGTTGTCAGTGCCTGTGATTGATAACGGGGGCAAGAGCTCAACCCAGTTCAATGTCCCAGCTTCAAAAAGCAAGAGAAAGAACAAGTCCGGCCCGTGTCGTCGCAACACATACACGCGCACACTGAGGCAAGGCAACAGTCGTTTCCTAGTTACAGGGTTGAATAGGAACACCATGGCCACAACAGTGGTAGTAGTGGTTCATGGGACCATTGATGTCTCAAGTGGCTCGTTCTGTCGGAAGAGAATCAGTGCACGTTTATGAGCACAGCCTTGCGGTTGAAGGCAGTGTCCATGGATCATGAAGAGCATATTCTTCCTCTCTTTCTCTCGGATCCATTTTTGCATGCTCAAATCCATACAAAGTGGATCTCATCGATTCTCTGTATAGGCTTGCTTTCCATCTCCCCACCCAATAATTCCAAAACCATGTCCTTCCCCAAACCTACAGACAGCGACTCTTCTTCTTGTCATTTCGTGGAGCGCCCTCTCTCTCTCTCACTCACTCACACACACACACAGACGCACACACCACACACACACACACACATAAAAACCATCCCTTCACATTATTGTACTGTAGAATTTATGCATTTCTCCGGCAAGCAGCCCCAAGAGATTACACTTGTCCCATGCACAGTGCGAGTCGCAATCAATCGCGTTGAAAACCCTCTTGATAAGTGGCAGCTTCGTGGCTCAAGTAGACAGACACAACCGCCTAATAATATTCCATAATCATGCTTTTCTTGGCAAATAATTCTTCCGCCTGTCCTACTCTCTGACTAGGGTTAAGTACGTGGAGTTCCGTAAGCAAACTACGAGGAGGTAGTTTATAGATGATGACCTCTTCAATTACTTTCGTATCTAGAGCGGAAACACAGCGAGCGATCATTGCACCATGTCATGCTGTAACAGTAGATTGAATCAAACACAACCAGCCATCATTAAACCTGACAATCATGACATACGCGAACTCCAGCAGATTGAATGACCGGTAGGGAATGAAGGATGTGAGAAGGGATGATGACCCACCATACTCCCATCATTGGAAGTGATTCATCATTACACTCCGGAAAGAAAGCTGAGAAATAAAAAAAGAGTTAAGAGAGTCCTTTTGCCATTTTGCTTTCTTACTGCACTTTGTTGCGAGCAAGCTCAAACCACATGATAAAGATCCTGGAACTTCCGAACTTGGGACTGAGCAGAATCTGAGCTGATCATTCACACATGACCACACATTCAGTAGCGTGGAAGATCGATCAACATCCAACCCTTCAAATCGACACATACCCGTTTCGAAGTTTCCGTCACTTAATGAATCGATGAATGCAAATGCAACTCATCGACTTCGAACACTGTTTGAACTTTTTAGAAAAAAACGATGGGCGCACTTTAGTATATAAATGCCACATCCATTTTCGTAAATTCTTCTCCGTTTTTATCTAACGCAAGTTTCGTCGAACTGTCCAAATAGAATAATTGGGCATATAACCAGATAGTATATAGTTCGATTGCATCGGTATGTAGGAAAAACCTCACATTGTGGTAGAAACAAAAACGATCAATAGTGACCAGAGACGCGCAGAAGTCTCGAGCGCATGATTTGTGGCGAAAGATTATGAAGAGAGCGAAGCAAATCATAGCCAGAAGCTTCTTTGTCGTTATTCCAGAACGACCGTCGCTAAAGGCTATTTCTTGATTGTTTAATAGAGAAGATGTCCCAGTTTCTGGTCCCAGAACAGCCGATTGGTCGGGCTCATCTCACAGTCGGGGTCAGCTCTCTCTCTTTCTCTAAATTGCTCCATTTTACCTAACTTTCTCTCTTACTAATGGCCAAAAAAAATAAAAATAAAAACCCTTGTCTATTATCAAATTAAAACCCAACTTTTATGGAAAGAAAAACTTCAAAAGTATACAATCGAATGACAAGCACTGTGTCCTAATCAAATGAATGGCGGTGCCCTTTTTCTTTACGAAAAGATGAAATGACATGCAAGCACGCATTTGTCCTGTTCAGTTTTGGACACATTTTGAACCCTCTTGATTGCTTTCGCTTTGAGCTTATTCAACCCACAAATCTGCAGTTCGAAGTGCCGTGCCCGTCGCAAATGCAACAGCAAGATGATCAAGAATGCTATTAATATGCACATTGGAGAAGAAAACTAGGTACCCAATAATCTATAAATGAGTCCAACCGTCCTCGCGTTAATCGTTTTGATAATAACGAGGTAATAGATAAGCTTTGCCAAACATGATGCTAGAAGCAAAACGCCCGACATTAGGAGAATGGAGTCAACAGATGTACCATGTGTCAAAACAGTATTTAGGCCAATCATATAAGTCTAATTAACAAACTAATCCATCCTCGAGTTTTTAATCCTAACTAGGTTAATCGAATAAGACAGAAAATTAGGTGAGAACCAAACGACTCTCTACTCTTTCTTTTTTGTGGTGGGCTAGTTGTGGGAGGGGGACATAGGTGAGATCGAACCCCAGTTCTTAAGCTTGGGATAGGATTGGCTCTATAATTTCATGGTACATTTATATGTCCATGAATTCAGCCGAAACTTTCAATTAGTCAGTGAATACATACATACATATATTTGGTATTGTACTAATGTGATATCTTCATCTAGTACAATAAATTAAGTATGCATTAGATTAGATAAAAGCAAGCCATTCGCGCTGAAGCTATAACGTTAGTGAGAAACCAATATCTTATATGGATCTAATAAAATATGAAAAAGAATTTAGGTTGAGCAAGTGTAAGATAATGGATTTGATAAAATACGGAAAAGAATTTAGGTTGAGTAAGTGTAAGATAAAGAAGCAACGTTAACATACGTATCCCGAAAACAAGCACCTTGGAACCACATCTTAATATGAATTCGATCTGTTCGGAAATAATACTCGCAAATAAAAAAAAATAGATAACTCGCCATGCGATTGCTCATTCAACTCAATATGTAGTAGGATTATGTTAATTATCACATCATTTCACGAAAACAACAACGCTACAGTCTCAGTAAAAATAGATGTACGAAAAGTGACTCCAGACAGGATATTCCCAAATCAATTAATTAATCGAATAAGAAAAAGCTTTTTAACGCTCCAAACAGAATTTTTTTTTGCAGTGATACATGCGTTTCGCAATTTAAAATAATTTCTTTATTAACCATAGATCTAGTAATCACTAGACACTAGGCAACTATTTTGACACCCCGTTGGCATTATCCATTTAAAAAAGTAGATTAATTAGGGTAAATCAAATTCTGCTAAATAATTGCACTAAAAAAAATTTTAAAAAAATTGTGAAACTTCGCGTACGGTGTCGGCCCATGTGGAGGAAACACTCGACAGCGGCATAGTATTGCAGGCCAATGCTCTATCGTCGGTTTAAATTAGCGGACAGGTCGAGATGCATTCCCCCTAAATTAATCCACTTCTTAACCTTCATCTTCGTTGCTAATCACGTTATCATCTCACTCGCCCCCAAAGAGCGCGTGCGAGCTACTCTCTCCCGCTGAGGACTTTTTCTTGTGCACTTTTTCTCACCTTTTCTGGAATTCCAAAGCTTGTTTAATTTTTCCAAAGGCTGGCTTTGAAAGTTCCTTTGCAGTCGAGCAAAAAGCGAATCTAGAGAAGAATTTTCCCTGGTGCTGCTAAAACTGAGAGCTCTCAACTTTTACTTTCTTGCCTTTTAGATGCAAATTCCACGTCGTCTCGCAAAGATTTGTCTATTATCATGTGCTTTTTAATATCTAAATGAGGTGATATCATGAATCCGCATTTAAGCGAGAGCAAGGTAGGTGCTTGCCCTACCCATGAGTAAATATTTCCTTGCTCTCATTTTAAACTTGCGATCGAGTGGGTTTCCAGGCTATTTTCCAATCAACGATGAGGCTTATCTCCCATCGCGGCCTGAACTCGGAAGTCTTAAATTAAGTGGAGGCCGATTCATATTGATCAATTAATCTTCGCATCTCTTGCGTCGAAGACGGTTTGGTGCTTTTCATCTCTTAGTCTACTTGTACCGAGGCTAGTGCCGTGTTGGATACAAGTACCGATGCAATAATCCATCTTTTTTCTAATGGATTTCCTCCAATAGCATACCCCATTTAGAGATTGACTCTATCACATCTTCTTGTAATACATGGCCATGTTCCCGATTATCTAAATTCGTCCTTTATATCGTGTCACCATAAATGTAATATCTCATTACTGCATCAAAACATATAATTGCCAAATTGATCACATTCTCAATTGTCAAAGGCACGTCATTTGCATCAAAATTAGGAAACCCCAAAAGAAGTGTTCCCATTTTCACCAAGACCCCAAGCACAACAACATCTAGAAATTTAAGATGAAAATCTCACATTTTTTACAATACGATATTTCAATTGTCCGACCTGTTTCGATTCGTTCTCTCTCGATGCTCAAGTACCTAACTCCACAATAAAAGTCAATAGTTGATTCTCAAACATGCATCTTCCTTTGTCCAAATCGATTATCGTGAAGCAAGTACTATGGAAGTATGAAATTCTTTACCTTTCCTTTTCAAGATGACAATACTTGGGGCCGGGGAGGTGGGAAGAAGGTTGATGGTATTTTTGTATTATCTCCCACGCGCTGTATGGGAGCGTCAGCTGAGAATTCGATATACAAACGAAATGCAGAGACTAGCTTGAGAGGCTCTAATCACCCGTGGTTAAGCACCAACTGACCATGGTTTAGTTGCTGGGCGGGGGTCCAAGAACTGTTCTGTGCTCTTCGTGTCGTCACTCCCCACTCGCTCTCACTCATTCGTACGGGGAGAGACACACACAGAGAATCGAATGCTTTGAACAAAGACATCCCAATTGCTATCGGCTGTAGAAAGATGGAGAGGCCATCACCGTGAAAAAAAATTTCAGACAAGTTGAATCTCTCTCTGTCTCTGTCTCTCTCCCTACCTCATCCATTAGTCTACAAAAAAACGCATCTTTCATCTAATTTGGTGAGGGGGGTGATTGTGGAGAAAGAAAGGGGGAAGGAAGAATCTTTTTGTTGTTTCAGCCTCAGCCCACTTCCTCTCTCTACCTCGGAGGGTCGGTGAGCTCTCTTCCTTTCACCCTCCCATTTCAAAAGCTCGCCTTTTTATCTTCTCTGTGCTTTTGATGTTTCTGGTCTCTCATGTTGCATGCTACTTTAGCACGTGTGCCCAGTTTCTGTTCTCTTTGTCTTTTTTTTTTCCGTTGAGTACGTTTGTTTCTTTCAGTTGCTGCGCTGGATTGAGGAATTATCCATTTGTTGTATCCTGGAAAATTCTGATCTGTTTCGATGCTGAGGGCTCACTTTTACAGTGAAGTTGTTTGGTGCTAGTGGGTTGTATGTATCCTCCGGATATTTTTCTATGCACATATCATGTGATTCGACCTCCAATTAACGAAATTGTTGCTTGTGTACATGTTCACCCTCGGTCTTTTTCTTGCTTTTGAATACCATGCTGGTGATCTTCCTTCTTCCCTGTTTTTAGTTCGATTTCAGTGTTTTGCTTGTCCTTTGAGCTAATGCAGAAGCTTAGACTCGTGTTTGCAAGCTTTTCTGTCCCTTTTTTCTTGTATTTAATCTTTCTGATTGATGGCTGGATGCTCTATGAACTATGTCTGCCTTCCCTTTGGAATATGTCATGTACTGAAACTTTGTACATTTCTATGGCCACAGGGTGTCCTAGTGTTTTATGCAAATTGTTGGTGAAATAAGCGTGGAGGTGTTGTTGCTGATCTTCTTATCGAGCGAGAATCATTTCTCAGGTCCACACGATGGTCTCAAGGTCTTATTCTAACCTTTTAGACCTTGCTTCGGGCCAGTCACTAGGTTTTGGTCGTGAGAGGAGGAGGTTCTCACGCGTGGCCACCGTCAGTGGAGCACTATCTGAACTAGATGATGATAACAGCAACAGCGTTGGCTCAGATGCTCCCTCATCTTTGTCTCAGGAGCGGATGATTATTGTCGGAAATCAGCTCCCGATTCGATCCCATAAAAGAGACAATGGAGAATGGTATTTTTCCTGGGACGAGGACTCGCTTCTTTATCAACTTAAAGATGGCGTTGCGCAAGACGTGGAAGTGATCTATGTTGGTAGTCTGAAGGAAGAAATAGATGTGAGTGAGCAAGATGATATAGCCCAAACCTTGCTGGACACTTTCAAATGTGTTCCGGCTTTCATTCCTCCTGACCTGTTCAGTAAATTCTATCACGGGTTTTGTAAACAGCAACTTTGGCCTCTGTTTCATTACATGCTTCCATTGTCACCGGATCTTGGTGGTCGGTTCGATCGGTCTCTTTGGCAGGCGTATCTCTCTGTAAACAAGATTTTTGCAGATAAAGTTATGGAAGTGATTAGCCCTGACGATGATTTTGTGTGGGTTCATGACTATCATTTGATGGTTTTGCCAACATTCTTGAGGAAACGATTCAATAGTGTGAAGCTTGGATTTTTCCTTCACAGCCCATTTCCATCATCAGAGATATATCGAACTCTTCCTGTGAGGGATGATTTGCTGAGAGCGCTTTTGAATTCTGATCTTATCGGTTTCCATACTTTTGATTATGCCAGGCACTTCCTATCTTGTTGCAGCAGAATGCTTGGCCTTTCTTATCAATCGAAACGAGGTTACATAGGTTTAGAGTATTATGGCCGCACAGTCAGCATTAAGATCCTTCCTGTGGGAATTCACATAGGTCAGCTTCAATACGTGTTAGATCTTCCTGAGACTGTATCGAGGATTGCGGAGTTGCGAGATCAGTTCAGGGGTCAGACGGTGATGCTTGGGGTAGATGATATGGATATATTTAAAGGGATCAGCTTGAAACTCCTGGCTATGGAGCAATTGCTTTTGCAGCATCCCGAAATGAGGGGCAAAGTTGTCTTGGTCCAAATTGCAAACCCAGCGAGAGGACGAGGGAGGGATGTGCAGGAGGTTCAGTCTGAAACTTTCGCTGCGATGAGGAGAATTAACGAATCATTTGGAAGGCAAGGATACAATCCTGTAGTTCTCATAGACAGTCCGCTGCAGTTTTATGAGCGGATTGCTTTCTATGTAATTGCAGAGTGTTGTCTAGTCACGGCGGTGAGGGATGGGATGAACCTTATACCCTACGAATATGTCATATGCAGACAAGGAAACGAAAAGCTGAATGAGACGTTAGGTCTAGACCAATCAGGACCTAGGAAGAGCATGCTGGTACTCTCCGAGTTCATTGGGTGCTCCCCGTCCTTAAGCGGTGCAATTAGAGTTAACCCGTGGAACATTGATGCTGTGGCAGAAGCGATGGATTCTGCTCTTATGGTTTCGGAAGCTGAAAAACAGTTGAGGCATGAGAAACACTATAAATATGTTAGTACCCATGATGTCGCATATTGGGCTCGCAGCTTTATTCAGGACCTTGAAAGAGCTTGTAGGGATCATGAAAGGAGGAGATGCTGGGGAATTGGTTTCGGCCTAGGGTTCCGCGTGATTGCTCTGGATCCCAGTTTTAAGAAGCTATCAGCCGAGCATATTGTTTCGGCTTATAAGAGAACCAAAAGCCGAGCGATTCTTTTGGATTATGATGGAGCTATGGGGTCATCAGGATCCAATTCCATCAGTGCGATACCTACTGCTGAGACAGTTGGACTCCTTAACAGTTTGTGCCGAGATCCCAAGAATGTTGTCTTCCTTGTCAGTGTAAAGGAGCGAGATATCCTAAGTGAATGGTTCTCATCGTGTGATAGACTTGGGTTAGCTGCAGAGCATGGCTATTTTCTTAGGCGAGTTACCTCTCCTTTAACCAAGATCGTGTTTCATTCTTTGCTATTAGAAAATTTGACGTAACGTAGGATGGGTTCAGATACCTATCCTTGAAACACTGAACAACCATCACAGATGTGAACAAATACTGGGTTTATGGTACATTGATGTCCTATAGGATGTCATATGATCTGTCACCAACTCAATGTCCATTCCAAATTCAGTCTTTGGATAGTTTAAAGCTTAACAAAAGTGGCACTGCTGGCTCTTTAATTAATTAATCTCAATCTGTTAGGTGGGAGAATAAGAGTTTAGCTAATTCATTGACAATAACATTAGGTTATTCTGTTCTCCAATGAATGGTGCACTAAATAGCCACCAACGTACATATGTACATCGCAGAAAGCTTTTTCGGGTTTGTCTAAATCTTGATTCGTAAACATTGATTAATGTAAATTGAGCGAGTGAAAGGTTTTTATATAAATTCTTACTGTTTTCTTCTTTGTTGGGAGAGATGGTCCTCGTTTCCTTGGCCCAACCTGCATTGCTTAATCAAATCTTTTTTTTTTTGATCATTTCAAGCATACTCACAGCTATCAACTTTTTCCTTCCTACTGTTCCATTTAGATATCTCGTACCAGCTTGCCATTCTAGTAGAAGGTTAATGCATTGTAATTTTCAACCATATTGCCCTTAATCTGTGATAGCAAAACCTTGGCTAAAATTTCTTTTCTAGCCAAACTGATCATTATCCTCTTTCAGGCAAAACCGAGAAGGAGGTTGGGAAACTTGTATTTCTGTGCCAGATTTTGATTGGAAACAAACGGCTGAGCCAGTTATGAGATTATACATGGAAACAACCGATGGCTCTACCATAGAAATCAAAGAGAGTTCGATTGTGTGGAATTACCAGTGCGCAGATCCAGATTTTGGTTTTTGCCAGGCAAAGGAGCTTTTAGATCACCTGGAAAGCGTTCTTGCAAATGAACCTGTTTCGGTCAAGAGTGGCCAACACATTGTGGAAGTTAAACCTCAGGTTTTTCCTAGTTTCCTTTTCCCCAAGCACCGTTGTCTTTCAAAATCGTGATGTTCTATAAAAGCTAATAGAATATCACTAGAGATTTTTTGGTTGACTCTAATTTCGAGTGTCTATAGTTGGTCCAGTCCCCACAATCAAGTAATTTGAGTCACTACGGCGCAGTTGGAAACTATTGAAACTTGTGTTGCACTTAGTCAACGGAAATGTGCTAATGTATCGAGAGAGAGTTTCTTCTCACAAGGGAATGAAAAGAACAAGATCAGTCAATCATCATAAACATTGTGCTGAGCAAGTAGTCCATAATATCTTCGTGCTTGAATCATGCCAAGTTTATAGCTTTCAGTAACATTTGTATAGTAAGGTCATGGAGCCTGTGGAATTGTTATTAAACTGTGATCAATCTTTTCGGATGTAGGTTAAATTGATTGGATCACATGAACTGGCATATTGTTGGATACGTTTATTAGCATATTTTGGTTACAAAGGTCTCTTTTTTGGGTAAAAACTTTGATTTCCCGATTGAACTAGTCATTGGTGAACATCCTCACTTTGCTCGGAGATATTCAGGTTTATAGTTCATCTGTCTGTAAAATTGGAAGTTCCGGTGTTGATTTGCTTTTGATCTTAGCTCAAATTTGCAACCTCTAGGATTTGATTAAAGCCTTTTCTTACATTGCTGAACATTTTCATCTGATCCAAAGCAACAAAGTTACGCTATTTCTGGCCATTGTCTTTCAAATCAACATGCTCCGAGTTATTGGGAAAAAATTCCAATTTACTTCAACATCAACTTGTGCATCGACTCTTTTGCAGGGTGTCAACAAGGGTCTTGTGGCCGAACGTCTATTGGAGACAATGCAGCAGAGGGGAATGCTTCCAGACTTTGTTCTCTGCATTGGAGATGATCGCTCCGACGAAGACATGTTCGGGGTAATAATGAGCGCGAGAGAGGGTCCGGCTCTTTCTCCGGTCGCAGAGGTGTTCCCATGCACTGTGGGCCAGAAACCAAGCAAGGCCAAGTACTACCTGGAAGACACGAACGAAATCTTGAGGATGCTTCAAGGGCTGGCCAACGCATCCGAGCAAGCCACTCGAAATTCTTTGCCACCCTCCCCAGCCAACACTTCAGCGACTACAGAGTAAAAAGTCGTCCGTTCAAAATCCAAATTCGACATGATATGCAAGAATCCATGTGTATTGGGCTGTCTGGCATGGGAGCGGCAGATGGCATTGTGCATCACTTTTGTAATTTTTCGATTTGGGGGGAGGGAGCTTTAACCCCTTCTTCGCAGAGTTGTTGTTCGGCGCCCTATTGCATGTTATTTGTTGGCTGTACCATAATGATGTGTTGTTGATCTCAAAACACCGTGGCAGTTCATAGGTTGTAGATGATGAATGAAGATTTGAGTACTGAAAGTGGGGTTGAGTTTGCTTCCTGAACTGGGCATTGAGTTCAAAGAAAATAACACCAACACCAAAGAGCTATGTCAGAAGTGCATCCCTCAAATTGGTACTTAGCCATCAAAAGCTCAAATCAAGTCACGTCCGAAGACCCAGAGGAGGCGTGGATTGTGAGAGACAATGTCCAAACTAGACATGGCCACGGTTCGGAACCGGTGGTTCCGGTTCGTGGCCATGTATGAATCGGAACCGGCAGTTCCAGGCTGGTTCCGGTTCGGAACCGGTCGGTAAAAATTAGAAAAATAAATTATGAAATAAAAAAATAACGAATTATCAAATTCAGGAATAATGAATTATTTAATATAAAATGTAATCAAAATGTACGTTGTAATCAAATTTGAGGAAATAAAAAAATAATGAATTATTTTATTTTGTTTTATTTGGAACCGGGCCCGGCGGTTCCGGGCCAATTCCAAAATTGTTGGAATCGGAACCGGGCCCGTAGGCCACGGGCCGGTTCCGGTTCCGAACCGCGGGCCCGGTCAACGGGCCGGTCCCGGGTTTGACCCGGGCCGAAACAGGCCCGTGGCCATGTCTAGCCCAAACTCCAAAGTCAAATCTCCTAGTCTGTCAACATCCTTCAATGAGAAGAGCGGTTGAAAGCTGAAACGCTTTAAATTGCCAGCAATGGCAGTTCAACCGGGGAAACAAAGTCAGAGGAGTGTCTTAACTGAGGGGTTGACCTTCGCCACTCATTTTTGGTCAAGAATTATATGTAAGTATGCTGAACACAAATCCTTTCTTGGTTTTCTTTCTTTCTGTCTTCTTTAGTTTTTCCCGATGTTGGAGAGGGTTGGATGTAGACACTCATACACCAGCTGCAACAATACAGCTGAGTTCAATCTCATATTGTATGATGCACGACCAAGAAGTCACGTGCAGGCACTCATTGCCTGGACCATTTTCCTTCAATGTTATGAATTCCTAATTTTTCTTTTAATTTTTTCCCAATTTTTCTTTGTTTTTTTTTGTCTGGCCCTTTCGCCATTGAGAATTCGAAGCAATCTGAATCCGTAAAATGTCGAATTTTATTTGATAAGTATTTTCTAATGAGTGACCCCTATGAGCGACCCCTCGTTCTTCAAATTATCAACTGCACATAATGCGAGAAAGCCGATGTTTTAAAAGCCGCAAAAATTCCTAAATCAATGAATATACTGATTTATAATATATATTTTTTTATCATGCCCAAAACGTGGGACACCTAATTTTCTATTTTTTCAGGGTGAGATTCTCCACTAACATAATTGACCCAGAATTTGTACTTCCATTACAGAATGATTTGATTCAGCATCATCTGTTTTTTTGCCGCCAGTGAAAATGGGTTTTCTATTATCTTTGGAGTACAACAGGAGGGCAATGAGGGGAAGTCACAACGGTGGGCTTGGCTTAGCCCACCAGGGCCACCACCACCAAGCATTAAAATCAAATCCCCCCAACTCCCTCTTGAGTTGAGTCTCTGTCAAAGGCCTTTAAGATCACCCAACAAACTTCAATGACCGACATTCATGTTCCATCTCCCCTCTCAACCGCCCTCATTATGTCCTTCCCTTGCAATATTAGCCCCCCATCAATTTTCCTTTTTCCCCTTCAAAAGGTTTTTATCGATGATCCCTCTTAATATAATTAGGGTCTTGTTAAGCATTCTTAATAATTATGCATAGCACGAGGGAGATCGCGTCGCAAATTACAATATTTTAAATAAACGTTTAACAGATGTCCCGATTCACACTCATTAGGAAAAATCCTTATAGTTCATTTACCGTGCTTTGGAAATATATAAATATATACATCTCTACCGTGTTCCGCATCTTCTTATGTGCGAAGGTGTTATAGTTAATTCATCAGCAATGTTGTGAAAAAACATAAGCTTAACCGTGTGTGATCGATTTGATTGGATGTGGCTAAGGACATCGCTAGACGAGACTTTGAGGCATTTTTCTTACACTGTCTTCTTAAGCAGCATACTCTTGCAACATCCGATAATTTATGAGAGTCCTGTCTTCAAAATTCAAACAAAAAGAGCAACAGTAACAGGGATTTCTCCAATCCAACGAATGGAAAGAAAACATGGGCAAGTCAACCATGAAAAAGGAAGAGGTTCCTTTCGATTTCTCTGTCCTGAAAAGGATTGAAATTCGTGCAGGGTTGGAGATATTCAATTCCTTCTTTTAGAAGAGAAAGCACGAGATTTTGTACCGTGTGGGATGTCACCAAACGAGTTGATGCTTGTCCTGCTCTTTTAACCCACAAAATGTTGTGCATAAAACCCTAGCTCATACAACAAATGTGTGAGGAAGTTAATTAATTATATTTTTCGATCCCTCTCAAAAAAAAGTTTAAACAGGAGACGTGCTCTAATAACTTTATTCCGACTATTTTGGTCGAGGGAGTACTTTTATACGTAGAATCATTCTATTTTAGACGATGACAAAACGATTTTAATTGCGCCATAATATTCACTTCATGTGAGTCGAAATGCTCATGGAGGTTGAGACAATGAATTGTGGATGGATAGCTGCACACCTTTTGACTTTTGAGAGGCCAACTCTCAACCATATTAAATGTCGCATCGCATTTACAGCACAAATAAAGTAGAAATTTTTTTTCCATTTTAAATACCTACAACAGTGTATACGCGTGAAATTAATGGATTTTCAGTTTTCGATCACACTCTATTTATTTCGCAAAAAATAAATAATTTTAAAAAATATATTTTTTAAAATGATCGCACGTATAGCTTAAAATAATTAACTAATAAAATAATATTTTCACAACCGATAACAATTTATGTCGAGATATTTTCGTGGATGATAATCACACTTTTCGTTCATTCGTTTTTTTGATTGATACGATCAATCACTTTTAGGAAAATATTTTTCAAGTTGTTCATTTCTTGCGAAGTAAATAGAGCCTAAGTATATTCAATTTGACTTCACCACAAATCTAATGGCGGTTCACAATAAGGGCAATTCATTTCATTTCATTTCTTTTCTTCTTTTCATTCTCCTGAAAAGTTGACAGCAAGAAGAAGAACAATGAGAAAAATTAAAATGAGGACAAAATGATGGAAGGGTAGGAATGCAGTTACAAACGGCAAAGGCATGAAAGTGGCAAATGTGGTACCACTTAGCATTAAAGAGGAGAGCCGATCTCAACCATATCAAACCTTTCATCATATTGCACATCTCGAATGAGAGACGCAACTTTTACTCATCAACACCCATTTTCAACTGTCAGTCAGTCCAGAGATATATGTAATTACGAGATATAAGTAATCAAACTTTTTTTCTCATGTCGTTGAGGATGTTCGATGCTACTTTATTGTGATTCACCGATCGGCGAGAATGATACGACGGAGTAATTGTATACCGAGGGGCTCACATGGATCTACGGTCGTTGAGAGTGTGGCGACGAGGAGACGGAATTACGGGCACTTGCACCAACCGGAGGCGGAGGGCTCGAGCGTCTCGAGGAACGGTTCGTTTTTTTGAGGGTACTTCCGAGAGAACAGATCCAGTGAAGACGGGACGGGCCTATAGCTCATAGGATTAGCACGCGTGAACCACGGTGGAAGGGCTCAAGCGTGTATTATCAAACCATATATACCTTATTGCTTTTGCATGTGACGTGGAAATTGATGGGACGTCAGCCAAAGCACAGCTCAAAGCTTTACTTAAAGCTTTGCGCTAAATGATCCCACCGAACACTTCAATCCTAACCATCTTCTCTCATTATTCTCCAACTCCTTCCTCCTCCTCTTCCTCCTCTTCTTCCTTCTAACTTCACTTCTCTCTAGCTCTTTCGTTTGGCCCACTTGAGAGGCCGAAGAGAGATGAAGCAGAACGGCTCGTCTTCGGGCCACGACGAGGCCTCCGACGTGAAGAAGACGAAGAGGATGGGTGAAGACAAAGCCGAGCGCAAGAAGCCGCAGAAAGTGTCCCTGCTGAAGCTCTTCTCGTTCGCCGACTTCTACGACTGCGTCCTCATGGCGATCGGGTCGGTCGGCGCGTGCCTCCACGGCGTCTCCGTCCCCGTGTTCTTCATCTTCTTCGGCAAGCTGATAAACATCATCGGGATGGCCTATCTCTTCCCTAAAGAAGCTTCCCACAAAGTCGCGAAGGTACGAGTACAAAAGTATGTATGCATGAACTATGAATGTTCAGTTTGTGATCATGAATCGACCAATTGTGGTGAGCTTTTTCACACTGAAGTGACAGCTTCTCTGCGAGTCGTCTCATAGAAACGCAAGATCATTTTTTAATGAGTGTTTAAGTGGAAACTTAGATTCCCAATGCTTTAATTAAGGAAGAGGTGCAATTCTCAATCTTTATCAAGAAAAGGGTTGGTCTTTACTTCTCTTTATAGTTTGCCTATATTATGTAGAAGCTTCTGCTCATATATCCTTCACTGACCAATTATTTTACTCAATGAACCTTCTTTCTTTTTTCGCAGTACTCGTTGGATTTTGTATATCTCAGTGTGGCTATCCTATTTTCATCATGGATAGGTATTGGCCAAGTGATTCGATCTCTTCAACGGCTTACTGCATATACTTTTGCCTAACTTTGCACATGAAAAAAAAAGATATATGGGGTTATGCATACATATTATGTATGTTAATTTTAGGTTATTTATGCAGAGGTTGCATGCTGGATGCATACTGGAGAGAGGCAAGCGGCGAAGATGAGAATGGCGTATCTGAGGTCGATGTTGAGTCAAGACATTAGTCTTTTCGACACTGAAGCTTCAACTGGGGAGGTCATTTCTGCAATCACCAGTGACATCATTGTTGTTCAAGATGCTCTCTCTGAGAAGGTACTTCGACCATCTTAACTATTTTCCCCATAGGGTCCATTTCTCTAGCATAATCCTGTCAAATTCTGAATTCAAGAGTTCATACTCGCCCCAAATCAACAACATTAAGCACCATCACCATCTTTTTTGGATCAAGTAAGAAACCAAACATTCAAAATGTTTGGAGTTATTCTGTCCACATAGACCGAAATTTAGTGAACGAAACATCTTTTCCGACATATGATTTGGTCTTGTTAACACAAGTGTACCAAGAAAGTAAAAATACTTCAAATGGAAATGTTCACATTCCCAAAGTATAATGACCCTTAGCAAGTTGCCTTGGGCATTCTTTTAACATTTTGCCACAGAAATCGTGATCTCCACACAAATAAGACCTCTTAATACGTGAGTACTAATGCCCGAACCATAATGCAAGTATTAATGATACCATTAGCGACCGAGGTCTCAATTTTTTGATGGTTAATTAGATTTGTTAAATCAGAATTATTTGGCAAAGCATATCCCTCAACTGCAAATTTTGTGGGTCAAGAGAGGCAGTAAATACACCACACTGATGTGCATGCAGCGACACTGACACTGAGTAACCACTGTAATTACAGTTGGTATGACATAAAAAAGAGTTGGTCTCACACTTTGCTTCCTTCATCTGATTCCTTTTGGCATTCTTTCTGGGGATATAAATGCATTGCCTGGAAGCATTTATAATTCGGTTGGGTTGGGTGAGAAATTGGGGTTTTCTTGGGTTTGAACATGCACCAACTTGCACCTTTGCCAGCTGGAAACAGTTCAAATATTGAATGCCCAACTCATGTTTTCTGCTGTTGACGTGTTCAAAAGAAGGCACGAGACACAAGTGTTTAGATATGGAGAACTTGGAGGTCCATCAAGGACCCGACCATGTACCTGACAATATGCCCTTTTTCTGGTGAGATAGAGGAGTTAAAATTCATTTCCATGAAAATGGGGATTAGTTGCATATTTTGAACACTAACAAGATTTGCCCAAACTCTGCTTACTCACGGATAATTGAAGTCTTAGAGGAATTACTTTTTTAGTAATGGGTTAAAGGTCACAAGCAAGCTGATCTATCGCGCTTGTTAAAGTCTCAGTATTGAGGATGAGCTCTTTCTTGGCATACAACAATTAATTCCTCAGGAGCTTCCAGACGACATATTGATTATTGTTGCCATGTATAGGATGTGTTTGTGGTATTCATTGTGCCTTGTGGAGGATGCAGGTGGGGAACTTCATCCACTACATAAGCCGATTTCTTGGGGGCTTCATAATCGGGTTCATCAGGGTATGGCAAATCAGTCTTGTGACACTGTCTATCGTACCCTTGATCGCCCTTGCTGGTGGCATGTACGCATACGTTGCCACAGGTCTTATTGCCCGAGTCCGGAAATCCTATGTAAAAGCTGGAGAAATAGCAGAGGAGGTCAGTGTGATGCGCCTAGAATTGACATTTTTTATGAAGGGTCACATACTTCTTTTTCAACTGCGCCGTAGTCATTTGAAACTTAGGAGAAGCTTACATTAACAGGTGATTGGGAATGTCAGAACGGTCCATGCATTTGCCGGAGAAGACAGGGCAGTGAGATCATACAGGAGAGCTCTTATCAATACTTACACGTACGGGAGGAAGGCAGGATTGGCAAAGGGCTTGGGACTAGGCTCATTGCACTGCGTGCTTTTCCTTTCATGGGCACTTCTCGTTTGGTTTACGAGCATTGTCGTTCATAAGGGTATCGCCAATGGTGGGGATTCCTTCACAACCATGCTCAATGTTGTCATAGCCGGATTGTAAGTCTTCTTCGGAAGTTCTGATGCCTGGGATTAATCAGCAAATGTTGGTCTTTATCTTGGCATTGTGAAATTGATGAAAAGCCACCTTCATTGATGCTGTCTTGCCAGGTCACTAGGCCAGGCGGCACCGGATATTTCTGCATTTATCCGTGCAAAAGCAGCTGCGTATCCCATTTTTGAGATGATTGAGAGGAGCACAATGAGCAAAACCAGCTCAAAAACTGGCCAAAAACTGAGCAATGTGGATGGACACATACAGTTCAAGGACGTGATGTTCAGCTACCCGTCTCGTCCCGACGTGGTCATCTTCAATAAGCTCTGCCTCGATATTTCTCCGGGTAAGATCGTGGCGCTTGTAGGTGGAAGCGGATCGGGGAAAAGCACAGTGATCTCCTTGATTGAGCGCTTCTACGAGCCACTCGCTGGGGAGATCCTGTTGGATGGATACAACATCAGAGACCTCGACCTCAAGTGGCTGAGGCAGCAAATTGGGCTGGTCAATCAGGAGCCTGCCCTGTTTGCCACGAGCATTAGGGAGAACATACTCTACGGCAAAGATGAGGCCACCCTCGATGAGGTCACTCGTGCCGCAAAAATATCAGAGGCTCTCTCTTTTATTAATAATCTCCCTGAGAGATTCGAAACTCAGGTATTTCTCGTATATAAAGAGAAGCTCCGAGGCAAGCATGGTCCGTAGATAATGTGATGATCTCCTAATAAAGAATGAATGTTTTATGTTGAGTTATTAGCTGAGAAGTGAAATGGTTGCAATTCACACGGGTTATTTCCATGTTTAATGCTTGCTTTAGATGGATTGACTTAATTGGACTGAGTTGGGGATATGACATCGCAGGTCGGCGAGAGAGGAATACAACTATCGGGTGGGCAGAAGCAAAGGATAGCTATTTCACGGGCGATGGTTAAGAATCCGTCCATTCTTCTACTGGATGAAGCCACGAGTGCGCTCGATGGTGAATCCGAGAAGAGCGTGCAGGAGGCACTCGATCGAGCAATGGTGGGGAGGACCACAGTCGTGGTCGCACATCGGCTCTCTACCATAAGAAATGCAGATGTGATCGCGGTCGTCCAGGATGGAAAGATAGTGGAAACGGGGAACCACGATGAGCTAATCTTGAACCCGAACAGCGCATATGCGTCGCTGGTTCAACTCCAGGAGACCGCTCACTTGCAGCGGCACCCTTCACAAGGTCCTACAATGGGACGACCTCTCAGGTACTATATTGACTGATCCGCATTTTTAAATGATGATTCATTTCTAGCAGTGTGCAAAAATTATAAGAGTTCTTGTTTTGAAATCAGACTCATCAGTTGATTAATCTTTATTACAGCATCAGGTTTTCAAGAGAACTATCCCGGACAACAACTAGCTTTGGTACAAGTTTTCGCTCAGACAAAGAGTCTCTTGGTCGCACTGGTGTTGATACAGTCGACAGTCTAAAGCCGAGGCAAGTTTCTGCCAGAAGATTGTACTCCATGGTCAGTCCTGACTGGATGTACGGGATTTTTGGCACCATTTGTGCTCTTATCGCCGGAGCCCAGATGCCTCTTTTCGCTCTTGGGGTCTCCCAAGCTCTTGTGTCCGATTATATGGGTTGGGAGACGACAAAGCACGAGATTAAGAAGATTTCTCTGCTGTTTTGTGGGGCTGCAGTAGTGACTGTCATTGTTCATGTGATCGCGCATTGTTCCTTTGGCATTATGGGAGAGCGGCTCACTCTTCGGGTCAGGGAAAGGATGTTTGCAGGTAATTCAACCAAAATTATTGTGAATGCCTATTTTACCCATGTCTACACCACTGATCTTCTGGTAGTGGAGGTTAATCAGTTGCGTTCTTGAGAATTTTAATGATTTGATTGCTTGCGACCTTAAAAGATTTGTTGTATACATGAATGAAATGCTAAAGCTTGTTTTACAGTTGAACGAAACACTATAAACAGAGTGCTGGTTACTTTTCCATCTGTAGCCGCATTTTATGCTAAACCTTCTGGCAAAGTTTTGTTGCAGCCATTTTGAGGAATGAGATTGGTTGGTTCGATGATGTGAACAACACAAGTGCAATGCTTTCATCACGGCTAGAGACAGATGCAACTTTGTTGCGAACTGTGGTTGTAGATCGTTGCACAATCCTCTTGCAAAATGTAGGCTTGATCGTCTGTTCTTTCATCATTTCTTTCATCCTAAACTGGAGGATAACGCTCGTTGTCATAGCCACCTATCCGTTAATCATAAGTGGGCACATCAGCGAGGTAACTTTTCCTTTCTCTAATGAGTAATTGAACTTAAAGTAAACAATATTGCTAATGTTTTGATTAATCTACCTTCAGAAAATGTTCATGCGAGGCTACGGTGGAAACTTGAGCAAAGCATATCTAAGAGCCAACATGTTGGCTGGTGAGGCTGTGAGTAACATCCGCACGATAGCTGCGTTTTGCTCAGAAGAGAAGGTGCTTGATCTATATGCAAGTGAGCTCGTTGAGCCTTCCAAGCGTTCATTCTCTCGCGGTCAGATTGCAGGCATCTTCTACGGCATTTCCCAGTTCTTCATTTTCTCTTCATACGGTCTAGCCTTGTGGTACGGAACTTAGCTTCACATTCTCAACTTCGCTGGAACTTGTAAAAGGGGTCACGAAAATCATTAACAGTACGCATATTGCATGCTTCAAGACCTTCAAATCAATGAATTGGTACTTCATGCATTAATGAAAATATAGGCAAACAATAATACTGAATCATTTTTTGAAATGCAGGTATGGTTCTGTTTTGATGGGGCAAGGGCTTGCCAGCTTCAAATCGGTCATGAAATCATTCATGGTGTTGATCGTAACCGCTCTAGCTATGGGAGAGACCTTAGCTATGGCCCCTGACCTGCTCAAGGGGAATCAAATGGTTGCCTCAGTATTTGAAATCCTTGACCGCAAGACCGAGGTGATGGGGGATGTCGGGGAAGAGCTAACCGTGGTAGAGGGCACGATTGAGCTCAGGGGAGTCCATTTTAGCTACCCCTCGAGGCCCGATGTGATTATTTTCAGGAATTTTGATCTGAAAGTGCGATCGGGCAAGAACATCGCTTTAGTGGGGCAAAGTGGGTCTGGTAAAAGTTCCGTGCTCGCTCTTATACTCCGGTTTTATGATCCAACAGCTGGGAAAGTGATGATTGATGGTAAGTCTGATAGCAAAATCAACCACTTTGATTCGCTTACTATCTGCGAAAGCATCACATTGTTGCATTATCTGCTACAAAGGAAATTCCCTGACTACTTCAAAGCCCTTTTTCTTTTCTCAACTTGAATGAGAAAAGGAAATTGCATTGCCCGTTATCTTATTTAGTTCCAAAAATCAATGTTTCGCAGGCAAGGACATCAAGAAACTCAAACTTAAATCCCTCCGGCAACACATTGGCCTTGTCCAACAAGAGCCAGCTCTCTTTGCCACATCTATCTACGACAACATTGTCTATGGGAAAGAAGGAGCGTCCGAGGGGGAAGTCATCGAAGCGGCTAAGCTAGCTAATGCTCACGGCTTCATCAGTTCCCTTCCCGAGGGCTACTTGACCAAAGTTGGTGAGCGTGGAGTGCAACTCTCGGGCGGACAGAAGCAAAGGGTGGCAATCGCTCGGGCCATCCTAAAGAACCCGGAGATCTTGCTTCTGGATGAAGCAACTAGCGCTCTGGACGTGGAGTCCGAGCGTATCGTGCAACAGGCTCTAGATAGGCTGATGAGAAACCGGACAACGATCGTGGTCGCGCATAGGCTATCGACCATCAAGAACGCCGACCAGATCTCCATCGTACAAGACGGGAAGATCATAGAGCAAGGGACTCACTCTGCCCTCATAGAGAACAGGGAAGGACCGTACTACAAGTTGATTAACCTCCAGCAACAGCAGCAGCGATAACAGCATCATCAACGATTATTGACGACAACAAACCAATTGACAACATGATTTGTGAAGGGGACTTTTTTATCCTGTACTTTTATGTCCTTAATTTTGTTGATTTTTATCTTACTAATTACGTGTTTATGTGAAGTTTGGATCGATTGTTTCTATGTGATGATAATAATAAAGAAGGCCGAGGCTTTGGTCTATGCATAGAAAGGGGAACTTCCTACTTAGGTTCGGCTTATGTTTTATTGCCGCAACCTCAGTTGATGTTTAGCGAAACGGAGGAGAAGGACAAGTTTACATGGCTTCTATCTCTTCGCTTCTAAGGAGAGAAAATTCTCTGGACAGCGGGAAAACGAATTTCACTTCGGGCATAGTTGCTGACCGAGGTAGCATGGGCTTGCTCTTCCTTTAAGGGCTATACTTTTCCTCACTTGCTGTATAAGCTTTCGCGGAATGTATTCATCTATTGTATTTGGAGTGCTTTGTTGTCTAAGTAATCCCTTTGACTGGGTAAATTTTGATTCACTTCGGGCATTGTTGCTAACTAAGGTAGCGTTTCGCCGGAAATATTCTTGCGACGAAATATAATTCACCGAAAGTCGTTCTTCGTTTTTTAATTAAAGGAGACTAGGTTCCATGTCTAATTCCGGACAAGAGTTGTCCAGGCATGAACAAAGAGTTTGATTGTCTTGATCAATAACTCAAACATCGTACAGTAACGAAGTTCGACTTATATTTATTAGGGATGAGTAAGATGGACCGCCTAAATCGGGACCAGATCGGACTGACCAGTCCGGTTTCCGGTTCCTACAAGTGGAACCGGTTTCCGGGCGGCCTGGTTCCTGATTCTATGGTGGGAACCGGACCGGACCGATAAATATATATTTTTCTAATTTTTTCATATATATTTATTTACTTTTTAAAATTCTTGAAAAAAAAATAGAAAACGTAATCTAATTTCCCCAATTCTCTCTTGTCTTTACTAATAAGTGATTAATCCCATTGTAACCGGTCCATGGTCCCAAGACTAGTCGGTCCTGTCCTGGGTCTTGAAAACTAGGAATCGGTCCTCCTGGCCCGGTTTCCGATTCTTGGGTTGGACCGGACCGGATCGGAAATTGCTCACCCTTAATATTTATAGACAATTCAGACGGATCCGTCCACTTACTGGCTGTGTCTGAAGTTCATCAATGCAACATTACAAAGTTACTGGTGTAAAAAGTAGACAACTATAGCTATGGAAACTAAAGGTGCGGTGTTGGAAACTAAAGATAATTGAAAGACGGCATTTTGGTTTGTGTTCATGGGAGGTTTCCTTTGGCAGCCGGGTGCTATTTATAATGTGGGCTTGGTAACCGCCTTTGATACCGTATTCGATAACCACCATTGACCTCATCTTCACTGTCCGCCTAATGACATCTGTCCGTCAATTGCTATCGATCTTATCTTTTTGTTCCAAGGTGATAACCGTTGTTGAGTTCATACCGTATGACACCTGTCCTTCTTAAGGCAATAATCGTCATTGAGCTTATATCGTCTTGACACCTATTCTCTTCAAAGTAATAACTGTCATCGAGTTCATATTATCTTAACACCTGTCCTTCTCGAGGCAGTAATCGTCATCGAGCTTATACTGTCTTGACACTTGTCCTCCTCGAAGTAGTAACCATCATTGAGCTCTTCTTTTCCTGACATCTATCTTTTTCGGAGCAGTAACCGTCATCGAGTTCTTCTCATCCTGACACCTGTCCTTTCCGGGGTGATAATTATTGTCGAGTTCTTTCTAGCTTGACATTTATCCTTTTCCTTATTGACATCCTCGATGACTCGAATCCAATATGACCATTTTCGTCGATACCTTCTATGACTCAAGCTCTTTCAATTTCAAATTCCACGTCGGTATCTCCCAGTGCTTCCCAGCTGTTTTGCTTAGGTGAGTCATCTCGTATGGGCTACGTCATCCTTTGACGTCTTTTATTATTTTATTTATTTCGGTTGTCGACAACCTAATTAATTGTAGGTATCAACATGTAGCATGGGCTTGTTCTTCCTTTAAAGGCTATACTTCTACTCACTCGCTGCATAAGCTTTTGCGGAATGCATGCATCTATTGTATTTGGAGTGCTTTGTTGTCTAAGCAAACCCTCTCAGTGAGTAAATTTTGATTCAATCCTTTCAAAGATCAGGAGGTTGATCTGGGAAAGACTTTCCAGTTGTTTGACTGTGAGAAGGAAAGTGTCTTTGGACAAACATAAGTTGTTTGTGCTGTAAATGGGGACTTCTAGATTGGGTCTCTTAGCTGCTGTTTGTTGAGCATTTAGCAGGTTTGCTCACCCTGCTTTCTGTTGCTAAAGCTAACAAAAATCTCTCACTTAACGAAGAAAGACAAATTTACGAAATCATCGCTATGAATTCTTCCTGATACTTCTATGTTGAACAAAAAGCTAGATCTTTTGAAACAAACTAGCTGGGCACTTGAAAATCTTCCAATTGTGGTTCATGCGTTTACATGACGATCATGAGATGATCTTCCTTGGAAAAATTCAAGGGTAATTGAAGCAAAACGGTGACACCCCGAAGCGAAAATAAGCATGAACAGTACTGTTTAAGGTTGAGGACGAAGATGTTCCATCACAATGGTCCAATTAGGAAGAGTTTATGATACGACTCCAAAGTTCAATACTTGTACCGTTAATAACGATAGAACCGCTGTGACTTTCATGATTTGTTACACCAAACAACGCTCCGCGAAATCTTGTAAAGTTCGAGGAAGCTTCTTGGAAGATCGATACGAGATACAAAAATAACCTAAGTTATTCTCGTATTTCCCTGTTTGTGGTTGAAGAAGCAAAGAGACAAAGTTAATTTAATCAAGAAAACAAAAACAAAGAAACTCATATTTCCATTTGTCAAACGGAGCAGTCCAAAGTCAATGAATTAAAGAAACCAAGTTGGATAAGTAAACCCTACAAAGAGCTTAGCAGATGGCTAATCAGATTTGATCTATTTTGTTTACTTGGCACCCATTATCATATTGATACGCTTGTCGATCAAGCGAATGAGGTAAGGGGGTTTGAAAAACAGGCCCCCAGCAAATCTTACCGTCTTGATTTTCACAGTATCTTCGTTAATCACTATTTAAAACTTCCTTAACGTCACACCCTTGTGCGGGCAAGAAACGCTAATCAAGGTTAAAGTCCTGAGAGGGCGAGTCAAAGAAGGGTTAAAGAGTCCATGCACTTTCAAATTGTCAACACGGGGCTGTGTCCCAGTCAGCACTGCCTGCTTCCCAATGTGAGCAGGTGAAAATTGGACGGTGAATACAAGCGTTTCATTCGTGCAAGAATTATTATGTTATGCGCAACATGTGCATCCCTAGTTAAAATTTGTTTGAGAGACGATCGCAGAATCTTCAGCATGATCAGCATCCAAGAAGTTAGTCAACACGAGAGGGGACTTGGCCCAAAAATGAAGTCCATGAAAGGGTGTATCCTTAATGTAGTGAAGAATACATGGAGAATTACCAAAAAATTCATAAACCTATTGCAATTGTACAAATTCAGTCCTAAACAATTTTTTTGCCAATTGAGTCATAAACTTTTTGCATTTGTGTCAATTAAATCCATTCGGTCAATTTTGGCCAGCCGACGTCCATGTTAGTGCTAGCTCATCAAAATTGGTCGGATACATTGAATTAGAACAAATGTAAAAGGTTTAGGATCGAATTGGTGTAATTATAATAGACTTAGGACTTCTTTGGTAATTTCCCCAAAAAATAGACAAAGCTACAACATAGTGAGTAGTACGTGGAGTCGACATGAACTGACTAACAACATGAAGCGAAAACAAAATACACCGAATGATTTCTATACTTCACCGGAATGAACAAATACAAGCAGCGGCGGTCTTTTATATAGACCCCAAATTGATATGAAAAGACATACACAAGATATATGCATGTTTTCGAATATTTGCGAGATTCAGGTAAATCGCAAAAAATATCCACCTAAATTAAATCAAATATGCAACATATCGAACTCGATATATCATTTAATAGTTTCAAGCTAGTAGAGAACTCGTTAAGAGAGAGAACCCAAAAAGGACTTCCCAAGCTACGACGTGGAGTATAAGAGAAGCAAGCTTTGAAATACAACTTTATACGACACTATAAATAGACAAATCGGATGAGCGTTTAAATGTCATCCTAAGACCATAGGATTCATTGGGTCAACATAATGTTAGATTGACAGTATGACTAATCCACGCTTAAAACACTAACTACCATTGAAGTTTATACAAATCAATGTACATACAGCCCTTGAGACTTTTCCAATCAATGGGCGTCATTACAATAGATTATATAAAATATAATGATATAATAACAATACTCATAGTGGATGAATGAGTCACGAAGATTATATCAACTTCGTGTACGTGACACTGGAGCATTGAGTTATCAAGGTCAGTCCTGTCTTTAGGGTGCTAGTTTCGAAGACTTTTTTCTCTTGGGGGAACTTGTCTAGGCATTATACACTGCATCTTGGAGCTGTTTGACTAAGTTGGCCTGGTTCAAGTTTTGGGTCCTTAGTGTCAAGAATCGACAGATAATATATAGCAATTAGAACCTTTTTTTTTTAATATACCACAGTAATTTTGTTTGACCCTTTATGATAGTTCAAAGGTGGATTAATTAACAGTCACGTGGAAACCATGGAATAACCTAAGTTTTCTGTCCTGATAAGAAGGAGCTTGCTTCGCATATTTACAGGGGTTTAGCTAGGGTTTGGTAAAACAGGTTTGGAAAATATTACACAATAGCGTGGATTGACCAGCCAGATTGGTAATAGCAGCTGAGGTCATTTCGAGGACTTTGAATCATCAAAGATAACTCGCCACCTTTTAACCATTCTTTGCCCAGTATTTTTCAAACGGATTGATCATGATTCAAGTTGACTGGTGTCGCTGTGTTGTATTAGGGCCGCGAGTTCTTTGGTTTTCTCCATCGATTGCATTCGCAATTTTCTAGCTAAACCGAAAGGACAAGCTGACTCAGGTACATCACATTTTTAAAAGAGGGAAAGAAAATCAAGAACGGTTGTTGGTGGCTGTGACGGACGCGTCGGGATCGCGGTCAACCTCATGTAGATCCCGAATTCAGGAAACCATGCAATTAGGTTAACGATAATAAGGACAGACAAGGGGCGCTCCATTTGTTTAAAGGAAAGCAAATTATGCTTTGCTTTACGCAAGGTCTGTCCATGCCATGGTGTTAGATCATGTCTTGTTGCGTCCGCGGTGACATAACGGGGGCTCAGTCGACTCGTGCCTTCAAAAAGAGCAGTTGAAACCACTGGTGTGGACTTTCAGCCTCGGAATCAGTTCTTGGCGGCTGATCCCTCATCGACGAGGACGTTGAGCATCTCACAATTATGATCTTGTAAGAATAACAATTGGCCTTTGCTTTTGTCTTTAAAATACAAAAAATGGATTGAAGTCTTGATTCTCTCGTATTCAGATGCGCAAATATTTTGCTGTAACAGGAGCTTGACTGTGTCTTCTGTTGTCCGGACCTCGCCACTTTCCTCATTATATGTGAAAGGACGACTCGTGCAATGTTGAAATGATCCAGCAATTATTAGCATAATTTCCAAGTCTAGCCATATATGATGGGTTGGCATTGGTAGATATTGAGAAATTAATCTTCACAGGGTGACACTCAAACTACACAAAGGACGCAGGGATGGATTTAGAATAATGTATCGGGAGGTAAGGCTAATCAGTTTCGGGGTGAGTAGGCTCCAAATCAAGAATTTGGAATTTACCCTATTAAAGCATATCCTCGATTTTTGGAATCGAGAACCGAACCAGTCGACCTTGGAAAGAGTGTGAAAACCTACGATGTTATGGAGATCTTAGCGAGAAAGGATTGGTTAATAATTTTGATGGAGAAATTCGAGGTGCCATATTTCGATTTTTATGTGGTTGTCCTATGCATAAAGTATACTGGGAGTTGAGTTCGCCATATTGAGTTTGCATTCTCCATCCCTTTAGAAGTAGACCATTTAGGTGGAGATTAAAGAATTCACGAGGAACTGTTTTCTTGCGATCCAATCATAAAAAATTATGCTGAACGGGTAATAAGCAAGAGATCTTACCCTTTTCCATAAGTTTTGAGGAGGTATATTAACTAATGTGAAAGGTTGAAGAAACTAGAAAATGGTCTATCTTTGCGTGTGTACACAAACTGGCTTGAACTCTTCTTCTCTTTTACCATTTGACTCTCTTGACAAGGAAAAAAATGAAGTCCACTTATGGAGAGAACAACGATTCTTCTATCTTGAGATCTTAGAAGAGACAATCTAGAAATCTCACTTCATTATTTCAGAATCAATATTTCGTGTATGAGCAGCATTTTCTAACTAACCCCTGAAGTTTCTGTGTCATCCACAGTTGTTGGACCTAAAAGCCAAATGACATCATAAACCCCCCTCGCACGACAATCTGTTCACTCAACATCATTATTTTATGGGGTTTTTCGTTTAAAGAAAAGCAGCATTATATTAACATTTGTTTTAAGGATTAATACCACGAAAAAACTCAAATCGGTACACGTATGACAAATTTATTCTCCGTTAGTTTTCGTTAAATTGGATTAATACCACGAAAAATTACAAACCGGTTTACCTGTGACAAATGGAGGGTAAAATCTCAAACTAGTATACTCGTCAACTGTCACATGTCATTCAACTCAACAATTTGATAGAAAAATTTAACGGAAACTAATAGAAGGTAAATCTATCACAGATATACTAATTTGGAGTTTTTCGTGGTATTTAACATTATTTTAATCTGCAATACAAATGCAAGTGAAGAGGATTGGATAAAACTTATCTAAGAATGAGCCGATTCTTTCATCTCTAAACACCATTTAAGATCGGCATAAGATAGATAAGAATAATGACTTTTATGTATTTGTCGATTTTCATGATTGATCTTTTGTCACTACGCGATATTGGATAACCATTGTAATTTGAAAATTTTAATAAAGAAAAAGGAAAGTGCTCGAGGGTTGCAATGCTTCACGATGAGAGTACAATTCTTCTTAACAAGGACAAACCTAAAATTCACAAAAAACCTAACATTCATATTTCCTCACTGAATGCCTCAATTCTATTGGAAAGTTCAAAAAGCATTTCTTTTCCGTTAAGTGAAGAAAAATATAAAACTCTAAGTCACTTGTATGATGACGACCTACACTTGTTTGACTAACCTTCGCCATGCAATTATAAAAGCCAACGGCCGTTCCTCAGAAGTTTCCAAATCACATACACTCTCTATCCACAATCCATCGCAGCGCTCTCGTCTTTGGTTCGCTTCCCTTCATCGAATCACTCCCCTGTATGCAAAATGGTTCGATCTCCGTGCTGCTCCGGTGACCACCACGAGGCGGACGGGTTGAAGAAAGGGCCGTGGAGCGCTGAGGAAGACGTGAAGCTGAGCGAGTACATAGAGAAGGAAGGCCATGGGAGATGGAGTGACCTCCCCAGGAAAGCAGGCCTCAACAGGTGCGGCAAGAGCTGCAGATTGAGGTGGATCAATTACCTGAGGCCTGACATCAAGAGAGGCAACTTCTCTGAAGAAGAAGAGGCCATGATCATCAACTTCCACTCTCTTTACGGAAACAAGTAAGTAGCCTCGCTCTTTCCTTTCTTTAACCAATTTTTGTTTGTTTTTGCTTGATCAAACAAGTAAGAATCTTAGCAACTTTTTTTCCAATTTAAAGAAAAAATTCACCTGTGGATAACAGTTGGTCCCAATAAAAGCATATTTTGATAGAATTCAAATATTGTAGTTTTTTGGACGTTTGCATGCTACCACTGTGGAGTTTCCAAACGGCACGAACAGATCCATAAATAATTCATTCATTTTAGATACTCTTGTTAACTCGATCAGTTGTTATCATATTAATATGGATTTTTGCCAGTTAATGATGACCGGAATAAAGATTGGCCCTTGGCAAAAGGAAAAATTAAAACCCAAATGTCGGTTTATTACCTTTATCGTCAAAACTAGCTAAGTCCTGTAACAGACGCATTGACACCAGTCTTACGTGTCGACGCTCCGGAATTGGTGAAGTGAAATTAATAGGATGGGCATGCATGCACATCGCATCTTTGGTGCTTGTTGTGAAATTCGTAAGGACTATAATTGCTTGAGCTTAATTAAAGATCAAACCGACCGTCTCTTCTTTTCTTTTTGCATCATAGGTGGTCGAAGATTGCAAGCCATCTCCATGGGAGGACAGACAACGAAATCAAGAACCATTGGAACACCCGCATGAGGAAGAAGCTACTCCGGATGGGCATCGATCCGAACACCCACAAGCCAAGGACTGATCATCTCAACCAAGCCATGAACCTTTCACAGTTGCTAAGTATTACTGGTGGACCACACTTGGGCAGTTCATCACTGTGCCCTTTGGAGAATGCCATTGCAAATGCCGCTGAACTAGCCAAGCTACAACTTCACAGCTTGCTAGTGCAGATCATAGGCACAAGCAGCCCACCTCCAATCTTGGATCATAGCACCAATAGTCTATTGGGGATCCCAAATTACGATAATCGCCATCTGCGTGTTCCAGGGTTTGCTCCAACCATTGAGCACCAAGCAGTGAACCAATTATCGCCATGGCCAAGTTATGGAGGTGGGTTTGAAGTTACTATGGGAGATGATACTGTTGGGTTGTGCAACAACGCATGCCTGATTCGACCAGAAAATCCACTTCCTCAACTGGTCTCAGCCTCTCCTGAGGATTCTAAAATAATGAACCAAATTGAAAGTGAGAGCCTTCCAATTTGTAACAACTGGCCTCCACAATCTCAATCCCTCAACTTTGTCGAGGACTGGGACAAGCTGCTTGAAGATGACACAAGTGCCTCCTTCTTGAGAGAGATTCTGCAATAGGTACGCTTTCTTATGATTTTTCCACTCCTTATTTCAACACCGAATTAGCTACATTACGACTAAAAAAAGGAAAAAACATTATCTGCTTATGTAGACTAACTACAGATATGCAAACTCCGTCCAACCCCTTAGTAGACCATTGTTGTCTAGATCACTACCGGTGTAGTTGTCTGGCCAAAAAGATATTGCCAATGTAATTACTCGTTGATAAATAAAGATATGTCATTTGTTGACATTAAATATATTTCCTCATTCTGTACTTAGCTCTCATTTTGGTCAATTCTGTCTGAATATTTAAACAGGATGTATTTTTCTCGTTTGTTCAGCCGAAGACCATGTTCGTCCCTCACTTGCAACTGCGGCAAATCAAATTTGAGACCATCTCCATACGGATTTACGAGCATCACATGGAGAACCACCAAAGCAAAATTCATAATTTTTCTCTGGGTTTGCTCTATTGTTTATTCCTATTCACTATTCACGTGTTGATAATTCTTAATATTTGGAAAAGCCTGTACGTGGTGATGTTTTCAATGATGTGGAAAGTGAAAAGAAGAAAGAAGCCACGCGTGGAACAATGTGAAACTGTCATATCATATGCTGTTGTATCAAATATAAACACACACATACACACCTGCAGCCTTTGCTCTTTTCCTGTAAGATCATTTCTGGTGTATAAAATTCGCATGAATAATATTGATGAGTGATGTGATACTCTTTCATTTGACTAATGTCCTAGCCATGGCCATCACGCTATTACCGACACTCGTTGATTTTCTTGAAATCCTCTCTCTCTCTCTCTCTCTCTCTCTCTCTCTCTCACGTAAGATCTAATCATTTATATTAAACAAAAAGAAAAAAAGGTTTAGGCTTTTATGCTGTAGGGTTAATGATGGCATCTGTTTAAAGTCTTCACAAGACAGATCACATTAGGTTCAACATTGCACGCAACGAGCATAAGCCGATTGACTGCTGTTGCAAAAATCCATAACTAACCTAACAACCTAAGCTTCAGTGTTCCCTTTCACTGTCCTAATGGTCTCTGTCGGGAAACCACAGCATTAGGTGAATTTAGGAGTTTTAGGAGCTTATCCTCTTGCCAGATTAACACGCGAAATTAAAGGGTTTCCTTAGGGCGGCTCTACTTAGAATGAGGACCATTCCTAGGAGGGGAAATAAGTAGAGAGAGAGAGAGAGAGAGAGAGAGAGAGAGAGAGAGAGAGAGAGAGAGAGATGCATCTTCTTTGATACTTCCATCTGTTTGGGGCTCCCTAAGCTTTTTTTTTAGCTGCAGATTAGTTGAGTCGTTATGGATAATAACGCATGATTATGAGTCAAGCTTTGACTTGTGCAAATCATGTATGTTGACTTTAATTCACCATTGAAAAGCACAATTGGAGAATGCACGCTGGGAAGCATAAAAAGGGCAAAAAAAGGAAAGAAAAATAGATGTATGATGTCCCAGAAATGTACTTATGGTACATATTTGTTTCGCCGAAAATGTTCCTACGACGAAATATAATTCACCAAAAGTCGTTCTTCGATTTTTAATTGAAGGAGACCGGTTCTGTGACTAATTTCGGACATAAGGCATCCAGGCGTGGACAAAGAGTTTGATTGTCTTGATCAATAACACAAGTTTCGTACAATAACGAAGTTTGACTTATATTTATAGACAATTCAGAAAAATCCATCTAATTACTAACTGGCGGCATGCAAAGTTCATTAATGCAATATTACGAGGCTACTGGCTTAGAAAGTAAATAACTACAGCTATGGAAACTAAATGTGCGATACTTAAAAGTAAAGATAATTGAAAGACAATATTTTGGTTTGTATTCACGGGGGGAGGGGGGGCTTTCTCTTGGCAACCAAGTGCTATTTATAATGTGGGCTTAATAACCGCCTTCTGATGTCGTGTTTAATAACCATCGTTGATCTCATCTTCGCCGCTCATCCATTAACTGCCATCGATCTTATCTTTTTGTTCTGACACCTGTCTTCTTCGAGGTGATAACCGTCATCGAGCTTATATCGTCTTGATACCTATCCTTCCTGAGGTGATATCCATTGTTGAGCTCTTCTCATCCTGATATCTGTCCTTCCTGGGGTGATAAACCGTCATCAAGCTCTTTTCATATTGATGCCTGTCTTTCTTGAGGCAATAACTGTCGTTGAGTTCTTCTCATCTTGACACCTGTCCTTGGCGGGTTGATAACTATCGTCGAGTTTTTCTCTTCTTAACACTTGTCCTTCCCGGGTGATAATCATCATCGAGCTCTTCTCATCCTGACACCTATCCTTTTTCTTGTCGACAACCTCGATGACTTGAATCCTATATGATAATTTTCGTCAACAACTTTTGGCGTTTGTTTCTTCTATGGCTCAAGCTTTTTCAATTTCAAACTCCTGAACTCCCTGCCGATACCTCCTAGTACTTGCCGACTGTTTTGCTGATGTGAGCCATCTCATATGGGCTACGTCATTCTTCAACATCTTTTATTATTTTATTTACTTATTTCGGTTGTCGACAACCTAATTAATTATAGGTGTCAACAATATCGTACCCCACAAAGTTCAGCTCACATAGAAGTTATTGGATGGATATAGGGAAGATTACCAAAAAGTCCTAACCTATTGTCCTTGTTATACTAATTCCGTCCTAAATCTTTCAATGTTAGCTAATTTTGTCCTTATAAACATTCTGACAATTTGCCAATTGAGTCCTTGGCCGGAAATTGCTAATGTGGACGCCGGTCGTCCTATATGGCAAGACCGATGGACACTTGGTGCTGACATGGACAATTTCTATAATTTTAAAAAGAAATTAATTTTTTTTTGTAATTTTGAATTTTTATTTTCTTTTTTTCTTTGCTTTTTTTTTCATTGTGCCAGTGAACCTCGCCTGCAAAATGAAAAAAACAATTAGCAAAGAAAAAAGAAAAATAAAAAATGCAGAAAAAAGTCAAAATTCAAAATTTTAAAAAAATTACATAAATTGTCTACGTTAGCGATTTCCAGCCAAAATTAGCTCGAATGACTCAATTGATAAATTTTCAAAAGGTTTACAACTAAACATGTTAAATCGAAAGGTTTATGACCGAATTGGCATAAATATAATAAGTTTACGACTTTGTTGGTAATTTCCCCTATGGACATACGAGCCACAAATATTAATTATACCACTCGTTCTTTCTTCCATTCCATTGTGTTTTTTATGCAGATAGCCAAGTGCGCAGCAGACTTAATCATCCCATCGCAAACCCCTTTTTTAAATGTTTAAATGACAATTAGCTCGCCTGTGCGTCAGAAATATCTCAAGCTAGGCCTTACGCCTATCCAAGCAAGGATAGGATGGGAGGGAAGAGACCTCTTAGTTGTTTTTGTCGTCAACCCAAGCAGAGAAACTAAACCCTAAACTTCGGAGATAAGTAGTCTATATAGGGACTTCAACCTGGAAATAAGTTATCTCGATCTTCTTTCGCAGAAGAAGCAGAAAAATCCTTTTATGCGACACTTGAGGAATGATTCAACAGTGGTGGAGACTTACTTATGAATTATATGACGTGGCGGAATCGCTCGGTGTCAAATATATATCGAATTTTATAATTTTAATCCCGATGAAAACGCTATTTCATAACGTGATTTTCTTTCAACACTAATCGAATCAGATTGGAGAGATCTTAAAATTTAATATCTGATTGAGAGAGGTCTAAGGTTTGTCAAATAGAACCTTCGATATGACATTTTTCCATTCGGTAATGGGAATGATGGGGATGTTGGAGGTTGAGGAAAGTGAATAGCTTGCAACTATCAATGGCAATATTTTCCATTGATGATGAATCCGTTCCCCTGAGAATTACTGCTTGTTCCCGATAGAACAACAAGATGAAACACATAATCATAACTTCTGATATTTGAACACAAATGACAAAATGATATAAATAGTCTATGAACTTTGATCTGATATGTAATATTATCCCTATAATTTTAATTTATTCAATGTGGTCCTTGAATATTATTCTAATATGCAACGTCGTATGTAAACTTTTAATTTGTTCAATATAATTCTTGAACTTTTGGTAATTTAGTCTATAGACTATATAAATGTTGTCCTTGAACTTGAATATAATGTTGTCCTTGAACTTGAATTAATGGAAGAATAACATTGAATATTACATATAATTTAGTGACTAAATTAAACATTTACCAAAAGTTCAGGAACTACATTGAACAAATTAAAAATTCATGAACAACATTGTATATTAGATTAAAGTTCAGGAATCACATTCAACAAATTAAAAGTCCATAAATGATATTAGAAATAGGGTCAAAGTTCAGAGACATTTTATGTAATTATCTCAAAACAAAATTTTGTTTTCTGGGGAGGCCTCACCATTAATTTCCATCAATTCCGAAGTATTTAAAATCATGGGTTCGAGCCCAAAAGACAAATCGTAGTTAGAAATGTGCAAGCCCATGAAGATGGATGGGTAAGGAAGAGTCCATTGTTGCAAAGTTTTGTCAGCTCCTATTCTGTAGACTTTCGATTAAATGAAATTCCTCATGATGCATTAGTGCAAGGCCTTCAGCAAATGTCTGAAATTGAACTCGTGTTCCATCAGGTCATACAGTCTTGAGTTTTCTTCCGTTTTTTTCCCACCGTACGAAGTTCAGCCCGAATTGATCCATTTAATCAGTCTTAATCAATTTCATTGTAATACAAATCTAGTGACCTCATATCCGATCCGACTCTTATTACTAAAATACTTTTATATTTAAAATAATCTAAAAAAACCCATACCCAAACTAAAGTGAGAGTACAGAGCGAGCGAGCGCAAGATCAAATATGGGCATGAGAGAGTCATAGATATGAATTGGGTCTAAATAAGTTGTAAATTCATTTAACACCCATATTATTTTAAGTTTTACCATTGTACCCTCATTTATAATTCATTTACTGAATAGAACTAACCCATACAATAATCTAGCCCATCAAATATAGGTTGAGAAATGAATGGGAAAAGTATCGGAAAAGTCCTAAACATTTTGTATTAGTGTCAATTGAGTCATAAACCCTTTTTGGGTACTAATTGAGTCCTAAACCTTTACCAATTCAGTCCTTCTGCCTAATTTTAGCCACATTTTGCTGACGTAGACACCGACACTACCGTGTCCAATTTTTGATAATATTTTTAATATTTTTTTGAATTTTTACTTATTTTTTTTATTCTTTTCTTTTCTTTTTCTTTTTTTTTCTCCTCCCTCCCTCTTCCTCCAACCGGTCGCTAGATTGGCGACCGGCCAGAGGCTGACAAGGGCGACCTCGCACTGGGCTGGCGAGGTTCTCCCTTGCCGGCCATGGGTGAGGTCGTGCCTCGCCCAGCCTCTGATGAGGGCTGGGTGAGCCTCGCCATGGACGAGCGAGGCTCGCCTTCGCCGTCGCTGGCGAGGGCGAGCCCCGCTAGTGGTCGGCCTCTAGTCGATCGCTGGTTTGGCAATCGGCTAGAGGAAGAGGGAGGGGAGTAAAAAAATGAAAAAGAAAATAAAAAATAAATAAAATTGCAAAAAAATATTAAAATATTATTTAAAATTATACACGTCAGTATCGGCTGGCGTCCACGTTAGCAAAATCCGGCCAAAATTAGGCGAAAGGGCTGAATTGACACAAAAACAAAATATTTAGAACTCAATTGGCACCAAAAAAAGGTTTAGGACTCAATCGGCACAAATACAAAAGGTTTATAACTTTTTTGACACTTTTCCCATAAATGGATCCATGACCCATTCTAACAGGTTTACTTGGTTGTGTGTTAGAGAACTAGGCAAAGCGTAACAGTTTTATGAATGAGCAAAATTCTCTCTATTTAAGAACGAATGAATAATAATCACGAGGCTTACTTTTTGAATGATGACATCTTGTGAGGAAAAACGAACGTGCATCAAAACCCATTTCATACAAATCAAGTCATGTGCTCGAGAAAAGTCCGATTCCTGAATAAACAGACTTTATCTGCACATAATTGGTAAACATTCTTCTCATTTTTTGAGCATAAAAGCCCCCTTTCCATCTCGTAAATCAATTATTAAATTATGTCTCGAATTTGAGCCGTTCATGAAACCCGACTTGATTGAAAGATATGAATTGGTTTATAGGATTTGTTAGGAACTAAATCCAAGAATTCTAATTGGATTAGAATTTTAGAGAAGTATTTGTGTTTTTTTTTAAGATAACAATACCCATTGCACTGGCACATAGATTTGACCTGGGAGCAAAAGTCAAAGGAGATAATTATCCAAGATTCGGTCAACGCACTGATTCCTTGATAATTATCAAAATTTGAAAGACTATGACTCTTGGATGTCTTCTCTAACGTTCGTACGCGCACGCAGCTCTCCGGCTTTGTGCTTGAATATCCAGTAATTTGTGCTGTGAATTTTATCATCCAATTGAGTTTATGTATTTGTAAACACTTGGGATTTAGGTGTAATTTACATGAGAGAAACACCCGAGTATATGAGCGAATGCAACTCTGATTCTTCGATTATAGTGGACAATTTGCTGCCGACTCTCCCTTGAAGATAGGTATCGACGTTCGGACCGAATGAAGTAAATTCTTAGATCCCGTCATTTCCGCATTCATATTTCAACACCAACAAACACCTGTACATACTAATCCATGGGAGGAATATCACAACGTCTCATACGTCAATCACAAAACGCGTCAACTGAAAATTAGTCTTAAACTTGTCATAGTTTAAGCCCGCCTAATAAACCAGTGCTTAGTGTCGTTATGTTTAAGAAACTAATGACCTCCTAAGAAGCTTATGGATGTCGTTATCACGTTGACGACTCCAACGAGGAGGTTTGGAGATACGAGGCGGTAAACAAGGAATCCCCCCCTGGTTTTGTTTCCTTTTCAGCTGTCGACAATAATCAGTGGGGGGGAAAAACAGAACACAAAGAACTGGTTGCAACAACAAAATCGGTGGGCGAACTCCTCTGTCTCTCTCTCTCCTTCCCGTAGAATAAATTCGGGGACCCAACACGAGCCGAAGAAGTAAGAAGGTGTGCATTAAAAGGACCACCCCTGAAGCAAGCCAGAGCAATTCCAAAGGCAGAGCCTGTTGTGTTCCTGAATCATTTTGATCTGTATCTTCAACTGGGTACATATCTTTTTTCTCATGGCTTCACTCATCCTCCTCTTGTCCGAGCTGATCCGTGTCCAGAGCACCAACCCTGCTTCCCTCGCGACTTCGCAGCTCTATTCTTCCAGTGCTTCCGCGACGGCGGCGTCTTGTGCGGCGGCAGCAGCAGCTGCTTCTAGCCGTTCGATCGGCGCGAAACAGAGCAGCTACGACTCCAGCAGCGAGGATCTGCAGGAACCGAGAGTCTGTGTCGACCTTGCTTGGCCTTAGATTGTGATCAATGTGGTCTGCATCGGTCTTAGTTCGAGGGTCTGAAATCCCGAAGCAATGCTGTCTTTTTGTCTTCGTTGTGTACATTTTCAATCTGTATGGATCTTCTCTCAATACTGTATGAACATCAAGTCCCATAGTGCTGTGCAATTAACCATTTCTAGGAGACCGTCCATGACAATTAACATTTTCATCAAGATGCAGTTAAAAAAAGGACTTTCAGACTGCAGCAGAGAAACCATAGCTGACAAAATTCCTCCTTCCCCATTGCTGTCCTGGATACAACACAGTCCGATACGCTTAATCCATGCGTCGACACAAATTCTCTCATTTTTTGTTGTAAGCCTGTCATTTGTTCTGCTAAGCAAATGCTACTAAGTTTTTAACCTGGACAGAGACTAAAAACGTAGTACTGCATGCTGAATCGCTAGCCCCAAATACACGGACCCGCAAAAGTCATGACAATCAGAGAACTCCAATGTCCTCGATCTTGGGAGTGTCGGTTGCCTTTCTTGTCGTAGTTAAAATATGAAATTACACGTTTATCTATCAGCTTAGGTGTTTATTATTGGTTCGAAATATTTCTCAAATTATTGCATGTTACCAGAGAAGGAGGCCTTGTATTGTATTCTAATCTTTTCAGGGCCTCGTTTGCTTCAATGCCGGCTCTTTCTTTCTTAGAACGGACTGCGGTCTGGCTCATGGCCATGCTAAACAAGCAATTTAGATCAAACGATCTCCCCACTCACTGGTTCATTGAAAGGCAAGCTGTCCCTTTATTTTCGCCTCGGGAAATTTTTGTGATTTTCTTTTCTCTTCCTTTCCTAAGTTTTAATGGCCATGGGTGGGTTATTCGGTGCAGCTCAGCCTCATTGATTACACGGCTCCTCAAGGTCAAGGCCTTGAGAAATCTTCGCCGGCATCTTGTCATTGGCCACATGAGAAAGCACAGGGTCACGTAACGTGTTGATACGCAGCTACCGACCATAAAGGCCATGAGTGCAAGATCTCGAGTGTCTAGAAACTATCGATCGATTTGATGATCAACATCACTCGATTGAAGTATATTTATGCGGGACCCAATGAAGAAAATCTCATCTGAGATGTCTTCGGTCTTTCTGGCCGGTTTAGCCGATGACCATGGAACTAAACCGCTTGCAGCCAGAGGTTTTAGGCTTAAAACAGAGGGGACTTTCTTGGATTGGTCAACTAGTGGATAGTGAAAACCAACAGCAAAGCCATTTTGATAACCGAAAGCGCCTTCTTCCGTAACCCGCAAGCGTAGGACACATTAAAGAACCATTCTTATACCGTGGGAAGCACTCGTTTCGCCAAGAGCGGCTAAAAAAGCATATTGAAACCAATGGGTTTGTTATCCTTTCACCAGCTCCAAAGATCAAACCACCCAACGCCTAGATGTCTTTCTACCTCTTGTCTCGAGCTGCCCGTCCAAAAGCTAGGGAAATTCTTGCCTACTCCTTGAATCTTGTGAAACCCATGTGAAATTCCCCAAGGGACGTACAGGATCATCAACAGTTGGTGACTGATTCGGTCCATGTATTACTCGGGGTCTATGCAAGAATTTTCCCAAAACCTAAATGAGTTTTAGCCTTCCACGAGCCGTAAGAGACGCCGATACCACATCCTCTGGTCATTCTATTTCGGACTGTACAGCAGCTGAAGCAAATAACAGAGCTGCTCTGCAATTGTCTTAACACATACAGGGAGGCGTGGAAGAGAATCATGAGAGAGTTGATGGAGAAGCGTGACAAAGGATAGCTTCAAAATCGTGCGAGTGATTACGATATGATCTCCGCATGCAAAGGTACGTATTGGAAGGTAAATCAGGAAGTTTCTGCAAAAGATAATAGAAAACCTCTACTTTTGAATGAACCATCGTGTACTCTCGAGTACCGGAGGTCCATGAGTCCACACTGCAGCACACAACGAACAAATTTCTCTCATCGAAACTGAATGCTCATGCTCATATTATGAATAATTATGAACGGCGGATGTCGATGATTTTATGGCCATGCCGGCGACCAAACCGGATTTGGTTCTTAATGATTACAGATGAACCAAAACGACTAGAGGGCAAACGTTGATCCCAGCTGATATGGCAAGGGCGTATGCTGTTCGCACGGTAGCTTGCCTGATCGAGTTTTGCTAAGTGCCACGCAGCAAATTGACATTTTCTTTCTCCAAAGAGGGAAAGTTAAATGCATCATTAATCAACTGGTATGCACACTGTGTTTTCAAGTGAACGCACAGCTCAGTTGGTTAAATGTGGTTGTGGCGTTAGTCCTCCAACAGAGCGTGGGTTCGAAGAGGAAGTGCTAAATTGGACAGAAACTGAGGACAAGATTGATCGGGAGCACAAGTCCGAAGCATCAGTATTCGTCATTTTAGACTACTCATACATTAGTTGACCGCCTCATGCAGAGAAACTCCTCCTAAGAAGCAAACCTATTTTTGAGGGAGTCGGTAACTTAAGACTGTGGACCGAACAGTAAAATTTAATTCCCTTTAGGTGCCAGAGCTGTAAAAACTAGTGCAATGAGATAACTTTGCTCCGACTGGAATTCGGGTTGTCCGAGAATCCAGAGCAACGGTGGATAAGAGTTCACATTATCACGGATCGAAACCATGTAATCTTGTCAGGCACAAGAAACGAAAAGCCTACGATTAAGACAAGGTTTGGCATGCCAATATACCATGAAAGAAATGTTGCAATCAACTTCAATTCGTCAACAGCGAATAGAGCCTCAAGACTTTACCAATTTCCAGTGAAGAAGGAATCTTCAGCTAACCTCCATTGGCGACAGCGTAAAGAGCCCGGCATGATGGTTTTCAATCCACTGTGCATGGCTCGAGTTCAATCGAACCGGAAGCTTTTCCTTCATCCCCCATCTTCAACCACAGACATTGCATTTGGGGGGCGCAATTTCATTACTTCCTCATCGCAAGCACGCGCAAATCATTCGTTCAATCCGCCCTTCGAAGGGCAAATTTCATCCTCCAAATACTTCACCTCATCCTTCTCATTCTTGTGCACAACATCCCACAAGAAATCAGTCAAGACAGTCTCATAGCCTGGCATTTTGGCATACCCAGGGAAATAGTTGATATCAATCACCAAGAATCTGTCCCCATATCTAGCATCTCTGATCACATCAAAGTTGAACAAGTTCAACTTCATAGCCCTCCTCAAACCCCTCGCGAGTTCCGCGATCAAGCTCCGGGGAGGCATCTCCGCTTCCTCCAATCCGGCCGCCTCCCGAGGCCCGTCCCCGCCCTCCTCGCGGATTGCCAAATTCGACACCTGCGAGAACGGCATCAACCCTTCGGAGCACCCCAACTCCTCCTCCGAAACGTCGGGCAGCGACCTGCGCTTCACGCACCGCACGTACTCGCCCACCACGTACACCTTGAACACGACGCCGCCGTGATTCACAAACTCCTGGAGCACGATCGGGGGCTCGAGCTTGCCCAAGCCGCCGCGGTTGAAAACCAGGGACATCTCGTGCGACCGCTCGCTCCCGGCGGCGACCAGAGGCTTCGCGATCACCGGGAACGCCAAACCCTCGGGCCATTGCTCGCTCGACAGCCTCTCCCTATCGCGAACCACTATCTGATCGGGGATCCCAAACGACGACCCGTCGGGACACGCGACCTCGAGTCCGGAAACCACCTGGAGCATCGAGACCCGGTCGTGGAGCCGGCCGATCGCGTCCGGCGAGTCCACGACCGCCGCGCCGGGGTGCCTGGAGCCGAACTCGCGGAGCTGGCGGCACCAGTCCTCGCCGTAGAGCTTGTGGAGGAGGCAGTCGAAGGGGCCCTGGTCGGCGAGCGGGCGGCGGAGGTCAACGGCGACGAGGTCGATGCCGCGGGAACGGGCGACGGCGACGAGGGAGTCCTGGATGATGCTCTGCTGCTTCTTGGGCAGGAGGGCGTAGCCGACGGTGAATCGCTGCTCGGCCATTCCGGAACGGACGGTCAGGATCGACGGGAGGCGCTCGGAAGGAACGGCATGCACATGGTGCTAGCGACAAGCTCGGGGTTGCTAGAGAGAGCTTGTCAGCATAAGAGGGAGAGTGCTGAATGATCGGGAGCAAGAGGCATGGCGTATTTATATAGATTCGGGGGGAAAATTATTTAGAAAGTTTTAAACCTATTACATTTTTGCTAATTCAATCTTAAATCTTTTAAATTTATCAATTCGGTTTTAAACCTTTTCACTTCTTGTCAATTAAATCCATCCGGCCAATTTTGGCTGGCTCGGAACTGACGTGGCAATTTTTTAATACTTTTTTTTTTTTGCCCTTCTTCTCTTTGGTAGGTCCGACAACAGGCTAGAGGTGCAGACCAGCGAAGCTCGCCCCCGCCGACAACTGGCGAGGGTGAGCCTCGCCGTCACTAGGCATCACCTCACCATGGCTAGTTGAGGCTCGATGTCGCCGGATCTAGCAGAATTCGGCCTGGCAGCAGCGGGCGAGCTTCGCCAGTCGCCGAACCAGCCAGAGGGAAGAAGGGCAAACAAAAAAGAAAGAAAAGAAAAGAAAGATTAAAAAATTCAAAAAAAAAAGTATTTAAAAATTGCCACGTCAGCGTTGATCGGACGGCCGGCGGCCATGTTAGTGCCGACCGATCAAAATTGACAGGATGGACTCAATTGGCAAGAAATGAAAAGGTTTAGGACTGAACTGATAAAAGTATAATATGTTTAGGACTTTTTAGATAATTTTCCCTAGTTTTGGGATAATGACATAAACGGTCCTTAAAATTTGGTTCCTCAGGGATTAAAATGAATACATGTCAAAAGTTCAGAGATCACATTGAATAGATTAAAAGTTTATGAACGATATTGCGGATTGGGATAAAGTTCGAGAATCATTTATGTCATTTTTCTTATAATTTCTGTGCATTTGGTGGAGAGTGAGTGATTGAGTGAGAAAAATGGTTCAATAGAAGATTCAAGGTGAGTCCGATGTACTATGATCCTTAGATCATGTCAATTTAAGGTATACCTTGTTATGCCGTCGAAAAGTGCCGATGGAACACCTTTCAAAATGTGGGTGGGTCTTTGCTAATTCTTGGGCAAGAAAAGTAATTGAAGAGAAAATTAGAAATATTGAGATAAAGGTTCTAATATGTAAAGATAAATTAAAAGCAAGATTAAATACCTGGTGTTTATTGAATTTTTTTTTTTGGGTAAAAAATCCAGTGTTCATTGATTAATTAGCGGTCCTTTGCACAAATTACAATTCAAGTGCTTATACTCACTGCGAATAGTTTACAACTGTTACAAAGATATTATATGCATCCTACTTCACTCGATTCAGTAACAAGATGACCGTACTACTCGATGGTTGTTTCTTCTCCAACATCATCTGTTACTTTTGAAGTCCCTCGTTCCACTACTCAACCGTTCCAAAAGCCAAATTTCACGGCTTCCACCATTGGTGGCTTTCGAGATCCACGGCATCCATGACCTGATGGCTGTGTTGGTTTCACTTCTTCAAGGTTGTGTTGATCCTCATTTTTATGTATCTTAATTGTTCAATCCGAAATTAGGTATCCAGCTTATCGCAGATCATGATGGTCGTAGCCCTTTGTTGATTAGGCCGAATCTCACTTTTCCAATGCCCATGCTCCAAGACTCAACTTTATATCCTTGATATCTCCTATCGACTAAAATCATTCATCTTGTTGACCGAAATTAATTATCAACTAAAAGTTTTCAAAACTTAGCAAAATTCTCTTTTGCCACGTCTTGCTTGATCTCTCTCCATCTGAGCCAATGGTCAAAGACTTGAGTATTATTTGTGTCGACAATCCTATCTCTCGAATCGCTAAATTTTAGTTAAATCTGCAACCGGATTATTGATTTTTTGTTATAATCGCCAAATACACCAAACTTTCCATTTACATGGAGTTGGCACACTTTGGTTGGTAAAAGGCCAATTTTCCCGACGAATCTGTCAACACGACAGATACATGTCCTGTTTTCAAATTCCAAGTCCACGAAACATCCAGACAACCTCGAGGATTCGATAAGACGGGAACCTACATCAAATCTGAGTAGTCCGATGAAAAAGAGTTCTCTCGGTGGCTTAAGCAATCGGACCTGTAACGCCTAATCCAAACATAAGGGCTCTTTCCTTCTTCATCTTTTTACGTTCTTCATGTTGAAACGAGGAGAATTGTCCAAAACGTCATAAATCTATTGCACTTTTGCCAATTCAGTCATAAACCTTTTAATTGAGCCAATTGAGTCATAAAAATTTTTCGCGTTTAAGATTTTTTGAACAAATTTTTCCCGTTTATAGAATTGATGGATGGTATACATTGGTGGTGGGTTCCTCACGACAAAGGGATTCGCAGCATGGACATGGGCACTTCACTTGGCATCCGGTACCCTTACCATCCTCTCCAAAAAGGACTCTTGCAGGATGCTGATGTTGATGCTGATGCTGCTCTTATCTTGTGTGGAATAAATTCAATCCCCCACCATCCCTTTTTTTCTCTTTTCGAGAGAATAATTTTGCATAGTTGCCTGCAGCTGTGAGTAAGATGGTGGACGATTATTATTAAAGAAACAATCATAAAAGGAGTTAGGAGATGGAGGGTCAGAAGTTGTTATAGCAGAAGTTTCTTACCAAAGTGGGTTGGTGGGGGCTCTATGATTCTAGATGGATGGGTACGAATAGGAAGTTAAAAGATGGACCATTCCATTTGGTTTCTCATGTTCATCTTAGAATGTAGCTTATGTTAGATGAGAAAAGTATCGTGTGTTTCTTTAGCCCAAAGACGAAGTAGTTTGCTTGGTCAACCCCGGTTTGTTTGTGTAAAAGAAAGTTTTGCATATGTTGGATGCATTGGCACGCGCCGTTTCGCACTTGAAAAGCCGCTAGGAACGCATATCGCATACGTAAGGCAATGTGATTTGAGTAATTTATAAGAATCATGCACACGGGAAAGTCTCAATTTTAAATATCATTATATGTACTTGAAGTAGTATTCAATCTCGAATCTTACGGAAAAATTGCTTGAAAACCCATAAATACAATGTAATAGCAAGAAGATTATTATACAATAGACAGATTGTAGGGGTGATCGGTTCCCGATCCCAGACCGAGAGGACCGGTTCCCAATTTTGAGAATCGGGGACTGGACTGATGGTCCGGTCTGGGCCAATAAAAACGGTCACTTTTTTATTTTTTTCCCACCACAACAAGAGAAAATGACAAATCTCAACATATTGACAATAAGTAAAGAGTCATTATGGTGCGACAATAAAGGAAAAGTGTCATACATGAGTTTAGTTCACATTTAACTAATTTTTTTGAAGAATAAAAAATAAAAATATATATGTAGTCGGTCCAATCCAATCCGGTTCTCCCTTAGAACCAAAAACCAGACCGACATTCTCTGGAACCGGACCAAATCGGCCAGTCCAAGCGATTCTTGGTCCGGACAATTCGTTTTGTACACCCCAAATAGATTGCGACATCATGCTGTCAAAAAAGACACAGCCACTGTGATACTCAAGGTATGTACGGATGCCAATTTTATCCTAAACTTGCAATCTTGTCAAATTCAATCCTAAAACTTTACACGAAATTTCAATATAGTCATCTCCGGCCAATTTTCTTCGCGAATGGCCGACGTGGCGGAACCACCAATGCCAAATTGCCTGTTGGCAAAAGTTCATGATATTAAATTCAATCTTTGGCCCGACTCAGGCCCTCGTGGGCTGTCCCAGATCATCGAATATATTTGGGCCAGCACTCGGCAATATTATTTCGCTTTGTCAGAAAATCAATGCTCGGCCCATTTGCTTTAGCGGGAATGACACCATGGCATGAGCAGAGTCACCATGGTATGGTGCTTCTTTGAGAAATGAAGTTAATCTTCATACAAACTTTGCATCTTCAAGTCATTGATAGATGATGCCATAAACCAATCAATACTTAGATATTCATAAAAAAAAAAGAATTCGTATATACAAGTGGTTTTTGTTCATGTAATTACTTTCTTTCTCCGTGCCACGAACATTTGAGGTCGTTTATTTTTAGCTTTCATTTGGTCCATAAATCACCGATGTGATCGTTTTCGTGATATAAAATGTTCTTCCCTTCATTCTTATTTGATATTAGTGCACAAATTAGGTTGGCTTGGACTTCCGTTCGATTTGATTCAACTTTGCAAATGAGCTTTGAGATTTTAGAGGTTTTTGATAAATGCAAGTGGTGTTTGGTAATTTTTTTTTTTAAGTTTTGGGAAGGTGTGATTGCAATTACGAAACCCTCTAAAGTCTTTTAGCTCGGGTCCCTACCTTGGGCTTTTAGCATTTGCGATAAGCCAACTGATTTTATTCTTCGCATTTTGCCCTCATTAAATTAGCTAAATTCCAATTCTACCCTTCTCTCACACACCAATCTCTATCTTCTCCCCCTCTCTCCAGCCAAATCTGACCGCCAGGGAGGGCAACCGAGGCCGCATGACCTCAATAAGAGTTCGCTAGGGCCACTCGGCCCTCGCCCGGGATCACCCGAGCCCTTTGCCTGCGTCCGGCGAAGGATTTGAGTTCAGTTTTTGTAAAAAAATACAGCAAAAGTCCTTTACAGGTGTAATTTTTTCCAAACAACATTCATACCAAAGTTTCTTTCTGATGCACTTTTAAATTACAGTTTGCTATGACTAGATGATAGAGGAAGCTCGACAAATGCTGCAAATGCATCGGATTGGTTGAGCGAGTGGGACACAAGTACGGGGAGCCCGCACCCTTGTCTTCTCCTTGTCTTGTCCCCCCTCCCACCGATGCCCCCACCATCACGTGCCGCTCACCGCCTGCCCGGTCCCAATACCACGTGACAGCTGCTCACTTTGGAGCTCAACGATGGAGATGGGAGTTTCCATGTAATAATTTGCACTTCATGGCCTCAAATGAAGGACCAAATGCTCGCCAAATTACATGATTACTTGACCCAATCTAACGAATTGCAAACGCACACAAGGTAGCCCACGAAACCGGTTCAAATTGGAAGGACGATTAACGTATTTCGTGTTCAAATTTCATAAAGTTTGGAATTTTTTTATTCTAGTTTTGATCGATCACAATATGTCAAAGTTAACGGGATCGTGTTTGATTTCAACATAATTTCGTGACAACGGAAATTAGGGTCGTCCTTATTAGTCTAATTAGTGGCCTTTCGGAAACCGTTTAGAAAAAAATACATATATATTTGCAAAGATTTGATTCGTACGTCGAACGCTACCATGTTCAGGATTCACGCGTTCATGACGGATGTGGCGTATTCTGTTTAGACACGAACATTTCACCTCATCGAATAATTAATGGCCTTTTTATGGATGTTTCGAAAGCATTGGATTCAATGTATTTCGTGCAAAGCACATGAAGGATTGAATTTGAGAAGTTGCACACCAGAAAAAGCAAAAAAAAAAACAGAAGAGTTAAAAAGGCAAGAGTATTTCTACACCGTATATACGCCTATCGATACACCCAACAAAAGGACATTCTTTTCCTTAATTCCGATATTCTCTCTCTCTCCATATTGGGTCTGTCTGTCTGCAGAGGAAGTGTCCCATAAAAAAACAGGGAGCGCTCTCTCTCTCTCTCTCTCTCTCTCTCTCTTGGAAAATCAGGGACAATTTGAAGAGAGAAAGTGGGAGAATTTGTCAGGGAAAGAGGAGGGTGGGGGAGAGAGAGAGAGAGATGGCCAAGAATGGGGAAGCGCGGTGGAGCTTCCCGTTGAGCTTCTGGGAAGTGGCGGCGGCTTCGACGGTGGTGGGCGGCTTCGTTCTTGGCCTCCTGGGTGTGTACCTGACAATGCCCGCATCCGACTACAGCTTCCTCAAGCTCCCTCGCACCCTCCAAGATCTTCAGATCCTTCGGTCATTCTCTTCCTAATACTTCTACCATGTGCCATTTCTTGCTTTGAGCTGGTTTTGTATGGAAAAGAGTTGAAGTTTTGAATACGTGAATCCGATTCGGTCGATCCGGGTTGAGTGAGTTTTGTTGCGGAAGTTTCGCATTTGATGATTTATGTTGCTGGAGAGCTTCGTGTGCAATGATGGACAGTCACTGATGCAATGCCCTCCAATTTTGTTGCGATCTTTTTCTGGCCCTTGCCCGCTTATGCTCGATGCACCATCCTTGTGTTGCTGGATTTGTTTTCAAAGCTGAGTGTTCATTCTTTCAGATGTTTAATGGGCGAAGCTTTTTCACTCTTGACCTGGTCGGGTCACTAGTTGTTGACGGTGAAATGATGAAGACGACTCTCAGCTATCGTCTTGCCCTTATGGTTTCAGAAGAAAGTTTCCATCATAATAAGATGTGTTTTGTTGGGAATGTGTGGAGTGTTGTGTGATGTAACTTGAGAATGGCTGTCAATTCCATTTGGTTCCACCAAGATTAGTGATTGGTAGCTGTGAGCTTGACTTGATGAGCCCACTGTATATTTGGGCATTCTAAATTGCTCACCAAGTCAATGCCGTATCTGTACCCTTGTGACCTTGCTGTGCGATACTTCCGGTGAAGCTCCAAGTTAACACTTTGATGACAATTGATATCGGTTCATTTGCTGTCGGTCGTTGTTCATTGCACACTCAACATTATGATGTTATATTTGGGTATTATGACCACTCTGAATAACCATATTAAGAGGCTGCAATTTTGTATTTTGAATGCTCCAATTTGGGGAATTGTTGTGTTTTTTTTTTATTATTGATTTTTGGATGTTTGATTGTGCAGAGATCATCTTGAGGGCTACACAAGCGACTACACCCTGCAAGTCCTGGTTGTTTACTCGATGGTGTACATATTCATGCAGACTTTCATGATCCCGGGAACTGTTTTCATGTCGCTGCTCGCAGGAGCGCTTTTTGGAATGCTTAAAGGCATGGCCCTGGTGGTGTTCACCGCCACTGCCGGCGCTTCGTCGTGCTATTTCCTATCGAAGATGATAGGACGGCCCATTGTCTTCTCTCTTTGGCCCGATAAGCTGAAGTTCTTCCAAGCTCAGGTGCATATCTAAAATCCAAGTAGCATCAGTGCACATGAGTGAATTGAAAGGGCATGCTTTCTTTGTATCTTCAGGTGGCTAAAAGAAGAGAACGGCTGTTGAACTACATGCTCTTCCTTAGGGTGACTCCGACCTTGCCTAACACGTTCATTAACTTCGCTTCCCCGATAGTCGACGTGCCATACCACACCTTCTTCCTTGCTACTGTCATTGGACTCATCCCGGCAGCTTATGTCACTGTCAGGGTAATCCTTCAACTTTTAAGTTGCTATGATTAAACACTTGTTCCTTTTTCTCAAGAGAAAATTGATCGTTGTTCGAGTCAATTAGTGGATGTGAGCACAATTGTCTCATTGTTGATCATGTGACATCTTGTTTCATGCAGGCTGGACTAGCTCTGGGAGAGTTGCAGTCTATTGGAGATCTTTACGACTTCCATTCCATCGCCACTCTGTTTTTCATCGGGATCATCTCGGTTACTCCAACACTTATGGGCAAGAGGGGCTCATAATGCCTAGATTATTAACTCGCTGGTCCTGCATTGTGTCCATGCGAACCCCTTTCCTCGGGTCACCCTTCAGTATCATGTCCACCTCTATATAGATAAGCAACAAATAGTCCTAAACGCGAAGTGCTCTCTATACTGAGCAAATTTCGTCAGCACCAGGGAGATCAATCCTGCATGGGATAACTTGGAAAAAGCGTCGAATACCAGCCCTTGATCTCAACCCTGGCCTGATCAAACAAGAATTGTTATCTTGATATCAGGTAGACCGTGAAGGAGGGGTCTCCTTTTTAAAGTGTCAGTTCCTTATACGCCTGATTTATGTTGTCCCATTAGCAAGAAGGGAAAATGGAAAGAAAAGGAATTTCCCTGTATATCATTGTCATAGCTATCAAGTAGGATACGTCACTGCAGTAGATGCATCTATGTATTACACTCAGATACCCTTTTAAGAATTATCATCTAAATTCGGCTTGACCTATGCATTGTCGAGAATTACCCATCTCTTTGTCCTCGATGAGGTCCCATCGTAGTCCGGAGGTGCAATTTTGAGAGTTACATCAAATTGACAATCATCAGAATTTCAGGGCCAACTCTGTGTTGTTTTAGTAATCTAACTTTTCTTCACTGAAGAAGAGATTCATTTCATGACTCGAGATAAGATAATGAAATAGTTATCATGGGTCGGCTGGTGATATTGACACGGCCGTGCCATTTTTCATGCCTTTGCAAACTTTTCTCCAGGAAGCAACATGAAGCTATCCAGATTTTGCAATGCTCAGCAATCATTTGTTAATTGATTTATTGTCCGGAGAGTATTTAGTTAGATACTTTTCCTCAAATCTAAACACCGGAAAATGACCATTTAGCTTGGAAAAATTGTTAAGGACAAAATAAAGATGGATAAGTGCTTGCCGGCCCCTCGAATTGAGAGGATTTAGCATATACCATTAGGCACCAGAAGCTGACATTCGAGCCAAGACAATGATTTTGTGCCAATCTTTCTAAGTTTTCTTGCCTCCATGCCACATGCACTACTTCTTGCACCTCAAATCTTCTGATTGGTCAATAATAAATATTTAATCACACCTAATGCCACTATTAGTGATCTCAACAAGTTGACTGGAATCCACCAAACTAGTATCTAGTATTAACCACAGGGCAGAGCAACGCAAAGCTTACCATACAACACGGGAGAAGACAGGAGAAGTGCAAGATAGGCAGGGTAAGTATATTCATCATTTGCTGGGAGAGAAAAGTGTCCCAAAAACTAGACCTATATCTTTCATTCCGACGTGAATTTTAACTTGCTGTACAAGTTTACTTCCGCGAATGCTGTTCGCTTCTCATCTCTCTACTTTTAGACATATGATATTGAGAAAAGCTATGTACTAATTGGCTCGCATATTATGATATCGTTATGGTGCTAGAAACAAATGCTTGGTTGGACGATGGGGAGCGATGAGCACCCGAGGATCAAAGCCTCAGGAAGTTTGTGAGAGCAAAAGTAATGTTGTTTGGGCATGGCACTCTTTTTCTTCGGATACCTCTTTCTTAAGACCCTATTCTTAAAGCCATAGCTGTTTACCACAGAGAGAGAGAGAGAGAGAGAGAGAGAGAGTGGGGCAGCTATACAAAGTATATGAAGTATTAAAACCTGCTATCAATCCTCAAACCCGAGCTGGCCAAATGAAAGGGCCTTTCTTGCTTCCTGAGATTTGACATGGAACCTTGCCACGTTGAAAGGGGCTACTAACCTGATACTTGCAGTAACCTTAACAGCTTGCCCACTCAACTGCAACATAAGGACAGCTTAACATTCATGCTGGCAATGTAAAATCTTTCTCGTCCGATTCTATCTTATCACACCTCTGTTGCTGTGATGGTCTATGTTTATAAGTAAAGATCTAGCCCATTTTTAAAGCCAAATCTCTTCTGACCTACTTAGTTTTGGTTGGGTTGCGAGAATCACTATATCAACATCTGGTATGTGGTATGATTTTCATGTATATCTGTTGCACAAACAGATAATTAAGCTAGATATCTGAAGAATTCTCGAGCTGGATAAGTGCTTTCTCTTGTTCTGAACACTGAGCTTGCTTTCATCATTATATGTCAGATATGGAGGTCACTGAAGATATAAAAGTTGCTGTCCGTCAGGATCGGCCTAAAGTCGTTCCACATGTTGAAGATGAGCACTCAATAGAGCACTTGAAAGACAAAGATCTTCAAATTGAAACCGAGAAGGAAATTATAGAGGAGTACCAGGCACAGGACGCTCGTAATGCCGGAGAAAGTCGAAAGGATCCAGTGAAGAAACCAAAAGAAGCTGCAAAACAAAAGGCAAGAGTCACTGTTCCTCAACCATTCTCTTTGGCAACTGAGAGGAGAATGTCACGAGAAAGGCAAGCATCGATTGATTTTTCATCTTCCGCTGAGAAAAGGACACCAAGAGAAAGACGAGGCTCAGTCGATCTTAACAACATGCAGCCAAAACTATCCAAATCAAGAAGTCTAAACAAGTAAGGTCCCCTCTTATCACCATTAAGTCTAGCTTTCATGTGCTATTAAACTCTCATGCCTGTAAAGAAGATCTCAAAGTCAATAAAGATTTTCATTTAAAGATTTACAATATAGTGGGGTGAACCATGGGTTACCGTGGCATAGGATAAAGGAGAAATACAATAAAATGCTTCTAGGAATTCAAGTTGGTAATTTCTTGAAGTTAAATGATGCCTCAAAGAATTAGATTTCTAACTTTACGATGTATACTTTCTTGTTAATACAAACTGGTGTCAATCTAAAAGTAATGGACCTTGGTACTTACATGCTCAATCGTTGAGTGATATTTGATTCTTCAGGCCTCACTTCTCTGGGGGTGCCAGAGAAACACACAAGCCGGGGCATGAAAACTCAGCTACTGCTGCCACCGCTAAAAGAACCGTCACGTCCAAAGTTTCGGGCCGCCAAGATGGTGATAACAAAGAAGAGGTGAGTTAGATGCATTTGCTGGAAACTACAGCAATGCCGATCGGGTTACTGCACTCGTTCGGGAGAAAAATTAAAGAACAAGAATAGGAAGAAAGAAAAATAGGCGAACATGATAAGGAATCTGTCACTGCATCCTCTATTCTTCTTTCTGGTCATGACACTTTTGCACGAGAATCAACGGCGTTCTTAGCGTGAGGAATTGCTGAGAGAAAATATCGTTGTCCCGGTCTCTTGTGATAACTGTTGAGGTCAACACAGATACCTATTGCAACTTTAAGGCTTTGGTCCTCGAGGTGTCTCCATTTGGCTTTTGTACCGTCCAATCATCACTTAATTCAAGTGCTGTGATGATATCAAGCATCACAAGATTGCTGGTTTTGTATATTGTATGCCAGATTGGAGTTAAGAATCAGAGTAAAACGAAGGCGATCAAGGAGATAAAGAGCAACTCACAAGCGCCTATGAAGGTACTCAGTCAACCTGTCTATGGTTAGCCTCTGAATACGATTTAAATTGACTTATCAACTTCACCTCGATCTCATAATTCAGCGGCAGGAGCAGAAAGGAGAAACGGCAGACACTCGCAAACTCGGAAAGAGCTCGACATTCAAAGCATTGCCCCTACCAAGTTTCTACCACAAGAACGACCCCGCGCCAAAACCCAGTACAAAGAAGGTAAATCTCTTGACGTATACCGTAGTCCTTTCACATGATTCGGAGTTTCGTGGATGTGGACCTCATGAACAAGAATCCCGAGCAATTTCGTCAAGCTAACGATATCCTCGATTGAGAAGTCGAATTGCATGCGCATTTCAATCTCATTGACAAAGATGGTACTATCTCGGAGTGAGCTCATTTTGTTTTGGATTATGTTTATGTCAAAGATCACACGCTTGAGTTGAAGTCTGCATTTTGTGCTCTTACCAGGTTTCATCTCCCAGTCCCAAGTCTCCTCCGCTTGGCCAGAGGAGCAAGCATTCGAACTCGGCGTCTGATGCCCAGAAGAAGACCATAACCAACGGCACGAAACAGACCATAAGCAAGCTGCTGAAGAGCACCCACAAGGCTCTGAATCCTTCCAAGGAGACGGTAAAGAGTGTCGTTGTGGCCGCATGAGCGCGCGTTCATGCATTTTCCTCCTTTGTGCTTATGTCCCTCGAATTCGGTTTTCGTCGCTTATGCATATGAAGTGGATTTGTCCGTGTCATTTGCTCTCGCGTGAGTCATAGAAACCAACAATGAATCCTTGCTATTCCGGTTGGCGGAGTTTGTTCCGAGCTTTGTATTCAGCTTCACGGTTGAGACAAATAGAAGTTGTCCTTTGTCCACCGATCCATCTTATCTTACCTGATATCAAAACAAGTTCAATGGGTTTCCATGAGCATAACTTTGGACGAACCCAGCAATGTATGGACATTTTGCAGTATCTAAGATCATCTTCATTGTAATGAACCGAACGACGTTGCAGTAAACAGACACAAGTTGGCTTCCCAGATGGAAAACCTCAAAAACAATCATCTCTACTTCTATTGACATGTCGGTTCGCTACGCCCTGGCTGCGCCGAAGTTGTCCATTCCCTCTCCTGTTTGTTGCTGTTGCTCTGTGATCTTCAATTTTTGCGCCGAGGCATCACTGTAACGAGCATGTTCCAACCTCTGTTGTTACATTGGAACCATCATGGGCTCGCGACGGCTTGAAGTTGACGATCAAACCGTTTCTTCATCCTCTTCCCCTGCTTCCCACAGAAAGTGCGCGTACGCCCCCAACACCGTGCTGCATTCACATGACCACCCGCATTCGATCAAATAACAATCGCCATTCGGATCAGCTCGGAGAATTTCGGACGATGGCGACCGAAGGAACGAACAGGGTGGAACTTACCAGTCGTCAGGAGATGCATGCACCGCTCGATCGAAGTACAGTCCGGCCCTATCTTCGTCTCTCTCCGCCTCCCAAATCAACCTCCCGTACAGCGACAGAACCTCGCCGTCGCCGGGACTCGCCAGTATCGCCCTCGCGTAGTACTCCGCAGCTCCCTCCGCATCTCCCTCCACCTACAATCGCGCGCCAAGTTTAAAACGATCGCCACGATCACATCACCGAGCTCAAACCAAAAACAGCGAGTTCAAGTTTTCGCGGTTCTTCCATCCGCATTTACCTTGTGCAGATACTCGGCGTAATTCCTCAGCAGGAGCGAGCAGTTGGGGCTCGACCCCAACATCTGGCGGTAGTGATCGCGGATCTCGCTGCTTCTCGCGCACCCGCCGGCGGCGGCGTGCCGGGATTGGGAGCCGCCCGGAGCGCTCCGCCGTGCGATCGCGTCGTCCGATCCTCTCGAGCTCGAGCCGCCTCCGTCTCCTCTCCGGCGACGGAGAGGAACTCCGGCGGGGATCCGAGAGCAGGAGAGCACGGAGGTACCGGAGAGAACGGAGCGATGGTTAGGAACTGAGTTGACTCGGAACAAAGAAGCTTCCATGGCGGTCTGGTTATCGCTGGCTCGTCTTCTCTCGCGCGCCGTGAGTGAGTTGGCGTGAGCTGAACTCGGCCATTTATATAGAGAGGCGCTCGGGTTCGACTGCAGAGTTAGCGAGATGGCGACACGTGTAGGAGTGCTTTTAATATTCTTTCTTTCTTTTTAATTTTTTCTTTCACCACTTTTTTTCCCCAAATACAAATTTATTTGGGCTTGAACACGATGGATTTAATAATTCATATAATTTATTTACTAATATACAATGAAGCCAAATCCTTTCCATGCGATAATTTCTAGCATTTTCTTATTTAATATCGCGCCTTCTCTTTTTTTTTCCTTTTTTGCTGTGCCAAAAATGATTCGTACAAAAGCAGGCCAAATTTCAATGGGGCTATTTTTTTTTTTTGGGGAACTAAGGTCGAAAAAACCATGTTCGGAAAATTTCGGGTCGAAAAATTCAATGGGCCTTAAACAAGGGGCTCTTTTCGCCATCTCCCGTTAACTAAAAAAAATGAAAAATTAGAAAAACCATGTTCGGAAACCAAAGCTGGGTTAGAAAACTAGGTTCGGGGAACCCAAAAGAAAAAGTCTGAAAAGGACATTTTAACTCAAAAGCCTAGCTAAAGGTAAATACTTAAAATGTTATGTTAATATCACAAAAAATCATAAATTATGTTCGTCGCGACACTGGTACTTCGGACTTTTTATCATATCATCAAAGACCCTAAATTATACCTACCACGACACTGATACTTTATAGATTCATTTGTGTCGCCGGAACCCCTAAACTTGTACCGATCGTTTGGAAATTAGTGACGTGACAAAAAAATTGGGGTACTGGTGTCGTTGTGAGCAAAGCTTAGGATTTCTTTGTGGTAGATAAAGAATATTTCGTTCACACCAATTCAAATTTGGAGATTTTTATGACATTAAAAAAATTAGGTTATTAAGGCTCCGTTCGTTTGGTGGAAAATATTTTTTTTTTGGAAAATTTTTTTTCAGAAGTCATTTTTCTGGAAAATATTTTCCCGGAACATAATTTTCCGGTGTTCGGCAACCAATATGAAAAAGTTTCGGAAAATATTTTTCGTCGACGACCGGCGGCGGCGGGCGTCCGGCGGCCGGCATCCGGCGGTGGCCGCCGGTGACCGCCGGCGGCGGCGGCGGCGGGCGGCAACCGACGGCGGCGACCGGCGGAGGTGGGCGGCGACTGACGGCGGCGACCGGCAGCGGCCGGCGACCTTAGTGAAGAAGAAGAAGAAGAAGTTCCGAAAAATGATTTCCGCTTTTGAAAAAGTGGAAGTCATTTTCCATGGATTTAGGCTATTTTGTGAGAGGGGGAAGGAAAATATTTTCCCAGGAAAACGTTTTTCGCCCCCGAACACCGGAAAATTCGGAAAATATTTTCCGGAAGAATATTTTAAGCCAAACAAACGGAGCCTAACATTACAATCGACGTGCGTTCGGGTTTCATCTTCTTTCTTTGTCTACCCACAAGACCAGATTCAGTTTCCCTGGCCATTGTTATGAAGTTTCAGTCCTCAATCATGAGAAACGAGCAACTTGTGGGCAAATTGAACAATCGACAGTGGCATCTTGTTCTTCAATAGAAAAGCTGTTGATTTGTCCATATGCCTAGGTCTAGGGAAACTTTTGGTTACTACGGGGTGAAATTTATATATCCCGATCATTACGTTTCTCAGATATTTTAGTTTCGAGTTTATTTCAATAGAGCTTTGAAGTGCGGGTGAAAAAGAAAATTATCAAATACTTTTATGAGAAGGAATTTTTTTTTTTTAAAAAAGGCCCCAATATTTTCCCGAGACAAAAGCTGGATTAGAAAACAAAGGAATCGGGGGCCAAAAAAGCCGAAAGAGAAATTTAACTCGAAAGCCCAACCAAATATATATAATTTTAGGTTAATATCACCAAAAACTCTAAAATATATCCATTTGTGATGTTGATATCCTAAACTTTTGATTGTATCACCAAAAATCTTGCAATACTCTAAAAATTTTTAGTGTCACTAAAACCCCCAAACGTGCACCAGCGTGACAAAGAAAATCCTAAATTTATCACAGTGGTACAAGTCGGGGATATTAGTGACATGAAAAAAAAATTTGGGGGATATCTCGGGTGGGCAATTTGGATTTTTTGTGGTGATCCAATTAAAATAAATTATGTTTCGCAATTTAACATACGAAGGGTATTTTATCACATGAATGCAAATTTAGAGGTTTTTGTGACAAAAAAAAAGTAAGGTATTAGTGTCGCGGTAGGCATAATTTAAACTTTTTTATGGTATTTTTCCTATATATATACATCAATGCAAATTTAACAGTAAAGTTTTGTATTATGGGAGTGTTAAGAGTTATAGAAGGTTATGCTTTAAAAACCGTTGTTCCTTTTATAAGTCTTTTTCTTTCTTCTAAAGCTCTAGCAAATTCCATACTAGGATTTCTTGGAAGTTCAAAATTTTTAAAAAGGGCTGTTTTTAAATTTTTTGAAATGTTTTTGGAGGAAGTGTTTTGGACTGAAGATTCCATTCAGTCCAGTTACTTTCTTGTGGTATGAAGATGTTAATTTGAATAATTATTTTGTTCTTGAATTTTCTGATTAAAATGGGGATGCCTATTTCCGTTGCTTATCTATAATCAAAATTCCAACCAAGTATCCATGATACTCCGAAGTAATAGAAAAAGAGCATCAACTTAGGAAATTTTTTCTCATATGGAAGGGGAGTGAACTGGTAGGTAAATATTTCATAACTGGTTTGAATCAGAAGAACCAGTTTCTTCAATATTTTCATCCTTTTCTTTTTCTTTGAAAAATTTAATTTTGATATCCAAAATTTCTTGTTGCATTTTGGCTTGAGTAAATTTGAGGTTTTGAATTTCTTGTTTTTGTTGGTTGATTTCTTGTTAAGATCGCTTATAGAAATGGGTTTGGAATCTATTCTCTTTCCTTTACAAAGGATAGTGGAAATATTATAAGGAATGCCAGAACGAGAAATAGGTTTTGATGGTTGAAAACTATTTAAATATTTAATTTTTTTTTCATATATATATATATATATATAGTCTGAGTTTGGATGGATTTTGTGTTCCTAGGTTGTATTGAGCAACTTGGTCCTAACATGGGCCATCTTCGTTTGCGGCCTAGAATTGAAATGAGACCCTTGTGGAATACTACCAAATTGACTCGTTCTCGATTCATCCTCTTTCTTTGTCTCCCGGCAAGACCAGATTCAGCTTCCCTGACCCATTGTTCTCAAGTTTCAGTCCTCAATCAATGGGAAATGAACAAACTTGTGTGCAAATTGAACGGTCGTTGGTGGCACACCGTTTCTTTGCTAGAAAGCTAATGGTTTGTCCGCATGTCTAGGGAAACCTTTAGGACACTGATATAAATGGTCCATCAATTTTAATCTAATGTGCAATATAATTCTTAAACTTTAGTTTAATATACAATGTCGTCTATGAACTTTAAATTTATTCAATGTAGTCCCTGAATTTTTTTGTATACATTCAATCTAGTCCATAGACTATTTCCATCGATTCAAGTTTAGGGATAATATTATACATTTTCATATGATTCAAATACTAGATTGAACACAAACCAAAAATTTATGAACCATATTGGACAAATTAAAAGTTTAGGGACAACATTGTACATTAGAACAAAGTTAAGGATACATTGAACAAATTAAAAACTCATGAACCACATTTCCAAATTTCAAGGACCGTTTGTCTCATTATCACAAGACCTTTTGGTAATTGCGAGGTGAAACTTGTATACCACGACATCACGTTTTTGGAGAGATTTTAGTTTCGAGGCTTGCTTCGATCGGGCCTTGAAACGCGAGCGATTGCTGCAAGCGGTGGTTGTGTCGAAGTGTGAGTTTGAATGGTGAAAAAATTGTTGGATCTCTCTATGGGAGGGAAATTGGGGAAAATCGAACTGTGAAGAGTGCTGTAGCGAAGAAAGAAGAGTTACGAAGAGATGAAACTAGGAGTAGGCCTTTCGTGGGCAAGTGATGTGGAAATAGAAGGGATGAAGAGGAAGAAAAAGATACAGGAAGAACCGGTTTCCAACCAATAAAATGTTACGTGCCGAAAAGAAAAGGAAAACTTCTATTTTCATCCCCATACTTTCATACTTTTTCTGATCAAGTGCTTGTATTTTTAATTTGCTTAATCACGTCCTTCTATTTTCAAATATTTTTTAATCAACTCCTTTCGTTAACAAATCCGATCAAATTCAACTGACGTGGTAAGTGGAGATATCAAAGTATGATGCAAATTAAATATACGGATGTCCATGTGGACGCGTGTAGAAAATTTTAGCTGGTGTACTCAACGTCTGAGTATGACGTGAGTAGAACTTGGCCAGTACGGACTCATAAGGCGACGTTTGATTCAACTTTCCAAGGAGCTTTGAGGAATAAGTAGATGTCCATTTTGAAAAAAAATTTATCCACATTGTATTATTACGTTGTCCAACAACTATATCAGCTGCATTTGGTTGGATCTGAAGTAAGATGAACTTGATTAAAAAAAATTTGTAAATAAAGTGACTTGGTTAGACAAGTTTAAAATACATGGACTTTGCTTAAAAAAAGTGAAATTACAGGAATGAAAGAACTTTTCAAATGTAGCAAGCAATAGTGTAGCATGGATTTTCCTTTTCACCAATCCTATCGCTTGTGTGAGAAAACTAATATAAAATTCAATCTTTTCAATTTCTAAAAAACAATTGTGTGCAATTGAAAAGGCACTGTTTTTACTGCGGTGGAGATTCATTGCACTCTCTTTGTCCTATAATCAATACGGTGACAAATTAGTTCATATTGCTTTATGTCACAGATATGATGTTTTCATGCCACAAAAAGTTTAAGAGGGGGAGCCAAGCAAACTTGAAGCTTCCAAGGGTCAAGGGTTACAATGAGCAATCTATAATATTCCTAGGAGTACCATGAGAAATGTATACTTGTAACTAATTAGGTAGGTGATAAATAGGGAGATTGAACTTTCACCGTTAGATCAATGGGACATTATAGTTACAATTAGAGGGATTCATGTATAAATTGTTTCCAGGACACAGTAAGACGAGGAGGTGAACCATGCAAAGTTGATGCTTCAAAGAGTCCAAGGTTACAATGGGTAATCTATAATATTCCTAGGAGTATAATGAGAAGTGTACACTTGTAATTAATTAAGGAGGTGATAGAAATGGAGATTGGACTTTCACCGTTAGATAGATGGAAGATTATAGTTACAATTGGAGGGGTTCATGTATAAATAGGAGTCCTCCCCTTCTCATTTGCATCATTCCTCAAATCCAACACAATAAAAGAAATAGAGCATTCTCAGGCAGGCCGTCAAACGATTGGGTTGAGTTGGATTTGGATCGGCTCATAAATGATCTGACATAAATTAAATTGTTTAATTCGTTTTGACCCATTCATTTGTAATGCCAATTTCTCGATCCATATTCAACTTATTTCCAACTTGTCTCAAGATTCATTTTGAGCATTTTTTTTCTCCCTATGTTGTTGCATTTGAAGAATACATGGCTCACTTGCTCGTCGAGTTGGTGGGAGAGCTCGAGGGACAAGTTATGGACCGAGTGGTGAAAATTCGACCTGGCCATCCACAAATCATGAAACAAATTCAAGTTTATGTTTTTGGGTTAAATGTAAATGGGTTATCCGGACACTACGTGCCCCTTCTCAACCGTCACTGGACGTTGGCTTAGGGGCTTCAACGACCTTTTTTGGTGGATGACCTTGAGCGGACCTTTGTGTGGGCTCTAGGCACCTTTGCTGGCATATGACCTCGAGCGAACGTTTGTACGGGGGCTTTAGGTACGTTTGCCAGTGGATTACCTTGAGCGTACATTTGTACAGGGGCTGCAAGACCTTTGCCAACGGAAGACCTTGAGCGGACATTTGCATGGGGGCTTCAGGCACCTTTGCCGGCGGAGGACTGTTACCGGGCGTTTGTGTGCCGGCACGTGGCTCCTCAGGGATGATCGCACGGACCGTTTGCGCACTACATCCGGCCCTTCATTGAGGTTTAACTGCGGACTTTTCGGCACACTAAAGAGGTTCACAATCCAAGTTGTGTCTCGCACTCCACTAATGACCCCTCTCCCACTTAACAAGCGCAACCACCTAAATCAATGTCTAATCGATTTAACCTCTTCGTTCTTTCTACATATCCAGATCAGCAAACCATCACCACATCATCAATCCAATCAAAGAAAACGAAAAAGCACACTCGATCACTTGCTAAAGTGGTTAAAACAGGGAAAAAAAGTATACATGTTGAATGACTCGATCATCTCGCGGTAATAAGGAAACAGGTGCAATTCCAAAACTGGGATTACGACTCGATCATCTCGCAGTAATAAGGAACAGGTGCAATTCCAAAATTGGGATTACGGCAGATTCATCCACCGATCTTGCATATCATCAGCTACATGTGAATTCAAGAACTCCTCGATTGAAATTGAGTATTAGTCACGTCGCTCGAATTGCAATGTCAGTCGATGGGATACTATTAGTCTCTCCGACTGAATTCGAAATGAATAATTGGTAACTTTTTAGTCATGTGTAGGAAGATGCTACGGTGAGACAGAAGTTCAACCCAAATATATAATTCAAAAAATTGATCAATAATTGATTTCGACACCTAGATTCTCGAATTCGGATTCGAAGAACCACACTGGAATCACGGTTATATATTTTGAACCTTTTTATTGTTTATTTCATTTTACGTGTTCATCTTTTATGGATTGTTGATTGACAAATAGAGATCTTTGTTGTTGCGTTCACTTTTAATTTGTTTAATTAAAAATGAAATAAAAAAGGAAAAAAATGAAAGAAAAAAGAAAAGAACTTGGCCCGATCTAGGATAAATCCTGAAATCGGGATAGGTTCAAGGATACGTAGGATAGGGTTTAGATTCCGACCTTGAATGAAACTTGGATTGAAGCTGGACCGCTCACCCCCTAACCACATCACGTCCCAAGATCCACGTAGGTACTGACCGACTTCCGTCTTCCGGTGGGATTCTTCAGCTCCTTTTTTCGCGTTTCTTTGGCTTCCGCTTGCTGTATCTGTTCATCGGTGGACTAAAATGGGTCGATGGACCAAGTGGGCTGATGTGGTTTCTTTCTTGATTGTTGAGTCTTCAGATATGTTTTTTTTTATAAATTGCTTGCATTGATGTGGTTTTTTGAACGTTTGGGATGGAAACCAAGTTGTTCCATCTGGGTGCAAGGATTGACTTGCAATTGTTGTGGGCATTTGGCATTAGATTATTTCTGTGAAAATTCTGGCGACTTCGTGATATCAAATCATAAAGAATGGAGTTTTAATGACGGGAATAAAATTTAGCCGATGTGACCACCTAGGCATTGAAATATTCTTATTGATGGACAGGTCAGTTGGATTTGACTAGATTTAGTATACCGAGGAATTAATTAGAAAATATGTATAAGTAGAACGGTTTAATTAGAGAGAAGTTAAAAATATAGGGACTTGCTTCATAAAGACGTGAAAAAATAGAGGGACGAGAAAATATGATTAATAACACGAAAAACTCCAAACCGGTAAATTTGTGATAAATTTATACCAAATTAATTTTTTAACAATAAAAAAACCTAAAACTGGTACATTTGTCATAAATTTATTCTCCATTAGTTTCCATTAAATTTTACTGTCAAATTATTTTGTTAAATGACACGCGGCAGTTGACAGATATACCGGTTTTGAGTTTTACCTTCCGTTTGTCACAGGTGTACTAATTTGTGATTTTTTTGTATTAATACAATTTAACATAAATTTACAAAGGGTAAATTTGTCATAAATGTACTAATTTGAGATTTTTGGTTGTCAAAAAATTAATTTTCGGTAAATTTGTTATAAGTTTACCGATTTGAGATTTTTTTTGATATTAACCCCGAGAAAATAAAAGGTTTTCAAAACTATATAAATGTAGCAACCAGTAGTCTCGAATGGATTTTCCTTTGAATCAAATTCTATTCCTTATGTGAGAAAACGAATATAAAATTCCAATCTTTTGAATTTCTCAGCAATTCGTTTTTATTGTGGTGGAGATTCATTTCATTATCTTTGTCCTGTTATTAATACAGTGACGATTTGAAGTTCATCTCGCTTTACCTGTCACTTTCATCGCATCTCCTTTTTTTTGTTCATATTATTTTACTCCCTTTTAAACCAATTTTTTTATTTTTATCGCAGTACCAAATGACAAAATTAGCAAAGTGCAAAGTGAAATTTTTCATTTTCAAAAATCTCATGGTACCAAATTGATAAAATCGATTTTCTTTCTCTGACCCAAAAAAATTAATTTTCTTTTCTTTTACTCTTAAATCCGTAACAAAACCACAATCATATAATCTTAGCCAAGACAGCAACCGACTTTCTTCCTCTCACTCCTCCGCCGTCTTCTGCTTTGTAGGCGGCGGCAATGGCGGAGTAAAGACTCGATCTTTGCAGCGTCTTCATGCGATACGAAGCTTATCTTCGCTTCTGAAGGTTAGCTCCTCCAAAGGGCAAGCTCTCTCTCTTTCTCTTTCGACGCCGCTCGCATCACGGAGGAGCAAAATTCACCCTCGCTCTGTTTCGTTTTGCGAAGCTTTCTGCTTGGCCTCTTCCTGTTCGTCGGCGGACTGAGTGGGCTGGAACCCAGATAAGGTATTTCTGGTGACGTTTCTTTCTTGATTGTTGGGTTCAGGTCTAATGAATTGCGTGGAATTATGAGGTTTTGTTGAAATATGCCGGATGGAAACTCCAAGAATTGGCTTGCAATTGCTTGTGGGCAGTTGGCATTTGATTAGTCTGTGAGAATTCTAGTGATATCAAGTTTTTGGTTTATGATGATGGCATGCGCTGACGGTAATTTGCCATTGATTCGCGTGATTGTCCAAGTGTGCTTTTTTCAATTGACCCCCTCGAGCAAATATGTGGAGACTGAGTGGTACTTTGAGTTTGTTTCCTGTCATGGTGGAGATGATACTGGAATCAATTGTCTGGAGGTTTTTAGCGGACTGCACGAAAAAAGTCCCACAGATATGTCATTGAAATCCCCAAGCATAATTTATTTTTCGTCGTCGGTTGTGTGAATGTGCGCAGACTGGATACTGCATCAAGCTGGGGTTCCTGGCTGTGCATTAGTTACTCTGCTTTAGCATATTGACATATCATGCCCATGTATGCGATCTTCCTCGAGATGGGTTGTTCGATCATTCTCCGATTTGTATCCCCGTAGTCATCGCATGAATTTCTCTTTATCCACTTATTGTCAGAAATTTCCTTCAGCTGCATTTATTGTTCATAGTATATGCCATATATAGGGTCCGGGGCCTCTGGTGCATATGTTACCGTTCCACCGTGGATGACGACTCTGTTGTTGACACTTGCCATTGTGTATACTTCTTTAGTGCAAGTTACTTGTGGCGGGACTTACGCAAGTTGTAGACACCATTTCCATACACGCTACTTCTTTTTAGTCTCGTTATCCTTCTTGCTCATTGTCCTGGTTTTGGGACTTGGGTCAGATGTCTGGACATAGCATGGCTGTGAATGTGCGCAGATTGGGTACTACATCAAGCTGGGGTTCCTGGCTGTGTATTAGTTACTCTGCTTTAGTGTATTGACGTATTGTGCCCATGTATGCAATCTTCCTGGAGATCAGTTGTTCGATCATTCTCCAATTTGTATTCCCGTAGTCGTCGCATGAATTTCTCTTTATCCACTTATTGTCAGCAATTTCCTTTAGCTGCATTTATTGTTCAGAGTATATGCCATAAATAGGGTCTGGGGCCTCTGGTGCATATGTAGCCATTCCGCCGTGGATGACAACTCTATTGTTTACACCATTGTATATACTTCTCTAGCACAAGTTGCTCGAGGCAGGACTTATGCAAGCTGTAGACACCATTTCCATACATGCTACATCTTTTTAGTCTTGCTATTCTTCTTGCTCATTGTCCTGGTCTTAGGACTTGGGTCAGATGTCTGGATATAGCATGCCTGTGTTAATTCCCCATTTGTTCACCAGAATGCTTTTATCCGTCTTAGCTGTTGACGTGTATAATTTTCCTGTTAAAAAGCCTGATCTTGTTAAAAAGCCCGATCTTGTTAACATAAGATATCAATCTTCTCTTGTCTAAATTCTTTGTATTTGGATGCATGGTGTATACTCTGCAGGTGTATAAGTAATGACCATGAGATTCATAATATTTTCATTTAAATCATTTTTCCGGTCTTTCTGTTAGGTCCTGTACTTTGACTTATTACCGCCGAAAATTGTTTTTCTTTACTGATTGATTGAAGCTGTTGCTATATTCAGCTCTAATGTAGGTAAATGCTTATATTTACAGGTTACATTGATCCAATTCCCACAAATATGTCGATGTTGGTTTCGAGCACTATCTCCTCCATCCCTCAACTACCAATAGGTAAATAAAAATACATTGCAGGATAGCCTGTAAGCTGATCGATAAGATTTTATTCTGCCTTCATTAATCAATTATGAAAATGAGTGGTGTATAGTCATTCTGATTTTGGCAATTTATCGTTTTGCTTATGTGGATACTACATGGGCAAGAAGTGCCCTCCTTTTTATGCACGCATGTTAAGGGTGAGTATAAGACTCTTTTAGTCACTTGTTTCTAGATGTGAAAGGGGTACACAAGTGAAGAAGTGCGTGACTTATTTGGAAATAAAGTGTTTCACAAACGAATTGTAGCAGTTATAGAGTAAGCTATTGCTCGTGGTCTTGCTTATGGTTTTTTCCTCCCAAATTTGAAGATTTTTAGCATCTGTACTTTGATACCTTAAACTTGTACCTTCTTGAAGACGATCTGAGTTATGGGACTATTAGTATTGTCCTGTCTTTTATCAAGTTAATATATTCAGAATTCTAGGTTAAAAATAAAATCAGTGCGAAACCTGTTATTTGAGTAATAAAGCAGTTTATTTGAAGGTCCTGTCATACTTTTCGTTATTGCTAAATTGGTTTAGTCCTGCTTTATTGGATTGAAGTTTCGAGGCTGGTTTCTCTTTTGTTTGGGCTCTATCAAAGTTTTGCTGTGGTCTGCATTGCATGTATTTAACCAAATAAAGTAGTTATTCATAGAGACGTCTCCTTTTTCTGCTGTGGTGTTGTCTCCCATTATCTCTGAAATGGAGGGTATACAGCAAATTATAGATATATGATTGTTGACTCTTAGCTACTTCTGTTGTAAGCGTGTATTTAGGTAGATTGTTCTGCAATAGCACTAATAAGATCTTGTCACACCATCTTCATTTATGCACATTTTATTTGAGGTTATGTTTCTGCATTCTTAGCTAACTTTAAAAAGTATTCCTCGTTTTCTTTTTTCATTGAGACAACATCATATTTCACCCCGATACACTCACCTGAAATTCCGCACTTTCTGCTTGTTGCACCTTTATGTCTAGGTGTTGGGGCCATAAACACATTCTTTTTGGTTATTGGAAAATGAGAATAGGCGTGGTTTTGATTTTATTTATAATTTGAAATTACGTGCAGTTAGAGCAGACGCTTGGTTGCAAGAGCGAACTAAACACTTGCCCTTGGAGCTCCGCATGCAATCTCAACATCTATACGCTCAAAGGGAAAAAGTAAAGCTCATTGCTTCGAGTCCAGCTGGAGTGGGATTACAACTAGAGCCTATTGATAGGAGATTTGCCAAGGCTTCAGTTGGAAGGAGATCTGCTTCAGCCATCTGTTTTGCAGCTTTGGTTAGTTTGAAGTACTTTGGCTCCTCTGTTTGTTTCCTTCTTCATCCTGTTCTGAGATATATTGCTATTTTCCTCAGTACTTGTATAGTATGCTATTGACTAAGGAAAATAATCTCTACCTGATTTAACCAGAATAATAATATCATGCGAAGCCATGTCTTCCTGTCATTCCTCTAGTGGTTTGCCAATTAAGCATGAGAATTTTTTTATCCCTCAATTTTCTTAAACTGCTGTTGGTATCTTTAGAGAATGAAGTAACTATTCCATGCCACCTTTTAAGAAATCAAGCTGCTGCCCGCATTAGAGAATATTAGCACTCGTGCATGTTTGCTATATCTTTTGGCAGAACCATGCAGCTAGATAACCCGGTGATGCAAATGACCTAAAAATGCTTGGAGGCAGTAGATGGATATTACTAAGTTGCTGGTTGAAATACTATGCTATGCTGTGCTGTGCTGTGCTGTGCTCTCTCTCTCTCTCTCTCTCTCACACACACACACACACACAGGGTGTGCGCGCTCATGCACACTTGAATAGATTGTCTATTGATATTCGCGAGTTTTGAAGTCCTTGATTCACATTCTGTCAACTACTTGCAGAATGCAAGATGTGCTGAAGGGCAAACCCAGACTATCACCCACAAAGCACCGACAATTACTCAAGCACCTACTCATGGTAATACTTCTGTGAATCCACATTGAACCGGTATCAGCAATCTAGCATTATGTGGATTGGGATCGTTCCTATTGAACTTCAATGGTATCTGTTCGATATATATGTAGGAAAAGTGCATGAAAAATCTCTTCTCTATTCTAAATGAAGCTGACAAGTTTAACTTGAATTGCAGTCCAGGAGAAATCGCCACAGCTCGACGATGGTGGGACAGGCTTCCCGCCCCGCGATGACGGCGATGGTGGGGGCGGCGGTGGCGGCGGAGGCGGGAACTGGTCAGGTGGGTTTGCCTTTTTCGGCTTCCTCGCTTTCTTGGGCTTCTTAAAGGATAAAGAAAGTGAAGGGGACTACAGGGATGGCAGAAGAAGATGAAACTGAGCATGGTGAGCTCGTGAGACGATAAACTTGGACTACCTCAACAGAAGTCCGCTTATCCCTATTCTTTTCCTTTTCGGCGTGTTGTTTAGCATCCGCAGGCTCGATTTTGTCATCGCCTCGAGCATACTTTGCCAATCATAATAGCTTGTACCGTTGTTAACGCCGCAATAATTCAGAATCAACACAATTAATGGTCTTTTAACAAAGTACTCTCAAGGTGCTGTTTTGACATTTTCCTCATCATAAATGCATCTCCAATCACTCAGCTGGCAAACATACAGAAAAGTACGCTTGAAGAAACAGGCCGATGAATGCTGCAGCAGGAACATGTCATGGAAGGGCCACTTGACCTTTTGCCATTAAGTCAACGCTACGCAAAATCGATCTCATCTCATCTTTTGTTATTCATTTGGCCCCAGATGTGCTGTCGCATGTGGCGCTGGAGCTGGCCTGAACACCCCGAATTCAATTCGGGTTGGAGCCATTCAAGGTTGTCTGCGTCCCGAGGGCCTCGTAGGCCCCCTTCGGGGGGTAGGTTCCTCCGACGCCAGCCGCATGTGCGAGGACAGCGAGCCTGGTCGGGATTCCAGGGGATCCAAGACATTGATGCGTGCTCAATATGATTTCGATTCGATACGCCAACCCCACCACAATGCTAGGTCATACATGTCCCTGGAATCCTTATTAACATTACATTTTCTAGATACGAGAAATCGAATGTACGCAATTTTTCAAACACGTACGCATGTGGTAATAAATGCCGTCGAGGATTAACAAAACGCAACTGGAGGCTGCTCCCAACTACAAGCTGTCCTTCCAGGAATTAAATTTCTCTTATTTATTAATTTAATTATTCTCTATTTTGGGGAAGAGGAAAGGGGTCATTAAGTTCGGAGTTCCGACGGTCCGATCCAGGGCCAGCTTCCTGAGGCCACGTCGTTCTCGCCTCGCATTGAATATGCTGCGTTTTGATTTTTGAACGGAGAGGTCTCGTGGCCACCGGTTTTGTGTCCTTCATGTTTTGTCCGCGCATCGAATTCGATGAAATTCCTGGAATTTTTTCTAGGATAATTAATAGGGGAGCTTCTCACGGTCGCTCCAGAATAGAACCTCAACTCAATCCGAATTTACCCGACGAGAAGGGAATATTAGGAACAAGGGAAACTGATACACGGGGTCCCTGAATTTTGATCGATGTGTAATATGATCTTTAAATTTTTAATTTGTGAACTTTAGTCTAGTGTGTAGTGTGGTTTCAAAATTTAGTTTAGTCCCTGAACTACATAAAAATATTCAATATCGTCACCACATTATACATTGAGCTAAAGTTCAAGAACTACATTGAACAAATTAAAAGTTTAAGGACCATATTACATATTAGATTAAATTTCAAGAGCCAATTATATTTCATTCGTCGCGTCCTTCCCCCGCCGAAATTTAAATTCCCTCCTATTGTTGTCGCACGAGGCGTAATTCTAGGGGGAGAAATCCCGAGCCCGGTTCGATCGGTAATCGCGGCGTCATCACGAAAACAACGTTCAAGTAAAAATCGAATCTTTGGTGTCTAAAGGTAAATCAAAGTCGGTACCTGTCCTTGGAGGATGGGAGAGATTTGCGAGGCCGTTTGAAGCGAAACGTGTCGAGTGCGCAGTTAGGGTTGCCGAAGAACGCTCCTGCGAAGACCTCACGTTCCATGAAGCAGGCAAGAAGGTAGCTGCGGCCCACGTGCAGGCGTGCATGTCCTACGCCATGCACGCGTTCCCACCAACCCGCCCTCCCTTTGGGCATAGCAAGCCCCCTGCCTGCTGCCTATGGAGGTCGATGACTCTCGATCACGAAGTCGGCAGCATTTCAAGAATCATCTGCGAGATGCACGCCGGATTAAAAGAAGTTTCTATATAATTCATGCAGTGTGATGAATTCTGTCAATTCTATCGTCCTTGATCTAAATTTGTACCGAATTTTCTCGTCGATCCGAATTTGACGGTTGTTGAGGCCTTTGTGTGACCCTCGTGAAATTTAACATAATCGAGTATTGTGATTCATTCGGACCATTCGGGATCCTAGTAAGTTCGCCCATTTTATAACTTCTGTCGTGCCCCCCCCCCTTGCCCCTCTCTCGTGCATCAAGTAGATGACTTACGTGACGTAACCAACCAATCAAATTACTCTGGTGACATACGTGTCGACACACTTTAAGTTATAATCGATAAATCCCACCCGCGATTTCGAAAGCTCTCGCTTACAATTTTAAGAAAATTCTATTCGTTACTCAAAATGATACATGAGAAGGACGTAAATTTCACATAATACTGCAAAACAAAGCCAAACCCAAGAAATTAGGAGTATCAACAGCAGGGCTAAGCACACTCTCTTTCCACAAAAACATATCTGTCAAGTAAAATAATTGGCGACCGATCACTGGATCTCTGTATCTCTATAGTTACAGAAGAAGGAATTATCGGCTTACAATCGGCTCGTTTCTTCACGCTCCACTCTCGAAGGCGGTCCAATTGCGTTATCCCCCCAAGTTATGCGTGGTTTGTTGGAATAGCTCTGGTAGTGGTATTGTGAACGTAACGCCCACAACCAAAGATCTCTGCCCTGACCGGTGGGGCACGTGGAAGGAGCTCACCGAAACGGTCCAGTCCGATTCCATAGCGTGGACGCAATGGACGCAAAACCAAAAGTAATGTGCAAAACATGGGAGGTTGGCGATGTTCTGACGTGATCTCCAGCTTACGTCCACGTGCGGACGTGCTCTGCTCGGTCCAAGTGCATGATGCAATTAGGGGCCTTTTTTTTTGGTGATGCAGTTTGGTGATCCGGCGGTCCTTCACCTATCACCTCCATCTCCTTTCATCTCGAACGTATCGATAGGTAGCTCTCTTGGTCGCATACTAAAAGATACCGTTCACGAATACAACGTACGAAATCGGATGGATGGCTTCCCTTTGTTGTTCACCAAAACGCACTTGATGAGAGCCGCTTTTTGTTTTGTTTTTTGGGTTTAGGTGAAAAGAAGTTGCTTCGCTAGCCTCCTCTTCGTCAAAACTAACGCATGCCCTTTTCGTCTCGTGGTTTCCCAAACGAAGGCTGAATACCAAATAGAAGGATGGAATACCTGATGCAGAAAGATAAAATTCAAAGGTAAAAAAGCCGTTCGGATAAAGTACCCTTCTCTCCTTAGGCAAGCGATTCGACAGTACCGTGACAAGCACTGAAATAGGCTCGAGCGCTCTCGACTCCAAATCGATATCTTTGCATCGCGACGTATCCCGTCCTCCACAAGAGAAGAGAAACCACGAGGCGATTGCAGCACTATCGAACATCATGTTCCATGCCTTGAGGTGGTGGATGAATCGAGTAGATATTACTCTATTCGAAAGTGTTCGAAAGAGCGCACATAATCGTATGGCTAGACCCACAAACGAGTGGGTCTGGTCAGGTTTGCATCGGATCAAAAAATGATCCGACCAATCTAACGAATTTTAATGTAATACAGATTTATTGACCCATACCTACCTGGACCCACATTACTAAAACACTTTCGTATTTAATCAAGTACAAAAAAAAAGCTCATACTCAATGAGCACGAGATTGAATGAGAGGGTGAGAGAGAGAGAGTGTGTGTTATAAAATTAAATTGAGTCTAAGTAAATTACGAATCCGTTTAACGCCCATTTTATTTTGGGTCTTACCGTTATAAACTTTATGATCCGTATAGCTAACAAATCCATATAATAACTTGGCAAATCAAATACAAGTTAATAAATGAGCGTACTGTCCATTTTGACATGTCCATGCACTGACTCGCTTCACGCGCGCTCACGCGCACATACAATTTTTTTCCAACAACCACCCTCCTCCCAACCATATCTACTCGCCGCACGCTCTTTGAATGCTGAAGCCCCACTTTCCCGTTCCCTCCCCTCCCCCTTTAAATACCCTCCCACCTATCCTTCACTTCTTTCTCAACTATCTTCCACCCATCTCTCCTCTCCTCTCCTCTCCTCGCCGCCGTCGCCGTCGTTTCGATATCTCTCTCCCTCTCTCTAGGATGGCGCCCGCTTCTCTCTACGAGCCCCCGAGCACCGTCTGCGTCATGGACGCCTCCGGCCGCCTCGGCTCCCGCCTCGTCCACCGCCTCCTCCGCCGCGGCTACTCCGTCCACGCCGCCGTCCAGAACCAAGGTCTCCCTCCCTCTTTGCTTCACTCCTCGATCCGTCCCGGACTTCGCCGCGAGGCCCTTTCCCGGCGCTGACGTGTGTGTGTGTTTTTTTGCGTTTTTGTCTTCGTCGGTTTTCCGATTTTCGGACCGGGCAGGCGAAACCGATCGGCTGAGGGAGCTGTCGGCCGACGCGGAGAAGCTGAAGATCTTCCGCTCCGATCCCTTCGACTACCAGAGCATCGTCGACGCGCTGAGAGGCTGCTCCGGCCTCTTCTACGCCTTCGAGCCGCCTCAGGACCAGCCGAACTACGATGTACGTACGCCCCCCCCCCCCCCCTCCCCCATCCGTCTCTTCTCCTCCGTTTGAATCTGTCCTTTCTTTCGGTCGATCGCCGGTTAGAGTTCGAATTAGTTCTCCCGGATTTCATCGGATTCCAATAATTCCTCGATGACGAGAGCGAGAGAGAGAGAGAGAGAAACAGAGGAGTAGCTTGTAGCTCGTGTTGCGAGAGCGTGTACTGTGAGCAGCAGATGCGCACCTGACATGTCCCCCCGCCCCATTAGGGCCCGCGTTTCCATGACAACTGTTAGAGAGAGACAGAGAGAGATTGATCTGAGAAGGAGCTCTTTTATTAAAAGTGGCGAGGGAGCTAGCTGGCCCAATAGAACTCGAATCGATGATGAGCGATCCATGAATTGAACGACTTTTTTATATGATCAACTGCCCCTTGACCGGAAATAATGGAACGGCTCCTTTGATTGGACATACTTGTAAGCTTGGGGTTGCCAATTGCCCTGAAATTTCCCCTCTTTCCAGCGTTACAAGTTATTCTTACTTGGCTGATCGTTGCGCTCAGTGCCCTAAGCTTGCTGTCGTTGACTAATTCCCTAGAGTCCGATGTTAGTGAATTTTCTTCCAGCTTATTTGCTATCCATACCTAAAAAAAAATATCATGGAATTGGTGGAGATGGTTCACAGAGCAATTGTTGTGAAAGCTCTTATTGAGGAGCGCCTGTGATGCACTTATGAATCATACTTAATGAGAAAATATTTTAATTTTCAATGTGTCGATGATACATGACGCGAAATAGATAAATAAAAAATACCCCAGCTTGTTGAAAATTATTGAACTTTCTTTGTTAAGGAGTTAATTGATGAAATCCTTATCTTTAATGATTCATTAAAGAAGATTAGTAATTTTGCTATCCAATTTTTATGATATGTCTTAGAACTTAGCGCTACTACTTCTTGGGTCCTTGGGGATGCGAAGTGCCCCCAAGGACAACCGTCCGCCACATTTGTGATATACAAATATCGTCGTGTAGTATAAATTGGAAACCGTTAATTATAGTACAAAATAATAGATTCGAGACTTGAAATTGTAAAACTTACAAAGAACAAAAAAAAAGCATAAGAGTTCGTGATTTGTTGACTCTCTGTTCCATCGCTGATTGCGCTGGTGATTTCGTTGTTGGGTGGCCCGATGTGTTTCACTGTGCTGCCGACCGCTAGCTGGCCGCAGACGGTTGAAGAAGAAACATTATTTGTATCGACCGTACGGGATGAATATTTAAACTCCAAATAGAAATTAAAATATAGCCATGAGCTTTTGTATAGTCTAGTGTACCCTCCACGGCCTAAAAAAACCTGAAATTCTACAAATTCCAGAAAGGTATTCGTATGGGAATAAATCAATCGGTTAAATTGAGGTACTAGTGCCCCTTAAGAACTTGTTCGACGCCTCAATAGAGAACCTTTTCGTGTTCGATGTACTTAGTAAGGGACCCAATTGTCATGTCCATTCTTTAATGCCATCGGGCAGGCCGTAAGCATCGCCGAGATGGATGTGGGTCCTCAACACCACTTGCACAAGTATACATAACTGTTGGATGGCAACACTTCAATTAGGCAGAAGAAATCAATTGAGTCTGTTCTGTAGTTGGCTGTCAATTACAACCTTAATTTCCCAGTAATCTATCATTCCATCGCCTTCGTTTAACGTTTCTAGTTAAGGAAGCCCCACATCCCCAAATCACCCGCACACATGCCTGCGTGCACGCGTGCACCGTAACCATTGAGGCCGGTGGCAACAGCTAGCCTGTACCTGGTCATCGCTCGTATGATAGATAACTTAAGAAACTAGTTGGAGTAAAGGCTGTTGTCCAGATTCATTTGCCCAAAAGAATTGCCGTCCTAAGTTGTCTTGGTTCTGTTCACTGAGATTTTGACTAATTTTGTCTGGGAGTTGGAAGTTTCTTTCGCTTCACAGAGTTCATTTTGAGGTCATGAGATGATTTTCATGTGGGTTTCATTTTGTGTATGGGGGATAAGGGTGTGGTTGGTTCTTGAAACTGGTAATACACTTCAAGTAGCGTCGAGATCCTGAAAATTGAATAGTCTCCTCGCTTGTGGTTAATTGAGGAACCATTAGTTGTTGAAACACAAGCTATTTTAGGCTGTAGCTGTTAAAACGTCGCATAAATCTACAATTAGTGCTTTTTTAACATATAGGTGCAAGCAGTGTACCTGCCAGATAGACTACTCACAGCCGCCATTAATGTCACAGCTAAAGCAGGTAGCTTTCTCGAGAACTGTCACGTGTTCACGTGTTTTCTTTCTATCAAAACCCTATCCTACTTGAAAAATTAATAAATCGTTGGATGGAACTGGAAGGATAATGGCCATAGTTAGTTGATGTAGCGTTCGCCGAATAACGCAATGGTCTTAAAAGCCCTTGAAAAGCTGTCACCGTCATGGCCATCTCGGACCCAAAGAGCCAAATTTGCTGTCCACCCAAATGGCTCTGAAAGTCAAATGACCAGGACACCGAGAAGTTTTTGCATAGGCTTATCTTTTCGTGTGGGACCGAATGCGAATTGGCTGTGATGTTTCGCCGAACGCAGCTTCAAGTCGTGACGTTAACGTGTGTTTGTTCGGTCGCAGGAGTACATGGCCGAAGTGGAAGTAAGGGCAGCACACAACGTACTGGAGGCGTGCGCCCAGACGGACACCATCGATAAGGTGGTCTTCACTTCCTCCGCGACCGCGGTAATCTGGAGAGATGACCGGAAATCGCTGGAGTCGGATTTCGACGAGAGGCATTGGAGCAATGTCAACCTCTGCCGCAAATACAAGGTAAGTCTACAAAACAAGTTCCCATTTTCTCTCTCTACTTTCTTGCCTCGAGGTGAAAGGAAAAAGTCTTTCCTTTTTACTGTTGCAAAGGAATTATATGCTTCCCACTGGCCAAGTCCTAGTGGGATCTTCCTGTACGTTACATTATTGAGATGGGGCTTGTTTTGTTCCGATGCGATGAACGCAGCTGTGGCACGCGCTGTCGAAGACACTGGCGGAGAAAGCGGCGTGGGCCCTGGCGATGGACCGTGGGGTGAACATGGTGTCCGTGAACGGAGGGCTGCTGATGGGGCCTGACCTGTCCATCGCCCACCCGTACCTGAAAGGAGCGGCCGAGATGTACGAGGACGGGGTGCTCGTGACCGTCGACGTCGATTTCCTGGTCGACGCCCACTTGTGCGTCTTCGAAGACGTCTCCTCCTACGGCCGCTATCTGTGCTTCAACCACATCATCAACCGCCCCGAGGACGCCCTCGAGCTCGCCCAGATGCTCGCTCCCTCAGCTCCTTCGATGCCTCAAAGGTGAGAAAACTTCATGCCTTGTCCCTTTCTTTTAGGGAAAGATTACGACATCTTGGACCATGGAGTGAAAGCATTTTCTTAATCATCTTAAGACCCATCATGAGTGTAAAAAGGAAATATTCGAGTTGGGTCCCTGAGGTTTCGTTTGCTTGGCGTGCAGCTACGAGCAAGAGTTGAAAATCATCCAGCATAGGATCAGCAACAAGAAGCTCAATAAACTCATGGTGGATTTCGAGATAGGAGTCCAGGTGGACGAATCGGTCTGATCTCAATCGCGATTTCGACCCCGGGTTGGGGAAAAGAGAAAGAGTGATACATTTTCGATTACCGCGTTTATATAAAGATTTTTATTAGGTTCGCTGCTTGTGTAAGAAATAATTCTCTCACTCATCGTCGGATGGTGGTGGACGTGTGGAAGAATTTAGGTATAAAACCGACCTCCAATTCATGCTCCTCGACCGTCCGATGAAGGATATGAGAAATTGTTTATACTTTCGCATCGGCGGGGAGCCTAATCATAATCTTTTATGTTTAGTTCGAGGACTCCTAGAATAGGGAGACTATGAACGGTGCTTGGTCACGTGCGGGGCAGGAGACCCGTCTTTGTCTCTGAAAGGTAAGGATGAGTCAAGGGCGGGACCAAAGTGCAAGTAAATATACTACGGGGGGAGGACGAGAAGAGGACGGAGATCGTGGACTTTTTCCACGTTGTAATTGTTTGTCTGCCCCACAAAAGCCTGGTCGACGGCGATGTAAATACACGCTGGATTTCTTCTTCTTCTTCTTCGTCTTGGTCTTCTTGTTTTTTTTTTTTGGGGGATAATTAGACAGTTCAGAGACCATATGGCCGACTTGTTTCTCTCTTTCTTCTTGGTTTGCTGCTGTTGTCTGGTGGATTTTGAGTCTTTCATTGAGCCGCCAATGGCAAGTTTCAAGTTGCTTGTGATTCCGAAATCTATCCTGGTTTGGCGTCAAAAGTCTCGGTTCATTTCTTGTTCTTGCGTACAAAAATCAAAAGTTGGCGAGGTAAAAGAGCAGGGAAAAACGAACGCCGACATTGGCAATTCATAGATGCTTGAACGCGCGCGTTCTCGATGTCAGTCTTGTGATTAGCGTCTAGTCGATTGTTAATGAATATTGAGAAAAGATCTTACATAATCTTTTACTAGGATGAAGTTTTGAATAATCAAAAGTTTGGGAAAGAACTCGAGAAATTGAACTTCGATTAAGGTAATTTTGAAACATTTCGTATGAACTAACAATGGTATGATGCCCACCCACGTTATGTAGACCCATCAAACGGATAGGTCAGGTCGAAATGGTCTAACCCAAATTGACTTATTTCCACGTAATAAAATCCTAGCGAGTCATAATTGATCGATCCATATTACTGAAATATTTATATATTTAACTAAATTTAAAAAAATTCATACCTAAACTGAGGTAAAAGTATGAAGTGAGCAACTGCGAGATCGAGTAAAAGCGACAAAGAGTCATAGGAGTGGATTGGGTAAGTAAGTTGTGGACCTATTTGATATCCCATCTTATTTTGGGTTATACCATTTTAAACTTATTTATAACCTATTTGCTGAATATAATTAACACATACAATAATTCAGGCTATCAAATATGAGCTAAAAAATCAGTCTATGACCCCATTTTGACAGGTCTAACGTTACCGGATCATTCTTTTTCAGGCCTGTCGATCTTACCAATAGCCCGATCCTCATCTCGAGGGACCGCCCGCCCTCGCCCAAATATTGCGCCGCCTTTTCTACCGGGCCTATTCGGGCTCGTTGGCCCGTTATCCAGCCCTGGTCGGACCCAAAGTGCAGCACGAGCGGGCCGGGCCGGACCAAGGATCTCTCCCAAAGCCCGCTCTTGGATCTTTAGCCCGCTCGCGAGCGAAGAAGATATATAATAAACCCGCGGGGCCACAACCGGGAAGGAAGGCGATCGAGCCATCTCCTGCCGCCACGTGTACCGCCCTCCCTCCTAGCCCCTCGCGATAAAGAAAAAAGGGAAAAATAAAAACAGACAAGAGAAAAAATGAAGTAGGAGCAAAAAAAAAAAAAGAAGCAAAAAAGAGAAGGGGAAAATCCACTCCTCTATTCTGGGACTGTTCTTCAACCTTGTCAGTCCAACACGAAATCAAATCCAGCTCTCAGATTCTCCCCCTTCTCTGGCGAGCTCATCATCTTCATCGGCTCCTGCTAGCTCCCCTCTTCCGATCTGCAGATTCCTTCTTCTTCTTCTTCGGAGCTTGTTCTTGTGTAATCGCTTGATGCGCCGGGCCTTCGAGATCTGAGCTGCGATCTCCCGGGGTTCCGCCGTCCCTGAGCTGACCCCGCATTTCGTTTCCGTTCGCGCGAAGCTAGAATGCTTGTTTCTGCTGCTTTCGGTGGTGGTTTCGTAGCTACGGAGCTGCGCGTGCTGATCCGGCGAGCTCCTTCTTGAGGGGGGAGATAGATAGCTACCTGGGCGTATCGATTTGTTTGGAATTCGAGGCGGTCGCCCCGGTTTTGCTGGCTAATCGGGCGAATTCTCGAGCCGCGGAGCTAGGGTTTGTGAGTTTCAGCTTCGTTTACGACATCGTCGACCTGAGGGTTTGAAGTGGAGCGCTGTTGCTTGGTGGGTTTTCTTCTGTTTTTGGTTGGGGTGTGATGGATTACGGTAGAGAGTCGGGCTTCGGCGGTGGGAATGTGGTTCACGTGATCACTGGAGGTCCTAACGAGAGCTGGATGCAGAATTCTGCCGATCCAGGGGTGTGGGCCTCGGAGGACGAGTACCGCGTCTGGAACGGCGGGTTGACGCCGTCCGACGCTCCCTCGAACTCCAATTACGACGGGAGGCAGTCCCAGACGCGGTCTGGGAGCGAGCCCCCGAGCAAGAAATCGAGGAACAATTCGGATTCCGCCGTGTCCAGCAGGTCGAAGGCGATCGGTAAAATGTTCTTCAAGACCAAGCTGTGCTGCAAGTTCCGTGCCGGGACTTGCCCTTACGTCACGAATTGTAACTTTGCTCATAGCATCGAGGAATTGAGGAGGCCTCCTCCTAATTGGCAGGAAATCGTTGCGGCACATGAGGAGGAGAAGGGGGTTGCATCGGAGCCGAGAGAAGAATTCCAGATCCCGTCGCTCGGGTCTTCGGGATTCAGTGGGGAGTCGCAGCGGTCATATAAGGGGAGGCATTGTAAGAAGTTTTACACAGAGGAAGGCTGCCCGTATGGAGATAGTTGTACTTTTCTTCATGATGAGCAGTCCAAGAATAGGGAGAGCGTGGCCATAAGTTTGGGACCTGGTGGTTATAGTGGCGGGGGTGCCGCCGCTGGCGGTGGTGGTGGAGGAGGAGGAGGAGGCGGAGGCGGAGGAGGAGGAGGAGGAGGAGGTGGTGGTGTAGGAGGCGGAGGAGCAGGTGGAGCTGGGGTTGGCTCAAACGTGAAGCCGTCGAATTGGAAGACAAGAATCTGCAATAAGTGGGAGCTCACAGGTTATTGTCCGTTTGGAAACAAGTGCCATTTCGCTCATGGAGCTACAGGTATAAATCTAACTTATGGGAAATCTTGTTAGACAATTTTAGTTATACCAGGGGGTGCCATCCTTTACTGTCATTGATTGAACTCGAAACACGTATTTTCTACTCTTCATTCTGTTACTTATCTTATACATTCTGAGTAATTAGCAGATGTCTAGACCTGTCATAGAGGAGGTGCTTTTCTGTGGTTCTCTAAATGAGGAGATTCATTTAAGTAGAAAGGATGAGTTCTGAGCTTAAGAAAGGATGCATGAGCAAGCGGACAGAGACAACTAATTTAGTAGTGTAGTAACGCTATATGATTGTTTAAATCTCAATAGCTCTCATGGACGTTCTTTGTGTGTGCTCAGTTGCTCTGATCACTTATACTTTAATATCTTAACATTATTGATGTCTATAGCTTACGAAGAGAGGTATGTTCAGCTGTTTGTTATACTCTGACAAGCATTCTCTCTTTATAGCTTCTAAATGGTAAAGGGAGCTTAGAAATGGAGTCTCTTTCACATTGCTTAGTTATTACTCGCACATGCCATCCCCCTTATTAAAAAATAACTTCGCTCTCCAGATTTCTTTGCAGAGGAAAGAAATCATCAACCCTTCTCTGAGCCATACCTTCACTCTTGAGAACTTATAATTTGTACCATATAACCGACCAACCAAGCATAAACCACTTGAATTTAAGCTTATTCAAAAGCTGAAAGTGCAAATAGTCTACGTAGACCTTTAGACATGTGGATATAGGAAGTAGAAGTGAAAAGTCATGACATGGTTACTTGAAAGATGGAAGAAACTTGTGTGAAAAAGTGGAGGATAATCGACTGTGAGAAAGCAGAAGTTCCATTTTTCTTCTTGGACAGCCAAGACTTCCTATAAGCAAAATATCCTCATAGTCTCTATATAGTTGCCAACTCTTCTTATTGGTTGTTTTTCATTTTAGATGACACTTGAGTTAGTGTGACCAGGACATAGCAATTCTGGACATAATAATTAAATTAGGCAATTCTAGTCGAGTTAATAAATAGTGTTAGGAATTAGGATACAAGTGTGGTGGTGATGAGTGCTGAACTGGTGATCGTCTGCATATATGATAATGCACCATGTATTGCTTTTTTTTTTGTTGGCGTGTGTGTTAATGGCTTATATCGATAAATTTTGTCTGCAAGACTGAAACTGCATTCACATGGTATTCCTCCACATTATCAGAAGCATATCCTATTGGTTCTACCAAATAATTTTAGTTTCTTCGTGATGCAAATACTGCCAAATCTTTGACTTTGTATCTGAATATGTGCAGAATTGCACCGGTATGGTGGCGGTCTTGTGGAGTCTGAGGCAAGAGATTCTACTTCAGCACCTGCTGATCCAAAACAGGGAGGAGCTCCTTCAAAAACTCCTGCAGACACGGCAGTTGCATCAGTGGTCTCAGTTCCTCATACAGATGCTTACCACATGGGTGTTCCATCGCAAAGATCAGCAATCATAATACAAAGGCCAGGACAGAGAACTCATCAGAAATGGAAGGGTCCAGACAAGATCAGCAGGATATATGGTGACTGGATCGATGACATTGAGTGACATCGGGAAAGCTCACTGTGGAAGCAGCAGTTACCTGATAACAACCCTACTCACAAGATGGTTTGAGCAGGAAACATCAGAGGCACGGGAGTATCATCGAGCTTCGTCTTGAGTGTCAACTAGTTTGCTGGTTTCAGCCGCGTAGGAGATGCATCGCTCCGAGAGGGCGAAGGAAAAGGAAAAGGAAGGGAAAAAGAGTCAGGACGGATGCGCACGAGTTCGGAAGTCCCTTTTTACTTGCATATGAGTTCTTCATTTTGTACAAGGAGCTTGATGCTTGTATCGCCTTCCTGGTCCCAGTCTCATCTTCTGGGAAAGATCTATCAAAGATCAAATGTCCTTCTGTTACTGAGAGAAGGTCCATCCGGGAGAGGGTGGATTTCTGGAAATTTTCAGATTGTAAAACTGACCCTTTTCGGAATTTTCAATAATCTCTAGTTGAAAGCGGTTACTTTCTCTTTTTAATGCTTGATTTATGAACTATCACTCGGTTATTACATCTGTAACTTTGACAATAATTTGGGGCATTACGTATATTCATGTCTGTGTTTTTTGTTAGTACAGCTTAACCGAGTGCATTGCACTTTTGGTCTCCAAGATGAAGCAATGACAATTGGAGTTTGTGTGAATCTCGTATATACGAAGAAGCTAAGATCTCACCCGATTTTAGTGAATCGTTATTGTTCTCGAAGGATGATACTTCGGTAATTACATTTATTTAAGGGTACATTTATTTAAGGGCTTATTTGTTATGTTAAAAAATGAATGATTTGGAAAATAATTTCTTAAAATCCTTTGTTTGTATCGATTAAAATAACTAGTCAGTAATTTTTTTTTCATTATAAATGGATAATAAAAAAATATTTTTTATTCATTAATTTTTAAAAGCAATATAAATTTTAAAAAAATATATTTCAAATCATTTATTTTTCGTAAAATAAATGGAGCCTAAGCTCAAAATATAAAAAAAAAATTGTACATAAAAGGGAAATCAAAAGGTTGCCTTTTGCTTTTATTGAAACAGAAACAAACATGCTCAAAACAATTCTGATATCATGCCGGATTTTTATTTGACACCAAATTAAAGGAGTATATGATCGTGATACCCGAACTCAACCTGACACGATTTAACTTGAAACCGCCGCTAATAGCCACATTTTCAATATCATTTCCGATAAAAACATTTCCTAATTACATTGAAACGTTTTTGTACCAACAAGAAATTACACAAATGGTCAACATGAACACGACATGCAAACATTAACTGACTTAGAATGTTGTTTCGTTTTTGGTAAATTCTTCCATTCAAATAAAAGATTCTACACCTTAGGGAAGGAGTCGAAGTGAATTTTTTTAAGGCTGTGTTTGGAAGAGAGAAAGGCCTAATATCATAAAAAATATCAGATTGGTATATTCGGACCATATTTATTTTAAATTAGTTCTTGTGTCACAAAGGCTCGTGATTTGGTACACCTACGTCACATTTATCCGAAATCAATTTTTATGTCGTAAAAAATCTCATAAGGGCACAACCGTATAACATTTATCTCAAATGGATGAACTCGTGCCACATTACCTTAAAAAATCATAAATTTATCATAATTTGGATACATGTGGTATGAATATACCAGATTGAAATCTTTTGTGATCGAAAAATTAGATTGATACGAATATATTAATTTGGGATTTTCGTGGTGGTATTAGCCTTTTAAAAGAAATGAATAGATTCAATTGAGATGGGGAAGAGAGGAACGCTGCTTTTCCTTCTCTTCCTTCCAGCCGAGTGATCAAAGCTTGGGTCCTGCAGTTCCGTTCCTCTTCTCTTCTCTCCTGCCAGCAATGGAGTCTCGCGCCAAGTCCTTCAATCCTACCAAGCATCTCAAAGAAGAGTTCGATCTCTCTCCTCCCTCTCCGTCTCTCTCATTCTCAATTTCAGTGACTACTGACCGACTGACTGCGTCGCTCACTCGGAGATCCTTCATGTTGACCGCCCAGATTCGTCAGCAACCTGACGGGATCGTCCATGCTCGAGATCGCCGCTCTCTGCACCGTCGTCCCCGTAAGCCGCCCTTCCTCCCTCCCTGCCTCCCTCCGCCCGCTTCTCTTCGCTCCCTCTAGCTTTGGTGGCGGGCTCATTGTCGTTTCGCTTCGTTTCGATCGTCTCAGGTCGTGGTGCTTCTGCGGCGCTCGCTCGGCTCCCGCTCTCCATCCGGTACCCAATCTCTCTTTCGCTCTCTTCAGGCTGTATTGCCGTATCGATTTGCTTGTGACATTGTCCACGCTGCCTTCTGGGATTGTACTGGGATTGTATGGTCGGCGTGGCGCCGGAGTTTTTTCGGTTTGGAATTTGCAAGTTTGGAAACACCTGGGTGTTTTGGGATTGAAAAATGTGATGTTTGATGGTGGTGCGAGTGTTGCTTGTGGCGGCAGGCGAAGGTGGCGGTGCTCTTGGTGGACCTGCCGGGGGAGCAGAGGTGGTGGTGGTAAGGGTGACGGTGGATGTTTTAGTGACGATGATTGAAGGTGGTAGTGGAGGAGGCGGCGGTCGTACTGTGGCGGTGATGATAGGAAGCGGCATTAATAGCAGCTGTTGTGTGATGTGGGGGTGATGGTAGAGTGTAGTGGGGTGGGATTGGGCTTGACATTGGTGGTGTTCGTGCCGGCAGACAGATGTTGTTGCAGTGGTGCTTGCATCGGTGATAATACTAGCAGTCACGTAATTGATGTTCTAATTTCATGGTTAAGCGAATGTGGAAGCTTGAGTCTGCATTGTGGTGTGGCTGAGCTTGTGAAGTGTTTGCTACTATAATTGAATTCCAAACTCCAGCCTTTATAACATAGGACCAAATGAAAAGGTTAAATTTGATCCGTGTTGTATGGTTCCAAGGCTTAATTCAATGAATTAGAACAGAGGCTTCATGTGTTCATACCAAATATATTGTAGTACTTATAAAAATAAACCAAACTCGATACCATTTTAAAAAGGCAGAGTTTCAACTTGTTATGGCTAGAGCACAGAAGTTCTGTATACCTTTGGAACTTGCCATGAGCCTGCAGCCCTAGACAAGATCTCTTAGGTTTTATGGATTAGCCTCTCAGAAGGGTTCTTTTTTTTAATGTAGCATACCTGTAGCTGAGAGTGGAATTCTGATGTTGATCTATTTCGACAGACCTCGGTCACAAGGATGCTTTGTCAAAGAGAAACCGCGAATCATTAGTTTCTCCTAAGAGCTGGAGGGCTTACATGGTGACATTGACATTGGATTACCTATGTATTATTGTCCCCATACTGTTATCTTTTACTGTAAGTTTCTTGAACTAGCAACTCAGCTCTTTGAATGAAGCTTGTGTACTAGAGGGTTTCTATTGTTTGTCGAGTCTTCATCGTGAGCAGGATTTGTTGTTCACAGTTTCATAAACTCAGTATCACCGTGGTGTTCTTTTCCAACAAGTTTTGACATCTTCCTTTCATGCTTAGAAGTCGACAACTCCTAGACCTTTTATTGGTGACTTTCCTCAAATAATATATTTTCGGAGCAGTATTTATTGCTTAAGCTGTTTTAGATTTTCTATTCTCTAATTTTTGAGGTTTATACAACAAAATTTTCTATGGATACTGATAAAAATTGAAGAAAGAAGCATGATTTATGTAATGCTGTTCATATTCCATACCACTGAACAATGAGGTTGCTCAAGATCTGTTCTGGGAAACAACTGCTTTCACTTTTAGCAAATTCTGGTGTATCATTTTAGCTTGAATGGAGAGAGATATTTCCTGATCTTTCCTGCTATTCTTTTACCTATTTTACACACTCTAGTTTGTTCCTAATCATGAACAAGTTTACATGTCTCAGGTTCTGTCAGAGTGGACGTACTGGTGGACAATTTTGTTAACATTTTCTCTGGTTCTATCTGCAGCAATTAAAAGGTCCACTCTTTAAATACTGTTTTCGGATCAGTATCTCATGTGCCAAAATATTAGAGATTTACATAAAATGCATAAGCTGCATGTATATGCCTAAATGCATGTATATAATCTCAAGACTGCATGTTCTTATTTCAATTTCCTGAGCAATGTAGGACAGGATGCTTTCCTACACAGCTGGCTTCTATTTTGTTGCTGACCCAAGTATTGATAGTTTCATGCAGATTTTATTCTTCTCTTCCTTCAAGAGTGGCACCTAATTCTTTGAGGACAGATATTTCATCATACAGGGTTTGCATGGTATTTAAGTTGGATGCTTTTCTTTCATGTCAGTACAGCTTATTTTAGCAGCTTATCCATTTCCTTATGACATAGTTTTCCCCGCGAGGTTGATTGCTGCAGATGATTGTGACTTGTTTGTGTATCTTGGCTGTTGACTTTAGAATATTCCCGAGGAGATATGCTAAAACTGAAACTTTTGGCACTGGATTGGTAAGATGCATGAGCTCCTCTTATATCATAGAGCTGTGGTGCTACTTTTGTGGGTCCAAGTCAATTGTTTCACCATCTTTACAAGTAGCTTGAACTAGGTCAATATTCGAAGGAGAAAAAAAGAACAATAAAAAGTAGCTTGAACTGGCTTATTTGACATATTTGTCTGTTTCTGTCTTCTCCAGATGGATCTTGGTGTTGGCTCATTTGTGCTGGCAAATGCTTTGGTGTCAAGACAAGCTCGAAACATTTCATCTGTGTGAGTGTTTTTCCCCTTTCCAATTCATTAGTCTCTACAACCTTAAATAGTTCAACACACACGATCGAAAGATTGTGACATGAGGTGCAAAAAGTTGAAGATAGTCGACCTTCGATAATGAACACATCCACTGTTAAAAGTCAATTTTGATGGTTTAATTTTTCATATCTTCCTCTAATTTTTTCAGGAATCTGATGACAGCACTAAGAAATACCGGTCCTCTCATTGCTTTAGGGTTTGGACGGCTTGTTTCTACAGCTGGTGTAGATTATCAGGTGGAATATCTTCCCTCAGATTGCTTTTAGGCTACCAGCATTTGCGTTGTATCATTGCATATGTGTAGATATAATTATCATCCTCAAGGGTGCTATATAATTAAATATGTACGTGAATGTAGAGAGACTGAACTAATGGTAGTACTACTCTTGATGGGTAAGTATCTTCTCAAAGTCTGTAGGTCTACATTAAGCGGAAGAGTTATGTGTAAAACTATTTACACCAAATCCGTCTGGGTAAGTCATAGGAACTCTATTTTACCCAGGATTCTCGAGTAGGTGGCTATTACCATCGGCTTCGGATAGTCTCCTTTTTATCAAAGAATTACAGTATAAGCTTATAAAAAAACTGATCCTTTCACTCTTTCTATGCTTCTTGTTTGCTTTTTAAAACTAGACAACAGTCATAGCAGAATGGTCTTGTCAATATGCCATATGCAGCATTATATTCTCCCTTGGTACCTTTTGGAGGTCTCTTAGACCCTGTTGGACCTCTGTTTGAGAATCTCCGATGAATAACTGCAGTTTGTTTGTGATTTAAGCTTCATAGCTGTCGAAAGAGAATAATGTTGTGACATGCAGTCTGCCACTCGTCTCCAACATAGACTTATCTCCTTTATTTTGTGTCATGTAAGCATTTCTGGTTGCTTCTTACTATCTTACATATGTCAGTCTTCTCCCTCCGTGTTTTAGGTTCATGTCGGGGAGTATGGAGTGCACTGGAATTTTTTCTTCACCCTTGCTGCCGTCTCATTGCTAACCTCTTTAATAAACATTTCCCCCAAGAATTGCGGGATACTAGGTTTCTTAATTTTGATAGGTACTTTTTTTATACTTGTGATATGTTTTTGCATGATCAAGCATCTTCAGTACTTTTCTTAGTGTCGTCATATAAATTGACTTCTTAATTCCTCAGGCTATCAAAGTTGCCTCATGCAGGGGTTAAACTTATATCTAATTTCCAGTGAAAGAGGTTCCAGCATCATTAGTCAAAATAAGGAAGGAATATTTAGCATTTTTGGTAAGGACTTCTTGCTATTAGCTAATTGTTTCTCTCTGTTGTGAATTCTGGGGAAGCTATGGTTACTTGGAATGAATTGTAATTAACTTATTTATGTGCTAGTTAATTCGGTAGCCATGCTCTTCTGGCAACATGAGCTATAGATTTAATTTTGAAAAATATTTAATTTCTTGGCAGTTTAGGTTTTAGTTTCTTCATAAACAATTCTTCACCCTCGATTGGCTTATGTTTAGTAAGCTGATGGCATATTTCAGGATATTGGGGCATGTACCTTGTTGGCGTTCAGTTAGGCAATTATCTCTTCTTCGGAAACCGGACCTCTGCTACAGAGAGAGGCAAAGAATGGGCAAGAAGAAGGGTATGGATTATTGCACTTCTATTCTGGTATGAGCTTGTTATCTTTTTTTTTTTTATGTGTCCTTTTAGAGCCTTTCATCTTTTTGTCCCTTGCAATGTGTTTGATGGACCCAATATGGACTAACCCTTTTCTCTCTATGCATGTGGTAGGTTATTTACAATAATTCTGGACAGGCATGTCGAACGTGTTTCACGTAGAATGGTGAGATTTCTTTGCTTGCATCGATCTTTACTCAAGGAAGTCTTCTACCTAAGCTTTAAGAAAGGATTGATCTCTTTTTTGCAGTGCAACCTGGCTTATGTTACTCTTGTGTTGGCACAAAACTTTCAGGTCATTGCTATTTCCCTCTATTATAGTGAAACCCAAAAGTTTAGAAGCATGTTGAAAATATGTCGTACTGCATTATTGTTTTCTGCCTGGTAGAGCAATATCATGTCTTTTTTTTTTTTTTTGAGATTCTGGGATGGTTAACCGGTATAAACTATTAGTACGTATGTTCTGATTTCACTCATCCATGAGTCATCTCATGCTGAATAATGTATCACATGCTGCAATCATGGGAAATGCGTGAGTGTCCTTTTCACTCATGGGTTAATCTAAATCTTGTTACGCACTCACTTTGACCTTTTCACAGTCTTTTCATAATTTTTGAAATTGAATAATATTTTAATTTATGCGGGAAAGCAACAAATTCGTTTTGCTTATTATTAAGTGTAAACAAACTAAGTCCTTGATCTTAAATCCTCAAGTTGTTGGTTGATGGATATCAACAGTCAAAGTGCTAGTGGTTAATATGTGCTATTCAATGTCAACTTTTGAAAGAGATGCATGTGGAACTTCTTAGAACAGTAACTTAAGCACTAGTTAGACGTGTGTTTACTTTCAGTGGGTAGTTTTCTCGTGCAAACACACAGTGCTATACCCTTATGGTAATTTGCTGACTCTTGAGGTTGAGACTTTGGCATGTTTTATAGGTATTAGCCATACTCATGCTCTCTGATTATGTTGGTGGGAGCAAAAGTTCAATTCTTGAGGATGCATTCAACCGGAATTTACTGGGTTCATTCCTCCTGGTACAGCACTGTGCTTTATGCGGAACTATGTTTTGCTGAATCTCGATATCACCTAATGTTTATTTCTGCTTATGTGCAGGCAAACGTGCTAACGGGTGTGGTTAACTTGTTTTTCGAGACTCTGTTTGCGTCGCCACTCACATCCCTAGCCATCCTATTACTTTATGCCTACGTGCTGTCTGTGATCACCGGGGCTTTAGAATTTTACAGCATTAGGCTAAAGTTTTGGTAGAGGGAATGTTACCTTGATCCTCTTTATTTGTACGTTATGGCAGTGATTATTGACCATGTTAAGGTCTCATCTTTCGTGCACTCGGCACCAATACATCAGGAAAGTTCCACTGCTAGGAACATTAGTTCGTATTTCAATTATTAATCTAATATATCTAGTGTGAGGAACTAAACTAATCAAAATCTTTGTAAGTATGACTAAGGAATTGCAGAATGGATTGTTCTCTTCACACCGATCGAGATGAGAAGGGGGTAAACGAAAAGCCAAATCGCAGAGGTAAGCAATCCTTTTTTATCTCATGGTCCCGAGGCGAGACGGCAGGTATGTATTGGACACGCGTCGCTGGTGCACACATGTATGAGCACATGCAGATGCATGCTAAACTAGAGCTTGCTAGTTGCCCTTGCCCATATGGCCAGTCACTCTGCCTGGCTTCTTTACAAAAGACAACACACAACTCATATTTCTAGGTCATGTACATGTCCGCAGGCTTGGTCTTTGTCGTCTGCATGCATCGATTCTCGTTTATCTCTCACCCCCAACCCAAGTGTCGTTGCTTTTGGCAAGAAGCACCTTCCCTACACAGATGGGCAGACTCTTTCGAGCACCTTCGCGGCCTGTCCCCATCCTGTGAAGCGAAGGCGAGCTCTACGGATGTGTACTTTATTTTAACGGTGCTAGTGCCACACCTCACATCCCAAACCCTCTAAAAATTTTATATTCCGGTGATCTCGAAATTCGGATAAGGATTGAGATTGAACCATTTAAGGACATGCTTATGTCCTGATTAGTTCTTTTGAATGCATAGAACGAGACTAGAGATTTTATCATATGATGTGCTGTGGAAGTAAACGAGACTAGAGATTTTATCATATGATGTGCTGTGGAAGTAAAACGGGAAGGGGGGGGGGGGGAGGAGTGGAGTGAATGATTGCGACTGGTAAAAAAGTAGTTTTCTCGGTCTGAAGGTCAGAAGCTTTGGTGGTCACATGGATTTCGCCTGCAGGTCTCTGACAAGGTTGGACCATAATTGTCCAAACGAAGGTCGACCACCACCAACCAGCCCCACCAAGCCCAACGCCCGCGCACCCATTTTCATCACTCCATCTTTTTGCCTCTAAATAATAAAAAGAATCGAAACCACAATAGAATAGGGAAAAAAAGGGCTACAAGTCCCACCGTTCTTTAGCCTGCTCTCTCTCTCTCTCTCAGAGCGTACGGACATCATCGTTGACCCTGACTATGTGGCTCTGAATCTTCTGATGCGTGGACAAACGAAGCCGTAATTTTATTTTTGCTAGTGTACATAGAACCACGCGAGTCTTATCTTCTCTATCGGGTCCTGTCCGCTGAAAGTGAGGAGCACAAGAACCCTCTTGCTAAAAGAGTAGATAAATGAGGGGAAGAAGAGGTGTGGTGTAAACCTTTGAATCTGCCAGGTTTGTGACGTGTGCGGAGCTAAGTCAAAAGCTAGCGCGCGACCTGTGCAGAGACTACTGGCTTCGAGTGGAAATATTGTGGGTTTCTAAGGAAACCCTTTATATATCCAACGGGATTATGTTAGTTGCAGAGCTTTACTCCGGGGCATGAATGTGTGGTGGTCGGCCTAGTCATTGTTCTAAAATTCTATACACAGAACATGAAGATAGATGAGCATTTTACATTTCTAGTGAATCGTCGTATAAGAGAACAGTAGTGGCTACACTGTCGATGAAAATTACAGGCGATGATCGCTTGATATGCTTCACCACAAGTTATGCCCCAAATGTTTTAGCACATCCCGTGTGTACCTAGATAGATACTCGAGGTGCGTGTGAGCCTTTCTTAGTTATTTGAGAATTCTTCGAATCTCCTATGCTATCATGTTATTTATCTTACCATTGCCTGCTTCTATCTTGAAATTTGATAAATCATTGGATACCTAAATTACGTTCTCTTTTCATCATAGTGTCATGATCAATGAGCCATACTAAAAAATAGGCATTATGTTATTCTTATCTTTTTCGATTGCGGGTTTTTTTTTTTGGCTTAATGTAATCCTGTCTTTACCACTAATTATTCTTACTTGGATTATGAAAACTGCAATTTGGCCGATAAATGTTTGTCTTTCTCATAAGAAATGTGTACACAAAAGGCAATCATGCCGGAAAATGAAGATCAAATGAAAGATACCAACCCTCGACCAGGGCAGCAAAGACTACGACGTCGATATTAGTTAGTAGTTGCCGGGCAACCATTCCAATAGAAAAGACAAAGTTACAACAATGTCACTCAAAAGGATCAAAGCATATCGAAAAACCAAATTCGAAGCATTCAAGGCATTGCGACGCTCGCGCGCCAACCATGCCTAGAGAAACAAGAATCTTGTCGTACCCTTCATTCATCATCGAACAGTCGCATGCGAGCATATCCAGATGGTTTGAACTCAAACTGGATTGTCACAATGCGCTTGCAACATCTATAGAGGCAAGAATTTTGGTGGCAATGACTACGAGAGCAAAATCTGCCAAATTCCAAGGGCTGATGAAAGGAGATCCCCACTGAAGAACTTCGAAAGAACGATCTTTTTGGCACCATTTCGAATCTACTGTCTATAAAAATTTCAGTGCTTACATTACCTTCCACCACCCAAAAAGAGTGGCCACACATGACCCTCCTCTCAGATGATGATGTCCATCCCGGAAATGCTTCAAGCAATGAATTCATTAGTACTTGCTTAGTACTATTGCTTCCCACCTTTATTATCCTTTGTAGGCAGACAGACATTGCGTATTGTTTTTCTGTTTTGTTTTGCCCCACCATACACTGCATCTCCACCGTTCATTTCCCAAAACAAAAGCATCATGCGTTGCATGCATGCATGGCTCGGGGCTCGGCTTCAGAAGATTATTCAAAACCCCACGCACCAGACAAGCTTTTCAACCCTGAAATGAAGAGTGTAGTTGTGTTGTGGATGATGCCAATGCGTGCATTTTCACCGCGGGGATGAGAGAGAATGTTTAAGGGTATAAGCTGGGGGAGGGCCCGTTCTTTTTTATCTTTTTTATCCCCCCTGTAAGCGAGGGCAAAACCCAACGGAAGAGAGGAGGGGATTTGAACTGTGAGGAGAGGAGTTGCTTTTTTTAAATAAATATATGGCTGCTCCTTCGTGTTGTTTGCATCCAATGCTTTGTCCATTGATAGATTTGGGTCCCCACCCCCCCTCTCTCTCTCTCTCTCTCTCTATATTGCAGAAAGTGTGGCAGAATTGGCAGTTTGTCTGTGAAATCGGGAAGGGAACCAAAACAAGGACGAGAGAGAGAGGGAGAGAGGGGGAGATGAGAAGGGTCTCTCTCTCTCTCTCTCTCTCTCTCTCTCTCTCTCTGATCTTTCTCTGTCTCTGTGTTTTTTAGTTTTAAAATCTTTTTCCTCCTTCGCCTTTTGGAAGCAGAAAAAGCACGGCACCTTTTCACTGCTCCTCTCACGTGCACTCTTTCCCTTTTCTCTACTCCTTTCATTATCATTTCCATCTCCATTTTTCCTGTGTGTCCTCCCTAAGCTTGGATTCTCTTGTTCTCATCTAGTCCTGTCCTAAGTCGTGTGATCATACAGAAAGGAGACAAAGAAAGGCCTGACCTGGCCACACACACCCTTCAATTCCTTCCTCCATGAACCTGCATAATGAAGAAACCTATTGGAACGAAACAAAGATGACTGTCGATCAACTCGAATGGTGAAATCAGTATGCCATGTTTCGTTCAGTCCACGTACTCCTAATAATGGGTACCGCCCGATTAATTCGGAATTTGGGATGACCCATATGATAATTTGACATAAGGGTTTTATAATTCTCGGATGCAATGAAAAGATATAGTCTAGGCATGTACCTTATGATCCTTTTTTTTCAGCAAATTCACTATCTCTTTAAAAGAAAAAAGAGGACTACTACGTGTCCTCAATATTTTTTTCTTCCATAGGGCTAAGTATAAAAGCGCTGGCGTGCTCTATAGCATAGCCCTAAGCAAAAGCTAAAGCGGTGGTCTTTCCATAGTCCTCTTCACTCGTTTTATCCCAAGAAAAGAGAAACACACACCAAACTCAAAGCTCAAAGAGTCAAAGCTCAAACGAGGAAAATAAAAGGAAAAGATGGCGCTGGACGCTCTCTCGGCCAACGACCTCCTCAACTTCATCATCTACGACACCTTCTCCGCCACCCCCTACGGCTCCCACGACTCCTCCGACACCACCTTCTTCGACAGCCACCACCACCTCGCTCAGCAACCCCATCAAGAACAAGCTGCTGCCGCCGGTTCTTGCTCCCTGCAGGCCAACTCCAACAGCGGCTCTCCTCCACCGCCGCCGCCGGCGCCTCCTCCCCCGCAGCAGAACCGGCGAGCGAGGTCCGGGGAGAGGAGGGCGGCCAGCCTGGGGGCGGCGGCGCAGGGGAGGAAGAAGCGGAAGAGGAGGGCGAGGGTGTGCAAGAACAAGGAGGAGGCGGAGACGCAGAGGATGACCCACATTGCCGTCGAGAGGAATCGCCGGAAGCAGATGAACGAGCACTTGGCCGTCCTCAGGGCCTTGATGCCCGAGTCCTATGTCCAAAGGGTTTGTTCTCCTTTCTCTGTCTCTCTCTCGCTCTCTCTCTCCCTCAGGTATTGTGTTCATTAAGTGCACTACACTGACATGGCTTTGTACATTCTCATTCTCATCCTCTCCTGATTTTTCATTATATGTGGAGAGATATAACAGCCTTTCACATTTAACAGACTCCATGCAGAATTTTTTGTGGAGGTGGCCATTAAATTACTATGCTTTCTTGCTTATTAGAAACTGCATTCCCCCAATAACATGGGGGAGGAAAAAAAAAGTGTCTTCATTAACTTCACAATATGCTTCCCCCACAGAATTATTGGTCACCAAGGAAATTGGGGTTCTTGAAATTCGTAGTGGGTGGTGAGTATCTATCTTCATGCAGCATTGTTCTGATAAAACAGTTCATCTTCAAGTTGACCCTCAAACTCTATCATCAGCTCGTACCTTCTGTCATGTGAAGGGGAAAAAAAAGTGTGATGTGGGCTTCATCTGAAAATATTGGAAAGACAACATGCATGCTTCTCTCCCAAATAAGTTGTTGGGAATTCCATATCTTTCGAAACTCGGTGTAAAGCATTCATGCCTTGGAGCAGCAATGTTTGGGCTTCAATTTAACTCCTCCCTCAGCTATTTTTCATTATCTCTAATCTAACATGCGGATGCTCAAAATTCCTGTGTGAAGGGTGACCAAGCCTCCATAGTTGGTGGAGCCATTGAGTTCGTCAAGGAGCTAGAGCATCTCCTGCAGTCCCTTGAAGCCCAAAAGCTCCAACTTTCACAACACCAAGCAGGACAAGACATCACCAATGAAGAAGCGGACACGACCAACAACACCAACAATGATGGTCCCTCCAAAATCCTGCAACCCCCATTTTCGCAGTTTTTCATGTACCCTCAATACACATGGTCTCAAGCCCCCAACAAGTACACAGCCTCCTCCACTTCAACCGCCAGAGCGGCCATCGCCGACATCGAGGTCACCCTCATCGAGACCCATGCGAGCCTCAGGATCCTCTCAAGGAGGAACCCTCGACAGCTCTCAAGGTTGATTGCGGGATTTCACACTCTCCACCTCAATATCCTCCACCTCAATGTAACCACATTGGACCCTCTCGTCCTCTACTCAATCAGTGCCAAGGTATTGTTGTTTGTCCTAAATCAGTCCTTGATATGTCGTACACATTTTTTTTTCTCTCAACTGTGCCAATGATTTTCTCCGTTCTTGATTCAAGTTGCATTATTAGACAGATTGAGTCCCAACTCGATGTGACCAAAAATTCAATGGCCGTCATTATGAGAACTATAGAATCATATGTTGTTGCAGACATTATTTAATATTTGGGGGCATCCTAGGAGCTGTAGCAGACATTGTGAAATCTGGTCTAGTATTAATTGACACAAGAAGGAGAGAGAATGAACAGAGAAAAGTGCAGGTTCTTTACATGACTATGGTTTGTGTTCCATGTTTGGAAATAAATGTCTGTGCTCATGGTTTTAGGAAAAATGTTTGGATTTTTTGGGGATTATAACAGAAGGACTTGGATTAATGAGGATGCTTTGGTGCTTTGAACACGCAGGTTGAAGAAGGGTGCCAGCTCACCTCAGTAGATGACATAGCAGGAGCTGTCCACCACATGCTCAGAATAATTGAGGAAGGCAGTGAAATTTGTTGATATTTTTACATTAGGCTGCCTGGATTGCCCTTTGGTTCCAGCTGAAATAACCAGGATCCCCACCCCTCTTTTCTTTTCCTTTCCTCCTTTTTCTTTTATGGGGTTCCTTTCTCTTGCAACTAGAGTTTCTCTCTGTTTATCTATATGTAACGAATGTATTAATTGGTTCTTTCATTTGTTTGGTTTCCTTGGGTACCACTTTATTTGGGCAGTCACCAGAAAAAGAAAGAAAGAAAAGAAAGCAGAAACCATGAAAGAGCTTGGACTGTTAATGTGGAATCTGCAATTCCTCAGCCCTAGCAATGCTAGAGCATCTGATTAAAGTAATGTGCATTGGCTGGACTGATTTGCTGAGTTTCCACCGATGTTCATGTAATTCGATAAATAGACATCACACACTACTCCATCTGAAAATATAATCTCTTTAATTTTTTCTTTTTTTTTTTTTTTGCTTCTTTCTGACTACATTCAAGCGTTGCCCCTGCTTGAGAAGCAACTCTTGGATAGACAGCAATAAAAGGGGAACGTTACCTAAACTAATTCCAATAGACTAAGTAATTCATTTGAGTGAACTAAAACCAGACCTTTGGATTTGTTCAACCGCTCTTGATGTCCCATATATATATCGACATCGATATCAAGATTAACCTAACTTTAATCCGAGCTCGGAGTTAGCGTAGGAGCCACTTTGTATGGTGAATGATTAGAGTAATTTCACGGTATGAGCGGTAATTTTCCCACCTATGTCTGATGAGTATAAGGAGTCACAGTTTGTTCACTACAAAAAAAAAATGGTTTCTTTACACCGCCAGACAAAATACTAAGAATCATTGTCCAAACCTATCTCAATCGCAACGTCTAGACCGCGTACAATTTTGACAACCTATATCTCAAACAAATTAAGCCCACCAAGCTGGCTCTAGGCATTAAGTGATCAATTGGAAGAAACATGTCACGTCTTATAGTACACAATAATGTTCATGGAACGTGACAATTTATAAGCTTATTACCTAATAACAAGATATGCGGCAATGGCAATTGATGTAGGTCATATGTGTGATCTATTGTGCCAAAAGAGGAGCACTGGCAAATGTTTATGTGACCTAAATAAGCTGTATATAACTGAAAACGGGAACTTTTCAAGGAATTCTACCCATTTTAGGCAATTTTGACAAGCCTAATCTATTGCCAACTTAGCATTTATTTTTTGTGAATTTACGAGGTTTATACTCATAATTTCAACTTCTCTAGGTATTTTATTATGGTAATTTGGAAATTCCATTACACAGCTTATAACATCGGTTAACTAATTTTTGTAGATTAAGAATTGCGAAACAAATTTTTCCTACATCTGGATTGAAGAACATTGGTGGAGATCTTCCTTATCTTCATTTTCTGGTGATGGATCAACCTATACGAGTTCAATTGTTTTTATTGAAGTTTTCTTTTTCTCTTTTTTCTCCAATTTAGTCATTGCTTATTTCACTTCTTTGACGATTAGATCATATTTCATGAATCATATGTATTCAAACATAATGAAGGATACGTAAAATAGGTGACCACATCATGTCCATGAGTTTGTTCGTGGAAACTGCTCGAAAATTTGATAATTTTTTTTTTCCATTATTTTTACAATCTTATGTTAATTTGGCTTTTGCTTAAAATGTTTTCCCTTATAGACCCAACGCCGGATGTCCTATGTATGTATTTTAAAAGTGTTCATATTTAAAAAATTCATCTGAATTAATATCCAACTCTAGTTTTTTAACAATCGAAACATTATCTTTTGATATAAATTATTGGAATTATGCTACTTTCATCAACCAAATTTCCTCCCTGTCTCTTTCGCTGGCGTATGAAGAAGCATGTTTTTTGTTCCCACTATCAAGTACACGCACATTCCTGTGCTCGACCTTAAAATGGACGGCATCCTTCCAATTGGTCACCCTTTCTGTGGAGGATAAGATCCATTGCCAATGGCGATAACGAAGATGTGAACATGGTCGTCCCTAAACTTTGCCCACGAGATTTTGTCACCGAATGAGCCCAAAAGAATTTCACATGCGTCCCATTCTCTCGCCCAGGTTAAATGTCTTTCCACATATACGAAGATTGCCCGTGTAAGCGAGCGCTACAGATATCATGTCCATTCGACTCTGGTCGTCTGTTTTTTTTTGTTTTTTTCTGCCGGGTTTACCGTGTCTCGCGTGGGTTTCTAGATCCAGGCTCGATGCTAGGGAATGTACTTGCGTTCACGAAGCGCGCTGTGCATGGACTTTGAAAGATACCATCATCGTTCCACAAAGTTTTCTTCAAAAAAGCAACGGATCCATTGCAAGAACATGTGTGTCCCAATTGCACAGGGGAAAGTGGTGATGGTTTGTGGGATCGGGGGAGATGAAAAGATCTGGGGTTTTTCTTATGCAGGATCGATGCCTTATTTCTTATGCGGGGTTTCATAATTGGATATCAGTCTTCAGATTTGTTTCCATGCGTGATGGAAAATCCATATGCCCCCGCCATTAAGGCTCGTGACTTCTTGCCTACCACTAGGAGACATATGATGATGATAAAAACCCCATCCTCATTCTCATTCTCTCTCTCTCTCTCTCTCTAGAGGGAGAGATTGTGCCTTGATCGGACAAAAAAATTCATGCTTGACGAGGGACTAAACATAGAACCATGGAGGAGAAACCGGGGAGTTAATGATGATGTTTGGATACTTTGCAAAAAGGTGAGACAATCCATGCGAGTACATTCGCCTATACATTCCCAAGAAGCAACACTCTACTTAATGTCCCGTCATAATTCATACTTTGTCTTTTAAGGATTGGCATGTAGTGGATGGTTTTGGAGTGCATATAGGAGTGCATATCTTTGTTGGGAGGTTACAGCAAAATTTGAAAATTAAAAACTCTGGGGACGAAAAGTCCATGGTGGCACATTCTTTACGTTTCAATTGATGATATCGATCGTACCGTCCAGCGAAGCGAAGCGAAACATACAAAAGGGCATGTCGAATAGGAGAGTGACATACGCGAGGTAGCCGATATGGAAATAAGCTCGGCGTTTTCGATCGTGGACTCAACTATTCTCGGATTTCTTTCTGACATATTTGATTTTCGAAAGCTTTGTGTTTTTTTTCCACCCTATATGAACTTACGGTGATTTGGTGTGCAGCAGTAGTAGGGAAACTTTTTGATATAAGTATTGGGTTTGGCCCCATCTTTTGATTCTTTTATGGACGGGGCCTCGATAATTTCAAGCTCAGCCCGTTCAACTGGATGTTGGACCTAGAAAATTTAATACGCCTTATAAAGCATGCTCCTTTCAGCTGAAAGAGCATATATTTCTTGCAATGATCAACCTTACAATTGGCTGCTGGATTCCTTCACTAGTCAACTGTAGCTCGATGCTCATGACAGTGTAGTGCCATGACAGCCATGGCATTCATACTTTCGTAGGCATATATATAACCATCTCGCTAATGGAGCTAAGAAATTACGCACCAAATTGATGATGCAGCAGCAATCACTCTCCGCACGAACAAAATGCACTAAATTCAGCTTCTGCGTTGTCCCACTTGCATTTATTTTAGACAGGAATCGTAGCATTCCTCAGCCTTCCGTGCCGGGAGAGGAAGGAAATCCTCCCACTTGAAAACGACCTCTTCAACGCTGCCGCACTCACTCCAGATACACAGTGCAAGTGCAAGAGCCTTCTCTTAATATCAGCCTTTGGTACTTCTTCCCCTAGCGAATGCTTCACTGGTGCTGCTTCTGCATTTCCTGTGCACTCGTCCGCTCCGATGACTAGCTGCTCTTGTCCGTTTGCCTGAAGCGATATAGCGGCGATCGAAACACAGGTCCGACACGAGTGATCCATGGAAAAAGATCTCCTGACTTGTTGCAACTGCGAGCTTCCTTCCCTCACCTCAATTACGGTATGCGTGCGTTCAGGGTTCCCCAAATCGCTAAAAATCCGCAACGGGATCTTAGGACTGTTACTCATTTGTGCCGTCTTGTGGGCTGAGCCTGAATCTTGTGCGGCCGGTGAATTATCATCTTGGCTTTCCTCCTGGTGGATCTCTGGGGAGGATTCATTTCCTGACGAGCTTCCATCGGTCGCAAGAGCAGGAGTCGGAGCCAGTGAAGCACTAGGAGCGAAAAAAGCGACATCGGAGCGGCACAACGGGCAGTTCGAATGGGACTTCAGCCATGTGTCGATGCACGGGACATGGAAGCCATGAGTGCACTTGGGCAAGAGCCTAATGCTCTCATCCTCCTGGAACTCACCGAGGCACACTGAGCAGGTCCCTTCTATTAGCCCACCATCGTCCTTCTTGTACCTGCACACCGCGATCGACTTGATCAGGGCCTCATCCAAACCCCCCGTCGCGACCTGCCATGGCTCTTGGTCCGACGGGTGGCTGCTTTCTTCGAGTTGCACATCCAGGTCATAGATTTCTCTTCTTCTCGAGCTGGTGCTGCCACAGCACTTGGAGATGAGGGTATAGTAACTCACTAGGAGGAAAGCGCTGGCCAAAATTCCAATGATTGCTATGACGAGTGGGGAAAAAGTTGGGCCTGCATTGTCATCATCTGAGTATGGAAAAGTTGGTGGAGGAGGCAAAGCAACATAGCACCACTGTGGACAGTAAAAGCTGCAGAGACCTTGTGAGCAATCTTTAGTGGTCAAGTATGGAATCCAAGTTTTGGGGTATCCTGGAGACTCCATAATTTGATCATAAGTAGAGTGACTGGGAGACTCTAGGAAATTCTCCTCCACTTTTTGGACAAGCTAGAGAAGAAAACCTTTAAACTGTTTCAGAAGATGCTATTAAATTGAGACAGTCCTCACATGGTCTTTACATCAACTAACCAGAAAGAAGCAAAGAATACCTGGAAGGCTTGTGGCTTGTGGCTCGTGGGTCATTCCACTGGCTCTGAGTCTGAGCAGGGAGTGATTTAACTGTCAAATTTGTGTTAATGGGCAAATTCTCAGAGACAAAGGTAGACATTTGAGGATTGTGGCAAAACTGAAAAGCAGCTGAGTTGGAACAGCCTAGGAAAGAGGAAGGTGTGGGGTTATATTCTCTTCCTCTCCTTTCTTTTGCTTTTGTGCTCTCTTCTTTTTCTTTTGGCTCCCATCTCTCCTTTTTTGCCCCATTCAATTGCTTCTTTTTTCTTTCCCAGGGGATGCTGGTTTGTTGACTTTGGTTGGAGTCCATTGAAAGTAAGGAATGCTTTCATTGTTGTTGTCCAGGGCCAATGTAGCTGCAGCTGGGTGTGAGTATATGGCATGACTCCATGAGAGACATTGAAATCTTTTTCCTCTTTTGTTCTCCCCTGGATAAGCTTTGAGTACTTTGCAAATCAAAAGAAAAAAGAAAGGTGGGAGGAGCTGAAAATTGTGAGAGAACAAGAGTTGTATAATGCCACTATGGTGCCAAAACTCACAAGTCAGAGGATCGCGCTGGAGATCTTCACCCGCAGCATCTGATTCTCTCCAGTGTTGGCAACTTTTGTTAAAGATTTCAAAGGTTCTTTCCATCAACATATCGAATTTCTTTGATCTAGACAATGTTTATCTTTCTGCACATGCAGCAAAGGCCCTCTTGACCATTCTGCTTACGCCAACAACATGTGGATGGGCCATGTCATCGACGATAACCAGTGATAACCTGGCATTGAAAATGCAGAGCCCCTTCTTAGTATCTATCTTTAACTTTGAATTTCCACGACCTTCATAGGTGACACATTCACTAGCTCTGGTATCGTGAAAGGGGGGCTACGTTCAAAACAAGAATTTAGCAGATACAAGAATTCAATCCTCTCGCAGTGCCTTTCATGAGCTTTACACTGTCGGGACTGACTTTTAGCATCCAGTTAAATCCACATTCCGAAGATAAGGCTTACTGGCCTCACTTTCTAATGCACAAGATCCTTATAGAGGCAAGTGTAGAGCATATTGCTAGGATAATATATTATCTTGCCATTGTAAGATCTCTAATACCAGATATAAATTTGAAGAGAATAAGAGAGAAATTAACTTTTAATGGTTTAAGCACACAAACACGCGATTTTATTGCTAAAGGCTAGTCTTTCTCAACATATTACAAACTATGCCTTTTATAGGCATAAGGGTAAGGAAAGTCAAGCAATGTTACGTAGGCATATTAACGTCTAATAACAACATATGGTTTCACACTATGACACCTATGACTTAAAAATATTACAACACCATGACTCATCTTAAAACATTTATTACAATACCATGACTTATCCTAAAAATATTTATTACAACATGACTCATCTTATACATTTATTATAACGTGACTCATCTTAAATATTTATGACAGCACGACTCAACAACGTGACATTTATGACAATACGACTCATTTCAGACACCATTATAACAAATCATTAATACACTTTCTATTCATCGTTTAATGATAAAGGGGATGGGTATCTTATCACTACATGGCTTCACTCAATCCTCTGAAACCAATTTTATTTACTCGTAAATTTCTTAACAGCATCGAGTTCGATTTGCTTTTTTTCGTTCCTTTTTTCTCTCCTTTTTCAGTGGGCCCAATCGTCGCCTTAGGACATGTAATAATCCACTTTGTCACCAAATTACTTGTGGAGGCAGGGTTTCTAACAAAATCAATTGTCGCAGGAAGAGCCTGTACCTGGCAAAGTTTCTTTGCCATCACACCAGCAACACATTGAATCAGAGGCTCCATGTCAGCCCTCAACTTCAAGAATTTCCTCCCAGCACAAGAGGAAGAAGCAGATGAAGTTATCTGCCAGAAACTTCTGTGCTTCAGCATATGTGCTTTGATCCAGGCAAATCCATAGAGAGCCAGCTCTCACGAGCAACATCCATGTTAGCTTCCTGATAACAGCTTTATTCCATTGATAAATTTGTTTGAGGCGCCCAAACCCACCCTCCTAAAGAATGCTTATAATCTGGCATACGTCTGTAAGTATGCTAAATAAGCAGCTTATATTTAAATCTTGAAATCGAATCAGCTAAGCGGAAGCTAAATATCCGAGGCCATACATTTTATTAGAGTTATTCTAGCTCTAGCACCATATATTATGCGTATGTTCCGTTGAAAATGAACTCAAGCGAGAATGTCCATCTAAAGAAGGGATATCATGATTCATGGACAGCAATTCCCCCTCCTTTCTTTTTTTGCCCTTTTCCATCTCGTTGAATTACCACTTATATTGATCGTGGAGTTTATATTATCTTTATATAAATATGACCTCTTTCAATATATTAGTTTAAGCTTTTAGCTTCATTTTCTAACATTGTATTAGAATCAGATTCTGCACAAGTAATTTCGTGTGCGCGTCTTTCTCTACTATTTCGTTTCCTTGTTGGTTAAGGACTGCCCTTGATTTGATCCATAAAGATAAAGCCATGGGTTCACTTATCTTCAAATAATTAAATTCTTACTTTTAGTTTGCATTTTTTTTTTCATTTAAATCTTTTCACGTCTCTCTATACACGGTTTTCCTTTTTCAAAAGGCTGTCATAAAGTGATTTGACGTATGGAAGCAACCCAACAATCAACATGAAATACATATATACAAACAATATCATTTCATCATGGCTTTACTTAGCTGTTCCATGCATCCAAGGTAAGGATTCCCACAGAGCAGGTGCGGTGGACAGCAAAAAGGCTCAATCTTGTATCCAAATTTCAACATCTCTCTCCATCACTGTACCTTCTACTCTTATCAATCTCCATGACAAATCTGCCTTGGCATCCTAAATTTTAAGCCCTAAATCCCTTCTTGGCGTGCGTAGTTTTCTTGAAACGAAATAATTATGGCGCTAAGCAACAACGTGATCGGGGCGATAAACTTCGTGGCGGTCCTCCTATCGATCCCGGTCATCGGGGCGGGGATCTGGTTGGCCACGCAGGCCGACAACTCATGCGTGAAAATCTTGCAATGGCCGGTCATCATCATCGGGGTCCTGATCCTCGTGGTGGCGCTCGCCGGCTTCATCGGGGGGATCTGGAGGATCCAGTGGCTCCTGATATTCTACCTCGTGGCGATGCTGGTCATGATAGTGCTGCTCACTTGCCTGGTGGTGTTCGTGTACATGGTGACGGTGCGAGGCCACGGCCACCCGGAGCCGAGCCGGGCCTACCTGGAGTACGATTTGAACGACTACTCTAGTTGGCTAAGGAGGCGGGTCAAGAGCTCATACAAGTGGGATAACATTAGGAGCTGCCTTAGCTCCACCAGCATGTGCCCCGAGTTGAACCAGAGCTATAGGATGGCTCAGGATTTCTTCAATGCCAGGATCAATCCGTTGCAGGTAATTTTAGCCATGTAAAAATCTGTCCTCATTCTTCCGAAAATGATGTTTCCACTCAAGTTGGCTTGTGAGAAATGCTTCAGTGGTCGTGACTTTGTTGCGACCTTGTTTCTAACCAAAGAACAAGAACATCACTTTGCGTATAAACCTTCCAAAACAACTCTTTTCCATTATTCTTACTCCAAAGTATACAGTGCACAGACCACCTCCTTCCCGATCTTCTGAATGCTGATACATGAGTTAAGATGGGGAATAGCGATAAGCATATCAAGACCGATTTACAAATTTGTATGTTGCACGCTAAGCACGACGCATTTGCTTAGGCAACATCGATTAAGGTTTTCTTCCTGGGGTTTTCTTGAGCCAGGTCGTTCTTGATTAGTTAATTCCTAGAGCTTAACCAGCATCTTAGGCTAGGGTGGCTCTTGAAGAACAATGAACAGAAAAAACAAGAGAGACAAAAAGTAAAGCGAAACTGAGTTTAAAGGTTCTCGAGCCATGTGCTATTATCTTCATTTTCCAAATATTCCTCGACTTTGCCATCAGTTTGTTCTTTTTCGGCTCTTTATCTTTCAAATCTGTATCCGTTTTTCTTTCTTATCAAACAGTCAGGATGTTGCAAGCCGCCGACGGAGTGCGGGTACACCTTCATAAACCCGACGTACTGGATCAGCCCGATCAACACGGCCGCCGACATGGACTGCCTGAACTGGAGCAACGACCAGAATCAGCTCTGCTACAATTGCAACTCGTGCAAAGCTGGGTTGCTCGCCAATATGAAGAAAGAATGGAGGAGAGCCGACATCGTCTTGCTCATAACTCTCGTGGCATTGATCTGGGTTTATCTGATCGGGTGCTGTGCGTTTAGGAACGCCAAGACCGAGGACCTCTTTCGCAGGTACAAGCAAGGTTACACTTAGTATGTGTAAGAGAGAGTGATATAGAGAGAGAGAGAGAGAGAGAGAGAGAGAGAGAGAGACGGTGATGGTGGAGTTTCTGAGGAATTGAGATTGGTGAGAAATGGGTTAGGGTTTGGATTGAATTGGAGGGTTTCTTAGCTTGTGGACTTGTTTTCTTGTTTATTCATCACGGCTTTCAATATGTGAGAGCCCGCTTTCTTGTTCATATTTGTTCCAAAATTATGTCTTGGGATGAAAAGTTATGGTACAATCTCGAGTGTCGAAGATATAATTTAAAATCATTGAGTATGAACGATGTGAAAAGTTACCACCCGCCTGGGTGGCGCTGCTGGAGCGCGCACTCTTCCTCTCGCAAAAGGTTGAGTGTTCGAATCCCGGGCGCCGCAGGGTGACTTAACCGGTGGCACGTGTGTGGTGGCTAGCACGTGTCGCCCCCAGGGTTTACTCCCCGGCTGTCGGCCGTGCGGGGGTTCCCTGGGTTATCAAAAAAAAAACGATGTGAAAAGTTGTTATATCTCAAGAAGGAATAGTGAAGGCCGACGACAATGCTACATCGCATGCATCTTCTCGTTTTATAAGATATAGCCAAATAATCTTCAAGGTCATATGAAAATATCTACTTTTATAAAATGAACAATATTTAAGAGGTCCCTTTGGATGCTTGGTAAGTCCTATCAATCGTGGCTTTGATATGTAAAATTTACCATGCTTTTGGTTAAACTTGACTAGTTGTCAAAGCCCCATGTGCACACATGAAGTTTTAGGGAATGGGGTCAGAATGCTTTGAGACTCGAGCTTGAAAGGAAGAGGTCACAGGAGCAGCACGAGATTTTGCGGAGAGCACCGAAAGCTGATCACTTTGTTGACCATTACGACGAGTGCATCTATTATTGCACCCAGCGACATGAATGCCCACCTCGATAACGATGAATGGGATTCAAACTTGAAAGAGGAGGGGGGAAAAAACACAAAGGGCAGGAAAACCTTTTGCACTCGAATGGCGCCAAGTACGCAGTACGACGTCACGTGTTCAGAAGACTGTATTTAAGGAATCGTATATTCTGTTTTTTTAAAGATAAATGGTATGCAGTAACATCGATTTAACACAACCCCATATGATTTCCTTTGTTGTTTGTTCCAATCATGTGAGGAGTAGTCGAGGAAGACGAAACTATGTGAAGAGAAATGTTATCTTATTTTCATCGAGCTTGTTTGGTTTCGGTTAACATATCCTCTTCTTTGCTCTTTAATTTATTTTTGATGATGGCAAAAGTGCTAAACGAGACGCACGTATTTCTTGGTAGCAAGTTTGATGAGTGTAGCATCGCGCTATATCTTAGAAAACCTCTTTTTAATGCTTCTGCTCTACGAAAGGCATCTCGAGTGCACGAGAGTTGCAGCTAAATGGTCACGATCAGCTTTGCGATTATTCGCCTTTTTGTCAATGGCTGGATTGATTCTGTCCCTCCTCGAGATAGCGCGCTGCTTTAAACGATGGGACAGAAGGAATCGGTAAGCGATGAAGTAAGCTTGGCTTCGGCACGCAAGCTTTATCGAAGTCAAAATCGGGGTTCAAGTTTAGATTTTGTTGAAAGCTATCAGCAGTTGAGCTTATAAGGAAAGATCATCTTCAATGGAGTTGTAGCTTTCTGGGCCCTTGACCGGCCCAGAAGAGTGAAGCAGATAGAGTCCGTCCTATGGGGATCACAGTGGCAAATGATGATGGGCCTCCATTGCAACTCCATGAACCACATCTTTGTCCCAAGGTTTAACCCAAAGGTCACAATATGGTAAGAGATTGCCATGTTACTCGATGCTTATATTATACGACGAGCCACACCGACGTTCCATGGAATTTAAACATCCTTCAAAACTAGGATGCGAGGTCGGATGAGAGATATCGCGTTGGCACATTAAGTGATCGCTTACGGACCGTCTCCTCCCTCGACCGTCCAACCTTCTACTTTTCCTGATTTGAAAAGCAAATGAAGTTGGCATTTCCTAAAGTCTTCGTGGTACGGCATTTTGGCATCCCAAACATCAAACGTTAGCTTCAATACCGGTAGTGTCATAACTCATCTTATTCCCTGTGAAATTCTCGTGCAATAATACGACATCGACTATGTACGGCTAGATTTTAAGGTGCTCGTTTCATTGGGGACCCAGGTTTCTTAACGGCCGACTCGGGACAAGAAACAACGAAATTTCCACATACTTAGGGTCCATTTTGGACCCTGACCTTCGATACATCAAACGAGTTGCGTAGGGTAGGTCCGCCGAACAATTCAAGTAGGCAGAAAATTGCACATATCGACATAGGGTCTACACAGCAATAATCGAACCGGGTCAATGGGACAAAACGAGAACGATTAGGTGACGAAAGTAGAAATAGAGAAGCTTGTCCTTTCCTCTTTTTCTCATTTGGAGCTCTCACAAACATCATATGGGGGCAGTCAAGTCGACATTGAGAGACAGGTCCCCCCAACTTGTGCCGAGAGCATCCTTCATCATTCAGCCTCAAGCTATAATGGCGAAAAGGGGGTGGTGGGATTGCACCGAGCCAACCAGTGAGATTGGTAGGGAAGTGTTTGCATCATCATCACTTTTGTATTATATATGACGAAGCAAAGCAAGAGAAAAAAGGAAAAGGAAAAGAGGAAAAGCCACTTTAGGGTTTCGTAGCATATTCAATGGGGGGTGATGGTAGTTGTTCTTATCTGAGTTTCTTGATTTAAATTTTCTCTTTTCTTGATTGATTGATTGGTTCCAAATGGGGCCCCAACACACGACCAAAAGCATGAGATGCTGTTGATCCCAAGCTTAGCAAGTTGGACAACCAAACCTCAGAACATTGCCTCCTAATCTCATGCTTACAATTGATTTCGATGGCTGGATGGTGGACTTGTCGTGTGGGATCAGCAGTTGCTTCGATTATTTATATCTCCCATTCATCGGGATTTTCTTTTTCGGCGAGAAAATCCAACTTGAATTAGCAAACTTCGAGTCGATGAAATGGCTCCTCACCTGGCACCCGATAACCTCATGAATCATCAGATAACACGCGAGTTGGAGTTGCGATTATATCTTGTCTCGGCGAACGATCGCTTTTTCAACCTATCACTAAGTCGAAAGGTTGTATTTACCCGGTATCCCGACAGAGCGGAAAACACGGGTTTTTCGAGGAATCGATATCTTGGAGAAGTCATTCGTGTCGAATTCGTTCCATTCCTTTAAACCAACGGATCCTAATCAGTGAATGGTCAAGAGGAACAGGTAATCTCTGCAATATATCTTCAGAAGAAGCATTCAGAGGCGTTCGGCTGCAATCTCTGCCGAAGCTTTGCCGCATAAGAGTTCCCGTGTTAACGTATTCTTCGCTAAGTATTGTCAAAACATGAATGACCTAATGCTGAAAATCAAAGCCCCTAGCTGGAACTCTGCGTGTGGGCCGCGTGTATTATTGTAACAGCAGATTAGGTGAATGTTGGTGACCTGACACAACATCATCAGCCAATCAGATCGAACCAAGATGGATACTGAATTCGTGAATATTATGAAGTGAGAGTTTCTTGCTCTATAATAGAACCCCCAAAAAGGACTTGGTAAACGATGCATGTATTGGTCGGTCCATCTGTTCCGTGTTGGAAAGCCTCCGTGTTTTTACACTGCAATCGAGACAAAATGCTGCATAGAGCAAAACCCAGATGCTCTATATATTGGGATTAGTGATCGAGTTTGCAACATGCCATGACGAGGGAGGGGATAGCTAGATGTGATTCATCTCATTCTTTTTTACCATACCGATGGAGGCTTTCAATTCATCGGTTGAAAATCGGCTGATCTCCCACCGTGAGCGATTATGCCGGTACTTGCACCTCGGCTACACCAGATATTACGGTGCGGCGTATAATGCAATGATTCTTGAAGTGAGCTATGTAGTGCCCGACGTCAGTGAGATTGGTGTAGGCGTAGAATACGATTAGTAACGATCTTGAGATAAAATGAAAAAAAAAAGAACAATATGGGCAAATGAAGAATATTTCTATATATATTTCAAGCACTTCTCTCAGCACGCTCTAAGATAGAGTTTAAAGCATCGTCACGCGCGACTTCACAAGCATCCACTAGCCAACTCTTTTAGGGGTCATATATCAAATGACTAAAGCCTAAACTCAATTTACTGGCCCACAAACCAAAAGAAAAAAAAAAGAGAGAAAAAGAACGAAATTCACACTGAATCAAACCTAAAAGATATTTACGTTGTCGGGTGTCTTTTAATGCCAAGATCGAGGGAATGCATTTCCAGTGCAAAAAAAAAAACGATCTCTTCGTCGGCCTCGCAGATGCCGCCGCCGAGCGCCGCTCCACCGTCTTTCGAAATCCAATAGATCTTTACACATCAATGGTAATATCCGCGCCATCATGATCATCTACGTTCAATTCTCTTGAATCTATATATTTCCCTCGGTTCTCTTTGGACTATACCTTGTTTTTAACCCTTTTGCTTAGGGACAATTTCCAGTCGGCCGTGCGATCGCGCCCGATTCGGACGGACGGACGGACGAGAGCACGCCGCGAAGGAGACCCGTGCGTCGCCAACTCTCTCTTACAAAAGCTCGGGACGAAAAAGGGGGCGAATCATCATCCCATTCGCCGTGTCGTTTTTGAACACGTCGCGGGGTTGGCGTGGGGGGGGCGGGGGCCCACCACCCACCTGCAAGTTCGCCGTCGTTTCTGGACACGGCGATTGCGATGGATCCCCGAACGCTACTTCATCATGTCTGCTCCTCCGCATTTTCCTTCTCCCGGATGTCTTCGCTTCTTTTAATGGGTTTTTCTCACTTACCACCCTTCACCTTATCCCGAAAGTTTAGGGGAAGGAACATGCCATTCGCCACGAGGAGCAAGCAACCTCTTCAATTATTACATAGAATATCGGAAAAAACATGGCGATTCCTTTTTTTTTATCTGAAGTATGACCGCGACTCGTGCCTCGTCGATGTAATTCTCCTATAAGCTTATTAATGATATTCGATTTTTAGCACCGTATTGCTCTAGACCGAATAGTTTGTGCATACTCCGAAGCAATCGTGAACAAGATTACGAGCATGTGGGTCTGGAGAAAAGCGACCGATAGATAGGTGAACTCTAGCGGGGAAATTCCCAAGGCCTTGGAATCGGAACCCCATCTAGGGAAAACGAGGAATCTCGCGTTAGTTTTCGACAAGCCCGGTCTCGAAGTCGAGGGATTGTGATCACACCGCCAGTTATTGAAGGCCGTCGAACGCGAGCCGATCATCAGGTGCATATCGACTAAGAAAGAGTAGCGACTTGCCGATTTAGCGAGTCCGATCTCATCTGACGGTTCACGTGGAGCGGGCTCTCGTGCACCCGCCGCTAAAACCGCGCGCCCCCCCAAGTTTTCTACCGGTCCACCCGCACACCTATCGCCTAAAAAGGGAGGGCGACCCTTGCTCCCTAAGGAATGTCTCGACGCGGCACATTGATTTCACCGCCTACCGACACGTGGCGATGCGGTGTACGGTCCCCAGCACCCCCGGGTGCCCTGGGATCCCCACCCACACGTGGCGGTTCGTGGCCCCGTGCTCTTCGCCCCGCCCCCATCCCGAGAGGAGTAGATGGAGACAGGGAGGAGGCCACGTGTCGCTCCGGTCGCTTTCTTCGGACCAGCGGCCCGGATGCCCCTTACCGGAAATACCGGTAAAAACAGCCCAACACCCTCCGCACGTGCGCGGGCGGTCCCGGTTCGATTCCGTCCGGGTTTCGCACGTGGCGGCTTCGTCCCGAAGGAAATTTCCTTTGCAATTATGGCTTCGATTAAATCTCATGAGCATTGACAATCATGGCGCACTAATTGGAAAAAAGAGGAAGAAGAGGAGAGATTGGAGGCGATTTCCTCCAATTTTTAGATCGAGGATTTGGTTGAGATCTCAAGTTGACCGTATCGTCCTTCGTTTTTCAACGGGAAAAAACCTTTCTCTAATCAAATTTCCAGTAGTCTTTCGTTTCGTGTCTCCATCGTTAAAGCGCGAAGCACCATTTCCTTACTTTTCACTCTTTCCGAAACGATCCCTGAATAAAATAACGAGACGTTAAATCGCTCGTTCCCGAAAAGGATTCTCTTTTTACGGATTTTATTTATTTTTTTTGGTCAGATACAGATTTTTTTTCACCCCCCCGCTGTCCCTCGCAGATGAAATAATCGCTAATCATAGAATTGATCGGAGAAGAATTCCCTGCAACCTAAAGGAAAAGGAAAAGCGGGATTGTTTTCGCTTTTTTACACCGTCAAATCGTGGAAATTTAAATACGGACTTCAAATACTGAAGTTTTCGGTACTTCTACATCAAGTTAGTTTCTCGATCTTTCGAAAAATCCGAGACGATGAATATGTTGCTTCGTTTTCTTCGTTTTTTTTTTTTTTTGTTGTGCATGATTTAAGCTCTCGAGTGTGCTTTTAATTCGTGCGGTCAAAAGTTGGCACGCGAAAGCAAAAGGAAAAAAAATGAAGTGTTTTCAGGTGGTACGTCAGGTAAGGCCGCGCGCGGCGAATCTCGTGTTGCATGGTGATTTCACCCCACTCGCGTAAAACGTTTATTATTACGACGGGGAGTGAAAAGAAGGGGCAAAAGCAATCGGTCAAAAAGGTGGAAATTTCACTCTCGCACCACTTTCTACGGTGAGAAAAACAAGAAGATTGACCCAAAACAGAGGAAACAAGATCGATAGCAACGTGGACCGTGATGGGAAACCATCACGTTCAACGCCCCCCATAGCGATATCGCCCCTTTCGCTCGGCTTACTATATGTAATGATCAGGTCCGACGTAAGTGGGACGTGATTGCCGAGGCCAGAGGGCACGGATAATGAGTGGCTCTCGACAAACTTTTAGGATGACGAAAAAGACAAGAATGAATCTAACCGGAGGAGACTAATTCTAGAGTATATATATATATATATGGAAACTAAAATTAATTTTGGATTGCGCCTTTTGATGTAACAGTAATGCTTAGCTTTGGAACTCCAGAATTAAGCGTGCTTAGATGAAAGCGCACTACCGGGATGGGTGGCCTCTTGAGAAGGTGCCCACTTGTACGCCAAAGGATAAAAACCGTGAGAATTCGGTACGAGACGGACTAAAGCGAACAATACTTTAGTGAGTCGATATAAGGATGTCACACCATTTATGTTCTTCAATCAGACCCTCCATCAATGTACCGTAGGGCTAAGAACCGCCGAAAACTCTGCCCGAAAAACAGTCACCTCATCGAATATGGAGGAAAAAAACCGAAAGGCCCTCTTTCCCAAACTTGTCTCGTCTCATGTTCTCTCGGACTCTCCAGATCCCGACATCCCGAAAACCCGATCCGTCGCTCCAAGACCCGAGCATTCTCGGCGAACGGGTCTCGCGTGGACCGAACATGCCCATCAGATTATCGCCGCGAACATGAATTTCCCCCACCACTTTTGTCCTAAATATCAGTCTTTAGGACCAATGTCCGTAGCTTTCTAAACCCCCCCCCCCCCCCACCTGCCCTTTTTCGAATGGCAACGTACGGCGACTATAGTGGGGGCGACGACGTGCAGCATCGGGATCGCACACGCACACGCACACGATCGAAGAAAAGCTCGACTTCCGCACCCGAAACGGAACCCCGGGACTTCCCAACCACCCAAACGACAAAACCGGACCCCACGCCCGACTTCCACCTCCACTCACTTCCGCCGGCGGACCCCACCGGGGCGGGCCAAAAGCAGCAGCGGCGGCACCACCACCACCACCTTGGACTACTATGCCACCGAGGGGGGCGGCTGGCGTTCCCGTATAATATCTCGATTACCTCCGAATGCGGACAACTTAGATTTCCGCCCGCCAATCGCGTCCCGACACGTCACGCCCCTCCCCGACAGCAACCCCTCATGGCTTTGACCGCACACGCTGCCTCGGGCGGCCGCCGTGGGCCCCCCACCCCCCCCCCCTCCCGGGGACTATTCCTAGCAAATCGACACGATTCGCGTATTCACGAACGTCGCGAATCTTCTCCCGCAAATATTTAACCTCAAAAAAAGAGAGAATGGGGACATCTTCCGATTCCCACCATCGTCTCCATTAGAGCGTTGAAAATGAAACGAAGGAACGACCACAGAACTTCAAAGAATGGAAGTTTGGAGCCTTGGAAACATCCCAAAAAAAAACGCGAAAATTAGTAAACCCTTGTTTTTTTTTTTTTTTGCAACTTCACTTCCAATCCACACATACATATAACATTGTCGTTGGGGCTTATACATGCTTCTTCTCCGAAGTGAGGAGATAGAAAGAGGGTACACTAACATTTGTCCCCTTTTTTTTGGGGGGGCAGAGGTACTGAGCTTGAAGTGAGACCCCACAAAACATCCATATTCACATTTCTCACCCCATTACAAAACCTATTATATATATGTATGAAGCCCTCACTCTAAAACCCTAAAAGCTCACTTCATCAACTATATGGCTTGTTATTGCTATTATTACTTCTTCTTCTTCTTTCTTGCATTGTGGTCCTTGATATATTGTCTTATTTGCATCTTTCACCCCCATCCATCTATCTATCTATTTCTTCCTTATGCTTCTATGTACAGAAGAAAAGTGGGGAAAAAAAGAAAAGAAAAGAAAAGAAAAGTCTAGAAAGAGAGAGAGGGGAGGGGGGCCCCATCCACCATACCGGCCTCTCTCTTTGGTAAGAAGCTCGGGTACGGAATCGCGGGACCTCGTGGCTGCCGGGCGTTGACTTCGTAAACCGCGGTGCGGTGGAGGGCCTGATCGGCGATCAGTACTCGATGATGAGCCCGCCCATCGGGGCTCGGTGGGGGATCCCTTTCCGGCGCTTGGTGATCCGGAAGTTGGTGGCCGTCGGGGGCGGCGTCGATGGCGTGAAGCTGTGGACTTTGTGGTGGTGGTGGTGGTGGCCGCCGCGGCGGGGGCTCTTGTGGTGGTGGCGGCGGCGGCGGCCGCTGTTGCTGCTGCTGTACGAATCCTCCTCCTCCTCCTCGGAGTCGGTGGCCATCGCTCGTTGCTTCTTCGGCTTCATCGGCTTCTTGACGAAGTCCTTCGATGTCCCAGCAATCTGAAATGAAGAACCGCAGAATTAATCGCTTCTGAGCAAATACCCGTCGTCGTTCAAAAGGAGCAATTTTTGACAAATTTGACCAGCTGAATGAGAAGTTTCTTTTTTGACGAAATTTTTCATTTGACCCAGAAACCCAAATCTCCTCTTTGAATCGAAAGTCTCTTCCTAGCACAAGTTTTGATCAAAATGCAATTCTTGAATTCAGAGAAGCGGACTGATCGGGCAAAAGGTTTGAACTCTCTCTAGTCTTCATTGGCAAAGCAACAGGACACAAGCAAATACTTTTTTCTGAGATTTCCGACATTAAAAGAAGAATCTTGCATAAAAAAAAATTCCAAATAAATGTGCATTTTGGCAACAATCAAATGAAGCAGTAGACATCTGTTGAAACGTTGTGTTTTCGGCAAAAAAAATTCCTCATTAAATGCCCTTCATTTTCTTGGTTTGGCACACCAAACAGAACAATCGAAAGCAAGAAAAGTTCGAATCTTTTTTTTTCTTCTTGTGCGTTGAATTTCGTTTGATGTTTACCTTGCAACCGAGAGAGCAGAAACGGAAGGAATCAAGGAGGCTGCGCTCGCAGACTTCACAGGTGTTGGTGACGCCCTTCCCGGGCCTGGGCTGAGGTCGCTCGTTCAAGAACACCACCCTGGCGCTGTTGATGATGTAGGTCTGGACACCAGTTATGTCCAGCACTTTCTGTATCTCGGACACTCTGATCACGTCGTGGTACGACGACCTCCTTATCTGCACAATCAACCACGAAAGCCATCAGATGATCGTAAAGCCGAAACTTGCAGATTTGTGAAGCTTATTCAAATATGAGCGCAAGCGAATGCCCATAAAAATGACAACTTTATGGGAGCCGAGTGGGGAAAGAAGAAAAAAAGGGTAACTTTGGTTTTGCGTGTAAATTAGAAAGATGCGATGAAGCGGTTTTAATGCTGAGATAATCAAAAGATTCAGGGGATCAGCTAAAAATGTCGAATTTGGGTAATCTGTTAAAAAGAGGAGAAAAAGGAGTTAACGAGCATGAAAGGAAAGAGCTGGACCCAAGTCGGGCAACAAAACTTTAGCATTGACAAGCGAGATGAATACCCAGACGAAAACGGTTAAAAAGGGAATCGTATCAAGAAAATCTCACGAAATAATGGCGGAGAGAGATATGGTGGGATTGGGACCTGAATGGCACGATGATCCTTGTGGTGAGACAGGAGGCAGAGAGAGCAGAGAGCTCCGTCCATGCAGTCCAAGCAGTACATGTTGCACTCGCTCTTGTGCGAGTCGGCGTGCGTCTTGCATTGCACGAAGAAGCTCTCGCTCAGCAGAGGCTTCAGCCATGGCGGCCACCTGTTGTCGTCATCATCCGGACCTCCAGCACCCTGTTTCGTCCAACAATCCAATACAAGAAAACCACAGAAAACCCACATCAATCGAAACTCGAATAGCAACAAAAAAACAAAACATCCGATAAAACCGCACCGGAAGGACGATCAACGAGCCCGGAAAGAATCCGGACCATCCTTTCAAAAAAAAAAAAACAAGAAGAGCAGAGAAAACAGAGTTCACTATCAGAGGAAAAACAGAGCAGATAAAGAACACCCAACACAGACATCAAGAAAAGGCCCGGTTTCTTTCAAGCTCAATGCAGCCTCCGAAAGGAGATTGAAAACGACGAAAACCCGAGACCCATTTGAAGCCCCGGTCGACAAAAAAACAGCATTTTCCCCCAAGTAAGCACGAGAACAGAGCACGGGAAAAACAGCAAGAGCAAGAAACGATTCGCACGGTACCATGATCCTGCGGTTCTTCGGCTTGATTTCGCGGACTGTGGTGTCTTGATTTTCGATCGCCAGCTTGAAGACTGAGCACTCCGTTTGCTCCAACCCAAAGTGCAGAGAGGGAGAGCGAATGGGAATTAGTGCGAGCGACAAGCTTTCTAGAGAGAGAGAGAGAGAGAGAGTTCAGAGAGAAAGTGGAGATGGTGGGGGGGAAGAGAAAATGCGGTTCCTTTGTAGCGACTAGCGAGAAGTGGGAATGAGAATAGGGCGTTCTTATCCGCTCGCGGTCGTCAATCCGAACCAGAACCCGAACCCGAACCTCCCCCGCCCCACCACGCGAGAAATTAAGACATCATCGTATCTTAGATTAATGTCGCCACGCACCACTAAACTTTTCGACCCGAAAAACCTTAAAATACAATTCGGACCGCTTTACCTTATTTTTTTTCCTCTCCCTCGATGTTTAATGCTAATTACGAAAAATTAAAAATGCGATTGGCTGCCGCTGCCCATCCCGTTAATGATTGGAATAAACTAAACCAAATTAAAGACATTAAAAGAGAAAATGATATAAATAGTCTTTAAATTTTGATCTAATACGTATTTTGATTAGGGACTATTCTGAGCAAATTAAAAATTTAAGGATCAAATTATATATTAGATCAAAATTCAGAAACTGTCCGTGTCGTTATCGTATATTAAAAAACAGGGTTAATCAGAAATTGCGTTGGGTGCAAGGAACCGACCTCCTCCTTTCCTTTTTTTTTTTCTTTTTCCATATTATTATTTTTTTAAATAAATTATTTTATTCCCTTCCCTTTCATTTTCAAGCCCGCCTCGGTCTTGTCAAAAGAAAATTAATGTATTTCATTTTTTTATTTATTAATTTCTCCCTCTCCCCGCAGTATATTAATATCAGCTTTTTTCGGTCCCGTCCACTATTGGCGATCAATTGGTTTCCTAATGGGAATATTTTAATTCCCGGAAATGGCAAATTCCGTGTCGTCACTGCTTAGGATAAGTACGACGCCCCCGTTTTCTTATAGTACACATCGTGGGTATTTGTTTTCTCCTCCCTCTGCGGCTCTGCCCTTCTTTTTTTATTAATTGCTCAGATGTGGAAGTGGTTTATGTTGCAAATTATAAGGTTAATGACACGAATGGTTTCAAACTTTGGCCCAATATATGATACGGTCTCTGAAATTTTAACTTATTCAATTCGATTCTTAAATTTTTGCCTAATGTTTAATGTGGTCATTAGACTTTTGGTACATGTTCAATTGAAGATGTTCAGTGCAGTCCCTAAAGTTAAATTAATAAAATGACTACATTGAATATTTTCATATGGTTTAAGGACTAAATTGAACGTGTACCAAAAATTTAAGGATCACATCGAATAAATTAAAAGTTCAGAGATCACGTTACGTATTGAATCAAAGTTTAGGGACCACTTGTGCCGTTTTTCCCAAATTATATATTGACGATTATCGCAGAAATTTCGCAGGGGTTTGTCTGTGGTTTTGGTCCCGTGTTTGACTAATGAAATTGTAGATTATTCGGCGGGTCATGGCCAAATTTTCATCGGCCCTTGTCGTGATGATGTCCAAAATTTTCCTTTTATTTTCTTCGGATTTTTTTATTGCTTTAGCTCTTGCATTAGGTCCTATTCGCAATTACACCTTAGCTTCGTGGTTAGGTATGTCAGGAGCAATATTGACATTTTCGACGCGATTCGAGTTGAATTCTTTAATTTGGACGACATCAATCGTGGAAATAGACGGTAAATGAAGTAGAATATGATGCAACGTGACACGTGAGAAGATAACATGATACACGTATGTGGGCGAGGAATTTGACTAGGGCTGTATGGACTTTGCTTTCTCGAATATGTATGCGCGATGCAATGCGACGTACGGGAAGATAGCAATTTGATCACGCGATATGGACATGTTGTAGCAAAGTCTTAACCGTGCCGGGTTTCGGACTTTGGATTATGAAACGATCCGTTTGGGGACCCGTTCCGGGCGCGAGCCAACGGAGATAGTCGAAGGTATCGATGTGTCGAGATGCGCAAGTTGCCGATCCTCGTGGAGATGGAAATCCCAACGATCGAATCAAAACATCAATCCCTCTCCTACAACAACATGACCACTACCGGCAATTATTTGGTATAAAGAGACGTGCATCGTACGAATTCGCAAATGTCAATTCAGTCATAACCTATTGTATAAATGCCAATTCAATCCTAAACATTTTAATTTCGCCAATTTAGTCGCAAATCTTTCCGTAAAATTACAATGAAGTCATTTCGGTTAGTTTTCCCCGAAAATTGTTGATGTGGTGGTCTAGTCATTGTCAGCCGTCCTATGTGGCACATCGCCACGAAAGCTATTCTCGGAGAATGTTGATCGGAAGGATTTCATTAGAATTTCGCGTGAAGATTTACGATTAAATTGACAAAATTAAAACGTTTAGGTTTGAATTAGTGTACGTATAATGGGCTTGGCCAGTCAAACTGTGAGGCTTTATGAACCGGCAAAGGAATATAATTAGTAAAAGTATTTGGAGTGCTAAGATCGACGACATGGTCATCCATCGTTTGATTTAAGGGGGACAAAATGTACTAAAAAAGGTGAAAAAGTCATTAGTTTGATTAAGCAAACGACTATGCAGACATGGCGGCCTCCGGCGGAAATCACGATGTCAAGTACAAGAAGTAAAGGTCTCACGTGACGTTTTATTCGCGAGCAATTTCTCAAAGACCCGGCCCAGAAAACTCGATATGTTTGCTTCTCGTCTCTCGTGTATATTCTGATAAAGTCCATCCGGCTAATTTTTACTGAAAATTACTGATGTTATAGCGTGCTACAGGATGGCCGGCGATAACCGGATCGCCACGTGAGCTATTCCCGGGAAAAATCGACTGTAAGGACTACATTGAAATTTCGTACAAACTTCGAACTAAATTGGCAAAAATCGAAAGGTTAACGACTTAATTGGCATTCATACAATAGATTTAATACTTACTGGGTAATTTTCCGACGATACTTGTAGACGATGTCAAATTTCAAGAAGTCTCCCAATCTTCACACAAAGATTAGGTTGTGTTTAGGGCGGTCCTTGTCACCTAATGTTTTGCTTTGGACAAAGCCATTACCAAAGTTTTCGTGATGATAATGAAAGGAGCTATTTATGTAATTGTTGGTCGCAGAAGACTAGTTGCTAGTACGTAGAAGATTAGGTGTATGGGTATGTGCCTTTAACGCATGTCGTGAGCGGCTTAATAATGCCGCACGCATTATTCGATTTTCGATTTTCTCTCGAGAGCTGAATGGCGAAAAAATCACTCGGATTCGAATTATGATAAATTGAATTTATCGGACCGGCTCAGAACGAGGGTATCATTCTGTTTCGTGTTTCTCACGATCGAGCATGGCAGCCCAAACAAGGGCCGCCATTGCTTCTCGTGCGATCATAAACCCGAGCCTTCATGAGCGAACCTCCGACCAGTTTATGTCTTTGGCATTTGTGCCTCGTATGGAGCGACTCGTTGACATTTTGACACGTCGGCCAGCTCGTCGATCTCCGACTTTTGGATACGAGCGAATTGGTGTAACCACGATTCAAACCGACCATTCTATACCGGCGCAAGACCCGACCCGACCCGTGTTTTTTTCCTTAAATCCGGGCGCATTTAAAAGGTGGCATTATAACGCGTTGCAATATCCATACAGGTGCATATTTGACAGCACTCCCCCCCCCCTCATCAATCACAAATCATATTAATAGCATGAAAACCGATTTTTCAAGTTGATTATGACTTGATGGGAAGACCTTAGCATCCTTTCTAGTGCTCCAAACTATTCAGTGAACATTGTCCGGACTAGCAAATTTCCCTTTCTCCTTCAATAATTTGAGAAGAAGAAGAAGAAGAAGAAAGGACCCCTCCCTTTAAATACCTTAGTCAGCGGATATTCGAAAACGATCTTCCATCATTTAAAGAAGAAGAGTGCCCGTATGGAGTTTTCCATCGTGAATTGGGGGGATCTCTCCAACCAAGCGAATGAAAAAGGTTTAATTTGCTCCCAGGGGTATTGGGAATTCATGGAGGTGCGAGGTTTTAGTGAAATAGAATTTGATATCAAGTAGTTGAAATTTTTTTAAAAAAAAGAGAGGAAAGGAATTGATATGAAAAATTAAATAAATTATTATGTTTGAGCTAAAGAGGTAATAAGCTCGGGAGAAAACGACGCAAATGGTCCATGAACGTGTAATGTCGTCTCTGAACATTTAATTTGTTCGATAATGTTCAATTTAGTCGCTAAATTTGAACCAACGGAATGATAACATTGGATATTTTCATATGACTTAATAGGAACTGGATTGAATATTTACTAAAAGTTTGAACATATTAAAAGTTCATAGACGAAATTGCACGTTAGGCCAAAGTTCAGGGACCACACTGAACAGATTAAAAGTCCAGGGGTGAAATTGCACGTCGGGCCAAAGTTCAGGGACCAAATTGTGCTATAATCGCTAAGTTCATTTAGGTATGTCGATGGGCTAGAAATTCGAAATTCCACCCTTCATGTCTCGTTCGAGATTTCGAACTTTCATGGTTATTATGAATAACGCAAAAGGTTTATTCAGTTTCATCTCATGCAAGCTCGAGCCGGACAAAAAAATCTACAACAGACGCACAAGGGCGTGCATTGTTGAGTTTGGTGAATCTGTATCCATTCTTTTCTCGTGGGGGGGAAGGGAAAGAGTTTGCTCGTCAATATCTTCTGTCATACGTCGGCTCCGTCATTGCATCGGTGTAAATTACCAAATCGAACTCCTCCGCCGGGTCCCTTGAGCGGTGAAGACAACTCGGACGATCCGCCACGAGAAGTGCGAGGTCTCGAGTTTAATTCCCGCTCAATCGAATCTCTATGTTGCGAAACGGAGCGGTTCCTTTTCTCATCGGTTTTATTATTAGTGTTTGAGTGTGTATATATTAAAAAAAGGGCTTATTTGCAAAGAGGGATCATTAGACACTAATCACTAAAAGTCTAGAAGGGGTTTGGACCACGATTCGGCGAAAAGTCGTGGAGAGAGGCGATGTATGGACGTATTCAACTAGGGTTTTAAGTGCTCCCAAGAAAATAGCGAAGACCGGCTTCAAAGATCAAATCCCACTTGCTCAATTAGCCATCCCCCCCCAAAAAAAAAAAAAAACAAAAGTTGCCATTACATTACATGGAGGCAAATCCCACATTCGTTTTTGGGAAATAAAATATAGCTAAGAACACCCCAAAAAAAATAAAAATAATAACAACAACAACAACATTATCCGACTAGGATTCAATCGACAAATTCTCGACACTTTGTCATCCGATTCGGCAGCCATCTTGGTCCAGAAGGGAAATAAAAGAAAAGCGAAATGGGCAGCCATTTGTACAGGAAGGTCTTCATTATTTGACACGACAGCATGCACGCATTACTCATGTTGATCTCGATGCTAGGCCAGTTCAATTTCTCGCGCAATTTCGAACTTCCGGGGGTCGAGCCCCCGTGTCGCCGGGAAATTTCCCTTTCCCGACGGCATACGGCCCGCTCACCTTCGACGTCGGCGTCCCGAGAAATGCAACTCGACGGGCCGTAGCCGCCGACAAGGGAGAAACAAGGCGATCGGCATGCTTAACCCGCTAAATCATGGCCCCTCCCCTCCCCGCCCCTCCTCCTCCAACAAACAAACACCGTCCTTTTATCATTAGTGCCTCTAATCAATCAAATCTCAAGAGCCTTTGTGGCTAAATTACACGGGTGGCGCGGAGCTTAATCATGTGGCTCGCCGGGGACAGCACGTTCCACCCGAAAAAGTTGTCATTTTCTCAGTCGGAAAATAAATTTTTTTAAAAAATATATATATAGGAAATTCCAAGAAGAATGCAAAACTTTTAATTCTTAAATTTAGAGGAGAAAGTAATGTGGACGGTTGAATTTTGACCGCGGAACGTGGTGGTACAATTGGGGGTCAAAGTAAGCCCTTGGGAACCCACTTGCTATTTTTTTGTTCATTTATATTTTCTTCCTTTTTCGGTTCAATCTTTTTTGTCTTTTTTTTTTTGTTTTTTTATAGATGCGTGTCGCGGCACGCCAAGCTTGACCAAACGAAAAAGGAAGAGGGGAGCTTCGTCGCGCGCCGTGTTTCGCACTTTGCTTTGTGCTGCCGTTTTATTGACGGATGCCCCCGCGTCGCGACGTCGTTTCGGGTCCACGGCTTCAATAATTGAGAGCCCTCCGTGTTGGGCCCCGCCTTTGGGCCCCGGAGCGCAACGCTTAACTTCCTCGAACGGCCGGCCTAGTCCCCTGGTTGTGTTCGACATCAGTGACACATTTTTTATTTATATATATTTTTTCGCGTCATTTTTATTATTATTATTGTTATTATTATTTTTTCTATGGTTAGGGCCAGGTTATATCCTAGGTTAGATTTCGGCCGGTGAGGGGGGAGGGCTCCGGCCGGTCAGATTGGAGATCACGGCGATGGTTCGCCACTCGGTTTTCCCTAGGTTCTCGACATTGTGTCGTCCAGCCGTGCGTGCCGTGTTCGTTTAAGCAATGGAGGTTATCGGGGCAGTGAGGTGGTATTCCCGATCCGGATCCTGCGCACCAGACCACGCGCGGCTCCCTGATCCGTCAAGGCTCAAATAACCACGTCAAAAGCAGGGAATTGGAAATTATCCTCGGTTGAATTAAGCACATCGTTTTAGCTCGTTCGTATCGCGTGGCGCCTTTAAGCGCGGAAATTGAAGGGCTTCTATCCATATGCTCGTAATTCTCGGTTATTTATTTATAGACCAACATTGACCATCTACCGAACATCTCGTGACTATTTAATACCACACTTAACCGAGAATGAGATCGTATAAAAGCGACAACACGACGGTACTCGCGTCCACTCGGTAGAAACATATGCTACGTACTTAATTGTCCGCGCACACATTAGCAAGAGTGATCATTGCGAAGCATCGAATTAAAGGAAGTGTGCAATTAACCCTAATCGATCGAGGGTTATCATCTTCTTCCTTCCTTCCTTCCTGACTAGCAAGTTGCCAAGGGGCGAGCGAAGACTTTAGGAATGCTCACGACGGTCCAGCAACTTGCGCTCGCCTTTTCGTCGCTTTCTCTCCCTCTCTTTCTCAAAAGCAAGCATTAACAATGCTTTACCAAAAAACAATTTTCAATCTTGGGAATGTGACTCCTTGACTCTTTAAGTCGATAATGGGACAGATCGGAAGATATTGCTTTACACATTCATCAATCCCACTGATCTAAGTATCTGCTTATCTTTTTCTGGTTTTCTTAATTTAAGGATTTGAGCAAGAACAAGTAAAAGTGGGCAGGTATGGATTCTGTAGATGACTCCAATGTCTATTGTTTGACATTATTATACAATTATATGTTGCTGTCGTAATTGCATGTTGTTCTTGGCATCGCTCTAATTGAAAAACCTCTTGCTTAGTTTTCTTGTTTCTTTTCTAGTGGCCAGCCCTATGCATTCCACCAAAAATATCCCTTTCTCCAAAGTTAATCTAAGGTTTGGTGCAAAGTATCGCTTAAAGATTTAGAGGATTGTTATCCAAATGTTTAATGTTTTCATGTATGTGTCTGGGGACTAACGTATCTCAATTATGCAGGACTTTGGATCTGGGTCTCCAGGTATACGAGTCAAATTTCACTGAGTTTGAAAACTGCAGAGGAAGGGTGTAAAACCAAGATCTTGGTTCTGTAAAATAGTCAAACCCGATCATCAAATGTTTTCGAAATGTAAATTCAACGATCGTCTAAATTGAAGACCTCTCTCATAGCAATAAAATATGATATTCCAAGATTATTATGTCAAAAATCAAAGACTAATTTGCCGAACCGATCGATGAGACGGCGTGATCAAAATCCGTCGTCGATAGAAAATCTGATTGACAGTGTAGATTAAGGGAATGTTCTAGACGTGTTTTTCAAGGGATTTGATAGAGATTTAGATGGATATGACAACTACCGGATCCAATTGCAAAGTTCGAATTCGGACCTCCATAAATTGGAAGGCCACAAGTCATATGGTCGGAAATGGCAAATACAAGAGAAAACAAGCGTTGTTAAGAGGTTTTTTTGTCCATCTCTTTTAAAGGCCTGTAAAAATCCATTTTAGTGTTGTTCTTAGAGAGTTGGTAAGAGCGACAGATTCATGTTTAAACACATGAGAGAAGTGATTGAACTTAAAATAAAGGCATTTGTTTAGGTGATAGACAAAGCGTATGAAGGAACCTTTGTAAGCACTTAGATAACGCGATTTTAGCTCTGGAGAGAGGGATCTACCGTGCTGTGTGTCCAAGATATGGGAATCACCGTTGGGTGGTCCAGAATTTACTTAGTCTACAGCGTGGTTGTTGTAAAAAGAAAGTCCTGATGTAACTAGTAGAATTCAGCCTATTTAACAAATCTCGTTTTGCAGTTGCTCCTTCGCTAACCTCGTTAATTGTCGCTCCCTATATTACTAATTATTTATCGGACGTTGCTTCTACAAAATTAGTGCGTATTTTCTTGAAAAACCCATTTAGCCCCTTTGTTTGGTTGCTTATTCGGACCCAACAAGGCAATCATGGTAAAGAGAAAGCGGGCTTCGAAGTGCCTAGAACTCTCGTTGATGAGCACCAGCATCATCATCCACTGATGCTTTTCTAATTCCCACGACTTAACCAACCTCGAGTACTTTAATCAAAGTCGGGGCTTTTTTCAAACCATCTTTAACGGATCATATGATTGTGTGGGCGTTCCAAAATCTAGGCATAGATGCTCTAGCTAGGCTTTTCTCTCTGACTAACTATTCTTTAGGCATGCCACTTGAATATATGTGTGTGTGTGTGTGTGTGTGTGTGTGTGTGTGTGTTGGTGATAATAATTAGTCTGTATCTGCTTTTATAGATTAAAACGATAGTCATACCGAATTTCATATCAAGATTATACTATACACACTCTAATTAATTTTATACAATCTTTATGAAAGAGTCATATTAACTTGTTTGATCTATTTTTAGCAAATGGGCACGGCGGGTATGGACCAACAGTGCCACGCATTCTCATGTATTGGGTGCCTCCCTAGTCGGAATCCCGGGTGGGTTCGTTCATCCGGTGGTTGCGAACGCCATTTGACCGGGCGTGGATCCTCCATCATCGAGAAAGAAAGGGGAAGGAAAAAAAAAAAGAATATCTTTACCTATTTGTAGCTTCCTGTGGTGGTGGGGGTATTTTCTCTAGATGCTAATTTATGCAGCTACTATTTGTTGAGGGCAGGAACATATGCCGTGGAACATAAGATAATAGCAATGCCCAAGATTCCAAAGGACCCACAAACATGGTGAAACATTCATTTGTCATGGAACAAGGAAAAGGCATGAGGAATCTAATTGATGAAGCATGTATGGAATGTGATGGGCTTTTAGGGAAAAAAGAACTGGTCTAATGCATACTAGATGGAGAGATCATATATTCCCATGAATGATTATTACATGCGATGACCATAAGACAATGATGCTCTCTCTCTCTCTCTCTCTCTCTCTCTCTCTCAACTTATGGAGATATGCATTTCCTTTTGTGTCAGTTTGCTTCCCATCGCTAGGGTTGCACAGTGAACATCATAAGGAGCTTTTGCTAGGTCAAGATGAGTCGGGTGAACTTAACTTACGACCAGTTCTACCTTTCAACATGAGCTTTGCGGAAAAAAAAATGATTAATCATGCACGGCACGAGAGTTAGTCTCTGGTAGCTGAAAATGAATGTTTAGGTATTGTTTTCACTTGGCCACGGTTCAACCCCGGTAAGTACTCCCCATGCAAGAACAGCTCTGAATCTTGATGCCTCCACTTCTGCAGGAAGAAGATGGGAGGAAGATTGTCTTACGTCTTGCTTCTCTTCTTCATGGTCGGATTTCGGAACTACTTCTTTCCGACCTTGTTCGGGTTCGTTTTTTTTGTTGGTAAGGAAGTACAGGTTTTAGCATAGAGATCTATAGGCTTCGTCTGCAACTGTTCTTACAGAACTCGGTTGCAATCTATCTTGTAATCGAAAGCCAACCGAAAGTTTTGTGTGGATCTAATGAGTATCATTACTCCTGTTGGTGGCACTATAGTGTGAATCTTCATTCTGCTTTAAGGTTACAACCTTTTGCTTAATGCTTTATTTCACTTTCTCACTTATTTGTGTCGTCATCACCAAGTTCCGTGGCATTTAGAAAGAATCTGTCCTTGCCTAACTCCATTCAATTTCTTCACTCAATCCTTCAAACTTAAAACAATTTGGAAAGAGAGAACTCCAGAATAAACCTAGAATCCAATTTCGACGTCTTTTATTCATACATCTGCAACAGAAGAAGATAAAAAAAAAAGGGGGGGCAACTTTGCTTGAAAGCATCAAGCGCAGATGGTCAGAAACAGAACCAAGGCAATACAAAAAAGGATCAGAAAGCGCGACAATTGGAGGGTGTGGCCGTGGTAGATTTGACTCTATTACAAGCCGTACATCCATAAACACAATTTTTATTTTATGATTGTGCATCAAATCCAACCAGCTCATAACATAGAATACGAAATACGGTTCGGGCTCACAGTCTCTGCCTGAGGATTTCCCTGAGCTCTTCAGAGATCAAAACCTCTGGTGTGGGCACAAAGGAGGCAGGAGACTCCCCTGGAGTGCTGCCTTCACTGTCACTCATGCAGCTTCTGCCTCTGAACATGTCTCCCTCTCCGTTTTGATTCATCATCACCATGTTGCATGGAATTCTCTCGGCATAGAACTCCCTGTTCTTTCTCTGATGCCTGCCATGACAACATCGACCAAAGTTTAAGTAGTCCTCAGACAAGGTATCCTTTAAATGCGCATCCACCGCTTAAAAAAGATCGTCTCGTAATGAACATTGATGGGCCGTGCCGTGTCGATGCAGTGGCGATCATGTCACATGTATCACATGTATTAACAGTTCGTGAGTGGTCGATGCGCTCAAGACTGGCGGTCTTCTTAGGGACTCGCTTACTCTTGGTTGGAGAGTGTTACTCGGGCTAAATCTAGAGTGATGCAACACGCACGTGCTCATGTGAAAAACGGTTCACCGTATAGAGGCGCAGCAAGTGAATCTTTTCAAACAAATTTGATGGCGTATTACCTATCAAAGACAACCCATGTGGCATGAAGGCTTGTGATTTTCTCCGCAACCAGAAGCTTTGAAGGATAACCCATCACCACGTCCTTTTGAGGCACCGCCTGCATTACCAATAATGGCTAAGTAACATTCTCAAATCTGAACCCCCAATGATAAGTTTACAGAGACAGTTCCTTTATGGGCAAAAAGTTTATCAAGAGAGAGTTGATCTTGGAGCTAATTTACCCCATATCTCTTGCAGAGATCAATCACTGCCTGCAACTTTAGATATTTCACATCACTTCTCCACTCACTCCTCTCTTGTAGATTCGCCAAGATCTCCCACTCCACCGGCCACACATCAGACCAGATTTTGCCAGAAACTGCAAGCACCAAGTCCCAAGAAACATATTTGAGATCGTGAAAGCAGAAATTATGCAAGACGTGGAATCTAAGCAGAAATTAAGGACTCACGAGGAATGTTCAACCACGGCATCACGCCTATAAGGGTGATAGTACAGCCGGTGCTGATCAGATTCTCGAGCGCCCACTCCAGTAGAGCTGTCGTGAACCTCTTCATGCCATCCATCACTATGACCACATGCCTCGGGCAGTCGGCCGAGGCTGGCGACTCTCGTGGCAGAAGGGTTTCCCCCATCCTTTTCGTCTGGAACCTCGCGAAATCCATTCTTACAGAACTAGAAAATTAGCCCACGAATGTTGAGTAGAAGAATAGTTCGAGCGGAGAAGGATTAAAGGAGGCTGCGCACGAATTTATATAACTGACATATTCTCATCTTGAATGTAATTGTTCAAACTAAGAGGCTGAGATAGCTAGGAAATGGTTTTGTCCTGCTTTGACAAGATCAAGAGGCTTCCTCGTATGCAATGAAGGTGATGACAAATTGTTGAGGGAAGCGGCAAGCCTCGAGGTTTCGCTCTTTTGGTCTTTTTGTACGTGTTCATGCTTTTAGATACCAACCATGTGTTTTCTGGATATCCTAATCGTTGTAAACGAGTCGCGTTGCTCACGAAGCCTTCACAGATATCCTACTTCGTTGTCCTTTTGGAACCTCTTGCTTCCGCATCATCGGAGAGGCGGGCAAATCGAAGTTTTGGTATCTCCAAAGACAGCGTGGAGAGAACAAGGAAAAATCGAAGGCGATTAGATCTTGAAAAGGTCAAATTTCGTTTTTTGCTAGAAAGACGCATCGGCAATGCAAGAAATTTAAGTCTGTGCAGATCTGCTCATCAAGTTTGTTTGGACCATTTTATTTGGTCGAGATGTCCATGCTATTTGCAGTCAGGAAATGTATACGAGAGAAACCATCCTATGAAGCTCAAGGCCCCATTAGGAGGAGACCTGCGCCAAGCGCCGTGGCCGACCAAGCACCGTGGACGAGTTCCCAAGCCCCCCGAGGTCCAAGGAGACGCGAGCCGAGGGCGGAGAACCGTCCAGCATTCCGCACCCGCCACTACCGATTTAACCCAGGTGTAACACCATCAGTATGAGTCCTAGCGGCAGCTGATGTACCTAGGAGGATTGAACTAAAGTCTTTACTTCATGCCAAGCACTCATGAAAGGGTCTGCAACCAAACTGTTTGTCGATTCCGATACCGACTCGAGTCCATATCCAGAAGACTCGCTCACCCAAGGATCGTTCCGTCTCTGGTGTGCAGAGGTTAGGAAGAGAACAAAGGGACGAATTCCAGCAGCATCGCCATGGACGGGTCTCCCAAGGTTTCCTCGAGGGATAGCAGCATAACACAATGACATGGTAAACAAGAGAGGCAGAGGCAAAGGTTCGCTCTCGTTCACCTGACAAAACCAGAGTCCAGTTTCGGCCCAAACAAAAAGAGCAGAGCCCAGCCTTCGAGACCAAACCAGTCCGAACAGTCCATGCAGCTTCGATCAAGACAACGTACGATCCATGATGATGATGAAGCTATCGGACCATAACTATGCAGCTTTGCGAAAGCTTCGTTGGGAAAAATATTTGCGTCATATCGTAATGCAAACTAGGTTGAACTCATGAAAGAGTTCAGTATAGGAAAGATGGTCCCGCTCAAAGCAGGCCTATCCTGCTCACTTATGCGGGCGCGATTCACGTATGATTCTAGAAAGAACGAACCACGCGAGTAATGAAGTTCGGCTCGATTGCAAACCCGACTGGACTTTATCCACTCCATCGAGGCATCTCTATAAGTCTCCGTACTTTGTCCCTCCACAGTGGGCACCGTCCTTAAAGTTCATCGATGTGTCTCATGTACAGTAACAAAATCCCGTAGATCGACCCCGTCAAGCCGATTCGGGAGCATCGCCCCGAAGATCGCCCGGGGAAAAGATGAACTCGTCGAGGAGCGCAAAAACCGGTCCGGACACCCCTAATCGATAGTCACATGAATTGCGTTCATCTTCTGGTTTCTCGCCTTGATCTTCTGGATTGGCTTATGAAATTCAACCTCCCAAGTAAATCTGGACCAGTCGGAATAATCAAATGCCGAGGCGTACGGACGTCGAAGGTGAGGGGTCGGTGCCGAGTGCGGACACGCTGTTCTGACAAGACAACCTGGAGATAGGGGAGATAGAGTCACGTGGAGCTAAATGCGCTTCAAATTCAAGGTCACCATCACCACCATCATCATCATCATCATCATCATCACGTGGTTGTTGATGACCCTGCGTGTCCATACACTCAACGATTATCGTTAATAAAAATAAAAATTAATATCATAAAAAAACTTAAATTTATATATTTATAATAAATGTACACAAAATTAATTTTTTTGACCATCAAAAATCTTACTCTTGTACACTTGTGATAATTTTACCATCCGTTAAATTAGATTAATATTAAAAAAAAAGCCACAAACTTGTATACCTACGACAAACGGATGGTAAAACCGTCAACTGTTACATCAGTCAACTATCATGTGTCATTTAACTCGGTAATTTAACAGTGAAATTTAACAGAAACTGATGGAGGGTAAATTTATCATAAATGTACCAATTTGAAATTTTTCACGGTATTAATCCTCAAAATAAATTCCTATTTCTCTCGTTTAATTTGTATATAAATACGAGATAATTTCATAGGAGAGAGACATTGGATTATTATTGATTATGGCGATCTTCCGTTATGGATGCTCACGAGTATATTTTCAAGGGAACGAAAAGAATCGGTTTTGGGTCGAACCCGATTTCATTTAACCACGCCCGGCGTCATCTTGTGCGCACGGGTCACGTCAAGAATTGCCCTACCTTTTGCGAGCGATATCTCATCAACTCGCCACGTAATTCCTTCGCATCCACGGTTACCCTTTCGCGTGCGGACGGGGTTCACGTCGCCGAGCTGCGGAAGACGCCGCATCGATCGCTCTCATTCATGACACCCGCGGTATCGTCATGACAATCCCCGCGAGTATCTTCAAGGCATTGGCCAGGGCAAATTTAATTTACTCGAAGAGTGTAGAAAAAAAGGAAAAACATCACAAAAAACCCTAAACTATGTCACTTGTGATACATTTACCCCACAATACATTTGTCCAAGGACATTTTCGTCTCTCTATTTTCTGTTTCTTTTTTTTCCTTTCTTCTCTTCCCTCGGCGTTGGACGAGGGCCGCCCTAACCCGACGCCGGTGAGGGTCGCCCTCGCCTGGGTGGGCGAGGGTGGGGAGGGCGACCCTTGCCCGACTCGAGCGAGGGCGGCCCTCGCCAGCTTCGCTCCGCCGGCCACGGCGGAGGGGAAGAGAGGAAAGAAAAAAAGAACAGAAAGAAGAGAAAAGACGAAAATGCCCTTGGACAAATGTATTGCGGGGTAAATGTGTCACAAGTGGTATGGTTTGGGGTTTTTCGTGTCACCAAAAAAAAAGTTCTTAAGGTAAACTTATCACAAGTGACATAATTTTGATATTTTTGACGGTGCTTTTCGAAAAAAAAAAAGAAATGACAACTTTTCCTTCGGGTCTCTCGATAATCTACGATCCGTAAAAACCAACGCGCTTCATCGGTCATCAAGGAAAGTCAGAGGCGCACCCAAAACAAGAAAAACAAACGACACACACCCGAACGAAAGCGGGGTGCTGGACTCATGCAGAACCCATGGGCCACATCTCCGACTCGAGTGCCCCTCTAAATGGGGGACGGATTCAATGCATCTCGTCGTCCCGCTGACTCGATTTTTGTACCTACGGAAGCGCGCCCTCTCGACAATCACGTGGTGCTCCGGTCGCGGCCTGGCCCCCACGCGGGGTGCTCGGGGGGCTGCCCGTATTTCCTCCCTTTGCTCTGGCCACACGCGCGACCCGTCTTGACCCCCGTTTTGCCCTCCCCCCGTGCAGGATTGATATGCCTCGGAGAAATTGTCATCGGACCACGGTACAAGAAAGCGATGCCTTGCTACTTTGTTGATCTTGCCCCCCACCCCCCCACCCTCCAATTGTGTCGTGGGACTAATTTATCTCGATGTCGCGACACGGGCCGATCCGCCGCGACGGGACTTGACCTGGGATGGGCCGGAGTCGAAGATGGCAAGTGATGGCAGGGGAGCAGCGGAACGGAACAGCACGGCGGCGGCTGGCGGCGTGATTGGGCGGTGGCAACTTGCAGCCGCGGGGTGACGTCACCGCCGACGCGGCGGATTCTGGACGCTTGTCGAATTGGGCATGAATCACGTGCGAGCTGCCGTCCATCAAGTGGCCAATTTCCTTTTTTTTTAATTAGAAAGAAAATGAAACCGAGCCAAAAAGCATGATTTCGATTTTCTATTCATTTTAATTATTTATTATTACTTCCTAAAAATACATATTTACAAAATTAGGACCCACTTCCCACATGCGTGCACGTTTATATTTCCCGCAGCCATCCCCGTCCCCACTTCTCTTTCGTCCTCATATATTTATTTATTTAATTTATTTAATTTATTCAGAGCGATCCTATAATACGGATAGACCCGGGAAGGGCCCTCCCCACCCCCGCCGCGCACTGCCGCGGTCCCGGCGGAGCCTCCACGCGGGCCGCTGCCATGCCGGAGCGCTCCAGCACGGCGGCGGTCGCCGGGATAAGATCATATCGCCCGCCGGCCACGAGACGTAGGAACGAGCTCAGCTCGGGGATCTTTTATCGTCGGTCCAAGCGGGAGGGACCGAAAAAACCGAGGGCGGTTCCGTATTTTCCCCACGGCGGATTCGCTCGTAGAATATTCGTCAACGCTCAAATATAAAATAAATAAAAAAACTCGATCAAAAAAAATATATACATATCATTATATAAAAATCGAAAAAAGAGAACACATTCTGGAGTTGTTACGCAAAGTTCTTTCTCAAATTATATATAGATAGATAATTCCCCCGACAAATCGTAGAAGTTAGGTGATGGATCGAGACTAGAATGGATGGATCCCCTCCATTTCTGCCTTTGGAAAGGACCTGCCTAGCCAACTTAGGGCAAAACAAAAAAAATTAATCGAGCGTGTCCGTCGCGCGACGTTGAGATTCCACCCCGCCGTTAAAGCCGCCGGTTTTACCGTCGCCGCTCGACTAGAGGGGGATCGGTCACGAAGCATCGGGGTCTTACGCCGGGCCGGCGCACGTACGCGGATCCCGGACGAAATCGATTGTCGCGGCGAGCGGTACGGATGCCGAGATGCGACGGGTCGCGTGTGGCGGTCTCGAGAGCCGAATTCCGCGCTGCCGATGTTGAAGTTCCGCCCGCCCTAACGCGGGGGCGGGGCGGGGCTTTGGCTTTAGTGTGTTGTTCGATGTATGGAATAAAAGCGTGACGTCTTGTTTTCCACATTTGAAAGGTGGGAAGGAGCAATGATGTAGGTGGGTGGGGGGGCCGACATTTGAACCGAAAAAATTGGCACCTGAACATGGTAATGCGACTCACGAACGTACATAGTTTTCCTTTGACATTGCACTTGAAAAAGACCCCCGCTAAAGGCAAAACCGCGAGCCGAGATTAGGTCGGGGAAAACTCGACCGGAGGAAAAGAGGAAGGATCGGAATAGAAGGGGGCGCCCGATTCCGCCGTGCACGCCTCGCCCGGTTCGCTGGGGAGGATATAGCCCCGATTGGTAGAGCTCCGCTCCTGCAACTGAGCAGTTGCCGCCGCGGGTCCGATGTCTAATCGCCCGGGCGGTAACGATAGTATCTCTGTTCTTGACCTGGCGGGGCTCGCTCTTTCTAAGCCATGGGATAGAGGACCGAAGCAATGCCGCCGAAAGACTCTACCGAGACAAAGATGGGCCGTACAGAACGCAGAGGAGGCAGAGCCAAAATCCGTTGACGGCGGGCTTTGTTCGCCTCATTTTGGGGAGGGAGAGCGCAGATACGTCCGGGGCGCGACGTGTGGAATTATCGTCCTTATGGCACATTCGAAAGATTGATGAATTCGATGACACGTACATAATCGCTAATGAGATGGGATAAAAGTATACTTTCCAAAGAGGATGATAGAGCTCGTTCATGTCTACCGTCTATCCCGCACGGTTCACATGCAAGAGGAGGAGAAGAAGAAGAAGAAAAATCAATGTGTTCCGGAATATCTGGAAAGCTATTTATTTACTAAAGTTGTGTTATAACTATCTTTAAGATCGTTACGAGGAAATTGTTGTCCCGAAGTTGTTCTTTTTCTTATTTATTAAAGTTCGACTAGTAAGTGATAGGATCATGGACCAACAAGGTAGTTGGCCGAGTAGTTTAAGACTTGAATTGCAAGCCGAAAGTCATAGGTTCGATTCACTAGGTTATCCTCGGTCTCAGGAAACCTCGGTTAATCTGCCAAGGACGAGTCTCCATGTAGGTGTATCGCCATATTCGGGATTCTCCTCTCGAACCTGACAGGCTGCGGTGACGGGCTCGCTCGGTAGATACTAAGTGCTTCAATAGCGCGTTAATACGAACAATTCGGCAGCGATGAGCTTCTCAACCCCATCCCGACCCTTTTCGAGGGAAGGAAAATTGATGGGTTTATGGAATCACAAAAGTACATGAATTCATCTAGGTTTCTAACATGCATTGCCCTAAAACTCATGGAATTGCACCATCTCCTTTTGTTTTCTCCTTCGCATCTTGTCTTTGCACAAATTTTTTCTTCTTTTTTTTTTTACAGATTCATCGCCGGACGAGCACCGCGTGTCCAAAATCCTTTACCTAGTACAAATTTCTCGACTTTTAAAAGCTTACACGATGGATAATATGTTGTGTATTCATTACAAGATGGCCCTCGATCGTCAGTTCAGGCGTGATGGAAGTGGTAATCATATAGACCTTTTCATCTTCTAAGCAAAAGGGGAAAAGCGCGATGATGATCGTGATTAGGCTCCACTAAAGCGCAGATTCAACCCGGTCCATTTCATCTGCAGTTACCACCGTCGGGAGTGGATGGATACCCGACCCTAGGTAACGAGGGGCCTGCTTTGGATCATCGGTGGTGATTACCGAGAGTACCTCATAAACGTCCGACCGGGACCGCCCCGCGCTATCCGATTGTATACACCTAACGAGCTAACAGGTTCGCGTTCCTTATTTTGATGTGCCGATGCCGTGCGCCTAAGTCGGGAGATAGCTTTTCTTCCCTCGACCTGGGGGAATGTCTCCCAATTTAACGTTTCAGAGTTCAGACGGAGTAGTTTAAGGACGTGCTCGGGTAAAAAAAAAAAGCAATAATATTCGTGAGAAGTATTAAATAAATATTTAATATTTCGAAAGACTAATTATGAGTTGCAAATTTTTTTATTATCGTTCGCGTGGAATTGGATTGTGTTGATCTTTTGTTTTGCTTACGGTGACGGCGCCACGCAACCCTTCCTCTTGAAATTAACATAATCGTGGTTAGCAATTCCATTACGATTTCCTCTTAACAAATTCTCCACGGATAACAAGCTTAACTTAATTGAGCGTTCCGCCTCTCTTAATTAAATAATCCAACTTGGTACGGAACAAATTACATAGAGCTTGTGCTGGAAAAATTTTTGTAAAAGCTTTTTTTTTCTCTAATTGATTAAACCCTTTTTATCGCCGGGTTGCGATTCGATCGGTCATCGCTTAGCTTATCTGCACATTTTGGATGCAGTACATCCTTCGCTAAGGCTATGCTTGTTTCGTAGAGAGACGAATGATTTGGAAAACATTATACTGATAGTGGTTAATACCGTAAAAAATCCAAAATCGATACACATGTGACAAATTTACTCTAAATTTATTTTTTGACCACGAAAAATTCAAAATCGGTTCATCCGTGATAAATTTATCATCCGTTAAATTAAATTAATACCCCGAAAAAAAAATCACAAACTGGTATACCCGTGACAAACGAATTGGTAAAACCCCAAACGGGTACATCCGTCAATTGCCACGTGTCATTCAACTCAAAAAATTTAACGGAAAGTAAATTTATCACGGGTGTACCGATTTAGGGTTTTTGGTGGTGAAAAATTTAATCGGGGATAAATTTATCGCAGGTGTGCCTATTTAGAGTTTTTCGTGATATTAACCTTACTAAAAATGACCGCCACGAGACAATTAGCTAAATCAGAAAATATTTCATTATGGACAACACGGAATTCGGCTGCTGCATAAGCTTTGTGGCTGTCGTGCCGTACTCTCTTGGAAGAAAATCATCGAGGGGTGCCTGAAAGTAGGAAATTAGAAAAGTCCAAGGGCACGACAGCAAACAACGCTGTCGTCCGACGTGGAAAACAGAACGGGACAAAAACCGGACAAATCGTTATGAAATATGAGGTCGTTGGGGGGAGTCTTTGGTCAGGTGGGAAAGCGGTTTCGTCCACGTGCCCCCACAATAACAGCAACTCCAGAAAGAAAAGGACCAAAAAAAAAAAAATAGAGGAAAGAAAAAGACAAAAAACGATTGCTTTCGCCCACGCGCATCGAGCAAAACGTGCTCCATTATAATTACTTATTTTATTTTCCCTAAATATTTAAAAAAAAGAAATTTAGATGATAGTTCCCCCTCCCCAAGAGCCAACTTGCTTAGCGTTTAAATTAATTAATCAATTGATTAGTTAAATAATCATTTAATTAAACGTTGCGGGAATCGGACGAAGGCGGATGAGGGGATCGAGGGTCGGGATTTGAACGGTCCCTCTTGACGCCTACTCGTCCCCCGACCTTTTGCATTCGTCCCCACGCACTTTCTCGTGTCATTATCTAATCGAGATTAATTATTAATTCGGTATATATTCTCGTGGTGTTGTTGTCCTTATCCGAAATCCTTTTTTATAGGAATCATCGAACCATAGTTAACTGGAAAAGCGCTCAACTTGAGTCAAGCCGACTCGCGATTATTTGGACCGTGCCGCCGATTTTTTTCACATTACCGCCGGGGTATAAAAACCAACAGACGCCGTATCGATTTTTCTCTTGATTCTCGGGCAAGTGCTTATTTAGTAATTCACCGAGTTGAGGTATGGACAACGGCCTACGGTACGAGTTTGTAGAGGACCATTACTCCACATTCAGAATTACATTATCCTGCTTACACATTTGCTTACATATAGATAAGATTAATGTACTTCAAAATCCCGAATAACATTTTAGGCATGCTGCTCAAGTTCTGAACTTTTTTGTTTTCTTATAAAAATATATATATATATATACACGGGATGATGCGACAACGCTTATGTATATTGCGAAAGTTACGGATGTCTAAAATTGAAAAGATGAAGTCGGATTCCATCTTTCGCTCCGTACAAATTAATAGCTCGAGCTGTTATGTTTCGTATACTAATGCGAGAATTAATGGTCATGAATTTTGCTGCGATTGCAGAATTTCCATCAATAGAACAGCTGGTCTAATCTCTCAACTGACATGGGAAGCGGGGAAGATTTTCCTCGTTATTTTCAAAGGGAAAAAAAAAATGGGTCGGCCGAGTTGCTCGACTTCGGGAAGCGAAGTATATTCCCGGCACCCCAATCACCGTCTATCCGGCATTTTTGCCATGATCGCATCATTCCCTCGTCACTTTCGATAGGTGCCCGATAGGAGCTTTCGATCGAGCCGACATTAAAATGGGCCAAATCGAAAGGTTTTAGACGAGAAACTAAACTCCCTTTTCGATATATTTACGATGATCAAAGAAGAAATGTCCCCACAAAATTATATGGCCGCCACGATTCGCCGCCAGATATTTGTTGTGCCGAGTGGCCGGGGGGCCGAGAGATATTTCCTTTTTATCTTCACAAAAAAAAAGATAACGACAAAAAGGGAAATAAATTTATAAAATGATTTTAAAAAAAAAAAGAGAGAGAGACGAGGGAAAAAAAAATCGAGAAGACGTTACTCTAACCCCGCCACTGCTGCAAAAAAAAAAAAAAACAGAAAACGCCGGCTTTCGTTGCTGCCCGATTTAATCGGCGACCAATCCTACGAAACTCAACTAACCTCGTCCTCCTCCCTATCGTCCCACTGTCCCCCCCTCCCTCTCTCTCTCTCTCTCTCTCCTTTCTCTCTCCTCTTCATCTTCTTCAACCTCCATCTCCACCGCCATCTCCACCTCCATCTCCATCTCCATCTCAGCTCCAACTGCAACCTTACTCTCTCTCTCTCTCAATCTCTCAGTCTCTATCTCTGTATCTCAATCTCTGTATCTCTGGCTGTTGCAGGGAGGGAGGGAGAGAGAGAGAGAGAGAGGGAGGGAGAGTCTGTCTATGGAATGACCGACTACCGGTTGACGGCGAGCATGAACCTGTGGACCGACGACAACGCCTCCATGATGGAGGCCTTCATGTCCTCCGACCTCTCCTCCTTCTGGCCACCCCCTCCCCCGCTCCCGCCTCCCCCGCCGCCCCCCCAGCAGCCCTCCTCCTCCGCCGCCTCCGCCGCCGCCGCCGCCCCCTTCAACCAGGACACCCTCCAGCACCGCCTCCAGACCCTCATCGATTCCGCCTCCCGCTACCCCTGGACCTACGCCATCTTCTGGCAGTCCTCCCTCGACGGCGGCTACCCCGCCGCGTCGGCGTCGGCGTCGGCGTCGCCGCCGGCCACCGTCCTCGGCTGGGGCGACGGGTACTACAAGGGGGAGGAGGACAAGTCCAAGGGCAAGGCCAAGATCAGCGCCTCCTCCGCCGCCGAGCAGGAGCACCGGAAGCGCGTGCTCCGCGAGCTCAATTCGCTCATCGCCGGGACCTCCGCAGCCGCCCCCGACGACGCCGTCGACGAGGAGGTCACCGACACGGAGTGGTTCTTCCTCGTCTCCATGACGCAGTCCTTTGGCAATGACGGCAGCTTGCCCGGCCAGGCCATGTTCAATTCGAGCCCGATTTGGGTGTCCGGCCGGGACCGCCTCTCCGACTGCGGCTGCGAGAGGGCGAAGCAGGGCCGGATTTTCGGGCTGCAGACCATGGTCTGCGTGCCCGTGATCGGCGGGGTGGTCGAATTGGGCTCCACGGAGTTGATCTACCACAGCTCAGATCTGATGAACAAGGTCAGGAATTTGTTTAATTTCAATGGTGGGATGGAGTTGGGGTTTGGTGGAAATGGTAACGATCAGGGCGAGAGCGACCCTTCTTCCCTCTGGATCAATGATCCACCGGGCACGGTCGATGTCAAGGACAGCGCCGCCGTCGCCGGGGCGGCTGCGGTGGCGGGTTCTTCGAATTATAATGGTAGTAATCACGGGTCTAAATCGATCCAATTCGAGAATAATCATGTTTTGAGTAGCATGGGCGAGAAACCCAGCGCGATCCATCGGGACAATCCCCGCCACAGTTACCAGCAGAACAATCAGCCGATGCAGGGCCAGAGCTTTTTCGGCCGCGAGTTGAACTTCTCGGAGTTTGGGTACGACGGCGGCAGCGCGAGGAACGGGAATTCACATCCCATGAAACCGGAATCCGGCGAAATCTTGAGTTTTGGGGAGAGCAAGAGGGTTTCTTCCAGCGGAAATGGGAATCTGTATTCCGGTCAGTCGCAGCTGACGGCCGCGGAAGAAAGTAAGAAGAGGACGTCACCTACTTCGCGTGGAAGCAACGAAGAAGGGATGCTCTCGTTCACATCGGGTGTGATTTTGCCGTCCTCGGGGATGGTGAAGTCGAGCGGAGGCGCGGGGGATTCTGATCATTCAGATCTCGAAGCCTCCGTCGTGAAGGAAGCTGATAGTGGCAGAGTCGTTGAGCCGGAGAAAAGGCCGAGAAAGCGAGGTAGGAAACCTGCCAATGGCAGAGAGGAGCCATTGAATCATGTTGAGGCCGAGAGGCAGAGGAGGGAGAAGCTCAACCAGCGGTTTTACGCGCTCCGGGCCGTGGTTCCTAATGTTTCCAAGATGGACAAAGCGTCACTTCTTGGCGACGCCATTTCGTACATCAAGGAGCTGAACTTGAAGCTCCAGACCTCAGAATCTGACAAGGAGAATCTGCAGAAGCAAATGGAAGCCTTGAAGAAGGAATTAACGAATAAAGATTCTCGGTCTGCTCCGCCCCAGAGCGATAAAGATCTCAGTACCTCGAACAATCACGGTGCCAAGTTGATAGAATTGGAGGTGGACGTGAAGATAATCGGATGGGATGTGATGATACGGATTCAAAGCAGCAAGAAGAACCACCCCGCTGCGAAGCTAATGCAAGCCCTAATGGAGTTGGATCTTGACGTGCATCACGCCAGCGTCTCCGTGGTGAACGACTTGATGATCCAACAGGCGACCGTGAAGATGGGTAGTCGGTTTTACACGCAGGATCAGCTAAGGGTGGCGTTGTCGTCCAAAATAGGATAAGCCCGTTAGAATCAGAGGGAGTAATGATAATTAAGCAGTATTAAGGAGCTTGCCGATGTTTGAATTTAACGACGCAAATAATCAGGGGCCGGGATATTTTGAGGCTCCCGGCATGGCAAGTTCTGAAGCAAAAGCTGCCATAGGTTGTTTGTTCCTCTTGTAGTTCCTAGCGTAGCCTGCTAGTGTTTCCTATTAGGTACTTTGGATTGTGGAGCACCGAGAGATATGGAACGAGGTGTAATTGTTGTCGAAGATAAAATAGCTGCTGAACGAGTTAGTAGCATTTTGTCGTCGGGTCGATTGTCTACCTCGTCTTCTATGTATATAGATGTTCGATATTCAAATCTGATAACGCAACGAGGCTTTCCCACGGTGTGTTCTGGTTTTCCACAAAACCTTGTTCTTCTGTTGCAAATAAACTGTGTTTGTCGCCTTCATTGGCATCAGATTTGCTCTCTCAGGTTTGGCCACAATGAGGGAAGAATTCCTGCCATGAGCTTTTTATCGTAATGGCAGAGCGAAGCAGAACGCTCTTCTTTGCTTTGCAAATGTCACGGTTTTCGCTTCCGCATTTTTTGTTCAGGTCTCGGTCGCTCAAAACATGTGTGGATTGTTTTGGGAAACAATTATGAGTCATTCGACAGTGAGAGGAGGCATGACCCAGGACGCTTGTGTCTTGAAAATGAAATCTTGAATATCTTTGAACAATTCTGGACGGAGATGATTCTTCTGTCCATAAACATCCAGGCTTTGAGCAGTGACCCACACACACATACACTCATGATGATAAAATTGAAGAAATAGAAACGTGCAAAATGCCTCCCACTCAAATGGGGCCACTCAAGAGCCAGTCGCTTCAGCTCGAGAGGGAAAAAAGAAAACAAAAGCCCACCAAAAAGTTCATCACTAGAAAGTCCAGAAGAAGAGTGGGTAAGTGGCAGTGCTCTCTTTATCAGTTTCTCCTTTCTGCATGATTCATGCTTGAGCTAAAACGCACCTTCCACTTGCATAAAAGCGGTATCAGCTGATCCGTGCCTTTCTTTCTTTCTTTCCTTTTTCTTTTCTTTGGTTCAAAGATTATTTTGATTTTACTTTCACATGCAGTCTTTGAGGCCGGGGGAGGAAGTTGAACTTATTTATGCTTGTAGGCGTCTTATCTTTCATCCTTTGACTTCTCAAGCTTACTTGGTTCCATAAAAACTTTGTCCAGAAACTTGTGTGGAGGAGTGTCAGAGATGTATGTTTTCAGAACATCAAAGGGAAAGAGAAGAAAATCTGGGGCAAAAAAAAAAAAAAACTAGGACAATTGCGAAGAATCTCGAGAAAAATAGCATCCGTTGCCCGAGGGGGAGGTGAATGATCTGCAAAACTTTCCTGCAAAATCAAGTGAGACTTTTTAATGGTAATTTAATATGAAAAGAAAAGGATGGGCGGGAGGGGAGGGGAGGGGAGACCAATGGGGGATAGGTGCAATGTTCCGCGGGAATCATTCTTGCAAGAAGGTAAACGATGCTGTCATTCGATTGATCCTCAACTTTATTGGGTTACAATATATCCTTGGTAAAGTTACAGAGATTCATGCATGTAAATCATGATTCTTCTAGACAAAGTTAAGCAGAACATTAGGGGCGGTAATTCTCCGATTAAACAATTCGTCGATCCGAGTTCCTGTTGTTTCTTTTCCCTTTGTCCGTCCATTTCGAATCACAAGAGCATAAAGTTTGCGACTTTGATACTGCTTTTCCGATTTCTTTCTTTCTTCTTCTGTTGCCTTATGCACTGTCATCACTAACGGCAGATCAGCCAGTAATATGAACATGTTTGTATGACTCACGGCGACACTCAATTACTCACAGAAACTGTTTCCTTTGGAGCGTCTCCTGATGATATGCGGGCTATAAGAAAGGATTGAAAAAGCTTCATAGCAAGAAGATCAGCAGCCGATACATCATAAAGGACAACAATCTTCGAAAGAACTAAAACAATCCAAGAACTACTAAACATATGCTTTGCGCAGATCATTCATCTTTGTCCTGTCATGTTTCATTCCGATTCCCTCTTGGCATGCGGGTCATGCATATGACATCCGTGACAAATGAGAAATGTTAAAAGAAAAGTAATTTTTTATCAGAAGAAGACAGTCTACTAAATATATATTATATATTCGTGGACATTCACGTATGCTCTAAGAAAGCCTTGTCACGATGGGTCCATATGGGCATTTTATATGCAATGATTCAATCATTTTCGCTTAGATATTTCATCAAGCTTAATCAAGTTCTCGACATACTTGCAGAAAATGGAGTATTCAAATGTTTACTGCTAAAACTGTTCTTATGTCGTTTACTTTGTGTTACTCTTACCATCTTTAATTCCTTCATGTACAGAGAATGCATTTTCAGCCTGCCTCACCATTTCCATATGCTGAATTGTTTCTCGGATAATTTCAGTTTGATAATTACATGTCTCTCTGTTGACCAGCAATATTTAACAACTCGATCTTTCTATCTCCCTTGACCTTGTCTCGAGGGAATGCATCCAGAAAGCAAACTAAAATTCGGGTCTTCACAAATTTCTTCACAACCAGTATTCCACTAAAACAAAAAGAAATTAGAATTTTAAATGGTCAAACCTTCAGCAATCAGAGGATGCTATTTGTTGCATGGCCACCTCATGAAGTTCCAATCCAGAGTGGCAACTTTGACTTCAACTCCATAATTAGACCTTGCAATTTTTTACCAAAGAACTGTTTTCAGCTGTCAAAACCTCATTTGACCTCTCTCCCCCCGTTCACGTAACAACACTCGGTCGTTACGTAAAATTTCCAGCCAGAACCGAGCTAGCTTTTGCTTCTTTTAACCATCTGCAGAATTTCCTCCATCATCACCACCATCACCGTCTCCACCACCACCACCACCTACTCATCTCTTCTCTGAACCCCTTTATAAACTCTCAACATCACCATGCGTTCCCAATCCTCGTTCCTCTTTCTTACACCTCCCTATCATCACTAGTCCTTGAAGGGCATTTTGCAAGCATTTTGAAAAGGGGAAAAGGGAAATTCACTAGCCATGAGTCTCAATTGCCTGACATGCCAAGCGCAGAGAAGGGAGGATTTGGACTTGGACCATGGCTGTATTGATGAAGAAGAAGGGCCTCACAATTTGTGCTGTGTCATTGTAGATAGGAACTGGTCAGGCCCTTTGGCCACACCATCCTATGACCACATATCTAGAAGCGGGCCTCTTGGGCTTCACATGAAGACGGCGAAAAAGGGCCACCGCCGGCTGTGGGGCACTGCGGCCTCCTCAATTCGCAAGAAGCCGATGGCGGGCTCGGGGGAGGCGAGGCTGGTGCGGAGTAGCGGGATGAGGAGGGATTGGAGCTTCGAGGATTTGAGAAAGATGAGAGATGGGAAGAGCAAGAACAGGAGATGATGTCCGAAAATTTTCTCTAATGTCCATACTTGTTGTTTTCCCTATCATTTGGTTCCAATAATCCATCTTCTTTTTATTCGTTCGTTGTACATTTGGTACTTCTCACATGTCAATTCATATCCCACTTATCTTTTACATCATACCTCTTTTTAGCTTTGCACTATTACACATGGACGATATTCGAATGGCGTCACAAAAACCCTTGGTTTGGATCGGAGTCAGCTTTCCAATTTTACACATCTTCGAAGAGATGAACGAAATCCCGGAAACAATATGCGAGAACTTAGAAGCGCCATTCAAGTTAATAGTACCGTAAACCGGTTGGTGTAGCTAAAGGCACGAGTTTGCATTAGCTTTTGCACCGCTACGGTGCTACGTAGCATGGTGACCATCAATATGTCTATGAAGGCTTGTAGGACAGGCCTCAAATTGTCAACCAGTGACAATGAATGATTTTGGCAAAGCCTGGGTAGGCAAAACAGAAAATAGACTTTCTTCATCAATTGACAAAGAAAATGAGGACCCTGCATAGTATGGAAAATTGGCAATTAAATCTCCTCAACATGGGCTAGGACCATCTTATTGTTGGTGGAGACATAGATAGGATCTCCCACGCTGATGCCCAGAAAGAATCATCTTCGATTCGTCTGGCCTCCCCTCGCCTTTTTCTTGGCTAAACAAATTGGGGGATGAGTGGCATCAGCACCAACATGGTAGTCGCATCCATGTCAACTCTGGGAAATGATGCTAATCTTTAGTTTCGAATAGAAATTGTTTTTCTGATCAGGGCAATAGATTACTCTACGCGTCTATGAGCAATTTAGGCTGCGCATGGTAACCATTTTGTGCTCGGGAACAGATTCTGATCAGAAATGATTCCTTTTCATTCTGTGCCCGGATACTGATTCTGAGCATTTGAAGGCGTTTAGTAACGGCCCAAAATTTCTATTCCTAAAGTAGTAAAAAAACATAAATGCGTTTGGTAACGGCATAAAATTTCTTTTTATTAATAATATTTTAATAACATTTTAAATATGGTCGGTAAAATTTTTTTTATTAATAATATTTTTTTCTTTTTTTTGCCATGGCCGATAAAATATTTTTTTATTAATAATATTTTTTATTAAAATATTTTTTTCCTTTTTTTTGCCATGGCCTGGTCGCCGGCCATGGCCGGTAAAATTATTTTTTTATTAACATTTTTTTATTAATAATATTTTTTATTAATAATATTTTTTTCCTTTTTTTTGGCCATGGCCGAAAAAATATTTTTTTTATTAATAATACTTTTTTTTCATAGCCTAGTCGCTAGTCATGGCTGGTAAAATAATTTTTTTTGTTCATGGCTGGTAAAATATTTTATTATTAATAATATTTTAATCTGACCAGATACGGCGAGGGTGGTCCTCGCGCCGGACATTAGAAGCTACATTAAGAATCAAGAAAAAGAAGAAGAAAAAAAAATTGATTCTCATTTTTGTTCCCAGAATCAATAAGCTACTTTTTTTTATTCTTGATTCCGCTCCAAAACTGATTCTGGGCATAAATTTACAAGAATTTGTGCCCATAATCATAAAAGTTAACAAACGGATTTCTATTCCAAAACTGATTCTGGAAACAAAAGAACATAAATTTTCACTATTTGGCCAATTGCCAAACAGGCCCTTAGTATCCACCTTATGCTTGAATTATATCGGTTTAAGTGTGCATTTGGGAGTGCATTTGGGAAAAATATTTGCATAAATGCATTTTTCCCAAAAATAAAGGAGTTTAGATTTCACGAAATACAAATAGTATTTGATAAACCGTAATAGAAAAGTGTGTTCAAAAACAACTTTCGTTTAAATACGTTTCGAAAAGACACTACATTTGGGAACAAACGGCTTGGGCAAAGCCTAAATACTTAGGCGACTCTTGTCGCCGAAGTCGCGTGATCCCAAGCAGGGCGACGTCGAGGTTGTGCAACCTTTAGACAAGCCACATTTGGGAACAATGATGAAGCAGAGGCGAGCTCAGGCGATGGGCTGCTGAGGCTGCGTGACCAGGTGAGCCTCGACCATGGAGAGTGTTGACATGACCCTTGTCATGCAACTAAGGTGAGCCTTGACAGGTGAGCTTGGGAATAGCGGCGAGGCAGATCCGGAACAGCCAAGGGTTGACCTTGGCGAGTGTCAATGCGTGATAAAGCGAGCCTCCATAGACAAGCCACGCCTGGCAACAACGACGAAGTAGATTTGGAATAGAGGCGAGCTCGAGCAGTGGACCGCTAAGGTCACGCGACCAAGCTAGCGTTGATGTGCGACCCTCGTGGCGCGACCAAGCTAGCGTTGACCTTGTCCAACCTCGTGCGGCGGTCGATGAGCCTTGGTAAGCTTCAAGCGACGATGGGCGTTGGCGACCCTTGGCTTTGTAGAGAGACGATGAATGGTGATTTCATTTAGGAAATCAAAAGGAATACGAAAACATTAGCAAGGGCAAGATCGGAATAAAAAGATTCATTAACTCCGAGTTTCGGTAATCCGAAAATGCTAGAAAGCCAAAGCCACTCTGCTTTTACTACAAGAAAAGTGCGTTTGGAAATGTATTGCATTTACCAAATGGGTTTTCAAATTACCTTCATTGAACAGAATTGCATTTTGTGAAATGGCTTCACGGATTCAAAGTCCCTCGGCAAAGTGTTGCCAAACGCACCCTAAGTACCCATTCCGAGCTGTTGCGATTTAGATATGTCGAGTAGCGATGGGTTTTAACCGAATGTTTCTCCATCTAGCATCATTCTTCTTCTTCTTCTTCCGGGCAAATAATATCTCTTCAATATATAGGCTTTCGGGGTCATTGGCCCTAAACATATACTCCTCCTTTATAGCACGAGACATTCATGCCCATGTGACTTGACTAATTCCATGAACGTACGCAATCCTCGAATTTACGTGCATCGGATGAGATTTCATTCACAGGGCTCCGCTCCATGTTCTTTCTCTCTCATTGGCTTAAGGCCTCTCTCTTCTTTCTCATGTTCATTGTCTGTGGCCTCTCTCTCTCTCTAAATTGATCTCTTTGAAATTTGAATGATTGAAAAGTAGCTAGGAAACAGAAGGCCAACGCATTAGGATAGGGCCAAGAATCTCTACCTCTCTCTCTCTCTCTTTTTCCAGGGGTGTTGAATTTGTCTGGCTTTAATGAATGAGCAAGTGGGCAACTTGCGCCTCAAAGAAGACGGCCAAAAAGGGACGCCTTTTGCTTAGGGGCCGCGCGATTGGTGCTTTCCTGTCGCGGAGGTCAACAAAAAGCTCGCTTTCGACGGCCCTGATCCTTCCCTGCGTCCGTCGCCGCCGTCCAATCCCACGGACCCAAGTGCATATTCTCTCCCTAACACAGGGAGAGAGAGAGAGAGAGAGCCAGGGGATTGGATTATTCGTTAGTCCTAACTTTACTCCTCCCACAGCAGCAACTCTTAATTGGTATTAGAAGTAGAAAATCTGGAACCTTCGAGTAATAAATTAAGGAACTAATGAAAAAGAGAAGAATCAATCGGGTCTCGATCCTCGAATACCCTCCACCCGATCCGAGGATTCGGGTCTGCCTGCTCGATTCGAGGATCCAACTTTTTTTTTTTTGGGGTTAGAAATAGGATCCAACTTCACCAGCCCGCGTTTGATACTAATGCTCGCCGCCCTCTCCTTTCACCACAAAGCGTGCCTAATCTCCATCTGTCCGTTCTCGTTTCATCAAATCCCATAAGAACCCGAGTTTCGTAGATATTTCGACTCTAAACAGAAAAACGAGGGCCCTCCTCCTCAGACTTTGTTTGACTTCTAAGTTTAGGCTCAATCTACCGTCTCATACATATCGCTATCTCAAAAACGGTAATGGTGTGCAGGTCATTGATTACCCGATTCGCATTATCCACCGGGTCCTCCGGGAATCAATCGGACGCTCGAAAAGACTCGGACTCCATCGCATAAAAATATCGAAAATAAAGATTCAAGAAAACGGAATATTGACATGGCGCTCACGCAATCTACTATTTCCCTATCTTTTCTTGCGATCGGGTGGCACCTAACACAAAATCGCCGACCTCTCTCGACCACGCAAAGCTCGAACCCAATATATGTACCTTAAATTCTCGCCGGACCTAACATGGCGATGTTGACCCTGCTTACCATGTTAGTGGCCAATAATTATCAGCCATCTATATTAAAAAAAATCCAATTTTTATTACGACCCAATTTTCTTTATGGCCCATAAAATAATTTCGTGACGAAAATGGTATGGCTCACCAAAAAAAAAATTACGAAAAAAGAGGAGAAAAATCCACATCCATCTCACTCACCCATCGGTGATCGCGTTGATTTGCGCTTAGTTCTTTTCACGAGAGGATCTGGGTTCAAACTCGCCCATCGGTGATTTAAATGGGGGGTCGTGACGGTGGGATGCTGCGCTAGCCCCCCTCAAGGACTAGTCGGGCATCACCGCTGATTTGAGCCCTAACTCGCCGGCCGCGCGGATATCTCGATTATCAAAAAAAAAAAAAAATCCACACCCATCTCAGAACATCCAAAATCATGGCATTGACCGTACTTATTAACAAAACCAGAATGGCAAGGCATCGATCATCGTGACCAGCTGGGTGGTGCTCCATTGTTCTCCTTGGTTAGCCCTGACGTTTCCAGATAAGTTGGGGGACATCATCCCTCTCCCCCTTTCTCCCTCGGTGGTTAAAGCCATGGAAAATCGTAGGTCAACCGTGCTCGATTTGGCTCCTTGTGATCCTGGAGGTCTCTCTGTCAAATGGGAATTGAAATTCTGCAGAAACTTTCATCAGAGCCGCTGGCGATGATGAGGTCAGTCTACCCGATCCCCTCCCCGCAGAGAGAGAGAGAGAGAGAGGGGTAGAGCATAAGAAATGGGAACCGGGAGGCGATAATTAGCCGAGAAAAGTGAACGATATCGAGGGTAGTCGCTGATGTCGTAAACGAGAGATGCGGGTACTCAGCAATATGCTCGAAATGGAGCCGAGAAAAGGGTTTAAGGACTAGGATCTAACTAGAAACTCACGCGTTGTTTATGGAAAGGACAGTTCACCGGAAAGAACCATTCCGAATCCATGTTTCTCAGTCTCATGTTTCACAACTGCATTCACTCCTTCGGTACCTTGAGCTCATTCCCACAGACAAACCGCACAGACCCTAGTATCTACTCAGTACAACTGCAACATCCCACAGAATTACGTAGCCCTATCATAGATGGAAAAACGAACTAAAGTTACCTTCTTTTCGGGCAAATTTTAATGGAGAAAACGACAGCGCCTGCAATTTCAGTTCCCCTATTTTCCTCTTTTCTCTTTTTTTGCGTTTTACCGGATTGAAATCGAGGTGGCAAAAGGGCAGAGGAAACATGGAACAGCACCAGCTATTATTGGCGAGAGAACGGGAAAGGCAAGAACCAAGGAACAAGATCTTTAAGTGGACATAAACACAACGGCAGGGCAGACATGATGCAATGATTCCACCGAGTGCAGTCACTGGTCAGGACTCAACCGCATATATTCCAGAGGCCATAGCATTTCCTCAATTAGAAAATCAGCAGCAAATCAAGCATTGAATTCCCTCCGCATTTGCCCAAAGTCTCATGAAAATCCCATTAACTTTTCCAAACAGTACCCCAAAAAAGAACAGTTCTTTTTTTTTTTTCTTTCTTTCTGCAGATAATTCACAAATCAAGAACCCCTTCGGATTCGTAAAAGAGGGAATCAAAATGGAAACTTTGGAGTAGGGAGAAGACTGCTATCGGCCCTCACCCTCGCAAGCCACCAGCCCTTCAGCGACGGAGGCCAGCTTCTGCAGGTTCAGCTTCACCACGGTGTCGGCGAAGAGGCGGGTGTCCTCCTCGTTGTTCCCCTCCGGCACGTCCACGACGTACGACTCCAGGACGGCGGTCCAAATCCCGCCCTCACGCGCCACCTCGTGCATCGTCGTCACCGACCGGTAGTTCCTCAGCCGGTGCTCCCCGCCGATGATGGTGAACCCGGTGACGAACCGGCCGTCGTCCAGCACGTCCAGCCGCTCCTCGCTGGTGGACGCCGGGAGGCCGGAGATGACGTCGACGTAGCGCGTGGCCCCCACGGCGACCTCGAACCCGGGCCCCACGGAGCAGCTCTTGATGAAGTGCTTGTACACCTGGGGCTTGTCGAAGCGGCGCACGATGGACCAGACGACGGCGCGTGGGGCCCGCACGCGCTGCGCCAGGAGGGAGGAGCACTTCCCCGGGCCGAGCTCGTAGGTGTGGTGCTCCGCGACGGAGGGGGCGAGCTCGGCGAACTCGCCGGGGGTCAGCCCCGGCGGGGCCGCCAGGTGGTGGGCGGTGACCGGCGGCGACGGGTTGTCGGGTTCTTGAGCGGACTCGGATCTTTGACTCTCCTCCATGGGAGTGAGTGATGGAAGGTGATCCAGAGAGAGAGAGAGAGAGAGAGAGAGTCTTACTTGTTTTAGAAAGGAGGTGTGAGGAAATAGGAGTTGCAATTTCGGTCGCTTTTGTAAGGGACATTTCTGTAATATTAAAGAGGGGGTGAATTCCCTAACAAAAATCCCAATTTTAGATCAAGTCTCAAATCTGTCTCGAATTTTTTTTTATCTCAAAAAAAATTTCAAACTTTAGGTTTAGTCCCGAATCTATCCCAAACTTTTTTTTGTCTTAGAAAAAATTTCAAACTTTAAATTCAATCCCAAATCTGCCTCGAATTTTGTTTTGTGTAAAAAAAATCAGCAAAATTTCAATTTATTTTCAAACATATACCTCCGTGATCCAGTCCTAACTTGACTTGTTACTTCCACGTCGATAACAAATCCACATCAGCAAAGTAATGAGGCGATAAGTACAGACCGTCGTTGCATTTTCACTTCGATAACAAAACCAACCTAATAAAAGTTGTTGAAATTCTTCAAAATAAAACCATTCTAGGATATGAAAGTTAGGGATGATAACAAATCTACCTCAATTTTTTTAAATTTAAAAAAAAAACCTAATTTTTAGGTTTAATCTAAATTTGCTCCAAACTTTTCTTTATCCTAAGAAAAGCCCCATCACTTTGTTGAGGTGGATTTGCTATGGACGTGGAAATGCCATGCCACGTTGAGATTGGATCACGAGGTATATTTTTGAAAATAAATTGAATTTTGGTGATTTTTTTTGTTCAATACAAAACTCAGGGCAGATTTGGGACTAGACTTAAAGTTTGGGGTTTTTTTTAGACAAAAAAAGTTCGGGGAAGATTTGGGAGTTGACCTAAAATTGGGGTTTTTTTTAGGAAATTAGGCCTGTTAAAGAGGTATAGGTTCGCAAGTTATTTGGGGGAGGGTTTATTTAATTTTTTTGGTCTTGATTGGGAAAGTTTTTGGGGACATTTTCCTAATCTTGGTGCATCTTATCACAATGTTAATCCGTAAGGGGGCAATTTTGGTATCATGTAGAAGGCACTTTCGATGCTGGGTCAACATGTCGCGACTGCAAAAAAATGTATGATGCGAGTTTGCTTTGGTATTGGCATCGAAGACAACGTATATTTGGATGGTACGTGAAAGGGTTGGTATATACGAAGATTAGCTGAGTAAAAACATGTGAGTACCCGATATACTAAGGGAAAAGCTAATTGATGGAATGGTAGTTGGATTAAAGTCCCATCTAGGGTGGGTTGTGCCTCACAGGCTAAGCCCTAATCTTGATTGAGAGTTTTCTTGATTTTACTGGATTAATATAAATATTTGTCAAATTATTAATGCGAAAAGATGGATGCTTAGAAAAATCTGACAATCAAATCATCGCAAATCAATCGGACGAAAGCACGACGCCCGGAAAGACAATGTGCCATGAGAGGGATTTAATTCTTCCACAGTCCAATTCACCACATAAAAGGATGTTAAGGGTTTCATCAGGTTGTCATCGCCCTGCTTTCGACGTTTATTGGAATTTTGATTGTTCGACCGATATTGTTCGACCGAAGCGCCTAATATCCGATGGTGCAATCCTCGACGTGGCCAAAGTATATGTATAAACCATGGATGTCAAAACATTAATAGATCATTAATGGAATTAATCCTGTGCATTCTCCCGTATATTCTGTGTCTGAATTGGATTGATATAATAATCTAAACCAGTAGTCTCTTGCAAGAAACACCTAGTGCAATAAGTGTACGTGCGTTTGGAGAGAGAGAGAGAGAGAGAGAGAGAGTGTATGTAGGGTTTGTTAACAAGAAAGTTGGAAGAGTCCATATCATTCCACAGCTGCTAAACTAAGAGAACCAGTTGTTTTTATATGCGTTTTTGGTACTGAATCATGCTAATCCTCATGATTTATATTCTCTGGATAAACTAAGTATGGTGTTCCTATCCACCTTCTTTGGTTGGCCACTCCAGCAACCTCATCACAGGCATCACGCAGACACAACAAACCAATCAACACCAAACCTTTTCTTTTTCCCCATCTGAAAAAATTCAATGAGAACATCGCAAAAAGCATTTGATCATAAGCCGCCATGTCCATGACTTCTTGTCCCTATTCTATGTTTCTTTACATTATCTTCTTCGTCTCCTCTTTGGGTGTGTTCTTGATTCTGTTCCACTTCCTTTTCTTGATTAAGGCAAGAACAAAAGTAACAAGTAGGCACGTATTTTGATCTGTCATGGCATAGGTTGAGTGCGTCTTTCCCTAAGGAAAGGGCATTTGAAAATACATGAAAACAAAACAGAAGTTGAGTGTGTCTTTATGTGATTGATCTCGTTCCATTTTCTTATTGTTCTAAGTCGAGTAGCTCATTGATCAACATAAGCTAAAATTGCAGAGCTGAGGTCATAAGTCACTGGAGGTTGAAGTAGCTTCTGATTCATAAAGTTAGCAGACTGACGCACGGGGAGAACCGAACAGAAAAGAAAATCTGCGGATCCATTTTCCTAGAGAAAAAGCTCGTTAAAATAACAGAGAATGACATGCATAAGAAGCATATGATTGGTGCATCAACAGCCCAACAAGCTCAGTAGTGGCCAATTGCGAGGCTTGTCCTTTCTTCCGACGAGCTTGGATGTTCTCTTCTTGTTATCGCTAGCAATCTTGCTCTTTCCAAGCTTGAGCTTGCCAGGACCTGAGTGTTTAATCTTTTGCTGCTGTGGAACGGTATCGGATTTCCCCTCTTCCTGCAATCACATGTGAATTATTACTCACATAAAGGAGGAATAATTTTGCCTAGCAGCCCAAAATCCCTCTTTGATATTACGTGCAAGGAGATATTTACCTGGATTGCAGACAAATTTTGATGAAGTTGAGGCGGGTTCCTTGTTTTGCGGTTAGAGGTGCCAAAGAATGTGGAGGATGATGGACCCGACACTTCTCGTTTGGATTCTTGGCTCAATGAATTTTCCCCAGAAGTGCGTGAGCTGCTGCTTGAATCCATTTCGAGGCATAGCTGAAAAATACATTTTTGTTGCACAAATATTTAGAGGCATTAAGCAAAGACTGCATTTGAGATCGTGGCATGAGCGTCTGTCCAAAAATTAGAAAGAGCCCTCGATCATCACTTTTCTTGTCAGGTTCTTGGATATGTAAAGCACATTGTTAATGTAGAACTTTGTAATGAAATGATCATTTCATTTACAGTTTCAACGGATAATTTCTACCATTTCCATAAGGCATTATGCATTGTCCAATAATATCCATGACTATTATAATCCTCGTATAACTAGTACCTGAAGAAGACGTTGTTCAAGGGTCGCCACCCGATCTATCAGAGACCCTGTGGAGTTACCCTCCCTCACTTCCAAATCCAATGGCAGAATCTCCCCCGCCTCTCCTCTAACTGTACTTCTCTTGCTCCCCCATTTCGCCAAATCTTGCTTGCTTTCTAAACGTTTCATCTATATATGATCCAATTCCCCAGGAGAGAGATTAATGAGAGAAAACTCTCATTTTAGAAGAGCAAAGTTTAGAGAAACAAAGTAAAAAACACAGACGGGAGAATGAAAGTGAAACACAGTGCTAGGATAAGTTAGATGATGCCAGAACTTACGATAAAATCCAAATGATCCAGCCTTGAAACAAGAGGTATGCAAGAGTGAGGTGGCCTTGCAGAATCCATATCCAATAATCCGATTAAAACTTTTTCCGCTTTGAATTCTGAGGAGCCTGATTCTAATCAGGATGTGTTGTTTATATAGGTTTTAGCTGAATTAGTTAGAGAGTCAATCGGTTGTTTGTTCATAATGTCTATCTTGACTAGTCAATCGGCTGTTTGTTTCCCCGCGTGGCACAGCATCCGATAAAGCACCTATGGCTTGCTGGAGGTAGTAGTGTTGACTTTGAATGCTTCCAGAGTCAATTGATCACCATTTCCTTTCACTTTGTAACAGAATCACCTTGTATTGATTACCAGAAAACAGTGCTCAAATTCTGTCAAAATGATACTGTGAGCAGGTGGAGCTCACTTTCAAGGTGCCAAAAGGGGATTCAGTAGAGGCAATTCTCAAATTTAGCTAGTTTGTGACTTCACTGAAAAGAACCAGAAAAAAAAAGCCCCCATGAAAGCGGGATGTAGACGGTCGTGATAAATAGAAGCACGGCATCGCCTCTGTATTTTGCGTGCAAATCGTCCGTCGAATGTATTACTGACTTAATAAGTTAGATGGATGTTCCTGTGTCTCTGTCCGGTCAAAATTTTTTACCTCATGGATGTGAAAGTTAGGAAGAAAAACGAGATATGCCAGCACATTTAAAGGCCAGTATAATACCAACCAGAGAGCACCACATCGCCAACCTGAGTCCAATCACCCCAAGAGATACACAAAAGACGGGCCGCGATGCCAGAAGAATCATTTGGAAAACATTAGAGTTACGAAATGAAGACCTTGCAATTGCTGCATAAAGATGCCACTACTTAGTCATCATCAATTGAGCGACAATTACAAGATTTTTGAAGAATCGAGATTCTGCAACCAAATTGCTGAAGAATATCCTGCGATGGCCCCAGTCAACGGATACAAAAGGAAATCCCACATAAGCAAACAATATGTTTGGCCCAATTCATCCCAAGCTCGATCTCGTCACTTCATAAGCCAAGAAACACGCGGCATTTGCGGGAACACTTCTGACCATTGCAGTTCCAAAACCCTTGTACAGTCCTTTGACACCCTCTGAGGCCAGAATCTTTCTAAAAGCATCGAAAGAACCCGAATACTTTGGATTTTTGAAGTCATCTACCTGAATCACACTCTTCACAACGTCAATTGGGTAGATCGAAGCCCAGAAGGATGCTCCTGCCACGCCTCCAGCCATGATTAACGACCCTCGTCCCAATCCAGAAGTATCATGCCCTCCAGCCAGGTACTGCTTGGTCGCCTCATAGGCGCCAAACATTGCAGCATTTCCTGGTACTTCACGGGCCAGAGTGGGAACCAAGCCCTTGAACAGACCTCGTGTACCACCTTCCGATTTCAGAACGTGCCTTGCCACATCCATTGGTCCTCCATACTTAACTGCCACGGTAGTAGTGGGGCCAGCACTTGCCAGAGCGCTTTGTGCCTGCAACCTATTAAAACTTTTACCATCCCTTCTTGTAAGCAAAAGAGACAGAAACATTGACGCCATTTCAATCTTTTAAACAGGTGCCTCAAGGCATGTCTTAACCATTGCCAGATATGATGAATCTATCATATAACGTACGATGCTCTCATGCATTCAATAATATGACATACAAAGCTGCCTCTTTTTCCATGCATACTTATTGCAGCTGAAGAAGCGTCCTTCGAAACTTATTGTCGTGTTCCTTTTATATTGTAATATACATTCAGAAAATGTGTTTCAGCACTGGAGCTGCAGTTTAGTCTGGAAGCTTGTTCAACGATTCAAAAAACTGGATCAAGTAGAGAGAAAAAGTGAACACCACAGACACTGACCTGCACTTAATTAATTCAGTAGGGCAAGCAAGGAAGGAAACAGCAATTCCAGCCCCAGCCCCACAAACAACCTGCTGATTGATGGTTAAAGGGGCACCGGGTTCGGACCTCAGTAATGCCTCCATTTGCCCCCTCACGGTGAAGAGGACGGCATTGAAGGCCGCCACTGAGGCAAGTGGGGCTCCCATGCCTTTGTACAAACCGCCTGGGCCTTCGGCAGCCATTGTTTGTCTTACTGCATCCATGGCACCCGAGTACTTGAGAGGTTGGCCAGGGGCTGGAGCTGGCTGACTTTGGAGCTTGACCTTGATGGTATCAAAGGGGTGACCAACAATCAATTGTGCTGCCCCACCAACTGTTCCTGCAGTCAAATCCTTGGCCACATCCGCCATCTGCACATTAGTTCACCATCAAATTTTGGCCCAGGCATCGGTATTAAATGAAAAAGACTTGAATAAGGAGTTAAAAATACAGAGCATCCATCACGGAACACGGGTAAAAAGATATTTGTTAACATTATACAGCCACAGGACTACATCCTTGTGAAAAGAAAATAACTCTCTCTCCGTGTCTCTGCCCTCCTGGCAGACAGGATTTATTGGCAAATGCAGAAAAGTATGGGCCTTCATCAGGAAAACAACGTCATAAAATTTCCGAAAGATGTAACTGCCAACAGTAGATCAGTTTCTCTACGAAACTCATTTCATAGCATATGTTGCATCAAAAGCCATGCATTTCCAGGAACACTTAGTAAAGAATTTTCAAATAGCATGAGAAAATACTACAACAATCATGCTGATTATTCAGAAGACACCCATTATTAAAACACTCGCAGTATGATGAATGAAGACAGGGGATTGCATTTTAGGGCCTTATAAAAGATAACACTGTTAACAATCTCACAGAGAATATCACCAATACACAAGATCACTGAGATAGAAAAATGATGCAATTTCGAGAATCTCTCACTTCCACCATTGTTACGGAATGGCCATTGCAAAAGCAGCAAAACATGCATTTTGCACACAACACCATGTCACATTTTGCTATCTCGTAAACAGGCTGAGACAGTCATGACTCTAGTTTAGCAGGAGCGGCTGGAACCCCCCAATAGAGAAATTTTTTGGTCATTTAATAAGTTAAGTGACAAAATTGCAAAATAAACAGACTCTGGATTCACCCACTCCTTTATGGACCAATTCTTAAGCCCTTGAATTACAGAGAATGGAAAAATGCTGAAGAAGCTTTTTGTGCAACCCATGTCTTCCTATGATGGAAAGAGACTGAAAATTTTCCAGCATTCCAGTCCCTTGATCCAAGGATGTTGTTGTCAACATATAACTTCCTGTATACTTCAGGAGCAGCAAGCTTGCTCACCAACAACTATTGAAAAGTACACCCAACAACAGTGCAAATTCAGTCTACCTGCCTACATGCTAGGATGTTAATATTTCTAATGGTCTTCTTATTCGCATACTGCACAATATAATGCACCTACAGAAGTAATACAGATTGTTAACCATGGATAACCACAAGAAAGTCTGCCTGGGCCCTGCCAGCAGTCCATGGGATTATCAGCAATTTCATGAAGTTCACAAAGTCCTGTCATACCGCATTCCAAGCCAAGGACCATAAGAAAATTCACAGATCGATGAAACCTCATAACAAACGGTTCCTCTTGTTTTCTTTGCTTGGCATAACAAATGGCCCCGTGAACTTTCCAACTGATTGTAATCAGAACTAGACATCGAAGAGAGAAATCATTTCAATAACAGGTGAGCATTTCACCTTTGCGAATCAACTTGGACAAATAAAAGAAAGCAATCAACAGAAGCGTGGAGCTGAATCCAGGCGAAACGGGCTTCTACTCAAATTGACGAATCACCAATCAGCCTGTCCGATCTGATGAACACAAACAGAAGAGCCATTTAATAATGAAACTCACCACCGCCAATGCAGAAAGGATCGCCGTTGTGAAAAGCAACAGAAAATTAACACGAGACAATTACCAATGACCAATACCATATCACCATAGTTGCATGAAACAACCTCACAAGGTTAGAAAAAAAAGACTGGGAATGGAACCAATCGTGCAATCGACGAGGAAAGTTCAGGTTTTGAGGGAAACCCAAGACTAACAACACGCAAAACGTGAAGTGGGCAGGCGTCAAAAAACGGGGAATTTATAAAATTTGAGGCAGAAGAATGAATCTGTGGAGATTCAGAGCCACGCAAAATAAGCAGGGACAGATGGTGTTCTCACCAATTTGGTGGGAGGGAGTAGAGTTCACACAAAGGAACAAATGGCTGAGATGTGACCCGGAGAGGCTAACGCAGGTGAGGACAGTGTTGGAGCGAAAGCCAATCTCAAGTTCCTAATCTCCCTCTCCGCGTAACCACCAACTCTTCCTCCCTCTCTCTCTCTCTCTCTCTCTCTCTCGCTCGGCCACTAAAGTCCGAATTTTTATAGTACCAGTAGGGACGCGCGGTCGTCTGAGTTGGCTGGGACATTGGTGAGCACCGTAAAATTGACAGGCTCACACCGTCAGAGATCCTACGGCCCAAGTTTGCCTTATTTGTTTGTGCTGCTCGTGAAATTTTTCGAGATTTGGGTTCTTGTCATGGCATAACAATCTTCAAGATAATGTCGAATTTTTATTATTATTTTTTTTGCGGATCCGTGTGTCCTTAATTTGTGCTGGACCGAGCCGAAGGATTAAGCTTGATCTCCTCCTACACAAGATTGTCTCGGAACATCACTCGGTATAAATGAGGAAAAAAATATACAATTTTGCGTGCTTAGACATTGCAAAGTTTCCTACTTTCATATCCTGTCAGCTACCGCTATATACAATGTTATCTCCCGACATTTTTGGCTTTGTGCTCTCAGATCTCATTTGCTCTTTTCAGTGAAGAGGCGGCGAATTTTCATGCTTCTGGGAAATGTGTAGGTATAAAAGAAGGGTTTGTCCTCAAAAGTGGAATATGACGGTACAAGCGCTGATGCTCTTATCTGGTCAGTCTCATTTGTTGGTAGAAAGAGAATGCGGAATGTGGCACTGTGCGACCGTAGTTGGTAGTGTGTACACACGTTACAAATGTTTGATTTTGAATTTGCTAGGATGCGAATGGGTTCACGCTTGATCCTGCATTCGACTATCAGCATGCCTCACTGGACCGTCCAGGCTATGGAAAGGGTTTGGATAATGATTTTATACAGTCGCCTAAGATTTATTTATGTTATTAGATTGACGGACATAAATAAACGATTCTTTTCTTGAGCTCGGCCCATCTAACCCACTCAACTTTATAATTGAATATTTTTTTTTGTCTGTCATACTCTAACTTTCGATTCACTTTCAAACTTTTGCCCTACTTTTTGCAAGGCATGAGAGTCAAAACCTACATCTGAAACTACAGTGGTCACTGGGGCAAAACCCAATGGTTAACTTTATAATTGAATATCAGAGACCAATTTATATTAGGCCCAGCAAGCGCAGGCTTGATTGCCAGGCCGCTTTGGCGAACCAGCCCGAGCTTGCCCCTAGAACAGGTTCGTGGGCCAACAGTAAGTCCCAACTTTGCCTGAATAGCCCTCAAGTGCTCAGCATGGTCTTGAAATATCTTCATGCATTATCAAAGGAAGAGAACAATGGCGGAGATGTATTAATAGTTTTCCCTAAAATTTGTTTGTTAGTGATTTACAAGATTGTTTGTTGCAAACCAATCATCCAATCTATAAATCTGTCACATGATTTAGTGAACGAAATACGAGCGAAGAGCTTCAATTCTTGTAGAGTGGTCTTTTAGGACAAAAGATGGTCATTTCTTCTAATCTTGATACCAATAAAAAGAATGCCTACAAGTTTGATTTTTACGTAATTCTCTAGATTGCTACAGAAGTTATGTTCCTCTTCTAGACATACAGAATAGCAGGGACAACTTTTTTAGCATGTGCTATGCATTACATCTTTCTGCTACATCCTTACATTGCTTTCCCTTTATCTAACAAGATTTTTCTCTCTGGTCAGTTCAATATGAAATCAGATAGAAGCTCATCCATCAAAATACCCATAATCTTAGCCTCAAAGTCCATAGCTATCTCCTCTTTTTCCTCTTCAAACTTTCTCCACATCTCTCCTCTGTCCATTTCTTTCATATAAGCATCTTTCTTGCTATTGATTCCCCATTGGCACTTTGCACCGAGCTCGTTATTCATCCAACATTTTGCGGTGCTCACCATCACAAGCTCAGAGTCATCGCTTATAGTGTTGCATCCTAGTGTGGCTAGTTCACTTTTGAAGTAGTCCAACAATAACTTATACACATTGGTCTTCATGCTAAGACCAGAACTTGAAGCATTGACTTGGTTTAGCATCATCGTTGCTTTTTGTTCAGCAGGTTCAGTTGAGTCTCCCTGTTCTTCTTTGAACTCATCATTCTCTTCATCATCAGATCTTTCATCCATATCCTCCATTGACGTGGAACTTTGCGAATAGGCAACACTTTTGAACTGCCAAGGTTGTCGCAGAAGGAATTGGGTATCCCCTGTCGAAATATTGCCTTGGCTTTGACCTCGAGACGAACAAAAGCCTTCATCTTCTCCAAATTCAGCATCAATTACAGAAGCAGGACCGTGTTGTTCTTTCTCCTCATGGAATGAGACTCCCTGTGTCAATGCCAGAAACACATACGTTAATAACAGAAACCAGTTTACTTAGGCAAATGTCCAAGTTAAATACAATACCTGGTCAGAAAAAAGATAAGGCCAATAATTCATCCAAAAAAGCAAATAATAAGGCCAATGTTTTTATTAAGTTGTAACTTCTAGGTAAAAGGCTTATATTAAGGCAACATCGAATCTCCTATTTTTTGTTCCCCGTAGTTACTACTGTAAAGAGAACAAGAATGACCTCTATTTTGTCTCATCTGAATTTTGAGACAAAGTTAATACAAATATGCTACACATGAGACAAGAGTTTCGCTGTCTTATGGAATAAACTATGCATTTTAGATTAATTAAACCAAGTACTATTCCAGTACATGCCAAGTCACATCTGTATTTTATTAAGGGGGAACATAGACCCTGAACAGTGAACGCTGAACAGCAGACAACAACCAATCGGAACATTATAATATGTAGATCTAGCACTAATATATAAGTTTTTAAATTCAGCAACTCACCTTGGGTTCAATATCGCAGAAGCTTCTTGTTGGTGGTCCTGGTAAAGCCTCCACTGTGTATTTACCAACACAAGGTTCACTGTATTCCTGAAAATTGCCATTCCAGGGCGGTGAAAACTCCAGCGTGAAATCACTTTCACACCAACTTGAGCCATTACTGTTGCACTCAGTACTACTGCTTGACCCTGTGGTTGTAATTGTTGCCGCAGAAGAGCATTGATGTGGCGGCGAGGAATGGAAATCCGACCGCCAAGATTGCTCTTCTGCCAAGTCCCGGAAGGATCTCCACCGTATGATGTCCTTGATCCTGACGGTCATTTTGGCCTGCTCACCACCACCTGCATGACCATGATCAGGACCATCGCCTTTTCTGCTTTTCTTGGGTAATCTTTGCGTTGACAGCTTTCTTGAGAGGCTTCTTAGGAAGATCATTGAGTAGGGCTTATTCATTGAACTACTGAAAGGGATGTTCTTGAATGCATTGACCATGGTCTCTAAGGCTGCGATTCTTCTTGATCTGCTTTTGACGAGTGTTGTTGCTTCAATATTTGAAGAATAGGACCATGAATCTTCTCTAAGGAAGTCCTTGAGCAACATCTTCTGCTTCTGCATTCTTGTCAGTAATTACCAGGCAGGAACTAGTGTGCTTGGACGCGCAATGCCAACAAAATTATCAAGAAAAAGAAAAGAATTACTGCGAGTGAGTGGTGCAGACACAAGAACAAAGACAAGGGTCCTCAGCAATGCCTCGAGAAATAATGGGTAGTGATCCCTTTTTTAAACAGAGTTGGTCTTGGTTTTGGTTTTGGTTTTGGTTTTGGTTTTGGTTTGGCTTTGGTGTGTGAGTGGGTGAGTGGGGAGAGAGTGAAGTGAAGGAGAAGAACTTATAAAGGGGTGGAAGGAGAGAAGGAGAAGAAGAAGAGAGGATGCTTCCAGGTGGAGATCTCCAGACGAGTACGGCTAGCAATGTGCAATAAACGCAAGAAATGGACAAAACCGGTGCAGAAGCGAGGATGCTTCTCCCGTCTCTTCTTAAATCACCAAAAACACAAAAAAGAAGAAGAAAAGGGAAAATCAAGTATGGGACTTCAAATTTTATGGGATAACATATGAGATTTGGTGGATTTGGACTTGGGAAGCATGTCGTCCAAGTGTGGGACAGCAGATCATATTTTAAGTGTCAAATCAATCAGATTTTTCTGTGAGGTGCTAATGCAGGTAGGGCATATGGCATGGTCGCATTATGGCTGTACTCGTGAGTTATGTCATCACATGGAGCCATTTGGAGCGTACCAAACAAGGGAAGGATCTTATGATCTTCTTCATATGACTGGTATGTATCAGTCTCCATCTCCGCATTCAATAATGTGTTGGCATAGAAAGATCACAAGTCTTCATGGGCCACCATTATGGTAGCAGGATTTTCAAAAAGAGGCAGATGCATTGAATGTTGAGAATGGCGTGCATGCATACGAAGTGATTCGAGATCTTTGTTGGGTGGCTCGGGGAATATTGAAATTCTATATAAAATTTCATATATATATATATATATATATATATATATATATATGTAGTATGGCAAGATTGAGATAGCAAGCTCGCGCTATCTTTTAATGTTCGTGGAGACTTACGTTTTCATTAACAATGTACTTCGAGATCCTTGCAATTGAGAAAACATTTTAGTGGCCCCGAAATTTTCGTCTTTTGATATTTTTCAATATTCGTTCAATTTCTAAATAATGTCATATCAAGCATTTGTAGTATTTACTCCTGTTTCGGAAGACGCTTCGGGGCCGAAATCAAATGAGAGGTGAACAATACTGGGATAAATGATACTTGAGAAGCTCTTTAGAGGTTCGAATATTCGAACTCTCCTTTCATGATAATCACTTTCGATGTACATTTGTTGTACCGTCGATTTTTAAAATTATGTAGAGCAGTTTTTGGCTGACTCGCTTTCTTTTTATTTTGCTTATAAACGATCCTAAGGTTGTGCATGAGCTCCTTAGCATTGGCAATGGCAGGCTTGAATCGATTGGTGTGTGCTACTTGTCGTCGATGATGGTACACACGACACCGTCCTAAAACTAGAGCCACCGGCACCAACAGTGACGACTAGGTATGTCGTCGCCCAGTAATTAAGAAAGTCAACATGAATCTATAGGTTATCGTCCAGGTGACTAGTACACTTGATTAATTAGCTCACCTAAGTTTTGAACAAGCCAGAAAAAAACTCTAAAACGGATCCAATATATCACGAACAAGACGATCTCAACGCAACAAATCATATGAGACTTACATCATCATCAACAATTGAGATTCAATCGGGTCACGATGGACCTGATCTATGTAAGAATTCCACCCTCGGGACAAAGTCGCCGAGGATGTCCACGTGGACACCTACTATTGGCTAATTACACGTGCAATTAACAAATGTGTGCGCGCGCCGACCGAGTCAAAATGAAGGATCCGATGTTGCATATGGATCGCAAAGTGCTGCACGATTGTCGGCTGGCTCGCGCTTGTGGTTCTTTATGGTTCTTGTTGTTTATTGCATTGCAATGCTGGCAAATGCATCATGTACTAGGGATTGATACGGCTCATGATTTTCGGTGGATGGATTATGGACGGATATATATATATATATGTTCTCTATTTGGTCCACCTCACTATAAAAGGAAAATAAATTTGCCCATAAAATAACAAAATTTTATCACAAGACGGATTTATTCATTGAAACTTGAAAAGGGTATTTACTGAATAGTTCCACAGAATTATTCGAATGCCTTATACTTGCATTTGCTATGTTGTCCATGACGTCTGAGTTAATATTACTTAGATGGTTGGTGTATTGTCGATAATATTACTCATACCTAATTAGTCGCGCATATCGAATCGATCAATGTACAAAAAGCAATCACACATAGAAATAAAACGACGTAATTATCTTAAATGACTGATCCGAGTGGTTAAACGCTTGATTCGGATGCGGTAGGTTCCATGTTCGAAACGCCGTGTCTCCCGATCAGGAGTGACCGAGGGGATGGCACATCATCACGTGGGCGGGCGAGACTTGCGTGAATTCCTAGAGATTAACCGAGTTGAGATTTTGACATATTTGAATATTTCTACTTTGAATTTATCAAACGAAAACTTCATATCCATCGAAATTATTTTCTAATATTCCGGAAAAGGAAACGGAACGAGGAAGGCGGAGCAGTTTTTGGGCCTCCCAAAGGCCCAGGCCTCGTTGCTCAACCCTTTACTTCCATTTGGGCAACGATTCTCTCACCGGCGACGGCACGATAAACGTCCGACCACCGGCCGTCTCCGCCACCCTCGCGCTCGCTCGGTCTCTCTCCGCCTCCGCTTCTCGCTTCCTTCGGCCTGCCGCGATGCGAGTTCACCGCCGCAGGAGGCCTCTCGTCTCGCCGACCACCTCGTCAAGATCGAAGCTTTAGCCCGACCCGGAGCGATGGGCGTGGGGGGTCGCTTCTGGGACTTGCTCAAACCTTATGCCCGACACGAAGGTTTCGGTTATCTGAGGGACAAGCGCGTCGCGGTGGACCTGTCGTTCTGGATCGTCCAGCACGAGACGGCCATCAAGAAGAGGTCTTTGGCTCGCAACCCGCATCTTAGGCTCACCTTCTTCCGCACGATCAATCTCTTTTCCAAGGTGTGTGTTGTTGTTGCGGCATTTTGGGCAACTCTGTTCTTGAGGGCAAAAGTGTGTCTGCCCGCGTGTACTTTTTGTGGGAAAAAAAAAGGACCTTTTGAGTTCGACTACAATGATGAATTTTGTCGGGTCGAGCTTCATCTGCCGTCTTTTGTTTGCTGTGGTCCGTTTGGTTGCTCGGAAGACGAGGAAATGAAAGTAGAATGGAAGTTGTGGTTCATGGGGAAATTTGGGGTTCATTGTGATTTAAGTGTACCTTTCTATGGCTTATTTGCTTCGAGGATACGATTGTTTCTTGCATTTTACGGTTACGAGCACTGATCACAATTGCTGACATGTGCATTTGCTTCAGACTGAGTTCTTTTTTTTCCCTGAAAAATAAGTTGAGTTCGCATTAGCTTCGTTATGGCGTTAGTTTGACAAGCTTTAGATTTGTGTAGTTTGGAGCTTTTCCTGTTTTTGTGGTCGATGGCACTCCTTCTCCGCTGAAATCTCAGGCGAGGATCAGGAGGTTCTTCCAAGCTTCTGGGCTTGATTTGTCGAGTTTGCCGGTGCCTGAGGATGGTGTTTTGGTTGAGAGAAACCAGGCGTTTAGGAAATGTGTAAAAGAGTGTGTGGTGAGTTTCACTCTTGAGTACCTGACCTATTACCTTACTGAATTAGTTGCCAAACAGCATTCCTACTGAGTTTGGTGCACTACAAGCCTAAGATTACGCATGATACTGGATGTTATTTGACGAGCCTTGGAATTGTTTATGTGTCTGTCTCATGTCTATAGGAACTCCTGGAACTGCTTGGTATGCCTGTGCTAGAAGCAAAAGGTGAGGCTGAGGCACTGTGTGCTCAGTTAAACTATGAGGGCCACGTAGATGCTTGTATTACGGCTGATAGCGATGCATTTCTGTTTGGGGCAAATTGTGTGATTAAATGCATCCATCCTAATTCCAGAGTAAGTTCTGCACATTCTCTGTCATTAAGCTTACTTATCCCTTCACACAATGTTCTTACTGGAGAAATTTGTGCCTTGTCATGTTTACCCGCCTAGTTGCGGATTCTTCTATAGGTTTGTCTGTGATCTCTCTTATCCATCAAAAACCCGAAACTTGGTTTGTATACTCTATCTTTAGGCTGGTTTTTTTTATATATTGGATTGAAGATACATTTAGCTTCGGCAGATATTTCAAGCTTCCCATGTTGATCAGTTAATGCAGAAGCCTGGAGGGTACATCGTAATTTTCGTCAGACAATAAGAATAGCTTTACATTGAGATGCAAGTTAGATATGTGAACTTCTAGGAGGTTGATGTAGAGAACATGGGTTAAAGTTTGGGGTGATGGCAGGAAACTTGAATGAGATTTGAAAGTTTATTAATGTCTCCAAACAGGGAGAAGTCAGAAAGAGAAGGCCTAATGTGCAAGAATAAATATTTTAAGTTGCTTATTACTCTTGGTTAACAGTCATTGCCATCTTTAAGGTGCTGATGTTGGCTTAGTTGTTTTGAGGCAAATATAAATGTCTTCTTGCATGCAGGAACCCTTTGAATGCTATCATATCTCAGATATTGAAGATGGTCTGGGGTTAAAGAGGAATCGTTTAATAGCCATCGCTCTACTTGTTGGCAATGATCATGATTTACAGGGGGTACAGGGAATTGGAGTTGATAAAGCTCTTCGCTTTGTCAAAACTTTTAGTGAAGAAGAGATACTAAACAGGTTTATCCTGGAGGCTTGTTCATCTTCATACTATTGTTCTTGAATGTTGTTTCGATGATAATTCACCATGAAATAATATGTTCGTAAGATGTACTATTATGATGACCCCGCCCCTCTGCACCCTATGGACCTATCTTCGTGATCAAACAAACCTTTTGTAACAGAAACGAAAATTTGTCAAAGTGGCTGTTGTGCCTGGCATATTTTGTGTGACATCATGTCCACGTCAATGATGTCAGACCAACCATGAATGGATTAGAAAAAATATAAAAAGACTGAGATACTCGCATAGGAAAAGGATTTACCTGAAAAAGTTGATAGATAAAATAGTGAGAAATAGAGCAGCCTCCTTATCAAGCATGAGTTTCTTCTTCCTTGATTGCATTGTCTAGGGTTGTTTGGTGGTTCTCTCTCTACTTTGAGAAATGAGGGAGTGGGGGATTTGAAGTAGATTGTTTTTCTTGGCCATATATCCACTAAATTGTTGAAAACTGGCATATTATTAAGGTGTGGAAAATGTGATTAACTGTATCTTCGTAGATTGACTAAAGATGATCTTATAATGCAATCAAAGGCAAACAGAGGTGTGGAATGTAATCTATCTTTATGTGTGGGCAAATATATGTTTGTTGTAGGCGGCGGTAATCAATAGATTCACTGAATGAAGGTGATTGTCCTTGCAGTTTAAAGGACATTGGAAATGGTGAAAAGCTGCTATGTGAACGGGACGTTGGGTCTTCTGATGATCCTCTACATGGTTCAAATAGCATCTCACCAAAGCTGAGACAATCTCACTGCTCTTTCTGTGGGCATCCAGGGAGCAAAAGAGATCACTTCCAGTTCTCTTGTTCTAATTGTATCACCGGTGATGGGGCAGGTTGCCTGAAAAAGCCTGATAGATTTAAATGCGACTGCTCCTCTTGTGATATGGTAATATACATACTATATCCTCCCTGAGTTCAATAGTTTTGAGTTGTATCCTAAATGAAGTTCACTGTGCACTTCATGGAATGCTTTGCTGCTCTTCTGACAGGAAGCAAATGCATTTTGTAGGACAGGAAAAGGAAGGAACAGGAGAAGCACGAAAGTTGGCAAATGAAAGTTTGTGAAAGGATTGCGTTGGAGCCAAATTTCCCAAACAACGAGATAATCAAAATGTATTTGTCCAACAATAATGGATACTTTGATGGTAGGTTTGCCAGTGCTATCTTTTGGACTTAATTGTGTTTTGGATCAAGCTTATATTTTGGACTGCATTGTGTTTAGATAAGTAGTCAGCTTTGATAACCTATTTTTCGTGGGATAGATGAGTTCAGATATTGATGTTGCCTGTTTAAGGTGTTATGGCTTTTACATTTTTATTTTCAGATACAATTCGGATTGTACTTCTCTTCTATCCTCAAGTTCTTTGAGCTTTTTGACAGGGAGCGGTGGACCACGTACATCATGGGAAAGGCCACAATCTGGAATGCTGGTTGATTTCTTAGCTTTCCATCAACGCTGGGAACCATCCTACATACGCCAGAAATTGCTTCCAATGATGTCCACTATATTTCTAAGAGACATGGCCACAAATACAGCAGATGAGTTGCTCTGCGATCAGTATGAGTTTGACTGTGTCCATCGCGTGAAGACCCGATATGGATATCGGTTTCTTGTGGTCAAGTGGAAGAAAGCTAGTCATGCATCTGGAGGCACCGTGCATGAAATCTCTGATGACCCGGCTAGTTCTCAGCAACATGAGGTCATTGATGTTGATGAACGGGATGATATTTTGGAGGAGTCTGAGGTCCCCCAAATTCAGGTTGTTGATGGAACTTGGTCTTTGTTGACGGACGAGGACATAGAACTTGTTAGAGCTGCTTTTCCTGAAGAAGTTGATAGATTTTTTAAAGAAAAGGTAAGTTATCGATTCGTTAAGTCTGTCTATTCTTCATCTTAGCCAGAGTTAGGTATTTTGCGTTATGGAATTTTTACTGTTGAGGATAAGTGATGAGGGATTGAAAAAATGGCTCGTATGGTCTACAATTTCGAATAAAGGATTAGCGGACATATGAGAGTTTGACCACCAATTATCTGAACTGATCGATGCAGAGTAGGACATACTTAATTCATAATAGAAGCGTTTACAGGATGCCCTCTAATACAGAAGCATTACCAGATCGATGATTGCATTTATTGGTCTATGACGCAAATATGCTCATTTAGTCTCGTACAAGTTTGTATTTCCGCCTGTTGCATAGGTCATTTAGATTGTTCAGTGGCTCATGACCCAGTGAGTTAGCACTTGGTTTGTTAATTTTCTTGGTCTGAGCCATCAAAGTTTGTTTTCTGATAATGGATTATCGACATACCGTCACGTACTTTATATGTGTGAATGATGATTGGCCATTGAATGGTGGACTTTCTCATTTGTCTTTTCCATGTGCCAAGCAGGAGCTAAAAGGATCAAAAAGAGGAAACAGTGTAAGCTCAACACCTGAAGGGGAAGAATCAGAACTAACAAAGTCAAAAGGCGTCCAGCTAAGTATAACCGAGTTCTATCGGTCCGCCAAGGTACTGTACCAGGCAAAACCAGCTGATGATATAGTCGACGACTCCAAGAGTTTTAGGGATGGCTCATCGAAGAAAAAGAGTAAGGGCTCGAGCTCTAACTTTTCCAAATCTGCAAGACGTCGCCTTCTGTTTGATTCATGAGTTTGTACAGTGTTGCTAGCGTTTTTGACTAGCAAGAATGCGGATCCTAGTACGATACCATCTTGTAAATAAGTTAGAGGTTTTTCTTTTTTCCTGGTCGGAGTAAATAATTAGAGGTTTACTCGTTGCTTCTTCAAATTTTGAAGATGAATGTCTGTATATGTCATCTTCCCCTCTTTCTCGCTTTCATTTTCCTTTCAATGTTTAACTAAAGCTCCTATGCATCAGAGCCAGTTTCTGGTCTCAGGAATCTAGCATTCATTGAAAGAGGAGAGTTTATTTCCCATCTAGTTCGGCCTTTTCCGAATTTAAGGAAACTTAGCTGAACGGATTTTGGTATTCTGGATCTTCTTAAGGGGTTTGACCCGGCCCAACAAGGCCCATGCTAGTAAGGGTGAGCAACCGGACTGATTTAACTTGAGAATTGGACCAAATCGGCCTTCGAACCAATTAAGGAGGTCCGATCCTAGATCGAACTAGTCTTATTAGAAAAGATTAGTCAAATGAAATTGGGAAGAATGGAACCCACGCAACCTCCAGCTTGAGGTAGGCACACGTGATCGCTCATCTAACGTGACTTTACTAGGAATGGGCTAAAAAAATAATATATGTGTATGTGACTTTACAAAAGAAACCTGATTCTTGGGTAGAATTGAACCGGGAACTAGCTGGTTTGTTTTTTGGTTTCAAGTTTTAAAATCGAGATTTACTGTCACACCCTGAAACCAATAAGAAATGGTGAAATGACATGTTCGTCTTTTCACCCGAAGGACGCAGTCTCAAACAAAGATTAACAATATACTAATAACATTAGAGTTTCTGTAATTCATCAAAAAGAATATGTACATTTCTAAATAACATTAGAGTTCCTTTTTCGCCCCCGTTTTGGGATAAAGCATGTGGATAATATGAGGCTTGCTCTCTTTTATTTTATCTGTAAAAGATAGGATGATGGATTTTGGAAAGCAAACCCTAAGTTTGCATACTCATAAAATCTTCTCAAGACAGAAAGCAGGATATGCCTGTGAAGTATGGACATTAGCTATGGCTTTTGAATTATCTTATGTTTCTATTTGCGTATGTTATTGAAGACGGAGAACACAACAGTTTCAAAATTATCTTATGTTTCTATTTGGAGAAAAGTGTAAAAAAAGTTCTAAACCTTTTGCATTGGTGCTAATTTAGTCCTAAACCTTTTTTTGGTGCCAATTCATTCCTAAACCTTTTGCATTTGTGCCAATTTAGTCCTAAACCTTTTTTTGATGCCGATTCAATCCTAAACATTTTGCATTGATACTAAATTCAGTCCTAAACCTTTTGCATTTGTGCCAATTCAATCCTTTTTTGTGTCAATTCAGTCCTAAACCTTTTGCATTGATGCTAATTCAGTCATAAACCTTTTGCATCGATGCTAATTCAGTCCTAAACTTTTTGCATTTGTGCCAATTCAATCCTTCCAGCTAATAACTATTCACGTGTCGAAAGACTGAATTGGCACAAAAAAAAAATTTATGACTAAATTGGCATCAATACAAAAGGTTTATGACTGAATTGACACAAATGAAAAAGGTTTAGGACTGAATTGGCATAAAAAAAAGGTTTAGGACTAAATTGGCACCAAAAAAAGGTTTAATGCACCAAAAAAAGGTTTAGGACTAAATTGGCATAAATGCATAAGGTTTATGACTTTTTTGACACTTTTCCCTTTCTATTTGAGTATGCTACTGAAGACGGAGAACACTACAGTTTCAAATTTGTCTAGCTTAGCCTTATTAGAGATTCAGAAATCCAAAGTTGATTATTTCTTTATATAAGCACTCGAAGCTTTCTATGAATAACTTGCTCTTTCTTTTATTACTTGCGGTCTGCACAGATATATCCGCTACGTGCAAAATGAGATGATGGATTGAATCTGTCAAAGAGCATATGACACACTGTACTCCAAACTTTGAGACAGTATAGCATTCAAGCTTTGTCGATATTTTGATTCAAACTTTGTATTTCATTGATGTACACTTATAGTTATATGACACACCTCGTCACGCTCTACTAAAACCGAATTATCATCACACTCATCACATGAAAAATGTAATAGTATGTGTAAAACCATAACAGAGCAAAGCCAAACGTTGCCACATAAATCTTTGTAAAAGAAACTTTTTATCTCTCACACTTCTCCAATCTTCTATATTCATCAAACAGCAATGAATAAGGAAGTCGAACTCCATCAGTGTGGATTCTTTCTATCGTTGAGATACCGCTGGTCCATGTCCTAGTCGAAGCTCCAAATCAAGCCCGTCCATGGCGGAGTCCTCGGAGTTGTTGCTAGTGTCATCGACCTTAGGTGACTTAGAACCTCCAGTTTCATCTTTTCTGGTGTAACTTTGGGAAGGAGATGGGAGATTGTTGGTGTTAGGTGGATAAGGTGAGATTGAGAGGAGAGTGGAAGGTGACGATGAAGCGTTGAAGATGCCATTAGCGCTAGGTAATTGGTAAAGAAAGCACAGCCCTCCATTGGCGACGAATTCGCTGGCTGGGATCACGATCGGTGGAGTGGCAGAAGACGGGCATGACTGCGACTGGTGGAGCTTGGCACGGTCCCTGCGGTGCACGTTCATGTGTCCTCCGAGCGCCTGGGCGGAACGGAACTCTCTCCTGCAGAAAGTGCAAGTGTAAGACCTCGGCGGCCAAGTTGCGCCCATCATGTTCCCAGTGTCCTCCGCGAAAGCCTTAACCTCCCACGAGTCGTCCTCTTCTTGGGTTTGATTAGCGTTCCACATCCACGAGGGGTTCTTTGAGTTTGAGCAAGGGTTAGTTGCTTGATTTTGGTGTTGGGTCTCTTGAGATTGAGCCAATTTGTGAGACTGGGACGTCAAGGAGAGAAGGTCATCAAGACCTTTTGCCATAGTCGCAGGTTCTTGAATTTACGAGGAAGTGAATTGAAGGAGAAGAGGGTTAAATACTAAATGGTGGACGGACAAAAGAGCGAGATTCAGCGGAGACAAAGTGAAGCCCTAACCCTTGATGTACACAAGGTTTTTGTCGGAACAGTTGATTTTTAGCATGGGCTGGCAATTAAAATAACATGTCCAACTCAACTAGTCGTCTCTTACTTAGGCCTCAACGCCCTTCCAATCACTTGTTCAATGATCTCATTTGTGTCATAGCTAATTAAAAATTATTGGAAAATTACTAGATGTGAAAGGGATTTAGTGACCTAGCAAGTAGTCAATTAATATAATTAATCGTATAGGAAAGAGCTAAGTTGTTGTTCAAGAACTAAACCTCGTTTCTTCTATGTTGCATGTTAGGCTCAATCTTTGTCTCTAGTTTATTTACCCGATAATATAATTTCATGAAGTTTGTGCCCGAGCGAGAATCCGATTCCACGTCGAGTTGAATCCGATTCCACGTCGAGTTGGAGCCTCGACTCATGCAAGCTAGACTCTTGACAAACCAGGAACAAGATCTTACTTAATCTTTTCATTAACTTGTGCAGGAAGATCACATCACTTCCTTTGATATAATTTCATGATTCATCGAGTTCACCTCATGCACGCGGGTGGTCTTGTTCGAAATTCGATTGCAAAGGTTTTGGCTTGGCAATTTGGTTTTGTTCCTAGCAAGAAACCCAACTTTGGTAATTGCACAATCGAAATGATATCGCTCTGTATCTTTCCTTAGACAAAGAGAGCGATGATTTCACCGCATGCGTGCTGTAAATCGCAGGTCAATTCTAATTCTAGTAATCGGGCCAATCATTGTCCTCGTTACTCACCATCCACTGGCTAAGTACATCGATCTTTACTTGCCTAGGATCCTCTGCATACTTTTTTATTACTTGATCGGCATCCTGCCCACCACAACCTTCTTACCGTATCGTTCATTCTAAAGGCAATTTCTTGGAATTTACTTTGACTAGAGAATATTACGGCAATCATTTGGCTCGTCCCACATTATTAATAATTCTGCCAGCCCAAACTCAATCCCATTCTACTTTGATAGGGACAAAAACACTGCAAGGTGATTGATGGTAATCTTCTTATGATTTGTCTTCTTGCTCCTCTATTATAACAGGGATATTTAATCATGACACTTGCTAACCTATCCTTGAAAATATTTATAAAAAAAAAACTAAACTCGACAGTATTTACAATTAGTGTGTTATATTATTCTACTTTACATAGTCATGCTCAGAAACTTGAGAACTTATGATTTCCTACATTTAATAATCACTAACAAGTGTAATTATTAGTCTATCTCACGTTACAATACTTCATCACTTGGCTCTTGCTTTTCTTGTCACATTAATTACTAGGAAAAACTACACAAGTTGCGGTTTCTTGGACGAAAGTCTCTACGGCTGTAAAAAGGCAAGAGCATCGCTCGATCATGCAAAGCAAGATATTCCAGGGTTCATTATTTTATGGATTAGTACGCACGTGAAAAAGAGTTCAATCAAGAAAAGTTCAAGAAGCCATCTGTTGTGGAGACATAGCATTTTTCGCCTACGAAATCACCGAAAAAACCCTAAGTTCTGTTCTTCTTTTTCTTTCTTTTTTTGCCCTTCATTTCACTTCCCGACAATATTTACAGTTAACACCGTCTTTTGGGGCCCCCTACTACCTGGATTTATGACAACGTAGATGAGCTCCCAAGTCAAACTGTCCAATAGACAAAGTGAGTGATACAAAGAAACAAATGTTTTATTTTTCTTCAAGTCATTGACTTGAACTATCTGGCTAGCGGGAGTCAAATCAAGACAGAAGATGTTCGATTTATTACTTAGTGACTAACGACGTATTTAGCTAAGATTAATATTGCAATGTGACATTCGACGCCAGTTTATTGATCTTATCACTGGAAGGATATTCTTGATTCATGGGTTGGCGTCAAAAGACCAGCTTTCACGAGGGATTACATTAAAATGCTGGGCCAAGACAAAAGACCAAGAAGAAAAAGTTAAAACAAGGGTAATTAATGAGGAGATTTTGAATTTTAATAGTATTGGGGAAGCTCCATCGAAACTCTCCTTGATGTTAATACTAAGAAAGAGCTAGGGGTTGTGTTTATCTACATTAACCAAGTGGCGTATATCACACAAGTAAACAAAGGATAAGAAAAACCAATCGTTCTCGACGAGTTCTTAACTTAGCAAAAATGGCACATCAAGGAACTGAAAGTTTGCGTGTTGAAAAGGTAGCTCTAAGCACTTGTCGATTAAGAGGCAATAAATTAAGTTTTAGGAATGAACAAAAGATGATCTTTTCATGTACTTATTTTGCTTACTTATGATGTACCAAATTTGTCATTCTTTCCATCTTTTAGTAAACTTGAAAAAGAATATGTACCATGTATATGGTAGCTCTTGCCGGGTGCTTGCTACAATGGCAACCGTCGTTAATTCAACCGGCCCTAGTCGATCGAAACATTGATCTATTGCAACCATCAAAATCGGCATTTAATTAACCCCAGTTTGTTGCGACGTGATTTAAACATATAGCTTAACTCAGCTTGTTCGTTTCAGTTGTATAGAAAACCCTAAGTAGTGTCCATTGCTTGTGACACGGTCTTATTCAACAGTTCAGAAGGTTTCCAGCACGTGATTCCAAGGCCGTCCACGCCTCTCACTCTGCTTCTCGATATTTAATTGGCTTACCACGTCTGTCCGCAAGCAAAACATTGATTAAGAAAGCTGGCGCAAGTGGTGGCCTCTGCACGTGATTTGGTGACATAATTCATGGCGGTTCCTCCGCTTTAAGCATGATTATCGTGGGACCGAAGTTGATTTCTTAAATGGAACTAAAGAGAAATCACTGTGTTGGAAATGCTGAAGGACGAAGAGTTTGATGTTTAGATTGTTTTATGTGGCTGTTTAGTCATTTTTAAGTCACCCTCTTGAACAGACAACAATCTCAATCCTTAATCCTTAAGTTCACATTTTCATATATAGGAAAGGTGAGGAGGAGTTTCGGCTGCCTTAAACTTTAGTCACGGTGTTTTTTTTTATTTTATTGTATGATCTATCATAGAGGCGATTCTACTATCATGTTTCCAAAAAATAGATTTTTCTTTTCATATCGGTAGAATTCTAAAAGAGTTAAAAAAAGTAAGTATCAAAAGAATGTTAGTGAAAGTTGGTAACTCATACTAGTTTTGCGTTACCGACTCAAAAAAAGAAGTTGATATACTAAGAAAGAAATTAAATGCCAGTTAGAAAATGAAACGAGAGTGGTAACCCAACACCAGTTAGTAGTTTAATTTGAGAAAAGTTAGCAAATTACTTTAGTTTATATGGTAACTTCATATAAAAGTTAGTAAATTCGAAAACTTAGTGAGTTTGTACAAAAATTGATAGCTTGTAAACTATAAACAGTTGATTATTTCTTTGAAATTTGGTAAATTACCACCAATTTATCTTGAACAAAAAGTTGCCAATCATTTTTTTTCACCAAGACCCTTTTGACATTACCGATACCTGTTGAAACTTACGGGCACGAAAAGACAAATTATACTCTTTTGCACTTAACAATAGAATTCTACCTATTAGATAGCTTGAATTGTATTAGTCTCGATAGTTTCATGACTTCCATGTCTGCTTCCTGAAAAGTTTTGAGTAGACACGGAGATGACCCATAAATGACTTTTAAGGGTTCGAAGAACTAATTGCAGAAGCTGTATTATGAGGGAACTATGGCATGATAATGGAAAAGGATACATTTCCGATGGTAAAGTCAGATCTCTCGCGCGTAATCTCGAAAGTTGTTGGTTCCGATACATAGACCAAATGAACCATTTCTGTTTGAATTGCATCAAGTAATTGAGGCAAAGTTTTGAGTAGACACGGAGATGACCCATAAATGACTTTTAAGGGGTCGAAGAACTAATTGCAGAAGCTGTATTATGAGGGAACTATGGCATGATAATGGAAAAGGATACATTTCCAATGGTAAAATCAGATCTCTCGCGCTTAATCTCGAAAGTTATCGGTTCCGATACATAGACCAAATGAACCATTTCTGTTTGAATTGCATCAAGTAATTAAAGCAAAGTCACACCTGTGGCTTGCAGAGCTTCGAGCTTAGCAATCATCGTTCATGTCAACTGCTTCTTGCTGGAAATATTGAAATGTTTCCAGCTCTAGTTCATTTGTATATATATATCATTCTATTCGATTGCTCGAGCTGTGCTGGGCTGTTGATGCATGAATTCGTCCACCATGTTTTTGAGATTGCTTCTTGAACCAATTTCCGAAGATCGATTTTACTATAGCAGATTGAAACCCAGATCTGTTTGAAGCATATTCATGTTGAATTGCAGGGATCGAAAGTGCATAAAAAAGGGATTATCATCAATAATCTAATAGAAATCTAGGAAAAGAAAACAAATGGACCCTCCATTGCAAAGATTAAAAGGGGCCCAGCAGTTTAACCCAAGATCAAAGGTCCATTAATCATATGCACCATATCTGAACCCAAAAGCCTAGACCACACCAGATTGATTAGGCTTATTAAGTAGCGGCTAGCTAGTTCTCTCTCTTTTTTTTTAATATTTATATTCAAATTATTATTATTTACTTTATGATTTTTAGCTCTTTGTCCGATGCTTCTCATGTGAAGGATTCTATTTATAATTAATTTAGGGTTTTGGACCCATTTGATGATAAAACAAAGTGGATGCTATGTTGCACATGGGAAGGTGGAGGGAATAAACCCTAGCAATTGAAGCCCAGGCACATGCAAACGCATTGATAATTGGGACTCGTGATCACCACGTGGTGGACTTTTTTGGCTGAGTTCTATGTAGCATATACCCATCTTCAAGGGTGTCTTGTACAGTGTTTTGTCGATGAGATTGATGCATAGGCGCTGCCTCTCTTTTGTTCACATCCGGTTATGAATTACAATCTCACGTGTGTCTTTTCAATCTGGAGTATATGTAATTTTTGGGTTCTAACAACGGAAATTAAGTAACGAAGGATAATTGCGAAAAACATCTTAAAGTTTACACTTATATATCAAGAACCATCCTCACTTTTGAAAACCTTTGACTTGCATCTCCTCCAAATTGAAAAAATACATTTACCTTCCAAACCTTAGACGCGTAAGCTCCCCCTTCCTCTCTCTTCCTCCACCATGGTCGCCATGGGAGACGATGCCCCGACCTTGATTTGGACCAGATTTGAGGCGGCGACTGTCGCCAGCCTTGAGTCCGAGGTCAGCAACAATTGGGGACAGCATAGGGCCGGTCAGAAAGGCAGCGGTTGGCCAATTACGAGTAGGAGAGAGAGAAGTGTGCTAGAGTTTGTGGGTTTCTTTAGGGAAAGGACAATTAAGAAAGGAAAATAACAATGTGTAAATAAGTGAGGTTGTAAGGATACAAGGTAATACGAAAGTGGAAAATTCATAATTTAAATCGTAGATTTCAAAAGTGAGGATGATAATTGATATGTGACTGAAAACTTCATAATGCGTTTTGTTTTTATTTAAAAAAAAAAACAGGTCAAGGTCATCACCTTCTCCGTAAGCGTGTCACTAAAAACTGACAACACTGAACACATGTAATACACACATATATTTTGTTTCCCCCTAGATTTCTGTATTGGTGGAGTGGCAGTTTCAGAGAAGTGAATTTAATCTGCTTTCTTTTCACTGAAATAGAGGCGTATTGATTTCCGAAGATATGATTTGAAACCCTGAGAAAGATCATCCATTGTCATTCCCACTTAAGTGCAGAACGTTTTTAGCTGAGTTGAAAGCTTATATGACTCCGAAAGCTGCTTACTAGTTGAACCCAAAAGCTGCATTCACTTTATTTTGATGCTCCAATGAAATTAACCTGTGAAAACATCACTTTGAGACCAAATTAAGAATGATATTTTAGATCATGTCACGCTTTCAGGGATTCTAATGAACCCCAACTGCAGCTGCACATTCCCACTAGTCCTCCTCCTTTGTACTTTCTAGGGTTTTCTCCCGTGTCCCCTAATTAACACGGTCGAGATCAATTTCCATTCTCTTCTTCTGAACATAGACACAAGAATTGTGTTGCTTCTTTAATTCAATAAAGTACTAGCTTGGTATTCACAATGGCCAGCCCTTCTCGAAGTTCATGAGCAGCACCCTTCATTGAATGTGGATACATGTTACCCATGAAGAGACATTCATTTATTACTCTTCTCTAAGCATTTTCTACAAGGCATGCTATGCTTGTCAATTGAATATCTCATATATAACAATAAATTAAGAACTTGCTGAAAGAGAGGGGAACAAAACCTTGAGTTAATTGGATAAAAAGATGGAGTATTCTAAAGAGAAAACTAAGCTTTGGAATATGTAGCATGATCCAAGTAGGTCTCTAGTTTTTTTTATTTCTGATATGTACAGAATGCTAATTATCCAATGATTAGACGTATGGATTAGCAATTTTTTAGCAATTCAACTATAATAGGTCAAAGAAAAAAAACTATAAGTCTTTTCATACTTGATATATAAAGGACAGTTATTGTTTCAAAACAAAGCGAATATATTATTGATGTCTCTAAATAAAATAATAGCTAGTTTAGTAAATTAAACAGCCTTCTTGACACTCGACACTCCCCATGCGTACTTCTCTAAAAGTAAAAAGGTAGGTTAAAATAATCAAGTGTTTTGTTTAATTAAGTAATTAGTGAAGTTAATTTCATTCTCCTCATGAACTAATTAATTAATTAGTGAAGTTAGAAATCTTACAACAACGTCAAAGCAGAGGAATGCAACTACTCTCTCTCTCTCTCTCTCTCTCTCTCTCTCTTGTTGGTGGTGAGATATACTAGGTGAAGAAACAATGTCAATCTATTAATCAAAGCTTAATAAGGACAATCTCTGATTAGTTCGCTAATAGCTTTTTGATTGGATTTAAGTGAAGATTCAAGGGAAATTAATACTTTAGAAGCCTCAGTTCCAAAGACGTGTTACAATCACGGGACAACGTTGACTTTGAATCCTATGGTCGAGAACATTGAAAAAGGGCACGAACAATTTCATTTCGTTGAAGATAGACAAAGGGCATGTGGCTAGACTACCTTGGAAGCAATCCATAATTTGAAATTTCACAAGCAGTCCACATCAAGGGTCAAGGGTCCAAAACAAGAGGGTCATACATTAGATCAAAATCAAGCACTTGGTAGACGAGAGAAAGGAGACAAAAAGTAAATGTAAGAGCAGCCCATTTCATATCAGGCAAATATGATCCTGAGTCCAGAGCTAATTAAATGGACTACATCACCATCGTAGATAGCTTCAATTTCTGGCAAACTTTATCGTTCCTAACAGTCATCCATCAGCGTATAATCCCAGATATCGAATATAGTTTTACGTACATAAAATGAAGCTTAAAATTCTGGACCAAACCCAATTTACATAAACCAAATTATCGATGTGTGTTAGAAGAACATGTTTTGATAAACCATTTTCTTTTTGTCATTGTTTTGTAACTAAAACAGGTTATTATCAGTAAATTTTTCTTATTTTTCACAAAACAAGAAAACTATTCATTCTGATGAGGATCCAAAGAATTATCAACTGAAAAGGCACAATCATATGTATTCAACACGATCCATGCAAGACAGAATCATTTAAAGAGAAGGTCTCCAAGAACATAATAAATTCTCTCGCTCTCTACATGATATGTAGAGAGAGAGAGAGAGAGAGGGGGGTCAGATTTTTGGGAAACCCTAATCTATGATTCGATATACCGTGTGGGAGTGTTGGAGAATGTGACTGGTTATTCAGATAGACGCACGCACGCACGCAACGATCAGAAAAAGCAACTTCGCACTCAGGTCTCTCTTACACTTGTGGGGCATTGGTTTGACGTATTGACAGGGACGTTGTTTGTGGGTTGGTAATTGGGTGGATCTTTGCAAGGACAGATCTGGTCAACACCCCCATCCATCCTCCCTCCCCGAAGTCAAGGCCACACCCACATTTCATCTCTCTTTTCTCTGTAAACCTTTCACCCTCTCTGACTCTGCACCTGCAGGTGTTAACTCTCATGGATTTTCTTCAGGTAATGATCTCTCTCGCTCTCTCAGTCTCAGCCTCATGACCAGAGAGAGAGAGAGAGTCTGAACTTGTTTTTGGTATTTGGAATGCTTTTGGAAGGACAAGGTTTTGTACTTCTTTGGCTGCACCCTGTGCAAGAGTTACCGTAGCTAAAGCAGTAATATACATGCATGTGGCATCTTTAGCGAGCATTAATATCCATGTCTGAATATGCTTTTGCTATGGAAACAATCGGAGAGAGAATTACAATGGGCTACGCTTGATTTCAAAGAGTATTTTCACCTCTCTTTTCTTGAAAAGAAAACCAAGAGTAGTTTTTAATTCTCTACTTTGCTAAATTGTTTGAATTGTTTCATTGGCCAACTTGATTTGTTACCCAAATCGATAAATTTTGTGACAATCTAATTCAGCTTTTCGTTTTCTTACAAATGAGGTCTATGATGGAAGTAGCGAAAGGCTCGAGTTGAAATCCTGGCACCATGGCCCAATATTGACATTGGCAAAGGGTTACGGAGGGCTCTACCCCCGGCGATATAGATCTTGGGTTTTCTTACACATATTCCCTTCGTAATATTTCAGAGGGAGCATGAGAGATATATAGCGTAATTGGAGCGGCTATGATTTTCGAAAGTTCTTTATCTTTTTGTTGTACTTTGAATTATGAGTGCTTGTTCTTTCGCTAGTGGACATAGGCCTTTGGTGGAACTATATATAATTTCCGCATCGATTTTCACTTTGGCGCACCATACTTTCTTGTTAAAAGCATCTTTGACAAGTAAAGAAAAAGAAAAGTATCTTTATTGATTACATATGTCACGAGTGTGCTCGATACGCAACAGTTCAACTTTTAAAGTATAGATTATCTATAACACAAGTAAACTTAATGTACCAGAGATTTTACAATCTCTTCAATGGATTGTTCATCAAGTGTCTTTAGGATAAGATGTGAATGCTTTTGAAAAAGCTTAGAAGAAAAACTTTCATTTTTTGGTCATCTAACTAAAATCATGTTTTGTAGAGAGAGAGAGAGGCCCCCGGGATTTAAGGGGAGGAGAGAGAGAGGAACAATTCCCAAAGAGAAAATGTGCCTCGTGGCCGACAGCTATACGCCTGCCTCTTCAAACCTCTGTGTTTTGACTTTGTTAGACCGCACGTGATCCCCTCTCTTGTTGCCCCCCTCTGCCTTTTGTCCTCTCCCTCCCATGTTTATAATCGTGTGTCTTTGTTTGTAATTATTAACATGCTTTTGTCACAAAAGAATTTTACCATCTTTTTTAAGTTTCGACATAATTGATTATTAGCTCGCTAATTAAGATATCATTTTAAGTGATTTAAATTAGTCCCATAATTCATTTTTCACAAATCAAAGTATGATTTTTCATATTAATCAAAACATCATCGAAGTACAAGATCATTATGCATTAAATCGATATTGTACGATTTGCAACATCTGTTGACGTTGATGTAGCACGAGACCATCAAACTTTTGTGTCCCACCAATAGATGGACAAAGCTCCAACATCCATATTATTTGTCTAGGCTATATGTTTTTCTTTTTATAATATATGGACCTGATCGAGAGAGATCGAGAAAGAGAAAGAGAGATGCTTGATTTCTCTCCATTCATGCGTTCTTGTTGTTGTCTACAAGGTAGCGGGAATTCCAAAGGAAATTATTATAGTAACAATCAAACCTCAACCTTTGGGACCATACCTTTGGGACCATGCTATGTATCACTTGGTACCCGGTTTTTTTGCCTTTGACGAGTTCGAGAGCACACCTTAAAGTGCTTCGCTAGGCGGTGCATAGGTTTTCTATGCTAAAATACAAAAGATGTGCACTTTCTCTAACCCCACCAAGAATATTACAATACAGCACTCGCAAACCCAATATATCTCCATATTCATTTATGGTAGTGCTAAATACCGGTATATAAATAAATAGATGTTTTGCTTGTCTCAACATGGAAATGCTCCCTTTTCAAGTGAACTAGGAAGCTAGCTACCTAAGCTCAAATTATGGGTTTTCAAGTTAGGTGGAGCCGAAAGAGTTTAATCGGAAACAGGAGCATTGTTTCCGTTGCACCTTCGATATAGTTCATGCTACTCCAAGATAGGATTGATTAAAGTCGAGACGATGTAAGTTCTATCAATTACATACATTGAGCCCACATCGGAAAAAAGACTGAAAATTTCAATGAAGTTGCAGAAGTTTTCTAAACCAAGCAGAAATCTCAGCTTTCCATTGTTTTTGACTCAATCTGACTTGAAAAATATGGGAATGACATCGGTAGCTTATTCTATGAGAAAATGTTTCACGGACCTATGAAATTCGAGAATGCTCAACAAATATAGGCTGACTGAGAAGCGACGTTCACGCCATACTAACTAACTGTCACGAAAACGTAACATGATTCATTCAAATTGATGTCCCTTTCAAGGTCAGTAGGACTGAAATTAGGAACAAAAGGGCAAATTAAGTTGCGAGTTTTCAAGACATCCGTTTTGGTCGCTCCACATGCGTATTATTAGTGCATTTGACGTTGTAGCAAACGTTGTTAGTGACCGAGGGCCAATCACGGTGGGATTAGGTGCCATCCTTTCTCAGTCAAGTCTCAGACGAAACAAAACTAAAGTTCAGTAGGACGTGGCCCTACCCACGATAATACGAAAACCAACCTTGTCTTTCTCCAACTTGTTGATTAGACGTGCAAAACAGTAATCTAATTGCGCATTCCGTCGTCACCCAAAGCACGAGGACTAAAATATAAACTCTTTTCGGGTCCACTTTTATCGATATTGAGTACCCCACTTGATTAGATTTTTCCTTGCGAATAACTCCGTCGGATAAAGATAGCTAGGGGAAGATGTCTTTGTGGCTAAGCCCGTGATGTCGACAATGAAATCTTATTCGATACGCGTAGATGAACGATTCGATATGGTACATATATCGATTGGTTCTAAGGTTAAAAATAAAAATTAAGAAGATGGCGACATGCAGATGCTAGATGTTGCATACTTATCTGGGTTCCACTGACGTTGTTTTGCCAAGTTTGTGATTCGTGCTCTTCTCCAAGTCTTTATTGATGGCAGGAGAAAGAGAGTCGCTACGTAGTCAACACCTTCCTCCCGCTTTGGATCAGAGCAACACACGACTTCTCATGTAGGATTAGATGTACATGCAGGATTCACTTCTTAATCAAAATCAATCAAAACTTTAGCTTGAGGTAAGCATAGTTATTTTTTTTATTTAAATTTGTGATTTGACGTGGGGATTGTTTTATGTATTAATTGCTAACAATTGGCGAAAGGAGAGATTTCTATTTAAACATACTTATCCACCAATCAGATTGTCACGAAGTAATACTTGAGCTTATAATTTGGTTTGTGAAAGGATGTACAGGGATTGTTCCAAAATTTCATATCACCAAAGTAAAGGGTGGTTGAAGAACATTATTATTGCACATACATTGGATACACCACAATCACTAGTCCATCTAAGTTGATTAAGAGCTCAAATATCGTGCACGTGATTTGTTGTTTGAATGTAACTTGCGATCCCTTTGTGGGAATTTAGTTCTTCTACTTCGTCACATACATTGCGTAAGATGCTTTTTTTTTTAGTGTCCTCTCGTAAATGTAGAGGATTAATCTAAGCTCTAACCCTCTAACCAGAAGGGATAAAAAAAGTTTGAACACTCCAGAATATCACAGGTTGACCTCGATGTCCATGACCCAAATTTTCATCTTAATAGTTGCTCAACGGCTACGAATTTGTCGGGTCAACAAGTGGAACATGAAGAATTTTCCATCTCTGCTTTTCACTGTGGATGCTGTGTACTTTGCTAAAAGCAAAGAAATGATGGATTTTGAAACGGTAGATTCGAGGTTGAACAACCCCGGATCGGTCAAATTTTCATCCTGGTTTTGATTGAGGTCAATCATCGCCTCGTCCAAGAAATTCACTACGTCGGACCTATTAAAAACTGTCTCTTCTAGGAACACAAAGGTCGCTACCCTATTGGCCGTTTTTCAATTATCTTCAGATCTATCTCTCTTTCTCTCTCTTTCTTGTATGAGCGTTTTGTTTATTGATGATTAGGTAGGTCCATAGTCAACTCTATTTTATCACCTAAGCAAGAAAAAGATATGCATCTTTGTCTTATCCAACTTGGTGAGTCAAGGCTCCGAGTATTCATCTTAATGGCAGATGAGTACATTGAATCCATTTTTGTACAATTACGACTTTGATGCAGCTATGCAATCTATTCTGTAACATGTCGTCATGTATGTGCTAAAACACCACAAAGGATCGCCGGGTAGCTTCCTGGACAAGTATTAAGATGTTGTAGCCACGCATGGTTGTAGATATAAGATTTTTTTTAGATTTCTTAAAAAAGTGGGGAAAATTATCAAAAAAGTAAAAAAAAACCCATTGTACAGCGGTTAATTTAGTTCTAAACCTTTTAATTGTGTAATTTAATATTAAACCTTTCAACGATTTGCTAATTTAATCCTTCCGGTCAATTTTTACCGAAAATCCTTGACATGGTGATTCAATCAGCGTCGGCCGTTCTATGTGGCATAAATGACACTGATGCGGAAAACTTTTGTAATTTTTTTTAATTTTCTGAACTTTTTTTCCTTTTCTTTTATTCTCTTTTTCATTTTCTCTTTCTTTTTTCTTTTTACCCTTTTTTGCCTTGGCCGGCCATCATTAGGCTTCATCGATGGCCAGCGGAGGTCGTCGGCCTCCCCTCGCCTTGCCCTTGTCAGCCTCGAGTGAGGGACACTTGTGCCTGGGCTAGTGAGGGCCACCCTTGTTGGCCTTGGGCAAGGGATACCCTCGTTAGATTTGGCAAGGGGGACCCTCGCCCAACCAAGGGCGTCAAGGCCTTTGCCGATGGTTGGCATAGGGAATTACAAAAATTGTCCATGTCATACAACCAGCGTAGACTAGAACGTTACGTTAGCGATTTCTGGCCAAAATTAGCCAGAATGACTAAATTAGTAAATCATCAAAAATTTTATAACTAAAGTGACACAATCAAAAAGTTTAGGACTGAATTGACCGCTGTATAATTAGTTTAGGATTAAATTGGCACAAATGAAAGGTTTAAATTGAAAAGTTTAGGATTGAATTAGCCGTTGCACAATAGGTTTATGACTTTTTGGACAATTTTCCCTACAAAACTGTAACTATTGTTGAGAAATTGTAACACAATCTACACACTAAGGCAAAACCAGGCCAGTTTCTTAGCATATACGATCATCAATGCCCTCTATATACTGTAAAGTAAACTATTGTCTATGTCATTTCACTAGATTAAACCAATCGCAAATGTAAAAAAAAAATGCAATTCTTGCATTGCTATTGATTATTATGTTTGCACAATGCGTCTTGTGGTATTGGGACATGATGTATGTACCAAAAGATTGACCTATAATGTTAATATTAGAGTTATCAACTATAGACACGTTTTAACATGATATTAAAACATCAACTCAATCATACTTCACAGTCCTGCTATTTTGTTCCACATCCCTAAATAATCTTGTCTCACCGTTCTTCTGGCTGTCTAGTTCATAAAACTTAGGGTTTAGAGTCTTCCATTGCTTCAATGGACTTCATATGCGCGTCCCTCCTCTAGCCACACCAACTTAAGCTTTTGGAATAATTGGCTACACATTCAATTCTTTCCAACGTAATTGTGTCCCGACCTAACATATCTCCTAACTATTTAAATTTATGTTGCCAATACCTGACCAAAAAGGAAAAGAAAAAACTTATGTTACCAATAGAAGCAAGATGTGAGATCTTTACAGGAAAGAAAGTAAACAGAGAGATTTTGATCCACTCTCTTGGAGGGTATTGTCAAAAGGAAACAAAAACCAGCTTCCTTATAAGACCCTTGACCTGATTAGTGGGTAACCATAATTAATCTAAAGTAGACCATGTATAAGTAAGTGGACGTTAGAATGGGATCTTGGCATCCATTATTTAAAAATTGCCCTTTCTTCCCCACATAGAAAATGCAATGGCATCACCCTAACTAGGAACCCATTTCGCATCTCCAACTGCTGGAAGAAAATGGATGGCCATCGAAGTAAGTCATAGATTCTCCAGACCAATATAAAAAACTTCACCACTAATTGTTATACAGATCAACCATTGTTTATTTCTGGGTATCATGTAGCGACTTTATCTTATCACAAAGTCGAAAATCATACAGTAATTCTATTTTTATTAAGTTACATTGATATCGTACTATGGTTCCCTTCGACAACGTGGTTTTAGAAAAGCAAAAAAAATTACCGACACTAGATGGGTATCAAAATAACAAAGGTCGAACTCATTTTTTATATTTGCGAGCAACGAACTAAAGATGGAATAAAATATAAATCAAGCAAGTCCTAGATTGGAATAGATTAGTTTACATTGACGTAACTAATTAGTCATTAAAAAAAAAGTACAGCGCCTCTGTTTCATCAAGTTCGTGCACTTGTGGGAGCACTTATATCTTCTTTCATTTCTTGTCATTATTTTTTTTGCATAGTTTTATAATTTAAAACCCTAACGACATTTGTACAACAACATGCATGATTACGAATCAAAAGAGGCCTTGGAGTTAAAGAAGGATTAGTTTAAAAAATTTGACGGACCAATTGAATTTTCCACTTTTTGAGAGGGGCATTAATTGGCCAGTGAGCTCGCTTCCGAGCCATGGTGGTGGTGCTGGTGCTGGTGCTGGCGTGATGGTGGGTGGTGGCACTGACGGCCAAAAGGTAGAGGAAGAAAGAAGAGCGCCGTCCAGGGTGGGGGAAGAGGACAAGGGAGGAGGACCCACGCGCCGCAGCACCATCTCCCCCCACTTGCCCTAATCTTTTTGCTGTCGTTTGTTTATAATTTCAAGCGATGCACGTCTCCCTCCTCCGAGCGCTCCTAGTTTCGGCTCGTTCTATTGGATCAAGTCAATCAAAATTTTTAAAAGAATGACGAAATTTTCGCGTGATTCATTTGAAATTGGGGGCGTATTCTTTGCACTTTGATTGGCTCCGTTTCTTATCATATCGACCGTCGATATTCCGTTTTCTAAGATTCTGTCCTAATCCAACCGATTAGTCAACTTTGCTTAAACCATGGTTAAGTTTCGCATCAGAAAAAGTCTAATTCCTCCAAAACCGCATCAATCATGTATACCCCGTGCACACACATTCATCTAGGTTTTTCATAGTTTAATTAACTATGATGTCTATATCTTTATTAGTACTACATCATATGGAAAAATTTAATAAGCTTGTGAGTCCATTAAATTAGTAATGCCTTTTGTGTTACATGCATAGGATAAACCCAACCTCTAGGGAACCCTTTTTTCCAAGAAAGAAATGTGAGCTCATGGTGGTAAGTGCATATTTAGTTCACATCAACCAAATAACCAAAAATATAAAGTCCCATCTCATATGGCTTCAATAATTAACCTCGAAACCCTTTTTTTCTCATTCCATTTGCGCCTCATGTCTACAGATTTACTTTGAAATGAGAGTATAGACTAATATATTATAATACACATATATATGTGTGTGCGCGCAAATGAGCTGCACGAATTTTATATCTTTCATATATTAAAATTTGGTGGTGGGGGAGTATATGACTACCCTTTTTGAGTCTTTGTTTATCCCTCTCTCTCTCCCTCTCTCTCCATCTTCTTCATTTGCCGTCCTCTCTCCGCCACCATCCTTGTGGTTCCCGTCTTCTTCTTGCAGCTGTTTTATACCAGCTTCTTCCTCTCCTCTTCCCTTTTGTTTTGCTTTTTAAGCTTTCTATAATCTCTGTGACTGTGTATTCAAATCAAAGATTTCAAGTTCCCGAGCCACTCCTCATCTCTCTCTCTCTCTCTCTCTTTCCCTTTCTCCTCCTTGTTCTTTATGATTACTGTCCCCGAAAACCTCCACTTTCTTTAAGAACAAACGCACAGTGTGTGTGTAGTTTTTAATTTCCCTCACTCACTTCGCATTAAAAAAGAAGCAAAGAATTCTAAATAACAATTATATTTTTTTTGGCCACCTTGTTTTCTGTTTCATCTTCCCCTTTTTGATGCGTGCTCATGATGGCTGGTCTGGATTTAGGCACTGCTTCTCGCTTCCTTCCTAATTTCCAGCTCCAGCGTTCCAGGGATTCCGGAGACGACGGCAATAACCCTAACCAAAACCAGTATTCTGGCGACCACCACGACGACGGATCCCACCACCATGGCCTCGATCTCGGCGGCGCCGGAAACCCTGGGCCTGGCGACATCGTGGCCCGCCGGCCCCGGGGCCGGCCCCCGGGTTCCAAGAACAAGCCTAAGCCGCCGATCATCATCACCAGGGAGAGCGCCAACACGCTCCGGGCGCACATCCTCGAGGTCGGCAGCGGGTGCGACGTCTTCGAGTGCGTCGCGATGTACGCGCGGCGGCGGCAGCGGGGGGTCTGCATCCTCAGCGGGAGCGGTACGGTGACCAACGTCAGCCTCCGGCAGCCGGCCGCGGCCGGGGCCGTGGTGACGCTGCACGGCCGGTTCGAGATCCTGTCGCTCTCAGGGTCCTTCCTCCCGCCGCCGGCGCCCCCTGGGGCCACGAGCCTCACGGTGTTCCTGGCGGGCGGGCAAGGGCAGGTGGTCGGCGGCAGCGTGGTTGGGGAGCTGACAGCGGCCGGGCCGGTCATCGTCATCGCCGCCTCCTTCACCAATGTCGCCTACGAGAGGTTGCCGCTGGACGAGGAGGAGCAGCAGCTACATATGCAGCCGCCAGCCTCGCAGCCGCCGTCGGCGGGTGGGGCTGCCGCGGGTAACTCGTACCCGGATCCGTCGTCGGGGCTTCCCTTCTTCAATTTGCCGCTCAATAACATGGGGTCTGTTCAGTTGCCGGTGGAGAACTGGCCAGGAAATAATCCAGCACCTCGTCCTCCATTTTGAGAAGCTAAAAGAAAACGAAAGAGGATGGCGATGACGACGAAGAAGACGACGATTAATCCCCTCTCTAAGGTCAGCAATTTCATAGAATCTATTTCGCGCGGTTCGTGATGGTGATGATGGTCGTGTTGAACTCGGATTAATCCTGTGTTGATGTCTCTTTAGCTCTTTCTTCTTCCTTTCTTTTCTGGGTTAATTTTCTCTTGTACGTTCTTCGTTTTCATCTTCTCTTTTGCGGTTTGGAAGTAGTGTTTACGAATCTCTCTTCTTGAGCATTGTGGGACTCATCCTTTTTTCTTCCTTCTGTGTATGATTGACTTGGTTTGAGTATGAACCAATTGAAGCTTTAGAGAACAATTAATTTCATGGTGTATATGGTCTGTGTATATGGTCTGTGCTTGAATCCTCATATTTAATTATCATCATGTAGTAGTGAATGAGCCACCATTAAAAGAAAGAGCTTATCCCACTCGGTTTTTGCTTCTGACCTCCCTTCCATCAAGTTGGCATATATTTATGATCTCTTCATGGTTTTATCTTTATGTATAGATTGTCTCTGTATATTTTAAAACACATAGATATATGTTCTCACATTTATGAATGTGCAGGTGAAAATAATATAGAATTTCTCAGCATGGTTATAACTGTTTTTTGCGCACCGTTTTTACACAAAGTACATTGAAGATTCTTCTTGTTAAGTGGGCTTCTGTGTTGAGTCGATGCCTCACCAGCACGGGTTTCAGTGTGGAGTTCTTCTACAACCTATTTGTTTTCATGATCTCTGTTAAAAACATGGGATTCACGATGATTGTCACTCTGTTTGCACATTAAATTAAGCACGATACCTAGTTTCATAAAAAATGAAGTTACGCACATTAATAATCTGCAACGCGTCCTAGACAAATAATATATTTAATCTACAGTACATAAAATTACTGCTACACTATTTAGGGTGGCTAATTTTCTCTGAGCAGCTAGCCACACTTCTAGGGTTATCTTACACTTCGATCTCATCCGTGGCCCAAGATTAGAACTATCTAAGATGGTCAAATGATTTTGATAACCCGCCATGTGCAAAACGTTACCTAAAGAAAAATGTTCAAACGAAGCAAATATAATATTTCTGTTTTTCCAGAAGCATGTTGCCTTGTAGAAAGTACAAGTTCTTTCTTTAAATGTAAGCTGAAAATACATAAACTAACCTATAGCTGTCTATACTCCTTGGGATTTTTTTATGATGAAAAGCTTGTTGTGTTTATTTAGTTACTACCTAAGTCTAGATCTGTAGAAGGCATACCAATTTTCCATGGTGACATTTTGAGCATACATTAAGGAGATTGGTTTAGAAGATCTTACAGAAGATCTTTGTTAGATGTCTCTCGAGGTTTTCCTGTAATGTTTCTTTTCTATAAAAGGAAACTATATTGAGCTTTTCCATGCACATGCTTCCGTCTGAAAAATAGAAGTGATGTCCAGTTCAGTTATGGTCATGCTCTTTAGTTATAATTAAGGATGTTTATTCTCGTGATAGATTCGGTCGTATCTTAGAATGCCTTCTAAGAATGTAAGTATGGTATAAAACTTATTACTTCTTACTTATGCGTATAGTTATTAGCGCTCAACTGTATATCACTACAATTTGCGTACGTACCTTCATGAGAATCAGTTGAGCCGAACATTCAAATATCCTATGTTACAATACACACACACACACACACACACACACACACACACACACACACATATATATATATATATATATATATATATATATATGTATGTATATTATTTGATACAAGTGGTTGGAGCATAGTTTGTGTATGTCCCTTCATAAGGATCAATCGAGCCAAGCGTTCAAACACTTATATATATAAGTCAAATAAAAAACTTATCATGCAGTGATATCATATTAAACACTGATTGTTCCCTAAAGTTTAGATTACTCGATAGTTGATGCAATTTGGTATGCATTGTTGTGCTTACTATGAGTACTGAAAACTAAGTGAAGATCAGTGAGCCAACACTGTAAGCTGACCTATATAGATTATTATTAACCTAATCGTCCTGATGCAAGATAACTGTGCCATTCGATGCCCATATCTTTACTTAGCTAATAGTTCTTTTTAGGGGTCTAAATCAATTAACCCAACAAAATGTCCTACTACATATTTCACCATTTATTGTGCTTTAAGATGTCCACTGTTCGTATCGATATAGGATCATACAAGCAGGTTCCCCAGTTTGAAATCATCGTTTCATGTTTGGGCTTTTTTTAACCACGGCTTTGTTGACAGATAACCCTATGAAAAGCCAGCAGCTCTAGTCTTCGTTGCGTATGTATGAATGTCTGATGAGGAAGCCCAACTTCAGTCCTCGTTATAAACAGTATCGTGTATGCTTCGATTCACTTCCTAAAAGCAAGAATTTTCCCTGGGCATTCTTTTGTTTTGCTGAACTTTTGCTCAGCAACGAAGAGGAACGTAAGTAAATAATCAAGGAAATTGCCCTTTTTCCAAATTTCCAACTTTGGTTATTTTTCTTTTCGTGTCGTCCAAACTGGAATAAATTTGAGATGACAAAGTATGAAAACTACAGCAATTGCGCGACGTGGTCGTGGGTATATAGTTCAAGGTTCCGTTCTTACCTAATATGAGACGAAACCTTTGTTGCTGGATCTTGGTTAATTAAAGAAAATAAAACCTAGCTGTGGTCTCAAAGAGATAAGGTCTTCACTTTTGCTGAGGCAAATATAATAGCGCAAATGTGTGGTGGAATCGTCACTAAGAAAACTTGGATTAAGATGCTAACTGCGCAGGGTCGCATGCGGGGCTACAAATATAAAACTAGTGCCCATATGCAAACCTAATTTGGTTCTGATGACCGTCGCTTTAGGTACACATAAGCAAGAGCAGTTAAGTCATGCGCATATGTATATTATATATACAAGTTAATCACAACGAAGCTGACATTAGATTTCATATTATCTGGTAGTGATCAACCACATTTCCATGCATTTGCACAAAGAAACCATGCCAAAGAAATTGTCCAGGCTTATAAAAAGTCATATGTAGCGTCATTCTCTTATTTACTTGTAAAACTTTTCTCACCCATGAGTCGTATCGCATTTTAAATTGTAATTGGATCTGACCATCGAGTTAGAAGAACGATAATATATCTATGGGCATCATCCACATTGTTCCAGTTTGAATTGTTATGTTTCATTCGCGATGGAGCATGACGACAACAACATTAATGAGCTGTCATTTTTTTTTTTTTGTTGATGGCTATCAATTTTGTGGGTCTAGCTTGTTTAGTGAAATTATGAAAGTGAAGATGATTTCCCAATATCACTCGAGTATTATCGTGAGTTTGTACAGAGATTGGGCGGACCACATGGTCCAGAGATCCATCAGAATCGTACTTTCATTGTCCCAAAAACATATAATGGATTAACACGAAGTCGGGAACCAAAAGGCGTGCAGCAATTATAGGAACTAGGTACATTCAATCATACCTACTTGAGAGGAAATACGAAAGAAAAAAATACCCATTGCTGAGAATTTGCTGCTAGAAAAACATGGGGGGTTCAGCTACTCGGTTCATTCTTGGGAGGCCATATCGGGAGATAAGTATTTTCTGATAAGTTCTTTCGACCTTTAGACGTGAAATCACTTACTCAGTCAAGCTATGTCATGTTATGAAAACTAATTGTCACGTCATTTTACGAAATAGAAAAGAAGATAAAGCCAATAAGAAAATGCATTCATGCACTTATTTACCTAAAAAAACAATGCATGATGGCACTAACCGGTACGTGAAGAATTTGGCTTGAGCTTGACAATCAATGTGTGAACATTGTGAAGATGCGAGGAAAGAGAGCTTCTTGTTCCTACTAGGTTTAGGTCCATTTACAGAACTTCTTGCTGTATGCATGTCATATATATATCAGCACCACCTCTAATACCTTAACGATGAGTTCGTTCTTGAATTATCAAAGCTTTTGCAATACAGAGTATATATGATAAATTTGAAACTTTTTGCCACTTCATTGATCAATTTATCAGTTCCCTATATGAAGTTCTTCAGGATAATTAAGTAGACAACGATACATCCTTCATTTTGCAGGGAATCAAGCCAAAACACAGGGCTTGGATCGTCACTTGGGCTCAATGTTCAGCCCAATTCTAAGATAGCTAAACAGCTATTGCGTTCCCACCCCAACTGGGGGGTAGAAAAGTTTCCAACTTTTATTTGAAAGTAGAGTTCGAGTAGCACAAATATTGTATCAGGTCGATCTATTTCTGTCTTCAAAAACTTTGTTTGAGCAGCTGGCAAGCCGAACCCAATAATAGACCAAAACAAAATAAGTTTCTTCAGCTGGTCGATCTTTTCGGTTCATGTCCCAAAGAGCTGGTGGGTATCGCTCTTCGTTCTTGGTACTTTGCTCAGTTGAAATTCATACAATCTATAGCACTTTCTTTATCGCCAATTTATCTCTCTTACATGGGTGAAGTTTGTAAAGTGCAATCGATCAAGGCTCGATTTTTGTTCTTGATGCGGGAATCTGAGGCTTCAAAGCACATCTCCTTCCATCACTATTGTCGTTCGCCGCTGCTACCTTATCGCTTACTCCAGACCTGTGGCCACAGCATCACCATGACCACCACAACGACCTCTCTCTCTCTCTCTCTCTCTCTCTCTCTCTCTCTCTCTCTCTCTCTCTCTCTCTCTCCCCAACATCACAATGTTTCTGCCTCTCTCTAAGGTGCGCCGCCGTAAACTCAAGGCCATAGCGACCTCTAAAAGGTTGAGACTACCTTAGATCTCAAACCTCGCGCCTCTTATAAGAGAGAGATTGCTGATGAGAATGGGCCATTATGTAAATTTGACAGCAAGTTAGTCGCGCTAGCATCCACATAACCTAATCCCATAGCTTATTTTATGGAAGGACTTCGAAAGTTTTGGGATTAACTTGAATAGAAAAAATTTAAAACATGATATTCAACCATAAAGAAAAGTCAAAAGACACTATCCATGTCACATATTATACCATGGATAATCACAATGATATGATGATGTTTTTTCTGAAATTTTCTGTCAATAGTTTCACTAATGGATATTCATATTCTTACTCAATATGAGCTTGAGGCTAGCTTTACTTAGTATGAGATTGACACTAGCAGTTTCAAATTGAACTAAATTGAGAACAAATCCAACTGTAAGAAAAAATGAGCTGTGATCGTTTTGCTTTAATTTTGATTGGTTGACATTTCTTCAAATAGGCAAAATAATGATGCGGCATTAGGCAGTCTCTTTAGAATGAGAGTATCTTTGTTTGCTTATTTTTTTGGGCAGGATAAATTTCTCAAGCCTTATAATCTCTTTAGAATTAGTAGAATGATAAATACAGTATTAGTAAAGTAGAAAGAATTAATTTATAAAACCAATATTATGACTAAAAAATTGTGCTAATTTATCAAATTGGAGGTTATGGTCGTCAATCACTGGCCAAGCAAGGAATTTGGTTACTGATCCTCTAGCTGTGGTTATTCGCTATTCAAAAATTCTTGTTTAGATAGTTCATACCATCCATACATAGTATTTTTTGACATTTGACGTTAAGCTTTCTTGTTGGAATTCAAAATAATAAAAATCGATGCCGATAGATCAAGGTTTTATGGCAATTTTCAAGCCTATTATATGTCAAATTTGGAATGGAGCGAGTTTCTTGGCACTTGCATCCCTCCCAACTAATAAAATGTGAACCTAACATTTAATGGAATCAACCGTTACTTGAATATATTTACTAACTTAGAAAGCATTTACTTAGAAGGATTGACATGAATTAAAACCCAACCGAATATTTACATTGCATTACTAGCAACTAATCCAACCCTTTATAAGTCAAATTAGGCTGGCATTGTTGGGTTCATTAACGAAAAACAACGCAGCGAAATATAGAACCCTAGACAGGATCCATGTATATATTGAAATCAAAAAAGAATTTTGAAACATACCTTTTGCAGATCGAAGATAAATCGGCAATCGATTGTGTCTGGATTAGCGCCCCAAGTGTTGCGCCTCTACCGATATCCACACACACGAATGAAATTCTCCAACGATTCACGTGTTAGCGAAAGATCTTGAAGTTCCTTTTTTTTTAACGCCTTTTTATTTTCGATACTCTGTCGAAAAACCCTAGATAGAGAACTATTCTTTATCTATTTATACAGCCTCATTATCCAACGGAATTAAAAGAAGTGGGCCGAGCGATTTGGGCCCGCCAAACCATCCACCTTTAATCGTACGTTTAATCGTTATCTCATAACACGCACGACCGCATAGATAATTTAAATAAGAGAATAAATTAAAATCTACTTCTTAAGTAGATCAAGGCAGACAGAAAATATTAAGTCCGTTTGCTATTGTGTGCGACCCTGTAGATTCACTAAATATTAGCAGTGTGCTCAAAACTCTTTTTGGCCCACAAATCATAAGCGGTCTCTAGAAAGACATTATGACTACCTAAGTATAGTGAATGTCAATTTTCCGACACAACCTAATCCACAACTAATATTAGAGTATCAACCTTGATTGATTCCTATGGCAGATCACTAATAATATCCACTTGCACTAGAACCAATCATATAAACTAAATCCCTTTGTCACTTGATTTCCGAGTTAAGCATAAGGCAGGACAAGTGTCATCCTTATATAGCTTAAACTCATTTTCCCGATACCGCAGTTAGACTGTCAAAATAAGTAGTTGACTCTTCAACTCACTTGAGCATGGCCATGCATTTCACAGTCTCAACTCTACGGGAGGCCAGGAAATCATATCCTCGTTATATGAGAGGGACAAATCCCATCTTGTCTACTCACATCACTCAACACGATTCATGACATGCCCAGCCATTACCTTTATAATCACCTGTTACAGCTAACGTTTGGCAATGTTAAAGCATGCCAATCCACGTCTAGGAAACCATGGCAGACTCAGGTCAAAGAACTATACTCTATAGTTGTGTGAGAAATAATGATGACATTATATAACAATCCTACAGTATTCTCATAGTGGATTTGTCCAATACAATGTTCTCTAACACGTATTCCATGTGATCAACTTTATATCTCTATATTCATGACCTGTGAAACTTGTTCATCAGTTGACTCACATGCTAGTCTCAAATACCATTTGCTTCCCAATGCATAATGGCAATTGACTAGAGACATTTAGAATATTAATATCCACTCTATTAATAGAGTTTCACGATCAAATCACGTATTTGATTATCTATTAAGGATATTCAATATTCAGGGGATAAAGATTTCACATTCAATTATATACTAAAATTAAATCGAAATCAAATATAATATATATTTTATTAATGAACAATGAAAATGTATATCACATATACTCCCACTCACATCAAGACCAATCACTAATGTGTCTAAAGCCTAAAGCGTTATAATGACGCTCATGCTTAGGTTGTGGAAGAGCCTTTGTCAACGGATCAGCTGAATTCAACTCCGTTGCAACTTTGCACATCTTGATATCACCTCTTTCAATGAATTCTCGAATGAGATGATACTTTCTGAATATGTGTTTGGTCTTCTTGTGAGATCTAGGCTCTTTAGCCAAAGCTATGGCCCCATTGTTGTCGTAATAGAGGTCCACTGGATTCAAACTAGTAGGACTGATTCCCAGTTCTTCTATGAACTTTCGAATCCAAACAGCTCCTTTGATGCTTCTGAAGCAGCAATATACTCAGCTTCTATCCTAGAATCTGCAAGAGTGTCCTGCTTGAAACTCTTCCAACACACCGCTCCATCATTCACACAAAAAACAAAACCTGACTGCGATCGAAGGTCATCTTTGTCGGTTTGGAAACTAGCATCAGTGTAACCACTTACAGTGATCTGTTCCTCACCTCCATAGACTAAGAATAAATCCTTAGTTCTTCTTAAGTACTTAAGGATATTTTTTATAGTAATCCAGTGAGGTTCCCCTGGATCTGACTGGTATCTACTTATCATGCTCAATGCATAAGCAACATCAGGATGAGTGCACAACATAGCGTATATGATGGATCCCACAGCTGATGCATAAGAAATCCTACTCATGCGGTCTCATTCATCTTGTATTGAAGGACACTAAGTCTTGCTAAGACTTATGCCATGTGTCATCGGAAGAAAACCTTTCTTGGAGTCTTGCATATTAAATCTATTGATGACTTTGTCAGCATATGTACTTTGACTCAGTCCAATAAGTCTCTTAGATCTATCTCTATAGATCTTGATCCCCAAGATATAGTTTGTCTCTCCCATGTCCTTCATGTAGAAAAATTTTCCTAGCGATGTCATAACTGACTAAAGCATAGGAATGTCGTTTCTAATGAGTAGTATGTCATCCACATACAATACTAGAAATACAATTGCACTCCCACTAGACTTCTTGTATACACAAGATTCTTTTTTATTTCTGATGAAGCCAAACTCTTTGATAGTTTCATCGAAACGAATATTCCAACTCCGTGATGCCTGCTTCAATCCATAAATAGAACGTTGAAGCTTGTATATCTTCTCAGTGTTATCTGGTCATGTAAAGCCTTCAGGTTGTGTCATATACATATCCTCTTCTAGTTTTCCATTAAGGAAAGCTGTCTTTACATCTATTTGCCATATCTCATAGTCATAATATGCAGCAAACGCTAGGATAATTCGAATGGACTTAAGCATGGCCACTGGCGAAAAGGTCTCATCATAGTCAATACCATGAGTTTGTTTGAAACCTTTAGCTACTAGCCGTGCTTTATAGATGTGAACATTTCCATCCATATCAGTTTTCTTCTTGAAAACCCACTTGCACCCTATAGATTTGACACCTTCAGGTAGATTAATCAAAGTCCAAACTTTGTTTTTGATACATTGAGTCCATTTCAGATTTCATGGCCTGGAGCCATTTATTGGAGTTTGGGCCCATCATAACTTCTTTATAGGTCGTAGGTTCGTTATTTTCTATTAACAATAGATGACGATGTTCTGTCACGTGAAAACCATATCTCATAGGCTCACGATGTGTTCTTTTAGACCTACGAACTATAGGTGCCACTGGAGTAGACTCTACAACTCTTTGTAGATCTAATTGAGGTTCCTCATGAACTAGAACACCCTCTTGTGGCACTATAACTTCTTCGAGGTTTACCTTACTCCCACTAGTTTCTTTAGTAAGAAACTCTTTCTCTAAAAAGACACAATTTCGAGTAACAAACACTTTGTTTTCTAATGAATTGTAAAAGTAATATCCTTTCGTTTCTTTAGGATATCCCACAAAGAAGTATTTATCAGATTTGGGTCCAAGCTTATCTGAAAGTAAACGTTTTACATAAGTTTCATAACCCCAAATCTTTAGAAAAGACATACTAGGAACTTTTCCTGTCCACATCTCATATGGTGTCTTCTCTACCGCTTTTGATGGACTTCTATTTAGTGTAAACGCAGCTGTCTCGAATGCATATCCCCAGAAAGATAATGAAAGATCTGAATGACTCATCATTGATCGAACCATGTCTAACAAAGTTGGATTTCTCCTCTCAGAGACACCATTCCATTGTGGTGTTTCAGGAGAAGAGAGCTGTGAAACAATTCCACACTCTTTGAGATGGTCATTGAACTCTTGGCTTAAATATTCTCCTCCTCGATCAGATCGAAGAGCCTTGATATTTTTGCCAAGTTGATTTTGTACTTCATTCTGAAATTCCTTGAACTTTTCAAAGGAGTCGGACTTATGTTTCATCAAGTAAACATATCCATATCTACTGAAATCATCAGTAAATATAATGAAATACTGATAACCTCCTTTGGCTGTAGAACTTAGTGGTCCACACACATCAGTATGTATAAGGGCCAATAATTCTTTTGTCCTCTCACTTTGATTAGTAAAAGGAGGTTTTGTCATTTTTTCAACTAAATAAGATTCACATGTATCAAATGATTCAAAATCAAATGAATTTAATAGTCCATCGTTATGAAGCTTGTGAATTCGTTTCTCGTTTATGTGGCCTAATCGACAATGCCATAGGTAGGTTGGATTCAAATCATTAGATTTAAATCTTTTTGTATTTATATTATAGATTGGCACATCAAGATTTAGAACATATATCCCATCCACAATATGGGCGCTACCATAAAATAATCCATTAAGATAAAACGAACAACTATTGTTCTTTATATCAAAACAGAAACCTTCCTTGTCTAAACAAGAAATAGAAATAATATTCCTGCGTATAGCAGGTACATAGTAGCAATTATTCAATTTTAAAATCATGCCAGAAGGTAAAGCTACATCATATGTTCCTACGGCTAATGTAGCAACTCTTGCTCCATTTCTAACTCGTAGTTTCACTTCACCTTTTGCAAGTGTTTTACTTCGTTTAAATCCTTGCACATCCATATAAATGTGAGTTCCACAATCGGTATCCAATACCCATGAAGTAGAACTAGTAGTAACATTTATTTCTATAACATAAATACCTGAATCGAAAGTCTCACTTCCCTTTTTCTTCAAATCCTTCAAATATTTCTTGCAATTCCTCTTCCAATGTCCATTCTCACCACAATGGAAGCATACAACATCAGCAGTCGAACCCGGTTTGGTCTTGGATTTGGGTTTGGGCTTAGTGCTCTTGCCCTTACCCTTAACCTTACCTGGCTTCTTAAAGCCTTTCCCCTTTCCCCTTTCGAACCATGAGAACATTAGGGATAGGATCTTTCTTAATATTCTACTCAGCAATTTTGAGCATCCCATGCAGTTCAGTCAAAGACTTATTCAGATTATGCATGTTATAGTTCATAATAAACGTGTCATAATCTTGAGGTAATGATTGAAGAATAATGTCAGTAGTCAACTCTTGGCTGATGGGAGAGCCTAGTCGTTCCAGGTTTTCAATATAACCTATCATCTTTATGACATGTGAGTTAACTGAGCTCCCACTTGCTAGCTTGCACTCAATTAAGGTCTTTACCGTTTGGTACCTTTCAGTGCGTGCCTGCTCCTGAAATAAATTTTTCAGATTCATAATCATATCATAGGCATCCACATTCTCAAACTGCTTCTGAAGGTCTGAATTCATGGTAACTAACATTAGACATGATGCATCCAATGCATCGTCTTTATGCTTTTGATAAGCTTTTCTTTCAGCATGGGGAGCGTTGGAAGGAGGTGCCTTTTGAGGGAGTGGTTTCTCCAGGACATAATCCTTTTTCTCCTGCTTGAGAACAATTCTTAAGCTTCTATACCAGTGCAAAAAGTTCGAACCATTCAATTTGTCCTTCTCAAGGATAGATCGTAGTGAAAAGTGTGATGCAAAGCTATTTGCCATTATCTACAACAAATATGCAAAGTGAATTGTTCATTAATATTATAAATAATAAACTCCCACTATACTTTTATAACATATGTCCCAATAAGTATAGTAGACCAAGATCCATATTTTACCAAGACTCGAGTAAGTTTTGGTTTACCGCTCAAGACTAAGTTATTTAGATAGACAACTCTTTGTCAATTGTATCGAATACAACTCTTGGTTATTGGGGTTGACATCTCATATCTTATCCCCAAACACTATGCCTCAAGACCCAAAACCGTTTTGATAGCCTCGTTAAGTAAACCAATCTTGACTTATGGATAACCATTATCCATCCTATTTTACTCAAATAGTTAAAGACACCCTGCTTTGACAGGCCCACCTATTGATAATTCAAGTCTTAATAGGTGTATGATTGGAAAGACATCATATTATTACTTAATTTTATTAGGGACTCTTAATGTTTATTCAGCAATGAATATATGCATGTGATAAACATAAACGAAACATCACTTATAATAATAAAGGTACATCGGAACGATCAATTCCATGCAGGGGTCAAGGGGGATACGCCCCCTTGCGGGGTCGAGGGGTAGCGCCCCTCGCGGGGTCAAGGGGCAGAGCCACTTGCGGTGGTCTCGCTGCCGCCTCCCTTGCCCTCACCGTACGCATCTGGCCGAACGCCTCGAGTCCTTGATGCGTCGGATGACTAGGCACGCTGCCGTCTCTGCCTTGGGCAACAGACCCAGATGCGCCGCCGTCTCCGCCCGCCGTCTCCGCCTCGGGCAATAGGCCCAAACGCGCCGCCGTCTTCGCTCGCCGTCTCCGCCCGTGGTCTCCGCCTCGAGCAACAACCCAGGCGCGCCACCATCTCCGCCTCGGGCAACAGCCCAGGCGCGACGCTATCTCTACCTCGATGCGAGCCGAACAGGATCAACCCATCCCTGCTTCGTTCCTTCTCAATTGATCATATCAATTCGTATTTCAAATTCATCTAACCCTAATTTAGACTCACTTCAAGCATACATCATATGTATCAACAATTAGGGTTTCCAATTCAACTTCAATATATCACAAGTAGCTCTGATACCACTATAGAGTTCATTAACGAAAAACAATGTAGCAGAATATAGAACCCTAGACAGGATCCATGTATATATTGAAATCAAAAAAGAATTTTGAAACGTACCTTTTGCAGATCGAAGATAAATCGGCAATCGATTGTGTCTGGATTAGCGCCCCAAGTGTTGCACCTCTACCGGTATCCACACACACGAACGAAATTCTCCAACGATTCACGTGTTAGCGAAAGATCTTGAAGTTCCTTTTTTTTGAACGCCTTTTTATTTTCGATACTCTGTCGAAAAACCCTAGATAGAGAACGATTATCTATCTATTTATACAGCCTCATTATCCAACGGAATTAAAAGAAGTGGGCCGGGCGATTTGGGCCCGCCAAACCATCCACCTTTAATCGTACGTTTAATCGTTATCTCATAACGTATACGACCGCATAGATAATTTAAATAAGAGAATAAATTAAAATCTACTTCTTAAGTAGATCAAGGCGCACAGAAAATATTAAGTCCGTTCGCTATTGTGTGCGACCTTGTAGGTTCACTAAACATTAGCAGTGTGCTCAAAACTCTTTTTGACCCACAAATCATAAGTGGTCTCTAGCATGACATTATGACTACCTAAGTATAGTGAATGTCAATTTTCCGACACAACCTAATCCACAACTAATATTAGAGTATCAACCTTGATTGATTCTTAAGGCAGACCACTAACATGCATGTGGTCCAACTTGATAAAATGTAAGCGCATAGGTCGGCGACACTATTTTGAATTGGGTAACTAGTGATTCTCAAGCTATTAATATGGCACATATTCACTAACTTAGAAAGCATTTACTCAGAAGGATTGACATGAATTAAAACCCAGTCAAATATTGACTTTGCATGACTAGCAAGTAATCTAACCATTTTTTAGTCATAATTAGGCTGCCATATGGTGCAACGTGATGAAATGTAAGCGCATAGGGTAGCCACACTATTCCGATTCAAGTAATCACTAATTCTCCAGCTATAAATACGATTGATGCCCATCAATCTGATCATTCACACAAAAAAAAAAGCCTCCATTCAAGCAAAGTGATTGTTGATGTATCTGTATCCGGGCAGTGATCTACTAGAGAATTTCTTTGACAACAAATTTTGGTTTGCTAATTTTCTAGTAAATCACTGATCCGATCAGAGTTCATTCCTTTTATCAACATCAACATGGCAATGGTGAAAAGAAGACGTGCGATGTACCTCTGTATGCAATTCAGAGAAGGCCAATTGAGTATTTATTGATTTTCTTATTAATTCCCCAAGTTCTTATTTCTTATCCAATTCTCGTTCATTGTAATGACGTGATTTTTCCTTTTTATTCCTTCCTTCGTTGCAGGTAGAAGTGTACTTCATGTACGTGGCATGAGGATCGATGAATTCACAAGTTATGCCATATGTTGTTGTAATAAATAAGATATTTGTATCAATTCTTATAGTAGAAGTTAAGGTCATTTAGGTTTTCTTTTGCGAACATTTGGTGAAGATTAAGAGAGATTGTAATCCGGGCAAGTAACTTTTGTTATCGTCATTGTGATTATGTATTTCGGGATGTTTTTCTGCTTCTTCGATGTTTGTAGCCCAATGTCAACTATTTGACCTTCAACTACACGACATGTGTTAGAAATGAGAAATGTCAAAGAGAAAAAATCAGAGAAGACGGCACACAAACTTTTTACATGAAAAACCCTTCAAAATCAAAAAGGGAAAAATTACGGTACCACATTAGGCAATCTCTTTAGAGTAATAGTATCTTTGTCCGGTTATTTTGTTGGGTAAGACAAACTTCTCAAGTCATAATAATCTCTTTAGAATGAGCATGAAGATAAATACAATATTAGTATAGTAGAAAGAACAAATTTACGAAATCAATTAATTATCATTGAAATATTCTGTTAATTTATCATATTTGAGGTGACAGTCATCAACCACTGTGTCGCGACCTAAGTTTCTTAGGCTAATGGATTATTAAGTCTAAGCTTAACTCGAGCCCTACCAATTCGCAACTCAAGATTTAAGTTTTTTTTTTAACATGCAAAAGTTTTTTCATGCTTGGAGTCACCACTAATCTATTTGTGGTAGATCGATTAGAAACCTAAATAAAATATAGGGAGATATATTTTATTCCTACGAATCAAAAATTCTAAGCTTGGGGACTTGATTACGCTAGATCTAGTTTAACGCCCTTTCGGTACCTTTTCTTTTCAAAAAATGTCTATGCAGGCATGCACAAACCACCAATTTAACACCTAAGAAAGCAATAAATAAATTACAAGATTATGAGAATGACGTACTTTAGAGCAACGCAAGCATCTGTATCGTTAGTAGAAAATCACACAAACAATTCTAATATGATTTCTAATTAACAAAGCAAGTCACTCAATATGTTCTTTAGGATTTGTGCTTTATTAAAATGCAAACTAACCTATATGCAATGACGTGCAAAAAATAACATGCGATTAATGCAACCTAGCATGCGAACTATATGTCATGCGACGACGTGACCTAATTTTAATGATGGTCAAATGATTTATTTTTGGTATTTTTCCAATGAAATTAGAAATTTAAAAAATGTCTAAAATACTCGCAATCTAACAACTTCTTTTTTTATATTTTTTATTAAAATTCGAAATTAAAAGTTACTCAAATTAAGAATGCAATCTATCCCAATCTATCCTAAAGTAACTCATTCTTTTGGGATTTCATGGAAATTCGGAATCTTAAAATAACCTAAATAATCTATTAGGATTAGAATAACACCTAATTTAAACTAGGAAATAAATTATCTCAAGTCCTAATTTAAATTAAATAATTATCCTATCTTCTAGATACATTTAGGGTTCCCTAAACATGCAAAACTTCTAATTTAAATCCTAACTAACATATTTTTGGATTTTCTTTATTTAAAAAAAAGCAATCAAAGATAACAACTGCATTTAAATAATCCACGCAATCCGCAAGATTCTTCTTATGAAAATTTGAATTAGGAAAAGAAATCAAACTAACGGTCATATCTATAAGGTTATAGATATCAACGGAAAGCTGATTGTTAAGTTTAGAAAGTGAATAAAATCTATTATCGTATCCAAGTGATTATGGATAAGATAACGATTCGGATAGCCGTCCAGATACGTTGCCAAATTAGAAAAGATTCCTAATTTAGGGTATCTTAGAATATTACAGATATCGCAAATATTATCTTAAGGTATCCAATCAATCACACAATATTCATGGAATATTCAAAATATTAAAACTAAGAATTTAAATATTTTGAAAATATACCGGATAGAGATTTTTACCTGATTTGCGGATTACTTTCCAAATTTGAATCACCGGCGGATCGAGATCGCGGAATGGCCAATGGCAGGTGACCGACGGCGGTTAGGGGCAGCTCGGATTGCGGTTAGATGGTTCACGAACTTGCCAAAAAATAAACCTGTAAAACAGAGTTCGACTCGGGATCGACCATGACCGGTAGCTCAAGGTACTGGACGATGCAGGAGCGAGGACCGGCGACGAACGATCACTGTGATAGCAAGGACGACGGCCTCTGAGCTTGGGGATCATGGGCCAGCCACCAAGACAATGTGCAAATCCCTTCGTGGGTCTATCTGTCCAAGCTTCCACTAAAGACTTGATACATTGACCAAGCAATCAAAAGAAATCAAGAGGTGGCGTCTTCTGCATGTGATGACGACGAAGCCATGGGACTCGTGGATAGCTAGGTGCTTGCTGAAAACTTGCTGGCTTCGCTTTGAGACTGTGAGAGCATTGAATTGAGACGCGGCGTGAACTGCGGCAGCAGGGGGCGGCAGCAGGATGAAGACGGAACGTCGACAGGGGGCACGAGCGGCAGCTTGGCGATCAACGGGCTTGTGCGCTCAGCATGCTTGAGCAATGAGCGGGCTCGGGTGGCGACACAATGGCGCTGGTCGATGCGCCAAGGGGCGGCGCGACCGACCTTCTCTCAATCTCACTCATGTGTATCACTCGCGTCTTTCTAAAAATTCTTCTGGGAATTCTCGAGCCCCCCTTTTGTCTGTAGTTGGTCTGCTTTTATAAGCAAGATAGCTGAAAGAAAAAAATGCTTTCTTTCCTTTTACAGACACCCCGAATATTTTATATCTTATTCTTCCCTCTTTGTTTGACCGATTCCTGCTCTGTCAACTCTCCTTTTCTAATTCCAGCTTTGATTTTTTTTTATGAGATTTTCCAGATTCCAAATCTTGTAAAGATGTTTGCCATATGGACATGAACGCGCAATATCGCTTTCGAATGCTTGTTTTCACCGAAAATATTTGGATATCTTCTTTCTTGTCCTTGCTTAGCCGAATATTGCCCATACCCACTAAAATTGATCTTGACATCTTCTCACTTTTACTCATTCCTTCAAACGACCGAAAAGTAATGCCCAAGGAATTATGGACATCTCGAGCAGATCAAGGAGGATATTTTCGGACACGTGCCTAAACGCCCATCACGGTCAAGAATGAATTGTGGGTACTTTGTTCTTCTATTATTGACCAAAGGCACCAAATTAGAAATATAGGCTTTCTTAAAGATCGTTCCTTCGTATCGAGCCTATCACAATTTTTTTTTTTTGGTAAGAAGCCTATCACAATTTCCTTTCTGTTTATTCCAAAGATAAAGATCCGCATGTTTTATATTTTTCCCTTGCCAAGATCATGAGCTTCTATGTATATATATTTTAAAATTCCCCACGTGCAAAAATTCAGCCATAATAATGAACGGGCTTGGCCGAGTTCCCAATCCATGCAGGCTCAATTAAGTTCAGAACTATCCGCCACGGGTCCGATGCAAATGTAGCTACTTAATAAATGTTCTTAAAACTAAATGTCATGCAATTTAACTTTAACATTTTTGTCAAGGGCTAAAGTTTAGTCCCCAATTTTGTGTAATTATTTCTAAATGGTGAACCAAAATTTAGGTGTCAACACACTGGCCGAGTAAGGAATTTGGATGGTCCACTAATTCGATGTCAAGAAATTCTTGTTTAGGCAGTTCATACCATCCACACATAGTGGTTATTGACATTTGATGCTAAGCTTTCTTGTTGGTCTTACTAGCATTTCGGAATTCAAAATCAAAATGACACTGATAGATCAAGGCTATGGCGCTTTTCATGCCTATTATACGTCAAATTTGGAATGGAGAGAGTTTCTTAGCACTTGCATCACTCATGGCTAATAAAATGTGAACCTAACATCTAACCAAATCCATCGTTACTTGCACATATTTACTAACTTAGAAAGCATTTATTTAGAAGGATCAACATGAATTGAAAGCTAACCAAATATTGACATCACATGACTAGCAACTAATCCAACTCTTTATAAGTCACGATTAGGCTAATATATTGGCCAATGTGATAAATTAAGCACATAGGTCGGCGACAATATTTTGATTTGAGTAACTTGTGATTTTCATGCTATAAATATGGCACGTATTCACTAACTTAGAAAGCATTTACTCAAAAGGATCGACATGAATTAAAACCCAACCAAATATTCATGATTGGCAAGTAATCTAACCCTTTTTGAGTCATGATTATGCTAGCATATGGTCCAACGTGATGAAATGTAGTCGCATAGGGCAGTGACACTATTTCGATTCAAGTAACCATTGATTCTAAAGCTATAATTATGATTGATGCCCACCAAATTGATCATTCACAAAAGCAAAAAAAAAAAAAAAGGCTCCATTCAAGCAAAGTAATTAGAGATGTACTTCCGTTTCGGGCAATGATCTACCGAAAAATTTCTTTGACAACAAATTTTGCTTTGATGATTTTCTAGTAAATCCCTGATCCAATCAGAGTTCATTCTTTTGTCAATATCAACATGGCAATGGTGAAAAGAGGTTGTGTGATGTACCTCGGCAATATGCAAATTAGATAAGGCTAATTGACTATTTATTGATATTCTTGTTAATTCCTCAAGTTCTTATTTCTTATCCAATTTACTTTCATTGTCATGACTGAATTTTCCTTTTTGTTCCTTCCTTCGTCGCAGGTGGAAGTGTCTTCATGCACGTGGCATGATCGAGGATTGATGAATTCACAAGATATGCCAAGTGTTGTTGTAATGAATAAGATTTTTGTATCAATTCTTATAGTAGAAGTTAAGGTCATTTGGGTCTTCTTTTGAGAACATTTGGTGAAGATTAAGAGAGATTGTAATCCGGGCAAGTGTAACTTTCTATTGCCGTCATTGTGATTATGTATTTCGGGATGTTTTTCGGCTTCTTCGATGTTTGTATGCCCACTGTTAATTATATGACCTTTCACTACACAACATGTGTTAGGAATGAGAAACATACAAAATAAAAAAATCTGAGAAGAAGATACATAAACTTTTTATGTGAAAAACCCTTCAAAACCATAAAGGGAAAAATTACGGTGCCACATTATGCAATCTCTTTAGGATAACAGTATCTTTGTCTATTTAATTTATAGGGTAGGATAAACGTCTCGAGTCTTAATAATCTCTTTAGAATGAGTATGAATATAAATACAATATTAGTAGAGTAGAAAGAGTAAATTTATGAAATCAATTAATTATCATTGAAAAATCGTGCTAATTTAGCAAATTTGAGGTGACGATCGTCAGTCACTAGCCGAGTAAGGAATTTGGGTGGTCCACTGATCCTCTAGCTTTGATTATTCGATGTTAAAAAATTCTTGTTTGGGCAGTTCATACCGTCCATACATAGTGGTTTTTCAGATTCGACGCTAAGCTCTCTTGTTGGTCTTACTTGTTTTGGAATTCAAAATAAAAAAAAATCGACGCCGATAGATCAAGGCTACGGCGCTTTTCATGCCTACTATATGTCGAATTTGGAATGGAGCGAGTTTCTTGACACTTGCATCACTCACGACTAATAAAATGTGAACCTAACATTTAACGGAATCAACCGTTACTTGCATATATTTACTAACTTATAAAGCATTTACTCATAAGGATCAACATGAATTAAAACCCAACCAAATATTTAAGTTGCATTACTAGCAACTAATCCAGCCCTTTATAAGTCATATTAGGCTGGCGTGTGGTCTAACCTGATAAAATGTAACACTATTTTGAATCGGGTAATTGGTGATTCTTAAGCTATAAATATGGCATGTATTCACTAACTTAGAAAGCATTTACTCAAAAGGATCGACATGAATTAAAACCCAGCCAAATATTGACATTGGATGATTGGCAAGTAATCTAACCATTTTTTAGTCATAATTAGGCTGCCATATGGTGCAACATGATGAAATGTAAGCGCATAGGGTAGCCACACTATTCCGATTCAAGTAACCACTGATTCTCTAGCTATAAATACGATTGATGCCCATCAAACTGATCATTCACTAAAGTAAAAAAAAGAGGCTCCATTCAAGCAAAGTGATTAGAGATGTACCTCTGTTCGGGCAGTGATCTACCAAAAAATTTCTTTGACAACAAATTTTGGTTTGCTAATTTTTTGGTAAATCACTGATCCGATCAGAGTTCATTCCTTTTATCAACATCAACATGGCAATGGTGAAAAGATGATGTACGATGTACCTCGGAATGCAATTCAGATAAGGTTAATTGAGTATTTATTGATTTTCTTGCTAATTCCTCAAGTTCTTATTTCTTATCCAATTCTCGTTCATTGTAATGACGTGATTTTTCCTTTTTGTTCCTTCCTTCGTTGCAGGTAGAAGTGTCGTTCATGTACGTGGCATGAGGATCAATGAATTCACAAGATATGCCATATGTTGTTGTAATAAATAAGATTTTTGTATCAATTCTTATAGTAGAAGTTAAGGTCATTTAGGTTTTCTTTTGCGAACATTTGGTGAAGATAAAGAGAGATTGTAATCTGGGCAGGTGTAACTCTTTGTTACCGTCATTGTGATTTTGTATTTCGGGATTTTTTTTGCTTCTTTGATGTTTGTAGCCCATTGTTAATTATGTGACCTTTCACTACACGACATGTGTAGGGAATGAGAAACGTGAAAGAGAAAAAATCAGAGAAGAAGGCACACAAACTTTTTAAGTGAAAAACCCTTCAAAATCAAAAAGGGAAAAATTACGGTGCCACGTTAGGCAATCTCTTTAGAGTGATAGTATCTTTGTTTGGTTATTTTGTTGGGTAGGATAAACTTCTCAAGTCGTAATAATCTCTTTAGAATGAGCATGAAGATAAATACAATATTAGTATAGTAGAAAGAATAAATTTACGAAATCAGTTAATTATCATTGAAAAATTGTGCTAATTTATCAAATTTGAGGTGACGGTGGTCAGTCACTAGCCGAGTAAGAAATTTGGGTGGTCCACTAGCTTTGGTTATTCGATGTTAAGAAATTCTTGTCTCGGAGGTTCATACCATCCATACATAGTGGTTTTTCACATTTGACGCTAGGCTTTCTTGTTGGTCTTTACATGTTTTGTAATTCAAAATAATAAAATTTGACGCCGATAGATCAAGGCTAGAGTGCTTTTCATGCCTATTATATGTCAAATTTGGAATGGAGCGAGTTTCTTCGCACTTGCATCACTCACGACTAATAAAATGTGAACCTAACATTTAACGGAATCAACCGTTACTTGCATCTATTTACTAACTTAGAAAGTATTTACTCATCAGGATCGACATGAATTAAAACCTAACCAAATATTTACGTTGCATTACTAGCAAGTTATCCAACCCTTTATAAGTCAGATTAGGCTGGCATGTGGTTTAACCTGATAAAATGTAAGTACATAGGTCGGAGACACTATTTTGAATTGAGTAACTAGTGATTCTCAAGCTATAAATATGGCACGTATTCACTAACTTAGAAAGCATTTGCTCAAAAGGATCGACATGAATTAAAACCAAGCCAAATATTGACATTGCATGATTGGGAAGTAATCTAACCCTTTTTGAGTTATAATTAGGCTGCCATGTGGTCCAACGTGATGAAATGTAAGCGCATAGGGCAGCCACACTATTCCGATTCAAGTGACCACTGATTCTCTAGCAATAAATAGAATTTGTGCCCATCAAATTGATCATTCACGGAAGAAAAAAAAAAAGCCTCCTTTCAAGCAAAGTGATTAGAGATGTATCTCTATTTGGGCAGTGATCTACCAGAAAATTTCTTTGACAACTAATTTTGCTTTGCTAAGATTTTGGTAAATCACTGATCCCATCAGATTTCATTCCTTTTGTCAATATCAACATAGCAATTGTGAAAAGATGTCGTGTGATGTACCTCGGTAATACGCAGTTCACAGAAGGCTAATTAAGTATTTATTGATTTTCTTGCTAATTCCTCAAGTTCTTATTTCTTATCCAATTCCCTTTCATGTGATTTTTCCTTTCTGTTCTTTCCTTCGTCGCAGGTAGAAGTGCCATTCATGTACGTGGCATGAGGATCGATGAATTCACAAGATATGCCATATGTTGTTGTAATAAATAAGATTTTTGTATTAATTCTTACGGTAGAAATTAAATTCATTTAGGTCTTCTTTTGCGAACATTTGGTGGAGATTAAGAGAGATTGTAATCCGGCAAGAGTAACTTTTTGTTGCCATCATTGTGATTATGTATTTCTGTATGTTTTTATGCTTCTTCGATGTTTGTAGCCCACTGTTAATTATGCGACCTTTCACTATACGACAATTGTCATGATGAAAGAAAAAAATCAGAGAATAAGACACACAAACTTTTTACGTGAAAAACCCTTCAAAATTAAAAAGGGAAAAATTATGGTGCCACATTAGGCACTTTGTTTAGAATGATAGTATCTTTGTCTAGTTATTTTGTTGGGTAGGATAAACTTCTCAAGTCGTAATAAAATCTTTGGAATGAGTTTGAAGAAAAATACAATATTAGTAGAGTAGAAAGAATAAATTTATGAAATTAGTGAATTATCATTGAAAAATTATGCTAATTTATCAAATTTGAAGTGACGGTGGTCAGTCACAGGCCAAGCAAGGAATTTGGGTGTTACGTTAATTCTCCAGCTTTGGTTATTCGATGTAAAGAAATTCTAGTTTATGCAGTTTATACCATCCATACATAGTGGTTTTTGACATTCAACACTAAGCTCTCTTGTTGGTCTTACTAGCTTTGGAATTCAAAATAATAAAAATTGAGCTGGTAGATCAAGGATATGACGCTTTTCATGCCTATTATATGTCAAATTTGGAATGGAGCGAGTTTCTTGACACTTGCATCACTCACTACTAATAAAATATAAACCTAACATCTAATGGAATCAACCGTTAATTGCACATATTTACTAACTTAGAAAGCATTTACTCAGAAGGATCAACATGAATTAAAACCAACCAAAAATTTACATTGCATTACTAGCAACTAATCCAACCCTCTATAAGTCAGATTAGGTTGTCATGTGGTCCAACCTGATAAAATGTAAGCGCATAGATCGGCGACACTATTACCATTCGGGAAACTAATGATTCCCAAGCTATGAATATGGCACTTATTCACTAACTTAGAAAGCATTTACTCAAAAGGATCAACATGTATTAAAACCCAGCCAAATATTGACATTGCATGATTGGCAAGTAATCTAACCCTTTTTGAGTCATGATTAGGTTGCCATTCCAACGTGATGAAATGTAAGCGCATAGGGTAGCCACACTATTCCAATTCAAGTAACCCCTTATTCTCTAGCTATAAATATGATTGATGCCCATCAAATTGATCATTCACATAAGCAAAAAAAAAGGGCTCCATTCAAGCAAGTGACTAGAGATGTACCTCTGTTCGGGTACGTAGTGATCTATCAGAAAATTTCTTTAACAACAGATTTTGCTTTGCTAATTTTCTGGTAAATCACTGATCCGATCAGAGTTCATTCCTTTTGTCAATATCAACATGGCAATGGTGAAAAAATGACGTGATGTACCTCAGTAATATGCAATTCAGAGAAGGCTAATTGAGTATTTATTGATTTTCTTGCTAATTCCTCAAGTTCTTATTTCTTATCCAATTCCCTTTCATTGTAATGACTGATTTTTCCTTTTTGTTCCTTCCTTCTTCGCAAGTAGAAGTGTCATTCATGTACGTGGCATGAAGATCGATGAATTCACAAGACATGCCAAATGTTGCTGTAATAAATAAGATTTTTGTATCAATTCTTATAGTTGTAGGTCTTTTGGGTCTTTGTTTGCGAACATTTGTTGAAGATTAAGAGAGATTGCAATCTAGGCAAGAGTAACTTTTTGTGACCGTCATTGTGATTATGTATTTCGGGATGTTTGTATGCTCCTTTGATGTTTGTAGCCCTCTTTTAATTTTGTGACCTTTCACTACATGACATGCGTTAGGAATGAGAAACGTAAAATAGAAAAAATCAGAGAAGAAGACACAAAAACTTTTTACATGGAAAACACTTCAAAATGAAAAAGGCAAAAATTACGGTGCCACGTTAGGAAAGCTCTTTAGAATGATAGTATCTTTGTCTACTTATTTTGTTGGGTAGGAGAAACTTCTCAAGTCATAATAATCTATTTAGAATGAGCATGAAGATAAATACAATATTAGTAGATTAGAAAGAATAAATTTATGAAATCAATTAATTATCATTGAAAAAATTGTGCTAATTTATCAAATTGGAGGTGACAGTCGTTAGTCACTAGCCGGATAAGGAATTTGGGTGGTCCACTAATCCTCTAGGTTTGCTTATTCGATGTCAAGAAATTCTTACCTAGGCAGTTCATGCCATCCCTAATTTATGAGATTTGATGCTAAGCTTTTTTGTTGGTCTTAATTGCATTTGAATTCAAATAATAAAAATCAATGGTGATAGATCATGGCTATGGCGCTTTTCATGCCCATTATATATGTCAAATTTGCAATGGATAGAGTTTCTTAACATTTGCATTACTCATGACTAATAAAATGTGAACCTAACGTCTGACGGAATCAATCGTTACTTGCACATATTTACTAGCTTAGAAAGCATCTACTCATAAGGATCGACATGAATTAAAACCTAACCAAATATTGACATTGCATGACTGGCAACAAATCCAACCCTTTATAAGTCACTATTAGGCTGGCATATTTGCCTACTGATAAATTAAGCGCATAGGTCAACGACACTATTTTGATTCGGGTTAATGGTGATTCTCAAGCTATGAATATGGCACATATTCACTAACTTAGAAAGCATTTTCTCATAAGGATCTACATGAATTAAAACCCAACCAAATATTGACATTGCATGATTGGCAAGTAATCTAACCCGTTTTGAGTCATTATTATGCTGGCATGCATATGGTCCAACGTGATGAAATGTAAGTGCATAGGGCAGCGACAATATTCCAATTCAAGTAACCACTGATTCCAAGCTATGATTATGATTGATGCCCATCAAATTGAGCATTCACACAAAACCAAAAACAAAAAGACTCCATTGAAGCAAAGTGATTAAAGACAGACCTCTCTTCGGGCAATAATCTACTAAAAAGTTTCTTTGACAACAAATTTTGCTTTGCTAATTTTCTGGTAAATCATTGATTCGATTAGAGTTCATTCCTTTTGTCAATATCGACATGGCAATGGTGAAAAGATGTCGTGTGATGTCCTTTGGTGATATGCAATTTTGAGAAGACTAATTGAGTATTTATCGATGTTCTTGCTAATTCCTCAAGTTATTATTTCTTATCCAATTCCCTTTCATTGTAACGACTGGTTTTTCCTTTTCGTTTCTTCCTGCGTCGCAGGTAGAAGTGTCCTTCATGTACGTGACATGAGGATTGATGAATTCACAAGATATGCCAAACGCTATTGTAATAAATAAGATTTTTGTATCGATTCTTATGGTAGAAATTAAGGTCATTTGGGTTTTTTTTGTGAACATTTGATGAAGATTAAGAGAGATTGTAATCCGGGAAATATATTTGCTATTTCTTTTGCTTTTTTGTCTAATGGGCTACTATCTCAGAGTTGCACATCTCTCTACCAAACAAGTTCTCAAAAAGTCTCGGCTACTTCATTGTCCGCAAAAAAACAAATCAAAAAAAGAATACCCAATCAAATTGAGATTGCAAATAAACTTTATATGTTGCTTCGTAGGACACAGAGAGAGAGAGAGAGAGAGAGAGACTAGTCGCAATTATCATATTCTAAAGAAGACAAAAAAGATAAAAGAAGCAAACGAGATCGCGGCGGTGACAGCAACGTCCTCGTTTTGTGTACTTTACAAGCTATCTACATTGCACCTACCATAAGATCTATCATCTTCCTTCTATCGACAAAATCGCCTATTTACACATTTAATATGACATAACTAAATGTCCAAAATAATAATAATAACAAAAACAACACATTCTATGAAATATCTTCTTTTTTTATAATTAGTTAGCCCTCCTTAAATAGATAAATCACGTGTCGGTGAAGAAAAATCATGTACTTTAAACTCCTTGTTCGAGCGAATAACGCTTCAATTACGAATTTCTTTAGCAGATAAAGTCCCATAGCCAATCTAACGATGAAGTGCAGATGTACGTGTACACATATGGTCGGATGAACGAGTCACGAAGTGGATCGCAATGTATGTTGTCGACATTTTCAATATGTATGAGTCCATACTTTCTTAAAATCATTTATAACTTATAATAAGTGAATATAAAGTCTACGTCATATGAAAGGAAACATCACGGCAAACCAGCACGCTCCATGACAAGAACACGAACTTTCGCGTCATCGTACATAGGATAGGACGCGTTCTATACATCCAAACCGCCCGATCGACGACAGGAAATCAAATGTAACCTCGATTTGTATTATTGTTTATCATATAAATAACATTGTTAATCATATAATAAAAAAAATGTCTAGGGCTTTAATCCCATCAGTCTTTATTCTTTTTCCAAAACAAACAAACGCAAGCGGCAGCATATTCTGAAGAGAGTAGGTGAATACATTGATGCGTCATTGCATGTATATACATCCAAACCAAGAACTTAGGGTTATTGACTAAGGACGGACCATTAGAAATGGATTGCTCACACCATGGAAGAAAACGACTATGGTTATAGGAAAAAAATTATTAAATTATTTCACGAAGTTTTTACCTTAATTTGGACCTTTTCCAAATGGGTGCTTGTACGCTTTCGTCTCTAATTTTCTTGAGCGTAGAAGTCGATGATCTCCTCCACGTTCAGCTGGAACAGCGACGGACAGTCGTTGTGCATCAGCCACAGCATGTGCTCGAACAAGATCGCATCGACGTCGACGAAGATCACCCTCTCCCTCCGCTTCCTCCGCTTCCTAGTGATGGGACCTCCTCCGTCTCCTTTGCTCGTGACGGCATTGATCAATACCCTGAACGGGTTCTCCTCGAGCACGTACGCATCGACCAAGAACTCCCTCTTCTCCTTCCCCACCACCACAGTCACCAGGCCGTCGGGCTTGCCCAGCCCGTCCTCGACGAGTTGCCGGTAGCCCAGCCGGGATCCCGAGCACCGCTGGCTCAATAGCACTACCGGCAGCACCAAGCAATCCATTAACAATATCACGCGAGTATAATTTGTGTGTAAGGGCAAGGAGCTTTGGAAGTTGAGATGAAGGAAGAGATGTGCATGCAAAATCAACTTATATATATGGTACAGTTAGAGAGAGAGAGAGAGAGAGAGAGAGAGAGAGAGAGAGTTGGATGAGTAATGGTTAAAATGGGGTATCGTAGATTTGGAGGAAAAAGCGTATGGAGAGATGATTGTTGAATCGGGAGTGAAAGGGGAGGTCTCTTTCTTATGAGGAAAGAGATTATTTTAAAGAGTTTGACAAGGTCTCCTGTTGAATTGGCCAGCCAACGGCTAGTGAGAGAGAGAGAGAGAGAGAGAGAGAGAGAGAGAGAGAGAGACTACGTAGGGCTGTGTCGCTTTTATGTAAATGTATTTATGCAGATTGTTGTCCGAACACGGGACGTTGGAGTAAAAACTAAGAATCTGCTGGAGAGGGAGGTAGGAATTGGAATAAGACTGCCAACTAAAGAGAGCCAGAGAGAGGACAAGTAGAGTATTTGATACGTGAAATCATCAGTGTTGAAAGTAACTCGTGGGATTGCTAGTCCAAGACTCTTTAAGTCGACACCGCGAATGGCATTCGATTCCGTTGAGATTATTGGTCTGGGACTCTAGGTCGACACAGCGAATCGCTTTCGGTTCCTCACTTTCGATGTGAATAGTCGATCTACCTTTGTAAGACCGATGACTAATGAGGTGGATTCAATCCTACCGGAGAAAAGATCGACCCGAACTGCGAACCTTAGAAAACTAGCGATGCCCGAGGCAAAACTAGAGCCCCACGAGTAGGTAGGTAGTAGTTGAAAGATCATATCTAAGTACTGTATAATCTACCCATCTCTTCACATGGCCCCTGCTCGCTTACTTTGGAGTCACTAAACAAAGAAGCATCCTTCTGTTTTGGTGAAACATTAAACTCTTTGATTACTTTAGAGGACCCCAACGATGGTTTCCTCGCTTACAGTTCCTCACATTTTCGCATACATACTCATAAAGCGCGGAGGAGTAGAATGTCGCATGCGAGTCTATCAGTCACATTAGACAACCGAAACAAGTGTATACCCACGGATTCAAACTCGGAACTCCCACTAATAAGCTGACCGGCAATCCCTCGTTCTTTCAATCTCACGCACTAATAACAGCATGTGCGCTGTGAGTCTTCAGTGCATCGTTATGTCTTCAGGACTGCACTAATCCAGCGACGAAATGTATATAACTGTGGATTCTCAGCTCGCCAAGGTTCTAGAGCTAAAGCTATGCACGAGGACAAATTACCAGAAGCCATCTCTGAAAGTACCTAGAGCAAGAAATTTAAAACTCTTAACACAAATCCACCCATTGAATCAAGAAACCATAGATGGGAAGTAATTGCCAAAACAAGTAAAGAATCCTCAAGAAAATGCTTCCCATGCTATCAACTATCAACAACAGCACCATGTTCCGATAAGATTCAAGTTAACAAACCCCAGTAACCAAGTTCAGAAAGAGAATAAAGACTAAACAAGAAATAAAATGGAGTCGACGAGAGGATGCCTCATTAAAATGTCATTTGGGTGACGCCTGCCAAGTTGGCCTAATGTATATATATCTGCGGCTACGATGACCAATGATCTCAAGTTGAGTAGTACCAGAAAGCCGTTATATCTCAGTTAACTTCTTCAGTGAGGAGTCTGGCCAGCCCACAGATGGTGGTACATCTGCATATTGTGGATCGGCTGGCTAGAGTTGTTGTAGAGTCCGGAAGGTCGGTGATTAATTGGGCTATTACCATTTTCATCAGATGATTCGCCCGATGCTCCATCAGAAGGGGGGCTCACTGCCGTCCCAGATGCACCAAAGTTCAACATATGGGATTGTGGACCCTGTGGCGTTGGAGAAGCATCGGACTTGAGAGCGCTCGAAGATGCTTTCTTCGAACTTGCAAGGAAGCTTCCAACAATAACCTGTCACACAATTTGGAAAGAAATAATGAGGGAAATCTGTATCGACGACATGGTTTCACCATTGCAAGGCATTTTCTAAGTTTCGCCCCACCGAATTTTCAACAGGGTAGAAACTTCTCTCCTCCTCCCGATTCCTATCTAATGATCCAGGACATGGGAGAACAAATTTCTGACTTTTGTGGCCACAAAGAGGCAGTGATTAGTTCTTCAGGAACTGGTTAACTTTAAATTGTTCTTGTGAGACCTTTCCCCAAGAAACGCCCCTAATCTGGGATCAACAGATTACATAACAATAAAACACGGATGGGACTTTGGCTTTCCACTCTGAAACAATGCAATCTTTTCTTAAGATTTATGTATATTAACTTACCTGTACAGGTGTAGCGGCGATTAGCAATCCTGCAACCCCTCCACCCAGCACTCGACCATCTGGACCTGCTAATGACACACTTAATGCACCAGCTCTGCTACGACCAGATTCATTTTCAGGACACAGGAAGGACCCAGATAGACAGATTATCTCAAATCGGCCCTGTAAGGTGTAAAGAGAGAAGGGAAAGTCATATGTGATGCTAAAAGAAATTTAAAGTCTAAGACGCATTCAGAATAGTTCAGAAAACATTCTACACTGGCATAAGGGTTACTCGATCATTTAAGAGTCAACGGCACCAGTGACAATGAAGAAATTCTTACATCATAAATTGACATTGAAGTTGCTCTTTTGCAGCTTTAAAAGAAAATCCTTAACTCAGTATGAGATCATCAGTTATGATGCTTCAAAAGGCGCAAGGAATAAATTTTAGGCATCAACATGAAGAGTTGATAATACTGGCGAAAACAATGCTTGAAATACAAAGAATATTCACTTGAATTATCCAGTCAGGCAACTAGTGACTGGAACATCTACAGGTCTTAAAGCCAATGTACAGTCAGGAGACAAACAACACGTTAACATTAGTCAGCAAGGGCTACCCAATGAACTATAGAAACAACCAACAAAGTAACAAGTAGAATTGTCTAGCAAATCTGATTCAGAAAGACAACTATCAGTCATATGGAAGAGCTCCCCCATGAAGACAGAGCAAGTACTCTTCCGATGAACTGAACAGAAACAGATGAAGATACTAGATAGGAAAGGCTCAGTCAAAACATCAAAAATTCTCAACACCGCTGCTTTAGACATCAAAGCCTGTCAGAAAAGTAAAGTGCATGTTGTGAACAAGCACCTCAAGAATTCCATAAGATGCGAGATCAGATGAAAATACATTATTAAAATGTTTGGAGCAGATAGTATTGACCTGCATCAACTGACTATGCAACGATGAACCACCAATCATCGCATCAACTGCTCTAAAGAGTCAGGTCAGCGATAGCACATATAACAGAAAGCAAACTTCAGAGAGGAAACATCGCTAAAAACCGGATTCACTATATCGTTCTCTCATCCTCACCTATTTTACTATTCAATGACTTTCACCAAAAACCCTACCTATTCACCATGGTCTCCCCTACTAGAGAATCATCAAATAGTGGTGAAGACGTCACCAATCGTGAAACATTTCGACATGCTGTGCATCCTTGACTTTTCCAATTTTTTTACCTATTGATGTTATCAGCCACTGTCACATTTTTTCACCTATTTGCAAAAGAATTCCTATCCTTCCTCAAAAGTCCAGCTACAGCATGCAAAAGTATGTTGCTAAATAAAGTGGTAACCATATCTAGAAATAAATCCATCAAATTGTCGTTTCCAACTGAACTAATATTAAATCCATAGGCACCCTGAAGTTATTTCCTAATTCAGATTCATTAGTATAATTTCAGACTTCTACTATTCTCCCATTATTTAGCGCATTACTACTCAAGGAACTTCTGTCTAAGGATTTTGGTTCTCTCACCAACCCACTATTTATGCTCTTTCTCATCATTATCGAAGTAGCAACATCTCTAGTGCTTAAAGAGTTTTCATTAACCCACGTAAGCATATTTAGCAACTAAAACAAATGTACTTTAAGTTTGTGTCTATATCATGCTACTTATGAAAGACTGGCTAGGCAAGAACACGAAGATCACCTCATATGTCACAGTCCCACCATTCATTGCTGGCTGCCTGAGGGTTACATTGCAGATAGCTCCACTTGCCGAGAGAATACAAATTGTGCGAGGTCCTTGCAATGAAAAGGCCATAATTTTGGAGGCTACATCCTGCAAATCCAGAAAAATATATCTGAGGACCATAGTATCTCTAATAGAAAGAGAACATCATTTATGCCATCTAATAGCACCTATATGAAGGTACAAGAAGAAGGGTTCACCAGCGCATTCCTCCCACACATGAGAGAGAGAGAGAGAGAGAGAGAGAGAGAGACAACAACATGAGAACCTTATTTATGCCATCCGATAGAGCATCTAAATGAAGATATCCATCACTCACAAGCGCGTCGGCACGTGCATGAGAGACGCATTCACTATGAAAAGAGGACCTCATTTATTCTAGTACCGCTGGAAACGATATATAGCAATTTCAAGTTCATTGAAGATGATCTATAATGACCTCACGTTCATATGATTAATCTTCCTTATTGGCACACGATCCGTCAATTATAAGGTGTTGCATCTCATCCACATGACTGGAAAAAGATACAATTGATCAATTATAAAGCAAGTATGCCTATCAGCATCCCTATGTAGACAAAAAAAAAAAAAACAACCGGCTACTTCCATTTACAAAGTATATCGGAACTTCAGGCTTCTCAATCAAGCAAATCACCTTCATTCATCTAAAACTTCGAATCGAAAAACCAGGATAAACGTTGAACTAAAGAAACACTCTTCGCCCAAGACACAGTTGTTAAGAAACTCCAGAACAATCAGTATTGCATCAGCACAAAAAAGAAAAACACGAGAGAAAAATCACTGTTTGTCGAGCTTAGAACTGCACACAAACAAGAACACCCAAAAACTACACACATTAGAACCCTAATGCAGCTGAACTTCAGTGACCACATTCTTCTCCATGCAGAACCATCCAAACCAAAAACGAAAAAAATCCACATACCTCACCAGCGTCGACATGGATCACATGCGGAGTAAAACCAACTCCACCAGCTCCTGCCACCACAAAACAAAACTCAGCTCAACGTTGGTCAAAATCACACCTTTACATGTACAAACCCCAGAACATAAAGGAAATGCTCAACCCAAGCGACTCACACAATCCACCCGAAACTGCAAAAGAAGAAAAGCTTCGTCTTTATGAGAAAAAAAAATCACCTAAAGCATCCATTTGCTTCTTCCCCAGCCCGGGCGGCCTCCCCCTGTGCTTCTTGGCCTGCTGCTCAGACGAGCCCGTGAGGTTCCCATCACCTCCGCCGCCACTGGTTCCACCGCCATGGTGGTGGTGGTGGTGGTGATCCCCGCCAGAGGAGGAGTGCACTGAAGTGGGTCCGAGCCCTAGGGCAATGTTGCCCTCGGGAGTGTACTTCCTGGGCCTCCCACGCTTCTTCTTGGCCGGCTCGATGGAGAAACCGCCCGGCCTCAGCCCCGCCTGCGACGATCCGTCGTAAATGCCGCCGGCATTACTGAGCGAATCCATCCCCTCCGTCTGCTGCGGCTGCTGCTGCTGCTGGGGCGGCGGGGGCGGCGGCGGCCCCCCGGAGCCCACCATGGAGTTGAAGGGGAACCGGTGCTGCATCATGACCGCCGGCGAATTGGGGTTGATCAGGTGCTGCTGCTGCGGCGGCTGCTGCTGCTGCGACCCCTGCTGCGGGCCGCCGGCGGAGTAGGAGCCGGCGGAACCCCCCACGACCCCCACCATCCCCGGCGGCGGTGGCGCGTCCCTCGAGTCCATTCCGCTCGCGGGTTGAATTCCCTGATCTGCGAAAGCTCACCCCTTTTCGCTTCTTCCCCTGTTGGGGGGCGCGGGGCCGGGGGGGGGCGGGTTCCCTCGGGTGGCTTAAAGGCGAGATTTTTATTGTTGGGAAGCGAAGAGAGGGAAATGAGAAGCGTGAATGCAAGGTGAGGTTTGGTTTTTGTTTTTGTTTTCTGAACTCTGAAACGCTTCCTTTTTCCCCTCTTTTTTTTTTTATATATAATCGAAGTTTCAAAGTGTAGAGACAGGAAGAGACCCTACTTTGGATGGAGAGAGAGAGAGAGAGACAGGGACAGAGATGGTGGGGGGGGGGGCGTGCTTATATAGCAGGGGGAGGCCATGGTGAATAGGTAGGGTTTTAAATATTTTGCCAATCTGTGGGGTTTTGGTGTGGATTTTCTTGTGGGGATTTGGCCCCTTCAGTCCAAATTGGCCAAATCTGATCCCATTTGCTGTTTGATACCCAACATTGCCATTGTTTAGGGCCATGGGAGAGGGGCAATGCCCCAAATCCATATCTTGGCATCGTATGCATCAAGCTCGTGTCGGGGCTCGGTCGCGAACCGTCGTCGCCTTTTCAGTTCGGGATTTGCTCAACGTGACCTGTTCGGAGAAAATTTTCATCCGTCGAACCCTCAAGGGCCGTTGAATTCATATTTGGGAACATACTGCATGCGTCGGGGGCTCGATCGTGGACGATCGTTCGTTAGTTTCGGTTTTTTCCCGTTTGGAAAGATTTGCACGCGTCGAATCCGTATCGGGGTCAATGATTAAGGACCGTTAATTTCGGTTTTTTCTTCGTTCGAAATGGTTTATTTGGAAAGATCTGCATGCGCCGAACTCGTACGTGCTCAATAATTACGGGCCGTTAATTTCAGTTTTTGCCTCTTTGAAAAAATTTGCGTGCGTCGAACTCGCGCGTGCTCAATCATTAACGATCCACAATTTCGATTTTTCCTCGTTTGACGGCACTTATTTGCATTATAATTTTGCATGCTACAAACTTGTACGTGCTCAATTGTCGAAAAAATTTGCAATTTTAATTTTTTCCAATTTGATATCGCTTATACGGAGAAATTTCATATGCGTCGAACTTGTAAGTGGTCAATAGATAAGGATAATTAATTCCTCATTTGGCATCGCTTATGTAAAAACTTCATATGCATCGAATTCCAACATGCTCAAGAGGTAAAGACGGTTTTTCCTCATTTGACATGGCTTATTTAGAAAAATTTGTATGCATCCAACTCATGTGTACTCAATCATTGGCGATTTCTAATTTCGGTTTTTCCTTGTTCGACATAACTAATTTGGAAAATATCTATGCATGCTACGAGTGAATCATCAATTTCAATTTTTCCTCATTTGATATCAGTCATATGGAAAAATTTTCACATGAGTCGAACTGATAAGGATAATTAATTCCTCATTTGGCATCGCTTATATGGAAAAACTCCGTATACATCGAATTCGAACGTGCTCAATAGGTAAAGACCGTTTTTCTTCATTCGACATGGCTTGTTTAGAAAATTTTGTATGCATCCAACTCATGTGTGCTCAATCATTAGCGATTTCTAATTTCGGTTTTTCCTTGTTCGACGTAACTAATTTGGAAAATACTTTTGCATGCTCCGAACCTGTTACATGCTCGATTGTTAATGAATCATCAATTTCAATTTTTCCGCATTTGATATAGCTTATATGGAAAAATTTTCGTATGTGTGGAATTGGTGGTAAGTGCTCAATGAATAAAGAGGATAATTCAATTTTCCCTTCTTCAACGTCGCTTATATGGAAATTTTTTTTTTGACAAATTCTAGAATACACGCTTTATGAGTAGGAATTCTTAAACTTTTCGTTGTATTCCATATTAGACATGGTCCATCCAATGATTCACACGATGTAGACATACCAATTACGTGAAATTTGGTCTCATCGACTCGGATACCATTTATGAAAAATCGAAATAGTTAACTTTTTTTTTTGTGGGAAAGAAAAATCGAAATAGTTACTGGAAAAATCTACAAGGTTACTTGTTTTTTAGTTGGATACTATACTTGGGTGGGATATGTCCCTTTTTGGCCTAATTGCTAGTTTGGATTATCCCAAAGTTCACAATGTAATAATTGCGGTTAAACTGCTCATTATAGAAAGAGTATCTAGAATGAACATTAATGAACAAGATCTGATCTCTTCGGGTATAACTAGGAAGAACATTAATAGATAGCCATATTTTCCCATATGCAAGATATAATGGTATTATTTTGAAAAATCGAAATGGTTGGTTGTTTTGCAGTTGGATACTATACTTGGGAGGCAGTGCCCCTTTTTTGGTCTAATTGCTAGTTTGGGTTTTTTTTTTCATAAGGATGACGATGTAATAATTGCTGTCAAATTGCTCACTATGGAAAGATTGTATAGAAAGAGCATTAACTGGAAAGTTGTTTATCTCTTGGATGAAGTAAAGCCTAAAGAGAGAGCATGAGAGGAGAAATGAGCAATTCTAGAGAACTCGAATGCCAGCTCTCGAATGCCAGGTCGGATATTTCTTAGCGAGTGTTGTTTATAGTCACGAGCCATAACTTTTTGCCACATCCCAATATGAATCAGATACTTAGGTCTTTTTCACGTACCTATAGGTATCTGTTAGTGATAGACCACGTCAATAATACAAGCACTAAATTATCAAGAAAATACGAAATTTTTAGACTCCTATGAAAGACGACGTCATCTCTCCATACAACCAATCGCAAAGTATAAGGATGTTGCGGGTGGCTAACAATTTTGGAGCGAAAAGACTATAAAATGCACGGCTCTTGCTCTATTCCAAAAATATTTTCTTAAAAATAATTCGCTTGCATCGCTTACAAAAATAAACGAACAAAAAGAATTTTCATCATCCACGAAAATATTTAGACATAAATTATTATTAATAATATTTTTTATCGATTAATTATTTTAAATAATCATTTTTGAGAAAATAATTGTTTTATTCGACTTTTCGGTGACTTTTTCTTTTATTGTCTTGGAGATTCCTAGCTGCATCTCAAGTCCCATCCACATCCGTCTATATATTTTTTAATCAGGGCAGGGAGCTGGAGGAGGGGGGAGGCAGGTAAAAAAAAGTTGAATCCAAAGCACCGATCCTGCCCCTAATGACTGCATAAAGGCACCATAAGTCAAACTTGTCATGCGAGATTCAAACATAAAGGTAACGCCTTTTGGCCTTCCCCCCAATCACCCCTTTTCCAAGATTCTGATTTGCATCCAGACGAGGGGGACCCAACACGCCCCGCTTTTCCCCTCCTGTTTCGCAAGAACGAAATGTGGACCAACTGAGGCCCAAGAACCAAAGCTTGGTACTAAACACCGTGTCAGCTCTCTTCACAGAGAGAGAGAGAGAGAGAGAGAGAGAGATTCCACCATGTGAAAAGATCAGCATGTAGGAGAACGGAGATGGAAAGAACTACTACAGGAACTTCAGGAAACAACGCGACCACACTAAAGCCATATGCAAGTGAGCGGAAGATGAGACGTCGACAAATGACACAACCGATTCTCGTCGCTTACATGAATAAATCAAATATACAATTCCAAGCTCCAGAAGTTGATAGGACCTGACCTAAACGCGCAATTCGAAACGTCCCTGTGAATGAAAGATAAAGCCTTTACAACCACGAATTAAGAATAGTAACCATATTTGACAGGCTCATATTTGAAAAATGATAAATTCCTCCGCAAGACAATGGAGCAGAAAGCGAGCGACACCGCGTTCATCTGCTCGAGGATAACCAAGCTTTCCACTCGTAATGGCACTGGACTTGACAATTTCTCATAATTTCAGCTGCTACTCCGATGCTTATGAGCTCCAAGGCGGCAATACAAATGCTTAGCACCTAATCTCATAAGACCCTGCTTTTGTTATGTAGCGGACCCATTCGACCGTGTTGTATCCACTCTTTTCCCACACCTGCGGCAAAGATGATGTTAGCAAACCACCCCTGGTCACACTGAAAAAGGTATGTACATCATACACAAGGCAACAATACCTTCAGGAAGCGGACACGTAATCCAGATGCTGTGAACATTGGAACCTGCAAGCTATATTGATGAGATCACTAGAGAACAGGGGGGATGATGGAAGACACGGCAGTGCATGTCAAAATACACATATCTGAGCCATGAGATTGCAAGCTTCAAAACAAACTATATTTAGTTGAAGACTTCATTTTCAACTTTCGTTTAGGCCAAGCCAGACTGCCATAATTACAGTGGGCAAACTCAAGTTGGCAGACGAATGGACAGCGACAAACAAGCCAAAGAACAAAAAAAAGACTTCAAAATCTCGAGTTCTTTTTTAAGATTTTGGCCCCATTTCAAAACAAAAGGCTAAATAAGAGATATATATATATATATATATATGGAACCAGCAGGTGGGCAATTGTAATTCTCTAAAGGATTTATTGGAGGAAAAACCGCCTAAGCACACGGATTGCAACATGGAAGGATACTCAACAAAGCACTGCTAGTGGATAAGGGAAGAAGCAATCAAGCTCAACGAAGGACAGGCAAAATCAGTGGTGCAGGATATTAGCACCCAGGAAATGAGATACGAAATTTGTCAAATAAGCAACAAACCTTTCATCCCTTATGGCCAAAAAAGTATTGAGAACTTCTTCGCTCACCAGTAAATTTGGTGAAGAAATGGCACCACAAAGAGTGAATTTTACACTATAGAGACTTTAGAAAAGTTTATCCACTCATATTATCAATCCTCCAGACAGAAAATTACTAATCATGCATTAATCTTAAATATTCAGCTAAGGAAGAGAAAAAAAAAAAGAAGAGCAGGAAGTTCAACTTTGGAGAAGCGTAATTTTATGAAAAAAGGAACCATATCCTATAGATTTGATTTAATGGCACCAAATATGAGTAGTTTTTTCACCTGAAACTCCATCTGAATTGGTGGCCTTGTCCAAGATTTCTTTTCTCCCATTGTTGATATTAACTCAACTTCTGCACTCATAGTTGGTTCCGTTTGTCCAGGGAACTTTCTTATCCTGAGGAGCCACAAGACATAATGAGTATTGAGTTTCTCAACCAAGCATAATCTAAAGAGAGAACCTTTTTGTCTGAGCATAAGAAACACATGAGTTAATGAACGGTACGTTAATAACTCAGAATAAATTCTATTTTGGGGTTGTATCTACTATTTAGTATGGCAACAGAGTAAGAAACACGTGAGTTAAGAGTGTACATTAATAAATTCTATTTTCTAGAAGATGTCTTTTAACCTCACCAATCACCAAATAGGAAGAAAGAATACCACGTGTTAATAATTTATTTGTACATTAACTTTAATTAAAAAACTAAAATTATCTTAGTTTTTGGGTAACTTGCGCATGCCCATTTGGGTTTTATATTTTAGTTTTTAAGTTTATAGTTTATGTACAAATAAATTATTAACATATGGCATTCTTTCTTCCTCTTTGGTGATTAATGAGGTTAAAAGGCATCTTCTAGAAAATAGAATTTATTAATGTACACTCTTTACTCATATGCTTCTTACTTTGTCGCCATACTAAATAGAAGATACAACCCCAAAATAGCATTTATTCTAAGTTATTCTAAGTCCAACCATTCTACAAACAAGACCTTTTTCGTACTCCAGTTACTTATGACACAACCAAACAATCAAAATGAGAGCCTATCAATCTTATATCACATGCTTTCATGAAGCGGTAAGGGGCTTGGGAGAACAACAATGTCCCATCATGAACTCAAAATGGAAGTAGGTAATTAGAGCTAGACCATATGCTGGAAAGGAGAAACCAGAACAAATTCCAAACTATATTATCCTCTGAGTTAACATACTCACTTCCAAACCAAGCAATCAATAGCAGCATTATACTTTGCTCGTCCTGATGTCACCTGGAAACTGGTCTTTGCAGTTTGCTTTGGTACAGGAACTTTAATGACAACCCCAAGAGCAAACATTTTTGGGCCGAAAACACTCTTTACCTGGAGATTAACACAGGTGAGAAAACCAAATGACCGTAGGCAAGGCATAATCACTTTGCTTCACTAATAATCATTACTAACCTTGACATTTACTTCCATTCTTGTTCGCCCGAGTTCCTTTATCGTCGGCAACACTCGAAATGGAAGATTAACACCTTCCGTTATTCGATACCTACAGAAAATAAGACGAATCAATTAAAAGAACGCATGATTACTAGCATTAAAGTACTTATACATAGAATGAATGGTAACAACCAAAATAAGCAATTATTTGTATTGTTCAAATGACAAATAGATGCTGCAAAAGAGGAAATCACAAGCTTACTTCATCAGTTCAAATTCACCATCAGGAGGCACAAAGCTAACAGTTTTTTCTGAGTTAAACCTCGTCAAATTTACACATTGGTGGAATGTGACATCATCGAGCTCGATAGTTTTACCACTGCAAAAACATTCGAGTGTCATAGACGAGAACACCAAAACAAACATATAATACCACAAATAATTAGTGAAAACTTAAAGGCCAAAATCTCACGAGCATAAAGTGAAGAGAAGAAACACAATGCCGGAAGAAAAATGATTGCTTAAATGAGCTGGGAACGAATTGGTATTAGCAAGGTCACACGCAATGTGCATTTCAATGCAAAAGCAACTTGAACATCATCAAGCACAAAAAGCAAGAGTCTTTTGATTTGAATAAACTTATGGGTGACATACTACCTTTTAATAGGACGAGATTTAATCTGCGACTCTTTCTCAAGGCCAATTTTATCATTTAAACCCAACTTCAGATCAGGCATTCCAGAGAGAAAGCACTTCATAAGGATCTTCCCCGTCACATCACAACGCAGGACACTTCCTGTATTTACCAATTTGTGGTGAGCAACAAAAGAAATCAATATGGTACTTTTGATCCAAAATATTGGACCTACCTTTTGAAGACATAAGAAGATTTACACTTTCCACGATATCAAGAAAAACCTGTAGAAATGAAGTTCGTGATCACATAACATGGTGATATCATGGATAAGAGCCAAAGGACAATCTCAAAGTCACCTCATTCTTCTTGTAAACCAGCCCTTCCCTCCGCCAACCAACAGCACCAGTGACTTGTAAGGTAGCATTTGGCACAGGTTTATCTGAAGGCTGTTAAACTCGTAGGAGATAGCACAATTAGAAATTGCCAAAGAAGAAGAAGAAGAAGAAGAATCATTCAGAGAACACTTTGGAAAACCATGTCAGGATTAATTTAAGCAATAAGATACCAACCTTGGAAGAAAATGGCGAGCGGACTCCTTCTTGAGTAATGTACAGCTTCAGGATTTCAGGGGAAAGATTTTGAGGATAACCGAAGTCCATGATCTCTGAAATGAATGTTATGATGAGGAATGTCAATAATCCATTCCTGTACTGGAGATTCTAAATAATATTCTAAAGAGAACTATCTCGCCGATTTCGCAGCTCTACAGAAAACATCTAGCTAGCAGGCACCCCAAGCACATGCATGTGAGCTCTAAACGATCTTCACACTTTGAGAAACAACTAAAACTAAACTACGTAGAATACGCATGCTTAAATATATACTCCTAAGAATTCTCTATTCATGCTTTCTCGCTTTGCTTTAAAGCAGTATAGTCAGCCATCCTACACCCAACCATCCCCACCCTGAATAACCGATCAATATAGGCTCATGTCCTGCTTTAAGTTAGCTACTACATTTCGCGTCCTCTTAAAGCTCATCAAAACTTCTGTTTTAGAAAGGGGAAAACTCATGTGGTTGTCGTATTAGCAAGACATGAGAGTCTACTATCATACATACTGCATCACGACAATTGATCCACATGAACAGTAGTGGTATGAGGTAAAGTAGGCATATCTCTAGAAACTTTTATTCTCGCTTGCTCCTCCAGGACAAAAACTAGAATCTTGTCAACCACGCAGGACCTTTTGCCCAGGATTATTTACAATATTCTACCTTATCGCAACCGGAAACAAACAATTAATTAATTCAAGCCTCTAACTTACCATCCAAAAGCTCATAAATGAGAACAAAATTATTACGAATAGCATCTTCATCAAAGGATCCTCCAAAATAAGATTTGAAAAGGGAAACGGCCTGCAAGAAAGAGAAATTGTATCAGGCATTCATAGCTATCCATTCCCTTGAAATATGATTGCACCACAATTACATCATTCATCCTAACCCTCCTATTCTTCCACAATCATGTATATTTTCTGATGCGTGCGGCAGTTATGGTTCTGCTTCTGCGAAAAAAATTATAATGCTTGAAGAAAGTCCTGAGCAGTCTATTCACATCTCCATTGAGACCACGGATAATAAAAGTCAACAGCTAATGAGAGCACAAACTTCAACTATCAAAACAGAAGCGGGTGCAACTTGTCCTAACAATGACTTAGCAGCAACGGTGAAATTTCACAATGAGACCAAACAAGTAATCTATGAACTAAACAGGAATTCAGGATTTGCTAACTTCAAAAGAGGATGACATACTGTGGAAGAAGCTTACCTCCACAACGAATTTAAAAGCACAAGCTACATTAGCATTGCTGCTGACAACTATCACAATGTAGACATTGCTAATTCTCATGTAAAAGAATGAGCAACCACCAATCTGGCGAACGGGGCAGGTACCGAGCTCTTTTGTCTGCATGATGTGCATGCGGAAAGCATCCACCATATTTCCCCTAAAAGAAATTACTCATCAGAATAATAGGAGAGATCAAGATAGATAAGACAGAAACAGTGGTAAGGAGTTTTGCCACGAACAACTAGAGGGCCTATTATTGGAAAGTGTTATCTTGAGTTAACTAAAGGAATGCAAGGGTTTACATGACAACAACCGATAAAATGAATAATACATTGGCCTGATTGATATGCACGGGTAACCTCCATCCAAATTACATTCGTAAAAAAGCTACGATCAGAGGCCATAAAGCTGTCAAGTTGGATATACACTATACACATAGATCACAACAAAACCATTGGCAGCAGCACCTCCTACAATTTCATGCCAGTCGCAATCCTCTAAGCAGTTTAAATACTGATCAAATAGCTGCAAAAGTACATCCGATCAAAGAAACACTACACCGATGCACCGCACACAGCACCATCCAATTCTCGCGTCTTTGCTACCTTCCGAACACCTAGCCCCGATTAGAGACAGGCCCCTGTGGATCGCCCGGTAACCAGAACCATCCCTAATCCTCAAGCTCTAGCAAACAAAACTCACGGTAGGCGGCTCGACTAACAGCAAACAACAACAGCAGCACAAACCGTAACGATCTCCATCCGGAAACTACGACTCCACTAAGCTCCCCAAAAAGGGGATCCGCACTTCGCTCATCGGAAGAGACGAGGGGAACAATCGACCTAGCTAACCAGGAATCAGCGGGATCGGAGTCAAAATTCAGCTACCGCGCAACGTCAACGAAGCAGGCAGCGGAGGGGGACTGTTACCCGACATCGTCGCGGTAGAGGCGGTTGATGAGGACGTCGCCGCGGAGGTTCAGGAAGTAGATGGCGGAAGCAGCCACCGGCATCGTCGCCGATCCTCCCCACCCGCCCCACAACCACACCCCCGACGATCCGATCAATCGAAGGACCCCCCGCCCCTTCTTCCCCGCCGCCGCCGCCGCCGGATTCGGAGATCTGCGGGAACGTTCGCCGGAGGCCCGCAAGCGATTTACTGCATTTGAAATTTCTCAACGGCGATGGAGGATGCGGGATTGAATGAATTCGGGGAGAGAGAGAGAGTGATGGAATGAATTTGGGGGAAATGGCGAGGAGCTGCGGTCAGCGAAGTCGGGTCGCTTTGGCTTTGTTGAATCTGCTTCTCACGTGACGCGAGGCTGCCGGCACGTGCTCTTCTTCTTTGCTTTCCTTTTCCCCTCCGCAAAAAAATGACCGCTTACATCGTTTGAAATACTTAGTCGATAGAAAAATATTTCCGTTATTGACATTTGTTCATTCATTTCGCAGGCATTACAAGCTATTTTTTTAGGAAAATATTTTCTAAATTATTCATTTTCCGTGTAACAAATACATTTAGGTTATTAGATCGTATGGATTTTTAACTTGGATCGAACGAGAAATTGAGTGTGTTTGCTATATTTTATCAACTATTTTGGGATACTTTCATATCCTATTTTGTCCATTGTTTGGGTTGAACGGCATATCGATATAAATGAATATAAAAATGTGTGAACTGAGATGATAAGAATCTCTCATGATTCACTGTTAAACAAGCCATAAATGCACAAACCCAGATAACTTCCATCAATCAATTCGTAATTATTTTGCGATCCACATTAGTTCAACAATGACAAGAAATGTAAGTGACCTATAGCAACATCGATAAGATGGATCAACCAACGAACACCGAATCTTGCAAAAGAGAGAAAACATGGTTATTCATTTTTGCGATTTCGAAAAGTATAATGCTTTGAGTCTCTCGCTACTTTTGTAAAGCTTCGATATGAAACACAAAACTATGGAACAGATGAGTCACGACTCCTTTGCTGCTTTCGTGGACCTTTGATATAATTTAGAGAGTCATGGAGGAAAAGGGATTTTGGCTCTCCCTTCGTTTTTCATGTAGTTTTGATGTGAACAAATAGAACAATGGAGGAGCCGTGGAGCTTCAACATAAACTAAATATATGAAGAAGATGGAGACGAAGTGAATTAAGAAGATCTGTTTCAAGTTTGCATTTGTTTATTTAAAACCGAAGTTCTTCTACTTCATTTTTATTTACTTATTTTTAAATTGCTTTTCCTCCTTTTATTTCTTCTTTATTCCTTCCATCATTCCTTAATAAAATTTTATTATATATTAAATCATATTTTCGACCAAAAAAAATATTAAATCATACTAATATACCTGAAATTTGTAATAAACATAGATACTGGATAGATATATATGTTCCAACCAAAAAAAAAAGAATTGATATATATATAGAGAGAGAGTCATTTTTTTGTTATTTTGAATTTTCTTTTCTTATTAGACACAAAATATTATTTATATTTAATTATTATTTTAATTTAAGAAGTTTGTTATTAGAGAAAAACAGCTTTTTTGCCGTGGATATAAGAAATTCTTTCCACCTTTATCTCACTTCTCCCGTGGAATATTTTTATTCGAGCAGGGATCAAACACGGGATATGATAACTTTTATCGAATCCCGACTTTTATCCTAGCTACTAAATGTAGCCTTAAATGAAAATTAAATAGGTTATGGGATGCATGATCTTCTTTGGAAAAAAAAAATCCAGCCTGAACAAGAGAAATGTACTTGCTATAAATCAATCAAATGTTATTAGATGAAATCAACAACAAAATATAAAATACTCGACAAATCCCACCTTTTTTTTTGTCCAAAGTATAAATCAAATTGATTCTAGGGTAAAAGACATAAAAAAAAAACTTCAAACTACGCACATTATGACATATTTACCTAAATTTTTTTGTGGCATCAAAAACTTCAAACTTGTAACTATGTGACTTATTTACTCTGAATTTTACTAGTGTAACACATTTTTCCTAAACTTTTTGTGACACAAAAAAGCTCTAACGTGTATCAATGTGACATATTTATCTCAAATTTATTTTTTATGACACCAAAAGTCCCAAACTTAGACCCACACCACACATTTATCCCCCTTCAAGATTTTGTTTTTCTTTTTTACTTTTTTCCTTCCTCCTTTGTGTTTGCTGCTGCCTTGGCCACCGTCCTCACTGTTGCCAAACCAAAGAAGAAAACGAAGGAGGAAGTTAAAAAAAAGGGAAAAAAATGAGAAAAGAAAACATACAATGAGTTGACATTTTTGCCATGTGAGTGCCGCATCTGCATTGTTTTCTTTTTGTTGTCCATGTAAGCGGACACATAAGGTTTTTAGCGACGTTCATTAACGATTTTGACGGAGGGTAAATATGTTATACGAATACATGCTAGGGTAAACGTGTCACATGAATATAAATTTGAGGTTTTTGGTATCACATAAATAAGTTTAGCGTAAATGTGTTCTAGGAATATAAGTTTTGGGTTTATGGTGTTACAAAAAAATTTAAGCTACTTACCAAAAAAAAAAATTTAAGCTAAATGTGTTGCAATAAACATAATTTGGAGCTTTTTTAGCTTTTTTCTTTGATTTTATATAATGAAATCAATCTACCGTTTCTCGCTCTGCCCAAGAAACCCTATGGGCAATATTCTACTCATCTTTTGCCTCGACGAAACACCAACCATGTCAATAATTAGGTTTTGTTTGTTTCGCGAAAAATGAATAATTTAAAAAATATTTTTCTAAAAATGATTGTTCATATTACTATAAATAATTAGTCGATGAAAAATATTTTTATTATCAACAATAATTTATGTCTAAATATTTTTATGGGTGATGAAAATATTTCTCGTTAATTTATTTTTATAAAGTGATGAAGGTCATTATTTTTAAGAAAATATTTTTTAAGTGATTCATTTTTCGCGATACAAATGGAGCCTAAATAAGAAAATTCATGTGAATACAAATGGAGCCTGTCATCCTCGTGCGGAGAAAAAGGGATTTAAGTTGTTGTCATAAGTATGCAAAATGTAGTCATATTTCCTATTCAAAAAGATTTTTAAATAGAAGTGGATACTGGACAGAAATGGATGGATATATATGATCTCTTCTCACCAACACCACGTAACCAATCCAATAGCATAAGAGAATTAATGCAACTGATGGTATTTAGTGATAAAAATTTTTAGTAATTATTAAAAATTTTAGCATAAGAGAAGGGTTAATACCTCGAAAAATACCAAACTGGTACACTCGTGATAAATTTACCTCAAATAAAATTTTGACCATCCAAAATCCCAAGCTAGTACACTTGTGACAAATTTACCACCTGTTAATTTCTGTTAAACTGACTTAATACCATAGAAAACTATAAACCGAAACATCTATGACTAACAAAGGGTGAAATCCCAAACCGGTGCATCTGTCAACTTGCAACATGTCATCCAATTCAGTAATTTGACAGTAAAATTTAATGGAAACTAATGGAGAATAAATTTATCACGGGTGTACCAGTTTGGGATAAATTTATCACAAGCGTAACAATTTAGGGTTTTTCGTGGTGTTGACCCAAAAAAAGAACGAGGAATGAAAATGAATGGATAGATAAAAGAGAATTCTCTTGCTATTATTTTGTCCTCGTTGTTCCGCTAATTAATATCATATGCAACAAAACGGAACAAGAAAATTCATGACACCGATCTTCCTTAGTGAAAAAAGGTTAAAAAGCTGTGTGTCGAGTAAGGGTGTGCAAAGGAACCGGAAGTCGCCTAGATCGCTCGAAATCGGATTGGATCGGCTGAAATCGGCAGTTTTCATGGGAATCAATCAGGTTCTCAGTTCTTGCTCATCTAGATCGAACCAGTATATGAATATATATTTTTAAAAAATTCCACCATCAATTATAACTTTCTAAAAGATTTAGCAACAATTTGTGTCAATTGAAATACGTAGGCCTTCTCTGGCATATCCTTCAAAATTTATGAACTGATAAAACCAAAAGAGCTTTAAATGCCAATTGCAATACACAAGTTCTCATTATTTGAACAATGAGTAGAGTTTCATTTCTTAGCCTGTCTAGACTTTGTTTCAAGGACGAAGGAAATCATATGTTGTTTAGGGCCGAGTGAGATTAGCGATTAATTTGATTTTCATATACCAATTAAAAGGCATATGTCATTAAGATTTTCAAGGTACAATCATCAATAGGTAAGGTTATTTTTCCTTGATCAATCAAATACCGAACAAACCGGTTTACACCGATCTTAGCTATAAATCAATGTGTGTATATCCTTTTCCCTTGCAAATAAGTACCAGTATAGAAACTAAGATCACTATGATACTGATTGAAAGGATTGGGGATTGATTCCACGGGCCCACCCGGTCTCGATACCAACTTTTCGGAATTGATTCTTCGGGAACTGCCCATCCGGATTACGCTCGTCCCTAGTGTCAAGCACGCAAACTTTATTAAATTTTGGTAAAAAAAGGAAAACGTGGGGTTAAATCGGATGGACTGATAAAAAAGAAAAAAAAATTTCATCTCATTATTTTCTCCGATGAGAAAAGCGAGAAAAGAAATAAAAAGCAAAAAAAAAAAAAGAAGGAGAAAGAGAATAACAAGAATCCCTCACCATCTTCTCCTCCTCCTTCTTCCCAGGATGAACAGAATCCTACAAAATCCTCCGTATATTCCGCCCGAACTCCCCAGCTCAACCTCCATCCACCCGCTCCGCCGCTCGCCGCTCGCCGCCACCGACCGTACCGCCCTCTTCCTCATGATCTGACGCCGGATTCACCGCAGGCGCAGAAAGCAAATGGGGTTGTTCCGGCGGATAGCGGGGTTCCTAGGTTTCGGCCGCGACGAAGTCAACAACAAGGACGACGAGGATCATCAACGGCAGCACCGGGGCGACGGGGAAGGGCGCGACGACGAAGAAGGAGCGGACGATTCCCCGAATGCGGCCGGCTGGGGTAGGAACTATCAGGAGACCGGCCTCCCCCGCCGGGGCTTCAGCGTCCCGGTCAAGGTCCCCGTCGACCGGCCCAGCCTCGGCCCCGTCCTCGTCCCCTGCGATTCCGGCGACGGCGGAGTTCAGGTCATCTCTCGTTTTTCTCGATCTGGGTCGGCTTCTTTCCTCGTTTGTCGGAGCTTCGGAGGCTTAGGCTCGACTTTATAGTACCCGCGTGTGGTCTGTGCTGCTTATAAGACCTCTTTCAGCTAAATTGTGGCGTTTCGAGCTAGGGCGGGGCGACATTATCTTGTGCTCGTTCCCTGGCACCAATCGGGACTCATTGGACTTGGATTTGTCTTGAAGCAAATGCAGATTTGCTATTGAAATTGACATGCGGAGTAACTGGGTCAAGATGTTAGTCTTCGAAAGATGGAAGTAACATACGTCTTCATAAGATGTAGGAACTCCATTGTACTGGGAGCTGACTGGCTTGTAGGAGCTTGCCAGGAGAATTTCTGGATACCCGCAAAGACAGAACTGACCTTCTTTTGATTATGTAGAGTTGTGATGTGAGTATTTTCTCGGTAGGCGTTCATAGAAAGTAGAGTGAAAGAGAGAAGGAGCATTGCCATGGCAAAATGGCAGTAGATTGACAATGCTTAAATATGATTAAACATGGACTTCAATTTTCTTTTTCAGAACCTAGTTGATTAAAGTCATCATGGGGATGTTGATGGAGTCTGCCGACCATTTCAGTGACAATTTTTTCTGTGATTTTGCAATTCACAATGGATTTTCCATTAGTTAGATCAGTTGTGGGCGCTACTATTAGATTGGTGTTGATGATATGAGCTTATGCTTCATCTGGCATATTTGTAGGTTTATTTTATTATGTCGTGAAATACAATCTAGCCGAAGATTGAGTCCCTTCATCCACTTTTTGTCAAGGAGGCATTCATATTTTATTCATTGATTAGGAGCTGTTCAGTGATGTTGAAGTAATTTTGTGTCTCGTTTTCGTCTTGCATTGCCATGTCAAGGTCTTTTAGGTTGCAGCATCTTGTCTAGGATGCTTATGTTTAACTCTTTATCGATTAGGTGACACTGAAATCCCCATCACCTGATGCTGAAAGATGAGAGTCTTTACTTGAGTTCCTATGGGGTCATTTGTCCATGAAAAGGGCCCATGTCTAATTGTTTGATTAGGACATCTACTGAATGGCTAATTAGACCAGCCACTACATGTATAACGGTCATCTTGTGAGGGGTTGACTATAACGTTGGAAAATGAGATGTGATTTGGGATTAGTCCGAGATGGTAATTCTTCATTACTGGTGCTATTGCAGGCTCGTTGTCTAAGCTTAGAGTATCTAGTGATCACATCAGCATCCCACTTAGGAAAAACCGGTGTCCATACGAAGATGCAACATTAATGACAATAGCATTAAGCCCCTTAAGCTATAGAAGTTGTCTTATGTGAAAGCTAATTCCTGGAACTTTTTTGTTGTGAATTATTTGCATCTGGTGCCTTGGCAAAGATGATCATATTTTGGGGACTAAACTAAATTTTACAGGGTTCTATACTTTTGTTAGGATAACATAATGTCCGGAACTTGGCATTAAGATCCTGCCCTTTTTAGGTTCCTTATAATGTTTTATGGTTGGCTAATATTATATGTTTACGCTGCTAACTCCCGCACAAGGATCAATTAGTTGTTTTGGCAAGGAGCTGCAGCTTAGTTTAGATAACTTTACCTATGGGATGGAGCTAAAACCATATTGTAAACAAAAGATATTCCTGCTGCTATGAATTGTGGGCATCTGTTGCATTCTGGAACTTTGACATTTCTTGTTGAAAGTTACATTAGAGGATTTAGATTTTTTTCGCTAGAAAAAGAAGGATGAGAGGGGGCTACCGGTGTAGCTGGTTCCTTTAGAGCATTGCCATAGGAACTCTACATCCAAGCCCTCGGATTAGAGAAATTTAGATGCTGGGAGAGATATCAGGAAGGAAGAGTTTGTGATGGACAAACATATGTTCTTTAACTAAAATCATGCAACTCATGGATCCAAGATTTCTGTAAATTTTCTGGAGATCATTTGTCCATTGAGATTGTGATGCTAGTTTTAACAAGTCATTTTCAATTATTTCCTATCTGTGTGCTCCTGTATTAAAAAAGCCTTGATTGCATCAAATGATTTACTTCGTGAATCAGCACAAGCCTTTTGTACTATTACCTTGCTTCTTATTCCTCGGAAGGTAGATGAAAGCCTTCTGTTTTGTTTATGTTTTTTTCAATTACGATGGTCAACATATAATGTTTCACCCCTTCAGTGTTCCTTTTCTTGAATTGTTGAAAGAGCCAGCGAATTTTGTAGCGAGCCTGATGAGTTGCAGTTCGAAAGGTCCGAGGAGAATTGCTAGTTCTGAACCCAACAGCCAATATTGGCGGACGGCTATCTTTCAGGATCTTAGGCTTTTTAAGCTTCACTTTCTCACATGTGATGTCAATTTGTGCTCGTGAACTAGCAGCTAAAGTTCTCTATAATGGCAGGCCAAATAGCTCAGGCTTCGTTTAATTTGTTCACGTTCATCTTTTGTGCAGTTGTTGTAGCAGCACCTTTTTCTCCCTCAGTCCTGGGAGTTTTTACAGTCTACTAACCTGTTGAGTTTGTTTTGTGTTCAGGGTCTCCGATGGTGCGCAAAACGACTGAGAATAGACGAAGATGGTGATGTGGCTCACGAGTTTCTTGATGAGGTGTTGCCGGACGCTACTGAGCCAGAGGAGAAGCCGCTGCCGAAGTTTGCTGCGCGGTACAGCACTAGACCAGCTATGGTCAAGAATCAGGTAATTTCCCAAGATGGCAAGGTTCAACACTGTGTGGAACACCATGGTAGACTAGAGTGGGTATAATACTAACAAGGACCCGTGGAGGAATGTTTTCTTCTCTCCACTTCTAGGAACTTCATCCTCTCCTCTGGGAATACTGCATGATTTTTTGCGATTCATTGCGAATGATTCTTGTAACTGTACTGATAGATGATACTTCCATATTGCAGACATTCCTGTATCCGTATTAAAAGGGATAGTGTATATTAACTTTTTAAACTTTCCTATATAAGAATGTCATCCTACTTTGAGTTTGGTGCTGAATTTTTATGCAAGCGTATGCCCTGTCATTTTTGAGAGCTGATTCTGACCGGGATACAGGATTCTCAGATTCTTTAGCAGTTAAAAGAGTTGTTGGGTTGCTTGCTTGCATGCATCACCAAGATTGCAATTCGCAGTAAACCATAAGAGCAAAGCGACTCTGTGCCGCTCATTGTGCTCTAAATAAGTTCACTTGTAGTAGAAAGAGGCCCAGAACAAACCACAACGAACTTAAAAAAAGGGCTAGTGTCTAGGCAAACCATGTCTTCAAACACGAAGCACTGCATATACTTGTGTGTGTGTGTCCTTAGTGGGGCGGGTGCCCTCCTAAAGGGTAGGTCGGAACTGAGGTTCCAGTCATTGGATCTGCAACCCCGATGGGCTGGTGTCCGGTTTGGTGGCCCGGGGCTGCAACCACACGAGTCGCTGGCTCTTGGACATGGCCTGCCAAGGTGGAATGCTTGGCAGTAAACTTCTCAGCTACGTGCTTCGCCTTGGCTTGGTGCAGCTCCATCTTGGCCTCGGCCTCCTTAGCCTTCCTCTGCTGGTGCGCCATCTCTTTCTCCTCTGGTGTCCGCGCCACCGCTTTCTCCGCCTGCAAAATCTCAATCTCGATTACTCATTCCTTCGGAGCGAGACTCATATGTCCTGCAATGCAAAGTTAGAGCGCAAGTTTTTGTGCAATTATGCGTATGGGGGTTGTCTATGAGGACCTTTTCTTCAAGTTTGGCTCTAGCTATGTTGATGTGCTCATTGGCAGAACTGGCCTCGTTCTTGAGCTTCTCTTCTGCGGATTGCATCTTCTTGCACTGGGTCTGACCTTCCTTGCTCTGTTCCGGATTAGCAAATGCTGCGTGATAATTGAATGCGAAAGGGAACCTCGTGTAAAGTACAATGTAGACCGAGGGAATGTCTGTCTAGCGGTGGATCCTCCATCCGCCGCTGCGTAAGCTGCCACGTGCTGAGCATGCAATGTTAAACGTAGGATGCGCCGCCACGTCGGACCTCAGATGAGTCTAGCTCCCCTCATATAACCCCGAAGCTTAATAAGGAGAAAAACATTCGGCAAACTGATTTTAGATTTAACGTGATAGATAGAGTTAATTATACAATTCACACGAGTTTCGGGTGTATTTGTTTCGGAGGAAACTTTATAATAAAAGACCGCGAAATCATATTACATTTTCTCCTTTTTAGATTAAAAATTTCATTTTTTTTAATTGTAAGCATGCGTATTTTCTTTGATCGTTTATATTTTTCAATGACCGATCGTTTTTAGCAAATTAAACGGCGTGAATATCCAAAATGCAATTTCGTCCCTCACAAACTTTGTTTTATTATTTCCCTTTGATTCTTTTACCAGTTTTGAAGATATTGGCAGGAGAGAATGCGGCTATCTATGGTCACAGGTTAGCCGCGTCTCTCTTTTTGTTTCTTTTGCTCTGACTGAGGTAAAAATGTCGTGGAATCAGCGGGCACGTTCGGGCTTTGCAATAAACGGAACTTGATCGTATCAAATACGACAAGTTGTGCGCTATGGTTGCAAATTTTTTTTTAAAGATTTTTAGGTTCAATATACTTTTGCTATATCAACACATATAACACGGCAACCTCAAAACAAATTATCAAGCTAGTCAGACTCCATATTTTGGCCGTCCGCATAATAGATGGAGACAGCGGGAGTCAACAGAGCGCACGCTGATCAGGTCGCTCACACCACAAGACACACGGTCCGAGCGAAGAGGACTGGATTCTCTCAGAGCCCCCAACGCTATCTCTTCTCTTCCTCACCACAGTCCCAGCACCCTGCAACGCAGCAGCTCGCGCGCGCGCTCGCTCGCTCGCTCGGTCTCACTCTCTCTCTCTCCGATGGACGTTTCCTTAACCTTCGCTCCCTCCGCCTCGCCCCACCGCCATCGCCGCCTCCTTCCTCCCGCCGGGAGCGGCGGCGGCGGCGGCCGGCGCTTGGCGGCCGCGAGATGCCGCCGCGAGACGACGTCCGGCGAGCTCCGGACGGCTGCCGGGCCAAACGGCCGGGGCGGAGGCCACGCGGCCTCCGTGCCGGTCCACAAGGTCACCGTCCACGATCGGCAGCGAGGCGTCGTTCACGAGTTTTCGGTCCCTGAGGTGAGAATTCTACGCGGAGGTAGATGTAGGCAGATCGTTGCTTTCTTCCCACGTTTTCCGGCAATTCTGTCATTAGGATCCTACACGGAGATAATGTAGAGCGCGCGCATATGGATCATAGGAAGTTTTTCGATGGCACTCTCGTCGATCAGACTGAATTTGTCTGCGAATGTCTTCATGACATTGTAGTCTTAGCTGCTTATTGCTCACCGCAATGCCATTAAAGCGCATTAGCTAGGGGCTTGTTTTCATGGGTATCGGTTTTTCTTCGTCTAATGTCAGTGCATTTGAATCTGGATGCAGGATCAGTATATACTGCACACGGCTGAGTCTCAGAACGTCTCCCTTCCTTTCGCTTGCAGGCACGGTATTGGTTTCGTGCTGTAATTTGAGAATGTGTTGGTCCACTGTGCATGGATTGTGCATGGTGCAGATTCTTGCTTTTAGCGTTCAAGGACAAGTGTGGGAACAACAAGCATTTTTTACTGTAGTAACCGTGCATGTTTTGTTTTCCCACAGTTCGCTCATCGTGGTCTTCAGCTTGTATGCTCAATAGTTTCGCAGAATCTACTGAGCCGATGGACCAAACATGAGAAACTCGCCTTCTATTTTTTCATTAGAGAGATGTAAGAACCTCGCTGACCAAAGAGTATGAAATGTCTACAACAATTGCTCCCTTGATGAGACAAAGAAAGCAATTGTTTATACAACTACTATGTGATATGCACCTTCAAGTTGCGACCTTTGCAAGAGCTGTTGGTTTGCTGTCATGCGAAAACCCGTTCTTGCAAAACACTGACTGCTAAAATGTCCTATAAAGTCGGTGACTCTGAGATCAAATTAGTTGGCTCAATTGCTATGGACCACACTTCTCATGCACAGGTCCTGTCTTTGCATCTCACCATCGTGTCACTACTTTTTTGTAACCCGAAAGGTAAAAAATAAAGAGGCCTATTGCTTGCTTGAGGAGCTTTTGGATTTGTTATCACCTCATGCATTACTTTAACCATCTGCGTTACTACTGCTAGTGCTATCTTTATGTCAAAACACAGATGTGCTGAGAGCTACTGTGACAGGTTGTTGTACTAGCTGTGCTGTTCGAATAAAATCGGGAGAAATCAGGCAGCCTGAAGCACTGGGGATTTCTGCTGAATTAAAGTCTAAGGTACTATACATTCCTATTCCACTTGGAACAATGGCTGGATTTAGACAATCCTCCATTTATGTAATACTAAGTTTCTCTAAGACATGTGAAACCACATACCACGGGGCATCTATCTTGGTATTGGGAAGGGACACTTCTTCCTTGACCTATATATTTCACCTACTGCTTCCCTTGCTAGTTCATAGTAAGGAGAATAACAATAGGATCTTTTGATCCTGTGTGGTTCGATAGTAAAGAAATTCAGTTTATGAAGGGCCGTGTTGTATTGACATCTGTAATTATACTGTTTTGGTGCCATGGGTGAGACTGGTTGAATCGACGATGCAGGTCCTCTGGCTAATCTGCAGTTGTTACCAAACAATTCTGTTCCAATTCCCGAATTTGGTTTATCTAACTGACTGGGAGGGCCCTTTGGCAAAATGAATTTTAGGGAATTCACAGTTGTTTTCATTAGATGTAAATTCATTGACTGGGAAGAAATTTTACCTATCTGATCTGATCATCATAAAGATCAATATCCTGAAGATATTGTCGGATCTTGGAACCAAATTTGGCCTGATGAACCAGTGGTTCATGATATGCAAACTTAATTCCCCAACAGTTGGAAGTTTTGGTTGAAATCAGATAGGTTTTACATTCTTAGTTCTCTGAATATCTACTTATCATAAGCTCAAATTCAGCTAACAAACCTTGTATATGTGAGAGATGTCATTTATTTGCTTTTACTGTAGATTGCAGTTGTAACTTCTTAGATAATTTGTTCTTTCTTGGCAATCCAGGGGTACGCACTACTCTGTGTTGGCTTTCCTTCCTCAGATCTTGAAGTAGAAACACAAGATGAAGATGAGGTAATGTGCTTAATGATGTCTATCCATATATGATCTACGAAAGGAGGTCTCCAGTTATGAGCTTAGGATGTTCTGTAGAATAACACTTGCCACTTTGAGTTAGAGTGTAACCTATGCCCATGATTCGTGAGGGAAGCTGTACCTACTCATGAACTATTTTGGAACCAATTTACTTCATTTGACACGGATTAGATCTTTTTGGTTTAGTTTTTCCTCCCTTTGATAGTAAAAAGCGTGCCATCACTTTTCCTCAAAGACTTGGTGCTTGGCTGGGGCATCATATCGCTTACACGTTTTTTTTTAGCTCAAGTAAATGTTTTGCTCTTGGTATAACTTTTTAGTCTGGAAAACATGTCTAATCCGTGAATGTGATGAGTTGGGGAGAGCATAGATTTTGCATTCTGCATGAAGTAAATCCGTTTAAGAAGTTTGCTGTAGATGTTTCGTTCGTATTTTTCAAACACCATTCATGTGACTTGCAGGTCTATTGGCTTCAATTTGGAAGATATTTTGCGCGAGGACCTATTGTGAGTTCGAGATACCTTGTCATCAATATAAAACTTTACAATTAGATTGAACGAGAACTGTAAAGATATGGAGCAGCGGTTAATTTCCTAGGGAGGAATTGGGATGTTTAACGTCCTGTTCCTGAAACAGTGCCTGTTTTTTCTCTTTTGCTGATGCTGCAGGAAAGGGACGACTATGCTCTAGAGTTAGCAATGGGTGATGAATAAGCCGACCAGATGTGCAGTCAGAGACGATAGTTTGAGATGATTTCTCCACTCCCGAGTCGGACTTTTTGCTATGAAACATCGTTCTACGCATAACAGTTAATTCTCTCGATTGTAGCATACTCTACCACTCTTCTTGTTGGCAATTGAGATGGTCTTCCCCTGAAATATAGATGCAAAATGTACACTGTCATTTCAACGATCTGCCGATGCATTCCAGGATGAAGCCGTCGTGTGTAGTCTATGAATCTGTTTGTATCATCCTGGAGGTTGTTTAGTTTCTTGTCGTAGCCTGAATTGAACTATCAAATAACAAAGGGCCATCATAATGGAAACAGACAAGTGCGCGAGAGAAAGCACACAGCCTTGTCCAAGCATAACCACCCTCACCGCTTATGCACTTATGCATGAGTACCCAAGCACTCACATACTAAGCTAATCAAAGAATTGGGATTTACCATGAAGGAAAATCACTAAAAGTTGTCCCATTCATGTGATTGTATCCTTTAGCAATCTAATCAGTTCTCATAACCAGACCACTTAAAAGTTTGGCCCTTCAAAGATATGACATTTGCAAGAAATGTTGTAAAGATCGGTCTTCTCTACAGAAGAAACTGTACAAGTAATACCAGGAGAGTGACAAGATGTAGCCCTTCACACAGCAAACTCTAATATACTCGAGAAAAATACACATGAAGAGATATGAAATTGACAGTCAAGGTGAATCAAATACACTAATTGAACCAGGAATTTCCACCAGAGACATTGAACATGTTATTTCGTCTACATGCTTTCTTAGCAAAGTAAGTCACTAACTCACTCTTCGACTTCATCAGTTGCAGCACCACGATTCCCGTACACAATGGAGAAATAAAATCCCAAGGTTCTCAGTGTAAGGCCAGGAAACCTGTGAGAACTGTTTGGTCGCAAATCGATCTGGACAAATGGCCATCTCATTGCTTCTGCCGCTTCGCACTCCTCCCATCCGTCCCCAATCACACAGAACTGGACATTGGGACTGCCAAAACGTTCCTTAATCCACTCGAAACATTGGAGTTTCCCCACATCCCATGAGCTGTACACTGAAAAAAACACGGTGCATTTCAACTTGCAATCCTGACCACAGCTATCTTAAAATCAACAATTCATAAGTTTATTACAATGATGTTCGGAATCATCACTAGTATATAAGCCAATACAAGACCAATAAGTTGATAGGTTGACATCAAGAGGACCAAGACCCATCACTTACCATCTCTGTGCTGTATCAAACCGTTAAAGCGAAAGAGCAAGCATTTTGCGATGCTGGGTATCAATGATCCTGAGGTCACTAGAACGTTTATGGACTGAGAATTCTTCTTCTCGGCCATCCCTTTGGCCGAGTCAGGACAAGGAATTGGGTCCTCCTCCCCACTGGAACACTTATCTAGGAAGGACCTGGCTGCAGTTAAAATAAGGATGTTACCTTCAAAATAAGCATTTAAGTCGACAAATTAACAGTCGCCAGAAACCATACCCGAGGAAAGCCAACCGTTCGTGTACTCATCGCTCATTTGGTACAACTGATCCCACTTTTCTGTTAAGTCTTGGTTAAAGATATTGTGCAGACCCTGAAATAATTAAGTTTGGATCCAAAAGAACTCTGTGAGCAGTACGACAACTGAGTAGAATCTGTATACTTCTACCATGTGACAGCATTGGTAGTTAACAGGCTAAATATCTGTACAGACTTCATGAGGTTATATTCTCCCACACAATGGCACAACTAAATTATCATGTATAGGATGCCTAACCAACAACTTGATAAAACAATCACTCTAAAGTGCGGCATGACTAAAATCCGTCAATCATCCAAAGCAATTTGAGAGTCTACATCTAAGTAAAATCCTCATGACATCCCAGTAGAGAAAGTGTTACACTAACGCATCTAGTGAACATGCGTACATATATTCATGCATTGCATATGGCCAAGCTCATTAAAATTCTCTCAAATCTTGCGATGTGACTCAGAGATAGGAGATTACATGCCAGCCTGCCTATATATAAAGAGCTAAAAGGATCATACTTAGAATGAGGCTTGCCTAAACTGCATCACGCTCAAAGAAGCTCGACTTAATATCAGAATAAGCATAAAAAACAACCCAATGAGGATGGCTAAGGAACTGAGGAAATTATAGAGAATACCTTTTCATACATATCGGCTGCGGCTCTGAGTCTGTATGATAGTTTTCTTTTATTGGCATCATCTTTTGGAGGACCAAATCCATCTTGATCAAAGTCATAATCAGAAAGATCTCGCCCATCATCGAATTTGCTCAAGGAATCAAGAAAGGGCTCATTAAAGTTCTCGATCTACACGATCGAGATCTGATGTAAGTTGAAAGGAGCAACCGTGCCCAAGAAATGATGCCGATATTCGTTAGGATTCAGTATTAGACATTTTTCCTAACAGAAAATGCGAAAAGAGAAGGGAAGCTCACTTGCTTATAATGGAAATGATCATCGCACAGATCAAGTATGAGCTTCTCCCACATCTTGCCAATCTCTTTACCCTTCTGTACATCCTTGGAACCGCCGTGTGCCTCCGCATACGTCCCATTCAGCAAAGACTTGAGCAGTATTAGAGTCTCATCCATGTCCCAAACATATACATTCACTTTGTGATCCTCGGTCTCCGCAACCGTACTCTTGGCCCTTTTGCTAGGAAATCCAGACGTGCCATCCATATATTCTGTCTGTTTCACCAATAAATTCGACAAACTTGAAATTTTCGGAGCCGAAGAGACCCTGACAAACCAAAGGACCAAACACCAACTCATAAAAGACAATATCCGACATAAACAGAGCAACTTCATAGTTTATAGGCAAGCCTGAACAGCAGATTTTTTGCTGACCTACTGCGGATGAAAATTCGTACAATCCCAGAAAAATCTGAAAAAAAAAAAAACATCTTTCCCTACATCAATACAGAGTCCTCCATCATCAAAAAGTAAAATTAAAAGGAAAAAAAACCCATTAAAGAACTGATCAATTTGAGTGCCAAAGTTTGAAACTTTTCAAGAAACAGCAGAGAATAAGAGGCAACCCGCATGATATTGCATCTACCCACCAAAATTTGAAAAGCTCAAGATTGCATCGAAAAGAAGGCGTCGATTTTTACCTGTTTGGGTCACTCGTTAGCCAGTCCGATGGCTGAAATGCGGTGCCCAGCTCGAATTACGTCCTTCGAGAGCTCTGAGTCGCGAAATATGGAGAGACTTGTATTAGGGTCTGAAGCTGAACTCGAAGTGAATCAAAGCCATCTGCGTCGACAGTTTGATGTTGGCGACGGATGGTCCGCACCCGGAGCTTTGGCTCCTGGGTTGTAGGGTTCGGGTTAATAAGTGATTTAGAAAGCAAAATAACACAAATGGTACTAGAACTTTGGCAAAACATGCAACGTGACCCTCAAATTTTTAATTTGTTCTATACTATCTTTAAGCTTTGGCCAAAGATGTAACGTGACCCCTAGTAACCAAATGTGCAACGTAACTCCTAAATTTTTAATCTGTTTAATGTAGTTCATAAATTTTTGATATATGTTCAATAGTCCCTAAACTTGAATTAATGAAAGGATAACATTAGATATTTTCTTATAGTCTATGGACTCGATTGAACATTTACCAAAAGTTTTAGGTTTGAACAAATTAAATATTCAGGCACTTCATTACACATCATGATAAATTTCATGGACAACATTGAATAAATTAAAAGCTCATGAATCGTATTGCGCATTTGGTCAAAGTTCAGGAACCATTCGTGTAATTATCCCATTTAAAAAAGAAAATCAACGAAATGAGGAAAAAAAAAAAGGACAGGGACAATACGTGGAATTATCAAACCCGGCCCGACGGGCCGATAGTTTTTACGCAGAGCCCGCCCATTCAGGCCCGCTCTTCCTTCCTTAGAAAACGATATAAGTCTCCCCCCACCCGCACCGACTCATCTCCCTCTCCCTCTCCCTCTACCCCGCCATTCTTTTCCCGCTCCGCGCTCTGTTCAAGCCAACCGTCATCCCGAAGATCGAACCAGTCTCCATCATCGTTCACTCAATCTCTCCAAAACCCTTTTCCCCATTTCACCTCTCTCTCTCTCCATCGTGTGAACAAGCCTCTGTCTTGGCAGCTACACCAGCCGCGCACCCTCGATGGGTAAGAGCGCAAGAAACAAGCAGAGATCCAAGAACCGACCACCGCGGCCGCGGAACCCGCAGCCCGACCCCCGCGACCAGCCGGGTCAAGCGCCGCGCTCCATCTCGGGGACCGGACCCGGTTCAACCCCTCCGAGCGGCCCTGAGGATCGTGCCGGCCGTGACCCGAGTTCCAGCGCTAGTCGGCTCCCGACCCCATCCCCGGCGATTGGCCCTATGCTCCGGCGTGTCGCGCAAGGAGATGTCAATAAGTTGACGGTGGAGCAAAGGTTAGAGAATATACTGCTGAGAGTTTTGAAGGATATGTACCTGGAGGCGTTGCGTGGGCTTGTGGATATAGGGTATGATGAGGATACTGCGCTGAAGGCGATCCTGAGGAACGGGCATTGTTACGGGGACGAGGACGTGCTGTTGAATGTATTCAATAACGCGCTGGCTTACTTAGCTGGCGATTGCCGTAGTAGGAACCCGATCTTCGAGATGAATGGGATTGTGTTCACTGGCTTGGCGCGTCTGGTGGAGCACTCGCTGGGTTGCATGGTTCACGTGCTGCAACAGATTCACCACAGTAGAAGGATGGCTATGTGGGCTCTCATTTTTGGCAAACTCAATATGAGTTCGGCAATTGGATTGCCTCCATCGGATGGGGATAGCATATCTGATAGTAGTGACAAGAATGCAGGCGATGTTTATCTGCCGCCGTGCTGTAGGTTCAACCGCTGTGTGGGGATTCGTTGGTTACGAGATTCAGAGGTTTCCTCGAATAGGTCGGCTGTTGGCAATGAACGGAACAACCATCGGCCGAATGATGAAGAGCATTTGCAAAGAGATATCGAGGTCCCAGAGAGGTTTGGTCTGTCGCCGGAACTGAAGTCAATGCTGAAAAAGAATGTAGCTAAGGTTGCTGCGGCCATTCGGGAAAACTCTATGCATCTGTTGGCCCAGGCCTCTATGCCCTCAAATGCTTCTGTGAAGGGGGATGCCCCGGCGGTTTCGCAGCCTGAAGTTGGTGACAAGTCTAGTGGTTTGGGGTGCAAAGAGTGGGTGAACTCTGTGGTGGACACACTTTGCGGTAAACTTGGCGATTTAAATCTTGACGGGAATTTGGTTGGTTTGCCAGAAGATAGAAAGGATGCCATTATTCTGCACTTGCAGAATCAAATCGAGGATCTCGAGAAGCAAGTGAAGGAGAGAGAGGCGTGGGCTCGCCAGAAGGCGATCCAGGCAGAGAAAAGTGTTGACAGTGCTTTATTGGAACTCGAGACGTTGAGGAAGGAGATGGCGGACAGTCATGCATTGAAGAAAGGTAAACCGACTCTTGATGTGAGTACCATGAGGAAACTCTCTGAGAAGCAAAGTGCTTTGAGGAAGGTGAGTGCCCAAGCGGAGGCTGCTCACGCAGCTATGGTACGGGTTGAGAATGAGAAGGCTAAAATCAGCGCGGAATTGGAGGCTTTTAACCTATGTGCATCGGAATCCGCAAACACCTATCTGGAGATTGCAAAGAGGGAGAAGAAGAACCTGAAAAAACTCTTGGGTGCTGAGAAACAGAAAGTCAAGCTTCAAGAGGCGATTGCAGAGGAGCGGCGGAAGATCACTGACTTACAGCAGCAGTTGGTTGAGATAAAGAAAGCCCAGAGGGAAGCTGAGGTCTGTTAAATTCGTAGTCCAAGCGCACACAACTTTTTGTGCCTCTTTATACCTAAGTACGTTTGTTTGTCGTCTGGGCAGATTTGATGTCTCTTATCATGCTTGTTGAAGTTTAGCTTTCTATATCTTTGAGTTCGTACAACAGGAAATTTCACGTCTATCTGGCAATTCATCGGCGGCTTGACATACAATGAATTCAGTGCTGTGATAAGAGGACCTACTTCTATATATTAATGGGTCTGAGACAAGATGACTAGAGGGAGACATAAGAAATCTGTACATATCTGATGTTAGCAAGTTAAAAGTGGGAACACCACCAGATACTGAATGTGCAAGATTCCGTTTTCGTTCTTTGTCGACTACCTATGAAGCAGTCCTGTTGTTTTCTGATGTCGTAGAAGGAAAAAGAGGGAACTGCTGGTGTACTGATCATGAGATTGTGGTTAATGTATGTATCTTGTCATTTAATTAAGCTCACTTAGTCACCTACAGACTTACGTTTATCAGACTGGCATAGGGGTCTTGATGTGACATCACAGGTTAAACTCCAGAACGCACAAAACTCTAGCACAGAATACTAAGAAGAGAAACTTTGAAGTTACCTATGAGGTGGCTAGCTTAGCTCAAGTATTTCTTCTTTGAATATCAAACAAATTCTCCTGCGATTTACTTGGTGTATTTTCTTTTCTATGGTTTCCATGAAGTGGGAAGAACTTTCTTCACTTCCCATCTTCAACCGTTTCTTTAGTCATCATATAGTTCATTGTACTCTAGCATTCCAAATCTATTTAGACACCGTGAGGAATTTCTTAGCTGATTCTGTTTCTTTATCACATTAAGTTGTCATGATCCTTGTCTGGGGAACCTGCGCTCAATAAGTCTAGCCTTTCTAGCTTAATGTGAAACATCTTCAAGGGAACAAAAAGAATATTTGATAGAGCTTAACCAACAATTTCTTTTGGTTACTTTTATGGCAATTGGAGAACAGCTGGTTTTTGCCCACCCGATATTCTTTTGCATCTGGATTCGTTAGAGATGCTATAACATTGTTCATGTCATTTCTTTCTTTTAGAATTTCCTTGTTTGTGATCAACTTCCTATCCATCATATTAAACTGCAGATGAAGTGGAGGCAGGCAGCAGATGAAAAAGAGCTTTTGAATGCACAGATTAAGGAAGAAAAGCGAGCATTGGAAGCAGCGAAGGCTGATGGTAAGAAAAGGCTAGAAGATGTACGATTAAGAACAGAGATAGAGTTGAAGTCATACGGGGACAAAGTCCTGAGACTAGAGCGAGAGCTTTCATTTCTAAAAATAGCGACTGGGAACAGCGAAGCAACAGCAGAGCTCGAAACATTGCTTCCGCTGATGCATGGGTTGGACGAACAGGATGGTAGAAAATGCATAATCTGCAGGAAAAATGAAGTCTCTGTTGTCTTCTTGCCATGTGCCCATGAGGTTTTGTGTGCTGACTGCTGTGACAAATACGGGTATAAGGATAAAGTCTTATGTCCTATGTGTCAAGTTCCGATTGAAGAGGCGATCCGGGTCTTTGGAGGTAGCTTGAAATAATTGATGCTTCTGTCTGCATTTGATCCATTTGGTTCCTTGTTACTGGCTAAAGCAGGTCTCAAATAATCTTGCGGGAACTGGATCAACAATGTCAAGGTGTACATAGCTGTAAAGTGATATTAGGGTTACATGGTCTTGCTTACAAAGTGATGTTACAGATTTTAATCGGGTGATTGAACCAGTGGGACATCCCCTTTGAACAATTTTTTGTACGTCAGCCTGCTCTAGGCCTGCTCCTTGAGATTGAAATATGGGAGTTACACTGCAATTTGTCAGCAAAAATGTCAGAAGTTTTTCAAACGACCTTATCTCATCATGGTTTGTATCCTGAATGTTTACTTACTCAAATGAAGTGTGAAGGGGGAGAGAGAGAGAGAGAGAGAGAGAGAGAGAGAGAGAGAGAGAGAGCTAGCGAGTCAATTTGTTTGAGCAAAGATCTGGATGAGGCAGTAGCAGTTTGCAATAGTTTTGGGAGAAGAAAAAACTCGGATAAGCGCACCATAGAACACCTACAGAGGACTTAGTTGATTATCGAGAAGTATTCGGAGTTCGTGGCTTTCTTTAGGGTCTCCATTGAGCCTTAAGTGCTTCCAAAGCAGTCACTAGCTAAATCAGTTAGATCTAGTTTTTACAGCAGATTTCACCAGTACACTTCTTTCACGTGTCTACTTAATATAAGATGCAATAGTTGCCTCCCTTCGTATTCTTGAATTCCCTTTCACTTTTACTATTTCGTGTTGCGAATCGTCAACACAATTACGACGAAGGACGGCGCATGATTAAAGGCACTCAGATGACGATTATCATTACGCCATGGCGGTTATGCAAATTAGTCTAGCATGTCAATGTACATTATTTTCTTTTGACAGTAGCCGAAGGAACGTCCTTTTTCCATCTCTCGCCTTTGCAAGCATCTGTACTGTTTATCAATTTAGTAAACACCAATATCCAACCTAAGCAATTCTTTTCGCGGTTCCTTCGAAGCTTTGTGATCAAAATATCAATAGGTTCAGACAGTCTAACGGTTTATGAGACACCCACTTCAAATTCCTTAATCTAAACAGTGGTCAATTCAATATTGTTAGAAAATGAAAGTTACTCCTTCCCACCATCTTGGTTTGCTCTTTTGTATTATACAAACCCACCATCTTGGTTTCCCCGTTTGGTTCAGCATTTGAAATGCTTATTTGAGCTCTAAAGTCCCTTGATCAAATGCAAATGGTGTTTGACAATTTTTTTTACTCACTTTGGGAAGATGTAATTGCATTTCCAATGTTCTCCAAGGGATTTTTGCCCAATGCAAGATGGAAGGTGCTTTGGGAAGCTGTATTCCCTGAATGCTGATTCCTGGTTTAATGAAAATTTCGAAACTTCGCATTTTACCCTCATTTACCAAGTTTACTTTCATTTTTACCCCTTTTTAAAACAAACCCTAAAAGGCACTCTTCTCTTTCATGTCTCTTTTCTCTTGCTATTTCACTCTCCACGGATCATCTTCATTGTGACGCCGCTCGCCTCTCTTCACTCACATCGCTCGCTACTTCGTCGCTGCCTCTCTTCCCTCACGCTGCTCGCCACTTCGCCGCTAGCCTTTCTTCCACGCTCTCGACACCGCTTGCCTCTCTTTCCCGCTCGCGACGCCGCTCACCTCTCTTCACTCACACCGCTCGCTGCTTCGTCGCTGCCTCTCTTCCCTCATGCCGCTCGCCACTTTGCCGCTAGCCTTTCTTCCACGCTCTCGACACTGCTCGCCTCTCTTTCCCGCTCGTGACGCCGCTTGCCTCTCTTCCCCACTCGCGACTGAGATGTAATGAAACAAAGCAATTTTCCACAAATACCTTCACTTTTATCCACTTACAGATCCACTGATGTTGCTACACGATGCTTACATTACAAAGGTCTCTGTGTGCATTTTAAGCTCCTGAAAATTTCTTGCACGCATTAGCATTTATACTGGTTAAATACAGAGAGCGAGCACCCGCACATTATGTTCCTTTCCTAGCTATTACGAGAAGCACAAGTTAACTGTTAGGAAGCAGACTAAAACTCTCTTCTAATCAAATCTGTATGAGATGAGATATCATATTAGTTGTGTGCAAGCTACGATCGAATTTGTAGGATGTGATTTTTTTTCTATAAATGTTAATATGTATCTTTTACATTGCTCTTAACACGAAAATATAAAAGTTACGATCATTGTTTCTTTTTTTCAATTTTTAAAATTTAAAAATTAAAATACTTAATTTGGTTACACCAAAGAGTTTTGCAAATATATGTTTACCAAACAGTTTAGCATTTTCCCAAAACCCTTTTCAGTTATAGTTTACCAAACAGTCTAGCATTTTCGCAAAGTTTTTTAGGCTAAAGACCTTTGCATTTGGCCAAAGGCTTTTCCCAAATGCTGAACCAAACGGGACCTTGTCTTATACAGAGTCAGAGTGCCAGCAATTTCTATATATACCTTCATCTGATTTATTTTCTTGCATCCGGCACTTGAATCAAGCCTAAACCAGAATGTCACAGAATGAAGAATCTTAGCTTCAAACCATTCACTTTCATGCTTCTTGTTCTTGTGGTGACCTATGTGCAATTCACGGAGGTTGAAGCGCAGAGTTGCAGTGCAAGCGGTTGAATCAGAGGGAGGAAACCGCCGCCTGGACAATGCTACACGGGTGACGAATTGGACTGTTGTGTCGAAGGCAAAATGTACCCCGTTTATCGGTGTTCGCTGCTGGTGTCTGGCCACACTACAGCCCACCTCACTCTTAATAGCTTCGAGAAGGGCAAAGACGGCGGCGGTCTGTCGGAATGCGACAACCAGTACCATTCCGACGATTTACCAATTGTGGCACTATCCACTGGCTGGTTCGACAACATGAGCAGGCGTCACCACAATATAACCATTAATGGCAATGGGAGGAGCGTGGCGGCCATGGTGGTCAACGAATGCGACTCGAATATGGGACGCCACGCAGACCATGATTATCAGCTTCCGTGCGATAATGACATTGTTGATGCATCTAGAGCCGTGTGGGAAGCCTTGGGCGTGCCTAAAGACAAGTGGGGATGGATGGACATAACATGGTCCGATGCTTAAGGCTAAATTTTCATCTAAAGGAACTATTATGTCGATCTAGTTGTTGTCTTCTCGTTGTTCTTGGTTTTTTCGCTGTTCTGTTGTGTGTGTGGGCTTATGGGAGTGTAATTATGTTATGTACCTTATGCAATGTAACTCAGAAAAATCAAGTCAGTCTGCTCTGGGCATATGCCTTCAAAGGTTGGTCTCTTGTATTAATTTGTTTCATATGAGATCTTAATTTTATTTTTGGTCTGTGGATTGCCAAAAAATTTTCTTTCAAAGAATTCGAACCTCCTGTGACACTTTCAGATCAGAACATACGCATATACCTTTCTTTTTTAGAGAGAATATGCTTTTGTATTCTTTGAATAACAGGGCTTGATAAATTAAAGATTGGACAATCCCGAACGAGGTGCACTGGGCGCTCGAGAATCACCTGATCTAGTGGTCTCCGTGGCCTAGATGTGTCAACTTGTGTCGTGTCAATTTGTGTCGACTTCGAGTTGATTGTTACCGGTCCGTATCCTATTCGAATTTCCCTAGGGGAAATCTTCGTCACAGCTTCCTATCAAATCCTATTCTCGTTCAGGTCAGAAATGACAACTCCTGCCCTGATCCGATCGTTCCTAGATGCCTATTACGCCAAATGTTTTACCTGGTGCTCAATAAATCCAGTGGTTGGGCCAGAGCTGTGTGGCCATTGCAAGTGCCACATGGTGTAACCTGAGCTTCATGTTCGTAGGCTGCCAGTGCACGGGTGTGTCTGATTCTTGCATACGAAAACATTGCATTTAAAGATGAAGCAACTAGCTGTCTTGAGAAGTCACAGACAACGTTGATGTGTCCGAGTGTGTTTGATGTTAGGTTAACGATCCAAGATCTCTCCCTTTTTGTGTCTTTCCTTTTCTACCAAGTTACAAAAACTTTTTCTGATCTTTTCCATGAGCTTTTTTGCTCGTGACTCTCCCAAGTGTGTGCATCATTGCAGCTGGGCAGTTCCAGTTGTCTCTGTCCTTCACCATCTCCAGTCTTCAAAATTGCTGCACTTTTTATTGTTGGTCAAAGCTCAAAACCATGGCCGGTTGCTTTCTTTTGCAGATGTCAACAACAGTAGAGGAGATTTTTACCAACCATTGATTCACAGTTTCTTCTACTTTTTCTTTGAGAGGGAATTACGATGAAAGGATGAAATCGATTTCTTGACACCAACCCATATAGAGCAGAATTATCTTAGCTAAGGAAACAAGATTAGAAGCAAGAAAGGAAATACCCCACCAAGAAAATTCAGCAAGAACGGGCTGGCAATATAATATTGAAGAATATTACATTACATGCATACTGATAAATGGAATCTCCAATAACAAAGTTTAAGCTGAGGTCATGTGCTTCTTCAGGAGGTATATGGAAGTATTTGGCTTGTATATTATGAATGATTGAACTAATTCAGTTGTTTGCACAAGCTGCATATTCTTCTGTGGCACAACCTTGTTTTTGCTCATTCCTGTGCATGACTGTGATGGAGCATAATAAGAGGCCTAATCTCGTTTCTCTTTTCTTAAACACCTTTTCCTGACTTAATAAGGCTCCTGACCTTTATACTCTAATTAAATCCTACACAGAAAAATAACAAAGTATGAAAGCAAGAGGAAGACGGAAAAAGAAGTTCTCTGCGCCATAAATTGGATTCTGTTGAAGATTGCCGCAACGACATTTGTTAAGAAAGGTTGCAATTTTCAATATACTAACATTTCTGATGATGTGAATAGTTAATGCTTTCGAAGTCACATATTTTTTTTATGAAGCATGCTTAACGAGTTCCCGTGCCTCAGGTTTACCAGTCACTGGGCACTCGTTTTTGCGTTGAGGAATGGCGAGTGAATCTGCCCATATTTTGGGTAGTGTTTAATTCCCATCAAGATATACAGATTTTGGAACACTCTTCATTTTGCATGGAACAGTTTTTTCTTCTCTTCAACAAACAACAAATACTTTCTTCTTGCATTTGACTTCTAGCTGAAATGAAAGCTGTCATCTTTAATAGTCTGAAGAACTTTATTGGGGAGAGACATGTGAATTCCAGGTAGAGCATCAACCTCTCTGAGTCTCTTTCTCTCTCCCTCCCTCAACCTCTCAATAAATAACTCTAACCTTGCAGAGAGGACAAGGAGGAGTTTGCCACTAGAAGCTGAACCTCCTCAATATCAAACCAAAAGTGGGATGTGATGACTGACATTGATATAATGCCTGCAAGTTCCCACTGCCTATTACTAATCACACATAAAACTTCACTGAGAGAATCGGAACCATTCTCACATTTTTCGCTATTATGTCTATCTTTCTCAGAATAACTCTAGCTTCAATTGATCATACACTTCAGAAAATGTTCTCTAAAGTTCATGCAGGCAAGGATGTGGCAGTGGCAGCAGACCTGGGGGCTTCAGGGAAAGTTGTAGAGAACACTAATGAGGAGAGGATTGAGAAAATCAAGAGGCTTCCAGGGAAAATCTGCGGGATGATGTGGAAAGTGGGTAAGGAAGATCCCAGGAGGGTCATCCATTCTTTGAAAGTCGGATTATCTCTGACATTGGTCTCGCTGTTGTACTTGATGGAGCCGTTGTTTAATGGGATTGGCCAAAGCGCCATTTGGGCCGTGATGACCGTGGTCGTGGTGCTAGAGTTCACTGCAGGTTGATATCTAGAATTTTCCAGTTACTTCGGATTTGTAATGAGATTGTATTAGCCTAACAGATCATTTTATTTTCCTCATTGACAGGTGCAACTTTGTGCAAGGGACTTAATAGAGGATTGGGCACTCTTTTGGCAGGGTCCTTGGCATTTCTAATTGAGTATGTTACAACGAATTCTGGTCAGGTTCTACGAGCCATTTTCATTGGAGCTGCAGTTTTTCTGATCGGTAATTTTGGTCTCTTGTAAATTGCTCTCCAAACATTCATGGTCAAATTTTCTCATCATGGGTCTGCTTACAACTTTTCTGCCTTCTATTGCAATATTTACAGGAGCTACAGCTACCTACATGAGGTTCATTCCGTACATAAAGAAGAACTATGACTACGGAGTTGTGATATTCCTCTTGACATTTAATTTGATCACAGTGTCGAGCTATCGTGTTCAAAATGTGTTGAAGATAGCCCACGAGCGCCTCTACACCATTGCCATCGGGTGCGGCATCTGCCTTTTCATGACTCTGCTGATATTTCCTAACTGGTCAGGGGAAGATCTCCATAATTCTACGGTATCCAAGCTAGAAGGCCTGGCAAGATCCATTGAAGGTAAGTGGAACGCCTCTTATTCTTTTTTGTTGATGCGATAACAAACGATACTCTTCAGCGTAAATAACTGCAATTAAACTTTAGTCAAAACTCTAAGAAGTATGGTTGACCTTTCTGATTGAGAAAATGTTGCTTGCAGCATGTGTTAACGAATATTTTAGTGAGATGAAGTCAGCAGAAGAGGGAAATGAACCATCGGAGGATCGCATATACAAGGGTTATAAGGCCGTCTTGGACTCAAAGACTAGTGATGAGACTCTGGTAGCGTTTTTCATTGCTTTTTCAAGAAAACTATATTGATCTTGGCTTGACACGAATAAGATGAGACCTTACACGTCTTTGTGCCGTGAACTTTTCAGGCACTACATGCCAGTTGGGAACCGAGGCGTAAAAGACGCTGTTATATCTCCCCGTGGCAGCAATACGTTAAATTGGGAGCCATTCTGCGCCACTTTGGTTACACAGTCGTCGCGCTACATGGATGTTTGAGAACAGAAATACAGGTATCCTTTTAATATGATCCCTATTGTCCACCAACGTAGATATCTTCCTGGGCCTTAGGACGCACAATTTGCAGGTGTTACTTCAATAACCTTATCAGAAACAAGGTCACTCTTAAACTTTTTTTGCCCCAACACCTAATATGATAGTTGACCTGCAAAGGTTATTGCTTTCTTCTGTGCAGTTTCCTTGCCTTAAACAACAAAAAGTTTTACCACTTTTTCGGGAAAATGAGACGTATGAGCAACCCTCGATGTCTTCATCACACATTAAGAAGTGTTGAGGAGGAAATTCTCACTATCGAGATAAAGCATGCCTTTCTAAGTATAACTTTTTCTGCTCTTACAAACAGATGGAAATTTTCACTTTATAATTATTCCCGGTTCCGTTTACTTGAAATAGTACCTGAGGAACACAGCAGACCTTCAATTTGTCACATTCATGAGAAAAGAGACAGATCTATGTTCCTTGTTATTCTCTAAAATGGAACCAGCTGCGAGTTCTTCGTTGTTCTCTAAAACTATGGTCCTGTTAGTGCAAATTGTATGTTGCGATTCTTGTAGTGCACGCATTTTCATGATTCTAAGGATATCTGGTGGAGGACTAATCTAAGTAGTTTTTTGTCTGTTGATTTCTAGACCCCGCTTGCAGTTCGTGCACTCTTCAAGGACCCATGCATTAGACTCGCCAAGGAGGTACAAAAGGTCCTGATGGAACTCGCCGACAGCGTGAGGCACCGCCGCCACTGCTCACCCGAGATACTGTCCGATCATCTCCACGAGGCCTTGCAAGACCTAAACACCGCAATCAAATCCCAACCTAGGCTCTTCCTAGGTTCAAATGATAACCAATCATCGAACATGCTCGCCCTGGCAGCTGCACAGGCCAGCGAAAAGAACCAGAAGGCCTTCAAAGTCTCATTGCCCAGTGTAAAGACGGACAGTTCTGCCTTACGGGAGTGGAGGACCAAAAGGACTTCCGAGCAATTGAGGGAGAATGAGAGGAAGGTCTTGAGGCCGCAGCTGAGCAAGATCGCCATCACAAGCCTGGAGTTTTCAGAGGCGCTCCCCTTTGCAGCTTTCGCCGCCCTGCTGGTCGAGACAGTCGCAAGGCTCGACCTAGTGATCGCGGAAGTTGAGGAATTGGGGCAGGTTGCATGCTTTAAAGAGTTCAGACCCGAAGATCAGATCTCTATCACTTGCGAGCGTCCACCCCTGGATGACTGTCGTAATGATTTGCCTTCCCAAGCAGCAGAATAGATAGATGGTTATTAATCAGGGGTAGCATAGAAAATTACGTATTAGAGAGCTGGCCATGGTTGATTTGGCTTGGTATCATATCTTTTCCTAGAGTGAGATTCATTTATTGTGATCATGTTCTTCATGGATTAGTGATATTGAAAACCATTTCACTAGCACAAAGCGCCTAGAGGAACCAAATAATGTTACACTCGACAATCCTTTGGGGCAAAAGAAAACTGTGGAGCTGACCCCAATGGAGATTGAAGCTTCATCAGGCCTAACAGAAGTATCTGCTCAACCTCAGTTATCTTGACATGTCTTGAACATAAATAAGGTATAATGACACAAATGGTCCTTGAACTTTGGCCTAATGTGCAATGTAGTCCTTGAATTTTAACCCAATGTGAAATGTCGTCCCTGAATATTTAATTTGTCAATGCGGTTCTTAAACTTTTCTTACATGTTTAATTTAGTCTATGGACAATATGAAAATATTTAATGTTGTCATTCCATTAATGCAAGTTTAGGGATAACACTAAATATTGTTATATAGTTCGGGACTAAATTAAACATGCATCAAAAGTCCATGAATCACGTTAAACAAATTAAAAGTTCATGGACGACATTGCACATTAAGCTAAAGTTAAGGGACCACAATGAGCAAATTAACCTATTTTGATGGAACCAGTATGCTTTTTTTTTGTCGGTCGCAACCCCAATGTGCTTTCACCAGGCAAAACGTTCAACAATCCTAAATCTACCTTATTTCTTAGATGTACTGATCACTCACAACCTGCTATATATAACAAAGTCTGCGGATCCTATTACGGGATCGCACAAGGGTGCACCCAATCAGGTCCTCAGCGAACATCGTCCTAGACTAATCTAATCATCCCGTGTCGATACTAACAATTTAATATAATCCGTCGCAATTGGTGAGAGACAGGCGCGCCCCATGGGAATGCTTGGTTGGACCCATCCAAGAGCCGGTCCATCCGTGAGTCACCAACATTACACCCCCTTTCTCAATTAAACATTTGGGACATTTTTGATTTAGTATGATTCCGCCATGACTTTTTCAGGCTCATGTATGGCTTAATATCGCTCCAAACCAAACCAAACGCGTGCTCGATTCGAAGAAATAGGTCAGTCCAAAATAAAACCATAAGAAATCGTGAAACTCAAGGAGCACCCACCCCAGATGGACTTCTGCTGCTACTTTTCTGGTCTCACAACCTCGGTCCAGTTTGACCTCCCTCAGAAACACCATTTCTGTAATGAAGATTCGAGAACAGAAGACTTGTCTAAACGTAGCCATCTGTCCCTCGCTGGTTGAGGAACAAGCAGTACCCTGGGAACCTGTCCCAGGTAAGATTGCTTCATATGTATTTTAATATGCTCCCCGATTGTTGTGCGCCTGACCCGTGTCTTCCCCATTAATAAACAGCTAAAAAAGGACTGGTTTGAAACTCAACTCCGAATTTAAAACTAGGAAGACCGGTTTACGGGGATAATATTAACAGTGTTCTCGCAATGCTACGTACAATCAGTACGACCTGTAGCTATTAAAAAAAACAGGAAAGAAAGCTATTTTGCATATCAAATTGACCGATGATGTGTGAATATGATGAACCTTTTCCATTTCAGTGTCCAAGGGAAATATGGGTCTCTGGCTCCTTTATAAACGAGTGCAACAAGCAATGTAGAAAGAGAAATCAAATTAGTCTTCTCACCGGCTGGGAAGTTTTCACAGAAAAAAAAAAGTAGAAAAGAACGTTCGTGGATTGATCGGTGAGTTTGAGATTGCGAATGGCGGGGAGTTTCGGTGAGGGTCATGAACAATCAAATGTCAGAGTTTTTGCTGAGAAAGTGCTGAGATTGCCAGGGGAGGTGGGTGTCATGATGTGGGAGATGGGCAAAGAAGATCCAAGAAGAGTGATCCACTCGATCAAAGTTGGTTTGGCTTTGTCACTGGCTTCATTGCTGTGCCTGTTGGAGTCCCTGTCTCAAGGGATTGGCCAAAATGCCATCTGGGCTGTCATGACTGTTGTTGTTGTCCTTGAGTTCACTGCAGGTAACTTCTATCTTTAGCAAAAATCAAAAGAGATACAAAGACTATAAGAAGGAAATGATCATTGCGATATGGGCATTCACAATTTTTGTGAACATGTGTAGAGCTTTTGCAGTTTAATTTTCTTCCTTTCTATCGTGTTCTTTTACCTTCGGTTGAGGAGAATGTGCTATATGAAGTAGAAACACCAAGATTAAAAAGATTTTTTTGCCTGTAATGCATCTAAGACAGATTGCGGAAATTAAATTCGTAACTAGTTATATACGTCATTAAATCTGGGAATATTGTTCACTCTATCCATCGAATTACTTGACTTATTGTTCGTTTCATATGACAGGGGCAACACTATGTAAAGGGCTGAACAGGGGCGTTGGGACGCTATTAGCAGGACTGTTCGCGCTCTTTGTAGAGTATCTTACGGCAGATCGGCCTACACCCAGAGCAGTGGTCATGGGATGGACAGTTTTTGTCATTGGTGAGCGCTAAATATCAGGCATATTACGAGTCATTTTTTAGTGGCCTCAAACTGAATTATGCAGTTTAGTAGACCCCAAGCTCCGTTGCCACTTACTAACATTTCAAATTAGACATTCGGCCAAAGGAATTGATACCGACTGTAGATCATCTTCTGTTACTTAGGTATTTCATCAAGTCAATGTTCAACATGCTAGCAAAACTGCCCATGTAATTTCCGAGGGGTCTATAGAGCTCAGTGCAATCTTTTTCCATTCTCTAATTTTCTGTTTCGAGCCAAAGTACGTCATACTATGCAATGCCACCATCTCTTTTCTCACTCACCTGGGGTGCTACATTGGGATTCACAGGAGCTACAGTTACCTACGCGAGGTTCATTCCCACCATAAAGAAGAACTATGACTACGGGGTCATGATATTCATTTTGACCTTCAGTTTGATACTAGTGTCCAACTACCGGGTCGACAATACACCAAAGATGGCACGAGACCGCTTCTACACTATCGCAATTGGTTGTGGAATATGTCTTTTCTTGAGTCTGCTTGTCTTTCCAACCTGGTCAGGTGATGACCTCCATAAATCCACAATAGCCAAGCTTGAAGGACTAGCACAATCTGTAGAAGGTATGATACACATCTTTTGGTTTCGGCTCGCATTCTTGCGAAATGGTTCAATTCAACTGAAGTGGTTTCCTCACAGCCTGTGTTGGGGAGTTCTTCGACGAAGCTCAGACAAAAGAAATCCAAGACGAATTGTCAAAGGATTCCATCGACCAAAACTGCATCAAAGTATTGGATTCCAAGTACACTGATGAAACTATGGTATTGCTCACTTGGTTTCGTGACCCTCAATTTGAAATACGAAAAACCAAATATTTGACTATTCTTGTTGCAATTTTGCAGGCATTGTATGCAAGTTGGGAGCCGAGATACCAAGGGAGCTGTTACAAATCTCCGTGGCAGCAATATGTGAAATTGGGAGTTGCTCTACGCCGTTTTGGTTACACGGTTATGGCTTTACATGGTTGTTTGCACACTGAAATCAAGGTATTGAAAATCGATTCCTATTGGAGCTATCATCAATAGGACAAATGTTTTCTGAAGTAGCTGTAGCTATGACATCCCCAAGCGCAAGTCTGTAACCTGTAGAGGCAACGGTTAATAGCCCAACAATTTAGATTTTTTTTCAAAGAGTTAGGTAAATCATTGCTATGGATATTCATTTATACTGCATGCAATACTGGCATATCAGATCAGAGTAAAGAATTTCCACTTTCATATTAGATTCTCAAATGTAGATTACCTACCATGGATGCATCATTTTTGCCTCCAATAAAATCGGAGACTAAACTCAAATTGTGTTTGTCTATCTCTTCTCTGGGAATCTGTTGTATATCTTCTTTTCTCTAACTGGAGCGCACTTCTAGACAGCTGTTGATTTTCGTCGCGTTAAAGAAACATTCCCTAATTATTGGATTTCATTATGTTTCTTCTTTGAATATAAATTCATGAATGCAAATGTAATGTTGCTAGACTCCACCATCTGTACGTGCTCTCTTCAAGGATCAGTGCACCCGTTTAGCTGGAGAGCTATCAGAAGTGTTGGTGGAACTTGCTAATAGCATGAGGAATCGCCGTCATTTTTCTCCCGAAATTCTCTCCTGTCATCTCCGTAAAGCTTTGCAGGACCTTAACACCGCACTACAATCCCAACCACATATTCTCTCAGACTCATTGAACAGAAAGGACTCCGGATCCTCTCTTACAACAAGCTTTGAAGCCAATTCTTCTCCATTGCACGAATCAAAAACTGCAATACCTCCTGAACAAGTGCAATGCATTCAGAAGGTGTTAAGGCCACAGAGGAGTAAACTTGTTATAGCTAGCCTCGAGTTCTCCGAGGCACTTCCTTTCGCTGCATTTGCTTCTTTGCTAGTAGAGGCCGTGGCTAGGCTTGATCATGTTATTGAGGAAGCTGAAGAACTGGGGAGGATAGCTCGGTTCAAGGAGTATAAAGCGGGTGACGACGTTGTTGTGACACTTGAAAGAACAAAATCGGACTTCGTTGAGAATCATTTCCCTCCCTTGGGAACAGAATAGTGGAGATTTTAATTTTTTGGACGAGTGCCCTCTGAGGTTCTGATACTATTTTCTTCTTCTCATAACACCTTTTAGGCATATTGTCTTCTCAACAGGGCTCTTATAGACCAACTTATATACAGATTCACCACATCCTGAAATATTTTGAAAGATCAGAACCTTATTCTGTTATTGATTATAATAGTATTCTTATCTATCAACAAAAGTAAACGGAATGAGGACACTACAAGTATTATGACTTTTGTATAGAGCTCACTTTAGGATCATAACTTTTTTTTTTACCACTTTAAGTGCCATAACAATCACTTACGTGGAAATCTTTTTAAAAAATGTTAGCCCGTGTGCCGGAAATCCAAAGCCACATAGCACTTGTGGTGAACTTTTTAAATGGCGCTTAAGTGATTGATTGAAAAGTTAACAACATCAAATGATTGGTGATAATCAGCACGTGCTAATTTTGGCCAATGGTCGGGCAAATCTTGAGCAATGGTTGTGCAAATATCAAGTGTGGTCTTGTTGTAACGTTCGTCTGAAGATGATCATTAGAAATAAAGAATATAGCCATTGACAGTTGAAAAGCTGAGCAGCAGAACCTAGGGTCTTCCTAGGTTCACATGATAACCAAACATAGAACATGCTTGCCCTGGCACCTGCACAGACCAGCGAAAAGAACCAAAAGGTCTCCAAAGTCTCATTGTCCACTGTAAAGACGGACACTTTTCCATTACTGGAGTCGAGGACCAAAAGGGCTTCAAAGCGAGAATGAGAGGAAAAGGTCCAAGGCTGCAGCTGAGCAAAGATCCCCACAAGCCAGGAGTTCTCCTTTCACGGCTTTCGCCACCTGTTGAAACTGTTGCCAGGCTCAAATTAGTGATCGAGGAAGTCAAGCAATTGGGACAGGTTGCATGCTTTAAAGAGTTTAGATGCGATGATCAGATCTCTATCACTTGCGAGCGCCTGCCGGTGGATGTCAGGCACGATGAATTGGCTTCCCAAGAAGCAGAATAGATAGATGGTGATTTAAAAGTGCTATCTCAATCAAGATATGCATAATTAAGGGGAGATATACGTGCAATGTACATGCAATCTAGATGCGAGATAAGGTTAATCAACAGAATTATCAAAATACTTCTAACAAATAAAATTATCCTAGAGAAATTCCTAATTATCTCTTACATCGAAACTCGAGTCCAAATGTAAAACTAGGAAGATGAGTTTTCCCGTAATGCTTGTTAACTTATCCATCAGGGATTGTTTTGAAATCATGTTTCACAACACCATTGCCTAATCTGAATGACACATAAACTTCCTAAGAGAATCAGAACCATTCTCACATTTTGCCTCATTATGTCCATTTTTCTAAGAATAACTCTAGCTTCAATTGATCATTTACTCCAGAAAATGTTCTCTAAAGTTCATGCAGGCAAGGATATGGCAGTGGCAGCAGACTGGGGCTTCAGAGAAAGCTCTAATGAGGAGAGACTTCCTGGAAAATCTGCTGAGAAGATCAGGAGGCTTCCAGGAAAATTTAGGAGATGATGTGGAAAGTGGGTAAGAAAAATCCCATGAGGGTAATCCATTCTTTGAAAGTCAGGTCATCTTTGACATTGGTCTCGCTGGTGTGTTTGATGGAGCCAAAACGCCATTTGGGCCATGATGACTGTGGTCGTGGTGCTAGAGTTCACTGCAGGTTGATATTCACAATTTTCCAGTCACTTTGAATTCGTAATGAGATTGTTTAAGCCTAACAGATCATTTTATTTTCCTCATTGATAGGTGCAACTTTGTGCAAGGGACTTAATAGAGGATTGGGCACTCTTTTGGCAGGGTACTTGGCATTTCGAATTGAGTATGTTACAACGACTTCTGGTCAGGTTCTTCGAGCCGTTTTCATTGGAGCTGCAGTTTTTCTGATAGGTAATTTTCGTCTCTCTCTAGTGATGAAACAAATTGTGTTATCTACTTGTAATTTCCTCTCCAAGGTCAAATTTTCTCATCACGAGTCTGCTTACAACTTTTCTGCCTTTTGTTGCAATATTTACAGGAGCTACAGCTAGGTTCTTTCCGTACGTAAAAAAGAACTACGACTACGGAGTCGTGATATTACTCTTGGTCTCTATTTGTCTCTTGCCTCACTCATCTCACGGCCTCGCCTTCCCCTCTCTCTCGCTCTCGGTGGCCTCCGGCCTCGTCGATCCCTCTCTCACTCTCGCTTTCGATCATCTCCGGCCTACTCACAGCCACACTGGTTAGTTTCGCAGCAAGAGCAACGACACCTGGACAGTGAAGACCACTGAGTTTGACCAAGAAATAGATAGCAAAGATCAGGGTCAGCGAGTTGTGGTAAGTGAGCTCCAGAAACTGTGAAGGAAAAACTGAACAAGGACCAACAGGAGCTTCTAGCAGCAGAATATCGCGGCTGAATCGGCGTCATATGGAGGTGGTGGTGAGGGCGACGAGAGAACAAGTGCAGCGAAGAACTAGTGACCTCGCCGATGGAGATCTCGGCAGAGTTTGGCATGGGGTTGCTGCTTCGTGGCTCGGCAAAGCTTGCGGCTGGCTTGAAGTTGTCATGGCAAAACGCTGGCGTTGTCGATGAGGCGACGGCGGTGGTGCTTGGCTGCATGAGGTCTTGGCAAAGCTGTAGCTCGTCGGGGGCAGGAGGGCATGCTGGTGCAGGTATGATGGAGAACACTGGATGAATTTGTCGGGGACATTTCTACTGTTTCATTTCTACTGGTTTCATGGACCCACCCTGGAACCGATCCTTAGCAGATGGTTTGCAATTCTAAGGTGGGAACCGCCCACCTGGAACCGATCACTTTTACCTAAACCTACCTTACCAATCACTAACATTTTGCAAAATAACAAAGTTTGCGGATCCTATTACAGGTTCGCACTTGGGTGCACCCTGTTAGGTCCTCGGTGAACATGGTCCTAGATTAATCTAATCAAGTCATGTTGATACTGATGATTAATCTAATCGTCGCAATTAGTGAGAGATGGGCGCGCCTCAGGTGAATGTTTGATTGGACGATTCAACGTTTGGATATTTGATTTGGCATGACTTCGTCATGACTTTTTGATTTGTGTCTGCAATATGGCTTAAAATCTCTCCAAACCAGATAGTTCCCATCCATTGCAACACTGTTGTAATTTGACATCTCCATAAATTCATTTATATATAATTAATAAGATAATAGTCTTTTTCTCTATGCAAAATGGTTTGTTGCTGCTCTTCGGCTCCAGTTTGACCTCCCTCAGAAACACCATCTCGGTTATCAGATATTATGAATATTATTTTCTAAAGTAGCTGATTTCCTTTCTTGTGCATATTATTCGAGCATAAATAACATTCTCTAATAAAGTGTAAGGATGAAGTCGATTGAGTAAAGATATAGTTTTTATTGATTCTCCCTCCTCCTATCCTGAAGATCCTAATATATTTTACAAAAAAGAAGAAGGCAATTTTGCATTTTAAATTGGCCAATGATGGTTGAATATGTTCAGTTCAGTGTCAGGAAAATATGGGACTCTAACCCTACACCCATAAATGAGTGCAACAAATGTTCAAAGAGGAACTGGAACCAAATCTTTTAGTCTTCTCACCAGCTGGGGAGGTTTCACAGAAAAAATGTTTTCTGAAGTAGCTGTAGCTATGATATCCACAAGCGCGAGTCTGTATACTGCACGCAATACTGGCATATCAGATCAGAGCAAAACATTTCCAATTTCATATTAGATTCTCAAGTGTAGATTATTTGACAAAAGTTATACCAAATTGATACCTATATGGAGCCTTCAATAAAATCGGAGACTAAACTCAAATTGTTAGTCTATCCCTTCTCTAGGAATCTGTTGTTTATCTTCTTTTCTCTAACTAAAGCGCACTTCTAGACACCTATGATCATTTGCGTTGCGTCAAAGAAACATCCCCTAATTATTGGATCTGATTATGTTTCTTCCCTGATAACAAATTCATGAATGCAAATGTAATGTTGCTATACTCCACCACCTGTACGTGCTCTCTTCAAGGTCCAGTGTACCCGTTTAGCTGGAGAGGTATCAAAAGTGTTGGTGGAACTTGCTTATAGCATGAGGAATCGCAGCCATTTTTCTCTGGAAATTCTCTCCGGTCATCTCCATATAGCATTGCAGGACCTCAACACCGCACTACAATCCCAACTACAGATTCTCTCGGACTCGATGAACAGAAAGGACTCCAGTATCTCTCTTTCGACAAGCTTCGAAGCCAATTCATCTCCATTGCATGAATCAAAAACCGAAAGATATCCTGAACAAGCGCCTGGCATTCAGAAGGTGTGAAGGCCACAGAGGAGTCAACTTGCAATAGCTAGCCTCGAGTTCTCCGAGGCACTTCCTTTCGCCGCATTTGCTTCTTTGTGGCTAGGCTTGATCATGTTAATGAGGAAGCCGAAGAACCGGGGAGAATAGCTCGGTTCAAGGAGTAGAAAGTGGGCAGTGACATTGTTGTGACACTTGAAAGAAAAAAATCAGACTTTGTTGAGAATCATTTCCCTCCATCTGGAACAGAGTAGTAAAGATTTTACTTTATAGGATGAGTGACCTATGAGGTTCTGATGCTATATTGTTCTTCTTGTAATACCTTTTAGGCATATTGTCTTCTCAGTGGGCTCTAATAGACCAGCTTATATACAGATTCATCACATCCTGAAATATAATAAAAGGTTAGAACCTTATTCTTTTATCAATTAGCTAGGTTTGTCCCACTTAAAGTCATAGTATCGGAAACACTGTTTTTATCCATCGACAAAAGTAAACTGCTTCTTATCTCATTAGTCAGGTCTAGTGTCTCTCCTGTTTCTGACATGATGTTATGAATCCCAAAGTCCATCTGCAACATACCGGATGAAGTATCATGCAGAAACATCAAGAGTCAAAAGAATTGCAGGCACCAACCCTAATCCCTCCACTCTCTCTAATGATTGTTCATTGCATTTTCTATCCAAGTAGTGGAGCATTTTGTTAAAGTTGATTCTCAATAACCACCAATCGATTAGTTTAGCCTCTGAGAAGAAAAGGGGCCACACGCTTGGTAGGGGAAGGGGAATCTATGCGTGAGACCTAAAGTTAGGAAAGAACTAGTAAAAGGAGCAATACTGAAATGTTGGCCAAAAGACGGACGGCAATATTTTTTATTTTGTACTCACTGGGCACTCTTTCAATTCTTCAAGGCGCAACTTCACATTACTCACTTTTGATACTGCAGATATATAACTCATTCTTCTAGTTGATAGTTTACGACAATGACATGTAGTTCTGCAAAAAGTCAAAAACTGTTCCTATTAAAGCACCCCTGAAAAGAATGAATTAATTTGGACACCTTACAGATAAATAAGACCAAAATCTGTTCATCTCTCTCTTTTACTGGGGGGCAGGGGATATCATTCACTCAGGCACATCTTCCTGAATGGCAAAATTTCATGTCCCTTTAGGTAGAGACTCGAATTCAGATAATTTCACTAATGTACTGTATCAAGATAGTTCAATTGTCCAAAGAACAAGAAAAGGAAATGGATAGACTTCAAATACGGACAGAATGTTCCCGTGAAGACTATAACTGGCTTCACATCAACCTTTTAGGTAAAAGTCTTCCATTTATTATGTGAATGTACAGAAAACAATCACAAGAAGCTTACAAGGGCAAAGAGGCTGAAAGAAATGGATGTGTTTGAACTGAACAACCAGGCGATGTATAATTCTTGACAGGCAATAGGTACATTATCGGCTCCATCGTTCAATTTGACATTTCTTTGTTATGTAAACATACACTAGCATTTAATATTGTATCACTCCTTTACGATTCAGGGAAATGAAAAATGAACGTCAAGCACAATAGTTGCTACATTACGTTGTCTGAGACAGAAAACTTCAAGTGCAAAGTAAACCACAATCTCTGGTTGGATCTATAAAAGCGATTTCCACCAGGAGGCGTACTACTATCTAAGCATAACCCCATAAAGTGGAAAATGAAACGACATTACAGCGGAAAGTTAAAAAAGAACACCAGATGATAAAAATCTTCCCTTGGAACCTTTTTTGGAGTAATTAGGAAGGGCTTTAGCTGCTCTAGCTTATCTCCCACTCCAAGAACCAACATAAAAATGCGTTGTCCCGGATCAGATTCTTTTTTTTTGAACTGGGTAGGCAAAGCAATGTGAACAGCTTTCAATTGACAGTCATGCTCGGCGCAGGATACCATCTAATCACCCTGTTGCTGCAATCTATGGTTGGGTTCCCCTGTCCATTTCTTCTCACTACCCTTCTCTTCTCAGAAAGGTTTCGGATAATTTTGCAAGCCGGTGTTGTCATAACCTCCATATGGTATATCCCCATAATACTCCATGTAGCTCCCATCTCCTGAGTATGGTGACATGCAGCCGAAGCGATTGGGATCATCGGGAAGTTCGACTTCCCCTGCCAAATTTGAGTACGATGAGCTGGGGGAAATTTCTTTGTGATCGTATGGTTGCCATGAAGTCATGGGATTCGGAATATCATACTGTTGGTGTTGGAAGTAATGAGGAACCGTGTGTTGTCCTTGTGAGTAGTCCTGCAAGAAGTAAAATGAGAAGGTAAAATGCAAAATATCAGCAATGTGGAAGTGGTCGACATGTATGCGGAAACAGTTCAATGAATAAATATCATTTTCTTTGATATATTGTAGTTTAGTACCTTTGAAGAGTCAAGAATCATATCAGGTGAGACCCAACAGCTTGCAGGATTGGTCTCTGTCAAGTAGGGATTCAAATCTGCCATTGGCGCTACTTCATGTTGAGACGGCATTTGGCTTGGATAATGACTTTCGTTATATAGGCAATTTCCTTGAGAACAAGTGTTGTTAGACATGCTTGAAGGCTCACTACAAACTTCCATTGTCTCGCAATCTCCATAACTCAAACTGTTACCAGCCATTTTGCCTTTTGGTTCTCCATGGCAATCACTCATCTTCTGAGAAAGCTCATTCCTTTTTACGATACGGCACAGTGCAAATGGCCCCTGAAATGAATATTAATCATATGGAATACCTCAGGCTCCATTCGGTAAGAAACTAAATAGACCTATTACTCTTCTTGCTTCTTGGATACGCATGTATATTTATCAGTCTATAGATTGTCAAAAAACAGCGGTGTCAACGACATCTATAGTGTTTGGTCCTGAGAAATATTACCTGAAAGTTTTGTGATCCTTGGGAAGAATTGTCACAGAGGCGATATTCGTGCATTACCCAGTCTGTACGATCTCCTAATGGGGCCCTTCCACGGTAGAAGACGAGTGTCTTTCTATAACCAGTGACAGAGGACTGACAGACAACCTTCCGGTCTTTCCCTGTAGCCTTCCAATAGCCAGCTTTGGTGGCTCGATTTGTTCGTGAACCATTCGGGTATTTTCTGTCCCGCGGACAGAAGAAGAACCATTCCATGTCTCGTTGGGGAAGAAATGATTTATCTGCAGGGTGAAAACTCATTCCCATTAGATAGACTTCTTGATTTGATAAAAAGAAACATAGAAAGATGTATTGTCCAGGGCATTATGTCGTATGACATTGCACGGTCTATAAGATGAAAAAAGGTTGTAATCTTGGTGGAATTATTGTTTGGTTTGGTCCAAAAAGAGGCGCAAAGGAAGGGGTGATTACAAAATGAATCACATGGCACTTTTTAAAGCTAAAAAGTTTCTATTCACATTCAGTATACTTAAAGGAAGCTTCGATCTCAGAACTTATCACAAACATTTGAGCTAATTATAGAGCCCACCGTGCTTGCATACAAACATGTACCTGGAAGCTCCCAAGGATCGAATTTGTACAAATCGACAACGGGAATCACTTCGAGTTCAAACTCATGTCCGTCAATTTTTTTTTTCAAATAATATCCAACCAATTCTTCGTCCGTGGGGTGGAAGCGGAATCCCGGCGGCAGCGATGCACTGGCCATTATATCTCACTCCACAATCCTCCTAATTTTTTTACAAAGCGAAATACCAAGGAACACTAGAGAGGAAGAAAATGCGCGAGGTCAAGAGCTGAAAAGCTGTTTCAAAGATGTGACTCAGAAATATTCCGCCAAAGTGCCTAAACTGTATCTATTGAAGATCTGGAAAATCCAAAAGTAGAAGCTTTTCTCGACGACAGATTTCTTGGCAAGAACCGAGTGCGACTTCCCCAGAATGCACCCGTTGGAGGTCAGAATCATTGTCTTGAAAAGAAAAAGTTCTGGTATTTCTTATGATTAGGCTGTCACAACCCAACCAACCCCCCAAATCTTCCTAATTTCCAAATCAAGACTTCAATATGATCGATACCCAGAAGGCTCAAAGCAGTTCCTCGCTTCAGTACTACAAATGTTCCTGAAACCCAATACCCAGAACTAGCTAAAACTTCCAGAACTGGAACCTGTTAGTGCCTGCAAAGGCAACCATCCAAGAATTCTTGTAAGTGAAGAGAGATGAAGATTTGGTGACCCAGAAGATCAAATTATCGAAAGAAGAGATCTTTTTTGTGTGCAAAAGAAGCAGAGAGAGAAGTGGTGAGAGTAAAAGCAGAGGAGTGTGTGACGGGGTTATATATAGGACTAAGATGTGTGGGAAGCCAACAGCCCCAAGACACACACCGAAAGGTTGAGATTGCTTGTCTGAAGCATCCCAAAAAATTCCAAAACGTGTGGACCCACAACCCTGAACCAGTTCACACACATAACAGTTATTCCCGCCAATTCAGACATTTTGACCGTTGCTTGAAACGGTTTTTTAGATTGTCATGGCACTGCACCGTCATGAAAAATGGAAAAAAAGAAAGAAGAAGAAATTTTTTAACAAGTCCCCATGTTGTTGGGATTACAGTATCACATTAGAGCCAAGGCCCCATGCAATAAAGTTGCCAATGTTACCAAAAAGAAAAGGAAAATGTCATATAACAAGCAATATGCCCGTGCATTGCCACGAGTACAAGACTATATCTGTTTTATTTCATGAAATATGCACGATATGTGACCCTTTAACATATACGATAAAGTTTCTATAATTGAAGAGCTCCTTTACTTTTTAGATAAAGATTGATCTTTTAATATTATTATCTGCCAAAGACGAGTCAAATATGAGATGGGGATCCATAAATTGTTAAACTCTTTTGTAACCTCATCATAAACGATTCTTTTAAAACATTCATATAGGTACTTCAAAATGGAAGCTATATGTACATAAACAATGTCATTAAACTATTATTACCAAAACAAGTATGATTTATTCTTGTATGTTGACTAGAGATTTATTACCAAAGATATATACTAGAGATTGATTAGAGATTTATTAGGTTATGCATTAGAATTAGAGACGAAAAATTAGAGGTTCATTAGAATTAGAGATTTGTCGAAAATGATAAAAACAATAAATTACTGAGTAAAATTTGCCCGTGACCATGACATGTGACCCACCTAACGCGAGTTTTATTAATTTATATTGCCAAGTCTTGTGAAAGCTGCTGGTTCCATTTTCATAAGAGAATATCGATGCATGGCTAAAGGAATGCCCCATGCTTGTCATGGACTTCAGCCACCAACTTGTGAAACAAATACAGAAATCTGACACTTCAGATGAACTAAGAATTATTTCTCTTAACCGACCATTTTTTTTTCACCTAAAGATAAATTTAATACACTTTGGACTACTGAATTTGATAGCATTCCACAAAAATGGTAAGAAAGAAAGAAATGGAGAAAGACTGCACAGTGCCAATTGGACTCACCAGTGCAACGGAAAGTGCATGCAGTCTCAGCATTGATTGAGGGTTTATTTGATCTTGTCCTTGGAGTCCAAGCTCCTTCCACATCATCCTGAGTCAGACAAAACACTTTTATCTCTCTCTCTCTCTCTCTCTCTCTCTCTCTCTCTCATTAAAGTAACGGTGTCATCCCCAAACCAGTGATTCAAAGGAGAAAAAAAAGCGAGTCCTAAAAGTGCAAACTGCAGTATTTTGTACCTTTTGGAACGACTAAAGACACCTTATTAGTGGTGGAAGCTCGAAACCCTTTTGTGGATTCACATGTAGAAGAAGTTTGTAGACTTCTTAAATTCCACATTTTATTAGCGGGTCCCTGAGAAAGCAATTAATTCTTATCAAATAACCTCACATATTCATAATGGGCCATGACAGATCACAAAAAAATTTCTAACACAACACCAGAAAAGTGTGGTAAGAAAGATTATTCTCCCACTTATCTATCTTTAGGATAGACTTACAATATTGCAATATGCGCAAAGAGTGGTCATGGTGGCACTAAATGCGTGTTGTTTTTGTCCTTTGGATAGAGTCTAGCCTTGATTTGAATTATTAACGATATAATTGATCAAAGAAACTATAGATAAGTGGTGGGACTTTTTTTTTTTTTTTTTGGTAAGAAATAAGTGGTGGGACTTTAATCTTTTCACAGTGCTATAATGCACCCAAAGCCTTCCCTTAGGCCTTTATTATATAGGTTGATGGTTGGAACTCATCTCTCTCTCTCTCTCTCTCTCTCTCTCTCTCTCTCTCTCTCTCTCTCTCTAAGTGGGTATATTAGCTTGTTCATTATTCTAATGAAGAAAATATTGGACCAAGCAAATAAAGTTGTGCCATAAATCTAGACCTATCTTTTTTCATTATAGGACAGCAGAATGGGGTAAAGAATTATCAGAAAACTTGCTTTAGACTTTGAGGCTGCGTTTGGTCGACCGGATAAAAGCCAGGATAGGATATGTTTTATCCTATCCTGTGTTTGGTGGTGGTCCAGGATAGGATAAGGTCGGATATAGACCGGATATAGACCGGATAAAAAAATCCGAGGGGGGAGGTGGGATAGACCCGGATAGGATTTCTAATGCCTATTTTTCTAGAAATCCTACGCTCCACTTGCCATCATCTTCATCCCCACATCTTATGCGCTTTCACCAAAAAAATTTCTCAACTTTTTTTCCTTCACCAACTACTCCGGACCCTGTGAATAGCAAAAAACTAAAATAAAAATTATCCTATCCGACTTTAAATCCGTAGTCCACCAAACAGTGGACAGGATATGAAAAAATCCTAGGATTTCTTATCCTATCCTATCCGGTCCTATCCTGTTTAGAAGTCCGGACGACCAAACGCAGCCTGAGTGTCGGGTTAGACTTGTCTGTCTATTCTCTCTACAATAAGCAGAGAAGTGATCTCAGCAGATTAAATACTATTCCTATTGCTTTTTCTCGTTCATACCAGAACAAAAGAATAGTAAGACAAGTGATCATGTGTAAGACTCAAATGCTATATGTAGAAGTAGTGTTTTGTCTCTTGCTGGTCTAATGGATAGAATCTAACGTTAATAGTGTTTACTATCAGCTACGTGCAATCCAATGACTCTGATCAATAACAGCAAGTAAATCTCTCTACTTAAGATTTTGTCTTCAAATCATGTCCATCTCCTGGAGTTTTTTTTTGGTCTAACATCTCCTGGAGAATATATTGCCTGTTTTGAGGCATTAGAAGGAAAATTTCTCATCCTCTGCTGACTAAAATGGCACTGGAATATTTCACAGCTTTTCTTGATTATGGCAATTATTGCTCTTCTTTTTCTGTTTTTCCTCATCTGATTTGGAGTTTATTTTCTCTTAAAGTTAGCTAAGTACAAAGAACAGTTCATGCATTTAACGTTTGAAAATTGTGTTTTCTTTTTAACGAGATTTACTGCAGAATTACAATCAAAAGGCCTTTTGAAAAAGTGCGGAAGGGAAGGATGTCAACAAGACAAATGTCATTAGGAATCGGAGTCATAATCCCAATTGATGAGGCAGCTTACAAAATTACTTAAAAAGCTTAAAGGCCGGATTTGAGTGTGAAACGGGTTAGTAAATGAGCCTAGACTTCTTTAAACAAATCAGGCCGATCACATTTTAAGATCTGATAAGATCTATTTTCGTTAGACTCTACTTAAAACATATGCGGACTTTCCGGAATATTTTAAATCGTGATGGTGACTTGTTACGTCTGTCGTGTCGGCAATTATACTAGCTTATGCTACACATTACTTTCTTGGTATTACAAAAGAGGTGGAGATAGTCTAAGTTTGAATGAGTGAATAATAACGTGGAAGAAACATGGTTGTAATGGTGGGGTTTTTTTTTGGAAAATAGGAAGACCAAACAAGCTTGTAGTTACCTTACCCAAAAAAAAAAAAAAGAAGCTTGTAGTTGTCGCTGTTTGTGCTCTACTTTCGGTCACTTTTATTCTGTAGTAAAAATTGCTGCTGTGGCGCATAAAATGCTCATTGGGTCTCACTTCAAACAAGGGGCACAAGTCAAAACACATATGGTGGGCTGATTCTACCTTGGTTGAAGACAAGAACAATGACTGGTTCTTGAGTTGACTTAGTGTTTAGTTTATGCACTGTTTCTTGTCTTTGACAAAAGAAATTTCTGGACAATATGATTGCATGTCAAACAAGAACTGATCCAGCTCCCATTGCTATCTGACATACAGCCTACCTGAAAAAAAAAAAACAGACACATTAGTGTCTAATGCTGTATCTCACGATTTCATGTATTGTCATAGTTTTTACCCTCTCTTTGACATCGCCAACTCAATTAGCTCCTCACGTAGTCACAGCATATACAATATATTCACTAAAAGAAGGTCCTGTATGATTGTGCTTAAGTTGCGCATGACAATCATTCTATGCCCGGAAACATATTCTACTTAGAAATGATTCTTTTTTATTATGTGCCCAGAACAATTTCTAAGCATTTAAAGGTATTTGGTAACTGTCCAAAATTTATATTCTTAGAATAGAAAAAGAACATAAATGCGTTTCATAACTACACAAAATTTCATTTTATTAATAATATTTTGAATTTTTTAATTTTTCTTTCTCTCCCTCCTCTTCCTTGGCCAAGGCCGGTCGCCGACGCCGGCGACCGGCCACAGGCCAGGGCCGGCGAGGGTATCGCAGCCCTCCCCATCGCGACTGGCGAGGTCAGCCTCGTCTTGGCTAGGCGAGGGTCGATCTTGCCCAGATCTAGCGAGGCCAACCTCGTCGTCGTCACCCAGGTGACGAACCTAGGTGGGGACGGCGAGGGCGGCCTTGCCTTGGTTAGGCGAGGCTCGACCTCGCCCAATCTAGCGAGGCCTTGCCGTCGCAGCTATGAGACGCCCTCGCCGGCCTTGGCCTACGGCTAGTCGCCAGCGACTTGTGGCCAGCGAGTGGCGGGCGGTAGGCCGAAAAACAACAACAAACCAAAAAAAAGAAGAAAATGAAGAAGAATAAAAAATGGAAAATTTGTTTCAAAATCAAGAAACTACTTTTTTTGCTTATTGATTCTGTTTTAAAACTAATTTTGAGAACAATTTTTTGCAAAATTGTGTCCGGACACAAAAAATTTAATAAACGGATTTTTGCTCCCAAACTGATTCTAAAAATAAAAGAACAGAAATTTTTATTATTTTGTAAATTACCAAATAGGCCCTTAGTATACCATTTGTTTAGTTGCTTTCAACTCGATATCTCTGAACCAATTGACAATTACTCATAAAAATATCGAAAAACCCAGAAAAAGTACTGCAAATTCAAGAGAGCGGAGTCATCAAAGTCCATAGAATGGTCACATCGGTAAAACATACAGTACCGCATATTTGACGAACCTTGAACAATGATTAACCCGTACCAAATTACGATGCGAATAACGAAAAGGGCTCAAATGACGCAAAAGATACTCCGCGAAAGTCTATTTACCGGAAGGGTCGGAGGAAAAAAAGTAAAAGGTGAAGAAGCTGCTTTTCCCGCGTCCGAGGGTTAAATGTTGGCTTTGCAAAAGAAGATCTTGGTTATTTGAGGGGAGAAAATTATCAAAAAAATCCTAAATTTTTTATAATTATGTCAATTCAGTTCTAAATTTTTTTTATCAATTCAGTCCTAAAATTTTTACAATTGTGCCAATTCAATCCATCCGGTCATTTTTGGCCGGCCGGCGTTGACGTAGACGCCGGGCAAATGATGTGGTAATTTTTAATAATTTTTTATTTTTTTTTCTCTTTCTTTTTTTTTTCGCCTATCTTCTTCCCCGGTCGCCGGTCCGGCGACCAACGACCGGCGAGAGGCTGAGGCCAGCGAGGTCAACCTCGCCCGGCGACGGCGAGGCCTCGCCAGATCTCGGCAAGACCTCGTCGTTGCCTGGCGAGCTCGACCTCGCTTGGCGACGGCGAGGCCGCCCAGATCTGGCGAGGCCTCGCCGTCGCTAGACGAGGTCGACCTCACTCGGCGACAGTGAGGTTGGCCCGACAACAGCGAGGTCTCGCCAAATCTGGGCGGCCTCGCTGTCGCCGGGCGAAGCCTCGCCCAGTCATGGTGAGGTCGGCTTCGCCTGGCGACGGTGAGGCCGCCCAGATCTGGCGAGGTCTCGTCAGATCTGAGTAGTCTCGCCGTCGTCGGGCGAGGCCTCGCCTAGATCTGACGAGGGCCAGCCTCGTCCACCTCGCTAGCCTCAGCCTCTCATCGGTGACCGGATCGGTGACCCGGGAAGAAGATAGGCGAAAAAAAAAGAAAGAGAAAAAAATAAAAAAAATTCGAAAAAAAATTATTAAAAATTGCCACGTCAACTGGCCGACGTCCACGTCGGCGCCGGCCAGCGTCCACGTTGGAGATGGCCGGTCAAAAGTGACCGAATGGACTGAATTAATATAATTACAAAAAATTTAGGACTGAATTAACATAATTATAAAAAATTTAAGACTTCTTTGATAATTTTCCCATTTGGAGCTACAATATGCCAAATTATGGTCTTGTGGACTGACCCCCTGAAAAAAGAAACTGCAAGCAGCTCATCTTTTGCATATTTTGCATATTCTTAGCTTTGGGATGTAATCATGGTGACTTGGAAAAACGTTGTAAAGGCAGCCTTCAGCCACTGTTGACACTAAGGACAAGAAACACAAAAGTGGATCGCCTTGCGTTGCAGTCATCTCCACACTTCCCATCAATTTAAAATTTTTCTCAATTCACATCATCTCTTCCATCAAATAATGATCACTTCTTTGCCCCATGAATTGACCATCACCTTAACCCATTTCATCTAATCAATCAATGGCGGACAGCCGCTAGATAATGGGGGTACGACTTGTATGAAACACATGTCATAGTCCATCAAAAAAAAAAAAATCAAACGAAATCAATATAATTGCCCCCATTGAAGTTGGATACTGCCATTATGTCTTCTTACTCTTGTTTTCCTAGGTTGGTTTCCTGTGTGCACCGCTATATAATCACGGGGCACCTCGAACGATCTAAACAAACATGTATGAGACGACATCTTTCTTCCTCCACCACTGGATGATTTTTCGACAGAGACATCTGGTGGACCATGGGATAATCGAACTGCATGGAGAAAGTTATGTGAGGTGGGAAATCGGGTTATCTAAATATCTAATGATGATGAGTTCCCGTTTGACGTGGACGAGCAAAGTGACACGAGAATCATGCAGAGAAACGGGGGGGTCACGGCGATATGGATATGCGTAGAGCTACAAGAAGAAGGAGAAGGAGCCAGCAGCAGCATATTGTGATAGGGGGTGTATCGCAAATCGAATCAGAACGATCACGCAGAAAATAAAAGAAAACTAAATGATGTACGAGTTTATCCAGGTTCACTCCATAATAGGGGTATGTCCTACAAAGAGATTCTACTATGATTTAGATTTACAACTACAGTCATTCGTTACAATGATCTCTCATACGAATATAATATATATAGGGCTTAAAATGGGCCCAAAGCCCAAGCCTATTAAAATTCCTTTGATCCCACAACAAACGGGCCAACAAACCCGATGTTGTTTCGGGGCGGCTGCCCCCCGAATCCCCGCCCGCTCACCAGCGAGCGGGGCCGCCGTCAGCTCACTAGGGAGCGGAACCCCCGCCCGTTGTCCGGTCAACGGGACTCCTGTGTCGGGGGCGCTGCTCCCGAACTCCCGCATTCTGTGTGCAGATGTCACATGTTGTCGAATCATACTTCGATTTTTCTAAGCTCATGTGAGCGTACCCGATATGAACAATAAGGATTCCCAAAATATTCGCCAACTCCAACATATTCACGGTGCCTAAAAGTGGCCATGAACAATCTGTGCTGCTTTGCTTTTTAGAGTTGTAGTCTGTAATCATTTTCCTTAGCAGTTGCGAGGTCTAATCGCGGGAAAGAAAGGTGTCTCGTCCAACATAGTTCCCATCTCCTTCATATTTATTGAGATTTATAAAACTTGGACTGTGGTGATCAAATGTACAGTAGATTTGGTAACACTCGAAGATCAATGGGGTTGAATGTATGGCGAGTGAGACGAGAATGCTAAGAGAATGGTCGAAGGGGCAAATATCAGCTTAGGGAAAGAGACGAAAACCTCCGTATGAGATTTGCTTGGAAAAAAAGGTGCCACGAAAAAATTCATGAGGTAAACTATAGTGTCGATTTAGGGGTTCAAGGATGGCGATCACCACTAGCCCTCTTGGCTTGTGATCACCATAAGAGAGACGAGATAATATAATGATATAAATAAGTCTAGGCTAGTTCGATCTCACATGAAAACTTAAATTGGCGACTCCGATTGAATTTTTAGTTATACGAACTAAATTGCTCCAAATGAAATCATCATTCACTTACTCTAAATCAATGAATCTTTTATGCAATACGATCCTCATTTTTTGCATATATTTAGGAAACCTGTAATTTCTTAGGTGGCCTAGAACTAAAATTTTTTGCATGCAATCACAACTCTCTGGTTTATTTATTTATTATTTTTTCATGCGGCTCAAATTGATTTTCTCCTTACAATTTTAGTGGACCAATCTTCCTATCAATTAGAGTTTTTTTTTTGAATGACTAATAAATTAAGGGCAAATGAATAAAAAACCCGAGGTTTAACGGGGTAAATGCATTAAAAAAGGATAAAATTTAGCGGATTGTGCCGCTACAGCCACTACAGTTGGTGGCAAACTCGCTTTCAGTAAAAATGCATTAGTAGCTTATCTGTCATGGGAACATAAAATTTTGAAAATGTAGTACTATTAGCGAGCATATGATATACGAGGGTATTTATACTTCTTTTCACACGGGAACCTCATGCCAATTCGTTTTACACCATCCCTTAGACAAGTCCCTATGCTGATTGAGAAGGCTCTAGCCGATTAAATTCGGTCAACCTTTTTGTCCTCCAAAACTCAAAAAGCTAAATCTCAGAGGATCCTCCTTTTGTTTTCTCCTTCTTCTGATTGAAAATTTTGTCCAGCAAATCACAGGCAAGGGGGGGAATTTCATGATTAAATTACTATTTCTTTGACCTGCGATTGTCTTCTGATTGACGTGTGTTGCTTTGGGTTGCTTTCTGATGTCAAAGATGGCGCTCCACACTCAAATGCTGCGACTAAGTTTCTGTAAAATTTTCCTTCCCTAAGTTAAGGGAATTGATCTGATCAAAATTTCAAGTTCCCAGATTTGTGAAGATTGATCTGCCTTTGGTTTTAGAACATCTTTTGAACTCATATGGAAAACCCTTTTGAAACCGCTTTGAAAATTTTCCATTCAAACATAATAAAGGCGTATTCTCGTTCATCGCGTAATATTTGTGTGTACATCATATAACAATATTTCATTTTTATACTTCTCTCTACATTAAATAAATTTCTAATATTCAAAAAATAAAGAGAAATTGGAGTTTCAAACTATGGAGCAGAAGTAAGCTCAAGAGTGCACAAGTTGCTAAACAATATCTCCAGTATGCATTTGCATTTACTTAATGAAAAACCCCATTTTCAATTTGTTCTTTCGAAATTGCTTTGGTAATTAATATGTTAAGATTTTTTTTTCCTCCATCTTTTAAATTCTACTTGTGGTTTAAACTCTTGTAACCATAACCGTTTTCTAACCCCGAGGAACGGTGCCAAACATGTTTTCAGATAAAGCTTTTCCTTTACCGAGAAAGTCAAAATAAATAAAATAAAATAAAAAAAGATCCAAGAACTTTGAGTGATCAATAAGGCCCCCCAATCAATACACCAGCTTTCCACAGCCTCCTGTTACTCTCAATTAAAATGAAAATATGAAGAAAGATAAATTTAGAAAAATACCTTGCACAATCAAGAAGGAAATTAGGAATATAGCATGTAGGATTCCAATAGCCAAGTACCATTTCTTCCTAGGAGAGAGAAAAGCAGATGCAAAGAGGAACACCAGGCCACAGCTGAGCCCAATCAAGAATGGACCAGGATCTCTCCATCAGCAAGCAACCCACACCCCAGCTTCCCTCAAACCAGCCCAGACCCATCAACCATTTGCCACAGCATGCCTCGGTGGCTCTCACCCTGTTGGCTCTGGGATGGCCACGGCGATTGGCGGCCGATTCTCCTCACCACGACTCGGTGAGTCGCCGGAGCCCCTCGTAGCCATTCCCCTTTTCTTCTTCTCTTTCCATGGTTGTTGCTGTTGGTGGTGGTAAGTTAAGGGAGGAATTCAGAAGAGCCGTCCGTCAACTGGCGTAGACCAAGGCACCCACACCAGCATCGGCTCAAAAAATGGCCGCTTTGGCCTTCCCTCGCCACGTTCACACCGCGCCGAAGCCTTGTTTCTTCAGCAACACACCGAAAGCCAAGCCCAGAACAAGAGTCTCCGTCCAATCTTCGCTCACCCCTCCTCAACTGGGTTTCTCCGACCCCTTCGTTCTTGAACTCGCGGAAGCTCTCGAAGACTCCCTTTCCTCTCCTTCTTCTCCGAAGCTCTCGCCTCTAGAGAAAATCAGGGACGTGTCCTCAGAAACCCTGTTGTCCACACCGTGGCCCTCTCGCAAAGACGAGCCCTTTCGCTTCACTGACACTTCCTTCATCAAGAACTCCAAAATCTACCCTGTGTCACGCCCTCCTCCACAAAGTTTGGATGCTCCTCTGGGCTCTTCCGAAGACACCCAATTGCCCCATCTCGCCGTCGTTGATGGGCACATTGTGGATTTCGGCTCCAATTTGAATGGTCTGCCTGATGGGGTGTATGTGGGCAGCTTGTCGAATGCGACCTCAGACAGTCTTGTCAAACGGGTTGGTGAGTTTGTGAGTAATTTCGATTGGGGAGACTTGTTTTGGTCCATAAATGGTGTCGGTGCGCCGGATTTGGCAGTTGTTTACGTGCCCGCCGGTTGCCGGGTGGAAAACCCGGTTCATTTGACGTATTATTCTGTTGAGGCTAGTGATGAAGGGTCGAATAAATTTCCGGTTTCAAATCCGAGGGTGTTTGTGTTGGTAGAGAAAGGAGGGGAAGTTGATATAGTTGAGGAGTTTATGGGTGGTGATGGGAATAGATGTTATTGGGCTAATCCTGTTTTAGAGGTAGTGATTGGAGAAGGTGGCAAAGTTAGACATTCTTATGTGCAAAATCAATCTCCATGTGCTGCTCATATTAAGTGGACTTCGGTTCGGCAGGTAACTCTTCCAAGCATTTTGTTATGAGTCATCTTTTTTTTCTTTTTTGTAGGATTGTCGTTTTGATAGCTGAGCTCCTTTAAGCTTAACATTTATGTTGGAAATGTTACAAAATTGAACATGTAGGTATGCTTGTAAAGTTGATGCCTTTTCGTTCCTCAGTTGTAAGATAGAGGAATATCTGTTCTAGGTGCAGATGGTCTATGATCTCCGGCTCTGATTGATGGCACACCATTTGTCCATGAGAACTTGCTTGCGGTTGCATTTCTGAAAATATGTTCTGACGGGAATAGCGTGCCCTCTTTTCTACGTGCATTTATTCATGTCTCTGCTAAGTCAAACCACAATTTTGCTGGGCCTCCTTGGTGTGCGTCCGAGTTCTGTCAATTGAGATATCGTTTTTCATGTGTTTAATCTGACGAACTCCTTCATTCGTTGGTCTTAGTAATCTTCCTTAATGTCATTTGTTACTTGGTGTTTTTTCTCCTCTTTTCTTGGCAAAATGACTTCCTATTGGGCTATTTAACAGAGTAAAATTGCGATAACAATGAAACCTTTCCCAGATATGCTGTTCATCCAGAAGGATATCTTGCTTCACGATATTATCTTGAATATCATTTCCTCTCTAAGCTCCAAATACTAAGGTGTAGTCTGATTCCATCCATTAAGAAGAAAGAGGAAAAAGGCCATGTGTGTCTACTTAATGCCAGCATTGGCAGAGGAAACCTTGAATGTCTCTTTGATGCTTCCACTCTTCTTTTTAGAATATATTCAGCCATAGATAGGATTTTTGTTTCCTTCTGATGGAACAATACAAATTTAACCCCATTTTCCAGGAAGCGGAAAGTAGTTATCAACTCGTGGAGGTTAGTAGTGGCGGGAAGTTGAGCAGGCATAATCTCCATGTGCAGCAATTAGGGCCTGACACTGTGACAGAGCTATCCACTTTACACTTGGCCTTCTATGAACAGACTCAAGATTTACATAGTAGACTAGTCTTGGATTATCCACGTGGTAGCTCCCGTCAGCTTCATAAGTGCATTGTGGCAGACTCACAAGGACAGGCAGTATTTGATGGAAACGTTAAGGTTAACAGGTAACTTTTACTATTTAGATTGCTTTTGTGTGTATATGTTTTGGTATCCATTTTGTGGTGTATATACACGCTTATCTCGCTGGTAGGCCATGTAATTATCTCATATGAGGGCTCTAGTAGTTTTCATTGTGGTTCCCATCCTCAGATTATGTCTGCTATATTGTTCAGTCAGTTGTAAAATATTAGCTTGCACATGTATTTCTGTTGTGCATTGGGGTAACATGACACACAGAGAAAGATGGCAATTTCATTTTGTTATTATATGACAGCAAGTTTGAAATGTATGAGTGTCGTTTTCTGTGAAATTGTTCCATGGGATGACTTTTAATTTTCAAGTAGGAATGGTTAGTACGTTAATTAGTTTTGTCTTGTTGATCTTTTTGGGGATTTGCTGAATATCACAGACATTCTAATAATTTCATCGTGGAGTTCCCTCCATCCCTCGATCCCATCTTAATTGGTTTTATCGCACCCCCATCCATTTCTTTCTGTTTTCTCCACTTCCTGATGGGAACTTCATTTTTCCTTGTCTCTTCCTTTAGTTGTCTTAGTACGTGTGCAATTAGGATGACTCCTTTTCTTGCCGTCTATACTTACTTGAGAACTTTGGAGAACTAGAAGCTTATCTTGGCTCTGAGATACATGCAACTGTTGGTCTTTTCCCATTTCTGCTTATCTCGATGTTATAGAATATTGTTTGTCTTGGAATTCATGCTACTTATTAACATCTTTAGCAGATAGTCATTTTAAGTTGCTGTTGTAGCCAAAAATTGTTTCAGCTAATTGTTTTTTAGTATATTTGCTTGCAGTGATCACATGTAGAGTGATCTCGATCTTGTCATTTTGCAGATATGCACAGCAAACAGATGCTGGACAACTGACGAGAAGCCTGCTACTCGAACCCCGTGCCACTGTAAATGTCAAACCCAACCTCCAAATCATAGCGGACGATGTCAAGTGCTCCCATGGAGCTGCAATAAGCGACTTAGAAGAAAGCCAGCTGTTCTACTTCCAAGCACGTGGCATTGACCCCAAGACGGCAAGAAAGGCGCTAGTTTTCTCTTTCGGAGCCGAGGTGGTATCGCAGCTGCCCAATTCTTTCGTCCAGAAGAAAGTCAAGAATCAAATCAAAGAGTTGCTGGATCCACAGTGAAGAGATTGTCACTGAGAGAAGTTTTCAGGAATCTTGTGCCTTTTTCTCATTTTCAATTATTTTGATACTCCTTGGCACTTCCTTTCCACCATTGATCGAAATTGTATTGCAAATATTTCAGCAGATTGGTAGAAATGAAAGTGTAGATTTTGTGTTCTTGTAATCTCACCTCACGTACTGATTGATAGAAGCAGTTAATAATAAAGCTCCCTTATCCCGTTTCGTGCCTAAAGTACGGATTTTTTCTATACTGGTAAATTTCGGCAAGTGTTGGTAAGTGCAAGAAAGCTATTGATAAAAAAAAGTGGTCGATAATTTTTTTTCTTGGTAATTTATTGGTATTTCACCAATATTTTTATGAAATTGTCATCTTTTTTTCATTTTACAATTTGCAAATTAGTCATTTTTGCACTGATTCACCAACTTTTATTTGCAAAATATACCAAAATTTCGAATTTAGTAACTCTCATAGGAAATTCATTTACCAAACTTATTTTTCTTTCAAATATCAACTTTTCAAATCTATGATCAAAATTAATTTACCTTTCTAATGAAGCCTTAAAGTCACCTGACTTTTACATGATTACCAACTTCAATTTAAGTGGTTTGTCAATTTTCCACTAGTTCTAGGTTACTGATTTTCATTTGAGTCGGTTGCCAACTCTTCTTTGACTCTTTTTTTTTTATTATAGTTTTACCAACTTTGTTGTTGGGTTAATTTAATTAGGAATAAAGTTGGTAAATCACCACATTAAGGTAAAAAAATTCGTAAGTCAATCAAATAAAAATGGGTAAATTCATATGTGAGTTGACAAATCTGAGGCATAAGATAAAAAGACAAATAAAAGTTATTACAAGATAAATAAATTTGATAATTTGTAAACCGTAAAAGACCGTTAGTAATTTCAAAAAAAGTGACCGTAAATTATATACAAGTTACAGAAAAATTGGGTGACCGGTAACTCTTTTTACAAACAATTTTGTTGACACCTGGTAACTCTTCACGAAAAAAAAAAAAGTGCTATGTTTTAATGGAAAAGTAGAATCGTCCCCCCAATCTTAGCTGCTCATTTTGACTTTTACATTGTTGAATGTAAAATTTTTGCAGATCTGTCTTGATATAGCTAGCACCGTACCAAGATCCAGTTGCAAAATGTGTGTGATAAGTGATATAAATGAACAGTCTCATCAGACATTGAAAATGCCTTGTTCCTTCAAACGTCCACTTGCAATTTTATCACACCATTTAACACATCAATATAGTCAATTAGCCTTATGCTGCAGCCAAATGGGCAAATCTCAATCCCAGTTTCTAGTTAATTATTCAAAGAGAAATTATACATAGAAGAATTTGATGTGTCAAGGTTCCGAGGTTCCCCATAACCGAAGGACTGTGAATCGACTAAGACGAACAGGCCACCCTGTCTAGTGTTCTCTAGATTGTTCCCGAGGGCGGGCAATGCTGTAATTGTGCACAGTTCTAAAGTATTTTTGTAATAAATACGGGTAGATCGAGAGAGATCTACGAGTGCGATTGACCTCGTACTTATATATAAAGAAGTTTTCTCTCTCATTTGTAATATCTCATTTTCACGAGTGAAATACAATCCAGAACTTCTCTACAGTGTTTCTCCCTCTATAACACTTCCGAGCGAGTGTGGAAAAAAACCGGCTTAGGAAAAAAATTTCTAAGATTGCTATGGTGTGGCATGGATCTCCGTCATATTTGGGTGCTGCAATCTATTGAATTCAATGAATGGAAAAGGAACCGACTTAGGAAAAAATTTCTAAGACTACACTGACATGACGTGATTTACGTTGTATTTGGGTTCCACAATCTTTTAGAATCAATGAATCGGAAGCTAGTCCCAAGAGTCCCAAATAGAACAAGCACAACACTAGATGTCACTTGATGATAAGCGCTACTGCACTCCTAACCAGTGTTCATGGAAAGGAGAGACGGTTGGCATCTCCCCTGACAAGGATTGGAACGAGCCCTCGGGCTCTACCTGTTACCACATATCCGGTTAAGGCTGCCCACCTCGGTGGAGATCTCTAACCCGGGGGCTCCTCGCCCGATGCCGGCGAGGGACCCTTCTCGCCGGAAAGAAAAAAAAGTAAAAAAAAAAGTAAAAAGTAAAAAAGACGAAAATGTCCATGAATAATGTATATTGGACTAAATGTGTCACAAATAGTAAAGTTTGGGGTTTTTGGCGTAAAAAAAAAAGTTCGACGTAAATGTGTTACAAATAATAAAATTTGGGGTTTTTAGTGTTTTTTTTTTTCTAACCTTTTCCCTCTCTTATCTTCTCTAATCATTCTATTGCATGGGATTTCAAAGTCAGATAAGGTCCTGCCAAAAGCATCTCCCGATATTTTTTCCCGTTTCGAGATTCCGAACCCCTTCTCTCCAATGGCTGCCGCTACTCTCCCCACAGCTCTAGACCTCCGTTACTCCATCTCCCACCAGCCGGACCTGAAAAGATGGAATCTTCTCCCTTCGTCGTTCAGGCAACGTCCGACCACCGGGAGATTCACCGTCTCCTGCAGCGCTTCCTCCCCCAGGTCCCCGCCGAAACCTCTCCCGGAACGAGAGCTCGACCGGAAGAACCCGCCCTTGTCGGAGCAGCTCAGGCCGCTGTCCACGACCACCCTCCCCGCGGCCAGGACGGCGGCCCGGACCCACGTCTTGAAATCGAAGCCGAAGTCCACCTGGGTCAACCCGGCGCGACCCAGGCGGTCCGTGCTGAACCCGCAGAGGCAGAGGCGGTCTCACTACGCGCGCAATCCACAGATTAGGGAGCTGAGGGCGTTCGCGGAGAAGCTGAATGACTGTGAGTCCTCCGAAACCGCTTTCTTGGCTGCTCTGCAGGAGGTGCCTAATCCTCCCACCAGGGACGACGCGCTCTTGATTTTGAACAGTTTGAGACCGTGGCAAAAAGCCCGTCTTTTCTTGAATTGGCTCAAAACCCAGAATTTGTTTCCCATGGAGACGATATTCTACAATGTCACAATGAAGTCTTTGAGGTTCGGAAAGCAGTTTGAGCTCATTGAGGACCTAGCAAATGAGATGATAAGGGATGAAATTGAGCTTGACAACATTACTTACTCGACCATTATCACTAGTGCCAAGAGGTGCTTTAAGTTTGATAAAGCAGTGGAATGGTTCGAGCGGATGTATAAGACCGGGTTGATGCCGGACGAGGTCACTTACTCGGCTGTTTTGGATGTTTACGCCAAGTTGGGCAAAGTTGAGGAGGTGCTGAGTTTGTATGAGAGAGGGAGGGCCACTGGGTGGATACCCGACCCCATTACTTTCTCTGTGTTGGGTAAGATGTTTGGTGAAGCCGGCGACTATGATGGTATTAGGTATGTGCTGCAAGAAATGAAATCTCTTGGAGTGCAACCTAATTTGGTTGTGTACAATACATTGTTGGAGGCGATGGGCAAGGCCGGGAAACCCGGATTGGCTCGGAACCTGTTCGAAGAAATGGTCGAATCAGGTTTAACGCCAAATGAGAAGACCTTGACGGCACTCGTAAAGATTTATGGAAAGGCAAGATGGGGGAGAGATGCACTAGAGTTATGGGAGCGAATGAGGTCGAACAGGTGGCCCACTGACTTCATTTTATACAACACATTGTTGAATATGTGTGCCGACCTTGGCCTTGTAGAAGAAGCAGAGAGATTATTTGATGATATGAAGCAATCGGGCAACTGTCGGCCGGATAGCTGGAGCTACACTGCAATGCTTAACATATATGGTAGCGATGGAAACGTAGAGAAGGCGATGGAGTTTTTTGAGGAACTATCCACATTAGGGATTCAACTAAATGTGATGGGTTGCACTTGTCTGATTCAGTGCCTAGGCAAGGCTAGGAGAATTGATGATTTGGTTAGAGTATTCAGTTTGGCGGTCGAAAGAGGGGTTGAACCGGACGATAGGCTTTGCGGATGTTTGCTGTCTGTTGCATCACTGTGCAAAGACAATGAGGACATGGAAAAAGTCCTCTCGTGTTTGCAAAAAGCCAATCCCGAGTTGGTGGCCCTTGTCAAGATCCTAGGAGGAGAAAGCACTGATTTTGATACTTTAAAAGAAGAGTTTAGGGGTGTGATCAGCAAAACAGCAGTCGAGGCCAGAAGACCCTTCTGTAATTGCTTGATTGATATTTGCAGAAACAGAAATCTGTACGAGAAAGCCCATGAGCTTCTCTATTTAGGAACTCTATACGGCTTGTACCCGAGTCTACATAACAAAACTGCTGATGAATGGAGTTTAGATGTTAGGTCACTCTCTGTTGGTGCTGCTCAAACTGCACTTGAGGAGTGGATGAAAACTTTGTCGAGAATTGTGAAGCGTGACGAAGCATTGCCGGAGTTATTTTTCGCTCAAACAGGTAGCGGAACGCATAAGTTCTCTCAGGGATTAGCCAATGCTTTTGCCTCTCATGTGGACGAACTCGCTGCACCTTTTAGGCAGTGCGAAGAGAAAGCCGGTTGCTTTGTAGCAACTCGGGAGGATTTGGTGTCTTGGTTGGAATCCCAGAACCCATCAGCTGTTGCGGCATAAAGGAGTGCGGGTCTTAGACTCACAACCATAAAATGCTTGTAAATGTTAATACTTAGCTCTTGCAACAGGATGCTTAACTATTTCATATATGAGCAATTCCTCTGCTTTTTGTCCAATTTAGACTTGCAATCCTTCCTACATCTTATCAGCAAGTTATAATGATCGACTTGTCAACAAATAATTTCTCTGCCTTGCCGAATGCTATTATTTGATTCTCTCATGGATCCGAAGGAGTAGACAAAAATTCTTCAAGAGAAAGCCGCGCATCAGGGTTCGAACAATGATAAAGGTGTTTATTGATAACTAGCAGTAGTTTAGGCTTTTGGAGTTCATTTTAACTTGCCTGGTTTGCCGCTTCATCGCTCTCTTTGTCATCACTATCTTTATCTGTCTCATTTCTGCATCTGAAATTACCAATCCAAGTCCTTTTCAGTTCCTTCTCTTTTAGTCGTCTTTTCATTTGCTTCTGTCATATTCTTCTCTTCTTCTGCTTCATTTTAGACTGCCTGAATGAATCCGTCTGGTGTCTAGGCTTTCTCTGCTGCGCATTGGTGTTTCTTGAGTCACTGCTTAATGCTTCTCATAATTTATCGGTACTGAAGCAAAGATTGGTACTATTAGCAGCAGGAATTTTCGACCGAACAACTGATTAGTAATTGCGAAGCCCTTGTTACCCTGTACTGTAGTTCTTCGCAAGGCGAAAAACCGATGCTGCCTATCAAGAGATAGACTAATGCAAGTACACGAAAGAAGTTTCTTAAGAAAAAGGACTCTGTAAAAACACAACTTGTAATGATTTCGTGCGGGGCACACTTGAATTTCGGAGACAATCGAGAAGAGCGGTTGTTCGCATAGTGTTTGATTTGTATCAACCGGGTCTGGACGAGTATATCGTTGCGAAATTGCCCCATACACCCGACGCCGAGTATCAACTCGACTCCATTAATAATTGGAAAACTCGATCAGCGAAGTCATCGCCCCAGATAGAGAATGGTTGGTGAGAATCAATGGAAGCCTCAAGTTGCTATCAGTCTGGCTCATATCGATGATGCCCATTTGCTGAGTTTATCTCACGATCAACATCATTCACCTACTTAACAACCACACGGGACGAAAGCACGTTCCATCCCACCCATGAACAACAAATTCCATCGTCAGATCGCATCAAAGATGACAAAGTAGAACCTGCTAGCATTCTAATATATCTAATTCAGAACAAATGCTAACAATCTAGTCTTTTGCCAGGTTAATTTAGTCCTCATATACTTTTCGGAAGCGCGAAAGGGTGATTATCTAAGGATTAATTTGTAAGCGAGTTAAGTATTTATTAGAGTCAAGCTCAAGCTTGAAAAATGCTTAAACTTGAGGAGCTCGGCATCGAGATAATCACATCGCACTTATTTATCATATAGACACATCTATGATTACGGATAAGTAGTGTCGAAATTTACGACTTTAGCCTAATTTTCGAACGAGAGCTCGAGTTTGACTGGAGCTTTGGCTAAAGTCTGCCAACTGATCGAAATGAATTGAACTTACCGAAAGACTTAACCCGAACGAGCTTGAGCTCGAGTACGAGAAGCCAAGCCGGAACAAGCCAGGGCCCGAGCACTAATGCTCGCATCAAGTCCGGTCGAGCTCGAGCGGTGAATCCAGTTCGACTTGACTTGACTCGACTCGACTCGAATCGCGATCCTTGGTCAAGACGGTAGGTGCCAAATTTGCAAATACCGTTTCTTGCTGAGTAAGCAAGTGCAATTTCGAAGAAGTCCCGGGGAAGACTTGGAAAATCCGAAAAAGGGAAGGTCAAAACTGCAGTTTCCCTATAAATTCTGGCCTCGTTGGCCCCGAAGTAACCGAAAAATCGCCATCGGACCCTCCAAAACCTGAAAGGTACGATTTTTTCTCTCTCTGTCTTAAATGATTTCATGTCTTGTTGTAATTGCGATTCAAAGTTCGCGTTTTTGTTTCTGTTTCCTGGTCATCTATTTCTTTGGCTATGTGTTCGGCGATCCGCTTCGATCACATTTTCCTGCTATTTTTGTCCGGGAAAATATCAGGAAAATAAGGTGGAAGTGGATGAGACAAGTTTTCTGGTGCCTGATCTTCATCGTTGTTCGTTCATCGGATGATCCGAAGACATGGTTTTTAGCCGCTTGATGTTGGATTAGCTCAATTTGGGTTTTTTCTGCCTTCATCCCAATTTTGGGATCTAGGGTTTTTCTCCTTTGGGGTTTTTCTGCAAGGATGCAAGTTCTTTTTTCTTGATTTTTCTCGATTGCAAGCGTTCTAAGCTTGGGAATCTGTCTAGGGTTCAGTTGAGGTTTTTCTACTTGAAGTCGGATGTGGGGGGTGATGGGTTATCTGGAAACTTGCCTTTGTTTCTATCTTCTATTTGCTTGTGATCGGATGCTCGAACTTGAGTCGAGGGTGTTAAGAGTTTGATTTTCCATTGAAAGGGAATACTGAACATCCGCCTGCTCCTTCTGATGATGTGTTGATGGAGTTCAAGAGCTCGAATTGCTTTGGAGTAACGTATATACAGTTTTAGTTGGAGGGTGTTGTGGATCGTGAGTTTGATGGAGTTCAAGCTCGAGTTACATTCTCGAGACAAAGCGGCTCTTCTTTTATCTTATACTGCCGAGTATGGCAGTCTCGAGTTATTGAGAACGAAGTGCTTCTGTAGTATTGTTTTTGTTCTTCGACTGGATTCAATGAGATGCCGGAAAGAACCTTAGTAGTGTAGTGGATCTATTTAATGCCTCACTGTAGTGCTAGTCTCGAGCTGTAGCATTGGCGGTTACAACCTACAGACCTTTACAACTGCCACGAAAAGGAAACAAGAAAAATTTGAGAAATTGTAATATGATTTATGCTCGTGAAAATGTGGAGGACAAGTTTGTGCCGGATTGTAGCTAGCTTATGCATTTAAAGTCATGAAAGGCTTCAGAATTTTTATTTTGCTTTGTGCTGTTAAGTTACCCATGTAGCCGGTTTTGAAGAGACAGGATTGTTTCCTATGTTGCAGGAAAAAGTTTATAGCATATGGATAACGAATCATCACCGTGCAAGGAGGTTGCTGACGAATTGACTCGCGAGTTGCTTATTGCGATCTCTAATTTAGAACCGGATACTGCTGTCAATACGAATGTTCAACCTGAAACCTTTAACAGTGCAAATGGTGCTGCAGTGACTAATGGTGACAACACTGAGAAGTACAGGTCCGAGCTCATGTCCATCTCCAAATTACCGGCACCTAAAACTTCACCTGTTGCTATGGATCCGTGAGGGTTATGGGGGCTGCGATTTCTTTGGAAGACTATTTTGACTGCATGACAGGCTTGCTGTGATGTAGAACAACTAGAATGTCTTTTAATGCTGCTTTCTTCTTTTGTGGAGTGGTCGAATTCCGCTGAAAATATCTGTACTCTCGAACTCCATGTACAAATGTGATGTATGAGCAGTTTGAGAAACTACACAGAAGGAAATTAGTTTGAGCTTTAAAATATCCTTGCCTCTTGTTTCTCTGATTTTCGTTTCAGGAGGGTGACAAAGGTATTTTAGATCTGATTTGGACATCTCATTGTTCAATTTCTTTTACGTCCTGAAAACCTCGAGACCTGTACTTAATATTGAACCCGAAATGCTCCTTTGATGAGTTAGGCATGGTTATGTTTGCTTGCTCAATGGGTTCACGAAACTCCAGATTGTGCATCTGCCTTTGTGTGGTGGTAGCCTTTGCTATGACCGTTCATTTACAGGTCTCACGCAGAGACTGAGATTATCTATGCCTCAAGACAGCAACTGCTTTTAGAGCCCAAGCATGAGCGTCGTTCATTCATGCAAGCGTTTTTCTTTTGCCTCTGTGGGTGCTGAGAACTCTTCTTCATCTCTGTAGATAAGTCGTGCTGGGTCTGCACTTTGCATAAGATCTCTAGCGGATTGCTTATGTTAATTTGCAAAGGATGCGTCAACTAGAATGCCGGGGGTGATAACCAGTTTGAAGGGTCTTCGAGTCGGTTTCCCTGGAAAATCTTTCTTGATTTCTTTAAAGCCTAAGTACTGATCCAGATTCAAATTCTCAACATATCATGTTTATATAGGCTCAACCATGTTTTTAAAATTTCCATGGCTCTAGGATCCTTGAGTTCCCATTTGCTGAAGGATCCGTGAACTTGTAATGTGAGACAGCTCTGTGTCATCTGTCAAGTCTGTTCTCTTGCTCTATTGCATACAAATAGTGGCCGTTCGAATTTCATTACCCGGCAATAACAGAGCGCTGCTCTTGCGAGTGTAACGTCGGGGAAAGCATGCACATTACCAAAAAAAAATGCACGGAAGTAGCATGTAATGTTGAAAACGCGAGCAACAGATCTTTATATCATGGAAAAACCCCTACATCAATGACATAACGCGACAGGAACCTGTCATCTCTTATGCTAAAATCAAGAAAAACCTTTCTATTTATTTATACCACTAATGGCCAGAGCCAACACTACTTGAAAAGCAGAAGCGATGCCACTAGATAAAAAAACCACAAAAGTCCTAGATCAAATTCTACTGCCAAAATCTAGGAAGCAGGAGGAGACAGTCCTCCAATTGAAATGTTGCAGAAATTGGTGACCTGGTTGCCGAATGAGACGCCGAAGATGGGTAGGGGGAAAATCCATTCGAAGCAGTTCAAGGGTAGGCCGATGATGGCCTTGCAGCATTTGGGGAAGAACTTGAAGTTCAGCTGTAACAGCGACTCCAGGAACTGCTGGGCACAACCCTCTGCGCCTTGGATGACCTGCCAACATTTCGCCGGACCCCCAAAGTCCAGAAACTTTTCGTTAGGAATGTCCACGCCCGCGATCGGAGACGGGGCAGGCGCGACGGCCATCGCGGCCACAGCAAAGGTCAGAAGCAACAAAGCCCGTAGCGCCGATACCATGTTGGCCAAGTTATATTTCTCGCTTTCGCCGAAGCTTGTGCCTGACCTGTTTTTGCTGCTCTTGCCTGGAGATCTGTTCGTGGGTGCTTCATGAGCTGGAGTTTTCGGGTGTTTATATAGGCTTTCATCGTCTCGAAGGTTAATTCATCCTGAGAGAGAGAGAGAGAGGGAGTTACGTGGATCAAAAGAAACTCATGTTTTGCACAATTTAAGGAAGAAGAGTTACAAGAGACTTGCATTAACTTGCTTTAAAATGTACCCCTGAAATACCAAATGAACGATAACGCTGCCAAGTGCTGATCGGCAGAAACTCAACGTTGTGTTCGAGATCCCGTCGATGTAAATTTCTTCAACTGCCTCTACATTGAAGTTACTTGTTTTTTATGGCGTCCATTTGCCGTGTTCGGTTTGCTTAAGAAAATAAGTTAACGGAAAATGTTTTCCTTCCAAAACTTAAATTCGAAAAAATGATTTCCCCTTTCAAAGAACCACAAACATTTATCAAAATATGATTAGTTATCGACATTTGGACGTAAAACTCTACGCTTGGGCACATAAACCCAATATTGGTTCCTTGTCCCCGGCCACGGCAATGGCAACAGCCAAGCTCACGCCTTGCTAGATTGGGCGAGGCTTGAGCTTGCCTGTGGTTGATCGCTAGTCCCATTGCCGTGATTGGCGACCGGCCAAGGAAGAAGCAAAACGAAAAGAAAAAAATATATAAAAATAAAAATAATTAATTATAATTAAAAACTACAAATATTTTAATAATTTTGCCCATCATATTTTCTTTACCAAACGATGAAAAATACTTTCAAAGTTTTTTTCGGGTTTTAGTCAGCCACCAGAGAATGACTTTTCTTGGAAAATATATTCCATAAATGATAGATTTCTCGCGAGGGTCCTTTGTTTCGCGGAAAACTTTTTCGTAATTTTTCGACATTTGGATTACTTAAGAAAATGACTCAACGGAAAAAGTTTTCCTACCAATATATAACTAGGTATTGGCGTTTGGACCGGAAATTCTGCGTTGGGGTACAGGAAAACCAATGCTCGTTCCCAGTCCCTTGGCAGTGAGGCCGGGTCATTGGTGCTTGAGCCCGAGCTTGGGTCCATTTGGGCATTGGGGTTCGAGGCTCGGCCTCGATATTCCTAGGCCAAGGTGCTGCATACCTAGACCCAGCCTCTGTAGACTTGACTGAGGCGCTAGGGAGCTAGGCACAAGCATCAAGTTCTCAAGCTTGTGCCCGACTTTAGATAGTCAGCAATCTAGGCTCGAGACCCGATGCTCATATCAGGTTCCTTGGCTACCCATGGCAAGTCACTAGTGCTCTAATAGTGTATATCCATTTTAAAAAAATCAATTTTCCTGACCAAACGACGCAAAATATTTTCTAGTTCATTTTCAGCACTTAGCCAAACACTTTAAAATATTATCATTTTTCTAAAAAATGAACTCCCGAAGAATATTTTCTAAAAACGTCGGAATTTTCGCGAAACAAACGGAGCATAAAATCGTAATTTGCATGGAATTTTGAAGAACAATGAAACATGCTTATGCGGCCACAATCAATGTCATTTCTTGCTGATGATCATAGTAGTTTTTTCCATATGCCAATTAATGTTGTTCGGATATCCTTTTCTCATTCGAATCATTTTGGCCTTTGGATCCTTGTGCATCTCTCCAAAAATGTTGGAGCCTGCTCGACCGGGCCAGCCGGTCCGGTCCACTCATCGGTCGGATAAGAGGTTCGGACAACGCTTCCGAGCCAGCCCGGTTGGACCGGTCTCGATCTCTCTCTCTCTCTCTCTCTACCTGCGCTGAAGAAGAAGAAGAAGAAGAAGATCGGGGTGCGAGCTGAGCAATGGCGACCTCATCGGCGAGCGGAAGAGGAAGCGGCAACAGAGAAGGGGGTGCAAAAGCCATCGTCGCCGATCAGATATCGCAGGCCGTTCAGTCCACCTCCAACCTGCTCCACCTCATGCAACAGACCTCTCCTTCCCAGGTTCACTCTCTCTCTCTCTCGATCGATCGTGTTTGGTTCTAGCAAGCTATGAATTCGATTCGGTTAAGTAGAGGCATCTCGAGTATGTAGAGGCAGGATCGGTCCGACTGTGATTTCATGGAGATGGAGCAAGCTCTGGTAGAGGAAGATGCTAAAACTGTTTGCTTTTTATTGACCTTGATGCAATTTTTGCGGCTGGAGCATCGCGTATCAATCGGTGTTGTTCTTTCATTCAATTCAAGGGTGTGGGCTTATGAATGAGTGGGATTAGATAATTTTTAGGGGGTTTGCTCTGTGTAGTTCTTTAAGAGGAAGAGGATTCTAAAGGTTTTAGCTTGAATCTGGCTAACAGGTGAATGATCCTCCAGTAGATTGTCGATACATAAAAAACGACGAGGTTGCTTTGTCCTGTGAAATGTAATGAGAAACGAGTCAGTTGTGGTAGCTGAAGATGCAAGAACTGTTTGCTTTTTTGACCTTGATACCATTTTGCGGCTGGAGCATCGCGTATCAATTGCTGTTGTTCTTTCATTCAATTCAAGGGTGTGGGCTTATGAAGAAGTGGGATTAGATCATTTTAGGGATTTTCTCTGTGTAGTTCTGGGGAAGAAGAGTATTCTGAAGGTTTTAGCTTGAATCTGGCAACAGAGGAATGATTCTCCAGTTTATTGTCGATACATAAAACCGAGTTAGTTGTCTCGTTTCATCTGCCGTTCAGATTCACAGTGGTCGAGTGATTGCAATGCAGCTATTTTCTGCTGGTTGGTCGATGCTCTACCGATATTGTTGTCTCGGGTAAAGTTTCTTTGACAGAAAGCAGATGCAAACAAAGGAAGATTAAAGAGAAATGTAGAAACTAATTCTTTTTAATGTACCTGAAAATGTAGCTGGACGGTGCTCAGAATCATTTTTATGTAGCAATTAAGCTTTGCTTATCTGCTTATAACCCAGATTAGGAAACTGTTGTGTCCCTATCAAGAGGATGACTTATAACATTTGCCTATATCTAAGTTGTTATGCAAAATCCTATTGTTCTAGTCGACACAAAGGCATGAGTCAACTGAAGTGTTGGCGAAAGAAGTTCAACTGAATTGATTGTAGTCCAGGTGTTTAGTGAGATCAGTTGTTCTTCAAATTAAGTGTATAGTTGTCTCAGAGAATCTTTTGGATCCTAAATGTGTTTTAAATGGCCGGTCAGCTTCAAGGTTCTGATTTCGATGTGTAGTTATTCTTGTGCTACTTATTGTAAATTCTTTCTCGGCATGTTCCTCAGGCCCAGCTAATGATGCTTCCAAAGAGGCTTCTGGCAAAAACAGCAACAATAGGGAATACTGGGCGAGTATGCATATAGATCTGGCTCGGTTGATCAAGAGTGGTGTTCGTCCAGTTAGAGTGCTGATGCTATTATTACCTTCCATTTTCTGGTGTAGGTCTTGGAAGAAATGCCTAGGGTAATTTCATCTCTGGATGCACACATGGAGACTAGTTTGCAAAGGTTAACACCTTTGATATTTGGTATCATTTTCTGTATTATGTAATAGATGTAATATAATGATAATTGTTTTCTGCATAACGGAAAAAAAACTGATTAAAACCTTGTGAAAGACGTGCTTAAGAACTGCTATACATACAGTTCTTCATAAATTTCGTGTGCTGATAAAGGCCATGTGAGTATTATAGTATGAACCACGTCAACTTGATGTTTTCGGTAATAACTTTTGCAGTGTTCCTCATCTGCAAACGGTGGTCCAGTTACTAGCGAACATGGAAAGCAACCAGCTTAATTCTCTCTCGAAAGCTCATTTTGCTCGAGAGGTATTAGGACCTTTCCTCTCCTCACTCCTCTCCTCAATGGGCAAGAAATGCGGTTGCATATGAGTCGCACACTTTGCCTCATGGAAACTAGACTGATGTCCTAGTGTCGGAAGTGTACTTCAGATTCTGTCTCACTCTCATAATCTTCTCTTTCTAATGTGTCTTGACAACTGCTCTGAACTTTTCAACAGGCTTCTGATTGATGCATTCCTCTGCCAAAGAAATCAACTGGCAAATCAACCTTCTGCAGTGCCCTAATTGGCTGTATTTCACTGCTTTACAGCTGAAGTTTGAAAGCGGAGGTAGTAGAAGTGTGCAGAGAGGGTTTTTGTCCCTGGAAGCTAAGGCCGTTAGGCTTTGTTGCGTGTGGGGGTGCACAGTTATCTCTTCCAACTGGTTATAGCATCCATCTTTTTCTTTTTCTTTTTCCTAATGTCATGCTGTTCCACCTCACAACCTGATTGTATGTCTGGATCTCAGTAAGTCCTTTGGTAAGTTTCAAGAATATTGTGTCATTAGCATATGCTGTCTCGGTGGGGAGTGATATGTTTTCTCCAGAAGAAACATTCTACCCAGCTGCAGATGAAAGTGCAATATTAAAGATGCCATACTCGTTTGGTCTGTTATGGGCCAAATAAGCAGCGCTCATTTCATTTGATGCCCCTATGAGCTTGACGAAGGATGCCACTGACAAGGATGCCACAGTCCGGTGAAAGTAAACTTTGGCTTATTTTACTGGAGACTCTTGAGCATATTGTAAAGTTTAACAGCCTCATTCAGTGGTCTTTTATGTGAGAGGAGGGACCATGCTCCTGAAATACTTGTTCACGGGTTTCACATTGTCGTATATGTACTGTGAAGTGTGGAGTAATTTGTGTATTTGGCAAACTGTTACTAAAGCTATAATACCTTGAACTTGGAAGCGGCCGGGTACTACAGTCAAGGGGATGTTGCAATGAGGGTGTTGCACCTGCTAGATATATAATAAACATCAACTTTCAAAAAGTAGTTTTATGTCTTTAGATAAGTTGTGCTGGATTTGCACTTTGCATGAGATCTCTAATGGATTGCTTATGTTAACTTGCAAAGGATGCATCAACTAGAATGCCGGGTCGATGACAGGTTTGATGAGTCGCTGCTTAAGCTTCGAGTCAGTTTCCCTGAAAAATCTTTCTTGATTTCTTTACAGCCTAAGTACTGATCCAGATTCAAGTTGTCAACATTTCATGTTTATATGGGCTCAACCATGATTTGAAAGTTAATCATGGCTCTAGTATCCTTGAGCTTCCTTTTGCTGAACTAGGATCCTTGAGCTTCTTATGTAAGGCAGGTCTCGATCATACGTATAAAACTGCTTGCTTCATGCTATCGAGTCTATTCTTGTGCTCTATATTGCATACAAATAGTGGTCGTTCGAATTTAACTTCTTGGCAATGACAGAGGACTGCTCTTGCAAGTGTATGCGCATTACCAAAGCCGTATACTCTTTTTTTGGTCGCTCACCAAAGTTGTACTTGAGTAGCATGTAATGTCGAAAAAGCAAGCAACAGATCTTTTTTTTTTTTTTTTGATAACCCAGGGAACCCCCGCACGGCCGACAGCCGGGAGGTAAACCCTGGGGGTGACACGTACTAGTCACCACACACGTGTACCGATTAAGTCACCCTGCGGCGCCCGGGATTCGAACACTCAATCTTTTGCGAGAGGAAGAGTGTCCTCTCCAGCAGCGCCACCCAGGCGGGTGGTAGCAAGCAACAGATCTTTATATCACGAAAAACCCATAACTCGATGAATTAACACAACGGGAACCGTCACCTATGCTAAAATCATGAAAAACATTTCTGTCTATTTATTCAATTAATAGCCCGAAACCCTCACTACTAGAACGGTTAGAAGCAATGCCACAATGACAAAACACCGCACAAGAGTCCTCCCATCAAATTCTGCTGCCAAGATCTAGGAAGCAGGATGAGGCACTCCTCCAATTAAATTGTTGCAGAACATGTTGACCTCGCCGCCGAACGAGAAGCCGAAGATGTGGAAGGGGAAGATCCATTCGAAGCAGTTCAAGGGGAGGCCGAGGAAGGCCTTGCAGCAGTTGGGCAAGAACTTGACGTTCAACTCCAGCAGCGACTTCAGGAACTGTTCGGCGCACCCCTCCATGCCTTCGATGACATTCCAGCATTTCATCGGACCCCCGAATTTTAGAAACTTTTCGCGGGGAATGTCCACACCCGTGAGCGTCGACGGAGCGGGCGCGATGGCCATTGCCGCCGCTGCGAAGGTCAGGAGCAACAATGCCCGCAGCACCGGTACCATGTTAGGTAATTTTTTTTATTTTTTTATTTTTTTGCTTCAGCTGAAGGTTGAGCCCGATTTGTGCTGTTCTTGCTGGGAGATCAGCTTGAGGGTGCTGCATGAGGCTGGGGTTTTGGCAGTTTATATAGGCTTCGTCGTCTTGAAGGTTGTTCAACGGAACAAAAGAAACTCATGTTTTGCGCAATTTAAGGAAGAAGAGTTACAAGAGACTTGCATTAACTTGCTCTAAATGTAATGTGCCAATTGAGCAGCAAATGAACAAGGATGCTTCCAAAGTGTAAAATTGCTGATCATCAGAAAGTCAACGTAGTCTTCGAGATTCTGTTAAAGTAAATTTCTTCGACGGCCTTTGCACAAAGTTATTCTATGGAAATTGCGCCGGGATAGCTAGGAATTTTAGAAAAGCAATGAAACGTACTTAACGCGGCCAAAAATGGGCTGCAACACAACCAATGTGGTTGCTAATGATCAACACAATATCTATCGATCGTAGTAATTCCATCATGTAGGTCCCCATTAATCATTTTCGAATGTCCTATTTTCTTTGTTATTTTGTTGAATCTTATTCGAACATTTTGGCCTTTACATCCTTCTACGGCTGTGTTCAGCACGGCTGCAAAATGCTGGAGTATTCGGCAATGAAAATGCCGAGGCCCTTGTGGGAAAGTTAGCATTTTTAGAGATCCTTAGCTCAATGCAAGTCCCACATGGCATTTGGCATTCTCGGAATGCCGCATTGAAGATTAATGAATTATATTTCTACAAATTTTTCCGTTGTTAAATTATCTAAATTTCACTTTTACCCGCGACTTAATTTCTCTCTACATATCTAATCACCAACAAGCCAGATCAGGCACCGGTGAGTTAGATTTGGCACCCGCGGCCCCTCTGGCAGGGCCTGAGGTGTCGCAACCTCGGCATGGCACCATTGAGGTAGCACTCGTAACCTCCGGCAAGGCTCGAGGTGTTGCGACCTTGGTATAACATTGGCAGAAGCTGTGGGACCTTGTAAGCCTAAGGTTGCGCGACATTGGCGTGGCACGTTGGGGTCGCGGCGGCCCCATGCTCGAGTTGGGTTGGCCCTTTCTGAAATGCTCTCCCAGAAATGTAGCAGCCTGACTGCGCGGCAGGCCTGACCGGTCCATTCATCGGTCGGGGAGGAGGTTCGGACAATGCTTCTGAGCCAGCCCGGTTGGACCGGTCTCCGTAAAACTCTCTCTCTCTCTCTCTCTGCACTGAAGATGAAGAAGAAGCTGGTCGGTGCGAATTGAGCAATGGCGACCTCATCGGCGAGCGGAAGAGGAAGCAGCCACAGAGAAAGGGGTGCAAAAGCCATCGTCGCCGATCAGATATCGCAGGCCGTTCAGTCCATTTCCAATCTCCTCCACCTCATGCAACACTCCTCTCCTTCCCAGGTTCATCTCTCTCTCTCTCGCTCGCTCTCTCTCGATCATGTTTGGTTCTAGCAAAGCTTTGGACCTTGATACCGTGTTGCGGCTGGAGCATTGGGTAACAATCTGTGCTCTTCTTTTATTCAGTTCGAGGACGTGGGGTTATGAAGGAGTGGGGTTGGATTATTTTCGGGATTTGCTCTGTGTAGTTATTGGGGAGGGAAAAAGAAGAGGATTCTGAAGGTGTTAGCTTGAAGCTGGCAACGCAGGAAGGACTCTCCAATTTGGTTTGTGAATACATAAAAACGACAAGGTTGATTTGTCCTATGAAATGTGGCGAGAGCCGAGTCAGTCGTCAGGTGATTTGCAGTGCAGCTGTTTTCGCTGGTTAATCGATGCTACCGGTATTGTTCTCTTCGGTAAAATTTCTCTGACAGAAAGGAGATGCAAACAAAGGAAGATTAAAGAGAAAAGTAGGGATCGATTCCTTTTTATGTACCCGAAAAATAGAGATGGACGGTGCTCAGATGTCATTTTGTGTAGCATTTAAGCTTTCTTATCTGGCTTAAAATCCAGATTAGCAAACTGATGTGTCCCGGTCACGAGGCTAACTCATGACATTTGCCTATATCTAAGTTTTTGAGCAAAATCCCATTTTTCTAGTCGACACAAAGGCATGGGTCGATTTAAGTGTTGGCAAAAGAAGTTCAACTGAATTGCTTGTAGTTTAGGCATGAATCACCCCTTAGTGACTTGGGCAAAGCAAAAGGATGGACTGAAATTGTGTTGAGACTGGAATCTTCAGAGCAATGTTTTGTGTGATGCTTAAAATTTCGTCCTAGTCATGCAAAACCAATTTCACAAAGAATTTAAATCCATGGCCTGTTGAATATCATCGGTTGTTCTTCAAATTGAGTATATAGTTGTCTCAGAGAATCTTTTGGATCATAAATCTGTTCTAACTGGCTGGTCAGCTTCAAGGTTTTCATTTCATTATGTGGTTTTTCTTGTGCTACTCATTGTAAATTCTTTCTTGGCAGGTTCCTCAGGCCCAGCTAATGATGCTTCCGAAGAAGTTTCTGGCAAAAACAGCAACAATAGGGAATACTGGGCGAGTATGCATATAGATCTGGCTCGGTTGATCAAGAGTGGTGTTCCTTTACTTAGAGTGCTGATGCCATTGTTACCTTCCATTTTGTGGTGCAGGTCTTGGAGGAGATGCCTCGCGTAATTTCATCTCTGGATGCACACATGGATACTAGTTTGCAAAGGTTAACACCTTTGTTATTTGGTATTATTTTCTGAATGATGTAATATAGCAGTAACTTTTTTTCTGCATAACGGAAAAAAACTTACTCATACCTTTTGAAACACGGGCTTAAGAATTGCTATATATACAGTGATTGTGGCTAATCAGTTGTATGTTTTTTTTTGGTAATCTGAAATCTGAGGCTGCAAAACAATTGTGGCCATCTCTCTTCTTCTTACTTTTTGCAGCGTTCCTCACCTGCAAATGGCGATCCAGTTACTAGCAAACATGGAAAGCAACCAGCTTAATTCTCTCTCAAAAGTTCGTTTTGCTCGAGAGGTATTGGGACCTTTCCTCGCCTCACTCCTCTCCCCAACGGGCAAGTAATGCAGTGCGCGCTCAAACACTTTGCCTCGCCTCATGGAAACTGGACTGATGTCCTGGTGTTGGAAGTGTCTTTCAGACTTTGTCTCACTCGCATAATCTTCTCTTTCTAATGTGTCTTGACAACTGCTCTGAACTTTTCCACAGGCTTCTGATTGATGCATGCCAAAGAAATCAACAGACAAATCAACCTCCTGCAGTGCCATAATTGGCGTATACACAACTGAAATTTCAAACAGTAGGAAAAAGTAGTGTGCGGACACAGTTTTCGTCCGTGGAAGCTGCGGCGGTTAGGCTTTGGTGCATGTGGAGGTGTGCTGTTATCTCTGTCAACTGGTTATAATGTCCATATTTTTCTTTTTTCCCCCTTAATGTCGAGCTGTTCCACCTTGCAACCTAATTGTGTATCTGTCTCATGAAGTCCTTCAGTGAGTTGTCAAGAATATAGTGTTTGTTAGCTTATGCGGTCTCGGTGGGGAGTGATATGTTTTCTGCCAGAAGAAACATCCTCACCCAGCCGCCAGAAGAAAGTGCAATATTAAGATGCCATACTCATTGGGTCTGTTACTGGCCAAACAAGCAATGCTCGTTTCATTTGATGCCCCTATGAGATGCAACCGAGAAGGTTAGTTGGGCCTTACTGATGCCAATTGATCTCTGAGCTCATGATTGGTAATCACGCAAAGGGATCATAGAATGAAGATACCACGTTCTGGTGAAAGTAAACTTTGGCTCATTATACAGTACTGGAGGCTCTTTAGCATATTCTAACTTCAACAGCCTTATTCAGTGGTCTTTCATGTGAGAGGAGGGACTATACTCCAGGAATATGTATTCGTTGGTTTCACGTTGTTGTATATGCACAGTGATATGTGGAGTAACTTGCGTGTTTGACAAAACGTTTCCGAAGCTATAGTACCTTGAAACTTCGTAGAAGCAGAAGAGTACTCCAGTTGTGAGGATGTTTGCAATGAGAGTGTTGCACCAACTAGATATAGGGAGGATTACCAAATTAGTCACAATTGTGTCAATTCAGTCGTAAATCTTTTTTTTATGCAAATATTGTTTTTGGTCGAAAGTGTCAATTGAGTCCTAAATCTTTTTGCATTATGACCCAATAACTCCCTTTATTGGCACTTGTTTCTTAAAGTTCCCTCCTCATATTTGATTTTGTTCCAAAATACCTTTAAACTTGATCATTCTTACACAGTAAACCCCTTCATCCTAAGCTTGATCACTTTGACCCAATAATTATCTAAGATTATCGCCAGTGAAAATAATGTCTGTCCAAAGAAAATCACATGCACGTTTTGCATCTTATTAGGGTATTTTGGTCCAAAAATCATCTTAATCTTAAAATTCTAAATTGAAATTCAAGGAAAATCCTCAATCGATTTTATCTCATACTGCTTGCACACAAGAGAGTGCCTAGTCGGGTTTGCTTCAATCCATGACACGACCTCAGGACAGTTATCGTGTCACATTTCTAGTGTTTCTCCATCTCCAAATTTCACAAAGTATGTTCAAGAAACTCTAGTTTTTTCTAACTTGTAAAATTGGGGCAAATTTTGATTTTTATGTGCAAGTTAGTGGCATGGAAGAAATGCGTTTTCTTCGAATTAAAATGCCTCCGGAAAAGGCGCACAGCATGCACACGACGAGCATGTGTTGATCACTTGACTATTCTTTTCAATGGTGATGAGCTTAGGAGATTATTGGGTCCAAACAATCAAGTTCATGAGGTAATTAGGAATAAATTCGACATCAGAGAGAGCTTTGAAAAATGTGAGGTCACTTCAGTAGTTGATTAGGTTAAAGTGATCAAGTTTATAAAGTAATTTGGAATAAAGGTAAATTTTGGGAAATTTATACCTCCTCACTGGATTCATATTTCCGAATTAAAATCTAAAATTGGCTCATGAATAAATCTCACGTATGATTTAGGGGGCGTTTGGTAAATTGTCAAATAGTGAAAATTTCTGTTCTTTTATTTTTAGAATTATTTTGGGAATAAAAATTCGTTTGTTAAAATTTTTGTACTCGGACACGAATTTAGAAAAAATTGTTTTCAAAATCAAATTTGGAACAGAATCAAGAAGCAAAAAAAAGTAGTTTCTTGATTTCGGAACAAATTTTCCATTTTTTGATTATTCTTGGTTTTTTTTCTTCCTTTTTGGTTTATTGTTCTTCTTCTTCTCGGTTTGCCGTCGACCACTGGTGAGGGTGGCTCGTGGCCGTGACGGCGAGGCTCGACCTCGCTTGGATTTGGCGAGGGCGACCTCACTGTCGCCACCCCCAACGACGGCGAGGTCAGCCTCACTATATATGGGCGAAGTTGACCCTCGCCCGGCCATGGAGAGGCCGACCTCGCTGTTGCGATCGGTGAGACTAGTGGCGAGGGTCGCAACACCCTTGCCGGCCCTAACCTGTGGCTGGTCATCGGCGTGGGCGATCGGCCGTGGCCAAGGAAGGGAAGAAAAAAAAGAAAAAAAAAAGAAATATTAAAAAATTTAAAATATTATTAATAAAAAAAATTTGTGTAAATACTAAACGCATTTTTGTTCTTTTTCTATTTTAAGAATAGAAATTTTGGGTAGTTACCAAACGCGTTCAAATGCTTAGAAATTATTTCTAGGTACAGAATAAAAAAAAATTATTTCTGAGCAAAATCAGTTATCAGGCACAAAATCGTTGCCATGCCCACCTTTAGAGTCCTGATACACGCAAATTAACAAATGCAAAAATATAAAAATAAAAATGCAAAAATCTTGTCTAGGGTTTTCGCCGCCTCCTTCCACCTCAATCCCCATCTATAAAGGGCCCATCTTTCTCCTTCCATTGTCACTCTGCCTCCACTTCTCACCCTCCAGATCTCTTCCCCGGCGTTACTGCAGGCATCCTCGGCGGTTTTCTTCTTCAAATTTCGGATCTTGTCGTCTTTTTGGTCTATGTTCAAACGTTTCTCTTTGCTAAAGGTTGAAACTTTACGAGGTTTCGCAGTGATGAACTGATTATCTCGTGTACTTGAGGCGGTCTCATTTTCGGGATTGTCGGTGACGGTCGCACAACCCTCTAAGAAGTTCTGAGCTCATGCCCTCTTCTTCGTTCTCTTCAAATCCTCGTGGTTTTGCTCCTCTTGCTTCTGTCTGCTGACATATCGATTTCGAATATGGTTGTGTGTTTGTCTCTCTGTCGGTCTGGCCGTCCCCGTTTGTTTGTTTGTTTTTTTTGTGTGGTTTCATCGATTTTGTGTGGTTGTTTCGAATTGGGAGCTGAGGTGAAGCGAGGTGACGATAGAAATTCATGTCTGTCAATCCACTGACTTCAAACAGCGTGATGTTATCGCGAATCCCGACAGGTTCTGATCGCTACTAGCTCCTATTTCGCTTCCACTAATTTGTTGAAAACTTTTTTTTGTGTTTGCATTGATGCTTAAAGAACCAAGCTTTTCAAACACCTGCGAAAGCAGGTGGGTTTTACTGTGATTGCTCGATCATTCTGTAGTTGGGCAGGTGATGAATCTCATATCAACTAATGGGTAATTTGCGTCTGAACTTATTTTGATGCTATATCACCTTGGAGAACTGATGCCCGATCTAGTGTTTTACTCCTTTTTGGACTAGTTAAGTTGTTTTGGATGTGAAGAAAGAACATTTGTTGTCTTTAAACCACTGATTCTTGATTGCTTTTGTGGGACTTTGTCCTTTACTAGCCTTTCCCTTCTGTGTTTTTGGTGTGGTTTTATCAGAATTTGATGGTCTGGCCATGTTATTGAAGTTCTTAATGTAACTATTATTCATGGCATGTATTGAAAAAAAAAACTATCTGCTTGTGTAATGACTTAATGGTATATGCAGATTTAGATTTCTCCAATATGCCCCTTCGGTGAAATTATTTCATGCACTAGTATCATGCACTAGAGATGACGTTTCTGTAGTTGGGCAGGTGATGAATCTCATATCAACTAATGGGTAATTTGCGTCTGAACTTATTTTGATGCTATATATCACCTTGGAGAACTGATGCCCTAACTAGTGTTTTACTCCTTTTTGGACTAGTAAGTTGTTTTGGACATGAAGTGAGAACATTTGTTGCTCTATTGTTATGACTGAGTTGCTAGATTTTGGAACTCATGTGAATGATTCAATTCATGGTAAGTCTAGGGAAGATTTTGATGCACTTTAGCTTGTTGTTCTACTGGCACAACATGTTGACACACTTTCTCTAGCCATGAAGGTTTCGATAGGGTAAAAAGTTAGGTGGTCTTGGGATTACCTATTTCTAAAAGAACTTGCTATTATGGCTTTGTCATGTCATTATGGATGACACTCAGCCATAAACTAATTGCAAGTCTATTGAGTGTTGGGTAGTCTTGGGATTACCTATCTTTTCTCCCTTTTGTAAACCTTCATTAATCTTGAACACATGCAATTGCAAAAATCTGAAATGAATATGTTCTTTGTGGATCGGACCAGTCATTGCCTATGGTGGACTTTATCTAAACTCATCGTAAATTAAAGACTGATGTGTTCGGTTCACAAATATTAAATTTATGTAAGTTTTTAATAAAATTGGGATTGTTCGTTTCTAGTGCGGTGTGGGCATACTATTTGAAGGATGTTTTTAGAAAGTTCAACCTAAATAGTAGTATAGTGGTATTAATAATCGAATCGTATAAGGTGTGGCTTTAATGTCGATAGCATGGCATCATGTCAATAAGATATTGATCCTGCATTTACCTAATACATTCTCAAACTTGTATTTGGGAAAGGAGTGGATCAAGTCTGGAAAATGGAAGTTGTGGAAATTTCAAAAGAATTTATATTTTCTGAGAGAATGTGGGGTGAAAATTTGAGAAATATTTGAGCTTTTCCTCCTCTTTGAAAAAATATACGAATCTTTCCCAATTTTCTACACTCATTTTCCCTCCTTCCTTTTTCCAAATTCAAGCCTAAAGCTTGAAGCTGAATTTCTTTTTGGAAAAGGGCAATTAAAATGAGACTGTACATATAGCTCTAAGGTGGGGGGAAAGCTTATTTGACACATTATACTAAATAATGGTTGGATTTGAAGAGAACATTTGTAGTCCAAACGTTTATTATTGTCAGAAAATAGTGATAATCATAGCTATGTCAATAGTGGCATTGACGAGATGAACACTCAACAACAATTGTAACTATTGTACTCATGCCGTTCATTGGCGTGGCTTACACGTGCAATCACGTGTGTTCCATGTGCATGGACGGTGTGGATGCGGCAGTTGTGGTTTACATCAATAATGTAGGCTGGCTAAATATCCTACTTTTCTGGTAATGCAAGTTACGAGTTTTGATGAGAGGGGTTTGATGAGAGGGTTTTAAGTGTGATAGTGGGACGGATGTATGGTGCTGCTGATTGTTGCTCTATCCATGCAATGTATTCACTAATTTGTCTAGATTTTGTGTGGCCATTTTTGAATGAGGTTGATGGTATTCTCAGTTTACACAACGAGAGTTTTAAGGTTGTGCAACTGAATAAAAAGATATTATGGGCTGCTGCAAATATGATTCGATCTGCTGCATGGCCCTTTCCGTTGTATCTTGTTATTTACACAATCTTATGCTCCCGATTTTCGAAAAACAACTTTATTTGTGCTCATGCCACTTCCTATTTTCAAAGTATTTACTTTACGAAACAATAGAGTGGTTTTCCATCTATTTGATTATCATGAACTCATCAGGTAGCTGTACAGGTGATGAATCTTTTTTTAGCTAGTGGGTAACGTACGTCCACCTTGGAGACTTGATACCCTTCTGAACATTCCATTTTTCTTAGTTCATTGGTGGTAGATGTGTAGCAAGTGGTTTTTGTCTATAAGCAATTGAATCTCGTGTGCATCATCTCATTTTCTTCTATGCTTTCATGTTTTGAATCTGCTAGCATTTTACCTGTTATGCTCTCCAAAGTCTTTCATGTAATAGCATTATTTGTATAATAATGCCAAGAAATGTTGTATTAGGTGTTGATCAAGATTGTAATTTCCCCTTTGGGCTTAGTCCATTGTATGTACTCGCTCCCTTTATTGCCTTTACAGCTCCGGTGAGGAATTTTAGCAGTAACTAAGAATGTTTTAGGGAAAATTCCAAAAAATGACCCAAAGTGGACCTATTTTTTCAAATAAGGATTCGAAGTGGACTTTGTTTTAAATAAGGATATGAAGTTGACCCATTGTTTCAAACAAGGACCTGAAGTGGCTAAATTAATTTCAAATAAGGACTTGAGCTCTTCGGTCAGCCAAATATTCGTTGGCCGGCGAGCGGGTGACATTTTTGACTTACCGGAGTTTGGGCAATTTTGTCCAAAAAAAATATGGGAAAAGATTAACAAATCCTAGAACAAACGAAAAAACCCTAGTTTTTCTACGTTCTTCCTTCTTCCTTGGTACCCATTCACTATGATCTTAGAGATCCAAATTTTCTGTTCGTGGAGGTGCCAATTGAAAAACACCAAGAAACCCCAAGCGCTCCTTCCTTTGTTCGTGGAGACCCAAATTCTCTTTTTGGTTTTTCTTTGTTCGTGAAAGGTCGAGGCCCACATTATGTTCAATCGAGGTTAGTTTTCCCATCTTCTTAGAATTTACTCACGTTAAACCGACAAAATGTAGACAAAGCTTGTGTACAAAGCTTGATTCTACATCATCTTTTTCTAGTTTTGCCATTTATTTCGTTATGCACTCACGTTTAACCGAGATCAATTTCGTTCAAATTGGTTCAGCTGATCCTTCGTTCGTCCAATAGAAAGCGATTGTGGCTTGTTTATGCAACATGGCAACAAGGTGTAGGCATGTGGTGGAATATCATACGAATGGCAGCGATGGCAGTGATGACAGCAATGGTAGAAGAGAGTTTGTTTTATGTGTTGTTTTTGTTTGTTTTGATGGATTTATGAGTGAATGTCTCCTTTTGTTCGAATGAATGCATATGAGCTGCGTTTACTGTGTATTTTTAATTGGATATGCTGCCATCGTGGTCCTATGTGCTGGTGGTGGTGGTCCCTTTTTTGCAATTTTTTAATGCTTTTTTTTGTTTTTTTTTTCTAGTGTATATTTTGTCATTTACGGCCAGAGCACGTAGCATTCCTGAAATCTAAATGTTGGTTTTTGATGGTTTTTGAGCTATAGTACATTGATCATACCAATGATAAAATCACTCACCATAGCAATAAAAGATGTTTTTTTGATGATGCTCTTAGAATGGAGGCCTAATAAACATAACCATTGAGGTAATTGACTGTACTTGGGATACAGTCCATCACCATAGCAGGAGCACTTTTGTGCCCACACGAGTCCGAATGTATATTACCACTCAACTAGCATTAAAAACATTTCAAGTCCATGATGCACATTTTTTTTTTTGTGACAAACGGTATCCAATAAAAGTATGGTACGTAATCACTAGTGTGACTAGTTTTCTTTCATTAGTCATAGTGTGGTAAGATGTATTGCAATTTTTTACTATTTTTGTTTTGTTTTTTCTCGGTATGTTTTGCATGGAAGTATATTGACTTTATTTTTTGATTTCACTGTGCACCAGTCGAGGGATGTGAAGAAGTGAACTATTCCATATATGATAGTAGGCGTGGTAAGGTCACTGAGGGTATTGAAGAAGATGGGTTTGCTTTTGTTGATCTTGATGAGTTATACATGAGAAATGTAAGATGTGCTGACGGTGATGGTTCAATGGAGAGGGATATGGAGGTTGGAGACATCAGTATGTACGTAGATGTTTTAGTTGATAATGTAGATTTTTTGAACAAAAATAGCGAAAATGATTATATGCATCTTGAATTCAATGCTGAGGTTGATATGGAAAATCCGGTCTTCAAGTTGGGGATGTGCTTTAGTAATGCGGAGGAGTTTAAAGAGGCCGTTAGGAACCATGCCATAAAAAATGGGAGAAAGGTGAGGTTTGTCAAGAATACACCTAATAAGTTGAGGGCAGTGTGTTCGGAGGGCTGTGATTGGCTAATATATGCTTCTAAAGTGCAAAGGGAGCATACCTTACAAGTCAAAACTTTCAACCTGGTACATACATGTAATAGAGCATTACATGTTCCTCAAATAAGCACTAAATGGCTAGCAAACAAGTACTATGATAGGTTGACAAATAACCCTACATGGCCGGGTGCTTCAATGAAAAAAACAATGGAGTCTGAGAATGTTTTGAAGTTGTCAAGGACAATGGTTTATAAAGCTAAGGCAACAGTAATTAATATGATCACAGGGAATGAGGAAGAGCAATTTTGGATGCTTAGGAGTTATTGCCAAGCACTTCTTGATGCCAATCTAGAATCCACATGTATAATCAAGACCGAACAATGTCAAGACCAATTCAAGTTTAAGGAAGTTTATATTTGCCTAGATGCATTAAGGAGGGGTTTTATAGAAGGATGTATGCGCTTTGTGGGATTTGATGGTTGCCATTTGTCATTAGGCTACAAAGGTATACTTCTAACAGCGGTTGATGTGGACAACAACAATTAGATGTATCCATTTGCATGGGAAGTTGTCGAACAAGAAACATACAATACATGGCACTGATTTATTAGTTTGATTGCAGAAGATTTGAGGATTACGGACCCTGAAAATTCAAAGCACTGGACTTTCATGTGTGAAAAACAAAAGGGATTGGTGCAAGTATTAGCACATCTAATGCCCGAAGCAGAACATAGATTTTACTTAAGGCATCTTTATGAAAACTTCAAATTGCATCACAAAGGAGTAGAACTTAAAAAGCTTCTTGGGAAGGCTACCATGGCAACTAGGATATGTGATTTTGACTTGGCAATGGCACAGCTAAAGGCAGTTGATGAGAAAGCTTATGATTGGTTATCCCAGAGGCCTCCAATGCAATGGAGCAAGTCCTACTTTAGGACAAGCTCAAAATGTGACATTTCCTTGAACAACTGGTGTGAAAGTTTCAACAAAAGCATCATTGACACTAGGGACAAGCCTCTCATCACAATGCTTGAAACTATAAGAGTGCAACTCATGGAAATGATTCATAAGCAAAGGGATGAGATGACCAAGTACACTGGTGTGATCTGTCCTAATATCCAGAAGATATTAGATCTTCAAAAACAATTTTCAGCATCATGGATTCCCACTTGGGATGGAGAGAATGAATTTGAATTGAGTGGGCCATATGGAGACAAGAGAGTTGTTAATATTAGACATAGATCTTATAACTGTAGAAGATGGGACATCAGCGGAATTCTTTGCTGTCATGCTGTGGCAGCTCTTATATACATGAGGGAAGAGCCTGAAAAATGGATTCACACAAGTTTCAGTAAGGAAATATTCATGCAGCTTTATAGTCATGTTGTGCATGTTGTAGATTCTAAGGACACGTGGCCTGTTAGAGAGCCATTACTCCCACCAGATGTGCCCAAACAAGTTGGCAGAAAGAAGAAACAAAGAACAAAATCAACGAATGAAACAACTGATAAAAAATTGAAGACAGGAAAGAAAAAAGTTGTGCAAGAGCCTGTGGGAACAAAATTGAAGAGACAAAATACCACAATCACTTGTGGAAAATTTGGTGGATTAGGCCATAACAGGTATCATTGTAAGAACCCACTAGTAACATCAGCAATAGCAGTATCAGCCCCATCAGCTTTTATAGTTGCCTCATGCTTACAGGATGTGGTAGAAAACACTCCCTCAGGCCCAACATTCTAACCTAAGATGATTGAATTTCTTGTGTCAATTTTCGGCAACATTTCAAGCTCAATATCATCTATGGGAAGTGAGAAGATGTAAGTATTCATTTGTGCTTGACTTTGTCATAAAACTGTTTTTACTTGTAATTGACTTTGATTTGACTAATGATTTATTTTGTGATTTAACCGTAGGTAAAGAGGAGGATATGAGGACCTCAATATGAAAGTGGTCAAAGATGAGCAACTTTTTTGAGATATGCAAAGCAACAAGATGAACAACACAAACTCCTTTTGTTTCACTGTTAGTTGATATGAATGAATTTGTTTTGGAAGCATCTTAAAGTTAAATTATGTATAGGTAAACTGTGTTGGGATGTTATTCTTTGCCATCAAATAATGTCAATCAATTCAGGTTTATCTAATGCTATTTAGTTTGCTATGGAATGTCCCAGCACTTCATTGTAGTTTCTTCATTGTAGTATAGGCGTACTAACAACAAGTTTAAATGTGCTCATCAGTCCAACAAGAAAATATAGAACAGAAACATCAAAAAAATGACTTGCAAAAAGCAATGAGGACAACAGTCTAGCAACACACCAAGTTAAAATGCCCTGTATTATAGGCCAAAGAAAAAAATATAGAACATTGACGGGCTCTGTCAAAACTTGAGCTTTGTACACGACAAAATACAGAATAGCCGACATAAATGAAACCAAAGATAGCTTGCAGTACCAAAAAGCATCATCATTGAACACTAGAATTAATTGAACTACATTATTTCCATTACAAAAAGAGACACCAACATATGAGTTCACAACTTTAATATGTGCGCACAACGCTACAAGAAAGAGAGGACAACAAATGAGTTTACAAAACAACCTCCCACTGATCATATGCAGTGTTCACAGCCCATCCTACTACAACCAATCTAAGGCACCCAATGAAAGTTGGAAGACTTGAATAGTGGGCTGATGAATTGATGCGATTCTAGTTCTTCTGATTTCATCTCTTTGGTCCAAGTTGGCTATTCTGCTCATGACTAATAGGATGTTGCACTGTTAGTCCCTTGGTCCCCCAACCTTCAATTCTTGTGTCCATATGGTATCTTGCAGTCCCATTTCCCTTATTGCCGTTTTTGCTCTTTCTTTCTTCTCGGATATTGGTATGGAATCTGGCAATTGTGCCCATGGTATGGAGTCTCTCACAGTTAGCGTTGTTATCAATACATCGTCTTGCATCACATAAGCCTGAATTCATAAAAATAGAGAACCCTGATGAGTGATGAGAAGTAAAATATTGTGCAACATGCTAACGGAACCATGTGGTAGACAAGCTAAGTCTAGTCATTTACCAAAAAATACAAGGCAATTAACCCTCAAGAGTCAAGCACTTTAGAGTTAACAGGGACGAGATTTTGGAAAGAAAGCTGCGTCAGGGAACTATCTCAGAATAGGACAATGCATTATCACAGAACATACTTGAAACAGATGGAAACCTATAAAAGGAATACCTGAATTGGTTATGCACAAGAGTTATTCCTCCAGCAATCTGCTTCAGACTTGGATGAACGTGAATCTCCACCCAACCCTCTGGAGATGGAGTAGGTCTCACCATATTTAACAAGAAATCAGCCAATTCTTGTTGAATTCTCAATTGATCACCACAGATAGCTAGAGTTTTGATTTCAACTAGAATATCACGAATCAATTGCAAACCTCGTTCTCTCAGCAATATCATTACTTGGTAACAACAAGCATTCATAACACTTCCAAGAAAGAATTCACCCTTCTCAAGCTCCAAGAACTAGCAATCTTTGTATTGCTAACGGAAGTCCAATTTACCAGAAATACAAGGCAGAAAATCCCTCCCAACCACGCTCTCAAGCATTGAAGATTTTCAACAACAAAAAAGCACACCGTTTGATTAAAGCAAGCATCCGCAACAGAAATCAACAAGCAAGATGTGACTAAAATGCAGTCACTGTTACCTAGCCGCCGACAATAGCGATCGACGGAAGCGCCTCCTAAAGAGACAATCCCTCGCCACCGTGGTCACCCAAGCGGTGCACTCGAACGACGACGAACTTAAAGCTTGTGGACAATGAAACCTTGGAAAGAAGAGATGACGGCGAACAATAGACTAATGCTCGCAAGGAGCGACGAGAATCGATCGAGTATTGGCGAGGACCAGGCAGCGATTTGGTTGAGGAGCAGCGTGGGAGAAGAAGAAGAAGAAAACGTAAACATTTACAGGAATAACCTAAACTTAATCCATTTGGGAATTTTCCTATTTTTTTAGCTAATTACAAATTTCGGACAAAATTGCCCCTTGCCAGAAAATGTTTGCCAGCAAATGTTTTATCGGCCGGGAATTGAGGTCCTTATTTGAGATTGATTTAACCACTTCAGGTACTTATTTGAAACAAAGTCCACTTCGATCCTTATTTGAGACAATGAATCCACTTCATGTCCTTATTTGAAACAAAGTCTACTTTGGGTACTTATTTGAGAAAATAGGTCCACTTTGGGTTTTTTTTGAAATTTTCCCAATGTTTTATTATCTTGACCCTTGGTTTTGAATTAGTCTTTGGGCAGAACTTGCTTCTCAAACGTTGACTAAAAATTTGGGTGGACAATGCAGAAATTTTTAAAATTTTCCCACCTCTGTCTAATAATAAAATTCTAAAATTGTTGGACAGGAAGAGGAGGGAAGCTTAAAATTGATAGTCATTTTGAAACCAAACTTTCGTTATCTCTTTTTATTTACCAAGCACAACAATAGTTGCATAAAGGTTTGATTGTGGAAAAAAAGTTGGTTCTGGGATTATCAATCTTTACTAGCACTTGCCAATGAAATTATGTCACGTTTTTTGAAAAACCATAATTGCCATGTGAATATTTGGTGATGATGGTCAGATAATCTTGCATGACTTTTGGCTTTTAGCTGGTGGAGATAAAGATAAATAGTTCAAGGATTGGCTATCCTCTTCTCCTTCACGTAAACCTTTAAGAATTTTGTTAAAAATAAAAAATTGCAAAGATTTGGGTCAATCTATTTTGACCGGAACTGACTTGACTTGATAGGTTCAATCGGATAAAGCTCCGCCCAATTCGATCATGAATCGTGCTTTTCTCTCTATAGTTGAAAATTCTCATGCCACATGGCGACTCCTTATTGGCCCAAATCCTCACCATTGTGAGCTCGCCACACGTTGTCCCCACGCAAAAACCCTAGATGAAACCTAGGTTATTCTACTCTTGGAGAGTCCCCTTTCGTGCCACCTCTTTTATTACCTAAAAGTAGAATAACTTAAGTTTTTATCTGGATTTTTGTATTATGGTGAGAAGTGGAGAGCTCACAATAGTAAGGATTTAACATTTAAGCCAATGATGAGGCAGGATTGGATTGGGCCGAGCTTTATCCTGTGGGGCCTATTGGGCTGGGTCGGTTTTGGTCAAATTGGGTTGACCCGAGCTTTTGCAATTTTTCTTATTTAACAACATTCTTCACGATGCCAAACAGGATAAATTCAGGTATCAACAATAAGGGAGTTGGAAAAGTCATATGAATTCAGTTTTTATGGATGGGATCCATCATGATCATTAAATACAGTGGGTTCTAATTGATGCTATCATGAGCCAATGCTTGTGATGTGTTCCATGACATTGTTAAGATTTCCGTTTTGTCAGAGTTTCGAACTCCGATCTTGGCACACGATTCCTTCTCTTCCTCTCCCCACCAATTGGAGCTTTTATTGCATGGTGTTGGACCATCTGTCTCTAGAGCATATGTACTGTTAGATTCATTGGTCTTGTAGATCTAACGGTTGATATGTTGTAGGGAGAATGGTATGATCTTATGAAATAATTTTCCCACCAAGCTGGAGGATACCATATAGCTGGGGTTGGTGACAATGGTGATATTTGGATTATAGACATGAGCTTGTGTGATTTTTATCACAATGTTAATATATGTGAGGTAGAGATTGGAGATAGGGTAAAGTTATTCTCTCTAGTCAGTGTTTCTTTTGGCAGCGGTGGAAGACACATTACTTTCTTTTTGGTAACAAGTCATCTTTATGAGAAAAAAAGTAAATGCATGGTCTCTGCCCTCTGGTTTTTTCCTTTGAGTAAGTGATAGGTGATAGAGGCACATAAGTTCGATGATCTGCTGTTTGCTCTATCCTATTCCACAGTATTTTGATTGATTTATTTATCCGTCATTGAAAGACGATATATTCACCAAGTAATTCAGTCCTTTCCATGAGGTATGCGTTGCTCTCTTCCTTTTACCTGATTTTTAAGGATTTCGAATTTTTTTAGTTCACAAGTAGGTGTAATTGTACTGGTCGCTCTGGGGTCTTGCAGTTACTCTATTTCACTGGTTCTGAGTTTTGGTTTGCTATTCATTGCTTATTCTTATATTTTGTTCCTTTCCAGTTTCATTTTAATGACTCTTGTAGTTAGGAAAAGTTTCTCAAGTTTATTGACAGGTTTATTAAGCGCAATCCAACATATCTACGATGACTTCTCTCTCTGAAGATTGCCATTGACAGCTTGCAAGAAAATAGTCGATGAAGTGTCTATATGACAGCTTCGATCCCCGAAGATTACAGACAACGGTGCAGAAGAAAAACATGGAAGAAGTGCCGTTTGTTTTCCAGGATGGTAATTGTTCAAGAACTGGCTGTTATCACAATGGTGCCATGTATTTCAAACAAAGAATTTAGGGAATGATTTGCCTGAGTTTGTGCATTTGAAAAGAGTTCAAGTCTTTCTTTTAGTTCATTTCTGTATATCTTTGAAGATTGTCATCTGCAGTACCTTTTCTCTTCTTCTCCATGTTGAGTCCTGAATTTCCTTGGATTGATGGCAAGTTTCTTGTAATCTGTTGTCTGATGTATCAGTCTCTTCTCTAGTGTGCATTGGCTGGTTTTCAAACGCAACATTTACCCATTATATTGGTCCCTATCTTTCTGTGCCATTTCAAGTCCTTGACTTTAGTATGCCTGTAAGTTTTAGTCAGATACTCTTCGGTTGATTAGAATGAGACGTCACACTGATGAGGCACACTTTCAACTACAGTTTTAAGTATGGTGCCTAAATATTGTAGATCTTCAAGGTTCTTGGCAATGAAATTCTCTCTCATTACGGTGGACGAACAAGTAAAACACAAAGATTGTTCTCTTAATTTACAAGAGTTCTCCAGTAAAATCAATTGGGAAAGTGGTACACATGCAGATTCCTGCTGGTGAAAAAACTTGTCAGCAAGTTCTACAATTCTTTTGCCCCTTCAAGTTAGCTTTATAGATCAACAAATCAAGTATTGTGTACCAACAAACCTCAAGCCATGTATAGCAGCACTTTAAAATGGAAAATTTGGTGTGTTCTGACCCATCATAACGATGTCAATGTCGCTGTCCAGACCAAAGAATTGTCCTGGCAACTGCAAAATCTTCAATCCTGCCAATGAAAGGGATTGTCATGATATGTTTCAGTACATGGTGATGGGGGGATAAAATCGACAATTTGGAGAGTGAAATCTGAGCAACAAGGGAACAAAGTGTCTTCTTATATGGATCTTAGTTACCTGCAATATCCAGATTATTGTTCATCTTCATCCAGCAGGGGTTCGGGGTGTATAACAGCACTCGTGAAATTGATAGCCCTCTGGAGCTTCCGATAATCTAGAACTTCGACTTCCACCGAGAAGATTGAACTGACCGGCCGATGATCCGAGAGCCTGATCTCTGCTGGTTTGTAAGAAAGTTGCTTTATACCTTTTCCCAGCCATAGTATCCTGTCACACCTGCAGACATGGCCAGAAGTAATTTAAGATAGTCTTCCAGTCATTCATGTTACAGCCGTCGTCAACTCTATTCAAGAAGCGATTGAGATCTGACTTCGAGGAAAACAATGTTTGATGAAAAATGCAGAATCGGGTCAAGTCTACCGAACCAAAAGGAAGAGAGAATGCATGTTGAGCATGATCAGGTCATATCAGCAAAACTAAGTACTTTAGAATAGACAAGTTCTAAGGAATCAGTTGAAAACCACAGAAATTCACATCAAGTTCAGTCGTCCTTGTTGAGGAAGCATAACTTACCACGCTGGTGATCTTCTTTTTTCCCCATCTCTTGGGTTTTGGCCAACATATCTGTCAGAGTTGATTTCATATTTGTAAGTGGGCGGAAAGTTTGTCGTGCCTTCTTTCCATCCCTCAAAAACATGTCCCCCACGGAGTTCTTTGCTTAACTGCCATTTATCACAAACCTAAGCATGCTTTGAAGTGAAAAAATGTTGACAGAAGAATAGGAGTTTATTTTGTCTGTCCTCGAGAGCCATTTTCATTCGCAGTGATCATACATAAAGAACTATAAGATGTATCCACCTATTTACTAGATCAAGATGTGTCTCTTAATTGCGCGGAGATACTACAACATGGAACACTTTCACATCATGTACTCGGGTTCTTTTGATCTGTACTTCTTTTATTCTCAGATACATTCTGAAATCAAATTCAGTTTCTCTAAATCATTGGCACTGCCTAATGCTTGTATAATTGAGATAGCCAGTCAGAAAACAAATTCTTCTTCAAAATTATAAAGCTACATTTTCCATGAAATGGGAAACGAAACAAGAAACAACGAAAAAAAGCATGCTGGTTTTTGCGAAATACAGTTTTCTTTACTCACCTGATCATAGTTGATGAGTTCATCCCACTGTTTATTGGCAACAAGCCTTCTTACTTCCGCATCCAACATATTGAGACGGTAATTTAAATCTCCAAACCAGAATATCTGACTGGTTACAGAACAATCCAAATGGATCAATTTTTGACTGACATGATTTGAACTCATTAACTAAGGCTCAGGCAGATTAACAGTTTCACAATTCTAATGAGGCAACCAGCAGGCATTTTCAACTCAGTATCGTAGAAGTCTGCACTGAAGCACTAACAGTGTTCCGCGTTAAACTAGCCTTAGGATCTTTATCTCCATTAATCACTCTCTTGGGGACTATTATAGCGCTCTTCTGTTTTAATCCAAGGACACAGCTTTGGTAGGCATGAATCATTTTCTGCGGAGATGCTTCTCTAAAGTGGAGATGCTTCTCTAATCTTGCCACAGCTCACATTCACTAACGCTCAGGACTTCTAGAAGTCAGAAATCTCTCCATTAGATTTGTACTGCATAATCAACAAGCCTTAACGAATTTTTTCTGCATGTAGTCATATGGGATCATAAAAGCTCTCTGCTTTGGTTGAGTGATGTGAGTCTCAGTTGTCGAGTATGATCTTTCGCAGAGGAAATTTTTTTCCCTTGCTGAATCCCAGGGGAAAGTTAGGTTGCTCATGCTAATGTCTTCGCCTAGATTTTAACCCTATTCTATTTTTCTCCTCTGCACCTATATATATTATTTTGAAGAAAAGGCTCAGCTTAAGGAACGCAGAAAGTGTTGTCAGAGAAAAAGTAGCGACGGCAACAAGATTAACGACATTGTGCTATGGTTAAGATTGACAAGCACTAAATCCTTAGAATCATGAAAAAGGTCACACTTTGGCTCTGGAATGTCAATAAGCTGCCATTTGCTAAACCATGCCTGGTGAACAGATCTCATGACTTCTAGTTGATGCCACAGTATGCAAAATTGTTTCTTAGTATGATTGCAGCAAGATTAACACTAAATATCAAATCATCCAAGCAGAACAGGGCAAGAAGATGAATTGATGCTTCCATGGCAGTGATTATTGCAAAAAGATGCTTACTCGTGACATGGAATTGTCTGTGGTTGATCTAGATTGAAATTAGATGAGAAATGAGTACGGCGTAGGATCTCATACACATCGGAATTGCGTCTTTGTTCAGCTCCATCCTTCTGACCGGAGGTCAGGTGAGAACAGACAAAGCATATCGATGACTGGAAAAATGACATGCTCACAGACACAGATCCCTGTATCAGAAAAGCAAAATATATTGTGGTGAATACGATACTGTCTCAAATGTGTCAAGCATTATAAATGCACAAAAGAGAAACTCAAGAGTAGCCGTAGCCTTAGGTTTTTTCTCCACAGGCAATGCAAGTTTTTACAAACATTTTAGCATGAAAAGATATTCAAAAGTGACTATTATTCAGATTTAGGCATCATCCCTAAAATAAGGCTTTTAACTCAAAGGGACTAAAAGAAGATGCCTTTTTCGTGATACCATCTTTGCCATAATGTTTCTTTTAGCCTTAGCGTAAAAGAGGAAAGAGCTACCTTATTTCCCATGTAGCCCATAAGACCGACTCCGACGGGAGAGACTCTGAGATTGTTTATGTGCCTCCTCAACCTTCTGCGCACCCAGATCGAAATGTATATTCCCACCATCTGCTTGCTGACTATTCGAACATATCTAGGGCGTTGCTTCAACTTATCTTTCATTACTCCATTCTTATGCTGCAGTGGAGTTGTTTCTACAAAACTATCATTTTCTTCCTCTGAATAACTATCTACAGTATCAAGAGGGGAATCGAGAAAATCGGGCATCTGTTGCGCTTCCATCAGAGCCAATCCTAGATTTCCAGAGCTCTTGTATGATCTTCTTAGTGGGTTGCCGTTAACAGCAAAGTTTTGAGAACTGAAAAGTAAAGAAGTGTCTGTCCATGTAGAGCCAATCCTTGCAGAACTACTCAGTACTCTTCGCAATTTCGTGCCGGCGGAGAGTTGAGGAGTTGTATCCAGTGGCCGTTCGGGCCAGTCAAATTGACTGAGGGTGTCTTTGCTAAAAATCCTCTTAATATGTAATTTCCTCCCCAAACCCATCATTTCTTGAAAGTTCTGCGGTTCATGGTCAAAGTCACAGCTTGTTCCAGCATACTGCTCGCTCATCATCTCAAATGCTTGAGTCTCTGCCTCATCTGCTAGCGAATCAGAGGCGGAGGAAGTTCTTAGTACTGGAGAGGGTGGAGCGCTGTAGCTCTTGTGCCTAGTTTCAGGTTCTGTAGGTTTGTTCAAGGTTCTACGGATGATAGCCTCCCATTTCGGTATTGGCCTGCTATCCTCTGCTCCAAACACATTGCCAGCATTCAACGGAACCACTTCCTGGAACCTGTAATCAAATGGTTTTAATTGGAAAAATCAGATCAAAGCCATTGAACACTTCTTGTCATCAAAAAGTAGTCTGCATATGTAATAGGCCGAGATTTTTGCAGGCACCAAACAGGATTCTCAGACAAAAGCATGGAGGAAAGAAATCTTAATCCATGAGGCATGCAAAGCTGAATGTGTGTCAGCCATAACTTGCTTGTAACTCAAAATTTGGCCCAACGGTCAGTAAGAACCTTTTCTCTATGTCATGCAGTTCAAGCTAAACTAGTCATAGACAGCCTGAAATGTTCTTGCTGGTTTAACAGATTGACTAAGAATTATCCATAGATGCAGTATTTACTGTCTAACATAGCCTCATCTAGTATCAAGTGAAGCTATTGAAATCATGGAGGACCCCCGACAACAGAAGCCAACTACTATGTTAATGACAGGCTTAGAAAACAGACTAACAGAGTGTATGAACACTTTCAGATAGATTTCATGCAAACAGAAAGCTGAGAGTAGGGGAAAGAGAGCACTAACCCAATGACGTACATATCCGCCGGTTCTTTTGTGCAAAGCCAATCATCGATCTCAAGATCCTCATTTGGAGGTCTCCCAGCAACATTCCAGGTGCCTATAGTCACCCTTCATAAGCAAAAATACGTTAAGAGAGAGAGGGTCGTATAGGTGGAAGTCCAATGCTTGATACTATTTTATTATTTTGCATACCTCACATCCTTTGTATTAATGTACTGAACACGCAAAGTCTCCGACTTCCCTCTTTTGTGTCTGAACTGAGAGCACTTCACATGTGATTCTGCAACACAGTCATCACAAAAGCATACAAGAGACTTGATAAGATGAGAAGGGACAGAAGCTCAAGAAGTTGATGCACATAATGCAAAATTACTGGGTTTAAACAGTCTGTGACCACAAGATGCCTCAACAATAATACAACAACCAGAGTCCTGTCCATGTTAGCAACAAGATAAACTTGAAACGGCAGAACAATCTTATCATGCCAGTCCTAGTCCTAAACAAAAGAGCGGTGGAGAAACGATTATGGCAACATCCATGTGTACTCAAGAGCTCATGCTATGCTATTCTCCGCAAAATGGGAAGCATCTCGAGGAAAATCAAGTGAAATAGAGAAGGTATAGTGCCTGAAGTTGGATTCGGACATTCGGAGTGGTTCCTCTGCACCTTGCGAGAATAATTGCCGCTTTGATGAATTCTTTCATCTTTAACGGAGGAAGCTGGATGATTATTGCAGAAGGTATGGATCAAACACGAAACATTATTAACATTCATATAGACAAACAGTCGTATTGAAAAATACCATCATCTTCGCTCTCGGTTTCAGTGTCGACCTCATCTTCACTGAAATCATACACCTTTGGCTGGATGTTGAGCCATTTCTTCATCACAATGGAAGGCCAGAATGCCTGCAACGGCATTAACATACTAAAACCGGCATCACTAAATATCGGGTAAAGAAAAGTAGTGCCTAGGAACACAGAAACAGTTACCTCGGACCGCTTTCCTCTCCGGGTTTTCATAGTCTAATGATCACACTTTGGAATGGCAACCTCAGCAACAACAGTACAGTGGACTTTGAAAGCAGAAGTGTCTGAATGTGTAAGCAGGCACAGGCAAATCAAGGACGCTGTTTTGAGGAGATTTATATTTATTCAAGAGTCTTCTTTCTTCTTTTTCTTTTCCTCTCAAGCCACTAGAGAGCAAGAAGTATTAAGGAGAAGCTTGTTTGATGCCAAATACACGGAAGATTCGTACTAGGACCAAATAGAAAGGACAGGAAGCATGGTCATACTCCATAGACACCCAAAAATTCAACTTGCAATTTTATCTTTTTTTGGTCGAATTCAACTTGCAATTGAAAGGTCAAAAAAAAAAAAGAAGAGGAATTCAAAATAGTCCTTAACTCACTGGCATGATATTGTTAAAAATTCAGAGAAATCTAAGATGCCGTTTCCTTGACAACAAAACTGTTGCCTAAAAAAAGTCACTTTATGCCGTAGCTTTTGCTTTCAGCATTATAGCGAGTCAAATGGTATATCGTACGCAGAACAGTCTACGACAGGAAAATAGCATTAGAAAATATAAAAGAATTATATAATAAGGTGAATGATTGGAGAATAGTGACCACACATCAAATTCTCAGAATTCAGTCAACCCACAAGCCTAAAACAGCAGATGATTGTGATAATCCAGGAGGGCATTTCTTTTTTTTCTTTTTTCCTTGGACATTGCTGCGATTTCATGAAGACAATCCAGGTCGGGGTTTCATAATTTTGTCAGCGGTGACTTCTGATGACACGCCAAATTGACCCAATTCTCAGAATACTCTCCCACCACAATTCTTGATTAGGGCAGATACACTAAACAAGCAGTCTAAGCCAAGGCCTAACCCTTGATTAAGACTAGAAGCTAATAGTATAATGATATTTTCTAAGCAAGTGGGTGGGATAACAACTTTCAAGAGCATCATGGCCAGGATTTTGCAATAACTCCACTATTATAATATCGCCAGAGACATGGCAGAAAATCCAATTTAAGCAATAACAAAGGGTTGAAACCTAAAGAGAGGGAGAGAGAGAAAAAAAGGGAAACCCAAGTCAAACAAGCAACTGAAGTGCTTAAGCAAAACAAAACCGACCAATTTCAATTTCATATCCACCTGTACGTTCATTGGTAGGACGGTTGAGCTTCAACTCTTCCTCTACAAGTAGTATTCTTAAGATTTTTTTTCTCCATTGACATAGCCAAAGCAAAAGAAAACAATGGGTGAAAAAGCCACAGTAGATAATGTTGACCGCTGACTACCCATGCAAAAATAGATATTTTCCATCTGATGGGTACGTGTGAGAACAGCCTCCAGAAGAAAAACTCTTGCCTTGATCATCTATCTCGACGTGTTCTCTATGCCGAGGGACGAGGGAAACGCTAGTCATAGCTTTATATAGCTAGAAGATAAATGTAGAGAAGAGCCTAAAGAGGGAACCTAGCATGAGATGCGTCAGAATAACCCTTTCTGTCTTCGTGAGGAAAAAGAAAAGGAAAGGGAAATTGACCCATGCAGCAAGTGGGATTTGATAATAAAATGTGGACCCTGAGCACTATATGTGGGTGAGAGTAGCCCCTGCATTGCTAACAGCAACGGATGACAGAGTACATACGGTTGGCATTTGCTTTCCACTCGAGTTAAAAGGGGAAAAACAAACTCATCTCAAGGAGTACATACGCGAACCTTCAAATACACCTAATATAAAATGATTCAACTTTTCATAGCGTGAGAAAAGTCGGTACTTGAAAGGCAATAGATATTTTTCAATCCGTTGTTTTTCAAGTATCCCGAGATACTCGCCAACAGAACTTCAAAAGTGAAAATGGATTTGGTACGTGCGAGGCGGGATGAGATATGACGGCATTCTTGCAAGTAGGTGGAGAGGAAAGATCATGGAAGAATAGGCGAGGTTATTTGGGATTTTTTCTCTCGATGAAAAGGACTGGTTTTTTCTTTTTTTTTTTTGAGAAAAATACCATAAAAAATCCAAACTATGTCACTTGTAACAAATTTACCCTGAACTTTTTTTTGTGACACGAAAAACCTCAAACTATGTCACCTGTGACAAATTTACCTTGAACTTTTTTTGTGAAACGAAAAACCCAAAACTATGTCACTTGTGATATATTTACCCCACAATACTTTGGTCAATGGGCATTTTCGTTTTTTTCCTTTTTCTGTTTTTTTCTCTTTTTTTTTCTTTTTTTCTCCGATGAGGGCAGCCCTCGCTGGCGTCGGCGAGGGCTACCCTCGCCCGTGTTGGGCGAGGTTCGCCCTCGCCTGACGTCGGCGAGGTCGCTCAATGCCAAATCTGGCAAGGGCGACCCTCGCCGGCGTCAGGCGAGGGTGCCCTCGCCAGATCTAGCATCGGGCGACTTCGCCCGACTCAAGCGAGGGCGAACCTCGCCGGAGAAGAAAAGAAAAAAAAAACAAAAAAAAACAAAAAAAAACGAAAATGCCTATGAGCCAAAGTATTGTAAGGTAAATGTGTTACAAGTGACATAATTTGGGATTTTTCGCGTTACAAAAAAAGTTAAGGGTAAATTTGTTATAAGTGACAAAGTTTGGAGTTTTTTTTTTTTTTTGGTAAGGAAGTTTGGAGTTTTTTATGTTACAAAAAAAATTAAAAATAAATTTATCACAAATGACTTAATTTGGAGTTTTTAGTGGTATTTTCCTTCTTCTTTTTTGTTGTTCTTTTATCATTGGAAAGGAGTGTTTCTTTACTTTTTTGTTTTGGGGGGCAATCCTACTCGAGTACGGAAAATGTCCCCGCGTCCGAAGTTGAAGTTGGGGACAGTTCACGAAGTGGGTGTCCAACAGTTAGGCGATGAAAACAATGCGCGGTCCATATGGAAGTGGGCAAACGGTGCAGCGTCATGTGCCTCTTTGATTGTTCACATCCTGCAAAGTACTTGTATCGATTGGCGTGTTGTTCTTGTTTCTTGTGGTGGTATTGCCGACTTTGATCCACACAAATTTGTGCTCCACGAAGAATTCTTAAAAGCTTTATGAGAAGGTCCTGCAAAGAAAAGGGAGAAAATTGCACAAAAGCCCTGAATTTATTGTACGGCGATAGATTCAATCCTAAACGTTTTAATTTTGCTAATTTAATTCATGACCTTTCGACAATTTGTCAGTATAGTCATTCCGACCAATTATGGCCGGAACTCATTGACGTGAACGCCGACATTCCTACGTGGCACGACCGGCTAGTGCTGACATGGACCACCATATCAGCGATTTTTTAATTAAAATTGATCAGAATAACTATATTGACAAATCGTTGAAATATTTAGTACTAAATTGGCAAAATTGGAAATTTTAGGGAAAATGACACAAGTGACTCTGAACTTTGACTCGATGTGCATTATGATCCATGAATTATTAATTTATTCAATATGGTCCATAAACTATAGTCCATATTAACCCATTAAGAATTTTTATTTGGAACCGGATCGCGTATATATTGTCAGTTTCATTTCGTAACATCGTGACAACACACTACCTTAGATGATCTCCGGATTTCGAATTTCATCAAGTAACCCGAAACTATGGAGTCAAATTGATCATTTTCCCTCATAATATGCTCATAAACAGTTTTATCTCCCTAAAATATTGCATAAAGTACCTCAATGCGATGAATGTATAACCTAAAGGCTAAAGTACAAAACCAAGAAAGTGATCGATGCATGAATGGTCCTGAGATGCAAGAAAGAATCGTCTCTCGAGGAGATTTCCAAATCTTCCAATTGGTTAGTTGAAATAAAGTGCATGATACGTTGAGGAAATCAAATCCATCAAACTTCAAAGTAGCCTGTCTTGTCGTTCTGACTTTTTGGGTCATTTCTTTCGCGGTACCCACGTTTAGAGAAGACGGTAACATTGAGGGATACGCGTGAAATGACATGGAAGTGAAGTTGATCAGGGACACATGCAACATCCAAGTGTGGTCGAAAAGCCTTATCTCTAAAGATTAGCTCTTTCTGGTCACTGTGGCCCCTCCTATAGACACTAAGTACATGCTTATCAGCTCACAACATCGTGTCGTCTAATTCAATATATAAAAAGCAAAAGCTCACTAGTAATTAATGAGACAAAGATGAAGAAATGACTAGAAAAATTCGAAATTTTCAGTCTGCCTACTGTTTTGAGAAAAAAAATGATACGAGCAAGTGGGACACCGCACCACCCTTTTGACGTCAAAGTATGAATTAAGTTCGTTGGCTGTCAAAAGAGATGACTCAAGTCATTCGACCTTGCCTAATCAACAAAACTCCAAACACAATTTGCATAAATTCACAAGTCTCATCTTGAAAAGTGCCAATTGACTAGTTTGGATGCCGAAGAAAGTCGTCCTCGCCCACAACTGTCGACAATCCAATAAGAAACAATGAACATGCAGGACGAAAAAGTTCCTATAGAAACCAAATTACAAGCTTGTTTGAAAACAACGTTGAGAATGAGAGAAAGGTGAGAAAGAAAAGGATGGAAACGATTGGTGGGAATGAGCCGCAACTGCCCAAGTGCGACTTTGGTTTCTCGAACTCGACTCGGATCGATTATCTAGTTGCCATACAAAGCAAAACATCGACGCATGCCCTCAACCTATTGTATTGCCAAACGCACTTTGAATATGGAATGACACGGTTATTGACACATAAAACATCATACACGATCCCTCTCAAAAACAAGGTTATCGTGTACGATTGAGGGAAGAAGAATGGCAGAGGGCCAATGAAGAATGATGGGGTGACTTAGGGGAGGCTGTCTTGTCATGGCGGTTCGTTCGTCAGGAGTCATTGGTCACAATAGTTATGAAAGGAGGTCGGTCTACGGCGCTCAGCAATGTGCATATACATACAAAATGGCGAATTGCGTGCGGCATTCGTCGCGTTGTCAATTTGATAAAGGCCAAAAGCGCACGCACGGTGACCGACTTGCAGTCAGTTTCTGGACCACAGATGACAAGCCCACCGCACTAGTGCGCATCAGTCCTTAGCAGTCACTGTTGGTGATGGTAGAGAGGCTTGAGTGGGTTTTGTTCTTGAGGGAACGACGTGGGATTTATATAACGAAACGAGAAGGTGGTGGGATGCATGGCATGGCTTCGAATTGCAAGCGCAGATCCCTCCAGAGAATGTATGGACAATCTCCGATGGGAACTTGTCATATAAAAATATTGGCATTCTGGTCAATTGAAGACGGTATTATCAGAGGTTGGGTTGGGGTCTTTCTGGAGTCCAACAGCTTTTGGAGTGGACTAGCTTCTTTGCATCAGAGATCGGCATTAACAGAATCTTGGATCTACGACGAGTGAGAAAACAAAAAAAAATCGGATTTTTTATATTCGCGACGGAAAGTCTGATGTTCTCGAGCACTCGAGATTGGTGATAATTGTCAAGGCGCACCGGCACGTGCTTGTGAGGGAGGACAAGATGCATGACTATGTCGACCCGAACATATTCGAGTACCTTTAGTAGGTGATTGAGCTGCAGATTTGCTCTATCTGGTACTGACTTGGAATTTCCTCCTCTTGCTCTACTAGGTTTCTGTTCTCTCCTTATCGATCCATCACTGCATTTTATATACTTCCTAAGCATTCTGTTTCACTGCACCTTTTCATGTGTGTAGATTTCTCGCGAGGAGGATGAATTGGATTTGATTGATTTGCCAAATTACACAGGTGCTTCGTCCGTTTATTAATTTTCTTTTCCCCACCAAGTTGCAGATCAGTTGTTCGTGGGATAAAAAGTTCAATCAACAAAAGATCAAAGGTTCAATCAAACGGTGCAATGTGTATCGCCACGTCGTTATGTAAATAGACATTCACAGTTACCACAAGCATTATTTGCTCAAACTAGAAGAAAGATTTCGAGGGACTTAAAAGAAATGTCTATACCAATTGGACTGCAGTATATGTTTTATACTGAAAGTACGGTCACAGGCACAAATTTATAGAGAAAAAGAATGCGTATCCATCAATAAAAAGCCCACCTTAGCAAAATTGGTTAGCGAACTTTCAGTCCACAGTTCTATGAAAAACTACCTCAAAAGACACTCACGCAACTGGGAAAACACAATTCTCGACAGGCTCTGAGGTCACCCGCAACTCAGCACTGAAGAGAGCAGAAGCGATATGATTTTACACACGAAACTCGGTAATGTACTCAACATCATGAGTAAAACCTTGTGAGCTCCCAAAAACATTTGTAAGATACACAGACTCAATTGGAAAAGGCACACGGGTCTCCTCAAATTCAACATTTATCAGATCGCACCTTGGTCCTTGAGCTCAGCCTTCATCAGTTTGAACCAATGGATATACGTCAGCTACATGATGGTGCAGCGACTCCTTTCTTCAGCAGTCTGCGGAGGCACTTGCTGATACCTGCTTGACTCGGATGGGTTGTATGTAAACTCGGAGGTGTCTAGCCCATACTGGTCCAACGAGAAAAGCATCGCAAATTAGTGACATGTCAGGGTAGGAACTACACATATGCATTTAAGCAGGACTAGTCTTCCAGAACACGGTCATACATATGATTTTTGCACCCACAAGTCAAATGATAAGGTTCCACAACTAAAACCGCTATGACATGGCAGGCAAATGAGATTTTAACTTGGAATACTTCGCTGTTAAGGCCAGAGAGAGAGAGGGAGAGAGATTTTAAAACCTAGTTAGAGTTTGTGTTCAGAGTGAGATATCAGGGGAGGCCAATTTTTTTTAAGGCAAAACTCAGTAAAATTGGTCTGTTGAGGTGCAATTTGCATGGTTGTTGTCTTCACATGTGCAATAACAAAAGGACCAGTTTTGGCATGATATATTGAAGGGAACTTCAAAAGGATGAGAATGCAAAGGCTCGTGAAATGCTGGAAAGAAAGCAACATGTAAACTTCATCCTGGAACTATCTCCCAGTAAATGGAATCTAATCGTACAATACAGGAAGATGCAAAATGGTGAAAAGGAAGCTACATATTCTGGAATGTGCTGTAATTGATGCTGTGATTGATAAAACAAACAAATTGTGTGATTTCAACAGTGAAATAATGCAAAAGACACTTGTGACATAGGGAGACAAAATTTAGTTGAGATTGTTACTCTACTCAGGTCTTCAGACTTCAGGAATCAAATGTTGGTTATCAACCCAAGGTAAAAAAATAACTGAAGACTTATAATGCAAGAAGAGATTGGACCTTTTCCCTCATACGAGCTGTCCAGGCATCATTTCTGATTGGTCGCTGATCAAGGGTGCCAGCAACAGGTACACCAGTTGCTGGTGGTGGTGGTGGCCTGTTGAGAAATGGCTGACGGATCTGTTGTCTCGGAGCAATATACTCATCGTCACTGTCATACTCCACCGGCCTGTTTGCAGCCCTAACCATAAGAGCTAACAAGAAGACCAATGCCTGCAATTACAACGGGAATCTAATTGAGGTTACTTCCCACACTAAAGTAACAACAGTGCCATACAGAGCTAACAAATGAGGCTATTATAGTCAGCAAAAGGCGTCATTTTTCATATTTCTTGGTAAGGTAAGTGGAGGGAGTTAGTGTTAATTGACACGTTTAAATCCAGTGCCCGAAAAAGAAAAGCCTCTACCATCTTCAGTGCAGTTCATACATAGCAAAGTCATAATTCTTAAGCAACCCCCACTCTCTGTTAGCATTACTCAAAGAAGTATTTTAAAACCAGATTTCATTTTATCTGAAGTCTAGATTTGCTGACAAATTATTGATGTTAGTGTTGAATTGTTAACCGCCTATGAGATTACACCACGTGGTTCGACCAATCAGTACATGATCGTTCACAATGCAGTTTTCCCAACTTCCACCCCCACCAAGGAGCTCTTGCACTGTAATAAAAATTCGTTGGGAATGCACCGCTCATGCAATGTAGCAGACAGTGCCCAGCAGATTAAGAAAACTGAAAGGCATTAGAATCTCGGCATTCAAACAACCCAGGAATTTTTTCCTCGCTGGCATCCATGTGAAAATAGAAAATTTATCCATGCTGTTGAGTGCTGACCTGGTAATGATTATAGCTTTTTTTTTATCAAATACAGTTAGCACACCAAATTTGGATTACTTTTGCTCATAAAGTAGCACATCTAGGACAACGCCAGAACATTTTCCCAAAGGCCTAGATGAGAACTAGTTTACAACAGCAATCTGCATTATTACATTCACTGTATCAATCAATGAGAGAGAGAGAGAGAGAGAGAGAGAGAGAGAGAGAGAGAAGAAAATTAGGAGCTTACCTCCAATATAACTATCCCAAGAGCGACCCATTTGACAATACTCCAGTGCTCTTTCAGAAAATCATATATCATGTCAAAGTCCCCAGTATTATCCGTAGGCAGTTCCTACAAGTCAAAGAAGAGTTTGTAATATTATCTGATATTTCAGAAACTCTTGGAAAAAAGAACAAGCAGTATAATACTCACATCTTCCCAGCTACTGTCAAAGTATATGAAAGCTGCACATCCCAGCTCTACCAAGATCAATAAGATCACCAGCACTGAGTACTGTGTCTACTTAAGAAAAGCATTGGCTACCAATTCAAAACTTAAACATGAAAAATGCACTATAAAAGGAAATAATGAGGCAATTACTTCATAAGAATAACACAAAACCATACTAGAAGCTAATAACAGCTACTAACATGTGAGGCAAAATGAACTTAATGCCATGCAATGACCAATACGGTCAAACCAACAGTAAAAGAGTAAAGATTGAAGTTCTTAGGCATGTACTCAGCCTTGAGCTACTCCGACAGAAATGCCGACGGCATGCCATAATATGTGAAAACAAGAAATAAAAAAAAGGGTAAAATATTTCGGAAGACTTTCCATTGGCAAAAGGGCAATCGATATGTTTTGACCGGATTATTTATGGTAGTTGAAACAAGGATACACAAGACAGGCAGCATCCATTCCGTGTAGCAGCTCCAATACAACCAAAACAAGATATGACGAAGAGGATCACTCCAACACCAATAAATAGGTATATGAACCTGCATCAACGTAAAATACGGAGATGGAGTTAGACACTTCCAACATAAGCCAACAGACAAAAACAGTATCAGACAACAAATGTAGGCGTCAATGAACATCAGCTCAGAACTTGGAGGTGTGGTTGTCACGATCAACACTCTTCCGAATGCAAGAGTGTGAAATAAAAAACCAAAAGAGGCAAAAAGTTTAAATATCAGCTGATAGGAATAATACTGGAGATAGAGTAGATGCACGTTTTAAGTGTAATCCAGTGAGAGCTCAAGCATGTCGTACCCAATTCAATCTAGATATATAGCCATGAAGGCAACTTTTAAGCTCAGACCCCGCAAATAAAATAGTTTCCTGCAGCCCACTGGATTTGATTATGCATATGGTAGACTGGAAGCATTCACCATAGACTTAGAAAGTGTAATTCTGGAGGATACGGCACACACTTTGGTATCATGATACTAAGAAATACTGGTATTTCTACAGTGAGCCTCCCTGCAAGTGCTAGGAAGGCACACTTCGTGCCAAATGACCCAACTAATCTCCATAAGGTCCACTAGATAGACTGTCTAGGAGAACATTTTCAAAAGTTCAATTTTGACATCTGGGCAAGCTCAAGGACTGAATTTTTTCTCTCCCTTCATCATTAAATGAAAGATTTAGGCACTAGTAATTATGCATGCTGGCATAATCAGATGATAGCAGGATCAATCCAAAATCCTACTTCCCACAACAGCGATAAAATATTCCTTTCAATAATCGTGACCCAGTTACTTAAGATATTCTAATTTCGGAAACATTCATACATATCAAAGTGCCATTCTCTAATTATACTCAATCCTCTATCACTGGACCAGAGATCTTGAGGAACCTGTCCATCTAATCACGAAAACAACACTTTCTTTCTAATTTTTTTTCTTCTAAGGAGAATGGCTCTTCATAAATTGTTATTTTTTTTCATGCCTATGTAACTAATCAACACTTGTTGAAATATCCTTATATTTTGAGGTCCAGCAAACTGATCAGTCTAGCCCTTACATAAACCTACAACATCCAGCTTCAGCACGGCCACAATGAGCAACAATTGACAAACTCAAGAGCATAATGCAAATTTAGGTCAGGAAAAAAGCCAAAAAAAGAGCATACCAAGCTTTGGGCAAATCATCAAAAATGCTGCTTGACAGAGAGACTGCTGTGAGCATCGGCCTGCCGAGCTCTACCAAATTCCCACCAGTGCCCACAGGCAAAACTGAGACAGTGCTGCTGGATGAATTTTCGTACTCCACGAACAAGTAGATCCCATATCCCACCATTGCCAAACCCGCAAGCGTTAGCAAGAAGTTCAGGAGCTTCAAAATGCACTCCAAGCACCCTCTGCACGCCATCCTCTATATCACCCTCTACTTCCTTTTCGTAGATATCAAGTCGGTTTCGTCCAAATCATCAACCGACCCGCTACCTAATCGCAAGCACGAAACAACAACAGATCAAACATAAGACAGCTCCGTAGGAACTCAAGACCAGCTACGCGGGCCGATAGTCGGCATCGTTCCATTACAAAGAAAATGGGTGAATACCGACATGCCTCTCCAAACAAATTACAACCTCAGCTAACTCAGATCAGCTCGACTTCCGTCCCGGACAAACTCAATCCGCAAATGCACGAGACATCAAACCTAAAAACCAACCCCCCCCAGCCATCAACAAACTAACTGCCTCAGCAACGACAGAGCTCGAACCCCATATTCCCCAGCATTTCTGAAGCCGTACCCACGACATCTAATCCAACCTCGAACGCACGCCAAACTTCCCAGCAAAATCGAACGAAGGACACGAAATCCCACACCAATCAAAACCGAAAAAAAGGACAGACAGAAAAAAAAAAAGAGGCCGATCGCATCTCCGGCTGAAAACAAGCGGCGCGAACAAACACCGGCGACCGGAAATGGAACCGACGAACGATCATAGTACCGATCGAGCTCCGACAACTACGCGAGCACGCGAGATCGAATCGAGAACTTACGAGGATGGAGTCGGATTGATTCTTCGGATTCCGAAATCGCATAGGAAGAGAGAGAAGGAGAGGGAGAGGAGAGAGAGAGAGAGAGAGAGTCCTGAACGTGGCGAGGAAAGTTGGAAGGGCCCTTTGTTTTCGTTTTGTTTTGTTTTTCTTTTTTTTTTTACTTCCCTCTTTCCAGAATTTGCTGGTTTCGATTTTGCCAGGTTAGCAGTTTTCATTTCTTCGGTCCCTCCTCCACCTGGAAAAAGAAAAAGAAAAAGGAAATTGAGAATATTCCCCTTTTACCAAAATTTAATATATTGAGAAACAATCGCTTCCCAAAAAATAATCAGGCACGCCTCCGTTTGTTGTCCGGAAAATTAGAGCGCATGTGATAACCATCCCGTTTCTCTACTTCTCTATTTTTCTGTTCTCGGGAGCAGGTTTGGAACAGAAATCCGTCTGGTAATGTAATTTCATTTTTCCGTTTTTGGAACAAATTTTTTAGTCAAGAACTTTTCTGTTTCTAGAACAAAAAGAGAAATAAAAACTCTTCTCATCGCTTGCCCTCGCCTCCCACCGCATGGCCCCGTGGCCTCCTGCCAACCGCCGTCACCCCCCATCGATCGCCACCTCCCGCCGCCGGCCGCCACCCATCAATGGATGGAAAAGAGCATTAGAGGTAGAAATTTTATGTCGTTATCAAGAGAATTTATGTTTTAGAAAAAAAAATTGTGCCCTTATCAAAAACTCGTCCCGGGAACAGAAATAGAAATTTGGCCAGAAATCTATTTCTAGAATAAAATGGTTATCATTTGAGCCTTTAGTAGTTTGGAAAAAAAAATTCCTAAAAATAATCACTTATAAAAACGAATCAATAAAAAAAAAATTTATCATTCGCGAAGGTATTTAGACATGAATTATTGTCGATAATAAAAACATTTTCCATCGGCCGATTGTTTCTAGCGATACGGAGCTATCATTTTCAGGAAAAATGTTTTCCAAGCCATTCATTTTTCGTGAAACAAACGGAACCGTAGACTTCTATAGTTTTACTCTTGGGGGTCTTTTTATGCATATTAACTTGATCGTAAAATTTAAGTGTATAGAAATTTATCAATCAAAAATGGTATATTTGTACTAATTATATGATGTAGAACAGTTAGCCTGTGATTATCTTGAACAATGTGATCGCCGTAATCACCGGAAATCTCGGCAGTTTTTCTAATTTTGGGAAAAACAACCATTTAGGCAGTTTCCTATATTATCATTTAGGCAGTTTCCTATATTACCATTCAGGCAGTTTCCTATATTACCATTCAGGCAGTTTCCATTAGTATTAGGAATCCTATCTCTATATATAGGATGTCCGTCTTGTAATAAAAAACACAGTATTATTGAATAAAAATTTCAAGTTCTTTGGAGTTGTTCCAAATTTACGCTTTCTCTCTGCGTCATTTGGTATCAGAGCAGGATTCTCCTGTGACGATGGTGAATAACGTGAATGTCAATCTCCCCGCTGCTGAGGGCCGTGAGAACGAGCCTATTACGCGGGCTGAGTTCAATCAATTCGTGGGTTAAACCGATCGGAGGTTTCAAGAGATCCTTGATGCCATCCAGCGTTTGTCCACAAACCATGCGCCTGGCGTTCTTCCAGCCGAGCAAAATCCTGTCGCTCGTGATCCCGAAGATGCTATGGGGCGTGGAAGAATTCACCGACAAAGGCGTCAAGACTATGTCGAGGATACGGAAGACGAAGACGATGATTTCCAGGAGATGCAGATTCGTGGTGGTCGCCGATACAGGGGATTCCAGGAGGAGCATGTTCGTGGGAATCGACGTAAGGGAGGATATCGACGAGATCCTGAGCAGTATCAACTAAAGGTAGATCTCCCTACTTTCAATGGGAATTTGGATATTGAAGATTTCCTTGATTGGCTTTGGGAGGTTGAAAAATTCTTCGACGCCATAGATATTGATGAGAATCGCCAAGTGAAACTTGTGGCGTACAAGTTGAAGGGTGGCGCTTCAGCTTGGTGGGAACAAACTCAATTGACGCGACGTCGACAAGGCAAGGCTTCTATTCGATCTTGGGGTCAGATGAAACAGAAGTTGAAGAAGAGGTTCCTCCCAACGGACTATGAGCAACTGTTATTTCAGCAATTCCAAAATTGCCGACAATCAAATAGATCGGTCCAAGCTTATACGGAAGAGTTTCTTCGACTTTCCGCTCGCAATAACCTGGATGAATCCGAGGCACAACAAACTGCTAGGTACATTAATGGTTTGCGACTTAATATCCAGGATCGGGTTTCTTTGTATCGACTATTCTCTGTTGAAGACGCCCAGGATATGGCACGAAAAATTGAGATGCAATTGGAGAGGACTAGCCCTAGTACTCGTGGTAGAAATTATTTGGATCGTGGGTCATTCGCGAAAGGAAGACAGCTTGATGTTATGAGTTCTTCTAGTCAACAAACCCCTGATTCAAGCCGAGTTCCAGGAAGTACTACAGGGACGCCTAAGGAAGCAGTCGCAGCAAGCAATCGCACTCCCAATCAAATACCCAGAATCCATATGCCAAACCCCAACTGATCAAGTGCTACAAGTGTAATGAGTTGGGCCATCGTTCCAGCGATTGTCCTCGTCGTAGAATGGCCAATATCATTGAACATGACGAAGATGTGTATGAGGAAAATTGGGAAAAGGAAGAAGAAGTGGGAGAGGAAGATGAAGTGGGCGAGCAAGTTAATTGTGTTGTGCGTCGTCTATTGTTTGCTCCGCGGATAGAAGATACCCAGCGGAATCAGCTTTTCCGCGCTCGCTGTACTGTCAACGGCAAAGTATGTGATATCATTATTGACAGCGGAAGTTGCGAGAATATAGTGTCAAAGGCCTTGGTGGATCACTTGCAACTAAAGACGGAGCCGCATCCCGCGCCCTACACGATCGGGTGGATACGCAAAGGAGCAGAACTTAAGGTAAACCAATTATGCCGTTTACCTATTTCGATCGGCAAATCATATCAAGATACTATTATCTGTGATGTTGTGGAGATGGATGCGTGTCATGTTTTACTGGGTCGACCATGGCAATATGATGTTGATGCTACACACCGAGCTAGGGAGAATACGTATTCTTTTGTGTGGAAAAGGACTAAAATTACTTTGAGACCAAAGAGTAATTCCCCTCAGATTGTGAAGAAGCAGAATGCAGGGATTATGATGAACATCCGAAAGCGTGAAGGGATGTATATGATTGTGGACAAGGGCGACCAGCAAGTTATGGTTCGTGTTCCCGATATTCTTAAGCCCTTATTAAAGGTATTCAGTGATGTTATGCCTGAGGATTTACCTGACGGATTACCTCCTTTGAGGGATATCCAGCATGAGATTGATTTTCTTCCAGGAGCTAGTCTTTCTAATTTGCCGCATTATCGGATGAATCCGAAGGAGAATCAGATTATACAGGAGCAGGTGGGAGATCTCCTTCGAAAGGGCTTCTTGCGTGAAAGCAAAAGTCCATGTGCAGTTCCTGCGCTTCTCACGCCAAAGAAAGACGGCACCATGCGTATGTGTGTAGACAGTCGTGCCATTAACCGGATTACTGTCAAGTATAGGTTTCCAATTCCACGACTTGATGATATGCTAGATAGACTTGCTGGATCACGGATTTTTACGAAGATCGACCTTCGAAGCGGATACCACCAAGTTCGCATTCGTCCTGGCGACGAATGGAAAACGGCCTTCAAGACAAGTGCGGGTTTGTACGAATGGCTTGTCATGCCGTTTGGACTCACTAACGCACCTAGTACTTTCATGCGTTTGATGACTCAGGTTCTCAAACCTTTTATTGGCAAGTTTGTGGTAGTTTTCTTTGATGATATACTCATATATAGTCCGGATGGGCGTCAACACATGGAGCACTTGAGGGATGTCCTACTAACCTTGCAGCAAAATAAATTGTTCATTAATCTGAAAAAGTGTAGCTTCATGACAGAACGCCTCTTGTTTTTGGGTTTTGTTGTTGGCGCGGATGGACTTCACGTTGATGCAGATAAGGTGGCCATGATTCGCAATTGGCCAGTTCCAAAGAATATTGGTGAGGCTCGAAGTTTCCATGGCCTTGCAACATTCTATAGGCGTTTCATTCGAGATTTCAGTACTATTATGGCCCCGATCACTGATTGTTTAAAAAAGGGCAAATTCCATTGGGGAGATGCAGCTTCAGCCAGTTTTGCTCTTATAAAAGAAAAGCTCTCCACGGCGCCGATATTAATGCTCCCTGATTTTGAGAAAGTATTCGAGCTGGACTGTGATGCTTCCGGTGTCGGGATTGGCGCTGTCCTTTCACAAGAAGGTAAGCCTATAGCCTTCTTTAGCGAAAAACTTAATGAAGTTCGCCGGCGTTGGTCAACGTATGAGCAGGAATATTATGCTGTCGTGCGAGCTATAAAACATTGGCAGTCCTATCTTTATCAGCAGGAATTTGTTCTTAACACCGATCATCAGGCTCTTAAATATATCAAGAGTCAAAAGCACTTAAATCGAATGCATGCCCGATGGATTTCTTTTCTGGAGCAATTTAATTTTGTGCTTCGTCATAAAGCAGGCCATTTAAATAAAGTGGCAGATGCGCTGAGTCGACGTGCTGCGACACTCGTGACCATGCGCACTAATGTTGTCGGTTTTGATCACCTATGCTCTCTTTATCCTGAGGATGATGATTTTGGTCAGATATGGGAGAAGTGTTCTGAAACAAGTTGTCATGGCGATATGATAATTCAAGAAAATTTCTTATTTTTTGGCAATAGATTATGCATTCCACGTGGTTCCTTACGTGAACAACTCATTCGAGAGCTTCATGGTAGTACTCTTGCCGGACATTTGGGGCGAGATAAAACTATAGCCTTGGTGGAGGAGCGGTACTATTGGCCTCAATTGAAGCGAGACGTGGGGCAATTTGTCAGTAAATGCTACATTTGCCAGACCGCTAAGGGTCACTCTCAGAACACTGCTCTTTATACCCCATTGCCTATTCCTTCGGGTCCTTGGGTAGACATATCGATGGACTTCATGTTGGGACTTCCTTGCACTCAACGGGGTTTAGATTCTGTTTTCGTGGTGGTTGACCGATTTTCAAATATGGCGCACTTCATCCCTTGTAAGAAAACTTCGGATGCTTCGCATGTGGCAAGTTTATTCTTTCGTGAAGTAGTTCGTCTTCATGGTGTGCCGAAGACAATCACTTCCGATCGTGATACGAAATTTTTGAGCCATTTTTGGCGTACTTTATGGCGTTTGTTTGGGACTGATTTACAGTATAGTAGTTCTTTCCATCCCCAAACGGATGGTCAGACAGAAGTTGTGAATCGTATTATGGCGGATATCATTCGCTGCCTCTGCAGTGATATGCCTAAGCAGTGGGACCGGTATCTTGCTCCTGCTGAATTCGCCTTCAACAACTCGGTTAACCGCTCTACCGGTACATCTCCCTTTCAGGTCGTTTATGGGCGTACACCACAGCATACTCTGGATTTGGTTCCCTTGCCCAAGATTCCAGGCTATAGTGTCGCGGCAGAGAATTTGGCGACCAGAATAAATGAAGTCCAAACTGCTGTGGCTAGTCAATTGGCTACTTCTAATTCAAAGTATAAGGAGGATGCTGACAAACGGCGACGTTCGAAAATTTTTGAGGTAGGCGATGAGGTAATGGTTTTCCTGCGAAAGGAGCGTTTTTCTATAGGTACCTATAATAAATTGAAGCACAAGAAGATTGATCCTTGCCGCATCCTGAAGAAGATCAACGACAATGCCTATGTAGTTGACCTTCCTGGTGATCTCAATATTTCCCCTACATTTAATGTGGCAGACTTATTTGAGTATCATGCTTCCGATACACCTCTCCATCCTGATCATAACTCGAGGGCGAGTTTTTCCGAAGAGAGAGGGAATGATGTAGAACAGTTAGCCTGTGATTATCTTGAACAATGTGATCGCCGTAATCACCGGAAATCTCGGCAGTTTTTCTAATTTTGGGAAAAACAACCATTTAGGCAGTTTCCTATATTATCATTTAGGCAGTTTCCTATATTACCATTCAGGCAGTTTCCTATATTACCATTTAGGTAGTTTCCTATATTACTATTCAGGCAGTTTCCTATATTACCATTCAGGCAGTTTCCATTAGTATTAGGAATCCTATCTCTATATATAGGATGTCCGTCTTGTAATAAAAAACACAGTATTATTGAATAAAAATTTCAAGTTCTTTGGAGTTGTTCCAAATTTACGCTTTCTCTCTGCGTCATTATATGAGCGTGTGTTTACGGAAAATAAAAAAGTTCATCATGTAATTACGTGAATAGGAAATTTGATATAATCGTTGCGCGATAATTTATAATTACGTGGAGGTTAATTTTCGGGAGAATCTGATTAATTAAAAAGCATCGAGTTATTTCGTTTGGGGCTTTGGAGCTCAAAGTTCAAACTTGAGCAGCTCCCTAATTTCAAGCGTGCGTCCACGATCTCATCCAAAGAAAATATTAAAACCTAAGGATGGGTATCGTGCTACGAATAAGTCTTCAAAATTGACATCATCACCGGCTCGACATTGTCAAAGATGAAAGCGATCATTCGATAGAAAAACCTAATCGACGAGTGCACGATTCTAACGTAAGTCGTTGGTGTATCGGGTCGAGTGGTGTTTGGGCCGGCCTCGCGTGTTTTGACCGGTCCACCCACACGGGGCGATGTTAAGGTTGCAATCCCCCCGTATCGACCAATTGTGTTCGGGATCTATGAACAAACTCTCTTATTGTCTATGTCAATCCCTTATCGATATTGATATAAGTTTCCGAAATCGCGGCACATCACACTCGAAGATGAGTGACCTGCCAGGATGCATTTTCGAAACAGTACGATCGAGAGGACTCCTAACCATTATAGAGACACTTATTACCCGTGTTTTTTTGGACCACTTTGCAGGTCCAAATTCAGGCAGCAAAGAGATAGAAGGTTTTCATTCGTACATTTTTGCCGAGTTTTCTTTGCAGGAAATCAATGATTTACAATAGCACTATTTAAAAGACGATCGCCTGTATCTTTTATAAATATGAATGAACGAAAACGATTTTCATCATTCGTGAAAAATATCGAGACGGGAATTGCCGCCGTCAATGAAAGCTTTTTCAATTGACCGGCGATCATCTTTAGGAAAACGTTTTCCTAATCATTTATTTTCGGCGAAATAACCGGAGCCCCGGTTCAAATTTGAAAAATTTAAAAAAAAACATCAAAATGGGTTGGGAATTTCATGAAATTGGAGCTCGATCAAAGCCAAGAGAATAGCATGTGAACATGAGCTGGTCAGCACAGAGATGGAATCGTCGCGTGTTGTCCATTTCGCGGGCCGTCCCCAGCCCATTGAAAATTGTCCCCAGCACAGAGATGGAATCCGTCTGATAATTTTTTTTCGGTTCGTATCTCGGTTCGATTTTTCGGTTCGGTTCTGACACCCCTAGTATGCACTTTTCTTTTCCCACACCAAAAAAAAGGGGCGGATACAACGGTCGATCATCGATAAAAAATTATCGCATCTCCAATTTTAACCGGAATCATCCGGTTGCGACTCTTTATTCATCATGCTTAATAATGAATTGGATTTCTTTTTTGTCCTCGCTGTTTAGAAAAAAAGGAAAATCGCCTCGAAAGATCAGGTTCACGGACTGCTCGAAATATGGAAGAATTTTTCCCTCGACAACGGTTCTATTTCGGCATTGGAGGACCGGGCATCGGGCTAGGGGGGGCTCGTGGTCTATTTTCGACTGGCGGTTGTGATTGACCCCGATTCGAGGTGGAAAAATGTTTCCGTCAAGGATTATTTTTAGGGAAAATAAATAGCTTTCGATTGTTCGGAGGTGTCCTTAAAAGCGAGACCAAAAAAAAACCTTCCCATTTCTATATTTTACGTCGGAAATTTATTTTCTCCGGAATGACTGTATTTTGTTCTTAAATGTAATTGCCTTCCTCGATCGTAAAATATTTTTCCCTCGATTGTTCACTTCCGTAAAAAAAATTTTGGGAGAACTAATTTACGAAAACCACTTTCGCGAAAAAGCCGCACGGCACGCGCTCAGATTTGGCGGGAGAACGTACGCACGTGCGGTGGGGGGCCCCCCTCTTTTGGATGAGCGCGGAGCTGTCAAGGCGGGAATCGTCGTAACGGTCGTTCAAGACGCCAACTAACGGTCAAGGGAAAGGCGGGCGGACAGCGCCCCACGCTCTCAATAATTGAACAAGGTCCACGGACAAACGTGACGAGTGATTTTACTAACCAGCAAACATTAGATTTTTAATTATTTCTTTCCATTGAATCGATCAGGAAGTGCTCACGTGCTTAAGACTGTAAAGGAAGGAGGGTTAAAAAGAACCCCATCGGAAATAACTGGAGGTTAAAATTGGGACAGGATAGATGGTTTTGTAATTCCTTATGACGGTAATAACTTGTTAGCATATATATTATTGGATTTTGAACTTTACGACGTGCAAATCATTGATCGGGATACACTGTTGTTACAGTATATAGGGATCGGAGGTAAATTACGCGAGCGAAACCCTAAATAAATTGTCAAATTAATTCTAAGCTTTTCGATATTGTCAAGTTAGTCATGAACCTTTGCATGGAGTTCTAATATGTTCTGATTAATTTTTGCTAAAAGTTGCCAAAGTGGCGACGTACCATGTTGGATGGCCGGCCATGATTGAATCACCACGTCAAATATGATAACTATAGTCATGCTGGCTAGACGATTACGAACCAAAAGCATCACTAATCACCGTCCACCGAATCAAAATAACTCATGGCTGCATATTTTCTTCTTCTATCCATTCAAAATTATCGTGACAACCCCGGCATAATGTCCCCTCCCCCTCTCTCTCAGACACTCGCGAGATTTTACTAATGTTCCTCCCCGAATTTTCGAAAAATCAGACAGATTACTACATCAGAAAATGCCAAAGATGACCCATTATTTTGAGGCTGGACACCAGACGAGGCAGGGCCATCGCCATTCTCAAGAGGACCAACATGCAACATCAACATGACCCAAATCTAACAAAGGCTCTACAACGTGACTCCAAATCGAAGCCCTGTCCCCTTTTGCTGCTAGGCGACTGACTTATGTCATTTTACAATTACAACCAGAAAGTCCACCAAAATGTGGCGAGGCATCGACCTACGTGGCGATTTCCCAGCCGCCCACATCGCCTGCCTCCTTAAAGCTTCTGGTGCCCCAACTTTATTCTCCGCCGCCGGATAAGATCGAGCCTCTTGTTATTGAACATCGACCAAATTTGGGTGGACCGGAAATATGAACCGTCGGATCGGATGGGTCGGTCCTTGCCCCGCCCGTCGATCTAGGGATCCGGACTGGGGAGGCCAGGGGACCGATAAGTTTTGCTTGGGGACGGAGCCGGGCGGCGCCCCGCCGCGTCAGCACGGACCGGGGCGGTGGTTGGCATGGGGAGGGATGCTGGGGATGCCTTGCCTGGAGAGCTCGGCTAGGACGCAGTCCATGGAAGGAGGCTTGAGGCCCAGGGGCAAGGGCAACCACGGCTTGCTTATTGCCTCCTTCACGATGTTGTCAATTACTTCCTCGTCCTGCAACAACACAAAAACGTCACAATCATTTGCATCGCCTAAGGGGAAATTCAATTGTCCTTTTTGTCCTGAGATGTCTGATAATTTCCATATGACAAGTGACGGGTCGAGACTTTGAACGAAAAAAAGTACGAAGAGCCAAGCACAGGATCCAAGGACTAGGTATTGTCACTCCTTGTGAAACATCAGGGATTTAGGCACAAGCTGCTGCATTTTTTTGGGGGCCTAGGACTAAATTCTGCCACATGAAATTATGTAGAATGTTGATGAGAATTTCCCGTTTACCGGATGATAATCGAACGAACTTCTGGCGAAGCTGTTTTCCAATGGGTCGGGACAATGGCAACCGGGTGCACTCTGCAATTTCCCACGAAAGAGCGAATCAAATTCAGCATAACCAGGCCAAAGGACAACCTTCTATCGATTGTTTAGGACACTCACTTGAGGAAAGGCAAAGCCAGGACTGTGATGAGAAGGCGGCATCACTGGGCAACCCCACACGTCGGCTTGCATCTGAAACCGCAGATACATGGAAACGGTCACTCGTTGAAAACCTTTGTGTATGTCACTGTTAAGAGTGACAGTAGTTACTTACTACAGGATAGGCAGGCTTCCAATGCCAGTTTTCAGGAGCATGCCATGGCGGATAGCCAGGTGGCCCCCACATCTGCACGCCAGCCGGATGATTACTGGGCGGCGCCCACACAGGATAGGCTGCTCCTGGTGGAAGGGGGAGACCCGTGTGGTGAGGCGGATAGGCCATGATGGGTCGATGCGGATAGTAACTCCTGGTGACTCCATCACGAGAGTGCGGCCATCTTTGTTCATCTTCCTTGGGCAAGATGTGTCTCCTATGCATTCGGTATTTCTGCGAAATGCGAATTCACGTCACTTTTCAAATGGCCTTTAAGGCCAATCGCGACACAAAAAAGAGTGTAAACTTGCACGAGTATAAGTAACACTTTGATCCTACTACAGTGAATTGCCGATAACATTGCATGGATCTTAGACAAAAGAAGTTCACTAACCTGGAGATGACTCGCCACATTATGCCTCGTTAGGCCTTCGACTTTCATAAGGTCGAGTATGCGAGAAGGTATGGCTTGGTCCACGCCTAGCTGCTCCACCGCCTGCACAAATTTCTTGTGCAGATCCGGTGTCCAGTCAACCTGAAATGGCGAACAAAATAGACCAAACGAACTAAGTCACTGAATCACAAGGCTCTCTTGCCAGATTGTCAACTGAAAGTTTAATTAGCACTCATATAGCACTAATAATTCTACATTGGAAATCACAAAAAGCTTGTATTTACAAAACTTATGGAGGCTCTGTAGGAAAATTTAAATTTTTTGGGAACCACGAGGATGGCAAGGAGAAACAGCTAAACCAATGTATGGGTTCGCCGATCAGCAAGTGAAGCGAGTAAAGAAACATCAGAAACAAGGGAAGATGGACAGGGATGGATTTCAGTTGGTTCTCTGCAATTTCCATGAACAAAACAAAGTGGACGCACATACTTGAGATCAACTCAGCAAGCGAACTAAATCTTTTGCAACTATTATTGGTCCTACATCAAGGCAATGGAGGTTGACGAAACAAAGATTCTTTCCATGCATACTAGGAATAGATGTTTTTCATAGAAAAGATGATGTTAAATTTTAAGCTTATCATATCAATTATCTGAAGATGGATCAGATCAAACCCATTTAGCTAAAAGGAAAGCAATCCTCACAAGCATACCTTCATCTTCTTCCTGTTACCCCGTGTTCCGACAGAATTACGAAGATTGCATGCTTTGCTTCGATTATCATTGCAACCATGTAAATCGCGAGACCTATCTTTGTTTTCGGGGAGCGGAGATATCATTCTCTCACACTTAGAGTTGTCGGCGGAATCGTCCTCCTCTTTTACCAGATCCTCCCTAACTCTCCGGCCTTTAGCTTCCTGGAGATTCTCAGACATTGAATCATCGCAAGTTGTTTCGACGAATTTTGACTCTCCATCTTGCTCACCGCTCTCCTTCTCCACCGTGCAGTTCGTTTGATCTTGGCAATCCCCATCATCCAGGAGCCGCGTGCCTCGCTTCAACTGTGGAGTCGATGGCGCTGGATACTTATCACTCGCAGTGGACATCTCTTGATTGGTTTCATGAACAGGCACTTTTCTCGTTTCCACTGACTTGTCATTGTTCTGTTCCTCATTTTTCACTGGAAGCTGCAACATGGAGACCAAAGTTTCTTTGACAGGTTTCAAAGACTCCGAGACCTCTCCGACCCCTGCATTAAATGCCTGCTCGAATTTCTTCAGAATGATTATTTGCTTCGCGCTCTTGCACAAAAAAACAACAAACTCGGCAAAGAAGAATGAAAAGAACAGAGTCAAACCTTGTGGGCGACATGCTGCCAAATATTCCTGAGTTTGTCCTCACAGAGCGGTTTGTGGAGGAACTCAACCGCACCAAGCTGAAATAAATGTGAACTTTATGCATTAGTACCAAGGACATCTGACCAGTTTATCATAGAGACTGCTGATATCTGATTTAAATTTTGCAAACAATGGACTGTTGCAGCAGTAAATATACGATTACCCAGGTTACAAGATAAAGAATCCAATTGTAGGTGAATACTATGAGAGAAATCAATTTCAAGTATTAAACAAGTGAAAAAGCAAAAAACTTACAGCTATGCACTTCATCATGGTGCTGAGACAATGATTATTTGACGTCACTGCAATAGAAGATGTCACTCATTGCGTGAGAAACTGCACAAGGACTAATACTTCAATACAATGCATATTAGCTCTATGATGATAACAAGGTGAGTTGTTATGAGAATTCGCTATGGAGCCCACAAAACCAAATTGAAAGTTAAATCTACTTAAAATTAAGGTCAATTAAGGGGGCAACAAAAGAAACTCCACAAAAAGGTTCATCATTGGCACGCTGATCATACATGGTTGTCAATATGAAAATTCAGGCGCATAAATTCAAACGTACTGATGGTAGGCAAGTCTCTAGCGGTTTCGAGGAACTTGAAACTCCCGTTACTTCTTGTGTTCACCTGCACCCATCAACGCATATCAGATAAGGAATAAAGGAATTAAACGATATGAGTTCAAAGTCAGTTTTTCTTCATTGTAGTTTGTAAACGAATCGACTGAGCGGTTAGCTTGATCCAGCTAGAATGATCACATTGTTGCAACAATGTGATACAAAGATGCATTCCGAAGAAAGTAGCATCCTTTGTCACGGAATTCCACTCTCACAAAAGGTGTTCATTAATTTTCAGATCTCAGACTGAGAAATTGACTGTACTTATACCTCTACCATAGCTATGTGGAAGCTGTCGGGTTTGCTTGCAATTGCCGATAGAGCCTCGTCCTCATTGCAGAATGTAAAAACTGTCAAAACGAAAGGAGAATTAAAAGAACATCAAAGACATGGAAGTAGGCTGGAATACGCAGGGAAGGTACTAAAAGCTTTCAAGACATCCTCGCTTTAAAGAATGAATTTAGTAGCATCACTGAGGAGATAAGCGATATTACAACTCAAGGAAATTCTCAGTTAAGAAACCATAGGATCACCCGAAAGTTTTAGTGAATGCAGTCACAGGAAACACCATTTACATAATACAAAACGAGCCGTTCGGAGACTAAAGAACAACGAAAAAAAAAATCAAATTAGCATTTGGAGCGTGCTTAAAATAAGATTTTGGCAACTCCCACAACTGCAGTGCACCAAATAAGGATAAGAAAAATTGCAGCGTGGAACTGGGTATGTGTTTGGATCTTCGACTGTTGCATCCCTATAAAGTTGGATTTTCAGCCTTGCAAAAAGGTAAATCGTGATCCACAAATGACATCATTCACGATCATTGTAAAGTGTTGTGCGTAAGTTAAATTCCAAGACCACTTTGGCATCAAGAACCAAACTCCACATTAACTAAAGCAATGAAGCTCCAATAAAGATGCCTCGACGGAAAATCTGGGACCAGTTCAGTATTGTCATAAAAAGATTAGTTGAGGCAGGAAAGGCGAAAAGGGTGAAAAGGTGCAAATTTTTCTGATTCGGGAATCAGAATCTGTACATTTATGGTAACTAAAGAGAAAGGAAAGAGAATAATCTAACCAATATAGTCCATCAACTCCAGCTTTGATCTTATCTCAGAAGCAGAATCAGAGTCTTGGTCAAGAAGAAGGACCTTGAGTCCCTTTGGAAAATCCTTCCATTCTTGTAGATCACTGGCAGTGCAAACCATAGCTGGTTTGGCATTGTTTCTCAGGCTACCAACATGTCTCTCAAGTCACACTGCACCAAAAAGATTCTGCATAAACCCAAATGAAAATCAAATGCAATTCCGAGTCACCTTGAGTTTTATGTTACTACTTGTGACAAAATCGATCCCAGAGAGAGGAAAGCAGGGCCATAAGTAAAGAAACTTTTTATGCCAGAAGGGAAAAATGTACGAGTCCTCCGGGATCTGATGAATCTACACAGAAATGAGTCGAGGAAAGAATTTTATGACTCACCCACCAGATCACTCTGATCTCATTGCTAATGCAACTTTCCAAGATAAAGATTCCTCTAGCAGGATGAACTCATACGAGCATGGTGATAATTCAGCTGAGACTGACCAAATCGTGAGTGATCGCCGTATAAGCATGTACAATAACTTCAGCAGAAGAGAAAGATCTTCGTTCAAAAGCAACGATTTTTCCTGCTTGATGGTTTTCTGCAGAACAGCAAATAAACAGAATCACATGTAAGATCACGAGAATGGAAAAGATGAAGAAACAAAAACTTAGCCAGAACGCTAAAGAAGTTAGAAAGCCCAGAACACCAACATAGATGGTTGTAAAAATCTTCAAGGTGACCAGGAAGGAAGATGAACAACTATGAATTCCCAAAACTTGAAGCAACATACAAATGATAGAATCACCAGAGAATCAACAAAGGCTGAAAGCAGTCAAGTCAGCACTGGAGTGGTCTAAGAAAATAAAAGAGGAGGAGGAGGGTCTATTCTTTTTTTCTTTTGTTGTTCAGTTTTCACCACCATTGGTGAACAGCAAGCAACCCTCTTCCTAGTTTCACCACACACGCTGCTTTTTCACGTTGTTACTTCACTGGTTTGGGCGTATACAGAGAAGAGTGAAAGAGAAAGGGAGAGAGAGAGTCTCCAGACGATGCCGTTCTGCAGCAGCAAGATAGGAGAGGCGGGGTGGTGTTTGATGTAAGTGCACTATCTGAAATATGGTCTGTGGACTTTCTGAGTAGTTGCTGTCAGTTGCTACGGGCCACAGGATACGGGCAAAGAAAAAATGAATTTTTATTCATTTTTTCATTTTGGAAAAGGAGGGCCATTCCAAAGGGAAATGAACTTTTGTGTTTGTATTGAAGGCCTCCTTTTTAGGTGAATATGTAAAGAATCCCCAAAAAAAGGTTAACGAAAAGGTCAACAGTGGCAAGATGAACGCCTGAGAGCTTTTTGCGGAATGCTTGTCTATCATGTTGTGCTCATGCTTCTAATCATTACATGACGCAACATTGGGGGTTGTTATATGATAAAGTTTATCGTAATAATAGGCGGGTTTATGTTATTGTAGTGAAAAAAAATATCGAATTCGATGTATTTGTGTAATAATCCGTTTCAACGAGAGCGGAGAATGGTTGCCGGAGCCAGAAGGGTCTGGACAAGGAGTGGCTCCTATAAAGTTTCTAAGATGGTGAAAGAGACATAAATGAACACTAAACGGAGGAAAGAGATTTTAAGATATATATGTAAAAATTAGAATTAACTAGCAGAGTAACAACAAGATTTATTTTGAAACTCTAAAGTTAGGCATGCTCGTGCTAGAACACTTCTAGGATGGGTGACATTTGTGGGCCAATGTCCGACTACATGCCAAAGGACAAAATCTTGAAGCTTGGTATAGGACGGGCCAAAATAGATAATATCTCGAACGAGTTAATCTAAATATGTCATGATATGGTACTAGAGTGGGATCCTCTCCGGTATGCGGAAGCTAAGTGGGCTAGTAATGACTCGGTCCAACAAGGCGGGGAGTGGCCGTCGAGGCTGAAAGGCCTAGTCAAGGATCGGCTCTTGATAGGCTTCTAGAATGACGAATGGGACATGAATAAATCGAACTGTGCACCAAATAGAGAAAGAGCGATTCTGAGATAACATATGAGCCTTTTGATGTAATGGAAAGCACACTATCAAGATGGTTGATCCCTTGGGATATCATAGTTGATTTGAATTCGTGCCTATTTTCTATTTGCTATCTTCTCGTATTTCAATTTTATGATCTTTATATCCGTATCGACGAGATTGATTCCTTAATTTATAAATTATTATTGTCTTTTCTTGGATGAATTCTACAACTTGGGACATTATCATATCTTTGTTCTCGATCTAATCTCTTAATGTTTGTACTTATTAACTTTTGATTGATCATGCACTGATCTCCCAACTTTTTTGTCCCTCGCCTCGTTCCAGTTTGGAAAAGGCAACACACGTGGTGATTAGTGATTAAAATATAATTTACTCGTGGACAAGAGACAAACCCGCAGCAGCTTATCCAACTAAATCCGTGCTAAAACATTCTTGCTTGGGATGAAGTTGGAAGTTAGTTAGTTGATTGATTATATTTTAAGTTGAATTTATCGGGTGCGCTTGAGCGCATTTTTCTTTATCGTGCATCGCCAATCAAGTAGATGTCACCGTTCACTTTTTACTATTGTTAATTATGAGATTTACCGAATTTTTCTCCCAAAAATGGAAAACGGGCTATCCTCTACTTATGAAATGCTAATGATGCTCAAATTGAGAAGTGATTTTTCATCTGTAATTATCATTAGTAGTGAAAAAAAAAAAAAACACAAATCTTCACGAGCACCGTTAAAGAACCATAACGAGAAGGAGCCAATGTGGGTTTGCTTGGGTTATGAAAAAAAAGGCCAAAACCGATTTTTTTTCCATCAAATTTATATATAATTTATATTTCAAAAACTTATGAAATATTATTCGTAATCCTAAATGCCGCTTAAAGAAAATTTTGACAGGTTTCGAACATAACGCATAGAAAAGCTAAAATACACGCACCACAAAGTTTGAAAAAAGAATAAAAAAATCTATTTTTTTTAAAGGTCGATATATGGATCTTGAAATCTGGTACTAAATTGTTCAGATTTAATGGTAGTTGAATAAATCATCTCTAATGTTACCACTTAATTATTCTCGTTATCTCTAAATTGCGAAATGCAAAGTGTCTATAAAAACATTTACTAAATGTGATCTACTAAGTGAATATATAAAAATATAAAAAAAATTACAAAAAAAATAGGGTTAATGCTAGGAAAAACCCTAAACCGGTACACCTATGACAAATTTAATCCAAACTAATTTTTTGACTCAAAAAAAATTCAAAAATGGCATACCTGTGACAAATTTACCTTAAACTAATTTTTTAACTACCAAAAATTCCAAACTGATATATCTACGATCAATTTACCCTAACTTAAATTGGATTAATATCGTGAAAGATTACCAATCGGTATATTCGTGACAAACGGAGGGTAAAAATCCAAACCGGTATATCTGTTAACTGTCACGTATCATCTAATTCAGAAATTTAAATGTAAAATTTAACGAAAATTAACGGAGGGTAAAATTGTCACAGGTGTACTAGTTTGGGATTTTTTATGGTCGAAAAATTAGTTTGCGGTAAATTTATTACAGATACACCAAATTGAGGTCTTTCGTGCTATTAACCAAAAAAATTATCCATCGGGTTCAATTTGCACAAGATAGATGCGCCACACAATAACGATTTCTCCAAAAAAACGTAATCCTATGTAATAACGAAAGCAGACGAATGACATGTCATCCTGAGCAGGATAGGAGTCAAAAAACGGGGAACTTGACACCATCACGAACGCCTTGTGACTCAATTACATATGCACATCAATTACAAAGCATCCTAGTAAGAAAATTTCCGTGACATATTTATTAATTTACTAAAAATAATTCGAAATATTTTGACCATTCTCTGCTGTATTAAATAAGTCGCAGAGCTATTTTAAAAATAAGATGACGGAGCAAAGTTAATTATTCGTACAAATGCGATATAGATGAACGAATTGATACCTTAATCATGATTATTTATTAGTGGAACAAATTATCCTGTATGATCATGATATTTTGATGAGGAAAAAAAAGTTTGGGAGAATGACACGATTGTCTCTGAACTTTGATTTAATCTGCAATATCATCATTGAACTTTTAATTTGTTTAATGCGGTCTTTGAATTATTAGTATATATTCAATATAGTTTTTAAACTATGAAAATATTCAATGTCATCATTCTATTAATTTAAGTTAACATAATTTGCTGACATGACTTCCAATCTGTTAAGTTTGGATGTGGACAAAAAAAAGCTACATGTGAATTATTCAAGTGTGATATTCATTTTAAATCAGGATACAATAATCTACACTGTAATATAATGATGGACATGTTAATGCCCTAATTTTTTTTCCTTTTCTTAAGCAAATAAAATTTAAAAAAGTGAACATGTTGACTCATCAATATTAAAAATCTGACTTAGCATATAATAATCTACGTCATCGGTAATGTCCAATTTTTCGTTTGAGCAAATGGAATGACTGTATTAAACATTTATCAATAATTCATTGATCACTTTGAACAAATTAAATGTCTAAAAACAATATTACATATTAGACCAAAATTCATAGATCGTTTGTGTCATTCACCGAAAAAGTTTTACACTTTTAAACGTATAGATTGCAATTGGTAAGCGAAGCAAATGACTTTAATACATCGTGTCAACGTCATTGTAGGTCGGTCGTGGTCTATTACAAAGTAATCACGGTTTGGACTCGTAGAGATTGAGATGGAGAAAAGATCAGCAATTAATGCCCCAACTCGAAGGCGAAATATAAAACTTTCACATGAAATCATAATAAATTATAATTGTATAATTACTAATCCAGCGGGGAATTTGTAAAATTACTAAAAATTACATGACGGCAAATTCAAATCTCTATTTTATTTTTTTGGCTAGAAAATTCAAGTCTATTGTCAAGCCATAGCACTGTCATAATCTAAGCTATTGGCGACTGCAAATTAGGGTTACGTGAGAAGGTGGAAGATCATCTACCCGTGGCGTCTCAAATTTGAAAATTCCAAGAAGGGTTTTTACAAGATAAGGATCCAATTTTCCCACCTTCATGTGACCCTCGTGGGAAAAAGTACAAGCTTGATGCTGTCTCAATGCTTCCCACGTTTCCAATCGAACTATCTTTTTCAAGAGTCGGAAGAGATCTGCTGCAAGAGTCCCATCATCAGGGTCCAGGTCCTATGTATCTCCATGTTCAGAGCAGAAACGATTCCATGCATCAGGAACTGTAAAAACCTGTGGACTTTGTTAGGAAAATTTGAAGGTGAAGATTGTCGATTCACCGAGAGAGTTATCGATCCTGAGAAAGAGTTGTCGATTCAGGATGTTTGAAGGTGAAAACTCTCATCATCCGACCAGACCACCTTATGCAGTTCCACGTACTGCAGCTTGAATAGAGAGACCATTGCGTCGGAGACCTTGCAACATGCCCCAGTTCCAAGAGTCACTTCCTTAGGGTTTGCGATCTCAGGTAGTTTAGAGCGTTCAATGACATCTGCTCCCTTGCCCAGCGAACGAAGCCCACATGATTCTATCAGAGAAAGTCTCTAGCAGAATATTCAATGCATGCCTATGATTCAACAAGAACATGTTACTCCTTTTGTATCTCCTGTGCTATGTAATGATATACATGCGTTTAATAGCAAAAAACGAAAGAAAGTACATAAGAATCCGCAGCAGCGACCCTTTTCAAGGCATGCATCATTTGCACGATCTAGTTCTTTTCTTTGGCTGGGGGTCTCTGTATCCTCTCTTGCTTGGCCATGCATGACGGAAAGTAAATTCATAATTGCATGGATCGCAAAAGCATGACGAAAAGACCTAGCTGAGCTCTGTCATTATTATGCAATTATAGGTTTCTCTGGCACTGGCTTAGTCCTTATTAAATGCGTTTTCCAAATTTGTATACTATTTGAAGTAGGTCACTCTGTTAAGAAATGCCATTCGTTTAATTTTCAGTACCTTGGAAACCCACCCGGTATTGACAGTGATGGCAAAGAGCATTCTCATGCTTTCGGCACACGGAAATGGGTATTGCCCGAGACAACTGGATAGGGATCCCAATGTGAAATATCGTGCTATAAATCCTCTTAGTAATTGGTTAAACACGATCGTATAGGGCATGTTAGAAATTGTTATTTCGTTTGGCAAAAGCATACTATAAGTGTCATAACTTGTGTACGGCGATCACTTTGGTGTCATAACTTTTTTTCGAATCACTTTGATGTCGACTTTTTTGAAAAACGATCATTTTAGTGCCAATACTGACGTGGCTCGCCGGAAATCTAATGTGACGCTGACATGGCTCGCCGGAAAGGTCCACGACTCGTCGGAGAGGTCCAGTTAGCATTAAAAACAAAAAATGACGCTGTTTAGCCCGCTGACGTGTATTTTTTTAAAAAAATTAAATTAAATTAAATAAATTAATTAATTAATTTTTAAAAAAAAGCCCTGCAGCAGCGGCGAGGGAGCCCTCGCCGCTGCTGTCGCCAAGCCACCATCGCTGGGAAGGGCCAGCGGTGGTGGGCGCAGTGGTCGGCAAGGGCCGGATCCCTCGAGGCGAGACCTCGCTGTCGCGACGGCGAGGTTTGGCCTTGCCCAGCGAGGGCGAGGCCACGCCTTGCCGTCGCGACCCAGGCGACGGCGAGGTCTCACCTCGCCTGGCGAAGGCGAGGCCGACCTCGCCGTCGCCTGGTTCGCAACGGCAAGGTCTCGCCTTGCCCTCGCCTCGCCTAGCGAAGGCGAGGCCGCACCTTGCTGTCGTGACCCAGGCAACGGCGAGGTCGGCCTCGCCTTCGCTGGGCGAGGCGGGACCTCGCCGTCGCGACCCAGGCGACGGTGAGGTCTCGCCTCGCCCAGCGAAGGCGAGGCCGACCTCGCCGTTGCCTGGGTCGCGACGGCGAGGTCTCACCTCGCCGGATCCGGCTCTCGTTGACCACTGCGCCCACCACCGCCGGCCCTTCCCGGCGGTGGTGGCTTGGTGGCAGCAGCAGCGAGGGCTCCCTCGCCGCTACTGCAACCTTTTTTTTTAATAATAATAATATAATTTTAATTATTATTATTTTTCTAAAAATTAAAAAATTCGAAAAAAAGCTACGTAATTTCCACGTGTACAAATCAGACCATTTTTTTTTAATATAAATGTCAGGTCAGCTTTTTGGCCAGAGTCACTAAAGTGATATATTTTCTTCCGACTTGGCACCAAAGTGATCCGAAAAAAAGTTATGGCACCAAAGTAATTACTGTACACAAATTATGGCACTTGTGGTGTACTTTTGCCTATTTCCTTTTTTTTAGATGGTTTACACTAACAGCTAATTTGATGTCAAATGAGTACAGAAATTCGACGGAAGCGGGCGGTCCCCAATCTCCCATCGTGAGTCAAGTAAACACAGACATTGGACCGACCATAGATCACGATCTTACAACTTTATAATTTATTGTCATGGTACTTTTGTGTCCAATAATTGCCACGCTAGGACTGATTTGGTCCTGTCTCCAATATTATATAACGTGTGGCTAAGAAGACAAGCCCAAACCCAGATTTTCACCCCCGATTTGAAATTAAGCTGGACTTCTCTGTCAATTCGAATTGCCACGACATGTCCTCGATAATTACGACCATTTTCTAGATTCGTCCCTAAAACTTGTCCTCTAGTTTCAAAAGGCCAGCATACGTGGCAAAACGATAAGTCAATGCGAAAATTTGGAAGTTAGAAGAAGTTTATTCCAGAGATAATGAAATTGACCTTCGACCTAATCAAAACGCTAAAAGGTTTTATCTTATACCTCATCCGGACCTTGGTGATCCCCAAATATAAAGCTTTAAAAGGGTTCTCCCACGAAAGAAAAAGATTTGGGGGGAATTTGGGATATAGGGCATGCGGATACCGATAGGTTAAAATAAGGAACGTATCGGGATAAGTGTCAAAAAAGTCCTAAACCTTTGGTATTGATGCCAATTTAGTTCTAAACCTTTTTTTGTATCAATTTAGTCCTAAACCTTTTGCATTTGTGCTAATTCAATCCTAAACATTTTATCTTTGTGCCAGTTCAGTCCTTCCAATCAATTTTGACCGGATTTTGCTGACGTGGACGCCGACCGGTGCTGACGTGAATAACTTTAATAATAATTTAATATTGTTTGAATTTTTATTTTTATTTTCTTTTTCTTTTTTTCCTCCCCTCTCTCCTTCCTCCAACTGATCGCCAGACCGGCGACTGGCCAAAGGCCAGAGGTCGGCGAGGTCGGGCCTCGCCCAACCGCTGGCGATACTCGAGCCCTTGCTGGAGGCCGCGAGGTCGAAGGCCTCCGGCAAGGGGTCGAGCCTTGCCAACGGCTGGGCGAGACCCGACCTCACTGGATCTAGCGAGGTTGAGCCTCGCTGGTGGCTGGGCAAGGCTCGCCTTCGTCGTCACTAACGAGGGCGAGCCTCGCCAATGGCCAGCAAGATCGACCTCGCCAGCCTCTAGTCGGTCGCCGGTCCGGCAAACGGCTAGAACAATGAGGGAAGGGAGGGAAAAAAAAAGAAATAAAATTTCAAAAAAATATTAAATTATTATTAAAAGTTGTCTACGTCAGCGCCGGTGGCCGGTTGGCATCCACGTTGGCAAAATCGGGCCAAAATTGGCCGGAATGACTAAATTGACACAAAGACAAAAGGTTTAGGACTAAATTGGCACTAATGCAAAAGGTTTATGACTGAATTAACACAAAAAAAAGGTTTAGAACTAAATTGGCACAAATGCAAAAGGTTTAGGATTTTTTTGACACTTTTCCCGAGCGCATCCATGGAACCTATCTTCTCAATATATCAAACGGAGAGGCCACGAAGGCTCCTATAAAAGTTACAACTCCTCTTACGTGGTGATGTTACCTTTAACCAAACACCAATGATAGGTCAATGTGAAGATTTGGAAATTAGAAGAAGTTTATTCGCAGAGATTATGAAATTGACCTCCTATCCTATCTAAGGTTCCATAGTTTGCAATTGAATTGTAGTTGGAAGGACCATTTGGTTTCTTCAATTGGGTGATCTTTTTTTGTTTTCTTTTGTTTTAACATAAAAGTTTATTTTTTGCTCTTCCAACAACCAACCTCCCCCACATTTAAATCTTATATATCGCACAACACGGGCACTTTGTCTATGATCAAAGCCAACACAGGATGAGGCAACGGGCCCTTGGAAGTACACATCATGAGCTGTTTCACATGTTTGCCACGTAATTTGAGCTAAGAGGCAAAGTGATAGCCACCGGGCCAAAATTCCCCGTGCAACGAATTTTTCTCAAAAAAAGAAATTACAGCGAGAGAGCAACTATTTTTGGAAGGCTCGATCTTTTTCCACCCCGAATATGGATGGAGATATCCCTACCATTTTAAGTTGAGGACGTTAATTATCTTTTTCGAGTCCCACTTTACTATACTGTTGGAATTAAAAAAAATTTCATATTGAGAAAGCCAAGTTAAAATGCGGGGCCCACTCTTAATTCAAGATTATATCTTGCATTTTTTTCTTCTTTATTTTTGCTTTTTTTTTCCTTAATCGGAATGAAACTGGTGATCCTCTTTTCCAGAGAAAAAGGTAGGTTTTTTTAGGAAACTAATTATTGTGTTGAAGAGCTGTATATATTTTTTTGTACTAAGAAGCCTTTATTCTAAACATAACCTAAGCATAAGAGTGAAGAGAATCATCTACAAATTTTAATGAATGCATTTGGTTTAATTAAAACTTTAATATATGTTGCTATTATATGTATTTTAACTATTCAACTTTCATTTTATTTGGTGAATCTAATAGTCCAATTATTATTGATTTATTTTTATATCATTTCTAAAATGAAACTTGAGCAGTTTAATATACATTGACTATAACGTAATGACATATATTAATGTATTAATCATACAAAATTCTTTCATTAAAGCTAGTTGATGATTCTCTGGTACTTGTACCTAGGATGGTTTCCTAGTACAAAATAAAAGAAGATTTATATGTATAACTCATTTACACAATAACTAGTTCTCTATCCACCATATAAACTAATTTGTTTGGAAAAAAAAGTCACCCGTTTAATCATAAATGAAAAGAAAACAAAAAATATAAGGAAGAAAAGGCAAGAAATAAGCTTATATCTAGAGTGGGCTCAATATTTGACCTTACTATTATGATGGGTGACCTCCTAGAATTCCTTGTGTTGCACCCTGTTCAAAAAGTACAAACCTTTCGACCAAAAAAAGAAAGTGCGAACCTTGTAGGAATTACAACAATTATCATATTATTCTTGGGCCCTGCTAAATGTAATTATAGATACGTTAATCTATTAATTTGATGATAAGTCACACAGAAACAAAAAGAATTGGTTTTTGTATTAATAATTGGGTTTATATACAACATGATGAAGAAAGCACCTATAGGCTAATTGTAGTTACCCAAAAGGGCAAGATTTATAGGAGAAGGGAAAAAAATTCAACACGTGGAGATCGGAGTGATGATAATTTAATAGAAAATAAACCTTTATATGATTGTTTTGTGATCCTGAGGCTTTATCTTCTTTAAAAAGAGTGATTTTACTAGCTCTATTCATTTTTAGGAATTAGTTTGCGGTAAAATTATTACATGCATGTCAATTTGGGATTTTCGTGATATTAATAATTTTTTTTTATCAAAAACGTATTAGCTATCACTTGAACGAAGTATTATAATAGTGACAGAAGACTCAAACTCAACATGCAGATGAGAAAAGTAAAGCTTATTCTCTATTTTTTTATAGAATTTTTTTAATTTGTTCTTGCTGACGACTTAGTGGGGGGAAGCCCCACATTATTGTTCTGTACATCTGTCTCCTCAATCAATTGTTCAAAGAAATATGGGGGAACCAATCATTTTCAATCTTGAACGAGCTCTTGTCTTAAACCCAAAATTTAAAAAAAATGAAGAAGAATTATTTAAGTTCATGTCTCATTACAGATAAATAATGAGACTATAATGGGGCACACACCTTTTGATCTGCCTTAATCATCTTTTTGCCTTATGATTAAGAGCCACAAATTGCTTAATGACACATCTTGCACTTATTTTGCATTTCAAACATGATAGGCATATCCTCTCTCTCTCTCTCTCTCTCTCTCTCTCTCTCTCTAGTGCCATGTCACTATATGAGCACACGGGATCATTCTGATAACAGTGCCAGCAAACTGATTACTACAAAAGTCCAATCCTACTCAGTAACGTCTATACCAGATGGGAAATTTGAAACTTCATCAAGATTCTCGACGTGTAATGTCCGGACACGTATTATCTCCCTACGCTTTTGGCTTCTACTTTTGTAGATTATTTGAACATAGACTAGTGAAGAAGGTTGAACTCTGAAAAGTGCAATGCAAGTGCGTTTTTCCTCCCATATCCTGCTTAACTGTTGAGCTCACAGACACTGAAAAATCATCATATAAGACCAACATGACCTGAGTGAGTGATTAGTCTACTACAGAAAACAGATGCAGAAAATGGTAGGTTACGTAGGGAGATATGCTTCCCTAGTTTTGGTTCTGAATTTGCCGAACTTGTCAAGCGACCATTCTTTACTCTTTAGGCGCATAAAGGATGACAGACTATTTGTGGAATGACCCCTAGAGTTTCTGAACTTTAGTCTTTTTGCAAACCCTAAGCCCAAACACGCTTTCTCTGAATTTGCATGGTCTATTTAGTTTAGTGCTTAAGGAACAAAGAGGGGTACAACTAAAGCACATGATACAGGTTCCATGTTTTACTAGTGTTATTCCCATGCAATGCATGGCTCACTTCATTCTTTAAAGAAGGATGATGCTACACATTATAAGGTTATTATACATGAACAATCTAATACTTTGCATGTTGAAAGATATTATACATGCAATCTCACCTTTTCAAGTCGTTGACTTGAGTTTCGGCTAATGTTATAATAAGGCGAAGAAGATGAAACTTGCGGGTGGAAGTGGAAGTTGCATCACTTCTTCTCGCCTGCAAAGTTGCTTAGTCCCTCAACATCCATGAAGCGATTTTTTAAAGCAGCTGCATTATCTTAACTGATGCTATTCAATACAAAGGTTTTTTTTTTCTGTAGTATTCATCTTTTCATCGTGGACTTTTGCTTCCTACTTAGTAACAACCCGAGATTGGCTTTGAAGTGGACCAGTAGACCTAATAATGGTGCCACTCACGAACTTGCATATTGGGCTTTTCATCAAATAGAAACCACATCTTTGTTTTAATAATTTTCCATCTAGAGTTAAAAATACAGTATTAGTAAAATCTTTTTTGATTTATCATTTTAATGTAGGCAACGGTTCCTCTTTGTAATATTTCGACCGCTTTTGATGGAACGGACTGTTAGGTTTAGGAAAAAAAAAGTCACGAGGTTGATGAAGATTCAAGGCCGTGATATCTTTAAGGGAAAAGAATGTGGTGTCTCAGACATCCAGGATTAAATCAAATGCCAGGTGGCCGCAACAGATGGCCCGAACACATGACCCCAACTTAGCTAAGGCAGATACCCATGTAATAAGATGTTCATTGTCTCTTGACAAGATCCTGAACAAAATCATGTACTCAACCCACAGATTTGGGTGTCATCGGATGGATGATTTTGAAATCAATGTTCAGACAATGATGGCTTCGATTTAGTCAAGTACTGTTCTTGATGTTTAAGTTGACGCAAAAGTGTCAGATTCAACAGTGTCAATGTTTGGTATGCTTTCACTTGATTCAAATGGCACGAGCATCTAGATGAAATTGACTTTTGCATGCACAAGCTGCGCCATTTATGAAGGGGTACCGAGGGGATGGTTAATTTCTGACTTTGGGATTAAATCTTTAATGCGAATAAGTGTATTACACTAAAGGCTTTCACATTTCACTGATCTTGATAGTAGAATCTAGGCTTTAGCAGGTTTCTGTGTTTCCTTCGAATGGTAAGTGGAGAACTCGACATCTTTTCTCTCCTTTGGTAGGAAGGAATCGGATCATGGTGGAATCACTACTGTCATGTGGGATTCATTTCTTGGTGTCTCTGAGAAAACAACCGCAGCAAAAAAGTGTGTTATTTGCTGTTTTGGCCTGTGTTTTTCTCATAAATGATGACTCTCTGGGGGTGTTGCCTGGTGCACAAGCCAAACCTCCGCCCCAAAGGAACCAAAATTTCCGAAGATCAAAGAGTGACCGGGTAATTTTGAACTTATGACCAAAGACGCTCCAAACCATGTGAGAGGAAGCATTATCCAACTCGATCAACTACCTTGACAGTGCTAGTCTAGTTAAATTGGAAAATTTATTACTTTAACCCCAAAAAAGACGGTGAATAAACTTCATGTGACCTGAATCTAAGTTTAGATGTCAATATATTTACCTCTTTTAAAGATTTAGATTGGTCAATATTATGTATATCAAGTGCCAAGATACAAAAAATTAAAAGTACAAATCATTTCAACAGACCCCCCGAGTCCAAACCACAAAGAGGAGTATTCCATTCTTAAAACACTGCATTTCATTCCACTCACAAGCATTTAGTTCACTTGCAATTATTCCGAGTGCAATGTATCATATATGGTTCTATCTCTCGCAATTTATTTCAAGGAGAAATATTTTCTGATTGGAATTCTCTTGCCACACCAACAACAGTCCAAAGTCTTAATCAAAGACGAGGAAATCAATGCTCTGTCTCTTGCTTTCTTGGTAGCCAATTTTGTACAAGTAGGAATCCAAATTTTGTTTTATTCTCGATTCCATTTCATTACACGATCCACTGCATTCTGACATTATTCCATTTTATCATACCAAACATACAAAAAAGTGAGCCACAGAAAGTTGAGACTAACTGCTGTATCTTGATAATGTTTGGTGGCCTCTGCCTCTGTCGGCCATTGCAGGAAAACAGAAGGGCCATTGGACCAACAGCAGATGCGCAGGAAACTTTAGGTCAATATGTTATGATGCCTTCATTTCCTTTGTGCTGGTAGATGAGAGGGTCCAAAAGCAACAGTGAAAAATAAAACAGCAACATTTTTCTCTACAATTATACAAACCACCATCGATTCACTAGCCGGAATATTTTTACACTCAAGAGACAGTGAAGAATAAAGGTCTGTCAAGGAGTTGCATTTGTATTTTCTAGTTCTTAAGAAAACTTCAAGGGAAATAGTTAAATAGCATCGCTCTATCAAGAAGAAGAAGACTCGTGTTCCCAAAGCACAAGCAGCCGCCAGCTCTTTGGTCTTGGAAACACTATGTACCGTGTGTTGAGTTTGATCCAAGCTGAGAACTTCAAAAAGATCATACGCAATCCCATGGAAGTTAATTCACCCTATCATCTTGAGAATATTTGGCCAGATCCACATGATTAAGGGCGGTTTTTCATTATGAATGGATTGCCTTGTGTTCATCGATAAAATGCGGGCTGGCTTGAAGATCTGTTCAAAGAGTTATTATATCCATCATCCCATTTACAAATATAGCATAACAGAGTTAGGCGTTCGCCAATTTAAGCATCATAAGACATAATCGGTGTTCCTATAGTAAACTAGTTACACGCTATAATGACCCATCTAAAACTCTAAATAATCTAGCCATCTCTGTGTGACGCATAGCAGCCTGATCTTAGCTGCTAGGCTCAGAGTTGGCGTAACAGTCCAGGCCATCTTAACTAGATCTTTCTTTGGTTCTATTTGCACAACAGAAAAGAGACCTATACTAAGTGAGATGTCCTCAAGTGAGCTTTATGTCAAGTCATCATCCTTGACTTCCAATATGCTTACAAGACACTGCAGAATGCCTTGACCTCCCCAACACCATTCTTTATGAGTACATACTGATCTATCAATGTATAAGTAGGTTCTCATTGTAAAACAGATGCATGTCCATGCGCTAAATGATTCTGAAGCAGAAGTGCAATCATCAGATTTAAAGAGAAGTCGAAAGCATATATCCACAGTCTAACAGCTCACCTCTCCTTGATTCATGGGACGGTTGATCAAAATTCGAATGCCTTCCGTGACTAAACCTAAGTTTTCCTTGTTCTCCCTTCTTTTTTGATCTTGAGGAGCTCAGAGAGCCTTCAACTAACGAAAACAAGAGAATTGAGTTAGGAATAAATCAGAGGAAAGGGGGACTTCTTTAGATTAGCACTATCCAGTACGAAAAATCTTGTCCATACCAACTCAACATGTCAAATTAAAATGAGATCCTTTAACATTTTGCATATACTACAGACTACAATGGTTATATGTGGCATGCATAGTACAGATAGTTCATCAAGTCCTATGATATACCTCACATGAACTCCTCTTCCTATTCTTATCAGTAGAGCAAATGAACTCTTGTTCTGCTGCAAATGAGATATGCATTTGTAATTGTCCATTCAGCGGTCATACATGTCCAAGTAAATTTGATGCTTCATAGTCCTTGTACATAATGATTACCCTCAACATATTTTGCTGATATATTCACAAGCATTAAGAAAGGCAATTCTGCTTCAAAAACATCAAGTTCTACATTTAATTGATGAAAGATTGCCTTGTAGCTATCTCACAATAGAGTTATATGTTCATCTCCTCCTTTCAACCCCTTTCCTTCTCCTTCTTTGCTTTCTTGTAAATGAGACCATAATCTAATACCCAGAAAAAGCTGAAACATATTTTACATCTCACTGCTGTTATCACATGATTGCATAGTTATTGACCTTCTTGTCTTTGTTTTATCAGTCACATTAACATTGAAATAAAGGATCAGATGAGTCTCTCTCTAGGAAAAGTTCATTTTGTCCAAACACGCAATTCAAGTTAGTAGGCAGAAATTTCCATAATATTCAATGGACACTTCAACTACACACAAACCATGGAACAAATGACAAACAACGCTGGTTGATATCATGTTGACTTTTCTTGTGAGGCACAGAAATGCAGAAACTACAGAACCTAGAAAAGTACAGAACCAGAGAAAAAAACTGTCAAAGCATTTGCAAATACAATGGCGTGGAATTCTCTCTGCACTGCGTTTCTGGTAGAGAAATGAGCTAAAGCATTTATGACAGTGCTTTCAATATTTCAATAGTATATCTAACCACGACAAACGACCATTCTGCTGTGACCCTCTTCAGGAGATCCAACTTGTTGAATTATGTTACGAGTTACATAAATTAAGCTTGTGCAAATTCCAATACCTTGCCATTCCCAGACCACTTTTGATTCACCCTTAACCAGCTTTGGGTATCTATCTATGCGAGAATCTTCCTGGATCAACTCCTCAACCTGCCACTCAAATGGATATTAATACAGACAGTAACTCTTTCTCATTTTTTTATTGGAAAATGAACAAGAAGAATAAGAAAAAGCATGCTATCGTAAAATGCCACAGCACACAGGAAAATTTGTCATTAAAATGTTTATCTGTATCTAGAACTGTGGGTGTACGAACCTTCTTCCACAGAACACGATCTTTCCTTTCTTTTGGTAAGAGAAGGTGATCTCGTAGCCTAGCAGCAACTACCCATTGCTCAGTTTCGCTGTTACCCTTCTTTGATGTCAAGGCATTCTCCTCGAGTATGTCACAAACCTATCGGTAAGATTGCAATCAATGGTCTGACATGAAGTCGCAAGTAAAATGAAAGAACAGTATGAGATCATTAAATAGAAAAAATAGCCCAAGAAGCTTGGCCACCAGACCAATGTTATAGGGTTCCATGTACAGTTATTCTGTTGACAGCATAGACAATTCTTGTCACACTATGTGATCAGATATCATGCCCCATCTAAAAAATTTTCTTTGCAGGAATATCAGCACTTGAAATATGGGCGATAATAAGTCAAAATTCTTTGAATTTGATTCCACATTAACCATATTACTTTTAATTACCCTTCCGAGCAGAATAATCATGCCACAGCCAGAAGAACAGGGAGATCTAAATCTCTCGAGGTGTCTTATTGTTGGCTAGCTAATGTCTCGATTGTTTAGGAGGTTGGAAATCATTCTACAGAATCATCTCTCTTAATGTTCATTATGGAAGAAAAAATATAAGCTCAAGGCCCTAATCATTTCAAAAACAGGCAATTGAAGTCCTCATTTAAGTGAAGTGCCTGAAAAATAGATCTTATGGGGCAACAAATTGCAGATTAAAAGATGGGACACGATAACTAGTGAATTCATCCAGATTTAAGCATGTTCTCCATAAGGTCAACTGGACAGGAGTACTAATATAGCAGAGACAGCTGTAATGAGTACAAAGCATGCGTTGACTCCAATGAACCAAATCACACTTATGTCTCATCTTTAATTTTAGTTATCTCCAATGAACCAAGTACTTTTTTTATAATCAGCCAGATATATCCCTTGACTACCTGATGGTAAAGCTCTTCCACTCTAGTTGACAAATGCCATCTGCGACGGACTTTCCAGATTAGCACTGCAGAAGCCACGAGCTGTATACCTTAATACAGTCAATAAGCTTTGGTAGTATAGATGGTAAAACGTAAACAGTGAGAACTGCCCAAGAATAGAATACCAGCAAAGAAACTGGCACAACCAATAACACATGCTTGAAGATCCATAGACGGATTCGGCAGGTGTATGGCTTGAAAAGTTCCGCTACTGAGTCTGGACACTTCAGCTCTTTCATTCTGCGCATAAGTACCGAAACACATAAGTGCAGGATCCTCATTATACATACTTCATCTGACTTTTCAATAAATGTAAACAACATACCCAGAGAAATCTGTCCTGCTCTCCATTATTTTTCCAGCAGCTTCTACCGCCTTCTGTTTTGTATAAATGAAAATAGCAGTGTCCCAGCCAAAGTTCTTCATCAGTTGGTGTCCGTCCAAATCCTTCCATATCTCTTCAGCTGGAACCTGACAATACTTAGTTGTTTAAGCAGACAAGTAATGTGGAGCATTATTTAAAAGCAAAGAGACTTAAAATGAGGATGTCATTGTCCCAAAGAGACAGAGGAAGAGATGAGCAGCAAGAACATACCCAAGCTGTCCCAGTCCCATAGCATAGAAGCTGAGCATTCGCTTCACAGAGATGATTTTCAACCCATTCTGACTGAAAGCAAGAAGATAAGTTACACGATTCACATCAAGATATTACATCCAACCAAAATGACACTACAAGTACAGCAGAATCAATGACTCTGATAACGTACAAGTTTCCTGGCTGTTTCATTTATATCTCCATCTTCCACACATGACCTCCCAAGCTTTCTGTATCCATGAGCACAATCAAGTTCGCCCTGCTGGCATTCTCCGTGACTCGGACAAGGCTCACAATCATCTGCAGTCATGAGAGTTAATACGACAATACTGCCGAAGTAAGCTTTACATGATAATTTCTAGCCCCGCACTGGAAGATCCGCCAGAAAGAGCTTGGACAAAAATCATTTGGTCTTTGTAAAATGAAACACCGAAACACCTTCAAGAAAAGAACACATCAAAATGCCGATGCACAGCATGTCGGTACGATGTACCAAAGAAAAACCCCTTCAGTTTTCCGGTATGGAATGGAACACAGACACCAAGTGGGCCAACAGTTAGATGATGAACAGTTACCCATGTAATTGCAGCTACCTGATCTAGCTAAAGATTCTACCTTGAGCTTGCTACAAAGAAATTACATTACATAAAAGCGAACTCGAACGCAAGCGCAAAAAACAAACGGAACCCACGAACCAGGCACCGAAAACCCACGACTGGGGAAACCCATCAACATCGAAAAGAAGGGAGGAACCTGCGAATGAATCGAGGGGGTCGGAACCGCTGCCGCAGAAGGGCCTCGCCTGGGGGCGGAGGAGGAAGCTGGCGAGGAGGTGGCAGGCGACGGCGACGGAAGAAGAGATGGCGAGCACAGCCACGAGCCTCAGCAGCTCCTGCTTCGACGGGAACATGAATTGCGGCGGCTCCAGGGCGATCGGCGATCTCCGGGACGAAGAGGAAGAAGGAGAAGGAGAAGAGAGTTTGGGTTTTGGGCGCCTCCTTGGCGTGGACGACATTTTTTCTTTTTCTGCGTCCAAACGTTTGAAGCTCGGAAATGCATTTTGTTCTTATTTCGGCTGTTTGGTGGGACAAGAAATTATTAAATTAAATAAGTAATAAATAAATGAATGAATGAATGAATATATTAGATGTTCATTTTCAAAGCAAGAAATCAAATTTAAATACTAGAAATGATTTAAGGCTGGCGGTTTCTTTTCGAATAAGCTGTTTTATTTTCAAGGAGAACATTGGGTGAAGTACTTTTTTTCTTCATTTTTGTCTCTCAAATGATGAGCATATAGAACCTAGTCAGTTCTCAAACAAAAGGAGTAAAAATTATGAAATCTTCAAATTTTTTTTTGGGCTTGTTTGGATAAATTTGTTACAATAGTAATTACAAGCTTCAACAGCATTATAGAATTTGAATTAAGCATGCCGAAAAAATAAATGAAGTATTATGATTTGTGTTAGGTACAAATGAGTATACGGGGTTTGGGCAATACTAAATGAGTATAAGGAATGAAAAGGATCGGAACAATAATTTCAAATCATTTGTTTAGTCGTTAGAAAAATATATAATAAGAACTCATTAAATTTTAATTGAGATTTTACCTTTTAGTTGCATTTACTTAATGCTACAAAGTTGGTGATGTTCGCGTTTTAGATAAATAATATATATGGTAAAATTCCTTTCAATTATTAAAATAGAAATTATTATATGTATTAACTCACTTTTTTTAAGCGACCACTGCTTTATATCACATGAAAATATCATTGTAAAATTGAATGAACAAATTCTTAATTTTAAGAGATAAGAGTTATATGAGAAGCCATAGAAAGATAGAGTTATATTACGGATAATTTTGCAATTTACATTTAAAGATGGTTTAGTTTTGAATTTTTTTATTTATCGATTTTGTTCGTGTCGCTGTAAACGTTATGTTTCAAATTAAAGTAATTCAGCTTTTAAACAGACATAAGCTATTTATCTATTTATTATAAAAAAAGTACCAAATACCACCTAAATTTATTGTATATAGTCTCTACAAACTATTTTTGAAATGAGAATTCATTTTTTATTTTCAAAACTCAAAATGTGCTGAGCAATATGCATTAAGATAAACATTCAGTTCAATCAGATACACCCAAAATACAACGAAAACTACGGGTGGCAATTTCCTCGGCTCTCAGCTAACCGTCCGTTTCTCTCCCGCAGCAGGTTCCTTAAAGAACCCGCAAATTGCACAGTAGATTCCAGATGGGCAAGGCGTAATCCAAGCTTCTTCACCTTTTCTTGAGTCTTCTTTGCAGTTCCGACCCTTTCCACCCTCTTGCCAGGTGGGTTTTCCGTTTCCTTTTCCGCAGCTTGATCCGACCGATTTGGGTCTGGAATTATGTCGGGGGTCGCTCGTTGTGAGCAAACCTTATTTAACTATGTTGTTTTGCGGCCCTTTTTGGGAGATCCCATGTCGTTGTATGGATGCATCTGGACAAAAGAATGTCGGAGAGGGTCGGCGTTTGCCGTGAGGAGTCGGATTCGATCGGAATCTTGGAATTCGAGTGGTTTCGTTGCTTTCGGAATGAGACCCAGTTGGGGATTCGATCTTTTTGCTTGTTTAGAGTTACTGATTTCATGATCTAATTGTAGATAGTTGGCTCATGGTTAGTGAGATTGATAAGTATGAAGCAGAAGGTAACCAGTATTTATATGATTCATTGATTCATGAAACCAGGCTTACAGTTGTGATTTTTTCTTCTTTTTTTTTTGGTAACTGACTTACAGTCGGGAACTTCATAAGCCAAATTTTAAGACTTGAACTTAAAAATTTCTCCAGTGCTTACATTGTGCCTCTACCTGATGGTCCGAGTTCTTGAATGACAGATGAATCGATTGCTATCACAATACAGTTTATCTTGAGTCATTGGATTGAATGTTTTTCACATGCTAAAATGGTCGTGCCTACATTTTCTCGTGATTTGTATGTCATAACTAGACAGTGTTTAGTTCGGCTACTATTCAGTAATTGCTTTCTTGTGATACTTCATTGAAGATTGAGGTTGCTGAATCACTTGGTGAGATGTGTTGTTATATTCTGGAGGATGAAAATGTTGGGTTTCTAAAAGTATAGGCAGGCATGCATACTTTGCATTCTTGTTTTTGCCTTTTTCTGCTGCATTTTGATATTCCTCCTGTATATGGAATGGCTCTCTAACATGTTCCTCTTGAATTGTCTTCATTTCAGTCTTGATCCCTTATGAGGTGACCGGAACTGGATTTGCTTAATGGCAGACTTACCAGGGTATATGCGTGCCTGCTTGCAATCAGGGAAACTTGCTTTCTTGGCAATTTTGGTCTCTGGTGGAATTGTGTTGCAAATTTTGGTTAGTATCAGTGATTGTACCAGAACTTTGTTTGTGTAAATAATCAAAAAGATTCCCTGGCGAAGTACCGTGTGTCCTCTGACATTCTATATAATGTGCTGCAGGCATGTGCTTTGTACGATAACTGGTGGCCGATGCTAAGCTGTAAGTACCTGTATCTTGGAGTAGTGGATGTCATAACCTTTACGTGCATCCGCCCATAAGGAATTTGGATTCTCCGTTCTTCTTTTATTGTACAGCATCTTAGCTTTTTAAAAAATTAAGAGTGGTCATAGTCGTATGAGATCAAATCAATTATCAGTAAGATTGTGTCCTAACTACTTATCCTAATCCGGAATGCTTCATCTTATGATCCATTGTCATGCTAACATTTCCAGAGACAGACAGAACTGCAAGAAGTTACCCTAACTGACACCACTTCTTTTGTACCTTAGGGGATCAACCTGATCCAGACTTTCTAGTCGATAGCACCTGTGATAAACGTTATATTTCGATTCCTGGATTAATTTGTTTCAGAAATCGAGAATTTTCAAATTGAATTACCATTCTGTCAGTGAGATACTGTTTAGAGCGTATGTCTCTATGTTGAACTTCTCATCGACTAGCGTATCTAGTGACAATATGCCCTGCATGGTTATGTAGCTTTGCTAATTTATTGGTCAATTTGTTTGCTTATCAAATTGTACTTTTAGATCCTATAAAGATTTTTTGACTCAGAGAGAGGAATGTTGTATGACTTCCTATTCCTTTTGCAATTAGAACTTCAGTAATATGAAAACTCATTTTACATACGCTGCGGTTCAAGTTGCTTGAGTACGTGCATGACTTACAAAATCCTCATCCTTGCAGTAATCATGTATGTGCTCCTGCCTATGCCACTGCTCTTCTTCGCTGGCTCTGATAGCTCTGCTCTATTTTCTGAATCTGATAGCGGGTTAGTCCAATTTCTTTGAACGAGGAGCCCTTATCCTTTTTTTATTCCTTTCCACTTGTTTTGGCAAATGCATGAGAATGACAAGTCCTTTTTTGTTCTTTGGTGACCGATAAATTAGATGGGTGAATGCAACCAAGTTCCTAACTGGAGCTTCATCAGTCGGAAGCATTGCCATACCTGCGATCTTGAAGCATGCTGGCGTCATCGGCTGGGGAGCTCTGGCTATGGAGCTGTCGTCATTCTTCGTGATTGTGCTGTCTATCATGTGCTACATCCGGACGAGCAATGATGACGAATACAGGATACTGTGAGATACGACGCCACGGTAGCAGCTACAAAGAGCCCCCTTAAACCATTTGCATCTCGCATGACGGTGCATCTCGGTACCTCGGATAAATTATTTGTCTGTGTTGACACAGAAATCGTTATTGTTTTGAGTGAGTGATTATTTTGCTTTGGCCGATGAGTGCTTTGTTGCACGATGACTTATTAACCTCTTGTTGTACAGACACTGATGATGTTCATGAATTTGGAAAGAAAAACAAGAAATACTGTGTGTTTCTCCATTTGCAGGAGTGTAACTGCAGAGAAGAACTTGGTGCGCTCCATATAAGTTGACAGTTGACACAGGTGCAGCTAAGAAAAATTGAACTTGAAGGGTCACTGCTAATAGAAAAGTGAACTGAAAGATAACTCTTTATAATCCGTTTTTAACTATGGTGAGTCTCTTTTAAAATTTTATCATGGGTCAATTTCGACCAGATAGATTGAGTCATAGATTGTTTCTTTGAGCAATATGTTCTCACCATACACAACGAACATATAAATAGATCTAGCTACCGGGCAACCGATAGGGAGTCGGGGTGGCGTCGGTCCGCAACAAAAGGATAACAATTGCAATTGCCCAAGAAAAATGCCAACAACGAATGGGAAAATGACAAACAATTTCTGAAGTTTAGTTCAATGTGTAATGTGGTTCATGAATTTTTAATTTGTTCAATATTGTCTTTGAACTTTAACCCAATATGCAATGTGGTCCTTGAACTTTTAATTTATTCAATATAATTCTCGAACTTTTGACACATGTTCAATTTATCCCTTGAATTATATAAAAATGATCAATGTTGTCGTTCAATTAATTCAAGTTCAAGAACTAGATTGAACATTTTCATATAGTTCATGAACTATATTGAACATGTACCAAAAGTTCATGGACCATATTGAATAAATTAAAAGTTTAGGGATCATATTATACATTAAGCTAAAATTCAGAGACTGTATTGAATAAATTAAAAATTTAAGGATCATATTGTACATTAAATTAAAGTTCATGGACTGTTTGTGTCATTATCCCCGTAATAAAACCACGTTCATGGACGTCGGAAGAGAAGCACCAAGGAAACAACAATATCTACCGCAATGGAGAAGCACCAAGGAAACAACAATATCCACCGCAAACACCCATTGCGGTAGTTTGAGTCGATAGCGATTTGATGCCATCGAAAGTTGACAAAATCAAGATATATGCGCCTCTTTTAGATCGCTTGACGAAATCCCAAGTACATGAAGCACCTTTTCTGACAAAAAAATCTTCCTTTGACCATCCTGCTGCGTTGGTAGTATCTAGTTTAGTTTTAGGTTTCTCTTCTTCTTCTTCTTTCCTTAAAAATGAGAATGTGTTAAGAAACCAACTTGAAATACAGTCGATGCCCGCGTCGCGGTCATATAACCTCAACAGTCGTTTTGCCTGTAAAATCGATGGAAGATTCAAAGGCCTGCATCGTCTTCTCATTCTTTCCCTCTTCAACACCCAGTTGACAAAGCTACGCACTCTGTCACACCAAGCAATCTTCCAATGATTCCGAGATACTGTTCTCGCTCTTTTCTGGATAGCGTGATGGGTTCGACCTTTCGATGGACCCTGTATTATCTCCGCAAGGGTCAGCTTCCAGATGCACGGAACATGCTCGAGAGAATGCCCGACAGAGGACCTCATGGCCGAGTCGGGCACTGGACTTCGCTGCTATCGAGATTTTCTAGATTTGGTTTCATTGATGAAGCTAAATCTCTCTTTGATATCATGCCGCAGAAAAACCAAGTCACCTATAATGCGATGTTGTCTGGGCTCGTTCAAAGTGGGAGAATTAGTGAGGCTTGTTGCTTTTTTGAGCGAATGCCAGAGAGGAATGTCGTGTCATGGACTTCAATGCTTTGTGGGTATGCAAATGCGGGGAGGATTGACGAGGCAAAGAGGTTGTTCAGTGATATGCCGGAGAGGAATGTTGTCTCTTGGAACGCCATGGTTGTTGGTTTGATTAGGAATGGCGATTTGCACGAATCGAAGTGGGTTTTTGACACAATGCCTGTGAGGGATGTAATTTCTTGGAATGCTATGATTTCGGGGTACACTGAGAATTTCAGGATGGAAGAAGCTAGGGTCTTGTTTGAACAAATGGAGGAAAGGAATGTTGTTACTTGGACCATTATGGTAACTGGTTATTGTAGAATTGGAAATGTAGAAGAAGGTTATACTTTGTTCAAGAAAATTCCCGAGCAGAACGTTGTTTCTTGGACTGCCATGATTGGAGGGTATGCCTGGAATGGCTTCTACAGAGAGGCTCTGTCTATTTTTCTTGAAACAAAGAAGAAATTCAATCTCGAACCGAACAAGGAAACTTTCATCTCACTCGCATATGCCTGTGCTGGAGTTGGATTTAGTCGCCTTGGCAAGCAGCTACATGCAAACTTGATAATCAGAGGAATGGAGTCTGATGATGATGATGATGGGAGGCAGAGCCAAAGCTTGATACACATGTACACTCTGTTCGGAGTAATGCACTTTGCTCATCACATTTTTGTCAGAAACATAAAGAGCTGCTCTGCCCAGTTGTGTAATTTGATGATTAGTGGTTATATTCGGAGTGGACAGTTGGAAAAAGCTAAAAATTTCTTTGTCATGGCACCCATGTGTGATAGGATCTCATGGACATCCATGATTGATGGTTGTTTGAGTGTCGGACAAGTTTCCAAAGCACGTGAACTCTTCGACGTCATGCCTGATAGGGATGCTGTGGCATGGACAGCAATAATATCAGGCTATGTCCATAACGAGTTAATCGCCGAGGCTATTGACTTGTTCTCTGAAATGCGGACTCAGGGGTTTCATCCTCTTAATCTTACATACGCAACTCTTATTGGAGCAGCTGGTGCAGTGGCAAATCTTGACCAGGGAAAGCAGTATCATTCCCTCTTGCTGAAATCTAATTTTGAGCTTCACTTGACCGTTCAAAACTCACTGATCTCTATGTATGCGAAGTGCGGGGAGATAGATGAGGCACATGGTATTTTCATGAGCATGATAGATCGGGATATTATTTCATGGAATTCCATGATCATGGGTTACTCAAACCATGGGTTGGTGAATGAGGCTCTGCAGGTTTTTGAGTCCATGCTAAAATGTGGAAGCCACCCAAATTCTACAACCTTCTTGGGAATTTTGTCGGCATGTAGTCATGGAGGGCTAGTTGACCGAGGATGGGAGGAGTTCAATTCCATGAGGGATGTCTATGCAATTCCTCCAGGCCTGGAGCACTATATCTGCATGATTGATCTCTTGGGCCGTGCAGGGAAACTAGAGGAAGCTGAAGACTTTGTGCTGCGGCTACCTTTCGAACCAAATTCTGCTGTTTGGGGAGCTCTGCTTGGTGTATGTGGATTAAAGAAAAATTCCGAAATTGCTGCCCGTGCTGCCAAGAAGCTCCTTGAACTGGATCCTTTAAATGCACCAGCCCATGTGGTGTTGTGTAACGTATGTGCGGCGAATGGACGGTACCTCCATGAGAAAATTCTGAGGAAGGAGATGGGTCAGAAGGGCGTACGGAAAACTCCTGGATGCAGTTGGATACCACTGAAAGGGAGAGTTCATTTGTTCCTATCAGGGAGTAAAATATCTTTGGAAGCAGATGAAATGCTATCTCTCCTGCTTGGAAATCTTGATGAGCGAGACTGTTTTATGGATTAATAACTCACTATGCGTCTATTCTGACCCGCATCAGTTAACGGAGTTCTTGTTGGTACATGCCCAAATGGCATTGGGTGTGCGAAATCAGTCTTATTAACATGCCGCTAGTTGCACAGTTTGCATGTAGGACATTAATCAATGGAGAGAAGACATAGCTGTTTTGGGAAAGCATAAGGACAAACCAGCTGAATAACAAGGTGTAAACGTAGCAAAGTGGTGAAGATCAGAAACTATTGCAGCGAAAAAAAGTTTACGACATTAACTAATTTGGCGAACGAAGGCAACTGTCGTTCCTCAGTTTTGGAGTGAGACTCTCGTTAGCAAAACAGAAATGCAATTGTCGATTTAATGTTCTGCATAAGGTGTGAACCATCAAAGGGACTGAGCTTACCACACCCAATCCTCAAAATGAGAGTAAGTTGTAGGCTTCTTGCATTACTGTTGGAATTGAGGAATGTGCAATATCCATCTGAGAGATTCTAATGACAGGTACAAATCTTTCCCCGATCCGTCATCATCACAATCTTTTCCCGTTGTTTCTCGGGGGGGGGGGTGTCAGATGTCATACTTGATCATTCACAATTTTGCTGCTTCCATTCACACGTTTGACATTAGGATTAATCTGTTGGAACTAGGGATTTCCCTGTACTAGGATTATCTGTTACATCGCAGAGGACTTCGTGTTTGGACCGACAGACTCCTCAACATCATGCTTATTATATAAGAAGAAAACTTATCAAGTTGAATGCCACCGAGCTTTTATGGTGGGAGCCTCTCTTCTGTGAGTCTTGAGCATTGATAATGCAGACATCTTGCTTGGAGCTTCTTCTCATTATGAATCGTAATGAATTACTATGCAGGCGTCTCAGCTAATGCCGATTTTGCTAGCACTCACCTTGTTCATCTCTACATCATTTTCTGGTTTACCGATGAACCGTGAAGATCGAAACTTCACCAACATTACACTGCATCTACAATGTGGAAAGGTAACTGCAAACTTCATATATCAGACAAGTTCATTTACAATTTGTCTTTAAGCTGTATAATTTTAGTGTGTCGATCTCAGGTTGTCATCTGATAATTTGTGCGCGCGCAAGAAGCATCAAATCAACGCCATTTCGTTTGATCAAATCATGCTCATCGACATCAACGTCCCTCGACAGCACTCAAACTTATTTCACGAAAATTGCTCTTGTCCTGAGACTGAGGGTATCATCATGCGATCAAATATCTTACCCAACCCAGACACAGAACAGGAAGCTCATATGATTCAATCATCATCCTCAACAGTCATCGTCTATATCTAAGCAAAATCACATCTTTTTCCCCCCTCAATCCCAGATACCGAACGAGAATCTCCACAAATTCGCACTCTTATTATACAAAGCAGGTAGCTTTCTCCTCCGCCTTCCTCCTTCTACCTCCTCAGAAGACCACGCGGAACTGCGGCGCGTCGGAGCCGGCCGCGGGGAGGACCTCCCAGCGGCAGGGCTCGAGGTCGTCGGAGACGGGGCAGTACCCGGCGAGGGTGACCTTGTCGGCGGTGGCGGCCACGGACCCGAACTCGAAGACGGTGACGTTGGCCGGCCGGGGGACCTCGACGGCGCCGTTCATGCCGGGAGCTCCGGGGGGCGAGGTCGGAACGGCCGGCGCGCTGGAGGGCTTGGGCTCGGATTGAGGCTTGGGAGAGCCCCTGAACCAGGAGAGCAGACCCATGGCGCGAGCGCGAGATGCTGGGAACGTTTCAGTTTCACTGTGGGATTCTGGTGGATTAGGGTTTTGCAGGATCTGGGGATTGTTTTTGTGGGGAGGAAGGAAGGTCGTGAAAAGACGTAATTGCCCTTCGTGCCTTTTGCCCCCGCGGCAAGAAATTGCCTCTCAAGGTTGAAAGTGAGCTTTACGTCGACCAATCACCCCCTGAAAAAAAAATCACGGGCACAGTGATAATCATTTTGTTTTGGAATATATTTCTGGCACAGTGATAATCATTTTTTATATTTCTTAGATGAGTTTTCTAAACAGAATTACGCCTTTGATAACGACACAAAATTTATTTTCTCGGATTAGAAATTCGTTCGATAACAATATAAAATTTTTCCATCTTACGCTCTTTTTCGTTCACCGATGGGCGGCGGCCCGGGGTGGGGGCAGCGGCGGGTAGCGGCCGCGTGCAACAGGTGGCGGGAGGCGAGGATGAGCGATGAGAAGAGCTTTTATTTGTCTTTCTGTTCCGGAAACAGAAAAGTAGAAAATTTTTATTTTTCATTTATATTCCAAACCTTTTTCTAGACTAAAAATTTGTTCCGAAAATAAAAAATTAAATTGTATTATCAAACGAATTTCTATTCCAAACCTGTTTTCAATAACAGAAAAATAAAAAAATAAAATAGTTATCATGTGCGCCGTTAAAGAAAACTTATACTTTTTCGTATTTACTCTTTTGATCAAATTATTATCTACTAAGAAAGCTTACCCAAAAAAACCAATTAAATGCACACTCTTGAGTTAAAATTATTATAACGAGAAAGACATTTAAGTTTGAACTTGTCTACGGTTCCACCAATTCCTAGTAGTATACCCTAAGGCTGTATTTGGTCGTCCGGATTTCTAAACAGAATAGGACTGAATAGGATAGGATAAGAAATCCTGAGATTTCTTCATATCCTGTCCACTGTTTGGTGGATTACGGATTTAAAGTCGGATAGAATAAATTTTTTTGGCTATTCATAGGTCCGGAGGAGTCGGTGAAGGAAAAAAAGTCTAGAAATTTTTTTTGGTGAAAGCGCACAAGGTGTGGGGATGAAGATGACGGCGAGTGGAGCGTAGGGTTTCTGGAAAAAAAAGGCATTAGAAATCCTATCCGGATCTATCCCACCCCTCGGATTTTTTTATCCGGGCTATATTCGGTCTATATCCGACCTTATCCTATTCTGGACCACTACCAAACACAGGATAGGATAAAACATATCTTATCCTAACTTTTATATGGTCGACCAAACGCAGCCTAAATCATACGTGATGCCAAAACCAATAAGAGCAAAACATGGGCGTTGTATTGTTGTCGAAATTTCATATTGTGGTGAGTTCATCTCGTAATCTCAAGACAACAATTGGTATATCTGTCACCGCTGATTTTCAGATGGGGCTGACTCGCTACTGAATATTAGGTTTGAATAAAAGCTGTTTTAAATCGTCCATGACTCGAAAGGCCAAGATTGCCGAGCTTGTCACTGAAACCCCCACAAAAATGCTAGCAGCTGGAAGATCTCTCCGGACAAGGTATGTCGCAGCTAGGTACCATAGAACAAGATGTTCGGAATTTTCCTCGCAATGTGAACCGAGAGCTCTTGATCTCGTGGATGACAGGTAATCTCTATATCACTAGGCCAACCATCTTGGTATTGATACGAAACTTCAGTCATACTTCAAATCTTCCTATCGGTCGCTAAACGGAAGCCTTGGATCATTGTTTTAACTCGAGCGGAGCAGGCCTTGAACACTTCCTGATGTGGGTAAACCGATCAAAATGGTTGCCCATCGACCTAATTTGATCGATCGGGGGACATTGTTGAAGCCGAAGCCTCTTCTCGGCATTTCTCTATCATAGAGACATGTTCGGGTGTCGAACATTGTGATTTTGCCCCCCGAGAACATTCGAAGTATTCAGCGTAAATCCATCCTACGATTCGAAGTCCGATAACTGAGCGAGTTTGTTAAAGTATTGTCCCACATCGTTCGAAAACGAGTCCCAATTGTTTTTTATATACACGTGATTTCCATTTACCTATCCGGTTAAGTTTTTGGATTAGACTTTCTACCGTAATATCAAATTAAGATTATACCTTTTGTAAATTTTAAATACTATCCGTATTTCAGAAAATATTGAACTTCGTGTGGATTTATGTGTCGAGATCTGTACAGTACAGACTGTACTGAAAGAAAAATTCATCTTAGATAAAGGCCAGAACTCGACAGGTAATTCTCACTAGCCCTAGGAACCATTTTGGCTATGGCCGCGGCGAAAGCTTGGACGCTAATATTTGTCGTCTTGTATGAAATGTGGGGAGAGAGCAAATGGATATCCGTCGTCTTGTGGGTTATTGTTTCGTCTCGTGGTATTATGGAGCGGCAATGTGGTCTTCTCGACCATTCTTATTGTTAATGAAGTTAAGACTAAGAGTCAGAGCTTTGGGTATATATACTTATTACTTACAATGGAATGGTGAGGAAAATGCGGTCAACTTCGAACTTGAGTTTTATAAAAGAATCAACCAGCTCTAAGCCATCTTCAACCTATTTCCAACAATAACAGAGCATTTTCAAGTCATATTAGATCTGATTCATGATCATCCAACAACATTAAAATGTTCAAACTCGAAGTGAACAAAGAACTAGGGGTGTGCAAAAAACCCGGTACCCGCCCAACCCGCCCAGGACCGCCCAGAACCGGACCAGGACCGGTGGGTTCTAAGGGTTTCGGTCCGGTTCCCGGTTCCAATTTTTTGGAACCGGTGGGTACCGGTCCGGTTCCCGGTTCTGGGTGTGGGACCGCCCACCCGCCCACCCGGACCGGACCGGGTTGACATTTGCTAGTGATTTGGTCATGAAAATGCTGGTCTTTCTATGAATTTCCTTGCATCTTGTGGGTTGCAGTCTTGTTATTGAAAGTGTTCATCCCGCTCGTTGCTAGCCTTTTGCCACTCGCCACTTGCCACGCTCGGTCCGGTCCGAACCCATTGGGTCGGTTGGTCCCGGGTTAAACCTAGTGCAAAAAATGAAATAAAAAAATTATCGGTTGGTCCCGGGTTGACGCTGGACCGGATCGAACCCATTGGGTCGGTCCGGTCCTCGGTCCTAGGCTTAATAGGGTCGGTCCTCGGTCCCAAAAATTGAGGATCAACACTATGCGGATTGGTCCTAGGGTTAGGGGGCGGACCGGCCCAACCCGGACCATGCTCACCCCTACAAAGAACCACACCTCAGCATATTCTCAACAGCCACCACTGAATCCAGCGATATTCTCTGATTTTCTAACATGTTCAACAAGCTCATAGCAAGCCAACGGCATTTCCAGCATACAAGCAACTGATTCTAGTGAATTCTATTTCGTGACAACCAATCCTAGCATACTAGATACAAGTCTAGCAAACATCAACTGAAGCCGAATAGGTTTAATGAAATTTACGTTGATTGAACTTACCACCAAACTGTCCATCTCTCGTATGCTTCATTAGTGTTTTGCTACTGAACTAAGCTGTTATTGTATGAAAGAATACATTGAAATTAGTGCAAAGCTTGTGCTAATTCGGAATCAACGCCAAAAGAAAGAAAAGGAACACTTGGCTTTAGCCTTGCAGCTGTGATCGCTGGTCACGGATCAGCAGGGTACGCAGTTGCTAGACTCGCTGAAGAGAAGATACTTCCCACCGACGAAGCAAGGACTCGCCGCGGAATCGCTGAGCAGAAGAGCATATCACGGTGATTTAAGGCGATTGGAAGTTTGGTTAAACCAATTCTTTGATTTTTGCTACTGGAACTGCGGAAAACTCATCAGATTTTCTTCTAGCTTGGTTCGGCCAGGCTTCCTCTCTCTGGGAGGAAGTTGAAGAGAGTAGGACCAAGAATTAGTGGACGACTCAGCTAGATGGAGGAAACCAACTAGAGAGAGAATTAGTGGAGAAAATTCGCCAGAGAGAGAATTTGCAGAAAGAGACAAATGGAGTATCCATGTGTTCATCCAAGAAGAGAACACGAGAGAGAAGCGTGAGAACGAATGGGAGTTGCAGAGAGAATGAGTCACTGAGCTCCTCCTCAGAATGGTCGAATGAGCTCTCCGTTATCCCCTCCAATGTGCGCCCAAGAGGAAGAGAGGCAAGAGAATTGGAGGGAAATTCAAAATAACTTCCAATCCTAGCCTTCCATTTGATCCCTTGGCTCTAATTGATTCCTTCAAGGTTAAGCATCATGGCTAAGCAAACCTCTAATCGGTTGAAGTTCTATCATATGGATTGATGACATGTTACCATAGATGGCCAAGATTAATTGATCAATGAATGGCTAAGATTTAGCACTTAGCTATTAAGAAATTCCCCTATCGGTTGGATTTTGATGACATTGATCAAGGGCAATTTTGTAATTCCCACAAATGGCAATTTGGTAATTTCTTGAGTGAGAGAGAGCTGGCTGTGGCTGGTGATCCGGTGTGGTGGGCCAGTTGGACCATTCGGGTTTGGCCAATCTCACTTAGGTCGGGCTGGCTCGATCGGGTTGGCTCAAGGTTCTCCAATTGTTTAACTTGGCCCCAATTTTACTAAGTAACCTTGACATCTTGATCAATTGAGCTGAATTAAAGGATTGATTTAATGATTTAGACCAAATTAGATTCAATTGGATTAGCCCGATTTGAGTCGAGTTAGAATGGTTCAACTGGATATACTCACAGCAATTCAATTTCTCTAATTTTGCTTGAATTGCATTATGAGTGAGACTAATTTGTTACAATTGAGGCTCAATTGGCTAAATTGAATTTCAATTAATCAAATTGGATGCCGGTCTAGAACGAGTCAAGTTGAATCAAGTCAATAAAGACAACCCATCTTTGATTTTTCAAATGCATGTTCACTAATTTGGTCAAATTAAGACAAATGGAAGTGATTTTGTTAAAATTGATATTGGAATTGAGTTGCATATGAGAAATCAGACTTATTCGCGGTTTAATTGTACAAATTATGAAGAATTGACCCGAAACCGAATTACGGCTCAAATTGGGGGTTTTTACCTTTGGCTTGGAATTTTGAAATTGACTTGAAAATTAAATATAAATAAACCTTTAGATCAAATGTCGTAAGGGAAAATTTCCTAGAAAATGACTAGAAACAAAGTAATTTCATTTTTTGGCTGATTTGAACCAAAATCCACGAATTGGGGAAAAGTTGATTGTAAACCAATTTTTGTAAAATTGATGATGCCAAAGTGAAATTAAGATAAAAAAGGAGTTGATTTAGGGGTTTTTGAAATTTTTTGAACCGGTAAACATTTTAGTAATTAAGTACTAAAACTCAATTAATGGGCCAAACTTTGAATTTTTTGAAAATTGATGATGCACAGGTGAAATTGACACTATTTTGGGATTTTCTATTCAAAAAACCAAAAGTCAACTCAAAAGTCAATATTTTGACTTTTTGATATCAGAATGCAAAAATCTAGAAAATGAGAGGCTAATCCTAATTCAAATGCTAAATGACTCATTTTGGTTGAGAAATAGGTTATGTCGGAATCAAAAACCCTAATCTCAAATTTTTTAACATACCAATACTTCAACTAAAAATCAGATATCAACACCAACATGTGCATGTATTTCTTTTTAATAGATATGTTCTACTAGTAGAAGAAAATGGAGACACATTTAGGGATAGACTATGCATTTCAGCCTGAGGTTGTTTTATGTCATCTGAAAGATGGCTCTCAACTTCTAATTATGTTGATTATGGATAGATATATGTCATGTTGCTCTCAACACCGGTCTCAACTAGATCATTAATATATGTCATAAGTGACTCTAATAACATTAAGCATATCAAACCATCTAGCAATACTTCCTTCAAAAGCATTGGTGTACTTATTGCTAAACACTTGACTGAGCCATTTTTATTAGGGTACGAAGCATGTAATAATATGTTCACCGATTTGCACACTGAGTTGAAAATCTGGGGCCCTCATAATAGAAATTTACTCCAAAATCGGGCAAGTCCGCATTGTGTAGTAAGTCATAACATTTAGGTCTTGTCACACCCTTCTCGAGATTCTCTGGGTCTCTCTCAATGAATCTATCATCGACGACTTTAAGATTGCGGAAATAGGACGCCTTTCCGAAGCCTTCAGAAGGGAAATGGCCGCTCCCCATTTGTGTTGCCGTATGACTACCACCTAGTTTATTGCTAGCTATCTGTCCGCCCCAAATAACTCAATTGGCAGGGCCTTTCAGATAAGCGAAGATTTCCCTGGGCCAGTATCCTACTTCTATGTCAAGAATGCGTAGACACCACCTCCCGGTAAAATCATTCTGAAATACTTTTGTTAAAAGACAGAAGGCTCGAAAATATCCCGTGTATATTTACTTCAAAGATTGTTCCATTACCTTCGTAATGTCTATAGTTAGGTCATATGGCTGTCCACCATAGGTGGAAACCGGTCGAATCAAACCACCTAGAGTAATCTTCTTATTTGTTTGTACGAATCCTTCGCATTCGAGATTGTAGCAACCGGTTTTCTTATAGCCATCACTCTATAATCCACCCGAGAAAAACATGTCAATGTTTGATATGTTTGTGAAAGTTTGATGAATTGCAAGCGGTCAGAACAGTTAAGAATTCACTGTCCAATATATGAAAATCTCTGCCTCCATGCTATCACTCCTCCGTTTTCTATTAACCTATAATAAAAACAAAAACCACTTAAAGTTTCAAATCTACGCACATTTAGAACGCCAATCATGCTAAAATCTGCAGATTCGATCATTCTAAGTTCTTACCATCCTTCTAGCAAAAAAAGTTCTTACCATCCATCCGGCCTCCACAGTGTTCACATTCTCGTCGGGGCCTGATCCGAGCCAAATTTGAGAGAAACTGATTTCTGAATCCATTACTGTAGGATTCCACACGCTAAATGGTGCATGACCTCCCATCAAGTTACCACCTTGCATAAATGCTACAGCATACTGACCAGTATACATTAAACTCATAAGGAAGTGAAACTTAAGGATCAATGCATAAACAAAAATGCAACTCAAAATCAACGCGGTAAGTCATATTGTGATGTATTTGCACTTACTTCATGTCTATATGGTGCACTGAAGTCATTCCCGCTCAAATTCAGTCGCTTCACGTGTGGAATCAATGGTGTAACATGATGATTGGTATGATTCTGTGGTCTTTTGATGGGAATTGTTCCTTCTGGGCATTCACCATATTTCCACCAAGCTTGACTAAACGCACCTTCCACATATCCGGCTCCATTCGCTTTTCGATTTGAGCTTGGTTTCATCTGTTCGTAAACGTGCCATGCCAGCTTTAGCATTTGTTAAATAAGGTGGACGAACATATCTAAGGTTGCATAACAATACTTCTGACATAGAATAGAGCCCAAAGTTCTTATAGATCCTGCAATATTGAAACAGCTTCCTCCTAGAACTGCTCTATGATGGCCCTATAAGGCACTTATACCGTCATCGCCGCACTTATTCATTTCTACTGCTAACTGCAAATTTTTTATGGGAGGCACGGGAGAGAGTACCTGCGCAAGTTACAAGTCAAAAACATGAGTGGACACAAACCTGTATGGTATGATTCTTGAGAAGCAGATGATCAAAAGCGGGTTGCTTGAAGATGTCAACACAATCGATCACTTCACCAGTTTCATAACTCTGCAACGGGTTCTCATACATTATCTTAGCAAAGAGAACATATTTAAAAGATAAAAATAAGGTGAAATAGCAACATGCAGAGTTTTGGAATGACCTTAATGGTTTTTACCGCTCCTTTAGGCTTATCGAAACGTGTAACTTTGTTTGATGCAAGGATTCTCGCTTGAGCGCGCCCATCGATTATTGTACTAATAATACTTATCATCAAAACCAACCATTTGGAAAAATGAATACGTAGACTTACCATTGCCATTGTAGAACAGACCGGAGCATTTTTTAAAATGAGACAAAACAATGTTCTTCCTTAAATACACATAAATCGTATCCCTATGGGAGATCTGAAACCTGATTCAAGTATTAATCATTATTAGCCTGCCATGGATCACCATTTCCACAAGCAAGAAAATGATTCTTCTTTTGGCAAGTATGGATATTTTTGCACATGAAAGGAAATGTTCAAGATGTTGGAAATATGAGATAAATTGATGGGTGAATGAATGAGAAATTGATGCTCAAAGAACACCCTTGAGTTGGAAGTGGGAAGTGGAAAAACACTAGTCCCACATCGGAAAAGAAAGAAGGCTATGGAGTATTTTATATACAGTTATACTTATTTGAAGTGGTAACTATCATAACACAAACTCTCTGCCTCGCGTGTAGGTGCAGGGAGGTGCAAATCCGATGCTTGACAAGCTGAAACTTGAGCGCGAGCGCGCATCCCGCGTACATGATTGCAGGATCGAAAAGTGGGCCTCAAGCTGTTACGAATTTCATAACGTGCGGCAGATTTAATCGTCCGTTATTCATATTGAATTTGTAATGGCAGATTTTGTTCAGGTTCGCCGAAAGCTTGGAAGTGCCGTGATCTCTTTTTCGTTGTCAACCGTTGTATCCTAGGAGACAAACATTCATGAAACCTCAATCGCGTACTGGAGAGAACGAATCTGTTTTAAGGAAACTATGTTAAATACAGACCTCGGTATTCATTTGTATCGATTCCAACTTTGTTATTGTAAATTCGTTTCTTTGCGATTCTGTATTGTTTGTAATATTTATGCTGATGCCGATTTGAATTTCGTAACAATCTTAAAACAGATTCGTCGTTTTAAAATTCAAATGGCTACCGGAAAGGAAGTTGTCGATGTGGCTGCTGACAACATCACCAAAGACTCTACCAATGCCTCAGCTGTCCAACTGCCTGGCTCATCCTCTATTCCTTCGACGGTTTCTATCCACCATGGTGAGAAACCTAAAAAGTTCGACGGATCGAACTTTAAAAGGTGGTAGCAAAAGATGCTGTTCTATTTGACAACCTTGAATCTTGCGAGATTCTTGATTGATGGAGCTCCTAAGTTATTCGATGGAGAAACGGATAAGCAAGCCTTCAACGCTGTTGAAGCATGGAAGCACTCTGACTTCCTGTGTAGGAACTATGTCATGAATGGCTTACATGACTCATTATACAATGTCTATTGTACAAAAAAGACGGCAAAGGAGTTATGGGAAGCTTTGGATCGGAAATATAAAACAGAGGATGTCGGAGCAAAAAAATTTATTGTCAGTCGATTCCTTGATTATAAGATGGTGGACTTTAAGACTGTGATCAGTTAAGTGCAAGAAATTCAAGTGATCTTGCATGAAATTCAGGCTGAAGGAATGATCTTGAGTGAAACCTTCCAAGTGGCTGCTATTATTGAAAAGCTACCTCATGGGTGGAAGGATTTCAAGAACTATCTCAAGCATAAGCGAAAGGAAATGAACTTGGAAGAGCTTATTGTTAGACTTCGAATTGAAGAAGACAATAGAGGATTTGAACACAAAGGGTTCAATCCTATTACAACTAAGGCAAATGTTGTGGAGATTAGGCAAGGCCACAAGAACAAGAAGATTACCAAGCCAAAGTTGGGACCAAAAGGAGGAGTTTCCAAGAACAAGTTTCAAGGAAAATACTTCAACTGTGACAAGATGGGGCATAGATCTGTGAATTGCAGACTTCCGAAAAAGAAGAATTATGAGGCAAATATGGTGAATGGCATCGCTCAAGACGTGTCAAACATAAACCTTTCTGCAATGATCTCTGAAGTAAACTTAGTTGGGTCCAATATGAAGGAATGGTGGATTGACAGTGGTGCCACGAGGCACATATGCTCTAATAAGGACCTGTTCACAAATCTTGAACTAATTAATGGGGAAAAGGTTTTTATGGGAAACTCTGCCTCTTCTGCTGTCGAAGGCTAAGGGAAGGTGTTGCTAAAGATGATCTCAAGAAAAGAGCTGACTCTAAACAATGTCCTATATATGCCAGAAATTCGAAAAAACTTGGTTTCTGGGTCTCTGTTGAACAAGCATGGCTTTCGTATGATGTTTGAGTCAGATAAAGTTATTTTGTCTAAATTCGGAATGTATGTGGGGAAGAGATATGTAACTGATGGGCTTTTTAAGCTCAATGTAATGACAATTATCAATAAAGATAATAAATCTTCCGTTTATTTGCTTGAGTCTTCCAATTTATGGCATGGTAGACTAGGACACGTTAATTATGATACATTGCGTAGATTAATTAACTTGGAACATATACCTTCATTTCAAATTGATGCAAAACATAAATGTGAAATTTGTGTTGAGGCAAAATTAACGAAATCATCATTTCAAACAATTGAAAGAAACACTGAACCCCTTGAATTAATTCATAGTGATGTTTGCAATTTGAAATTCGTACAAACGAGAGGTGGTAATAAATATTTTATTACCTTTATCGATGATAACACTAAATACTGCTATGTGTATTTGCTTAAAAGCAAAGATGAAGCCTTAGAGAAATTTGTTCTTTATAAGAATGAAGTTAAAAATCAACTTAATAAGAGAATTAAAAGATTGAGAAGTGATAGAGGTGGCGAGTACGAAGTACCAATTGGTGAATTCTGTGCACAACACGGAATTATACATGAAATAACTGCGCCTTACTCTCCTCAATCAAATGGTGTTGCTGAACGTAAAAATCGCACATTGAAAGAAATGATGAATGCGATATTACTAAATTCAGGTTTGACTCAAAATATGTGGAGAGAAGCTATATTGTCAAGCATTTACCTTTTAAATAAGGTACCTCAAAAGAAAGAGGATAAAACCCCTTATGAGTTATGGAAAGGTAGGAGACGATCCTACAAACACTTGCGAGTGTGGGGGTGTTTTGCAAAAGTTGCGGTTCCAACACCAAAGAAGACAAAGATAGGTCCTAAAACGGTGGACTGTATCTTTATAGGCTATGCACATAACAGTAATGCATATTGATTTCTTGTGCATGAATCTAAAATTTCAAATATACACAAGAATACGATCGTGGAATCTAGGAATGCATCATTCTTTGAAAATGTATTTCTTTGTAAATCCAATGATGGATCAAGTTCATCTAAACGAAAGAATGAAACTATGAATGAAGAAAGTCACGATTCGACTCATGAAATTCATGACTCAGATCATGAACTAGAACCAAGACGTAGCAAAAGAGCAAGAGTGGAAAAATCTTTTGGAAATGATTTTCTAACTTATTTGTTAGAAAAGGAACCATTAAATTACGCAGAAGCTGTGAATTCTTATGAGAGATCTCTATGGAAAGAAGCAATAAAAAGTGAAGTTGATTCTATTTTGCAGAATCATACTTGGGAGCTAGTGAATCTTCCTCCTGGTTGTAAGCCTTTAAAGTCCAAATGGATTTTTAAAAAGAAAATAAAAGCAGATGACTTTGTTGATAAGTACAAAGCCAGACTTGTGATCAAAGGATACAAACAACGAGAAGGCTTAGATTACTTCGATACTTATTCTCCCGTGACAATAATAACTTCCATTAGGATGATACTTGCAATTGCAGCATTGCGAAATCTTGAAGTACATCAAATGGACATAAAAACAGCTTTCCTAAATGGTGATTTGGATGAAGAAATCTACATGGAACAACATGAGGGTTTTATAGTTCCAGGACAAGAAAGGAAAGTCTGTAAATTGGTGCAATCATTATATGGCATAAAACAAGCACCAAAGCAGTGGCATGAAAAGTTTGATAATGCAATGATTACCAATGGTTTTAAGATCAATGAATGTGATAAATATGTCTACATTAAAGAGACAACAAATGGCTATGTCATTTTGTGTCTTTACGTAGAAGACATATTAATTGTTGGTAGTGATGATAAAATGATCAAATCTACCAAGTATATGTTGAATTCAAGATTTGACATGAAATATACAGGACCTACTGATATGATTTTAGGAATTAAAATCACAAGAATGTCGGAAGGTCTTATTTTAAACCAGTCACACTATGTGGACAAGAAAAATTCAACATGAATGATTTTGGTATTGCTAGAACACCATTAGACAATAGTCTTCATCTGTCCAAGAATAGAGGAGGGGGTATTTCTCAAGTAGAGTACTCTAGAGTTGTTGGAAGTCTAATGTACTTAATGAGTTGTATTAGACCAGACATTGCCTATACAGTTAGTAAATTGAGTAGATATACGAGTAATCCGAGTGTTGACCATTGGAAAGCAATAGTGAGAGTATTCAGGTACTTACGATATACTCGGAATTATGGCCTACATTATACCAGATACCCAGCTGTTCTAAAAGGATATAGTGATGCGAACTGGATATCTGATATAAAAGACTTAAAATCTACTAGTGGATATGTATTCATACTAGTAGGAGTAGCCGTATCTTGAAAATTCTGTAAACAAACTGTTATAGCTAGATCCACAATGGAATCTAAATTTATAGCTTTAGATAAATGTGGTGAAGAGGCTGAATGACTACACCATTTCTTAAAGGATATTCCAAAATGGCAAAAATCTGTGCCACCAATAAGTATACATTGTGATAGTCAATCTGCGATTGGAAGAGCACAGAGTAATATGTATAATGGTAAGTCTAGACATATACGTCGTAGACATAATACCATTAGATAACTACTCTCAACAGGAATTATCTCAATTGACTATGTAAAGTCAAGGGATAATATTGCGGATCCGCTAATCAAAGGGTTAAATAGAAAGTTGGTTGAGAAATCGACAAGAGGAATGAGACTGAAGCTCATGAAAAAATAAGTTGATATAAAGGAAACCCAGCTTAGTTGACTGGAGATCCTAAGATCTAGGTTCAAAGGGACAACCTAATTATATAAACTTAGTGATGTCACTGTGGAGATTATCCCTAAAACCATTCCTATATAAAATAACAGTGATATTGTAAAGGAAAGGATAGCATTTTGCTTTAATGATTCTTAAGTGGAGTAAACAAATTACTCAAAATTAAGTAATCACTTATGTGAGAGAGAAGTGAGGGCCGCTTCAAAGGAGAATTATTTAAGGGCTAAATTCTTTAGAGACTCTTGCAGAACCAGGTTGATGTTCATGGCCAAAACGAATATAACTATGAGAACTGAACAAATGTTTAGATGATTCCTGTGTAAAGTGTGTGATTCATTTACATAAGAAAGCTGGACAGTTTAAGGACATCATGTCTACTGGACAACTAGTAAAGTAAATATACTTTCACAAGGAAAGGTTCAAAGGGTAACACCTACCTATCCTATGCAGGTTTCAATTGTTGAACACTATCACATAGTCAAAACTAAAATAATTTTCATTCATGTGGGGAATTGTTGGAAATATGGGATAAATTGATGGGTGAATGAATGAGAAATTGATGCTCAAAGAACTCCCTTGAGTTGGAAGTGGGAAGTGAAAAAACACTAGTCCCACATCGGAAAAGAAAAAAGGCTATGAAGTGCTTTATATACAGTTATACTTATTTGAAGTGGTAACTATCATAGCACAAACTCTCTGCCTCGTGCACAGGCGCAAGGGGTGTGCAAATCTGACGCTCGACAAGTTGAAACTTGGGCGCGAGCGCACATCTCGCCTACACGATTGCAGGACCGAAAAGTGGGCCTCGTGACGAGCCCAATTTTGCCTTCTAATTTAATTTTTCAACTCAAACTGTTACGAATTTCATAACGTGCGGCAGATTTAATCGTCCGTTATTAATATTGATTTTGTAAACGGCATATTTAATCGTCCGTTATTTGTATTGAATTTGTGAACGGCAGATTTAATCAGCCGTTGTTATTCCCGAAAAGCTCTCCCCTCTATTCTATTTTTATCGAAATCATTCTTCCTCTGTTAAAAAAAAAACGCTCTCTCTGCATTTTGCACTATTTTTCGGTAGTGTTCATTTCGAGTTTATTCAGGTTCGCCTAAAGCTTGGAAGTGCAGTGATCTCTTCTTCGCTGTCAACCATTGTATTCTGGGAGATAGACGTTCACGAAATCTCAATTGCGTACTGGAGGGAACGAATTTGTTTTAAGGAAACTGTGTCAAACACAGGCCTCGATATTCATTTGTATCGATTCCAACTTTGTTATTGTAATTTCGTTTCTCTGCGATTCTGTATTGTTTGTAATATTTATGCTGATGCCGATTTGAATTTCGTAACACAAGATTTGGTTATCTAAAGGAGATATGCATCGACGATTTATCCTTGTCTTTCTACATATGGAAACATAAACAGAAGAATAAGGGGTTAAAATGTCATTGTTTTCTCAAATTGTAACATCCCCAAATTTGGACTCCAAATGGAACCGAGATAACTGAAGGAAAAAGGTATTGGAAATGGTGTGTGGACCAATCCGATGGTCGGTCATGGATTGGTCAGTATGGATGGAACGGTATCTAAAGGATCGGTCATAGTTCAATCGAAGGATCGTTCACGGATCGGCTAAGGGATTATCAATGAAATGACTTCTTGATCACGCAAATCGATTGGAGTGATTTGACCATAGATCAACCATTCGACCATAAGGGTTGGTAGTGGAACGATCCCGTGCGATTATGGATCGACATCATGTGGGCATGTGTCGATCGTAGGTAATTCCGCCGGTCATGCACCGGTTACGAGCGTCCATGGACTGACTCCGTGGTACTCAGTTCCACGTGGCTACATGACAATCGAGGATCGACCATGGATCGTTGCGTTGAATTGGGTTGTGACATTCGAAATTTTCTTCATAGTTTATAATATTTAAAATATTTAGTAGTGAGAGTTATTAAGGTAATAAAATTAGTTTAGTAATTGTCAATGGGGACCGATATGCTCCAAATTACGTATCGAATGAATTTCAAGCATTAAAATTTTATTGAGTTAAGGTGTTACTTCTGTACTATACTTTTTATTTATGATTTTAGCGGTTTCAAAATAATTTTCTGATTTACAAGCATTTCAAATTAATACCGATTTCTCCGTTTATTTACCGCAATGTATAGTATATACCCAAAATAATTTAATATCTTCCTTTATTCAATTAAATTATGCTATTTGTCATTATCTTAGCATGAATAAATGTCTTAATTTTCACCCTATTTTGTCACATGCCTAATTGAAGTGCTTGGAAACCTAAATTTATGACATCATGCATGACCTATTACATTTTAACCGTAGTAAGTTTTTATCTAAATATAACTATAGTTACTTGTCATTATAGTCTTTAACCCAAGTAAATTAATGCGACCCCAAAATGCTTTTAATTATGGTAAAATTTTGGGAGATTAGAGGCTTCGGAACACTTCTTCTTATTCTTCTTCTTCTTCTTCACGTGCACCACTCCCTTCTTCTTCTTCTTCTTGTCCTTCTACTTCTCGAGCAAATTTTCTTTTCGGCTTTCTTTCAATATATATATACACACACACACGTATACATATATCAAAGTTCAAGCTCACTTTTGAACTAGCTTCTTGACAAGGTATATTGTTGAATTTTCCTTTCCTTTTTCTTTATCAAATATGCTTTGTTGTTTTCACAAGAATAAGATTTGTTAATTTTTAGTATCTATTTTGTTTTCAAGGTGGTTAGAGATTTGCTTTGTTGAAGATTTCACTTTGGGTAAGTGAAAACTCTAAGGCTAAGCTAGAATGATTTATTTAGTGCTCTTGATCTTGGTTGGTTGATTGTTATTTAATTAGGATTTTATGTTATGTGTGAGCAAGTTTCAATAGTGTACGTTATACTATTGTGATTGTTGAGCTTGAATTACAAAGTTCCCTACATGCCGAGATGTCTTTGAGAGATTATTAGTATGTTTTGTTGCATCTTGAATGAGATGATAAAATTAGGCATAAAAGGGTATTTTGGTAAATTTTGTTGTCATAGTAAGGAAAAACTTCGAATTTTACAGAAATAAAGAGAGGCTATGAACAGTGTTAATTTATGATTTTTAATGTTAATTAGTGGGTTATTAAGTTTTATCAATTAAAGGAAATCAAACCGGTTGAAAAAAATGAGTTTACAAGCTTTAGGGGCAAATTTGTAATTCCGCCAAAGTTGAGGGGCGAATCTGTAAAAAAATAGAAGTTCTGGGGACTGATTACAGTATGTGGAATCTCACTTTGATAAGTGGTTAAGTTAGTTTTTAGAGATAATTGTTTAATTAGGTCATATGTTTAACTATGCAAAATTGGAGCAATTTTGTAATAATTAATTAAAAGTGGGCAATTTTGAAAATTTTGTAAAATATGTGGTGTCTATAGTGTAATTAAAATTTTTGTGTGTTTTAAAGCACAAAAATATTATCATTTAGTTTTTATTTTAATTATTATGACTTCGTTGGTTAAAAATAAAAAATTAGGGGTGAAATTATAAAATGAGAAATTTTACCAGGATAATTTTCTAATTTCAAGAATTAGGAATCATATAAATGATTGCTTTTATACGTGGTAAAAGTGAGCTTGATCAAGGGGGATTAAGATCATAAATAAATAAATAAAAATTAGATGAGATACTAAATTATGGAGTAGTAGTATTTAACTGTTATAGAACTTGCAAAAGTTCTCTTCTAAATTGATGTTGGCTTAGTGAAAAGAAAAGAAAAGTTCTCATGTTGAAAGGTGCATAATTAATTGATTGTCTTGTATATTATGTTGAATGACAATAGATTGACATGTTGTTGTTTGCCTTTGTAATTATGAAAATACGTGACATGCTTTGCATTATAATTAATTATGTATGTCTTTGATGTTAAGTGATTAAGACCTTTGCCGCAGTCTATTTGCCGCCGAGCGAATTCCCTTGTATGAGTTATGGATAAGACTTTGGAGTCAGCCAGATGTTCTACCGTATGAAATGGTTTTCTACAAGGTTGAGATGATATGAAATCTTATGATGACATGGCTCTTGTGGTCATGGTATGACATTGCTTTGCCATGGTATGATATTAAGAAATGTTCATAATCACGCGGATGTACAGTGGTGTATTTATTCTTACTAATGTAGAGGATACCCGTGATGAATGAGCTAAGGTGTGGGAAAGGATATGAATGATTCCGTCCCCCATGAATTGGTGGTGACGATACCTCGTTAGTCGAGATGCCTTGTGAATCGATATGGTTCTGGCCAGTGACGAATATAAATCAATGAGATGGGGAAAAGTGCTAAAAAAGTCATAAACCTTTTGTATTGATGCCAATTTAGTCCTAAACATTTTGCATTTGTGCCAATTTAGTCTTAAACCTATTGTATTGGTGCGAATTCAGTCCTAAACCTTTTGTTTTTGTACAAATTCCGTCCTTTCAATCAATTTTGGCCAGATTTTGCCGACGTGGATGCCGACTGGCCTGTGGCCGGTCAACGGCACTGACGTGGACAATTTTAATAATATTTTAAATTTTTATTATTTCTTTCTTTCTTTCTTTCCCCCTCCCTTCGTCCTTCCTCCTGCCGGTTGCCGGACTAGCGACCAGCCAAAGGCCAAAGGCCGACACCGGCGAGGCTCGCCCTCGCCAATGGATGGGTGAGCTCGGTCTCGCTAGTGGCTGGCGAGAGTGAGCCTTGCACGTGGCTAGCGAGGTCGACCTTGCCAGCCTTTGGACTTTGGCCGGTCGCCGATTCAGCGACCGGCTAGAGGAAGGAGGAAGTGGAGGGGGAAAAAAAAGAAAAAATAAATAAAATAAATAAAATTTCAAAAAAATATGAAAATATTATTAAAGTTATCCACATCAATAAAATTCGGTCAAAATTGGCTGAAAAGACTAAATTGGCACAAAAATAAAAGGTTTATGATTGAATTGGCATAAATATAAAATGTTTAGGACTGAATTGTCACTATTAAAAGGTTTAGGATTAAATTAGTACAAATACAAAAGGTTTAAGACTGAATTGACACAAAAAAAAGGTTTATGACTTCGTTTGCACTTTTCCCCAATGAGATGTTACACAATATATATGATATATAATATGCCATCCATTTTCACCCGAATGATTGATTTTATGCAAAATTATTGTTGTTTCATTGACATGTCATTATTGGAAGGGTAGTATCATTATTCATGTATTTTGTACTACCTTGGACTTATAATTATTGTTGATACCAGATTGAGTGGTGAGTGAATATTCTATCTTAGACTTAGAGATTTCAATTATCGGGTCTCGACTCACTCCTTATTTTTCAGATATGTAGGATGGATCCCTCACCACCGCCATGTTTTGGAGCCCCTGTGTTTTTTTTATTATAATTATGAAGACATTATTGTACCTAGATCACTAGTGGTTTATACTAGGTGTACTACTGTTTTATGGGTCAACATAGGGTTATCAGAATATATAATCCATAGTTATGTAACTTAGTATGTGAATATCGATGGTGAGTTAGTTGGATCGCTTAGAGGCTTCGATGGTCCTCTGGGATTTGGCAACGATGGCATGTCGTCGGGTGAAGTCATCGATCCTTAGTTGATGGTTCGTCAGTGTACATGCAAGCTTTTGGGCGTAGTAGTTAAGTGTTGAAGTTAGACAACTCTAACCTTTCCCAGTAATTATGTATTTTGTTTTTTTTTGGCCAAATGTTGTATTGTAAAATTTGATATTAATATTTATTAAAAGATGCATATGTATTTTATTATACATGTTTGGGAATGGTGTGAATGCTTTATTATGCTTCCGCATGTTTTAATAATTATAAGAAAAAAATTGGTAAAGACACGTATCACACGTGACGTTCTGGGGCGTCACATGGATAAGCCATGGACAGGCCATGTGTGATGTAGAACAGTTAGCCTGTGATTATCTTGAACAATGTGATCGCCGTAATCACCGAAAATCTCGGTAGTTTTTCTAATTTTGAGAAAAACAACCATTTAGGCAGTTTCCTATATTATCATTTAGGCAGTTTCCTATATTACCATTCAGGCAGTTTCCTATATTACCATTTAGGTAGTTTCCTATATTACAGTCAGGCAGTTTCCTATATTACCATTCAGGCAGTTTCCATTAGTATTAGGAGTCCTATCTCTATATATAGGATGTCCGTCTTGTAATCAGAACACAGTATTATTGAATAAAAATTTCGAGTTCTTTGGAGTTATTCCAAATTTACGCTTCTCTCTGCGTCATTTGGTATCAGAGCAGGATTCTCCTGTGACGATGGTAAATAACGTGAATGTCAATCTCCTCGCTGCTAAGGGCCGTGAGAACGAGCCTATTACGCGGGCTGAGTTCAATCAAATCGTGGGTCAAACCGATCGGAGGTTTCAAGAGATCCTTGATGCCCTCCAGCGTTTGTCCACAAACCATGCGCCTGGCGTTCTTCCAGCCGAGCGAATTCCTATCGCTCGTGATCCCGAAGATGCTATGGGGCGTGGAGGAATTCCCCGACAAAGGCGTCAAGACTATGTCGAGGATACGGAAGACGAAGACGATGATTTCCAGGAGATGCAGATTCGTGGTGGTCGCCGATACAGGGGATTCCAGGAGGAGCATGTTCGTGGGAATCGACGTCAGGGAGGATATCGACGAGATCCTGAACAGTATCAACTAAAGGTAGATCTCCCTACTTTCAATGGGAATTTGGATATTGATGATTTCCTTGATTGGCTTTGGGAGGTTGAAAAATTCTTCGACGCCATGGATATTGATGAGGATCGCCAAGTGAAACTTGTGGCGTACAAGTTGAAGGGTGGCGCTTCAGCTTGGTGGGAACAAACTCAATTGACGCGACGTCGACAAGGCAATGCTCCTATTCGATCTTGGGGTCAGATGAAACAGAAGTTGAAGAAGAGGTTCCTCCCAACGGACTATGAGCAACTGTTATTTCAGCAATTCTAAAATTGCCGACAATCAAATAGATTGATCCAAGCTTATACGGAAGAGTTTCTTCGACTTTCCGCTCGCAATAACCTGGATGAATCCGAGGCACAACAAACTGCTAGGTACATTAATGGTTTGCGACTTAATATCCAGGATTGGGTTTCTTTGCATTGACTATTCTCTGTCGAAGACGCCCAGGATATGGCACGAAAAATTGAGATGCAATTAGAGAGGACTAGCCCTAGTACTCGTGGTAGAAATTATTTGGATCGTGGGTCATTCGCAAAAGGAAGACAGCTTGATGTTACGAGTTCTTCTAGTCAACAAACCCCTGATTCAAGCCGAGTTCCAGAAAGTACTACGGGGACGCCTAAGGAAGCAGTCGCAGCAAGCAATCGCACTCTCAATCAGAATACCCAGAATCCATATGCCAAACCCCAACCGATCAAGTGCTACAAGTGTAATGAGTTGGGCCATCGTTCCAGCGATTGTCCTCGTCGTAGAATGGCCAATATCATTGAACATGACGAAGATGTGTATGAGAAAGATCGGGAAAAGGAAGAAGAAGTGGGAGTGGAAGATGAAGTCGGCGAGCAAGTTAATTGTGTTGTGCGTCGTCTATTGTTTGCTCCGCGGATAGAAGATACCCAGCGGAATCAGCTTTTCCGCGCTCGCTGTACTGTTAACGGCAAAGTATGCGATATCATTATTGACAGCGGAAGTTGCGAGAATATAGTGTCAAAGGCCTTGGTGGATCACTTGCAACTAAAGACGGAGCCGCATCCCGCGCCCTACACGATCGGGTGGATACGCAAGAGAGCAGAACTTAAAGTAAACCAATTATGCCGTTTACCTATTTCGATCGGAAAATCTTATCAAGATACTATTGTCTGTGATGTTGTGGAGATGGATGCATGTCATGTTTTACTGGGTTGGCCATGGCAATATGATGTTGATGCTACACACCGAGCTAAGGAGAATACGTATTCTTTTGTGTGGAAAAGGACTAAAATTACTTTGAGACCAAAGAGTAATTCCCCTCAGATTGTGAAGAAGCAGAATGCAGGGATTATGATGAACATCCAAAAGCGTGAAGGGATATATATGATTGTGGACAAGGGCGACCAGCAAGTTATGGTTCGTGTTCCCAATATTCTTAAGCCCTTATTAAAGATATTCAGTGATGTTATGCCTGAGGATTTACCTGACGGATTACCTCCTTTGAGGGATATCCAGCATGAGATTGATTTTCTTCCAGGAGCTAGTCTACCTAATTTGCCGCATTATCGAATGAATCCGAAGGAGAATCAGATTATACAGGAGCAGGTGGGAGATCTCCTTCGAAAGGGCTTCTTGCGTGAAAGCAAAAGTCCATGTGCAGGTCCTGCGCTTTTCACGCCAAAGAAAGACGGCACCATGCGTATGTGTGTAGACAGTCGTGCCATTAACCGGATTACTGTCAAGTATAGGTTTACGATTCCACGACTTGATGATATGCTAGACAGACTTGCTGGATCACGGATTTTTACGAAGATCTACCTTCGAAGCGGATACCACCAAGTTCGCATCTGCCCTGGCGACGAATGGAAAACGGCCTTCAAGACAAGTGCGGGTTTGTACGAATGGTTTGTCATGCCGTTTAGACTCACTAATGCACATAGTACTTTATGGCGTTTGTTTGGGACTGATTTACAGTATAATAGTTCTTTTCATCCCCAAACGGATGGTCAGACGGAAGTTGTGAATCGTACTATGGCGGATATTATTCGCTGCCTCTGCAGTGATATGTCTAAGCAGTGGGACCGGTATCTTGCTCCTACTGAGTTCGCCTTCAACAACTCGGTTAACCGCTCTACTGGTACATCTACCGATACACCACATCATACTCTGGATTTGGTTCCCTTGCCCAAGATTCCAGGCTATAGTGTCGCGGTAGAGAATTTGGCGACCAGAATTAATGAAGTCTAAGCTGCTGTGGCTAGTTAATTGGCTGCTTCTAATTTAAAGTATCAGGAGGATGCTGACAAACGGTAACGTTCGAAAATTTTTGAGGTAGGCGATGAGGTAATGGTTTTCCTGCGAAAGGAGCGTTTTTCTGTAGGTACCTATAATAAATTGAAGCACAAGAAGATTGATCCTTGCCGCATCCTAAAGAAGATCAATGACAATGCCTATGTAGTTGACCTTCCTGGTGATCTCAATATTTCCCCTACATTTAATGTGGCAGATTTATTTGAGTATCATGCTTCCGATACACCTCTCCATCCTGATCATAACTCGAGGGCGAGTTTTTCCGAAGAGAGAGGGAATGATGTAGAACAGTTAGCCTGTGATTATTTTGAACAATGTGATCGCCGTAATCACCGGAAATCTCGGCAGTTTTTCTAATTTTGGGAAAAACAACCATTTAGGCAGTTTCCTATATTATCATTTAGGCGGTTTCCTATATTACCATTCAGGCAGTTTCCTATATTACCATTTAGGTAGTTTCCTATATTACAGTCAGGCAGTTTCCTATATTACCATTCAGGCAGTTTCCATTAGTATTAGGAGTCCTATCTCTATATATAGGATGTCCGTCTTGTAATCAGAATACAGTATTATTGAATAAAAATTTCGAGTTCTTTGGAGTTATTCCAAATTTACGCTTCTCTCTGCGTCAATGTGCCAGGCCTTACGCCTGGCCATAGACCAGCCGTGTGTCCATCAGTCAGGCCACAAGTTGGCCCTGTACTTGTTCGTGTGCTTGCCATTGTGCCCTACTTTTGTGCTGGGCTTTGTGCCCATGGGTTCTAGTCCAAACCTAGTTTTGTGCTCGCCAGACTTGGTCACAAGCCATGCATTGTGCCGCCCTTGGGCCAATGAACCGATCCCTCATTCGTAAGTCCTGTTCGTGCACTCGGCTCCTTGCTCTTGCAGCTCAATTGTGCGCTCGGCACACCATCCGTGTAGCCCGATATCGTGCCTATGCATTTGGCCTTGTGCCCGTGCAGCTGGCCCGGTGCTCGTGTGGCCCAAGATTATGCCCGGTGCTGCGCCCATGTGGCCCGGCGGTGTGCCAGGCCCTGCGCCCGGTTAGGCCCGATCAAATAGGCCATGTGCTAGGACAACCCAGTTGGTTCAGCCTTGCGTCGTTCAGCCTGATTTTTGGCTCGATTGTGTCCAATCATACTCGGACATATTTTTACATCAAACCTTGGTTCCAAATGGGAGGATTGATCGTTTATGGTACTTGAGAACCCCTAATTACCTTAGTTTCTTGTGAAGTCAAGTCTAGTAAAAATTGGGTGTTCAAAGGAAGATGTGCCAATAAAACTAGCAAAGAATCCAATTATTGGGTGTTTCTTGATAGGGCCACATGATTCACGCTTATAATGCTTCTTAGGACAAGAAGATAAGTTGATTTGGTTAAGTCAATGGCTTTATTAGAAACTTGTCTTGCAGTTGGCTTGACTAACTTATCTTGCAAGTTGACTTAGTTAACTTACTTTGCAAGTTGATTAACTTCTCTACAAGTTGGCAAGAGGTCTATAAATAGAGGAGCCCTCTCTTGCATTTTCACTTTTTTGGCTCACCATTTCACCATCACTATTCTCTCTCTCTCTCTCTCTCTCTCTCTCTCTCTCTCTCTCTCTCTCTCTCTCTCTCTCTCTCTCTCTCTCTCTCTCTCTCTCTCTCTCTCTCTCGATCTCTCTCGACCGCCTCTCTTTCTTAGCCGCGCCCTTGGCCGCACCCATGCCCGTGTTGCGCTGTGTTCTTGCTGTAACCTTATCGCTTAACTCACCCCTAAGTCACACTCGGCCATGACCTTGGAGGGTAGTAAGTACACTTACTAAATCTTGGCTAGGATGATGTGTTACATTGTTGGACGAGTCATGTGCTTGTGATGCTTGCGTGTATTCCGTTATTTGTGAACGCTTGATATAGCTTGCCATGCTTGCATATACATTTGTAAGGTTTGCTAATGTGTTTGGCTTCATACTTGAGAGCACGCCCCAGGCCATGAATGAATCTCACTTAGTTCAGATCGGCGTTGAGGTGTGTCGAAACGAGCCTTGCTTGGAGGGTCGGTATTGAGGCATATCAATCCAAGCCTTGCTTGGTCTAGGTTGGCGCCATGACCGATCGGTTCGGATCATGAACTTGGTTCTATGCTTAGCATGACTTAAAATTTTTGAGGATTTATGGCATGACGCTCACTTCGTGTGAGGTGCTCACGTTGATATGATGCTTGTTGGCATGGTCACACGAGGGAAAAGAATAGCCGTCGTCCTTGATTGGGGACGTTGCCCGATTAAGTTTGAATGAATAGCCGTCGCCCTTGATTAGGGGACGTTGCCTCGTTAAGTTCGGATGAAAAGCCGCCACCCTTGGATTAGATGACATTGCCTAGAGAATTTTCGGAAAAACCGTACCAATGATTAAGATAATAAATCCCTCATGTGCATGCTTTTGGTTGAGATATTGTTGTTTGAATAGAAAGGTATGTTAACATAATCTCATGCACAATAACAAATGTGGTTGAAGCATCTTTGCTATTGATCTACTATCAATTAATGTGACTATAACATGTGCTTTGTTCGATGGCGAGGCGTCTTCCTATCCGGAGTTTAGTGAGTTTTATTTATTGAGTCCTCGACTCATTCGGTTGTTTTCGGATTTTTAGGCATGAAAGTGTCACATAATTTTGGGAGCTGTAGATATGCTAGAGGAGATAGGAATTTCCCTCAATCTACGTGGATACGTGTAGTGTATTGAAAAGGAAAACAAAGCCTGTAAAAAGAAAAGGGGCATGTAAAAGTTTGGCTTGTAAAATATATATCCTATCATGTAAATACAAGATTTACTCATAATACTTGTTGTAACCCCGTTATTTGTTCTGATTGTGATTGTCCTAAATTCATACTTCCGCTTGTTTTAAAGAAAGATAATAATGAATGGGATGTCACAAGGTGAGCCACGAGTCACGATCTTAGCCGGGATGTGACAATGCGGTGTACGTCGCATCAATAACCCAAATTGGGGGCGTTACAAAAATAAAGGCCCGAAGTGGACCTTATCTCAAATAAAGTGGCTATATTAGTCTTAAAGAAGAGCTTGATCTTGTTGGCTGAAGGGCATTTTCGTCCGTTATTTTTTCCTTTTTTTCTTTCTTTTTTCCTTAATCTATTTTTTTCTTTTGCTTTTCTTTTTCTTTCCTTTTTCTTTTCCCTCTTTTCTCCATCGGACTCAGGTGAACGCCACCCTTGCTTGCCCAACCCAAGCGAGGCGACCCTCGCCCTCGCTTGGGTTGGCGAGGCCAAGGGTCACCCTTGCCAGCCTAAGCGAGCGTGGCTCTCACCAGCCCAGGCGAGGGTGGCTCTCGCTCGACACCGGCGAGGGAAACCCTTGCCTAAGGTCGACAAAGGTCACCAGTGATAGCCGGGGGAGGGAAGAGAGAAAAAGAAAAAAAAAGGAAAATAAAAGGAAAGGAAAAAGAAAGTAAAAAATATACTTAATTTTTTGACTAAAATACCCCTTCTCTGATGGCCAGAATAGTCATTGACCAGCCAAAAGTCCTTATTTGAGACGATTTGGCTATTTCATGCCTTTATTTTGAGACAAAATCCATTTTAGGCTCTTATTTGAGAAAATGAAGTACTCCATGTTCTTTTTTGAAATTTTCCTAGGAAAAATAGGTCAATTTTCATAGGTGTAAAAAATTCTCATTTTGGAGTGACCATCAAAATGTCACGTTGATGGCAAGTATACATACATATAATATATATGGTAATGGTAATGATGTGAAATTGCTTCGGTGGCAAAGGGCAGAGAACTCCCAATTCCTTCTTTCTTTAGAAGTGATAACGAAGCTCCCGTATCCCAAAAATTATGTTAACAATACATAAAATTACCAAAACCAATACACAAAGATGTAGCAAAAAATAAGGCAAACTTGCAAAGCCTCTGCCAAGAATTTACCCTACTCATATATTGAAACATGGAAGAAAAATAAAATTTTCAAGCTTAACGTTCTAGACATAATATGCCATCTCTTAAGGGAGATGTGCTAGGACATGAACTTCCCAAGGCTCTCGTGGGAATCCGCAACTGATTTTCAAATTATTGCTAGCTCATCCGTTGAATTCCCAACCCGACAATGCATCTGAAACCAATGTGATTGTACTTTCAAAAACAATAATGAAAAGTAACTTCCGGACACCATTTTGAAACCATTTGGACATAATGTACTTGCTAGGGAGGTTTGTTCTATGGCTTGGCCGCTATTTACTACTTCACTCACCTGAAAACCCAGGACCACCGTAAAAGAAATTGACCCCGTATTGAGTAGTCTTACCTATGATTGCAAATCATAGCACTCAGGGTTTGTCGCCATCATTACAAAATTAGCTGCATCCCTGTTCATCAAATTGGCATCAACATATTGAAGGTTGTAGAAATGGACGATTTCCCAAATCCTTCGGAAGGAAAGTGGCCGCTGCCTATTTGCGTTGTCGTATGATGCCCAAGGTTCAATGTTGACTATCTCTCCGCCCCAAGTTACCCCATCAGCACTTGTGCTTAAAGAACTAAATATTTCTCTAGGCAATATCCTTTGTCGACATTCGCCAATTGAAGCCACCCATGTCTAGTAACAAGATCATGAGACATCTGGTAAGAAGACAAATATCCACACCCAAATATAGTTAAATTGCACCTTTTGATGTCCTTATAAGTGACGGCATCATACGATCTATAATGACAAGAAAACTAGACGGGGAATACGAAAGATCCTATCATTTCCGTAAATGGACAATTTTAGTTACCTGAGTTACAGATATATAAACATCATATTGATTCCTGTTAAGTTGTATCGGAGATCGAAGAGTAATTTTATGGTCCACTTGCATGAATCCTCGTTGGTCGAGATTGAAATGACTAGTCTTTTTGGTAGTTATCACTTTGAAAATCATCCGGAACAAGCATGTCAATTGTCAACTATTTGATCCTGACTCTCATGAGAATCTCAGATATCTATTAGAGTAATTTACTATTAAATCACGCCTTCATCTAACAACTTAAATTTTTAGAATAATCAGCAGTGGTCTCACAAAATCTCACATGGTATTAGAGCTGGAGATCCTTGGTTCGAATCTTTCCAAGCCCCGTTTGCCTCATTAATTAAATATGTCAACGCTTAGTACCAAGTAAAAAGACCAGACTAAGCGTAAGGAGAAGTGTTAGAGTAATTAAATATTAAATTACGCATTTATTTAATAATTAAGTTTTTAGAAGAGTTGCCAGTGTCCCACAAAAACTCACAATATCATAAAAGACAAAGGAGAACTCATAGTCGAATATATGAATGACCAAGGTTGTTTGCCGAAATTAGCAGAGTTACTTACCTGAAACCAAAAAGAGAGAACCATTTTTCCCCGAGCACTTAGAGAATGGAAATAATGCCGATAGAGCTTTTATTCTGTACTCACCGTCCATCCCCCCTCCACAGTATTCAAATTCTCGTTTTTCCTCCCCACAACCCACATTTGAGAAAAAAATAGCTCCGTTGACCAACACTGTGGGATAGGGTTTCCGCACAATTACATACGCATGTGCTCCGCCGTAAGTCCCACCGGGCAAAGACACTTAGGCGTGCTGTTCCATATAATCTTACATCATATTCATTAAGAAGTCTACTTGGATCCAGTCAAGTTGGCTTGGATTGACTCTCTTCATATGGTGAACGAACGGATTGGCTCGTTCTTTTATCTTACTTTTGCTAGCTTTGACCGTTCCTTCAGGGAACTCTCCATATTTCCACCATACTTGACTGAGCATGCCTTCGGATGATTCTGCCTCATTTAACTTCTAGTTTACGTTCAGTTTCACCTGTAAAGTATCGAAAATGGAAGTTTCAGCTTTCGTCATATCATCGGAGAAAAGAAAATTTACATGTTGCTTCTTTCCTAGATAAAGCCATCTAACCGGCTCATCTTCCTAAGAAACTCAAACTACTGTTGCTTAACATGGCTACATGATGGCCTGGGCCTCCTAAAACATCTTATGCAGTTGCCCACGTTTGTATGTTCATATTGAGTTAATTTTGTGCCTTTCGTCTTGGTTTTGAGCTATGATAGAGCCACGATAGTGGTGATGGATTCGGCTTTTGTTAACCCAACTATGTGCTGAAAACAAAATCGTAAATAGGAAAATCACCTAAAACCATCAGGATTGGTTTGTATCCCTGAAAATTGACTTCTCTTGCAAGGGCTACATTCTGGCCTTCAATAAGATGTTGTCTCAAGCGGTATGGTTTAACCGCATTTAGGTTTGCTTACCTGGTTCGGTCTCCATAACATTTCAACGGCATTGGTCCCAAATTAAACTACATTTAGCAATACTAGAGAAAGAACACTAGAAGTACCAAAATTTGTATATGGTACTCACTTTAGTGTCAAAAGTTTCCGCCGAATCATTTAAGTGCCAAACTTTTTAAAAAATGACTAATTAAGTGCCAACTCCGGTCAGTTTGGCCAGAAATCTGATGTGGCATTTTTTTTTTATTAATTTCTAAAGCCGATGTAGCTCACCGAAGGTTTAGTCAGTATGTACACTTCAAAACGACATAGTTTAGCATGTACATTTCGATTTTTTAAATATTTTTTAATGATTTTTTTTCTTTTTTCCTTTTTTTTCTTTTCTTTTTTCTTCTTCTACCTTTGGTTGGTTGCCTGGACGAGGCCGCCGTTGTCCGCCATAGGCGAGGTTGGCCCTCGTCCAGGCCTCGGCGGCCTTGTCGGATCTAGCGAGGGGAGCCTTGGCCTTGCCTGCCCTAGCCTAAGCAAGGGTCGGCCTTGCCTTGCCTCGCTAGATCTAGGGTGGGCAAGGCCAGCCCTTGCCTAGGCCACGGCGGCCTCGCTAGATCTGGGTGAGGCGACCCACGCTAAGATCTGGGCAAGGGCGAGCCTCGGTGAGTGGTTGCCTCGCCCAGATCTAGTGAGGCCACCATGGCCTGGGCGAAGGCCGACCTTGCCAGATTTGGCGAGGGTCGGCCAGGCCTCGCCTGTGGCGGGCGACGGCAGCCTCATCCAGGAGAGGCCAGGTGGCTAGTGGCTAATGTTCGATCATCGGCCAAAGGTAGAAGAAGAAAAAAGAAAAGAAGGAAAAAAATAATAAAAAAATCAGAAAAATATTAAAAAAATCGAAATATACACATGAAAATGCCACATAGATTGATTTTTTTAAAAAAAAAATCCAACTCATATTAAAATTTTAATTATAAAAGTCACGTATTAATTTGGCTGAAATTTCTCACCATTGACACTTAAATAATCGTTTTTTCTTCTATTTAACACTTAAGTAATCCGGCGAAAACTTTTGGCACTAAAGTGAATGCCGCATACAAATTTTGTCGCTTCTAGTATTCTTCCCTAAGCAATACCTATAGGATATAATTCTTTAGAAGTGGATGATTAAAGGCAAGTTGCTTGAAGATGTCGACGCAATTCATCGTTTCACTTGTATCGTGACACTGTAGTATAACATTGCAATTCAATTTCAACATTTCACATAGGGTAGACTATTATGCAGACTAAGGTGGTAGAATCTCAAAGAAATAACCGAAACGGCAATAGATCTATGCTTTTCACTGTGCCTTTAGGCTTAGCTAAACACATCTTCTCTTCCTGCGTAAGGATTCTTACTTAAGCAAACCTGTTTCTTGGCATCTTAATCGTGACACCCCAACAAGGGTAGCAAAGCATAAGAAGTTTTAGTAGGATTTGTATTTGCCATTGCAAAACAGTACTAACGAAAGTAAGATAAATGAAATTCTCTGACCTATATATGTGTAGTGCTCCATACAATAATCATACACAGATTAAATCATCAACAGTCTTCGCTGGATCAAGCAATACTGTGGAGGCCACAAGCGGAAGTTTTGGATTTACATTCCAATTAGGAATGGAAATCTTCCGCATTGAAATAGATCGGATCATTTCCACGAAAAGAATGATATGGAAGGAAAAAAGCGGGCGCTGCAGCTTTACAGTCTACGGGAACTCTGCTAACTAATTAGACAATTCAAAGACGAAGTGCAAAGAATAATTAAAGGGCAGATATTATTCCCAAATTTAAGGAAAATTAAGATGGACTCTTGAGAAAGAATTAAAGGAAACAATCAAGGACAACCCTCGTATATCCAATAATTTTCCTCGTACATGTCATTTCCTTTCTCTTGAGCAATAAGAGTCCTTATATTCACTGTATGCATTGACTCAAATCATCCAACTGATCATCGGTAAAAGCTTGCACCGCATTACCCTTTATCCATGGGAAAATTATTCAAAAAATCATAAACCTGTTGCACTTTTACCAATTCAGTTCTAAACCTTTTAACTTTATCAATTCAGTCTTAAATCTTTTCATTTATTATCAATTGAGTCCATCCGGCCAATTTTGATCGGAAATCGCTGACGTGGATTTTTTTATATAATATTTTAATAAATTTTGAATTTTTTATGTTTTTTTCCTTTTCTTTGTTTTTTTTTCTAGATTTTGAAGCTAGGGCCGGCGAGGGCATCGCGACCCTCGCCGGCCAAGCAAGGGCGCGCAAGCCCGAGCCAAGATCTGGCAAGGGCCGCAATGCCTTGCCCAGATCTGGATTGGCGAGGGCTTAGCGGCCCTCGTCGACCCCAGGCAAGGCGCTTAGCAACCTCGCTGGCCCAGGCGAGGCCTAGATCTGGCTAGGCGAGAGCTTGGTGGGCCTAGGCAAGGTGCTTGGCAGCCTTGCCGGCCCCACGCCCTCGGCTAGCCAAATTTGGGTGAGGGCATCGCGGCCCTTGTTGGATCTAGGCAAGGGCTCGCACGCCCTTGCTTGGCCGGTGAGGGTTACCAGCCCTCGCCCGTGGCCGACGAGGGTCGACCGACCACCCTTGCTGGCCCCAGCTTCAAAATCCAAAAAAAAAAAGATAAAGAAAAGGAAAAAAAAGAAAAAATTTAAGAAATTATTAAAATATTATATAAAAAATATCCATGTTAGCGCCATGTGACTGCCGAGCGTACACGTTAGCAATTTCTGGCCAAAATTGGCTGGATAGACTTAATTGGCCAGAAATGAAAAGGTTTAAGACTCAATTGGCAAAGTTAAAAGGTTTAGAACTGAATTGACAAAAGTGTAATAGGTTTATGACTTTTTGGATAATTTTACCCTTTATCAATTATAAAAAATGGAGTTAGATTTTAGTTAACATAATGGAGAATATTTCTTGTCTAGGCATGATTTGCTATTGAACTGGAAATAGTAGTCATTAATGCTTTTCCGCACATGCAAACAAAGCTTGAGATTGGCATATGAAATTATTCCTATGATCTCAATTCCCAAAGAACGCTTTGGGATACCAATGGTTTGATTTGATTTCCTTCAACGGATGAAGTGGACTTCCATACAAGAGTATTGCCATAACTTGTCAGATTTTTAGCCTTTTCATCAACTTCATATCTAAAAGTTAATTACCTGTAGTAAATGTAATATTTAAGTGGAGACAAAGCTTGAAAATGCAGCCCCTTTCACAAGAACACACGAACACAAAGATGTAGCGGTGGAATTTAATCGACGGCACATATCGGAAAGCTATAGCTAAGGAAAAATAAAGTGCAGTACGGAAAAGTAAAAATAATTGAAAGATAAGATTTTGGTTAATTTGTCGGGGGTTCTCCAGTAAATGATATTTATAATAGTTGTGTGGTAGCTGCTCCTTAGCGGTTTCCAACGATTATACTCATGTTCTTTCATTTCAAAAATTTTATCTTCACATCCATGTGATGCCATGATACTGCTTTCAAGCAATAACTATCCCATGGTCTTATACATGCCAATCACTTCATAACCTAATTACTCAAAACCCTACGGCTTTAGGCCTATAAATGTGCTGTGACGTCGCCTTGATATCTCTTCGCTTGCTTTTTTGTGGGTTTTGTCGATCATATCTGCCTGTATTCTTCTTGATCATTTTAGAACCTACGGGGTCGGTCTTCGATGACCGGATTGTTATTGATGTGTTAACATTACCATCGATTGCTATCTATTGATCATGCACTTCCATATCAACTTGATGATGTTGGGTCATATACACGACACGTGCCTTTGACATGTATCTCTTACGTTGGCAACTTAATGATATTTGCTTCCATGTTACTTATGCATGTCATTTGTCCCTTAATGATCCTTGCTTCCACGTAGCCTCAAGCCTCTATTATGCGACTCTTATGTTGGCAACTTGATTATCTTTGGTACAAATATTTGTCGACCATCTTTGATCCTACGTCATTATTACCGAACCATTATCGATGCACTAAAATGGATATTCTATAATTTGTCGAAGATGGGACATGTAATTCATGTCTCCGTCATGTGTTTCCCATGTCGACAAATTGATCATTTTTTGGTGTAAACAAGATTCTATAGATTCATTGGAAGATTTTATTGCGGGATTCTATAATCCCGAGAAACCGTTTTAGGGAATTGGTGACCACTGGATCACAAAATCGCTCGATGGACCTATTCCGCAGTCATAACTTATCGTAATCACATTATTTTTGCTCCTGTACATAGAAGTCGCCTTGTTTGCATCGAGAGAAATTTTCATATGGCACACGTACTCGACTTTAGAGAGGTTCCAATCAATCGTCATCATAACTCACAAGCTCTCAGTCCTCATTCATAAAGCCCATGTGACTAGAATTCTCAAGTAGGTGAGACGCACACACTGTAGGAATTACATCACTATCATTCCCGATAGCGTGGATACATAATACTCAAGTTGATCCACAGATTTTCGGTATGTTGGCCACTCAAGAAAAGTCATTGGACTGTTAACAACTGATACTCTGAAAGGCGGCAAGTTTCTAGGACCAGACCCCCTAGATTTTTGCCTTGTGGAGGGAAAGATGAAAGCAACAAGCCCACACACTTAGGAGGAGAATGATATGGGGAGAGCAGTGTCAAACATCAGCAGTGTCATACAACTACAAAGACTATTCTTCAGCTCCGAGGATTTCTGAAGATGGTCTGACTAGATAAGAATGTACCCGGATTCGAGCGCGGCCTAGCCATTGTCCCTCTTTGTCTCTCTCTCTCTCTATCTAGACCGGTCGGATTGACATGGTCCGACACTCTGGACCTTGGATCTGAGGCTTGCAACCTTGGATCGAAGGTTGCCGGCCTTAGAACCCTAGAGCTGGGGTCGTTTGAGGGTGGGGCTCTTGCTTGGCGTCGGCCGCAACCAAAGGAAGAGGTTGCAACCACGAGTCCGCACTCGTCAAAACTAGAGTCCCTGGCCAACGCTTGGAGGTCACCTGAGGCTGGGCCTCGTCCTTGCATTAGTCATGTGTCGCGGTCGGTGGCCTCTACGATGTTCGCCATCCTGAGAAAGGCTGGTAAACGTTGCTCCGGTTAGCATAGAGAAAAAGTTGAAGTAAAATGACAAGGTCTGAGAGAGTAATAATTTTGGGAAGAATGCGAGAAAGGAGAAGATTGCGATTGAGACTTGAAAAGATTGAGGTTTGATTCAAGCGCGTCTATATCCGTGTTATATCCAATAACTATCAAAATTTGTATAAAATATAACAAATCCTATTCCTATATGACAAAAAAATCCGGATAGTATTCAACTTAAAATACATGCACAAAGCAATTGCATGTGTTCTGATAGAAAAAAGTCCGGAAATAGTGTCAATATGAACTACTGCCTATGTTGCACCAATACTGACACATGACACGCGACACGCCATTTCTCAAAAAATAGAGAATTCCGATACGTTGAGATACGTTGTATATTAAACATATATTTTTATATATACATAATAAATTGTTATTTTTAAATTTGATTCAAATAAGTAAATAAGTGATAAAAAAAAGCCTAGAATGAATTTACCCTAAAAACATTATACACACGCGAGCTTAGTAAACATAAAATTTTCAAAAAATAATTATGTGTAAATAAATATATTAGTTAAAAAACTAAAATTAGATAATCAAATTAAAAACAAAGGAAAGTACAAGATCAAAAATTTTAAAAAAATAGTCCATTGTTGGAAGCCCAGCCCACTTTCATTTGTGAAAACCCTAGTAATATCTTCCTCTCTTTCTCTCCGCCTCATGCTCTCTCTAGCTTCCTCCTTCGCGCGACCCCAGCCTCCTCTCACCTCTTCCTTCTCCTCCGTCGCCGGCGAAGCCAAGGCAAAGGAGATGATGGCGTGAAGGGTGTCGTCCTCGGCGCCGGAGAAGCGGGAGGCGAAGGAGATGACGGCGTGGAGGGTGTCGTCCTCGGCGTCGGAAATCTGGCACCTTCTTCCTCGTCTAACTCTCTCGGCTGCCTCTTCTTCCTCATCTCTCTCGGTAACGAAGGACGCGTGTCGCGGGCGTGTCTGATGCGTTTACCACGTGTCGGATGTCCGACACCTCTTGACCACGTGTCCGAGCATGTCGAACGCGTGTCGGACGCGTGTCGGTGTCCAACACCGACATGGTAGCTCTTAGAGCGTGTCAGTGCAACATATGCTACTGCGACTAAATATTGTCGAACCAGTAATACTAGCAGGATTGGAAGGTGAATCCGTAGCTTTAGTAACGTAATAACTACACCTTCCATTTTTGAATCTTGCATTTCCTCAAAATCCGGAAAATACCAAAACTCTGAGGCATCTATATAGAACCCATGTTCAAGGCTGGACACGGCACGTATCACCGTCAACAATATCGGTCTCCAAGAATCATCATAACCCAATCCTCCATCTGCAAACGAAACCTAGGAAAAATGGAACAGTGTGCAACGAAGCTCAGTGCATTGGCGATTCTGCTGGTGATTGCATCATGTAGGTGGCCCCTTTCATTCATTTTTCTCTGATCCGTCGCTAGTTATTACAATACCAATGATTCCTCCTCCTTTTAAGGTTTCGTGGACTCGCATGCTGCGGATGTGCGTTGCCAGATTGACACGGATTGCGGTCCTAAGCAGTGCGGTGCTGGGTTTGTTCCCATCTGCAGAGGAGGCATATGTGTGTGCAAGTTATCCGTGCATGGCTCGAGTTGCGACAAGCCTGACGATTGTCGCTATATCTGTGGTCATCCAAATGACCCACAGTGCTTCACCTGTGCCCAGAGAAAATGTGTCTGTTTGTGTTTTTGAGCGTTTGATGGATGTTGTCGAATGAATCGATCTTGTTCTCAATAAGACGTGTTGTCCGACATGAGGTATTGACTTATTTTTCAGCACTTGTTTCATTCGTGGGTATGTAATGGCTATGCCCCGTGACATTGAGCTCCTCCATCGTGAGAAATGATGCTGACCCAAGTAGAGACACTTTGAGGTGCGTTTGCTTAGCTCAAAATTTCATGATAAAAGAAAAGATTTTTCTTTCATCTGTTTGGTAATTTCTTTTTAGTAGATTAAAAAGTCGTTTTCCCCCTAAATAAGCTCGTTTTCAATCCATGGAAAGGTTTTCCGGTCATGACGTTTTAAAACTTTCGATGTTGCAAGACACTTTGTACAGGAACAAAAATAATGTGGCTATAACCTATAATAAGTTATGACCGCGGAATAAGTTTATGGAGGGATCATAGAAGTCCCCTTGTTAGCGTTGAAGAGAATTTTTTTGACACGCTTACTCGAGTTTAGAGAGGTTCCAACCAATCGTCATCAGAACTCCCAAGCTCTCGGTCTCATCCATAAGCCTGTACGGCCAGAATTCTCAAGCAATGAGACGTACATACCGTAGCAATTACATCATTGTCATTCCCAAGAGCGTGAATACATAAAAACTCAAGTTCATCTACCGATTTTCAGCATATCGGCGACTCAAGAGAAGTCATTGCCACTGTCAACAGCAGCCATTCCTTAAAGGAGGACTCGTGAGTAGTCATTGCACTGTCAACAGCAGGAATTCCTAAAAGGGGGCATGTCTTTGGGGCCAAAGCTCCTAAATGTTTTCCTCGTGAGGGAAAGATAAAAGCAGACAGCATACAAAATTAGGAGGAGAATGACACAAAAAAGAGAGCAGTATCAACATCAGCAGTGTCAAATAGCTACAAAGACTACTCTTCAGCTCAAGGGTTTCTGAAGATGGTCCAACCAGATACAACTGTGCCCTGATTCGAGCATTCGACCCTCATGCAGAGGGAATATAAATGGACGAAGAATAGTGAATATGACCGAATTGGAGGAGTTCACTGTCCAACAATAAAAAGAAGAGACCAAATTGGAGGAGAGAAACATAGCGAAGTGAAAGCCGAAAGGTAGCTCCTTTATGCTGGAGCTACAAGCTAGAGACTAATTCGTTCAATCTGGTGGCGTCATGGGAAAGAAACAAGCTAAACTCTGGAGTCTGACAGCTTAAAACGGCATCATGTTAATGTTCATGTCATGCCACGAAAATCTGTAAAGTGACAAATCTCAATCTACCTGATATCCAGATAAGTCACCCTTTGGAGATTTGTACTGATTCATGAAAGAACACATCGCTGTGGCTTGTGAAGAGCTCGAGGGATGGATGGAAGAGAAAAATATTTACTTCTCTCCATCTAAAGCTTGCCAGTGCAGCGATACATTCGAACGTGAAACTAGGTATTGCACTGAAGGTCTAACAAACTACACGAACACAGCATTTGACAAAAAATGATGTCCCTTCACACAGTGCCCAGTGGGAGATATTAAGGTGTTAAGTATAGCCATTCATTCCTCAAAAGTCGGTGTCCAACTTAGCCGAGCGGATCCACCGTAATTGTCGTATACAATACAAGTTTCTATGTCTTGTAACAGCAAATGCAAGAATACCTCATAGAGCTAAACAAGGTCAATAACAAGAGGACAATTTAGCAGCAAAACAACATGCCCATCTTATTGGGAGTGCATGGTGTATAGAAATTCCAACAGGACTGTATGCTCATGATCACTATCTTATTCGATCCTCTAATCTGGCTACAACAAACCAGTCAAGAACTCAATCTGCTTAATCAAACAATGGTAAATCGAAGTCAAAATTGATCGAAACCTACCAATCCTCATTCTTCCATCTGTCCCTCTTTGGCGGCTTTCGAACTCCGAAAATCCCTCTTCAGCTCCGACACCCTCTTGACACAATCCACCTTCGTCTTCCCCGGAACGGCAGCCGCGATTTTCTCCCACCTCATCGGCGTATCCTTTGGGAATGCCTTCAACGCATTGAGCAGCGCAACGTCTTCCGCGCTGCTCCATTCGCTCTCTCTCCTGACCTCGCCGCTGCCACTACCATCCTCCCCCTCATTCAGCCTCCCGTCCAGAGGCTTCCTGTTCTTCAAGAACTGCGCGTACGAGTCCTTGTCGCTCGACTTCTTATCGGCCAATCCCTTCGCTTTCTTGATCACACTCTCCACCCTGTGACCCCCGTTGAACGCCTCCGCGATTATCTCCCACCGCCTCGGCTTCCCCGCCGGATGCTTCACCAGCTGCTTCCTCAAGAGCTCGATCTCATCCTCACTCCAATCCTTCTCCTTCCCCTTCTCCTCCTCCCGAAACCCTAGATCGCTCTTCCCCTGAACCGCCACACCATTTCCCTCGATCTTCTTCCCCAATTGACTATCAATTTCAGCAATTGGCGGCGAAACCGCAACGTTATTACCTGGAGGCGGCTGCCCCTTCGGCCGCTTCTGAGACGGCTTCTTCTTCGCTTCCTCCACGACCTGGGGTTGCAGATCCGGGGGGAACTCGACGACCGGGCCGTGGCCGACGCGGACCGAGCCGCCGGTGAGGGAGGACGGGGCGAAGGGGCCGACGAGGAGCGAGAGGGAGAGCCAGAGAAGGAGAGATCGGGAGGGCTCGGAGTGGGCGTAGAGGAGCGCGAGAGAGACGAGGACGGCCGAGAGCGCGGTGGTGGCGACGAGGAAGGGCTTGGGCAGCTGCCGCCGTTGGCCGGAGGCTGAAGAAGAAGAAGAAGACGACGACGGCGGCGGCGGCGGAGGAGGGGGAGGATTGGCGCGCGCTTGGAAGAGGAAGCGGCGACGGTCGTCGTCGACGTACTCCATGTGATCTCCGACTCCTCCGAGACTCTCTGTACGGTCACGCCATTTCTGCAGCACGCGAGTTTTGGTGGTCAAAATGGCTGGTGATTTGGGCGGGCCGGGCGGGTTTCGAGCGGGCTTGACCGGGCCTCCGTGGATAGAGTTTTCGATTTCTTTTGTATTAAATATTTCTGCCCCATTTTTTTTTTGGTCTTTTATCATGTTGTTATCAAAACATTTTTAATGTAATTTTGATCGGCATATTATGTTGTTCGCCACCAAAACATTGTCAAAATGTAATCGTGGATTAAACAACATTAACTAAAAAAAATCATATTAACGATCAACGAAGTTACAGTGCGGTCATTTTACTTAACTGACAGATGATTATAGCTGAGGAAGGAATAGGGAATTGGATCGCGAGTTTATTATACAGTGGGACCATAGTTGGTTGAAATCATCTGGGCGATAATATTCGACGTAAAATATATGCGAAGAGCAATTGTTGATGTCGGTAAGTTAATATAAAAATACTGGGTTTTAATATAAAAAAAAGAGTGAAAATAGAGTCATCTTATATACTGCAAGTAATTATTGTCTTACTAGTAAAAGCAAAAATGCGTTTCGATGAAGATCCATGAAACGATAACCCAAAAGAAAAATCCAATAATAATACTACCAGGATTAGAAGATGAATCTGTAGAAGTAGCAACTTAATTACTATACCTTCCAATTCCATATTATAAATCTTGCATTTATTTACACGAACTCCAAGAATACCAAACACGAAATATCTATATAAAACCCGTTGCCAAGGATGGAGATGACCAGTACCAACCACATCCCTCTCCAATAATCACAACCCAATCCTCCATATCCGTAAGCAAAACCTAGGAAAGATGGAGAAGGGTCAAACCAAGCTCAGTGCATTGGCAATTCTGCTGGTGATTGCATCATGTAGATTGTAGGTGGCCCCTTTCCTTCATATTTTCTCTGATCCCTCGCTTGTTATCCTAATACCAACGATTGCTCCTTCTTTTAAGGTTTTGTGGTCCCGCATGCCGGGGAACTGTATTGCCAGACCAACCTGGATTGCAAACCCAAGCAGTGTGAAGTTGGGAATACTCCCATCTGCGTGCAAGGCCTATGCATATGCATCAGATCCAAGAGCCTGGATGGCCCGATCGCGCCTTGCGGCAAGCCTGAAGATGGGGAAAGAACAGCATTTGTGCCAAAACTTGTGTACGGAGGCCACTTTGATGCCAAAACTTTCAATCGGATCACTTAAGTGCTAAAAGTTGTGAAAAACGATCACTTAAGTGCCACTTCGCTGGAAATCCGACGTGGCATTTTTTTTATTAATTTCTCAAGCTGATGTGGCTCGTCGGAGGCTGATGTGATATTTTTTTTCCTTTTCTTTCTTTTTTCCTTTCTTTTCTTTTTTTTTCTTTTCTTTCTTCTTATTTCTGATTGCCCGCGTCCGGCCACCGGCCATGGCCGGCCTCGCCGGGCGTCGCCTTCCTCCGGGCGAGGCCCGACGAGGCCGCCGTCTTATTTCCAATTGCCAGCGTCCGACCACCAGCCATGGCCGGCCTTGCTGGGCGTCGCCTTCCTCCGGGCGAGGCCGCCGTGGCCTCGGCGAGGGCCGACCTCGCCGGATCTGGAGAGGCGAGCCCTCGCCGGGAATCACCCTGCCCAGGCGAGGGTCGAGGTTGCCTGGGCAGGGCGAGCCCTGGCGAGGGCTCGCCTCGCTAGATCCGGCCTCGTCGGATCTGGCGAGGCGAGCCCTCGCCGGGGCTCGCCGTGCCCAGGCGACCTCGACCCTCGCCTGGGCAGGGCGAGCCCCGGCGAGGGCTCGCCTCGCCAGATCCGGCGAGGCCGGCCCTCGTCGAGGCCACGGCGGCCTCGCCCGGAGGAAGGCGACGCCCGGCGAGGCCGCCCATGGCTGATGGCCGGTGGCCAGACTCCGGCGATCGGAAATAAGAAGAAAGAAAAGAAAAAAGAAAAGAAAGAAAAAAATTTAAACAAAAATTTAAAAAATTGAATTATACACATGGAAATGCCATGTGTCATTAAAATTTAAATATAAAAACCACGTATTAAATTTGATCGGAATTTCTCGTCGTTGGCACTTAAGTGATCGTTTTTTTTCCGATTTGACACTTAAGTGATCGCCGGCGTAAACTTTTGGCATTTAAGTAATCCAAATGAAAGTTTTGGCACCAAAGTGGTCTCCGTACACAAGTTTTGGCACCAATGCTGTTCTTCCCCCCTGAAGATGGTCTCCCTATCTGTGGTCACCCGACAGAGCCATGATGCTCCATCTGTACCAAGGGATATTGTGTATCCATGGGTTGATGTTGTGTGCGTGCTTGTGATTGTGCTGGAGATTGTTTGAATGCATCGATTTTGTTCTCAATAAGACGTGTTGACTGACGCAGGTATTGCCTTGTCCTTCAGCACTTGCTTCGTTCTTGCGTGTACAGAATGGTTGTGCCTCGTGAGATTGAGCTTCCTTTATCGTGAAAAATGGTGCCGGCCCAAGTTGAGACAATTTAGGGTATGTTTTGTTTCACTAAAAACTTAATGATAATTGAAAAATAATTTCCAAAGAAAATGATTAATTTTTATTTGTTTCATGATTTAGGAAAAGTGATTTTCTTTTCATAGATGGGGAATCCATTTTTCCCCAATTTAAATTCGTTGTTTTCATTCCATGGAAACGTTTTCCATCGATCAATTAGTCTTTCGTCATCCAAATACCCGAAAGTCGAAAAATAATTTTTCGGAAACAGTTTTTCTTTCAAATTGTTTGAGTAAAAGTGTTTTATAGAAATTAGTTTTTTGAATTTTCACCTGTTTGGTTCGTCGAAAATGACTAGTCAGTCGAAAACACTTTCCGGTCATTAAAAATATTCATGCATAAATTAAAGGAAAGTGACCTAAATCTAAAAAGGTAAAAACATTTTTCTGAATTGCTCCTCTCTCTCAACTCGAAATCAAGTCATCTCTCTCTCCTCTCTCAGTCCGTGCTTGTCTCTGCTGTTGTCAACCACCTTTGCTCTTCACGCTGCTCATCTCCCTCGGCTCGCCATTCTCGACTCCATCCGAAGATCGCAGATCTCTCTCTCTTCTCTTTGTGCTCACGCCATGGTGGTTGCGCCTTCTTTGAGTGCGGCGAGCATCAATTCTATGGACGCCATGCCTTCGATATCATCCGCCGAAGCGGCTTCCGATCCCTTGCCACCATCGCCTCCTGCCTCAGGCTTGAACGAGTTGCACACAAGGGAGTGTGCCGCAGTAGTGGTGTATATATAACGCAAGAGAAGACGAAAAAGTTATTTATGAGATCATTTTGCAAATGAGATCCCGACACTAGAATACATTTCCGATCACATATAATCAAGAAATCGTTTTCTTTTAGGGATAAGTGCACTAGAAGTCCTGAAACTTGTCACCAAAGTGCAATTGAGTCCTAAAACTTGCAAAAAGTGCAATCAAGTCCTAAAATTTATCAACTTGGTTTAATTGAGTCATAAAGTTAACATTGTCAATTTTTCTAACAGAAAATGCTGATGTGGCATATTTAAATCAATTTCTCTCTCCTACATGGCATTTATTATTAATTTTTTTTCATTCAAATCTTATTTAAATTAAATAAAAAGCTAAAAAAAGCTAAATTTTTTTTTAAAAAACAACAAAGAAAAAAAGAAAGAAAGAGGAGGTCTCGTCGGTAGTGCACTGCCGTTGCCGCTGCCGATTGTTGGCCTTGGGCGATGGCGGTCGGCACTCGCCGGCCCTGGGTGAGGCCTCGTCGACCCCGGGTGAGGGCCAGCCACCCTCACTAGGCCTGAGCGAAACTCACCCAGATTTGGGCGAATCCGGCCGTCACTTCGGCCGGTGAGGCCTAGCAAGTTTCACCGGCCCTCGCTTGGGGTCGGCTAGGCCTCGCCCAGGGCTGGCAAGGGTGGGTGGCACCTAGATCTGGACGAGCAACACTGGCCCCATGCGAGGGCCGGCGAGCGCTAGTGAGACCTCGCCTGAGGCGGCCAACGGTCGATGACCGCAAGGGCCAACGTCGCCTAGATCTAGGCACCTCAACCCAAATTTGGGCGAGCCTCGCCGGCCCTTGCTTAGGCCAGTGAGGCCTCGCCTAGGGTTGGCGAAGGCCGATCACCCTTGCCCTGGGTCGGCGATGGGCGGGGCTGGTAGCCTCTAGCAATGGGTAGCGGCAACAGCACCCTACCGGCGAGGGCTCCTTTCTTTTTTTTCCATTATTGTTTTTTGAAATAAAATTTTAGTTTTCTTTACTTTTTTAATCCAATAATAATAATAATAATAAATGCCATCTAAGATAGAGAAATTGATTTAAATATGTCACGTCAGCATTTTCCGTTAGAAAAATTGACAGTGTTAACTTTAGGACTCAATTAAACTAAGTTGATAAGTTTTAGGACTTGATTGTACTTTTTGCAAGTTTTAAGAGTTAATTACACTTTGGTCACAAGTTTTAGGATTTTTTGCGCACATATCTCTTTCTTTTATCATGAAGTTTTTTCTGAAACAAATGCACTGTTAATATTTGAACTGAACTCACCTCTCTAACGGTGGAGCTCCATATTGACTCCATTTTAATCATCAAGGTTGAACTTGGCTTGATAAAATGTTTTGTTCTGTTTAGCTCTACTGAAAATAAAGCTCAAACTCAGGCTTGAACTAGAGTTCTTGACAATGATTAATACTTACTTTTAGCACGAAACTAGTAGTAGTCATGGCCACGGGCCGATTTCGGTCTTGAACCAGTCCGATCAAACTCGGGCCCGGCCCGTTGACTGGGCCCGTAGTTCGGAACCTGAACTGGCCTGTGGCCTATGGGCCCGGTTCCAAAAAAAAAACCCTGCAGTGTAGCAGGGCCTGCACGTCTGCAAGGCCCCACCCCCACCCACGCCCACCTCCTCCAGTCCTTCACGCCCTCCTCTCTCACCAGTCTTCCGCTCCACCCTCTCCTCCTTCGTCCACACCCCTCTCCGCCACTCCCACCCCCTCTCCGCCGCCACCACCCCCTCCGCCTCCCTCCTCCTCATGCCCTCCTGGTCCTCCCACCCTTCCCTCCTTTGCATCGGCGTCAAGCTCGTGACCCACTTCCTCGGCAACTCCTCCGTGCTCAACGTGCTGGGGGTCCATGCCATCTTCGTCCTCTTTAGCCCCTCACCATCGCGGACGCCACCGTGTTGACCCTGTATCACATCGCTTGCGTCTCGGGCCTCGCCTCCGAGCTCCTCTCGCGGGCCGACAGCAAGGTCCTCGTCATGGTCAGTCCCTCCTTCCCCTCTCTCCCTTGCGCCTCCTCCGGTCCTCCCCTTTTCTCCTTCGCCCGCCCCCCGACTTCCCAGATCTAACCCCCACCGCCGTCGCCCCCGCCCATGGCCGCAGCCACCGACGCCAACGCCCCCTCCTCCTCCCCCCTCGCTACCTTGCGCCTCCTCCCCTTTTCTCCTCCTCCCCCCTCGAACCGGAAGCGGCTGGAATCGGAACATGCCCGGAACCGCCCCCTTGCGGTTTCGGTTCCAGTTCATACATGACCACGAACCGGAACCGCCGATTCCTGAACCGTGGCCATGTCTAACTAGTAGCATCAATAGTTGTCGCCCTTGGACAGGAAAAGATAAAAGCGGTTTAAGGAATTGCAACCAAAAGAAATAATGATTAAATAGGACAAAGTCTAAAGTCTAGTCTATTTTGCGCTTCGTGTGGAAATCACCCAAAGATAATAAGCCATAACGCATATACAAAACTGCTGCGCGAGAGAACTGAAGAGAGTCGTCCATTAACGTGTTCATTACATCGTCCATTAAAGCGTCCACAAAACTGGTGTAGAGAGTTAAAGAGACGCGTCTGTTAACACGTTCATTAATTCGCCCGTTAACGTGTTCATTAATGCGTGAACTAATGTAGAGCCATTAATAACTTATAATTCCAACAATCCCCCACATTAATGGTTCAACAGAATATTAATGGTTCAACAATCCCCCATATTAACGGTTCAACAGAATATTTTTTACCCGAAGAATTTTATATATGCCTGTGGAGATAAATTGCATCAATATAGTCAGCTTTCACTTTGGACCTCCTTTAGCGAAAGCTATCAGACTTACTTAATCAGTTGATGGATTAAGCCTTGAATCACCAGTTTTTGTAAACATGAATTAGATGCGAAATTCAAAAGTTTGCTTTATACTAGTTATAGAGTCCAAAAAATCCGAATTAAGTTCCTTAGCGAGGCATGCAAAGTAAGCAGCCAGTGAAGAGAAAAAGCTTAAAACCCAGTGAGTTGGATTTCTAATGTTCACACTTTGCACTTTGTGCGGTATTATTGAATTTTTACATATTTTAATCGGGTCAAGCAATGATATTTTAGAGAAAAAACTGAGTATTTATTTAACCAGGAAATATATACATGTTAGATATCTTTCCTTATATTATGGTAGAAGAATCTCGAATTATCCAATTGCATACCGCAAGTACTTATCGTCTTACCTAGTAAAGCAAGTGCGCATTCCAATTGAGATTTGTGAAATAAATGGAACAAAAAAAAACCCAATACTTAAGTGCAATTGAATATCAACATATAGCAAGTAAATTCCTATTCATTCAATTTCGAATCTTGCAGTTACCCTAACTCCAAAAATATCATACTTTAAACATCTATATAAACCCACTTCAAGGGGCTCATGACACATATCTTCCACAGTTATCCCTAACAATCAAGCCCGAATTTCCTCTCTATAATCCTAAAAAAAAAAAATCTCTGCACAATCATACCTCAGATAATCAAGCCATCATACCTGGATATGGAGACGGGTCAAGCCAAGCTCAGTGCATTGCTCATCCTATTGGTGATTGCATCTAGTAGGTTTCTCTCATCTCTCTTTTATTATTATTATTATTATTTCTAAATGTAGAGCCTGCACTAATGAATTCTCCAAGCTCCCTTCTTTCAAGGTCTTATTGTATCACAAGCTCAAGAAGGAGGCGCTTGCCTTCCAGAGACGTGCCCCCAAGGGTCTCGTGCCGTCTATGTAGACGGGAAATGTAAATGCGCCCCGCCTTGTACATCAGCGCAGTGTCCTATTGGGTCTCAAAAGGTCTACACGCACGGCAAATGTTTCTGCGTTCCATCAAAGCGCCAGGATGTCTCGGTAAATGGTGGAGTAGGAGGCTATTGTATTCCAGAGATGTGTCCCGAGGGGTTTCATCACATCTATGCACATGGCAAATGTATATGTGGCCGATTGGAGCCCAAACATTGATTGGGGTGTGTTTTGAGTGTGTCCGCGAGATGGAGAGGAAGCTAGAATAAAAGGGAATAAGAGAGAGGTGGGTTGCATGTGTAGGAGGTTTTTATGAATCAAATTTTGCTCTTCTTAAAATGGGTTGATGCTATTGAGTATTTGACTTATATTTTTGGTGATCTCAAAAAATTTCCAAACTGTCGAAATTGATGATGGATTTTGGGCGTCGCCTTTGATTGCACTACAGTAGTTGATAACTCGGTGATCAAAAGCGATGATCATATTCCTTACGTATAGATTAGACGAACAATTGAAGATCAATAAGAGAGAAAAAATTTCAAGATTTGGTCTTAAAAGACGAAGTCCCAAAAGAAGAGTGGCACGCTCAATATCCACGCGTCTTCATATTTGACGGCAAAGAAATTTGAACATAGTTTGAATATTGCACTTTGTGCCGTATTATTGAAATTTTGCATATTTTAATCGGGTCAAACAATGATAATTTAGAGAAAAAAGAGAGCATTTATCTAACGAGAAAATATATACATGTTAGGTATCTTTTTTTGTATTATGGTAGGAGAATCTTGAATTATCCAAAGAATTCTCGAATTATGGTAAGAGAACCTCGAATTATTTAATTGCATACCGCTACTACTTATTATCTTACCTAGAAAAGCAAGTGCGCATTTCGATCGAGAATACGTAAAAAATTATATAAGCACTGAATATGAATACGTAGCAAGTTAATTATTATTCATTCAATTTTAGATCTTACATTTACTCACACCCCAAAAATACCATGCTTTAGACATCTGTATAAACCCACTTCAAGGGGACTCGTCTCACATATCTTCCACAATTGTCTCTAATAATCAAGCCCAAATTTCCTAGGGGTTTCTAATTTTTTCAATTTTTTTTTGGATAAAATACATATTAGTACTTATATACTAAAATGTCAATTAATGGGTCAAACTTTGAATTTTTTGAAAAGTGATTGGGCAAAAGTGAAATTAACGCTATTTTGGGGTTTTTCATGCAAAAAATCAAGTTTTGACTTTGGATTGACTTTTCGATCAAAGTTTGACCAAAAGTCAACTCAAAAGTCAAGATTTTGACTTTTTTTAAAAATAAATGCAAAAAGCTAGAAAATGAGTGACTAATACTAATTCAAATGCTAAATAACTCTTTTTAATTGAGAATCGGGTCATGTCATGATCAGAAACCCTAATCTCAAATTTTTGCCTTTCAAGCCACATCAGCTAAAAATTAGGCGTCAACACTCCACTAATGTAATAAGGGCAAACTCCCACCGGAACTAAATTTTGTAGTTACTCGACTATGAAATTGGTCATATTAATAGTGGCTATTTAATATTGACGTGGCATTGTGACGTAGCGTTCAGCGAGTAATTCAAGCAAAACCTTGCTTAGAGAGAAAAATCTCGAAATTCAATATTGATGATAATGTTCTGTTCCTAAAAAAGAACCCTAAAATAAGGTTATATATCCCTAAACCAAACCCTACTAGGATTATAAAACATAAAATATCAAAATTACAAAACTGCCCTTAAAGTTAAAACCCATAAAAAATTATTAAAAAATAGAAAAACCCATGTAAATGATCTCGAATCACTAAAATCCATCGTTAGTCACGGCCAAAGGCGTAAGTTTTATTCAAAATGTCGTTTCGCTTAAAACGACCAAATTTGAGCCCAATTCGATGTCGTCAACCAGGTCCGCCGGTTCTAGTCGCATCACCATTTCACCTTCCATTTGGACTTCTGCCTGTCCAACCAGTCCAGAAATGCTTCACTAATAGATTTTGCATCATTCTCCTCCACTTGAAAAGAACTCGTCATCGAGTTAAAATCAGGATCTGGATATAATGGCTCTGAGGACTCATGAAACGATGATAAATCAGCAACTTTGAAAGTGTTAGTTTGCCCATACTATGTGAAAGGTCTATAACATAAGCATTATCGTTGATCTTCTTGCTGACAGTGTAAGGCCCATACTTCTTTTGCTGTAATTTGCTATAAGACCCAACTGGTAAGCGCTCTTTACGAAGAAAAACTATGACCTGATCACCTACCGCAAACACCTGCTTCCGCCTGTGCTTATTTGCTGCAGCTTTATACTTCTGATTAGCTCCCTCCAGCTTCTGTTTGACTTCATGATGCACCTCCACACTTTGTTTAGCCATATGATCCGCTGTTACACTTTTATCCGCTTGCTTAGGTAACTGTACCAAATTCAGAGTATGTTGAGACGTCTTTGTATAAATAATAGAAAAAAGGCGACCTGCCAATAGAACTATGAACTGCATTATTATAAGCAAACTCTGCTTGTGATAAAGCAACATCCCATTGCTTCGGCTTATCTCCATAAATGCTTCGAATTAAGTTTTCTATAGTTTTATTAACCACCTCTATTTGCCCATCAATCTGCGAGTGAGCAGTGCTACTAAAATTCAAAGATAAATCAAACAGTTTCCATAAAGTCCGCCAAAAATGCCCTAGAAATTTACTGTCCATATCTGATGTAATAAACTTGAGCACACCATGCAAACAAATCACTTCCTTAAAGAATAATCTAGCCACACTTACTGCATCAAAAGTTTTCCGACAAGGAATGAAGTGCGCCATCTTGGAAAATCTGTCAACCACAATGAAAACAGAATCCACTCCTCTTTATGTCCGTGGTAAACCAAGCACAAAATCCACTCCTCAGTCTCAATTGCTTGTTTCATGACCAGCACGTGCATTTGTCGGGTCTCCTTAACCTCAACTTCAAATTTCCTCGTAAGGGTAAGGAAATTATTTTTAGCAGCTTGTTTTTCTTTGTTCTTCAGTGGCAGTAACGTATACTTCACTCCATCCTTCACAAGGTTATATTGATTGTTTCTTCTCGAATGTTGAGCATTTACATCAAATTGCCACAGTCTCTCAAATAACACATGATATACATCCATGTCTACTATATCATAAAACAGCTCATCATGATATTTTTCAATGGAGAATGGAATTTTGCATCGTTCAGTCACCTAAATAGTTTCCGCTCCAGATTTAATCCATCTTAACGTATAGAGATTAGGATGCTTCTCCACGGATATTCTCAGCTTCTTTACTACCTCTTTCCCAATGATATTCTCCATGCTTCCACTAACAATAACCACAATAAAGATCTTTCCCAGAATAGTGCACCTGATTCGGAATAACTGATGGCGCTGGGAATCATCTTCCTGTTTTGGGGCCAACATCATTTTGCGCACCACACAGTTTACTTGCTCATCTTTTTCATTTTCAAAATCATCGTTCTCACCATCCGGCGCACAGCAATATCCATCCTCCTCCTCTTCGCTCGCTGCTACGTTTACGTTCTTTTTCTGAGGGCATTCATTAGATCGGTACCCAGGTTGATTACACCTGTAGCACTTTATCGCGGCTGGTTTAGCATAAGGATTAGGGTTCGCAGTTTTCTGTGCTTGCGTTCTCTTATCCCTCGACTCGTTCATAAGATGCTTTTCTACCATCTTTTCTTCCTGATTTCGCTCCCCATTAAAGCGATTATTGAAACTGCCCTTCTCTACCGAACTCCTCGAACTGCAACCTCGATAATTTTCATAGTCTCTTCTTCCCCTGTCTTGTTACATCAATTCTACCTTCATCGCTATATTCTTGGCTTCAGTTAAATTTCGCAGAAACTGCACTCTAATTTTATCTTGAATAAAGGGTTTCAAACCATCAAGATTTCTGGCCATCTGTTGTCCCTCCCTCTCTGATAAATTATTCCGCTCCGCCAATCTCATAAATTCGGCTGTATGCTCATGCACAGTTCGATTGGCCTGCTAACAATGTTGGTACTGCTGGAACATAATCTGTTCATAATTGGGTGGAAGAAATTCCTGCTTTAACAGCCTCCTCATTCTAGTCCAAGTTCGAACTCTATCTTTCCCTTCTCACTCCCTCTTATTCTGCAATCTCTCCCACCATGTAGACGCACCCCCCCTTTAATTTACAGGCTACCAATTGCACCCTTTTCTCACAAGAGGTCCCCATATAGTCGAAGAATCCATCTATATCAGCAAGCCAATCCAGAAATTCTTCTATACCCAGACTTCTATTAAAATAAGGAATATCGACTTTTAATTTAAAATCATTACCTTCACGATCATCATAACGTCGTCTTCCATCTCTCCTATCATATCCTCTTTGAAATCCTCCATGACGATGTCTGCCGCCATAATCAGCACATTCATCATCAAAATAATCGTTTTCTTCTTTTTTTGAACTCTTTGAAAACAGAGGATTATGTAACCTACGGACAGAAATAGGCCTATCAATAGGATCACCGCGAGCAAGATCTGTACCAGGCCTTCTGTCGTTCTGCCGATTCCAGTTCACATCAATGTCGAGACCTTCAAACCGATCTGTTAACTCATCAAATCGTTCTTTGAAACGACAAAGATTTTGATCGAGTCGTTGATTCAAGTGTTCCATTAAACGCTGCTCCAAATGCTACAGCGCGTCGTCCCTAAGGATTGGGGCTCCAGTCTCCTGAGCATCATCACGAAGACCACCGCCAGTCACCATAGGCTTTAATACCACCTGACGCAGCGTTCAGCGAGTAATTCAAGCAAAATCTTGCTTAGAAAGAAAAATCTCGAAATTCAATATTGATGATAATATTCTGTTCCTCAAAAAGAACCCTAAAATAAGCTTATATATCCCTAAACCAAACCCTACTAGGATTATAAAGCATAAAATATCAAAATTACAAAACTGCCCTTAAAATTAAAACTCATAAAAAATTATTAAAAAAAAGAAAAACTCATGTAAATGATCTCGAATCGCTAAAATCCATTGTTAGTCATTGCCAAAGGCGTGAGGTTTGTTCATAATGTCGTTTTGCTTAAAACGACCGAATTTGAGCCCAATCCGATGTCGTCAACCGGGTCTGCCGGTTCTAGTTGCATCACCGTTTCACCTTCCGTTTGGAGTTCTGCCTGTCCAACTGGTCCAGAAACGCTTCACTAATAGATTCTGCATCACATCGTCTCAAAAGATAATGGCTATTTAACAGCGGTAGTGTCCACGATGGCATTTTTCATCTATGGTTCAAACGAAGTTCTCGTATGAAGCCACATTAGAGAAGTTGAAATCGATTGAATTAAAAAAATTGAGGTGCTCTGTAGTAAAACGGGCAAAAATTCAGGGTTATTAGCTTGGCATGTAATTTTAACAAAGACACCATGCGACGATATTTCTCTGATACAATGGCTCAAGGGAGAACAACGTAACTGTGCAAATGGCAAATACAATAGATTGTGCGCATGTTGCTTCGCTGAGAAGTATTACGTAGATCATCAGTAGCCTTGCCAATCAAAGTAGATGCTCGGATCCAGTTAGAGAACATGTGTAATTTTTATATAACAAAATAGCTTGTTATTGACATTGCACTCTAAAAGTGTGACAACTTGGGATTAACTCACTCGTAATTGTTCACTATGGCCCGTCTCATACCGAGCCTTGCAATTTCATCCTTTGATATATAGATGGGCACTTTTCTTGGACGTCACTCATCCCGGTAGCACTCTCACCTGAGTACGCTTAATGTTGGTGTTCAAATGTTAAACTTGCCGTTACGTCAAAAGGCGCCTCTCATACCTCAGCTAGTTGCACCAACAGCCACGATGGTGTATCTGTTTGTGGCCATCCGAAGGAGCCAAAATGCTCAGTCTATGCCGAGGGCAAATGTGTATGCCAATGTAACCATTGATTGATGCGTCTTGCGAGTGTGTCTGTGAGAGGAGAGGAAGCAAGAATAAAAGGGAATAAGAGAGAGGTGCCTTGCATGTGTCGGAGATATTCATGCATCAATTTTTCTTGGGTTGATACTATTGACTATTGGACTTAATTTTGGTGGTCTCGAAAATTTCCAACGGTGGAAGTCGATGGATTTCAGGCATTGCCATTGATAGCACTATAGTATTTGATAACTTGGTGATCAAAAGTGATGATCATACTCCTCATGTATAGGTTAGGCGAACAACGGACGATTAAGAGAATAAAAATTTCAATATTTGGTCTTAGAAGACAAAGTCCCGGAAGAGTGACACACTCGATATCCTAACGTCTTCGAATTTGATGGCAAAGAAATTCAAACTTAGTTTTCATATTCTAACTACGCTTGCTATAGGTTGACAAGAAAAATAAAGTGCTGAAATTGAGGAAATAAAGGGAAATTTGAAGATATCAAAGATCCTTTTTGGGTTGTCTTTGTATTTGACCATCCTTTGATATCACTCGACAATTAAGCTTTTACAAATACACAACGAATCATCCAATAAAGGTCAGAAAAGCTGATTTTTACATATTCCATGTAAAATATAACATTAACTATTAATAAAAAAATCCGTATCCTCATGAGAGATCCATAAGTAAGAGGTAAATGCACTTGACATGCCTTATGAGATGTTGAATTAGGTAAAAGCTATTGCAAAAGTAGTCATGCATATAACGCATCTGAGGAACTTCAGAAATCGGAAGCACAAAGCTTCCCGGGAAAAACCAAACACACAATATGTCAGTTGCCCGGAAACTCGCACCAAACACAAGATTCTCATCTCAATCTCTTGACAAATTCATCAAATCCCGGAAAAACCTCTCCAAGCCCACACCGAAACTCTGGCCCGACGTTGTCAAGCAACGAATTTTAATCACAAACGATGAAGAAGTTGACATATTGACGTTAGCCCATCCGATTCTGCGCAGACTGGAGACGTGCAATAGCGTCAGAAATTCAACCATGTCCATGCTCAACTAGTTGTTACTCGTCTCTCTCGACAATCTCTTGCCACCAGCTGAGCCGTGAAGAAGCTCCGTTCTTCACGTGCGGTTGCTCTTGCGTCTATGTTCTTCAAGTGTACCCAAGAGCCTGATGCTTTTCTATGCAATACTATTATGAGAACTTATGTCCCCATGAATGATGCGTGTAGTGCTACGAGATTTTATTATGAAGAGATGGCAGGAAATGATGTTGTGCCAAATCACTATTCGTTTTCTATTGTATTTAAAAGGCATAATAGGTGGGCCGCTCAAGATGGGTCAAACTCGGCCCATGAACCACAAAGGCCCACAAGGTAGTTATTTGTTTCTTACTATAAATAGTAGAACCCCTTAGAAAACCAACATGATTTTTTATATATACGAAATAACACACCCATTCGAAAGTAAAGTTTTTTCTGGTTTTTCTTCGGAACGGAAGTGGGTACAAAAGACGATCGAAAATCACTCTCAAGTACAAAGTGGCATTTAATATGTGGCAATACCGGATATATTTTTTATATGATATGCCTATACGATCGGTAATACAAGTTGATGATCATTGGACACGTTTCCGCGTTGATCGAATACGTTTTGAGTATGTCAATTGTGGAATAAGTTTTCCCAACAGTAGTGAAAGGGTTTGTTGGGATTGGGTCATTGATGATGGAGAGAAGGTTCATGGTAGGGTGTAAAAACTTGGGTTCGAGTCGGATTTATTCGTGAGGAATGTGTTGATTCACATGTATTCGGTTTTTCGAAAAGCCAGGAGTGCGCGCTCAGTGTTTGATGCAGGGCCTGCGTTGGATTTGGTTAGCTGGAATTCCATGATTGATGGTCATGTGAAGTATGGGGAAGTGGATGTTGCTAGCGAACTTTTCGACGAGATGACTGAAAGGGACGTCTTCAGTTGGAACTCGATGATTGTAGGTTATGTTGCGCGAGGGGACATAGGCGAGGCGCGATGGTTGTTTGATAGAACGCCGTTTAGGGACATCATGTCATGGAATTGTACGATCGATGGGTGTGCAAGGATTGGAAACATGTTAGAGGCTCGCAGCTTTTTTCATTCGATGCCTTTCTGGAATGTAGTTTCATGGAATACCTTGTTGGCTCTTTATGTACGTGTTAAAGGTTATACGGAGTCTTTGAGTTTGTTTGATAGTATGCTACAAGAGGAAGAGATTAAACCCAACAGGGCTACTCTTGTGAGTGCTTTCACAGCGTGTGCCAATACAGGGGACCTCAATAAAGGCCACTTAGTTTATTCTTACATCAAGGATGATTACGTTGAAGCCGAGGTGCTGCTTTCGACTGGGCTATTGACAATGTATGCAAAAAGTGGCACTATGGATTTAGCCAGGAAAGTGTTTGATCAGATGCCTGATAGAAGTGTTGTCTCATGGAATTCTATGATCATCGGGTATGGATTACATAGGCATGGCGAGAAAGCCCTGGAAATGTTCTTGAGAGATGGAGAAGAGAGGTCCAATGCCAAATGATGCTACCTTCGTCAGCATATTACCTGCCTACACACATTCCGGCATGGTTTTGGAAGGTTGGTGGTGTTTCAATCAGATGTCTCGGATTTACAATATCCAAACTAAGGTGGAGCACTATGCTTGCATGGTTTATCTTCTTGCTCGAGCTGGGCTGGTGAAGTATTCAGGAGAGTTGATTGAAGAAGTAACTATAGAGGCAGGATCTTCACTATGGGGTGCTCTGCTTTCTGCCTGTCGGACCCATTCTCACATGGAACTAGGAGAGATGGTGGCCAAGCGTTCGATCGAGTTAGAACCAACAGATGTTGGGTCCTATGTGCTATTGTCAAACATGTAAGCAGCCGAAGGTAATTGGGATGCCGTCAAGAATGTCAGGATGATGATGAAGGCAAAGGGTTTGCAAAAGGAAGTCGGATCCAGCCTCATTCAACTTGGAGGCGTCGAATCTACGGAGTCCGCAAAGATGGCATGCCCCATTAGAGAAGTATGATTTACTCGATGTTGAGTGAGATTGGTTCACAGATAAAAGTGTCATGTAGAGACTCCAGAGCAGTTTAGGATCAAGAGTAGAGAGAGACTAAACTATATTGTTGGATTTTGTCGAAGATCCGTGTTGTGCATATTCTGAAGAATTGAAGGTGAAGACATTCTCTATGCGCTGCTTCTATATGTATGCATGCACAGCACATCTCCCAGTTAAAGGAAAATCGCAGTATGCGAATTCCTGAGTGCACCCATCTCTGAGTTATTGAGAATTGTTGCTGGAACACTACTTTGGAAGGAAGACACCGCGAGAAGTTTTTACCCTTGATAATTTTACTCTAAACTAACTTTTTGACAATCAAAAACCTCAAACTGATACATTTATGATAAATTTACCCTTCATTACATTTTATTAATACCACGAAAAATTACAAACTAGTATACTTGTGACAAATGGAGGGTAAAATCCTAAACCCGTAACTGGTACGTCCGTCAACTATCACTTGTCATTCAACTCAAAATTTTGATGGTAAAATTTAACGGAAACAAGCAGGGTGTAAAATTGTCACTGATGTACTAGTTTAGGATTTTTAGTGGTAAAAAAATTAGTTTGAGATAAATTTGTCATAAATATACCAGTTCGGGGTTTTTCGTGGTACTAACTCTTTTTAATATTCACAATTTGCACTTTGTGCAGTATTGTTGAATTTTTGTATATTTTAATCTAGTCAAATAATGATATCTTAGAGAAAAAAGAGAGCATTTATTTAACGGGAAAATATATACACGTTAGGTATCTTTTCTTATATTATGGTAGGAGAATCTCGAATAATCCATGGAATGCTCAAATTATGGTAAGAGAATTTCGAATTATTTAATTGCATACCGCTACTACTTATCATCTTACCTAGTAATGCAAGTGGGCATTTCGGTTATATCATCACTGAATATGAATATGTAGCAAGTTAATTACTATTAATTCAATTTTAGATCTCGTATTCACTCGCTTTCAAATAACACCATGCTTTAGACATCTATATAAACCCGCTTCAAGGGGACTCATGACACATATCTTCCACGGTTGTCTCTAATAATCAAGCCCAAATTTCCTCTGTATAATCCTAAAAAACTCTCGGCACAATCACAGCTCCCACGATCAAGCCGACATACTTGGAAATGGAGAAGGGTCAAGCCAAGCTTAGTGCATTGGCCATTCTATTGGTGATTGCATCTAGTAGGTTTCTCTCATCTCTCATCTATTATTATTATTATTTATTATTAAATGTAGAACTGCACTGATGAATTTTCCGAACTTTCCTTTTCTAAGGTCTTGCTGTCTCCCAAGCTGCAGAAGAAAGAGTAGCGTGTCATCTAGACATCACGGGCAGAGGTCAAGTGTGTCCTGTCGGGTATCATCCGGTCATTAAAAATGCCGAATGTTTCTGTGTTCCATCAGGGCGCCAGGTCTACGCGGACGGCTTTTGTATTCCAGAGAAGTGCGAAACCGGGTATCACCCTATCGTTAAAAACGGCAAATGCGTATGTGTTCCGAACGCAAGGTGAGGCAACGGAGATTGTAGAGTGAATCGATCTTGTTCTCAATAAGACGTGTCGAACCGTCACAAGCTATTGACTTATTTTTCAGCACTTGCTTTGTTCGTGTGTGCGTAATGGCTATGCCCCCATGAGATTGAGCTCTTTCGTCGTGAAAAATGACGTCGACCCAAGTCGAGACAATCTAATATCTAAACTCGACTAGCCTCCTACAGTGGAGCTTCGCGTAGACTCCATTTCAATCGTCGAGCTTAAACTCGGCTCGATGAAACGTTATATTTGCTCGAGCTCCACTAATGTTATGAGGGCAAACTTGCGCTGGAAGTAGAATTTATAGTTACTTTACTATTAAGTTAGTCATATTAATACTGGTTATTTTATAATGACAGGCATCGTCTCAAAAAGATAATGGCTATTTAACAACGGTAGTGCCACGATGGCATTTTTCATCCATGAACTCATATGGAGCCACATCAGAGAAGTTGAAATCGATTGAATAAAAAAAAATTGAGGTGCTCCGCTATAAAACGGACAAAAATTCAGGGTTATTGTCCCGACAAGTAATTTTAACAAAGGGACCATGGGACAATATTTCTCTGATACGATGGGTCACGTGAGAACAACGCAACCGTGCAAGTAGGAAATACAACAGATCGTGTCTATTAATTACTTCGCTGAGAAATATTAAGTACATCATCAGTAGCCTTGCCAATCAAAGCAAATGCTCAGTAGCATGATCTGAGCTTATGATCTGAGCTTTGAAAGTGTGACGATCCTATATTAACTCACTTGAAGTTGTTCTCTTTGACCTGTTTCGTACCGAGCATCACAATTTATCCTTTGACATATAAGTGGACAATTTTCATGGACATCACCAATCCCAAAGGGCTCTCACGTGAGTGCACTTAACACTGGAATTCAAATGTGAAATTTGTCATTACGTCAAAAGACGCCTCTCATACCTCAGCTAGTTGCACCAATAGTCACGATGGCGGCTATGTTTGTGGCCATCCGAAGGAGCCAAAATGCTCGATCTGTGCTGGGGATGTGTAACCATTGATTGATGCGTGTTGATACTATTGAGTATTCGACTTATTTTTGGTGGTCTCGAAAATTTCCAAGGGTCAAAATCGATGGATTTCGGGCATTGCCATTGATTGCACTATAGTATCCGATAACTCGGTGATCAAGAGCGATGATCATACTCCTTATGTAGGTTAGACGAACGATTGACGATTAAGAGAATAAAAAATTGGATATTCGGTCCTAAAAGATAGTGCTGAAATTGAGGATATGAAGGGAAATTTAAAGATATCAAAGATCCATTTTAGGTTGCGTTCGTATTTGACCATCTTTTCATACCACTCGACAAGTAAGCTACGACAAATACACGAAGGCTCGTGCAATAAGGGTCAGAAAAGCTGATTGTAACATATTTCCATTTAAAAATAGGGAGCATACCATCAAAAACCCCAAACTATATTATTCGTGACAAATTTACCCTGAATTTTTTTTTACACAAAAAACCTCAAACTATGCCACTCGTGACATATATACCTCATAATACTTTAGTCCAAGGATATTTTCGTCTTTTTCCTTTTTATGTTTGTTTTTTTTCTTTCTTTCTTCTCTCTTCCCTCCAAGCCCACACCGAAACTCTGGCCTGACGTTGTCAAGCGACGAATTCTAATCCCAAACGATGAAGAAGTTGACGTATTGACGTTAGCCCAACCGATTCTGCGCAGACTGGAGTCGTGCAACGTCAGAGAATCCAACCAAGTCCATGCTCAGCTAGTTGTCACTCGTCTCTCTAAGCACTCTCTTGCCACAAACCGAGCAGTGAAGAAGCTCCGTTCTTTACGTGAGGTTGCTCATGCGGCTACGTTCTTCAAGTGTACCCAAGAGCCCGATGTTTTTCTGTGCAATACAGAACTAATGTCCACATGTATGACGCGTGCAGTGCTATGAGATTTTATTATGACGAAATGGGGGGGAATGATGTTGCACCAAATCACTATAAGTTTCCCATTGTTGTGAAAGGGTTTGTGATGATTGGGTCATCGTCTGATGGAGAGAAGGTTCATGGCAGGGCGTTAAAACTTGGGTTCGAGTCGGATTTATTCGTGAGGAATGCGTTGATTCACATGTATTCGGTTTTTTGAAAAGCCAGGAGTGCGCGCTCGGTGTTTGATGCAGGGCCTGCGTTGGATTCGGTTAGCTGGAATTCCTGATTGATGGTCATGTGAAGAATGGGGAAGTGGATGTTGCTTGCGAGCTTTTCGATGAAATGACAAAGGGACGTCTTCAGTTGGAACTCGATGATTGCAGGTGGTGTTGCGCGAGGGGACATGGGCAAGGCACGACGGTTGTTTAGAAGAACGCCGTTTAGGGACATCGTGTCGTGAAATTGTATGATTGATGGGTGTACAAGGATTGGAAACGTGTCAAAGGCTCGCAACTTTTTTGATTCAACGCCTTTTCAGAATGTGGTTTCGTGGAATACCTTGTTGGCTCTCTACGTACGTGTTAAAGCTTATACAGAGTTTTGAGTTTGATAGAATGCTACAAGAGGAAGAGATTGAACCCAATAGGGCTTCTATTGTGAGTGCTTTAACTTCGTGTGCCAATGCAGGGGACCTCAATAAAGGCCACTTAATATATGCTTACATGAAGGATAATGAAATTGAAGCTGACGTGCTGCTTTCGACTGCGCTATTGACAATGTATGCAAAATGTGGCACTATGGATTTAGCCAAGAAAGTGTTTGATCAGATGCCTGATTGAAGTGTTGTCTTGTGGAATGCTATGATCGTGGGCTATGGATTACATGGGCATGGCAAGAAAGCCCTGGAAATGTTCTTGAGAGATGGAGAAGAGAGGTGCAATGCCAAATGATGCTACCTTTGTCGGGATATTATCTGCCTACACACATTCCGGAATGGTTTTGGAAGGTCGGTGGTGTTTCAACCTGATGTCTCGGGTTTACAATATCCAACCTAAGGTGGAGCACTATGATTGCATGGTCGATCTTCTTGCTCGGGCTGGGCTGGTGAAGGATTCAGGAGAGTTGTTTAAAGAAGTGCCTACAGAGGCAGGATCTTCACAGCTCTGCTTTTTGCCTGCAGGACCCATTCTCACATCGAACTGAGAGAGATGGTGGCCAAGCATTTGATCGAGTTGGAACCAACAAATGTTGGGCCCTATGTGCTACTGTCAAACATGTATGCTGCTGAAGGTAGTTGGGATGCCGTCAAGAATGTCAAGATGATGATGAAGGCAAAGGGTTTGCAAAAGGTAGTCGGGTCCAGCCTCATTCAACCTGGAGGCGTTGAATCTGCAAAGTCCACAAACGATGGCTTGCCCCATCAGAGAAGTATAATTTACTCGATTTTGAGTGAGATTGGTTCGCAGATAAAAGCGGCCTGTAGAAACTCTAGAGCAATAGAGGATCAAGATTAGAGAGAGACTAAACCATATTGCTGGATTTTGTTTAACATCCGTGTTTTGTATATTTTGCAGGATTGAAGGTGAAGACATTCTGCAAAGAATATATATGTATGCCTGTTTGGCACTTCTCCAAGTTAAAGGAAAATCGCAGTATGCGAATTCATGAGTGCACCCATCTTCAAGATATTGAGAATTGTTGCTGGAACACTACTTTGGATGGGAGATACTGCGGGAACTCTTTACAGGTTGAGTTAATTCTACAAGCATCAATCGATGAAATTAAAATTTCAGAGCAGTAGTTGGACGGCAATATACATCAAGCAATCATCTCTTAAGTTGAAAGGTAATAAGCTCATTGATTAATTTGCCTTGAAGATGTTCTAGCTGTCGATATATTTATGTTGAACATTTAGCTGGTCTCCTCTCCTCCAGGTTAATAAATTGTACTCTAAATTGATTGCTTATTTGGACAAAAAAGCAAAGAACATATGGTTTAAACGGACAAAAAGAGTTCAGGGGCCCGACTGAACTTTTGTAAAAATTCAGAGACAATTTATGCATATATCTCTTTTCTGTTTTGGAAAATTTTTGTAATGGAACGAAATGAAGACTTTCTGTTTGACCTTTTTCTTTGGTTGTAACATCAATATGGTGGAAGATGAAATGTAATGAGGATTCAAATAAATCTAATTTAAATTGGAATTATTTAACACACTTTTAGTTATTCAAATTATAGTTTGAACAACACAGTTGTGATTCGTTATGAGATAATTGATCGACCATCATTTGTGAATCGTGGTTATATATCTAAATTGATAATAAATACACTTTCATTGCCAATGCTTCATTAAAATTTGTAATTATGCTTTAGAATGCTTCATAGCAAATACACATCTGATTGGATACCTTTTCTCAAAAGAGCATTCAGAAAGACAATTGTCTCAAACGACCTCCTACATTAATTAGCCGCGTTCCAAAAGACCCAGTACCTCATCGCCGATGACAAGCACATCCCGATGACCACATGTCATTCATGTGCCCCATTTTTTGCCGTTGGATAGTGACATTTGGTCCCAATTTCTCCCCACTGAAACCCTAAAATTTCTAATTTCTTGGCTGAACAAATCATAAATCAAATTTGAGAGAGAAGAATGTGAGATTGCAACTCTAATTGAAGCGATAGAGCAACTTGACCTTTAAATCGAACTTTAGTGCAAGTTAAAACCTCAAATCTCCAAAAGTGCACATGTTCACTTACCCATACTTTTTGCATGCAAGAAATCGCCTTCATGGGTTCGCCTTAATCCATGACACCTTCAATCGAGCCCTCCTCATTCCACATCCGCAATTCAAGTTCTCCGTCCCCGACTGACTAGGGCTCCAAAATTCGAAAACCCCCGCTCCATCTTCTTTTCCAATTTCTTTCTCAAATTTCCCCTCTCAAACGACTTAAATTTGGGAAATTTATCCTACGGACCAAAATGCCCCTACGCAACGGTAATGAATGAGCACATGGCTGTCACGTGATCGCCGGGTGGTGGTTTTAATCGTGGGCAATGAGGCGGGAAGGGGTCATTCGGAACACGGTATTCAATTTGGGGACATTTGAGATAAGCGCCACTTTGAAGGTTCTTATGAGAAGATGGGTCCGATCAGGGGTGTTTTAGGTGTTTTGAATATTTCCCTTTTTTTTATTTTTTATTTTTGGCCACCGGTATTGGAGAACCTACGATCCAAGTCGGTCTCAGAAAACTCACAAAACGAACGACCGCCACCCCGCCAGAGTCCCCTGCCTCTCCGACCAATGTCAAGCCCCGGGAGGTCCAAGCACTTCGTCACGTTGACCCACCCGCTCCTGCGCAAGCTAGACTCGTGCTGTAGCATCGTAGAATTCAACCAAGTCCACGCTCAGCTCGTCGTCTCCGATCTCTCCGACCACTATCTCGCCACCAGCCAAGCCGTGAAGAGGCTCTGCGCTCTGCGCGCGGTCGCTCGCGCGGTCCTGTTCTTCAAATCTACCCGTGAGCCCGATGCTTTCATGTGCAACACCATCATGAGGACTTACGTGGGCGGGAAGGATGCGAGTAGCGCCATGAGGTTTTATCGGGATGAGATGGTGGGTCATGGTGTCGTGCCCAATCATTACACGTTCCCGGTTGTTTTGAAGGGGTGTGTGGGAATTGGGTCGTTGACGGAAGGAGAAAAGGTGCACGGCAGGGTGTTCAAACTTGGGTTTGAGCTAGATTTGTTCGTGACGAACGCCTTGATTTACTTGTACTCGGCTTTTCAGAAGACCCGGAATGCCCGCTTGGTGTTTGATGCTGGGTCTGTTCTGGATTCCGTCAGCTGGAATACGATGATCGATGGTTATGTGAAAAGTGGGGAAGTTGATTCTGCACGTGAGCTGTTCGATGAAATGACTGACAGGGACGCTGTCACTTGGACCTCGATGATAGGGGGTTACATTGGGAGAGGGGAGATGGAAGAGGCGAGATGTTTGTTTGATAAAATGCCATCTAGAGACACCCCATCGTGGAACTGTATGATTGACGGGTATGCAAGGATTGGCTGTTTTTGGGTGGCTCTTGAGTTGTTTAATTCAATGCCTTCCCGGAATGTGACCACTTGGAATACCTTGTTGGATCATCTTGTCCGTCATGAGCACTATAGGGAGTGTTTGAGTTTGTATGATACTATGCTACAAGAGAGAGAGATTAAACCCAATAAGTTCACTCTTTTGCCTGTTTTGACTGCATGTGGCAATCTGGGTGACCTCGATAGAGGCCAAATAGTCCATTCCTACATCACGAGAAATGACATTAAGGCTGATGTGGCACTTTCGACCGCTCTATTGACAATGTACGCAAAATGTGGGGCTGTGGATGTGGCTAGGAATCTGTTTGATCAGATGCTTGATAGGAATGTTGTATCATGGAATGCTATGATTCTGGGGTATGGAATGCATGGGCATGGCGAGAAAGCCCTAGATATGTTCTTGGAGATGGAGAAGAGAGGTCAAGTACCTAATGGGTCCAGCTTTGTCAGCATCTTATCTGCTTGCAAGCGCGGTGGGATGGTTTTGGAGGGTTGGTGGTGTTTTGACCTAATGTCTCGAGTTTACAAGATTGATCCCAAAGTACAGCACTATGGTTGTATCCTCGAGCTTCTTGCTATGGTCGGGTTGATGAAGGAAGATTTAGAAGAGTTGGCAAAAGAAGTCCCAAAGGGGGCTGGATCTACCTATTCTACCACTGAACTAGGAGAGCTTGTGGCCGAGCGATTGATCGAGTTGGACCGGACTGATGTCGGGCCCTATGTGCTCTTGGCAAACATGCACGCAGCAGAAGGTAATTGGGACTCTGTCGAGAACGTCAGAAAGATGATGAAGGAAACAGGTTTGCAAAAGGAAGTCGGGTCTAGCCACTTTCAACTTGGAGGCATCGAGTCCAAAGATGCCAAAAAAGATAGTTTGCCCCATCGAAGAGTTATGATATATTCAATGTTGAGTGAGCTAGGTTCTCATTTGAAAGTGTACTGTAGACGCGATAGAGTTGTAGGGGAGCTAACATTGTGTTTGGTGGAGTTGATTAGAAAGGAAAAAGAAGATTTTAAATAATGAAAAAGTAGAAAATGGATGCTGAGGGTTGAATTACAACATTGCTTGGATACTAGCGAGGCAAAAGCATGAAAAGGAACACATTATGACCTAAATATCATTTTAGGTTTCTAGAATTAGAGTAGCGGATGAGCGGCGATGGCGAGCCCCGATGAAGACAACGGGGGCGATGGCCGAGGCGATGTTGACGCAAGGTGATGCAAGGTGACACCGGGTGCGTGCAGCAACGGGCGTGTGTGGCGATGGACGTGGGGCTCTCAGCCTCAGGCTGAAGAAAGAAGAAAATCCGAGGGGAGAAGGACGGAAAAGAGGGTTGGGGATGGATTCTATTTGGGGAATCATAGGCCGCGGCTGCGTTGTGCGCAGATCTAATTCTTACCCTTTTTAAACTCCTTACTCTTCCTCGCAACCCCTTTTACAAACACGCTACGACAACAGGTGAATGTGCGACTTTTTTTTTTGGTAAAATGTTTCATTAATTAACTAACGAAAGGATAACATAAGTTATGGGTTTCTGAACATAAAAGATCTCGTAGAGATAATGGCGGTTTTATAAGCCAATCTTGCGGTAGGGCTTCCTTGCGATGTGTTTTGGCTAAGAAATCTGCCACTTGATTTGATTCGCGTGGGTTGTAGATAAACTCTACAGCTTTTGTTTGAAGAATGCAAACAAAAGCTGTCTCGATTAAAAGCTTTTGTGTGCGACTTTTGAAAATGAGAAAGATGAGCCACTTTCATTTGTGAATTAATTTGTGGCTTTCAAATGTGCGTGGCCGTTCAAACTAGTGATTCTGAACAGCAAAGGATAGGCTCCACGGTTAAGGAACAAGCTTGGGCGTGTAACTCCATATTGCAAGTTCGATGCCCTCTGCCCGCGGGCATAACTGTCCATGAAAAAGAAAGGGTTTTAACATTAAAAAACGTGGATTGATCTTCAACGTTGGACCCAGGTACTGATTCCTAGGATAATCAAGAACCCAGCCTCAGGTGAATGTGCGGACTTTTGATAGGTTATGACGTCATGTAAATATCGTAGTCACGTCTCTTAACAAAGTAACGAGAAATTCTATATAAACCCTTTTTGTCATTTCATATCGAGGCACATCCACGAGAATTTCTCTTGTTTTTCGAAATTCTCTCTCTTCTCGTTCTTCTCAAGATCTATCAAACATTTTGGTTGATTGCATATGGTTCTATTAAGTAAAGTTGATGGATCATTCTACAAAATCCGAGATTTATTGCTTCATCCATAGTACATGAATTTTTCATCCAAATCTGGAAGACTACATATTAAGTATTTCTCTAGCTAAGCCATTGCTTATCTCCAAGGAGAATAATTATTCTATAACTCATTAAAAGAACAAGAATGCTCATAAGCGATGATTTCTATTGAACATCCTACAAAACAATCAGCTGTACTTCCACGGCTTCTTACTATTAGCTGATCTGCACTCCGGTATCGTATGTTTCTCCAGCTTTCCAGTCTTGATGTATGTTGTTGACAGGAACCAACCATGTCTCGTCTCCATCATCGCTGCTGAGCAACATCCTTAGGGACAATGGACCACTAGGGGGCGAGGTGGTTGTCCAAACTGCACCATAGCTCCGGTCCAGGAGCTTGCAAACAAAGTTCTGAGTCTGGCCAAGTTTTGATAATATAAAGTCAGAAATACCATGGTCAAAGTACCATTGCTATTGAGTGTCGTTCATTGTAGAGCAATCATCAGCAAATTTTTGTTTTTAGATGCACACGATTCCAATTTTTTCTGTAAGAAGCCGGTGTGGATGACTGTTTGACATGAGAGAAATCTTGCCAAAAGCACGGAAAATGCGAGATTAGATGGACAAGATTGACTTTAAACAAGTTCATATATCTTATAAACCTATGGTTTAGGTTAACTAGTGTCGCATGCTCCTTCATGCAACAACAGGAACAAAATCACTCAAATTGACAAATGGACAGGACATATCAGCACGAATTGTTAGGTTCGTAAGGATATAAATCTGATTTTCAAGACAAAGGGGATGGTTTTATCTTCTCCCATAGAATGACAATAAATGCAAATTTTAGCTTCTAAATGTCTGAAAGTTCATGAGGATCTGAAACGTGGTTGCAAGGTGGTTCATGGTTCCTCATGGAATTGACTGGTTTGATAGGTGTTACATGGAAGAGCGGTCAGTGCATATTATGAAGTACTTGTTGTTTAATGTTCGAGAGCAATCTTTGATAGAAAATGAGTGTTACCTCGCATAGCTGCACTGCGGTGATGTCCTTATTGCCCTGTTGATACCATAACACAAAAGCCAAATAATGGGGATTATTGCTGCTCTCGTCGATCTTGATGGTTATATTCTTGTTTGGGTAGCTGCAGGAAACACTGTGGAAGATTTGAGATTCTTGGATTAGGTCAAACCTTCATCTGCATGCCGTTAACTTCTCGGCACATCATCTTGGAATTATTAGGTGTTACTTGTACTGTGGACAGGCATCTCTAAGTTTTGTTAAGAATACACTCTTGGGCAAGAGCTTAACCATCATACCAGAGGTATGTGTATAAGAAAAGATTTCCAGTTACCTCTTTTCTCTTATCTCTGGTTTTAAGCATAAGCTATCACAGATCCACATGCTACAGTTAAAAACTTTCCAATAGTGTACATATCAAGCACTATCTATGGTCTCACCGTCTATATTCGATGTCAACAACACCAAGTGCAGATAAGTAGCTGGCTGCATCGGCGGTTTGAGCCATTTGGCTGTAGGCACGTTGGCTTAGAATGAAATCTGTGCGATCCCCTGAACCTTGATCAGTTATAACAACGGTTACACCTTTATCTGAGCAGTAATTACTGCTGGTGCACCTCACCTGAAGTTATTATCCATGTATTAACAACTTTTACATCCTCATAATCACTAATTATAGTATGATATTCAAAAAATTCGGTTAAACAGGATTCTCACCTGGTAGCAAGCGCCACAACCAACACCGCTGCGATAGAGATCAGATGCTGCCGACACATCCCCACCATTAATCATAGCTCCAAATGAACCAAACCCACATGCCCCAACTGCGGTTGAAAATATCCATTTGTCAAGCATTCAATTTATCATAGTATCTGCTACAAAAATCTACAATTTTACTCATTCTAATATTCCTTACTTTCTGTTCCTTGTTGACTCGAATTCGGGTAGTAGGAGGCACGAGAAGAGACAAAGCAGTTGCTGCAGGTTGCACCGTTGGCCGGAGTTTGCATGAGAAAGAGGGTGGCTGAGAGAGAGAGAAGCAACTTGAGCTTAAGAGCCATTATGTGAAAGCAGAACCAAGCAACTCTCAAGCCCAAGAAAACGAATGCGGTGGTGCAAGAGAAGCAGTGAGCTTTCGAAATATTTATAGAGAACATTCAATTGGTCTGGTAAAAAATTTCCAGTTTTGACATTCTGCAAGTAGTATTGACTTAAATGAAGTAGCCTGAAACACAATCCTTTCAGCTAATAGTTAGACTTGCAATTTCGTCTTTATGGAAATAGCGTCCAAATGTGCTTTTCTGACTCGAAGAATATTTCCTTAGTGTTCCATTCTTCCTTCTCTTCTTGTGTCCAAGTTTCCTTGCGTAACGATATAAAGTCATTGGGTCAAACTGTTCCCATTGTGAAAGTTCAAATTAGTATGCATGTTCTTGAACCAATACCGTAGCGGCTATTTCACTCCTAAGTTTGGAATCAAGTTATGCTTAAACAGTAGAAGGAAAAAGAATTTGACTTCCAAAATGTCATCTAATGTATTCATGCTAGGGACAGTTGACCGCTAAGTGCTTCTTACCTAACTAGCGGCATGCGAGAGAGAGAGAGAGAGAGAGAGAGAGTTTGACCTGCAAAATGTCATCTGATGTATTCATGCAAGGTATAGTTGACCGCAAAGAGATGTCGATCCTTACTAGGGGTGAGCATGGTCAGACCGGGAACCGCCCTTTGGTTCCATGGATCCACCTGAGAACCGGACCGTCGGTCCAGCCCGATTCCCAGGTGAGTCCATGGAATCGGTCCCACTAGCCAAGGACGGAGACGGAAAGACGAAAACAAAGATGGAGATGGAGAGTTGGAGACGGTGAGGTGAGCATCGATCGAGAAAAGAGAGAGTGAGAGTGAGTGTGAGGCGATTGCAAAAGGAGGTGTTTCTCGACTTAATGTGAGACTACGAACGTTGAATGAGTTAGATTTAGTTTAGGGATTTAGGATTTTTCTTTTTTAAAAAAATTAAAATTAAATAAATATATTATATTTATTATTATATTACCAGTCCGATCCGGATGGGCGAGCGAACAGTTCCACGCCTAGAACCGAGAACCGGACTGGTACCCACCGGTTCCCAAAAATTGGAACTGGGAACTGGACCGGTTCCCTTAGGAACCACCAGCAGTCCCAGGTGATCCAGGAGGTTTCCGGTTCTTTTGCACATTCCTTACCTACCTAATGTGTGTGTGTGTGAGAGAGAGAGAGAGAGAGAGAAAAGTCTAAAATGGCTATGTGCTCTGACTGAGAAATTAGAGAGAGCAAGATTCAGAAGAAAAGGAAGAAAAGAGAAGTCTGTTAGGTGATGGTGCACTAGCAAAGATTTTTTAGGCATTTCTTGATTCTCCCACTGAAATCCTTTCAAGAGTCTAAAATGGCTATATGCTCTGCTACGTAGGTGGTGTTCATATTGTTCTCTCTGGAAGTAGGTATTTTGTACTCCGGCAACTTACCTGGAGAAAAATTATGCAATCCTGTGTAGAACATGGGAAGAATCACTTGAACCTGAACATGAACCTCAACACTTCACCTACTAGGTGAATTTGTGCGTATGCCGGAACAGGAAATCGACAAATTATCAGCGTGTTGAGTGATAGACCTAGCAATACTGTGAATATGCTGCTTCCCTTCCAAAGTTGATGAATCTGGCTGAAGTTGTAGTGCGAGTGCTGCAGCCTGGGTGCTCTCTCCTCCAAACACCATCCAAATCGAGGTTGTTCTCTCATGAGCATTTATTTTCTTTTCTTATCTAGCTCTGTTATTGCGCTACACACATCAAACTGAAAGAGTTGCGAGGAATATAATTCACATTATCTTGTCCCAACAACATGCACATGATCATAACACGCGGATAGATAGTCTACCCGGCTAGTCTACACGAATTTCCTCTATTCAGTTTAAAATGTTAAGGTGATTCTTAAATATTAGTATCAAAGGAATAGAGTGCTGATTAGCCAAGATTCCTTTATCTTTTTGGCCAAATAAGCAATAATTAAAATGTGACTGCTTTTTTGAGCGTGTCCTTATTCTAGCTAATCCCCCTTGATTGAACTTTGAATATTGGGTAGCGGACGTCCTAAGGCAGCCGAATCGGACTGGGATTTGGGCATTGAACCTCATCAGCAATGACTTGGAAACCATGATGAGGTTATAGACCCCGAGTTCCCACGCACCATCAGCAAATCGTCATTTCTCAATGATGAAAACTAGCGAACAAAGAGCCAAAGCAAGAACTATGCTTAACCTTAGAGGTGGATATATTTACCATGAGTGAAAGATGTACACTGTTTTACTCCCGATGTCAATTCTCATCGCAAGGAGCCTTGGAGTTTCTTCACACTAAAAAATTGAACACCACATTGGCATATCGTAACAACTCCTCTTTTAAATGATATGCAACCGGTTTTAGGGTGGGTTGGTTCCCACCCTAGAACTTGGAACCGAACCGAGCAAGGTCGGTTCCTAACTTGTGGAACGGGGAATCAGCCGACCTGGTCATGGAATTGGACCAACTAGTCCGAACCGATTCCAGGGTCGGTTCCGAAACCAGTGATTCCTTTTTTTTTTTGGATTTCTTCTATCCCCTACAAGTGAGAGTTTCCCAGCATTCATAGAAAAAAAAACAAAAAGAGATGTTTATATGATTACGGGTGTGGTGCAAATTAACAATCAACTAAATGATCGGGGTGCGGTGCTAATTGACGATCGACTAGTCTTCCACTTGGTTTTGTAGTCATTACCCCATCACATGACATTGTATCAAGATGTGTTAAATAATGAAAAAATGTACGTATATAAACATACAAAATTATGAAGGAATGTGTAGGGTTTGATTATATATATATATATATGAAAGCCATTGCTCTATTTAAGTGAAAATTAGATCGTAATTTACCAATTTAAAATTTCTTTCAAAATAAAAATAATAATAAGTAATATGAACCGGTCCGATCGGTTTCTTAAGTGGAATCAGGAATTGGACCGGTTGTTTTCGAATCCAAATTTTTGCAACCGAAAACCACCCAGAACTGACTTGGTCCGGATCCCTGGTTGGACCCTGCCAAGTGCCAACGGACGCCCCTATGCAAGCCTGGCCAAGTCTCTACCATAAAGAGTCTTCGTTATATATCGGACAAAAAACAGTCATGGAATCCTCATGACTACGCCGCACAAATATGAACACTCTTTTACTTTCTTTGATATGATGCTCGTTCGTTGTCAGAATATATTTCCTCAATAAGCTAGCTTACGCATGCTAATCTTTTGTGCAGATTCGAATTAAGTACGATTCTCCTGATGGCTACAAAGAGAAGATGCAGAGAGATGCCATTACAGCTACAGCATGTTTGTTCAGATAACAGTTCATCCAACTGTTAACATCTGAGTACCCATCCAAGCCGGAGTATACATATGTACACCACTCAAAAGTACAAGCGACAAGCCTAAAAAATTATAACAAAGTACATATATTCATCGAGACAGCCCAAGCCATTCATCTATTCCACGAGCCACGAGCGATCGTCATCATCAAGCATGCAAATCTTTTCATCTTGACCAAGAAACTGAGTCTATCTCGTCCCGAGCAGATTTATATAACTCGAGCCTCCTGGTGCATTGCTGCCTTCTTTCCATCAGTGCAGGATCTTCATCCAACAACTGAGCAAGCTGATTGGCCTAGAGGATAGAAAATGAAGTAATCTGTGATCATGTGGCAAAATATGCACTGGCATTATCATGTCATGCTGGTGATTGTGAGTGACAAATTGATTAGACATATACCTCCGTTTTGCCCAATTGAGTATAGAAATGGTCTAGTAAAGATCGTTTTGCTTCTCTCACTTGGCAATGGACCACAGCCTTTGGGATCGTGTTCCTCAGCGTCTCAGAAACCATCCCAACGTAAGAGGATACATTTGATCCGATCCTACGGTAATGCCCCTCCGAGTACCGATCTGCAGAATTGGCAGCTTGATTTCCTCCCTTTTCTGCTTCCTGAGGAAGTCTCCTAAAGAAGTCCACTGTCAGGTATGAAGATTCCATGTCCACCAGCCGCAAAGTTGTCTTCTTGCCGTCTTCACGCAACCTCTCCAGTGCTTCACTCGCAGCTGCTCGGATTCCCGCTTGAAGAGTTGGAAAACGCTTCAATTCCTGCTTGAATAAACCATTCCTTAAGGTTTATGCTAGGACAATATCAGAACCTTCTGCATAACCTATTTCAGACCTGACCTGAGTTTCTCCTATGGATATTCTCACAAGCTCCTTCAAGATGAAATGAACCTGCAATAACAAATGATAAAGGGTGAAGAATTTATTCAGCAACAGAAACAAAAGAGTACTCCACGATGGCACTTACAGCATCCACTGATGCTTCAGCTGGCCCTCTAAAATAATTAAGAGCGCCATCAATAAGCCGTCGATAACCCTGCTCAGGAGCGACAAGATGAGGCTGGTAGCCATCTGCCTCTGACACCACCTTCCTCACATTTTGCAGTGACAGGTGCCGATCGAAAGGAAGCTTTCTTAAAGCAGCAGGGAGTTGATTGTCAAAAACACCATAGATTCTAGCACCACCAGGTCGTCTAAGAAAACTCAAATTAACAAGAAAGAATCAGAATTCTAGCTTCTCAAGACAACTTCTAACTTTAATGACACTAATCACATGTATCCAGTTATAAGCATATCCAAGAAGAAAAAAGCGCGAAATTTAGAGATAGTTGCTTCTGAGAGCTGTGAACAATCAAAGCACAAAATTAGTAATAGTCTGCCTCATTTATTTTCAAGCACAGTGATGTAATATGATGATAAAAATGATTACACCATGAAGAAGCTAAAAAAAGGAGATTAGTTGAAAGAAAGAGAGCACACTATTACCCTCCTTCCAAATGCTCCTTGAAAATTCGGTCAAATGCGCGGCACAACTCTAATATGGTGTATAACTGGGCCTGTAAAATGCCAATCATCAAAACTTAATGTTCATGCAGAACCCATACCTATACAGATGTAAGAGAAAAGGATGGTCAGAAATTCCTCACCCCAGCATCAGCAGCCACAGATCTACCTAGATGATTCAACTCTGCTTCAAGTTCATCAATTGTTTTATTGATCAAAGATGTTATGTCCGGTATGCGAGCTCTAATGACAGACTCAAGATGCTGAAACCAAGTCAAGTTCCATCATGTAGACATCTCAATAAAAATCTTCGGGAAAAGTCCCAAGGTCAAAGACTCAAGCAGGTTATTGTTAAATGGGGGGAAAAAAGAGGAACCTTTGAAAGGAGTTTGGCAAGGTACTCTGAGCCCATTCTACTAGCCAAGTGTCCATAATCAGGGCTTGTTGCAAAGAACTCACGTTCCTTCCTCCGAGCAAAGATCATGTCTACGCTCCTATTTATATCAGCTTGGGAACGGTTCACTATACCAACCCAAGGGTGTTGAAGCCGATAAGACCTTCCTTCTAGGACCTTGTAACAACCCCAAAGGTAAATGGATGTGAGAGAGAGAGAACTAATGCTTTAGGATCAGATACCAAGATTAAAAGGTTTATAGCGTAAAATCACTTACCTCAATGGCATTAGTTCCCTTGTCCATCAAATCAAGCTTTGTCAAGACACCAAATGTTCTCTCACCTATGATCATCACAAAGTTATTCAAAGTTCCATGCTAGGAAACCATTTGCATAGGCTGTACCTGAAGGATCAACTTCTCTTGCAAGCTTGATCGAATCAGATGTAGCAATATCTTGATTCGCTGGAGTAATGGCCAAGATAATGCAATTTGGCTACAACAAAGAGAAAAAGGAAACTAACTAATGCTGGAGTTATGGCCAATATGATGCAGTTAGGCCACTTATATGCAATTAAACCATGGCATGTAAATTTTGACATAACAGAAGCTATTTCAATTCCAAAGGACACTGATCATGATGAAAAATGAACAAAAAAAAACATGTATTGTCAATATAGCAAATTCCTCGAGTCAACTTGATCCACGTGATCCATGACATGATGGGTTAACCATAAAAATGTCTACATAGAAGACAGAATTTGAGCTTTAAGGAGATTTGATAATATAATTTGACAGTGATATTCGAACTTCTATGAGTCCTAACTCCAATACCAGTCATTCCTACTAGTTTACAAGGTAGTACATTATCAGGCCATTACTATCGTGCAAGAAAGTTGAGCTCACAAGTGTGACAAATGTGACCAGAATAGGGATTTGCTCTCACTGACTTTGAGCTCATGGGACCTTCTTAGTAGATCATAATTGATTATGTGGAAAATAATTCTTTGAATATGATCGAGAATCTAAATTTATCTCTCTCAGAAACTTAAACCTATTACACCTGTTGCTAAGGACCCTTTGATTTCAGAGAGAAATTGCTGGACCGAGGTCAGCTGCCTAGAGCTAGACTAGCGAGAATCAGAAGGAAGTTTTCCGACCAACGACAGCTCAATACCACAACTGGGTACTTCCAGCTGACAGGTCCTTACTTAGATATCTTCTCTTGTTAACTTTAAAGGGACACTCATCATGATGAAGTATGAACAAAAATATGTATAGTCAATTAAAATAGTAATTTTCTAATGTCGACTTGAGCCGTGTGATTCAAGACATAATGGGTTAACCAGGAATCCGTCAACCTAGAAGAAATTCTTTGAGCTTTAAGAAGATTTGGTAATATAATTCTACAGTGATATTCAAACTACTATGCGTCCTCATTCCAATACCAGCCATCCCTACTAGTTTGCAATGTAGTACATTATTCGGTCAGTTCTATCATGCAAAATAACTGAGCTCACCAGTTTGACAGAGGTAACCATAATTAGGGATTGCTTTGACCGACTTTGCACTCAAGGAGCCTTCATGATAAATCATTAATTCATTATGTGGAAAACAATACTTCTAATTTGACCAAGAAATTAAACTCATCTCTCTCAGAAACTTAAACCCGTTACACCAGTTACTAAGGTCCCTTTGGTTTAAGAGATAAATTGCCAGACCGAAGTCAGCTGCCTAGAGGTAAACTAGCCAGAATTAGAATGAAGATTCCGACCAACAACAGCTCAGCACCGCAAATGGGTACTTCTAGCTGATAGTTTCTTATTTACAGATCTGCTCGTGTTACTATTTCCAAGATTCACCAGCAAAATTCAGTTGAGATATAGATGCCGTAACGTACATACAAGCCTTTCTTCTTTAATTTCCTTGATAAGGAGAGTTATCGAAAGTAGAGAGCATCCGTGCCATAGAAGTGCAAGTTTTGATATACAGGCAGAAACATATATCTTACCTTTTCGACATATGACCGAACCATAGTTTCAATGTCTTGAACGATACTCTCTGGCTGTCCCTCTATCAGCAATAAAGGATATCAAATACTTTGGAGATCAGTAAATCAAATACGCAATATAAAGCTTAAAGAAATGCATTTCACCAGAAATGGCTGTGTTCACAAACATACCTACAGCAACTTTGGTCAATCCAGGCAAATCTATCAAAGTTAAGTTGACAACTGCCAGCAAAAAGAAGCTGTCAGATAACTCTAGAAATGAGACAAAGAATATTTAAGAAGTTATCAAACTGAATAATGAGAACAAGAATACGTTTTTTCATAAAAGAATTACAGAAACGGAATATGGATCCAGATGAAAAATAAAGGGGGGGGTTGTTTGGGGGGAGATGTATCTAATGCATATTGTCTTATAAAACAAAGTGAAAAACCAAACTTTTGAGAGGCGACTCCAGCAAAAAAAAAAAAACATAAGTATGACTGTTATAGGGTTGGATCTTGTGACCGGTCAAACAGACCAACTTTTTCCAACTAGAGAGCAAGGATGAATTCTTGCCCTCCCTCATATCTTGTATCCTACTGCCACCACACTAGTCCATGGGCCTAAATCATGAAGATGCTGTACTTAACGCTCCATTAATCCCTTCCAAGACACTACCGATATTGATAAGACTGGGATTCAGACATATTTTCAGGAAGCTGCTCACTGTTGCTTCTGGAACCACTCATAATTGTTCCTTTACATGGGCAAGTAAAAGTACCCGTATAATGAATGATGCATCCCAGTCACCAAAACGCTATGGTCCAGAAAAAAATGATTGCCAATCTACAACTGTTAGATTTAAATTTTGGATGTTATTACCATTTGGAGAATATATGCTAAGATGGATGGGAACCGGGGATATCTGTTTCGACTTTCCAGTCAATCTATCGGTCTCATCTTGAATTTCATTGCGAACCATAGCTGCATAAGAGCAAGCAAGAGTCAGACAAACTGCTCCTATTGACACCAAACTCAGAAATGCCAGAGTATGTAGAGCACTATCAATCTCATTTCACACAATTTTAGAAACAAATTTTGCAATCCAAGTGACTGTTGATCAGAAAGGAACATAAAAGGAAGTCGATCCTTCACATAGACTAAGATCTACAACCAATTCAACATGCAAGAAAACAAAACTTAGGACAGCTCTCAGCTAACCTTGTTGATTAAAGTACCAGAACCGCCAATGGCGTGCATCTTTAATGTGAACATCAGGCAAACTATCACATGAATGAGCAGATAGACAGCTATCACAGGCAATCTAAAGGTGACAAATGACACTGATCTTGGAGTCACAACTCAAACTTAAAGATAGCAAGCGAATTACTCATATCAAGTTAAGTGTGAAAAAAGATAAAATTGCAGATGGTCTCAAGAATCCCAACTTGAACAGTGGGGTGTAGATTTGATCTCAAGATGCTTCACTAGGCCAATGCCATTGCATTAACTTCCACTGCCATCATAAAATAGTTCGCTGAAAGCAATACTTCCGGATGCAGTAGTGAAGGTTCATGAATGGAATCGCTTTACCCAAAAAGCTTCAACATTTTGGCCCTTTTTTTCTTTTTGCTGATGGTGCTAAAATAAGAAAAACTCAACAAGTTCAAACAGCAGATGTGTGATATCGTCATTCCAACAAAAAGCTGACATACAGAAGTCGGTGAATCTTTTCTTTGGCAAATGTAGAAATTCTGCATATTCTTGTAGACCAGACTCTGTCTTATGCAGCTGCAACACCAGAGGCCGCCTGGTCACAATTCCTGGAAGCAAGTGACAAGAAAAAATAAGAACCCAGAAGGCTTGGACTGAAGATTAAGGAGTGCCAACACGAACTGCAAAGCACCTAATTCTAAGACAGCATTATCATATAAAATCTAGACGAATCAGTTTCAGCTTGATTGAAAACCAGAGGTACAGCACCTCCAACCCACTTGTTCAAATGCTCCATCGCGTCTCCTTATAAACCAATTTCACAAACTGGACCGAGCATCCCTAGCATTACGTGCCAATTTCAACAACAACGGATAGAAAAAGGGATTCTTTTAAGATCATTCGTGTCTCCCTTCACTAATTGCTAATCCAAAAGTAACGCGAAAGCAACGAGCAGCTATATAAGCACATACCTGAACCTCGAGGGAGAAAATCTCGGCCAACAATACTCTCCAGCACGGACGATTTACCCGAGCTCTGCATCAATAAATGTCAGCCACGACACCAGCCATCACAAGGCCACTTCAAAACGCCCAGTTCAAAAACTAAAACCCACAAACATGTACTGACATATGCACGCCACAAGAGAGAGAGAGAGAGAGAGAGAGAGAGAGAGGGAACCTGGCCGCCGACGACGGCGACGGAGGGAAGAGCCTCCCAGAGGGTAGGCAGGGCGCCGCGGCCGCCGCCGTGGTCGCCGAGGACCGTGCAAGCGCGCTGAATCCTGTTGACCAGGCCGATCAAGCCCTCCATGGTGGCCATGCGACAGGCAGGGGAAGCGGGCCGACCTCTGGAGCACGAGCTCGAGCTCGAATTCGAATGGATAACAGGGAACACGAGGACGAGTGCGGTGATGGCGATGGCGATGACGGAGATGGAGAGACAGACGGAGCAGAGCAGAGAGAGAGCTATCTTCGCTGCTTGCTTGCCTTCTTAAAAAAGCGATTTTTAAAAAATTCCGAGTGCGACGTTAGAGAGCGAGGATGATAGAGATGAATGTCGGTGGGCGGGCGCGCTTGGTTTTGTTCTTTGATTTTGGTTGTCGGACCCGTGTGCAGCTTTTTCAAAACTGAGGTGGTCAAGCCTCAGGTCAACTCATTTTCTCTGCTGTTTTGACCTTTTTGTGTAATGTAAAAAGCTAGGACAAAATTTACGAACGATTTCACATGTTGACACCTTTTCAGCCGTTTCGTATTAAATTAAAGTTAGAGTTTCGAGGGATGTAAAGTTTAAAAAGAAAGAAATTATTCTAAAGAAATCAAAATTTATAGAGATAATAATATAAATGGTTCATGAATTTTGATTTAATATGCAATGTCGTTCTGAACTTTTAATTTGATCAATGTGATCCCTGAATTATTTAATGTAAAACTTTAATCTAATATATAACGTCGTTCTTGAACTTTTGATTTTCAATGTACAACGGTTCAATGTGGTTCATAAATTTTGATCCAATATAAATAAAAAAGGCCAAAACAAAAGAGCAAATGAGTTGACCTTAGGCTGACCACCTCAATTTAAAAAAGATGCTCATGGGTCCAACAACAAAAGGCTATGACAAAATTTATAAATACTTCTAGATGTAGATACCATTTTCAGCTATTTCGTATTAAATTAAAGTTAGAGTTTCGAGGGACGTAAAGTTTAAAAAAAAAAAGAGAAGTTATTGTAAAGAAATGAAAATTCAAAGAGATAAAAATATAAATGGCTCTTGAACTTTGATTTAATGTGCAATATCGTCTTTGAACTTTTAATCATGCTTGTGTCCTCCCAACACCATCCTAATTGTTTTTCTAAATTGCGATCCAAGTTTGATGGCAAGATATAGTTCCTGAATTTTGATCCAACGTGCAATGTTATCTTTGAATTTTTAATTTATTCAATGTAGATTAAACATTGGCAATTTGGCACATTGAAAATTATACATTGGACTAAAGTTCATGTATCATATTAAATAAATCAAAAGTTCATGGACGACATTACATATTAGTTCAAAGTTCAAGGACCGTTTTGAATCATTACATCAAATAACAGTAGGTGTTTGGATGAACATTCTCATGGCAATGAGTCATCTGATTACTGATAAGCCACATGTCTAGATATGTCAAAGTAACACTTAAAAAAAGAATGAGATGACTTGAATGCTAGTGTTTATACATTTCTAATGAAAGAAATTCCTAAAGAATTGATTGCTGAGCGCTTGAAATGTGTACTTTGAACTCAGAGTAATCACAGCAAACCAACACGCCAGAATAAATTCCGTGTTAGGTGGCTAAATCATAGACAAACTTTGGCTACTTCCTGTTTGTTCTCTTCTCACCAACCACCTTTCTCTATCGAGAATCAAACGGAGTTCAGGAAATGAAGGCTACAGCAAAAGACAGGTGCAACGAATTGGAACATTATGAATACAGGAAGTTTTCATCACCAAAATGCTACCCGTTAATTGCCCTTCGCGCCGATTTGTCCTTGTATTCGATCGTCCCACCACATGCGGATAAATTATGCTCCTGCTAAATGAAGCAATCTTGCTGAGTACGTCGCTGCTTTTTCTTGTATCAGACCATCAACACATCTCTGTGGTGCCCCCGGCAACCTCAGTGACATTGGTTTCATCTTTTCTGGATTTAGCATCATCCAAGTAATGCTGATAGATGTAAGAAATGAAACCCCAGATTGCCAAAATCATTGCCATCACCTTAATCCCATCCATCTTGTCACGAAAGAATATCACCGCAAGAATCGGAACAACTGGCAATGCCAAGGTACTAATGACATTGGAAAACAGCGACGACACCTCAAAAATCAACCCGAGCAGACCAACCGAGGAGATCTGCCATGTCAGAGCTGTCCAAATTAATGTCATCAAGTATGACACTCTTCCCTCCTCATATACATTCATCTCGTCGCCTAGTTTCCTCCACTCTCCACTCGCGAAAAGCCCAACAACGCAAGAGCAAGTCGCCACAAAAGACGGGTATATTTGCATATCCAACACAGCAGAAAATGTTTCTCTCTTGATCACTTTCTCGAAGGAAAGCTGAACTAATGAAAGGTACAACGAATAGGTCGCAGATGCTCCCAGGGTACACAGGAATCCGATCACATACTTCGCTCTCGAGATCTTTGTGGTGTCAGAGTCCGAGTGAACCGCAAGGAGCAAGGCTGACACGGTGAGCAGAACGAGGGAATTGAGAATGAATGGGGTGAACTTTTGGGAGTTAAAGAAGAAGGAAAAGAGTGCATTGAAAGCCAATTGAGTTGCACACAAGAGAGAGTAAGTAGAAACGGGAAGATAGAGCAGACCGTATGAGTACATCAGGTTGTCACCAGTCAAGAGCAGGCCAAAGGTGAGGTAGAGGAAAGCTAAGGAAGAGAGCTTTGGTTTGGTTGGAGATTGAGTTCTTGTAGACTTGGTTGGCTTGGAAAACATTGGTGAGAAGAAAATTAGAAGAGGTATGAGAATCGGGAAGCCAGCAGATTGAACGAAAGTGGCCATCCATTTGCTATTACCGCCTTTGTCATAATACAATCTGCCCAAAAGGGTTGCCGCGGATTGGCCTGAGAGGAGGAAGAGGATGTAGGTGGCTACCCGTATCAACCATTTGTAACTTCTGATACTTGGATGCTGAAGATCGTGGTTGTCCATATCCACAACAGGGTCTTCTTCTTTCAATTTCGGTTCTCTGTGCTCTTCTCTCAAAGAATCAGTAAGAAAAAAAAAGATTTTGCGGAGTCAACTTGGGTGCATTAAAATGGGGTTACAGTAATGAGGACATCACCAAAATACATCATGTATTCAAGATCGACTCAAAGTTCTCAAACTTTTGTACATTAGCAATCTTTATGCTCAGTGACTAACCTCCAGTTTGTAGTTGCAGCTCTCTTGCAGTCTCCATGATGAATCATTAGAAGGATATGAAAGGCAGGATCTTTTTGTTGGATAGCTATATGAGACAAGTTGATTGGCACAAATAAGAAGGTTACAAGGAGCTTCAGCAACCTTTACAAGAGATGGAGGTTGAAAATTTGAAAATGATCACCTATACTTTCTCCATCACATTTGAAACTGGAAATATTCACTGTTGTGACCTCTTTTATGTGGCTGTTGAGGTGCCAAGTTACAAGTCGAGTCCAAAGCACCAATATTTAGTGAGGATCAGACTGAAGAAAGTCAAAAGTGGCTCCTTTCTAATGTCAAATCTTGGAAAACTAGCATGTTGCCTTGTTGAAATTTACAATGAACTAGTTTTCCTTTGACCGCCTTTTCTGTACTTGTAATCTTTAGCTCTTTTTGGAAGTTCCACAGAATGTGACGTAATTTAGTGACCCACCAACACCGTAATAGTCTAACGACGCCCCTCTATCATGTATGTTCTGTTCAATCATACTGCATTTTCTCCGTGAGGAGCTATGTCTTCATTTATTTTGCTGTATCTACACTCGAAAAGGGATGACAAAGTTGAGGGAAAGTGCGAGGAAGATGCATGGCCAGGCCCACATGTAGGCTTTGTCATGTAGCAACTAGCAAGTGACAGAACAGAAATGACCTGTTATTATAAAGGTATGGTTTAACTATGCAACAGTTCTTTCCTCAATTATTGGCAGAAAAATATCACCAAAAATCTCAAACTATGTCACTTGTGATAAATTTACCTTAAATTTTTTTGTGACACAAAAAACCCCAAACTATATCACTTATGACAAATTCACCCTAAACTTTTTTTTGTAATACGAAAAATTCCAAACTACCCAACGCTAGCGAGAGTCGCCCTTGCCGGATCTGGCAAAGGCAGCCCTCACTGGCTTCCCTCTGCCATGGCCGGCGGAGGGAAGAGAGAGAAGAAAAGAAAAAAAAAGGAAAAAAAACAGAAAAAGGAAAAAGACAATGCCCATGGGTCAAAGTATTGTGGGGTAAATGTGTCACAAGTGGCATAATTTGAAATTTTTTGTGGTATTTTCCCATTATTGGCTCTTTAGACACAAATTTCTCTTTGATGAAAAACTTCTGGTGAAATTAGTTTTAGCTGCATTTAATTAATGATAATATGAGTATGGTCATTAAAAGTTGTCCTATGGGGGGTAACTTCTGTAGAAAGTATAAGAAGTCCCACCGCATTGCTTAGCTTCCAGTACTAGCAGAGGCAAAGATATCATTGAGGTAAAACCATACGGGGTTGATGTTCAAAATATGAAGATTTATTTTCAACACAAAAATTGTAAACTTTGGCTGGCTAGAAGAAGACCAACCTTTTGGTTTCTCCAAAATTAACTCCATCAGCCAATCTTGTTTGCTAAACAGGGTCATAGATTAATTTGCATCTCATGAGGGTGACATAGCAAGTAGCATCCCGACATCACAACAGCAACAACAACAGAGAGAGAGAGAGAGAGAGTAGAACATCAAAGTCAAGTAGTACATTACTGCTTAAAAAGGGATACTTAAAGAAAGCAAGCGAATGATGCATAGAGCAATATCACACAGCTGAAACAGGTCATAATTCTCCTTTGTCAGTACACAAACTTCTCCTCTCTCTTCAAACACATCCTCACATGTTGTTGCTGCTTCCATGGCTGCACTCACCCGCATGTTAGCAACCCCGTATTTCCCTACCATGAGAGCCCCAATTGCATCTACCAGCGTCTTCGATGCATCCGAGTAAAGCTCCAAGCAATCCCTCAAGCAATCCAACTGAAAAGGATCAAGACTCCCATTACTTAGCATTTTCTCTATGCTTGAGATGGTGGTGGTTGCATTTAACACAGCTAGCTCCATAGAAATGATTCCTAGGCCTTGGAGGTTAGTGAAATGACTCACCGGGACGGCTTGGAGAGACAACGAACAGAAGGTGTAGTTAAAGACGGGTGATTCTTGCAAGCATTTTTCGCAGGTTAGGTTGACTATGTCCATGGTGTTTGCGCTCATTGTCAAGTGGGTTGTTGCTAGGAGAGCGAGCAGAGAGAAGAGGCAGCAGCAAGATGCTGGGGAGAACAATGAAGGATCCCGCATTTCTCGGTCATTAGTTGAGTGGATTGGGCAATATGTTGAAGCATTTATGAGCTTGTGGACATGGAGTTTACATTTGAAGGAAGCTTCCTTAGTGTAGCAGATTCTTGTGCTTTGTACTTGAAAGAAAAACAAAAACAACTATATCACTGTTCAGAAAGGGGAGAAATTTTACAGGACCAGTACAACAGCTTGATTGGGACTTTGAAATCACTAGCTCAGAGATTCTTAAGTCGACTTGACCTGCATAAACTGTACTTCTGTGAACCATTATCATGGGCAACCCGCACGTTTAAGTTTCTAGCGGCGCATAAATGGACTTTAAATTAGGTATACCCGGTCTATATAAAGATCACATTATCAGAAAAGGCTAATCCTTCATCAAAAGCTCTGAATTTTATAACTCTTACATGTTGAGACTCTCGTGCTGCAATACAAATTATTAAGATCATTGTAGAACTTCAATTAGTCCAAGCGAATGTTTACAGCCACATCACTTACAGCCACAAACTGAACAATTAACAGCTACCATGTTCCTCGGTCTCGTATATATGCAGTAATTTATAGTTACTACTAAATTACTCTTGCCTCAGACCTAGGCACAGGAGTCAATGAGTCAGAATGAGGTGGATGCTTTGTGTTGATTCTTGTTGAATTCAAATTGGAAAACTCGATTTTAACAGGATAACACAGACTGCCTTTGATATGTTGAAGGTGTACGTTGTAAAGTCCCAGCAACTTCGGGAGAACATTCTACTGAGCCTTGCTTTGGTAATTTTTGTTTATCAAGTAACGCTTACCAAAATAATAATAATAAGGAATCAGCATCCAATACAATCCCTGTACTTTGAACAATCTTAAGAGACACAAGTGTTATTTTGATCAAGATATCAAGTATTGATGATTTAGTATAATTGGAGTGGATTCGTTGTACATCCGAAGGTATTATATATATAAGTGCATGAAATTCTTTCCAAAGAAACACACTGAAATTGTTCTGTACACAAACTTCATCAAGCTCAAGCCCACATAATCACCAGCTAGAAAATGCATCCGGTGTCAATCAATTTCAACGTAGCATTTCGATGAAAGCAAGGGAAATCGCATTCATTTGGACAAACATGTCGTTCTCTTTGGTCAAAGGAGACTCTAGACCTTTCCTCTCTTTAAACCCATCTTCACAAGTGACTGCAGCATCCAACGCTGCACTTATATACACATTAGCTGTGTCATAATCTCTCGAACCGAAATCATCCACGACGCCTCTCAATGTAGAATTTGCATCCGAGTACAGCTTCAAGCACGTCGTCAAGCAGTCTCTAGCGAAATGTCCGAATCTCTTGTTCTGGAGGAGTTTTGATATGCGGGAACTAATCTTGGTGGCATTTGAGATGGTGAGGTTGAGGGACATGAGAGTGAGATCTTCAATATTTGCGGGTTGGCTCATCGTGTCAGCCTCAAAACATGCAACGCAGAATTCATAGCTTATGTTTGGATCACCATCAGCGGCTCTTTTGCAGCTCCCATGAACAATGTTGTTGTCTTGATCATTGGCCTGTGAAGGATGAAAGAGAAGGAAAACAAGAGTTGCTAGAGGCAAGAATGACTTCATCTGCTTTGTATTCAACTTCCTCTTTTTCTTCTTGGTGTTGGGAAATGAAGGAAATCATTTGAGTCTGAGGAATTAAGGTGCATAGTTTGATACTTATAATGAAGTGAAAAAAGTTCGGGAAATTTGGCAATTCAAAGAGTCTTTGTTCTTGTTCGGCAAAATAAAGAGCCTTTGTTCTTTCTGTTTTCTGTTGTGATATTGTATTAATTTGTCTATGAAGATACGTAAGTGTATTGGTCGGGGAAACTCAGCACGCAATCCATGCACATGCCTCATGCACGTATGGTGGAGAAACTATTTTAATGGAGCTTGCCATATTGAACCTTTCGCTAACTCAAAAGTCTAGCACATTTCACGGGCAGTTCTTAGCTTTTGCCTAGAATGTTCTGTATTAAACCATTTCACAGTTCGTGATTTGAGTTTACGAGGGGTCATGTCTAGAATCATATAAAAATAATCTTGATTACCCATATGATTAATTCTACTTTTGTGATCTATCTTATCTATCAGTTCAACTGTATATAATCATATCAACTTAAACTGTTATTCATGTGTCGTGTATATGATCCACTAATTAATCATGAGGTCCGTAACCATCATCCTCACTGTGTCTCATCCTTTGAATGTCCTTTCACTATCTTATGAAGCTCTTTCATGGAGTTTTCCTATGGTCCAAGCAACCCTCCATATGTTTCTTTTCATATTTTCTTGTCGTTGTCCTTAATGTTATCTAGGCAACTAGGCAATCATCAAATATAATCCAACATTGCAAGTGCACAGTAGTCTTCAAAGCTAGATTCATTCTTAATTCAGCCATCCTTTTTGCATGTGGAGTATTGTGGCCATTTTAGACTATCCGCCCAAGCAGCTATCCTAAAGCGTGGCTGTACACGCTCCTTCCTATCATTGAAATCTTACTCTCTCTTCCTATCGTTTCCTTTGGAGTATGGGCTCGATAGGGACCGTTCAACATGAACTGTTTCATAATTTATACTCGCCACACATATTTGTACGTTTTATAGCAATCACAAATTCGAGAGCATGAAATATTTGGTCATTATGGTTACGTGCATTGGAAGTTAATTTCCATTTTAATGAATCGACGGAGTCAAGTCATTACACTCTACCACGTGATTTCCTTCTATTCCCAAATGTTACATATGGTCTAATGTCACTCAAATTTGGAATAAGCTGGTGTGTTTGTTTAATGGGTACGGCCAGCCGAACAAGTAATAGTGACCTGGAAAGGATATCGCTTTTTGAAGGGGTGGTCAGGAGAGGAGTTCTATCGATTTAAGTTGAAGCCCATAAGTTTGTTTGGTGATATGGAGAAGATAAGCTTGGCTGATGCAAGAGATGGTGTTTGTTGGAAAAGATAACGATACGAATGGTACTCGAACTTTGACTTAATGTGTAATGTGATTTCTGAAGTTTTATTTTGTTTAATGTGATTCCTGAATTTTAGTCTAATGTGTAATATGATCCTTGAACTTTTAATTTATTCGATATGGTTCATGAACTTTTGGTACACGTTCAAATGAGTCCCTAAACTATATAAAAATGTTTACTATTATCCTTGAACTTAAATTATTGGAAGGACAACAGTGAATATTTTCATATAGTTCAGGAATTTATTTGAATATGTACTCAAAGTTTAAAGACAACATTAAACAAATTAAAAGTTTAAGGATCACATTAAATATTGGATTAAAATTCAGAAACCACTTTGAATGAATTAAAAGTTCATAAATCATATTACACATTGGGCAAAACTCATGGATTATTTGCGTCATTTTTGTTTGTTTAAAAGCACAAGTTTATCTCTTCGGACAATTTCTCCCCCGAGGACACATTTATCTCCTTGGGAAGCACAAGTGTCTGCTTCACTTGCAACGTGGCCGACCGTAGACAAAGCTCTCTAATTTAGTTTGGAGTTTGGACCGACTAAATAACACTAAGGAGACGAAGCAAGGCAACCACCGATTGCAAAAACATTCAGCTCGCGTTTTGCAACTGCAGTCCAACAACGTCCGGACGTTGAGCCGAAGCTGAGAGCGGAGTTATACGGGGCAAGAAGAAGAAGGAGAAGAAGAAGAGAACGATGTCGGCCTCATAGGTAGATCCGCACGACAACGTCGACAAGATGAGGTCGAGGGACGTCAACAAAGTGGCCAAGGGCGAGCAGGCGCCTCAGCCTGCCCACGAGCCCGGCAGAGGATGTGAGCAGGAAATTCAGCGACGAGATGATGTGAATCATCACTCCGATAAATTACATTCTATTTAAGGAACAATATGGCACATGCAGAGAAAATTTTGTACAAATAGTCTCGTTCACCCTTAATTTGAGAACCATGATTATTATCCATCCTCTCATATCAATGGTGCATGAAGCCGTTTTGTTGAGAAAAACTCCTATTAATTTTGAAGTTGACAAAACTTTCTGGGATAATTGTAAAATCTGATACTTATTCTGAACTATTTTATTCCAGGAACATATATGTGTGTGTGTTCTGGAAGCTCATAAGAAAGTTATTCAGACTTTACAAGTTGGAAAAATAAGTTCTTTGAAGACTCACAGAATCTAAGTTCTGAGATTCAGACGCAGAAGTTATTCAGACGCAGATGCAGATGCAGAAATTATTCAGATGCAGATGCAGACGCAGAAATTATTTAGACGCAGAATTCAGAACGAAACATAACAGCTAGTGATCTGGCATGGATTTCACAGAATGAAAGTTTTGATTGGTTCAATCTTAATCAAATTGATTGACAATCAAATATTACGACAAGAATGTATTATACAATGGACAAAACTCTACTTATGGAAACCAAGATTCTGATTGTATGGGCGACCAGAATCAGCGGGATTCAGAATCTGTCATCTAACGGCTATTCAATCCTTATTATACAAATCTGTCCAAGGTAAAGATTGGAAGATGATCATCTAAAAACTGTCCAACAACTAGTTTAGGAGTAGAGGAGTATTTAAGGAGATCAACGAGCAGCAGAAGGAGACAACAGAATCAAGAATCAACAAGTCCAAAGTCCGAGCATACTCCAATCATTTCTCTTGTTGTTCTGAGCCAAAACACTTAGATCTTGAGGATTACTTTGTAAGAGTGACTGTGTGAGATAGAAAGTCTTATCATACGCGAGAGTGATATCATTCAAAATCTGTAAATTCCTCTTGATTACATAATGAAATCCAGCCGGTAGGCTGTAAGTGTGGGAGAGTAGACGTAGGCTTGCTATAAGCCGAACCACTACAAACTTGTGTGCAGATTCTCTATCCCTTATCTCTTACTTTACATTCTGCACATCAAGAGCTTCATCTATATAATCTGTCTTGAATCTGAATTTTATTCAGACTCTTCTGTGATTTGTTTTATTTCCGCATAAATATTTTAAAACTGTTTAAGGTCACATATTCACCCCCCCTCTAGATGATCCCTGCTAGCCACATCACGTTTGTGTAAAGAAAACTTGTACAGTTGATGTATGCTATAATTACTCTTAAAGATTTGGTTTATCGGGTTAGGTAACATTATGATATGAAGGGTGCGTTTGGAAATGGCTTTGGGCTACTTTGGGCTCAAATATGGTGTTTGGGAATTTTTTTTAGAAACTCCGTTGCGCCAAAGTTGGCCTTTTAAGGGCTAAAAGCCTAAGGCAGCCTCCTAGGTGACTTGGCATTTTAGCATTTTCGGTAAGCAACAATACCGATTAAGTAATAAATATTTCTTTCGAAACTACCATTATCTATTTTTTTTATTTTCTGATTTTGCCCTCGTTTGTCACTATTCATCATCTTCTCTACTTAGCTTGGCGGCGTGGCTATGAGTGGACGGCGACTGGCCGGAGAGGGGCCAGCGTGTTTGCACAACCTAGCAACTATCACCTAGAGTTGCACAACTAGTCATGGCCACGGTTCGGAACCGACCGGTTCCGGTTCGGAACCGGCGGTTCCGGTTCGTGGCCAAGTATGAACCGGAACCGGAACCATCCTTGGCGGTTCCGGTTCCGGTTCAGGTTCGGAACCGGTTCTGGTCTTTTTTTTTTTTTTTTTCTTCCTCCGCCGGCCATAGCGAGACCGGCGGAGGTCGCCGGCCTCAGGCGAGGCTGCCCTCGCCGGCGTCGGGCGAGGGCCGCCCTCGCCTGGGCTGGGCGAGGCCGCCCTCGCCTGATCGGGCGAGGGCTCGACCTCGCCGGCGTCGGGCGAGGCCGACCTCGCCTGCAACTGGCGAGGCCGACCTCGCCTGCAACCGGCGAGGCTCGACCTCGCCCGACGCCGGCGAGGCTCGACCTCGCCCGACGCCGGCGAGGCTCGACCTCGCCTGCAACTGGCGAGGCCGGCCTCGCCCGACGCCGGCGAGGCTCGACCTCGCCAGATCTGGCGAGGCCGGCCTCGCCCGACGCCGGCGAGGCTCGACCTCGCCAGATCTGGCGAGGCTCGACCTCGCCGGCGTCGGGCGAGGCCGGCCTGGCAACGGGCCGCAAGCCTGCTGCGGGGTTTTTTTTTGTCTTAAATTTTGCTTGCAGCAGGGCCTGCACGTTTGCAGGCCCTGTTGCGGGCGTCGGGGCCCGGGGGGTGGGCCCGGTGGGTTTTTTTTTTTCCCTTTGGAACCGGGCCCGGAACCGCCGGTTCCAAAATTTCTGGAACCGAGCCCGTAGGGCACGGGCCGGTTCCAGTTCCAAACCGCGGGCCCGGTCAACGGGCCGGGCCCGGGTTTGACCGGGCCGGTTCCTGGCCGGTTCCGGGCCGAAACCGGCCCGTGGCCACCACTATGCACAACCAACGTGATGGGCCACACGACCCAGGCGAGGGCCACCTGAGATCGCGCAACCTAGACGGCCCTCGCTAGGAACTCGCACAACCTCGAAGAGGCGACGCGTGATTCCGGTTGAGGTCGTGCTACTCAGACGATCCTCGAGGGACGTCGGCGACTTAGATCTAGCGCTGGCAGCTGTCGTCTAAGGCCGAACGACGATGGCAGCCCTTGGCAACCACCGACAAGGGTTGCTTGGGGTCGAGCGACCCTTGATGAGGGTCGCAAAACCTAGGCGAGGGCTGCTGGCGATCCAAATCTAGCGCCACGCGGCCGTCGTCTGAGGTCGAACGACCTCAGGCAGCCTTGGCAACCACTGACCAGGGCCACCTTGCCTGGGTTTTGTGTGGCCCTCATCAGTGATTGCCGAGGCTACCCTCATCGTCCAGCCTCATACAACGGCTACGCAACGTCAAATTTGGGTCGTCGGCGGCCCTCACCTGAGTTTCGCGACTCTCGTCGAGGTCGCTCGACCCCAGGCGACTCTCGTCGGTGGTCGTTGGGGGTTGCTTTCGTCGTTCGACCTTAGGCGACAGCTGTCGACGTCAAATTTGGGTCGCCGATGGCCGCCTGCCCTTCGCCGGCTCCGGCGAAAGGTTTCAACTTTCTTTAATAAAAAATAAAAAAAGTGCCTTGCAAGTATAATTTTTCCAAATGCTATTTTATCCAAAGTTGCTTTGCAATGGATTTTTAGGTTACAACTTACCAAACACAATTTGCATTTTGGAAAACTCATTCAACTTAGGCTCCATTCGTTTGGCGGAAAATATTCTCCCGGAAAATATTTTCCGGATTTTCCGGTGTTCGGGGGGTGGAAAACGTTTTCCGTGGGAAAATATTTTCCTTCCCCCCTCACAAAATAGCCTAAGTCTATGGAAAATGACTTCCGCTTCTTCAAAAGCGGAAATCATTTTCCGGAGCTTCTTCTTCTTCTTCTTCACTAAGGTCGCCGGCGGCCGCCACCGGTCGCCCGCCGCCGCGGCCGCCGGTCGCCCGCCGCCGCGGCCGCCGGTCGCCCGCCGCCGAACGCCGGTCGCCCGCCGCCGAACGCCGGTCGCCGGTCACCGAACGCCGGCGAAAAAAATTTTCCGAAACTTTTTCATATTGATCGCCGAACACCAGAAAATTATGTTCCGAAAAAATATTTTCCAGAAAAATGACTTTCGAAAAAATATTTTCCAAAAGGAAAATATTTTCCGCCAAACGAACGGAGCCTTAAAGTCCTTTGTATTTTGCCAAAGACTTTCCCCTCAAGTGTTCCCAAACACAGCCAAAGTAATTGAATATTGTTGTTTGGACGAGTTGGACCAGTAATTCGATTAAGGCCCTTTAATCCTATTTTAGCTTGCATGGTCCGACCTTTATTACCGGAAAGCACTACGGTTTGATTAAGGGTTAGTTCTCGGGTACTAGACTTTTAGATCTAGCAACTTTGTCAAGTATAGCACGTGAATTTTCATTGAAACACTCAATATGATCTGTCTACAAGATTCATAAAACTAAATTTGGTAGAAAGATTTGGTGTTGTTCTAGATTATGTTTACAGTGTGGACCTGCATGTACATATCTTAGACACATGTACATTCCACGCCGTTTTTCGTGGACTCATGTGCCTTCTTTCCCCTAAAAGAGATCTGAACAGGACAAGCGGGACGATGAGGAGGAAGACATGGTAGATCTTGAAACAACACCGGTGGACATGCGCTTTCCATTTACTAACCAAACGCGCCATTGTTAGGCGCGGTACCTCGAGTACCACAGCTAACCCTAGCTCGTGCAAAGGTTGGTTCGATCATATATTTATTAAGGTGTGCTCTTAAGGAGAAGCACTGTTCAAACACCAAACACCACCAGTCAGTTGCAGTGTGTGCTGCTTATAATGTCCTAAGTAAACTTTCATTGATTGCTGCCTCAATTTATTGGATAGATAGATGCTCTTGATATCACTTAAGTTTCTCATATCAGGTGAATCATGTCTTATGGGAAGGTGCATTCAAGAGAAAGGGCGAGAATGCGCCAGAACGCGAGAGATTCACGAGACACTACGGGTCACTATGCCCTTCCGAATGGGTAAATGGGCTCGACGCCTCATTCTCGGATCCTTCCGATCAATTTTCGAATTGTCTATTTGCTTTGAAATGAATGTTGATTTCCTGCAGATCGAGAGGTGGAATGAGCAGAGGGAACATGGAACATTCCTTGGTCCAATCTAAGGTGGGGGGCTCCTGGACATTTTGGACACGTTGCTTGGAGGCAAAAGAGCAGTCGAGAAGCAAGGCAAAAAGTCAACCGTTTGCTTCATGGGTGTAATAACTAACGAGCGTCTTTGTCGGGCCTCAGCTGTGAAAACCGACTGCGGGATCAACAAGGGCATATTCTGATAGCTTACGTCTTCACACTCTAGGGTCTTACAGACTGTACTAGAAACCAGCCATGCTCATCGTTTTCAGAGGACCATTGCTGGTTGGCGTCGATCGAAATTCAAATATAGCAGATTTACGTGGTTCGGCAACGTTCTTCTTTTACGGGGGAGTGCACTATAATCAGCAGGTTTCTCAAAATTAAACACATATCCATAAGAATTAATTATAAGAAAAGAGTTTTTGTATAATTTTAGCTCTCTAGTTTTCGATAGTCTCTGGATTTTTCACAACTGTTCATACGTTAATATTGTCCGCTTTGAGCCCATTGATCCTCAGGCTTTAAAATACGTTACATGAATATATAACCTCAAGGCTTATAAGTAAGTCCATGACTCCCCCTAAGCGATATAGGACAAGAGAGGCTCTCCCTACCCCTCTTTTTTTTGCGCACGTCCGAGGACCGAGATGCGGACACACCGCCATCCCTCCTTCTCGTGCATCGCTGCTTGGGCCGTCACACTCTCCACCCCTTACGGACACAGCGTCCTCGATGTGGCGTCACACGCAGTCGGGAGTCGGCTCTGATATCACCTGTAATACTCCGCGTCTACACTGTGTAATATTATCCACTTTGGGCCCACCGATCCTCACGACTTTAAAACGTTTTAAAGTCATGAGAGTCAGTGGGCCAAAGTAAACAATATTACACAGTGTAGACCCGGGGTGTTATAATATGCGAAAAATTATGAGCTATTTTTCAACATCCTAATAGACTTAAATGCGGCCTGCGTTCCCTTCCAATTTAAATTGCGGGGTCGGGCTTCGTAATATTCGGGGTAACTTCAAGCCGTTATCAACATGTGAAATAACATGCCCGTTATTTTGCATTGGCAGTTTCTCAACAAATCATGAATTGAATTAATTCGGACGAGTTGAAGTAACGTCGCATGCGTCGGGCGAACTTCAACGCGATTAAATGATTTTAGCTCGCGACCTGTTTGATTAATGAATTAATTAACTATTTTATAGGCTTAAAGATTTACCGATTTGAAGTAATTATTCTTATCATTGAACATCTCGAGGATCAGCACTAGGAGTGATCGGTTTTCGGTCCAATGGAACCGGTCACTTTTTTTTTTCCCACTACTTGATACCATATATTTTGAAACTAAAATTGTGTTCCCCATACTAACTACACGTAATCACAAAGAAAAGTATATACAGTTGGTCCGGTCCGGTTAGTCTAATTCGGTCCTCTTCCCTTTGGAACTGGGAATCGGATCGCCCGAACACCTATTCTACTTTTAGGATCCGGAAATCAGATCGATACTCCCAAAAATTGGACCAAACAAGCGAATCCAATCCGGTCTGGGTGATTTTCAATTTAGACGGTCCGTTTTGCACGCCCCTAATCAGCGTGATGTAGCTGCTAGATAGGGTGTTTTCGCGCATTTGGGTGTAGAATGATCAATGGGCCGGAGCCTAGGGGTGCGTATGGAATGCATTCCGAAATAAAAATTCTGTTCCGGAATGTATTCTGGAGCAATTTTTGCATTCTGGAATAAAAATGTGTTTGTTAAAAATACTTGATTCCAGAATGCATTCATGATTCCAGAATGCATTTTTGATTTCAAAATGAGTTTTTTGCAAGAAAAAGAGAAGTTACTTTTTGTAATTTCTTGATTCTGGAATGCATTCTCCCTATTTTCTCACAATTTTTTTTTTCAGAAAATGCATAAAAATTGAAAAATTCTAGAAAAATTCATAAAAATTTCCAGAAAATAAAAAAAGTCGGATTTCGGGAAAATATGAAATTTGGTGAATTTTTTTTAAAAAAATCAAAAAAATCAAAAATTTCAAAATTTCACAGAATAGCTTAAAACATATGTGGCCACCCACTTTGAGTGAAATTTAAATATTTTGAGGTGCAAAAAAAATAAAAAAATAAAAAATTTCAAAACTTTACATAATGGCTTAGAATACCTGTAGCCACCCACTTTGAGTAAAATTTAAATTTTTTGAGGTGCCCAAAAAAATAAAAAAAATAAAAAAAAATTCAAAACTTCATAAAATGGCTTAGAATACCTGTGGACCAACCACTTTGAGTGAAATTTAAATTTTTTTAGATGTCCAAAAAAATTAAAAAAATCAAAAATTTCAAAACTTTACAGAATGACTTATAATACCTATGGCCACCCACTTTGAGTAAAATTTAAATTTTTTTAGGTGCAAAAAAATCAATAAATCAAAACAGATTTCTGTTTCATAAATCAATTTCTGGAGCAGAATTAGTCATGTTTTTTACCAAATAAATTTTTTCTCTAGAAATTAATTTCTGGCAAGAATTCCAGAAATCAATTTCTGGTAAGAATTTGATTTCTGGAGCAGAATGGTTACCATTCGCACCCTAGGTATCCAATTAAGAGGCACAAATGTTTTTTTTAGCTGAATGAAAAGCCTTTTTACTTTTACCGCTTGAGGGTAAAAAACATGTCCTTGTCTAAGAAGTAGTGTGGAAACCGAGGTGATTTTTTAGTGATGAGATGGGAACATTACGGAAGATAGGTCACTTTTTTTAATCAGCAAACTTTCATAACTAGCAAAATCAAACACATTTTGGGTAAGCAAGAAGCAAAAATGTCTGTTTGATTTGAGATTTGATTTCATATTGTAGCTTCTTTTACTTAGTTTTGTGAATTTTAAGAACAGTGTTTTAGTTAAATCAATACATACGTGAAGGATGAAATGAAAACAGTGCGATTGTAAGCACAAATGAGTGACATGCGAAGACTTAAAATATTATCTCTTTCGCGTCATCAACACAAGTCTGGCGTTATCTCTCACACAATATAAATGACCTACCTATAACCTCACTCGACCAATTTCATCTTTATCGTATTGTATACCACATATTGATCGAGAAAGATGCGATCTTATAAAGAAATACAAACATAATACTAGCAATTTTGACAAACTCCATCTATAACGAACTAAAACAATGCCGATTCATTCTGCTCATGTATATCCTCCAAAAAAAAATGAGGTTATATTCATTAGAATCAATTGGGACGAACGAACTTCCAACGTAAAATTGCACAAGACTAGCAACCTTTTCCTACGAGGCACACAAAATCATCCTCTCCTCGAACATCTATGGGGTGTCGCCTTGACCCATGTCAGTACGAAGGTCGGACGGAGCTCGACTTCAGCTCCTTCACACGAATCAACAGCACTCCTGATGATTTCTTCTTAATTCAGAATTAAGAGAAGGTAATTTATCTAAATTTCACGCGAGAGTATTGTCACAATCCAAAGTACGTAGTTGGTCGGATGCGTTCGTGACGTGGACAATATACGATGGACCGTCCACCAAATGCGCTTTCCCCACGGGGGGACGGCCCCACCGCCGTCGCGTCGCGGGACAGATTCGCGGGCGCGCGTGACGGCGACGCGCGCATCTCGCCATTTTCATCTCTTTCGTTGCTTTTTCACGGCTTCTGCCCGACGTTAATAGGGCTAACCTCCTAAACCACGCTCGCCATCTCTCTCTTTCTAATTTCCCTTCTCTTTGCCAGTGCTCTCTCTCTCTCTCGCTCCCTCTCTCTTTCATTTACTTCTTCTCGCCAAACCCTAACCCCCGACGCGGCGTTGCTCCTCGGATCCGCGGCGGCGCATCGGCCCTAAAACCCTAATCAGTCGCCGGAACCGGGGCGGCGTTCGCGTGCCTTGGGTTCTCGGTCCCGGAAATCTGCCCGATGGACGCGCAGCAGAACAGCCTCTTCGAGACCGCTTCGCAGCCGGACACCAGCAATGACGCCTACACCTTCTACGAGTTCAACACCCAGGGCGACGGCGATTTCGATTACCCCGAGTTCCGCGACCCGATTCGGTCCGCGTGGCCGACCCCGTCGGACTCCCTCGCGGACCCCGCCGGCCCCTCCGCCGATCAGCAGTCCGACAATTCCCCGGTCTCAGCCGCCCCCGGCGGCGCCACGAAGAGCCGCCGCGGCGGGGGCGGCTCGGGGAGCAGCAGCGGGGGAGGTGGGAATCAGACGGTGGATGCCCTAGCCGCGGGGATGAGCGGGTTGAATTTTGAGGATACGGTGGATGATGATAGTTATGAGTACGGGAAGGGTGATTTCATGGAGCACGCGTGTCGTTACTGCGGGGTTTCGAACCCATCGTGCGTGGTTAGGTGTAACGTGCCGTCGTGCCGGAAATGGTTCTGCAATTCGAGGGGGAACACATCCGGGTCACATATTGTCAACCACCTGGTGAGTTTGCGTGCTTCGTTTTTTTTCTGCGGTTTTCGATATTTTACGAAATCAGTAGGTTGGTCTTCGGTTCTCCTTCTTTGTGAGGGAATATGATCTTGGCCGGATAAGTAATAGAGTTCCAGCGATGTTGGGTTTAGCTGGTTGTCGATAGCTCTGGTCAAATGGGTGGTTGAAAGTACATTTGGGTTTTAACATGCTTGTGCGTGAATTTCACAAAAGGACATACACGTGCTTTGTTTTTTTTTTATTGACAAAGATAGGAAATGCTGAAGACCGTAGCTTAAGCAGGCTTCTAGTTTTTGTTTTTGTGTCAATCATTTGGAATTTATTAATAGATGCACGGGGAAGTTGGAAAGGAACAACAGGGGAAAGCCTTGGCGTCTTTTGGAAACGAGCCAGATGGCGGTGGTACCTGTACTGAAGCATTTTATTGAGACATCTTGTTCTTTCGAAAGGAGAAAATGTTTGAGTTTCTTATGAGATGAAGATATAGGTGTGGAATTTCGTCGAGACTCAGGGTTATAAAATAAGGGACTTATTCTTCATCGCCATTGGCTGTGTAAATATATGTTTTTTGGATCGTAATCCTGTCAGTCAGTACTTCAAAGTGGAGCTATAGTGGTCATCTAGGATCGAAGCTTGTGAAACTGTGTTGTCCAATCAATTAAATGTAGATTGATGCGCATTTTTGACCCTTTTTCCCAAGATGATCTGCAAACACTAATTTTTTTGCCTGTTGGGTGTTGGTAACCAACAGAGTTTTTTTTCTCCTTTGCTACTTCTAGTTCTCTAGACTTCCAAAATTTTGTTTTCCATTAGTGTTTCCGGACCAAATAAGCCGAACCAAATAGGCTCTTGGTAAAGTTTGAATGTTGCCAATAAACTGAATGATGTAAGTTTTTTCTGGTTATGTTTTTGTTACCCAATGCAGTAATTATGCTGCTAACTGACTTGACGGATCCAGATAGGTTGCCTATTCAGCTTCACTTTCTGTTTTTGTGTATAATTTGGCATTGCTTCATTGTTTCTTCTGCAGGTTAGAGCAAAGCACAAAGAAGTTTGCCTTCATAAGGACAGTCCTTTGGGGGAAACCATTCTCGAATGTTATAATTGCGGATGCCGCAATGTTTTCCTTCTTGGATTCATATCTGCCAAAACTGAAAGTGTTGTTGTTCTACTTTGTCGGGAGCCCTGCTTGAACGTCAATGCTTTGAAGGACATGAACTGGGACCTGAGTCAGTGGTGTCCTTTGATTGATGACAGATGCTTCTTGCAGTGGCTTGTTAAGGTCAGTTTTTCTCATTTTTTACTAGAGATGATGTCTATCAAATGTATTATCTGGAGAGCCTGCTCACACTCCCTTCCTCACAGGTCCCATCAGAACAAGAGCAGTTGAGGGCACGCCAGATCAGTGCACAACAAATAAACAAGATAGAAGAACTGTGGAAGACGAATCCTGATGCTTCCCTCGAGGATCTTGAGAAGCCTGGTGTGGATGATGAGCCTCAGCCTGTAGCCCTGAAGTATGAAGATGCATATCAGGTTCCTACATTGACTGTGGTTCAGAGAGTGTTCTTGATTACTAATTGTGACTAACTTATGGATGGTGCTGTCTGCTGCAGTATCAAAATGTATTTGCTCCGCTCATCAAGCTTGAAGCTGATTATGATAAAGTATGTGCCCCTTATTTTTTTTTCCGTGCTCTCTATTCCTGTGTTAGAAACTTTAACAGTTATTGGTGATGCCTTTTATCTTGTAAACGACTGCTCACCTCTACTGTGTATATTCTGTTAAGAAGACATTTCTACTTACCTGTTCGGTGAAGCTTAATACCGCATCTGTATTACTGAATTTGTTGTAGATGATGAAAGAATCTCAGAGCAAGGACAATGTCACTATTCGATGGGATATTGGTCTGAACAAGAAGCGCATTGCATATTTTATTTTCCCAAAGGTGATTCAAGATGCGTTTATTCTTGCAAAATACGCTGTTCTTTTTCTTTGCTTTGCTGCAAAGTTGAGATGCATCTGTTATCAATATAGGAAGACAATGAGTTGAGACTAGTGCCAGGTGATGAGTTGAGGCTCCGTTATTCAGGGGATGCTGCTCATCCAGCATGGCAATCTGTGGGGCATGTGGTATGTCTTTTAAATTGCGTATCTACCCAAAAGATATATTAACTCTTCTTTCTTTTTTTGGGTGTTGTGGGGGCTCACTTAAATACTTTTTAATTTCAGATTAAGCTAACTGCTCAAGAAGAGGTTGCTTTGGAGCTTCGTGCCAGTCAGGTTTGTTTTTAGAGAGCTTTCTTTTACTTTCTTATGTGTATTTATTTTTGCTTATGGGCTACTTTGATGTTTAGGGCGTTCCAGTTGATGTCAACCACGGTTTCAGTGTTGACTTTGTTTGGAAGAGTACTAGCTTTGACAGAATGCAGGGTGCAATGAAGACATTTGCCGTGGACGAAACAAGTGTCAGCGGGTGGGTTAATCTCATTTTATTAATATTTTTTTTGTTCTAACATTCTTTATTTCTTCAGGGTTGATTTTTAATAGCAACTTTTTATAATTCCTGTTAATTTTGAGTGTGTAATACCTGCAGATATATGTATATGTATCATTGTTCAGTCCTTTAGACATCTGGATATGACGGTGAATATTGGTTATGGATATCAGAACATGTGTTGGTACACATTGTAGAGTATTCAAGATTATGCTCTACTGTCCTCATTGTGGGGATGTGCTTGCCATGAATGGAGTTGGGGGTGTTTGATGCCTGTCAGCCTCCTGTTATATAATGATGGAGCGTTTTGTCATATCTGCTCTTGTGCCTTTGCTGGCCTCTGTGCCTTATTCACACTTTATATATGCTACTTGGGTCTGTTTAATGCTATGACTTCTTACAGGTATATCTATCACCACTTGTTGGGCCATGAGGTTGAGCTTCAAATGGTCCGGAATACATTGCCTCGTCGATTTGGTGCACCTGGACTTCCTGAGCTCAATGCATCTCAGGTACTTTCATCTGCTGTCTCACTGTCTATCATGTATGGCTGAGGTTTATAATCCATTCCGGCATAGTGTTTCACTGTTTTACCCTGTGTTAATGTTTGGTTATTTTGGAGTTCTGGCATGGTTGATTTTGTTGGGTGTAAACTACTTTTACATTTCCTTTTTGGGTAGAATAGGTTTACTAAAATCATTCTGACACTGTTTACATAAAGCACAGCAAGAAGCAAGGGTGAATTGGAAATTCTCCTGAATCTATTGATTTGCTTGTGTTAGTCAGTCACCCTAATTAACTATGGGATGATGCATTCATTTTGTAACATGGCTGTTCAATTACTTACTGGTTTCTCCTTGCAACCTCCTCCCTCCTTTTCTTTGTGGATGTGCATCCATTTGTTTTTAACATGAATAATGTGTGAATCACTGGGCTTAATTCAAGTTTCTGCTTTTTCTGTGTTGCTTCGTTTCTTGCTTTCACTGCATGCTTACTGAATGTTTGTTGCATATCAGGTTTTTGCTGTGAAGAGCGTTCTCCAGAAGCCCATAAGTTTGATTCAGGGTCCTCCTGGCACGGGCAAAACAGTTACTTCAGCGGCAATAGTTTATCACATGGCTAAACAAGGACAGGGGCAAGTAAGCTTAGGGACTTTTCTCTTGAATCCATATCTCTCTCTCTTTCTCTCTCTCTCTCTCTCTCTCTCCCGCACGTGTACATTGACACATGGGATCTCTTATGCACTTTTTTATTTGTATGTCTATATATCCTTGGAGATTGTACTTTTGTGCTAATAAGAGTGTACCGTGTATATAGAACCACAGCCATTGGTGCTAGTAAAATTGTCTCATGAATATAGAACCACACCCATTCTTACCTATGCATGTCTCCGTCTAAATTACAAGGTTCTGGTCTGTGCTCCAAGTAACGTTGCTGTGGACCAGCTTGCTGAGAAGATAAGTGCAACTGGATTGAAGGTAAGAGATTTTTTTATTGCTGCTAGTTCTGTTTTGGCATCATTACTGAATAATGGTTGGCACCCAATATCACTTTTTATGGGTTCAGCCTGCATCGTATCCTTACTAATTGACTAGAGGTGATTTTACTGAAGAAGATTTACTTTTATGCTACATAAAAGTTCTGGGGCTTAGTTTTTTGAATAGTCCTATAATAGTGTCTTCATTTTCTTCCCTTGCCTGTGTTTTTTTTTAATCTGGTTATTATTTCATTTGAAGGTTGTTAGGCTGTGTGCAAAATCCAGGGAAGCTGTCAGTTCTCCTGTTGAGCATTTGACCCTTCATTATCAGGTTTGCAAACTTGTCAATCATTGATGATTTACAGTATCTTGTACTTATGTGGCAGTGTTTTTGCGGAGTGATCAATGCATCATCTGTATTGCAGGTTCGACATCTTGATACTTCTGAAAAGAGCGAGCTTCACAAATTACAACAGTTGAAGGATGAGCAAGGTCAATTTTTCTGGTCCTGCAATTCTAGTTTTCCTTTGTTGTTGACTTTCTTTGGGGTTGCGTTCTTTCATTCTTATTTTCAGTGTAGTTATTTTATCATTTGGGTAATGTTTAGCTTTCGGTATATGAAAGTTGTTGACTAATTCTGTTTAATTTAGCCTCTTTTTGCCTCAAATTAGGGTTGAAAATTCTTCTTGAGTGCAAGAAGAGGTATAGTACTCTTAAGTTGTAGCTGATGGTTTAGAATTGTTGGACCTTTTATGCAAGTTAGATAAAAAATATGAGAATCAAATGACCTTTTCCCCGAAGATTGTGTATATTGTGTAGAATGTTTGAGGTTTCTTTTCATTAGTAAGATGATGGACTTAAATTTGGAGGGACTATATCAAAGGCATAATATAGATGGTGTAATCTTTAGAACTAGCACAGCCTTCTTTCCCCCTGAAACTTCGGTGGCATGTCTAGTTGTTTTAATTGTTTTGTTTTCTCTTTCGTTTTCCATGTAATGTAGCTCTCTTGACATGTATTTTGATATATAACCAGGGGAACTGTCAAGTAGTGATGAAAAGAAGTACAAAGCTCTAAAACGTGCCACTGAGCGAGAGATTTCTCAGAGTGCTGATGTCATTTGCTGCACATGTGTTGGTGCTGGAGATCCTCGATTAGCAAATTTTCGCTTTCGTCAGGTATAAGATAGTTCGCATGAATTTTCTGGTGCCCATTTAACTTTGAAAGAAGACTAAAACTGACTGGTTATTGTTACTTTAGGTTCTAATAGATGAGTCAACTCAGGCTACAGAACCTGAATGTCTGATCCCCCTGGTTCTCGGCGCCAAGCAGGTGCTGGAAGTTGATGATAGTTGTGCTTTATGTATATATTTTTTGCTTTACCTTACTTTGAAAGTTCTACTTCAGGTAGTTCTAGTTGGTGATCACTGTCAGCTTGGTCCTGTCATTATGTGCAAGAAAGCCGCTCGAGCTGGACTGGCTCAATCGTTATTTGAACGTCTTGTTCTTCTTGGGGTAAAACCAATCAGGCTGCAGGTAACTGTTCTATTTTAAAAGTACCTACTATATGATGTTTGAAACTTGGACTGAGGCCAAGATGGCACAGTTAGCAACTCTTGCTAGCAATTCTTGGATCTTGCATATCATGTGTATATGTACTGATCGGAACGAGAGGATGGAGTTCGACTGGTCCTTCTTTGTAGGTTTAATGAAGTTTGGACATGGTATGCATAAATTGGGCACTTTTAATTGCTTTCTCATCAATTACCACCAGATGTTGGGGTTGCACTTTGACTGTGGACAACCTGGAAGCACGAGTTTATTGTGGTGTTGTCCATTCAGGACAGAAGATGGCTTGGATGCCCTTTTGCATATAGTGATTGGCATAATGCTCCCCTCTCTATTTGGGGTTAAGATTGCAGATATGCTGCCCTGCCTTTACTTGATATGGTCGGATCTTTGAAGTGCCGGGAACACTTTTTTTAGTATGTTGATGCCCTGTTTCAAAGATGTTGAAAATGCTTTCTGTTGGAATACTGTGAATTGATATGAAAATGTCTACAAATTCCCTGTTTGAATGTAAAGAGTTTTAATTTCGCCATAGATATCAAGATTCATTTCTGTGGATGCACTCTGGTTTTCTGTGGTTGACACAACCTGTTCTCTTCTTTTACCTCAGGTTCAATATCGTATGCATCCATCTCTGTCCGAATTTCCGTCAAATAGCTTCTATGAAGGTACACTGCAAAATGGAGTTACAATCAATGAAAGGCAGTCTACGGGAATTGATTTTCCTTGGCCCGTGCCAAACCGCCCCATGTTTTTCTATGTCCAGGTATGATTGTGCAAAAATGCACTTTTGCAATTCACTATATTTTAATAATTTTGGTCATATGGTTGCCTAACAATTTAGGATACATTAAATAATTACTGTGAGGAAATGGAACCAAGGGAGGAGTTATTTCAGTGCTGGGCTGCTTGCCAATGGGCTATGGACGTGGCTTCTTTCAGTTTAATGTGGGCCGAAATATACCTTAAAGGTTCTTTTTTTTTTTTAAAGAATGCCAGGAGGAGTTGGATGAACCATCTATTTTATAAAAAATGAGAGTACATAACCGTTGGTTTTAGTTAGTTCTTTGAAGTAGTGGTAGGGCTTCTAGCTGCACCTATGCATCAGCTGTTACATTTTCTTTTTCTCTTTTTTTTTTTTGCCTTAAGTTTCTCAGAAGCCACATTTAATTTTCAAGCTATTTTTTAGATGGGACAAGAGGAGATAAGTGCCAGTGGAACATCTTATCTTAATAGGACTGAAGCTGCAAATGTTGAGAAAATTGTAACAACTTTCCTAAGAAGTGGAGTGGTCCCCAGTCAGGTATAAATACTCCTTTTTGAATTTGCATTCATGCCCCATTGTGTTATTTTAATGGTCTTTTCTCCAGATTGGAGTGATAACACCATATGAAGGACAAAGGGCCTATATTGTCAACTATATGTCAAGAAATGGTGCTTTGAGACAGCAACTCTACAAGGAAATCGAGGTGAAATTGTTGTCTCAAGTTATCACTTGCAATGCCTCATATCTTAAATTGGGACTATATATGAACTTCATGCCCCTTACAGGTTGCTAGTGTAGATTCATTTCAAGGAAGGGAAAAGGATTACATCATTTTGTCTTGTGTGCGCAGTAATGAACACCAGGTTGGTAACATTATTCTTCTGGCTTACATAATCGAAGCAACTGCTTTTGAATCTGCTGCACAAATACCGCTCAATGTGATACATTGTTTGTCACTCATCTTTCCCATTGTTTGTCACTCCTCTTTCCCCTTTGGGTTCAAATACTCGTACGCTTATTATGAACTGTATCTACTGGGCAATAAGTCTAGTATAATTTTAATCGACTGCTTTTTGCCTTTTCACTAGTTTGTGCAACTCAGTTGCAACCGCTTCATGTATAATCATAGTTTTGTTTGTTCAGGGAATCGGGTTTCTGAATGATCCTCGCAGGCTCAATGTTGCTCTGACACGTGCTCGATATGGAATTGTTATCCTGGGAAACCCTAAAGTTCTGAGCAAACAGCCTCTGTGGAATAGTTTATTGACTCACTACAAGGTACCTTTAACTTTCTACTGTTGTGAACGTCTTGGCAGATTGGCATCTTCTAAAGCTGATTGACAGATGAATTACTGAATTACCTGGAGTCTGTTTCGATAGTACATGATAATAGTTAAGCTCTTATTCTCATGTTGTATCTTTGTGATAGATGGAGTTGGTAGTAATTTGTAATGGTTGTCTGCTAATTCTCTCTCTCTCTGTTGTCTGAAAATGTCTCATCAGGAACATGAATGCTTGGTTGAAGGACCTTTGAATAACTTGAAACAGAGCATGGTCCAGTTTCAAAAGCCAAAAAAGGTAGGCTATTGAATACTCGAGAACACTCCAAAGTAGCTTAAGATGGCATTGTTGTTTTGATGCATATGAATATTTGATGTTTATTTTTTATACTCTAATTTGGAGTAGATCTACAATGATCGGAGACTGTTCTTTGGTGGAGGGCCTGGGGTTATGCCACATGATGGTTTTGGTTCCATTGCATCCTCCAGTCCAAATGCTGATAGGAGAAGCAGCCGCGCTAGAGGTGAGTCTTGATTTAATGATTCAATTACAAAGTTGGATCATCTCCCCCCTCCCCCCTTCCTCCCAAAACCAAAACAATACTATACACATTAGTAGCTACTGATTTAGGTAGAAAATAAGCAGCGGTATTTCCTCTTTAGGTCCATGGTGGACATTTTTTTCATCCATCCGGAAGTGGTTCTCTAGTACAAAGGATGCTAATGCCTATAATGTCAATGTTGTTTCTGTAAATAATATTATTCATTGTGAAAGCAATATGTTCCTTTGAACAGGTTCTTATGTGCCACCTGGCCCACCAAATGGCACTCACAAGGCAGGAGTGCATCCAGCCGGATTTCCAATGCCTAGAGCCCCCATCCATCCGTTTCCTGGTGGTCCCCCTTCTCAGCCATATGCTATACCAACTCGAGGAGCTGTTCATGGACCTGTTGGAGGTGTTCCTCATGGCCCTCCTCCCGGAAGTCGTGGTTTTGGGGCTGGACGTGGTGGTGCTGCTCCTATTGGTAGTCATTTACCGCACCAGCAAGGCACACAGCAAGCTATTGGTGGTTCTAATTTCAACTTTTCACCTCTGGAGAATGCAAATAGCCAGCCATCCGCGGGTGGCCAATTGTCTCAACCTGGATTTGTTAATAACGTATGTAGCTATATAGTTGCTCCATCCTCCCTAATAAAGCCCTACTGTTTTTTCCTACTTATCTTTACTTCTGCCACTGTTTGTACATTCATTGAAGATATTTGTTGTAAGAATTGCTTTGTCCTTTCATCACAGCTACCAGCGCAGGGATCTGGCCAACCTTTCCGTGATGGTTTCTCCATGGGGGGCATGTCACAAGTATTGTCTTTGCTCTACTGGCTGAAACTTTCCTCATCAATTCACACTCTCATTTTCTTACATATATTTGTATGGCTGATAATCAGGATTTCTTGGGTGATGACTTCAAGAGCCAGGGATCACATGTTCCCTACAATATGGCTGATTTTTCTACACAGGTACGTCTGGAACTTACAATTCTTATTTGAATTGTACAATGTTCATGCATTGACTCAACATGGCACTAATGCCGTGTTTGGGAAATGAAGGAAAATGGGGAGAAATGAAAGTTTGAGTGGGTTCTCCCTAAATTTTTCTCAACTTCAACCTTTGAGGATGAGGGAAAATTTGAAATTCTGTATGTTCTCCCTAAATTTTTCTCACCCCCCCTCCTATCAAATATAGCATGAAAGTTGCAGTTGTCCTCCATGATCTCTACTTCCTTAAAAGCAATTGAGATAAAGATTTGTCTGGTTGTTGAAACATTTTAAAGTAGTGCATTAGATGAATTAATTGTTGCTATATCTACGTTTACCGATCATTCATCGGAAACGGTTGATGGCTGCTCCTTATTGCTCTGTGTTCATCATGTGTGATACCATATGTTCATCACCGTGGAATACCGACACTGTTCTGGAATTTCTCCAGGCTTCTCAAAGTGGATATGCAGTTGATTATATGACACAAGGTGGACAAGGTGGCTTCCCTGGGAATTTCCTAAATCAGAATACTCAAAATATGTATTCTCGTTTTGGCAGTGGAAATGATTTTATGTCTCAGGTGTGCCACTAATTTTTCTTATGCTATGCCTGTCCTTACAACATAGTTGTGTAGTGTCATTGATTCTGTGGATCTTCTTTTGACTTCTTTATTTTTTTGTTGTTGCAGGATTATATGACTCATGGATCACAAGCTCTATTTACTCAAGTGGGTTTTAGTGAACCCTCGCAAGATGATCCATCGCAGAGCCACTTTGGGATGAGCAGCCAACTCCAGACTCAGGTTTTTACCCCTTCTCTTATGCCATCTGATAAGATACTGATGTCAGCTTCATTATAGTGTTGTTGCAAGCACCCAACTGTTAGTTTTCCGTCCCTGCATCCATTTATTGTGATAACTTTGACTCAAATTTTGCCAAAATTTCTCTTGCTCATTTATGGTTTAAGTCTTGTTATAAGTCTAGGGGAGCTTTTGATTGGAAAGTAAAGGAGCAATAACCAACACTCTTGGTAGAATAAGAAATTTTGTTGTTTATTCCTTTATTTAGTGAATTTTTTTAACACAAGTTTTTCTTACTTCAACATATATACTCCATCTCCTTGAATTCACCTGGTATACGACTCTTTTGCAGGGCTTGATGAATTCTCTTTATTCTCAGCCTTTTACACAATATGGCATGCAACCTCTGAACTTGCAATCTTCTCAACAGCCGCAATCTCAGCAAGGTCAGAGCTCACAGAATCAGAAGATTCACTACACCGGTTAAGGGTTGAAGTGTGGCTATAGCTGTGATGGGTTATACTCTTTTTGCATTCAGCAGCTTGGTCTGTGCTGTTCTGTCTGCGTAAAAGTATTGGCTTGAAGAATGAGGAAGGAGAAAGGTGTTTTTTGAGGCCCATTGGATCCTCTTGATGATGAGGCTAGATGGATTTTGGATTGTGGAAATAAGGAGGTAATTCGAGGACACAAGTGGTTATTAGCCATGACGCAGACACAGCAGCACATATTCATGGCTGACTAAAAAAGGATAACCCCAGTAAACCGCTCTTATCCTTCCTCTCATCTCCAAAGAAAGTGCATTTTTTTGAGAGATACAGAGAATTTTACATGGATGGTTTTGTCAAAAGGGTTTCCGAGGCTTTGAAGGAAAATGAAGCCACTTGTCTTGCGGGTTGACAACGTAACACACAAGCAAGCGATGCCAGCAAGTTGTACAGCACTGCCAGGAAACTCGCCGGACCCTTTTAGCTTCTCCTGACATGTAATTATACTCTCTAGACAATTACGCAACAGCGATAGGTGGATATATTGAGTGTGCCAAGGATAGTCTAATGATTTGTGCTGGTGATTTGTTTAGTGCTATGGGTTCCTGGGACATGCCCACTTGGTATGCTATGCTTTATTAGAGTGGGAGCGGGCGATTGGTTGACTGGAATTTGGCAGTACTTTTTTAACGTTGTATTTGTGGAGTTGTGAATGGGTGCTTGAGTTGTTTCTTGCGTTTTTGGCGGAGAGACAAATGGGCAATGGTTGACGAGTGGAAATATTATCAATTCCCTTTGCCGTAGATATCACGTTTACTTTACCGTTGTAGAAACGATATAAAAGGTGCGATGAATCAATTCATAATGGTCCAAAATGGTCCAGCCAAGAAGAAGGATCAATTGACAATGAGCCTCAGTCTGTTGCTCTCCTTTTGTGCGTTTTGTATCTCCTCTTCTTTGTCAGCCAAAATGAGAGCGTCGAAGAGCACGAATCGCGTCATCTTCCAAAAGAAGTGACGTTAATGTTGTAACAGTAGGAGCGGTAAGAACTCAACAGCGTGCGTAGGGAGCCTAGCAGGGCTCAAACACGTACACGTACACGTACACTCGGCTTCTTCACTTTGTGCCATCGTTATGATCTCATACACTGCGAAACTTCCATACCCCGGACAGCCGAGTCGAAACGCCAATTCAGCCGCTCCAAACCCCTCCCTCCCCATCTCCTCCAGGCAAAACCTGGTCCAATCCCTAGCCTCCCTTGCTGCCCACACCCTGTCCTCTCTCCGCACAACCCCCAAAGGGTCTTCCCCAGCTCTCTTGCCTCTCCGCGTTAAAGAACACGTCGCTTATCGACACTACATCGAAATCCTCCCTGATTCCCCTCGCCGACTCCCTTGCCTCCACTCGTTCGAGGGTACATTTGTTTCACTAAAAATTTAACGATGAAGGTTTTCCATAGAAATCATTTTCAAGAAAAACGATTAGTTTTCATTTGTTTTGTGGTTTATGAAAAGTGTTTTCCTTCTTGCCATAAGGAGAAATCGTTTTCTCCCAATCAAAAATTGTTATTTTAAGTTCATAGAAAACCTATTTCTATAAATCGATTATTTTTCCGTTATCTAAACACCAGAAAAATCGGAAAACAATTCTCCGGAAAATGGCTTTCCATCATACGAACGGATCCTTTTGATCCACAGAAAATCGAAATTCTCGACATCTTTGTAGCTTTCTCCCCGTAAGAAGAGCATATGGACCATCATGGACTCCCAACATCTTCTTTAGACCCTTTGTTCCCCGTGAGTGGCCTCGTTTACATGGGAGGATGCAAGAGTCCACGCTCGGCCCCACCTTTCCCACTGGATATAGCATAAAAAAGAATCAAAATGCGCTCTGGACGGTGCCCGATATGGCCCCTACGCCTCTTCCCTCATCAACTTTCTTCTTGCTTTTTTCCTTTTATCAAGCTTATGATTCGATCCATCGTGGATCGGGTCGAACATATAATAACCGGTGAGCTCAAACGTCATACGTTCTCTCGTGTTATATTGATGAATCCAATCCGTGTATCGCTGCCCAGCATTAGATTGTGCCGATGACCAAATGATTCATTGTACATTCCGGAGCGTAGAAAAACAGGGATGCTATCTAGTTTAGTTTTGCTGTCTATTTCAAGAATGTGTTGATTTTGAGTATATTGATATTGTCTTTTGAGTTTTAGACTTTGCTTCTTTTTTTAGAAGTAAAGGGTAGAATGGTCTGCTGGTAATATTTTACATGGTGCAGTGTAATACACGTAATTAAAAAAAAAAAAGATTGTCCAAAAAAAGATGCCTCAACGATTAGATAGGTGCTTCCGAAGTTTTACCCTCTCAAACTTCTTATAATAGGACAAATAAGGGAAGATGTGCTCTGATAGCTTGGGAGACGTGCTCTGATAGCTTGATTTCTCGTTTTTTGTAATGACTTTATGTTTGTCACGAGATTTCTACCGAAAAGTTATGTAAAGAATTGAATGCTATAAACAGAAATGAAACATTACTAATAAAATCTTTCTTGGAGTAAAATCCACATATATGGCATGCTAGACTTAACCACGTAGGTAATATTCATACAATAACATGGACAAGGTCAACTTTTAATAGAGAACATCCAAGTCCTCTTCAAAATTTGAATGGATATTGTAGTGAATCAAGTCGGTCATCGTTCTATAAACAAGCATCTCACGGAAATTCAAGATATGTATTTTAGAATTTTGAAATGTTTTTCGTGCTGTGAATTTTCTTTTCTTTTCTTTTTTTCCTTTTTTATGGGTAAGGGGAAGCCTTCAATTTGGTCATCCAAATCACGTAGCGGAAATTATCCAAAGGACCGGAAAATCGCGGCCATCGCGAAAGCAGGACCGATAGGAAATGCCACCACAACAACCACAAAGGACAAAAAATCTTCAAAGAGCAGGAAAAAAAAAAGTAGGTGAGATTAATTTTCGGCTATGTAATAAATTCGAGTCCAAGGAGGAACTTCTTGAGAAACGCCAATTTTAAATAAGGATTAATACCACGAAAAATTTTAAATTAATATATTTGTGATAATTTTACTTTAAATTAATTTTTTAACCACCAAAAATTTCAAACTGGTATACCTGTGACAAATTTACCCCGAGCTATTTTTTTTATCATAAAAAAACCCCAAACTGATATACTTGTGACAATTTACCACAAACTAGTTTTTTTACCACCAAAAATCCCAAATTGATACACCTATGATAATTTTATCCCAAACTAATTTTTTGACCAATAAAAACCAAAAACTGGTATATTTGTAATAAATTTACCCTCCGTTAGTGTCCGTTAAATTGAATTAATATCATGAAAAATTACAAATTAGTAAACTTGTGACAAACAGAGGCGTAAAATCGCAAACCGGTACCCCCGTCAACTACCACGTGTCATCAAACTCAATAATTTGATAGTAAAATTTAACGGAAACTAACGAAAGGTAAATCTGTTACAAGTGCACCAATTTGAGGTTTTTGTTGGTCAAAAAATTAGTTCGAGATAAAATTATCACATGTGTATTAGTTTAGGGTTTTTGATGGTCAAAAAATTAATTTGAAGTAAAATTATTATAAATATATTAATTTAAGATTTTTTATAATTTAAAAATAATTTAAAATAAATTTATTATAAATACATCAGTTTGAGATTTTTCGAAATATTAACGCTTTAAACAAAGGGAAATTATTATTATTCTTTGGCGGCAGCCAATTAACGACTTTGTCGCCGTCTCAATAACAATAATCAATGCGAGACCCAGAAAGCGAGCGGAGGCAACATTCCAAAGCAACAAAAAAGGCGCGCGCGCCGGCCCGTCCACGTCAGCGCGTCCCAGGACTCGCGAAAGACCGAGGGCCCACGCCTCTCCTCGCATCGTAACCGATCGGGATGAACACCTTTCAATCGCCATCAAATAAAAGAAAAGGGAAAACGAAAAGAATGTGAGCGAGCAAACGCAGAGAAGCATTTCCGAAGAGAGAGAGAGAGAGAGTACACGGAGGGGCTCCTGAAGAGAAGAGGAGAGAGAGAAACGGAACGCGAAGCTTCGCTTGGACTCACTGCGAACTGTACTCTCTCTCTCTCTATCTCTCTCTCTCTCTGTGTATGCGTACGTGCTTGTCGATGGTTGGGAATAGCAGCGTCGGTTCCCGATCGGAATGCAGCTGAGGAAACGGAACCGAGCGAAGCTTGAAGGGTAGGGGAGAGATCGGAGGTGACGAGGCGGCGCCGCGGCCGTCCTTTACTGGTTCTCGAGCGGAGGAAGCTGAAGGCGAGGTCGCGCTTGAGAAGGTCGAAATCGATGATCCAGGCCTGACGTGTTTGTTTTGTGTTTTTGGCGTTTTCTGTGTTCCGTGTCGGAATCGGCTGAGGTTGTGCCGGCCGGCGGTGCTTAGAAATCGGTTGATCCGAGCATGACGAGTCCCGATAAGGCTCCCCCTGGAATCGTTCGGCCGTGGATTTTGCTGTCCGCCGGTCTGTCGGTGCGTCGGCTTGGCCGTGTGGACGAGAGGAAGTGTTCATAGCAAGCGTTTCTTAGAACAACAGTATCTGGTTGCGAGTTCGCTGCCGGCCGCATTTGATTTGAGGGTTATAGTCAGACTTCGGGCAGTGGGATATGTTTCGAACCTGTGTGATTTTGAAAATAGAAAATTCTGGTCTGGTTTTATGATTCCTGTGAAAAATGTCGAGTTTAACAGCTCTACGTGAAAACCTGTCTGTCGTGCCTACTTTAGAGAGCCTTGAAGGAGTGCAACGTGCTACTTAAGAGTGTCATTAGTTTGCTAAGTTCTGGTATCCATATTTGAGAATCAGTTCCTGTGATAAATGCATTCATCATTTACAGCTTATATATTCTATGACAAAAAGCTTTTCAGAGATCTACTATACATGCTCTAACACAGGTCACTCAGTAAAATGAAATTGACTTTCCTGTGACTTTACTGGACTTTGATAATGCTTATTTTGGTCGCTGTTCATTTGACAATCGATAAAGCGAAAGCATATGCTATTCTCACCATAGTCAGGGAATGGAATAATCTGAGTGGACACCTGTCATTTAACCGCAAATTCACCTGTCATTCTCTTAGATCTCTTTGAGTGGAATTGCCGTTGGTGGATGCCAGTCTGTAAATTCCTCATAAGTCTTTACTCTGTCGCCGCTCAATATCTTTGGAATTTTACTTCCACCATATAATTTTCAGCTCTTACTTTTTACTAGTAATAATTGGTCACCAAGTGGTGTTTTGATGGCAGGTTCAAATCATGGGGTACCGTGGACCTGGCTGAAAGGGTAGCACCTGAGATTGCATGAAAGACAATTAGTTTGAAGTAAAGATGACGTTGTGGTAGGAAGAACTCGGGTGACATCTTAACAAGTCCTTGGCTAAGGGACTGACTATATTACCTGATGATCTCCCACTCCAGTACTTTGGGGGTTTAATATCAACAAGGACGGTGCAGGCAGTTGACGCTTTGTAACAAAAGCTACCTCTCAACCTTGATATGAAATTTACAGATCAGTATGCACTCATGAGTAGTATGTTCTGCTGATAGAGTGGCTTCCATAACCTTGACCCCTGCGGTGCAATCCTACTCATGCGTTGCTTTATTATCTGGTGGTTTTTTTGGGGTTATATCTATATATTTCTGCCATCTCGAGGTTTGAAGCTTTATGGAAGAGCAGATGATAGGTCAGGTTATTTGGACCACCCTGGGTCAGTTATAGGCTACCGTCCCTGGATCACCAGCTTTACCAACTCAGGGCCATTGACATTTTTTCCTTTGAATGATTCAGTATCCTGTGAAGATCTGGAAGGTGTAGGATCATTTAATACAACATGTTTGCTGAGCTCAAATTTGTATCTGAGTTCTGATATATACATATACGGTACAGGAAATATTGAGATACTCCCTCGTGTCTCAATTGCTTGTCCAGTTGAAGGCTGCACGATTACTTTCAATGTGTCCGGCAATGTTAAAGTAGGTCATCATGCAGCTATAATCGCTGGTTCCGTTGTTTTCTCAGCAGCAAATATGACTCTGGAGGATAAGGCTTTGATGAACACTTCTTCTTTAGGTGGACCACCACCTCCTCAAACTAGTGGTACGCCAGTCGATTATGATGGGGCCGGTGGAGGACATGGGGGTCGAGGTGCTTCCTGTATAACGAGTAATAATAAAAGTAATTGGGGTGGTGATGTTTATGCTTGGTCCACTTTGTCTGAGCCTTGGAGTTATGGGAGCAAGGGCGGTGGAATATCTGACAAGAAAAAATTTGGAGGGAATGGGGGTGGACGTGTTAAGCTTTTGGTGAAGGATACACTATATTTAAATGGATCCGTGATGGCAGAAGGTGGGGATGGAGGGTTAAGTGGGGGAGGAGGATCTGGTGGAAGTGTTCATATTTATGCCGTGAAGCTGTAAGTTCACAATCCTGCGCGCACTAATCTTAAAAATTTTCTGCAAAATGCCTGCTAGTTCAAGTCTGCACATGTGCACACATACAATTGTGTAGCTTGCCTCTTTTTTTCTGTCAACAATCTTAATTTGTTTGCCCTTACTTTTGGTGAAAAAGAAGTTCTTTCCAGATTCTTTCTTGCCTGGTGCTCGTTCTTCATGGAATCCATGCTTTTTGGGCAGCTTTCCCCTTACTTTTATGTGCTCTTGCAAATATCCAGGAAGGGATATGGTACCATTAGTGCAGCTGGAGGGAGAGGATGGGGCGGAGGTGGTGGAGGAAGAATTTCACTAGATTGCTACAGCGTACAGGAAGATGTGATAGTTACTGTGCATGGTCTGTGCTCATCAGGATTCTGTATTTTTAGTAGCAGAATTGGTTAATTATGTGCTAATGTTTCTTCCTTCAGAAATGTCTAAACTCATATAGAAATCCAAAGTAAGCATATAACTGCAACCATTGCAAGTTTTGTATGAATGTACTGAAGAATGTATACACATTTTTCATCTGGGCTATACCTAAAGTTGTCACTGGTTTGAAATCCTCTGGATAAGCTGTTTGCATTACTTAGATGTGAACCTCAATCAGGATATGTATCATCTTGTTAGGAGTTGTAAGCATTGAGTTCTTGAAGGACCGCTAACCTTTGTTCATTAAATAACGAGTAATATTAATTACTATCGAAACTTTTCAATGAGCCTATTCGTGCAACAGATCAAGGCAAAGTGTGACAGTGTGTCTATCTTCGGTTTGTTCTGTGTCTACAAATAACATTTTGTTATCCTTGGCAGTTATATCTATAGACATAGACAGAGAAAGGAGAGGGTAGGGGTTTGGATAGAGGTAGGGGAGGTCGGAGGAGCTAACTAGCATGAAATGACTGTACCCTGTCTATGTACTTGAGGTGATTTTTGGAAATATAGGGGGTGTTTTGAGATTCTATAACGAACCTAACTAGGTCATCTTTCATTTCTTTTGTGCATTTTTTTTTTTAGTTTCAGGTACTTTCTCTGCATGTACATTGACCAGAAAAAAGAGCCCTTCATTCATTTTCAATAATTTCTTCAAGAGCATTTCTGGGACGTGTCAAACATTTCTTAATCCTTTTTTGTGGAAGGTGGATCAAGTATTGGCTGTCCGCAGAATGCTGGAGGAGCCGGGACATACTTCGATGCATATTTTCTCAGTTTACGCGTTGGCAATGACTATATAACCACAGAAACAGAGACTCCTTTGCTTGATTTTTCTACAAGTCCCATATGGTCTCACGTGATTGTGGAGAACGGCGCAAAAGTGCTGGTTCCGCTTGTTTGGACTAGAGTTCAGGTAACTTAAAAGTTTCCGAGTTGTGGATTTTTGCTTTTATTTAGTTAATCTTTTTTTTTTCCTCTGGATGCGTAATTTAAATTGTAAAGTGCTTGTAAAGCACCTTCAAAGTACCTAAAAAATTCTATTTGCTATTAGGATAATGTATGATAGTCATAGCAGTGGGAGACAAGTTTGGAAGTATATTAATTGATATTGTTCTTTGAAGAATTCATTTTGAATCTGTTACGACCACTTGACACTTGGCCCTGGGGTGAGGATTTCTCTCCTGCTGTCGTTGGATCATGGTGGAGTCTAGGGAAGATATAGGCGATAGTATGTGGATGTAATGACTGAATAAGACACTTCCACATATTGATGAAATTGCTTGACCAGTATGTTTAAATTTGTTATTTTGTAAAATGTTTCCTAGCATTTATCCTTTGTTTAGCAAAAATTTATTAAGTTTCTCCATTGCGTTTTTACATCTGCTATCTACTTTACATGCAAAATCTTAAACGAGTCTCTTACCTTCTTGTTAAATTATTGTCTCTTAAGGTTAGAGGCCAATTCAGTGTGTACCGAGGAAGCAGCATTGCTTTTGGATTGGCCAAATTTCCAGTCTCAGAATTTGAGCTTGTAGCTGAAGAGCTTTTAATGAGTGATTCTGTCATTAAGGTACATCATTTGCAAGTTTATGCTAATTCGCCTTTTGTCAATCATGCTTGCAAGCAAAAGGAGGAATCATCAAAAACAAAAATAGAAGACGAAAGAGTTGCGCAAGCATTTCATACTGAGGTCATCATACAGATTCTAATGTTTTTTTGCAAGATCATGTCGTGGAAGTCTTCATGAATATGAAAACCATAGTCTCAAATGGGCATTATAGTCACTATTTCTCTAGCATCACTCCTAATGTGTGTTCACGGATACCGAATTAATTTCCAACTTCTTATGTAGGAACATCTCCGTGTTCTTAATTTAGGTATTCTTTATGGCCTTTCATTTATGGCTACAGAAAATTTTTTGTGAATGGGGTGAATTGCTTTGTCTATATAGGGTAGTGGACAATTACCTCCATAATGTATAGCTTTTCATTTAAGACACATAAGAAATGCAGAGCTTTCATAGATGCAGATGCATTAAAATTATGTCTCTACTCCCAAAAGACCCAGAAATGCAGAAAAAATAAATTGAAGAATCCGATGAAGTTAAACATTAGCAGAGCATTTCAAGGTTCTCACTGCTTATGTCTTCCAATGCGTAGCCTCTGCGGGAAAGTTCATAATTGGCAAGTTATTACGTGATCATTCATAATTTTAACAAGTATCCTTCTATAGTACTGACTTTCTGGAGAGATACACATGCCTTAAAACGTTGAATGACTCTATGTTGACTGAAAGTTGGAAAGACCTATTGAAGCTCCCTCATATGTTCTGAAGTAGCGGAGTACAGATTTGTGCTAAGAAGTTGAGGCAAGAAAAACCAGAAAATTATGTTACATTCGATGCTACTAGAAAGCATTTAGTGTTTCAGCTGATGACAAATAAAATAGAAGCTTTACAGGAGATCCAATAAAGATTGAAAACATTGACATGGATGTTCTGAATGATGTTTGTAAACGACTTAGAGTGGCAAACATGCTGTAAGGGAGTGAATATTTGGCTAATATTCTTGCTTGCTGAATAAGAACCACTAAGACAACTTATGATTTCCTGAAGGCATATTTTTCTGACTATAGGGTTCCTCGGTTGCTCTTTTGATCTTACTGTTGTAGTTACTTACTATTTGCCTCGTCTGTATAATAGAACCCCCCTTTCTTTCAATGAAGGTTTATGGTGCACTTAGGGTTGCTGTCAAGATGTTACTTATGTGGAACTCAGAAATTCAAATTGATGGAGGTGGGAATACTGTTGTCACCACCTCCATCCTTGAAGTCAGGAATCTGGCAGTTTTAAGTGTATGACTTCTTATGGTATTTTTGTGCATGATACTCCAAAATGCATATTATTTTTCAGATGCATGATTGCATTTGTTGTCCTGCAGCATAACTCCATCATTGGTTCGAACACAAACTTGGCCGTGTATGGTCAGGGATTACTGCAGTTAACAGGTCATGGTGATGCAATCAAAGGCCAGCGACTTTCCCTGTCTCTCTTTTATAACATAACTGTAAGACATTGGTAATGTAGTTTATGCCATTTCTGTGCCGGTACTTTTCCTTTAATCTTTTCGTTTGATATTGTGTGCGAAAATCTCCTTCATTTACCATTGACTTAGTGTTAGGTATTAATGTTTGGGGCTTTTATCCAATTGTCTCTCCAAAATTGCGTCAATTCATCTGAATAAAAAAAATAATATGTACAGTTGAAAGTGTGCAAGCATATCTGCCCGTGCGCATTGGGAGTGTGCCCCCGCATAGCCAGGGTGGTGGTGGGGAAAGTATTGTAAACAACATGGTTAACCGGTTGCTATACTTACCCAATTTTCTATAAGTGCAGAGAAAATATTTATATCGATAAGCTTAATGCATATAATAAGAATTATGTAATAAGGCTAGGCCATGCTAATAAGGCTATCCCATGCACTCATGCCAAAGTACTCTATGCTCTTGCAAGTGCATTAAGGTTTTTTTAGCATTAAAGGTCATTGCTGACTTATAATATAGTATGTTTTTGTTGTCATGAACAACATCAGCTCATTTTTCTTCCCTTCGTGATACCCACATGTCTTACGTGTGAGAATTTGTGCATTTTGATATATTGATTAGAATTGTTGCATTCCAAATTGAAGAACTGCAACTTGTATCTTTAAGGAAAGGAGTATCATAGTGCTCTACTTGTTTTGGTCCTGTAACATGGTTCTAAAAAATGACACAATTTAAGCTTCAGCTGTTACATCAGAACATACAATATGCTATCCTTACCATATGGTTCTTACAGTTAGTGGGATGCCTACCTGTCTATATATCTTCCAAACTTTTCTTTGCTATAATTGTTCTATATTTACAGGTTGGGCCTGGAGCAGTACTTCAGGCTCCTTTGGATAATGACGCGACTCGGAGAGTGTGAGTATAATATGTCGATTTTTTCCCGGAGTTCTGATGGCCTTTTTCTTACATTGCAATGAATTTTATTTTAACTACTTCTTTACGTTATAGGGTAACAGACTCTCTTTGTGGGAGTCAGACCTGCCCAATAGATCTCATTACTCCACCTGATGATTGCCATGTTAATTACACGCTATCCTTTTCTCTCCAAGTAAGTATATGTTCAACCAAGTCTTTGACACCAAAATACATGCATGTGTGAACATATTAAAGAAAAAGGTTGATTTGGATAACCCTTTTATGAAACATGCTATTTGTACGAATTCCATTCGTCTCCCCATTGGCTTAGTTTCTCTACTTATTCAGTGTGCATTAACTTTCGGCACTTCAGTCTGCAATATACAATTGTTGCGCTGATGAGGTAGTGTAGCCCAAAGGCTAAAACCCTGTTCACCTTGGCAGATCTGTCGTGTTGAGGATGTCCTTGTGAATGGTCTCATCAAGGGAAGCATAGTTCACTTTCACAGAGCAAGGACAGTCATTGTTGATACTGATGGCATGATTACTGCATCAGAGTTAGGTAATGGATACTCTACCTGGCATTAGCAGCTCCCATTTGCTTTGTTGTTTCCCTAATTCATTTCTCCTTTTACTATTCTGGTCGAAGAAGTGAATCTCTTTTCTAAAACTAAAGTACACTACATGTTCACCTTAGTAATATATTATGGAAGAGTTCTCCAGGTTGCAATGGCGGTGTTGGAAAGGGGAACTTTTCTAGTGGGGCCAGTAGTGGTGCAGGGCATGGGGGAAAAGGTGGCACTGGATATTTTAACGGGATGGTGTGCAGTGGTGGTATAGATTATGGTAATGCAGATCTTCCATGCGAACTGGGAAGTGGAACGGAGGGTCCTAACCAGACATATGGACAGACGGTTGGAGGAGGAATAATTGGTAATTTTTCTTCATTCGTTCATGCAATCATTGCTGCTAGTGGTCCCTTCTCTGTAATAAATAACAGGGTAAATTGCATTTTGTTTTATCAACTCACCCTTTAATTTACCTTTGGTCAATACATTTCATATTGTTTAAATTAGGTCACTGCCTTCATTTTTTTTTATCTCAATTGGATACTTCTACTGCTCTGATAGTAAATGGCATGTTAAAAGCGATAAAAAATTGGGAAACAGTGGCCCATCAGTTGGTCTGGAGATATTAGGGCGACACATCGGTTGAACATCAGCTTATGTTAGCCAGTTAACTTGCTACACTGTGACTATGTTAGTTAACCATCAAGGACTCATTCATTGACTGACGGAGTCCTAATTGCACTTGAAAGCCCGCGTAAGGCTGATATGATTGACCAATGTGCCTGCAGAAAATTTTAAGGTAAGACAGTGTGCTTAACCATTGTTTTTTGACAGTTGAGCATTTCTCGTGAAAATCTTATAAAATTGACTTGAGTGAAATATGAAGCTGATTCCCAGTCAAAAAAAAAATAATATGAAGCTGATTGACCTAATCAAAACAAATTAAATTTTCATCACCAATTGAATGGAGTGGTAAATTGAGTACCAGAAGTGATCTTTGGTTAATAACCACACTCGTGGGAGGTCACAGGTCATTCATACTTTAGAGCTGCATGTTTGTAATAGTAGAATGTTAGTGTGTTATCACTAGTTTGTGTGAACTCACATTTTTCTTTTTGGTGCCGATGTTTTCTTATTTCTATAGTCATGGGATCAAAGCAATGGCCACTTCTTGGACTTGAAGTTCGTGGATCTTTGAGAGCTGATGGTCAGAATTCTGGAATTTTTGGTACATTTATAAGGAACAGTATTAGTTCTCTGATTGGTGGACTTGGTGGAGGTTCTGGGGGGACAATACTTCTTTTCCTTCAAGAGGTTGTACTTGGAGAGAATTCATCTTTGTCTGTTCGTGGCGGGAAAGGTGGCACATTTGGAGGTGGCGGTGGGGGAGGTGGTAGAGTCCATTTTCACTGGTCTAAGATTGGTATTGGTATGGAGTATGTTCCAGTTGCAACAATAAAAGGCTCCATTAACAGTAGGTATGACCAACAATTACGTTTCCACTACAAATGGTAATGATATTTGAAGTGGGTTAGTGTCTGTGCGGACTTAGATGTTTTTTGCTGTCAGTTTTTATTTCCAAATAAATTTTTTTGCCAGTAATTTCCCATAAAGTGAAAGCACAGTTAGAGAAGAGAAAAGTTTTTGCAGGGAATGATGCGTCAGGAATTGATGTCTCTTAAAGTCGGTTCTATTGTCTGTAGGGTGTTATTAATTATGGGTGATTCTAATCTTCTACTTTCCTCTGCTACTTTTGTTTATCCATGAAATTTCACAACATGCATTATACACATCATTTAGAGATTGGTTTGGCAAAGAAATGAAAAACGTGTAGATGCGATGCCCTGCTTGCAGAGATCTGGTGTATTTTATTGGAAACGATATAGTGGAGTTCTGAATCCCCATTAGCTATTGTATGTTCATGGGTTTCCTGGAGATTTCTTCAACATAGAACTTGTATGTGACGTCTTTATTTTTCTCCTGTTGGTGGGGGTGGGTGGGCTCTTTGCTTGTGCCTTTTGTACTCTTTAGAGAACTTGTGCCCAGCTTAGGTTTTCATGGATGATCAGCCTATACTATAGATTATAGTTTCCATTTCCATTGAGCCATGATGTTGGGGTACTGGATTTCCCCTATCCACTCTACTGTCCAGCAGGTGATGTATATCCTAGTAAAGCAGCTACGTCTAGACTGTTCTCTATTTCACCCGAATAAGGCTTTGGGGAGAAAGTCGAACCTTAGCATACCCATCATGTGAGAGATTTCCTTCATGTTGTGAGGATGTAAAGGAAATGCTATGGTTATATTGCGAATCTCTTTGTATAAGCTTAGAATTTGTCTGAATCTGTGTTCGTAGTGGAAAATGCTTATAACCTCATGTTCAACAGTGGAGGTGCTGGTGCCAATGGTGGTTCTGATGGAGAGAAAGGTACACTTACTGGGAAAAAATGTCCTGCAGGCCTTTATGGTACATTCTGTGAGGTAATAAAGTTCTCCAGCTTGCTCTTGTTGCTGTTGATATCCGTTTTTCTCTGGTGCCCTTTTTTTTCCCGGACACCTGAGCTTGAGAAATATCTTGTACGATTTTCCTATTTCTCTCCAATTTTTTGGCAATCCTCTTTAAATATTACTTAGGCTTATTCAACTCATGGAAGCATGACATGTTATAGCTAACATTTCATGCACTCAAGCTCGTATAAAATTATACGTCTTCGTTTTATAATTCCAATAACAAATATATCTTCCATGGTCCTTAGAGAGCTAAATGAATTATACGATTTTGATTGTTCCAAAGTGGTGAGTTATATCGAATCACTTGCATAAGTTTTACTAATAGAAATTTGATGTTCCCACAAGTAATTGAAGTAATAATGCTGCTACCTGACAGGAATGCCCAATTGGTACTTACAAAGACGTTGAAGGCTCTGATGCAAGTCTTTGCATGCCTTGCTCAGTTGACCGCCTTCCCTACCGAGCAAATTTCATATATGTACGCGGTAAATCTTTCAGCTTTTTTAGCTTAACTCTGCTTTCATTCCTTGCCCTTCTTTTCTTTGGTTCTTGCATACTATGAGAGTTCATGCTTGCTGCAGGAGGAGCTATTCACCCACTTTGTCCCTATGAATGCGTATCTGGCAAATATAGAATGCCAAAATGTTATACACCTCTCGAGGAGCTGCTCTATACATTTGGAGGGCCATGGCCTTTTGCACTTCTGTTATCATTCTTATTGGTGCTTCTTGCCCTATTATTAAGTGCTTTGAGGATTAAAGTAGTTGGACCGGGCTGTAGTTGTTATAAGGAAAATGCAAATGAGCACCCGAGTCGTCATCATTCTCCCTATCTTCTTTCCCTGTCAGAGGCATGTTTTTTCTCAAATTTTTTCTTGCTTTGACCTTCTCTTCTTGCAGTTATGGCAAGTTCAAACTTAAACATATCATACCTGGTAAATCTCTAATTTTGATTTTAGGTCCGTGGAACTAGAGCTGAAGAAACACAAAGCCATGTACACAGAATGTACTTCATGGGTCCCAATACCTTCAGGGAACCGTGGCACCTTCCCTACTCCCCCCCAGACTCTGTTATTGACATTGTGTAAGCAGTTATACTTATTTGAGAACGGAGCTCATTATAAAAAGATTGGCAGCAACAATGAGATTATATATATCTAATGCAAACTTCATTTCTTCACTTGGAATTTTTCACCGTGTAAATGCATTGAAGTAGCTTAATTGCTAATAGTTTCCATCTGCCAAGATAATTTGGTCGATCTAGCCATTGAATGTGGAAAGGATATCATCACTGACATTTAATTGTTACAGAGGCTCACATGCTCCTGAGTGATGATTTTGGGTTTACTGATATCATTGTTTGGTAGGTATGAAGATGCTTTCAACAGATTTATTGATGACGTTAATTCAGTTGCTGCATATGATTGGTGGGAAGGCTCAGTGCACAGCATACTGGCAGTTCTTGCCTATCCTTGTGCATGGTCCTGGAAACAGTGGCGGAGGAGGAAAAAAATCCACCGCCTTCAAGAATATGTCAAATCTGAATATGATCATTCATGTCTTCGCTCTTGTAGGTCGCGAGCTCTCTATAAGGGGATGAAGGTCTATCTCTATATTTGTTATTTTTACATGATAGTTGAACTTATAAGTCATTACTCAATGTGTTAACTGAGTTATGGTCATCATAGATGCTCACTCATCAATACACATTTCTTACCGCTTGACTTTTTCTGCATGGTGTGGAATGAGATCCACACATTCCATTTGAAGAATAGCATGTGGCTTTTAATTTTTTCTTTTCTTTCTACAAAGTGTTCAAGCAGTTCATCACAAATTCTACATACCCCGATAGTTTTCAGTCCCTTCTTTCTCAAATGGTTATATGCAATTTTGAGTATTCCCATGCAGGGGTGCATGTGTGTCTATACACAGCTTGCAATTTATGCAGTTTGCATATCCTGAATATCTGCTATGCGGATCAGCAACATGTTTTGTGATTCTTGCATAGATAGTACTGCTATGTGCTCTTGTCAATTATAGTCTATTATGACCATCAAATGATTTGTTGGGATACAGTCCCACGTAGTGTATGTTTCGTCTCAGTTTAAGTGGGAATTGTTGCAGGTTGGGGCAACGCCAGACCTCATGGTTGCATATATCGATTTTTTTCTTGGTGGTGATGAGAAGCGCTTGGATATCGTGTCAATTATAGAGAAGAGATTCCCAATGTGTATACTTTTTGGTGGGGATGGAAGCTATATGTCACCTTACAGTCTTCACAGTGACCTTCTCTTGACCAACCTTCTTGGCCAGGTTCATGATCTCTTTTTTATTCTTTTAGAGCGCTTTTCACTCTTCAAATATTCCTTCAATTTGCTAACTTATGCTACTTTACAAATAGCATGTCCCAGCATCTGTTTGGAATCGCTTGGTGGCTGGTCTGAATGCTCAGTTGAGGACAGTGAGGCATGGATCATTACGTACTTCATTATGTCCCCTTGTTGATTGGATTGGCAGTCATGCAAACCCTCAGCTTGAGTTTCATGCCATTAAAATTGAGCTTGGATGGTTTCAAGCAACAGCTTCTGGTTACTATCAGCTGGGTATATTGGTAGCAGTCAATGATTATCCCTCTCATAGCTTGAACTCCTGTGACTTTCTAGATAGGAACAGTGACTCTTCAAGGTAACTGCGTATTTCATGTGAAACATTATTACTTGAGAACATTTTCATCTGGAAGAAGATAGTAAACATTGGTTGGGATATCTCTTTTTCATGTAAATAATTATATAATTCTTTCTTTAGCAAAAAAAAATCATATGTTTCTTTCACTCAATTAAAGCATGAGCAGCAAGTCTTCTCTGTGTTCTCATTACTATAACTTAAGTAGGGTCTTGGCCTTCTCTTGCCTTAGAAAGCTGAAGGAGTATTTACGCACTGTTAACTTGTAGTCTCTTGATGTGATTTTTTCCCATTCATAGCATAATTGCAAGAGGAGACCATGTCCCAAAGTTTTGCTTCAACTTTCATTTTGCTCGTATGCCTCCCTAGATAGGGGAAGGATTAGGATGTATGAAGGAAAAGGATAGCAACTTAAACAGCTTTATAGGGGAAGGATTAGGATGTATGAAGGAAAAGGATAGCAACTTAAACAGCTTTATAGGGGAAGGATTAGGATGTATGAAGGAAAAGGATAGCAACTTAAACAGCTTTATATCTGCGGAGGTTATTAGCATGTCTAAATCTTAACAGTCAATCTTCATTTTTCTTGTGCTGAAATGACCGTAGAAATCACCATTGTTTTAAACTCAGTGGTGAAAGGATTGCAAATGGAATTAATTCCATTGGCTATCTCAAACCTTTGACTAGGGTTTATGTTGTTTATGCTGTCAGCTATTCTGCCACGGGATTAAATATTTATGAATGTCATGCCTATAAGGGTTGTTCTTATTTTCCTTTCAGTAGCCACATTTATCCGGATTAACTGCACGCTCTAGACTACAGTACTTCATTAGTTTCCATGGGAATTAATTCGTATGGCAGTTCCAACACTAACCAAATGGTTCTCTATATACATACAGTACGAATGCTGCATCTGCTGGACAAAGCATGAAGCAACTGCAACCAAGTCAGACTTATGGTGGTCAAGCGTTAATTCGTAATAGAAGAATTACTGGCGGAATCAATGGTGGTATTATCAACTGCGTAACCCTGAAATCTTTGGATTTTAAGAGGGACTATGCCTTTCCTATGTGTCTCTTACTGCGAAACACGAGACCAGTTGATCGACAGGTGCATTGATATGGATGATTTATGCCACTATGATACCTGATTGTTCTAGTTCAATTTGTTCTTATGTTAATGTTTTTCTGTTTTTCAGGGCACTTTGCAGTATTTGATCACCATCATGCTTTTGGCAGATCTATCTGTCACTCTCCTTACGTTGCTTCAGTTCTATTGGATCTCCGTAGGGGCATTTCTAGCAGTACTACTCATTCTCCCTTTGTCTCTGCTCTCTCCTTTCCCAGCCGGCTTAAATGCCTTGTTCAGCAAAGAACCTAGAAGAGCTTCACTCACTCGCGTCTATGCTCTATGGAACTCTACGTCACTCTTCAATATCGTAAGTGATGCTTTCCTAGCCATGCATTCATTGATAAAGTGCATATCCATGGGAGAAGTTCATGGTGGAATGTATGTGCAATCCACATGATTGATCAAGTCACTGGGTATTAGCGGGTACTCAACTTCTAGCTGTCCGGATGGCATGGCTGGTTCAACTAGTTAGTGAGTTATACGTACGGTTAGAAACACCACAATACTCTTAGTGGACATGGAATGATTTTTAATGAAATGCTGCTATGCAACTTCTTAAGGTGGATAACTAGTTTCCAAACTGTAGATAATATCATGCTCATGTTATTTGACACCATGGTGTCCTTTCGCACACCAGATAAATTTCGTTAAATTGCTCTTATGTACACTGAGGAAGCGAACTTCTGATGCTATTTGCTGCTTTTCTTTTCTGCTTCTCTCAGATCGTGGCCTTCATTTGTGGCGTCATTGCCTACGGCTCTTCCTTTTTCCAGCCAACTTCCAAAGCCCGTGCTTGGAACAGTAAAAGGTGAGGCAGTATGAATAGAAAATAGCCTTGCCATAGGGAGAGAATAAATCTGCTAGACCACTAAAATAGCCCTATTACTTACCTGCCGAATCATGAACTGCATCAACCAATCGACTTTATGAGTTCTCCCTACTCTTTAGGGATTTCCTTTCGTAAGCCGAATGCCCTAATAGAAAATGGAACCTATGTTTTTCAACAGGGACGACGACGAGTGGTGGCTTTTGCCGACGGTCCTCCTCCTGTTAAAGTGTGTACAAGCTCGCTTTATTGACTGGCACATAGCGAATCTTGAGGTCCAGGACTTCACTCTGTTCTGTCCAGATCCGGATGCATTTTGGGCCCACGAGTCTTTGTGACAAAGGAGCTACGAGCTTGGCGCCAACAGCTTGCTTTCTCACTTGGTAGAGGCGGTTTCCTGTTTCATGTGTAAATGCATTGTTAGTCCTTTTAGGAGTATTGTGTTCAGATGTGTATATATATATATTCAATACACTCTTGAGTAGGAGTTATTTGTTGGATTTTTCTAGTCGGAAGTAGGTTGATAAATGTTTGCTACCATGGCTGGTGGCTGGTGGCACGCGGGCCTGACAGGGCCCCTCCATGGTCAAGAAAGTTTTGACATGAACGATGGATGGGCCAGGTAGGGCTAGGCCCGGCCCAACTTAGGCCCGCAAGTTTTCTTAAAGCTGTGAAAAGGAAGGGAAAAAGAAACACCAAACAGAACTGTCGGACATGCTTGGACGGGCCAGATGGTGGTCGAATAGGGTTGGGTGGAAGAGAACCTAGCAGGACTACTCTCGCTGGCTTTCATCTAGTGGGGCTAATCTGTCCCACCGAACGGGCTATTCAGGCTGAATTTAATCTATTCATGCTGCACTGAGGCCCAATGATTGGATCGGGCATATTCTGGCCGAAAATTTTCTTGTTTAAACTGTCTATTCGGGCTAAATGGCGGGCTCATCGGGCCCATGGTTTTGAACGGGTTTTTCGGGCTGGATATGGTTTAGGCTGACTGGTTTCAGGCTATTCGAGCCTGATCTAGATCATAGGCTGGCTAGTTTCGGGCTATTGGGGCCTCGTGTGGTTTAGGGACATTGCTTGTCGAGGATACTCAGGCCTGAACAGATTGCCAATCGGGTTGTCTGGGCTGGATATAGTTTAGGTTGACTTGCGGGCTACTCGGGCCTGATATAGTTTAGGTTAGCTGGTTTCGGGCAATTGGGGACTGAACAGATTGCTATTCGGGCAATTCGGGCCTGCTATATTTGAGGCAGACCGATTGTCGGGCAATTCGGGCCTATGTTATCTGAACGGGCTATTGGGGCTGATGATAGTTAACGAAGATTGTTAATGGGGGTTAAATGGGCTAGAAGGCAGGCTATTCGGGCCCCATGTTAATTAACGTGCTACTCGGGTCTAACATATTGTTTTGCGAGTTGTCAATATGGGCCAAGCGGGCTAAATGTGCAGGCTACTCAGGCTCAAGTTTTTTAAAGGGCTGTTTGGCGGCAAATTTGTAACTGAGCCCGTCCCAACACAGGTTGGGCTGGGCGTCTGGCCCAATAACTGGTTTGCGTTGGACTAGTGGATCTACGCAAGGGGCACGGCAGATTAAGCGGTACAAATAATAATTTTTTAAAAAATATTTTTCAAATCATTCATTTTCAAAGAAACAAATGGACCCTTACAGGTAAATCTTTCTTAAACCGAATCTAAACAAATTTACAGAATATAAAGATTCCACGCGCTATAAGATAGAAGTGGGTTTACATACAAGAAATAGGAAGGAAAAAACAGAAGAGGGTAACACTGTCCCCCCACTTAAATAAATACAGCTCGATGCCAGAATTAATATTACAGACCCAAGAGGAACTCGCAAGGCTCGGAAGAGGCGAGAGAAACGGAGCAACTTTGGAAAATGCCACACTTTCAATCGCCGTCTGAGAAGAGGCCAGATTTGACAAACTTCCGTGATACGCAAAACATCTGCACTCGTCGAGAAGACGGGACATATAAAACCTTTAGCTCAAGGATTCTCGTACCAGTGATTTTCCCAAGTGGGCAAGGGTTACGGGGGCAGCTCGAAAGAGAGCTACATCGAAGTACATCGCCCAGGAAAGTTGCCAGATGATTCAGGACTCCAGAACCTGTTATAACCTCGAGTGCTGTCTCCAAGGGCACCCTCCATCGAAAGCCTGCTCCAACACTTCCTCCATTCTCTTGACTAGTATTATCTGTTTAAATCGAGTTTATGCTTGCGAATCAGACTAGAAGTTAAATAAATGCATCAGCGATCTTACAAAAGTTTATTTCAATCTATTCTTTTGTCTAGTGCAAAGAACGAGTAAAACATCTTGAGTAACGCCATGCGTTTGGGGAGTAGGTAGTAACAACTTTTAACAGGATACTTGAATCATGCATCTGGCTATAAAGTATTAGTTCAGCGAGGCGGTCCTAAATCAGTATGGTATAACTTCTCACTGATAAACTCATTCTGCAGATGCACCCCTACTGCTATAGTCAGAAACGTACGGCACCTAAATCAGTTGAGTATAATTCTCAAAGCTTCTGTATATATTCACCAAGAGATGCAAATACATTGGGATCCCAAAATAGACAACTGGGAAATGTCAAGACAAAAAGCCCAAGCCAAATGAAGGTACCTCAAGATTGGCTAGCACAGCTGATGGTACTTCGACCAAGTCCTTCAAATTCCTCTCCGGCAGTATGACTCTCTTGACGCCATGGCGATGTGCCGCCAAAATCTGCAAAATAGATAAGGGGCCTTTCTTAGTAAACACTAGTTCCGTGAACTCAGTCCCCTACACATTGTTGCTTTTTCCATTAGATAAGAAAAGACCAACTAGTCCTAGAATGCTCATAAGAAACTCTCACAGCAAAAGCAATTGAACTGTAGCTCTACCGTGTACATTCTACTCCAAGTAAAAAATTAAAACCTAAAACTAGACAAATTGACATCTTACGTAACCAAAAACAACGTTTCGCAACCCCCAGAATGTGCATGCAGACCAAAATTCCAAATCAGTCCATTATCACTATCATTATGTACATGCATCAACAGATTATTATATTGATTTCATGCGGCGATGGGGTGCTGTGCTTGCGCTATTTATTGCTTAACAGTGACAATTTACCCACTGACTAACCATATACATGCAATTCCTAGTACATATATAAACAAAATCTCAATCATAGTCCAATTTTAACCCTCAATAGTTTTAATAATAAGAAGATAATAGTAATGGAGTTTTAAAAGCTTTATCCTAACCCTCCAATAGTAGAATTTCCCCCTAATTTTGTTACCGCCTATATATTACAAATTGCCTTCATGCATCTTTTAGTCTTCATGACCGTTCAACGCATGGGTCTTCTGCTAGTTACAACGGACAACTGTCGCTTTACAAAGATATTATTGTCCAAACTAAAATGACAACTTTCATACCGTATATATGAAACGATGAAGTTCGATGTATTAAACAAGTGACCAAACACTTCTGATATGTACAAGCAAACCAGAATCCGAACAATTAAAAAGGATTAACGGATCATTTTCTGGGAGATTACTCACTATCAGTCCAACAGACTACGCCAAACAGTTCTGGAATAACTTGGGCAAGCACTGGACTATTGAAACCCAAATCAGGGCACAACAGCCGCTTTTTATGAACTAGAACACATTCAGCACCATGTTTAAGATTTGACTGCCTCTAGCACATATTTTTTCGACAGCATAAGAAAGAGATGACCTATTTACTTGGTAAAAATGAATGAAAGGCTACTCCAGCATTGCCACAGATATGTCAACAACATGCTTCTTATTAAATCCCTCATTTTTTGCTTGAGTGCCCCCATACAACTGTAAGAAGCCATTATTAAGAAGAACCATCCTATGATACACAAATGCTGCATAACACAGAAATGCATGACCTAATGCACAATAGCTGTACGCTCTGTTTTTCAACAACACTAACTGAAATGATACTGAGAGGAAGACAAACCTTATCCTTAATGCCACCAACTGGTAACACGAGACCTCTCAAAGTCATCTCGCCAGTCATTGCTGTATCTGCTCTAACACTCTTCTGACTGAAAAGTGAAACCAATGCTGTTACAAGAGTAATACCAGCCGAGGGTCCATCTTTAGGAACTGCCCCAGCAGGAAAGTGTATATGAATGTCCCTCCCCTGAAGTAAATCAATTTCTTCTGTAATAGCTAACTTGAGATCAGCTGCCCTGGCTCTTACCTGCAAAAGCCATGGAAAAGAGTTGCTGTTCATGTGAATTCTCAACGGAACATATAAAACAAGTCTGGCTATCAAATATTTCTAGCCGGTTTCAATTCAATAGAATATATATACTCAGAATGGGTATAAAACATGACAGGAAGTAATACAAACAAGTGGTTGAACGTATTGATAGTTAAGTACTAATTAAATTGGCCTGTACAAGATACAGATCTCAATTCACATATCTTTACGCAAGAATAACAATCTTAACACACTATAATGATATAAAATATATACAAATCTGACATAGAACAAACAGAATAGACAATGATAAACCACCACATGGAATCCCCAATGGAGCAAACACTAAAAATCCCAACTTTTGTGGCTACTTATCAAGACATACCTTGTTCTTTATGACAAGATAAGTTTAACTTCTAATTATAGAGGAAACAGAAAATTTTCATCCGCTGTGCATCTACTGAATAAATAAATTACCCAAGTAAGCGCTATCTGTGCTGATTCCTTAATAACATCACCCAGTTGCCCAGTGAGATGTAGTTCACCCTTTCCCACCGTTGCTGTGGCTTCAACAAATTGAACTTCTCCACCAAAATTGGTCCAAACAAGACCAACAGACACACCAGGAGTTGCAACGCGTTCTGCGGCTTCTGTATCATCGAACCGTGGAGGCTGCATTTTGCACAAGTACAGACTTTAGAGCAATCAATAGATCTATGGTAACTGAACTTGCTCCTGAAAAACAAAACTATGCACAAAGAGATCAACGATAAAAACCACCTATTACCATAAGCTTCGGACTTGAAAGAATCATCACACATTTTTAGCTTTTTGATCATTGCAAAGGCTAATGGCACATTATATTTTGTAGAAGCTACCATATCTGGTGCAGCGGTAAAGTTATCACCATGTGACCTGGAGGTCACTGGATCGAGTTGTGGAAGCAGCATCTTGCAAAAATTGCTAGGAAAGGCTACATATATTAGACCCAAAGTGGCCCAACCCTTCCCCAGACCTCATGCATAGCGGGGGCATTGTGCACCGGGCTGTGCTTTCTAATTATATCTGCTCATTCGTTCGCAACAGTTTCCACTTGAAGTCATGCCCAATGGACCCTTCTAACATCTAACCTAATGAGCATAACACGAATGCATCTGTTTTCCTTGATTCTCGGTATATATATATATATACATACACACACACTGCCGCATGTTCATGAAGTTTGAGTGTGCTGTATGCGTGAGACCAGAGCAATCATCAGTAGAAAAGCTCTTCATAGAGCATATATGCAAAGATAAAGCAATTTCCTTCCATAAAAACATTTATCCAGACAATCTCACAAGAACGAAACCACCACACTGTGCACAATTAGTTATCAGCCATCAGTTCACTTATAAACACTGTGAATGCTCTGGAAATAGCAACATTTTGCAGAGTGCAACAGTGAAGCGGAGTTTTAACAGTTTTTATGTCACAAGGCACATTAGGAACTCGGAGATTATATGGCAGGAAATTACCCCAAGTACTTTTTCCAGCATTGGCTCATCTACTACCAAAGATGAGGCAATGTGAAATGCACCAGCTATTTCATGGTTGTTTTCACTCATTGGTATGACTTCCATTTCCACTTCACCTCCACCAGCAAGTCTATTTTCCACCAATGGTGAAGCCAGCCGGTGCATGTCCTGGTTTAATGGAACAACTTGTTCTTGCTCCGCAACTTTCACAGCTGCTGCCCGAGCCAGGGCAGCCAAGTTTCTCTCAAGACTCCTGACGCCAGCCTCTCTAGTGTATCTCTGAATGATAAGTGTCACCATAGCCTGCCAGATAACAAGGAAAACAATATGTACACATTCATCAATACATCGAAAAGAATCGAACATGTAAATAGGGTAAACACACTACAGAATACACAAACAAACAAATGCACTTTTGTCAGGTTTTCTATCCTTAGTTTCTTTACCCCTTCAATGGGATCCACTAGGACAGTTCCCTCTCAATCCGCTTATGTTCTTCAGCAGATCATTAAGCACTTGTCACTACAACGTCTTTACTCCTTTTACTCATATCTCTTCCAATGTATAAAATACAGCCTAGATACTAACTGCTGTGATAAGTCCAAATGTAATTGCATTTCAGTTTTTACAGAGCTAATTATATAATCAAGAGAAGCAACAGTAAGTGCTGTGATTTGAGGATCTTATTCAACATACAGTGACTGCTGTATCTAAAGAACTAATTAAATGTTCACAAGAATCACCAGTAATTCATCTGATAATTTTACGTAAATGACTCTTATTCAATGAGCTTAGCTTTGAATCCAGAATATCAAATTTCTTGCCTATGTAGGTCTAAAATTTCTGAATTCTTCACACGCAGGTTCTCCATCAAGGAAAGCCAAGATCCATTTGCACAGTGTACTGTCCCAGAAAAGGGCACACCAGTCATCATCACTAGATACGATTTGAAAAATGGAGTCAAAAAATCCCCATTATCATTCTACAGTATTCCAAAGCAACATAGGATATCATCAAATGCCCATCCTTGTCTAAACCTAGCCAAAAACTGCTATAGTTGAAGTGCAGAAATATCACGACAACCCCCTCTTTCTGAAAACAGTAAAGTAAATAAAGTGAGGCATTGGATTGAAATCAAGAGATGAAGATAAGCATCTGCCTTTCAAGAGAACCTGTGAAACTCATAAAAAATATATAGATCATCAAACTCTAAAAGCATCTCGATTCCATTTTCAATGGTAGGCTGCAAGCCAGATTGAGTACCTCGGGAATTTGAAGGAATTCAGAGCTCAATCCATGCTGATCAAGAACTCGAGGAATCAAATGTTGCATGGCTATTCTCAGCTTCTCTTCAGGAGTATATCCTGGAAGCTCAATAACTTCCATCCTATCAAGAAGTGGTGGAGGTATCGGCTGCAGTCTATTAGCGGTTGCTACGAACATCACCTTTGATAGGTCAAACGGCACATTCAAATAGCTGGGATCAACTAAGGAAAAACTGATACAATGGATAAAAAGTTCATGCAACTGAATGACACGCAGGCCATGGTTCAAACACCCTGAAAGTATCAATAATATCAGCTCAATATAATCTGATATGATGAAAGATTCATATCAGAAGTTAAAAACCTCGTGCAGGATCAAGTCCACAAAATTATGTTCTGAAGTTCTCTAGTTATCCAACATAGAAGAAGGCAAAAGGAAATTGATATGGAAACACCAAGACCATTGGAAGAGCATAGATTTAGTTAAAGAAGCTAACTAACATATCATGCCACTATGACATTGCAATTACCACTAGGCAAATGAGATTGAAAGATACCGCAAGCGCAGAACAAGACTAAGATCTATGTATTGTACTCTGCAGCAGTAATGACAGCTGGGAAGAACCTGTGGATAAAGCCACTTATAGAATACAGCTCCAAGATGAATCAAATAACTTAAGTGCAGCACCAATAATGCACAACTAGACAACACTTATCCAACATAATGCTCATTGAAAAAAGAAAAGAACAATGGAGGATACTGATCGTTGAAAGTTGTGTTCTGTTCAGGATCAAGAACCTCCAAGAGAGCCGAAGCTGGATCACCGCGAACGTCAGACCCAGTCTTGTCAATCTCATCCAACAACATGACTGGATTACAAACTGCTACCCTCTAAAAGCCAAACAAAGAAAAAAATTATTCCTAGCTTTGAAGCCAAAGCACGTGCAAGCATTGCCAACCAGGCTCATTATCCAGACGACAAGGTAAGAATAGTCAAAGATATCAGAACCAATGCCAAAGGTGATATGAGAGGAAATCTTTCAAGAAAACCAACCAACAAGCTGTCCAAAGGCATTTTGACGAGCCATGGTTTAGATGATCAACTCATACTCAATCAAACAGTGGGATTGGGAAAGAAGCAAATTAACTCGCCATTATGACTATGATCCAGTTCTTTTATGCAAAAGAGACACTTCAAGCTAGAGATGACATTCAGCACCAGAAAACTAAGAGCAAGAAAGTATGAAGACACCAAACACTTGGAGCAAACCAGCATAACTGCCATGACATGATTTATCAGAGAATAGTCACTACTACCACAAGAAAGTAAAGCAATAAATCTTCCTCACATTACTATAATTAAGGTGTACTCCGGAATTTAAGTAAAGTTCAACGAATAACTTTGGACTTCTAACCTAGAGAGTCATGTCTGAACCAATTCTGTATAATACTAATGCTAGTCCGATAAAATCAAAAAGTTAAAGGTTCAAATGCATCTCATTGTTGAAATAGAGCAAATCAAAACTTCCCTAAAAGCCAACAAGATATGTTAAGTTTCAACTAAAGTCCTTCCCTCGCTTGAGTGGCATTAAAAGCAGCTTACCTATGGATAGGTTGTAAAGGGGAGAGCGAAAAGCAGGGAATTTGTATGAGCAGATGGTAGACACAGTGAATAGATATCTGATTATCAAGGACCTTCTGTAGATGGTTGGATGATTACAAGCACGACTGCGGATCAATAAAGAATGGGCTGACAGCACAATCCTGGATCTAGGCATCTATGGACAAGAAAAGTCACTTCCAATTTTTGGGCATGAAGGAAAGAAACAGGAGATTGGAATGGTATAGAGACTCAATCTGTAAAGACAGCTATCTCTTGGCGGCATATAAGGAACAAAAACCATTATCATTTTTAATTGCATAGTCATGCGATGCAAGAACCGATTATCTATTGCGCTGATTAAAAAACAAAATTCCATTCTATCTAATACCATGTTGACAGAAGGCCTGAATCCCCATGATGAAACTTGATGTCTCTTAAATTTAATTTACTAAGTCTACCAAACTCATCACGATGATATAACATGTCTTTGCATTGTTCTACACAAAACCAACAAAGGGAAGTCTCTACCTTCAATCCATCAATCAGACGCCCAGGCATGCTACCGATGTACGTCCGCCGATGCCCTCTAATATCAGCCTCGTCCTTTACACCACCAAGAGAAATTCGAATAAATTTTCTTCCCAGAGCGGCAGCAATGGATGAAACCAAAGAAGTTTTTCCAACACCAGGTGGACCAACAAAGCACAATATTGGCCCTCTCGCATCTGGCTTAAGCTGCACTGAAGAGAATCATAATTGAAAAGTCTAATTTCAAGCAGATAAAACTAGTTTGTGCAGTCAAGTAATAAGTCAACCTTGCGAACAGCCAGATATTCAATAATCCGCTGCTTGACCTTGACCAGGCCATAATGGTCAGTATCCAGACGCTCTTTTGCAGCTTTCAAATCGAATTCATGTTCTTCAGTGGCCTTTTGCCAGGGAAGATCTGCAAGAAGCTCCAGGTAAACACGAGAGCTGTTGTATCCAGGTTGCTGTGGTTGCATTTTTTTAAGTCTCCTGGAATTTAACAAAAGTAACCAAAACATTTCAGCTTCCAACTGTTCGTGGATTTTAAAGGATTGAATCAGCAACCTGAAGATGCCAGACAATTGGCTTCTCGGTCCTAATATGGTACAAGTTCACCAGGAAAAGAGAAGGGATTAAACTCTGACCCTAATAAGGAAGCACATTAACTTCAAAGTTATCATGAAAGCCTTGACTAAGTCTGAGAAGTGTTCAAAATAAGCCTTATGATAGATAGGAGAAGCAAGTAGCACAGAGAAAAACTTCCATCTTGTATGTTATAACTGTCCAAAGAAAAATACTAGCTATAGCTAGATGATGGCAAGCACACATTTTCATCATCAACATCCGTTCAAAAGTTATAAGAGCATTTAAAGTCTCAATAATTGACCCATACCTCAACTCTCTTTGTGCATGCTTCCAAATATTGGAAGGCATCCCAGCACTTTGCATTTTACTTTCTAAAGCAGCTAAATCATCCTCATCATCATCATTGTCACCAAGTTCCTCTTTGATTGCCCTCATCTGTAAACACATCACAGAGAGAGAACAGTTGCTGAATCAAACTGCTGTAATATGAATATTATGGATCCCTTGAATAAGAGTGTACAGACATCTATACCACGAAACAAAAGAGGATCATTGAATATAAGACTCGCCACATCAAGCATGTTAGTCAAAAATTATTTTTTAACAACTTTATAGAATCCTCCATTTCAATTTCCTTGTTATCAACAATTAATTCAAAAGACACTACTTATCCATGCCTTACTCATCCAAATTGAGTTGCACATAGATGACTCTCTCTCTCTCTCTCTCTCTCTCTCTCTCTCTCTATATATATATATATATATATATATATACACACACACACACACTTGATATCCTTGTTAATTGCTTCCATCAGAAAAGAATACTTGACTCAACGTTTCTAACTGGGACAAGAAGGTCAATACCAATACTAACAAACAATCCATTTAAAAATTTCAGCAACACAATTATCCAAGTATACATTGATTGCTTTGTCTTGAGCATATTACATGACAATTCAAACACATGGCATTCGATAAACATATTTTGCTGTCTATATGTTGCTATATTAAACAAAAAAAAATTAGCATCTAGCACTTTTCATTTGTTAGCTTCATTTTATCTCCAACTTTGCCTTTGCTAATTCTAATTGTACTATTGGAATTTCCAGTTTTGTTTGGCCAGGATAATCTCTGATGTATGCCCGACCAACGAAGTATAAGATTGACAGCAAAAAATGGAAATATAGTTGAGCCAAGGTTAAAGGAAAAGATTGGAGCTGATTTAAAGATTGATGAAATTACCTGTTGACGTAAAAGAAATTCCTTCTGGGATTTTGATAACTGTCCCTCAACCTTTTGTGTGATCTTCTCTGCCACACGTATTGACTGTTGCATGAGCATACCAATGCATCATCATCCATCAAGACAAGAGAATGCATGCATAAGCTACAAAAATAATCAAAACAATACCTGCAAGTGCCTATCGACTAACTCTGTAGCTTTTGACAGGCGTACTTTCAGATCAACTGAATCCAACATGCACAACTGTTCTTCGAAACTTATTTCGAAGCTAGCAACAAATATATCGGCTAATTTGTGTATCGGAACTGTCTCCAATAGAACTTTTGTTCTTCCACCTGCTTTTTGTTTCTGGAGGCACAAACGAGAATCGAAGCATGATTATCATGCACCAAGGCTACAACCAAATGCCTACATCATGTCTACTTGCCAAATGATCAAAAGCATAATGAATTTGAAACCAAGCTCTAGAAGCATGCAGGACAACGGCATTCATATACTAGGCTTTAAGTGGTTGTAAACAGATTCTCTAGTTGGATCAAATGGCACTCGAGGAAGCAGGAAAGCCCCTGGGCATATCGAGTTGCCCCTTATCTCTCATCTTCCTATTGTCAAGTCACAGCTTACTTATTTATACTTTATTTTGACTTGCAAGAACTCAGTCTGTGAATTTAGTTCCAATCTGAGTCACAACTACTACGAACCATGCATGCATCAAGGACCCTCGTGGTACTTCAAAAGGCTTATAATGCATGGACAGGTCTCTTTGTTAAAATGTTCACTTACAACATGCGACATAACTTTATAAACCAATATCCTTTGCATTTCTATATTAACAAAATCCAAAAGGGAGTGGATCAACTACGCTAATCAAATGTAAGTAATAAAATCCATCACCTATTAAAAACACAATTATACGAGGACAAACGTTGCTCAATAACGCAAATTAAAAATAAAGAAAACACAATTTCATGATTTGCTCCTCAAGTTCCAAAGGAACTCTATCGTATATTTACCTGCTCTAGTATAGAAATAAGCTCCATTGCAGTGGCTTTGAAACGGCGAGATAATGTTATAAAATCTGGATCTTGCTCCACGTGTTCCATCTCTAATATATAGAAGACATATACAATACTTAGCATATTGAAGGAGAACACCAAGCACATTAGCAGAACTCTAGTCAATTTGACTTGACAATTCCCTCGATTATGGTCTGGTTTAATTTCAGTTCAGGAAAGTGACAATCTGAGATCTCTCTTCTATTTTACATAACATTGCATACAAATCGCCTGTAATGAAGTGTGTGATAGAAAAATCACCAGCTTTTGTCATCTCCAAAGGTGTTATCCTTGCAATGTAATATGTTCCTCTAGTGCCCAGCTCTTGAACACTAAATCTGCATAGACCCTCAAGGACAACCGTATATGTGACCCTGCCGCTTGGTTTCTCCACTCCTCTTGACAAATGTAGAGCCCGAGCAGCAACTCCTCTTATTTTGGAATCACAGATAAGCATAAAGATCTCACCAAGTGAACAATTTATATAAGGGAAGGAAACACAGAATCAACTCATACTTTAAATTCCAAAAAGCATAAAAGGGCACTGAAACTTTGACGAGTTATTATGGGAACTGCATGGTAAGTGTACCTGGCATGCCAATGAATAACTTCTTGTGGGTTTTTCCCATTTAACTTGGGAGAATCTGTGGGACCAGCTTGAGTTTTAGTGCTACGTTCAGTAGAATCAGCTCCCACACCTGAAGGACGTGAAGGTTCACTTTCCTAAAACCATAAAATCAATAACAGCAGTGGTAGACACTAATTGCAGCAAAATGGAAGCAAAATGAGCACCCTGAGATATCACAGGGCTAACGGATGGCGTCTCTTCAGCATCTCGCACAGGCAGAATGCCAATCAAACCCTTCTCCTCCTTCTGCCATAATTCCTGCTCCACCAGCTTCACACTGCAAAACCAACGAATGTTCATTTGCTTCATAACCATGAAATCACTTCATGATTAACTGAGAACATTCAATCAGCACCAAAGTTGACGGCATAGAAATGTCAATTGCTCAAACAAAAGGAACTGTCCTGCGCTTCGATTTTCACCCCAAAAAGAATATGCCTTTCATGGGCCATTTGATGTTGGTTTCATTCAATCGAGAAAGAGAAAGAGAACTGTCTCGAACTCTCAGCTCTACAGGGTCTGAACTCGAGATTACCAAACAACTAACACGGAAAACATTTTTTAAGTCCATAATGCACAATTTCTGCGACAAACTAGTAGTAATCCAATAAAATTTACGTGTAGCCACATGGACAGTTTTACTCTGGTTTTCACGCTTCACACGGTGGGCTTCCAGAGTATATGTAAAGTCCCTGATTATCAGCTCAGCAAAATATCATAGTTTCCGATTTCAATATACCAAACACATAACACAAAAGCCATTCTTAATCTCCATCCTTTCCAGCACAAAAAAATGACAGTAGAAACTCGCACATAAAGCGACGGTGTAAGTAAATTATTTCAAAATAATTGAAACAAAAACTCAGGGATAGAGAGACTATGAGAATCTCGAACGTGAGGAACCGATGAGACGGGAGGGAAAACAAGTTGATGTTGATCACACAAACAGAAGGCGCCGACTCTGTTTTTCACGCCCGAGAGCAAATGTCAAGCCACGGGAATAAGTTCCGAGCCTAGAATTCTCAGCTCAACAAGCTATCGCGTCGAGCTGCAATCGATGATCCCAAGTCACTCGAGGCCACTGTTCCGGCCGATCCCGAAATCGCGAAATTCCAGGTTAAAGGCATCATCGCCGCCGTTCGTCCACCGCATCAAAGGAAGCAGATAAACTCCACCGCGGTCGCAATCGAAACGATCGGCACGACGAGCGAGAAGGCATCGGGGGCGGAGGAAGAGAGATTGGCGGCGAGCGGGAGCGATACCTGCTCGGGGAGGTGCATCGGATGCGGATGATGGCGCCGGGCAGGAGGACTTTGTTCCGGAACGGGAGGATGGCGAGCCGGCTCGGGAGCTCCACCGATTCCGCCATGCTCGGAGGCACGCGAGGCTCCGGCCGCCGTAACGGAATCCAACCGCCGCGAGAGCGAGAAGAGAGAGAGAGTAACGAGGAGGAGAGGGAAGGGCTCTGGTGGTTGGTGCTGCGAGGAGGAGAACAATAAAGAGCGTGCGATGGCTCTCTCTCTCTTCGTTGTTCCCCGCCGCTATTATTATAATTTTCTTCGTTTTTTTCTTTTGTGATTTTTATTTTCCTTTTTAGTCTCGCACGTGATTTTTATTTTAAAATTAATCGAGGATCCGAAGTCACCTCTTCTTTACATCTTCTCCTTCTTCTTCTTGCACCAGGAATGGTCGTGTAAATTTAGTAAGGGATAATGACAAGGAAGATTCCTTAAATTTGGCCAAATGAGTCTTATCGTTTCTGAACTTTTTAATTTATTCAATATGACCCATATAAATTTTATCCTAACATGTAATATCGTCCATAAAATTTTCGATTTATTCGATGTGATCCATAAATTTTCGGCACACGTTCAATCTAATCCCTAAATTATACAAATATATTCAATGTTATCTCTGAATTTAAATTAATGAAAGAACAATATTAAATATTTTCATATAATCCAAGGACTACATTGAACATGTATCGAAATTTCAAAAACTACATTAAACAAATTAAAAGTTCAGGGGCAATATTGCACGTTAAGTTAAAATTCAGAAATCATTTGTGTTATCATTCCATTTAATAAAGCACCCGATCGTTTAGGTATCCTCCTACGATTGAATATTTATCATCTCGTGTATGCTTTAACTTTCAATCGAAAATAAAAACGATCGGCGTCGATTACATGTAAATAGATAACATCTCAACAAACTTCATATTCTCAATTTGTTCCTTCCACTGCATAGCATAAGCAAATAGGTTAAGGCTAGTGCGTGCTTATCGTTAGATTTTCAAGAAACACTTCGGTGCTCTCGAAATATCAGATTTTCGTTATCCAAATTACCGTTTCGGTTTTATGTACTTATTTCGGAAACTTATTTATTCTAAAATAATATTGTTTAGCGCTAGATCGATCATTGTCTTGATTAAGAATGAGCATTATGAGAAAATCTAAAAATCTACCATAAAAATCATCATTGTTCATTGGAATTGAGATGAAGCTGTTTTGTTTTACAAGGACGAAAGGATGGAGGGGGTGACAAGCACGGTTACCTTTCTGGGCGATCTTGTAATGTCTTGTACGCGTTACCAAATGTTTTAGTCGGTCCATTCATGGAAGTACGAATCAGAAAATCTCTTCACATGAGCTAACAAATAGATAAGGCGCGATCTATTCAGAGATTCGCTCCCCCGGTATATTGCAAATCCGGAATTTCGTGAAAATAATGTGACCGTCTTGTCACCGAGCTCCACGCTCGATGGTGTGATGGGGAGACATGCGTGACACTAACCCCCCACGTATTCGATGCAAATTGGAACAGAGAAATTCGAGTTTTTCTTAGATGGTACGGGTGCATGTGACTCGATATATCTGTCGATGGACCTCGCTGGGCTCGCATGCACCATGTGGGTCCGTGAATGTGTCGAGAAATTAAAGCTTTTATAACGGAGGGCCCGGATTTAAAAGACTGAGTTCAAAAGCTGTGGGGCCGTTGGATCTCCGGATAAGATGGGGGCAACGCGTCTCCCAGGTCGTGCGTTTGTTTGTGCTGGTAGTGCTCATGAGTCGTCGGCTCACCTTTCTCTTTTCTCTTTTCTTTTTTTTTTTTCTGAATTCTTCTAGTGTAGGCGGCACTTGTGCATTAATGAATTCTTTAAGGCACTGGTAAATAATAAGTATATAAAAAAAAGGTAGAAGAATTTCGGTCATTTATCCTATTCATATCGCGTAAAACACGTAAAACCTATTTTTTTTATATCTTTAAATAAAAAATATAAAGTCCTTGCTAACAAAGTAATTTTGCTTTTTCATGTTACAGTGGGCCATTGTATTACAAAACTTAAAATAAGTACATACGTTCAAGTTAAAGCGCCTATATCTTATTATGAGAGTTTACACTTTTAAATACACCGCGATAATAAAGACGAGCCTATTACTTTAAATAACGTCGATAGAGAATGTCACATCCACAAGGTATCGTATATAACTTAGTCAAGGCCCCTGATTATCTTACATTTTTAGTATGTGCAACCATACACTAACTTGTGCTTCTACTTCTTTGCGAAGTTGAAAGGCCACCCGACGCCCATTAGCTAACTTGCTCTCGAATGAAGTTGACATTGGTCGTCCCTCTCCCCCTCGATATTAAGAGAATTTTTTTTTAAAGTCGAGAGCTCGAACATAAACTCGAGATTGAAGTGGGTGAAAAAGCTCCATCCCGAACTCTGAAGCGTCATCTTATTACATGATATAAATAAATTAATCTATGTATCCAAGTGCACAAAAAGGGGAAAAAAAAGTCTCATTTGACTTGCTTTTATATTTCTCAAATCGCCCATATTTTTTTTCCTCATATGCCCACCCTTATAATAAAAGAAAAATCACTTATTTCATTCATGACCACTCTTTTTTCTTTTGGAGAAATTTTAAATAAAGACCCGAAGTGCCATCATTTTCTCAAATAAAGGCCTGAAGTGAACCTTGTGTCAAATAAGGATCTGAAGTGCTTTTTTTTTTTCAAACGAGGGACTGAAGTGGTTATAATAGTTTCAAATAAAGGCCTCACCCCGCCAGCTCACCGGTAGGCCGAATTTTCTAGCCAATCAAAGGCATTTTTGTCCAAAAATAATTTTAACATAAAATTTAATTAATTTAAATCAAAAAAAAATTTAAAATATTTTTTTAAAAGAAAAAACAGGGGGAGGGCAGCCCTCCCCCTATTTTTTCTTCTATTTTTAATTTTAATTTTTTATAATTTTTTTATGGAAAAAAACACAAAAGGAAAAAAAGAAAGAAAAAAATTAAAATACGAAAATATCCTTAACTCCAGTGAGGTCAGGCATTTTTTTGAGACTGAGGTGGCTATTTCATACCCTTATTTGAGACAAGATTCACTCCAGGCTCTTATTTGAGAAAATGAGAGTATTTCGGATTTTTATTTGACACAATGTTCGCTTTAGGCCTTTATTTGAGAAAATGAGAGTACTTCGGGTCTTTATATGAAATTTTTTCACTTTTTTTGGTCTATAATTACCAAATCACGCACAGGCGCTATCATATATATATATATATATATATTATATAAATATGCATATAATATAAATATAATATATATTAAATATATAAAGAGAGAATGCAGTAGATGACGGGCCGAGCGTGGGCCGCGGGACGGGCGAGTGGAGTGGACGTGGGGGGGGGCGGCAACGCCGGCCCCGGGGTGGGGCCCAGGGGAGACGCGTGACACGTGGCGGATGTGGATAGGGATGGGACGGTGGCGGCGGGGTTCGAGCGCGCTGGAGTCAATGCCGACCAATCGAAGCGGATGTGAACGGGAACGGGAACGGGTCCAGCAACTTCACGATCCATTTACAGCCGCTGGATCCAAATCAAACACCCCCCCAGCGTCACGGGCGGGTCAAGTTGGCGGGTCTTGCACGCCTGCATATTCTGCACGTGCGCGTCCCCAGTCTGTTTTGTTTTTTTCCCGTTATTTCTTAATTATTTAGCTCCCGCCCGTTGCAGTTCGCCCTCTTTTGCCCAGCAAAAGCACGAGAGCAATCGCGACGCTGCAATCATTGACGACGCTCTCGGGGTCCAGGATGTTTCCCGGAAGATCGTACCGTGTGTCGATTCGCGAAAACTTAATGAAGGTTACTTCCTTGTTTTAAATGAGACACTGGCCGTGGACCTAAGCGCGGTACAGACAAGGAATCTTGAAAAGAGGAAGGAAAATACCAAAACCATGTTTGAAATTTCACCTCCTGACGAAAAATTACCTCTGTTTTCAAAAAATGGTAAGTTTTGTACCTTGACTTGGGAAAAATTGCGCATTTATTTTATCAAGATCGCCGTTTCTCTTTTTCAAAATTGCATTTACCTCGTCTTTGTTCACCCGCCTACGTCTAAACCCTAATCAACAGAACATGAATCCTATCCGTTTTTATTTCAGTTGCCACGGCCTCGCGGCTGCTGCCAAGGTCTCCGACCACTTGCTCTGCTGTCCTCGAAGCCCATGAAGCCAACGTTCATCCCGGTGCTCATTGCCCTCTTTGATTCTCTCGCCTTTTCGCATTGGTGACGTGCCGCCACGTTTGGGCCCTGGATCTCGGCCGGGGCGGCCCTCGCCGGGGCTGGCCACGGACCGTGGGAGAGAAAGGAGAGGGATAGAGAGTCATTTCAATGGAAAAATTCGAAAAAGCGTAGAACATCCCATCCTAGAAAAAGAGAAGGCAATTAAGCAGAAATCTCCTCGAGACATTGCGTGTGCAATAACTTATTCTTGATTCTCGAAGCATTTGTCATATCTTTTCCTTGTTAAAGAAGCAAAATGGAAACGATGGAGTCAACAAACCCAGATTTCATCTTCTCATGCTCTAGAAAAATATAGCAAGACCGTTCTTAAGGAGAATGTGTTTCGTCGAAATTTCCCCTGCGACACAATATCTTTCATTGAAAATTGTTCTTTGGTTTTTTTATTGAGGGAAACAGGTTATGCGCAAACTCTGCACATGAAATATCACAGGCAATAAGGAAACTAACAAGTTCACTTCAAATAGAATTGTTAGAATCGTACAAATGCGAATCGTGCCGGAATACAATCGACAATAAGGCCTGAAAAATACAGATTCTATGACGGAACCGAGCGTGAACAAACTTTTTGAAATTTAACCGATGACAAAGCCTAAGCACGCAAAGATAATATGTTGGAATTTTAATTGACTACGCAACACCCAGGATAAAGATACATGCCGGAATGACGCGAATCTGGAAACTATAGGTAAGAAACGAATTCAAATTTAATCGACGGCGCGAGTCTAGAAAATAAAAGTACAGTGCAGGAAAGTAAAGGCTCTAAAACACAGTTAATTTGTGCTAGGAGCTTCTAAAGAATATGATATGGCTATTTAGAATTTACAATCAATGGTTATCAACGGAGGTTATGAATGGAAGTTACAAACAGGGATTACGAATTGTTACCAACTGTTACGTTGTCTCCACTATACTAATAGTTTCCTCGACTCCACTGTTTTGACTGTTGCTTTATTTCATTACGTTGACGGTTATAGAAGAGATTGTTGACTTTACCTTTTCTCGATTCATTTAAGCAAGCAATTCATCAAGTTGTCGATAATTTCGTTTATGACCAAACCGTGCTTTCATCGACTAAATCTATCACATCGGTGCAAATACTAATATAAAGGACAGTGGATTAGATGTCGAGATTTTTTCGTGCGATTGCTTGATGAATGCCCGGAGATATTAGCCGACGAGACCCCATGGAGTGGGTTGCCCGGTCGCATCAGTGGTTCGTCACGTCGACGGCTCACGTAGATGGAAGTCGAGAACTGACGTCGCCTTCGTGTCGTCACCGTCCCTTCGTCACCGCCGGGTCCACCTAGCGCGAGGGCAATCGATGGGTGCAGCGACCGAAGATTTTTCTCTTGCTAGGAGCGCACGTCTCTCTGCATTCTGTATCGCTTTTTTAGGTAAAATGGTACGTGCACTGTCTTCGTGATGCGATCGTTTGTCGGGACTGAAAGGAGCAAAAATCAAAAGACTATTTCGCATTGACTGGAGCCATCGAGAACGAGAAGCAGCCATTACCAACCGAGGGAGACAACAAATACATGTTCCCTGGCTTAACGGTGAAGTTATAGCCTCGTAGGGGTAAGAGAGTTGATGAACAAACGAACTTTTAGCAGGAGATTTATCTTGGGTTCATAACTTCGCACCTTTTTTCTTCTTTATGTGTTATCAAATCTCAATTTATTATCGTTCGATGTGATTATTCTTGCATTCTTATCAAATCTCAATTTATTATCGTTCGATGCGACTATTCTTGCATTCTTAATATCGGCAAGCATGATCGCTAATCCGAGAATTGAAGATTGAAGAATTTACGTAGTTCTCAATTCTTGTGCTTGTTGGTAGAATGCTTGCTCGTTGTATTGACCATCCAATTCTCCGTGAATTGTGCAGACAATGGTCATCGATGATGTCGAAGATATTCATATATTGTAGGGACACTCCAACAACTGAAGATCTAGGAAATTTACAGTTCTCAATTATTGCTCTTGTTGAGAGAATGTTTGCTTGTTTCCGCTGACAATGGTCATTGATTATGTTGATGATACTCGTACATTGAGTCGACGCTTTGGAAATCTAGATGGATACAATCTAACTTTCGATTGGACGACAGTTCATTCTATTAAACACAGAAAAGAAAACTACGGAGGTCGGTATCAGTAACTAAGATAAAAGAATTGAAAGAATCAAAATAAGAAGAATCGGTTCTCCATTTACACCATACAAGAATCGATCAAATCAAGACAACTGATGCTAGTTCACATCCTCTTCTCCCATTCGTGATTCTTAACATGCATTATGTCTTTTGGAACTTAGTTCTTTCTGGACCACCATCCTCCATCCTCTTTCCCAAAGGTACAAAGCAAGAAAAGGAACGTGACAAAGTAAGGATGATTCGACCTAAACCTAAATGTTAACGAGTTTCTGTCCTCGTCTTTGTTAGAACTTACCTACTTTCCTCATCGGATTCCTAAACTACAGAGGCATAAGACTATCGAGGACATCATCTCCATTGCACACTTACTTAATTGACAAAGAGAAAGAAAATGTTGGTTTGTCATCATTAGTCTACAATATCTTTGCTTCCCAGTTTTCAAACCAAAGGGCTAAACGACAATCGCGTTCGCATTTCGTTCGCCACCAAGCAATAAACAAAAGCAACTTGTTAACAACGAAAGGTTAAGGTAATTGACCATCGCCTTAGCATGTGCACATGACATGTGTCAGTGCGTCACCGTTGCATGGCTACGTGAATAATTAGCAGTCGATCCCTGTTCAGTAGATCTGGGGTTCGGTTCTATTGACCAAGACTTGTAACGTGTCCAACTTAAGGATAAGAATCCAAGATCAAGATCGAATCAATTGTCAAGTCTACAATTAAATAAAAAGGAAGTAAAGAAAAGCCCAATTGGAAGGAAAGATGCACCTTGCGGTCGGACTTTTCAATTTAATAAGAAAATCGAGCCAACCTGAGCCGAGACGAGAGAGGGAATACGTGTACTTTCACCATCACTTCTTACGTTACTTACTTCACCACGATTCCATTTCGAAGTATTGTACTGTCTTCTCCATTTTGAAGAATTGTACTGTCTTACGCTGTACAAGTTCGTCAGCATTGATATGTCTGCAGAGACCTTTTCGATCCCGAGGTGCCGACCAATCGAAGCATTTTTGCGCTGTAACATCTAGAAAGACGAAGCAATGCTTCCTAAAGTTTGGTATTGAATGGTACTGATGAAAGATGAATCGACCTCGGTTCATATTTTTTCTTATTGGGCCATGAAAGGGTTCGTAATTTTTTTTTTGGGCTATGAAAGGGTTCGCAGTTGGATCATAGGAAAAAGTCAAATAATGTATGGCCCATCAACAACTGGACTTAGTGAGGTCGGTCTTAATGTGATACAATTTATTGCCAAAATAGTTCTAAACTTATTGTAATTGTACCAATTCGGTCATAAATATTTTTTTTTATTAATTCAGCTTTAAATCTTTTGCATTTGTGATAATTCAATCCATCTGACCACTTTGACCTATTGACGCTGACGTGGACGCTGATTGTTTGGCCGACACTGACGTGGTAATTTTTAAACATTTTTTCTTCTCTTTCTTTTTTTTTGCTTTCCTTCTTCCCCTGGCCGGTTGCCATCCGCGGTGCTGATATGGATGTCAATCGCCTGACTGACGCTGACGTGGCAATTTTTTATTTATTTTTTCTTCTCTTTCTCTCTCTTTTTTTTTTCTTTCCCTCTTCCCATGGCCGGTCGCCGATCGCCAAACCAACCAAGGGCTAGGGCCGATGAGATGACCTCGTTGGCCACTAGTGAGGGTGAGCCTTGCTTAGATCTGGTGAGGTCGTTGCCCTCGCCATGGCCAACCTCACCCACAACGGCGAGCCTCACCTTGCCACCCCTAGCCCCTGGCTAGTTCGGCCACCGTCCAGTAGACGAAGGAAAGAAAAAAAAAAGAAAGGAAAGAGAAAGGAAACAAAATAAAAAAAATTCGAAATCTTTTTTAAAAATTGCCACGTTAGCGCCGCCCGGTCAAAAGTGGCCGGATGAACTGAATTAACACAAATGCAAAAGGTTTAAGACTGAATTGGCAAAAAAAAAGTTTAGGACTGAATTGGTATAATTATAATAGATTTATGACTGTTTTGGTAATTTTTCCTAATTTATTGGATCATGCACTACTTAGCCCATTTTGAACGATCGGCACCATTGAATGTAGAATCTAATGGTGGGTCACGTCAAATTTGAGTATGGAACCCATCCAATTAAAAACTTGCGCCGATTCATGTAATAAATTTTCCTCTTCCACACCATCTCATACATTCGCGAGAGCAATGTCCCTTGCCAATCACATAGGTCTATTTATCATGTCTCTTGTTTTAAATTTTTAATTCTTTTGAATCAAGCTGAGCACGACGAACGAGTGCTGATACAGAGAGCATGGTTTTGGCACATACGCGATTCTTTTGTGTTCCCAGATTTCGGATCTCATCTCTCTAGTTCGTTGATAAACTCTAAAGTCTAGATCATCTTCGAGTATGGTCATACATGATTGCGAATGCTAATCAGTCCATAGCTTTTTCTCATAAGACTCAACACGGGAAAAATGCAAAAAAAGTTAGAAATCTGTTACACTTGTGCTAATTTAGTGCTAAATATTTCAATCGTGCCAATTGATCCTAATTCTTTTGACAATTTGCCAATGCAGTCATATCAACTAATTTTGGCCAAAAATCATTGAAATGAATGCTAACCGTCTTACGTGGCACAGCTGATGCTGACGTGGATAATTTTTTTAATTTTTTGTTCTTTTCTTTCCTTTATTTTTTCCTATGGGCTGGCGAGGGCCATAGGGGAGGGTGTCGGGCCCTTGCCCATACGATGCCCTCGCTGGCCCAGGTTGTAAAAAAAAACAATTAAAGAAAGAAAAGAGAAAAAAACAGAAAATTAATTAAAAAATCCAGGAAAATATTAAAAATTTGCAAAAAATTTCCACATCCACGTCGGTCATGCCACGTAAGACAGCCGGCATCCATCTTTCTTGATGGACTACATTGGCAGAAGTGCAATAGGTGTATGTCTCTTTTTGTAGTTTTCTCGACTCCATACTATCTCATATGCCGACTTAAGTGAACAGATTTTGCAATTTCGCCACAGGTAGCGATTGGCCACTCGCGTGGAGATGGCAATCATATGCACAAACAAACGTTCTGAGTTAGGCATGCTACCGACGGCTCCAAGTGAGTTTAATCCATTAAAAAAAAACATAGACTTTTAGTTGGGAACGAACGATATAGGAAATAATAATGGAATTGCCTTTGATAGATGACTCGGTGCAAAAACCGACACTGGTGATGAACATAGATAGGTTATAGGGAAGAATTGGAAGTGGGGCGATGGCGACAACCGTAGCAACTAGCATAGCTCGACAAATTGCCCACGTTAATATCATGGCCTTTTAGGTCGATTTTCTTCTGTGATGGCCACACCATATACAGGGGATAGGCTTGGATTTTTGTCTAAAATAGCCATCTAAGATAGACAGAAGAACTTGTTACATAATTTTTTCAACCACATAATTTTTCAAATGGTGAAAACGTGTGCACAAAGGACCTGCTCCGACATAAAACTCCTCCGTTTACAATTTAAGGGCGGGGACCTGAAGACCCAATACAGATTTTCGAGAAAGATTATACCGTAATTACTCAAAAATTGAATAAGAAAGCCGCAAATTATAATTATTTTCCTTTAGAACAAATATTGATTTGAATATGAAATTCGAGAGATAGAGATATTCACACGTTTACGCGCCCAAATATATGCACACGCAGTTGGATTGGCATGTTCTAGTTACCCTTCCTCATGTCTTATACGGAATCTCCAGTAATATAAATCCAATTATTTTGCCAACAGAAGACTGCTCAAAAGCTACGTGTGAAGACCCAATATAGATCTTCAAGAAAGATTACACCGTAATTACTCAAAAAGTGTATAAAAAGCCGCAAATTATAATCATTTTTCTTTAGAATAAAGGTCGGTTTGAATATGTGATCCAAGAGATATAGATATTCACACGTGTACTGCGTCCAAATACATGCGCACACGGTAGGATTGGCATGTTCTAGCTATCCTTCCTCATGTCTTATACGTAATCTGCAGCAGTATACATCCGATTATTTTGCCAACTCAGAACTGCTCAAAAGCTACGTAAAACCACCCCCTGATTAGATCGGGCCGATAAAATTGGTGGGAAAGAGAAGGGAAGGGGGCGGTGGAAAACAATTGTTTCTCTCGCCAATTCAAACACGAATCATAAAATAAATTATTGCACCCACCTCTACCCGTTGCTATCGTTTGAAGTGACCATCAAGCAAAAAAAGCACAGGGAGAATTAAACAAAGCGAATAGGAGAAGGCGAGGAGGAGGAGGAGGAGGAGGAGGAGGAGGAAACAACGAGAGCCCGTCCGAAATCAAATCGATGCGATTTGGTCCCACCAGCTTCGAGAGACAATGCTTGGATAACTTAGTTCCATCGTCTCCTCTTTGTACTAAGAAAGAGTTTTAGTTCGCTGATTCTACGGTGAAGTACGGTTTTAGTTCTTCAAACTTCGGTGTAGGTGCGATTCGGTATTCTAACCTTTATCTCATGCGAACGAGTCATCTACCGTTCTCAATTTGTGCAAGTTGGTCTTCTAAATTGTACTCTGTTCATTCAAGTCCACTGACGTTCTTGATATGTGCATTCTAGTGCTTCTTTTGCCCGTTGCGACTAACATTATCGAATTAGGGTTTCTTTCTTCTCCCTTGCCCGATTCGTTTTTCGCTAATTTGGCACTACATTAGCATCGCGCGACATTTTCTACCGTAATGATAATGCCACGTCATTAATTAATTTGATGATCTAGTGAGAACGGTGCACCGAATGATTGGATTGCTTGAGAAACTTATAGGACGTGATTGTACAAAATAAAAGTTAGAAGACCGCATTGTACAAATATAAGAAAGTTAGAGCACTTGATTGAACAAAATAAAAAATTGAAGGACCAAAATTGTACACATGCTAAAATTTAGGACTAAAACTGTCCCTAGCCTGTGTAGCTAAAAAGCTTATTTGTTTAGAATTAGTATCCTATTGACGAAGCCAACTTATTGACACATCTTTTTCTCTAGTAACTAACCGAGCTCGACTAAGGGACGCTTAAGAGAAATGGAGTGATGAAGGCATAGAGGCGAGCCGATACAACGGAAACACATTTTATTGATTCTCCTTTCGGACATATTCTCAAATGGATTTTCATTTCAAGGAACGAGAATCATTTTCAATTGTTTGGATTGCATAAGACCTCGATCTTAACTGAAAGAATATTTTTCATCGGGAGCGGCGAAGCTCGGCGATCAACGGCCAGGTGACCAACTGACCGAGGACAGACAGGTGTCGGAGTCTAGCTGTCGGCAACAAAATCTGGAGTCCATCATCGACGACCGGCGGCCCATTGCCCCGCTAAGGCAAAATCGCCCCGCCCAGGCAAAATCGCCCCGCCCCGCCCCGCCTTTCCTCTCGCGGGATTGGGATGGGGGGACGCAATCCCTGCTCCGCGCGCATCCCGTGTCCATGTCTAGGAAAAATGGGTCCGTCCCGTTTAGAGCGGTACGTCGACGACCATCGATGCATCGCACTAGCAACGTTCCGTTGATTAGGCCTAGGAATGCAAGCGGGCCCGACCCATTTTTCCTAGTACGAAAAACCTTCTCTCTCTCCCTCCAGCTGTGTTTGGGTTCCCACTTCAGCAATGGCCCTCGCCGGAGCTGGAGAGACGGCGATGTTTTCCCCACCACCTTGTCCATCATCTCTCGTTCTCTCTCTATTCTTTTTTTCTTTCATCAATTTTCCTTGTTCTTCGCTGGCACCGTATCAATGGTATGTGTCGGTGGTGTGCACCGTGAATCATGTCATCTCAGGAATCCGATAGGAATGAGGTGAGAAAAGGAAGAAACTCCAAGGATGGAATGGGAAAACAAAATATGCTATAATGACACTTGAGAAGCCTAGATCTGAAATTTACAGTTGCTTTGCTATAATAAAAATAACACAAACAGTCACTGAACTTTGACCTAATATATAATCCAATTCCTAAACTTTTAATTTATCCAATATAGTCTATGAACTTTAATCCAATATGCAATGTGGTCCTTGAATTTTTAATTTGTTTAATGTCATCTCTCAAATTTTTGGTACATGTTAAATTTAGTCCCTGAATTATATGAACATGTTTAATGCAGTCCTTTCATTAATTCAAGTTCAGGGATTACGTTAAATATTTTCATATAATTCAGGGACTAAATTTAATATGTACCAAAAATCCAAAGACCTCATTGAATAAATTAAATGTTCAAGGACCACATTGAACATTAGGCTAAAGTTCAAAGGCTACATTGAATAAATTAAAAGTTCATGGATTAAATTGCATGTTGGATCAAAGTTTATGGACTATTTGTGTCATTATCTCTTTACTATATGATGCCATGAAGGAAATTGCACAAAACATTAAAGGGTTAAAAAAACAAACGTAGCGTCACTAAAGGAAAGGAAAACAATAATGTTTAACGTCAATGGTCTTCCCATTTTCGTGCTCCCTGATGGTAACGCATGTCTTACTAGATAGTATTGTGATTAATTATTATTTTACTCTTAATCGATTTTACATCATCTAGATTTATAATTCATGTCTTTTGAGATTGACCCGTTTCATCAATTTGTTTTGCAATTATAGTCACGACGTAGCTTTGATAACTAAGACTCCAGTGTATATAAGATAATGGGGATTCCTTGAGAAGAAAGTCTATGTCCTGCGTGTTTCTCTCCCAACCTTGCTTATAAAAGCGAAGTGTGATCTAAGGTATGCTTCAGCCAGCTTAATGATGGATAAATGCATGCCAAATGATGAACCTGTTCGACTTTACCACTGTAAATTCAATTAAAGAGATGCGTATTTTGAAGTTCTTTTTTCTTTTTTACCGACGTATATACGAAGCTTTTGACCGGGTTAGAAAGATAAAACTTACGGGTGATCGAATGGTGTAGTTATGACAAGTTGCAGCCGACGGTCTTGACATCTACATGTGTTAGACACGTACATCCTCAGATGTCGTTGCAAGAATGAATATTATAACCTCAAGTTAGGTGGCGGAAACGAGGGGAGCAGCTTTGATTTGAAATGGGAATATGTTCCAAAGCTATTAAGTGCAAAAGTGAGGAAAGCATGAAATGATGGGCAAAGGAAACGGAGAGTCACGAGAGGGCAACCAAAGCAACGACGTGGAGGCAAAGGAAAGGAACGAAAGGACTTTGAAATAAAACAAGAAAAGTGGGTTGAAAACAAGGGTTTGAGATGGTGAATTCAACCCTTTCCCATGCCTCTTCTTGTATCAATCATCCAATTAGGAATTGCCGGCCTCTTCTTTCTCGGAGCCCCAACCCCAAAAGATGGCAAGGTATACGCCAACCACAATAGATTTGTCAAACTAGCTTTATTTGCTTTCTTTTTCTATTCTTAAAAATAAGTTAAAGCCCCCCCCTTTTTTTTTTCATAACTGGGACACAAACATAGGGGTCTACTATCGAAAGGCCCGATGAACACTCTACGAACTCCACATACCGGTCAATTTAGGCCTTTGCCCTGTATAAGTGGCTCTAATCAATAACAATTTGCACGTAATTGATGAGACTTGAACGCGTGACTTCAAATTCTGAAGTTAGAAAGTTCTTTTGACACCACAATAGGAAAAAGTGTAAAAAAAGTCATAAACCTTTTGCATTGTTACCAATTTAGTCTTAAACCTTTTTTTAGTGCCAATTCAGTCATAAACTTTTTGAATTAGTGTCAATTTACTCCTAAATCTTTTTTTGGTGCCAATTTAGTCCTAAACCTTTTGCATTTGTGCCAATTCAGTCCTAAACCTTTTGTTTTTGTGCCAATTCAATCATTCAAATTAATTTCGGCAGGATTTTGCTGACGTGGACGCCGATCGGCCAAAGGCCAGAGGTCGGCGAGGCTCGCCCTCGCCGGATGGCCGCGAGGGTGGCCTCGCGTTGGGTGGGCGGGCTCGAGCCTCGCCAGTGGCCGACAAGGTCGACCTCGTTGGCCTCTGGCCTCTGACCAGTCGCCGGTCCAGCGACCGATTGGAAGAAGGAGGGAGGGGAGAGAAAAAAATAAATAAAAATTCAAAAATTTATTATAATATTATTAAAAATTATCCACGTTAGTGCTGGGACCAGCTGCCGGCCAGCCGGCAACCATGTCAGTAGAATCCGGCCAAAATTGATTGGAAGGACTGAATTGACACAAACACAAAAGGTTTAAGACTGAATTGACACCAAAAAAAGGTTTATAACTAAATTGGCACAAATGCAAAAGGTTTAGGACTAAATTAGCACAAATATAAAAAGGTTTAGAATTTTTTTGACACTTTTCCCCATCGTAACTAATTGCCTCGATCCCGGGTTTTAAAAAAGTGAATAGGCTCTCTGTGTTTGTGCTCCTACACGTGTATGGCAAAAGGGCTTTCCTCTTCGGGACAACTTAGAATATGAGGATTTTATCTTCAGTTGAAGTTCCTTTCGAATTCCATAGAAGCAGGTCGATAGGAGAGATTCTAAAAGGAGAGTTTGAATACCAAAAGAGCTATATGGTTAGTCTTGGCATGTGTTAATTGTGACAGTCCTTTGTGCACCAAAAGCCCTCTTTTAGTAGGAATTGTAGATATGTTGTCCCCTACTGTGCATTCATTTGCTGTTTACATCTGGATATCGTGACGCATGTTCACTTAAATCTAGTTCGTACTATACTCAATCCAGATCTCACCAAACCCTAAGTAGCATCTTGAGATCTAAGCCTACCGTTTGTGACTACCCCCACCGTCACCACCGATGGATTGCCGCCACCGTGTCCAGGATGATCCACCCCAAATTCCCTGGCTGGGTAGTCTCTATTAAAGCTTTATCGTTGGCTCGAAAAAGGGATGTCACTAACCAACTTGGATATGGGCATATCGAACACATCTAGAGCAAACCCGACCAAAGCTTTATCAATAACTCGAAAAGGTACCACGTGTTGGTTTTTTTTAGCCCATTTTCTTTGTTGGTCTTAATGGGAAAAAGTGTGAGGTAAGCGCATGAGAAGGAAATTTTTCTTACGTGACCTAAGTACATGTGAGCCTAATGCATCTAAACTCTCGATGTTGGTGAAACCAAATAACGCGTTTTCAACGGAGGCGTCCGTTGTTTTCTTCAGGCCCAAATTGGGAGGCAGACTCATTACCTCTTACTTTCTTTCCATTTACTTCTTGCGGTTAGAAAACTCAATGTTTTCACTTAGGTATTTATATTAAATTCGATTAAAAAAAAAAGAAAAGGAAAGGAAAGAGGCTGTGGAGGATTTTCACAAGTAACAATTTTGACAGTCGGAGTTATGCAATAACCAAAATTAAGTTGGTTTAACGTAGCCACTTCCATGTGAATACAAAACAAGTTGGTTTCTTCTGCCTTTTCCTTTCAAGACATTTCTAAAGACCATATGTTAGAGAGAGAGAGAGGGTCCATGTCCCGTCCATCTCGCCTAGTAGGGTTTTTCTTGGTCGGTTTTCCTTTTCACGGGTCAACTCTTGGAAAACCCTTTGTTAATTTTATTCTTTTTTGGGGAATTAAAAAAGAAACTAAGTGACTAGCTACAAGGTGCGGAAGTTAAGAGTATGGCCCTCCTCTCCTCTTCTTTTGTGGTGCACAAAGTGGAAAGGCGCATCCTCAGCTAGAAATCATGAGGGTGGTGGGCGTTGGTGCCTTGGGGTGGTGCGCTTGTTTAAGCGAAATCCAATCTCCTTATGAGGTGGAAAAACAAAAGGGTTTTTGGCTTTCACCGAAAGGGACATAAACCAAACAACAAGGCTCTTACGAATCCGTCGCGCACATAGGTATAGTGAAGTAATACTCCGAACCCCGTTTCAAAATATACTTTGGTAAGAATATACATATGCGCACACGTATACATATGCCTACCCATGTACACAGAGAAGTTATGCTGAGAATACCGTGAAGAGAGCAGGACGAACGAAAAAGAAAACATTGGTGCGGTCACCTATTCCGTCCAAATGATCGAACAAGTCACTAGGACATGGTTTGATTTCGATTTGTATCGCTTTTTTTTTTAAACGTTTAGATGCTTTTCGCAAAGGAACAAGTCTTTTTTTGTTAAAGAAAAGGTGAAGATGCTGAAATCTTGATTGTTGCGAGCCTCTGTTTTCGATCTTTATTGGATTCTCACCGGAAATAAAAGAAGAGAGCTGCGGGAATCATCCGAGAGAGATTGTGGTGTTCTTTCGTTATGGCTTGTTCTGTGCTTCTTCTGATGCGTACACGTTTCTTGAGCTTGATTATCAGAATAATCATATCATTACCAATTCACAGATGAACAGAAGCATCGCCATTGACAGGAAAATGGAAGCTTCCAAGATCTATTCGTGTGGGAACAAGGAAGTCAATAACATCATTCACGGGGTTCGCCTACTTTTGAACAAATCCAATACATTCCACAACTCATGAAAAAAAGATCATGCCCACCCTTTGGCGTGATTCTCTTCATGCCATCAATTCTTTGCACACTATCTTCCTAACCCTGGTCCCCCTCCTCTTGGTAGAAAATCGCGCAGAGAATCAGATTTGGAGGGCAGATTGTTCAAGTCTTTCAACCTCACTGTTCAAGCAAGACTAAAGTAAAGTAAACACCCTCAATAAAAATATGTAAGAAGATCTATGCATATATATGTATGTGCATGTGTATGAATTGACAAGATGCTTTACATGCATCATCCCTTCTTCCCTCAAACACAAAAATCGGGAAAATTACTCGATCGTTCTTAAACCTATTGTACGAATGTCTATGTTGGTGATTTTGGGCGAAAAATTGATCGGAATAATTATATTGGGATTTCACACAAAAATTTAAAAATAAATTAATAAAATTTGAAAGTTTAGAATTGAATTGTAATCTGCATAATAGATTTATGACTTATTAGGCAATTTTCCCTGCAAAAATCGATATCATGCATCTGTAGAACTTGCATTCGATTAATGTCAAACATTGGATCATTTGGGATGCACATAATGATGCAACGGCTGACATACTCTATCTAGGTCATGTTTACTAGGCTACTGGCTGGAGCATGCAAATTATCGCCTGACTAGACTACTTTACATGCATCCGATTCAACAAATTGTGTTTGGGAGTGGCTCCGAGCTTCAACGACGATTTAACCTTTGTCAAACCAGATATTTGTTTAACAATTGACTATTTACTTTTTTACCATCCCGTGAATAATACTTCTATATTTAGAAACGTCCGAAAATCATTTGTAGATTTCATTTTCTTGTGTCGTGGAACATTGCAAGCAATTGTTTAACCAAAAGTCATAGGCCGTGACTTTGATGGTAGAGATGCCCCACTTTCGACTTGTAGGTTTTTGAAATCTTGTGCCGCGAGCCACAAGGAGGAAAGATTCCTCAGACCCACGCCACAAACCAAGAAAGGGAAGGCACCCACTGGAATAACAACGGTCGAGAACGCAAGTTGATAAAAACAGGAATTACTTGTTTTATTCATCTTATGATAATTGATCCGAATGGAGCATGCGAAGACAAATTTATGGGCGATTTTACATTTTAGACTTGACTTTTGCGGGAGAGAGATCCAACTCGACAAGTGGCATTAGTCCATTAGGGCGCGCAATCGGGCCGGTTCAATGCCTATTCACAAGGGGATCAGTCCGGTTCCCATCTCCAGAAACTGAGAACCAGTTGGTTCTACTCGAGAACCTAGAATCTGGAGCCTACAAGGTTAGTTTCCTCGAACCGAATTGGTTTTGAACCAATTTACCCCTATCTCTAAGTAAGTTCTTTTACTCTATTTTTTAAAACAAGAAAACATATGTTGAAATTGAATATGTTTGACATATTATCCTCCGGTGGAACGAATTATATTCGTTACAGATGCATGCATTTTGCCAAATCATATTCCTATTGAAGCAACTCTTCGTTACCCTAACTCGTACCCAAAATATTGTACAGAAAGATGAGAATTAAAGATAGTTTTTGAAAAGATCTCCTTTTAGGCATCCCCTTGAACTAAAGAAAAAAAGAAGCCTTAGCCGGATCCCGGGTTTACCCTGGAATCGGCCAATTTGTTTCAAATCCAGTTCTAAGGTCAACAGGGTAAATTCTAGGGATACCGATCATCCTTATTGTCCATGCTTAAACAATCGAACAATCTTAAATACATAAATACAAGCCATATAGGTATTCCTCTCATTTATTAATCTAATAAAATGAGAAAACAATGGGTGCAAGGTTATCATTTGGAAGGATGCGAAAGGACGAAAGGAAAAAAAAAGATGCATAGAAAAATCTGTGATGTAAATTGCCAACTAAGCTGATGTGAGAGGTGAATTACCCAACCTACATAGCAGATGGCCATTTTTACAGTAATATTTTCATAGTGTAGCGGGACCACCGATTTTGTGAATTTATTGCTTTTGTTCGAAGCATAGGCGCCACCGATTCATTATTTCTGAGATTGGCAGTGCTTTCTTGCGCCGGAGAAATAGTGCAATTATATCTAGAAAACTTGGAAGTTGGAGAACATATATATGAACCCATTCAATTCCATCGTGGACCATCTATTCTCTTCACGTTCAAGGTACTCACCATCTACATTGTCTTCATTAGATTTAGCTCTAACCTAATTTTTATGGTTTAGATTTAACTCGCAGCCCGATTTAATTTGCTTGTTTATCACGTTATATTGAAGTAGATTATGAAACTTAAGGTGCCAATCGGTACGAGCCTTGATTGTCCGATGATTAGGGGTAAACATTATCCGATTTGGATGGATCTGTCCAAACCGGTGTAGTCCATGGCTATAGCAAAAATGATTCTCGTGCTTGGTACTCAAAAGTTGACTTGAGCTCAATTGAGGTATTGAAATTTAGGCTCGAGCTCAAATTGAACAGTGCTTCCAAATATGCGAGTTTGATTAGCCTCGTGAGTCTGTCGAGCTTACTATTGGCGAACTTGAGCATAGATAATCGAACGGTTCGAACTCAGGCCTTACTTGAAAGTAGGTGAGCTCATCTCGAGTAATCATAGAGTCGAGTCTGAACTACCGTGGAATAGCTCCACTCGATTCGATTTCCTTAAAAATCGCCATCACCCACTCTCTCTCTCTCGCTTTTTCATGTTAGGCTTGTCAATAATTTTCTTTTTCTCTGCCACTTCTCACGATTTCCATGATTCAGGAACCGATGGTGCATCATCCCCCACCCCCCAATGAATCGTACTCACACCTTCACAAAGTCTCTCGTAAATCTTTGACCCATCTTTCTTCTGACGCGATACATCTACTCCTCAACCTCGTCCCTGCCCTTCCGACGTGGATTGGTCAGGAACGACAGCACATCAACTTGGCTTTTTTTCTGGAGTTGTTCCTGCATCAATTCAACGCTCAACGGCGCACCTTCAAATGTGTATCGTGGGATTATTTTATTTCGTTTTTATTGTTAGGGAGTATTACATCTTTGAGAGGGCATAACGAAACTCCTTTGACATTTTGAGAATTGAAATAGTTGTCCATAGAAAAACCGTGCACCCCCATCGTAAATCACGTAAAGACAGATTTATGTGCGTGTCGGGAAATAATTCATGTTACTCAAACACCGCAATGTTGCATAAGTGCCGTGGGGTGTAACTAACACCACCAACCAAAGATCGTCACATGTGATTAGTCAAGCCTATTTACATAGAATTATACGAGATTTCACAGTATCTACAAGATATTCTAAAGAAGCCCAGACAAATAGGTCTTTGTATTGCAAATATGTCAACTATGTAGATGCAATACAATTGTGATCCTCAATCAATTGCCAGATCTACATGAAAAACGGAAGTCGTACAATTCTCATCAACCGAAACCTTAAGCAAGGACTTAATGAAATATCGCGAATAAAAATCATAGATCGACTCGAGTTCGACACTTAGCCGCCGAGAAAGTGCATAATGATGGGGGACCTAAGCTGGTCCTAGGGCCAACTAACTCTCAACAAGATCCAAAAGGTCTTGATGATTCAAGTCTTCACCTTCTCCTTATTCAAGTTCACACAAGAAATGCCAAATGACAGAACAAAACCCATAACAAAGCTGTTGGTTGATGCTCACGCCTCAGTTTTTTGTTCATGTTTTCTCTATCAAACCACTCTAACATTAGTTGGCTGCAGATTACATTACATGCATGATGGGCTGAGATAATATAGTCTATTGTGCACTTAGCAATTGCTGTAATAATTGTGGCACGCACCCATGTTGGTCTTCCCCCCACCTAATTACAAACGCCCCCTCTTGCTTTCTTCTTTGGTAAACGACTTCCTCTCGATTTGATTCGATTCCTCTCTTTCCCCCCCTCTTAATCAACATGGAGTTAATTCCAATAGAGCATATCGTGCACGCAGAACCAACCCATTGGAGCATGCCTTTAGTGGAAACTAATGAACATAAAAAGGCAAAAATTTGTCTAAAAGTCAGCACTACATTGCTGGGTCGTGACTAGGGTTTTGGCTTCTATATCTTTTTCTTTAGTCACACTTCTTTGGCCCGAGAAGGGAGATTGAAAGCCATGTGTATAGGGCAGTGGGTGGAAAGCAGAAGACATGAGTGGGATTTGAGGGCGTTGATAGGTCGAGGGAATAATGCATGGATGACTTACTAAGGATTAAACAAATGTGTCATCCTTATTCAATTTCTTCTTCAACCCGATAGTGAACATCTGATTCCTGCAAGCTTCTTGAAGTTGATGAAGATCTAGATTAGTTGGAAAGATTTAATACCGTCGAGCTAAAAAGAAAAAAGAAGGATTAATCTAGGATAGTGATATGTTGCCACAACCAAAATTTTCTTCCACCACTTTTCCTCTTTCAATTTCTATATTTTGATTAGACCAATTTGCCCTGAAAACTCATCCGCAATATTCATGAAGATTCTTGAAAGACATGGCGAAAATAACATCTACCAAATTAGGCAACAATCAAGGAAGTCCAAATTCCTTTTTATTGTTTCTGTTATTTCCTAGTTTTCTTGTTATCAAAGTGAGTAAGGTATACCTCTATGGCCAGAAAAAGAAGTATGCCATGATTTTATAGAAAAATGTTTTCCAAATCATTCATTTTTCACAGAACAAACATATCCTTAGAATGAAAAGGGAAAGTTGAGTTAAGTTTTTCGCCATGAAAGAAAGAAAAATGTAAGTTTAATTTGTTTGATTACTTGCTTAATTTGTTAGAGGGTGCTTTTGTTTTTTTTTTAATATAATTATCAAGAATCCTCATATAGATTGTGGATGAATAGTTAAGGACAAAAAAAATACTCCAATCAAAATAATATAGATTAGCAAAAAGTTGTGGAATAAAAGAAGGGTTTTTGACAATGGAAATATCATCCCCTTAATTGACCGACTCAGCTTATGTTACTGGATGACAATCGCGGACGTTGTTTATTAGGCGATGACACTACTGTGGAATTCCCCTCAAAGAAAGGCATCCTATCAAAGAACCTAAGTTGCATCACTAGACAAGTAAGATTTGCCTTGCGAATGCAAAAGGATGGGGGAAGCAACATCTATGAAATTTAAAGCGTAGAAACTAGAAAGAAAGAGACGCTTTCGGAAAATTATAAACCTCATAAAGAATTCAGATCGTTGGGGCGGAAAATGTCGTATTTCCAACACGGGAAAACGTATGAGATTATTACATCTATTGGCCCCAGCCAAGGGCGCTGTCTTTTTATAACCTTCTCGAAAAGGTCGTATAAGCTCTTACAGGATTTTTAGTTAAATGTCGACGTCAATTTATACAGGTACGTGATGGAGATGGAGATATATATTCGGAGAAAGACGATCCCTTCACCCCTTTCTTTAATTGCTAGGGTTTGAGTGGAGGAGGTACCTTGTTTGTACCAAAGCAAAGATTTAAATTTGCAAGGAGAAGCGACGAGAGAGGATGCTTCACGCCAATACACGATTCTGATCTAAACTTCAATGTGCGAGGTCAAACCGAATGTGCTGTCTCTGTTGCTTTGGCTTTGGCCTTTGCTTTGCTTTGATTTGAATATGATGGGGGGATCGAATTACAATGGCGTTCCATAAAATAATCAAGAAAACGTTCAGCTCACTTGGTCCTCTTGGATCTAATCGAGAAAGGGTCATTTTCTCTCTCTCTCTCTCTCTTTTTCCCTTTTTTTTCTTCCTTTTCTCTGGTGAGTGTGATTCTTGTTTCTTTCATGATTATGGCTCAGAGAAAAAAAAATTCCTCAGTGAATGACATGTGCGTCAGATACCAATCGCGGCAGATAAGCTGAGGCATACGGCATCTTTTCTCGTGCGTTGGGGACACCAAAACGAGACAGACAGGCTGAATGATTCCCATTAGCCATCTATGTGCAAACGCCACCAAGGACCCAAGTCCAAATTTGCCTAGCAAAATGATGTAAACTCATCGAGTGGAGGCACAAAAAGGAGCCAAATCTGTCACGAAAGCTTCTTCAGTAAGTTAGGTCATCGAAAAATTTAAATTTTGCTCGACATTATTTGATCAACGATAGGTATTTTATGCTAACACAAGCTAAAATTCTTAAATGTTAGCTAGATCGGTCACTTTCTAAGATAAATACACCAATTTAAAAAATGGGTCATTTCGGTTTTGGTTAGCTATGATAGATGGAAAATGAAATCGGTTACGGAACTAGGTAAAACTCGAGAAAGCAATCCAGTTTGACAATCACGCTGATTTTCTTATGGTAGATGCACTATAAATAGGTGAATCAAGTCTCGGGACAAAGTTTTGCCCCGAAACTCAACTTTCACCTTGATGTCTAGTCTATTTGTATGCCCCAATCGAATGCTAGTATACAACAAGTGATTATGCTTTTCTTTCCTACTTATGTGGTGCCTTTTTATAGGAATCCACATGTGCACCTTCAACCTTAGAATAATCGGGCTACTCAATGGTTTTACACAGATATTAATAATGCTAGTCGATCTAGGGCGAGATCTTTGCTAAAGTTTGTCTACGCGAGTAGTTTGACGATTTTTCACCAAACGACGTGGCGATTTCTTATACGTCAATAAGAATAAAAGGCCAACAAATCTTGCATCTAGAGCGCATCATCCACAGGGAAACTTTGGGAGTAAGAGGGAAGTTCTTTCACGAGACAATAGATGAAGTTGCCGTGCGGCAATTTACGTTGTCAAGATGAAGCCACCTCATGTGGGTCACGACCCAAAAACAACAGACTGCTCTTGATTGATGCCATTCCATCAACATGCAACTGGCTCTCCCTTTGCTTTTGGTGGCTTCTTCCGCTCTTTCTTTATCGCCTCCATTAATTAAAACACGTCCCCATCCATCTTGGGTTATTGGGGAAGATCGATCATCACCACCGACTCGCACCCTTTTTCCCCCCTTGGGAGCTTCACCCAAATTTTCTTTTCAATTTCTTGCTTTGCACCACGACAACCCATCCCAATCCTCTTTTTTCTATCTAGAAGAGATTAGGCAGGTTGCTCAGTGGTTGTAACTCTTCAAATTGTACTTATCTGACCCGACCCATCACTTTGAAAATGCTTTTATTTTCTTCCCGATATACATCATGTGAAGAGAGCAAGAAATCTTGAAATATTCAGAAGACTTTAGAGATTAGAAAGGTCACACAACCAACCGGCCTAATGACACCCGTGGACGATGGAATCATCTACGTATTTCATTGTGTATGTTCCTCTTTCACATATTCTTCAGGATAACCCCTCGTGGTTTTGTCCTTATACCCGGATGGAGTTTCCATCAATTTGGATTATTCTTTCAATGATTTCGGCATCCACGCAATCCCATCCCCCTATTTTATTTGAATTCCCGTCCCTAGAAACTAGGGTCGATTAGTCCCACCAGGAAATGCCGAAATGATGTTGTGAAATGGACCTCGCACATCTCTAGACACCATAGATGAACCCACGATCCCAGCCATGTTCAGCTTCTTGAATACAGCTTCGTCCTGAGTGGAACACCCTTTCTCTTTAAATCTTCTCTTGTTCATAGATATGACATGATAATCTGAAGATATGCCCTTACTGTTTCGACTCGATTAACATGTGAAATAATTCGAATTTTATATCCAATAATCGCGATCATGGATGCAATGTTCCACTTCCCTATCCCCCCCTTACACAATTTCGAGATTTCGACTGGGAACTTCTCGCATTTGCTTCGAGAGGGGTCCAGCTCATTAAAGCAGAGCCTTAGCCCCAAGTTGCCTCATTACCTGGCAAAGAAAAAACCGATAGCCACTTGATTAGCACTCATTCAATGAGCACTAGACAATAAGTACATCCTTTTGCTTAGTCAAAGCGGTTGAAATGCTTTGGAGATCAAAGAGGTTTCAGTCACCTGTAGCTGTATTGAGACTGGGGACGGAAGGGCACAACGTTATTCGTCGTCTGTCTGAAAGAGAAGAGAAATCTCGATCGGACAACCACTTTTTGGGGGGGAGATGGACAAGAAGGGACTCGACCAACAACCATGTCTAAGTTAGGTTGCGAGTCTTGCGGTGTCTTCTTCTCTGTTTTCTAAGACAAGGCATGAGAAAACAAGGGGAGGGCCTGCGGATTGGGGAGCTATACAGCAACCTTCACGACCAAGTAAAATCCTAAAAAATCTAGCCCCAGAATGAGCAATCTCTTGAGAATTTTTCAAGACCTATGTACTCAAATCAAATTCCAATTCAGCCGTCACAAACCTGTTTTTCTAATTGTAACGTAAAGGAGAAAAGAAGTGGTAAAATTGACCGAAGAAAGAGGACAAAAAGGGAAACCGAATAAGCTAACTACGCACTTTCTTATCAAGAAAGTCCCACTCGGTAAGATTTCTTCATTGTCCATCCTCTATGTATCGAAAAAAATAGCAAAATCTTTATCTAATGATTCAGAATTTGTATAGTGGTCAAAAAAAGAGGGGGGCAAGTTTTCCAATTCTCTGTAAAATTAGAGAACTACTAATATTAACTTATAATACAGCACGATAAATGAAGATTAATCGCGCATCCGCGACTATATATATAGAAAAGCAAACCCCAATCTTGTCTACAAAACCATTTTGAGCACCTAAGCAAAATACCAACAATTTAACTATTTCTGATGAGTTTTCTTATTCTTATTATATTGACAGAAGGTAACTGCACACACATGCCCATCAGAACAACCACACAGCTGCAGCGCAACCCGTTCAACCACGCCATCACCTCTTGGTCTTTCCAACCGAAACTTTCCACACACTCCCAATTTACTATCATAGAAAGAAAATTGGGAAAAATCAACCAAAAATAGAATATAATAATGATGATGATGATGGCTTAAGCGCTAATTATTAAAATAATCCCTAATCAATGGATGCAAGGGAAATTGATAAAGCTGGGGTGGTGGTGCGTGGCGCTGTCGTTGCAGATAACAGGAACGAACGACACAAGGAGCACGAGACAAAGACCAGACTCTTCCTCTCGAAAGGGAAAAGCCTCCCCTTCACGCGAAAGCAGGAGAAGCAGAGGAAGGAGAAGGAGGAGAAAGAGAGAGAACAAAGGCAAAACGAGCCAAACCCACAAAAGAAAGAGCACCCCCACCAGCATCATCTCTCTCTCTCTCTCTCTCTCTCTCTCTCAGAGTCCGTCTCTGCGATTCGATTCCCCTTTCTCTTTCTCTCCCTCTCTGTGAAAACGAAGTCAGAAAAGAGGGCAAAAGAAAGGAACTTAGGAGCGCGACGGTGGTGGTGGTGGTGGTGGCGGCGGCGGCGGTGGCGGGTGGTGGATTATCTGCGGAAATTTATTCATCAATTTCTTGATTCCCTCACGTCTCGAATACCGAAAGTCTCGAAGATTCCGCCCATGTCCTGACCGTGTCGTCATCGCCCTTCACCCTCTTCTTCTTCCTCCTCTCCCCCCGCTTCCATTTCTCTCGGTCTTTCGCCTCCTCCCCCCCAACCCTTCATCGCTCGTCAATGGCCGTTCAAGCTCAGTACCCTTCCAACATCCTCTTCCTTAACAGGTGGGTACCCATCTCCGTCCCTCCCTCTCTCTCTCTCTCCCACTCTCCCTCTCTCTATCTTTGTGTGTGACATTTCGCTCGCTCTCTCTCTGCAGGAACGTGCAGGAAGGGCGTGATTACTCGGTGCAGGCACACCCAGGAGGATATCTCGATCAATCCAGCGCTCTATTCACCAATGGAGGTGAGAACAGCGAGACCCGACACTCGAAATCCTCATTCAATGCGCACATTGAAACTGGTTTCTGATGCCCTGCATTGTTCGTGACAGGAAGCGCCAACCCACGCAAGAGAGGAAGAGAAGATGCGATCTCCCCCGACAACACATCGTCGTTCATGGACCTATACACTCTGCAACCTCAACATCAGCCTCAGCCTCAGCCTCAACCTCAGCCTCGGCTCGTAGACCTCGCTCAACTCCATAACCAGCAATCAGCGAATGCAGTATCCATCGGCCTGCGATTATCTCCCAGCGACCTGCAAATCCAGCGTCTCTCTCACCGATCAGCTACTCCTAGCCCGAGCCCGAGCCCGAGTCCGAGTCCGACATCGTCGCTTCTCTCCAATGATTTCGCTTCCCTAATCAAGCAACAAAGAGAAGAGATAGACCAATTCCTTCAAGCGCAGGTCGAAAACAGAGAGCGCACCGAGCGATGCGTTTTCTACTTCCATTCAAATTCATGCGCACGTTTTCCTTGACCCATTCGCTGAGGGTTGATGGTTCGATTTCAGGGAGAGCAGTTGCGGCGCATGTTGGCCGAGAAGAGGCGGAGGCAATACCGCGCGCTGCTCGTCGCGGCGGAGGAATCCGTCGCCCGGAAGCTGCGGGAGAAGGACGCGGAGGCGGAGAAGGCCGCGCGCCGCAACGCCGAGCTGACCGCGCGCGCCGCCCAGCTCGGCGTGGAGGCCCGGGCCTGGGAGGCCAAAGCCAGGGCCCAGGAAGCCGCGGCGGCGTCCCTGCAGGCGCAGCTGGAGCAGGCGCAGGCGATGATGGGCTGCGGGCGGGACCGGCGGTCGGAGAACGCCGGCGAGGCCGGGCCGGAGGCGCAGGCGGAGGACGCCGAGTCGGTGTACGCGGACCCGGACAGGGCCGCCGGGTCGGGCCCGGGCTGCAGGGCGTGCGGCGAGCGGGTGGCGACCGTGCTGCTGCTGCCGTGTCGGCACTTCTGCGTGTGCGCCGAGTGCGACAGGGTGGTTGGGGCGTGCCCCGTGTGCTTCTGCATGCGGGGCTCGAGCGTCGAAGTTTTCCTTTCCTAATGGGCCCACGCCGAGGCCCAACATTAGGCCCATTACTGGGCCCAAAGCGGTGGACACGACCGTCCACGGTCAAAACAGGCGGAAGAGACCTCAGAGAACCCGAAAGAGGAAATAAAACGAAAAAGCAAATATGGGAAAATTTTCATAAATCTTATTACTAGTTCGAGAATGAGAATCCTCGCTCTCACAGTTTTATTCTGTTCATTTCTTTTCATTATTATTATTCTCTTTTTGGGTGTGTGTACAGGGCGGCTGCTGCTGAAGTTCACTCGCATTTTCATGTTGTTCCTTTTTTTTTTTTTTTTTTCTTTTCATATTTTATTGAATTAGAGCAGTATATAAATTCTTTCATCAAGGTTTCTCACTCTCGATCCCTTTAGTCAAAGTCTTTTTTGGGGGGTCGAACGTCACGAGGCACTCCACGAAGTTGGCCGTCCTTACAATGCTCCAAGCGATTATAGGATCAGACCAATCATATTCCCATTAGACTACCAAAAAGTCGTCCCGCCGCGCTAATTCCATCTCGGGATTTCTCCAACTCTTTATGACTTTCAAGAATGTAACCAGAACCCGAGATCGGATACTGGGCGGAGAACGTCTCGGGTTGGGTCTTTTTCTCCCGAGCCTTGTTCGGCGGATGCCCCTAGAGTTTACCCGACTCCGCAAACACACTAATACGCAATGACGGACTAAAGCGGCGGCTGTTGCAACCTCCTAGGTTTCCCAACTCTTCCTAGTTTTGGCAACCTCCTAGTATTTCTATACTTGAAACTAGACTTGGGTTTTCTTGTCTACCTCTTTTAATTGAAGATTGTCGGGCCACCATGGGGCTACACCGAATCCAAGTGATATCCCATAATTGGCGTCGACTATCGAACGCACGCGTAATCCCACGTCGTGTCACATAACAAAGTAAAAGGCCTGAAAAGGAAAAAGCTCGTCAATAGTTGGGGCCCATTCACGAGATTGGGCTTGAAGAGCCCATGATGCTATCCTATCAGTTTCTTTCGTTCCAAGCCCAAACCTTGTGCTCTTGATGATTCAAATTCATGTGATTCCATCCACAGCGGGCCTATCGTTCGTCAACGTGGTAATAACAATGTTTTCTTCTTTCTTCTTCTTCTTTTATGTATTGGCTTGATGCGAATTCGAACTGGGGAAAAGTAAAGGGCCGAAAGCATCGTACCAAAAAACGTTGCGGGATGAAATCTACAATGATTGCTTCAGACAGGAGGAGAGGGAGATTTCTTTCCTCTCTTTCCTTTTTCTTTTTTTCTATTTATTCCCCCCTTGTTTTGGAGATAGATCCGTCAAAAGGAGTACATTTCTTAATTCATGTTTGATGGATTGATTTGTTTTATGAATTAGTTATATTCAGTAAATGCGTCATAAATAATTTTAGAATGATAAACTCTAAAATAACATGAATGTTAAATGGGTTCGCAGTTTACTTGGATTCAATCCATTTCTACGAATCTCTTTTTACTTTCTCTCACCCTCACTTGATCTTGCTCGCTCGCTCTGTGCTTTTGCCTCAGTTTGAATTCCGAGTCTTCCTAAACTGGGTTAAACATGCAAGTGTTTTAGCAATATGAGTCCGATCGACTATGGATTACAAGATATTCTATGGAAATTGGATAATTTGCGACGGACCATTTTTTACTCGATCCACTTATTTGACGGGTCTATATTGGAGAGAAGGAGCTAAGAACGAGCGAATATAGAAAGAATCGATTCGTTTTTTTTTTTTTCACCCAAAGAAGAAAAACGAAGGAGAAAAAAAAAGGGGAATGCACATGAGTCCGAGGCCCACGACGACCTTGCCAAAGGGGGAGTGGGGGGGGGGGGGGGACATGGTCCACGAACTCGACGGTTTCTTCTTGGCGGGAGGAGGGTGGGCCCCAGTCCCCGAGTTGGTCGTCCCTTTTCGTTCTACAAAAAAAAGTGGAGAAAAAGCGAAGAAAACGACGAACGAATCCCCTTTATTTCGTTTCATCCCGTTCACTTTTTTCAGAGGATAAAAAAAAAAAGGGACAGAGATGTAAAAGGCGGAGTTGGCCCTGGAGCCTCCCGAAAAACGCCGGGCCTCGGGCCGGATCGGATCGGGTCGGGTCGCAGCGTTAACGGGAGACCCGAGAGAGAGAGAGAGAGCGAGAGCCCCAGTCGCGGTCCCTGGCGCGTGGAGTTGCGCACTCCGGATTCACAAGTCCGTCCAGTCCGTCGTCTTCACGGGTGAGAATTTTCCATCGCAGCATTTGATGACCAACCACCCCCCTCTCCCCCAATAAATCCACCCTGACGACATAGGTAAGCGATGCCCTATTTTTCAACCGTAAGTGGCGGGGGAAGATGCGACAATTATTTAGGTGCTCTCTTAAATTTGCTCGGAACCATCCGAACACGACCCATCTCATTCCTCGAAGGAAAAAATAGTATAGGAACTAGCTAATCTGGACGCGTGAATGAAGAGAGCAGCGACCGGTTTTACTTCGCCATGTTCGTTCTACAGGGGGGGTGAACGCGAGGATCCTCAGCGAAATTGCGGTTGCCGACTGAATTCCCTATAGGACATCGCCGGGAATTCGGATGCATCTTCTCTTTGATGGGTCTCTCCCCGTTTCCCGTGCGGGTTACGTGAGATGTTCTTTCCAATTTTCTTGGATCGGAAGAGAGAAACGAATGCCGGTTGGCGATCGTGACGTGAACGCGCAAAGTGCGCCGCGTGGGACCGGCGAAAGCGTCTGATTTCGTCGTCGTGGAACGGTTGACGCTAAAAAAAAAAGTGCGGGAATCAAGAAAATAGAATAGGAAAAAAGTAAAAAAGAAAAAAAAAAAAGAGAAAACCTTAATACGGGACAAATCATGTGAGGTGGTAGGTGGCGCGTGGGGCCCCCCCTCCTCCTCCCGCTCTTTTTTTTTTTTCTTTTTGAGAGATTGAGAGAAGATCTAGTAGCATGGGATCGCCACATCTTCGACCCTGTCCTCGGCCCTTATTTACGAACGCGCCATTCCCGCCCAGCGAAGCAGGCGCAAGACGCAGTGGCCGTTTCCGTGATTCCACGAAACGGGAGGGTTAAATCGGTAAGTTTGGCCACCTACGATTCCATCGTCAATTTTTTGATGATGCGGGGGTATCTTTTCCTCAGCCAATGGATTCTCCTCCTCGGTTTCTTGAAACCCGGCCGTGGTTTCCTCCCCCTCTCTCTCTTCGGGTCCATAAATCGAGAACGCTTTTTTATAGCTTCGTCTCCTCCGCTCCCTCAAACCTTCTGCTAAAGAAAACGAAGCGCGGCCATCGAAGGGAGAACCAAGCGCGAGAGGAGGAGAGAAGGGTGGGCGAAAAGAAGGGTAGGGATCGAGAGGGATTTTCATGGAGGCCGCGGCGACCACGAGGAGCGGTTGTTTCATCGCCGACGATGACGATTCGCTGGCCGACATGGAGGCCGGGTTCGCGGAGAACGTGCGCGTGCTGAGGGATGCGGTCAAGAGATCGTCGCCTGCCGCTTCGCCGAGATCCGCGAGGTTCTACGACGCGAGGTTGGAGGACCACCGCCCGCATTTCCTGGAGACTTGCTTCCTCTGCAAGAAGCGGTTGGGGAACAACAGGGACATCTTCATGTACAGGTCGGTTGTTGTTGGGTCTCGCCGTTTTTTCTTTTGTTGTTGCTATTTTTTACTCTTCTAGTGTTTTCGACTCTCTTCTGCGAGGGGCGAAGACTTTTAGTGTCGTGGAATTTCTTGGGGGACTTCGCAATTTGAGTGCTCGATCGTCTTCTCCTATGATTTCATGTGGATTTTGGGTTTGATCTTTTAGATAGCGATCTTAAAAATTCATCGGCCTATTCGGTGGGGGAAAAGAGTTCCTCTAGGGTATTGAAGTTCGGAGAGAGAGAGAGAGACTGATTAGAATCTGCGGAAGCAGCATGCCGTGTGCTCTTGGTGCCTGAAAATGATGTCCTTGACAATATAATGCTAGAAAGGTCCGATTCTTTTGTCAAAGATTTGAAGGAACGAAAGTCAATATGTATAGCAAATTTAGACTCACACTTGCTCGAGCATCCTAGCATCTTGACCATATGAGAAGAACGGGCCTCAAAATTTTTGTGCCCCTTTGGAGCGATCTCTTCGGGTGAAGGTTTTTTCTTCTAGGGTCGGTGCTGATTTGTCGTTCCTTGCAGAGGGGAACTCGCGTTCTGCAGCCCGGACTGCAGGCAGGAGCAGATAGAGATGGAGGAAGCCAATGAGAGGAACTGGAACCTCGCTTCCTCCATGAAAGCCCTGAGGAAGAAGGGACACGCCAAGTCCACGTCTCCTCCGGAAGCTCAGGACCAACACTTACCCAGTAGAACCGTCGTTGCTGTCTGATCAGAGCGTTCGATAAAGTTTGAAAATCGTATACATACGTACATATACATATACCCAACTACTACTCTTTTAGCCTCTAACTAAGCTTTGAATCGCGTGTATTATATCGAAAATGATGATGTTTACATGGCGGGCCTCTCTGGAACATGAAGAAGGCCGGGAAAGAGAATAGAGCGTACAGTAGCTGAAGGGGGAGATTGCTGTTTTTGAGGATCTTCCTAGTTTCGCTCTTGTTTTTTTTTTCTTGTTTTTGTTGGAATTTTCACGTGTAAGCCCTCAAGTATGAACAATGAGTGAGCCTGGTTATGGCTTTCTTTACCTCTTATGATGTTGCTCTCTCTTCCTTCCTTTTCCCTTTAAGGTTTCTTTGAAATTTAGACTTAAAGCAAGAGAATTCTAATAGCAAAGCCAAGACCGGAAGTCAAAGATCAGTGCCTAGGATACTCGCGGCGCTGTTGACCCGGTGGTAAGAGAATTATGTAGAAGTGATTGATCACACCACCAGGGAAGCTTCTTTGAAAATTCTTCGTTACCTTTTCCGGTGCGGTGGGGGTACTGAAGAGTCAAAGTTCACGCGCCTGGTTCAGTTTCACCTCCTCTATAAGACTCTGGTAGTGCTTGGAAGAAATATTAGAAGATGATGAACATGGTGATGGTGATGGTGATGGTGATGGTGATCGAGGCAGTAATGGCGGTCACAGTACCTGCAATAGAAACTAAATATGACCCGGGTGTTTTTAAGGATCCTTGGAGAATGGATTCCCGACCCTTGATGGCCGTCGGATGAAATAACGTAAATCTCATTCATTAATTGTAAAAACTTTAGCGTGTTATGACATTTTGCCGGGAGTCATAAACAAAAATAAGGAATTACGACAAGTTATGACCGGGGGAGATGGATCCCCAAATACCATTAAATTGTCCAATATAGTCTCCATTGAAGTTAATATCTAAGATATGTTATAAACATAACCGGTTCTCGTGTTTTGGGACTTTCATCTATTTCATTGTATTTCGATTTAGTTCCTAGGCTCGCTATATCGTCATGATCTCACTAATATGATGGAAACTTTCAGATATGTGAAAGGCGGATTTCCTTTTCATGTTTAAGATTAAACCTAGACTTATTTTCTCCCCCAAAGCAAATGCGAATCACAGACAAAAAAAAGCCGAAACAATCAAAATATATAGTACTTCAATTCAACGGGGATAATGCATCGTATCATCGTCAAAACAGCGCAATGCGATTCAAAACTTGAAATCCAGACGGTGTGGGCTACTTCATGAGTTTTTCTTGGGATTTTGTTCCAGTTATATTGGCTCCATTTGTTCGCAAAAAATGTAACATTTCTAGAAAATGTTTTCCGAAAAGTTATTTTCTAGAAAAATGACAACATTTCGCTGTGTTTGGTTGAGACCCTCAAATGAACTAGAAAATATTTGCCGTCGTTTGGTAAGGAACATCTCATTTGATTTCTTAAATAGACATACACTAAGGAACTCGGCACAAACATTGGGGTCTCAAGCCTAAATCCCTGACTCTCAGGCATGAGCACGGGCACGGGCACAAGTCTTGGGTCCACTAAAATTGAGCTCAAGAACTTGGTGTTTGTGCTCAGCTCCCTAGCGCCCTAGCCTAGGTTTATAAAGGTCCGGCACCAAGGACCCGACCTCGCTACCAAGGGCCTAGGAATGAGCACTGGGGTTCCTACACCCAAGTGCAGAGTTTCCGGTCCAAGGACCATAATCTAGTCACATATCCAAATGCTAAAAAATGAGAAAAATGTTTCCCGTGAAACATCACAAAGTACAAAAGGAAAAGGACGAAGGAAGCAAAGCTTCGCGTGATCTTAGTCTCCACTGTAATGGCCTGCCAAATACCAATCTTGGTCATATAGGGTGCGAATGGTAACCATTCTGCTCCAGAAATCAAATTCTTGCAAGAAATTGATTTTTAGAAGAGAAATCTATTTGATAAAACATAATTAATTCTGCTCCAGAAATTGATTTCTGGAACAGAAATCTTTTTTTATTTTTTTATTCTTTTGGGCACATCAAAAAAATTAAATTTCATTCAAAGTGGGTGCCGAAAGGTATTTTAAGTCATTTTATGAAGTTTTGAACTTTTTTATTTTTTGATTTTTTTGGGTACCTCAAAAAAATTAAATTTCATTCAAAGTGGGTGTCCAAAGGTATTCTAAGCCATTCTGTGAAGTTTTGAAAATTTTTATTTCTTTTATATTTCTTGAAAAAAACTCACCAAATTTCATATTTTCTCGAAATCTGACTTTTTTTTTTATTTTCTGGAAATTTTTATGAATTTTTCTGGAATTTTTCAATTTTTATGCATTTTCTGAAAAAAAAAATTAATGAGAAAAACAGAGAAAATAGGGAGAATGCATTTTAGAAGAGAAAAGCTACAAAAAGTAGCTTCTCTTTTTCTTGCTCAAAACTCATTCTGGAATCAAAAATGCATTCTAGAATCAAGAATGTATTTTGGAATTAAGTACTTTTAACAAACGTATTTTTATTCCAGAATACAAAAATTGCTCCAGAATGTATTCCGAAAATTTTTTAATAAACGCATTTTTATTCCAGAATACAAAAACGCATTAATGAGAAAAAGAGAGAAAATAGGGAGAATGCATTTTGGAAGAGAGAAGCTACAAAAAGTAGCTTCTCTTTTTCTTGCTCAAAACTCATTCTGAAATCAAAAATGCATTCTAGAATCAAGAATGTATTTTGGAATTAAGTACTTTTAACAAACGCATTTTTATTCTAGAATACAAAATTGCTCCCAAAAGTATTCCGAAAATTTTTTAATAAACGCATTTTTATTCTAGAATGTATTCTAGAGCAGAATTTCTACTCTAGAATGGATTTCATGCTCGTCCATAATGACTCGGGCCTAATTTTATTGGGCCTGACGAGAAGACCTTGAAGAACGCACAAACGTGCTCCTTTTCTCAGTACTCTGCTCTCAGCGCAAGGTTGGGTCGGGCCTCACGTCCGAGCCGAGCCGTTCCTTTTTGTCGGCCGAAAGGATACCGTGCATTGCTTTGGGTCGTCTCGTTCCCCCCGAATGGCCGACGAGCGAAGCGACAGCGCATCGTGCAGACACGTACGCGCGATTCCAGATCCGCACGAATGGAAAAATCGTCACGATCCAACAAGACGTAAAGTCTAATCTAATCTTTTAATCTAATCGGAAGAGAAGAAGATCCAACACACGTGTCGTCGCATATCTGGATATGCATACTGTCGGCAGAACCAGATAGAGAAGGTGGCCACCAAATTCACGAGACTGCCATTACCCGCCTCGCCCCATCCTTCTTTTTTTTTTTTTTAACTTCATTCAACCGTCTTCCTCAGTCCACTCTTACTTCTCCAGATCAAGCGCGCGCGCGCGCACGCTCTCTCGCCTTCTCTCTGCGCAAGAAGATCTCTCCCGCTCCTCCGCAGAAATGGAGGGCTTGATCAAGGGCCTGATCGACGTGGCTCTCGGTGGCCTTCGTGAAGACCGGAACAACCAAGAAGACTCCGACGATCAGCGCTCGCGCGATGAGCGTTCCAGATCCACTTGGGCCGAGGTTGGTGTCGATCGAGCCGTTTCGTCTCGTTCTGTTCTCTTTCTTTTCTTCTTCTTTTTTTTTTTTTTTGGCTTCGGTAGCGGAAGCGATGGCTGTTGGCGATCGATGGTGACACGGAAATGGTTTTTTGCAGGTGGTGTCGGGAGATCAGGACGGCGACGAGGGACGGGGGAGTGAGGGTCGACAGGGATATCGCCGTAGTTCGTGGAATGAGGAGGTTCGATTTCGACGTTTGAAATTGGACCCTTTCGGGTTCTCTCTTTGTTTTTGAGAACATTACGTGCAGGATTTGAAGTTGGGGCCTGATTAGGATTGTGATTTTGCAGGAGAAGAGCGAGAATGAGCACGGGGCGTGGGGGGCTGCGGTGTCAAGGCCTTCGAGGCGACCCCAAGCGGTAAAATTTTAGTATTGATCGGCGCTGTTGCATGGCATCTACGCAGTGTTGGAGTGGTCTGTGCGTTAATCCAGGCTTTTCTTCGAGTGGTTCGACTAGTGTTGGTGGGATTTTTCTATGATACAGGGGGTTTGCAAATGTATGTATGGAGCTTTACATGTATGGTGTCGGTTCTGCAAACTCCTTGAATTGACGGAGAAGATAATATATGTTAAGTCCGTGATGCTTTTTTTTTTGTAGCTGGATTCTTTTGGGGTCCTTGTTTTCTTCATTTGCTTCGAGTGGCTATAGATGCAAGGTGGAATTATTTGCATTGTGTTCTGGAGCTGGTTGTTGTGGTTTTCACTGCATGCTTTTGCTTTTGCGTCTCCATCTTGTCATCTAGATTTTGTCTTCAAAATGTCTCCAATTGCCGCAGGCTGTAGATCAGGGGTATGAAACTCATGAAGATGGCAGAAGGCATAACTATGACCAAACCCCTTGGAACAGAAAGGTGTTCTGTTTTTTTTCCCCTGTTCCAGATACAAGTAACACGATAACGAGAAAGAAAAAATTGAAATTCTGTGTGATCACATTTTAACAGGAGGACAACCAGGAGAGTAACGACGACTGGGAAGCTGTTGGCAGAAAGCATCAGAGGCAACCTCACAAGGTTTTCGTTATATCAGAAAACAGTTGTAGGATAGTGAAATGTATATTGCTTTCTAAAAGTTCCTTTCATCAATCGAATATGCAGTAGCGTTGATGGCTTTTTGAGCTTCTTAGTTTAGTTCTCTATGTGCTAAGAGATCATGGCCGGACAAATTGACATTTTGTGATATAGATGAAAATGATTGGAAGGAATAAGATAACCGCAGATAAAAAGCAAAACTGACTATGCTCATCTGTTTTCTGATAACCTAAGATAATATGGACGTGGTCTGGATTGTGTGCGATTTGGGGACTGATATTTGGCATCTAAAGATGCTGACTCTATAACCATACTGATAAGAACGAGCAATAATTGTAGATGAAGCTTCACTTTTGAAGGATTTTGTTTATCATCATTTTGCTGGTCCTTCATTAGGTATTTAACCTAGACAATCCACAACAAGATTTTGGCATTGTGTTATCATGTTAACCATCATCCATTTGATGTTTAACATGAGCATTTCTGAACAGAACATCTCTAGTAATTGTGTTCTTTGCCTATGGTGTTGTTTCTGTCATAATAAGAACTCCGATCTACCAATTATCAGGATCAGATGGATCACTGGCATGGATACAAACGGCCTCCTAGTGAGCAGGAATACTCCAATGAGGTTGAAGTCGGTTCTGGCATAGAACCCACAGAGGAGGAACTTTCTGATCTATCACAAGCCTGTAATAAACTCTGGGAACTCGACTTGAACCGATTAATACCAGACAAGGACTATCAGATAGATTGTGGTGAGGGAAAGAAGGTCTATCAAAAGGAAGACATGGCACAGGGAAGCTTATTTAGCTGGCTGAGTGAAGATGTATTCAGAAGGCCTACTTACTCTCGCTTTTGTTCTCTTCTCGATAATTACAATCCAAATGGAGGTTGCAAAGAAGTTGTGACATCCGAAGAGAGGCAGGAGCAGGTTGCGTTTATAGAAGAAATTAGCAGAACAGCACCAATCAAGTATCTTCACAAGTATTTGTCGTCCAAGGGCATGGTATCTGGTGACCGTCAAGAGTTCAAAAGTGTGATGATGCGGCTATGGTTTGATCTCTATGGCCGAGGTGGTTCATCCAGTTCCTCATCTGCTTTTGAACATGTTTTTGTTGGGGAAATCAAGCAATGTGGTGAGGAAGAAGAAGTTTCTGGCTTTCATAATTGGCTTCAGGTAACCTATCTAGCAGCATTTTCCTTTCTTGCTCATATCTAAAATAAGAATGAGGTAAATGATTATAATACTTGGATCTTTATCAATTCTCAAACTAGTGTCCGGAAACTCCTTAGACATCTCTTGAACTTGTCTACGAGGAAATCCAAACTGGTAATCTTGAGAATCTCAGAAGTTTTGGCTTCTAGGTAATTATGGTTTTGACTTGGAGGTAGATCTTTCAATTGGAACTGCCGAATTAGTTTCAGACTCTGCCATCACTTTGTTTATTCTTTGCTTAATAATGCACTTAAAAAACAGTGTAGGTTCATAGTTTTAAGAAGATGACTTTCGCTTTTACTGATAATTTGCACCTATATTTATCACTCAAATGTATTTTAAGATGCATCTTAACCAAAAGGGCAAAAAGTAGAAAGTTGTTTGTACATTTATGCCCTTTAGTACTTCTCTTTCTGTCTTAGACTGGAATCATCTGGCATGTGTCTTTCCACCGTGACAGAAGTAAAATATAGTATATGATATGAACAAAGTCGAAGTTGCAGGTTTTTTTTTTTTGGTCTGAGTTGCAGTTCTGTTTTGTCTTATTTCTTACTTTCTTTTTTTGTCCTGCCTGTCCAGTTTTACCTAGAAGAGGCAAAAGGAAGAGTTGATTATCAAGGATACATTTTTCCTCGACGCCGTGGGGAGATTGTAAGTAATAGCAATCCTATCATATCTGTCTGTAATTTAGGTCCGATATTAATTGGTGATCACCCAGGCTTTAGGGTATATGTTCTACTATAACTGGTTGTTCTATTTTGCGTGTTTTTTTTCTGTTAGATTCTCCTCACAACTGTATTAAGCATTCCCTTTTAACATTGAAGCATCGGGACAGCGCATGTGCACATAAGTTGGATAACATTCATCTCGAGTACTAAGCACTATGACATGCTGCATTCTGTGGAGATCCTTTTCTTTTGCAGTATATTTGTTGCATGATGTAATAATGTTATATACTAGATCAATCATATTTCGAGAGACCCCGGAACCCAGTGACTACGGGAATCTGTCGCCGCCGTGCCTCTCGTTTCATGTAGGTTGGAGGGCATTCTTTCTTGGAGTTGAGCTGTTGAACGAAGGGGCTATTAGAAGGGACTTGTACTGCATGTTGACGTTTTCAATGTTCACATGTTGAAAAATGAGGAATCTCTTTTGAGATATTTAGGGGGATTACGTAGTCCTTTTAATAACTCCATAGTGATATATTTGACAGTGTCATCCTAATCCAGTAGTCAAGCCCCACACGTGCTTCTTCTGAAATATGCTTCCATATGCAGTGCATCAACAGGGTATTGTTCAGTACGCTCTGTTTTCCATGTTCTGATCCCCTGATTTATCTAAATGCGAATTAACAATTACCGTATTTCCAAGTGGAGCGGAGCATTTTGCCTTCTGTTAATATGGTATATATTGAATGAATTAATGAGGTAGATTACTCTTACAATTGATTCAGGAATGTTTAGCTAACGTGTGATATTACTCTTACAATTGATTTAGGAATGTTTAGCTAACGTGTGATCTTTTACTTAATTGCATTTTCAACTACTAATTTCTCTTGTCATTGCACTTGCAGCCGGACTCCGAAACCCAGTTGCTCACTGTTCAGTTTGAATGGAATGGGATTCTCAAATCCGTGTCAAGCACATTAGTTGGTGTGAGCCCGGAGTTTGAAGTTGCCCTCTATACTCTATGTTATTTTGTGGGTAGAGAGGACAACCACGTCCAGCTGGGTCCATATTCTGTTAACATCAAATGCTATAGGTTTGGGGATAGAATTGGATCGGTGTTCCCTGTATCTGAGTGCTGAAATTTGGTCATCGTGAGTACTGTTCTTTTGCTCTCGAGAGCTATGTTGTAATCATCAGAAATTTTCTCGCTGGAGGCTGTAGCGAAGAGAAAATCAGCTCATTCTGCTCTACAAACGTTTTAGTCTAGTGACATCAGGTGTTTTTGTAAAAAATGACATTGTAGTAATGCATGGCCATCATTTCGTGGACTTTCTCCTGTTAAGGATGTTTTAATATGCCTTGACTTTCATGCAATGAGAGTTCTCATGATGCTTCATTGATTTGAGTGTTTCGTAATGGCTCATGGATCTTTTCCTGAATCCTGCCAACAGTCAAGTAGCATTTCATTGTGAAGATAAGCCTATGTGTCATCGTTCCATCAATTCGTGTTTATCTATAGACCTCATGTTTATCTCCACACAAGTTGACTGTCTTTTCGGTGTGTGATCTTTCAAATGATCGGGGCACTCATCGACAAGCAACGTATCCTAATATTAAGGAAGATATAGTTGAGGACGACTGATGATATGGCTCGGATAATTGGTGCAGTTCACTTGGAGGGACGTTGATCTTATCACCATGAATAACTTGTTCCGTTTCTATTTGAAATTCATATTAACAAGTCGAATTGGGTCAATGAGGGGCATAGTTCATATTTCCCGATGACTTAAACTCTGGCAGGAAGGCAGGATACTAGTCTCCGGAGAATCCCCTGGAATCTTTCTTATGCTGCAGTAAATATACTATTTGGACATGTTGCTTAATGTCTTACAATTCTCTCTTGAGTTTCCCTGTGGATCCTTCTCGTTTTCTCTAGTCCTATGGTTCTTCGTTGCCAGCAGAACTAACATTTATCATCAGTTGCATACTTTTGAAATTGGAACTATACAACGGACAAGGATGGATAAGGACCGCATGATCCGGGTTCCTGAACCGGAGAAAAGAAGACTGCCAGTATAAATATCCATGGCAAAGAGCAATGGATTTCGAGAAATATCTCGATACTTTGAGAGATATTTTTGCAAACAAGGAGCGAGTCTCGATATTTGAATCTTACGTCGTTTGGCAGGAAGGGTTCATTGCAAGGAGGCAACATGGAATTATGTTCTTTCTTTTCATTTTTTACCGGGTTTAAAGACACGCTTGGTCTAGACGTTTATCTGTTAAAAGTAGCTGAGACACACTCATTCGCATCCAAGTAACACTGGATCGGCCATGACCAAAAGAATGAGAGAAAGAGCATTTGACGAGTCTGTTGGGGATAGAATCCATATTGTTGGCTGTTTAACTATGGAGTGCCCCTAACAGTTTCTTCTCCAATTAATCGGTGTCAAGTTCAACATCACCGAAACACCTACTGATGCCAAACCTCAAGCTAAACAAACCCAAAATCTCGTTTACCCTACATTCTAATGTTACTCTAGAAAAATGACTTCCGTAACCCGGGTTTGTCAATCAATCTTGGTAGCCTAAGTTCTCTCTCTCTCTCTCTCTCTCTCTCTCTCTGAAATTTTGCTTTCACGCTAAGGAAGACACACCATGAAATTTTGCTTTCACGCTAAGGAAGACACACCAGAAAACACGTTAAGGCATGAAGGGACCGCGCGCATGTGCGAAGAAGGAAGCGGATACGTCTGACAATGAGGAACCACAAAAATAGGGGGGAAAAGAGGATGAAGAAGGAGGTAATTGAAAGTTGAAAGGTTGTGGGGACCCCTTTTGTAGGATTTGCTACTTGACAAAAATTGGAAGGTGTGGGATTGAATGCAAAAGGCCAATTTAAAGTTCTCACTTTACAGAGACAGAGACATGCAAAGTTCGCGGATCCAAAGAGAAAGCAAGCAGGTTAACTGTCATTAACGTTTGCTATTAACTGAAGAAAAGAACTGTGGACCTTATTATAGCCAAAGGTTCGAACTAAGTCTCCGGTCAATTGACTTACAACCGTTTTTTCCTATCAAGAATCCATATTGTTTTGGGAGCGAAACCCAATTTTTAGTAAGAATATGATAGTAATTCGCCAATAAAAGTGAGATAGACCAATATGAGCCGTTGCGTCATGTAGCAGCCAACGTGTTCAACGGTACCGGACGCTTCGTCGAATTGACCAAAGACTTCTCAAGATGTGTCGATGCTCAAGATTAAGTCGACCCAACTTTCGGTTCCCAAATAGAATTCGACATATGTATATACGCGGTAGCCCAGAGGGAGACCATATGGGAAATTTGTCAGAGCAAAGTAGCTCCTCAGGAGGCAAATTTTGGGGGCCACAATATCCCTCAAGAGCGTTCATGCTTAAAGAAAGCTCCTGATAGTTTACCTGTTGTACTTTTTTTTTTTGAAACAGTTGCTCTTTATCATAGTTCTTCTTCTTCTTGGTAGTCATAGAACTTATTCTGAAGGGTTAATACCACGAAAAACCATAAATTTGTACACCCGTGACAAATTTACCGTAAATTTGACATAAAAAATCTCAAATTGGTACATCTGTGACAGTTTTACTCCAAACTAATTTTTTGACCACCAAAAACTCTAAATTGATACACCCGTGATAAATTTATCCTCCGTTAATTTCCGTTAAATTGGATTAATACTATAAAAAAATCCCAAATTGGTATACCTATGACAAACAAATGGTTAAACCCAAAACCGATATACCCGTCAACTGCCACGTGTTATCCAACTTAGCAAATTGACGATAAAATTTAATAGAAATCAATAGGGAATAAATTTGGCACAATGATACCAATTTGAAGTTTTTGGTAGTTAAAAAATTAATTTGGAGTAAATTTATCACAAGTGTATCAGATTGGGATTTTTCGTAGTATTAACCCTATTCTGAAAACAAAGATTTAGCGCCATGGCTCTCCCCTTCTATCCATGATGGCACTCTATCGTTCTCTTTCAATTTGAAGCATTTGACAGTGCATGTTCCTAATGTTTCAGCGTGAAGAGATAAGGCCTCGCGTCCTCCACAAGAAAATTGCAAAATGGTAGGCCTAGGGTTTACGTGGTGGCAACAGCAAAACCCTCCTTTGAATTAGGACCATTCCATCCACATCAACCTGCACAGAAATTCCAAGATATCACCTCTTAGTTCAGGTCCCACCCTCTCTCTATGCACTTGATCGCCGGCACGAATATATCTCAGGACGTGAACAGTTCCTAGGCAAAAGCAGTTCCTTTCATTGTCTACTACAGTCTCATGTAAATTCTAGTTAGAAGTCTGATACCATCAATCTTTTGGTTGCATCCTTGTATTGTATAGTGATGAAAAATCAAAGCGTTACTCAGCCCCCAAGCAAAACATCCTGTGTCCGCCACTGTGTATATATGAAATTATAGATAAATTGGGAAGAAAAAAACATATCATAACCCAATAGAACAAGTCAATCACATTACGAAAGCACGATAAATTCTACACTAAAAGCTAAAATAAAAGGCATAGCCTTGAATCAGCTCCATTTCATCACATTATTCTTAAAATGAGTGTAGCATCCCCGAATTTTTATATGAGGTATGTAATTACTACGCTAGATGAACAATGCTTAAGGTTTCAATCTCTTATAAAGCTCTCGATATTATGTCGACATGAGAAGTGACATGAGGACTGTTTCCATATCTTTTGAGTTGAATTTCTTTAATTCAAGAGATTTGGCTTTTCTATTGATAATTTTTCATGGGGAAGTCGTTATTGGGTATGTTGAATAGAAGGAGATTATTCGCTGATCATGGTAGTAATCAAGAAGAGGAGAAGTTAAGGCAGTAATCACAACGAGTCCACTTCGTACCCGTAGATTTGCGTATGAGAAAAAGATGCGACTTTTACAATGAAGGCTACGGAATGGCTGGGGGCTCTACAGATCTATACTTTCTGAACATCACCATTGATTCTATTCACCGTGTGTCATCCGTTGAACGAGTCCCTCTGATATTCCTAGATTAGCATGAGAGATGCGACTTTTGATCCTTTCATGGCCGACCAACGACTCACCAACCCCAAAAGAAATAAAAAAGGTCCTTAAAACATGCACAAGAGAAGGTTAGATGGTGAATCAGTTGAGAAATTGAGCTTTGATGGCTCGAAAGCGAACAGGGACAAGAATCCAAGAACTGAAGAGCATAGAAAGAGAGCAGCGTCATTGTCAACCGCAAGCTTTCCGTCCTGAAAAGGGCCAGCCATGCATTCTTATCTTAAGCGAACCAAAACCAAGAAAATCTCATAAATCTCTATATTTTCTTGGCAATAACAAATCCTCAATTTTTTTGTCCGCAAGAATGGAATTCCAAGGGAAGTAAGGAGGAGAAAGACCCAAGAGAAGGAGGCTCCTTTCTGTGACGTTTGGATGGACCTTGACGAAGCAAAGCCACCCGTTGATTATCACGTACAGGAGATAGAGTTGAGCATTCTATGGAGGGTTTCACACAGTGTGGACTTGAAAAGTGCACCCCACGCATAATCCAAAGGACAAGAAAAACGATGAATTTACTAATGAGTTGGAACGAATTTTAAAGGAATAAGAATTCATTGCAAGAATGTATCCGATGAAGAATGAACAAGAAAAGCAACAGGAGGTGGATTTTACGCAAAAGTCGCCGTATTTAAAATGATGAATAAAATAGCACAGAGAAGGCGTAGCTCAAAGTGAAATTGCGACATCATGAAGCAATCATCACATGTGAGATTATGCGTGCGTGCAAGCAATCCATGGAGTAACCAATCATTCCAAGCAAGTCTATCAAAGTTTGGACATTCTTCAAATTTCAAATAACAAGTAGTTTGTTTGCAAACGCCTCTCGTTGCCCAGTGATGGCCTCGCAGTGACGCCCCAATCACTTCGCAACATGGGCGGTGCCAAACTTTGTAAAGTAATTTTTGTATCGACAGTCGGAATGAATCCTCGGGTTGAAGGGTTTATGAAAAGATATTGCTTCCAAGGCCAAGTAGGATGATATCATGTGCTTTTGTGACTACTTCCATAAGTACTGAAAAAGTTATTCCCACCTTTGACTCTCTTATTAGTTGAATCAAACACAACATACACTTAGGGTGAGGTTATTCTGAGATATAATTTAAAATAATAGGTAATAAGAGTCAGAACGCTTCGTGTGAGTTTTAGACATTTAAATAATGTTTTTGGCTGAAGGATACTCATGAGAGGCAACTAGACAGAATCGTTGACTAGTTAAAAGCCGAACCTTACGAGAAGGCTCTGCACTCTTATCATCAGAATGAGTTTTGAGAGGATACAATACACCAACCGACAGTGGATCAAACCAAATGACTCGGATCGAAAAGTTGGACCTGACTAGGATTTGAATTTTTTGCGCCTTTTCACTCTTATGCGCCGGAGCCCACCATCGTTGTCTCCTTCAAAATGCCGAACACGCTCTCCCTTTATAAATAAAGACACATTCCTCATCCATTTCTATATTCCCCCCACTTGCCACAAATCTTGAATAAAAAAATGGCTCTCACGCTACGTTCTTCCACGTCTTTCATCAATCTAAAAGATAACAAATCCTTCAAAACCCCCGATGACATCTCGGGCACGGTTAGCTTCGCACAGACAAAGCCCTCACGGCGTCTCCGAGCGAAAAGTTCGATGCATGAAGTAGTGGAACGAGGTATGATTACGGAGTCGAGGAAAGATAGATCGGCAAAGCATCAGGCTTTGTCGGTTTCTCATGGCCAAGATGGCACGAAGGTTCCGGTGTATGTAATGTTGCCTCTTGACACGGTAATGCTCGGAGGGAATCTGAACAAGCCGCGGGCTATGAACGCGAGCTTGATGGCCCTAAAGAGCGCGGGAGTTGAAGGGGTAATGGTGGACGCTTGGTGGGGATTGGTGGAGAAAGATGGACCGATGAAGTATAACTGGGAAGGTTATGCGGAACTTGTGCAGATGGTCGCAAGGCATGGCTTGAAGCTTCAAGTAGTCATGTCCTTTCATCAGTGCGGAGGCAACGTCGGTGATTCTTGCAGGTATTGGGTTAAATTCGATGCATCTTTCCTCGTTCATCTATTTACTAGTTTAAGTCGAGAATCAAAATCATAATCGCTTCTTACTTAACCATCAAGAAGATACATCACCTTGGCTGAATTAGTATTAGAATCATCAGAATCTTCTTGTTGTCAGGTAGGTTCGCTAAGTCGAGCTAGTGTCTCAAACAGAAAAATCTGTAATTACCCAATTCGTGCAATTTCTAATTCCTTATTCGAGAACTTCAAATCAATACCGTCTTAAATTATGGATGACTTTTCCCCTTGATGATTCTGCCATGGACGAAGGTTGTAAAAACTTTTTTCTTCATTGATTATAGCATTCCTCTACCTCCGTGGGTGCTCGAAGAAATCAGTAAGGATCCGGACCTGGTCTACACAGACAGATCTGGCAGAAGGAATCCCGAATACATCTCCCTAGGCTGTGATTCATTGCCAGTGCTGAGAGGAAGAACACCCATTCAAGTCTACGCAGATTACATGCGGAGCTTCCGGGACAGGTTCAGTGGTCACATGGGCAGTGTTATTGTGGTAAGCATCAATCACATCCAAGGATGCTTGATTTAGTAGCTAAGAGCACTATTTTAATCCAATCTTTATAAGCAGCAAGTAAAGTACATATTTCAGGAGCACTCTTAACTTATAGCATGGAGATCTATTATGGAGACAAATCGCTGAACCATTTCTGGAAATGAAAACGTTGTAGCAACATCTTCGTATTCATTCCCCTGAACATGTATTGACCCCAGCAAAATATTCCCATCCTAAAGCTAGAGGCTTAATCATCAACCAGGCTTTTGCCTTAGAATTAGCATTAAGAATTCACCCAGAGAGGCGCAACCATCACTTCAAACTATATAGGAGTTCAAAGTTCTGCAAGCCACTTGGACACAGTTGAATGGATCCTACACGAGCAATCAAGCAGAAAACGGTGCACCTGAATAATTAGTGAAGATTTAAGAAAGGAACAAAACATACAAATCGAGTCATGAAGAGACAGCATCAAAATATTACAAGACTAGTGTGCTAATTTTCAAGTGATGGACCACTGGCATCTGGAAACATGTCTAAAATATCGTCAGCTTACTCCATAATAATAAGTGCTAACATTTTCCTACCAGGACCATAACTGTATTTCTCGAAGCACATATATTCATCTGGGTTTTTACTGCAGGAAATTCAAGTTGGAATGGGTCCTTGCGGAGAATTGAGATATCCATCGTATCCTGAAAGTAACGGAACTTGGAGGTTTCCGGGAATTGGAGAATTCCAGTGCTATGACAAGGTAATTGTCTGGAAAAATGATTCTCAATGTACACTGACCCCACTGTTCCTGGAAATGTCCAACGATTAAAATATAACAATGACCACTTCTTGCTCAGAATCAAATAGTAACAGATAAACCATAAAGTACTATACTGAGAAATTAGTCGATGATTAAATCAAGAAGCATGAACAGTCACTTCTATTACTGAAATTTGGTAAATCTCACTGTCAACATCTTTGTCTTAATGCAGTACATGAGATCTTCACTGCAAGCATCAGCAGAGGCACTAGGGCATATGAACTGGGGAAATACTGGGCCCCATGACTCTGGACAATACAACCAGTTTCCTGAAGAAACTGGGTTCTTCAGACGGGAAGGGACATGGAACACTGAGTACGGACGGTTCTTCCTAGAATGGTACTCTGAAAAGCTATTAGAGCATGGCGATAGAATCCTAGCAGCTGCTAAAGGAGTATTCCAAGGAACCCAAGCAAAACTCTCAGGAAAAGTGGCTGGCATTCACTGGCATTACAGAACAAGATCCCATGCAGCTGAATTAACAGCTGGATACTATAACACCAGAAATCGTGATGGGTATCTACCAATCGCACAAATGATGGGAAAACATGGAGCTGTATTGAACTTCACGTGCATGGAAATGAGAGATGGAGAACAGCCTGAGAATGCGAATTGCTCTCCAGAAGGGTTAGTTCGACAGGTAAAGGTGGCAGCTAAAACTGCAGGAGCAGACCTTGCTGGGGAGAATGCACTGGAGAGATATGATGCAGGTGCATATGCACAAGTTCTCTCAACAAGTAGGTCAGATTCTGGCAACTCATTGAGTGCTTTCACATATTTGAGAATGAATAAGAGGTTGTTTGAAGAGAATAACTGGCGACACTTAGTTGGGTTTGTGAAAAGCATGTCCGAAGGTGGTCGGAACAGACTATCCGAGTCCGACTTGGGCAGGACTGACCTCTACGTTGGTTTTATCAAAGAGAAAAGTGTCACCAAAATCAAGGAGGCTGCTCTTGCGTAGAAAACAATATATGGGCATGTTAATGTATGATTACGCAGCATACTGAGTCAAAGACTATACTATTATAGCGAATATACAACAGATTTTCTGGGGTGGTATGCCAAGTGTTTAGAAAGAGTAGTACGAAAAATGTATGGGTCAATCGTGTAATTTTTCGAAATCATGTCGATATACAGGAAGAGGGGTAGACCCAATATCTGGGTTTACTATAGTCCATCTTTTTCTCTCAAATTTCGTTTGCTCTTTGGCTGACAGATCAGAACTACAATAGCAACTTTTGTATGCGAGACTGATTTGTGTTCCATATTTTTCTTCTTGAGTCCATCTTTCCCCCAAACAACTCAGCAGTAAAAAAAATTGTGAGCGTTTCTTCTCTTGTTACCTTTTTTGAAGGGTTGTAGGGGTGGCTGCTACTTCTCTTTCATCCATTTCAAAAAGATGACACTGACCTTGTCAATATGTTAAACTAACTATCCAGAACTCTTAACTTTCCTGGTCTGTTGCAACATCCCTAAGACCTTCCTCTCAGGGTCATACTGAACATTAACCGGATTTGCCCATGAAAGTATCAGCAAGATTGCAGGTGTGTAAAAAAATCATTTATCTAATGAATACAAAGACACATTTGCACAAGGGCTTTAAGCCTCTGACCTATTACGGATATCACACTTTGACGGCCAATGTCTACAATATGGATGACCCGCACATCTATTTTTTACAAGCGTACTCTCCTCTATGCTAATCAGCCTAACCCCACTTATCAAATGTCCAAATCCTTTTCGAGGCTAATGTATTACATGAATGACGCTCGTTTTACGGGTGGCCATTGTATTTCTGATAAATAGGTTTTATCTGTTTTTCAAAATAGGAAGAAGAATGAAATATGTGGGCCAACTTTTGAGCAGTAAAACTCTCTTCCGCATACCAGTAGTAAGACTAACTGACTAATTGCTGATAAAGGCATAAGATTGAGAAGACACAGCATAGGGGAAAATTCCTTCAACTTGGAATTTACAAGGATGCAAAGCTTCTAGCCAAGAGATGAACTATCTAGAGTACTTTAGACATGCTATTTCTTAGCACCGGACGATCAAAATCACACAGTTTAAGGGAGAAGCATACAAAGACATGAAAAAATATGTTCCACTCTGATAATAAACGGGGAACGGCATCACTATTACGATATGTAAAGGGAGCAGTGCAGCCTCAGTTAGAAGCTTGTGTACATTTCCATGACTTTCGACAGTAGATGGGAGGAAAAGAAGCACGAAATCCAATTAAGCTAATGGATCGTGTTTTCAGATGAGACGTGTTCGAGCAGAGCAGATACGAAACTCCGTTACCGCACCTTTTCCATCACGATCCCACCTTAAATCCACCGAAAAACCGGAAACTACATTTTCTCGTTCCGCTCACAGTCGCCAAATCCGGACCCATTTTCCGCCGCCCAAAATGCTAAAACCTACAGCAACGACCGAACCGAAAAGACCAGCACACGGCCAAGCCCCGAACTGAACCTGAGCATCAGACGAAGACGCGCTCTCACGCGGGAGACGTGGAATCCGCGCCGCCGTCGCCGTTCCTTCGAAGACCATCGATCAGATCGCCGAGCTCCTTGCGAGCCGATTCCCTCCCGAACATGAACCCGTACCTAGAGACCAGGAAAGACGCCCCGATCAGAACCGTCATCGGAGGAGCTCCGCTCAACGCGACAGAGAGAACAGGGAGCGAACACTACCAGAAGGAAATGGCGGAGAAGACCCCGGCGGTGGCGACGGTGTGGAGGAGCGTGAAGGCCCTCTCCATCGGGGAGAAGAGATTGCAGAGCGCACCTCGAAGAGCCGGCGAGCGAGAGAGAGGTCCGGGAGGAGAGAGCGAGCGAAGTCGGCGAGGCTTTTGCCGGGGGCTTAAAGGGGGCAAACCTGAAGGGTTTTGGGCAGCAGTTGCGTTAGCTGCAGTCTGCAATTCCCTCCCGCTCTCTCCCGCCTGTGGAAGTTATCGCTCCGTCAGAATTTCCCGGGAAAGCTGACGAGATAAAAGAAGCCCGAATGAACTGGGCCCAGGGCCCAAATTGACTGATTAAGCCCAGTCTTCAACAAACATCTTCAGTTTCTTTTTTTTTTTAAGGATTGTTATTAATTCCTCGAGCAAAAATATTTTGCACTTTCACCCCCCTGAATGATTAACATGGGGATAGACTTTAATTTGCAAAATTAACTCCAAACACACGTGTCATCGACATCGATCCAACATTGAACGCAAATGACTAGTTTGACACTGTAAAAGTAATGATCGCAGTTATCATAACTTTTTATTTAAAGCAATTCAGTCCAGAATTTTTCGCAAAGGTTCTTCAGTTGGGAATTTGCAAGTGCGACGTACGTATAGATTGCGCCATAGTAAAAATCGGAGGCATGGTGACTAGAAACACTTTGTTGTAGATCCGTAAAAGATTTTTAAGACTCAATTGCACTAATTACAAGGTTTAGGTCCTCTTATGCGGAGCTGCTGATCCCACATATCTAAGTGTACCAACTCCATCCCAGAGTCACGAGTCAAAGGAGGAGAAAAAAGTCAAAACCACAACGACCTCAACAGCAACAACCACAGATAACAGAACGAACAGAGGACCAGAAAAAGGTTTGATTTACACAGCAACGAGAACAACATTCCCCAGATTCCCAATGACCACAGCAAAAAAAAGTAAAGAATATAAATTAATCCCCTCAAATTTCTCCCCGCAAACTCTGTGATAACTCCTACATTTACATCTCCATGTCGCCTCTCTCTTCTTCTTCTCGCATACTTTCGTCTTTCGCGATTCTAAAGATACTTTCTTTACTCGTACCGATCTTGACATGAAACAAACACACCTCTTGGGATTAGAGTGATTCATGTTACTTCCTCCTTTGACCGGCTTTTCTAGTACCAGATGATTCAGCATTCCCAGTGACAGAAGTGACTGTCTCTCCTGATTGCTCTATTGCCTGCTTTAAGGTCAAGACCACCTCACTCATTGTGGGTCTGTCTTTTGCATTCTTGCTCAAGCAACTCTCCGCCAATTTCATGACTGTCCTAGCTGCAGCGAAAGAGTACTGGTTCCGTAGCCGTGGGTCCATTATCATTATGAACTTCTTGCTGTCTGCAGGGAAATCTTTCACCCAGTCGAGGAGCTTCTGCTCCTTTGGCGGTCGGCTCCTTTCCACCGCCCGCCTCCCTGTGAGGATTTCGTAGAGCACCACCCCAAACGTCCATATGTCGCTCTGGATTGTGAGGTGGCCGGTCTCGACGTATTCGGGTGCAGCATAACCATATGTTCCCACCACCTGATTATCGTTATCACAAGAAAGGAAAATGCTGTCATGTCTACGATAATGGTGATTCTCAGTTTTTTACTGACTATTAATCATGCTTCGCATTGATGCCTAAAGAACAGAAAATGTGTCTTAAACACAGGTTTGAGTCCATAACTCTTACCGCTGTAGTCACATGAGTGCGGTCGTCTGCCGGCCCTTCTCTTGCCATCCCAAAATCAGATAGCTTCGCGTTAAAGTTTTCGTCCAAAAGGACGTTCGATGATTTAAAATCTCGGTAAATCACCTGCACAATCAGTCAAGGGAATTGCTTCAGCGATACATAGAAATGACGGTTGACTCCAGCTCAACAACACCTACAGAAGCCGTGCTGCATTCTTTTGACTAAGTAGGTGCATTGGATCAGAGGAAGAGTTAGAGATGGATAGGGAAATTCCAATCCTGTTAGTAAATTACCAGTCTCACGTGCCTTAAATTCCTACCGAAGATGCTAGTCCGATCATACCATCATATATATAGACATGCATAGATGGAGTTAGAGCATCATATATTCATACAGCAAAAAGACAGCACAATTGAACCAGATACAATCATGTAGTCAACTAACTTGATTATGTTGGCCATAAGTTGTACCTTGGGTTCCATGACCTCATGCAGATAAGCCAGTCCCTCGGCTGCTCCAAGAATGATCTCTAGTCTAGTTTTCCAGGGCAAAGTAGGCAAAGCCCTGTTGAAGAGGTGGTCGTCCAAGCTCCGGTTTGACATGAACTCATAGACCAACAGGAGCTGCATGCCCCTTTCATGTTCCACAGAGCAGTATCCTATAAGCTTCACGAGGTTCGGGTGATTCATGACACTAAGACACTGAACTTCCGTAAGCCATTCTTTACGACCCTGCACATTGAAAGAAAACGCCCATTAGGATATGAAATCGATCCACAAGTCTGGAGGGTAGATAGTAGATACAGCTAAATTGAGAAAATGAAATTGTGCTGATGCTACTTTGCCATCGAATTCAACCTTAGGAAACCAAAAACAGTGCCTTAGAAAGAGGTATTCCTGCCAAGTAGGAGCCACCATTATCTCCAGAATTTAATGCCAGGAACAATGCTGGCAACCGGATGCAAAGGCTGATGATCCTCTCAAGTGCAAAATTTTTTACCGATTTTCACATCCTCACTCATTTTTCAGAATTTTTCCTAATTATTCCTAGGCATAGGCACTCGCACCAACTTCATCAGCTGTGTTCATTTGCAGTATTATTTCGAAAATTTTCACACTATAGGCACCAAATAGGACATCGACTTGATTTGCTCTGGATTAATTGCTGTTAGCCATATCAGATCATGCACTCTACATCAATAACTAAGACAAGTAGATAAGATTACGCTTTATCCAAATGCCATTAGCCAAAACAATTATCAAACTGCATCTTCACCAAGTGAAACACCAATTCAATATCCTCCATCTACTACAATTTTGTATTTTATCTGTCAATCCACATTCCCCATCTACTGCAAACAACATCATTGTTCAGGAGACCAAATGACTCATCAAATCAAACTGTAGATTACAGAACCAATGCGATGATAAGCAACATCACAGAAAGACCCGACTTCCGAAAGAAGGCCAGCGCTACAAAGATGTAAGAATATCTACAAGCACTCGACAGTGATAAAAATGATTGAACTACAAAAGCCATCATCACCTGCAATCCATTCTGATTAAGCTTTTTGATGGCAACCACGAGAGGACGACCTTTACCATCGGGAGGGCTAACAGTGCCCTTATAAACACTCCCGAAACCCCCTTCACCGATCTTCAACATCCTGCTAAATCCATTTGTGGCTTGCCTCAGCTCTTCGAAGGTGAAAGCCCTCAAAGTGTGTTGTTTCTCTTTGTACAATTCAACTATGCTTCTCCTAGGGGATGGCATCGAGCTCAATGACTTTGTCGTCCGATTCGCCGCCGAATTGCCGGGTTCTCGCTCGGTTCCTAACTCCGGGCTGGATGCAGCTTTGTCCTTGCACTTGGATTTGTTCTTGAAGGAAAAACACTTCATCTTTTTCCCTTTATCGATTCGAATCTTCAAGAAAATCCTAGGACAGAACCCAAGTTCAACCTTTTTTGGGACGATCAATCTGTCTACGACAGAGAGAAAGCAAATGGGTTGCGCGGGAGAGACTCTTTGCAGCGAAAAAGAGGAGTATATAATGGTGATTTAGCTCAAAAAAACCAGACTCGGATGAGGATTCAGCTCAAGAAATTGCACAGAAGATTATTGACATTTCAAAGTGGGTCAGGTATGAAAGCCGTGTCATCGAAGAGAAAGTGCGGAGTTTGAACGTGAACCCCCAAAGGGAAGAAAAGGAGAGAGAGAGAGAGGAAGAACCAGCAAAAGAGAACCCAGACGAGAAAAAGTAAAACAAAAAATGAATTTGTCTGGCAAAAAACTCATCAATCCATTCAACGCCCATCCGTGGATGAGAGAGAGAGAGAGAGAGAGAGAGAGAGACTCGATCGTTCAACGATGTCAAGGCCCAAGCAGACCAAGGAGACCTTTCACACCTGTGCCTGCACATCCCTTTACCACCATAACATCCATCTAAAGCGCGTTAAGGTTTTCACCGGGTGACGATGTGTCCTGAACCTTTGAATCTTGACCCAGGAAAGGAGTCGTGATCGTCTTGTCTGGTCCGGACAGTGGACACCCGGTGAGAACGGGGCACTTCGCTCTTGCGTTCGAAACGACGGCAGGAAACAGGAAATTCGCAAGAGAATTGCGGTTGGCTGTTTCCGCAGTGCAGTCGCCGTCCATACAAAAAAACAAGTGGGGCCCGCTGGCGTATGAATCGAGAGCAATTCGATATTTGGCGACGATGAATTTTGTTGCACAAGATCATACCGTACTAGCAAGATTCTATGCACAGCATGAAACATGAGGCAGAGGCCGCTTAGGATCGTGTGTAAATATTAAACTCTACATGTGCAATGCACGTCAACCTGTCACCAAGAGCACCCTTTGCGGTTCACATGACACTACTTTTGAGAGGTTGGATTATTGTACATCCCCAATCATATCCGAATCGATTAATAAGGTGAAATAGATCAGATCTTCGAACGAGAGACCGACCAAACTCGACGGTTGATGCGTGTATAAAATTTACGTATTGTTTTCCAGATGAGTCGGGTGTGCCTAAAAATAATATATAAAAAAAATCTTATGTGAGTGTAGCCACTAGACGTGTTATTTAAGGGTGAGAGGTTTCTAAATTGGTTCGGTTTTCACCTAAAACTTATCTTGTCAGAATCGATTATCCAGCTTTTGGAACCTGAAACCTACCATGCATACTCTGGAATTGAAAAAAAGCTACATTGTTAATTGATTCCGGGGTCCACTTGGGAAATCGGCCAATTTCTTTTCTTTTTTTTTTGTTTCATTTTTAGTTAAGTAATGAAAATGAACACAACAACAAAAATCCACATTTATCACTAGCAACAATCCATAAAATGCTGGATGCGTTAAATAAAATAAATAATAAAAAGTTCAAAACACAAACTAGTACCAATGAGGAAGGTGCTCTTTAGCGGCATGCTCGTAGTGATTGGACCAGAGCTACAACTCTTGATGCGATGGACATCCTACCGACTACCGAGCGCTGGGTCAAGTTTCCCTTTACCCGAGTTAGATGATGGAGCATCATCATAAATTTTTATTTGTTAAAAAATACATTAGTTATGGTCCCTATATTATTCTCTCGTAGCCTAACTTTTTAGAACAATTTGTACCCTACACGCCAACTTCAAAAGCATTCAATTAAAGATGGGGACCTTCACTACCAATAGAAAAGGCGGTGGGTGAACGAAACTATGAGAAACTAGATATAGAGACAAAGAAGACAATGTAATCTGACAACAATATAGAATGTTGAGTCAGTGGGTATTGGTTTGTTATTAATATATGGCAAAACCAGAAGATAAGGAGGCGGATGAGACTTGAGACGCGGATTTTGTTATTGTTAGCAAGAGTTAAAAAAGAATTTAGGGTAACTCAGGTCCGGCTCATCGGCTCTTGATCTAGTTCTTCGATCCCCTGTTTGGTTCTTACCTAGGAATCAGGAGCCAAAATGGACAGTACCGATTTCACTTTTTTTGAATCGGGAACCAAGCTAATAACTGCGGGAATCTAAAATCAGACCGGTTCCTATGGGTGACTCCCGATTCTACCGTAAATTCATGCTCAGCCCTAATGCAACTTAAGATCGTAGTTTGCTAGAATTGTACTCTCCTTCTTGGAAGCCAAATTTTTGGTGCTTTCTTCGTTGAAAGGAGCACTACATATGTGCACTAATTTATTGCCCTCGCACTTCGCCTCTCTCTTTATTATTTAATTATTTAATCGTGATTCATTCATATTAAATAAATATAGTTGTTTAAGATTATAATAACACATTCTCATGCTTTTCCACAGTAGGTAGACAAAAACTTCCATTATCTACATGCATTCCAATATAATACAATATTTGTGATATATTATAATTGTGAATTTTTCATTACATCAATTAGTGGCTTTGTACTTTCATCAAATCATTTTACGAATAAATTTTACAACTAATGATACGGTAAATAATATTGTATTTATGCTAAAATACTTCATGCTCCATTTTAATTATATTTATGGTAAAATGTTTCCTTTATTGAGGAGTTTTATATAATAATAAAAAATTGGTTCTTCTTTTTATAAATTTACATTTCCCGAAAAGACCACTTATAAATAAATATCTTAACTTCCTCATTTTAGTTCGATGGCTTCTTATTTATCTAGTTTTTCTTCGTAAATGTAAAATTCCACGCAACGCGTGGGTAAACGTTTAGTCGAATGGATGTTTTGCCCTAAAGACGCAATGAATGAGAAGGATTATGAGCACCCGTTGTCTTGAAAAGTCAGCACAAGTTTTGGAAAGAGCAACATGACTTTTCGAAAAGTTGATAAGTCAGGCATGCACTTCCGTGAACGATTGAGCTCTTTGGCAGTCTGAAGACCCACGACTTTGCTCGTATTGGTCTATCTGATATAAGTCCTTCAGGAGTTTCTCACAAGCTTCTTTACCTGATCCTGTGGACCCTTTTTAAATTTTCTCAGCCTCTTCCTGTTCAATTCGTGGAGTACCAAAAGTCAGGAGGCTGTCCTGAAATGCTTTGAAATACCATTAAGTAGAATTTGGTTCGCGGAAGCAGATTTAACCCCGATTAGAGCTACGACATGTTCGCTTCAAATCCGCCGCGTATGTGCTTATGATGCCTAATGTCTCAGTTGAGTAACGAGTCCAATTACAATGCCCCTTTCCAGGTAGAGGCGGGAGGAGGAGGAGGAGGAGCCTCTTTGAATTACGTATCGACCTTCTATGGAGTCGGGTAATTTGCGAGTCAAATTTGCGGGTGGATTACCCGTTTCCTTTCCTAGGAACATGGCTAATTGACGAGTCCATAACTTTTTTTTTTTTCCAATGAAGTCAAACGTGTGGACTAAGGCCACAGATGCACATGTTATGGTTTGTTCATGTTGGGGTCAATTTGCTCCAGTCAAGCGGACGTTGGTGGACCAAAGCTTTTCACCAGACCGCCAACTTATGCTGCGATTGATAATTATTATATTTCTATTTTTCTGTTCCATAAATAAATTTAGAATAAAAATCCGTTTGGTAAGATAATTTCATTTTTCATTTTTTGAAATAAATTTTGATTTCAGAAATAGGTTTGGAACATAAATAAGTAGTAAAAATTTTATACTTTTCTATTTTTGGAACAAAAATAAGAAATTCTTCTCATCACTCACTTTCTCTACTAGTCAGTTGCCCACCCACTGCTCATCGCCGACCACTTGCTGGTCACTGCCTCCTGCCGTCATTTGCTAGCCACTGTCTCCCGTTGCCGCTTATTGTGGACCGCCACCTGCCATCTGTTGATCACTGTCTCCCGCTGTCGACCGCTCGCCTCCACCCTCTCCTGCCGCAGCCCCCCTCTCGCCGCTGGTGGTCGCCAGCCTCTTGTTGCTGCTCGACGCCGACCATCTCCAGCCGCCGTCCTCTGCACTGGCCTCGTTGCTATTTGCCGCTGCCTCCTCCCACCGTCTGTCGCTCTCTGTTCGTTGCCACCGTCCGCCCTCCTCTCGCTGTTGCCCCCCTCCTGTCATCGCCCGCCTCCCGCTGTTGCCCGACGTCGGCCGCCTCCAGCTGTCGTCCTCGACATTGGCCACATCGCCGTCCGCCGCCGCCTCCACCTGCCGTCCACCGCCCGCCGTTCACTGTTTGCTATCCGCCACCGCCATCCGCCCACTATCCACTCGCCGATCATCGGAAAGGGAGAAATTTTGAACCGTTATCAAACAAATTTGTGTTTCGAGAATAGAAATTTTGCATTGTTATCAAACGTGTTTTTTTACTTAGAAACTCGTCCAGGAATAGAAATAGAAATCTGACCAAAAATTGATTTCTGAAACAGCATAGTTGTCATTCGCAGCCTTAAAAACCCACGTCAAGAAATTGCAAACCAATGCATTGAAATATTATCGGGGTCCATTTTTTTGACGGGAAACTATTTCCAGGAAATTGTTTTCCGACTTTCCGGTGTTTTAATGATAGAAAACTAATCGATTTATGGAAAACACAAGCTTACATTAAAGGAAAACGACATTCATTTTTGGCAAGAAGGAAATCAATTTTCTTAAATAATTAAACAAATGAAACCTCGCCAATTTCCTTGAAAATGATTTCTACGAAAAATGTTGTCCTTTATTATGAGCGCATCCTTAAATTCTAATGCACAACCATCTGTTTTTAAAGTCTGTAACATGTTAAACAAGCCCACTTTCTTGATGTCTTCCGGCTTGTCAACCCGAGCTATACAGACGCGAAAAACGGAATAGGAGTGTAACGGACAACCAGAAAAATAACCAGAGTCGCCGGCGAAACGGCCGTCGGTAAAAGAATTCCCGACGGGTGCGCCGACAGTCGAGTTATCGACCCATGCTCAGCCGCCCGTTTATCCCAAGAGATCGGCCTATGACGTCCAAAGAGCAGTATTGTTGAAACCGCCGAAACAGTTTCAAAGGTCATCGGTTTTCAAAGTCAATAGCTCGGTCCAAGGGCAACCTCAGAACGTCACTTCGAAATTTATTTTCTTCATCACCAGCTCTTGTTTTTCCCTCCGACGTCGGGCCAAGGGGGGGAAGAACTAACGCGTCAACAAGGGTTTTCTTCGCCTTTCTGATAAGGATGGAACTGGTTTTAATATGGCAACGAATCGAGAAAAAACAACCTCAGAAGGTCGAAGGGGTCCTACCCAAAACGAAAAGGTCAAAAGAAACGAGCCACGGAGGCCCAGTTTTGCATCGCACGACAAAAAATAACATAGACACGTCGATTTCTTGGGATGTACATTTGCTTGGTGACTTGGGGAATCGCCTTGCGCCTTCCTGGAAGCCACACCATGTCGGAACGCTTCCATCCAATCTAATCTTTGATTAATTGCCACGGAAACAGGTCATGGCATCTTTGGTTCCTCTTATTTTTCTCTTCCACACTTGGAAAGCGACGCCACTCGTCCGATGCGAATCGAAGTCAATCCGGTTTATTCGGCTGCGAAACTGGGATTTGTACATATGCTATGATGCCAATGAAGAAAAACCCGAAGAGAAAGCAAAAGGACCGACAAAGTTTGGTGAACTTAAATTGACCTGGGGCGTTTTAACTGTGAAAGAATTGAAAAGGAGAAAAAGAAAGGGTTGACCAGCTGCCATCGTCGCCCTAACGCAATGCTGAGCAATGGCACTTACTGCGTTTGATTCTGCTACACTATTCTGGTCTTGTTTTCCCCGCGAATCTTTGAAAATCCCTCGAACATACCCCGGCAAACGATTCGCATCTCTTTTAACAAAATTACTGCAGATTCACCTTCCCTTTTAAGCTGTCATAGGGTACTACAAATGGACTTCGCAGACGAAGCCAAGATATTGCCAAATCGAATGACAACTGGTATCCATTAAGCAGCCAATCGTTAAGTCTAGCTGATCACCAATGAGCATTGCAAAGTAGTTCCCCTGGAGATTGTTTGGGTGCACCAGCTGGAGAGCAATACAAGAACTTCTTGTCAAGAAGTGCAGCAAATTGGCAGAAAATGATGGGGCGGAGCAAAGCAACATTGAACCTTACACATAGCTTGAGACTGTAGTTTTCGTTTCCCGATCCTACAGGACTTCAAATGAAAGGGGTTGCTTTTCCAAAAGACACAGTGAATGTTACATCAGGACAAACCGCTTCCATTCCAGCTCTGTACCAACTTAGACTTCAACCCAAAACAGGCATCAAGTGGAATTCAAAGGCTGTAAATAACCCTATCAATTTTACGATTGATGCAAAGAGCGCATGATGGACGACTTCAAGGCGAATTACGAGTGGACTGTCTGTTTTTTGTCAATAAACATCCCACTCTTGCCAAGTAAACTTTAGCACCAAGATTGCACCGGTCCTTGACTTGTCGCCATCAGGTTCCTCGGTATAACTCGCGGCATTTGATCGTCAAATGGTATACAGGGAGACAGACACTTGACAATCAGCAGTAGAACATTAAACATAGTTAAGCTTGACTAAGTACAGTAATAGTGGATCTACACAGCCTGGAAGGGAAACATGCACAGAAATTCAACTTTGGCATCCCCTCTTCTCAACAAGGGCAATTCCACAATATGCATTACAGTAATGGTGGATCTAGACTACATGGAAGGGAAACATGCGCAGAAATTCGACTTTGACATCTCCTCTCCTCAACAAGGTCAATTCCACAATATGCATTAAGGACTCCGCCTACATTTGAAGAGAAAGGGAGAGACAGTTCCTACCTGTGCAGAAATGATGGCCATGACTCCAGTCACCACGAGGACAAGCTATGCCGCTATATACCAACCAGTTGCAACCCAGTGTTTTCCCAAATTGGAACAACAAATGTTACTTGGTGATTCTCTTAAAAACCCTTTTACTTAATTTGCTTTTTCAGAAGAGGTGGCAATTTCCGACACAAAACAAGACACAACTTGAACACGACAGGAGTTTACTGAGAGAAAAGATCCAACTTGACATGATAGAACACAGCCCGACTTAATTCAAAATTAACATATCAACATGTTTTAATCCAATTTTCATGGAAAAAACAATTCGTAATCATATTGAATGTTATTAATAACTGAAAAGACGTGAACAATCGACACGAATATGACATGAAAACACGAATCGTCAACCTCACTTTTGAGCTTGGAAGAAATACTATGATGGGTAGCATTTTCAGTTAGCTTTAACTGATTAATACCAAAGTCCATGCCTCAGCACAGTGTTCCCATTGTCGTTACCATACCATTACAATGTGAATGAGAGATTTATATTTTTTTGTTTATAACTGAGTACATTAGCAGTTGAAATTGTTAAGATACCAATGAATGCATGATGTGAGGACAGAGGATCTTTAGCCAATTTCAAGTGGTCTGCACTTGTTTAAAATGTGATCTTTGGATATGTTAACTGTTGTACTTTTGGGCTTTGTCAAATTCTAAGTGGCCGAACTTTAGGTGTCTGAAATTTTGTGGGGTCAAACAAATATTCAGGCAGATACATAACCGTCCATCCCTGGAGTTCAGTTCATGGACAATCCTACTCATTTTCTGTCTGAATGAAGAATTCACTCTGTTAGATTCTTCTAAATCCACATGCTTCCCACATGGGAATAAGAGCGGCAAGACCTAGTGAGAAATAGAATCTGCTTTCAGAAACAAACCTGACCCTTGAGACTTGCCGCCATCCAACATCAATAGTGTCTTGCGTGGTCTGGAATGTGGAAATGAAAACTCAACTCGTTTTATAAGCCAATAGTGGAGGGCAAGCGTCCAGCTCAGACTCAAGAGTCAGGAGAGGAAGAAGTGATTGTCAAACTTCAAGTGAGTAGATTTTGCCTCTATTGCAGATGCTCCAATCACTGCATATACCTCTGCTTCCAGATTTGCCGTAGCCCATGTCTCAACACATAGCACCCTGTTCAAAGAAATTCATTAACTCAATATCAAGTCTATCTGAAGGTTTTAACTTTGAGGATAGGATTTAGTATCTTGTTCACATCAACTATGCATCAAACAATAGAACCTGCAGATATTGAGCCATCGTATATTTAGAATCTTTATAAGGGTCATTTGGAAGCAAATGAATCTTTTTTGACCTCTCAATGGCTTGATCAGTCTTGTCCAATTCCATTGTCCGTTTCCACAATCTATTAGCTGTTGATTAGTCATAGCTGCAAGAATTAACATATTTGTTCTCATATGGACTAATATGAAAATTTTAAATCCTTTCAATGCCAAGGACGAAGGAAAATGAATTGCAGTTTTGGAACTTATTATGAGTTTTCAAATTAGCAAGTAAACTGAAGGACTAGGAATTTATGGTAGCACAGATGTAACGGTGCTTTTGAGTTTTGAGCCAAATAGTCTCATGAAAATGTCCATGGTCAGAGGATTGCGCTATAGAAGTGCAAAACTAGTAAATTAAGGATGGTCAAACCAACTTTAATGGAGCGTCATTGCTTCGGTAGATTGAATGAAATTGGGAACATGGAAGTGGAACTTCCCTGACTAAAAGGGGATATGACATGCGTACTATGGAAAAAATTGATCTTCTGCTGTTCCTAGGACGACCTATCCAGGTCGTACTTGGGCAAACCAACATTTCTGGCACATTAGTCGCTGCGGTATAAAGAACGAAAACAGGAACAAGAAACTGAAATTTCACTAATCGAAAATGTGATATGATAAGGTTAGGCTGTTTGAGATTGTGTAGCATGGAAATAATTGATTAGTTACAATCAATGCGTTGGATGTTTGATGCTCCCCTAGAAGACCATATATTTAAAGCTTCAGGACCCATTCCTCTAGGACCAGGACCTTCTCTTTTTTTTTCGCTTTTTTTCCCTTAAAATCCTGATTCAGGACTTGTGATCATCAGTGTGAAAACCTTGAGTACTTGCTACCACCCAGATTACAAAAGTGAGAAACTTAGGATTCAAGTAGTTAGCAAAATATATTGTGGTGACTGTTGTGCTAACAAAGATTACTTATCATGGCAAAACACATTGAATGAGCTGGTCAAGAATTTTGTCCCCGACTCCAAGAAGGATTCTGCACGCTCAAAATGCCATCACAAACTTTGCAGGTTGAATAACTAGATGAAACAAAGCCAAAACAGCATACAGAAAGAGCACAAGTTCACTTTGCATTTGATATTTGCCAAAGAAAACATTTCATTAACCACCACACAATGCTCTTTTAGAGGATAGATCATCAAGATGAGAGGTGAATGCACAATAACAGCAGACTTTCCTAAGCAAAAAAGCTGCACTAAACATTATCCGTCACATTGAACTGGTGCACTGCCCTCCAAATTGAAAGTGCAATTGGTTTTAAACCTTGCTATTTATAAATGCTCCCATATTTGTCAAAAGGAACATGATGCGAATGTTAAAATGAGGTAGCCAAAGGCGAAACTCTATTTGCAAGCATAAAGATTTTGCAGTATAGTAGAGCAAGAAAGTAGATGAGAACGACACTAAGATGGTGAGGGGGGCGCCCTTGCTTGAATGGAGCTAGCAAGTTAGCAACCCATTATCTTCACCAAACCCTTCATTGTGCTGATCGTTTATCAATTTGTTGAGATTGCTTGGGTATCTGCATCAAAATAAGAATGGCGTGAGCAAGTTCAAGAAAAAGGATAGAAGAGCACATCACTTGGGATTTGTGAAGCAAGTACTACAAAATGAGATGCACTGATGCGATGCTGCCTGGAATCTATAAGATGCCTATTGCATAGTTGCCATTCGCAACAGCTTGGCATTATTAGAAGGAAATGCAGGATGAGAGGAAAAACTTTAAACTAACAACATGCACAATGAAAGAGCTGATGTTGCTAGCAAGGATCACCTAGAGGGAGGGTGAATAGGTGATTTAAATAAATTCTTTATCAATTTAAAGCGGAAGTAAAAGATCAAAAACAAAGTATGAACAACAAGCAGATTCTGATCAGACTTTGTGATCAATTTTTTTTTGTGAGCAGTATAAACAATATAATAAGATATTAGAGATAGAGAAAACTATACACAAGTTTATAGTGGTTCAGCTTATAATAAGCCTACGTCCACTCTTCCACGCTAACAGCCTACTCGCTGGATTCCACTAATCAAATCAATGAGAAGTTACATCAAGTAATGTTGCTTAAACCCAAGCACTTCTCCCTGAAGTTGGTGCTGCTTATACCAAGCCGATAGATCACACTATATCACACCTAAGCGCACACTTATAACACTGTCTACACTTCTCAAATGATTACATGTTTAAGCTCACGAAAGACAAGAGATTGAATCGGAGTATACTCAGACTTTAGACTTATTGATTCTTAATTTCATTCTCTACCTTCTGCTCCTCATTGATCTCCTTTTATACTCCTTCACTTCCAAATTAGCCGTTGGACAATCTTCAGAGGATCATCTTCCAATATTCACCTTTGGATAGATTTGTATAAAATGGATTGAGTAGCTGTTGGTTGATAAAATCTGAATCCCGCCGATTCTGATTGCCCATACAATCAAAATCTTGATTTTCATAAGTAGAGTTTTATCCGTTGTAATGTATACTTGTCATAGTATTTGACTGTCAATCAATTATAGCCTTAAATTGAAACAATCAAAACTTTCCTTCTGTGAAATCCATACCAGATCACTAGTTATTATGTTTCGTTCTGAATGAGTTTTGCTTCTGCGTCTGAAAGACTTCTGCGTCTGCATAACTTTTACGTCTGCGTCTGTATAACTTCTGCGTCTGCGTCTGTCTCAGAACTTAGATTAGTGTGGGTCTTCGGTAAAGTCTGAACTTCTGGTTCTGAGTCTGAATCTCTTTTGCTTGAAGTTCTTTCACAATCTGAACACGAACTAGATCAAGATTGACATATGCTTTTCTTCCAAAAATAACTTCCTGAATCAAAATACTTCAAAGCATTTGTCAGACTTACAAAACACACATAGACAGTTTTATCAACTTTAAAATCTATTGGGAATTTTCCTTAACAAGAGCAACACTCACATAGATTTGAAATATTTTTGTGAACAGAAACTTTTCCGTTGATAATACCTATTGCTTCTTTGGAGCAACGTAAGAATTGAGCTGTTTATCTGCAAACAAGGTGTAAAAATATTAGCAAATTGACTGTCATTAACTGAAACAGAGGGGCAGTAAGAAGCGATTTTGACATCAGAATTTAAGAGCTGAAAGCCAACCAATGACTGCTTTTCTTGTTGGGGCAACTTTTAGTGTCCGAATCATTTGCGTCATCCAACACCTTCACTTGCTTGTCGAACCCCTCGACAAGCCTGACCAGACAAGGCAGCATCTTATTTATGATGCAATAGGAATAAGAATTTAACGAAGTCATGAAGAATGTCCTATAGGAACTTGTAAGGCCTGCGACTAAAACTGCATTTGAGTCTGTTAGAATTGCACAACTTCCAATGAAGCACCAGCCGTTAAGCAAGTGTAGGGAAATCTTTCGCTGATAATTTAATTCCAAACACAAGAGTTGCAAGTATTGATCCTAGAGCACACGAACTCCTTCATACTAAAACAGTTCATTAACCATACTCAATTAGTCCAGACACCTGCAGCATTCAGGAAGCATGAATTTCCTTAGTGAATGACAGCAACTCCTTTTCCTAATCAACATTACAGTAGTAACTTTACAGAGGAAGCATTTCCAGAGAACATCCAACACAAACCAGTATCGCCCCTTGATCAGCCTTTGTCTTCCATATACATTTATTTTTTCAACTTGACCGGTCGTGACTTAACAATATGATCAGCTCATGAGGAACAGAGCTGATTGCAATGGACCAGTGATTCTATCAATACAGGTGTCAAATCTAAGGGTGAGTGGTTTCAAGTTAGAACCTAACCCATGGGAATAGGATACTCATTTTTTAGAACTGGAACTTACCCTTTCACAGATTCCAAGGTCGGTTCCAGGGTGTACGATATTCCACCTGTGTTATTAATTAAAAAATTGCAGTGAATTATCACTTTTGATGACCACCATTTATTATTACGATCTACTGACTACAATTTATATTTAGACACACGAAAAATATGAAATATTAACAAGTCGTAAAATGAAAACTTAGACTAGTGATTCCAAATTATACACTCATCATTTAACGTCATGAAACATCGCAGGATGAGCGAAGATATAGACAAAAAAAAACCCAAAAAGTTTGTTTAAGGTTTAAGGTTTCAGGTTCCACCTACCTAGAACCTGTAACCTACCTGTTATATAATATCGGCGACAAGGCGAAAGTGGATCGTAACTTTGCAATTAAGTCAGGAGTTGTAGAAATTCGATAGAGAAATAAACCAAGGAACAATAAAAGGACACGAGAAATTTACGTTGTTCTGTCTGAATATCGAAACCTACATCTACGGGAAGAATCAACAAATAATCCACTAATAAATCAGAAAATTACAAAATTACAATTACTTGCACACTCGAGTGTTTTCCGACTCTAGTATATATCAAATACCCACGGTGATTAATAAATTCTACTCAATGGATTCTCTCTACGCACAAGTCCCTCGAGCTCACGCCTCTGTTCTGTTGAGCTCTTGTCATCTCTGGACTTCTCTTCTTGCTTTTGATGAGAGCTCCTCTCCTAATATAGAAGAGCTTGTGGTCAATGAGAAAGAGTAGCCATCATTAAATGGCAGCACAGGCGCCCACGGTGGATGACAAAATATAAGGCTGCGTTTGGCCATTTGAATTTTTAAACAGGATAGGACTGGATAGGATAAGATAAGAAATTCTGAGATTTCTTCATATCCTGTCCATTATTTGATGGACTACGGATTTAAAGTTGGATAGGATAAAGTTTTTTTTTTCTATTCACGGGTCCGGATGAGTCAGTGAAGGAAAAAAAGCCGAGAGATTTTTTTGATGAAAGCGCACAAGATATGAGGATGAAGATGACAGCGAGTGGAGCATAGAGTTTCTGGAAAAATAGGCATTAGAAATCCTATTTGCGTCTGTCTCACCTCCCTCGGATTTTTTTATTCGGGTTATATCCTGTTTATATCCGACCTTATTCTATCTTGAACCATCACTAAACACAGAATAGGATAAAATATACCCTATCATGGCTTTTATCCGGTTGATCAAATATAGTAAGGCTGCGTTTGGTCGTCCGGATTTCTAAACAGAATAGAACTGGATAGGATAGAATAAGAAATCCTGGGATTTCTTCATATCATGTCCATTGTTCGGTGGATTACGGATTTAAAGTCGGATAGGATAATTTTTTTTTTCTATTCACGGGTTCGGAGGAGTCTGTGAAGGAAAAAAAGCCAAGAAATTTTTTTGGTGAAAGCGCACAAGCTGTGGTGATGAAGATGATGGCAAGTGAAGCGTAGGATTTCTGGAAAAATAAGCTTTAGAAATCCTATCCGGATCTATCTCATCCCCTCCCTCGGATTTTTTTATCCGGACTATATCCGGTCTATATCTGACTTTATCTTATTTTGGCTATTACTAAATACAAAATAGGATAAAATATATCCTATCTTAATTTTTATACGATCGATTAAACGCAGCCTAAGTGGACGTTCGGCGACCGCAAGACAAGCATCTGGAGCAGCATGGGCACCTTTCAATGTCTATGGGTATGCATGCACATGACCATGTGCCTGCATTAAATGAGGAAGAAAAATGGAGACGTTCTTACACATGGCCCTCCTTCCTCTTTCTTCATTTATTAGCAAAGACGAAAGAAGGGAAAAGAAGAAAGCATGGAGCAAAAGTCAAGAAGATGAAGGCGTCGTTTTCTCATTAAATGCTTCGCAGACGTGCTTCCTCAAATGTTGCGAGCGTTGATCAAGATAGCATAGGCGAATTCAAACTCGAATTATGTGAAAATTTCAGTTACGGATCCCTAGCGGTGTCAAATTTTAAAAAAATAATTTAAAATAAATATAGTATCAAATAAAGTTATGAAGTGCTTAATCAGTTTTAAATAAAAATTCGAAGTGCCCAAAAGTCTCAAATAAGGACCTGGATCGTCGGCCGGCGAGAATATTACTATTCCGACATCGGAACCGTACGTATTTATTTTTTTATTATTTTTTCTTTTCTATTTTTTTTCTTCTCTTCTTCTGTCGGCCATAGCCGGGGCCGGCGGAGGTCACTGGCCTCAGGCGAGGCCGCCCTCGCCGGCGTCGGGCGAGGGCTGCCCTTGCCTGGGCTGGGTGAGGTCGGCCTCGCCCGACGCCGGCGAGGTCGAGCCCTCGCCTGATCTGGCAAGGCTCGACCTCTCTGGCGTCGGGCGAGGCCGGTCTCGCCTGCAACGGCAAGGCCAGCCTCGCCCAACGTCGGCGAGGTCAAGTCTCGCCAGCCGCCGACCTCACCCAGCCCAGGCGAGGGCGGCCCTCGCCCGACGCCGGGGGCGGCCCTCGCCCGACGCCGGCTAGGGGGGCCTCGCCTGAGGCCGGCAACCTCTGCTGGCCCCGGTGGAGGAAGAGAAGAAAAAAAAATAAAATGAAAAGGAAAAGAAAAAAAATAGAAAAGAAAAAATAATAAAAAAATAAATACGTACTGTTCCGGTGCCGGAATAGTGATATTCTCGCCGGCCGACGGATATTTTGGCCCGCTGGCGACCCAGGCCCTTATTTGAGGCTTTTTGGGCACTTCGGATCCTTATTTGAGACTGATTTGGCACTTCAGACCCTTATTTGATACTATGTTCACTTTAGGCCTTCTTTTGAAAATTTAACCCCACTTGAGGTTCTTAATTGAAAATTTCCCTCGAATTATTGAAATAGGCTTCTTAATTTTTAAAATTTTAATTTTTTTTTCATTAAAATTATGCACACCCCTAGTCACGTCGGCCACTTAAATGGGTTTGAGACGAACTGGCAAAGTACATATCCGTATGAACCCACGGGCTCACCTCAAAGTAAAGAGGATGTCCTGCTCCCGGGAGATATTCAACATACACTATTCAAATGTCTTCAATTATTAATCCACAAATACTGTATCTATGAGCAAATGCATAAATTCATGGTTCCATCCTGTCTCTCAAGTGTTTCGAAATTAAAATTTGAATCTTTTGTATCTTATAGAAACCGTTTTTAGGAAAAGTTTGAATTTAGAAATGTCTTTCTCTTTTCATGTGTATGTATACAATTTCTTGGTATTGTGTATTTTTATCAACAATTTCCACCAATTACCTAAAGTTCTAATTTTTTGTAGTAAAATGATTTTCTTAGTCCTCAAACTGTCAATTCGTCTCTTTCATTGGTTGGGAAAAGAGGAAAGGAGAATTGATGCACGATGTCCATAAATGGAACAAATTCTCTTTTCATTGAGTGGTGGGGAAAGAGGAAAACCAAAATTGATGTCCAAGAAGCGCAAAGCCTCTCTGTCTTGAACATAAAGGCGAGGACCTGACATGTTGATTGCCATTCCTCGTGCATGCATGAGCTTGACCATTTTTTAGCTCTCCATATGGAACGCGACCCGATATATATTAAAACGAATTGCTACGAAATATCCTGAATATACTTGTTAAATACATCCTATATAGAAATAATTCAATTTTCGTGATATTAATCACGCATCATGTGATGACAATTAATGCAATGAAAACTATAAAATTTTCTTAATTGGGTGCTTAACAAATGCATCGGGATTGTAAACACGCATCACCGGTCAATCTGTATACTAAGAATAACCCTGTTTTGGAGCACGTGTAGATGGGAACCAAGAACCCAGAATAAGCAAATGGTCACTCTCACACCTACAAAAGCACACATTCCTTCGTGTTCAAGGCAGCGTAATGTTTGACCAAAAAAGAGAAAAGCATAGTTTAAGATGACTCATCCGGTGAACGAGAATCATTAGAACTAAGAGACTCCCATCTGCGTGCGCGTTGAGAGAGAAAGAGAGAGAGCAGGTGCACAGTTTCTCATGGCAACGATGAATCACTGCACGTGACATTCTCCCTCCATCTACCCTGCAGCGGGCAGTCTGCGTAGCACCATCCACCTATCTTAGTGGTTACTACTTTAGGGTACAAAACACGCTCAAAATCATCATAAACAACCATGGTTGCGCATGAAACATGGAGGGTCCTCCTCCTCCGCTTCCTCCTCCTCCTGTTCATCAGATGAAGATGTGAAGTCCAGCTGTTTCATGTATGCAGAGATATGAGCTATCGACCGGCATTAGCAGATCTTCATGATTCCTTGCCCTCCGCAACAAAAGGTTTTCCTTGTACTCGGTCACTTCTGTGCAGATTCTCCCGTTGTTCAACTCTGTTCAAAAATGAAAAAAAAGAAAATTTTCATTTCATAGACCAGCATTTAAAAAGCATTTGATTTAGATGGATTCTTTTTAGAATCTTGAATTCGGGAACTAGGCCCTATGCAAGCTTATCCACGCTAGAAGATTTTTCGATTTTGCAGCGGTATAGAAGAGTAAAGAGACATAAAGTATATTAAAACGGAGTAACTTAATCATCTTACGAGCGTGAAGCGAATGATCGAAGTGGATAGTATAAAAGTATCATTGGGAAAACATGTGAGCATAAATCTCAACAAGCAAAACACGAATCTTGGTGGACCCCATGCGATGGTCGTGTAAATGCCTTTGACCCGTTGATACCGATTGCTCAAAATATTTTGAAACATCGAATGAGACATTCCTTTCACCAAAGAGTCGAAAAAGCCTTGAAATCTATCGTGAGCAATGGTGTACGGTCAAATGGGTAAATGGTATCGATCAGTGAGTTCAGATAATGTTTTTCTTAGGAGCTAATTAAGATAGGCTAGTTTTAGTCAACCAAACATCGTGATCGATGTTATGAAATTCTTTTTTTGGCCAATTAGAGGTAAGGAGTGATACTTAATTTTTTTTTTTGGGGGGACAAATTAACATTGGTGAACTCGAAAGTCAAACCCTTGACTGTTCTTTTCGTTTTTGTTGGGTCAGAAACATTCATTGGTGCTGCGTACCTAGAGCAAGGGGGCTAGACCACAGGATTCCTATTTATAGCAATTGGTCCGAAGACGGTAATTTCTCGGCAAAATCCTAAAGCTCCCTTATCCTCCACGGCCGAGGCGGACGCTCGCGTTCGGTTTCGCCCACGACGTCCCCCCTCGCTTCCCGACACGACGTCGTGCCCGCGGCGCCCCACCCCCCGCGGCAGGGGCAGCCTCGCCATTTCCCGCGCCCGGAAAGGAAGTCGGAGGGACACTTTTCCTCTTAAAACTTGACCAGTCAAGGTACGACACAGAGACGCGACAGCGTCCACGCCGTTTCCTCTGCCGAACTGTGACTCTCTTCTCTTGCATGCACTGTTCGTTCGCGCTCTTTTCCCCCTCCTCCTCCACTCTTTCCCCCTCGCGGACTCGCCGCCGGCGGCTCCCCGGCGACGGCTCTCCGTCCGGCGCTCCGCCCCCGCGCTCTTTCCCGGAGGAGCTCTTCCCGCCCGCGCGCGCCCGCGCGCGACCGAGGCATTGAATTTCTCCTCTCTCTCTGTCTTCTTTCTTTCTTTCCTTCTTTCCCTCGGTTGCCTTTTTCTTGAGAATTGTCGGTCTAGTTGATAATGTGGTTGCGCGCTTCTTGACTTTCTTGTGCTGAGAGACTGATGGTCCGTCGTGTCGCTTCGTAGATGAGGTATAACGTGCCGGTCGCGAAGAGGACGCGGGCTCAAACCCGTTCGGGCCGTCGTGATCGGCATCGGAGGGGGGGAATCGTCGCGGAAGGAGTTGATGGGGATGTGGAATTTTTAGGGGAGGCGGATTTGACGTCGGAGAAGGGGCGGAATTGGAGTAAGGGTTTGGTGGAGGCGGAGGCGGACGATGTGATATCGATTGACTCGGTTGATTCTGCTGATTTGGGCAGTGGTGACGGGGTGCCTGCGGTTGCGGAGAGCGGGTTCCTTGATTCCGCGCAGTCGAGCTGTTGCGGCGCGAAATTAGGTAGGCGGCGCGAGGATTCTTCTCGTGCTGATGGCGACGGAGGGGATGTTTCTAGTGAAAAGCCAGTTGAGGATCGCACTGTGTTGGATTCTGATTCTACATTGTGTAGGAAGCAAGAGGGTGCTCTTAAGAATAGTGGGGCCGCTGTCTTCGTGCAGGACGGAAGCATCGGCGAAAGTAGTGGCTCCAAATGTGACAGTGGAAAGAAGGAAAATTTGACCTCCTCCCCTGGTGGAGAAATGGTAGAAACCGGTGCCTTGAAGCTTGATGAGGAACAGAGCTATATCGAAATTATTGAGGTGTCAGATGAGATGGAGACGTCCTCTAATGAGGATGAGATGGAGACGTCCTCTAGTGAGGATGAGATGTCGTCCAGTGAAGATGACAACACAGATCACGAGGATGAGGATTACGTGGTCGAGACGGCGAGTTCTGTTAGCACGGATAACTCAAGTTCTTCTAGTGAGGAGGAAGTAGGAGATGCGAAAGATGCAAGCGAATGTGAGATTACAGGAGGAGAAAGTGCTTTTGATGGACCTCGAAAGGGGAAAACCGTGCCCGATTTGAAGAACGGGAGAGCAAGCCAATGTGAGATTACAGAAGGAGAAAGTGCTTCTGACAGATCTCGAGAAGGGACACTTGTGCCCGATTTGAAGAAGAGGAAAGCATTGGGTGTGAAAATACTGACCGGTTCTCATAGAGATGAAGATGATGACAAAGAAAGTGCTGTTAATGTTGGTGAAAAGCGCAATTGCGTGGCACTACGAACTCGATCACGTTTTGGTAGGCAAGGGAGAGATATGATAAAGGTTGGCACTTTCAGCCATCCATTCTGTCTTGATGATGATGATGATCTTGGCTTATCTCAAAAGTACTGTGTCAAAGATGAAATTCTCATTAATCAGGACAGCCATCATGTAAGTGATAAAACTTATTTTGCTGCAGTGTCAAACTATAGAAAAGATAGATCAAAGTTGGGTATAGATCAATCTATGGACGATAAAGACGACGATGTCTCCGATGATGAAAAGCACAACCCAGAAAAATTTTCATCCAAATCCATTAAGAGAAAAGCTGTTTCAAACATCAATAATGGCGTCGAATGTCCGCAAAAGGAATGTGGGAAAGGTGAAGATTTTCCATTCCTATCCAAGAGAAAGCGAGTTCGTTCTCCCCAAGATTATGATGTCATCAAAATTCTGGTGGATTCTATTTGGGATAAGGGGGAGATAACCCCCCAGGAAGCAGATGCTTTTAGAGACGCAACTCGTGAAGGAGAAACCAATGGGCAAAGCAGTGAATGGATTCTTCCGTTGAAATTTACTTTTGGAGAAGAGGAACCAAAGCAGCTGGAGAAATCAGAAAACGAGAAAGAACTGGACAAGCTGTGGGATGAGCTTGACTTTTGTCTCCGGACTTGTGAGATCGACTCTTTTAATGCTGATCTGGTAGGTGGAGACCGAAACATCTCTCTTCCTTTTAAATTAAGGATGCTGTAACTTATATTGTTGTTGTCATCTTAAGACCATTTTGCTTGGTTTAGTGTTAGTTCAACTGTTATTTTTTTCTCACATTATAATGGAGCCATGTTATGAATTAGTTTGTCATTATTACTTTAAACTTTGGTCTAATTTCACATGGAGATGATGTTGGTTTTCCTTCTGAGCTGGGATGTTGTTAAATTTCAGCATTCTGTTGAAATATGCTAGGCAGTTGAAATATGCTATATCCCTAGCAATTATTATAATGGTTGTTATGCCCTAAATAAACACATGCAATTCTCAAATGAAACTTAGGCTTGTGTTTGCATGCCCAGATGACTAAGCAGCCTTTAGTGCATACTTCCTTCTAGCTCTGATACCCAGGACCTCCAATGTTCTTTTGACACATGTGAAAGACATCATTTCAAGTTGGAATATATTTGATTCATCGCATCAGTAGTCGCTAATTTTCTGTGCTCTGGGTTGCCTTAATTTTTGCATGATTTAGTGAAACATCGTGTCTGTTTGCACAAAACTGGTGTTTAATACATCTGTATTGCTCTCTCCATATGTGATTACAAGAAGCAATTCTCTTGTGCATGTGCTAAAAGTCCAACATAAGTCAGCGGTATCGGAATGATAGTATTCTGGCCTGGTTGTTTGATATACCTCAGCATCTAGAAATCTGCATTTAATTTGTAATATGTTAATTTCTTAGTTTACATATACTGTCACGTGAGCTTTTTTGATGCCATAAGTTTGACTGAAATGTTAAAGTAGCTCATCTTTGCTCCCAGGTTGAAAGCGAAGATGTTGACCCTCAGCCTCACTTTGATGGAGTGAGCCTTTGTAGTCAGGGGCATCACGAGTTTATTCTCGATGAAGAAATTGGAATCAGATGCAAACATTGCTTCTTCCTGCAGCTGGAGATCAAATATGTTGTACCACCATTAGTAAGCCCTGAAATCCTTTTCTGCTTAAGTCCTGGTTGTTTTGATTCCTCTGTTTTGGCTACCCTGCGTGTTGGCTCAAGAGAGCATCATCTTTCGATCTGCAATCCTGTTCCACTTAAATCGACATAGATTTTGAAGTTTGGACTCATGTTCTGTGGATTTGGAGAGAATTTTGTATTTCCATTAGATTGCGCTGTCCGTAAATTTCACTCTTAAAGAATTTAGCAAAGGTTGGATCAAATGAATCCAGTTGAGATGATCTAGCTGAAAGTTTAAGGAAAGATACTTTTGCGACTTTCTTTCTTCATATTTTCTTGGGTTCGCTTGTTAATTAATTAACTGATGATTAAAGAAAATTAATTTAAGTTCACTTTCTCTTCATCTGCTTTACAATTTTGAAACTTTATCAGGCTTATTGACTTCTACCTTTATGCCTACACTTTTCAGAGTACTGATCCTTTGGAAAAGTCGGGGCGAAGAGTCTTGGGTAGATATTACCATGAGGACTATTTGCTTGAAAAACTTCGCTCTCAAGACTCCGGTTGCGATCTCCAAGCTGGCCTTCCGTCGGCCAATGTGCATGGTACGGTTTGGGACTTAATTCCCGGTGTGAGAAGTGACTTGTATCCACACCAATGTGAAGGCTTTGAGTTCATTTGGAAGAATATAGCGGGAGGAATTCAGCTTGATGAGCTGAGAAGGCAAGCAACTGTTGGCTGTGATGGTGGATGTATCATATCACATGCTCCTGGAACTGGAAAATCTCGGCTGACTATTGTTTTTCTTCAAACGTATATGGAACTGTTTCCAAGTTGCAGGCCCGTGATCATTGCTCCTCGGAGCATGCTCCTCACGTGGGAAGAAGAGTTTCAAAAGTGGAACAAGGATATACCATTTCATAATCTCAACAATCCCGAGCTTTCTGGGAAGGAAAGTAAGTCAGCTTTGAGTCTTCTAAGGCAATTTAAACATGGGGACCAGAGCCAAAAATATGTTCGTATGGTGAAGCTGTATTCATGGACGAAAGAAAGCAGCATTTTGGGAATAAGTTACACACTCTTCAAGTCCCTTACGGGGCAAAATAGGAGAGACAGTACACCTCGACATAAAACTGAAGATGAGCAGAGGAAAATACTTCTAGCGCTTCCTGGTCTTTTAGTTCTTGATGAAGGACATACTCCTCGCAATGACCGGAGCCTTATCTGGAAGGCTTTGTGTAAAGTGGAAACGCAAAGACGCATCATTCTGTCTGGAACTCCTTTCCAGAATAATTTTGACGAGCTCTTTAATACACTCTGCTTGGTGAGGCCAAAATTTGCCGAAAGAATTTCATTGGGACGCTATGTTAATTTCCCTAGAAAGCGTGGACGCAAAAGAAGCAAGGTGAGAGGGGAATGGGATGTGATGGCCCAATCCATAGTAAAAAATGACAACGATGGACTAGAAAAGCTCAAAACTATGATCGACCCATTCGTGCATGTACACAAAGGTACCATACTTAAAGAAAGACTTCCTGGTTTGCAGGACTCTGTGATTGTTCTACGGCCAGGAAAATTACAGAAGAGCCTCCTCGATAACGTGCAAAGCTTGAAGAGCCCGCTTTTGTTGAGTCACCTTGTCTCCTTAATATCCGTTCATCCATCTCTCTTCTCTCGGTGCTCTGTACCTGAGAGTGAAGGGTTAGCAGTTGACAGAAGTAACTTAGAAAGCCTTAGAAAGAAACCAGAAGCTGGGGTCAAAACCAGATTTCTAATGGAACTCATCCGTCTTTGCGAGGCAATGCATGAAAAGGTCCTGGTTTTTAGCCAATTCATTGATCCCTTGAGCTTTATAAGGGATCTGCTCAAGTCCAATTTTCATTGGACGGATGGCGAGGAACTGTTGTACATGGATGGACAGGCTGACATCAAGCAGCGCCAATCCTCCATTAATGCCTTCAACAACCCAACGAGTGAAGTGAGGGTGTTGCTTGCTTCTACAAAGGCATGTTCCGAAGGGATTAATCTGGTGGGCGCTTCGAGGGTCGTGTTACTGGATGTTGTGTGGAATCCGTCAGTTGAGAGGCAGGCCATAAGCCGTGCCTACAGACTTGGACAGGAGAACAAGGTCTATATATATCATCTGATTACTTCCGGGACAATGGAGGCTGAGAAATACTGTCGACAAGTGGAGAAAGACAGATTGTCCGAGTTAGTGTTCGCTTCATCGGACAGGACTGGCAATCCTAGGCAAAAAGTCACATCGACAGGACCGGATGATAAAATTCTGGAAGAGCTGATACATCATCCTAACCTCAGAGATATGTTTGAAAGGATAATTCACCAGCCCAAGGAGTCTAACTTGATCGAGACATTTAATTTGGTGGACAATTCTCAGACATCTGTTTAGGATGTCTTTGTACAGATTCTGCCGGTTTAAGGGGAAGGAAAAAAGCTACAAACTGTGGTCTTTTTTACTTATAGCTTACAGAGTTATCTTCTATTTTGGGTTGGGGTTCCAAAGACATTTTGGTGGACCATTCACGGACATCTGTTTAGGATGTCTTTGTACAGATCCTGCGACTTTAGGTGAAGGAGAAAAGCTACAGACTATGGTCTTTTACTTTTAACTTATAGTTCTCTTCTGTATTGGGTTGGGGTTCCATAGACATTATGGTTGTGAGGTCCCTGACTATTCTTTTGTAGATATACAGATGTTTAGATGACACCACCAATGTGGCTTGGCATGCCATGTGGCTCCTTTTGAGAAATTTCATTTCTGCTGTCCATCTTATTAAATGTCTGCGATGCCTATAGTGTTTTCCTGGAATTACGACCAAATAGAAGTTGTCGACAAGGTGCAAAAAGCCGTGCTAAATTGTTATCATTTCGGTCGAATTCAATTCAGAAAGTGAACCCTGAATCTTAAATCCTAATTTTTACTCCAACCATGAGTCTTCACAGATTCATTGTGCTTCTTCAAATTGGAAGAATTGTCGCTCTCTCGACCCATGATGGACATTTGCCAACGGGACAAATTGAGTTCGACCCATGATGGACATTTGCCAACGGGACAAATTGAGTAATAAAGTTTGTGATTGCTAATTCTTCGTTTCGAGCTTCGACAACTCGCTCTCGAGTGTTTGAATTTCTAACCAAATCGTTAACGATTCTGTCCTGCCATTGAACTTCTGCAACGCACATGAGAGTAAGGACGTGGCGACCTCGATTCGACCCAATCTCCCCGCCCGAATAGCGATCAATTTAGACTCGATTGAGACGGAATTTCTAGAGTTGACGCACAGAAAAAAATAGCCAGGGGGTCGATTGACACGGGGCCAAAACTTCAGGGGCCAAATTCGAAATATCCCAATTTACGTCGTCGGTAATAAAAGTTCGCGACTGCATCTACGTATATAAGCGAAACAGAGCGGTTTTGGCCAAACCCTAACAGTCTGCTCTGCTCCGCTCTGCTCCGATTGCCGCCGCCGCCGCCGCCACCGCTCGTTTGCTGCTCTCTCTCGCACGCCAGCCATGGTTCTTCCCCTCTCTCTCTCTCTCTCTCTCGCTCTGTGATTCGATAGAGACGCAGTGTAGCTTCATGTTCGTGTTCTGGCGCGTCTCCTTCTATAGTGCAATGATGATTTTCTGTAAGCGTGTGTTGCGATTTTAGAGAAATGACATGGATGTATAAGCTCGAACATCAACCACACTGGGTTGTGTGGATGTGCGTGCGCGACGGGTCTCTTTTGGTTTTGGAGAAACTCAAATGCATTTCGCACCGTTTGCTTTTGTTTGCAGACCAAAAGAACGAAGAAGGCAGGCATTGTCGGCAAGTATGGTAAGGATCGTGACCATCTTATTAGGCAATTCCTAGGTGCAAACAGCTTATTGTCCAATGAATGAATATATGGCATCGACCGTGCCTCGTGAATTATGGGCATTGATGTCTGAAAGGAAGACATGCTGCAGAGGCCTATTAGCACTGACTGCTTTCTGATTTAACCATGTCCTGTATTAGGCAATCTGGCAATCTTTATGTGGCATATTTGTGAGGATGATTAGATTTGTGGCTTCCAGATTAGGGATAGGACTTGGGTGTAGTGGAAATTAATTTGAAAGTCCAATGCCGTAGTCATTTGCTTTACGGGAACGTTGCTAAATGGATCAAATTGCTCTGGATTGCAGGCACCCGTTATGGGGCGAGTCTGCGTAAGCAGATTAAGAAGATGGAGGTCAGCCAACATAGTAAATATTTCTGCGAGTTTTGCGGGAAGGTAAATCTTTTGCTGCTCTTTCGTATTATTGCTTCTTCGTTATGCTTCTAACTTGGGCCTTCGCAGTATGCTGTCAAGAGGAAGGCTGTAGGAATCTGGGGATGCAAGGACTGTGGTAAAATCAAGGCAGGCGGAGCTTACACCTTGAAGTAAGATATCTTCTTTTGATACCTTTTCTTTTGTGCTGCGCGTGCTCCATGTTAGGACGGATGACCGAATAACTCTTTTCTCATCCTTTCTTTTCTATGCTACAGCACTGCTAGTGCCGTGACGGTAAGGAGTACAATCAGGAGGCTGAGGGAGCAAACTGAAAGTTGAATGGGCCATTCACCACTTCAACCATATTCTTGTTAGCAGCTTATAGCTTAGATAACGAACAGTATTTTCTTCGAAAGCATCCTCTACTTCGGTTGTTGTTTCGCTTTCGTTCCCCTTTTTTAATTGAAGAGCATGTGCCAGGATCATAACTAGATAGAGCAACTGTTCTATCTCCTGTCTTTTGTCTAATCGGCGTAATGTCGTCATTTTTGGAGTCTCTTATCGAGCAGATCGAACTGGTTGTCAATTCAAAAATTCTGTTGGAAACTATTGATTTCTTCATTGATGTTGGGTCCTGTTGAGAGACTGTATTCCGTGATGCAGGCCATGCAGATTCCAATTTGCTCCCAGTATATAATATCTTCCACCTGTCTTGCTAATTTTTCATGAATTGGCCCTAGGCAGACGCTATGTCCGTGTATCGGAATTTATTTAGGAACTAATATGGCAACTTTTTACGCGTGCAAATGAAGTCGCCCACTTTGTCTAAGGCCATGTGAATTGTAAACAACAATGAGCGGAACTCATAAGCGACACTTTCATCGACTCTTGGACTCTTGACAAAACGGTCCGACAAAGTACCACTACATGGCCTAATCACTGCCTAACGTGGCATCTCGTGTCAAAACATTAATGATGGATTAAGCCCTCGTGAGTCCTTCGGTTAGTACTTTCTCTTCAACGTGAGCACAAGCAATGTCTTTTTATAGGTGTTGCACAGTAATTATTAGAATTCCGAACCCCATTCAAAAGAGGGTACTAAGCATTTGAGACCGCAACTTTTGCTGACAAATCTAGGTCGAACAGTGTGGTGGTGTGCAATTAAATTTGTTTCCAGATTTCTCTAACATCGTCTGTATATCACCAATACCTAAATTTTTTCCTTCTAATTCACTACACAATTTTTACCAAGAAAAAGGCTTTAATATTAAAGTAATTTCAGTGCGACCATCCATGGTAGGCAACACCCTAAGGTAAGGAACAATAGAGATCCTTGCGACCAAAAATAAACAGATAATCTATTTGGCAATACACGAATCATGACCACTATTCCCATCCAACTCTGGTCAGATGAGAGGAGAGCGTGAGAGAGAGTCCCTTCCGGCATACACAAAATGCCAATAACATCATCTACACAAAATGGAGAGAACGAAACTAAACCCAAGGATGGGTACTTGCTACACCCGGCCAACAGAAAGAGCAGATGCATAGATTAAGATGGCAACGATGAATCACTGCACATGACATTCTCAATCTTCAGCGAAATACTTCTCCTCAGCATCGTCATCGGCCTCCCTAAGCCAATGATCATCCAGGCTCACATCCTCATCTATTTTGGAGTAATCCAAGTGCTGATGATCTTCCCCTGACAAAAACTTCTGCTGCATAATGTAAGTGAACTGATCCATCTGGTCTTGAATTTCCATAGCAGATAAAGTTTCGCCCTCCATCTGCCCTGCAGCGGCAGTCTGCATACCACCATCCGACAATGCAAGTGGTTACTATTTAAGGGGACAAAATAAACTCAAAAACATCATAAACGACCTTTGTAGTGCATGAAACAGGAGGGTCTTCACGACAGTTTCTAATTTGTTTTATGAAATTATCTATCTTCATGAAAATATCTAATCCGTCCATGCCACCAGTTTCAGTTCTTCAAATTAATTAAAATTGACGAAAATACTGCTTCAGGTCTTACACTGAGGGTTAGTATTGTTTTGAAAAAGGACAAACAATAAGGAAACTATTAAGTCCTTAGGAGGAGTTTTAAGGGTCCAAGAGGATTACAACTTTCACAAATTACCTCCGCATGATTTGAAGGGGCGGCAGATCCATTGGCTTTCATGTTGTGTTCTCCTTTTGCTGGCTCCAAATCCTCCTCCTCCAGCTCCTCCTCCTCCTCCTCCTCCTCTTCTTCCTCCTCTTCCTCCTCTTCCACTTGTTTTCTATCATTACCAACCCAGTCCCTCTCAGCAACACCTAACCTTTGCTGCTCCCTCCGTATCTCTGCAACCAAAAAAGCTTCTTCTGTCCTCCTCATCAATGTCTCGGACCACCTCTCCCCTGGCCTGGCCATACTCCTCCCACTAGGATCCTGGAACTTCCCCACATACTCATGGTGCAAATATGGCTGTCTCTCCCTCATAGCATCCTCCGAAAAGTACTGCCCGTCAGATATTAGCTTATTAAGGTAAGCTCTCCTGCGATTTTTAACAGTGATTGATCTCGACCGTAACTCATCCGAAGTTGGACTCATGATGGTCCTCAGGTGATTTAGATGCCAGTTTATTTCGTAGTCATCCTTGAGCGCATCAAATTCTCGAAGCTCATCACTCGTCAATTGAGTTCCATAACGTTCTGTATATCAAAAAAAGAAGGAACAACGGTTATTTAGAGCACTAAATCTCTCATATACCATCTAGCTCTAGAAAGGCTATAATGTAGGACTTTGATAGCCTAGGTTTGGACCTTTCATGCTAGAACAAACGCAGTCATACAAAAGCTATAAAAACATTCAATTGTGTCCGACCCTCATCATATGGGGGATCTCCAAAAAAGAGAAATCAGTGTCATCAGAAACAAGCTTATAGAGAATCATATCGAATCCAACAGTTCATTGCTTCGAGAACACTTAAAATAAAAGCAATCAACTCACAAAGAGAGGATGGAAATTCTAATTGAGGATGGTAGATTCAACAAATAATCAGTACAATGACCATGGAGTATGGGCACATCGATGGACAGAAAAGAGCACGAACACAATGAAAGACGAGGTAAGGCCACTGTATCAAGTCCCACAACCCGAAGAAACTGGACTAACACCACAGAAGGATGATGATGGGATCACCGCTCGTCCCAAGACAACAAATTTAAGCATCCACAAAATCGAGGGACCATAATATTTCGCAATTCCGCCAAAACTACATCGCAAGCGCTCAATTATAACATCCACCTTGTGCTTCTTGAGATGGTGTCATAAATTTAAAAGCATCCAACTAAAGCCGCCCCCAGATTTTTCCTTCCATTTTCGCGCAGACTTCAGCACACAACCGCCGGCTTAACATCTCCGGAACTAATTCGCCACAATCAGTCGCTAGCAGCAGGGACACTCTCAATTCTGCGCTCACAATCGCATACATATCCAAACACATCGTCTCTCCTTCACCTTCCTAATCGAACTGATTCCGCCGGAACAAGAACATACAATCAGACCTTAAAAAGAACAGATTGGCGCGATCGCTTGCGCGCACAGAGACAGAGCGAGAGCGAGAGAGACCTAAGAAGACGGCGGTGTCGCGGGAGAGGAGGTCGAGGAAGATGGACTTGCGCTGGGAGGAATCGGAGGCGCGAGGCTGGACGGCGCGAGGGAAGTAGAGGTTCTCGAGGGACGACAACCTCTCCGCGATCCTCTCCTTCGCTTCGCCATCGATCTCCCCGGCGCTTCTGCTCGTGCTCGTCTCCGCCATCGTCGTGTCGCTCTCTTTCTCTCTCTCTCGTCGCCCGGCGTCTGCTCGGAGTGGTGTGCAGAAAATGTTCTTCGGCGCTTCGGAAGTCGGTGTCGTTCAAACCTTCGGAAGCTTAGTGCGGTCACGTTGATGTCACGCGATACGCGAGCGACGTCGTTTTAATTTGTTTTGCTTTTTTCTTTTTTTGGGGACAGAGAAAAGAATTAATCCTAGGGAAAATTCCAAAAATGGAGCCCGAAGTAAAGTTATTTTATGAAATAAGGGTCTGAAGTGCCCTCATTTTCTCAAATAAAGGCATGAAGTGAATCTTGTTTCAAATAAAGACTCGAAGTGGCCATAGCAGTCTTAAATAAGGATCTGACCTTACCAGCCAAAGGGTATTTTCGTTTTTTTACTTTTTTTGATTTTATTTTTTTTTCCTCTCTTCCCTCCGCCGACCTTTGCCAGAGACGGCAGAGGTCGCTGGCCTCAAGCGGAGGTTGCCCTCACCTAGGTCGCACTGCCCGGCATCAGGCGAGGGCTCAACACGGCTTAGGCAACCCTCGCTCAACGCCGGCGGAGGTCACTGGTCAGGCGCAGCGACTGCTTGCGAGGGAAGAAGGAAAGTAAAAAAATATATATTTATAATTTTTTTTTACTAAACTACCCCTTCTTCGGCGATGAAATAGTCACTGGCCAGCTAAAGGTTCTTATTTGAAACGATTTAGCCACTTCAAGCTCTTATTTGAAATGATTTAGCCATTTCGGACCATTATTTGAAAAAATGACTCCACTTCGAGCCTCCATTGGAAATTTTCCCTTAATCCTATAATATTTCTTCGGCGATTAAGATACGAAAGATTTTTAATCTTTTCAAATTGTTCAATCATGTATCTCAGCTATTTTTTATTTTATTTTATATGATTGAATCTTTGAACTCTTTATTTTTATTTTTTCAAATGAGTCATTCCATCAATATCCAAATTCACTCCATCTTACTAAAATACTTGGGAACGCATGAAAATGAGAGCCACTCAAAATCTTACCTTCCTAGCTATGGCCAAGCCCCGCCACGATTCTCCTGCTTTGATGAGAATCGGATCCGAGACGCAGCTTGATGTATTATAATTCCTAGAAACGAAAATGCTGACGCGAACAAACAAGTTAACTGTGTACACAAACTAATGCTTACATGTAATTTATTTTTTGCTGATCGGATAAAGAGAGAGAGAGAGAAAGAGAGAAGGAGGAGCTGCCGCTAGGGGCGGGGCAGCAAAGGCGCCACCCACGCGCCAGTGAGGGCCGCCGAGCCCTTCTCAGCTATTATCGGGACAGGGCGATGCCTAGCCATGGTCACGTGACCTCCGCCAAATTCATACCTAGCTTGGGACCACCGGGCAACACGTAGGGTCGTGTGACCCTAACTGCCGACGATCGCCAGGATTGCACGATCCTCGATTAGCAGCCGCCGGGGTCCCGTGCCAGCAGGGCCGCCTCTCTCCCAGTCTGTGTTACTTTTCTCTTCATATTCCCATTTCTTGTTAATTCTTTGAAGTTTATTTTGTTCCTTAATAAATCTTATTTTGAAATTCTTTTAACGACGATTCGACAGTCACGTCAACATTTCCATCCATAATTTTGACAGAAGAACCAAGTTCAAAGACATAATTCAACAATTTGAAAAGTAGAGAAATCTCTAATGCCTTCTTCTCTATTTGATTATCATCTCATGTGAAGTGTAGGGGTTTTCAAAGACTCGTTTGCCATTTGAATAGGCTCGACTTCTCATCACTGTTACTGCCTCGCGATTCTCACTCGATACGGGGGACAGAGCAAGTTAACGTTGCTGTCCAGCGAACCAAAACCGGAACCAGACACAAATCCATTTCAATCAAACAAACACAACTCTCATCTCGATGCCTCCTCGAGGCATGTCATCATAGCACAATCGAAATGCTCTTGATGTAACACTAGTGCCGTGCCGTGCCGTGCACTTGTTGACTGCATTAGACATCAGAACAATGACTACATTTTGCCAAACCGATCAATGATGCTTTACAATTGCTGAACACCTCCCAGATACAATCCTCTCGCCATCAGCAAATCGATACAGGGAAAAGGAAAAAGAAAGGTGCTGACCACGAAACACTGTTTATCTCCATATTTTATAAATGAAGGCATCTCTAGTACTAAATCTATGTAGCAATCTCGTCGACTTCAGAGTTGAACACGAAACTAGGAAAAGTAGTTGTTATGTCCCTGAAGTTCAAGAGGAGAGCATGATAAATATATCAAGGATGACCACGTATGAATGGACGAGAGTCTGGGAAAAGGGAATCACCGCAAATAAGGGAGGGTCATGATTTTTAACAACGATGGGTTCTTGGAAACAAAGTTCTGCCATTCGGACTTGTCAATTTTCCCATCCTCGTTCACATCAGCTTCCAAGAAAGTCTGCAAACATTAAAAGAATGAGATCTCCACAAAGACATGGATTTGGGACACGTAGAGTTCCTGCACAACAGGAAGGACATGCACGCCTTCCTGGAAGGATGTCCGATGCCCCGCTTAAATAGGCGACACAGTTGCCCATCACTAAGCTTCATCTTTTATTACTTCAAGATGTATAACTACTCAAATAAGATTACTTCAGTAGTACAAGGACAAACTTAATGTCGCAACCTAATAAGTGGCCATAAACTACAAAAGCATCAAATTCAGGGATATAATTGGTTCTTTTCAATCCTTCCAACATAGTAAGATCTCCTCCTATCCGATGCTACTCCTATCCAAGTAAAGGCGACTTACCTTATCGAGTATTATCTCAATCGTGTCATCAGCCAATTTCATGTCTGATTCACATAGAAGAGCAATCAACATTTGCTTGACCTGCCAAATCAAGCACCAAATGAGAATCCTGTATTAAAATTGGTAATCCATATATCAATCAACGAGACATTCTTTTCTACAAATTACCTAATCCTTGCACCTTGAGTAAAGCATTTAAATTCAAAATTGAATCACTTGGTTTACAAAACCCTATAAATTGGAGGCACAAAGTCAACTGAGGCTCCGTTTGGGAACAGCTTTGCAAAGCCCTTTGGACCTCTAAAGGCCCTTAGGCAAATGCTAGTGTGTTTGGCATTCATTTTTGGGAACCCATTTCCCAAATGCTAGCATTTCCAAGGCCTTTTAAAGGCCTTAAGCTCAAGGCTCCTGGACACCTGCTTTGGCTTTTTGGCTTTCTCGGTAAGCAACAGTACCAATTAAGTAATAAACATTTCTTCCAAAACTACCCTCATCGATTTTTTGATTTTCCAGTTTTTCCCTTGTCTTTGACTGTTCATCATCTTCTTCGCTTACCTTGGCTGGCATGGCTGTGAGTGTACGACGACGGGCCGGAGAGGGGCTGGCGTGGTCGCGCAACCCAGCGACCGTCGCCTGGAATCGCACGACCGCCGCGACGGGCCACATGACCCTAGCAAGGGCTGCCTGAGGTCACGCGACCTAGACGGCCCTCGCTGGGAACTCGCACGACCTCGGAGAGGCGACGCGTGATTCCGGCTGAGGTCGTGCTACTCAGACGAACCTCGAGGGCCGCCAACCCTTCGCCGGCTCCAGCGAAGGGTTTCAACTTTTCTTTAATAAAAAATAAAAAAAGTGCCTTGCAAGTATAATTTTTCCAAACGCTAATTTACCCAAAGTTGCTCTGCAATGGACTTTTAAGTTACAACTTACCAAACACAATTTGCATTTTGGAAAACTCCTTCAACTTAAAGTCTTTTGCATTTTGCCAAAGACTTTCCCCCAAAGTGTTCCCAAACGCAGCCTAAATAGGGTATTATGACCTTACGTATAATTGACACAGAGAATGTAAACACCAAGTACAGTTAATCAGGATGATTCCCATTGAATTAAGATGATTCAAGTGTAATTTTCATTTTTCAATTCTGTACTCTAACATAGGTATTTATTGGAGAGAAAGCAGTTGGGGTAGTGCTAGCATATAGCAACCGTAACTATCATTTGATGAATTTTGCATCTCATTTACCTCTTGACGTTCGATAAATCCAGTACCATGCAAATCATATAGCTTGAAGCAGACTGCAATTGAGCAATAAACGTGTCAAAATTGAAGGATAATGTGCGTAGAAAAAAAGTGAGGAACAGGTGAAGGGTGGCACTTGAAACCGAATTCTATGGCAGCCAGCACAAAATCTGCACTTTGTGAACTTACAATCAATCTTATCTTCTTGAGGAGCATTAGGATGGAAGACATTAAGAGATCTAACAAAGTCACCAAAGTCGATGGATCCCTTATGCTTAACATCAAAAAGATCAAAGATCTGCACACAAGGGAACAAAAATTAGGAGTCCAAATAGCTAATTACTCAACAAAAGGTATTATGCTTAATGGGCACGGAGTAACTGAATTGGAGAATTGAGTTACTTAATGGTAAATCCAATTTAGAGGTAGATTAATATTTTCTTGTAAAGTTGAAAATTTTACAACCAGGATTTTGAAATTTATCCAAATCAACAATAATATGTGGAGGATTTTATAACAGGAAAGTGGAAACGCACGGATAACTCATGAACAGACATGGCATGTAAATGGATGGCCATCATAAGAGTAGAAACAAGCAAAACAAGTCAATTACCCGATTGGCAAAGAGATTCTCTTTCTTCCTGTTCTTGAATAAAGCCAACTGAAACTCTTCCTGGAAAACGCGGTGAGCAAATTCATTTTCACAGATGAACCAGAAATTGCAAACAAGAATAAATCAAATGCACGATAGAAACAAAGGAAAAATGAATATATTAAACATACTATCTCAAAATGGAGACTTTTCCAATCATCATCCCCCACCCCCTCCCTCACCCCCAATCAACAGTACAATATCAGTTGCTTCCAACAATGCTTTGGATCCACGTGTCATTGGATAAAAAGAACTAAGAGAAGGGGACATGCACGAGGGTAGAGGGCATTATGTCCTCCCTACCATTGTATCTCCGTTTTACTTTAACTGAAAATTTTAGCAGAACATGCAGAAAAACCAAATCTATGCTACCAAACTAATCATGAACTTACCAGTCTGCTTACAGATTGCTATGAATTTCTGAGATTAGCTATTCACTGGTAATGACCATGCAATTATTAACTGATATAGAAATGAGTGTCATCTAATTTTCTACAAAATTGGCCAATGGAAAGGGAAAGGGGGAAAGCGCTTTTAGCTCACAGACTTATTAGTTACAAGACCCTGAGACATGATACCAAAAGTGCATAGTTTACACATTATTGAGTCTTCTACTCAAAGAAGGGACGCTAAAAGTAGGCAAAATGGCATTCCAAGAAAGGCCCACTGGGTCAACAAAGCAAGAGAAATTTGCTGGGTCTGGCTGAAGAGTGCACATTTCCTTACCCTCGGTAAAATCTTCTTCTATATATTCTAGATTTTTTTAGGAAGAAGACATCTAAGGTGAGAAAACAAAATGAAAGCGTGCAGTGCAATGACACAAAAAGAAAATCAAGTGTTGCTTCCGAATCAGAGGTGCATCTTACCTTATTTATCAACCCATCATCAACTAGAGAGCCGCTGATGCTCTTGTATAGCTCAAATAGTGCTTCAACTTCACTGACACTGACTGAGAAACACAAATTGATAGGAGTCAGTGTGTTTAAAGGAAAAAAACCAGTGAGCAGACAAGCATGAGTCTCACCCATAGCCTTCATGATCATTTAAGGATGATGAAGCACGTGTTCAGATTTCTCACCAAGAAATTTGTGAACAGATCACGGTCACAATATTCCTATTGTATCTCAACCTAAGCAGAAAGTAACATTCCCTCCCTCGGTCGAATGCAGGCACACTAGTGAACTTCCTCAACTTAGTGCAAGAGAAAAGCTGATTGCTTTGGAATAGAGGTTGGCTCCAAGAGTTAAAATTACCCATTCAATCTGAATTATCACTATTGTGCAACTAAAGCAGAACTAAGAAAGCACCAGAATGCGACAGAAATTGTTTGGCACTGGTGAATTCTGAGAGATACTCACAAGCTGTCTGCGAGGCAAGAGTCACGGGGTCCTCATAACCAGGAAATTGTCTTCTTTGTGTAGAATGGAAGCAGCCCATTTACTGAAAAAGTAGCAGAGAAACAGCCGCAACTGGACTGGGCACCTAGGCCTCAACACAAATTATCGCCGAAACCATCGTATTTTAAACTGGAAAATCACAAATCAAATTCAAAACCGAACATGCGAATCAGTTAGAGACTAAATCGATGCCACCTGATTAGCAACCACACAAGAAAAAGAAAACGCAATGACCAAACCAAACTAGAAGATAAATTCTTGTTATGATCTAAAAACACCAAGGCATTCTCTTCTGGCCTCCCAACGCGAACGGTAAGATTAGCAGGCGCACAACAAGTGGGACAAGCAAAAAACGCTGACCAAACAAAGCCAAAGCCTTGATTGTTCCACCACCCAATTAAGCTACTTGACAAATACAGCTAATCACAAAACCAACACCATTCTATGTATCCAGTTAACTTTAACACTCTTCATCTGGAACGAGATGATAAAACCAAGAAAAGAAATCCACCAACAATCAAGAAGAGTCCAATCTCTTATCAACCAGACGTACAGCTAGAACCGGCACACCAAACACTCCAAAGACATCGAGAACAACCCCACTTAAGCCATAAACTAAAGCACATGACATCAAGGGCCAAACACATTCGAGACAAGCAGATCCCACTAATCAACCCACGAGAGTAACATCCCAAGAACAATCGATGGAAAGAGCAAGAATCAAACAAAGGCAGACCCAAGATTACTTACCCTGCTCGCCAAATCAAACCCTTCGTTCGGACAGTGCCCTTATCCTCGGAGCAAGAGAGAGAGAGTGTCTAGAGCGAGAGAGAGACAGAGAGAGAGAGATCTATCAACGATAAGTTGCTTGGTTGTGTTAATGGTGGCAAAATTTCCCTTTTTGAAGGAGCAGGGGAAAAGCGAACCAGAAGCGCGTATTCTACCGGTGTAGTGAGATAGAGAGAGAGGGGTTGGGGGGGCGGAATCGGAGGGCTGAGGATGTTTCGATCGGACGGACGGGAATCCGTACGAGGAAATTTGACCATGTGGAAATCAATTTGAATCTGTTTTTCGTGAACGGGGAAGTCGGAAGAAAATGTTGGGAGGAGGATTGACGAAGCAACCTAGAAAAGAGACGGGAGATGTCGAACGATTTGGACTCAGGAGTCCTATGTTCTCGTCTATGGATGACCCGCAATTTTCCGAACGGCAAAATTGAATTTGCTTTTGTGCCTATTTAGAATATCACGGAACCTCTACGCTAAAGTCACAAGTTTTAGGACTTGATTTGATCAATTTAACAAGTTTTGGAACTTGATTGTACTTTTCGAAAGTTTCAGAACTTGACTGCACCTTTCGAAAGTTTTCGGACTCAATTACACTTTCATAATAAGTTTTATGACTTGATTGCACTTTTTGAAAGTTTTAGAGCTCGATTGTACATTTATGACAAATTTTAGCATTTTTAATGTATTTATTCCAAAAAATCACATTAGACCTTAATTAGGTAAGTATCGCCCGTTGTTTCTATTTTATGAGAATGAAATGACATAATTAATATGACGGTTCTTTTTTCTTTTCTAGAAGAACGGTAGTTTACTGACAGTTTCGAATTTGTTTTGGTAAGAACACTTCCCATACTTTTATAAAGGATGATTTAATTTTTTTTTTGTCGAAAAAGAATAATTATTTGAGTTCAGCTGGTCTAGTTTGTTCCCTAAAATGCTCCCAAATTGTCCATTAGTTGCTTCAAATCTCAGAAAAAAAAAACAAGTAATCCTCCATATCATATCAAAACTTCAGAATCAGATATAAATACAAATATATATATATTTGATTAATAAAAGGGGCCAAAAATCCGAGTGTTAAACCGTTACTTTTTTTAAATGACCATGTGTTTAATCTAGTCTAAAATTACAAATCTCACATGCAAAATGATTAGATGTTCGTGGTGGTGGGCCCTGTGCTAGCGTCACCCCAAGTTTATCCCTCCGGCTGTCGGTCGTGCGGGGGTTCCTAGATTATCAAAAAAAAATGATTAGATGTTAAGTCGCAGCCATAAGCCCATGCATGCAAATGCATCTGACACTTTCGTTGGAAATGCACGAGCAGATGACAACGACGACACGCGACCAGGCAAAGTTCATCGACCGGCCCGTTTTGTCTCCAATTTGCCAAAAGTACACATATGAATTCCAAGTTGATTCAAAATTAGGAGGATATTAATATATATTTAATTATTTTTCCCTTAACCTTAGTCGCGTCGGGTTAAAGAAAATTATTACGGATTGAATCACCTCTTTTTCAATGGGGACCGTTGGCTTTGGCCCTTTCTCATTCGCCGCATAGCGCCATCCTCACGTTCTTTTCGGTGGTCGGATTTATCTAGAACGACCGTCTCACGTGGCGGGCGACGAGCGATGCCACGTCGGAGCTCTAGGCGCGAGACCAGATTGGGCGGCGTCGCTAATTGGCTCGATTGGGGTTTTTCTTCTCAAGCAATAATTCACGCAAAAAGAGCGGGCAACGATCGTATCTCAATCTCGGTTTTCAGCTCCCAGAAGGATCGGCGGGGCCCGCTGCGACATTTGTTCTTAAGAGAAATAATCGCGGGAAGAGCCAGATGGTCGGCACAGGTGGGTCCGCTAAATGGGTGGATCAGATCGTATTCGGGGAGGGCTGAACGTGGTCCGCCCAAACGAATTCATTTTCGTATAATATAAATTTAGTGATACGTGCTCGATCCGACCAAAATTATTAAAACACTTTTATAATTAATAGGATCTATAAAAACTCATATCCACCCAAACTGAAATGAGAGTGTGGAGAGAGCGAGGGCGAAAGAGAATAGAGAGATAATCATAAAGATGGGTTAAGTTTAAGTAAGTTGTAAAACTCATTTATGGTCTATTTATAACTCACTTAATACACATATTATATTTAAACTCATTTATCGGATAAAATTAACCCGTATAATAACTCGGCTTATTATATATGAATTAAGAAATGGATTTATAATCCATTTTGACGGGTAAAGGCGCACGATACAATTTTGACTTAGGAGGATCCGAATTCATCAACTACGGCATTGAAAAGTATGGTATGTTGTGCTACCAACCGACAATTTCATAGCGGACCACACATATGGATACTTTAGAGTATCCTTCGCCGTCTATATGCGTATCTCTATTTGATCAGTACCAACCGTGCGTGCCTTCTCTCGAGGAAAAATTGGGGCTACCTTGTTCGAGATCCATCGCTCGACGGTATCGGGGCCTAAACGGTGTGCCTAACTCATTTTATCGCTGTTTGCAGTATCCATCGCTCGAGTGGCACTGAGTACTTTCATCCATCGCCATATGCTTAAGGAACTCAATCAGGCGCTCGTTTCGCCGATTCCAAAGCGATAGAATGCTTATAAAGCCGAGGGTTGGCCGGCCTATTAGGTCGTGTTACGTCGCTTCTAAACGGATCTCGAAACTTTTGGCTAACCGTCTCGAACCCCTCTTTCTCGAGTTAGTGTCCAAGAATCAAGTTGCTTTTGTTCTTGGCTGCCGGGTAACAAAGAACGTTGCCGTCGCTTTGGAGTTATTCCGTGGAGGGAACCACCGTCGCGGTAAGGGCGGTTGGGTCAAAGTCAAATCGGGAATGCACGAAGCTTATGAATGAATGAAATGGTGGAAAATTGTCCAAAAAGTCTTAAATTTATTGCACTTTTGTCAATTCAATTTCAAACTTTTCAATTTTGCCAATCGAGCCAAAAATCACTGACGTGGACACCCGCCGGCGCTAATATAGACAATTTCTAATAAAATTTTCGAATTATTTTTTGTTCTTTTTTCTTTTCTTTTTCTTTCTCTTCTTCCAAGCCCAGCGAGGGCCACTTGCCAGCCCTCGCCCAGTGAACGGCGAGAGTCGCTGGGCGGGCCTCGTCGAACTTGATAGAAATAAAGAAAAAATAAATATAAAATAAAATAAAATTCATTTTTTTAGAAAAATTATCATCATCATCGCCGACCATCCTACATGACACTAACGACATGCACATCAGCAATTTCCGATTAAAATTGACCAGATAGACTCAATTGACAAAATGTGAAAATGTTTAGTATTCAATTGGTAAAATCGAAAGATTTTGGAATTGAATTAATAAAAATACAATAAATTTAGGACTTATTGGATAATTTTCCCACGGAACGGAGGCTCCTATCCCCACTGAACGCCCAGCTTGCACTTGGCTTTGATCGGAGAACCCGTCGGATCCCGTCTAAAAATTTCGCGTACAGTGCCGATTCAACTGATTCTTCTGGTCATCTTCTTATCTAACGGTCGCGTGTTAGCCTCTGACATGCGGACCGTGCCATATCCGACAAGTTGGGAAGTTAGGGAAGCAAGTTGTCCCGCAGCTGCTACGTAAACAATGGTTCTTATCCTGCAGTATATTCCCTTGGCGCCCCGCTATTTTTTTTTATAACCGAGGTGTCCGCGCGGCCGGCGAGCTAGGGCTCAAACCAGCGGTGATGCCCGACTAGTTTTCGAGGGGGGCTAGCGCAGCATCCTACCGTCACGACCCTTCACTTAAATCACCGATGGGCGAGTTTGAACCCAGGATCTCTCGTGAAAGGAGCTGAGCGCAAACCAACGCGGCCACCGATGGATGGGTCTTGGCGGGCCGCTGTTCATTCTGCGTTTTTTGAAGAAGAAAAAGAAGGGAAGCAGCACGGACTTTCTTGCTCGAATTCTTCGTGGTCCACTTGCTTTTCTATAGTCGGCGACGCGATCATGATTGTCGGATTCTAACAACAAACATTGTGCAAGTCACGAGGTTCCGACAGGATAGAGAGAAGACTTGACGGGCTATGGCGATCCTAAGTTGGTTTGAGAGGATTTTATTTTCCCCGACACGAGAGGATAAGCCCGCTTATCTTGTACGAGCATGCTCGATATGAGTGGTTAGATGGTACCTTCTAAGTGTCTCGTTAGATCTAGATGATGTGGTATCTCCAAACATTTTGCTAAACTAGGTCGAGGATACTGAAATTTATTAGTTTGAAAATTGGGTGGTTAACAATAGACGCGCTAGAAGAATTGAGATGAATCCGATTCGACGACCAAACATTAACCGGACACAAAGCAATCGGTTTCATCCATGATGAGATACTTTTCTTGTGTCGTTTAACGCATGAGATAAATTCATTATGTTTATTCGTGGAATGATTGGTTCACGATTCTTTTACCTTCTTAGCTTTTTTGACGAACAAGCAAGGAACCATCTCAACATATATATATTATATACACATTTCCCGCTATTCCTCCCAATGTACCCAAAATTATACTGGAGAGGAGTGATAAAATTCAAATCCAGCAAAAACATGGCATTTAGCTTAATTTGAGATACGCGGAACAATTCAAACATTCGACGCTTCTTCGTATTGAGCCTTTTGCGTTTGGTATTTCACATTCTATTTGCAACCTCTAAAAAGAAAACAGTGAACCGCATCATTTTCCTCTTTTTGGTTGGCCTATTAAATGGCCGACAGGGTGGTTGATTTGCAATTGGGCTCATCTTTCACGACCAAAGCAATTTGTCCACTCATGCAGCTAAAGTAGACGGAACACTTTGGCCATTTTGGGCTTCCAATTTTTTGTTATATCTTAGCGGTTTGGACTTCATCGTCGCCTTCTCTCTAGAAGACAATTCGCTTTGGCAACGGCACGAACTCAGTCTCATCTTCTAAGTCGGCACCACAATCTATGTCCTTGTGCAAATATTTTCAACCACAATTTGCTAATGATCCCAACGACGCTAGCGTTTCATGCAATGGTCATAAAAATGCGGAGAGGACAATGACGCTTCATCTCTCCAAGCTCGGGGAATCCATGCTCTTACGGTAGAATAACGACTTCCCGGAGATCTCATACGATGAGTTGGTCGAAGGACTCAATGTTCCGGGGGATGACTTTCTAACGAAGGAGAAGCAAAGCTTGCCAAGAGCATTGTGGCGAAGCATGCTTACAACTTTCAAACCTTTAAGAGGTCTTCTTTGCATACTTCATGTCCATGCGACGAGAGCACGAAGTGAGCCGCAAATACTTCCTCAAACTTCAGTGGTGCATGTGTTGAGGGCGATACTGTCAGACTCCATTTCATTTACGAAGTGCTCCACATAAAAGTGTCGGCAATGCGCTCCTCGTGTATCTACATTTTCCGCTTCATAGCCTCCATTGACGCCGCGCTATGGCTTTCGTCCTCTTCAATGGCTTGAAGAAGCATCGACACCCCAAACTCAATATGGAAGTTACTTAAATCCTTTGTTTTCAAAGGGATTGCTCTTCACTCGATAGCTCCGTTTATGCTCATTTGCATGTGTCCACTCGTACCACAGTCAATAATCGGTATGTACTTATAATTCTAAAAGATGAACCTAACACGCTGTGCTTCTTAAGGTAAAATGGCATTTTTTTATTTATATTCATATTTAGAGACACAAATGCGTAAAAGAGGCAAAGAATTTGTTTGAAACAAATACGTGAGGGCTGGGGAAATTTTTTTTTTAAATTATCGAATCGATTTAGAGAAAATCTGCAACAGTTTGGTGGAGAAATTTGGAGAAAATCTTCATAGGCCATTGTTACAGATTACGACATGGGCTCCCATTCGGGCATCTCTTTCGGCCCATCTCTAACGTCAAGCCCGGTCGACAAAAGGGACTTGGCTAGGGAGTGAAGAGTAATTTCCGCGGACTCATCTCGTACCAACGTTGTCATGAAATTCATCATTTTGCATGTACGAGGAGCATTACCCACCTAACCCCGTCGGATTATTCGTTTTCGTTTGGTGGGGCCTCGTTCAATGCATGCTTGCAGTTGTCTCCTAGTGCCCCGCTTGCTCTTCCGCTTCCTTTTGAATGAACTTTGACCTAATATAAAATGTGATCTTTAGTTTTTTAATTTATTCAGTATGATTCATGAACTTTAACCTAACGTGCAATGTGGTCCATGAATTTATAATTTGTTCAATGCGGTCTATAGGCTTTTGGTACATATTCAGTTTGGTCCATGAACTATATGAAAATTTGTTAATTGAGGGTAAATTTGTCATGAATGTACCAGCTTGAGATAAATTTGTTAAGAGTGTACCAATTTTGGGTTTCTCGTGATATTAATCATTTTATTGAAATGTGTGATTTTTTTAAATTTTTTTTCCAAGTGCTATTTCCACTTTTACCAATATTCTTTTTTATAAAAATTAACAGTTTTTGCACCGGTTGTTCAATACCTGAGGAAGTCCCAACATCATCAATGCTCCAAAGACTTCAGGCAGATGGAAAAGAAGAGCAAGGCAAACATGACTGCCTGCCCATGTCGAGCACAGTGAACCTGGACAATTTCACGAACCATATTCATTGTTACTTTTAATAAGTTCAACAATTTAATAATTCCTTTTATTAAATCAGATACCGCTGCAAAAAGCCAATTTACATGGTTGTCGTTACATATATGAACAGTGGAAAAGTTCGATTGAAATTGCTCAAGTTGCCTGTTCATTCATTGGTTCACTACTTCGGATGAGATAAGATAGAAGCATCAATGCGACTGGTGAAGGACTGCCATAATGTGACGTGGATGGAATATTGCCTACATGAACACACACTATGTATATAATGAAAGAATACTCGATTAGAAAAATTATGGAGAACGAAGCTTGGGAAAACTCAACTACCGTGGGTTTTCACACGGCAATATGATCCACATCGCATTTTGGCATCGTTCGATAGCCATGTTAGGTGGACTTGGCCAGATTTGGTGCCCGAGAGATCGATGAGGCACGTTGTCCGAATAGAACCACTTGATCAGAAAAATTAAAATTATAAAGACTCGATTAAAAAAGTAGCAAAGGTACATGGATGAATTTAACTTCGAGTGCTTAATGGGTCCTCGAAAAGCTCCTCATAATTGAAACTTGTTAATGTTTCAAGCGCTCCACCGGAGCCAACAAGATGAAAAGAAGGCCGATGCACAATGAACCTGGACAATTTCTCGAACCAAATTCCTATCTCTAAGCCCGACCATTTGCGGACAGTGGGCTGAACAAATCAATCATTTCGCGCAACCCTCCTACCGACTGCGCCGGTCGCGGATTCTTGGGTCCTTTTTCTCGACGACAGTACTGTGAAATACCTCGCTAACTTTATAAGCTAAGTAAAAATGCAATTTTCAATTCAAATGGACCATCCAGACTTAAAATCCTTCACATTTAAAGATAAAGAAATTATCGCGTCGCGTGCCTAATTTGCTTACGTCGTGCTCTCTCTTCAATACCCGAACGAATCTAACAAGGTTGCTCTCCTTTCTTCTTCTTTTTTCGAGAAGCTGTGAACTAAATATATAGTAAAGTTTATGTAGGCCAAACATGGAAAAACAGTAGTCCCGTGATCGACGCATGCATTTGCTCGTTGTCCTTTCGTACCATTTTCACAAGTTCTTTTCAATACGATAAGGTAAACTTAAAAAGCGATTTTAACTTTTTCTTTATCAATCATATGAAAAATTGGTGCAATCGAGAAACAAAATCATAATATGAAACTAATTCGAGTCTCTCGGACTTCAAAATTATATGATTATTTAAAGCTCTAGTACCATCCAAACTCGAATTTATATTTTCTTATTTCGGCTAATTTTTACACATATTTGATTTTCTTCTGTTTATTTTCCCACTTGCCATGTACCCTTCTTCCAATGCTTTAAGGCTGTGTTTGGTCGTATGGATTTCTAGCCATGATACGACTAGATATAATAGGATATGAAGTCCAGGGGATTTGCTATAACCTATCTATTATTTGATGAATCATAATAATAAAGCCGAATATTTTCACTTCTTATCATGTCCATTATTTGTTATGAACGATATATCAGTGTAAATGAATTTAAAAATTGCATAAATGGAGATGGTAAGAATCTCTCGGGACACTCTTGCCTACTTCATTTTTATTTGCTTATTTTTTTTATTTTTTCTTTTTGTAATATTTTCATTTTTTTCATTTTTTCTCTTCCATCATTCTCTAATAAATTTTTTGTTAAATAGTAAACTATATCAATATACCTAAAATATGTAATAAATATAAAGGCTAAATATATATGGAATATATATATCATAAAATAGAAAAAAGTTGAATATATAAATAAAAACGAAATTGTTGTTATTTTCAATTTTTTAATATTAGAATTCAAATATTATTTTAATTTTATTAATTTAACAAATATGTTATTTGAAAAAAATAATTCTTATATAATAGAGGCTCGCGCTTTTTCCACTCATAATTTGGCTAAAACACTCCCTAATAAAGTGTCATGACCATTTCACCCATCGTAGGTCCCACTTTTCAGTATCTTAATTGTTTCCTTGATTTTTTTTTTGTTTTCTTCTTTTGCGAGTCTCATATTCCTTCGTCTTGATCCTTCTTTTTTTCTCTCGGCAATTGTCTTTCTCTCTCTTGCAGCTCCCACTTCCGTGCTTTTTCTATAAAATACTTAGAAATACAAAAAAAGCACGGAAACGAAACTGCATAAATATCCTAGCAATTCATTTTTTTTAGAGAAAATGCCACCATAACCACCTCCATAAAAGCACATAACTCAGTCGAATGATGTTCTCTCAGTCTAATTGGTAGCTGTGCAACATATGGAAGCCCTTCTCTATTAAAAAACAACCCAATATAATACGGAGAAGGGATCCAACCATACTTGCACCGCCACCAAAAGACTTTACCAGCAAATATGCAAAAATGCATTCGACGTGCCCACTTGGTTTCCAATATCTCACCCATAAGGAGAGAAACTCAACAATGCCAAAAAGCCTCACTAAAGATCCTCAAAAGTATAGACTTTAATAAGATTCGACACTAAATAAGGAATACGTCAATACCCACTTTTCCCAAACATAAAAAAAAAAGAGATGAAAGAAGAAAAATAAGAAAAAGCACCTTCAATCTTCGTTGACCTGAATCCATCACAAGGAAAATTACCACTTTACTCAATATTAACCACAACCCAAATTTAATCAATTTATCCAACATCTACCATGAAAAACAATGCAAAAACCATGTCAAACATAGAAGAAAAGAAAGTAAAAGGAGAGAGAAAGATGGAAGGATGAAGATAAGGAAAGTAGGACCCGCAAAAAAAGATAATGTAAAAAGGACATTAAGAGAAAATTATGCTAAAAGGTGAGACCCATAGTGGGTAAAATTATCACAACACTTTGTTTGGGAGTGTTTTAGCCTAATTAGGAGTGAAAAAAGTGCGGCTCATAATAGATATTAGAAATTCTATCCATCTTTATTCCACCTATCCCGTAGGATAATTTTATCCTCGCTATATTTCTCTTATATCTGACTATATCCTATCCTAGGCAGGTACCAAACACAGAATAGGATAAATTGTATCTAATTCTGAATTATATCCTGACTATCAAACGTAGCTTGGGAAAGGTTCCCGCTTCATTGATGCTTCGGAGACTTCCCTAGACGGAACAAGGGGAAAAGGCAAACATGACTACCTACACCTTTCGAACATGAACCTGGACAGCTTTATAGACTATATTCCTTGCTATCTCTAATTAGCCCAGCAATTTGAAGAAGGTTCCCACTTCAAATTAGTTCAGATATTTTGACGAATGATGATTGCGCAAATTTGCTATTATCACAATTTATGAATATGTAGCACACATATTGGATGTACATTCATCGTCGGTGGTTAATGGAGAATGTTTATGTCGTTAACAGGATGTATATTGCATCCAATTAAGCATACAGATGGGATATAATTGCCTGCTTAAAACCTTCTTAGCAGAAGAAGCTTATTTGGTCGAGATTCACTGCATGAGATTGTTGTCAATATTGGAGTAGCTTGTGCTCCAATCCGCTATTTTTTCCACGTTGTTGGAACCTGGCTGGAATTTATGATCGAGTCAATTAAGAGGAGAGATTATTTTGAAAAGTTTTGACTAACATAAACCATTGAGAAGAAATGATTTTAGCTTTGGGTTTCGGTCCTAAAGACAAAAACGAAAATAACAATTTATGTGTTTCGATTCGGTTCATGTTCATAAACACGAACCGAACCGAAACCACTGCGATACCCCGTTTGATTAGCTAATACCCGAACATAAAGTAGATCCGGCCCGAAAATACCCGAAACATTGGGTCGGGTCGGTTTGTATTCCGGTTCGGGCATACCGTTCGTTGTTGACACCCCTATTACTGGACTTGGCCGAATCTGGTGCCCAAGAGATCGATTCGGCATTTTGTGTGAATAGAACCACTTGATCAGAGAAATTTAAGCGGGTTCATGAATACCTCCAAATATTGGACTTTTATGGGCGTGGAGCCAACAAGAAGAAGAGAAGGCAGATACACGATGAACATGGACAATTTCTCGAACCAAATTCCTACCTCTAAGCCCGACCATCTGCGGATAATTTTAAAATTTCGTATCCCAAATAAATTCGATGCTTTACCGTGAGGACGAGAATCCATCTTTTCTAGCGCTCTCTCTGCAGTTACGGCGGAGTTGCTTCGGAAACCGATCGAGTTCGCCGGGAAAAACCGCGCCTCCGCCGTGAAAGCCCTCCGACATGGCCGAGAAGAACAAAGTCCTGGTGATCGGGGGCACTGGATACATCGGAAAGTTCATCGTGGAAGCGAGTGCTAAGTCCGGTCACCCTACCTTCGCTCTCGTGAGGGAATCCACTCTCTCCAACACCGCCAAGGCCAACATCGTCGAAGGTTTCAAGAGCTTAGGCGTCAATTTTGTTCACGTGAGCAGCTATTCCCGTGCGATCGTGTTCGTTTCCCCGCATTTGTTGCTGCTTCGAGGAATCGAAGCGTCGCCTGCCGTTGATCTTGTTCGTCGTTCCGAGAAATGTCTCTAGCGGTGGAATCGGAGTTGATTTCTATCTCGATCTTTGTCCTTGTGTTATTGCTGAAATTGGAAACAATCTCCCTCCCATTTTTCACACCGACCGACGGATTATCTCAGCGTCGCGTGCTGATGCGAACGAGCACATTTTTAGACAAATCTTACGAAAACTTCCATATCTTACGTACTGTGCAGACGATGAATTTTTATATAGATTTAAATTTGGCTGACCTGTTATTCTGATGTCATGGTAAGATACCTTGTTCATAATACTTTGTCTCATCTGATGATGGTATTGATGTTATATCTGCATCGGATTATGTATTTCTCCTTTTCTTAGTCTTCCAACTGTTCAAAATAGGATTTTTTTTTTTTGATGATTGCGGACTGACTTTATTGATTGTTTGTCTATGCTCCTGATTATTTGATTCTCAGGGAGACATATACGACCGAGAGAGCCTGTTGAATGCGATTAAGCAGGTTGATGTGGTAATCTCTGCTGTGGGGCATGCACAACTAGTGGACCAAGACAAGATTGTTGCTGCTATCAAAGCAGCCGGGAATATCAAGGTCGTGCTGCTCATAGTAATTTCGTCCAAGTTACTATTGTTCGTTTAGCATTTGACTGATGATATAGGTTGTTTCTTCTGGTATAAGTGCATCGCCTTCTCCTTGTGGGCTTGGCTTTGAAGAAATGGGATGGATTGACTTATTTATCTGTAGACTTCACACTTCTTTTTTCTTTCTTAACTGGTCACGACTTTGTGTAGAAGACATCAGTGAAATTCGAGGATAACTATTTCAAATCTAAGTATAGGACAGGGTGGGCTTCTAAGTGGACTACTCTAAATCCACACTATTGCTTTTTGACCTAATCAATTGGGTAGGAAATTCTGTCATCATGGATGCATGGTGTAGCATCTACATGAATTCTTACATATTCGTATGTATTTACTCAGAGACCTACATCTTTACACAAACAGAAAAGGTTTTTTGACCCCAAGCTCGTGGGCTCCCTAGTCTCGATCCTTGTATGGATATTGGGCTTCCGACACACTTCAGGGGGCTTTATTTGTTCAGAACCTGTGTCGGGTTTCTTCTAGGTGAGCGAAAAAAATGAAAGTTTCTAGCACTCAGTATGGATTATGGTCATCTACCCATATCTTAGATCATGGATGCAAAACATGAACTACTTAATCCTTCAAATGGTCTTTTTTCGGTGGTATTATTATTGCTGCAAATAAGTTATTAAAACCCAGTCAGTGGATAGTTTATTGTTGTTGCTTTAGGGGGTTGACGGTCCATAACGGGTGGAGCTCAGCATGCTGACAAAAGGCAATGGACTTACCTGATATTTTATTACTTGTGAAAGTGGCCTAGCAAGCAGCATTTTTGCATATTTTATACTTGACAGAGTTTTCTGGCTATTGCCTTAACAATTAAATCTTCACTTTTCTTTTCTTCTATTTTGCTAGTAACACTTGGGGTCGAATTTGCTTCATTGCTTGTATTGATTCACTTATAATCATTTTTACCATGTTATAGTGACATACTGCAAAAAAAAAAAAACGTGAAAAGTCAGTCTCATATAAGTTTGTTTTGTTTATCTTCCAGAACTCATGTAAGTTTGTTGGATAAGGGGAATATACTCTAGTTTTTTGTTGCTTTTCTATTATAAATGTTTCTTCTGATTCAATTAATTTGCTTCTCAGAGATTCTTTCCTTCAGAGTTTGGAAATGATGTGGATCGTGTCCATGCTGTGGAGCCGGCAAAAACTGCATTTGCTATCAAGGCCAAGATCCGCCGCCTTGTTGAGGCCGAGGGGATCCCTTATACCTATGTGTCTTCTAACTTTTTTGCAGGTTACTTCCTTCCGACGTTGTCACAGCCCGGGGCTACAGCTCCCCCTAGAGACAAAGTTGTTATCTTAGGGGATGGAAATGCAAAAGGTAAGAAGCAATTTCTTGAAACACGCATTTTAATTTGTTAAGATTTTTCTGTACATTTTTCACAACTTAATTACGGTAGTGATCAGAGCGAGGGGGAGTTCTTGAAGCTTGAGAATTCCAGGCAACTTCCCTGTCCACAGATGTTGAGCTTTTACATCCATTAGTCTTTCACTTTCAGAGACCAATTGATGATACGAATGTTATGTGGTTTAACTTGGCACAATACCACCTGGTTGGCAGATCACGAAGGTTATCTTTATGTATTTGGTTGAGAAAAGAACATGTGGATGCATTTGTCTGCCAGTTGTCTGATGAATCTGTTTACGAGAGGCTTCTTCTTCAATGTGACGCGAAAGTGACTCTAGGAAGATCAATGGGTCCGTGATTTATTTATTAGCCAAATTCTAATACTCTCCCTGTCAATACACAGCGGTGTTCAATAAGGAGGATGACATCGGCACCTATACCATCAAAGCTGTGGATGATCCAAGGACCTTGAACAAAATTCTGTACATCAGACCTCCTGCCAACACCTACTCTTTTAATGAGCTCGTGTCTTTATGGGAGAGAAAGATCGGCAAGACCCTGGAGAGGGTGTATGTTCCAGAGGAGCAGCTTCTGAAGAACATTCAAGGTTAGGAACGCATTTCTATTAGATTTAAGCACGCAAAATCGTCTCTATTTTTTCTGAGATTTAAAGCTTCGATTGGTCTACTTGTCCGGTCATATTGCAGAGGCGGCGGTTCCACTAAATGTGATATTGTCCATATCACATTCTGTTTTCGTGAAAGGAGATCACACCAACTTCGAGATTGAGCCATCGTTCGGAGTGGAAGCATCGGAGCTCTACCCCGACGTCAAATACACGACCGTGGATCAGTACCTTGATCAGTTTGTCTGATAGTCGAAATTGAACATGCTTGGTAGATTTCTCACATCAGTTTGAATCATTAATAATCTAGGATTCTGCTTTGCAGGACCTGGCGCGAAATGTCGCTCTCACTTATCATCTCATGGCATGTACAACGTCCAAATATAAGGACATAATAATTTTTTTTTTACTAGATAAGGACATAATATGAACGTTCGATATGTGCGCATCTATGCAGTGCTTGGAGAAGTTATTTCTGTTTTGAAGTTGATATGGGTTTATGGGCGAAGCTAAAAGAAAGACATGAGTTCTCTAATTTTGTATATTATACGTTGTACGTCCTCGGAGTGGTTAATGAATTGGAGCCGCTAATGTTGAGTTCGAGGCTCGAGCCTCACCCCAGGCTTGTGAAGTCAACCCTTGGTAAGGTGCACAACGTCGCCCGCCATCTCTTTAAAATTTCAAAAATTGTCTACCACAGTATCGACAAACCGCGTGAGAAGGCCGGCGTTAAGCAATACAATCAACGATTTCCGGTCAAATTTAATTGGAAAAACTACATAGGCAAATCATTAAAATTTTATAATTAAATTGGTGAAATCGAAAAGTTTAGAATTGAACTGATTTTCGTATAATAAGATCAGGACTTTTTGATAATCATTCCATGTTTCAATAATAACAATGTTGCTCTCCTTTTTTCTTTTACTTTATAAGATATGAATTACATATAAAGTAATCTCATGTGGGCTAATAAATTAAACAAGGGTAACTTTATAATCAACCCTCCTTGAAAAGAATTTATTGCGCCTCAAAACAATCGTATAGCAGCTACGAAGCTCTATGATATCATGCTAGTGTCATGGGTCGGTCAATTCACGACGATTCCACACCCGTGCGGCCTTAGGATCTCTCCCAAATTAGCCTTGCACACACACACACACACTCAATTCACAAGAATAAAGAGAAAGCGGCGTAATTGTATTTCTTGCAAAATGAGCATATACAAATGAAGGGGGGTCCCCTATATATACAAGTGCGGGTCTAATCTGATTTATTGATCCCCTCATGATCAAACGATGGTGTTTGAACTGATACAATCATTACATAGTTACACCAGAAGTTCCAGAGGCTCTAGGGGCGTTGGGAAGTTCAAGGGACGCCTGCCAAGGGAAGTTGTAGGGTCGTGTGTCAGAGACAATTGCAAGATCGTTGACGGTGCTCTCGTCTAGTCACGAATGGGTCAGGTCCCATGCACGTAAAGGGCTGCGTCTCGTTCACGGACGGTCTCGGAACCTTCTCTCCCTTTGGCCATGTCATTCTCCTCCACTTAATTGGGTGACGCTCTCATCGCGTTTTCGGCATGAAATGCGTCAATGTACTTTTGGAACTGCCAAAGAGCTTCAGAAGGTTCCCAACTTGGCTTTCTTAGGACACTCTCGAGTCATATGTGGCTCGTCGCAAAAGAAGCACTTAAAGGTGTGTACCTTCCGCTGTCCCCACCCACTCAACTCCAATTGGGCCCTAGGTGGTGCTAGTATTGGCTTGTCTCCATTCGGGTGTTTGTACTTGTTCTGGTCTCTCCCACCATTGGCCATATCCCTCGGATGAAAGTCGGGCTTAGCTGTGAACGAAGCTTTAGGTTCCCCGCCACGGAAGTGAAATCGTCGTGAATCGACCGACCCGTGACAAGTGGTATAAGAGCGTTCATTAGCGCAATGGCCGACCCACGTTCCAGCGCAGCGAATGTCCAAGGTGAGGATCGCGAGGATCGTAGAAGGGTGACCGAGAGAGTTGGCATCCAAACTAGGAGGAGTTGTGCTACCTCCAACTTGAGGGATCAAATAGGTGACTTGGAATGTTGAACGACGACATTAGAGGGAACCGTCATGGACGTCCAAGGGATGGTTGATGACTTACAACCGATTGTCGAAGGAGTGGAAGCCATAAGGGAGGAGTGGAAGCTAGAAGGGAGGAGCTCTTGGCCGAGATGCAAGAGCTCAAAGCCGGCATGGGAGAGCTCCGTGACGAGATATTAGGCCACATGACTCACGAGCTGCTGCAGCGGGAAGAGACCTGGGAGGCCGCGATGGCGGCCATGCGCTCGGAGATTGCCAAGCTCAAAGGGAAGCTTGCAGAGGTAGAAGCAGCATGCGTGAATGAGGTGATTATTATGCAACCACGCATGGACGCACCCAAGTCGAGAGAATTCAAAGGCTCGCGGGTGGCCAAAGACGTGAACAACTTCCTATGGTATATGGAGCGGTACTTCTAGGCCACGGGAATGAACGACGACACGACCAAGGTAAACATGGCGGTAACGTATTTAGCCGATAATGTTTTGTTATGGTGGCGTCGCAAATCAGATGATAGGAGTGGCGACCCTATCACGACTTGGGCCAAGTTCATCGAGGAATTTCGGCGGAACTATTATCCTACCTATGCGAAGGACGAAGCTCGCGATGAGCTCAAGCACTTTGAATAAAGGGGCATCGTTTGTGAGTATGTGAAGCGGTTCTCGGAATTGCTACTCCAGATCCCGTCAATAAATGACACGGAGGCGTACCGCCAGTTCATGAGAGGTCTCAAGCCGTGAGCTAAACAAGAGCTCAAACGGTACAACGTGAAAGATCTCACAATAGCCACTTCTGTGGTAAAGTCCCTAGAGGAACCTAAAGTTTCGTTCATAGCCAAGTCCGACTTTCGTTTGAGGGATAGGGCCAATGGTGGGGGAGACCGGAATAAGTACAAACGCCTGAATGGAGGCAAGCCAATACCGGCACCACCTAGGGTCCAATCGGAGTCCAGCGGGTGGGGACAGCGGAAGGTACGCACCTTTAAGTGCTTCTTTTGCAACAAGCCACACATGGCTCGGGAGTATCCTAAGAGAGGCAAGCTAGGAACCCTCTGAAGCTCTTTGGCAGTTTCAGAAGCACATTGATGCATTTCATGCTGAAAATGCAACGAGAGCGTCGCCCAATTAGGTGGGGGAGAATGACACGGCCCAAGGGAGTGAAGGACTCCGAGCCCGTCCGTGAATAAGACGCAGACCCTTACGTGCATGGGATGAGATCTATTCGTGCATGGGACTTGGCCCATCCGTGATCAGGCGCGAGCACTGTCTGCAACCCTTTAGTTGCTTCTGACATACCATCCTACAACTTCCCTTGGCAGGTGTCCCTTAAGCTTCCCCACGCTCCTAGAGCCTCTGAAACTTCTAGTATAACTATGTAATAATTGTATATGTTCAAATATCACCATTGGATCATAAGGGGATCAACGGATCAAATTAGACCCGCACTTATATATATGGGGGACCTTCCTCCTTCATTTGTACATGCTCATTTTACAAAAAATATAGCTACACCGCTTTCTCTCTATTCTTGTGAATTGAGTGCATGTGTGTGTAAGGCTAACTTAGGACAGATCCTAAGGCCGCATGAGTGTAGGATTGTCGTGAATTGACCGACTCGTGACACTAGCATATGAATATAGAGTAGCTCATTGCCCACTTCAAACCATTTTTTCTTATTTTTTTTTCATATGATAAAGTCAACTTAAAAAAGTGGTTTCAACTACTTCCTCATGAATTACACGAAAAATCATGGTGAATTATAATAGTTTGATATTAACCGAGAAATAAAATCACAATATTAAATTGATTTCACATTTACGATCACTTAAATTTTATAGCAGCATCAAAATTAAAAATTTCCTATTTTTTGGGTAAGGTAAAATTTTCTTATTTCACAATAATTTAAATCATCTCCCAAATTACTAACTAGACAAAGTCGTTATCTTCTGTTAATTTCCCCACTTTCCATGTACCCTTTTTCCGGTGAAGGATGATATCAACAAGAGCAATCGTTTCATTGAAAAGACAATTATGCCCTTCTGCAATCAACAGCCAAATGACGCTCCGTCAGGAAGACCAGAATCCCGCTTCACAGCACGGTCACTTTCGACACCGATCGAGTTCGCCGGGGAAAAACAACGCCTCCTCCGGGAAAACTCTCCGATGGCCGAGGAGAGCAAAGTCCTGGTGATCGGAGGCACTGGATACATCGGAAAGTTCATCGTGGAGGTAAGCGCTAAGTCCGGTCACCCTACCTTCACTCTCGTGAGGGAGTCCGCTCACTCCGACCCCGCCAAGGCCGAAATCGTCGAAGGTTTCAAGAGCTTAGGCGTGAATTTAGTCCATGTGAGTAGCTATTCCCGTGCAATGGTGTTCGTTTCCCCGCATTTGGTGCTGCTTCGGGGAATCGAGGCGTCACCTGCCGTTGATCTTGTTCGGTATTCCGACAAATGACTTTAGCAGTAGAATCGGAGTTGATGGAGTCACGTTACGATTCGGCGTTGCTCTTTCTCTTCTCTGATTTTCTGTCTTTGTATGTTGGTGAAATCAGCTTCGCATTTGGATTCGAGCGAGCACATTGTCAGGCAGCTACAGCTGCGTACTGCCTACGCCTAGATGAATTGTGTATATAGGAGTAAATGTGACTGACCTGTAATTCAGATGTCATTGCAGCTACCTTGTTATAACCTCTCGAAGATCGGTAGGCAATGTATGGACAAGCGTTGTGCGGATAGTAGCTTGTTCTTTCATTTCGCATTATACTTTCTCTTGTCTGATGAAGGTGTTGAAGTTTTATCTGCATCGGATTATCTGTTAAAAACAGGATTTGCTGATGGTTTTTTTCCATGCTCTCTTGGTTATTTGATTCTCAGGGGGACATATATGATCAACGGAGTCTGTTGAATGCGATCAAGCAGGTTGACGTGGTAATCGCTGCCGTGGGGAGAGCACAGCTAGAGGACCAAGACAGGATTGTTGCCGCCATTAAAGCAGCCGGCAATATCAAGGTCGTGCTGTGTCTAGTAATTTCATTTCAAGTTAATATGTTCGTTTAGCATTTGACTGATGATATAGGTTGCCGTTAGCTTGATTCTTTTCTTCTGGTATAAGTGCATCGCGTTCTCCTTGTGAGCTTCGCTTTGATGGAATGGGATGGATTCACTTATTTATCTGTAAACTTCACTTCTTCCTTTTATAAATGGTCACGACTTTGTGTAGAAGTCGTCAGTGAAATTGGAGGATAACTACTTCAAATCCAAGTATAGGACAATGTGGGGTTTAAGTGGGCTACTCTACATGCACACTATTGCTTTTTTATGTATTCAATTGGGTAGGAAATTCTGTCATCATGGATGCACGATGTACCATCTACATGTATTCATACATATGCGTATGTATTTACTTAGAGATCTACATCTTTACACAACCAAAAAGGTTCTTTGATGCCAAACTCGCGCCTGATATCAGGCTACGTACATACTCCAGGGGACTTTATTTATCCAGAACCTGTGTGGTTGAGTTTCCTCTAGGTCAGCGAAGAAAGTAAGAAGTTTCTAGCACTCAATATGGATTATGGTAATCTACCCAGCTCTTTTATCATGAATGAGAAACATGGCCTACTTAATCCTTCAAATGGTCTTTCTTGGGAGTACTATTATTGTCGCAGATAAGTTACCAAAACCCAGTTAGTGGATATTAGTAGCTGTTGCTTCGGGGGGTTGACGGTTGATAATGAGTGGAGCTCAGCATGCTCACAAAAGGCAATGGACTTACCTGATATTTCATTTCTCGTGAGAGTGTCCAAGCAAGCAGCATCTTTGCGTATCTTTGAGAGTGTCCAAGCAGCATGCTCACAGGGCTGGTGCCCTGTTTCTTCTATTTTTCTAATAGCACTCGAAGTCGAATTTGCTTTTAATTGCTGAATTTATCGATTCACTTGTAATTGCTTTTTACTCTGTTATAGCAACATATTGATCAACACGAAATTCGGTCTCATATAAGTTTGTCTTCCTTTTTTCTTTGCCAGAACTCATATAAGTTCGTTGGTTAAGGGGACTATACTCTAAATTTTTGTTGCTTTCTAATAAAGATGTTTCTTCTGATTTGATTATGTTTCTCTTTAGAGATTCTTGCCTTCAGAGTTTGTAAATGATGTGGATCGCGTCCATGGGCTGGAAACAACAGATGTATTAAACCCCCAAAAAGATACCTGAAGTGGCTAAATTTGAAGCAAAATGGGAAGACGAATTGGCAATTGTAGAGGAAGCAGCAGTAGTAGAAGCTGTTGGGAAAACTAAATCCCCGATCGTCTCGTTCGAAACATATTCGGAACGAATTCGATTAATGCGGAAAACGTGCCCGAAGACCATCAACTTGTATCACCGATCGTACAGGCATATCACACAACGAACATACCCGGTATTGTCACAGATTAAGTGCCGCTTTGCGCTTGAGAGTTCTTCGATTGTCTTTCGTACTCGTGTGCGTTCCAAAGGAAAACAGAGAAGACGTCGTATTCGAAGGAGTATGTTTGCATATGGAAAATCACTTCTGTTTTTCAAGGGGTGCCTTCTATTATAAATAGGTAAATAACTACCTCGTGGGCCCTTGTGGCTCACGGGCCGGGTTTGGCCCATCTTGGACGGTCCACCCATTATGTCTTTCATCTCCCACTCACCCACGATGAGCTAAACACAACTCTCTTCCTTGCAAAGTTCATATTGGCAAATAATCCGTACGACCAACATACTACGAGAGCTTGTTGTTATACATCTATTATGAATATATAACAGCTCAAATTTGGGCATTATCCAGAGTAGAATTAGTATGCAGTTCCCTAGATCAATCAGTCACATTTTTTTATCTCTCTTGATCTCTTTTAGTATCTCATATATTGTATTCACAACTATGATTTACTCAAAATCATAATTGGTCGACCTGTGAACACAAATATAGAATGTGACATCATAAATTGAATTGATCTTCCTCTTTCCTTAAACCTCTCCATTTCAGTCTAACTCGCTTTTCTAGAAATGCCCCGTTAGACCGAATTATCATGATCATCGGTAACATGCTAAGATAGCAAACACTGAATAGAAATTTCGAGAATAAGTAAGAGTCGTGAGGGCACTTTAATTGAGAAGAACTATTTTCCTCAAGAGTCTCACACGACTTAAAAATTGAGATCATAAATTTTTGTCAACTCTTATCAGTCGTCCTATGTATACGTAATATGAAATACGTATTACGGTATTCTCTCCTTTTCCCATAGAGCGTATGTCTTTACTCTCAATACCGTACAGATGATAGTTTAGACATACTCAATGTCTAACTTGAGTTCACAAATCTACTCTATTCATAAGCATCTATCAGAACTCACATTTGGCATTAAAGACAGGTAAAGTGAAATATGTGGGTCATTTTACTTTCGGACATAATAATCTATATGTCCTCATCTTAACATTCTGTTAAGGCGACGTCCATGCTTCAAGCTTGAGCTCTCAATTATCACCTAGATAACAAGCTTAAAACTGTCTCATCTCTATTCATCACACAGTGAGTAGAGGCGATTATCCGTGTGAGTGGGCTAATCTCTCATCTGTCCGACATACCTTTTTAATATAATGCACTCAGCATCGACATTCACAAACGTCATACAAACTTATAGGCATTGATAATAACAAACTTCATTAATAGTGAACATTCTGGGAAAAATACAATATTTAGTACATCATATTCTACACAGTCCTAGAGATCTCATATGACCATGGAAAACTTCTCTAGGAATCGGCTTCATCATAGGATCTGCTATCATCCTTTATGTAGATATGTACTTCACGTTCACTTCCTTTTGTGCAACCATGTCCTTGACATAGTTATACTTGATATCTATATGTTTGGTCTTTTCATGGTACTTGAGATCCTTAGTGTACGCTATTGCTGCTTGGCTGTCACAATAGACCAATACTGGGTTTACAACATTCTCAGTTACACCTAAGTGATCCAAAAATCTTCTAAGCCAAACAGCTTCTTGTGCCGCTGCTGATAGAGCCACGAACTCGGCTTCCATCGTAGATAAGGCTACACACTGTTGTTTCTTACTGCTCCAAGATATGGCGCCATTATTCAGTAAGAACACATATCCGGAAGTAGATTTCCTTTCTTTTAAATCTCCTCCCCAGTCAGTATCAGTATAGCCTTCAAGGTGTAGATCACTTCCTTGATAAGTCAGCGCATAGTCGGCACTTCCCTTTAGATATCTCAGGATTCTTTTGACGGCGATCCAATATGCTTGATATGGATTGGATTGGTATCTACTTACCATTCCAACTGCATAACAAATATCAGGTCTTGTACACATCATAGTGTACATCAAGCTTCCGACAGCACTAGCATATGGAACTTGTTCCATTTGCTCCTTTTCTTGTGAAGTCTTAGGACACATTCTATCGCTTAATGCTTCGCCTTTTGCAATAGGAGTATCTATTGGTTTACAGTCTTGCATACGAAATCGCTCAAGGATTTTATTCACATACATCTCTTGTGAAAGGGATAGGGATTTCTTTGAGCGATCTCTTGAAATCTTAACTCCAAGAATGTATGCAGCTTCACCCATATCTTTCATCTCAAAATTGGAAGATAACCAATTCTTGACTGTATTAACCAACTCCATACTGCTTCTGGCAATTAGTATATCATGAACATATAATGATAAGATCACAAATTGATCTTTGGATCTTTTGATATATACACAATTGTCTTCACTAATTATTACAAAATCATATGCCATTATTGCATTGTGAAAACGTATATATCATTGTCTCGAAGACTGCTTAAGGCCATATATCGACCTCAATAGTCGACACACTTTATGCTCCTGACCTTTTATAATGAAACCAACAGGTTGTTCCATATAAATTTCTTCCTCTAATTCTCCATTGAGGAATGCAGTCTTTACATCCATTTGATGTAATTCAAGATCCATACTAGCTACTATTGCCAAAATAAGGCGAACAGAGGTAAATCTAACCACAAGAGAAAAAGTTTCTTCAAAGTCAACTCCTTCCTGTTGATTATATCATTTTGCCACAAGGCGAGCCTTATACCTCTTTATTGAGCCATTAGCCTTACGCTTTATTTTGAGAACCCACTTGTTCCCAATGGCTTTGCGTCCTTTTGGAAGGTCAACCAATTCCCAAACTTGATTTGATCTTAATGACTCCATTTCCTCTTCCATTGCATGTATCCATTCTTCCTTATCAGGGCACTTTAAAGTATCGTTCACATTCTTCGGCTCATCTTCATCTTGTGGGGCGATCATGAAAGCTTCTCCTTCAATGTCAAAACGTCGACGGGGAATCTTATTACGACTTGACTGTCATATGGAATGCTGTACTCCTAATGATTCACCATGTTCCATTGCGCTCCCACTCGAATGAGATAATGGTGGTATCGTCTCTTTAAGTGGTTGCAGTTGAGACTGGGTTGCATTCAACTCTCCATTTGTCACAATACTCCCACTAACTTCACTATGACGATCCACAGATTCATATAGTGAGTAATCACCACCTACTTCGCCCTTTTTAGGAAATTCATTCTCTAAGAATGTGACATCCCGTGATTCAAATTCAGTTGTACTTCCGCTTTCTTGCTCACCTATGACTACATATCCTTTTGAGTGCTCTGAGTATCTTATAAAAAAAATACTATTTTTGCCTCTTGGGCCTAATTTTCCATACTTGTGAGAAGACTCACGAGTATAAGCAGCACAACCCCAAGGTTTTAGAAAGCTTAAATCAGGCTTTCTGCCTGTCCATAATTCATGTGGAGTAGAAGCAACTGATTTAGAAGGCACACGGTTAAGTGTGTAGGTAGCAGTCAACAAAGCATCACCCCAAAAGGTTATGGGCAAGTTAGCTTGTGCCATCATTGATCTAACCATTTCCATTAAGGTTCTGTTTCTTCTTTCCGCAACACCATTTTGTTGAGGAGTATATGGAATAGTCAATTGTCTTTCTATTCCCTTTTCATCACATAAATTTCTGAACTGATCAGACAGATATTCTCGACCTCGATTGGATCTTAATGCTTTTATTTTCTTGTCTAATTAATTTTCCACTAAGCTCATAAATCTTTTAAAGCAATTTAAGGCCTCGGACTTATGAGAAATCAAATCGGCATGTCCGAATCGAGTATAATCACCAATAAATGTGATGAAATAAACAGACCCGTACCTTTCTTTTACATTCATTGGACCACAGATGTCAGTATGGATTAACTGTAAAGGAAATTTAGCTCTTGTTCCCTTTCCAAATGGTTTCCGCGTTATTTTTCCTTCTAGGCAATGCTCACATATGGGCAAATCAACCTTTTTAATATTGCCCAATAAGCCATCTTTAGCCAATCTATTCATTCTTTGTTGGCCAATATGACCAAGTCTAGCATGCCACAAGTTCACATCATTCTCATAAGAATCAGATGATGTAAATAAAGAATAACTAACATTAACTTCACAATAGTCAACATCTAATACAATGAAACCATCTAAAAAATATCCGGAACCATAATAACTTGTACCTAAACACAAGTCTACACCATTGTTATGGAAGTTTACATTAAAATCAAGTCTAACTAAAACCAACACGGAAATTAAGTTTCGACGAATCTCTGGAGTAAATAGCACATCATGTAGGAACAATGTGCGTCCACCGCACATAAGTAGTTGACAGGTGCCAATACCTCTGACCTCCACTCTTGAATTGTTTCCCACGTATATCCACTTCGTTCCTTGTGGAACTCGTCGGAACTCCACGAAAGCTTCTCTGTCCTTCGCTACATGGTCTGTGGCTCCCGAGTCTACAGTCCACAAAAAATTAGATTCGGTTAGAAACACTGAACTAGACACATAAGTGGCATTTTCATGAATGCTAAGGGTTTCTACCTTCTTTGGCTCGCCACAGTTGAAACATTTCACTATTGAAATGTTCTTCTTGAAAGGACGCTTTCCTTTCTCCCGTTGGTTGAGCCCGGCTTCTTCCCTGAAAGACTTGGCCCCTTACCTTTCCACTTCTTTGACCCAGCAGAGTGCTTCCTCTTAGACCCGAAACTCCATGCGAGCTAAAACCAGCAAAGTAAATATCAGTTTCCGGCTTAGCCGCCATGAGGCGATCCTCTTCCAGCTCAAGATGCCGCATAGCATCCTCGAAGGTTTTGATACCCTCATTGTGGGTCAAATGGATCTTCATGTGCTCCCAGCTTTGAGGTAAGGAGCGGATTACTGCCTACACCTGCTGTTCATCAGTGAGCATGTGTCCAGCATCCTTTAGCTCACTAATCATATTCGACATCTGTCTCAAATGTTGTTTCATGGTCTTTCCATGAGACATCTTATATGAGTCGAAACGGATAGTGAGTTGTCTCAGTTTGGTCACAGAAGTTCGACCAAATCTTGATGCCAGTGCAGCCCACATGTCTTTGGCACTTTGGAAACGTCCGAACTCTCGCATAATGTCATTGTCCATGCTGCTTAGCAACGTAATGCGAGCAAGAGAGTTCTTTCTTTTCCAAACAGCAAAGGCATCTTTGTCCCTCCTGTGTTGAGCAGTTGTCCCATCCTCAGGTTCTTCCATAATCTGGTTAAGAGCTTCGAGTGCCTCTTGTTCTTCCAGCACATATTGAATCTTGAGACTCTAAATCTCATAATTGTCGCCATTCAATTTTTCTCCCTTATTTAGTTCAGCCACTATGTTCTTAGTTGCTGAAGCCATCGTATCTTAACATTTCAGACACATACGCACGAGTTATTAAAACCTATCTAAATGCTTCATCAGCATCATGATTACATAAACTAATCATGTTAATGAATAGTTTCACAAAAAGGTCTTAAAGTCGAAAGTTCACTATGTTCCCAATCATCGTCTAAAAATCTAATTTGAAATTATCATTAACATAATCATTTATGTACAGAAATTAGTTCTTCAAAAGTTATACAAACTTTTAAGAACTTCCCATATATAACATAACATATAATATGGCAATATAAAGTGATAAAACACAAAAAAAAAATTCATAGCCATATATATATCATAACACATTTACAAATATTTAAGAACATGTAATAACAACTTGACACATGTACAGAATTGATTCCAAATCCTAAAAGAACAACATCAAGTGTACCAATCCAACACATAGACAAGAAAGGACTCATAAAATTCTTTAGAAAGTTTTATTTTCTTTGGAACATAAACAAAGGCTCCCGGAAAACCCCTAGATCCGGGCCATGGTTTGCGCCTAGACCCATTCAATGCAAGGGTTGATGTTCTTCTTGCCCCGACCCTTATGTATTCTTACACAAAATTCTCCACAAGCATCCTATAGCTTGGACCATTTAAGGTTTCTTTAACCTTAGCAAGCATTCTTCCCAACTCATCAGACATAGTGCATTTTAGGGCTCCGACCATTACATATTTCGGCATTACAAAACCGTTCCAAATGATATCCTGTATCATTTTGTTGACCTTGATGATGTGTGTCATCATATCATCTTTAGCGTCCCATCGATAAAGAGCTAGTTTGACTCTTAGGTTCTCAAGCTTCTCCTTTTGAGCTGCCGTTCTTGGTATTATCGGAGTGCGTCTCCAATGTATCATTGTTCTTGCAACGAATGCAGAACGAAGGATTACTTATAATCCATGATACATTAAGACAAGGAATGCTTATTCATATACATATGATATAGCACTTGTATTTAAAAAAAAAACTAGAGAGAAATACTAGAGAAAATGCCAAAGAATATACCCCTAAGTACTTGTACATAGGGTTTATCATGCATTTTCACATTCATAAGTGCAGCAAACATGTAATATGAATATACCATAACGTAGAGTATTCTGATACGAGCACATCGATACCAAGAACGCCCAAATCGGAGTTCAAATGAGCTCAAACGGGTCGAAAGAACACATAGGATCATTCTGCCCGGTTTGAACCGGTCCGGTTTGACCGGTCCGACCGTTGACCGGTCAACGGTCAAAGGGTCAACCGGGTCGGGTCAACAGTCAACCGGGTCGGGTCAACGGTCAAACGGGTCTGGTCAAGGTCCGCTCCCGATGACGTCACGCTGACGTCATTGTCGGCGGTTAGGCGGCGACCGACGCGCTATTTCGCACGGCCACACGTAGGACTCATGTGCCGTCGCGGCCAAGGCTCTTGGCAATGCGTGAGGGCGCGTGCGGCGTCCTTTGGCGACGTGCCGCCCATTATTTTGCTCGTCTCGATGAGTACTTTCTGTTTATGCAATAAAATTGAAGTTTTGACAAAAGACAAAAATCGAAACATGCATGAACAGTTTGGCGAAGTGAAGAAAACGAACAAAAACGAGGCCAAAACGAAAAAAAAATGAGCAGTATACACTTCAGACAATACATATGCATGATCGGGAAACAAGTAAACGGGCTCTGATACCAATGTTAGGAAAACTAAATCCCCGATCGTCTCGTTCGAAATATATTCGAAACGAATTCGATTAATACGGAAAACGTGCCCGAAGACCATGAACTTGTATCACCGATCGTACAGGCATATCACACAACGAACATACCCGATATTGTCACAGATTAAGTGCCGCTTTGCGCTTGAAAGTTCTTCGATTGTCTTTCGTACTCGTGTGCGTTCCGAAGGAAAATAGAGAAGACGTCATATTCAAAGGAGTATGTTTGCATATGAAAAATCACTTCTGTTTTTCAAGGGGTGCCTTCTATTATAAATAGGCAAATAATTACCTCGTGGGCCCTTGTGGCTCACGGGCCGGGTTTGGCCCATCTTGGACGGTCCACCCATTATGTCTTTCAGAAGCTTTCAGTAAACATCAAAATGCCTGAAGTTCTTCCTGGGATAAATCGATATCAGTAGTAGGTGTAGCAGTAACAATTTCAGTATGGTTTGCTTTGTTTTTTTCCCTTTCTTTGTGCCTTTTTTTCCCTCAAAATCTGTAGGTTTTTCATGTAACTTGCAGCAGGTAGCCTACTCACTTCACAACTTCCTTAGGGTATCATTAAATCAAGAGAACGAACCAAATTTAGTTATAGTGCCAGCACTGATTTGAAGAGCAGATCGATCAGTAGTAGAGGAGTGGAGCATTGCTGTCCTACGGCTTTCTTCTGAGTGAACTAGGGCATAGGATTGTTCCAGGGTGGAAAATGGAGACCGGCTAAGGACTTCTACATGTATCTAATCATATTCAACATTCAATCCTGCCAAGAAATCATAAACTCTGATCTTGTCCACATGGTTCTTGTAGGCAGCAATGTCTGTAGCATTGGTTGATTGATAATCAGTATAATGATCTAGCTTTTGCCACAAACTCCGAAGCTCAGCATAATATTGAGATACAGCCATCTCCTTCTGAGAAGTGTCATGAATCCTTTTTCAAAGTTCATACACTTGAGCATCATTCCCGATTTGACCAAAGTATCCTAGTAGCCGACCAAATTTGCGCCGCAGTATCAAGAAGCATATGTCATTTTGCAATATGTGGCTGCGTCGAATTAAGCAAAAAAAACATTACCAAAAGTCATTCGAGATCCACTTGTCTTGAGTAGCACCTGATGTTTCCGGCTTCACAGAAGTGCCGTTGATATGACCTGTAAGCCCACGGCCTGCAATGGCCAAGAATACAGATCGAGACCATATCAAATAATTTGTGCCGTTAAGCTTCACAGAGATTGTAGTGAAAGTAATATAATATGTACGGCATCTCCTGTAGGTGGAGAGTTCTCAACTGAATCGTCAGACATTGTGTCACTAATAGTAGGCTCAAATTATCCTCCAAAAAAATCAGCTAGATCAGATCAAGGGAAGAAAAAAATCGATAATTCTAATTTATCCCAAAGAATCTGAAAAAATATGGTGGTCCACGAACTACAGTGCTTTGGTCTTCACACACGAGAGAATTGTAGGCCAACGGCAACGCAGAAACAATTCAAGACAAGAAGATCCGAAAAATCGCAGAAGAAGTTGAACCACCTATCGCGGACTGCAAAGAATTTTTAGTTATCTCATAGAGGTGAAGTTTAGACCAGACACTAGATTCAAAGAATCACCTCAATAGTGTTGCCCTACACTTTGAAAGAGAGCAAAGGAGAAGATGAGAAGGAACTGCTGTGGGAGAAAGCGAATGTGTGAAGAGAGAACAAAGAAAGGTTGCGTAGAGAAGAGATTAGGGTTAGCGTTTTAGTTTAGACCTGGTTCTGATATCATGTTGAGAAAAAAAATCGAACTGCACGCTTGGTTAGGTGACTTAGGTCTATGTAACCCCAAGCTATCTATTTATAATAAAGCCAAAAAGCCAAAATTACAATATTACCCTTATTGCTGCAATATGTAAAATAATAAAGGAAATAGACAAATATGCCCCTATTAGTCAAGTACTCTCAACATAAAAAAATACTAATCTCGTGATCGACCCTCGTCGGAAAAGGATATTAGTGCACCCCAAACGAGGGCATAGCGAGTATGAAACTCCATGATAGCTCATTGCCATTTCATACCATTTTCACTCATTTTTTTCCATTTGAAAAAGTAAACCCAAAAAGTGGTTACAAATTCTTTGGGAAAAGTGTCATACATTTGTGCCAATTTAGTTTGTAAACTTTTTTTTTTGTACAAATTCAATCCTAAACCTTTTACCTTTATGCTAATTCAATCATTCCGACTAATTTTAGCCGGATATTGTTGATGTGGACTCCAATCGGCCTACGTGGCACCGTTGGCCATGACATGGATAACTTTTAAATAATATCTTAATATTTTTTGAATTTATTATTTAATTTTTTCTTTTTGTTTCCTTTCCCTTTCTTCTTCCTCCGGTGACCAGCTGAAGGCCAGGACAGGTGAGGTCCGTCGCTAGTGGTTGGCGAGGCTCGCCCTCACCAGCAACGGCAAAGGTGAGCCTCGCCCAGTCGCTGGTGAAGCTTGCTCGCCCTCGCTGGTGGCCGCGACTGAATTGGCACAAAAATAAACATTTAGCACTAAATTAACATCAATGCAGTAGGTTTCGGACTTTTCAGACACTTTTCCCAAATTTCTTCCTCCTCAATTACATGAAAAACCATTATAATAATTATAATAGTACAATATCAATAGAGAAACAAAGTAAACTCATAGCATAAATTTAATAGAATCTCTAACACTTCAACGTAATTATAACTTAAATCTCTAGCACCATCCAAGCTATTTTGTCGAGAATGCTTTCTCTTTGGCTTCGTACCACAACTCTCAGCTTCACAGCTTTTAATAAAAGTTGAGCGTACACAAACAAAGCGCAAATGCCAATAATATCTGATGAAGAAAACAGCCCACACTCATGTCAACAATATTTAGTGAAGAAACATAAAATTAGCTTATTTTGTCAAAAAGCAACCACCAACTTCAATCTTCAGCAAGGGAAGTTTTCATTCTTGAATTTCATGGAGAAACATGCAGCTCATCATAAATCATAAATCACTAACTGTTGATTTCTTCTTTTTTTTTTTATCTTCATAGAGATTTTGTCAACACAACAATCGATTATACATTATTCTGACAGCCTTCCTTAATTTTTATTTTATAATTCAACGGAACCAAGCATTGTCTTTAATTTTTCAAACGAAATCGCCTTCAATGATTTCATCAAAATACGTTGATGTGATTGCTCCTGCCATAAAAAATAGGACTTTTAGCAATAGCCGACTTATTGACGCTCATTATTTTGGTTGGACCTATCTGTTCATGCATCAATTCACACGATAACTTGTTGTCTTTTCGAAGAACAAGAAATTATTCTTGATTTAAGAAAGAAAGAATATCCGGCAGTATTCTTCTCAAGATCGATATCACCGCCCAAAATTACCATCTCTGTACCCCACTAAAATGAAATTGTTGGCGTAGGAATATATTGGTGTTTTTGATTTCCTTTTTTTTTGTTATCTTCATGAAGACTTTGTCAACACAATAATCAACTTTATATTATTCTAACAAAGTTAAATTTAGAATTTCTTATTTTGGGTAAGTTAAGTTAGTTCTTATTTCAAAAAAATTGACATCATCGGTCAAATTTGACAAAATCGATAGATAAGTACTTTGTATTTAATTTTCTTCTCTTTCGTTGTCCACTTTGCATTTACTCATTTTACAAGTGGTGGATGATATGAAGAAAAAATCAATTCACCGAAAAGACAGTTATACCCCTCCTGGAATGAAAGATAAAATGGTAATTCATCTCGAAGCCCGCCAAACCGTTTCAGCACGAGACCGAGCAAGTTCGCCGGGAAAAACCACGCCGCCGCCGCGAAAAGCCTCCGAGATGGCCGAGAAGAGCAAAGTGCTGGTGATCGGAGGCACTAGATACATCGGAAAGTTCATAGTGGAAGCGAGCGCTAAGTCCGGCCACCCTACCTTCGCTCTCGTGAGGGAGTCCGCTCTCTCCAACCCCGCCAAGGCCGAAATCGTCGAAGGCTTCAAGAGCTTAGGCGTCAATTTACTTCACGCGAGTAGTTATTCCCGTGCGGATTGTGTTCGTTGCTGCATCCTGTTAATCTTGTTCGTCTTTCTGAGAAATGTTTTTAGCAGTAGAATCGGATTTGATTTTTATCTCAATCTTTCACCTGATTTTTATTGATCGTTTGTCCATGCTCTTGGTTGTTTGATTCTCAGGGAGACATACACGATCAAGAGCGTCTACTGAATGCGATTAGGCAGGCCGATGTGGTACTCTCTGCTGTCGGGAGAGAGCAAGTAGAGGACCAATGCAAGATTGTTGCCGCCATTAAAGCGGCCGGGAATGTCAAGGTGGTGCTGTTCCTAATGATTTAGTCCTTGTTACTATTGTTCGTTTACCATTTGACTGATGATATAGGCTGTGTTAGCTTATTCTTTCTTCTGGTATAGGTGCACCACGTTCTCCTCGTGTAGAAGTGACTGGTGAAATTCGAGGATAACTATTTCAAACCCAAAGTATAGGACGGTGTGGACTTCTAAGTGTGATGCTCTGAATCCACACTATTGCTTCTTGACGTATTTAATTTGGGTAGGGAGTGCTGTCGTCATGGATGTGCATGTTTTTAACTCAAGAGATTTACATCTTCACACACACAAAGGTTCTTCGATCCCAAACTCGTGCCCTCCTCTGTCTCGATCCTTGTATGGATATTGGGCTTCCCACATATTCCGGGAGACTTCATCTATCCAGAACCCGCGTGGTCGGGTTTCCTCTAGGTCAGCCAAAAATGTAAAAAACTTCGAGCACTCAATATGGATTATGGCCGTCTAGCCCAGCTCTCTGATCATGAATTCGTGGGAAACACGAACTAGTTAATCCTTGAAATGGTCTTTATCAGTAGTATTATCATTGTTGCAAATATGTTGCCCAATCCCACTTGCTGGGATAGGACTTAGTAGTTGTTGCTGCTTTGGGTGGTTGACGGTCAATAACGAGTGGAACTCAGCATGCTCCTGAAAGGCAATGGACTTACCTGGTATCTTATTACTTATGAAAGTGTCCAAGCAAGCAGCAGCATGTTTGCCTATTTCACTCGACAGAGTTATCTGGCTGCTGCCCTGTTTCTTCTATTTATCTAATAGCACTTGAGGTGGAATTTGCTTAATTGCTGAATTTATTGATTCACTTATAATCACTTTTTACTCTGTCTCATATAAGTTTGTCTTCTTTTTTTTTTTGCCAGAACTCATTTAAGTTTGTTGGTTAAGGGGGATATGCTCTAAATTTTTGTGGCTTTCTAATAAAGATGTTTCTTCCGATTTGATTATGTTTCTTTTCAGAGATTCTTGCCTTCGGAGTTTGCAGGTGATGTGGATCGCGGCCATGCTGTGGAGCCATTGAAAGCTTCACTTGCCATCAAGGCTAAGATCCGCCACCTTGTTGAGGCTGAGGGAATCCCTTATACCTATGTATGTTGTAACTGTTTTGCGGGTTATATCCTTCCGACCTTTGCACAGCCGGGGGCTACAGCTCCCCCTAGAGATAAAGTTGTCATCTTAGGGGATGGAAATGCAAAAGGTAAGAAGCAATTCGTAGAAATTTGCATTTTAAGCCGTTGAGATGTTTATGTACATCTTTCACGATTTAATAACGTAGTGATCAGAGTGAGGGGCATTTCTTGAAGCTTGAGAATTCCAGGCAGCTTACTTGTCTGGAGATGTTGGGCCTTTTGCATCCATTAGTCTTCACTTTTGGGGACTAATGATGATATGAATGTCATGTGGGTTATGTCCGCACAGTGCCGCCTGTTCAGCATATTAATAAGGTTATCTTTATGTATTTGGTTGATAAAAGGACATATGGATGCATTTATCTGCTAGTTGTCTGATGAATCTGTTTACCGAGAGAATTCTTCTTCAATGTGAGTCGGACGTAACTCTAGGAAGATTGATGGCTCTGCGATTTACCTATTAGCCAGATTCTAATACTCTCCCTGTCAATACACAGCGGTGTTTAACAAGGAGGAGGACATCGGCACCTATACCATCAAAGCCGTGGATGATCCAAGGACCTTGAACAAAATTCTGTACATCAGACCTCCTGCCAACACCTACTCGTTTAATGAGCTCGTGTCTTTGTGGGAGAGAAAGATCGGCAAGGCCCTGGAGAAGCAGTACGTTCCAGAGGAGCAGGTTCTGAAGAACATTCAAGGTTAGGGATGCATTTCTATCAGATTTAAGCCCGTGAAATCGTCTCTACTTGTCCTGTCAATTGGTCTATAGCTTCAATTGGTTTACTTGTCCTGTCATATCGCAGAGGCGGCGGTTCCACTCAATACCTGGTTGGCCATATTGCATTCTATTTTCGTGAAAGGAGACCAAGCCAACTTCGAGATTGAGCCACCATTCGGAGTGGAAGCTTCAGAGCTCTACTCTGATTTCAAATACGAGACCGTAGATCAGTACCTTGATTTGCCTGATTTTATCTAAACCGACTGTGCTTTGTAAATCTATTACATCGGCTTGAATCATAAATAATATATGGTTCTGCTTTTCGGAATCCTAGCGTGAAATGTCGCTCCCGGCTCCCGCTGATCATCTCATGGCATGTACAACCTCCAAATATAAGGACATACTATGAAGTACGAATATTCAATGTGGGCGCATCTCTGCTGTGCTTGGAGAGGTTACTTCTGTGTCGGCCCTAGCTAACGAAATGGAATTTAGTGCAACTTCAAATCCCCAAAAAAAAAAAAAATACTAATCTCGTGATTGACCCTCGTCAAAAAAGGAATTTAGTGCACCCCAAACAATGGCATAGCGACTACGAAACTCCATGATATAATGATAGTTCATTGCCATTTCATACCAATTTTAACCCTTTTTTTTATTTGTTAAACTAACGCAAAAAGTGGTTACAATTTCTTCCTTCTCAATTGCATGAAAAAACATTGTAATAATTATAATAGTACAATATCAATCGAGAAATAAAATAAAATCATAATATATATTTAATAGAATCTCCAACGCTTCAAGACAATGATTACTTAAATCTCTAACACCATCCAAACTCCGTTGGAACCAAAAGAATATTTTGAACCTTAAAAATTTGGAATTAGAGCAAAAAAAATTGGAGGGAGAACATTTTTATTAAGAATGCTTTCTCTTGGGCTTCGTATTCCAACTCTAAGCTTTGTACCTGGTCATGTTCTTAAAATGCTTCGTCCAAGCTTTGTGCGGACCTCGGCATTCCTAGACATAAAATAACAAGATGGTATTCCCTCCTTTGATGAAGACAAAGATACAAGAGAAACACGGGGCCCTGAGTTGTCCAGCCGCCGGGTTTGTTCTACAACTTTCGGCTTCACAGCCGTTTATAAAAGCTAAACGTACACAAACTAAGCACAAATTTCAACAATATTTAATGAAGAAAGGTAAAATAGCTTACTTTGTCATAAAGTGACCACCGACTCCTCTCTTCAGCAGAGAAGTTTTCAATCTTAAATTCCGTGGAGAACAATGCATTCAACCATAAAATTAGGGCTCTTGATTTGATTTTATTTTTATCATCGTAGAGGTTTTGTCAACACAAAAATCAATTTTATATTATTCAAATAAACTTAAATTCAAAATTTCTTATCTTCGGTAAGTTAAGGGTACGTTCGATAACGTTTTTATTTCCGAGAACAATTTCTTTTCTCTAAATGAGTTTCTAAGCAGAAAAAATACGTTTGGTAACTACATAATTTTTTTTTCTAGTAATAGAAAAAGAATAAAAAAGCGTTTAGTACAATCCTAAAAAAATTTTATGACGTGGAAATCTCTTTTAGTCTTTTAATAATTTTCTGATTTTTTTAATATTTTGAATTTTTCTTGTTTTTCTTTTCTTTTTTTCCTCCTTTCTTCTTCTTCCTCTCGTAGCTGGTTGCCAGGCCGACCTCGCCAGCCCTCATCTTTCGCCTGTCGCCGAGGCCTAGTGACTGGTTAGAGGAGGAAGAAGAATGAAGAAAAAGAGAAAAAGAAAATGACCTTGTTTTGAAAATTGTTCCCGAGAACAAAAAATTAGATTTTTTTATTTTTTGTTTCTGTTCCAAATATATTCTCTCGTTACTTTTCTATTTCGAGGAAAAGAAAAATTAGCTGATGTTATCATATGTATTTCTGTTTTTTTTTTCCTATTATAGAAAACAAAAGAACATAAAAATAGAAAAATAAGAGTGTTACCAAACATGCCCAAGTAGTTCAAAATAATTCGCATCATCGGTCAAATTCGATAAAATCGGTAGACAAGTCCTTTGCATCTAATTTTCTCCTGCCTTTCGTGGTCCACTTTGCATTTACTCATGCGGAAAGTCAATTCAACGAAAAGACAATTACGCCCTTTTGGAGTCGAAATAAAATGACGATTCATCTCCATGCCCGCCAACACCAGCAAGTTACCGCACGAGATCGAGCAAGTTCGCCGGGAAAAACCGCGCCTCCGCCGTGACAACTCTCCGATGGCCGAGAAGACGAGTAAAGTCCTGGTGATCGGAGGCACTGGATACATCGGAAAGCCCATCGTGGAGGCAAGCGCTAAGTCCGGTCACCCTACCTTCGCTCTCATGAGGGAGTCCGCTCTCTCCAGCCCCACCAAGGCCAACATCGTCGAAGGTTTCAAGCGCTTAGGCGTCAATGTAGTTCGTGTGAGTAGTTATTCCCGTGCGGATTGTGTTCGTTGCTGCATCCGTTAATCTCGTTCGTCTTTCTGAGAAATGTTTTTAGCAGTAGGATCGGATTTGATTTTTATCTCAATCTTTCACTTGATTTTTATTGATTGTTTGTCCATGCTCTTGTTTGTTTGATTCTCAGGAGACATACACGATCAAGATCGTCTACCGAATGCGATTAGGCAGGTTGATGTGGTAATCTCTGTTGTCGGGACAGAACAACTGGAGGACCAAGGCAAGATTGTTGCCGCCATTAAAGCAGCCGGGAATGTCAAGGTGGTGCCTGTTCCTAACAATTTCGTCCTTGTTACTATTGTTCATTTACCATTTTTGACTGATGATATAGGTTGGTGTGAGCTTATTCTTTCTTCTGGTATAAGTGCACCACGTTCTCCTTGTGTAGAAGTGATTGGTGAAATTCGAGGATAACTATTTCAGACCCAAGTATAGGACAGTGTGGGCTTCGAAGTGTGCTGCTCTGAATCCACACTAGTGCTTTTTGACGTATTTAATTGGGTTGGGAATTCTGTCATCATGGATGCGCATGTATTGACTCAGAGATTTACATCTTCACACACACAAAGGTTCTTTGATCCCAAACTCGTGCCCTCCTCTGTCTTAATCCTTGTATGGTTATTGGGCTGCCCACATACTCCAGGAGATCTATCCAGAACCTGTGCGGTCGGGTTTCCTCTAGGTCAGCCAAAAATGTAAAAACTTTCGAGCACTCAATATGGATTATGGCCGTCTAGCCCAGCTCTCTGATCATGAATTCGTGGGAAACACGAACTAGTTAATCCTTGAAATGGTCTTTTTCAGTAGTATTATCATTGTTGCAACTATGTTACCCAATCCCACTTGCTGGGATGGCCTTACCTGATGTCTTATTACTTGTGAAAGTGTCCAAGCAAGCAGCATGTTTGCCTATTTTATACTTGACAGAGTTATCTGGCTGTTGCCCTGTTTCTTCTATTTTTCTAATAGCACTCAGGGTCGAATTTGCTTAATTGCTGAATTTATTGATTCACTTATAATCACTTTTTACTCTAGTATCATAACATATTGAAACAGCACAAAATTCAGTCGCATATAAGTTTGTCGTCTTCTTTTTTTTGCCAGAACTCATTAAAGTTTGTTGGTTTAGGGGAATATGCTCTTAATTTTGTTGCTTTTTAATAAAGATGTTTCTCATGATTTGATTATGTTTCCTTTTAGAGATTCTTGCCTTCGGAGTTTGGAGGTGATGTGGATAGTGCCCATGCTGTGGAGCCAGTGGAAGCATTACTTGCCCTCAAGGCTAAGATCCGCCACCTTGTTGAGGCAGACGGAATCCCTTATACCTATGTATGTTCGAACTGTTTTGCGGGTTACTTCCTTCCGACATTGTCACAGCCCGGGGCTACAGCTCCCCCTAGAGATAAAGTTGTCATCTTAGGGGATGGAAATGCAAAAGGTAAGAAGCAATTAGTTGCAATGCGCTTTTTAAGCCATCGAGATTTTTCTGTACATCTTTAACGATTTCGTAACGGTAGTGATCAGAGTGAGGGGCAGTTCTTGAAGCTTGAGAATTCCAGGCAACTTCCTTGTCTGGAGATGTTGGGCCTTTTGCATCCATTAGTCTTCAATTTTGGGGACTAATAGATGATACGAATTTCACGTGGGTTATTTTGGCACAGGACCGCCTGTTCAGCATATTAAGAAGGTTATCTTGATGTATATGGTTGACAAAAGAATATACGGATGCTAGTTGTCTGATGAATCTGTTTATCGAGAGAATTCTTCTTCAATGCGAGCCGAAAGAAACTCTAGGAAGATTGATGACTCTGCGATTTATTTATTAGCCAGATTCTAAAACTCTGTGTCAATATACAGCGGTGTTTAACAAGGAGGATGACATCGGCACATACACCATCAAAGCTGTGGATGATCCAAGGACCTTGAACAAAATTCTGTACATCAGACCTCCTGCCAACACCTACTCGTTTAATGATCTCGTGTCTTTGTGGGAGAGAAAGATCGGCAAGGCCTTGGAGAGGGTGTATGTTCCAGAGGAGCAGGTTCTGAAGAACATTCAAGGTTAGGGATGCATTTCTAATAGATTTAAGCACGTGAAATAATCTCTATTCTCAAGCTTCGATTGGTCTACTTGTCCGGTCATATTGCAGAGGCGGCGGTTCCACTCAATGCCATGTTGGCCATATTCCATTCTTATTTCGTGAAAGGAGACCAAACCAATTTCGAGATTGAGCCATCGTTCGGGGTGGAAGCTTCGGAGCTCTACCCCGATGTCAAATACACGACCGTGGATCAGTACCTTGATCAGTTTGTCTGATTGTTGGAACTGACTGTGCTTCATGATTTGATTTCTCACGTCAGCTTGCAATCATACATAGTATAGTGATCAGCTTGCAATCATACATAGCCATTGCTCAGGAGGAAGCTAATATCCAACCTTTAATAGCCTCGTCGCTGACAGCCCGGCATCATTCCCGCCGTGTGAGAACAGGAGGCGAAAAAAGTTTGGACGACAGAACAGTGATAGTAGAGGCGTTTTTTTACTTCAAAAAGTTCTGAGGCTTGTGGATCTCATCTTCAGCTTCCATGAACGCGATGATAGCATGAGATTTTTCAGCAGCAGGACTGCAAAGGATGCTTTTCGGGTCCTTGAGGCTGAGCTCAACTTCTTTCATGATCTTCTTTATACCAAGTCTGCCATTGTTCACCGTCTGTCAGGGTACATTTACCGCCCTATCTCAGTTGGCTGCATTGTTGCTGCTTTTGCACGTTTCCATGTCCTGAACAAGCATGGTTTTCCGAATACGATGTACAGATTACATACGCCTTGCTCCTCAGAGCCATTGGCCTGGAATTTGCAATCCTTGGTATGATTATTTGCTCTGACTGGACAATTGCAAAAATAGGGACATCTGAGAAACATCGTAGAAGTTTGTTTCGAGGAAGCATCTTCATCAAGTTCCTCCTCAAATTCAAATCCGAAAGTTCACCGTTTTCATTGCATATGCTAAGTGCTTGATGGTCTAAATCTGTCTTCCAGTACAATTTGGTAGATTCTCGGCTGAGAAGGTGGCCAAATGGATTGAGAAACTAATAGATGCTTGGTTGAGAAAGTGGCCAAAATGGATTGAGCAACCCCTTAGTCTCATCCCTCTGAGAGAATTGTTTGATGACTTGAAGTCTGGACGAGTAGAAAAGGACGAGAAGAAAAATACAGTGAAAAATTAGGTGAACTGATTTTTTATGAGCTGACACGGAAGGCAACAATTGCAAAAGATTTGCAAAGCATAAAAGTGGTGTGTGCTGCTCGAGGTAAATGGGCTCTGGAGCATACTAAAACAGGCGAAGCTTGCGAAATCTTGCTTCCATTCATCCGTGATGTTGATAATGATGAGAGCTTTTTACTGTGGCACATTGCCACCAAACTCCGTTACAACACTGACAGCGATACTGATGAAAGTACAAACCGCCACCGCGAAACCAGTAAGGTCTTGTCAGATTGCATGCTCTATCTTATGATCAAACAACCTGGCATGATGTCTACAGTGGCCGGGATTGGCCAAATAAGGTTCCAGGACACTTGTGCCGAGACGGACAGGTTCTTCGATGAAAAACTCTTCGATGAGAACAGTATGACGAACATAACTAACAAATTTTCCTGCCAATGTCTCCTTTCTGTTCCTACGCTAAGGAAGCCAGCTGCGGTGAAAGGAGACGAGCAAATCTGCGCTGTTTGATGCCTGTATTCTCGCGAAAGAGCTGACGAAATTCGGGGAGGCCAAATGGGTGATCGTGAGTGAAGTATGGGTGGAATTGCTCGCGTATGCTGCGATCCATTGCCGACCGTACATGCATGCTCAGTAACTTAGTAAAGGAGGACAACTTCTCACCTTGGTCTGGTTATTGATGGTGCATCTTGGCTTGAGCGAACAGTTCCAAATAGAAGGGGACACCACTCATACTCATACTTCGGTGGACTGTTGCACGACTGCCGAGTCAGCAAAAGATTGAGGCTCCTACGTGCAAATTCCATTGCAAATCTCACTTTGTTTGCGCCTTTGTTTCGTTTCTTCATGTAATAAATGGGGTTAATTCAAAAAAAAAAAGCACCAATTTTAGGTCTATGGACAATTCCAGCCCGAACTTTTTTTTTTTCCATAAAAAAACACCAACTTTAGGTCAAGGAACAATTTCGGCCCGAACTTTTTTGTCCTGTAAAAAAACACCAACTTTAGGTCGAGGGACAATTCTGGCCCCAACTTTTTTTTGTCTCATAAAAAAGCACTAACTTTGACTTACATCCCAAATCTGGCCCCCATTGACTTAGAACAATTGATTATCTAACTTGACTATTCCACATTAGCAATAAATCCATATGGCTTGCTAATTGGATTTAAAGCAATATTTATTGTCTTATTCTCTAAGCCATAATTTGAAGAATAACGGTAAAATTGTTCATCTCTTTTACTTCATTGACAAGTCAAAAATATCTCCAGATTAAATCTATCTAGCCAAACGTAATCTGAAACTGACTACTGCTTGTTGACAGACGACATGGACGAGATTCGCCAAGCTCATCACCATAACCTTCTTTCTCAAATAATGGTAAAAGTCAAAGGGGGGCCAGATTTGAGATCATGATGAAAATTGGTTATTTTTAATGAGACAAAAAAATTGGGGCCGAAATTGTCACTCAACCTAAAGTTTGTGCTTTTTTACGGGATAAAAAAAGTTCGGACTAGAATTGTCCCTCGACCTAAAATTGATGTTTTTTTATGGAACAAAAAAAAGTTTGGGCCAAAATTGTCCATCGACCTAAAGTTTGTATTTTTTTATGAAACAAAAAAAAGTTCGGATCAAAATTGTCCCTCGACCTAAAGTTGGTGTTTTTTTTTGGAATTAGGCCGTAGTAAATGTGCTTGTCTGCTCTGACTGCACATTATTGAGTGTCTTTTCCTTGGAAACTCTAGTTATTCAATATCTCTAATATCCCCTGATTCTATACACTTCTTCGAACCAAATGACGGAAGATCGCACAAATTACTTCCAAATTGCACCGGTTTGATATTCGTGTCGCAAATTTAATGTCGTGCCTTTAATGGAAAGTAACATTTATACGTAAAAATTGGAGAATATCGATTACTTTGTTTAGTAACATACTGTTCATATAAATGATGAATGTCCATAGCTGTTTAACAGTGTTCCAGTTGAAATGGGGAAAAGTAAACCACAACTAAGCCAAACTAATTGGTTTATTCTTTTGGGTTAATATCATGAAAAATATCAAACTGGTATACATGTGATGACTTTACCCTCTATTAAATTAGATTCATATCACGAAAAATTACAAATTGATAAACCTGTAACTAGCAGAGAAGTAAAACCCTAAATTAGTACATGTATGATAAATTTACCCCTCGTTAGGCCTTATACATCACAGAGTTAAATCAGAAAGGAAGCAATGCTAGTAGGCCTCTACACTATTTCATCATATCCAAGTTCATCGACAGAGGTCTTTGATCCGACTTTCATATCCGCATCTTTCCAAAACCAATGCCTATAATTCACGAGGCATGGTCGATGCCATGGATTAGTTCTATAATCAGCTATATTTGCACCCTGAAATTGCTTGTAAGATCACCAAGATCCTTTCTGTACTTGCCAACAATGCCTGCCTTCTTCGTTCTTAATGCAATTGAGTTTTTCAAAACTCAAAGAGATCGCCTTGCGCGCGTCCAATGCATGAATTAAATGAAGTCGCACACTTTGCCTAAGGCCACAGATATTGCGAACACCATTTAGCGAAAACTCTTTAGTGACACTTTTAGTAACTTTGGCAGTACTCTTGACAAAATGGCTCGATCAAGTATGACTATATGGCCTAACCACGGCCTGATGCGGCATCTCATGTAAGAACATTCACGATGGATTAAGCCTGAATTGAATGGGATCTCTAACAGTTCACATTTACGATTGCTTAAATTTTATAGCATCATCAAAATTGAATTTTCTTTATTTTTTGGTAAGTTAAATTTATATTATTTCACAAGAATTTAAATCATATCTGAAGCTAGACAAAAAAGTTATCTTCTGCTCATTTTCGCAATTTCCATGTGCCCTTTTTCCAGCGGAGGATGATAGCGACTAGGGGTGTTAGAACCAAACCGAAAAACCGAACCGAGATACGAACCGAACCAAACCGAATCAAAAATTTTGTGCATTTCGGTTCGGTTCGATTTTCGGTTCGGATAACCACAGCTAGCTATTATTTTTTTTCAATTCGGTTTATTTTCGGTTCGGTTCGGATCGAACCGAACTGAAAATAACCTTTCGTTTACCCTAAAGCTAAAAGGGTTAAAACTAAAATCAGACTGGACCGTCATTTCTCTCTCTAACGCATCTCTTTTGTCGTCTCCTTCTCACTCTATTTCTATTTCTGAAACTCTCTTCTTCCTCGGCTGTCACTCGAATCCTCCATTTTCTTTTGCTTGCTCATCTTTATCACCTCGTCCTGGTGAGCCACGTCCTTCACTTGCTTCGTTTGACTGGTGATTGCAAGAGACTGAAATAAAAAAAAAACACCGATGGTATTTTGACCAAGCAGCAACAGAACTTCAACGAAAGTGAAACATGAAACCCACGAAAGGGGAGAAGGAAAAGGAAGGAAATTTCTACTATTTCTCGACCCAAGGTTGACCTCTGCAAAATCGGTGCCATTCTCGAACTCCTGAAGAAGAAACTCTCTCGTTCCTCCTCTCTCTCTCTCTCTTCTGTGAGAAATTTTCCAGCTCTAATTGATAGATTGAGCTCTGCAACAGCACGGCCCTCGCAGAATCGGAGCAAAGGAGGAAGCTCCGGCACATCGTGTTTAGAATCGCCGGCTCGGCCAAGCTCTGGGAACAGAAGAAACCGAGCCGTGAATAAAAAGCAAAAAAAAAGGAAAAAAAAAAGAAGAAACCGAAAACCGAACCGAACCGAACCGAATTGATTTTTCAGTTCGGTTCATAATCGGTTCAAGCGAAATTTGATTTGGTTCAAGAATGCACCCTTAATGGATCGGTTCGGCTCGATTTTTCAATAAAACCGAACCGAACCGAGCCATTTACACCTCTAAGAGCGACAAGAAGAATCATTTCGACGAAAAGACAATTACGCCCTTCCGGGATAACGCTCCGTCACGAAGGCAAGAGCCCCGCTTTTTAGCGCTCTCTCGACAGTTAACAGCGCCGGTCACTAACGACACCGATCGAGTTCGCCGGGAAAAACCGACGACTCCGCCGTGACAACTCTCCGATGGCCGAGAAGACGAGCAAGGTGCTGGTGATCGGAGGCACTGGATACATCGGAAAGTTCATCGTGGAGGCGAGCGCTAAGTCCGGCCACCCGACCTTCGCTCTCGTGAGGGAGTCCACTCTCTCCAGCCCCGCCAAGGCCGAAATCGTCGAACGTTTCAGGAGCTTGGGCGTGAATGTAGTCCAGGTGAGCGGCTATTCCCGTGCGATCGCGTTCGTTTCCCCACATTTGGTGCTGCTTCGATGAGGAATCGAAGCGTCACCCGCCGTTGATCTTGTTCGTCGTTCCGAGCAATGTCTTCAGCCGTAGAATCGGAGCTGATGCTTATCTCGATCTTTCGCAAGGTCGAGTCGATGGAGTCGCGTTACGATTGGGCGTTTCTCTTTCCCTCCTCTGGTGGAATTAGAAGCATTCTCCCTCTCGTTTTCACACTAGCTGACGAGTTATCTCAGCTTCGCGTGCTGGTGCGAACGAGCACATTTTCAGACAAATGTTATGAAAACTTCCATATCTTGGGTACTGTGTAGATGAATCTTTATATGGAAGTAAATTTGGCTGACCCGTTATACAGATGTCATGGTAGGCAATGAGTGGACGAGCGTTATATGGACAAAATAGGATTTGTTGATGATTGCTGACTGACTTTATTGATTGTTTTGTCCATGCTCTCTTGATTATTTGATCCTCAGGGAGACATGTACGACCCAGAGAGTCTGTTGAATGCGATTAAGCAGGTTGATGTGGTAATCTCTGCCGTGGGGCATCATGCACAACTAGAGGACCAACACAAGATTGTTGCTGCCATCAAAGCAGCCGGGAATATCAAGGTCGTGCTTTTTATAATAATTCCGTCCAAGTTACTATTGTTCGTTTAGCATTTGACTGATGATATAGGTTGGTTTTAGCTTAATTCTTTTCTTCTGGTATAAGTGCATCGCCTTCTCCTTTTGAGCTTTGCTTTGATGAAATGGGATGGATTGACTTATTTATCTGTAGACCTCACTTCTTTCCTTTTTAAATGGTCACGACTTTGTGTAGATGTCATCAGTGAAATTGGAGGATAACTGTTTCAAATCCAAGTATAGGACGATGCGGGGTTTTAAGTGGGCTACTCTAAATGCACACTATTGCTTTTTGATGGATTCAATTGGGTAGGAAATTCTGTCACCATGGATGCACGATGTACCTTATCTACATGATTTCATACATATGCGTATGTATTTACTTGGAGATCTACATCTTTACACAACCAAAAAGGTTCTTTGATGCCAAACTCGTGCCTGATATTGGGCTACCCACATACTCCAGGGGCCTTTATTTATCCAGAACCTGTATGGTTGGGTTCCCTCTAGGTCAGCGAGAAAAGTAAAAGTTTCTAGCACTCAATACGGATTATGGTCATCTACCCAGCTCTTTGACTGTGAATGGGAAACACGAACTACTTAATCCTTCAAATGGTCTTTTTCGGTAGTATTGTTATTGTAGCAAATAAGTTACCAAAACCCAGTTAGTGGATAGTTTAGTAGTTGTTGCTTTGGGGGTTTGACGGTCGATAATGAGTGGAGCTCAGCATGCTCACCTAAGGCGATGGACTTACCTGATATTTTATTTCTTGTGAAAGTGTCTAAGCAAGCTGCATCTTTGCATGTTTTATACTTGACAGAGTTATCTGGCTATTGCCCTAACAATTAAATCTTCACTTTTTTTTTCCTTCTACTTTTCTAATAGCACTTAATTGCTTCTATTGATTCACTTATAATCATTTTACTCTGTTATAGTGACATCTTGAAAAAAAAAAGTGAAATTCAGTCTCACATAAGTTTGTTTTCTTTTTTTGCTCTGTTCCAGTCACATATTGAAGAAAAAAAGTGAAATTCAGTCTCATATAAGTTCGGTTTCTTTTTTTGCCAGAACTCATGTAAGTTTGTTGGATGAGGGGCTTATACTCTAGTTTTTTCTTGCTTTCTAATGGAAGTGTTTCTTTTGATTCAATTAATTTTCTTTTTAGAGATTCTTGCCTTCAGAGTTTGGAAATGATGTGGATCGTGTCCATGCTGTGGAGCCAGCAAAAACTGGATTTGCTATCAAGGCCAAGATCCGCCGCCTTGTTGAGGCCGAGGGAATCCCTTATACATATGTGTCTTCTAACTCTTTTGCAGGTTACTACCTTCTGACATTGTCACAGCCCGGGGCTACAGCCCCCCCTAGAGATAGCGTTGTTGTCTTAGGGGATGGAAATGCAAAAGGTCAGAATCAATCTGTTGAAATGCGCATTTTATTTAATAAATATTTTTCTGTGCATTTTTCACGAGGGGCAGTTCTTGAAGCTTGAGGAATCCAGGCAACTTCCCTGTCCGGAGATGTTAGTTCTTTTACATCCATTAGTTAGTCTTTCACTTTCACAGACTAATAGATGATTGAATGTGATGTGGTTGAACTTGGCACAATACCACCTAGTCGGCAGATCACGAAGGTTATCTTTATGTATTTGGTTGAGAAAAGAACATACGGATCCATTTGTCTGCCAGTTGTCTGATGAATCTGTTTACCGAGAGGATTCTTCTTCAATGCGAGCCAAAAGTAACTCTAGGGAGAGTGGTGGCTCTGTACTTCATTTATTAGTCAAATTCTAAAACTCTCCCCATCAATATACAGCGGTGTTTAACAAGGAGGATGACATTGGCACCTATACCATCAAAGCTATGGATGATCTAAGGACCTTGAACAAAACTCTGTACATCAGACCTCCTGCCAACACCTACTCAATGGATGATCTCGTGTCTTTGTGGGAGAGAAAGATCGGCAAGACCCTGGAGAGGGTGTATGTTCCAGAGGAGCAGGTGCTGAAGAACATTCAAGGTTAGGGATGCATTTCTATTAGGTTTAAGCATGTGAAATTTTCTCCTCTCCAAGATTTAAAGCTTCTGACGTCAATCGTTCTACTTGTCCCGTCATATTGCAGACGCGGTGTTTCCCCTCAATGTGATATTGGCCATAGGCCATTCTAATTTTGTGAAAGGAGACCAAACCAACTTTGAGATTGAGCCGTGGTTCGGAGTGGAAGCTTCAGAGCTCTACCCCGATGTCAAATACACGACCGTGGATCAGTACCTTGATAAAATTGTCTGATGATTGAAACCGACTGTGCTTGGTAATTTCTCCCATCAGCTTGAATCATGAACAATATAGGATTCTGCTTGTCAGGATCCTAGTCTGAAATGTCGCTCCCGCCGATCATCTCACGGCATGTACAACCTCCAAATATGAGGACATGCTATGAATATTGAATATGTGCGCATCTATTCTGCGCTTGGAGAAGTTAGTTCTGTTTTGGAGTTGATTTTGGTTTATGGGCAAAGCTAAAAGAATGAGGGGTGTCTCTATTTCCGTATATTATGCGTATTGAGCTGCGGAAACGTTGTGGTGGTGGAAAAACGAGAATCTGCAATAGGTAACTCATGACACACTTATTATACCAAATTGCCGTACAAGGTACTCATGACACACTTATTATACCAAATTTCAGTACAAGCATAACACTCGAATAAAATATAGTCTCACACGATTATTACAATATACTTTCTCACACCACTAACAAGACACTCAGAAAAACTTGCTTATAAAAAGGCACACTCTCACCTTCTTTTACTTTACTTTTGGGATATGTGCAGTATAAGTCCTAAAACTTGTCAAAAAATATAATTGAGTTCTAAAATTTACAAATATGTAATCAAGTCCTAAAATTTGTCAAATTGGTTCAAACGAGTCATAAAGTTAATACCGTCTAATTTACTAACGAAAAATGCTGATGTGACACTGACGTGTTATATTTTACTACTTTCTTGAGACACGTGACGATGATGTGGTGTCCAATAAGCATCACGTCAGAAAAATTAAAGAATATATAAAAAAATTATAAAAAAAATAAAAAGAAAAAAGAAAAAAGTCCCACCAACAGCTGTGGCAATGGCCAAGCCCTAGCCGATGGCCACCGCCATAGCTAGCGAGAAGGGCCAACGGAGGTTACTTGAGCCTTCCCGAAGCCTGATGACCTTCGCCGGCCCCGAGCGAGGCCCCGGCGAGGGCCTGCAGGCCTCCCCCCAGATCTAAGTTGTCGCGACCTAAAATTTCCTCAGGCTAATGGATTGTTAAGACTAAGCCTAACTCGGGCCCTCCCAAGCCCTACCAATTCCTAACTTAGGGTTTAAGTTTTTAACGTGCAAAAGTTTTCATACTTGGAGTCGCCACTAATCTATTTGTGGTAGGTCGATTAGAAACCTAAATAAAACATAGGGAGATATGTTTTATTCCTACGAACCAGAGATTCTAAGCTCGGGGACTTGATTACGCTAGATCTAGTCTAACGCCCTTTCGGTACCTTTTCTTTTCAAAAATATTTGTGCAGACAGTCTGGATCCATTTTAACTTAGTCACTAGCATGTGAGGTGATCATGCGGGTGCGCAAACCACCAAAGTAACACCCAATAATCAAAACATTAAATAAATTGCAAGATTGGGAGAATTACTTACCTTGAAGCAACGTAAGCATCTGCATTGTTAGCTAGAAAATCACATCAACAATCCTAATATGATTTCTAATTAACAAGTAGTTCACTCAATATTTTTTAGGATTTTCACTTATTTAAATGAAAGCTAACCTATATATAATGACGTGCAAAAATTAACACGCGATTAATGCAGCCTAACATGCAAATTATATGTCATGCGACGACGTGACCTAATTAATGACGGACAAATGATTTATTTTTGGTATTTTTTCAAATGAAATTCGGAATTAAAAAAATGCCTAAAATAACATGCAATCTATCCTAGAGAAAATGATTTGATCTATTCTAAAGTGATTCTTTTTTGAGATTTTTATTAAAATTCGAAATTATTAGATATCCTAAATAATCAACTAAGATTAAAACAATCTCTAATTTAAACTAGGAAATATGCTACCTTAAATCCCAATTTAAATCAAATAATTATCTTATTCTTTTGGATATATTTAAGATTCCCTAAGCATGCAAAATTTCTAATTTAAATCTAACTAACAAATTTTTGGATTTTCTTTATTTAAAAGAAAAACAATAAAACGAAGATAACAACCACATTCAAACAATCCACGCAATCCGCAAGATTCTTCAAATTCAAATAAGACAAAGAAATCAAACTAACGGTCATATCTATAGGGTTATAGATATCGACAGAAAGTTGATCGCTTAAATTTGGAAAGCAAATTAAACCTATTATCGTATCCAAGTGATTATGGATAAGATAACGATTTTCCATATCGCCGCGTATCGTACCTTAGGGATAAGGTCGGATAGTCGTCCAGATACGTTGCTAAATTAGGCAAAATTTCTAATTTTAAGTGCTTCAAATATGGCGGATATCGCAAATATTATCCTAAGATTTATCAATCCACCAAAGAATATTCACGAAATATTCAAACATCGAAAACTTAGAAAATTAAATATTTCGGAAAATATTCGAATAATGACCTTACCTAATTTGCGGATATTTTCCAAATTCGAACTCGGTGCTGGATCGGGCTTGCGGATCACGGGATGGGACGAACGGTGGCCGACGGATCGACGGCGGGCAGCGACTCCCCGCGGGACAGCAGCAACTCACCACGGAAGGGCGACGAAGTTGGGGATGGCAGCAACTTCGGAAGGTGTCGGCATTGTGGTGGGGCAGGCTTCGCACGGAATGCAACCAGGAGAACAGCTAGCGACGGGGGTGGCCTGGTGCGAGCGAGGGTAGCGACCCGGCAGCGGCGATGGTGTGGGTGCAGTAGCAACAGTAGCAACGAGATCCTCCAGCACTTCACGCCTCAATTATCTTTCGATGAGATCGCAGCTCTTCTCCAGTGTATCTGCGAATCAATTCCCGCCGAAGAAACCGGTCCCTCGAGATGAAATATCAATGGGGGGTCCTTTGAAGCTAGTGTGTGGTTCGGAAGGAGCGATTGCGGGTGTTCTTGGCGACGCCTCAGGTGTACTGCTCGATGGGATTCGCGATGAAGAAATCACCTGCTTGCTCGCCGATTCAAGCCGAAGCTCTCGCTCTCTGGTAGAGGCTTTTGATGCACGTTCAGATCCAGAAGAAGTATAGAGAACCTTGGAACTCGGGAGTTGGACAACGCGGCTCTGTTTGACTCTCTCCTTTTCTACGGCTTGGCTCTTGCCAAGTGACTTGTGTCTTCTCCAAAAGAAAAGCCCTCCGAATTCTTCAACTATCCTCTCCTTTTTAACATATTATCTTCTGGCCCTTTTCAATATTTTTGGCCTTTTTGTTCACGCCCATGGATGCCAGATATTGACCAGATTCCACTTTCCTCTTTTGTGCACAATCCACTGGATCCTTCTCTTCCCTGCTATGTTTTATTGCTTATTTTAATGTAGATGAATATAACATTGCTTTGTGACAGAAAATCTTCGCTTGAATTATCACACGTGCAAAACATGTGAATTTTGGTCATGGGCTTGGTTCAATTAATTTCATTTAAGCTCGGAACCATTCGCTCGGGTCCATTCGCCGTTGGTCCGATAAATATGCAAACTATATGGGCCTAATTAACTATTAATGGAATGCTCCTAATATCTATATGCAATGCCATCTAATTATATTTTTTGTTTAGGGGTTAAAAAATTAAACCCTAATTTTCTATGCAATTGTTCCTAAATGACTAGTTAAAATTTAGGTGTCAACAGCTGCCACTCTTTGAAAGTGAGCTCAAAGAGGTTGCATTCAAAGACTAAATGATACCTAAATTTTGACCATGCAATGAATGTTATTTTTGGTGGGAATATGAGTCCCATTTTGAAATGTAATAAGAAATGATGCATGCGAACAATAAAAACGTACCTGAAGTTACTTACCTTGTAGGAGTGGTTAAGTAGATTGAAAGGTACGTGACAATCCTGATGAAGCTGTCAAGCATCTGGATTTTACCTCACAGATTTGATAGGATCGAAGACTTTCGATAGGACTCCAGTTACTTGGATTTCACCTCAGGAGTTCTGAAAAGGGACATTGTGAGATACCCAGATTTTGCCTCGGTTACTCGGATGAGACATCTGAATTTCTCCTCAGGAACTCGGATGAGAGATATGGTGAGATATCCGGATTTCTCCTCGGATATTCGGATGAGATACCTGGATTTCTCCTCAGGCACTCGGGTGAAAAATATGAGATATCCGGAATTCTTCTCGGATACTCGAATGAGATACCTGGATTTCTCCTCAGGCACTCAGGTGAGATATCCGGATTTCTCCTCGGATACTCGGATGAGATATATGGTGAGATATCCAGATTTCTCCTCGGATACTCGGATGAGATACCTGGATTTCTCCTCAGGCACTCGGGTGAAAAATATGAGATATCTAGAATTCTTCTCGGATACTCGAATGAGATACCTAGATTTCTCCTCAGGCACTCGGATGAGATATCCGGATTTCTCCTTGGATACTCGAATGAGATACCTGGATTTCTCCTCAAGCACTCGGGTGAGATATCCGGATTTCTTCTCGGATACTCGGATGAGATACCTGGATTTCTCCTCAGGCACTCGCGTGAGATATCCGGATTTCTCCTCGAATACTCGGATGAGACACCTGGATTTCTCCTCAGGCACTCGGGTGAGAAATATGTAGACGTCTGGACGTTGTCAAAGATGCCAAGTGACTGCAACAAAACTGATTAGATATGGCGCCTGTTGATTGCTCGAACAGATGAAGGAATACTTGGATAAGCATAGGCATCTAAAGGGGTAAAGACATACTTACTTATTGATATCTCTGACTCTTGGCAACATGTCTCCTGCTAGATGCAATTATAGGCAACATGTAATATGCATTCACAGGCAATCAAGAACACATATATTCATGCACTATAAATTCAACTGGTTTTCATGCATAACGGTTTTGTCAAATCAGCATTACTAAATTTCACTGGGGAAAATCATGATAAGACAATCCAGATTCACAAGTAGATATCTTTGAAAATGTCGAATGAAGGACTTCCGGTCCGAAAGGGCTTTCTTTCATCCTCATCGAAAAGTGACTAATTTATGAAAATCACTCCATCTCACCATCATCATGTCGACAAGGGTCCGAGTATTCTCGCAAGCGGCACAACCTTACCAATCCGAGAGGTCTTTGCTAAGACAGTAACGTGGGCTTGGTCAATGGTTTAGCAAAAGAGGACTCTTTGAGTCAAGGTTATTGAAAGAACAATACTCTGCAATCGTCTCCGGGTTTACAAGTCAAGAACCCTGCAAAATGAGATAGAAATGGACTTGCTCGCACTTCTTCGAGCTAAGTTTATAAACATCCAAATCCTACGTTAGTTCAAGTGCCATAATCTGAAGAGACTTTGTAAAGGACGTAACGTAGGCTAGGCTCACGGGTTGAGAAATGAATGGATCATTAGGCTCAAAATGTGTATAATTGGGGTGAGAGTTGGTGATCATCTAGGCATTATCACTGGTCCTCTTTTCCATCAGGGATTGTCTTCTCGGTAGATGCTCCATTGGCCCTGAGAGCTTATCACTTGACTCCTTAAGACTGTTGATGACTTTGACACATCTCAATATTTTCTACTCCGAAGTTCTCTTTTTTTTTTCTTTTTTTTTCTCTCTTCTTTTTTTCTCTATTTCTTTTCTTTTTCTCTCGGGCATTGGCCTTACTTTTACCAGGCACACTGCTTTTTCATGCCCCCTAGTTTCTTTTTTTTTTTTCATTTTTGACTTTTGACATACACTGTCTACAATGCATACACTGCCCAACCACACTTTGGCTTGTTTTGATCGAATGATTAACATTTGGACTCTCAGGGTCTTCGTCTTCTATCGGCGCTCCAGATATGCTGCGTGGACAATAATGGCTCTTACCTTGCCCCAATGTGGGGGATGATCACCAACTGGGTTTAAGAAACGAATTTACAGGCTCAATTAGGCTTAGCAAAGGATAAAGTGTGTATAGGATAGAGAAAGAAATGCTCTTCGTCATCCTAAGGCACTTGAACTTCGTATGAATTCATCTGAAAAAGCAACACTCGAAGATTGATGCAAGTGAGAGCAAGACAACCTCTATTCATTTTTCATCTTATAATGCTGACTTACTTCCAATTTGCCCTGATGTGGGGTGGTTCTTGATAGGGGTAATTTGAAAGAATTTCTCCAAGTGTTTAGGCTCAAAGTGGCGAAACAATGGACAACCTGTAGTGTTTAAGATAAAGAAATGAAATGTCTCTCATCATTTCGATTGCCATATCTTTTGCGAGATAACCCTTTACCTTACAGATATGGAATTTTTTTTTTTACTCAACTCACTAGGGATTAGTGCATAGGACTGTGTATAGGATAAAGCTTGCCTTTCATCATCCCGATGCGCCTCATTCAACACATTCAATTCATCCTACATGAGTTATCAGATTGTCCAAATAGATTCCTCCTTTTGAAATCAATGTTGCAGACCGATAAAATGATCAAGCAGAATTTAAAGTAAGTGCACGCATTCCATCTTTAAATTGATTGAAAGCATTTATTCATAAGTGAAATATTTGTGACTCAGAGTATAAACCAGACATTTGAAAACTTTTGCCGCAAAAATGTTAGATCCTATTAGGGACAATATATCTTCACAGCATCAGAATTAATAGGAGTAGAAAACTCACAAACACGTATGGACTGATATAGTTTGGGGCCTTTACTCATGCGGCAACTAAATCGGGCATTTCATCTCACTCTGAGGGGGATTTGCCCCTCTCTTCGCTTCTCTGGGTTCTTCCGCGTCACCCAAGTTGATAGTGACAGTTTGGTCTGACGTGAGTACTTTAGGCCTTTCATGCCGCTCTAGATCGCGCTGAATATCTGAGGATCGTCGAGCTCGTCGATGTCATTGAGATCAGGCTCGGCGGCACATAATTCATCATATTGAACTGTTCCCATATACTCGCGTATCACAAGATTGCCCCTGAAACATAAAGTAAAGGACTCAGAAGGACAAACAGGGCTAAGCATTGCATTTTTTATTGATTGATTGATTTATTTATTTTGAAATTCTTTTCAAAAAGGTTTTAACACGAGGAAGCATGAAGAAACCCAGGCCTCAGAATTCTCCTTGGACTATATTTTTCTTTTATCGGTTGGATATCATCATCGAGCTGGTTTGATGTACCTCAACATGCCCTCAAAAAATGAAAATAACTTGTAATTTCATTGATTATCACCAAATGAATTATATTTATTGAAATGAAAATTGCAACAATCAAGTCCTAGAAATAAAAAGTGCTAAAAAGCAGCTCCCGAGACGGGACAAGTCCTAAAAAGCAGTAAAAATTCCCGCGCAGGAGAGTGTGCAAAAAAAAGTAAAGGTGTTACTCTTGCGGGCCAATGCCCATTCTCTCCAACGGTCCTTCCTCGATGGCTCCAACCAAGAAATTATCGAACAGGGCAGTGATTCCCTTTATTGCATCATCAGAATCTTCTGTCATTAGAGGTGTTGAATCATCCATGCCTTCTCATCCATCCGAGACAATGTCACAGGGGTCAATATAGAAGCTCGGGGGCGCCGAGTATTTAACATAATAATCGAACTTGCCGCTCGGTTGCCCCAAAATGTCGATCACCTCTTTCTCTTCATCAGCTTTAGGCGTGCTCTCTACGATCTCTTCATCATCGGACCCGCTTTTGAGCAGAGGCATGTCTTCAAGCAAAGGGTCGAGCTTGTCCTTCTCGGTGTTCAATGTAGCAAACTCCTCCTCCCAATTAATAACCACTTTGGAGATTGTGGAGACGATGCCAGTGTGATTGGCATAAACAATTATTCCGGCTTCTACCATTTTAGAGATCCTTTTCTTCATGACTGTCAGAGGAGGCGCCTCATCACTCGAGTAATAGCCAGCTCTTACTAACCCACCGTAGACATCGGTGGTGTACACCTTGACATTCTTGATTCGACCAGCATCGAAACTAAATATGGCATTAACATTGCCCGCGTGATCAGGGAGCGGGTTGTTCTGAACATTCGGCCTGGCAAGTTGGAATGAGAAAGCCTTCGTGTCCAGGAGATCCTGGATTCGGTGTTTGAGGGTAAAGCAGTCATCAGTTGAATCCCCACTTCGCCCATATGATAGTCACATTTTTTAGATGGGTCATAATTATAGTACTTTTCAGAGTTAGGTTGCTTTGGCTCGGTGATAAGCAAACCCTTCTTTTGGAGTACTACCAGTACTTGGGACAACGACCCAGGGAGGGGGGGTGAATTGCCTCTTATTGTTCCTTCTCTGATAAGGTTGACGACCCGTGCTATGTTGTTGAGTTTCTGCTACTTGGATTGCTGGAGCGACATTCTTCCGACTTGGCTGGGTATACGTTACATTTACTTCAGCTATCGGCTCTTTCTCTTTTCTCGTGCTAAATCTTTTGATCGAAGAATACGGCTCCACAAACCACCCATCTTTCAGTCCTATCTCAATCTGTTCGCCTATGGGGATGAGTTGATTGAAGTTGTCAGCTGGAGTGGCTACCATCCGATTACGGTACTCGAACGGGAGAGTTTTAATGAACATTCTCTTCAATTCACTATCTATGGGTTCTGGGATAATCTGAGCGGCTATGTTTCTCCATCTGATAGCATAATCTTTGAATGACTCATTCTTCTTTATCTGAGCACGCTCGAGGTCATCGCGGGTGGGAATAATATCTGTTATGAATCTGTATTGAGGCTATTTATCTTCCAGGTTTTGAGGCTATTTATCTTCTTCATGAGATACCAGTTTAAGGCAGGACCCGTCAAACTTGCTTGAAATGCATGAATCATCAGGAGTTCATTATCAACGTACGGGGTCATTTGTACGTGATATAGTTGCAAGTGGGCTTTTGGGCAGGAGGTACCATTGTACTTGTCAAAGTCTAGCATCTTGAACTTCTTCGGGATTTTGATCTGTGTGTACAGAGACAGGTCTATTGAAGGTGAATCCTGTGAACCTTCCGGCTGCTTCACTCTCTCTTCAAGTTTGTTGACCCGTTCATCAGGTTTGTCCTTGTTGACGATAATATGGACAGGGTCATCTACTAAATCGGGAAGATCGTCATCTTCCTCACTGTCGGCATTCTTTCCACCTTTATGCTTCGGGGTTGATGCCTTAGGGGATGCAGGAACGGGAGTTAGCCGAAGGGCTTTGATCTCAGCGGACATATGTTGCATTGCGACAAGGACTTGCTTCATCTGGTCCTCAATGCGAATGACACGATCTCGTAAGTCAATTTGATTGGCCATTCTAGTTCTCGACCGCGTACGAATAGGCGATCGTGATCAATCCGTAATTACCTGATTTGACGGATAAAACAAGCATACTTAAGTGTCAAGAAGAATCACATGTCGATCCATGACATTGGTCTAAACGCTTTGATTAAAAATGACCTCTTTATTGAAATGACGAAAATTTTTTACAACGACGATGACTTAAAATAAAAAAATGACTCGATTCCTAAACAAGACTAAAGAATAAATTCAAGCTTTTCTATTTGGCTTGATCCATAGACATATGAGAGGCGACTTCCTTCTTCAATTGCTCATAAGCTCGAGCTATCTTGGATGCTTCTTCTTGAGCTTCTTCAGCCTTCCTCTTGAGACGGTTGTTCTCTGAGCGAGTAGCGGGCTTGAGAGACACCTTGGGTATCTTCGGGAGCAATTCCTGTGGGACCTTATGCTGTCGAATATACTCAGTCGTTGTGAAGTAGGACTTCTACTCCCCCTTGAGCTTTTTTTGGGGTCGGGCTATCTTTAAGAGGCGACACTTCTTCCACATTTCCTTGAGCTGAGCTACGGTCCCTTCGTGGTCTTCATCGTCATCGGTGAAGTCGACTTGGAGGAGTTCTGGTTGTAATGTTGGAGGGAGCCCTTGGAGAATCTGGTACTGACGAGACACTCTGGCGGGGTAGTATTCGATCGCACCGGTGAAACCCAATAGTGGAACCGGTCCAATATCATTACACGTAAGCTGAGCTTCCTCGACTTTGAACAAGTTAGCATGCCATTGGAAACCTTGGGGTCTAGCGTTTTTCATAAAAATGATCCATTCAGAGTAATGATAATCGGGTGCATCTCCTTATTTTTCTTTATACATCAAGACGGAATGGCTAGAATCATTAAGTTCTGATATTGTGAGTAAATCGTCACACCCTTTTATGTGGGACAAAAATCAGATTTGTAAAATTTCGAGGGGGGCATGAAACGTTTTATCAACATGTTGCTTAAATTTAGTGAGAAAAATGAAAGTCTCAGCTAAAATGGTGTTGACAAAATTCTTTTCAAGATAGACTTGTTGGACCAACCATGCAATTGACAAACTACACGCATTCTTACGGTGGGGAAAAATCACGAACCCGAAAAAAGCTAACAAAAATATTCTGCCTTTTTGGAAAGATGTGGCTTTATCAAAACATTGACTCAAGAATAAAAAGGGACACGTCCCACGATTTGCTTTCAAAACTTTTCCCAATTCATCTTTTTCGACACCCAAAAATTCAGACAACATTAAGGTGGAATCGATTCCCAGATGTGGTGTTATTAATTCCGACCCTAAAGGTTTTCCAATAATCACGCTATATTCTTCCAAAGTCGGGGTGAGCTCATGCTTACCGAATATAAAGGTAGACGTCTCGGGACACTAGAAGTGTGCTAATGCTCGAACGAGGCCGGTACGGACTTTGACTTCCAATAAGGGGAGTAGCCTTCCGATGTGGCCTTCAACCAGCTTACGGTTGGTCGGACTGAGTAAGTTCCACCAGGCACGGAGCTCGTCCTTAGGAGCATCAAGAATCCGGATGTCTGTCCCTCCCATAGCATATGGACCAAGACTCACGATTGACCTAATGTCATGGACCGACCAAAGAAAATACGAAACATAAATAAATTGCGAGATAAAGGCTCAGAAAAACTTACTTCACCCAATAGGACCATGGCAATCACAAAGACATGCGCATGAAATGTGAGGTTCGATTTCTATCTAGACTCTGGCTTGCAAAATGGAGATGCGAGGATTACCAGGCTAAACCAGTCATGGTTGTGGTTAGGCCGGGGTTCCCCTGACTCCGGCTTAGTCAAGGAGCCGACCCGGGTTGCAAAGGGTGCAACCGTGGTGGAAACTCAATAACACCGTGAAAAAAAACTTTCGGGACCAAGGAGGGCAACCCATACCACACGAGTGTGGTCGGGGTGTCCGCTTTCTCAGTACCATCCTAAACCTGTGCCGCCCAGGTCCGGCAGCGAGAAGTGTGTGAGGTGTAGTGTAAATGCAAGGCATGCACAGCAGGTTATATCATACAGCGCTTCGTACATAAAATAAACCATTCATCCAAACACCTCCCTACAAAATAAGGGTTAACAATCTCCTCCCCTTATACCTCCCATTCTGCAAAAACATTTAATACCTAAAATATTAGGGACGTACCTGGGATCCTCGCTGCCAAGCAAAAATATTTTTTGAAAAGAAAAAAAAACTGACCTAAGTCCACTAAGAGTTTTAACTCAAGTCTCCAGCGGAGTCGCCAAGCTGTCGCGACCTAAAATTTCCTCAAGCTAATGGATTGTTAAGACTAAGCCTAACTCGGGCCCTCCCAAGCCCTACCAATTCCTAACTTAGGGTTTAAGTTTTTAACGTGCAAAAGTTTTCATACTTGGAGTCGCCACTAATCTATTTGTGGTAGGTCGATTAGAAACCTAAATAAAACATAGGGAGATATGTTTTATTCCTACGAACCAGAGATTCTAAGCTCGGGAACTTGATTACGCTAGATCTAGTCTAATGCCATTTCGGCACCTTTTCTTTTCAAAAATATTTGTGCAGACAGTCTGGATCCATTTTAACTTAGTCACTAGCATGTGAGGTGATCATGCGGGTGCGCAAACCATCAAAGTAACACCCAATAATCAAAACATTAAATAAATTGCAAGATTGGGAGAATTACTTACCTCGAAGCAACGTAAGCATCTGCATTGTTAGCTAGAAAATCACATCAACAATCCTAATATGATTTCTAATTAACAAGTAGTTCACTCAATATTTTTTAGGATTTTCACTTATTTAAATGAAAGCTAACCTATATATAATGACGTGCAAAAATTAACATGCGATTAATGCGGCCTAACATGCAAATTATATGTCATGCGACGACGTGACCTAATTAATGACGGACAAATGATTTATTTTTGATATTTTTCCAAATGAAATTCGGAATTAAAAAAATGCCTAAAATAACATGCAATCTATCCTAGAGAAAACGATTTGATCTATCCTAAAGTGATTCTTTTTTGGGATTTTTATTAAAATTCGAAATTATTAGATATCCTAAATAATCTACTAAGATTAAAACAATCTCTAATTTAAACTAGGAAATATGCTACCTTAAATCCCAATTTAAATCAAATAATTATCTTATTCTTTTGGATATATTTAAGATTCCCTAAGCATGCAAAATTTCTAATTTAAATCTAACTAACAAATTTTTGGATTTTCTTTATTTAAAAGGAAAACAATAAAACGAAGATAACAACCACATTCAAACAATCCACGCAATCCGCAAGATTCTTCAAATTCAAATAAGACAAAGAAATCAAACTAACGGTCATATCTATAGGGTTATAGATATTGACAGAAAGTTGATCGCTTAAATTTGGAAAGCAAATTAAACCTATTATCATATCCAAGTGAATATGGATAAGATAACGATTTTCCATATCGCCGCGTATCGTACCTTAGGGATAAGGTCGGATAGTCGTCCAGATACGTTGCTAAATTAGGCAAAATTTCTAATTTTAAGTGCTTCAAATATGGCGGATATCGCAAATATTATCCTAAGATTTATCAATCCACCAAAGAATATTCACGAAATATTCAAACATCGAAAACTTAGAAAATTAAATATTTCGGAAAATATTCGAATAATGACCTTACCTAATTTGCGGATATTTTCCAAATTCGAACTCGGTGCTGGATCGGGCTTGCGGATCACGGGATGGGACGAACGGTGGCCGACGGATCGACGGCGGGCAGCGACTCCCCGCGGGACAGCAGCAACTCACCACGGAAGGGCGACGAAGTTGGGGATGGCAGCAACTTCGAAAGGTGTCGGCATTGTGGTGGGGCAAGCTTCGCATGGAATGCAACCAGGAGAACAGCTAGCGACGGGGGTGGCCTGGTGCGAGCGAGGGTAGCGACCCGGCAGCGGCGATGGTGTGGGTGCAGTAGCAACAGTAGCAACGAGATCCTCCAGCACTTCACGCCTCAATTATCTTTCGATGAGATCGCAGCTCTTCTCCAGTGTATCTGCGAATCAATTCCCGCCGAAGAAACCGGTCCCTCGAGATGAAATATCAATGGGGGGTCCTTTGAAGCTAGTGTGTGGTTCGGAAGGAGCGATTGCGGGTGTTCTTGGCGATGCCTCAGGTGTACTGCTCGATGGGATTCGCGATGAAGAAATCACCTGCTTGCTCGCCGATTCAAGCCGAAGCTCTCGCTCTCTGGTAGAGGCTTTTGATGCACGTTCAGATCCAGAAGAAGTATAGAGAACCTTGGAACTCGGGAGTTGGACAACGCGGCTCTGTTTGACTCTCTCCTTTTCTACGGCTTGGCTCTTGCCAAGTGACTTGTGTCTTCTCCAAAAGAAAAGCCCTCTGAATTCTTCAACTATCCTCTCCTTTTTAATATATTATCTTCTGGCCCTTTTCAATATTTTTGGCCTTTTTGTTCACGCCCATGGATGCCAGATATTGACTAGATTCCACTTTCCTCTTTTGTGCACAATCCACCGAATCCTTCTCTTCCCTGCTATGTTTTATTGCTTATTTTAATGTAGATGAATATAACATTGCTTTGTGACAGAAAATCTTCGCTTGAATTATCACACGTGCAAAACATGTGAATTTTGGTCATGGACTTGGTTCAATTAATTTCATTTAAGCTCGGAACCATTCGCTCGGGTCCATTCGCCGTTGGTCCGATAAATATGCAAACTATATGGGCCTAATTAACTATTAATGGAATGCTCCTAATATCTATATGCAATGCCGTCTAATTATATTTTTTGTTTAGGGGTTAAAAAATTAAACCATAATTTTCTATGCAATTGTTCCTAAATGACTAGTTAAAATTTAGGTGTCAACATAAGTGAGGGTTGCGCCCTCCCCTAGATTGGGGCCTCGCCCGAGGCCAGCGAGGGTCGCTGGGCTTCAGGAAGGCCCAGGGGACCTCCGCCAACCCTTCCCGACGGCTGTCACGACGACCACCAACGAGAGCTTGGCTACTGCTGCAGCTGCGGGTTGTGGCTCTCTCTCTCTCTCTCTGTCTCTCTCTGTCTCTCTCTCTCTTTTAAACTTTTAGCTTTTTCTAATTTATTTTATATTTCTTTAACTTTTTTTACGTGGCGCTTGTTGAACGCCACATGTCTCAATAAAGATAATAAAATGCGACACGTTAGTGCCACATCAATATTTTCCATTAGTTAATTAGATAGTGTTAATTTTATGACTCGATTGAATCAATTTGATAAGTTTTATGACTCGATTATATTTTTTATAAATTTTAAAATTTAATTATATTTTTATGATAAATTTTAGGATTACTATTATATATATCCTTTTACTTTTCTCTTTCTCACGTATGAACAGCCTCTCTTTTCTCTTTATTCTGAAGCTCAGATTGCTCGCTCTTAAACTTAACATAGAACTCTATTTATGGAGCAATGGTGGGCAGGTATGAGCACAAAAGCTGCTGCACGAGGAAAATATTACGGCCGAATAAATTGAAGTCAAGAACCAAGATTCACTTGAGATTGTGAACAACACGCTGTCAATTTGTCTTCTGAAGGAATTTAATGCTTGTCCCCCTAGCTAGCCATAGGTTTGGTTTTGATTTCAAGAGGAGGTGTTGACGACTCAAAAGCCCAAATTAAATTTATTGTATTTTATCCGCCTCCCTGAAAGTTTATTTTGAAAATCAACAACACCAAAGATTATTTTTAAATTTTTAAAAATTAATATCATGAAAAATTTTAAATTAGTATATTTATGATAATTTTATTCTAAATTATTTTTTTGACCATAAAAAATCTCAAACTGCTACGCTTGTGACAAATCTACCTCGAACTATTTTTTTTACCACCAAAAACCCCAAACTGGTATACTTGTGACAATTTTATTTTGAACTAATTTTTTAATATTATTTTTTATTTTTCAAATTTTTTTATTAATTTTTATTTTTTCTTTACTTTTTTTTTCTTTTCTCTTCAATCTCTGGCCGGTCGCCGGACCGGTGATCGGCCAGAGGCGGAAGCCGGCAAGGTCGGCCTTGCCGGCCGTTGGCGAGACTCGACCTTGCCTGCATTGGGCGAGGTCGGCCTCACCCTGCAACGGCGAGATCGAGCCTCGCTAGATCTGGCAAGGCACGACCTCGCCGGCGTTGGGTGAGGTCGGCCTAACCTTGCAACGGCGAGGTCGGCCTTGCCAACATCGGCGAGGTCGTGCCTCGCCAGCGGCTGGCGGGGCCAGGCCCTCGCCAGATCTAGCGAGGCTCGATCTCGTCGTTGCAAGGTGAGGCCGACCTCGCTGGCATTGGGCGAGGTCGTGCCTCGCCAGCAGCTGGCGGGGCCGGGCCCTCGCTAAATCTAGCAAGGCTCAACCTCGCCGTTGCAAGGCGAAGCCAACCTCGCCAGTGTTGGGTGAGGTCAGCCTTGCCGGCGTTGGGCGAGGTCGGCCTCGCCCTACAGCAGTGGGGCCAAGCCCTCACCAAATCTGGCGAGGGCCCGGCCGCTTGCAAGGCCGACCTCGCCGGCGTTGGGCGTGGTCAGCCTCGCCGGCGTTAGGCAAGGTCGGCCTCGCCCTGCAACGGCGGGGCTGCTCGACCTCGCCATTGCAGGGCGAGGCCGACCTCGCCCAGCAACGGCAAGGTCGAGCCTCGCCAGATCTGGCGAGGGCTCAGCCCCGCCGTTGCAGGGCGAGGTCGGCCTCGCCCTGCAACGGCGGGGCCGAGCCTCGCCAGATCTGGCGAGGGCTCGGCCCCGCCAGCCGCTGGCGAGGCTCGACCTTGCCGGCGTTGGGCGAGGCCGACCTCGCCCAACGCCGGCGAGGTCGAGCCTTGCTAGCGACTGGCGGGGCCAGGCCCTTGCCCAATGCCGGCGAGGTCGAGTCTCGCTAGCGGCCGGTGGGGCCGACCTTGCCGACTTCTGCCTTTGGCCGGTCGCCGGTTCGGCGACCGGCCAGAGGTTGAAGAGAAAGGAAAAAATAATGTAAAGAAAAAAATTAATAAAAAATTCGAAAAATAATATTAAAAAATTAGTTTCGGGTAAAATTGTCACATGTATACCAGTTTGGGGTTTTTGATGGTCAAAAAAATAGTTCGGGGTAGATTTGTCACAAATGTACCAGTTTAGGGTTTTTTATAGTCAAAAAAATAGTTTGGGGTAAAATTGTCATAAGTGTACCAGTTTAGGGTTTTTCATGGTATTAACCCAATTTTTTAAAGAATTCACTTTCAATGATTTCATCAAAATATTTGCCATCTAATATTTCAATTTGCAGAAATTAAGCTCTATCTCATCATTTTTTACTTGCTCATGAATATTGTGATACTTAATATCGATGTGCTTGCTCTTACAATAAAAAATAGGATTCTTGGCTAATGCAATAGCCAATTTATTGTCGCATGGTAGGAACTTTTTGTTCATGCATTCACAAAGTATCCTACACATGCTACCGACGCTAATGTCATGTATTCAACTTCAACTGTCAAGAGTGTAACCACTTGCTATTTTTTCGATAACCAAGAAATTGCTCCTGATTCATGAAAGAAATCATAATCGGTTCATTGGTTCCTTCTCTCTTTAGTTCCAACCGCTCTGCTACTAGAGTCCAAATTGGTCTGAGCCATTCCACCACTTATTGCTTCAAATATCATTTGCATATTTTTTTATGTGAAATGAATATAATCACTTCAAGGCCAAGAGGACATCAACCCCAAATTTGTTATCTCGTATTGGCTAGTCATAGCTAGTCAAAGCCTCCCTAAATTCTGTAAATATCTTTTCATAGCTCCTTGTAAATATCAAGTAATCAATATAAATGCAGATAATTATTATATCATGAACTAATTGGTGATAATAGTGCATGACAGTATGTTATGCCATTCTCTTGCATTTGAAAGAACCATCTTATATAATGTTGTTAATGGTTTCCATTGGCATATCATGATAGGGAAGATAGAGCATTTGCTTCTACATCCACTTGTCTTAAACTTACGTTTGTTTGTTGATATCAGGTTGAGTGGTAAGTTGATCTCCTCCCTTAAACTTAGATATTTCATTTACTAGGCTTCGACTCATTTTTTTTATTTCGGATCTGCAAGATGAATCACCTTCCAATAATACGGTTTGGAGTTCATGTATATTTTGAGTGTGAATACCAAGATATGCTTGTCTTTGAATCGGCAATAGTATATACTGGGTAGTTCTATCGTACAGGTCGTCGTGGGGTTACTAGAGTGGGCTCCCCATCGATTAGTAACTTGGTACTCTGACATTAGCAGTGAGTTAGTTCGGCCACCTTAGGGCTTTAATAGTGATGGTGACATATCAATAGGCGAGGTTGTCAATCGTTAGCGAATATCTTGACTTTTGTATAGGCAAATTTTTGGAGGAGTGGCATGATGATTTTAGGTGACCCGGCCCTTCCTAGAACATTGTTACGTAATTGTGTTTTGTTTGAATACTATGTCAACATTTTAACTAGTGGCATTAATATAAAATGCATATGTATATTAATTAATATTAGGGAATTTCTTGTATGGGATGTCGTAAATATTTTATTGTCTTCCGCATGCTATTAATTATTACGAATTATAACAAAAAAAAAGATACATGTTGCACGTGACATTCTAGGATGTCACATCTTCCACCTTGAAAGACTCCTGGGCTTGGTTACCAAGCCGACTTTGCAATGCTTGCTCGGGATTCAAATGGGTGGATTTTTGTTTCATTCTTTACTCATGCGAGCACAATGAACCCATCAACCACTCCAACGCCAAGACTGACACATCTTGCCCTTCCTCGATTTTTGTGACAACATAGTCAAATCTTTTAGTCAAAGACCTCAAGATTTTTTCTACAACGTGTACTTATTGGAGTTTTTCACCATTAACCCTCAATTGTTTAACAATGATCTGCACACGATTAAATATGCAGAGATTGATTTAAAGTCATTAATGCGTAAAGACTTGAAAGCACTTCCAAGTGTTTGAAGTCATACCCGTTTGACACGATCATCGCCTTTGTACCCCATTTTTGTGGTTTTTGCACTCCATATATTTTCAAATATTATTTCCTCCACGGCTTGAATGATTGCATACAATGTTTGTTATCCTTCTTTCGGGACTCCACCAATGAATCTTTATCCTCCTTTATTAATGCATTGAATGCTTCAGCATGGCCACTTTAGTGTAACCATTCTGCATTAGATTCCACAAATATTACGATTTGAAAAGAATTTTCGTCTGGACAGATCAGTTGTTAAAATTTCTTTTGTTTAGCTTTGGAAGTTGCAGTTGAGCAGAAATCTAATATCAATTGTTGGGTTGCGAAAACGTTGTGGTGGTGGTAAAATGGGAATTCATAATATACAACTCAAGACACACTTATTATACCAAATTGAATCGCAAGTATATATATTGTTTCGCTCAACTATTATAATATACTTTCTGACACAATACACAAAACACTTAAAAGCAAAACTTGCTTATGCAAAAGTACACTCTCCACTTCTTTTATTTTTCTCTCCCTCACAGACGCGCAACCTCTCTTTTCTTTCTCTGATCTGAAGCTCGTGCTGCATTTGCTCGTGGCCAACTCCTTGACTTTGTAGCAGTCATGGTTACAAAAAGCTGCTGCGCGAGGAAAATATTGCAGCCCTTCTTCAATTTGTCTTCTGAAGGAATTTAATGCTTGTCCCTTTAGCTAGGCATAGGTTTTCTATTCAAAGAGGTGTTGACAATTCAATAACCCAAATCAATTTTATTTTATTTCAACAAGAGATAGGAGAAAGACTATTATTAATTAATTATGAAATTAATAGCCTATTTCAGATAAAAATAATAATAATTAATTAAAAATTATTGTAGCGTATACTCTTTCATGAATTTCTTTTTCTAGTCAACTCGTTCAAAAATTTAGGATTCACAATATGATGTTTTTATAGTAGCCCAAAAACCGTTATGTTAGTAAAATCCTTTCAATAATACGTTCTATGTTGTCCGTGTGAGTTTTGAATTGGAGCCACTAATGATTTTTTATAATTCAACACTCGGCTTCGTAGTCTTATACTAAAAGATCATTTTGCATTAGAGTAAGTAGTTTTCCATGTTTAAATTGTCTGTTGGCGACCATTATCGCGAAATCAAATACTTCATATGTCCTTGAAAATCTTCTCGTAATTGAAACTTTGGATTTACTTAGCAGATCTATTTCTTAAGTGAGCAAGGATGAAATCTCTGTTGTGAGTTTGATTAAGGATGAACTTAAAGAATAAGAAGTTTAATCCGAGTGATGAATATCTCACGATGTTAGGTCATTGTTAATGTTCAAGGACCCTTATAGGCGGGGAACAAACACGAAGAAAACAAAAGGCAAATGCTCGATGAAGCTGGGACAGCTCTCGAACCAAATTCCTATGGACTCTTGTGTCCTTTTCTTGTCGAGAAACCGATAAGGCGGTGTTCGTGCGATTCCACGTGGACTTCACAAATTAACGATGTGTTTATTTGATTGAAAGATTTTCTCGTAAATTAGCTTTTTTGACTTTTGTGCGGTTGGTTGATTGAAAATTATCGGTTAACGGAAAAATCAATTCCTATCAAAGAAAATATGCATGTATAACGTTAGAAATTGAATTTCCTAATTTGAAAGGAATAAAACATTTTCCTGAAAAGTGATTTTTCCGAAAACGGTTTTCCTTTATGATGAAGTTTTCGCAAAAAAAAAACTTCAAGTCCAAGAAAAATGCTTTATCCCGATATCATTTTCAACTCTTGTTTGGTTATTAACTTGGAAATGATCTCCTCTTCGGAGGGTAGAGAAAAGCTTCCCCCCTTTTTAGCGTGGATGTTTTCCTTTATCGTAAAAGGTATTTCGTTAGTTCATCCATTTTTGGTATCCAAAAAAGTGAAATTATGAAAGACGAATTCCAAAAAACCTTTCACGGCTAAACAAACACAATCGGTAAATTGCAATTTCAATTTCGAATAAGTGGTCTAAACATTAATCTTTCACATTTAACGAAAAAGACATTATCATTATAATATATGCCTAATTTACTTGCATCACTATTTAGTTAATTGATCAATCTAACAAGGTAATTCTTCTTTCTTCAAGAAGTTATGAATTATTTATAAAATAATCTTTTGTTGGCCAAAAAATTTAAAAAGTAATTTGCACCTCAAAACAGTCATATAGCGACTATGAAACTCCATGATATCATGTATGCATATGCGTGTGGAGTAGCTCCTTCTCCTCTCGTACCATTTTTTCTTATTCTTTAATATGATAAAAGTAAACCTAAAAAGTGGTTTCAACTTTTTTGTCATCAAGTACACGAAAATTCATGATAAATTTTAATAGGATAATATCAATTGAGAAAACAAACTATAATTTAAATTAAACAGTATTTCTAACATTCAAAATTAGAATTACTTAAATTTCTAACACCATCCAAACTTAAATTTGGTAAGTTAAGTTTTTCTCATTTCACAAAACTATGAATCATCTCTCAAATTAGACAACATCATCATAAAAGTACTTTATATTTGATTTTCTTCCATTTTTTCCAAAATTAACATCACGAAAAATCTCAAACAAATATATTCGTGTCACATTTGTCCAAATTTTGCCCTAATATTTTTGATCAATTTGCTATAGATATACTAGTTTAAGAATTTTTTTTGTGACACAGACAATTAGTTTGGGTAAACTATGATACGAGTATATTAATTTAAGATTTATTGGAATAAAAAAAATTAATTTAGGATAACGTAACAGCAAAATTAATTTCAAGTGCGTATTTCCCAGCGAAGGATGAGAGATCAAGAAAAATCAAGTCGCCGGAAAGACAGTTCGATGAAAAGACGATTATGCCCTTCTGGCATCACTATAAATAGTGGCTCCCTGTAGAAGGCCGCCCCCGGCATTTTAGCGCGCTCTTCTCCCTCTCTCCCAAACGAGAAGTTACAGCAGAGTCGCTACAGAGACCGCGCAAGCTCGGCGGGAAAACCACCGCGACTCCGCCGCGGAAAACCACCTCCTCCGCCGCGATGGCCGAGAAGAGCAAGGTCCTGGTGATCGGCGTCACCGCGCTCATCGGAAAGTTCATCGTGGAGGCGAGCGCGAAGTCCGGCCACCCTACCTTCGCTGTCGTGGGGAAGTCCGCTCCGTCGAGCCTCGTCCAAGGCTTCACCGGCTTAGGCGTTCATGTAGTTCAAGTGAGTAGCTTATTCCCGCGCCATCGCGTTCGTTTCCGGCGTCCGGTTCCGCTTCGAGGAACCGAAGCGTCGCCTGCCGTTGATCTTTGTTCGCCGTCCTGAGGAGAGATGCCTTTAGCCGTAGGATCGGAGTTGATTTTTCCATCTCGAGCTGTGTCGTTCGATCGAGTCGATGGAGTCGTGTCGCGATTCGGTGGTGCTCTTTCTGTTTTCTGATGTTTTCGTCTTTGTGTGTCGGTGAAATTTCACGCTGCCTGACGAATCATCTCAGCTTCGCATGTTGATTCGCACGATCACGTTTTCAGACAAATCTTGTTGTAACTTGCGTACGCTTTAGCTGTTCATGAGACAGCGATAGCTAGGTAGCTGCACTGACCTGTCGTGCGGATGCCGTGTTTAGATACCTCGTTACAACCTTTTGAAGATCGGTAGGCTGTGTGGGGACCAGACTTTTGTGGATAGTAGCTTGTTATTCGGCGAGAAAGTTGCCCCGAAAACCGGCGGAGGGAAGAGAGGAGAAACGAAAAAGAGAAAAAAAAATAGAAAAAGAAAAAAAATGAAAATGCCTTTTGACAGGAGTATTGTGGGAGTAATCACATAGTTTGGGATTTTTCGTATAACAAAAAAAAGTTCAGGGTAAATTTATTACAAGTGGTACAGTTTGGGGTTTTTGATGGTATTTTCCCTTATTTGATTTGTCATCCTATCTTCATCGGATTATGAATTGCTCCTTTCCTTAGTCTTCCCACTGCTGAGACAGGATTTGTTGATGATTGCTGACTTCGTTGATTGTTTTTTGATGCTCTCGGTCATTTGATTCTCAGGGAGACATAAGTATAAACCATCCAGAGATTCTATTGAATGCGGTTAGGCAGGTTGATGTGGTAATCTCTACTGTCGAGACACCACTAGAGGTCCTATACATGACTGTTGCTGCCATCACAACAGTCGGGAATATAAAGGTGGCGCTGTTTCTATCAATTTTGTCCTTGTAATCGTCGTTCGTTTAGCATTCGACTGATGATACAGTTGTGTTAGCTTAATTCTTTTCTTCTGGTATAAGTGCATTGCGTTCTTCTTGCGAGCTTCGTTTTGAGGAAATGGGATGCGTTGACTTGTCTATCTGTAGACTTCACTTCTTTTTTCATCTTAAATGGTCATGACTTTGTGTAGAAGTTGTCATTGAAATTCGAGAAATTTCACTTCCAAGTATAGCACAGTGTGGATATTGCGCTGCCCACATGCTCCAGGAGGCTTTATTTATCCAGAACCTGTGCGTTTGGGTTTCCTCTAGGTCAGCCGAAAAACATAAGAAGTTTCGAGCACTCAATCTGGACTGTGGACATGTTTCCCAGCTCTTCGATCATGAACTTGTGGGAAACATGAACTGGTTCAACCTTGAAATGGTCTTTTTCAGGAGTATTATTGCTGCATATATGTTACCAAAACCCACTCACTGGGATAGTGCTTAGTAGTAATTGTTGTTGCTTTCGGTGGTTGGCGGTCAACAATGGGTGGAACTCAGCATGCTCCCAAAAGGCAATGGACTAACCTGCTTGTGAAAGTGTCCAAGCAAGCAGCATGTTTGCATTTTTTATACTTGACAGAGTTATCTGGCTGCTGCCTAACATGTAAATCTTCACTTTCCATTTCTTCTATTTTTCTAATAGTACTTGGGGGTAGAATTTACTTAATTGCTGAATTTATTGATTCACTTATGATCATTTTTTACTCTGTTGTAGTAACATAATGAAAAAAAAGGAAATTCAGTCTCGTAGAAGTTTGTTTTTTTTTATTCTGCCTGAACTCGTATAAGTTTGATGGATAAGGGGAATGTGCTCTAAAATTTCGTTGCTTTCCGATAGAAATGTTTATTCTGATTTGATTATTCTTCATTTTAGAGATTCTTGCCTTCAGTGTTTGGAAGTGATGTGGATCGTGCCCATGCTGTGGAGCCAGCAAGAACTTTTTATGCTGCTTTGTACACCGACATTCGCCGCCTTGTTGAGGAAGAGGGAATCCCGTATACCTTTGTGTCTTGTAACTTTCTTGCCGGTTGGCACCATTCTACATTGGTACAGCCCGGGGCTACAGCTCCCTCTAGAGATAAAGTTGTCATCTTAGGGGATGGTAATGCAAAAGGTAAGAAGCAGTTGATTGAAATACGCATTCTGATTCGTTGGGATCTTTCTGTACAATTTTTACCATTTAATTACAGCAGTGATCAGAGTGAGGGCAGTTCTTGAACCTTGAGAATTCCAGGCAACTCCCCTATCTGGAGATGTTGGGCCTTTTGCGTCCTTTAGTTTTCACTTCCGGAGACTAATAAATGATATGAAAGTGATGTTGGTTATCTTGGCACTAGACCACCTGGTCAGCATATTATGAAGGTTATCTTTATGTATCTGGTGGAGAAAAGAATGTATGGATGCATTTGTCTCTGATGAATCTATTTATTGAGAGAGTTCTTCTTTAAATGTGAGCTGAAAGTAACTCTAGGAAGATCAAAGGTTCTGCGATATGTTTATAAGCCAAATTCTAAAATTCTCCCTGTCAATATACAGTGGTGTTTAACAGGGAGGATGACATCGGCACCTATACCATCAAAGCCGTGGATGATCCAAGGACCTTGAACAAAATTCTGTTCATCAGACCTCCTGCCAACACATCCTCGATGAATGATCTCGTGTCTTTGTGGGAGAGAAAGATCGGCAAGACCCTGGAGAGGGTTTATATTCCTGAGGAGCAAGTTCTGAAGAAAATTCAAGGTCACAGATGCGTTACTATTAGATTTTCTCTATTCTCTCGAGAGCTAAACCTTTTGACGTCGATCGGTCTACTTGTCTGCTCATACTGCAGGTGCGGAATCTCCAAAGGATCTGGAATTGGCCATACTCCATTCTATTTTCGTGAAAGGAGACCAAACTAACTTCGAGATTGAGCCGTGGTTCGGAGTGGAAGCTTCAGAGCTCTACCCCGATGTCAAATACACCACCGTGGCTGAGTACCTTGATCAGTTTGTCTGATTGCCGAAACTGACTTTGCTTCGTGATTTGATTTCTCACATCAGCTTGCAATCATACATAGTATAGTAATCTGCTTCTTAGGATCCTTGTGGGAAACGTCGCTCCCATTGATCATCTCATGGCACTGTACGACCTCCAGATATAAGGACATACTGTGAATACTTGGTCTGTGCTCATCTGTGCTGTGCTTGGAGAAGTTACTTCTGATTGGGAGTTGTTTTGGGTTTAGGGGCTAGCTTATAAATAAATAAAAAAAAGATGGAGGGTTTCTCAGCTCACAGTCTAGCAGAAGACTTGATTAGACAAATTAAAAGTAGAGGGACCTGATTAGAAAAGCGGTCAAAGTATAGGGGTGAAAAGTATAGTTTTTCCTTTGTCATTCTCGAAGCGGAGCATGTAAAAGGAGAGCAGAGTTGATGCTCATTTTGAAAATACGACCGCTATTTGTCACTTTGCAAGGTCCTCAATCATGTATACTTCAACTTGTGCTAGATTTTTCTGAAATCATACACTTTATATGTCCTTGAAGATCTCCTCATAATTGAAACTCGAGAAGCCCAATGTTGTCCTTTTCCTAAATGACTCCCGTGTTAGCTTCTCAAATTAAGTAAAAATGCAATTTCAAATGGATGATCTAAGCAAAAAATCTTTTCCATTTAATGGTAAAGAGACTACCTTATTATCTGCTTAATGTATTTGCATCCAACTCACTCTTTAATCATGGAATCAATTTTCCTACCAAAAAAGAAAAAAAACTCACGGAATCAATCTAACAAGGTAGGTCTCGTTTTCTTCAAGAACTTATGAATTTGAAAACACAAAGAGCTTGCCTTGGCCAAATTAAAAATAGTAATCTCGTGATCGGCCCTCCTTTGGAAAGGATTTAGCGCCCTCAAAACAATCATTTAATGACCATGAAACGTCATGATATCCATGCAAGTGCAAGCACGTTGAATAGCTCATTGCCCTTTCGTACCATTTTCACTTATCTTTACATACGATGATTAAAATGGTTTCAACTTCTTCCTTATTAATATTTACATGAAAAATCATTATGAGTCATGATAATCTAATATCAATAGAGAATTAAAATCATGATATTAAAATTAAATAGAATCTCTAACCTTTCAAAATTACGAATATAAATCATCTCTCAAACTAGACAGAATTATTTTTTATCAGAGTACTTTATATTTGATTTTCTTTTGTTTTCAATTTTCTTTTTTTTTTTGTCAATCCTACTCTGACTCTCAATTTACTTTCAAACTTTTGCTATGCCTTTTACAGGACATAGGATTCAAAAAATTTAAAAAGTAATTTGCACCTCAAAACAATCATATAGTGACTACGAAACTCCATGATATCATGTATGCATATGCATGTGGAGTAGCTCCTTGTCCTCTCATACCATTTTTTCTTATTCTTTAGGGATAAGTGCATTCAAAGTCCTAAATCTTATCATGAAAGTGTAATTAAATCCTAAAAATTTCAAAAAGTGCAAACAAGTCCTAAAACTTATCAAGAAAGTGCATTTGAGTCCTAAAACTTGAAAAAAGCGCAAACAAGTCCTAAAACTTATCACGTAAGTGTAAATAAGTCATAAAACTTGTCAAATTGATTCAATCAAGTCTTTCCATTGATTGTACTTTTTGAAAGTTTTAGGACTTGTTTGCACTTTTGTTACAAGTTTTAGGACTTGTTTGCACTTTCATGACAAGTTTTAGGACTTATTTGAACTTTTTGAATGTTTTAGGACTCAGGTGCATTTTTTTGACAAGTTTTAGAATTTGTTTGCACTTTTATGATAAGTTTTAGGACTTCTAGTGCACCTATCCCTATTCTTTAATACGATAAAATTAAACCTGAAAAGAGGTTTCAACTTTTTTGTCATCAATTACATGAAAATTCATGGTAAATTTTAATAGGATAATATCAATTGAGAAAACAAACCATAATTTAAATTAAACAGTATTTCTAACATTCAAAATTAGAATTACTTGTATTTCTAACACCATCCAAACTTAAATTTGGTAAGTTAAGTTTTTCTCATTTCACAAAAACTATGAATTATCTCTCAGATTAGACAACATCGTCATAAAAGTACTTTATATTTGATTTTATTCCATTTTTTTCAAAGTTAACACTACAAAAAATTTCAAATAAGTATATTCGTGTCACATTTACCCAAATTTTATACTGATATTTTTGATCAATTTATCATAAATATACTAGTTTTAGAAATTTTTTTGTGATGTTGATAATTAGTTTGGATAAATTATGATATGAATATATCAGTTTGAGATTTTTTAAAATAAAAAAAGTTAATTTAAGATAAACGTAACAGCAAAATTAATTTCAAGAGCGTATTTCCCAGCGAAGGATGAGATCAAGAAAAATCAAGTCGCCGCAAAGACAGTTTGATGGAAAGACGATTATGCCCTTCTGGCATCACTATAAATAGTGGCTCCCTGTAGAAGGCCGCCCCCCGGCATTTTAGCGCGCTCCTCTCCCTCTCTCTCCCAAACGAGAAGTTACAGCAGAGTCGCTACAGAGACCGCGCAAGCTCGGCGGGAAAAGCACCGCGACTCCGCCGTGGAAAACCCCCTCCTCCGCCGCGATGGCCGAGAAGAGCAAGGTCCTGGTGATCGGCGTCACCGCGCTCATCGGAAAGTTCATCGTGGAGGCGAGCGCGAAGTCCGGCCACCCTACCTTCGCTGTCGTGGGGAAGTCCGCTCCGTCGAGCCTCGTCCAAGGCTTCACGAGCTTAGGCGTCCATGTAGTTCAAGTGAGTAGCTTATTCCCGCGCCATCGCGTTCGTTTCCGGCGTCCGGTTCCGCTTCGAGGAACCGAAGCGTCGCCTGCCGTTGATCTTTGTTCGCCGTCCTGAGGAGAGATGCCTTTAGCCGTAGGATCGGAGTTGATTTTTCCATCTCGAGCTCTGTCGCTCGATCGAGTCGATGGAGTCGTGTCGCGATTCGGTGGTGCTCTTTCTGTTTTCTGATGTTTTCGTCTTTGTATGTCGGTGAAATTTCACGCTGCCTGACGAATCATCTCAGCTTCGCATGTTGATTCGCGCGATCACGTTTTCAGACAAATCTTGTTGAAACTTGCGTACGCTTTAGCTGTTCATGAGACAGCGATAGCTAGGTAGCTGCACTGACCTGTCGTGCGTATGCCGTGTTTAGATACCTCGTTACAACTTTTGAAGATCGGTAGGCTATGTGGGGACCAGACTTTTGTGGATGGTAGCTTGTTATTTGGCCGGAAAGTACCAGGAAACCTTAAATCACGCTGCTTATATTAAATTTATCTTGAAGTTTTTTTTTGTGACACAAAAAATTTGTAAATTATATCATTTGTGATATATTTACCCTACGATACTTTGGTAGAATGATATTTTTGTCTTTTTTCTTTTTGTTAATTTTTTTTTCCTTTCTTCTCTCTTCCCTCCGCCGGTCATGGCAGAAGAAAGCCGGCGAGCCCTCTCCGGCGTTGGGGTTGGGCGAGGGCTGCCCTTGCCGGCATCGGGTGAGAGTCGCCCTTGCCCGATGCTGGCAAGAGTGGCCTCGCCGGCTTCCCTCCACCATGGCCAGCGGAGGGAAGAGAGAAGAAAGGAAAAAATAAACAAAAAAAGGAAAAAAAAGAAAATGTCCTTGACCAAAGTATTGTGGGGTAAACGTGTCACAAGTGACATGATTTAGGATTTTTCGCGTCACAAAAAAAAATCCAGGGTAAATTTGTCACAAATAGCATAGTTTGAGATTTTTGGTTATATTTTTCCTTATTTGATTTGTCATTTTATCTTCATCGGATTATGAATTGCTCCTTTCCTTAGTCTTCCCACTGCTGAGACAGGATTTGTTGATGATTGCTGACTTCGTTGATTGTTTTTTTTATGCTCTCGGTCATTTGATTCTCAGGGAGACATAAGTATAAACCATCCAGAGATTCTATTGAATGCGGTTAGGCAGGTTGATGTGGTAATCTCTACTGTCGAGACACCACTAGAGGTCCTATACATGACTGTTGCTGCCATCACAACAGTCGGGAATATAAAGGTGGCGCTGTTTCTATCAATTTTGTCCTTGTAATCATCGTTCGTTTAGCATTCGACTGATGATACAGTTGTGTTAGCTTAATTCTTTTCTTCTGGTATAAGTGCATTGCGTTCTTCTTGCGAGCTTCGTTTTGAGGAAATGCGATGCGTTGACTTGTCTATCTGTAGACTTCGCTTCTTTTTTCATCTTAAATGGTCATGACTTTGTGTAGAAGTAGTCATTGAAATTCGAGAAATTTCACTTCCAAGTATAGCACAGTGTGGATATTGCGCTGCCCACATGCTCCAGGAGGCTTTATTTATCCAGAACCTGTGCGTTTGGGTTTCCTCTAGGTCAGCCGAAAAACATAAGAAGTTTCGAGCACTCAATATGGACTGTGGACATGTTTCCCAGCTCTTCGATCATGAACTCGTGGGAAACATGGACTAGTTCAACCTTGAAATGGTCTTTTTCAGGAGTATTATTGTTGCATATATGTTACCTAAACCCACTCACTGGGATAGTGCTTAGTAGTAATTGTTGTTGCTCTCGGTGGTTGGCGGTCAACAATGAGTGGAACTCAGCATGCTCCCAAAAGGCAATGGACTAACCTGCTTGTGAAAGTGTCCAAGCAAGCAGCATGTTTGCATTTTTTATACTTAGACAGAGTTATCTGGCTGCTGCCTAACATGTAAATCTTCACTTTCCATTTCTTCTATTTTTCTAATAGTACTTGGGGGCAGAATTTACTTAATTGCTGAATTTATTGATTCACTTATGATCATTTTTTACTCTGTTATAGTAACATAATGACAAAAAAGGAAATTCAGTCTCGTATAAGTTTGTTTTTTTTTATTCTGCCTGAACTCGTATAAGTTTGATGGATAAAGAAGAATGTGCTCTAAAATTTCGTTGCTTTCCGAAAGAAATGTTTATTCTGATTTGATTATTCTTCTTTTTAGAGATTCTTGCCTTTAGTGTTTGGAAGTGATGTCAATCGTGCCCATGCTGTGGAGCCAGCAGGAACTTTTCATGGTGCTTTCTATACTGACATTCGCCGCCTTGTTGAGGAAGAGGGAATCCCGTATACCTTTGTGTCTTGTAACTTTCTTGCCGGTTGGCACCATTCTACATTGGCACAGCCCGGGGCTACAGCGCCCTCTAGAGATAAAGTTGTCATCTTAGGGGATGGTAATGCAAAAGGTAAGAAGCAGTTGATTGAAATACGCATTCTGATTCGTTGGGATCTTTCTGTACAATTTTTACGATTTAATTACAGCAGTGATCAGAGTGAGGGCAGTTCTTGAACCTTGAGAATTCCAGGCAACTCCCCTATCTGGAGATGTTGGGCCTTTTGCATCCTTTAGTTTTCACTTCCGGAGACTAATAAATGATATGAAAGTGATGTTGGTTATCTTGGCACTAGACCACCTGGTCAGCATATTAAGAAGGTTTTCTTTATGTATCTGGTGGAGAAAAGAATGTATGGATGCATTTGTCTCTGATGAATCTATTTATTGAGAGAGTTCTTTAAATGTGAGCTGAAAGTAACTCTAGGAAGATCAAAGGTTCTGCGATATGTTTATAAGCCAAATTCTAAAATTCTCCCTGTCAATATACAGTGGTGTTTAACAGGGAGGATGACATCGGCACCTATACCATCAAAGCCGTGGATGATCCAAGGACCTTGAACAAAATTCTGTTCATCAGACCTCCTGCCAACACCTCCTTGATGAATGATCTCGTGTCTTTGTGGGAGAGAAAGATCGGCAAGACCCTGGAGAGGGTTTATATTCCTGAGGAGCAAGTTCTGAAGAAAATTCAAGGTCACAGATGCGTTACTATTAGATTTTCTCTATTCTCTCGTGATTTAAACCTTTTGACGTCGATCGGTCTACTTGTCTGCTCATACTGCAGGTGCGGAATCTCCGAAGGATCTGGAATTGGCCATGCTCCATTCTATTTTCGTGAAAGGAGACCAAACTAACTTCGAGATTGAGCCGTGGTTCGGAGTGGAAGCTTCGGAGCTCTACCCCGATGTCAAATACACCACCGTGGCTGAGTACCTTGATCAGTTTGTCTGATTGCCGAAACTGACTTTGCTTCGTGATTTGATTTCTCACATCAGCTTGCAATCATACATAGTACAGTAATGTGCTTCTTAGGATCCTAGTGGGAAACGTCGCTCCCACTGATCATCTCATGGCTCTGTACGACCTCCATATATAAGGACATACTATGAATACTTGGTCTGTGCTCATCTGTGCTGTGCTTGGAGAAGTTACCTCTGTTTGGGAGTTGTTTTGGGTTTAGGGGCTAGCTCATAAATAAATAAAAAAAAGACTGGAGGGTTTCTCAACTCAAGACTTGATTAGACAAATTAAAAGTAGAGGGACCTGATTAGAAAAGCGGTCAAAGTATAGGGGTGAAAAGTATAGTTTTTCCTTTGTCATTCTCGAAGCGGAGCATGTAAAAGGAGAGCAGAGTTGATGCTCATTTTGAAAATACACCCGCTGTTTGTCACTTTGCAAGGTCCTCAATCATGTATACTTCAACTTGTGCTAGATTTTTTTGAAATCATGCACTTTATATGTCCTCGAAGGTCTCCTCATAATTGAAACTCGAGAAGCCCAACGTTGTCCTTTTCCTAAATGACTCCCGTGTTAACTTCTCAAATTAAGTAAAAATGCAATTTCAAATGGATGATCCAAGCATAAAATCTTTTCCATTTAATGGTAAAGAGACTATCTTATTATGTGCTTAATGTATTTGCATCCAACTCACTCTTTAATCATGGAATCAATTTTCCTACCAAAAAGAAAAATTCACGGAATCAATCTAACAAGGTAGGTCTCCTTTCCTTCAAGAACTTATGAATTTGAAAACACAGAGAGCTTGCGTAGGCCAAATTAAAAATAGTAAATCTCGTGATCGGCCCTCCTTTGGAAAGGATTTAGCGCCCTCAAAACAATCATTTAATGACCAAGAAACGTCACGATATCCATGCAAGTGCATGCATGTCTAATAGCTCATTGCCCTTTCGTACCATTTTCACTTATCTTTACATACGATGATTAAAATGGTTTCAACGTCTTCCTTATTAATATTTACATGAAAAATCATTATGAGTCATGGTAATCTAATATCAATAGAGAATTAAAATGATGATATTAAAATAAAACAGAATCTCTAACCTTTCAAAATTACGATTACTTAAATCTTTAGCACCGTCCAAACTTAAATATAGATTTCCTTATTTTCGGTGAGTTAAATTTTCTTATTTGACAAGAATATAAATAATCTCTCAAACTAGACAGAATTATTTTTTACCGAAGTACTTTATATTTGATTTTCTTCTGTTTTTATTTTTCTATTTTTTTTTTGTCAGCCATACTCTTACATTCAACTTACTCTCAGACTTTTGCTCTGCCTCTTGAAAGGCATAAAAGTTGAAATCCGCATCTGAAACCACACGTCCTCGCCCTGAGCCCTCCGAGAAGTTGGGATCTACCTCCCTGTTCGCAAGTAAGAAGGTGGCCTCTGGGGTTAAGCGGTTCATTTTTCCACTTTCCATGTACTTCTTTTCCGGCTAATGGGCGATGCCAAGTAAAAACCAATTCCTGTAAAAGACAGTTATGCCCTTCTGAAATCAATATAAAAATGACGATTCATCGCGAGCCCCCCCGCCCCGCTAGCAGTTACAGCACGAGACCGGGCAAATTCGCCGGGAAGAACCCTCCGACGGCCGATAAGAGCAAAGTCCCGGTGATCGGATGCGCTGGATACCTCGGAAAGTTCATAGTCGAAGCGAGCGCTAACTCCGGTCACCCTACCTTCCCTCTCGTGAGGGAGTCCCGCTCTCTCCGATCCCGCCATGGCCGACGTCGCCGAAGGTCTCAAGAGCATAGGCGTCAAATTATTTTCACGTGATTACCGCGCGATCATGTTCGTCTCCCACGCCAGGTCCTGGTTCGAGGAAATCGAAGCGTCACATGCCGTCTATCTCGGTCGCCGTTCTGAGAAATGTCTGTGGCGGAATGATGAATCGGAGTTGATTTTCCATCTCAATCGCCCTCAGCTTCGCATGCCGATACGAACTTCCATACCTGACGTACCGTGTGGATGAATTCCTTGTGTAGAAGCGAATACGACTGACCTGTGTTGTTCAGATGGCGTGTTAAGATTCCTCGTTGTAACCTTTTGAAGATCGGAAGGCAATGTGTGGACGAGAATTCTGTGGACAGCGGCTTCTTGTTTTTATGCCCCGTAATATTGTATTGTTTTCTCGTCTGATAAAGGTATTGAAAGGCTCATCTGCATTTTCTCGTTTCCTCAGTCTTCCCACTGCCAAAAACAGGATTTTTCGATGATTGCTGACTTCATTGATTGCTTGTCGATGGTCTCGGTCATTCGAATGCTGTTAAGCAGGTTCATGATGTGGTAATCTCTGCTGTTGGGACAGAACAACTAGAGGACCAGGACAAGATTGTTGCTGCCATTGAAGCAGCCGGGAATGTCGAGGTGATGCTGTTTCGAATAATGTTTTCCTTGTTTGCATTTGGCTGATGATATAGGTTGGTGTTAGCTTAATTCTTTTTCTTCTGGTACAAGTGCATCGCGTTCTCCTTGCGAGCTTCGCTTTGATGGAATGGGATGGATTCACTTATTTATCTGTGGACTTTCAACTTCTTGTGGTCACGACTTTGTGTAGAACTCATCAGTGAAATTCGAGGATAACCGTTTCAAATCCTAGTATAGGACAGTGTGGGCTTCTAAGCGGGCTGCTCTGAATCCCCACTATTGCTTTTTGACGTATTCAACTGGGTAGGGAATTCTGTCATCATGGATGCACGTTGTACCATCTACATGAACTCATAAATATGCGTTATGTATTACTCAGGGATTTACATGCGCGCGCGCACACACACAAAGGTTCTTTGACCTCAAACTTGCGCCCTCCCCTGTCTTGATCCTTGTATTGATATTGGGCTGCCCACATACTCCAGGAGGCTTTATTTATCCGGAACCTGTGTGGTCGGGATTCCTCTAGGTCAGCCAAAAATGTAAAAAGTTTCGAGCACTCAATATGGATTATGGACGTCTAGCCCAGCTCTTCGATCATGAATTCGTGGGAAACATGAATTAGTCGATCCTTGAGATGGTCCTTTTCAGTGGTATTATCATTGTTGCAACCCAACCGCACTTGCCGGGACAGTTCTTAGTAGTTGTTGTTGCTTTGGGTAGTTGATGGTCAATAATGAGTGGATTTAAGCATGCTCACAAAAGGCAATGGACTTACCTGATGTCTTATTACTTGTGAAAGTGTCGAAGCAAGCAACATGTTTGCATATTATATACTTGACAGAATCATCTGGCTGTTGCCCCTAACATTTTAAATCTTCACTTTTCTTTTCTTCTTTATTCTAAAAGCACTTGGGGTTGAATTTCTTAATTTCCAAGGACAAAAATATGCTGTCTGGGAATCGAAGCAATCAACTCAATGCATCGGAATCGCTTCAACTTGGAGTGAGCATTTATCACTCTCTTTTTGGCCTTTTTGCTTGTCTTTACTTCTTGTTATAGCCAAACAGGTGACTTTGATGTTCTGCATGGATCACGTTGGGCTGTTGAAGCATCTATCACTCTCTTTTTGGCCTTTTTGCGTGTCTTTACTTCTTGTTATGGCCAAACAGGTGATTTCGATATTCCACATGGATCACGTTGGGCTGGTGGGGCATGCCAGACAAAGTGTTAAGATCACAGTGATTAGAGTGAAGTTCACAATATTCAAAATCTTGAGAAGTGATTGAGAAATCAAACTTTAACTCTAGGCCAATATCTATATCTTCTCAATTAAAGCAGATTATGTTCATGCCGATACGGATGCATGAACCTGATTTTGTAGCTTTACTTCCCCCTCAAGCAAATGCAAAGAATTGCTTGGCAATTATGCATCCAAAAGTGGAGTCACGAGTATTGTGTCGCGGGTGTTTCGAAAAGCATACTGCTTTGGGTAAATAAGTGCTTTTGTATTTGATTCCTATATCAAGTTATTGGTTATAAATAGTGACCTTTCTGAGGATGTTGTTGAGGCAAATTCAAGGCTATTGCTGTTTTGCCTTGCTCTGTCCTCTCCAATTATGATCCTAAGTTTGACCACCCTTTGAGACGTTGCCCGATCGTTGCGCCTTTCGGTGCCGACATCGAGTTCAACCATGGGATTTTCGCTGCTTTCCCAAAACACTCGAGAACTGTGGAAGGAGTGGGAGCTGCGGTTGCTCATCCTCCTCAGCTTGTTCCTCCAATTGACCCTCGTGACTCAGGGCTTCCGGAGGAAATCCATCTACAGGTACTGGATCCGAGTCGTGGTCTGGACGACGTACCTATCGGCTGACTCCATCGCGACCCTCACGCTTGGCGTCCTCTCGAACCGCCTGGCCAACATCAAGGAAATGAAGGGGACGATTGATCCGCCGAGCCAGATCACTGCTTTCTGGGCGCCCTTCCTTCTCCTCCACTTGGGTGGGCCCGACACAATCACTGCGTATGCCCTGGAGGACAATGAGCTATGGTTGAGGCATTTGGCACGGCTTTGCATCCAGGTAGGACTAGCTTGTTACATCTACTTCATGGCCTTGTCGGGGTCTACACTGTCGATATTAGCGGCTGGCATGATCCTGGTGGGGTTCATCAAATATGCAGAGAGGACATTGTGTTTGTACTTGGCAAGTGAAGGTCGACTTCGAGAGTCGATGCTTTCGCTTCCCGATTTTGGTCCCATATACCCCAGGATAATGGAGCAGTACACTCTGAAGAAAGAGGAGGGTTACCGAGTTGGCATTGATGAGGTCACGGAGGTTCCGGCTCCGGAGGATTTCTCAGTGCAATGCAGTCAAGCCAGCGATGAAGAGCAAGCCACGACTCTGGTCAAAGCCTATGAATTGTTCAAGGTCTTCAAGCTTCTCTTTGTGGGCCTTATCTTCAACTCTGGCGACCTGGAGGCCAGTAAGCGCATGTTCATGAACCCTGATACCATGAACTCGGTGACGGCTTTTGGGATTGTGGAGATCGAGCTCGGTTTCATGTACGATCTGCTCTACACCAAGGCACTGTTGCTGAATCGTGCTTGGGGCATCATTCGTTGGGTCATTAATCTGTCGGTGCCGTCTGCCGTGTTGGTATTCTTCTCCTTACAGGATAGGAAGGATTACCCCAAAGTTGACATCTGTATCACCTTCTTGCTGATAAGTGTGTCCATACTTTTAGAGATTTACTCGGTTCTTCTTGCAATTTCATCCGATTGGGTTGGGCACTGGCGGCTTCAGAGACCCGGGGGATCCACAATTTCATCTGCCGTGGCTTTTCTCCAGATCTGCCCGAACCCAAGATGGTCGAATTCGGTGGCCCAGTTCAGCCTCTTGGGATTTTCTATCAGGAAAAGAAACAGGATCTTCAGCAAGTATCGGAGGTTCGCCAAGTTAGACGATAAGTTGGTGAAGAACTTCTACATCGGCTACAAAGATTTCAAGAGCAACATGAAAGAGTGGATCTTAAGTCACACGAGGGATACAGTCAATTATCTGGAACAGAACGACAGATTCAAGAGCGGGTTGACGAGTCTTAAGCTGGAGGCTAGCGTAGTACTGACGCGGTCAAACCACGATCACCTAAACTGGAGTGTGAAAGACATGGAGTTCGACCAGAGCATCCTCATCTGGCACATAGCCACTGAGCTCTGCCACTACAAGGACCATGGCAATAGGCAGGGCCAAAAAGCGGAAGACGTGACGAACTTCAAGATGAGTAAGTTGATCTCTCGATACATGCTCTATCTTTTAGTACTCCATCCTTCCATGTTGCCAACGGGGATAGGGGCGCTCCGATATGAAGATACTTTGGTCGACGCTGAGAAGTTCTTTGAGGACAAGCTAGCGGTGTCGTCAAAGAAAGAAACCAGCATCATGAAGCGGGCACAGAAATTATTCAAGAAAGAGAAACGCGTCGACATTGGTGTTCACAGCTGCGAAAAGGAGCACAAGTCGACAGAGTCGTCTGATCTATGCAAACTCTGCCATCTTCTGCTCCGAGTGGGAACTACGCTGCCCGCTAAGAAAATACGCGGCGCCAAAAGCAGGTCGGTGCTGTTCGACGCGTGCTATCTCGCGTTCCAGTTGAATTCCATCGGGCTGAATGACTTCAGCACTAAATGGGGCTTGATCGGCAAGGTCTGGGCGAAGTTTCTGATATACGCAGCTTGCCAAAGCAAAGGCAACGAACACTCCGAGAGCCTGAGCAGAGGAGGAGAGCTTCTCAGCCATGTTTGGCTTCTAATGGCGCATCTCGGCGTAGCGGAGCTGGTACAAACTTCCGAAGTGCAATGCATTACCAAACTGATCGTGACCTAGAACTTTCAGGTGGAATGCGTCTTTTGCTTGACCTGCTGTTACTTGCGCAAGATGAATAGGTTAAAGCTCATCGTCCTGAGATGGTGAGGAAGTTATTTCAACATTTGTTGTCCTCGAGGAGTCCGGAAATAATGAAACCGTGACTCCATTTATTTCGCGAAAGATGAATGATTAGAAAATTATTTTTCTAATAATAATCACTTATATTTCTTACAAATTCAATGAAGGAAAAATATTTTCATCGTCCACGAAGATATTTCGATATAAATTATTAGCGATAATAAAAATAGTTTCCTTTGACTAATTATTTTAAGTGATACAATCTATTACTTTTAGGAAAATATTCTTCAAATCATTCATATTTCGCAAAGCAAATGGAGCCTGTGTATTAGGTGTTGTACCCAAAGGCATTACCCCGAACCCAGCCAAATTGGGATGGAGAACTCGAGTCCCTCAAAGTGGTTCATAACTTTGGGCATATTGGCAATTTTTTTTTGGGTCAAAAGTGTCAAGTAACTTGTTCGTGTTGATTTGCTTGGCAACTCTTTAACCTAATTAATTTTCATCCTGGTTTGTACACTTTTTAACTTTGGAAAAGCGAGTATAGACCGAGCCTAGTGATTTTTTTTAGAGCGATTCGTAAGTTTCAATTAAAAAAGAGTAAATTTTTTACCTATCATGAATTGGTAGCTAGCTTGTCTACGTGGTTAACAACATTTCACTTATAAAAATCCAGCTTGGGGCCGGTTTTTGCCTATTTATCACTTCCAGTTATGACTTTCTCTAAAACATTTAAAAATGAAAAATTATATTAAGTTCGAAAAAATAATGAAAAACTCGCGTATATGGTTCTACATGACAAATATTTGAATACTTGGGAAAGTTTCAAGTGTATCATATTATATAAAAGTCAAAATACGAGCCCCACAAAATTCATGGAAAATTAAAAAGTTAACTCTTTATTCCTCTAACATTCAAACTTTAAACCGTTTGATTTTCTTTGTTTGCAGATTTTATACTTGACAGAGTTATCTGGCTGCTGTCCTATTTCTTCTATTTTGCTAATGGCACTTGGTGGTCGCATTTGACTTTTAATTGCTGAATTTATTGAATGACTTGTAATCATTTTCTTTTTTACTCTGTAATAGTAACGTATTGAAAAGGGACATGAAATTCAGTCTCATGTCAGATTGTTTTCTTTCTCTTGCCAGAACTCATGGAGGTTTGTTGGACAAGGGGAATGTGCTTTTAGTCTTTTGCCTGTTGCTTTTTAACAAAGATAGTTTCTTCTGATTTGATTATTCTTCTCCTTTTAGAGATTCTTGCCTTCAGAGATTGGAGGTGATGGGGACCGTGCCCGTGCCGTGGAGCCAGCAAAAGCTATGCTTTGCCATCAAGGCTGGGATCCCCCGCCTTGTCGAGGCCGAGGGAATCCCTTATACCGATGTGTCTTCCAATTTGTCGTGACCTAAAATTTTTCTCAAGCTAATGGATTATTAAGACTAAGCTTAACTCGGGCCCTCCCAAGCCCTACCAATTCGCAATTTAGGGTTTAAGTTTTTAACATGCAAAAGTTTTCATGCTCGGAGTCGCCACTAATCTATTTGTGGTAAGTCGATTAGAAACCTAAATAAAACATAAGGAGATATGTTTTATTCCTACGAACAAGAGATTCTAAGCTCGGGGACTTGATTATGCTAGACCTAGTCTAACGCCCTTTCGGTACCTTTTCTTTTCAAAAAAATGTTTTGGCAGACAGTTTTGATCCATTTTAACTTAGTCACTAACATGTGAGGTGATCATGCGGGTGTGCAAACCACCAAAGTAACACCCAATAATCAAAATATTAAATAAATTGCAAGATTGGAAGAATTACTTACCTCGAAGCAACGTAAGCATCTGCATTGTTAGCTAGAAAATCACATCAACAATCCTAATATGATTTCTAATTAACAAGCAGTTCACTCAATATTTTTAGGATTTTCACTTATTTAAATGAAAGCTAACCTATATGTAATGACGTGCAAAAATTAACACGCGATTAATGCAGCCTAACATGCAAATTATATGTCATGCGACGACGTGACCTAATTAATGACGGACAAATGATTTATTTTTGGTATTTTTCCAATGAAATTCGGAATTAAAAAAATGCCTAAAATAACATGCAATCTATCCTAGAGAAAATGATTTGATCTATCCTAAAATGATTCTTTTTTGGGATTTTTATTAAAAATCGAAATTATTAAATATCCTAAATAATCCACAAAGATTAAAACAATTTCTAATTTAAACTAGGAAATATGCTACCCTAAATCCCAATTTAAATCAAATAATTATCTTATTCTTTTGGATATATTTAAGATTCCCTAAGTATGCAAAATTTCTAATTTAAATCCTAACTAACATATTTTTTTATTTTCTTTATTTAAAAGGAAAACAATTAAACCAAGATAACAACCACGATCAAACAATCCACGCAATCCGTAAGATTCTTCTTATCATATTCAAATTAGGCAAAGAAATCAAACTAACAGTCATATCTATAGGGTTATAGATATCGACAGAAAGTTGATTGTTCGAATTTGGAAAGCGAATAAAATCTGTTATCTTATCCATACATATCCAAGTGATTATGGATAAGATAACGATTTTCCGTATCGTCGCGTATCGTACCTTAGGGATAAGGTCGGATAGTCGTCCAGATACGTTGCCAAATTAGGAATGATTCCTAATTTCTGGCATTTTCAAATATTACGGACAGAGAAAATATTATCTTAAGATATTTAGTAATCCACGCAATATTCACGGAATATTCAAAATATTCAAACTAGGAATCTAAATATTTTGAAAATATACCGGATAGAGATCTTTACCTGATTTGCGGATTACTTTCCAAATTTGAACCACGCGGATCGGAATTGCGGATCGGATGACCGGCGGCAAACGGACCGGCGATGACTCGATGGTGCAAGCGGGAGCGCTTCGGTCCGGCAAAGGTGTAAAGACCGACTTGGAAAGAAATCCGAGATTGCTGGGCATCCACCAAAGTCGCGGGAAACCGAAGTGGCTGGTGGTATCCTCCGGACCTCCGGCGTGATTGGAGTTGCTGGGCGTCAGTCAAGGAGCTTTGGTTTATTGGATGTTGCTGACGAGGCTGATGCAGGGAAGTTGGAGGAGTAGAGGCATTGTGGAAAAGCCTGGGTACTCGCTGAAATTAGCCGGAAAACACCGCAGGAAACCGTCGGGGCTGAGGTGCACAGGGACCGTCAATGAAGGTGAATCAGCTGGGTCACCGTAAAGACGAGATTGTGCTGGCGATTCGCAGGTGATGTCGTCGAGGAGGGAGTTCAACAGCAGTTCCAATCAGAGCACAGGAAGCAAAGGAAAAAGGTCACTCTTTGCTTTTCTTTGGCCTTTACGTCCAGTCCTGTCCCAATTTGCACTCTCGGTTTTTTCCCTTTTGACCGTGTGTCTCTCCCTTTTCACTCGTGTATTTCTCTGTGTTTATTTGTGTGTGATCAGATCCAAAAGAAAAACCCCTCGCTTCTGTCCATGAACACCCTTTTATAGGTGAGAGGACGAAGGCTATCTAGGAAAGAGGCCAGATCTTATTTCTTATTGTGTGCACTTTTGGAATTTCTATCTTATTCTTTCCTCCCTTTTCGTGCACAATCCACCGAATCCTCCTCTTCCATGCAATGTTTTATTGCTTATTTTAATGTAGATGAATATAACGTTACTTTGAATATGGCTATGAATAAGCTTTTATCACCCTACTGCAGATATCTTCGCAATATATGGCCCCAATCACTTTGCAAAGTGTCATGTCTTATATAAGCGAATAGAATCAAATATATCAAATTTGGCTGAGAATATATGTACGAGACATTGCTTTGTGATAGAATATCTTCAATTGAATTGTCACACGTGCAACACATGTGAATTTTGGTCATGGGCTTGGTTCAATTAATTTCATTTAAGCTCGAAACCATTCGCTCGGGTTCATTCGCCGTCGGTCCGATAAATATGCAAACTATATGGGCCTAATTAACTATTAATGGAATGCTCCTAATATCTATATGCAATGCCATCTAATTATATTTTTTGTTTAGGGGTCGGGGTCGATCCCTAATTTTCTATGCAATTATTCCTAAATGACTAGTTAAAATTTAGGTGTCAACAGTTGCCCCTCTTTGAAGGTGAGCTCGCAGAGGTTGCATTCAAAGACTAAATGATACCTAAATTTTGACTATGTAAATGCAATGAGAAAAATTAGTCTTTTTGTCGAGTAAATGAGATCTCAATGAGCCCACACCCATTTTCTAATGTAATATGAAAATGCTAATGCAAAAATAGAAAACATACATGCATTTACTTACCTGAAGATTTAGGAAAGCAAAATTGGGGTATGGAACAACTTTCGAAACCCGCTAAGTATCTGGAATTCCCAATAGTATTTGAAAGCTAGAAATTCCCTTCGGATTTTCGATAAAAGGTATCAAATAATTCCCTTTGGACTTTCAAGAAAAATTCCTGAAACTCCAATCAGGTATTTGAATGGCCTAAAAAATTCCCTTCGGATCTTTGAGAAAGATACTTGAAACTGAAACTGCAATCAAATATGGATATGCTCGAAAATTCCCTTTGGATCTTCGAGGAAGATATCTGAAACTTCAATCAGATATTTGAATGGACTCGATGATTCCCTCCGGATCTTTGAGAAGATATCTAAAACTTCAATCAAATATTTGAATGGGCTTGATGATTCCCTTCTTATCTTCACGAAAGATATCTGAAACTGCAATCAAATATGATTAATTAATCGAAAATTCCCTTCGGATTTCCGAAAATAATACCTGAAACCTCAATCAGATATTTGAATGGGCTCGATGATTCCCTTCGGATCTTCGAGAAAGATATCTGAAACTGCAATCAGATATGATTAATAGGATCGAAAATTCCCTTTGGATTTTCGGAAATGATACCTGAAACTACAATCAAGTAATTGAATATTAAAAAATATTTAGACGAACACGAAACTTCAAAAAACAACTGTAGCGTCAGGAACTCTTTAGTCTTTGAGGAAACATTACCTGCCAGACATGATTAGAGCAAAACGCATATGCATTCATTCAAGGAGATTAGCAATCTCAGCTATTCTAGAACTCACATTTCAGAATTCATCAATTCAATTGAGATTTATACATGATAGTTTTACCATATTTGCATAACCAAATTTCCACTGGGGAGAATCATTAATTAAGACAATTTTCACTCATAACGTGGATTTCTTAAGAGTGTTAAATGAGAGACTTTAAGTTAGAAAGGGCTTTCACTTACTCTTATTCAGAAGGGCTATTTTATGAGAATCACTCCGTCTCACCATCATCATGTCGACAAGGATCCGAGTATTCTCGCAAGCGGTACGACTTTACCAATCTAAGAGGTCTTTATCAGGACTGTAGTGTCAGTTTGGTCAATGGCTTAACAAAGGGGACTCTTCGAGTCGAGGCTATTGAAAGAAAATACTCCACAATTATCTCCGGATTTACAAGTCAAGAATCCTACAAAATGAGAAAGAAATAGACTTGCTCGCACTTCTTCGAGCTAAGCTTATAAACATATGAATTTTACGTTAATTCAAGTGCCCTAATCCGAAGAGACTTTGCAAGGGACGTAACGTAGGCTAGGTTCACGATTCAAGAAACGAAAGTATATATTAGGCTAAAAGATGTGACTAAGGGTGAGAGTTGGTGATCATCTAGGCATAGTCACCAGTTTTCTTCTTTGCCTTGAAGAATTATCTTCTTGATAGATGTACTATCAGTCTTGAGTTCACCACTTGATTCCTTCGAGACTTGTAAAACCACAACTCCACTGGGATTCATGACTTTGACATGTCATATCTTGACATTTTTTTCTCTAAATTTCTTCCCTTTTTTTTTTGGCTTTTCTTTTTTCATGGGCATGGTCTTGCTTTTACTGGGCACACTGTTTTTTTATGCCCCCTAGCTTCCATTTTTTTTTTAAACTTTTGACACACACTGTCTACAATGCATACATTGGCCAACCACACTTTAGCTTATTTTGACCGAATGACTAACATTTGGACTCTCAGGGTCTTCGTCTTCTATTGGCACTCCGGATATGTTGCATGGACAGTGATGGCTTTTACCTTGCCCCAGTGTGGGGGATGATCACCAACTGGGTTTTTATGAAATGAATTACAAGCTCAAGTGGGCTAAGCAATGGATAAAGTGTGTAGGATAGAGAAAGAACCGCTCTTCATCATTCAGAGGCACTTGAATTAATGTTTGAGTTCATTTGCAATAGCAACACTTGAAAATTGATGCAAGTGTGAGTAAGAAAATTTCTATCCATTTTCCTCACCTTACGATGTCGACTTACCTCCAGTTTACCCCGATGTGGGGTGGTTCTTGACAGGGGTAATTTGAAAAAACTTCTCCAAGTGTTTAGGCTCAAAAAGGCGAAACAATAGATAACCTGTATTGTTTAGGATAGAGAAGTGAATTGCCTCTCGTCATTTCGATAGTCGTACCCTTCGCGAGATAACCATTTACCTTGTGGACATAGAATATTTCACTCGTCTCACAAGTGTATGAATAGGAGACGGTGTATAGGATATGGCTTGCCTTTCATCATCCCGACACATCTCATTTAGCATACTCAAATAATGCCACATCATTCAATAAATTGTCCATTTGGATCATTCTCAATGAACTTGGTGAGTTAAACAGGTAAATTATCATGCAAAACCCTCTTTCGAAGGATATTAGTATTTTAAATACCTATCGGCTTTAGGCATGCAAAGGTTCATAATTCAAAAATTTCATTAAATGCATGAGAAGCATAACATCCATTTCAAGAACATGTCATCGCTCAATAATATCAAATAAGAAGAGTGTCCTTAGGAATGAGAGTCCTTTGATTGCTCTTATTTGGAAAGGATGGACACATGAACACTCCATCTTTGCTTTTGCCCCTGCACAAAAAAACGTGCATGGATTGGATATTAAGCAAATGTGAATTGAGACTCAGAAGATTCCAATTAGAACCATGACATTATCTTTGTTGGATTTGTCAGTCCATTATCATCATCAAAGTTCAACATGCCCCTCAGTTCGTCATCCACTACTGTTAAGCACTCATCTTCGCTCTAGCATCATGCCCAAGTAGGTGGTGATCCTTTGCCCCATAGGTTCATCATCAATAGAACTCGATGTGTCAATTCCTCGTCACAATAAGCTGGAGAATTATGCTCTGAGACATGAAGTAAATGAGTCAGACAAACAAACATGGTTTATTTGATGCATGCTTTGGAAAGTTTTTTTTTTAAAGCAATGAAATGTTTTAATTTTCGAAAAGTCTTTTTTTGGAGGGAGCGAGCCCAGCCCTCAGAAATTATCCTTAGATGATATTTTCTTTTCATGGTTAGATATCATCACCGGGCTAGTTTGGTATACTTCAACATGCCCTCAAATGCAAATAAACTTGTAATTTCATTGAATAGAGTCGAATGAATTACATTATTGGAAGGGAACTGCAAATAATCAAAGCCCTACGAATCAAAACATAAACATGAATTGAAATCCTAGAAAGCAGGAAATCTTAGAAAATACTTGAAATCCTAGAAAGCATGAAAGATTCCTTCGCAGAGGAGTATAAAAACAGAAATTTCTCTACTCAATAACAACATCCGTGCTTCCAGCATGGTTGGGTAGAGGGTTCCGCTGGACATTTGGTTGATCACTGTGGAAAGAGAATGCCTTTGTGTCCAAGAGGTCTTGAATTCTATGCTTTAGTACGTAACAATCATCAGTAGAATGACCGACCTCCCCCATATGATACTCACACTTCTTAGAGGAGTCATAACCAGAGAACCGCTCGGGGTTCGGGCGTTTCGGCTCACTTGAAAGCAAATTTTTCTTTTGGAGAACAGGTAGAACTTTGGATAACGGCCCAGACAGAGACGTGAAGTTCCTTTTAGTACCTTGTTGCCGTCTAATGAATTGGCATCCACCTTGTTTGCCAACAGACTGCATAGTCGAGGCAGTGTCACGACTTTGTTGAGAGTAAGCTACATTCACTTCAGGTGTCGGTTCCTTATCCTTCTTGAGGGTGAACTTCTTAGGAGAGGTAGCCTGCTCAGTGGCCCAACCATCGCGTAGAGCGATCTCAATGCGTTCTCCCGCAGGTATCAACTCAGCTAAAGAATTGAAATTAGAACCCAACATTCGATTACGAAACTCGAACGGTAAAGTCTTCATGAAGGTATCAAGCATCTCCTTCTCAGTCAACTCGGGGATAATTTGCACAGCTAGAGCTCTCCACCTAGTAGCATAGGCCTTGAAGGTCTCAGTCTTTTTCTTCTTAATGCGAATCAAATCCTCACGTGATGGGGCCACGTCAATATTGAATTTGTATTGACGAATGAAAGCATCAGACAAATCCTCCCATGTCTTGAGCGAATGAATCTTTTTCAAAACGAACCATTGTAAGGGGGGTCCGGTTAAGCTATCTTGGAAAGTGTGGATCATGAGTGGCACATTATCAGCATACGGCGCCATCCTCGTTGTGTAGTATTGTAAATAGACCTTAGGACAGGAAAGGCCATTGAACTTATTAAACTCAGGCGCCTTGAACTTCTTAGGGACTTGAACCTTGACAATGTGAGCAAGACCTCGTGAGAATTGATCATCAAAGCCTTGCATTTGACGGAATTTTTCTTCAAGCTTATCAATACGCTCAGCTTCATTACTCTTTGGTGGCTTAGAAGATGCATCGCCCCCATTTATAATGATCGGACGAGCTTTATCAGTTAAAGTTGCACCATTCTCGGTCGAGGAAGTGCCAATGGCAACAGTTTTTCCCTTATCTTTTGACTCAACAGGAGGAGAGTCATCGGGCAGTACAATCTCTACACTCGGTTGAGCGGGTGCAGACAGTGTGGAAATGCTTGTCTGTAGAGAAGCAACTTGTTTGGTGAGATTCTCGAGCACATTCAGGACTTGCTTCATCTCGGTTTCAAGGACAGCAACACGAGCCTGCTCATTTTAGTCAGTCATTCTTGCTCTTGAGCGAGTACGGATTGGGGAACGTTGACGGTCCGTAATAACCTGATGTAAAGGAAATAAACCAAATAAGCACATGGACAAGATAAGGTTGGTCCATGACACGCTTTCTAGTCTTTTCCATTCTTCGTTTATTCATAAAAATACTCGTACATGAACGAGACTTTATGGAAAAGTGCTCTAAGCAAAGAAATATAAATAACATTCTAGACACAACCTAGGAAATAGACGCATCGAGATCCCTAATCATAAAACTAGGAAAACCAAAAATTAAGACTCGCTAGAAACTATAAACTAAAAACAAATTCTCTAAATCTTTTTTTTTTGTAAAAGAGATGACGGCAAACTTCTTAAGAAAATAATTACCTATGACACATCTAGGAAAATAAAGACATAGATTGAGAATAAATTCTCTAAAAAAGCTTTCTTTCTTTCTTTTTTTATTTTCAAAGTACTTAATGATTATTACTTTTAAATTAAAAACCCACCTAGACCTATCATGGACCAACCCGAAAAATGCAATGACTAAATAAATTGCAAAAAGAAGAGTTCAAAAGACTTACTTTACCCGGTAGGACCATGGCAATCACATAGACATGCGCATGAAATGTGAGGTTCGATATCTATCTAGACTGTGGCTCGCAAAGTGGAGACGCGAGGATTACCGGGCTAAACCAGTCATGGTTATGGTTAGGCCGGGGTTCCCCTGACTCCGGCTTAGTCAAGGAGCCGACCCGGGTTGCAAAGGGTGCAACCGTGGTGAGAACTCAATGACACCGTGAAAGAACTTTCGGGACCAAGGAGGGCGACCCATGCCACGCGAGTGTGGTCGGGGTATCCGCTGTCTCAGTACCATCCTAAACCTGTGATGCCTGGGTCCGGCAGCGGGTAGTGTGTGCGGTGCAGTGTAAATGCAAGGCATGCACAGCAGGTTATATCATACAGCGCTTCGTGCATAAAATAAACCATTCATCCAAACACCTCTATGCAAAACAATAGTTAACAATCACGCCTCCCCTTATACCTCCAATTCTACAAAAATATTTAATACCTAAAATATTAGGGACGTACCTGGGATCCGCGCTGCCAAGCAAAAATATTTTTTGAAAAGAAAAACTGGCCTAAGTCCACTAAGAGTTTTAACTCAAATTCCCAGTGGAGTCGCCAAGCTGTCGCGACCTAAAATTTCTCTCAAGCTAATGGATTGTTAAGACTAAGCTTAACTCGAGCCCTCCCAAGCCCTACCAATTTACAACTTAGGGTTTAAGTTTTTAACATGCAAAAGTTTTCATGCTCGGAGTCGCCACTAATCTATTTGTGGTAGGTCGATTAGAAACCTAAATAAAACATAGGGAGATATGTTTTATTCCTACGAACCAGAGATTCTAAGTTCGGGGACTTGATTACGCTAGACCTAGTCTAACGCCCTTTTGGTACCTTTTCTTTTCAAAAAAATGTTTTGGCAGACAGTTTTGATCCATTTTAACTTAGTCACTAACATGTGAGGTGATCATGCGGATGCGCAAACTACCAAAGTAACACCCAATAATCAAAATATTAAATAAATTGCAAGATTGGAAGAATTACTTACCTCGAAGCAACGTAAGCATCTGCATTGTTAGCTAGAAAATCACATCAACAATCCTAATATGATTTCTAATTAACAAGCAGTTCACTCAATATTTTTAGGATTTTCACTTATTTAAATGAAAGCTAACCTATATGTAATGACGTGCAAAAATTAACACGCGATTAATGCAGCCTAACATGCAAATTATATGTCATGCGACGACGTGACCTAATTAATGACGGACAAATGATTTATTTTTGGTATTTTTCCAATGAAATTCGGAATTAAAAAAATGCCTAAAATAACATGCAATCTATCCTAGAGAAAATGATTTGATCTATCCTAAAGTGATTCTTTTTTGGGATTTTTATTAAAAATCGAAATTATTAAATATCTTAAATAATCCACAAAGATTAAAACAATTTCTAATTTAAACTAGGAAATATGCTACCCTAAATCCCAATTTAAATCAAATAATTATCTTATTCTTTTGGATATATTTAAGATTCCCTAAGTATGCAAAATTTCTAATTTAAATCCTAACTAACATATTTTTTTATTTTCTTTATTTAAAAGGAAAACAATTAAACCAAGATAACAACCACGATCAAACAATCCACGCAATCCGTAAGATTCTTCTTATCATATTCAAATTAGGCAAAGAAATCAAACTAACAGTCATATCTATAGGGTTATAGATATCGACAGAAAGTTGATTGTTCGAATTTGGAAAGCGAATAAAATCTGTTATCATATCCAAGTGATTATGGATAAGATAATGATTTTCCGTATCGTCGCATATCGTACCTTAGGGATAAGGTCGGATAGTCGTCTAGATACGTTGCCAAATTAGGAATGATTCCTAATTTCGGGCATTTTCAAATATTGCGGACAGAGAAAATATTATCTTTAGATATTTAGTAATCCACGCAATATTCACGGAATATTCAAAATATTCAAACTAGGAATCTAAATATTTTGAAAATATACCGGATAGAGATCTTTACCTGATTTGCGGATTACTTTCCAAATTTGAACCATGCAGATCGGAATTGCGGATCGGATGACCGGCGGCAAACAGACCGGCGATGACTCGATGGTGCAAGCAGGAGCGCTTCGGTCCGACAAAGGTGTAAAGACCGACTTGGAAAGAAATCCGAAATTGCTGGGCATCCACCAAAGTCACTGGAAACCGAAGTGGCTGGTGGTATCCTCCGGACCTCCGGCGTGATTGGAGTTGCTGGGCATCAGTCAAGGAGCTTTGGTTTACTGGATGTTGCTGACGAGGCTGATGCAGGGAAGTTGGAGCAGTAGAGGCATTGTGGAAAAGCCTGGGTACTCGCTGAAATTAGCCGGAAAACACCGCAGGAAACCGTCGGGGCTGAGGTGCACAGGGACCGTCAATGAAGGTGAATCAGCTGGGTCACCGTGAAGCCGAGATTGCGCTGGCGATTCGCAGGTGATGTCGTCGAGGAGGGAGTTCAACAGCAGTTCCAATTAGAGCACAGGAAGCAAAGGAAAAAGGTCACTCTTTGCTTTTCTTTGGCCTTTACGTCCAGTCTTGTCCCAATTTGCACTCTCGGTTTTTTCCCTTTTGACCGTGTGTCTCTCCCTTTTCACTCGTGTATTTCTCTGTGTTTATTTGTGTGTGATCAGATCCAAAAGAAAAACCCCTCGCTTCTGTCCATGAACACCCTTTTATAGGTGAGGGGACGAAGGCTATCTAGGAAAGAGGCCAGATCTTATTTCCTATTGTGTGCACTTTTGGAATTTCTATCTTGTTCTTTCCTCCCTTTTCGTGCACAATCCACCAAATCCTCCTCTTCCATGCAATGTTTTATTGCTTATTTTAATGTAGATGAATATAACGTTACTTTGAATATGGCTCTGAATAAGCTTTTATCACCCCACTGCAGATATCTTCGCAATATATGGCCCCAATCACTTTGCAAAGTGTCCTGTCTTATAGAAGCGAATAGAATCAAATATATCAAATTTGGCTGAGAATATATGTACGAGACATTGCTTTGTGACAGAATATCTTCAATTGAATTGTCACACGTGCAACACATGTGAATTTTGGTCATGGGCTTGGTTCAATTAATTTCATTTAAGCTCGAAACCATTCGCTCGGGTTCATTCGCCGTTGGTCCGATAAATATGCAAACTATATGGGCCTAATTAACTATTAATGGAATGCTCCTAATATCTATATGCAATGCCACCTAATTATATTTTTTGTTTAGGGGTCGGGATCGATCACTAATTTTCTATGCAATTATTCCTAAATGACTAGTTAAAATTTAGGTGTCAACACAACTCTTTTGCAGGTTGGTTCCTTCCTTCCAACATTGGCACAGCCCGGGCCTACAGCTCCTCCTAGAGATGAAGTTGTCATCTTGGGGGATGGTAATGCAAAGGGGGAGAAGCGATTCATTGAGATTTTTCTCTACAACTTTCACTACTTAATTACGGTAGCGATCGGAGCGAGGGGCAGTTCTTGAAGCTTGAGAACTCCAGGCAACCCACTTTGTCCGGAGATGTGGGAGAGGACGATGTGCAAGACCCTGGAGAGGGAGTGGGTTCCAGAGGAGCAGGTTCTGAAGAACATGTTGGGAAAATATGTTTGTAGGAAATAGAATCGGAACGTAGTCGGACTTTGAGGCGTGTAATCACTCTCTTTTAAAATCAATTTACTATACAAAGTTGCTATAAGTTACTGGCAAATTCCTTTCAGGATATAATAAAGTTATAGTGAGAACACTGGATAGCAATTCCAGTAAATCTCCTAAAACTCTCTGCGAAACAATTGAGAAAATGGCAGTCTAGTTTTTTCTCTTAAAGAAGACGAAAATGAAGAGAGTTCTAGTCTTCTGTCAATTGAACAGAATTGTCCAATATATATAAGCAAATAGAACACACATCTTGGTGGCTAACTACCAATACGAACACACCTATTCATGTCCGAAAAGTTGCAATTCGGACATAACCCTTTGTGTGCGAAAACCGCCATTCGAACACAACCATTCATATCCGAAAAGTTGCAATTCGGACACAACTTTTCAAACATGAAAACTGTCAATTTTGGACATACCTTTTTGTGACCTAAAATGGACAGTTTTGTCTAAACAGACACAACCTTCCAAAGGTTGTAAAAGAGCCTAATTATAGTTAGGCAGAAAATAAAAATTCGAAATTAAATTATTAAAAAATAACTGCCACTCTATTGCGAACAATCACACTGCTTCAATAGGACAAAACAATTATTTATAATAACAAATTCGAAATTTAATAAATAAAAAATAAATAAAAATAAAAATAAATTGTTTATTAAGGCTTATTGTGGTCCATGGTGCGCATGCGTGCTAAGTACGCGTAATATGTGCGTTAAAATCGCACACCCACACGCAGGTATTACGGGATCTAGCACATTCACTCATTTTCTCCATTTATAATAAATGATAATACATTAACTTATAAATAGACCAAAACTTTCATTTCTTTCCTATGTGGGACTAGGAAATAGCATTTTTTTGTTTGTTTTACAAACAAACACCAACATAACAATTCAAGGTTAGGGATGCATTTCTATTAGATTTAAGCACGCGAAATTTATTCTATCTTCAACCTTCGATTGGTCTACTTGTCCTGTCATATTGTAGAGGCGGCGGCTCCACTCGACATCGCATTGGCCATATTCCATTTTGTTTTCGTGAAAGGAGACCTAACCAACTTCAAGATTGAGCCATCGTTCGGAGTGGTAGCTTTGGAGCTCTACCCCGTTGTCAAATACACCACTATGGATCGGTTAAAGTCTGATTGTCGAATCCGACCGTGCTCGGTAATTTTTCACATCGGCGTGAGCCGTGAATAATATAGGATCCTGCTTGTCAAGATCAAAGCCCGTTGATCATCCCATGGCATGTACAACCTCCAGATATGAGGACATACTGTGAATACTGAATATGTGCTCATCTGTGCTGTGCTTGAAAAAGTTACTTCTGTTTTTGGAGTTGTTTTGGGTTTATGGGTTGCCATGTCCCATATTTGGGTTAAACGTAACTGACTCCGCAATCCATGGGAGACTTACTTAGAAAAATTGAAAATACAAGGACTTGATTAGAGAAGCGGTAAAAGTACAGGGGTGGAAAGTACAATTTTCCCTTTTTTTATGCTCATAGCGCAGCTAATAAAACCAGACCATAGTTGATGCGCATTTGAAAATTGGGTTAATATCACGAAAAACCTCAAACTAGTATATTTGTGATAAATTTATTTCAAACTAATTTTTTTATCACGAAAGCTCTAAACGGGTACACCTGTGATAAATTTACTCCAATCTAATTTTTTTACAACGAAAAATCTCAAACCGGTGTACCTGTGACAAATTTATCATCCTTTAGCTTTCATCAAATTTTACCGTTAAATTTGCTGACGTGAATGACACATGATGATGTGGTATGGTGACGTGGCAACTTCACGTGGAAATCCACAGGGTTAACTTGCAAGGTCCTAATTCGTATATGCTCTAATGTGTGCAAGGTCTTTTCCGAAATCAAATACTTTATATGTCCTCGAAAATCTCTTCATAATTGAAACTTGAGGTTTAACTTGGCGGATTATTTTTTTTAAAAACGGCAAAGATGAAATTTCTGTTGCTCGTTAATTAAGGATAAACTTAAATTGCTAATGTTTTAATGCATGGTGAAATTTCTATTGCTAGTTAATTTGATATAAGCGATCATTTTTAAAAAAATATTTTTCAAACTATTCATTTTCTACAAAACAGACAAAGCCTATGTGCTTAACTCACTCTTTCGTCATTGAATCAATCTAAGAAGGTTAATTTCTTTTTTTTCAAGAACTTATGAATTGAAAATATAATAATCGCGTGATCAACCCTCTCTCGGATAAAGAATTTAGTGCACCTCAAAAGTCAAAACAATCTTATAGCTACTATGAAACTCCATGAGATCATGCAAGCATATGCATGTAGAGTAGCTCATTGCTTTTTCATGCCATTTTTACTTCTTTTTTTTTCATATGATGGTAAAAAGCAGTTTCAGCTTCTTCCTTCTCAATTACATGAAAAATCATTGTAAATTATAAATGGTTCAATATCAATCGAGAGATAAAATCCTAACGTAAGATTTAATAAAATCTCGAACACTTCAAAATTTACAATAACTTAAATTCTTAGCACCATCCAAACTTAAATTAAGATTTTCTTATTATTTTAAAAAACAATTCACATCATCGGTCAAAATAGACAAAATGGATAGAAAAGTCTACCTTGAATTTGATTTTTCCTCTGTTTTTTCTTGTTCCACTTTGCAGGTACTCATTTTCCAAGTGCAGGATGATATGAAGAAAAATCAATTCGCTGAAAAGACAATTATGCCCCTCCTGGAAATCAAAGATAAAACGACGATTCGTCTCGAAGCCCGCCAAGCAGTTTCTGCACGAGACCGAGCAAGCTCGCCGGGAAACACTACGCCTCCGCCGTGAAAAGCCTCCGAGATGGCCAAGAAGAGCAGAGTCCTGGTGATCGGAGGCACCGGATACATCGGAAAGTTTGTCGTGGAAGCGAGCGCTAAGTCCGGTCACCCTACCTTCGCTCTCGCGAGGGAATCCACTCTCTCCAGCCCCGCCAAGGCCAAAATCGTCGAAGGTTTCAAGAGTTTAGGCGTCAATCTAGTCGAGGTGAGTAGTTCTTCCCGTACGATTGCGTTCGCTTCCCACATCCGGTCACCTGCCGTTGATCTTGTTCGTCATTCTGAGAAATGCCTTCAGCTGTTGAATCGGAGTCGATATTTGGATATTTGATTGCTTGTCGATGCTCTTGGTCACTTGATTCTCAGGGAGACATGTACGATCAGGAGAGTCTACTGAATGCGATCAAGCAGGTCGATGTGGTGATCTCTGCTGCCGGGACAGAACAACTAGAGGACCCAGACAAGATTGTTGCCGCCATTAAAGCAGCCGGGAATGTCAAGGTGGTGCTGTTCCTCATGATTCCGTCCTCGTTACTATTGTTCGTTTAGCATTTGGCTGATGATGTTGGTTGGTGTTAGCTTCATTCTTTTTTCTTCTCGTATAAAGAGCCTTGGAACCAAACGAAAAATAGAAACTTTGGAAATATAAGGGGCACGAATATACAAAGTAGATTTGATTTCTCGTCTTTCTCTAACCCAATCGGCGACAAGTCCGCAATTGACTTTCCCTTTCTGAGGTTTTCTTTTCTGACCAAGTGCACTGGCAGCAACGAAGAAGTGAGCTTCCATGTCTGACTAAACTCCTCTGTTCTTTCTTTGACAAATTGAAGAATCCCCTGTACACAACCACCATATGCCACCCGCCCTAAGCTGGAATAGGAATCAAAATCCAACTAGGATTTTTCTTTATTATCCAGAACCTGTGTGGTTGGGTTTCCTCTAGGTCAGCCAAAACAATTAAAAAATCTCGAGCACTCAAAACGAATTGCAAACGTCTGCCCAGCTATTTGATCATGAATTCGTTGGAAACATGAACTAGTTAATCCTTGAGATGGTCTTTTTCCAGTAGTATTATCAATGTTGCAAATATGTATTATCTTACCCAACCCCACTTACTAGGATAGTGATGTGGCTAGCAGGGACCACCTAGAGGGGGGTGAGTAGGTGACCTTGAACAGTTTTATAATATTTATGCGGAAATAAAACGAATCACAGAAGAGTCTGAATAAAATTCAGATTCAAGACAGATTATATAGATGAAGCTCTTGATGTGCAGAAAGTAAAGTAAGAGATAAGGGGTAGAGAATCTACACACAAGTTTATAGTGGTTCGGCTTATAGCAAGCCTACGTCCACTCTCCCACGCTTACAGTTACCGGCTGGATTTCACTATGTAATCAAGAGGAATTTACAGATTTTGAGTTATATCACTCTTGTGTATGATAGGATTCTCTATTTCACACAATCACTCTTGCAAAGTAACCCTCAAGATCTAAGTGTTTTGGCTCAGAACAACAAGAGAAATAATTGGAGTGTGCTCAGACTTTGGACTTGTTGATTCTTGAATTTGTTGTATCCTTTTGCTGCTCGTTGATCTCCTTAAATACTCCTCTACTCCCAAACTGGCTGTTGGACAGCTTTCAGAGGATCATCTTCCAATTTTCACCTTGGACAGATTTGTATAATAAGGATTGAGTAGCCGTTGGATGACAGATTCTGAATCCCACTTATTCTGATCGCCCATACAATCAGAATCTTGGTTTCCATAAGTAGAGCTTTGTCGTAATATTTAATTGTCAATCAATTTGATTAAGATTGAACCAATTAAAACTTTCCTTCTATGAAATCAATACAAGATCACTAGCTATTATGTTTCGTTCTGAATTCTGCGTCTGAATAATTTCTGCATCTGCATCTGCGTCTGAATAACTTCTGTGTCTAAATTTCAGAACTTAGATTTCGTGGGTCTTCAAAGAACTTATTTTTCCAGCTTGTAAAGTCTGAATAACTTTCTTCTGAGCTTCCAGAACATATATATATTCCTGGAATAAAATGGTTCAGAATAAGTATCAGATTTTACAATTATCACATAAGGTTTTATCAACTTCAAAATTAGTAGGAGTTTTCCTCAACAGATAGTACTTAGTTGTTGTTGTTGCTTTGGGTGGTTGATGGTCAATAATGAGTGGAACTCTGCATGCTCACAAAAGGCAAGGGACTTGCCAGATATGTTACTACTGAAGACAGTGTCCAAGCAAGCAGCATGTTTCCATACTTTGTACTTGACAGAGTTATCTGGCTGCTCTGTATTTCTTCTATTTTGCTAATGGCACTTGGGGGTCGAATTTGCTTAATTGCAGTATATATTGATGGACTTATAATCATTCTTTTACTCTGTTATAGTAACATATTGAAAAAACACAAAATTCAGTCTCATGTAAGTTTGTTTCTTTCTTCTGCCTGGACTCATAAAAGTTTGTTGGGTTAGGGGAATATGCTTTAGTCTTTTGTTTCTTTCTAATAAAGACGTTTCTTCTGATTTGATTATGTTTCTTTTTAGAGATTCTTGCCTTCAGAGTTTGGAAGTGACGCGTATCGTGTCCATGCTGTGGAGCCAGCAAAAGCTATGCTTGCTATCAAGGCCAAGATCCGCCGCCTTGTTGAGGCCGAGGGAATACCTTATACCTATGTGTCTTCTAACTCTTTTGCAGGTTGGTTCCTTCCAACATTGGCACAGCACGGCTCCCCCTAGAGATGAAGTTGTCATCTTAGGGGATGGAAATACAAAAGGTAAGAAGCAATTCTGGAGATGTTGGGTTTTTGACATCCAGTAGTCTTCATTTTCGGAGACTAATAGATGATATAAAAGAGATGTGGGTTATCTCAGCACAATACCGCCTGGTCACCACATTACGAAGGTTGTCTTAATGTATTTGGTTGAGAAAGGAACATATGGATGCATTTGTCTGCAAGTTGTCTGATGAATCTACTTACCGAGAGAATTCTTCTTCAAATGCGAGCATAAAGTCACTCTAGGAAGATCAATGGCTCCGTGATATATATATATTTTTTTTGATGACCGAGGTGTCCGCGCGGCCGGCGAGCTTGTACTCAAACCGGCGGTGAAGCCCGACTAGTCCTCGGGGGGCTAGCGCAGCATCCCACCGCCACGACCCTCCACTTAAATCACCGGCACCTACGAGTTTTGAACCCAGGACCTCTCGTGAAAGGAACTGAGCGCAAACCATCGCGGCCACCGATGGGTGGGTGCTCCGTGATATATTTATTAAGCCAAATTTTAAAAAAGAATTGGTCAGTATGCGGCGGTGTTTAACAAGGAGGATGACATCGGCACCTATACCATCAAAGCTGTGGATGATCCTAGGACTTTGAACAAAACTCTGTACATCAAACCTCCCGCCAACACCTACTCGATTAATGATCTCATGTCTTTGTGGGAGAGAAAGATCGGCAAGACCCTGGAGAGGGTTTATGTTCCAGAGGAGCAAGTTCTGAAGAACATTCAAGGTTAGGGATGCGCTGCTATTAGATTTCTCTCCGAGATTTAAAGCTTCTGACGTTGACCGGTCTACTTGTCCACTCATGCTGCAGAGGCGGCATTTCCACTCAATTTGATGTTGGCCATATCCCATTCTGTTTTCGTGAAAGGAGACCAGACCGGCATCAAGATTGAGCCATCATTCGGAATGGAAGCTTCAGAGCTCTACCCCGATGTCAAATACACCACCGTGGATCAATATCTTGATCAGATCGTCTGATTGTCAAAGCAGACTGTGCATGGTAATTTCTCGCATCGGCTTAAACACGAACAATATAGGATTTTGCTTCTCAGGATCCTAGCGTGAAATGTCACTCCCCGTGGCATGCACAACCTCCAAATTTGAGGACTGCGCTTGGAGAGACATGTTTGTCTTTCTCCATTTTTGTATATTAAACATTCTACGTCCCCGGTATAGTCATTAAATTGGGGCGCTCCTGACGCCTGGTAACTACGCGATTTCCTAGTTTTAGACGTAAGATAAGCATGCGGGTTTCAATTTTTGTTCAAAAAAGAGCTAGAGGTATCAAGCGATCATTTCCCCTAAAATCCCTTTCCCAATCCATATAGCTTTCTCATACTATGTATACGAATATCAATTGTCAAGAGGCAATTCGGAAACTTTTTCTGCAGTATTGCCGCATATTCGTGCTAAGAAGAGAGACTGATCTCCATTCGAGACTACATAACTTGTGCGATCTGTGTAGTGGATTTGTCCGATTCTGTGATTTTCATAAACCGTCGTCGTTTTAACTTGTAGATCTTTTAAATGCTTTCGGCTGTTTGATTAAGTGTTGTGTCGTGCTAATGAAAGGTTCGGAAGATAATCGCCCTTAGTCATGACTATCCTATGTGTTTCCTTACGAAACGTTCGGTTCGAGCAATACCCACGAAAGATCTCTAAAGACCTCGGGAACGGGCAAGCTCGTCCATCGTTACGGTTCCGTCGACGTGCCGACATCATGGTCTTCTTTCCCATATGGTGCGCTGGTGCAAGAGGGCTTGGAAAAGAACTTTAGACTCCGTTCGTTTTACGAAAAATAACTTTTAAGAAAACGTTTTTCTAGTTTTTCGGTATTCATTTCACGAAAAATAACTTCTCACGGAAAGCATTTTTCAGAAAATGGACAAAACACCTTCACTTTTGAGGAAAATATTTTTCTCTTTTTGAAAAGAGAAAAACATTTTCCCCATCCTTCTTTCACTGTTCATTTTAAATATTTTAATTTTCTTTTTGTTTCCTTCTCTTTTCTATCTTTTTCTTCGGCTGGTCGCTGGCCACGGCGGTGGCCGACGACCGGCCATAGGACCGGCGACGCTAGAGCTCGCTAGATTTCGGCGAGGTTGAGCCTCGCCGGCCTGTGATGAGGCCGAGCTCGAGCCTCTCCAGATCCGGCGAGCTGGGCTAGGCTTGAGCCTCGCCTGAGGTCGCCAAAGCCTCGTCGATGTCTGGCGACCTCGGGTGAGGCGAGCCTCGCCTAGCTCACCGGATTTGGCAAGGCTCGAGCTCGCCCGACCAGCCTTGGGCGAGGTTGGTCGCACCGGATCAGGTGAGTCTGAGCCTCGTTGGTCTGTGGCATGGCTCAAGTTGGCCAGTCGCCGGCCGCCGCCGTGGCCGGCAACCAGTTGAGGAAGAAGAAGAAGAAGAAGAAGAAGAAGGAAATTTTTTTTTTAAAATTTTAAAAAAATAAAAAATTATTAAAAGTAGTGCAAGAAAGAAAATCTTATCTATACCAAATAACGAAAAATATTTTTCGAAATTTTTTCAGATTTCAATCTAATACCGAAAAATTATGTCATTTTCCTACTTTTCGAAAAATATTGTCTGAAAATGTAACATTTTTCGCAAGACGGACGGAGCATTAAATGACGTCAAAAGAGATATTTCGCAGGTTTGATAATTTGGAAGGTTGGCATTGTCTTAGTCTCCTTGACGCCCGCACAGGGGGAAGGGCGTCATCAGCGCGCCTCAAATAGTTCATGGAACTGGCGTCGGCAGAGTATTAAAATCGCACAGCACCCAATGATTGGCCTATTCTATTTTTCCCCATAAAATATAAATTAATTAACTATATGGTTGACTTGGACTATATAGAGTCTTTGACAGTGATTCGTACGGCCCCCCTTGTTGTTGTTGCTCTCCTTACGCAATACTCATATAGAAAATCATTAAGTTAGACTTGAACTCTCAGATTTTTCGTAAATGAGTCTACACGATGTCTTTGTTTATTCAAGAAACACTCCCCAGGCGAACCTATGCAATACGCACGGCGTGTCGTGTCGCTGAAGTGGACAGAAACTGTTGGTCTGTTGTCAGTGTCAGTCGAGTATTATAATGTCATGCGTGTCCTTGAAGTCTCTTGGATATTGAAGATCATCTTCATACGTAGACGACCTCTTCAGCTTCGTTTTTCTGACTTTTCTCTTCTTCTTTAAGTCTTTTCACGACCCTTTTTCTTCTTTTAGAAAATGTCTTGAGCCACCAGTTCTGCCAACCAGTGAAAGGTTCTGGGAATTTGCGTTTCTCCACGGTTCAAGTCCTGAAGACCTCCGGAAGACCAGTTCTTTCTCCTTTTCTTGGGGTCGGCTTGTAAGAATCTCTTCTTCGTTGAGCTCGTCTCTTTGAGAAATCTTCGTAACTTTTGCTGTTTGTTTCTCATATGATCGCATCTTTCTTGGGTTCTGTTGTTTTAGTGTTTTGCTTTTCTTGTTGGGATGTTAGACGTGATTGTTGTTTGTGATTGATGATCGGTGAAGTTTCAGCTGAGGTGGTGTGTTTGATTGGCGAGCGAGAGTGCGGAGAATGGAAGAGCGTTATGAGTCATTGAAGGAGCTCGGCTCTGGGAATTTCGGAGTGGCGAGGTTGGTGAAAGATAGGAAGACAAAGGAGCTTCTTGCTGTCAAGTACATAGAGAGGGGAAACAAGGTTTAATTTTTTCTCTTCCTTCTTGTAGACAACAGTTTCTCACTCTATTTTATCGTGTGTTAATTCCGTGTCACCGGTTCGAGGAGATCTCTGTCTATTGATGACCCACCGATAATGGCTGTATTGACATTGAATCTAAGGTACCGTTAGAGGTTCATTGTGCGCTCAGCTAAGGGTATGCTTTCTCTTTAGGCTGTGGGGAACCAAGAATTGCTTGCTGATAGAGGTGCGCAGCCATTCAAAATGTTTCCCATCTTTCTTTGGCGTTTTGAATAGAACCTTGTTTTTTTGCTTCTATAAGTAGGCTCGGCAACTTTAATCAGCGGTACTCTTATCTTTCTATTAGCACCGGTGAATAGATTACTTCTTATTTCTTTAGCTTTCCAGGCAATTGTGATGTTTGCATCTTAGACTTAACAAGAAGAATCACAAGTTGGATTTTTTATTTGATTAGGGAGTGATTGATCCTTAAGACCTCAGTTTTAGTTACTGCTATATCCTTCTCATCAATTTCATCCGAGGTACTAGCTTATCTCTTGAGTTCCTCAGTATCGTTTTACCAGATAAATGCCCTGACTAATTTCTGTTATCAGATTGATGAGAAAGTCCAGAGGGAAATCGTCAACCACAGATCCTTGAGGCATCCAAACATTGTCAGATTTAAGGAGGTTGTGGTTTAAGTTTCCGTCCTGGTCACATTGCTGTGTTTAAGTATATTCATGCAATAATTTGGGTCTTGGAAAAGGTGAGGGCAATAATTTGGGCTCTTCCTCAGCAGCCAAGTGCTTTATGCATACGTTCACAGCGAAATAGGCTTGGTTGAACTAACTTTAGGAGCCAAATCTAATGAATTTCTGTTTGTAAAAAGAGGCTAAAATGTGCGAGTACTTTGGTTGTTCAACACAGGTCCTGTTAACCCCTACTCATTTGGCTATTGTCATGGAATATGCGGCTGGTGGAGAGCTTTTCGAGAGGATATGTGCCGCGGGTCGTTTTAGCGAAGATGAGGTTTGTTTTGCCTGGTCCTTTTGAGCATAAAACGTGCTTCATCCGAATAAATTTGGTGCAAAAGAGGGTTCCATCACTTATGTTTGCATATTGATGCTTTCATGTGACAGGCAAGATTTTTCTTTCAGCAACTCATATCCGGAGTCAGCTATTGTCATAACATGGTTTGATTCTGCGTCATCGCTCTTTTCTTTTTCCATCATTTTTGGGTTTAATTGTCTAATCAAAACATAGATCCTTCTCTCTTCCAAAGTCACAATGGATTTTTCTCAAGTGGTTTCTATTGTTCATTGCAGGAAATTTGTCACCGGGACCTTAAACTGGAAAACACACTACTCGACGGAAGTCCAATGCCTCGTCTCAAGATATGCGACTTTGGTTACTCAAAGGTCCGGTCGTCTTTTTGCCAACTTCTTGCTAATCTTTGATTCTCCTCCTCATATTCGCCTGTGGTTGCTTGTGTATGTAAACCACAGTCTGGTCTGTTGCATTCACAACCCAAATCAACAGTTGGGACGCCAGCATACATTGCACCGGAAGTTCTGTCAAGAAAGAAATATGATGGCAAGGTTTGTCCAATACTATTTTCCCAGTTTCCAATTGTTTTGGAGGGAAGTGCTTCTCTTATAATCCCGGTATGCACATAATATGTACTAATGCATCATTCATCCTGTCAGATTTCCCAGGGACATGTAAAATTAAATAAAGCTACAAACACTAAAGTTTTGATTTTACATGGGTTATAAAGGAGTGTCAGTCGGGTAGCTTGTAATTGACTGCTAAATAAAGCTCTTATGTCGTCAGTAATGTGAACTCCTTGTTCGATAGGCATTGAATCAATCAGGTCTGGCTCAGAGCCGAATTGTCACAAGTTTATGTTTAACTGATTGTAAATAGTTAAGCTCGGTCTTGTCCAGGAATTAATCCCGATATCATCAAATTCCTATCCATAACTGCCATTGATTAAGTCTAATGATCTCATATTCATTAGTTGTTTCAATGGGAATGTTCGGTTTCTTATTGTTTCTCTCGTGTCGTTTCAATTTCTACGCATTTCTGTGGCTTCAACATCTTTCTTCATAGTTTATCGCAATCATACTAAGGGATAGTCTTTCTTACTTGACCGTAGCTGAACATGAGAGACATGTATAACCATACCTGAAAATGGGTCCTGCTGAGTCTGTAAAATAATCGAGTCCTCTTTGTGCGATAACACTAGCCACTAGGACTGCCTTTTCAATAGATTGCAGATGTTTGGTCTTGTGGGGTGACTCTATATGTGATGCTGGTTGGAGCATACCCATTTGAGGATCCCGACGATCCCAGGAATTTCCGGAAGACCATTGATGTGAGTTCGCTCTGCGCCTTAAGTGAAGTAGAAGGCGTTTCGTTGTCCAATTGGAGATATAAAACATATCGATTTTCACCTGTATTGACTTTGCACTATTCTTAACAGAGAATATTGACTGTCCAGTACTCCATACCAGACTACGTGCGCGTCTCTGCGGATTGCAGGCAGCTGCTTTCTCGCATATTTGTTGCCAATCCTGCCGAGGTAACCCTGTGATTATTGTTCATTTCTTCATATGTGCCAGAGCATTGAGTGGTATCTCGGAACTTGCCTAGAAGAGGGACGAGCAGAGCATTTTATGACGACCAACTTCCTAGATTGTGGGTCTCATGTCGGAAACATAACAATCAAATAATGCCACATGCATTGTCGTCGCATTTTGGTAGACAAGATACAAGCCTTACTAGACATTCCGTCTAATAAGTACATTGATTATGGTCTGCTAGGGAACTTTTCTGCTAAAACTAATGTTTAGTTTATCTAGTGTTCCACTCTCAAGGGGAGATAAAGTTCGAGTATGAAAAGGAAAAATTCATGAGAGTTGACGAATAGCTCTCATAATTAGTAATTGATATTGACTCTCCTCTTCTATTTCTTCATTGAAGAGGATCACTCTCCCAGAGATAAAGCAGCATCGTTGGTTCCTGAAGAACATGCCAAAGGAATTGAGCGAAGGTGAGAAATCGAACTACGAATCAGAACGGGACCAACCCGTTCAGAGTGAGGAAGAAACAATGCAGATCATACAAGAGGCGCGGACGCCGGGGCAAGGACATAAAGCTGGCAGGCTGGGTGTGGCCTCAGAACCCGACCCTGATGAAGAAGCTGATCTAGAATCTGAAATCGACGACAGCTGTGATTTTTAGTCCCCGCATGAACGACCATATTGAATCAATAGTAGAAGTATGTAAAGAACGAAGCCTTATGCAGTCGGAAAAAAACAACAAAGGAAAAAAGAGAAAAAGACATAAGGTATGCTGTTTTCGAGTGTGAAGAGACTGAGACAGTGTGAAAAATGGAGTGAATCTCCAACCCTTTGCTGATTGTGCGGTCAAGAACTCATAATCTATATGACTTCTTTTCCCGTCTTGTGAAATACATTGCTCTCGACCCCATCTCGATCATGCATCGGGCAATAGCCTGTATCTCTCTCCGATCGTAAAACTCACGGTGGACGTGATAATCTCCCGAATCTCTCTTAGGAGTTGGCTTAGTGCTCATCGGTTAAGAGGTAAAAGAATGTCGCCAACAGCCATGAATCATATCTTGCATTGGAGTGCTAGTTCACCCGGCATGCCAAACATTACTAAGCCGAAACAAAGTGCATTGAGTTTCTGATTGAATTGCTTCAAACCTTTGACAGAGACCACTTCAGAAAATGAAGAATCTGGCTTCAACACAGAAGCCTGTGAAAGTCGATCTTGGTCAAGCATCCTCCTGTTACAAATTCTTCGTACATCCTCGTAATTTGTCGACAACAACGATCTGTGTCAAAATGACCATAACGTCCTCACATTGATGGCTTTGTTTCTTAGACAGTTATTGTTGTTTTGCTTCTCCTCCTCCTTGCACATAACGAACAAAATCTAATTTGCCATGTCACTCATTCAGCCTAAACGTTCGGAGTCTGATCTTCAATTTTATGTTGCACTTCTCGAACAAAAATTGGAAATCTCCCGTTCTCTCTCTCTAACCTTTACCGAAATTGGCAGTCGCCGAAGAGAGCTACATTGCCGGGAAAACCTCACCGATGACCAGGAAGAGCAGGATACCGCTCATCAGAGGCACCAGATTTAATTTGGTTGAGAATTTTCTATATGTACCTCCAATTCATTTGCATCGGTGGGATATGGAAGATCAATTCCAGAATAATCTTGAACTTCATTTCCAGGCAACTGCTTGTCTAGAGATGCTGGGGCTTTCATGTTGCGTTTGCTTGTCCTTTAGATGACTAATTTGATGATATCACATTGCATGCATTTCCTTGGCAAATGGAGCATGCTCAGCATATTCCTAATTTGGAAGGTTATCTACACTTTGATGATAACCTTGAGCAGTCATCTTCCTGTGTTTGGAAGAGGGAATAGATGACAAATGCGTCGTTATTTGTCTAATAAATCTAGTTACTAACAGAAGTATTAACTTGAACGTGACTGAAAAAGCAGCTCTACAGAGATAAGTGGCTCTTCGACATGTTTGTAGGCCTGATTCGAAAATGCTTCCCATGCAGTGGCGTTTAGTAAGGGGGACATCAGCACCTACACTATCAAAGCTGTAGATGATCCGAGAACCTTGAACAAAATTCTGTACGTCAAGCCTCCTGCAAATGTCTACTCATTTGATAATCAATACCTTGATCAGTTTGTCCAGTTGTCCAAGCTGCAGTTGGTAATTTTGCACATCAACTTGAATAATAAGTAAAGAAGTCACTGCCTCCTCTGAATTCCGTAGTGGTTGCTCGCGATGATAATTCATGGCATGTGCATTCTCTGATTATGATAAAACACAATAATATATGTGGAGGTGTTGCTGTGCCTGCCTTCTTAAGTTACTTTTTTGGGCGGCTATTTTTAGCGTACTGTGAAAACTTTTGGTTAAAGACCATGGTGTTACCATATCACACCTTGTGTAACGGAACTACTATCAAGACGAGAAGATTTCTTTTCCCCTCTTTGTGTAATTAGATGGACTCAATAAACACTATCCTCAACAAGGCAATGCAAAACAGGAATATACAGGATTTAACGTGGAAAATTCAATAAGGGAGAAACCACGGAGCAAACTCTCCAAGAATGCCGGTTTGGCTCAAAAGGTCAAAGAATGTCTCGAACAGTCGTAGTACAGTAATATCATGGAAGTTTCACGTTAGGTGAAAGTTTACAATGCATGCTAGACATTACCAACTTAAGCAAAGTGCGTTGTCTGAGTGCTGGGCAGTTCACACCCCACGTCGTGCGAAGTTCCAATTCATTCCAACACTGGATAGAGTTACCAACACAAGAATTGCTTCAAAGGTTTTTTTTTGTTTTTGGTTGAAAAATTGCTTCAAAGGTTGACACATGCAACTCCCAGCAACGAAGAATCTGGCTTCCTTCCACAAGCCTGTGAGAATTGAGTTTGGTCACTCCACTTGAGCCTCTTTATGGGGTAGTTTCAATCGTCTTGAACTGTTTACACGAGTGCTGCAGAGTTGGTGAAGCCTCCTTTATCTTCTTCTGCAATTCATGATGCAAAATGATTAATGGGCCATTCCACTAATGAAGCCTCACTTCTTCTTTCCTCGAGCACATTCTCTTTGAGCATTATAAATACATGGGCCAAACGTTCTGAGTTGTTCCATAAGGACAATAGGGCCTCAAACAAAAGGTAGAGAAAGAGAGAGCGAAGTGTCAAAACATGAACGGTACTGGCGATGTCTCATGGGCCTTGGTGTTTTTCTTGCTTTGGTTGGGTTCAATCAATGTGGCTTGGGGTCAGGAGGTGAGTCCAAGCCAATGCCAAGATAAGATACGACAAGGGATCGGCTCGTGCATGGCCGTTGCAATGGGCCAGCCGCCCTCAGCAGCGTGCTTCGCCCGCATCCGGGTCACCCACGCCGACTGCGTGTGCCCGTTGGTCACGCTGGAGGTTGCTGTGATGATCGACGTCGATCGGGCCAAGAAGCTTGTCGAGGGCTGCAGGAGGAAGATCCTCCCCAATTGAAGTGTGGAAGTAATGATTTCTATCTTGATCCTCTGATCTAACAGCAATTTCTTTCACTTTTTCACGGTTAACTAATATATCTAGAATAGTGGTTCTCATGTTGCTAGGTCATTTCTAAAAAAAAATTATCTTCTAAATTGTTCTTTGTCAACTCAAGTCCCCAAAATTCTCATTATGACAGTCAATCCCAAATTGCCCCAACTTTTGTTAGGATTTCCGACGGAATTAGGTCGGGGGAATTAAGGATGGTGCATAGGTAGGCCCCAATAGGAACTGTAAGACAAATTTGATGGACCAGCTAATTTCATGAACATTTTACAATACAGGGAGTCACTTCACAAACAATCCTATTTCAACTGTCCAAAATCAGTGTCCTCTTTCCTTGTTGGTTGTATCTCACTCGTAATTTCCCAGTGCATTATCTGATTGCTACCTTGCAGGCATCACCATTCCATGAGAGATCAACCAATACCCTCCACTCTGCATCAGCTGGATTTGGCATAAAGGCTACAGTGGAGCATAAAGAGAGATGATATGACAGCATAACAGCGACAAAATGAAAAATGTGTGGAACAACCATAGTTTGTGTACAAATCATATAAATAAAGCTGGTTCATTTATGTTGTAACCTGTCGACCATGATCCATCTTTCCACGTACCATATGAAACACGGTTAGATCCCGTTGTCATAAAGCTCACAAATCCTCGTCTCCTGTCCCGTGACAGAGCATTCTTCCTTGTTTCCCGAGCAAGAAAGCCTTCAAAGCAATGCTGACAAAAAGAAAAGATGCTGGAACCCGTCGCTAGATGGGGAAGCTTCTTCCCGTCCCTGAATCTCAGTCTCTTTAAAGCATCCACAGCTTTGGCTGACGGGACATGCGAATCTGGACCCTACCAAAGCCTAACTTCGTCAGCTTCTCGTAGAATTATACACACTCTTTGTTCCTTCCTTGTCTACGTCGGCCGTTGACTTTTTGCCAGCTTCGATTCCATCTTTGTTTAAGCCCCATCAATGACACACCCTCCTCAATTTCGCCATTAACCCAATAAAGAAACCACCCCTCCACCTCCGTTTCCTCAAGATCCCTCTCCTTTCCGGTCAACGCCCGCCCAAGTCTGAATCTTGGGATCAGGGATTTGCTTTGCTGTTCCTAACTTCAAATGGGTCGAAAGCAAAACGACGCAGAGCCCGGCCGATGCGCCACTCTGATCCTGCTCTTGATCGGAGTGATCTCCTGCACCCTGGTCTACACTCTGGCGACCGTGGCGTTCGCGCCTGGTTGGGGCAATTGGAGCTCCGATCCCCTGAGGCTGGTCGAGGGGACCGGTCCGGGCGATAATGCGGAGGGCGAATTCGGGGTTGGGAGTGGGGAGTGTTGCAGAGGGATTGATAATTTGGAGCTCTGGGGCCCGGCGGTGAAGTGGGGTTCCGATTTCAAGTTCAATTCTTCGGTGGAGTGCTGCAGGGCTTGCAAGGCGATGTGCGGCGGGAATGACGGGCCGTGCTTGTGCGATTCTTGGGTGTATTGCGGCAATAGGGAGGCGTGCGGGTCGAAATTCGGTGAGGTTAGCTGGTTTCGTTTTTGTTTGTTCTCTTGAATCTTGTGTTCTAGCTTGTGTTGGTAATTTGTTGGATTTTTGGTGCTCATTCAGAAGCTGTGCTCTATTTTTGAAATGCATTATGGTGTGGGTTTGTAATTGAGAGGCAGAGTAGTCGACTTAATCGGGTGCCTGTGCTAGGTGATGCAAAATGGCGCGATAATCTGATTGATGCCGTGTTATGTGCGTTACAATCTGACATGTATGATAGAAACACCAGATTTCTGAAAAGACCAGGAATGGTTGATTTAAGTCTGATAGTGGCTGAAAGGCAGAGGAGCATTCATTTGTGCTGACAACTAGTAAAACCTCATCCATCAATGCGTCGTTTGGTGTGCTACATAATGTTGGCAGTCTGGCCTGTTAATTAGACTGATGCTCAAAAAGTGGAAAAGTAACCTGTCACATGCTTGAAAAGTCTGGAATATGGTGTTCGATGGATGAATCAGATGATGGTTGATTCTGTTAAGCAGAGCTCATGTGCTGTACATGATGCAAGAGATGTGTCATGATTGTCAAATGCTTATCTTGATCTGTTGGTTTTGTTGAGCCTTCTATTAGATCTCAAATTTTTCTCCAGATGATGCACTTCTAAGTCTGATGCAGTTCCTGCAATTTGTTCACGTGTTTGATACCCAGTTAAATGGCAGAATTTAATGTCTGGCTGTCTCACTTGGCTGTTATTCTCGAGTTCTATGATTAGATGCCATTCCCAATTCATGCATATGTTTTGAGGTTTTAATCGATTACTTAAGCTCTGCTGTAGGCATTTTTCTTTCCTCCTTTCCAGTGCAAATTATATGTCCGGCTTTACTTGAACATGCGTTTTTTGCTCTCCAGTGCTGGTTGAAGAAACAGAAGGACTCCTTGGCTCCTGATCGTCAGGAGGCAGGTCAAGCAGTTATCTGGACCTCTGGCCTTGTATACGGGAAAGGAGAGGTGAATGCCCATCTACAGGATGCTCTTGAGTCTTGAAATACATTTTGCCATTTATCTGCAAAAGATTCAAGTTGACCTGAACATGGCTTAGATTAGCAAGTTGGGGCCTTTCCCTGTGGCACTGTGTCTGTAATTGTCCCATCCATTTTCAGAAAAAGCATATTTGTGTGACAATTGCCCTGCAGCATATGCGCTTTAAGATGAGGACTTTGGCCCTTACGAAGACCCTAGAATTTGGCCTTTATAATGTTGGTCAATGCGCTTAAAATTTTGTCAACCTTAGAGTGTCCTTCGTCGTCTTAGACGTTAATGTCTTGAGATTATTCAGATCGAGACTTTTCTCCGCTTCGATTTCTTTATTTCCTTTTCTCCTTTCTCAGGGAATAATTGGCTTGGAAACAGAATACGGTACCATGCATATTAAGGTACACCTTAATATTCTTTTGGCCACTCCTCTACTTACTATTTCTTCTTAACGCGGCATAGATGATGAGGATTGTTCCTCTGGAGTGAAGCTTTATGGATAACATAGAGCTTCTAACAGTTTTAGAATTCCTGCAGCTTTATCCTGATTGTGCCCCGCACTCAGTTTCTTATATCCATGAGTTGTTGGCATTGCGGCACTGTGCCGGTTGCCAATTTCATCGCGCGGAGAGTAGAGGGCAGTTGTGGGATTCACAAGGCAATCACGTCCCAAATGTAAGGCTCATTTTCTTTCTCCCTCTTCAGTTCTTGTAAACTTCAATGCAGTAGGGTGAAGCAGGATACTCCTGTGAATTCTATTAGGTCTATGCATGTCTATTATATGTATTTTGCAGTCCTTAGAGTTGAGATTCCTTGTCTATCATCCCGAATCAAGATTCCCATTTTCGCTTCTCGATATTCACAAAGGGGGTTGCAGGTTCTGAATTGTTATCGTTGCCTCTGCCATCTGTGTTATACTGCGAGTTTGATAATGAACTGTTAAATTTAGATTGGCCACATCGGCAATAACTAGTTTCGTGATCAAAACTCGCAATGTTAGTTCAGTGTCTACGGTCCATCATTCTTCTCCAGTTTTCTGAATTTTGTAGTTTCGACCTTTGGGGCATTGGTTGTTTATCGATAAATGAATTCTGTGGATGGAAAGGTTACCTCAGAAAAACAGCTTCTTCTTAGCAGCTTTAACACCCATCTGGACACTTTGCCTTGGGGGACACGATTTTCTGATATGAAGCGTTTCTCTGCAGGTCCCGTTTGGCCCTCCATTCGCACTGATTCAAGGAACCCTAGAAGCTCAAGGAAATCCATTTAGGAAGGCCCCGAAGGAAGCTTGTCCGACCATAAAGAGGGGGACTGTTGCATGGGTCGGGTCAGGGCCCGAGTTCTTTATAAGTTTGGCGAAGCACGAAGAGTGGCAAAGGGAGTACACCGCTTTCGGCTCGGTCCTCCCCGAAGACATGAGCATCGCAGAGAGAATCGCTCAACTCCCAACTGAATTGGAGGTTTGGAACAACATCAACGTCTCCGTGCTGGAGAAACCGGTCCCTCTGGCCTTGCGAAGGATCAAGACAAGCAACGGCGACGTCAGGGGCAATAATTGAATAGAAATGAAGTCAGACACGGCAGAAACGATGGTTTATTTCAGGCAGTTGCCATCTTCAGGCGTCGACAAGTTCCTTCTTACAGTGTGGGATTGTACTCAATTTTGGATGTCCTTGTTGGAAAAATAACAAAGCCTTATGCTCTCTCTCTCTCTCTCTCTCTCTCTCTCTCTCTCTCTCTCTCTCTCTCTCTCTCTCTGACGAGCTAATTGCAAGTGATTCTACATTGCCACGGACTCGAAAAGCAAAGAAAATCCGTGGCTTGAAAACTAGGCGCCGGAAAGGAAACTATTGTCCGGTGTCCTCATCGGAGTTCCCTCTCCCCCGTAATGAAGCATGAAACTCTGCGGCAGTATTGCTAGTGTCTAATCCGCGTATTCTACGGTGAAGCTTTGCTACACGCCCTGAGTCCTTTCTGATCTTTTGTGATGTTACTTACCAATCTTGCTTGTTGTCACAAAATCGGCTTATTCTAAGTATTGATCATCTATCACGTTTGGCTAGGAACTTACCGTAAATTGGTAGATCTCCTGCTAAAAATGAATTACAATCACCACAAAGTAGAAATTTACGCCGGTAAAACCAATCGGGGTTTACTTTTCCTGCCGTATTTGATCCGACGGCCCACAACGCGAACAATCCATTGATGAGATTGACTGGAGAACCGAAATTCAAAGGGACAATGACACGAATGGTTCATGAACTTTGGCCATATGTGTAATGTTGTCTTTAAACTCCGTAAACTTTAGCTCAATGTGCAATTTCATCCTTGAACTTTTAAATTATTCAATATGGTTCCTGGACTATTGATACATATTTGATTTAATCTGTGAATTATATAGAAATGTTAAATATTATCCCTAAATTTGAATTAATAGAGGGACAATATTGAACATTTTATACAGTTCAGGGACCAAATTAAATAGGTACCCAAAGTTCAGAAATCACATTGAATAAATTAAAAATTTTGAGATCACATTTTACATTCGGGGATTGAGTTCATAAATCATATTGCACATTGAACCTAAACCTATCAAAATGGGTCATAAACCCATTTTTAACTCAAATATTAGCAAATAAATCATAAATTGATTAGTTATATTTAGTAAATGGGTCATAAAATGAGTATAAGTCTAATATGGATGTTAAATAGGTCATAAATGGGTCATAAATAAGTCATAAATGAATTTACAATTGATTTAAACTCAATTCATCTCTCTCACCCTCACTCAATCTTGTGCTCGCTCGCTTCGCATTCTTATCTTAGTTTGGATATGAATTTTCCTAGATTTAGTTAAATATGTAAGTGTTTTAACAATATAGATAATATGGGGCAAGAAAATTACATTGCGCATAAATGGATCATAAACAGGTTAATGGGTCAATTTGGATTATACCATTTATGAACCGACAAAAACATGACCCGACTCACTCATTTGACAAGTCTAATTAAATTGAAGTTCAAGACCGTTTGTGATATTATATCAAATTGGGATAATGACACAAACAGTCCTTGAACTTTGACCTAATGTGCGATTTGATTCCTGAATTTTTAATTTATTCAATGTAGTCCCTGAACTTTAGCCTAATGTTCAATTTGGTTCTTGAACTTTTAATCTGCTTAATGTGGTCATTGGACTTTTTGTACATGTTCAATGTAGTCTCTAAACTATATGAAAATGTTCAATGTAGTCCCTGAACTTGAATTAATGGAAGGACTACATTGAATATTTCCATATAATTCGATGACTAAATTGAACATGTACTAAAAGTTCATGGACCATATTTAACAAATTAAAAGTTTAGAGACTAAATTGAACATTCCGCTGAAGTTTAGGGATTACATTGAACAAAATAATTGTTCAGCGATCAAATTACACGTTGGGTTAAAGTTCATGGATTATTTATGTTATTTTCCCTATCAAGTTTGAGGCCTAATTAAAAAAAAACACCAACTTTAGGTCTAGGGATAATTCTGGCCCGAACTTTTTTTTTCTATAAAAAAGCACCAACTTTAGGTCGAGGGACAATTCTGGCCTGAACTTTTTTTTGTTCCATAAAAAAGCACCAACTTTAGGTCGATGGACAATTCTGGCCCGTACTTTTTTTTGTCCCATAAAAAAGCATAAACTTAAGATTGAGTGACAATTTCGGCCCTAATTTTGTTTCTCATTAAAAATCACCAACTTTTATCATGATCCCAAATCTGGTCCCCTGTTGACTTTCACCATTATTTGAGAAAGAAGGTTATGGTGATGAGCTTGGCGAATCTCGTCCATGGCGTCTATCGACAGGTAATGGTCAGTTTCAGATTACGTTTATGCATAGTGAAGTGAAGGAAATGAATAGTTTTACCGTTATTCTTCAAATTGTGGCTTAGAAAAGAAGACAATAAATATTGCTTTAAATCCAATTAGCAAGCCACATGGATTTATCGCTAATGTGGAATAGTCAAATTAGATAATCAATGGTTCTAAGTCAATGGGGGCTAGATTTGAGATTTAAGTCAAAGTTAGTGATTTTTTATGAGACAAAAAAAAGTTGGGGCCAGAATTATCCCTCGACCTAAATTTAGTGCTTTTTTACGGGACAAAAAAAGTTTGGGCCAAAATTGTCTCTTGATTTAAAGTTGGTACTTTTTTATGAGATAAAAAAAATTCGGATCAGAATTGTCCCTAAATCTAAAGTTGGTGCTTTTTTTTTTAATTAACCCCAAGTTTGATACGCGGGACCCACTGTGGGCCTCCGTTGCTTTGACTTTGCAACTGCTGACTCGTTCCCGATGAAAACCCATCCTCCCTCCGTCAACCACCAAACACCGTCCCTCTCCATCTTCCCGCCATTCCTCCCCACCCCCAAAAGAAACCCTACCACCGCCACAGCCGACCGCCGGCCGCCGCCGGCCACCGCATGACAACATGGTCCAGTTCCACGAGCACGTCCTCACCGACCTCCTCGACGACGCCAACGGCGGGCTCGTCATCCTCTCCTCCGGCCTCTCCCTCTCCTCCCTCATCGCCTCCCTCCTCCTCCTCCACTCCCCTCCCCAGGGCTCCCTCCTCCTCCTCTCCCCCGCCCCTCCCTTCAAGCAGCGCCTCCTCCACCACCTCCGCTCCCGCTCCGCCGCCCCCCTCCAGATCCCGGCCGAGATCACCGCCGACCTCCCCGCCCCCCACCGCCACTCCCTATACGCCTCCGGCGGCGCCTTCTTCATCACCCCCAGGATCCTGATCGTCGACCTGCTGACGAGCCGGGTCCCGGCCTCGACCGTGGCCGGGATCGTGATCCCGAATGCGCATGCCATCGCGGAGACCTCCACCGAGGCGTTCATCGTGAGGATTCTGAAGTCGTTGAATAAGAATGCGTACGTGAGGGCGTTCTCGGATAAACCACACGCGATGGTCGCGGGGTTTGCCAAGGCAGAGCGGATCATGAAGTGCTTGTTCATTAGGAAGTTGCACCTCTGGCCGAGGTTTCAGGTACTCTCGCGTGGAAGAGAAATCAGCATAGTCACTTCGATATGGCGCACGATGAGACGAGTTGTTACTTGCTTTGAGAAAAGAAATACTGGAGATTACTTTTGAATAGGCGCAATTTCATTTCAACTAGCTCAATTAATAATCTTATGAAATCGTCCAGCTGAATCTAGAGATGGGTTTCGACCAAAAAACAATATAGAGATGGTTAAAACATTTTCATCTTCAGTTTGACTTGATAGGAAAACATACACGATTTACTTTGAATTTCAAGTAGGCTCCATGGACATTCTAGAGTAAGTGAATTTTTGACATTGCCTTTTCTATTTCTTTGATTTTCTTGGCTTATTTGAAGGTGTATATGTGTGTCTTTAGGTGTATGTATCACAAGAGTTGGAGAAGGATCCACCTGTGGTCATGGATATAAGGGTTCCAATGTCTAAGAACATGGTGGGGATTCAGAAAGCGATTATTGAGGTGATGGATGCGTGTTTGAAGGAGATGAGGAAGACCAATAAGGTGGATGTGGAGGATTTGACTGTGGAGAATGGGTTGTTCAAGTCTTTTGATGAGATTGTGCGGAGGCAATTGGATCCTATTTGGCATACGTTGGGAAAGAAGACGAAGCAGCTAGTTTCGGATTTGAAGACTTTAAGGAAGTTGCTGGATTATCTTGTTAGGTATTGAAATTCTGCAGCTTAATTTGGATTCGTAATTAGTTTTTTTTTTTTTTGGTAAGATTGGATTCGTAATTAGTTGATCTTCAGGATAGGAAGAAATGTGCATAATTGATTTTTTTCTGCTTTTAGTTATCACTCGTGTGCAGAATTGTTTTCAATTACTTGCCATTGGGAAAATTTTCCTGATCAGTGTTGATACGCATGAACTCAATGTTAAGTGAATTGATGGATTACTGTAATTGTGATCTTTCATTTGTCCTCATTGAGAATTGTCTTAAATAAAAGAGGAAAATTTAAATATACAGCCTTATTGTTCCAAGGATTGGTTATTGATTAGTCTAGTAATTAATCTGCATAGGTATGATGCAGTCAGTTATTTGAAGTATTTGGATACACTGCGGGTGTCAGAGAGTTTTCGGTCTGTTTGGATATTTGCAGAGTCCAGCTATAAGATATTTGAGCTTGCAAAGAAGCGTGTCTACCGATTTGTGAGGTCAGATGGAATTAAACTTGATGGGCCTGGTAAGAGCACAACCAGCAAAAAAAGGAAACTTAGAGGGGGAGACATTCGTGAAGAAACAGGTATAGCTTTACTCAGGCCAACTCTATTGCTGCCTTCTGATCCTGCTTAAGAAGAAGATATATTGTTCTTACAGAGATTTCTTTTTCTCTGTTTGTTTCATTGACCATCTCTTTAGATGAATCAGGTTAGAAATACTGATTAATACATAAAGACTCTATCCAGGAAATAGTAGCAAGCTTTTGAAAGCATTAGTAAGTTTGGATGATTGGGCGCTATATCTGAAATTCCTCTGTCCCCTTCATATGTGTAGACTCTGGTGGTTCTTCATCAACAGGTGTTATAGTTTTGGAGGAAGTGTTGGAGGAGGCACCGAAATGGAAGGTTTTACGTGTGAGTGAGGAAGTTCCTCTTTGTGTGTAGTTCTTATAATACGTGCACATTTACGCACACACACACATACGTACATATTTTAAATACTGGTATGCCAATATTATATGTGGTTGATGTATTGCTTTCATGGCTTGATCTTCTTTTTCTTCTCTTTCAGTTTTTGATTTATTTTAATAAGAAAACAACTAGATGAATTTACGCAAATATGGAGTTGAAACTGAGGTGTGGTTTTTGTGGCAGGAGGTTCTTGAGGAGATAGAACAGGAAAGACAGAAGGCAACTTTGACTGGCGAGGAATGTCTTGTTGAGGATGAGGAAAGTGATAGTGGCATTGTGTTGATCACCTGCAAAGATGAACGTTCATGTATGCAGCTGGAAGATATCATCATGAACAACCCACAGAAGGTTTAGTGATTTTTTTTTTTTTTGCATAAGACATAAGATCCCCCTTTTAGTGCCCACCTCTGAGCAATCTCCCCAATCTTTCTGAAGGTTTTCGTCTGGCTAGTTGCATCCCATAATTATTAGTTGTATAGCACCTATGTTCACATTTCTCCAGATGCATCTAAGTAGCACTTCTGGTTGGTGCTATCTGTGTGACTGCTTTATCCTCTGGAACCCACTGAATAGTTGTGATTGACCTTGAAGAAAGTGAAACTGGATATTCTTCTACCATAGTTGAGAAGCATCATACTGGCACACAATCGCACATTTTATTGACACATGTTCGTGCAATTGTGATAAAAAAGAAAAAGCTTTTAGTTGACCAAATTCATGGTAGTATATGTATATACTTGTTCATGCAAATGGTAGATGAAATTTCGGAAGGTGGAGGAAGATGTTTAATTGTAGAGATGCTTGGAGAGAGATTGCTGCATTCATGTGATTGGAGGGAACACCTTTCGAACCTGTTTTAACTTCATATTCGTTGTGAATAAGCATTCATCACTTGTAGGTTCGTAATTGGTATTTTTTATTACATATAAAGGTGATGCGAGAAGTGTGGGAGAAGTACTTGCTCAGCAAAGTTGAACTGCGTGATGCACAAACACGTTACAAGAAGAAACCTAAAGTTCCTAAAGGTTTTGGCATTCTTGATGGAACTCTTCATGTAACAACTACACCAACTGCAGAAGTTAGCAGTACTAGTAAGCAGGAACACGATGCACTTTTGACCGCAGTATCAGAAATGAGAAATAGAGCTAAGCTGGAAAAGTCCGGGGACTGTAGCCAGCCTCATGTTGGTGATGAAGGACGTAGCAATGGAACAAAAGATAAAAATAAGAAAGGAAGAGTAAATGCTAAGAGCTCTCAGCATAGAAGCAGCAGTGGTTGGAAGAAAGTTGTGACAGATGGTAATCGAGCAGTACCTGCTTCTGAAGATGAACATTTAACAGATGGATTGGTATCTGGTGAAGGTAACATCTCTGGTCATTCTGTAGACAGAGCAGTTCTCCAGAAGGAGTCTGACTGGTCAGAATCCAGAAGTGTGAAGCCACTGCCTCCTCTGCATTTTCATGCTTTAGAAAGTGATCAGCCGATATTGGATATCTTGAAGCCGTCTGTGATAATTGTGTACCACCCAGACATGACTTTTGTCAGGGAGATTGAAGTCTACAAAGCTGAGAATCCCTCCAAAAGGTTAAAAATATACTTTCTTTTCTATGAGGAGTCTACTGAAGTTCAGAAATTTGAGGCTAGTATCCGTAGAGAAAATGGAGCATTTGAATCTTTGATCAGGCAGAAATCAATGATGATGATACCAGTTGATCAGGTTCCATAATTTTCATTTCTCACTCATCCTTGATCCATATGAAATGATTTCTCTCTAATCCTCAATATTAATGAATTTGCAGGTTTAGTAGTTGATTTGCATATTTGGAGATCTCCCAAAAATTATTTTACCGTCACTAATTCCCTGCTGTTTTGAACCTGATGTATCCATGTTTTCTTAATGTAAGGACATTATGGCTTTTGTTTTAATTGTGGGTTCCCTCAGGATGGTCACTCCCTTGGACTGAATGCTTCCATGGAGCAACAAGCTTCATCTTCCCAAAATTCTATAACGAGAAAGGCTGGCGGGAGAAAAGAAGCTGAGAAAGAGATGCAGGTTCCATTCGTCCTCTCCTAGCATCTCTGGCAGTTACTTCCTGGCAGTTGATTGAAATTGTACTGGTAATATTTCAGGTTATCGTGGATATGAGGGAGTTCATGAGCAGCCTGCCAAATGTCCTTCACCAGAAAGGCATGCGTATAATACCTGTTACTTTGGAGGTTGGAGATTATATACTCTCACCTTTGATTTGTGTAGAAAGAAAGAGTATCCAAGATCTCTTTTCGAGCTTCACGTCAGGTCGCCTCTTCCACCAGGTGGAAACAATGGCGCGCTATTATAGAATACCTGTTCTTCTCATTGAATTTTCACAAGACAAGAGCTTCTCTTTTCAGGTAACTTTACTAAAACTATAGGAAGTGTGGTATTTGATATTTGGCTGGTCTGACTCATCCTGATTGTTTTGCAGTCTGCAAGTGACATTGGTGATGACGTAACTCCCAATAGCATCATATCCAAGTTATCCTTGCTCTCTTTGCATTTCCCGCGCTTGCGAATAATCTGGTCACGCAGTCTTCATGCTACTGCTGAAATTTTCTTCTCTTTGAAAGCAAATCAAGATGAACCTGATGAGACGAAGGCAATTAGAGTTGGCGTCCCCTCAGAAGAGGGTATTGTGGAAAATGATGTGAGGTATGCATTTCTAATTGCTAAGCTCCAAGAAGTCATTAGGTTTCCGACCACGAGATTTGTGTTTCTCTGTCCACTCTTCTCAAAAGAAAGCTGAATCAGCTGGTGAAACTACTCTGCTTTACATTCTTGTATGCAGAGCTGAAAACTACAATACATCTGCTGTGGAATTCTTGAGACGTCTACCGGGTGTGACGGATTCAAATTATAGAGCCATAATGGATGGATGTAAAAGCTTGGCAGAACTCGCCCTTCTTCCCGTGGATCGCTTAGCTGAACTGATGGGCGGGCAGAAAGTTGCTCGGACTCTTAGAGAATTCCTAGATGCCAAGTATCCAACCTTATTGTGAATCTTTAATGGCATCGAGCTCTCTACTCAAGCGGCGGTAACAATGCACACTCCGTTATTTGATTGTCTTTGTACCATTAGATTTGGGTTCTGTTGTTGTAGAATTAACGATTGGTGAATTGTATTCTTCATTGTTTATTTAATTCTTCTTCTGACATTGCATTCAGTCAACATTTTCAGGGGTGCCATTGTATATCATTGTAATATGAACGTTCGTGAGAATAATGCTTTCCTTTGAAATTTGTTAAATTGAAAACGGATTTTGAACATTGATTTTCTCGGGGTGAAAATAGTGCCAGAAATAATGAAATCAGCCTCGTGAAGTTTACTGTCTCTTGGAGACCAAATGTAATACATGGTTGCAAACCAAGTTAGGTCAAAATTGGCACTCTTGGTAGCTTTCCCCTTCCAAGGTGAGCTAAGGCCATTGCATAGCTCAGAAAAATTCGGCAGATATTTGATTCCTATACTCAGGCAAGGAACCAACATACTTTTAAAGAAGGATTCCACTTCTTAATCCCATCCCTCGTAAGCAAACCTGTTCAAGATGGCAAGCCCACAAATAAAACTATATAAGTTTTGAAATGTTAGGGTGAACCATAATCAACTTGTGACAACGGACCTTAGGAGCATAGGACCTCATCTTACTCTAAGGCAAAGTAACAGCGAAAGTCCTTGAAGAAGAAGCATTCCTAACTTGCTCTGAATTAAGATAAATAGTCTCAAGTAAAGTGGTTTGAATTTGAACCAGATTCTTAAATCTGACAGGAAGGTATTGTGTCCACTCCCAATGAACATCTTATAAATGCGGATTGAGATCACCGTCGATTTATCAATAGTTAAAGATCTCTCTTTTCATTAATTGCTATGAGTTGAAAAAGGGAAAAACAAGGTGAAAGATACTTGCAATAAAACCTGCAGGTCCCACCGGGAGTCGAACCCAGGTCGCTGGATTCAAAGTCCAGAGTGCTAACCACTACACCATGGAACCCAGTTGGCCCCTGGTCACTTAATACAATATTTAAACTTATGCCAAAAGAAACCTGTTTCCACCGTACGGACAACCGAGCTGTCCCAATGAAAGGAAGAGGAAGGGGCAATTTGTGACGAGAAACCCACCTTTAGTCCGATGAGGATTGATGATTTTTCATGTGTTATCAAGCACCGTAGTTGGAAAAGAAAATCATATAAAAGTATCAAAAGATTCGAAATACAAAGAAGAGACCCTATAGAGTCTTCTGGACAACCTCAACATTGTTTTTATACGGAGTTTACTGTCATGAAGGTGAAGATCGCTCACACTTCGAAGTTCGAACTCCCCGGTGAAGTAAAAAAGAAGTCTCGTCATGAGTTTAGAAACCTCACCGGACGTGCATGTTCTCGTCCAGCGTGGTAGGCAAAGGGACCGTTCACAATATGGGCCAGGCTTTGCTCCTTCCATAAGCCTTCAGTATTAGTCCATTATACAAAGAACTTTGGACCTATAGATTGGTATCGGCCCAGTTTCACTATTGATAATGTTAATATAAACAAAGCAGACTTACACCAAGTGGATCCGTGGCGCAATGGTAGCGCGTCTGACTCCAGATCAGAAGGTTGCGTGTTCGATTCACGTCGGGTTCAATTCCCCCGAAACTGTTGGCTACCACACCCCCAACAACGGATCAATTCTTTTTGCTCTGTGTCTTTTTTAATTTTTTTCAAATTGTGATGATACTGCTTTATGCTGTTACTTGGATTCATGCTTTGGTATAATCATGACATGAGTGATTTAGTGGTCAATTTGAAGTTGCAGGACCAACAACTTTGTTGCCTGATACGTCTATCTCTCTTGCTTTGCTTTGGCAGATTGAAATAATTTCATCATGCGTGCTTACATGCAAGAGGGCCTTAAATTTCCAATGCCATGTCTGTTCTTTCTAGGGCTCCACCGTTAGGAGCTTGAAAATAACCTTTCTAAAACTTCCATGGAATGCAGCTGTCTACCATTGTGTGGAGGCGAGGAATTTGGAAGAGAATTGTCGGCCATCGGGTTTTCGGCTCGAGTGGCATTTGGACTTCGGTGCTGGATTGCAAGAGACAGGCTCCCAAAGAGGCCAAAAGTAAATTGCGGGAAATGGAAATGCGGCTTGTTTCGAATTTGCCGATAGCGATCAGTGTCGCTGTATTTGGAGAGTTTACATTCTGTTGTGATGTTGCTGTGCTGCTACTTTGGACTTTGCTGTTGCTGGATAAATGGTAGTTTAAGATCGTGACTTGTGGTAGGTAGTACTGGGATTCTTGGAACTTTTTGTTGGGCATTTGGGACATTATATACGCCACTTAAGACATTTTTAAGGAACATTTGGGGGCTTTATACAGTAGGTTTCTCTGCAGGATGAGGACTTGTCGTGGGCTTTGTCCATTCAGAGTTGATTGTGTCATGAGAATACGAGACATTTACTTATCAAATATAAAAATGATTAGATCAACACGATTACATCTTTTTATACCAGTCGGCATGTTATTTTACTTATCGAACACCTCTGTTTGAGGTAGCAATGAGATCTTCATAAAGGAACAGACTGCAGATTATGAACCTCATCTATAATGTTACTTGTTGGCCTCTACTAGCTTGGATATGATCTGATCATCCGTGTGGAAAGCCTTTGTGAGGATGTCCACATCGATCCCACTCCCAAACACGCTAGCTGGGATTGAAACCGTCCCAGCGCTTGCGCTCCCGAACACCCCGAGCGCGACGGCCTTGCAGTCAGGCTTCGTGTTGACCTGGAAGTGGACCAGCCCTTTTGGGAAGATGAACAGGTCGTGGGCCTGGAGGGTCTGCAGGAAGAGCTGGTTTTCCGTGTCGACGAACCCGACCTCCAGGATGCCTTCCAGGACGATCAGGAGCTCGGCCGACCGTGGGTGTGTGTGTGGCGGGTTGATCCCTGAAGGCGGGTAGATGATTTTGGCCACGGAGACGCTCTGCCCCTCGAGGGCCGGGAATTCTTTCAGTGTCGCTTTGGCTATGAGGGCCGTGGTTCGTCCCGTCAGATTGGCTTTTGCTTCGAAATACCTGAAATTGGTGAATGTGAAGTATTGCCTAGTGATATTGCTCGCATTGAGGCTTGGTGGGACCAGGAAATCCGTCAGAATGTCGGGATCTCCCGCATTCGCGAAGATTGGGTTCTTCGCAATAGCCAAGATCAAGGCACATGCTATCAGGCTAGACAATTTCTCCATTCCAAGTGTTGTGTGTGTGTGTGTTTTGTAGATTTTCAGTTCTTGCTGCTTTTATAGGGTCTAAAAAGCAGACCGTAGTCACATTGTTAAGATCCAATGCTCATCGTGATTTGGTTTCTCTTTGGGATGTTGAGAATACTACAAATTAATAAGTTACATTGGCTCATCGTTGGGCGATGTTCCTGATGAGAACTGATTGGATTCTAATTGTTGGCTTATTGCTGGAAATGGCCAAATAATTTGATCCAGGTAAATCCTAAAAGACTGAACTTCTCATCTTTATTCAATAGCTGCACAATGTAAGCTTCTGAATGCGAAACGTGCTTGAAATATGGGAACAAAAAACGAGCGGAATCGGTTTTGCCTATGCTCAGGACGTTACTTTCCTATACTTTTGGACGAGAACCTCTCATCCTCATAATTATCAATTCATGTCCTCTTATAGTTGTCTCTAGCTAAGCTCACGGGTGTGATGCATCCGATATTGACAGTGCCATTGTTGACATCCCGCGACCGCAACAAACGGCATAGACCAGAACAACAATCTAAAAATGTGTTGACTTCTGATTTTCCATCGAGACATGGTAACTTTCACAATTTTAAGCTCACTTATTATAAGGAACCCTACATTCTCTGATTCATTCGACACGATTGGTAATCATTTAGGTGACAAACTTGTACTAAGCTTAAACTTGTATGACTATTTCGATGAATGGAGAATGAAGTAAATGGTTTATTATTTCGCTTAGAATGGTTCAAAGATTAGGTAAATCCTAAGTGCAGGGATGTGGCACCAAAAAGAGTTTCTCAGTTCAAACGGCGATGTCAATTTATCTAAGACCTTAAGCGCGATAGGTAGGATCGCACAGTTTGTTCTGATCTCAACAGACGAAAGATAGTTAAAACCGAAGAATAATCTCCATGGGTTCTCATTTGCTGGCTGTGTAGAATCCAAAGTTGCAATCCGAATGCTTCTGCAGAGCATGTATTAGCTGGAACTTGGAAGCTATGTGCTCAGTCACTTTTGCCCGAAACTCTTCCTTTACAAACTTATCATCTTAAAAGCCTATTCTCAGTGTTTCATCAATGAAAATGGAGGTTACTGCTTGTAGAATAGTCCTATCACTTGGCTAATGAACAAAATGTCAGGAACAATTTGCTGGGCAAAAGAATAGAACCACGGTTGATCTCATATGGGGTTTAAGCTACGATGCGAAAAGGGTTGGCTGCATTCACTGGATTACCTAAGTGGAAGGCGTTGTCAAAATGCGAAGAATTGGTTTGGTCTTATATGGTCGGATCGATCACGTAAGCGATGAAGCAAGTCTAACCAATTAAGCTATTCACGATGGGATGAGTAGCTTTGGGAGGAGTTCTAGTGCCAAAGCCAATGGCTTAAAGTCCGGTTGTTTTTTCGAAAAATTCTCACTACTAGATTTGGTCGGTCCCGTATGAAGCTGCTACATATGTACAGCACAGCTATTAGTTTTCTGATTTGTATTCATAGGGGCGTTACATAACACAAGCAAATCCGAATAACCGCACAAAAGAAACGGCAAAAAGACCAGCAACAACGTCAATTAGAGGGCACATGTTTTTTTATTGGTAAAATGGTTAGGAAAGACAACTAGGACTAGCGACCCGCTCTGCAAAAGTCCGAAGTTGATGAGCCCGTCTCCCAGTATGATGCCAACAACCATGAAATCTCTTCACATGAGATATGATGATGTTAAGTAAAGCAGTAATAGAAGCTCTCTCAAAATGTGAATCCAACTCGCGAAAGATAAAGAACGTCTTTATCGCTAAGCTAATCGTCTTGGCAGTGTTAAATGTCACAACATACTTTGGCATCATGCTTTAGACCAATTAGCATAGGTCACGCCACATCGCAAATTCTTTTTTTAAATTTGACGAATCACATACTCAAATAGCAATCAGCCCTTAAAGAAAGTCCGAACAGATTCCATTGTTTCCATAGGAGCAAGTGGCATGAGCAAGCGTAGGGAAATTTTTTTATATATTATTTGATGGCATTAAAAGTCATCTGGTGGATCCGTGGCGCAATGGTAGCGCGTCTGACTCCAGATCAGAAGGTTGCGTGTTCGATTCACGTCGGGTTCAAATCCCCCGAAAATGTTGGCTACCACTCCCCCAACAACGGATCATTTTTTTTTCTTATAATAACGCTTTTTCCCATTTCTTTACATTATATTTTTGCTGCTTGTTGGATTCATCATTCATGCTTCTGTGTGATCATGATGAATGATTTAGTAGTCAATTTAAAGTTGGAGGACCGACGACATCGTTTCCCGATACGTCTATCCTTTCTTGCTTTGCTTTTGCAGATTGAAAGATGGTTACATGCATGAGGACCTTAAAGTTCCAACGCTGTGTCTGTTCTTTCTTGGACTCCACAAGTAGGAGCTTGAAAATAACCTTTCTAAAATTTGCATGGAGTGCCATTATCTACCATTGTGCGAAGACGAGGAATTCAGGAGAGATTTGTAGGACATCGAGTTTTCGGCTCAAGTGGCATTTGGATCTTCGGTGCTGGATTGCAAGAGACAGGTTCCTGAAGAGACTAATAGTAAATTGCGGGAAATGGAAATGCGGCTTGTTTCGAATATGCCAAATGCCACTATCTACCATTGAGCGAAGACAGAGGAATTTGGAAGAGAATTGTCGGCCATCGAGTTTTTGGCTCGAGTGGCATTTGGATCTTTGGTGCTGGATTGCAAGAGACGGGTTCCTGAAGAGGCTAAAAGTAAATTGTGGGAAATGGAAATGCCGCTTGTTTCAGATATGCCGATAGTCATCAATGTTGCTGTATTTGGAGAGTTTGAATTTACTTGTGATGTTACCGTGCTGCTACTTTGGAGTTTGTTGTTGCTGTATCATTGGTAGTTTAAGATCATGATTTATGGTAGGTAATACTGGGATTCTTGGGACATTTTGTTGGGCATTTGGGACATTATATATGGCACTAGGGACATTTTTAAGGATCATCTCGGTGACTTGTCGTGGATTTTGTTAATTCACAGTTGATTGAGTCATTCGAATACAAGACATCTACATATCAAATGTAAAAAAAATCACTAAATCAACACGATTACATATCTTCTTTTTAATTTAATCGGCATGTTATTTAACTTCTTGAACACCTCTGTTTTAGTTAGGAATGAGAACTTCATAAAGGAACAGACTGCATATTATGAACCTCATCTACAGTATGTTACTTGTTGGCCTCTGCTAGCTCGGATATGATCTGATCATCTGTGTGGAAAGCCTTTGCGAGGATGTCCATGTCGATCCCACTCCCAAACACACTAGCCAGGATCGAAACCGTCCCAGCGGTCGCGCTCCTGAACACCCCGAGCGCCACGGCCTTGCAGTCAGGCTTCGTGTTGACCTGGAAGTGGACCAGCCCTTTTGGGAAGATGAATAGGTTGTGGGCCTGGAGGGTCTCCAGGAAGAGCTGGTTTTCCGTGTCGATGAATCCGACCTCCAGGATGCCTTCCAGGAAGATCAGGAGCTCGGCCGACTGCGGGTGTGTGTGCGGGGGTTTGATCCCTGAAGGCAGGTAGATGATTTTGGCCATGGAGACGCTCTGCCTCTCGAGGGCCGGGAATTCTTTCTGTGTTGCTTTGGCTATGAGGGCCGTGGTTTGTCCCGTCAGATTGGCTTTTGCTTCGAAATACCTGAAATTGGTGAATGTGAAGTATTGCCTAGTGATATTGCTCGCATTGAGGCTTGGTGGGACCAGGAAATCCGTCAGAATGTCGGGATCTCCCGCATTCGCGAAGATTGGGTTCTTCGCAATAGCCAAGATCAAGGCACATGCTATCAGGCTAGACAATTTCTCCATTATAAGTGTTGGGTGTGTGTGTGTGTGAGTATTTTGTGGATTACTCAGTTCTTGCTGCTTTTATAGGGTCGAAAAGCAGTCCGTAGTTGCATTGTTAAGATCCAATGCTCATCGTGATTTAGTTTCTCTTTCGGATGTTGAGGAGAATACTGCAAAGTAATGAGTTATATTGGCTCATTATTGAGCAATGTTCCTGATGAGGACTGATTGGATTCTGACGTTTGGTTTATTACTGAAAATGGCCGACTAATTTGATCCAAGTAAATACTTGAAGACTGAACTTTTCATCTTTATTCAATAGCTGCACAATGTAAGCTTCTGAATGCGAAATGTGCTTGAAATATGGAAACAAAAATCGTGCGGAAGCAGTTTTGTCTATGCTCAGGAAGTTGCTGTCCTATACTTTTGGACGAGAAGCTCTCATCCTCATAATTTTCCACTCCTGTCCTCTTATAGTTGTCCCTAGCTAAGCTCAAGGGTGATGCATCCTATATTGACAGTGCCATCGTTGACGTCCTGCGACTGCAAGACATGGCATAGCCCAGAACAGCAATCTCAAAAAGTGTTTATACTTCTGATTTCCATTGAGACGTGGGAACTTCCACAATTTTCAGCTCACATGTATTTCGATAATCATTTAGGTGACAGACTTGTACAAAGCTTAAACTTGTATTGCTGTTTTGATGAATGGAGAATCAAGAAAGTGGTTTATTACTTCGACTTAGAATGGTTCAAATATTAGGCAAATCCTAAGTGCAGGGATACGGCACTAAAAAGAGTTTCTCAGTTCAAACGGCGATGTCGATTTATCTAAAACCTTGAGCGCAATATTTTTGCTGCTTGCTGGATTCATCATTCATGCTTCTGTATAATCATGTTGAGTGATTTAGTGGTGACTTTGAAGTTGGAGAACTGACGACTTCATCGCCCGATACCGTCTATCCTTTCTTGCCTTGCTTTTGCAGATTGAAAGATGCTTACGTGCATGAGGACCTTAAAGTTACAATGCAATGTCTGTTCTTTCCTGGACTCCACAAGTGGGAGCCTGAAAATAACCTTTCTAAAACTTGCATGGAATGCCATTATCTACCATTGTGCGAAGACGAGGAATTCAGAAGAGATTTGTCAGCCATTGAGGTTTCGGCTCGAGTGGCATTTGAATCTTCGGTGTTGGATTGCAAGAGACAGGTTCCTGAAGAGGCTAAAAGTAAATTGCGGGAAATGGAAATGCGGCTTGTTTAGAATACGTGGATGGCGATAGGTGTCGCTGTATTTGTAGAGTTTGAATTCTGTTGTGATGTCGCTGTGCTGCTACTTTGGGCTTTTCTGTTGCTGGATAATTTGTAGTTTAAGATCATGACTTGTGGTAGGTACTAGGTAGTACTTGGGATTCTTAGGACTTTTTGTTGGGCATTTGGGACATCATGTGGGGGTTTTGTGCAGTTGGTTTCTCTGCAGGATGAGGACTTTTCGTAGATTTTGTCCATTCACAGTTGATTTGTGTCATGAGAATACAAGACATTTACTTATCAAATATTACAATCATCGGACCAACACAATTACACATCTTCTTTTTATCCAATCGTCATGTTATTTAACTTGTTGAACACCTCTGTTTGAGGTAGGAATGAGATCTTCATAAAGGACCAGACTGCAGATTATGAACCTCATCTACAATATGTTACTTGTTGGCCTGTACTAGCTCGGATATGATCTGATCATCTGTGTGGAAAGCCTTTGCAAGGATGTCCACGTCGATCCCACTCCCAAACACGCTAGCCGGGATTGAAACTGTCCCAGCACTCGCGCTCCCGAACACCCCGAGTGCCACGGCCTTGCAGTCAGGCTTCGTGTGGACCTGGAAGTGGACCAGCCCTTTTGGGAAGATGAACAGGTCGTGGGCCTGGAGGGTCTGAAGGAAGAGCTGGTTTTCCGTGTCGACAAACCTGACCTGCAGGATGCCTTCCAGGACGATCAGGAGCTCTGCCGACCGCGGGTGCGTGTGCGGTGGGTTGATCCCTGAAGGCGGGTAGATGATTTTGGCCACGGAGACGCTCTGCCCATCGAGGGCTGGGAATTCTTTTGGTGTCGCTTTGGCTATGAGGGCTGTGGTTCATCCCGTCAGATTTGCTTTTGCTTCAAAATACCTGAAATTGGTGAATGTGAAGTATTGCCCAGTGATATTGCTCGCATTGAGGCTTGGAGGGACCAGGAAATCCATCAGAATGTCGGGATCTTCTGCATTCGCGAAGATTGGGTTCTTCGCAATAGCCAAGATCAAGGCACATGCTATTAGGCTAGAAAATTTCTCCATTTCAAGTGCTGTGTGCGCGCGTGGGTTTTGTGGATTTTCAGTTCTTGCTGCTTTTATAGGGTTGAAAAAACAGTCCGTAGTCACATTGTTAAGATCCAATGCTCATCATGATTTAGTCTCTTTGGGATGTTGAGAATACTACAAATTAATAAGTTGTATTGGCTCATCGTTGAGCGATGTTCCTGATGAGTACTGATTGGATTCTAATGGTTGGTTTATTGCTGGAAAAATGGCCCGACAATATAATCAAAGTAAATCCTAAAAGACTGAACTTCTCCTCATCTTTATTCAATAGCTGCACAATGTAAGTTTCTGAATGCAAAACGTGTTCGAAATATGGAAACAAAAACGAGCGGCGTTGGCTTTGCCTATGCTCAGGAAGTTACAGTCCTAAACTTTCGGGAGAAGCTCTCAACCTTATAATTCTCAATTCCTGTCCTCCTATAATTGTCCCTAGCTAAGCTCAAGGGGGTGATGCATCCTATACTGACAGGGTCATTGTTGGCGTCCAGCAACTGCTAGAGACGGCACAGACCAGAACGGCAATCTCAAAGTTTTTTAGACTTCTGATTTCCGTTGAGAAATGGCAACTTCCACAAGTTTCAGCTGACATTTAATTTTGATAATCATTTAGGTGACAAACTTGTACGAAACTTAAACTCGTATAATTATTTTGATGAATGGAGAATGAAGAAAATGGATTATTTTTTTCTACTTAAAACAGTTCAAATATCAGGCAAATCCTAAAGCCTCAAGTGCAATCCGTAGGATCCTGCCGTTTGTTCTAATCTCAACAGACGAAAGATAGTTAAAACCAAAGAAAAATCTCCATGGGTACTCATTAGCTGGCTGTGTACAAACCAAAGTTGCAATGAGAATACTTCTGCAGAGCATATCTGAGCTGTAATTTGGAAGTTATGTGCTCAGCCGTTCTTGCCTGAAACTCTTCTTGTGCAGTCTTGTCATCTCAAAAGCCTGTTCTTAGTGTTCACAATGAAAAAATGTAGGTTACTGGCTTAGTGCTTGTAGAATAGTCCTTTCACTTTGGCTAATGAAACAAAATATCAGAAATAACTTGCTGGGCAGAAGAATCGAACCGCAGTTTGATCTCTTGTGGAGTTCAACGTATGATTCAAAAAGGGTCAGTTGCATTGTCGAAACACATGGAAACGGTTTGTTCTTATACAATTGGATTGATCACGTAAGCAATGAAGTAAGTCTAACTAATAAGCTACTCATCAACGATGGTATGAGTAACTTTGGGAGCAGTTCTGGTGCAACTTCGGTAGTCTGTACAGCTATTGGTTTTCTGGTTTGTGTTCCGCGGAACATCCGAATTAGCACACAAAAGAATCAGTCAAAAGACCAGCAACAGCAACAGCAACAGCAACAACTAGAGTGACATAATATACACCACTTAGATATTTCCTTTCATTGATAGAATGACGAGGAAGGGCGGCTAGGACTAGAGATTTCTTTGGGCCAGGTCCGAAATTTCTCCACCCGAGACATGCCGCATCTAGGTAACGCGACTCGAGCCTTTTAGAGGGTCTCTCGCGACGTGAATGGAATGCATGAAGAGACAAGCAGCGCCTTAACCACTAAGCCAATCATCTTGGTAGGTTTAAACATCATAATATACTTTGGCATGCTTTAGACTAATCAGCATGGACCACGCCACAACTCGAAAGCATATAATAATAAAATCCACGTAGTTTCGTCTAAATCAAACCGCCTATCTCTTCACCTTTTTTCTTTAACTTGATGAATCATATACGAAAATAGCAATCATCCCATAAAGAAAGTCCATACAGATTTCATTGTCATGCGCAGAATGCGAGGACCAAGTGCATGGAGGTTTTTGTTATATAATATTTGATGGCATCGAGGTACATCAAAGCGGATCCGTGGCGCAATGGTAGCGCGTCTGACTCCAGATCAGAAGGTTGCGTGTTCGATTCACGTCGGGTTCAAATCCCCCGAAACTGTTCGCTACCCCAGTGGATCTTTTTTTTTTTTTAATTATTTTTTAAACAATTTTCTTTCCAATTTTCGTTCTTCTGAGGTGAAAAATGTGAAACGTAGGCCTTCGGCTCAGCCCAGTAGAAGTTGTCTTTTTTTCTCGGCCCACATCTCCGGCCCAGTTCAAGTTATGGGTAAACTTTCCTTTTCGCAAGCGCTATTGGACACATTCTATTTACACTACCCCTGTCTTGGGCGCAATTGTAAAATGATTAAACACGTACGCAACAGAGTTAGCCAGTCCACCCCAAAAATAAATAAATAGATAAATAAATAACAGAGTTGGCAAGGTCTTGCAAACGCAATCAACTATAGAAAATAAAAAAATCGGCCTAATGACAGGACGGTCTCTAGGTCACTCATTTCTCGAGTGACTTATTTTGAATAAACTGTCATGTGAGATTTTTAAACGCATACGGCACTACATAAGGACATTGCACGACTCGTAGTGCGCTTCACTTCATGCATTACTCTGGAACGAGATATTGAACGGGACTCGACGAGGGCAAAGTCGAACTAAACCGAGATCCGATGCTCTCGGTTTTCTTTCCTCACTTCAACCTACACAAGAACACGGATCCTAATCATATCAGTGCTGCATCATAGTTAGAATGCGCCGCGAAAAGGGTATTCGTACCCAAAACCGACACAGGTGACCCGAGTTTCGTTCGGGTCCCGATTCTGATATGACCCCATGCCTCGTCAGCCCATACTGTTCCCGAAAGAATGCTACAATCGTCTTGTAAATCAGACACCATTTGGGGGAAAATTCCTGCAGAAATGTTACTGTCAATCGCAAGAACCTGGAACACATCAAGCACGTGAGGGCTGTCCCCGTCCTATCTTGATTGTGCTTTAAGGCCAACCCAAAGCTTTTGATGGCCTTCCACGGAAAGCACTGGAGGTTCTCACTTCGTAGTTGCACACGCAGAGTTACGGTGCAGTATGACCCTCTAATTTCACATCAACACTTAGACACATTTGTCCCCTAATATGACTCAAACCAACCGAAATAACGCCTCTTAACGGCTCTCTTACATCCCTCTCGACATCATGTTATATCTCACGTCCTCTTCGTCACAACTGGACTAGTCTGCCCCATCCCGAGCTGTCTACTTCACTCTCGTCACTGTATATATACATGCAAGCAAGAGCTCTGGTCCCAAAATACGCAGAAACGACGGTGCAAGACATCGCAGAAAAGGCTTCAACTTGGAAGGAGTGTTCTACAGGTTTAGTGTATCTGCAGTTCTTCGATTTTGGTTGGATTGTTTAATCATATGCAGTAGCTCTCCGTTGATTATCGTGTCGAGTTTGCTGCACATTTCCAGATTCTTCTTCTCTGTCCGGCATCATCCCGATGGAGCTCGTGGATAGGTCTCTGCGACTCGATGCGTCGCGTGGCTCAACGGTGAATATGGACCCATCTTTTCCCTTCACAGTTTCATATCACTTATTCAATAATGTTTGTAAATGCCGTGCAGACACCGGACACGACTGTAGGTTGTTGTTAGGAAGATCACGACACACAACATCATATTTATTTATGAAAACTTTGTACTATTGTAAAGTTTAACAAGACGATGCACAGAAACTTGGAGCGATATACATCTCTGCGCAAATGTTAGGGAAGTCCAGGAAGAATGCGGGGGGGTCTCCGAGTATATATATTTACTAAGTAGATGTTTGCACATTGAACTGCATTTTTGTTTTCTTCAGGTTGATCTCGATCGTGGCCCAAGGAAAGCATCTCTAGGAGCAGGATTATCGTTATCGGATGAGGAATCCAGGATTCGCGGTCAACTTGAGCTCGACGTGGAGCGAGATTTGGAGGAGGAAATCAAGGATGGGATATATCGCCTATCTCTGCAACTCCACCGGCTTTACCAACACAAGAAGGAGAGAGTTTCGAGAGCGTTGCAATCCGCACAGAGTGCGGCGAAAGATCGACAGCGAGTCGAGGAGAAATTGGTCTCGGAGGTGAATATAAGCATCAAAATGGAAGGAGGGACCAAGGTCGAGATTAGAGAAACCAAGAGAGAGGCCAAGAGAGATAAACCTCGGCCTCGCATGGCCTCGGCAATGCCAAATTCAAACTGTCATGCTAGTAATAATAAGCACAGAACGATTGTTCGGAGAGGGAAGAAGTTCGACTGGGCGACATCTCTTCGATCGGGAGGAGGCGAGAGCGTCGTCGATGAGAAAGGACGTGCTGATGATTCAGGGAAACCGAGGATACATCCCCGCGACCGCTGCCTTTCCCGTTCAAACCTCCGAAGCAAGGGTTGCAGAAGCAGCGTCGTCGGGGACTCGGCGAGGCACAAAGTGAATCGGCGCGTTGATCACAAGTTGCTCAACATGGAAATGGGTTGGAAATGCTGATGGATGGAGCTTTTAGTTTACTCTGGCTGTCTAAATAAGAGGTGGTCTGTGTTAGGTAATGCACGCATGGAATTAAATGTTCAACGTTGGTTGCGTACGTTGAACTGCGATTTAACCCACTTGAAGATTGAGATCAGAGTTTAAGAATTACGATGGAATAATAAAAAACTTTATATTTATAACTGTTTTGTACTGATATAGTTGTTATAATGTAATTTCCTAATAAATTTTTTGATAAATTGCTGACCTAGCCATCTTATTGCTAATTATTTTGATAAGACTGTCTTGTTATGTAAACGATAAGACACTCTACTCATTAGTCGTCACGTGTCCAAATAGGTTTTACGTTCCCAATTTTGTCTCTTCATCTCTCTCCCTCTCACCTCCACCTCCACCTTCACCCATCCATATCGTCCTTCTCCTCCTTTGCATGGGCAACGTCTTCTTCCACATCGATTATGGCTTCGCCACCTACTACACCGACACTTTCGATACCAGTTGACTGTCCGATCGCTTCTTCGTTGGCAGCTCATCCTCCGTCGTCACTTCACTCGTTGATTTTTCGTCCTCGTCCTCACAAAATCGGCGAGGGTGGAGCCTGTTGGCCAAGCCGGTCGCCGAACGGCCGAGTACCTGCCACGGACCAAAGAGAAAGAAAGGAAGAAAAGAACAAAAGAAAGAAACAGTGAAGAAGGAGAGAAATTCAAGGAGCAGACGAGAGACAAAAGAGACTGACCAGTGGAGCCCACCTGAACATGTGCCGATGTCCTACTACCTACCTACGTGGCAAAACCGACCTTTCTAATGTTTTCTCAATTATTTTTTCAAGTTTTAAATCGCGTTGCCGCCACGTCAGCATCTCTTTGGTGGATGGGCCTAAGCATTTCTTTCGCCGAACAATGAAGGGTTAAAGCGTGAGCCTCTTTCCCGGAGCACCGTACACCTTTGAAAACCTCCACCGACTTGACCCCGCGCGCGCTGAGCTCAGCCGAGAAGATGGATGCGGCGGAGAGCGGCGGCTCTGCGGCGGCGGCGGCGGCGGCGGCGGCGGCCGTCGTCGACTCGCTGTCCGACAGCTTCAGACGGGTGCCTCCGGCGGCTGTCCCGCCTCTGCTCGATTGCATCCTGGCGTCGACCGGGACGCCTTCTTCGTCGCTGCTCAACTCGCTTCTCGATTCTTTTGATGATCTCACCAAGGTATCACCAAATCTCTCTATGCGGAAATAGACTCGTTAGTGGGGTTCGTGAGGTTTTGTGAAACCAGGGTTTGATTGCGTCTTTGTTAGCGGAGTCGGAAGTTTCTGCTTCGTCTGGCGGAGTAGCTGCAACTGTTTGGTTGCTGATTTTAACTGTCTTCTATGTTCGTTTTTGGTTAAATGCTTGAGCTTTGAGGTGGTTGTTAGCCGTCTGGCGCGAGCTTGGAGTTGCCCGTCTAGCTTGTGTCTTTGCCCATAACCATTGGAGTAGCCGGTTGATTTTGTTGTCTGTGATTACTTTTGTTAGGATGTTATCAAGGACGGTGAAAATATGGGCTCCAAGGCCCGCAATTATGTTGCGTGTCTGGTGTGTGCACTGTGTCATCTCCTTAAGAAGCGCGGTGAGTTCGGTCCCGACTTCCATTTCCAGATGCTCTATGCATTTGTCCGATGAAGGAAACGTTGCGTGATGTTCTCGCTTGTTGTTGGCTCTTTTAATCCTTCGACACCATGTGAATCATTTTGACTTTGTTTAGTGTTCTTGAAGTTATCATGACAGCTGTCAGCGCAAGGTAAATGTCATTCGCTACCTATTAGTGTCTGTTTTTGCATAAATCTTGTTGACAGGGCTGCTACCCGTAAACTTACTTGTATTCGTTCACTTGGAAATGAAGTGGGGCTGGACTTGCTTTCCTGTCAATCTTCTGCATTTCATGCTTCATAATTACAATGGATCCTTGAAATCCTGATGAATTTGCAAAGTGACCTGAATAAGCACTCTTATAATGTTGGCTAGGTGCTGTTACAATCTGTGTAAGTAAAATATATTATTAAAAAATCTGTTCACCTTGCTTCTTCGGCTTCTCTGATATTGTATACCTGGCATATACTGATACACCATTCCATATTATTAATCGGAGCTCCAGTTAGCTCAACATGGCATTGGAAGGCATGTTTAGATCCTTTGTCAATGAGGTGAATTTAGGTTGTGATGGAAAGGATAAGGAATGAGTCAAAATGATGGGCCGCTCAGCATTATGGACTAAGTATTTGCACTCCTCCATTCAACGTCGATGAAGGGATAATGTGGGAAGAAATGTGTCAAAGAATAGGCAGGTTTATGCATATAAGGTCAAGATAGTATCATAAGCAAGATATGGGGGATAACTCTAACTCTCTCTCACATGCAGTTTTGATGATGAAAGGCATGTAGAGTTGAAGAACTGGGTAAGATGAGCAAGAATCTGCACATAGAATAAAAAATAAATTGAGTATATCACATTGAATTTTACCTTTGATGCAATGTCAACAATTTGAAATCCAAAATCTTAATATTTTTGGTCGGTATCCTTTAAAAACAAAGTTACAACATGGATTGGCCTTGAACTTTGGATTAAGATGGAAGGGATGTCAAGCAATGAAAAAGTACATTTTGAGCAAAGAATGGAAGGGGGTAAATTAATTTAAACTTTTCACTGAGTGAAGGAAAAGGATGGATGGCTGAGAATGCCACTTGTTCTTCCTCCTTTATAAAAGTCAGGTAAAAGTAATATATAGGAAGAAAGCGTGAGATTGGCTTGCTGACTTTATTTGTTCTACAGGGGTTACTCATGATGTTCTGCGGTCTTATGTATGGAGAGTTTTCATTCCTCTGATGAAGACGGTGCACGCTTTCGACTGTGAAATTCAGAATCAGGTAGGAACAGTACATACTAGTCTTGATTTTACTCTCTTCTCTAGTGTATCTCTTCATTTGACTGAGTGGTGCTATTTTGTTTGCTTTGCATACTGTCATAAAGATTGGGGATTTGTTCTTTGAAGTTGTGACTGAGATGAACGCGTGGAGAGTTGTTGAGGTCACGTTGGTACCTTTTCTTCTAAGATCCATTGGCCTCTCCATAGGGATGCCTCAGAAACCCGGGTCACATGGTGTTGAATGGAGAACCTGCTCAATCCATGATGATTACAATGTAACAAACTCAGTAATTGAGGATGAAAAGAAGCTTTCCTGCTTTGGGTCACTTACGTTAACCTTATCGTGTCACATTCTTGCTCAACTATTGAATGCTGCTCTACAAAATGCACAAGCATCTGTGAAGTCAGAAATGAAGTTGGAAAACGAGTGTTATGAAGAGAAGTTTACTGGTGCTTTGCTTTACGATCTTTGCAATGCGGCTGAGCAATTGCTTCTGCTAAGCTCAGAACATCGGTCTTGTGCGATTCTACTCTTGCTCCCCATAATTTTCAAAGCATTTTTGACTTGCAGCTGCTTGAAGATCACAGTTCATGGGGAGATATGTGTACTTTCCAGGTGCTGATGTCTTACTGCTTTATCTTATTGCATGATTTTGCGATATGATTTTTCTGCACTCGCTTTTCATTTCCAGTTTTAACATTTTGGTTGTTCGTCATCCAGGAGGCTTTTCTCTGAAAAAATTTGGAAGTGTTGCAGAACACTGTTTTTTCTTGGATATTTAGAGAGAAGAGATGCCTACCGTGTTCTCTCTCTTTATGTGTCTTTTTCTGCATGTACAGAGAAAAGTGGTCATGGTGACACCGAACATGGAGACAAAGAATTTGATATCAGGGGTGAAAAAGAATTTTGGGATGAAATGAAAAGAGGCTTGGTACTAGCTATACTTTTGTTCCATTTCTGAACATGTTTATGGTGCAGTAGCATCATTCTTTTCCCTATCATTCTCATTTACTTTTGTTCTGGTTAGGTTGATAAGGAAGGTTTTCTGAGGAAACAGTCATTACATATATTGAAGATTGCTCTAGGAACGAATAAGGAGGACCGGAATTGCTTTGGTGGTTTAGATAAAAAATCATGTGATAAGCAGTCCGATACACGATCTCTGACAAAGCGGGAGCAATGGGCCGTTAAGGAAGCCAGGTCACTAGGCGTAGGGAAAGAGTGCAATTTGTCTGAATTCCTACCTGACAGTAGGTGGAAGTGGGAGGCATTCTTACTGCTTTATGAGATGCTCGAAGAATACGGCACTCACTTGGTTGAAGCAGCTTGGAATCACCAGGTCAGTTGGTTCTTAATGCTTTCTACTTGGATACAGTTCTACAATTGGTGGTTCTATCTCTCTACACCTTCTATCAAGACTCTGTCCGTCTCTGGTGTATCCCCCATTTATTGGGTGACACCACTTTGTTTTAGTAATTCTCAAGAATTACGCACATAACTGACCTAACAAGCGAAGCCATTGACTTTTATCGTCCTTTTTGCTGTTACCTTCTCTCCTGGTTTCCTTAATATATCTATCCCAGTAAATTTGTCTTCCTCTGGTGATTGAATTTCCAGTGAAGTTGCTCTTTCATGTCTGCAATAAACTTGACTTTGCCTATGCTAATTTTATACCTTTGTTGGTACCAGAAAGCTGTTTTCTATCACTTTTGGCTTGCATCAGACTAGTTTGCTGTTTGGTAATCAGTGCTGATTTATAGGTTTTTTGCAGGTATCCTTGTTGCTTCATTTTTGTGGCTCACATTACAATTCTGGAAACTCTGGCAATGAAGCTACTGGTTGTAATGTTGTTTCCAGCGAATTTTCTAACTGGTTGTCAGTCTTGTGGGAAAGGGGTTTCTCTCATGATAATCCTCAAGGTAGTAGCTTTATGTGATATGCAGGTTTAGCGAGTGTAATAGATGAAGTTGTTTGCTAATTATCTGTCAGAATATCATGCATGGTGATGATTTATTTAGTGAAGTGGATTATTTTTATTTCCAGTTAGAGTACAGCTTATTAATAATTAGTGTGCAGTGGCTTATCTCTTTTCCCTGTGTCTTTGATGGTTTGACAGTTAGATGCCTGATAATGGAGTCATTTCTGGGCATCGAATGGGAGAACTACGGAAGCTGTGCTAAAGCTCTACCTGAGTCTTTTGTTCTTGGTCCATTTATGCAAGGGTTGAATGACCCTGTCCACCACAAGAATTTTGGTTAGTGTTTTTTTTACTGCACTTGAGGGCTTTGCCTTTGGGAAAACACATTTCTCTCACTTACTTATTATCGGGAAGAGAAGGGAAAGAGAGAGAGAGAAAGGGAGGGGGGGGGTTTGCAGGTGTGTGCATGTGCTTTGGTGCACCAGTGTTAGTGTAAGGCTGCGTTTGGTTCAGCATTGAGCATTGAAAATGCTCAAAACTAGCATTTTCAATGCTGAAACCATTTTTGTACTTCCCAAACTACCCTCACTCAAAATTCAATATTCCGGCTTTGCCCTCTTGATACTGTTCATCTTCTTCACCAAAGTGACTCCGATGAGGGCGAAGCACCGGTGAGGGCGAAGGGCCAGCGAGGGCGACGGCCGACCCAGGTGACGGCTGCCCAAGGTCGGGCGACCGCCGAGGCGCGGCCGCTTGGGTCGCGCGACCTCAGGCCTCGTTGCCCGAGGTCGGCGTCCCTCGCTGGGGGTCGCTCGGCGACGGGCAATGGCCGCCGGCGCTAGATCTGGCTCGCCGGCGGCGGTAGCCCTTCGCCGGAGCAGTAGTCCTTCGCCAGAGCCAGCAAAAGGTACTTTTGCCCTTTTAATAAAAAAACCCTCCCAAAGCCATTTGTAAAAAAAATTAACCAAACACTACTTGGGTCAAAGTAGTTTTGTAAATGAGTTTTTACTAAACGCCATTTGCATTTCCCCAATGGGCTTTCACCTAAAGGTATTTACATTCCCAAAGTAGCATTCCAAATGCTGAACCAAATGCACCCTAAATGGCATACGCCTGCTATCGCATGTGCGAGTTGGTTCCCATGTGCTTATGCGTGCATATTTGCTCATTTTGCTAGCAACCTTACATGTGAATATACACTGTTAAAGCTAAGTGAAACCTTTTTCTTTCTCCCTAATTATAGGCTTAAAAGGAGCTTATTCTTCAGTTGCAATTGAAGGTGCTGCAAAGTTTCTATACCAATATACTGGTCACCTGAATGTAAGGTATGTTATACTGGAAAGGTGCTTTTTCATAAAGATATTTTATTTCATTTATTTTTTGGCCAGCTAGGAATTATTTTATCTGGAAATGAGTAACCACAATTGTTTGGGAGTTTTTAAACCTTGCAACTTTAACCATTTTCTGACTTTACGTGTGATAAATTTCTGATGATATACATATGGCCTATGTAGCACCGACACCGAAACGTGACACGTTATTTATCAAAAAATAGAGAAGTCCGACACGTTGTATATTAAATATATATTTTTATATATACATGATAAACTATTATTTTTAAATTTGATTTAAATCCACAAATAAAATAAATAATAAAAAGCCTAGAATTTACTTCATGTCTTAGAAAAATAAATAATAAAAAAAATGGTGCTCGCTGGGAGGGAGAGGAGGTGGAGCCGTTTGCTGGAGGAGTTCTTGGTCCATGAAATGGAGGAGGGTGGTAATGGGTTCAGGGTCTGAGGGTGGGGATTCTGGGGTTTGGAGCTTGGAGGATGCAAAGGAAGTATATGAGAAATGGTGAGGAAATAGACGCAATCGGTGTTCCTCTTCAAGACCTCCTCCTCGGCGGACATCGTTGGTTCGAGCAAAGAAGAGAAATCGCGAATCGAGAGGAGGAGGGAGTACAAAGCGCGAGTGAAGGCACTGTGAAGATGAGAACAAAAGACTATGGTTTTCTTTCACGTTTTTCTTTCTTTTTCTTTTTTTTTTATAAATTTAAATTTTGATCCTTAATTTTTTGAAAATTTATAAAATTGACCCCGTGCATGTCGGAATTGCGTGTCAGGATTCCAGACTCGTGTGTCGGCGGCGTGTCTGGCGCGTCGACCGCATGTCGGAACATGTCGGAGCGTGTCGAACACCGACACGTTGGCCTCCTGAACGTGTCCGTGCTACATAACATATGGAAGGACACTGACACTATGCTAGGTAAATAAATTTGGAATAATAAATTATAAGGTTTCCTCAATAGTTCATCATCATATATAGTATTTAGTTAATATGCAGCCAACCTTACAATTTATTAAAAAGTCCAGCCCAAAAGCTTAAGCCATTAGCTAGAGGGAACTACGTATCAGGCTTATATGAACTCCATAAGCAAGCAATGTGAGATACTTTAAGACCCTCTTTTGCGTGCAAATTGAACTGAATATGATACATGGAATAGGTATCTCACTCCCGAAATAAAGCTCGGGTGGAATGTGGCTCTAATCCAAAAGCTTAAGCTATTAGGTGGAAGAAGACATGCATATAAGACTTATATAAACCTATAAACAAGCAATGTGGGATATTTTAAGATTGCTTTTACCATGTTTGCCTTGTTATATGTAACTGTTCCTAACAGCATGCTTTTGGCTGGACACCACACAGGATACTAACAAATGAAATTGGACAGAATGATGTCTAAGGTTTTCTTTGTAGTTTTTTTGCATACATAGTATTTTGGGTTAGTTTGATGTAAATTCAAGGTGTTTTCCTTGTAGGGATAGGACATTTGAATTGATCATTTTGTATTATGGCGTTAACCCTAAAAATAGCTCTAGAAAATTTAGCAGTTTTGCTAAATAATTGTTTTCATGTGCTCATGCATTTATGTACTCACTTACCCAAACAAAAAATAGTATATGAAGCTGCACTGCCCGATGATCATGACTTTGCTATTTCTTGCTTTCAAAGTTCTACAAGAGAGGAAAAGAAAAGTATGGTTTGGCTTCTACCTCTATTTCAAGAATGTTTTTGAACATAGTTGGTATTTTTCCGTTACTTGAGTTTAGCTTCGGGAACTAGAAGTAGTTCAAATGCTTAACTCATCCATAAGGCTGTTGCAGGACACAGGTGGAATTTCTGAGGAATGTATCTTCTCTTGCTAAGCAACAATCTTTTGGTAGAGCTGGATTGATGGCCCTTTCTGAATGCATTGCTTCAGTGGCTCGTAGAATTGTGGTGGGTGATAGGTGCAAATCAGAGTGTCCTGAAAATGGTTCCCTTGACAAGTATCAAGTGGAACACTCTGAAGAGGATTTGCCTCATTCCGATGGAGCAGACATTCTGGATGTTCTGAAATATGTTGTTGAAAGCTGCAAACAACATTTTAATCCAAATTATCGTCTTCAAGGTCCGTATTTGTTCAAAGTAATTATAGTATGTTGAATAGTTTTTTCAACTATAGTACTCTAATGAAGTAAGTTTTGTTAACTCAGTTTGTGGGAAGATACTCGAAGCTGCTGCCTCAGTGGTGTGTTCTGGTGCTGTGCCTCTTGAGATGCTTCTGCACTTTATTTCTACGTTGCCTCGGGAATTCATTGATATTGGTGGTAAGTTGTATTGCACAAGCTATATTCTTTCCTTACTGCATGTTGCTTTAGTCTAATGTTTCCACCAGTGGCTGGAACACATCAATGTTTGGTTTGATCTGAAAATAGTATTTATATATATAGCGGTGTTAGGTACTTTGTCGTCATCAAGTTGCCTTATCCAATGAGTTGGATATAAATCAGTGGCAAATGGCTCTCCAGACAAAAACTGGGATATAAATATATAGTAAATGGCTCCGTGGTAGTGAACATTGAAACAATAATAATTACTTTTAGTGTGGATAATTTAGTAGCTTTAGAGAGCATATTGAGACAATAAGACATGGCCTTCTGAGAAAGAAATTATAAGTAGTTAGTTGACGATCCATGTGGAATTAACAGTTATTTTATTCTCTGCTAGTGAATTGTCTAAGAAACAGAAGTAGAGATACGAGTTGTTTGCGTATAATGCATACATGTAGATGCGTATATTGTGTAGATACATGTTCAAATTATGCGGGAAGTACTAAGTAGTTTTTCGTAATATTCAATCATTGATGCCCAACATAGATGTACATAACTCTCTCTCTCTCTCTCTCTCTCTCTCAGGTCCCTTGCACATGAAAATAAAAGAATGGCTATTGGGTTCTCCTAGGACGGAGATTTTAGATAGTCTTCTAGACTTCCCTAGAAGATTCATAAATTCTTGTCATCCTCTTGGTACTATGTTTACTTGTGATGATGAGGAACTCGCTGCCTGGGAATATGAAGCAAGACGGTGGGCTATGGTGCTTTTTCTTGTTGCAAATGATGAAAATCAGTTAGAGCCAGTATTGTTGGTATGCCATATATTGCTGCTACTATTAGATTCTAATGCTCTTTTTTGGTAATTTTTATCATTACCCATGTGATTGCAATATGTCACTTTCGCTAGCTACGATCACATACTTATCGACTCAGTCCCTGATTGAATGGTGTCCGCCATATGTTATCTTCTGCAGAATAGATGGGTTTTCACTGAGATGCGCTTGTGAGCTGATTGTTTAAATTATTTTGTAGATATACTCACAGACAATATTCAGACGAGGCTTTAAATTTATATGTAATGATATTGTAGTTTCGATATATATTATAAACTATTCTAATGCCAGTCTGTTTACTGTTTTTGATCATTTTGCAAAACAAGCTCCTAATATTTTGCTTTCTTTTGGCTTTGCAGTTCATCAAAACTCATGGCATTGACATATGTAACCAAAGCAATAATTCCAACTGGCTAGCTCTGAAGTATCTCATCCTTCTATTAAGCTTGGTTCTGGAGCTTCAGGAGTTGCTGGGAAAAACTGATGAATTTTGCAGCAATTTTGGAAAAAAATCTACACCTGTCCCTCTTGATACAGTGGGTGCATTGAATAATAGATACACTTTGGAGGAAAATAGAAAGTTTCTCTGCCTTTTCCTTTCTATTCTGGTACTATTTCTGATTAAAATTTGATAAATGTTAGTTGATTAAATAACTCATTATAGTTCTATGATTCAAAGTATCAGTTTCTATTTGATCCCTCTAAATTCCATATTTGAAGTTGCGATGGGATTTATTTATTAAAAAGAATCAATTCCATACATTTCTTATGTACCCATAGGTGCTATAGTGGATTTGAATAAGATTTTGGATTCATCTATATTGATTAACTGCGTCCATTATGTTGTTACTGGCAAATACCACTATTTATGGTTTTGGATCTTTCAAACAGGAGATTCGGACCCATTTTGGTCTGATCCATCGATAAAAAGATTCATTCTCTTCATAAAAAAGAGGAGGTAGAAGCAACAAAGATATTTTTTTTTTCGATTCACTCCTAGATTTAAATACCTCATTCAAGAACTGTTGTTGATTCAATATATCAGAATCCATAGAAAAAGTAAATTCCTTATGATACGCCAGATTTGGCTTATTTGTTGATAGAGTGAATACATTGTCATTTCTTGAAATTTCTGTTCTGATTCAAAATCGTGATGAAATGTGTATCCCCCCTGTTCTGGTCTCGTATTACGAGGCAATGGCACAATACTTTTTTTTGTTTCTTCACCTTTGTGATAGATTTATAAATGATGTTGCTATAACTGAGACATTTTCTTCTTGTCTTGCAGGAGGATTTGGTTGCATTTGCTAAGATATCTTGTTCAATATTCTGGTCTAGCTGTGAGGTAGCGGACATGGACCTGCCTGGTTCTGTGCAGGGAAAGCTCGGAGGTCCTAGTCAGCGCCGCTTGTCGTCTTCCATCACTACTTTAGTGCTGCAGGCTGTAAAATCCTTTGCTCTCTTGAGTAACATTTGTTCTACAGCCAAACTAACGCTAGTAATCCATGCGCTATTACTTATATACGCGGAGAATTAACTCTTCAATGAGATCTAACTATGACTGTTATGGTACACGAGAACATTTCCATAGTTTAAACTTCAAAGCTGGTTTACCTTTTTACTAAAAAAGCACTCTCTGTCCTAATAGTTTGAGAGTTTGAAGAACGTGCCTTTCTTACATTTTCTGTTTTGTGTCTTTTCTTGTTTCACAGATAACATCTGTCAAGGCTGTTGCTTCTATCTCTATGTGGTGTGCACAGATGAGGACTGAAGCTTCATTGAATATTTGTTTTGACTTTCTGTGGGATTTTTTGCGGAAAACTTTATCAGCTTCAGCTTGTAATTCAAAGGTATTAATTAAATTACTTGGTTTCTTATGCTTTTTAAGTGTGCTATCCACAATAATCTACTTCTATATCTGTCTGTACCCGCTTCAACTTTCCTTATACCATTGCCCCAGAATAGACTGGGGCAGAACTCTATATTGCAGCTTGTGAAGCCTTATCTTCTGCCCTCAGAACATTGGCGTCGGCTTTCTCTCCCCTTATTCTGAATATAATCTGGAGAAAGGATTTGACTCATGCACCGCTTTCTGAAGAGGAACAGCTTTTAGATTCCTTGGTTATTACTTTTCTACACAAGATAAATGCTGTTCTTGCTCTGGGATTTCTGACACGAACACGACGGGCAGTTTTGATAAATTGGAAGGTGAAGTTTTATCATCAATGAAGTGTCATTTTCTTGTTAGCATTTAGAGTTTATTTCTAAAGATGGACAAAAAGATGTAGATTGCATGTAAGAGTAGCTTAAAATGGCCACACCATGCCTTTTTTTTTTTGCAGACTTGCACATAATATTACATCCAAGTGAATATGGTGATAAGTAGTGAAACATTTTATTATTTGTTTCTCGCCTTATTATTCTATGTAGTCAGACAGCTCTTTGCTGATGCATTTCCTTAAATTTTGGTTCTACTGCTACATTTTTAGGATTTTACATGATCCCAAGGGTTAACAAGCATTTGATGTTCTGTAATTGCTGATAATTTCAAAGTGAAAGTTTAATACGTCTACCAAAAAAAGAGTTTAATACTGATGGATTTCTAACTGATTTAGTGGCGATGCCTAGAATCTATGTTGTCAATGCCTTATCATGCTTGTAAGGATGGAGTTCAAGTAAGAGGACGTGAATTTTTCTTCTCAGATGATGCACTCGGCCAGATTTTTGTTGACCTTGTTGAAAGGTAACTATCCAGAGTTTCTTGGCTATTGCTATAATGAGCTTTAATCATAGGTATATGTGTTGCTTTGATTCTGTGAACGCACATATCATAAGAAAATTGAAGTAGACTGGACATATCTGAAGCTAATTCTGATATGGTAAATTGAGAAAGGGAAAAGGAAATGAAATTTTTCATGGTTTAATTGGTTCCTCTCTTTATCCTCCTATGTTTTCCCAGACATCCTGGCCTTGGACTAGGCTGGCTTGGAGGAAAGTCTTATGATTTACATTTTTCTTTCCCTAAAATTTCACGTTTTTCTTTCTATTATCCCACTGTTAACATATAATATCAACACATGTTAATGCCAAAGCAAGTTGTTGGTTGAGAATTTCTTTATAGTTGAGCGTGATCCACAGCTCCTCACCAGTTAGACCTTTTGATTGATTGACATGAACCCAGACCTGTGAATACTGGCAATTGCAACTCAAAATGAGATGGTTATGTCCCTTTTCCATTGTTTGTAACTCCAAGACAGAAATTATATGATGAATCTTTTCTGAACTTTATTTTTCCTTTTCATTTGTTGAACCCTCTAAATGATCTTGCAGTCTTGAAAATGCTGCTGAAGATTCTGTTCTACCTATGCTAAGGTCACTCAGATTGGTTTTGGGGTTGTGTGCTTCCAGTAGATTGGATTCAGTTTTTTCCCCATCTGTTGGTGTGGATACCCAGGTTCCAGTTCCTTAACTTTTGCAGTGAGTTTTGGCGTTGTTATCTAGCTACAGTTATATTTTTGGTTTGAGTTATCGTGTTTGGTCATTTAGAGTTATTTTCCCTAATTTACATGAAAGTTTTACTTAAGTCCTATTGTGTTGTTGAAGTAGAACTACTTTTGGCCTTTTTTTTTCAACTGAGAAACACATTACCTGCTGTTATGCCTTCTGTTAGATCAAAACTGGAGAAACCCAAACTCTCATGAGCAATTTTTCTAGTATTAATATTATTTTATTTTGGTGACTGCTGAGTGTAAGCAATTGCAGTTAATGGTCGAATCGCAACAGATAGTAACGATCTTTGAGTTCTAGAAGGAATAAGAAAAGATGAAACTGAAATCTATTCTATCTAGAGACCTTTTTGTTTGCAAGCAGTTTATTGTTCATGCTGATGGGCAGATTAAACTGGGGAGCTCTTAGCCTACTACCATACTTTGGGTTTGCCTGAGTGCACAGTCTCTCTCTCTCTCTCTCTCTCTCTGTGCGTGCGTGCCTGTGTGTGTGCCTGTTGGAGAGAGGAAGAGAAAGAGGAGGGGAGGGAGGGGGGGTGGATCAAGCATCAATGAATATTCCTGATTTATTCTTTCATTCACGTCCCTCTCTTATTGTGCAGATGATGTGGCAGTTGGTTCGTTCTTCATGGTTGTTGCATGTCAGCTGCAACAAGAGAAGGGTTGCAGCTATTTCTTCACTTTTATCATCTGTTCTGCATCCTTCTTTGTTCAAGGATGAGAGCATGCATGTGACGGAGAGTGGATGCGGGCCTCTCAAATGGGTCTGCTCTCGGTCTCTCTCTCTCCCGCACGGTGTGCTTTTCTTGCTGCCGATTAATGGTTTGCTACTATCCTTTCATTTTACCAGTTTGTGGAAATGGTTCTTGAGGAAGGCACGAAAAGTCCGCGGACAATTCGTCTAGCAGCATTGCATTTAACAGGAGTTTGGCTTTCAAATCCTACAACCGTAAAGTATTACATGAAGGAACTGAAGCTTCTATCGCTCCATGGTTCTGGTTTGTTAATCTCTCATGAAGTCTAAGTCCTTTTTTTCTTGGGACACATTCATGAATTATAAATCTGCTAAAAGTAGCCCTTTGTTTGTTTGTATGTGGGGCCAGATATCCTTTTTGACATATGGTTCGTTTTCTTTTTCCCCAGTCGCATTTGATGAGGATTTTGAATCTGAAATGACTGACAATAATGATGCCAAGCTTGAAGTGTCCTTGTTGGCAAAGAGTCCTGATGCTGAGTTGACTGAAGTAAGTTATACACTTTTTGGTGTGGATGAAGAGAGGAGTTAGACCCCTGTTTCTTCCATTTCATTCAAAAATCTAGCAAAGGGACAAGCCGATTTTTGGTCCTCTAACTTATGGTGTTTGTGTTTTTGGTCCTACAACCTCTCCTTTTGCAATCAAGTCCTTAATTTGCAGGATTTTTACAATAAAGTCCTTCCACTACTGATGCTGTTAATATGCTACAGTGGCTGGCTGGCTGGCTGCTAGCATCATAATTTTGTTGAAAGAAACTAGAATTTGATTGGCTAGCTGGCTGCTAACATGAAGATTTATCAAAAGAAATTACGTTTGACTTCAAAATCTGGTTATGCTTTAAGTGGTCGAATTGTATAAAATTGGCAATCCAAACTCCAGAAAGTATAATGGAATGAATGGTGAAGGCGTCATTCGTTTTCCTTGCCATGCTAGGTATGAACACTTATCTGGCAAATATGGTTGTCTTTTTAGGCTTTTATAAATACAGAATTGTATGCTCGTGTTTCTGTTGCTGTCCTCTTCTGCAAACTCGCTGACTTGGCCGAAAAGGTTGGATCTACTGAGGAGAATGCTGATTGTCATGCTGCTCTTGATGCTGGCAAATTATTTCTGCTAGAGCTCCTTGATGCAGTGGTATTAGTTACTTTTTAAGCCTCCTAAATTGTTGCTTTGCGTGTGTTATATTTTATCGGACAGCATGTGCCCAGATTGGTTCTTGATAAAGTTTGAACTGTAGTTTTTTCAACCATTTCATCCCCATCAGTTATTACTTCCATTGGCTGGTGGATTCATAATTTCACGATGACTGTTCAACTTGGCAATGCAATATGTCACACTTCATTTAAGCAATCCATTGTTCTTTTCCAATTCTGCTATTTACTGCCAGTAGGTTACAGGTCGTGGATCTTTAGTCATTTTACTTTGGTTCTGTTGGTAGAAAATGTCTAGCTCATGTAAGCTCTTTTAGTAGTTTTTTTCTTTACCAAGATATGATACTTCTTATCTCTATCAAACAGTAATGCCGGTGTTCCCTTTCTCTTTAAACTTATCAGAGTAGCATGTACATCGAATACTCCTGGTACATGGTGTGCGTGTCTGCATGGGTGATGAGTGCTCACACTTGTGGATGTGTGTACATTTGCGTCTAGATATAGATACCCACAGGTCTATATACACAGTTCTCTACTATTATGCTCCTGTGGTGCAGAAATTAGCTCTAGATTGATAAATTTAGGTTTAGATAGATTGAGACGTAGATATCACTACTGTGCACACTCTCTATAGAGATAGACAGTTTGTTGGATGGATAGATGGAAATACAAACACATATAAAATAAAACATGTACATGTGAGAATTCGGCTAGTACCTTGGTTAGGTGCTTATTAACGCAGAGATCACTTTCCAATCCCATAACAATTTAATTCTCAGATCAGTGTACTGTTCTCCCATTCAGGATTTATGTGGTAGCTGCAACTATGGAATCATAGTAATCGTGGGGAATTCTCTTTGGTTTGTTCTCCACAAGCATTTGTAGACTTTGAACTTCATACCATTCAAGAATACCTGCTTTGGGAAGGAGTATTAACTAAGTATAGCTTATGTATTATTGTTGTCTTTTGGTCCTGACTATCGACAGTAGTTTTTTCTCCTCATGCAATTTAGACATTCTTTTACTTATATATTACTTTCCAAAATCTTGCATTCATTTTGCTGCTTTCTGTTATAGGTTAACGAGAAGGATCTTGCAAAGGAGCTGTATAAGAAGTACAGTGCGGTGTGCTTTGCTATCCCTTTCTCTTGTTTCAGAAAAAACAATAGCTGTGGAAATCTGCAAATTTATGATTCTTAAGCTAATAGCCTTTTAAAATTTTGATTAGAAAATTTGACTTTTACTACTGGATTACTAGTGCTGCTTTCATTGATGAGACACTTATGTTGCAAGTCAGAAACATATTTAAAAGGTTTCCTTTATAATCTTGCTCAACTACCTTTTCATTATTGTCAAGAACTACTTTTGAATAGTTTTTCTCCTTTTGCATCTAGTGGCGAATGAAAGACTTGCATACCGTGTGATCTAATATGTGTTGATAATTGAATATTCAATGGGGCCGACATTTCATCCTTTTTTCTGCCTTGGATCATGTTGATTAATGAGGATATTTATTTTGTTTTTCCCCTTATTTTGACCCCTGGTTATTTTTTAGCAGATTCATAGGCGCAAAATACGTGCTTGGCAGATGATATGTGCCTTGACTAGATTTGTCAGTCAAGATATAGTGGGGCAAGTTACAGGAAGTTTACACATATGCCTATATGTAAGTATATGACCATGTAGTGGTCATGTTTGAAAGTCTGATACGCATGTCTCATAGCATTTGGCCCATTTTGTTGACATAAAACCCTTTTTATCATTATTCCCATCCCATGTGTTGGTGGCAGAAAGTAGTGGCAAGCCAAATAGAAGCAACCCAAATCACTATACTCAATCTCTTCATTGGTTTGATTCAAGCATGTGCTTTAACAATACATTTTGTTTGCTTATTCACCTGCTCAACTCATCCGCACAAGTTTGGTGTATTAGTTATATCAGTCCTTGGGTACTAGTCAATGAATCACTTGATGACTACTGAACTATGGCACCCAAGTCTTCTTCCACTAAATGTATTGGTTAGGTGGTTTTTTCTTTAGTAAAGTGCACGTGCTTCTCTGTTTGAGTGCCAATTAAGCATGCGAAACAGCTTCATTTTCTTGTGTATGGATGGATACTTTCCTTTAAGAGTCCACTTTGTTTTACTTTCGCACATAAGATAATATTTATTAAAAAGAATCTGTTTTTGTACATTAGTACTGTAGAATAATCATTCATCTTGTTTTATTGAACAGAAAATGCGGTATATATACACATCAAAGTCCCAAAGACCATTATACCCTTTAACACTCCCCCTCAAGCTGGAGCATGGATATCAAGCATGCCCAGCTTGTTACAGATATACTCAATCCTACTTCCCCCTAGAGATTTGGTAAAAATATCAGCTAGTTGTTCACCGGTTCTAACATGTCTAGTAGAAATAACTCTAGCTTGAAGTTTCTCACGGACAAAGTGGCAATCAACTTCGATATGCTTGGTACGCTCATGGAAAACTGGATTCGAGGCAATATGGACAGCTGCTCGATTATCACACCACAACTCCATTGGCGCAGGGTCTTCATATCCAAGTTCAACTAATAATTGACGCATCCAAACTAGCTCACAGGTAGCTTGAGCCATAGCTCTGTATTCTGATTCTGCACTCGATCTAGCCACAACACTTTGCTTCTTACTCTTCCAAGATACTAGGTTTCCTCCTACAAAGGACAATACCCTGATGTAGACCTCCTATCTATAGGAGATCCTGCCCAATCAGCATTTGAGAAGGCTTCCACCGTTCTGTGACCATGATTCTGATAAATGAGACCACGACCGCGAGCTTTCTTCAAGTATCTCAAAATTTTGATTACAGCAGTCCAATGTGAGGTACGGGGAGAAGACATAAACTGACTCACAACACTCACCGGAAAAGAAACATCAGGTCGAGTGATAGTCAGATAATTTAGCTTTCCAACAAGTCTTCGATACCTCTGTGGATCATCCAACAGCTCACCATCTTCTGCTGTCAATTTAGAGCCCACTTCCATTGGTGTATCTAGTGGTTTAGCACCTAGCATACCTGTCTCTTTAAGCAAATCCAGAACATATTTTCGTTGTGAGATATAAATACCTTTCTTCGCCCGTGCTACTTCAATACCGAGAAAATATCTAAGAAGACCCAAATCCTTTGTATGAAACTGTTGTTGCGAATATCTTTTCAATTCTTTAATCCCTGTAGAATCATCTCCAGTTATGACAATATCATCCACATAAACTACAAGGAATATCCGACCAGCTCCAGAAACTCGATAAAACATAGAATAATCTCCAGTACATCTACACAACCCAAACTGGAGTACCGCCTCAGTAAACTTCCCAAACCAGGCTCTGGGAGATTGTTTCAAACCATGTAAAGATTTGTTTAAACGACAAACATGACCAGACTCCCCCTGAGCAACAAACCCTGGTGGTTGCTCTATATACACCTCTTCCTGTAAATCTCCATGAAGAAAGGCATTCTTTACATCTAGCTGAAATAGAGGCCAACAAGCAGAAGCAGCCAAAGAAAACAAAAGACGAACAGAGGTCATCTTAGCCACTGGAGAAAAAGTATCACCATAATCAACCCCATAAGCCTGTGCATACCCTTTAGCAACCAATCTAGCTTTGAGACGAGCAAGAGAACCATCAGGGTTAACTTTAACAGTATATACCCACTTACATCTAATGGCTGTTTTCCCTGCAGGCAAAGGGACAAGATCTCAAGTTTGATTTTGGTCTAGTGCCTGTAATTCCTCTTCCATAGCTGCCCTCCAGCCTGGACTAGATAATGCTTCAGCAACAGTTTTAGGAATAGGATGATCATCAATGGTCAGTAGACTAGCTCGACAAGAAGCAGATAAACCAGAATATGAGACAAACTGGGCAATAGGGTGTTTGGTACAACTACGAACTCCTTTGCGATGAGCAATAGGAATATCGAGATCAATATGTGACTGACTTACCTCAGGTTGAGAAGACGAAGTAGATGAGATAGGCTGAGGAACATCTGCAAGGGGCTCCACATGTTGACGAGGACGTCTACTATAAACATATTGGATGGGTGGAGGAATAACTGGAGAGTCCGAAGTGGGTGTTGATTCCATAATAACATATGTTAAGGAATCATCATCCACTGTAGGAGTCTCCATTGAATTATCAAAATAGACAGTAGACTCAAAAAAGGAAACATCTGCAGTGGTGAAGTACTTGTGCAAAGAAGGACAATAACACTGGTAACCTTTCTGTGTACGAGAATACCCAACAAAAATACATTTAAGAGATCGAGGATCAAGTTTGGAAAGTCCTGGACGATGGTCACGAATATAACAAACACAACCAAATATACGAGGTGGCAAATGAAACAAAGGGTCAGAAGGAAAAAGAAGAGAGTGAGGAATGGCACCCTTAAGAACAGAGGACGGCATGCGATTAATAAGATAACATGCTGTCATGACAGCATCAGCCCAAAAGGATTTATCTACCTTCATTTCAAACATCAAACAACGAGTAATTTCTAACAAGTGACGGTTCTTTCTTTCGGCCACACCGTTTTGTTGTGGTGTATCCGAACAAGAAGATTGATGAAGAATGCCCCGTTGGGACATGAATTCAGAGAATGTTCTAGAAAAATACTCCTTGGCATTATCACTTCTAAGAATGCAGACAGAAGCAGAAAATTGAGTATGTACTTCATTAACAAATGCAAAAAAAATAGAGAATAATTCAGAACGACTTTTCATTAGATATAGCCAAGTGGCTCTTGAATAGTCATCTACAAAAGTCACGAAATACTTGAAACCCAACTTTGAAGCAATAGGACATGGACCCCAAACATTAGAATGAACTAAAGAAAACGGCCGAGAAGCCTGTTTATTGACTCTTGGACTATAACTAATACGATGCAATTTTCCAAACTGACACGACTCACACTCAAAACTAGATAAAGAATGAAACCGAGAATCAAGTTTCTTCAGACTTGCTAAAGAGGGATGTCCCAAGCGACAGTGAACTTGATGTGGAGAAACTGCTGAACAAGCGACACTGGTAGCATTATCAAACACATATAGTCCCCCTGACATATGTCCTTTACCAATCGTCTTCTTCGTCTTCAAATCCTGAAAAACACAGGAATCAGGATAGAAGGTTATAGAACAATTATATTCTTTGGTAAGATGACCAACAGACATAAGGTTAAATGGAAAATTTGGGAGGTACATGACAGAGGATAAAGATATGGAGGATGTCAGTGGTACTGTGCCTATCCCTTTTACTGTGGACAGAGAGCCATCAGCTAATGTAACACTAGACGGTGACTCGTGAAAGACAGAAAAGATACCTGAAGATCCAGTCATATGATCGGTAGCACCTGAATCAATGACCCAGGGGCGAGAGGTAGATGAAAGACATGCTGTTGCATTACCTGTCTGAGCAAAAGTAGCTGTAGAAGAGGAAATTGGCTGAGAAATCTGGAACTGATTGTACCTAGCAAGTTCCTCTTCTGACATTCTAATAAGTGTTCCTCCTTCAGAAGATTGCGAAGAAACACCCAACTCTACTGCATTGGCTACATTAGCGACAGCCGAATAAGGGGGCTTTCCATGAAGCTTATAGCAAAAACGTTGAATGTGTCCAGGCATACCACAATAATGACATGTTCGTGCAGGTCCAGTATTACTCCCTTTGTCACTAGAGATGCTACCGTATGGCTGTGATTGGCCTCTATTGAATCCACGGCCACTACCACCACTATTAAAGCCACGGCCACTACGACCCCCACCACGACCTTGACCACCACCTCGATTTCCTTGGATTGCCAAGGCAGAACTATCACCTGTGGGGAATATATCCTTAGATGACTCACGTGAAACCCTTAAGACCCGAGAAAAGGTCTCCGTTAGTGAAGGCACAGTATTTCCTCCAAGAATTTGTGAACGAACAGCATCGAACTCTGGTCCAAGTGCTCCCAAAAATCCCATAACAGCCAATTGTTCTCGTTGCTCCTGCATCGTCTTAACATCAGAGGTAATTGGCAAAAGATGATTAAACTCCTCATACAGTTGTTTAAAATCAGCAAAAAATTGAGTAAGAGACCGACTCTTCCTGTCAGCTCTAAAGAAATCTTGGGAGACTTCATAGATCCTTGAGAGATTATTTTCTCCAGAATAAAGGACATTCAAGTAATCCCACAAATCCTTAACAGCAGTGGCATGTGTAACTAAGGCAGCCACGTGAGATTCCATAGAATTCCACATTTGCCCAAGAATTCTGGCATCCATGGTATCCCATTTAGTATCAGCAGCAGTTCGTTCACCTGTCAAATGGTGATTTTGCTCTCTTCCAGTCAATACTATCACCACAATTCTCTTCCAATGCTGAAAGTTGGTGATCCCAGCTAATTTTTCCTCAGTCAAACGATTGGAAGATGTAGATACAACTTCAGTCAATACTCCTTTGTTCTTATCTGCCATACTCACTCACACTAAACCAGGAACAAAACTCCACAACTTAGCACAACAACTTCAAAAAGATCGACCAAATCCGAACTAATCAACACATCAGTTCAGCACATCAATAGGTATACGCAATAGTACTCAGCCCCCCTTATCTCAATCTACATGTATAGCACCACACATAATCAGCCAATTAGCCAAATCAACATCACATCCAATCATCCAAACCAACATAGACAGCAATAATCTCCCTTCCCTCAAGTATATCAGCAACCAAGTTAAATTTTAGAACACATTCACTTCCTCCTTCTTCTTCTTCGATTCCACTTCAATCAGCAGCCATCATAAGGGGCCGCTTCTCACCTAGTGACATCAGAAGACGTCGAAGTGGGTCGCCTGGCCTGGGGACCTTCGATCGACGCCTGGAGAACTCAAATCGGCGCCGGAAATGGGGTCGCCGGGCCTGGACGACCTCAGGTCTGGCTCGCCGGCGCTTCGCCGGGCCTGGACGACCTCAGGTCTGGGTCGCCGGGGCTTCGCCGGGCCTGGACGACCTCAGGTCTGGGTCGCCGGTGCTTCGCCAGGCCTGGACGACCTCAGATCTGGGTCGCCGACGCTTCGCCGGGCCTGGACGACCTCAGGTCTGGGTCGCCGGTGCTTCGCCAGGCCTGGACGACCTCAGATCTGGGTCGCCGACGCTTCGCCGGGCCTGGACGACCTCAGGTCTGGGTCGTCGGTGCTTCGCCGGGCCGGGACGACCTCAGATCTGGGTCGCCGACGCTTCGCCGGGCCTGGACGACCTCAGATCTGGGTCGCCGGCGCTTCGCCGAGTCGCCGACGCTTCGCCGGGACGCCGGGATGAGGTCGCCAGCCTTGTATGAGGTTGCTGGTCTTGGTTCTACGGTGGTTGGTGGTGGATGACGGTAATTTTAGGGTTTAGGCTCTGATACCATGTAGAATAATCATTCATCTTGTTTTATTGAACAGAAAATACGGTATATATACACATCAAAGTCCCAAAGACCATTATACCCTTTAACAAGTACCAAAATATTAATGAGTCCTCTTTACTGAACTCTCTGCATATTATCTGTTGGCAAGAACATGAGTAGGTCGACCTGCCTGCCTAATACTGGAGCCAAATACTGCGGCTTGTCTCCTTATTCTTCAGCAGTCAATAACCCTTTAGAAACAGATTTCTTAACTTCCGGGAGGATAAATAAACAGCAACTAATGATCGGACAATTTTGGTGTCCGACTTGTTCAACCTGTCTCTGTCTGATATCAAGTCCATTTACATCTGCATCTGTACTGTGTCTCTTACACTTATCCTTGTTGATGTTCCAGAGTTCAAGAGTGATCTATTCTTATTTCTTGCAGCGTAACAATCTACCTGCAGTCCGCCAGTACCTAGAAACATTTGCCATTAATGTTTACCTAAAGTTCCCATCCCTGGTGAGGACCTTTTACTGGTTTTAAATAAAATTTATTGATGAATTTCACATGTAAGGTGATATGTCTTTCTGAGTGAAAAACATTTTGTTTCATGATAGTGATATTGGATATTGTTTGCCATATACTTCAGCTCAGATACTGAAAATTTTTCTTCTCAATTGAATGTCTTTAAGAATATAATTTCACCAGGGGGGGTTGTTTGAATTTGAAGACGACCTTGACTTATTGTTGAGAGAAATATTGTCTAATAACATGATCACCTTGTTATGCTATTTTGGTGTTGCTTGTTGGCCTCTTACTCTTTTTTGCTCCATGTCTTTCCATTAATTATCAAAAAGTAAACCAATGGCGATAGGATTACACATTTATATAGAAATTTCCCAAGACGTGGTACTGTACTACTGGCTTTGTGTATACCAACTTGTGCATAAAATAAGTGATAAAGAAATTACGTGCTCTGTGAACGTTCAACTCCATTTCATTGAGAAATAAGAGATGCATGTGTTGAAGATAAATATCTCAGAAAGTCATATGTGCATTTGATCCTCTAGTGGTTCTTTTCTTTCTGTGGGCTTGCTTTTAGGCCAAAGATAAAAAAAACTCTATTGATAGTGGCATGGGAAGTCAATTAAATGAACCATTAGTTTGTGTTCTGGAGGCGCATTGGAGACTGGTTTGAGCTTTGATGTCAGAAGTTAAAGATTGATGTGGCTATTGATAAGTTGACTGGGAGTATTCCTGTAAATTGATCATTGAATCCTAGTACAAAGTCCAGTTTGCAACATTTTGTATCGCCACAACTTTTCTCTTGCATTTTAGTTTAGGAGATTCCAGCGGCTACAATGCTCTTTGTTTTTACACACACTAGTCAGTTCTATTAACACAGAGGTATCCTAAAATTGGTACTTGTACCTAATTACAGGTGAGGGAGCAATTGGTTCCTATTTTACGAGACCACAATGCAAGGCCTCAGGTAAATGATGTGATATGATGTTTTCTAGGGAAAATATGACGACACCAATTGACAAACACACTAGTTTCATTGTCACAGAAGCAACTCACTTATCTTTAACCTTTGGTGGCTTCATATTAAATAAAGTCAGATGAAATAGTTTCTTTAGAACTTTCTTCTCTCAGCGTATTGCGGTTTTATTAAGTTTGTGTGCTAGTACTTTGTGTTGTATTTACTTATCTATATGTCTGAAAGTGATCCACCCTTCTTAGAGTAATGCTACATTTTGGCATTTCCTTTTGCTCCCCTCATTGTTTTTATAAAAATAGCAAATAGCAATGCATGTTCTGTGGTCCATCTTTCATCTAATAACATCCCTTTTATTTCAACCTCATAATCAGAAGAAATCGCTGCCACTTGCAGTGAAAATTTTATTTAGATGGATATTTGGATAATATTATTGACATAAGGTTGAGGAAATTGCTTGTTGATATCCATAAAGATAGCAAAGGTTGCAGATTACTTTTAAGAATATGCAGAAATCGAGCACTTGATAGAAGATAAAGCTACAGTGGGGCAAAGCAAACGCTGATAGAGTTCTTTTGAGGAAATTAGCTTTTGTCCATAGAATTAGATTATTCAATCTCGGAGTGGAATATCAAATTTAGTCCAAGAAAAAAGGCTTTAGTACTTCGATACAGCAATCAAGTGGCTTATTTGTCTGCACAAGGGAAACTACTGACATAAGCAGAGCATCCATTCACTATCTGGATCAGGCTTTCCTTTAGTGGAATCACTCGAATTTGACCAATGTGTCCCTCTTTCATATGCATATCATAGGATGCATTGGAGCTGTTATTTTCTTTATCAGTAAAAATCTTAATATGTAAAAATCTTTCATATGCATATCATAACCTCCTTTTTGTCTGTAACTATCAAATAGAACAATATCATCAACTAGAACCTCGACTTCTGAGGACAATTGTCCCATTACACAAAAATCTTTGCGGATATCGCCCCAAGAATAAAAAAAGGGAAGAAGACAAGAAATACTAGGATGATCCCATGTAGGCTTTTCATGAGGCAGGGGATGCACAGGGTGAAAGATAGCACTTGTTTGATTTCTTTTTGTAGTCAAAAGTACGCTTTTAATACTTTCATTACCATAACAGCATGAAATGATTCTTTTCTTTTTCCTAGAAAAGGCTTCGGTCCGTTTGCTTCACGGGAAATGAATGATTTGAAAAATATTTTCCTAAAACAGATTGTTTCTTTTGCTTAGAAAAATTAGTCAATGGAAAATGTTTTCATTATCAACAACAATCTATGCCTAAACATTTTCATCATCAATGAAAATGTTTTGCATTCATTCATTTCTGTAAGCAATATAGGTGATATTTTTAGGAAAATGTTTTACAAAGCGGTGATTTTGTGCGAAACAAGTGCACTAAGTTTATGAACCTAAAAAAAATTTATGAACCTTTTTCACAGCTCTCCATATCAGATGGGATGTGTTTATGGGTACCATTCCTTGCTGCACATCTCTTTGGATATGAATCCAAGCATACATTAATCAATTAATGCCATCTCATCTATTGCAGGCACTCTCTTCATATGTATTTGTAGCAGCTAATATCCTTCTACACACATCTAATGATGTTCAACTTAGGCATTTGGAAGATTTGCTTCCTCCTATAATTCCATTGTTGACCTCACATCATCACAGTTTACGCGGATTTACACAGGTGAAACAGATAAAGTTTTCTTTTATGTTTACTTACTTCTATTTACATAAAGTGTATGATTGACTTGTTGGAAATCTCACACAGTTGTTGGTGTATAAAGTTCTACAAAAGTTGTTTCCTCCTGCTGGTCATGGAGCCTCTGAGTACGTCCCTCTGGAGAAAAAATGCTTAGAAGATTTGCAAGAGTACCTGACTAACAATCATGATTGTGCACGGTATGACATTGCTTTGTGTTAGTGTATATTTTTTCTTTTGAAAATTCAGCAATGAATTTCCTCTTGTAATGTTTCTGAAGTTGACACAAAAATCCATCAGTATGAGTACATGGATTCCATGCTATGATGAACTCAGTCATATAATATGTTGAGAAGGATAATTTATTTTCAAATGTGTAATATATGTTACAAAAAGCTCTCAAATGTAATATTGTATCATTCCTTCTTCAGTTTACGATCATCAATGGAAGGATATCTTGATGCCTATGATCCCAAAGTTTCAGCTACTCCTTCTGGAATTTTCGTCAATCGGGTTGAGGTAAGTCTCTCTTTCTTGAAATTCATCAATAGAAGCTTTCAGAGGGTTTCTGGCATAATTAATTGATTCAAATGTATGATAAATGAGTAAAACTTTGTGGTATGTGTTTAACTGTAAGCCATAAGTGATTTTATGAAAAGTTAAGGTTTATTGCTTTGTTTATTGATATAGTTATGATTGTTGCAGGAACTCGAATTTGAATGTGTTCCTACGTCCCTCATGGAGCAAGTGCTCGGCTTTTTAAATGTACGTGCCTATTTTAGCTTTTCTAAAAGCAAAAACAGGATACTGCTTTACCTGTGTCCCGTCCGGCAACTATAGTCATGATATATATATATGCAGGATGTCCGGGGAGATCTGAGATGTTCCATGGCAAAAGATTTGGTTGCCATAAAAAACGAGAGCTTACGTATTGATGAAGATAGCAACCATCAGGAAGTTTCATCTAGCACCAACAATGAACTTTTTCTTGGCCAGCCACCTGGAGATGTTTTGACGAACTTCCAGAAAAAATTTACGCTTGCCAAACATGAGAAAGAAGACCCTTTAGTGAGCTCGTTCTTGGGCCTTGATGAGATGAACAAACTTCTTTCAGGTAAAGTCTCGATGTAAGGGGCTGATACTTAAACTCTTGTCATAATGCAACAGTATCAAGATGTTGGTACTATTTAAGATATTGCTCTTTGGCAAATTATCCTACATTTGAACATGGAGTCCTACTTGGTTCATTTGCACTTGAGAAGGGGTGTTAAAGTATCCCCTTTTACTCACTGATGCAATTTTCTGTGTCTTATATTCATATTACTGCCCTCCATCATATAGGTTAAACTTTTGGCTTGAAATTTCTAACAACGTCATTATGCTTAATATGCATCAAGTCTTCTAAAAGAGCAATGGACTTCATATCTTTTGTTATTGTCCTATACTGTCTTTTTTGTGTCCTTGTTGCTTTGAACCTGAGTTTCCATTCTATAATCCCTCTTCTCAATGGACCATCCCAAAAAGAATGCGATGAAAAGTACCAATTGGAAAATTGTGGCACCTTCAGTTACTTCCACTTGAAAGTGACACTTATGATGTTACTTTTCTTCTAAGCAGCATCATTATTCTGTGAGTCTGTTTGTTGCCTTGCTGACAAAACTTGTCAACTTTTGCTGTGGATTGTATGGTTCCATTTCGTCTATCGATTATTGGAACTTCAGTAACTTGTTCCGTATCCAGCAGAAATGGAGCAAGAGGATCACCTTGTCAATCATATGTTCCGCACGCGCATTGAGACCATGGACAAAATCAGAGCTAGCAGACAAAATATCATCCTTGTAGCATCTTTGCTTGATCGCATACCAAATCTTGCTGGGTTGGCACGAACATGTGAGGTTAGTTATACATGCCGGTGGTATAATATCTTCATTATATTGAATACAGAGCATTTCATATGTTGTGGTCATTTTGCAGAAGTTAATTTCTCCTTATTTGATAAATTTTTTTGTTCAGGTGTTTAAGGCTTCTGGATTGGCCATTGCAGATGCTAATATCATACGTGATAAGCAGTTCCAACTCATCAGGTTTTGACTGTAGTTTGCTACTATCTATATCACAATTCCACGTGGTAGAATTTTAAGTCACGTTTAATTGTTTCCTAACGCCTTTTGATTATTAGATAAAAGTGAAATGGCACTAGCCGTCCTCCACTTTTGCCCAAAGTTCAAAACCATCCCTCTACTTTTTTGGTTTCAGAATGGTCTCTGTACTTTCTAGAATTTTCTACTGTTCGTCCTTGCACCTTTCCGGAGGCAGATTTTGCTGATATACATTAATGCTGTCAAAATTTCTAACAGAGACTTTTTATAGGGAAAAAAAAGCTGACCTGGTTTTTATGGTTTTCTAATGTTTCTGCATTTTGCAAAATTCTCCCTCTCTCACTCTCTCTAACCTTGCCCACAAAAATATTAAGGAACAGGCGCTGTGTCCTTGCTGACGCCAACAGCACCGCTGCCATTGGCGTCACCTGCCACCACCGTGATGGAGTTGCCTGAGCACCATCACAGTGGTGGTGCCATATTTTGAGCTCTGCCCTTTGTTTTCTACGTCTTCCTCCAGCCTCGGATTTGACACCACCATTGCTGGTGGCCGCCTTGGTAATGAGATTGATTAGCTCTTTCTCTGTCACAGCGGTCTCAATTAACCACCACGATAGATGCGACGACCACCACGACACGTGACCACGATGGTGTTGGTCGTCTGAGTGGGCAGGACCCTTGTGGTCCATCGTGGCGGTGGGATCCAGCAACTGTCTACTTTTTTTTACTCCTCTTTTATTTTTGTAACACAAACTTTTTTAATTTTCTTCTTGTTTTCATGACCACATCAGCAACAAAGGTACCGATACCAATAATAATGTTACATGTGTCCTCAGATTGCCACCTTAACTTTCTTGCTGCCAACTCAGCACTCTGACAGCCAAATTTAACTGAAGCACTACCGGTGACACATTTTAAAGAGCGCTGGGTCCAATTTGGACAAAAACCTAGATAAACACTCACATTGCATTATGGAAAACCAGCATTCCTAGTTTATACATGACCCATTAATAAGAGAGCATTTATGTTCACTAAATATAATCAAATCTGTCCCATTTTCTTTTCATTGTTGAGCTTTACACTGAGTATTAGCTCAATGTGCTTGTACATTGTCAGACCTCTAGGATCTCCAAGCTGTAGATGTTTAACTGGTCCTTTAATAAGCGTAGTTTGCAACGTGGCTTTTGATCAGTGTTAATCTTCTTATTGTCCTCCACCCCTCATCTTTTAGTACGTGTTATGCTACTCAAATTGATAGAACTTTTCTGACCAAAAAATAAAAATAAAAATTTGATAGAACTTTTGGCAGAAGAAAAAGAGCTCTGCACTGAATCAGAAATGGGTTTGTATTTTTCCCGAAAGATGCTTATAAATAATGCTATTTATAGTATGTGCTCCCCAACTTATCTAGTTCCGACTTAAGTCTTGTGTACATCACTTAGTCCTAGTGCAGTGCTACCTTTGCCTTTATGTGCCCATAGAGCATAAGAGAAAGGGGTCATCATGCATAGGAAGCCTCAATAGTCATATCAAAATTGGAATGTCACTGTGCCATGAAGAGTTAAATGAACCTGTCCTTTTTCCATCCATGGAAGGTAGTCCTGAGATAAAAGTCCAAGAGACTTATGTGGCCATGGTCTAAACTGTGATTTGGATTTTGGTGCTTGAGACAGTTATATACAAGCTTGATGTACACGCTTTTGGAGCATCTGTAAAAATGTTTTCTGTAAATCCCTTTCACTATGTGATCATTGTCTTTTCTTTTCAGTGTCACTGCAGAGAAGTGGGTACCTATCATAGAAGTCCCTGTAAGAAGTTTGACAGGTTTCTTGGACAAGAAAAAGAGAGAAGGCTTCTCCATCTTGGGACTGGAACAAACGGCAAATAGTGTCCCTCTCGATCAGTATGCTTTCCCCACAAACACGGTAAGTTGAAACTGAGGGATTCACTTAAAATTTTCTAAGAAACTAAGAAATTATACAAAGGAAGGAGAAAACCATTGAATCTTTTTTATTAGAAGTGACGAAACTATATCTCTTTAAATCCTGTCACATTGCATACTGAAGAAACTTCTCAGGAAGGGAAAAAAAATAAGAAATGAAGGGAACAAAGATTTGATATTGTCACTTGTAGAAGATAGATGAAGTCTTTTTTCTCAGTGAAATGAAGATTTTTTTTGCTTTTTTTTTTAACCTTTCGCACTGTTAAGCCAGTTAAAGTTCTGTAAAGAGATTTTCAGTTTCAGAATGCTTATTTGATTATTTCCAGGTCCTTGTCCTTGGACGTGAAAAAGAGGGCATACCAGTGGATATTATTCATATTCTGGACGCTTGCATTGAAATTCCCCAGTTGGGAGTCGTTAGATCGCTTAATGTTCACGTCAGTGGTGCCATCGCCCTTTGGGAGTACACTAGACAGCAGAGATCTAAATAGCTCCAACGAATGTGTGCGTGTGTGATATCTCCCACAGTGCACGAAGGTTCTGGACTAGTGCCAGTTCTGGTTTAATGTAATGCATGGAGTTTTGCAAATTAGACAACCCAAATTCGTTGTCGAGATTTTGTTGTAATTCGATTTGATATCCCGCGTACTTTGGGTTAAAAGAGGAGAGTTGAGTCATGTACACCATTCCAGGAATATTGGCAATGTAAAGGATGGAAGAAAAGGCCAAAAGGCCAACATTCTTTATGTAGTAACAATTGATTCAAGCCTGGTTGTTTCTTCTGCGTTTAAGAAAGTGATGGAGATTTCTAAAAGGACAAATTTTCTATTTCCTTCCCCTTCAAACATACTTTTGCATGCTCATACAGGGAGGGAGGGAGAATTTCACATGAATTGTTTTTGGTACGGCTTGTGTCTTTGCTTCAGATAGTTCCTTGTCAGGTATCTTATGTTTAACATTCCTATTCAAGTCTATGCGTAAGTTCTTTTGTGAGTATCAGTCTCCTGAGTGTTTCAGCATTCTACCTTGTCCCTTTTGGTTCTCTTATTTCCCTCATTTTGCACTACGGAACTGCTCATCGTAACCCAAGTAATTCTCGCAACCAACCATAGTATCCCTTCTGTTATGTTCCCCGGAAATTGCATTGTGTAGGGTACCTTTGTGGTCATAAGACACAATCACGGAAATTGCATTGTGTAGGGTACCTTTGTTGTCATATGACAATCACGGGCTCGTATGTCTTTAATAGGCTTATACATGGTCGTTGGTTCTCTGGAATAATCCTCACTTCATTTCACGGGTCATCATTCGTCTGCTCGGATTCATAGTAGTGCTACCTGCCTTAGATGCTTGATGCCTTCTGCAGCGGACCAAACTTGTCGAATTGTAAATGAAGTCGATGATCAATAGATGCAAGACTGAGCAATCTATACCAGTCAGTTTTTACCACGAGGAAAAGGATGAGCTATTTGGTCATGGTGTTTGTGATTTAAAACAGCTGTAAAGAAGAACTAGAAGTTGCAACTAAAGCTTGTCACACCTTCATCCCCTGAAAACTTTTATCAGTTCACAATGTTATACTGCAACATATTCAAACACGCAACAGAAGGTAAAAACATTCTACTGCAAAAATGCTGAGTGATCTTGAAACGCTCTCTTTTGGTAACAACCATGGATTTTTCACTAGCCATTCTTTGAACTGCCAGAGTTATCATCCTGCCATGACGCTTGCCATTGCTTGTCATAGAAGGTCGACTCCTCAATAAGCTTCTTTACGGTCTCGATGTCCTCATTCTTTCTTATTACCAGAACTCCTACTACAGCTATGAACAAGAGAGTCTTACAAAAGAAGTTTCCCATTTGGTCAACAAGACCGACTCCGGTCAAGCTATCCACCAAATAAGCCATAAAGAATCCTATCATTGCTGCCCGACCTGCACAAAAGATTAGCGATGAATGAATGAGCTTGTTTAGCATAAGCAGATGGAATCCATATAGTGCATTTCTTAAGAGATCAGGAACATGCCATTGAGTAGTTCAGCCTCAGGGAGATGGAACCTCTTCATCCAAGCCCACCATGGAATGATAGAGGTGTCGAAAACTACAGGGTCGTCATTATTGGATGATTCGGGGTTGTCTTCAAGCCATTTTCTCCTCCTAACCTCTGAAAGTATACACAACAACCATTCAGAAAATAACTATGAACAACTGGATTAAGTGATATATTCTACAGAGCTTGGTCAGATGGCCACCAAACATCACGGAGTCCTAGCAAATAGAAATGACAAGTACGATGTGTGAAACAGCTTCATCTCCATAAAGCACTGAAGTGCTAGGTCAAAATAACAAGTCTACTGTACTGGGGAATCAAACGGAACAAAGCTTGTTTAATAGACAAGAAGCTCTAGCTTGCCCCCATGACCAGTCACCACAAAAAACAGTGCAGACGATGGTCTCTTTTGGCCTCCATCTTAACCTGAGGGATTACAAAAGAGCTACTACATTAATTGCTGAGGAACAAAGTTTTGTGGTTTAAGGTATTTTTTGGAAGATAATCCTCGTGCATACCACAAGTGTGCGTCCTTGCCAGTAATCTTTGTTCATAATACTGAATAAAACACGCTGGCTAGTTTTTCATAATGAACTGCAGTTGGAACAAGTTTGTTCTCTCTTTGACATGAGTAATTGACTAGTTCCTCAACCCATATCTAAGTGCATCATCGGCAAATAAGAAAGTTTCTACAGTCTCAAAGGAAGATAAAGATGCTGAGCATTGTCCACGCTGTTACTCTATTAAAATAGGGGCTCTAGCAAGAAATATGATGTAGCAATGTTTCCATGGGCCACGTTAACAAGAGTATGATAAAAAAGCACCCATTAGAATGTGCAAAGTTCACATTATCTGCCACTAATCAGGGAAGAGTTAAAGCTCTCATGATTCAAAATGTCCTGGATTAGCAAATAAGAAGCCTTCAACTTTAGCCTGCTTTGCTATTTCATAAACTTCAAGATAGCATAAAAAACTTATTACACAGAAAGAGGTAACCGCTGTTAATTGACAGTCAAAAATTTGAAGAACAAAGTCTAGCATCACTGAATTTCAAGACCACCATTTCCTATAGCTGCAACTTAGAATGGCAAAGCCATTTTTTCCTCTGAAATCTCAAGCTCATGAAATAGAATAATAGAGCAACATTCCAGTGCTGTAAACAAAACAGAAAAGAAGAAGAATCAGAATCAACAGCGACAAATTTCGGGGGCGGCATATAATTTGATTTATAATTCCTCTAAACAAACTTCATAGAGAGGCACCATTCATATCTGAGTTATCACTTACTTCTTGAGACTAAGCATTAACCTTAAAAACCAACTTGCTCAATCACTAACTCAACTTAACCACATTTTCACTCCCTCCAAGTAACACAAACCTTTTCAGCTAATTGAACTAGTGGGTCCACTCGCTCAAAATACTCCAGACACCAACTCGACAGACTCAGCATAATCATATGGAAAACTGAAGAGCAGACACGCTCAAACCAGATAAATCAAAGTAGATACAGCCAAAAAAAAAGGATCGATCAACTCACCAGCATCAATGACAGCATCCCAATCAGTCGCACCATCTTTCTGAAACTGCTTCAAGTCCCAAGTCCCACTAACCCATCTCGAGTCCTTGAATTTGGTGACCACCACGGCTTCCTCGCCAGAAGCAGAGGACAGAGAACCATTAGACCCAGCACCTTCCTTCTCTCTCTCCGGCTCCTTCACCTGCTCCACGGCCACCTCCTCCGCAGCCACAGCCGACGACGGGACAGCCCCAGACCCATTATCGGAGGAAGCATGAATGGTGATAAAGGTGGCTCTTTTGGGCCCGAGGGACAGGGAGGGCTTGTGGGTGAGGCGGGGTTTGGAGAGGGAGCGAGGGGAGAGGGTCCTGAGGTTGGGCGTGGGGGGAGAGAACAAGGCCATGGAAATGGACATCTGGGTGTTGCTCTTCTTCTGGTGGCTGCTGTTTTCCTTATGGTTCTCGCGAATGACGAGAGAGGCAGAGCATGAGAAGGGGAAGAGTGAGAGAGCACACTGGTATGGAAAGGGTGCGATGAGTATGTGAGCCGCGAGCCAATCCTCAGCCTCTCGTTGAACGATGCTCTTCCACTGTGGTTTTTGTAAGCTAGCTTGGAATGGAGTGGGCTCACGTGTAGGAGTGTACATAATCATTTACTCACGAACTCAAGCAAGCTGATGTTGTGGTTTCTTCTCAGTTTTGGTGAAATGTACATGTCACTTTTTTTTTAGTTTTGGCAAACTACATTGCTCGGTCATACTTGGCATTTGTTGCCCATCGAATGTTATTATTGGACTGAGTCGATTGAATAGGTCACGGCTCTTTCGTGTTTATCGATTTCGCGTGCTCTTTTTGGGTGATGAAATAAAGGGCTAATTACTACGGCAAAAGATAAGTAATTGATGTGTTGCTTTTTAGTGTCTTTTTGTTATGATAGACTAATCTATCAATTATGCATTTTATTTATGGTTAATACCACGAAAAACTTCAAACTGATACGCTAGTGACAAATTTACTGCAAACTAATTTTTTTACCACCAAAACTCCAAACTGGTATACTTACGACAAGTTTACTCTATATTAATTTCAATTAAATTTGATTAATATAATGAAAAAACCACAAATCATACGCTTATAACAAATGGAGGGTAAAACCCTAAACTGATACACCCGTCAATCATCACGTGTCGTCCAGCTTAGCAATTTGACAGTAAAATTTAGCGGAAACTAACAGGGTGTAAACTGTCACGTTTATACCAATTTGAAATTTTTGGTGGTCAGAAAATTAACTTGGAGTAAATTTATCACATATGTACCAATTAGTGGCTTTTCATGATATTAATCCTTTTATATAACAATCGAGTTACTTTGCCTTAACATAGTTCAATCAGTGGGAAAAAAATGAAGAATTGCATTAACACGTTCTTTCCCAGAAATTTTAAAAAGCCTCTTCAAAAATCAATTTAACCCCCAAATGAGAAGAAAAGATAATTAATTGATTTCTAAGAATCCCACGAAGAAAATTGGTGGGCCTCGTTCTCCCTCGCTATCTCCTACTAAAAGGCCTTACCCGGCCCAAAACCCATCCGATTCGGGTCGAATCATGACCCGAACAGCGAACTTCGGGGCTCCGAATCGCCCATATCTTCTCTCCCTCTCTCTCTCGGGCGTTGTCACTCCGGAAGAAAAGCGCTCTGCAATGGAAGTAGCCACCGCATCTTCGAGCTTCGCGCTCCACCGGCGAATGGCAGCGCCGACGGCTTCCTCCACTTCGTTAAGAACCTGCAAGGCCCCGATTTCTCCCGCCAGGGTTTCTCTCTCCACCGGCTTCGTCCCCTCCTCCGCCGCCGCTGCCGGCGGCAGCGTCTCCGGCGAGTTCTCCGGAGTCAAAATCCGGCCCAAGTCCCTCTCTCCGGCTTCCGTTTCCAGGTCCAAGGGCAAACGGGGCGTCGTCACCATGGTACTCCTCCAACACGCATTGCGTCTTCGATTGGATGATTGTTTTTCAGATAGTGCCGCGAGATTCGTTTAGATGCTTATTTGACGTTTCTGCTCCGGCTCGATTGTGAAAGTTTAGGAGATAAAGGCTTGGTTTATGTGGGTAGTTGTGAAATGTGAGTTTTGCTGATGAGACCATCTTTTAATGCGCTCTAGGAAGTTTTTTAGTAAAGTGAAAGATGATATTTTTCTAGTTAATTTTGGTCAGAATGGCTTCTGCGGATTATAAAAATAGTTCCTTTAGTGATCATATGGTTTAATATAGGTTGTGCAGATTAAAAATTGCATAATAACTTCTGTCATAGGAAATCGATCATTGCCGCATCTTGGGCTCTGAATGTGGGCTAGGGTTAGATTCAAGAACTCCAAGTTATTACTACATAGACGTTTTAGTTCTTCTCTTAAGAGTCGCTGACTTGTGATAGTGAAATTTTCTCTATCTAATCTTTGGGTGGGCCATAAGATTGTACCATCTCAATGTAAGTTGCTTGCATTATTCATTGCCTTTGAGGTTAAGAAAGTGTGCCCTGAGTTATCAGTGTACACAAGGTTATGTAAGAATGTTCCTCCTGGTGCAAGATATTTTGTTTTTTGTCTTTCGAAGGGATGTTCTATTGGATTACAGATTTCATTTAAAGAGGCTGACCATTTTCCACATGTTTGATGTAATTTAAAATTTCAGTGTTTAACTCTATATATCCCAATTAGTGTGATATGGGCTTGCTGATGGGTTGTTGGTGTTTAACTTTAGATGCTTGTCCTTTCATTACTTTCTCTTACTCCATGAAGGACTTTTTAGTTGTTTATTCCTCATTTGTGTTCAGGTTATTCCTTTCTCCAGGGGAAGTGCGTGGGAGCAACCTCCTCCAGACTTGGCATCTTACCTGTACAAGAACCGGATAGTTTATTTGGGCATGTCTCTTGTTCCCTCTGTGACAGAGTTGATACTTGCAGAATTTCTTTATCTTCAATATGAAGATGCCGAAAAGCCTATCTACCTGTACATAAACTCCACTGGCACGACAAAGGTCAAATATACTTTATCTTGTTAAGTTTGTATGGGTTGTGCCTTCTCTCAAACAATTAGGTGCTTGATGTACATAATATTTTAATCCTGAAATCCTCTCCTGGAGTTTCTAAATGAGTTAACTTCAATATTTTATATGAAGCGGTAGCTCTTCATGTGGACAAGAAGGAAATATGACTGCCATGCTTATACTTACCGTGATTAATGTACTAGTATCACAAAAAGGAGCTATGCATGACTTTTGCAAATACTAGATTTCTCCCTTCTCAAGGAATCACTTTTTTGGTGGATTTCTTTCTATATACCCTGGTTATTAGAAGGTCCTTGACTCTTGTACCATCCCTTTTCATTTAGAATGCAAATGTATATCTATACTTCTTTTCCTTTCTTTATAATAATTCTGCATCTAATGAAACTTATTGCCTTTTCCAGGGCGGTGAGAAGCTGGGTTATGAGACCGAGGCTTTTGCTATTTATGATGTCATGAGGTAAACATTTTTTTCAATTTTGGCTTCATTTCTTGAATTTTTAATTTTCTGATATTGTTAACAAGGATAAGTTATTAGGGTTTTGCTAGTTTTCTTGATTTAAATTTATTCAACCACTGGCATTTATAAAAAATTTAGTGGTGCTGCTTTAAACTTTTCATTTATGTAGAAGCCTATCAGATTAAAAAACGCTTTTGTAGGTATAAATTATATTCATCATCTTAACTGTTTGATGCAAAATAAATTTCTATAATCTTATGGATGTAGGCATTCGATGGGAATTGCTCCCTATATATGCACATATCTTATTAGCTTAAGCTCGCAGCTCTCTATGTTCCACAATCTGCTCTCCAAATGTCATCGCTGTGTTATTCTTTCATGAGATAGTGGTTATCCATCGCAGGTATGTCAAGCCACCGATTTTTACTCTGTGTGTTGGTAATGCATGGGGAGAAGCTGCCTTACTTTTAGCAGCTGGTGCACAGGGGAACCGTTCTGCTTTGCCATCTTCAACAATCATGATGAAGCAGGTTTTTCCTGCACCTTTGAAGTTCCTAAGTTATTTATACCTTTTAATTCGTAGCCTTTTCAAAGTCTACACCCTGTCAGGGATTAGCTTAGGCAGCTTGCCTGAATTCTAATAATTCTTGCGTGTCTTCTGTCTGTGAATTGCTAGCCAATTGCAAGATTTCAAGGTCAGGCAACAGATATCGATCTTGCCAGGAAAGAAGTGAAGAATGTCAAGGCAGAGTTGGTAAGATAAATCACTGTGTTGGTTTGAGATATTTGTGAGAAATTTGTCTTCTATAGGCTTGAGATTACTATTCTGGTGGATGACATGATCTAACCAAGGCACTTGAATAAAATTGGAGTAAGACGAGCTCACATAAGGAAAGCAAATCAGGGCCATTTGCTCTTTGAAGCTTTCGTGTCCATCAGTTTTAAGTTAATCAAAGCAAGAGGTCCTTCGGACTGGATTTACCCCCTCAACCTTGGGTGGTGTCCTGCAAAGTCAAGACTACTACTATAAAGAAATTAAAGGAGTGCTTAAATTGATTGAACTGGCTTGCTGCTCAATGGTAGTTGAGTACTGCTTGCTGATGAGCTCTGCCCTCTATGTGAGCCCACAACTAAAGCATATAGTTTACGCATCTTAAATAATAGCAGCCTATTTATTACCAGAAAGTGATGAACTTTTGCTTTATCTAGTGGATAAGTAGAGGTCATGTTACGTCTGTCTGAAGTTCTTCTACTTATAGAATATCGTAGACCACCTACTTTGTGCCACATTAAGTCCAAAGTTCAAGTTAGTTCCAAAGTTACTAAATAGAAAATGTTCTGCAAAGCTCCAGAGAAAATCTTCCAGTGTTTGTTTAACAAATTGAAAACTTTACAGATCAAGAGAATATTGTTACTCGTTTCTTTGTCATTCTGGCTCTTTAGGTTTGCCTCTTTGCTTCATCATGTTAACTGAAATGTGGTACTAGTAGAGTGTCAGTTCTTCGCAGGGTTATACAAGTGTGTGTTTAGTGTTGTTCTTGTTTGGTCATTTTATTGGAATGATGTTCTCTATGACTTCCAATTCCAATACAGATTGGAGAGCCTGTTTTAATTACTGTCCGCAGGGTACTACCGCTATTTTGTAGATATTGGCAACTATGTACATATAAAGGAATGAACAAAGTGAATCAAGCAAACAGAAGAATTTAGTTTTTGAGTCTTGTGATGCATCTTCAAGACACTGAAGTGGTAACTACTTCCTATTAACAAATTGTGAAGGTTAAACTCTATGCGAAGCATATTGGGAAAACACCAGAGCAAATCGAAGCTGACATCCGACGACCTAAATATTTTAGTCCTAGTGAAGCGGTTGAGTATGGTATCATAGATAAGGTATGCCACTATGTCGTCTACTTAATTTTGCTTTCTTTCATGGTGTGCTTAGTATGGTTACCTCACAGGTGCTATACAATGAGAGGAGCAGTGAAGATCATGGAGTTGTATCTGACCTGAAAAAAGCACAGCTCATATGATAACGATGCTGGAGAATGAAATTGCTATTTATACAACGGATTCAGGTAAAGAAGGAGTAAAATATTCTCCATCATGTAAATTTTTCCATCAAAACTTTTATGTATACCCACTTTGTTTATTCAGCAGGGTGCACAACTAATTCGCTGTTAGAGAGTATGCTTGTTATAATAAGAATGGAAAGAAAATGTGCAATACAAAATTAAGACAGCAGCTGGCAAGAATTGGGAGCGAACAAAGCTTCAACTTTGGGATCATATGCTTCTATTGAACATTTTCAAGTCTTCTTTTTCTGTTATCCAAATTTTGTCAATGGGTTGTTCCTCTTAGTTCAGTGTCAAGGAGGTTCTAGCAAGGGAGAAGGATATGCTAATCTTTTCATGGACAACCACCTTCGTGTTGCCCCATTTTCACTCTTTTGTTTTTGCAAAACTCTAGCTACTTGACATCTGGAAAGAGTGGTGGCACAACCTCTTGGTCCGACAGTGACATTGCTTCTGTCATCTGATTTTGCTGTCATGATTGTTCTTCCTGAAATTAGAGAGGCTGGGGAAAGGTCTTGCTGGTTAGTAGATTTTGCATCTAGGCTGATGGCGCATTATCAGTGTCCCCTGGTACATTTTGAAGTGCTGAGGACCCATCTAAGAGTGGTTTCTTTTGGGATATTATGATTGGCATAACGCATCCAATGTTTTTCGGTAGATATTTGCATTAGCAAGTAAATATAAATTGAAACGAAACAACTCAAAAGAATTGGATTTTTAGCTCAGAAGTCACCTACAAAATCCGCTGAACTTTTGTTGTGCTTATACACATGATCGGTTGAAAACATGCAGGTGACACTGTCAATTATGGTTCCAACGAGCAGTTCCCGTCAACACCAGAAAGCCTAGGTGTCAGCTAAGAAGTGGGAATGAGACTCCTAAAGCTCACGGTATTGGATTTGTTGCTGGAGTGCCATTATACATTTAGTGTCACATCTGTAAGGTCTATCTCGTGCAGTGAAATAGGCAGCATCGTTGTCTTTTACATTTTGATTTGTAACAGTTGAAACAATAAGTAGGAAGAGCTTGTTAATGTACTATTTGAATAATAATGTGGTTTTTTGTCAGTTGATGCTTCCCTTCCGTGTCTATAACCACGTTTCCAATTAGCTGATCCGAATTCACGGTTGCGTGTTGACTGAGTTCCAATGTAAAAGGTTAGCCTACATTTAGCATGACTTGTCACATGGTTTTGGCCTATCCTAAGCTGTCAATTACTCAAATCTCAGTATGCTCCAAATTGGTTTTGTGAATCAATTTTATGCCTCCAAATAATAAACACAGCAAATCTGACGAAAATGAAAAGTGAAGCGGAATAGAAGTTCCGACTCTCTCAAGAACAATGTGGAAGGAGGGAGAACCATCTAATCTAACATATTCCTGAACATATGAACTTGGAGCAGGACATGTCCGTAGTACGGCATATCTCAGGTTCCATTAATGTCATTTTTTCTATGCCTTGCCTTCGAAAGTTCGTTTTCAGTGCTATATCATGCTTGAATTTATTATGGGAAGAAATGATCAGTGCCCCCCCAATGGTGGTATTCTCTCTCACACAAGTAGATTTGGCCGAGAGCATTGTATACCTAATTGCAGTGAGGTTGTGTTGACACCTATAATTAATTAGGTTGTTGACAACAAAAATAAATGGAAATAAACTCGTAAAGGACGTCAGGAGATGACGTAGTCCATAGGGGATTGCCCATGTAAGCAAACAGCTAGCAAGTACTGGAATATCATGACAGGAAATTTTAAAATTTGAAATTGGAAAACTGGAATCGTAGAGGAAGCAAGCATCACTTGAGATTCCGTACCAAAAGTTGTCCGCGAAAGTTACCATATGGAACCCACTTGATGACGGTTATTACCTCATAGAAGATAAGTGTCAAGATGTAAAGAGCTCAAAGATGGTTATTACCTTGGGAAGGACAAGTGTCAAGATGTAAAGAACTCGATGATGGTTATTATCTCGTGGAGGACAGGTGTTAAGATGGAAAGAGCTCGACGACGGTTATTACCTCTGGAAGGACAGGTGTTAAGACGAAAAGAGCTCAACGACGATTATTGTCTCGAAAAGGACAGGTGTCAAGACGGAAAAAGCTCAACAATGGTTATTGCCTCAGGAAGGACAGGTGTCACAACAAAAAGATAAGATTGGTGGTAGTTGATGGACATATGTCATTAGATGAACGGCGAAGATGAGATCAACGGTGATTATTAAACATGGTCTCAGAAAGGTGGTTATCAGGCTCACATTATAAATAGTACCCGATAGCCAGAAAAAAGCCACCTGCAAATAGACATCATTTTGATGAATTTCATCGACCAAAAAAACATTTATTTTTATTTTCTAGTACCGCACTTTTAGTTTTCATAGCTATAGTTGTTTACTCTCTAAGCCAGTAGCCTGGTAATGTTGCATCAATAAAATTCGGATATCGCCACTCAGCAATCGGACGGATTTGTCCGAATCGTCTATAAATATAAGTTAAATTTCGTTACTATACGAAACTTGTGTTATTGATCAAGACATTCAAACAGTTAGTTTACACCAAGATATCTCCTATCTGGAAATGGTCAAAGAACCCAGTCTCCTCTAATTAACAATCGAAGAATGACTTTCGATAAATTATATTTCGTCTCGGGAACATTTCCGACGAAACGGGTTGCTACATGGGCAGCAAAGACTCGGAGTCACCCGCCCCATTCTATACCTCAATCGTGTCTCCACATCATGCTCCTCTAAATTTTCTACCTTTTATGTGCTTATTGCGTCACTACATCGTCTGAAATGCTGCTCAAAATAGGCAAAGCTCATTAAAGTGTTCAAAACCATTTTGTCTTATTGATCCGTAGTAACAATCATTCGAGTGCTTTTTAGCCTACTTTGTTGTTTGTTTATTCTGATTTTGACACGAGCAAAGGACTGAAATTTCCTAGTTTTCTAGACTTTTTAAGTGCGCTACAACCAAACGGTGACTTGGTGGCTATATCCAGTTGTTGATAGTTCATAGCTTTGCTTTGACTTCAGCAAATCAATTCAAGTTTAAGTAGCAGAAGGGTACTCGTAAATGGTATAAAGCTAACCAAGTGGGTTTTTACTGTTGTGAGTGCTTCTAGCTATTGGGTTTTGATTCAATTGAGATATCTGGAAAAAGTTTTGTAGTCGCACGGTGCTCAAGTCTCAGCATTGTTACTGTTTGTGATTTACTGGGCTGAATTTCTTGGATACTTCCAATAGCAATTCCGCCCCGACAAACATTGTTATCGCAAAGACGACTGTGAACTTACTGCTCAATATGTAATCGTATGAGGACAAAGAATAATGAAAGAATGTCCTGTTCTGATAATAGCTTCATACTCAAACGGGAAGCAAATCATTGCATGACAAAGAGAAGTATTTCGAGCTAATGGAAAGAGAATAAAATCTTTCCTGAGATGAAGAGACAGCGAAATGCTTGTACTTTGCATAAGTTCAGGATTTCTTCATTTAATTCGAAGCTCAATTTTCTGCAAATGTGAGTGTGCAATGGCATGTGAGTCCTAGCACGCCAGAACTGATTGCAGGTGCAGTGAGACGATCAAATGCGAAAAGAGAAGAAAAAAAGTTATTAATATAATAAGCCTTGCAATTATAGTTAAGTAATGATGAGATATCTTAGTGAAAGGGTCCACGGAAGGTCCACACGTCCTCATCCATAGCATTCTAATTCTACGACCTCAAGTCTTCATTGGGTTCTATACTCTGCTCACAAGTGGAGGGAAAAATAGTGGGTAGTTCCTGAAGAACTTGACCCTCAAGATCTCAGCCATAAATATGGGATCTTGGCTTTGAACGTTGCTCATCCCAAAACCTTCTCGTGCATTTCTCTCTTTATCTAGTCTAGTCCTCTAGGTTTGAGTTTACTTGTATTAGCATCTGCAATGAACTATAGTTGTCTTCTTTGTGTCCTGGTGCTCTTGCCAGCACTTTGTCACTGTCAAGATTCATTTACACCCTCGAGAGCTACTTTCTACGGCAGTCCTGACTGCTATGGGACTTCAAGTATGTGCACGCTCCGTCTCTTCTGTTAGAAACAAAGTTTGTGTCAGCCACTGCACACCACATGAGCGCCGCATGTAAATTATGTTTACACGTTAGTGTAGAGCTACTAGAGCACTACTAGCTATAATAGTATCATGTCATGAAAAGTACACAAATTAACATTTCTTTTCTTCTAAGTAACTTTTTAAACAATGTTTATGGTCATGTGGCATGCTCTGTTACATCTTGAATAACTTTTCGAGGTTATGCGCTCTTTCCCTCGATACTCAGTAGAGCGCAAAATGACATGAGATCATCGGTGTAGTAACATATCTCACTCGGTACTTGAAGGCTTGGTTGTTCACATGCACTCTTTGACTCGCTCCATTTCATCATGCACAAACCAAACACTCGAAACAGAACAATTTTCGCTAGAGAAGATCTAATGAGTGCAATGTTTATGGCAGCTGGAGCTTGTGGGTTCGGCGAGTATGGAAGGACCGTGAATGATGGCTATGTGACTGGAGTTTCGAGGCTTTACAGAAATGGATCTGGCTGTGGTGCTTGCTATCAGGTTTAACTTCATATACACTAGACATTAATAGATGACGACTCTTTTTGACTTTTTTATTCAGTCAATTTTTTTTGAAGTATAGGTGAGGTGCACGAAACCGCAGTGCACAGGCGACGGAGCAAACGTGGTGGTGACGGACTATGGAGAAGGAGACAGGACGGACTTCATACTGAGCCCTAGAGCTTATGCGAAGATGGCTCAACCGGACGATTACCAAACCAAGCAGCTGTTTGCCTACGGAGTGGTTGACGTCGAATTCAGAAGGGTTCCGTGCCGATACTCCGGCTCCAACCTCATGTTCAAGGTCCATGAACGCAGCAGAAACCCATATTATTTAGCTATCATCATTTTATACGTCGGCGGCACAAATGACATCACAGCTATGGAGTATTGGCAGGTATTCAGCCATCCATATTCCCATGAGTTGCTTCGATTTTGTTTCAAGTAGAATAGAATTGAGCCAGAAGTCAACATAAACACGAACTCGAGACCATGAGTCGATAATGACTTTACTTCTTGAGAGTTCGATGCAGGAGGACTGCCAAGAGTGGAAGCCGATGCGCAGAGTGTACGGAGCAGTGTTCGACACGCAAACTCCGCCGAGTGGTTGGGTTAACCTGCGATTCCAAGTGAGTGGGAGCCACGGAGCGACTTGGGTGCAACCAAAGAATCCCCTCCCTGGTGACTGGAAAGCTGGTGCTGCTTATGACTCCCAAATCCAGCTAGACTAGAAAAAGCTAAAACCGGTCCCTTTGTATTCTGTTGGTTGATTGGGAAGTGCTGCTTGCCTTTTTCATTATTGCTAGGTAGGAATAGCTCAGATATGGCCAATGCTATTGGGGGCATTACTGTTGCTGAAATAAACAGGCTTAGCTATGCTAGATAAGGCTTTCTTCCTGCCTTGACTAAATAAAGGAGGTCTCTGTACCATTTCATCAGGGCCTTGTGGGATTGTTGTCTTCTCTTTTTGTTAGCATGATTAGCTATATAATAATTGAGATTGGTGTCCTATTAAGAGGATAAAGGTACACTTCGCCCACTAAAGGTACATTCAGCACTGAAAAACTCCACAACTAAATGACAGCGTTCTCACTCGAATATAATTGTCTTTACCTAATTACCAACTATAGGTACAGTCAAATTACAATAAATTTCAAGGGATAATGATACAAATAATTCATGAACTTTAATTTAATATAAAAAATGATCCATAAATTTTTAATTTATTCAATACAGTATCTGAAAAGTTCATGGACTACTTATGTCATTTTCCCTTCAAGGAAATTATGGCCCACAAAAAAATCTTACCAACCAAATAAGCATAACATGCCACTTTCAAAGCAAATTACTTCAACTTTGGTAGATTGCTACTTTTGGAAAAATCATTTGCCTCAGAAGACATGTTACCAATTGTCATCTTCAAGAACTTATGGGGAAAATTACCATTGCAATTGTTGATAATAATTACAACAATTTGGGATTAGTTACTAGGTCGTAGCTTTTTAGGGTTGCAAAATCTATGGCCAAATAATTGTTTGTTAAAAAATATGTATCCGGGTAGATTTTGACCCGTCAAGGTAAATTATTTACCCCATGAAACAAAACGCACTACTTTACAGGCAAATTACTTCATGAGGGGTGAATTACTGCTTTGAGAAAAATTAATTCCGCCACAAGCCTGATCACTAGTGATGTTTAGAAGAACTTATGGCAAAATTATCATCTTTGAGGATAGTTCCGGCAATATGAAGTTAATTACCGAGTGCCATTCTCGTATCACAAAATCTTTAATAAATTATTGCTGATAACAGTAAATTACTGGTTATAATTACAACTGACATTACAATATATTTAGGTAAAAAGTAGTCTCATAATGCAAAAAAGCATTACTTTCAATAGTTGAGCAATACAAAACATCATGAAATTGGTTTACAAAATCAACATACTAAATGTTGTGGCATGCATACATATACATATATATATATATATATATATATATATATATATATATATGTATGTATGTGGGACGTATTTCATAGGAAGATCAAATAATTTATCATGTAATTTTTTCACAATAAATACTCGAGTTGTTAGGTCGGGTCGGGTCGGGTCAAACCCCCTAATTTGCACGATTTTCCCGCGGAGAAGCTCCGGAGCTTCGCTTCATCCTCTTCGCTCGCACTCTCTCTCTCTCTCTCTCTCTCTCTCTCTCTCTGTTCGTATTTTTCTCTAGAGTCATCAATGGAGTCGACGCAATTGCAGGAGAACCCTAGCCCCGTCTCGCGAAGTCAATGGCGGCATATTCCCATACGCATCTACTCGAATCGGCTTCATTCCATCTCTCTCTCTCTCTCTCTCTCCATCGAGTAATCTCCCTCGCTCTTGTTCTTCGATGATCGATGCTGAAGAATTTTCGAATCTCTCCTCCCCTTTTCTCATCCTCTCTCTCTCGGATTTGCAGAGCTCGCGGATTGCGATCCTCGTCTCCTCTCAGCCAGCTCATCGCTTGAAGCATCTCGAAGGCGCAGCTGTTCGGGCTCGAGTGCGTAGTAGCATTACCCTTTTTCTTATTCCCTAATTCGTGGGTGGATGGATTGCTTCCGTTGCACTGACTGGTGTGGTATCGAATCGAAGCGATCGAAACGCGATATGGAAATTTCCCGATGTTTGCGAGGAAGTTGTCGTGGGTGGGGTAGTTCCTTTGTGTTTTGTCTAAGCATTCGTCCAAGTGTTCCTTCTTTTTTTTTTGTGGGATGGCTGTCCTGTCCAGTCCAGTTTGGTTTAGCGGGGTTTATGCATATGCAGTAATTAATCTGTGTAGCCAGATCTACTGCGAAGAGCATCTTGACCGTCTTGATCTGAAAGTTAAAGGTTATTGCGAGACGGGACTTGAGTCCTAAAATACTTAAAGAGTATGGGAGGTGCTGCTGTGAAGTGAAGTATGGCTAGCGTAGAGAGTCATTCCCAAAAGACAATGGTTTACTATTCCTTCAGATGTTGTCCGCCTAATTCTGTCTGGACCTTTGTCCTTAACGGTATTCATGGCTTTGTCTTACTTGCTTTTAGGCGAATGTAGCTTGTACTTTTTTGGTTCATGATATGTGCCGATAGATTCAATTTAAACTCCGTTCCCTGCAACAACCAACTTGTGATTTGGTTTAACTGCTTTACCAGAAGTTTCTCCCCTTCTGCTTGACATAAAAACCTCTAGTTTGTTTCGGTCCTTTGTTAGAGCTTCCTCCTGGCTCGGTAGTTAATGTTGAAATCGTGATTTTTATCGTGATACAGAATGCAGTTAACATTTGTGAATTTGATCCCATTTGGAATGTTGTTAGCGACACGAATAACAGAAGGATTTTGGGTAATTTTACTTTGGCTTCTGGACTCTACCTTGGGCATCAAAAGTGAGACGTGTATCTTTCTCCAAGTTGTGAGGGTGCAATTTTTATCATATATAAGCTTCCCAAGCATCTATTATTTCAAATTAGGACATTCAATGGGCATATCTCTTAAAATATCCGTTAAGTGTTGTTGGTTCCATTGCACATGAAAAACACAAGGCTGGACATTAAAGAGGTGTTATATATCATTTACATTCACATTGTCACCTCTTTCACTTTATGTTTGGCGCATGCACTATCATTACATATTAATTTTTTTTGGTCGAACTATCAATATCATTACATATTAGATTGGTTACTTCTCCTGCGGATAGACTTAATGGAGCTTTGATTGCAGTTCTTTCAAGTCACTGTCATCACCGCAACAATAACTAGTTCAAAGCTCTTCAATTTTTTTACTTGGAGGCGATCTAGTAAATTTGTCATCATATTTTGTTGAAGGTCTTCATGTCACTGTCGTATGAACTTTCCTTTGGAACTCGCAAGGCATACTGTAGTCCGACGCTCTTAGGAAGCAAGTCGTTATGCTATGACATAATAAGCCTCAAAATTTTATGGTACCTTTAGATATGCTATTTATGAATTGATCAACTTTTAGTTGCATTTACAAGGCTTTTGCAGGTGAGGAGGTTTTCTTGCCGATGTGTAAAATCAAACCAACTAAACATTTTCACCGACAGTATGAGGGAGCATGACAGGGCTACCATACAGGAGGCCAGGAATAGCAGATAATAGGGTCGCTAAGGGGAATCTTCCCCTTGTTTTCACATTCTTGTTATATTTCAAAAGGTATACTTGGAATTGAACATAGGACTAGCCATACGACAAAGAACAAACAAATAATCAGAACTTGATCTTGCAAATTTATCAGACGCCAATGACCCTTTACAATGGAATGCCTATTAGATGGCCTGATTCCATTGAAATAGCCTTCCTGACCCTCTTGCTTCTGTTAATTGGCTTAAATGCGCCTCCCCTTATCCGTTTCAACATGGCTTGAGTAGCATCCTCATAAGGACTTTTAAAGGCAAAAGAAAGCCATCAGGATGTCCATTCGGTTGTGCATCCGGGTTTGGTCTCAAATTCATCAACATTAGGGGTAAATTTGGCATGCATAAGTTTGGTAATTTCGGAGCAGCTTGTAAAAGGGGGCATGAGTTTATAAAAATATCTCTGTTTGGTTATATCGGGAAATTCAAGAAAATAAGGAATTGGCATAAGAACAGCCTGAACCAAACCAAATTGTCTAGCATAGTATTAGGGAGAATAAATTTCAAAGCCATGACAGAACTTTTCCTTTTGAGATAGCCTTAGAAGAAGGTCCACAGGAGTAAGAATACACAACTAGAAATTCGCAAAATCAAAGCGAGCTGTTGAATGAAACAAGTAATTGAATTCATTTGCGTGATAAGCAAAAAATTCGATTTCATTTGAATAAACCGTGAGGAATTTCTAAAGATAAAAAGCAAAAGGAAAGAGATTCTCAGAGATACTTAATGAAGTATAACTCAGCAAACGACACCCAAAAGGAAGGGGTGTAGGTGGTCGAAAGCTTGGATAGAAATGATGACGGAAGGTACGAAAGTTATGACTGGAGAGGGATGGAAAGTAATGAACCAGCTAGCATTGAAGCATCCAAAATGGTCCGAATAGGGTGCCTTCTTCCCGAGACATCATTGACAGAGATGCATGAGTTATTGCCCTATATAGAGTCGCTAAAATCAGTGGACCCAAAGTAAGTGTCTTACCCACAACGAGATTAGTTGCAAGTAATAAGAAATCTTTGGAGACTTTTAGTGAAGGAGCAAAAAAGACATATTTTGACAACTAGAAAAGGAGAAAGAGAGTGCATTCATCAGGGATTACTGGACTAGTATTGTGGAAATATGTTTCGAGAAATCTGCTATAAGCAAGGGTTTCTTCAGGAATAAGAGGTACTGATGGTGAGGCCATATCTTCTACAAGGGTCCCAATTAGGTAAAGGTTAGTCATGGCATATATGTCTAAAAGAGTAATAGACATTGGGTCCCAAGGAAAAAAGAAGCATTTGGTCAAAGGGGATTAAAAACTGATAGCAGCACCCAAAAGCTCTAAGTTTAAGTCATATGACAACATTTTGACCTCCAAAGCCATGTCAATGCCAACTCTCATCCAAGTAAGATGGGTAGGTAAATCATCCTTCAATCTCGCATACCAGCGATGAATACCAGTCTCGGGGGAAGGGACCCCTTGAAATTGCAAGGTCTCTAAAAACCAAATGTCCGTGACCGAGGACTTCTAAATAGGAAGTAGTTCTCTTGATCTCCTTGGAAAACATGGGCGGAGTGAAGCCGGGATTCGCTGATGACTGCGAAAACAAGGACCAAGAATAAGTTGATCGAGGATTCGTCGATCAAATGTAATGGGCAAAGATGTTAGTTTGGGAATCTTCATCTTTTTGCAGGCGATCAAACATTTCAATATACGATTCGAGAGAGTATTGGGTATTCATGAATACGAACTGAGTAAAAAGAGTTTGAGGGAAGACAAAGAAAACCTAGAATCGAAGGAGAAGGTGAAGAGCTAAAGTTTTGATTTTTATCGCCGGGATACGACGGTTCGAATGATTGAAGGAAAAGATAAAGTATTAAAGTTTTGATTTTTATCGTCGAGAAACGACGGTTTAGATGATCTACCATCATGAAGATTTGCCAAGCCATAAATGATCGGGATGACATGTCAAAGTAAAGTGAAATATTGCAGAGAGATCAAGAGAACGCAAATTACGAAGCGTCGAGATCAAGAATGCCTGAGCATGGTATATTTCTTTAAAAGAATTAAATAAAGGGGCATATGTTAACACCTATAATTAATTAGGTTGTCGACAACAAAAATAGATGGAAATAAACTTGTAAAGAAAGTCAAGGGATGACGTAGTCCATAGAGGATTGCTAATGCAAGCAAACAGCTGGCAAGCACTGGAATATACCAATAGGAAATTTAAGAATTTGAAATTGGAAAGCTGGAATCGTAGAGGAAGCAAGCGTCACTTGAGATCCCATACCAAAAGTTGTCGACGAAAATTACCATATGGAACACAAGTCACCGAAGCTGTCCACAAGAAAAGGAGGAAGAACAGGTGTCAAGATGTAAAAAGATCGACGACGGTTATTGCCTCGAGAAGGACAAGAGTCAAGATGTAAAGAGCTCGAGAACGGTTATTACCTCGGGGCAAACAGGTGTCAAGATGTAAAGAGCTCGGTGACAGTTATTACCTCGGAAAAGACGTGTGTCGAGATGTAAAGAGTTCAATGACGGTTATTGCCTCGAGGAAGACAGATGTCAAGATGGAAAGAACTCGACGACGATTATTACCTCGGTAAGGGCAGATGTCAAGACGGAAAGAGCTCGACCACGTTTATTTCCTCGGGAAGGACATGTGTCAAGACAGAAAGAGCTTGACGATGGTTATTGTCTCGGGAAGGACATGTGTCAAGACGGAAAGAGCTTGATATTGCCTCGGGAAAGACAGGTGTCACAACGAAAAGATAATATCGGTGGCAATTGATGGATAGATGTTGTTAGATGAACGGCGAAGATGAGATCAACGGCGGTTATTGGACATGGTCTCAAAATGCGGTTAGCAGGCTCACATTATAAATATTACCCAACAGCTAGAAAAAAGCATCCCGTGAACACACATCAAAATATTGTCTTTCAATTATCTTTATTTTCCAGTACCGCACCTTTAGTTTTAATAGCTGTAGTTGTTTACTTTCTAAGCCAATAGCTTTGTAATGCTGTATCGACGAAATTCGGATGCCGTCAGTCAGCAACTAGATGGATTTGTCTGAATCGTATATAAATATAAGTCGAATTTCATTACTGTACCAAACCTGTGTATTGACCAAGACAATCAAACTTTTTGTTTGCATATGGATATCTCCTGTCCGGAATTAGTCATAAAACCAGTCTCCTCTTATTAAAAATCGAAGAACGACTTTCAATCAGTTATATTTCATCGCGATAACATTTATGGCAAAGAGGTTGCCACATGGGCGGCAAAGATCCGGAGTCACCTACCCCATTCTATACCTCAGTCGTGTCTCAACATGGTGCTCCTCTAAATTTTCTACCTTTTTCGTGCTTATTGCGTCGCTACAGCGTCTGAAATGCTGCTCAAAACGGGCAAAGCTCATTAAAGTGTTCAAAACCATTTTGTTTTATTGATCCGTAGTAACAATCATTCGAGTGCTTTTTAGCCTAATTTGTTGTTTGTTTTTTTTCTGATTTTGACATGAGCAACGGACTGAAGTTTCCTAGTTTTCTAGACTTTTTAAGTGCGCTACAACCAAACGGTGACTTGGTGGCTATATCCAGTTGTTGATAGTTCATAGCTTTGCTTTGACTTCAGCAAATCAATTCAGGTTTAAGTAGCAGAAGGCTACTCGTAAATGGTATAAAGCTAACCAAGTGGGTTTTTACTGTTGTGAGTGCTTCTAGCTATTGGGTTTTGATTCAATTGAGATATATGGAAAAAGTTTTGTAGTCGCACGATGCTCAAGTCTCAGCATTGTTACTGTTTGAGATTTACTCGGCTGAATTTATTGGATACTTCCAATAGCAATTCCGCCCCGATAAACATTGTTACCACAAAGACGACTGTGAACTTACTGCTCAATATGTAATCGTATGAGATCAAAGAATTATGAAAGAATGCCCTGTTCTGATAATAGCTTCATACTCACACGGGAAGCAAATCATTGTATGATGAAGAGAAGTATTTCGAGCAAATGGAAAGAGATTAAAATCTTTCCTGAGATGAAGAGACAGCGAAATGCTTGTACTTTGCATAAGTTCAGGATTTCTTCATTTAATTCGAAGCTCAATTTTCTGCAAATGTGAGTGTGCAATGGCATGTGAGTCCTAGCACGCCAGAACTGATTGCAGGTGCAGTGAGACGATCAAATGCGAAAAGAGAAGCAAAAAAGTTACTAATATAATAGGCCTTGCAATCATAGTTAAGTAATGATGAGATATCTTAGTGAAAGGGTCCACGGAAGGTCCACACGTCCTCATCCATAGTATTCTAATTCTACGACCTCAAGTCTTCATTGGGTTCTATACTCTGCTCACAAGTGGAGGAAAAAATAGTGGGTAGTTCCTGAAGAACTTGACCCTCAAGATCTCAGCTATAAATATGGGATCTTGGCTTTGAACGTTGCTCATCCCAAAACCTTCTCGTGCATTTCTCTCTCTATCTAGTCTAGTCCTCTAGGTTTGAGTTTACTTGTATTAGCATCTGCAATGAACTATAGCTGTCTTCTTTGTGTCCTGGTGCTCTTGCCAGCACTTTGTCACTGTCAAGATTCATTTACACCCTCAAGAGCTACTTTCTACGGCAGTCCTGACTGCTATGGGACTTCAAGTATGTGCACGCTCCGTCTCGTGTTAGAAACAGAGCTTGCGTCAGCCACTGCACACCACTGCACACCACGTGAGCGCCGCACGTAAATTATGTTCACACGTTAGTGTAGAGCTACTAGAGCACTACTAGCTATAATAGCATCATGTCATGAAAAGTACACAAATTAACATTTCTTTCCTTCTAAGTAACTTTTTAAACAATGTTTACAGTCATGTGGCATGCTCTTTTACATCATGAATAACTTTTCGAGGGTATGCGCTCTTTCCCTCGGTACTCAGTAGAGCACAAAATGACACAAGATGTTCGGTGTAGTAGCATATCTCACTCGGTACTTGAAGGCTTGGTTGTTCACATGCACTCTTTGAATCGCTCCATTTCATCAGGCACAAACCAAACACTCGAAACAGAACAATTTTCACTAGAGAAGATCTCATGAGTGCACTGTTTATGGCAGCTGGAGCTTGTGGTTTCGGCGAGTATGGAAGGACCGTGAATGATGGTTATGTGACTGGAGTTTCGAGGCTTTACAGAAATGGATCTGGCTGTGGTGCTTGCTATCAGGTTTAACTTCATATAGACTAGACATTAATAGATGACGACTCTTTTTGACTTTTTTATTCAGTCAATTTTTTTTGAAGTATAGGTGAGGTGCACGAAACCGCAGTGCACGGGCGACGGAGCAAACGTGGTGGTGACGGACTATGGAGAAGGAGACAGGACGGACTTCATCCTGAGCCCTAGAGCTTATGCGAAGATGGCTCAACCGGACGATTACCAAACCAAGCAGCTGTTTGCCTACGGAGTGGTTGACGTCGAATTCAGAAGGGTTCCGTGCCGATACTCCGGCTACAACCTCATGTTCAAGGTCCATGAACGCAGCAGAAACCCATATTATTTAGCTATCATCATTTTATACGTCGGCGGCACAAATGACATCACAGCTATGGAGTATTGGCAGGTATTCAGCCATCCATATTCCCATGAGTTGCTTCGATTTTGTTTCAAGTAGAATAGAATTGAGCCAGAAGTCAACATAAACACGAACTGGAGACCATGAGTCGATAATGACTTTGCTTCTCGAGAGCTCGATGCAGGAGGACTGCCAAGAGTGGAAACCGATGCGCAGAGTGTACGGAGCAGTGTTCGATACGCAAACTCCGCCGAGTGGTTGGGTTAACCTGCGGCTCCAAGTGAGTGGGAGCCACGGAGCGACTTGGGTGCAACCAAAGAATCCCCTCCCTGGTGACTGGAAAGCTGGTGCTGCTTATGACTCCCAAATCCAGCTAGACTAGAAAAAGCTAAAACCAGTCCCTTTCTATTCTGTTGGTTGATTGGGAAGTGCTGCTTGCCTTTTTCATTATTGCTAGGTAGGAATAGTTCAGATATGGCCAATGCTATTGGGGCGTTACTGTTACTGAAATAAACAGGCTTAGCTAAGCTAGATAAGGCTTTCTGCTTGCCTTGACTAAATAAAGGAGGTCTCTGTACCATTTCATCAGTGGATTGTGGGATTGTTGTCTTCTCTTTTTGTTAGCATGATTAGCTATATAATAATTGAGATTGGTGTCCTATTAAGAGGATAAAGGTACACTTCGCCCACTAAAGGTACATTCAGCACTGAGGTTATTCAAAAAAACTCCACTACTGAATGACAGTATTCCCACCAGAATATAATTGTCCTCACCTAATTACCAATTATAGGTACAGTCAAATTACGATAAATTCAAAGTGATAATGATACAAATAATTGATGAACTTTGATCTAATATAAAATATGATTCATAAATTTTTAATTTATTCAATGCAGTATCTGAAAAGTTCATGGACTACTTATGTCATTTTCCCTTCAAGGAAATTACGGCCCACAAAAATATCTTACCAACCAAATAAGCAAAACATGCTACTTTCAAAGCAAATTACTTCAAATTTGGTAGATTGCTACTTTTAGAAAAATCATTTGCCTCAGAAGACATGTTACCAATTGTCATCTTCAAGAACTTATGGGGAAAATTACCATTGCAATTGTTGATAATAATTACGACAATTTGGGATTAGTTACTAGGTCGTAGCTTTTTAGGGTTGCAAAATCTATGGCCAAATAATTGTTCGTTAAAAAATATGTATCCGGGTAGATTTTGACCAGTCAAGGTAAACTTTTTACCCCATGAAACAAAACGCACTACTTTACAGGCAAATTACTTCATGAGGGGTGAATTACTACTTTGAGAAAAATTAATTCGGCAATAAACCCGATCACTAGTGATGTTTAGAAGAACTTACGGCAAAATTATCGTCTTTGAGGATAGTTCCGGCAATATGACGTTAATTACCTAGTGTCATTCTCGTATCACAAAATCTTTAAATAAATTATTGCTGATAACAGTAAATTATTGATTGTAATTGCAACTGACATTACAATGTATTCAGGTAAATAGTAGTCTGATAATGCAAAAAAGCATTACTTTCAATAGTTGAGCAACACAAAATATCATGAAATTGATTTACAAAATCGACATACTAAATGTTGTGGCGTACATACATATATATTTGCGGGTCGTGTTTGATAGGAAGATCAGATAATTTGTCATGGCATTTTTCACAATAAATGCTCGAGTTGTTAGGTCGGGTCGGGTCAAACCCCCTAATTTGCACGATTTTCCCGCGGAGAAGCTCCGGAGCTTCGCTTCATCCTCTTCGTTCGCGCTCTCTCTCTCTCTCTCTCTCTCTCTCTCTCTCTCTCTCTGTTCGTATTTTTCTCTAGAGTCATCAATGGAGTCGACGCAATTGCAGGAGAACCCTAGCCCCCTCTCGCGAAGTCAATGGCGGCATTTTCCCATACGCATCTACTCGAATCAGCTTCATTCCATCTCTCTCTCTCTCCATCGAGTAATCTCCCTCGCTCTTGTTCTTCGATGATCGATGCTGAAGAATTTTCGAATCTCTCCTCCCCTTTTCTCATCCTCTCTCTCGGATTTGCAGAGCTCGCGGATTGCAATCCTCGTCTCCTCTCAGCCAGCTCATCGCTCGAAGCATCTCGAAGGCGCAGCTGTTCGGGCTCGAGTGCGTAGTAGCATTACCCTTTTTCTTATTCCCTAATTCGTGGGTGGATGGATTGCTTCCGTTGCCATGACTGGTGTGGTATCGAATCGAAGCGATCGAAACGCGATATGGAAATTTCCCGATGTTTGCAAGAAAGTTGTCGTGGGTGGGGTAGTTCCTTTGTGTTTTGTCTAAGCATTCGTCCAAGTGTTCCTTCTTTTTTTTTTGTGGGATGGCTGTCCTGTCCAGTCCAGTTTGGTTTAGCGGGGTTTATGCATATGCAGTAATTAATCTGTGTAGCCAAATCTACTGCGAAGAGCATCTTGACCGTCTTGATCTGAAAGTTAAAGTTTATTGCGAGACGGGACTTGAGTCCTAAAATACTTAAAGAGTATTGGAGATGCTGCTGTGAAGTGAAGTATGGCTAGCGTAGAGCGTCAGTCCCAAAAGACAATGGTTTACTATTCCTTCAGATGTTGTCCGCCTGATTCTATCTGGACCTTTGTCCTTAACGGTATTCATGGCTTTGTCTTACTTGCTTTTAGGCGAATGTAGCTTGTACTTTTTTGTTCATGAGATGTGCCGATAGATTGAATTTAAACTCCGTTCCCTGCCGCAACCGCCTTGTGATTTGGTTTAACTGCTTTACCAGAAGTTCCTCTCCTTCTGCTTGACATAAAAACCTCTAGTTTGTTTCGGTCCTTTGTTAGAGCTTCCTCCTGGCCCAGTAGTTAATGTTGAAATCGTAGTTTTTATCATGATACAAAATGCAGTTAACATGTGTGAATTTGATCCCATTTGGAATGTTGTTAGTGACACGAATGACAGAAGGATTTTGGGTAATTTTACTTTGGCTTTTAGACTCTACCTTGGGCATTAAAAGGGAGACGTGTATCTTTCTCCAAGTTGTGAGCGTGCAATTTTTATTATATATAAGCTTCCCAAGCATCTATTATTTCGAATTGGGACTTTGAATGGGCATATCTATTAAACTATCCATTAAGTGTTGTTGGTTCCATTGCACATGAAAAACACAAGGCTGGACATTAAAGAGGTGTTATATATCATTTACATTCACATTGTCACCTCTTTCACTTTATGTTTGGTGCATGCACTATCATTACCTATTAATTTTTTTCGGTCAAACTATCAATATCATTACATATTAGACTGGTTACTTTTCCTGCGGATAGACTTAATGGAGCTTTGATTGCAGTTCTTTCAAGTCACTGTCATCACCGCAACAATAACCAGTTCAAAGCTCTTCAATTTTTTTACTTGGAGGTGATCTACTAAATTTGTCATCGTATTTTATTGAAGTTCTTCATGTCATTGTCATATGAACTTTCCTTTGGAACTTGCAAGGCATACTGTAGTCCATCGCTCTTAGGAAGCAGGTTGTTATGCTATGACATAATAAGCCTCAAAATTTTATGGTACCTTTAGATATGCTATTTATGAATTGATCAACTTTTAGCTGCATTTATAAGGCTTTTGCAGGTGAGGAGGTTTTCTTGCCGATGTGTAATATCAAACTGACTAAACTTTTTCGCGGACAGTATGAGGGAGCATGACAGGGCTACCATACAGGAGGCCAGGACTAGCAGATAATAGGGTCGCTAAGGGGATCTTCTCCTTGTTTTCACATTCTTATTATATTTCAAAAGGTATACTTGGAATTGAACATAGGACTAGCCATAAGACAAAGAACACACAAAAAATCAGAACTTGATCCTGCTAATTTATCAGATGTCAATGACCCTTTACAATGGAGCACCGTGGGAATATTTTTGAGTTACGTTAATTGTAAAAGGAAAACGAATTTCCCGTCACATTGAAATTAGAAGTGTAAAAGGCTTGTCTGCGGATTCCTGACATTGGAATGCTGAAAGAGCCATTTATAATCTTCTCTCAGCTAGTAAACTGACGGATGTTAGTTTGTTTGTATCATCAGGTTTTCATTTCATTGTAAAAGCGGGGCAATCCTATCTATTTTCTGCAATTTCTAAATCATGTTGTGCTGCAATAAATTACTACTAAAATGATCTTTCATTCTTTTTCAGCCTGGTTTTGTAACTACTCTTAGCACCAAAACAATCGTGTTTGGTGAAACAAATCTGAAGCCTTACTTGAATTGTGTTTCCCTATCTCTGTTTTCGTTGTTCTGCACCATGGTGTTAGACTGCAAGTTGTGGTCATAAGATGAAAATTCGAACTTCTGTTTTACATAAGATAGCACAAGCTACTCACACAATCTCTCTACATCAGAGAAAGAATTAGATTTTACTTTAACAACAAACGGCACTTTTTAAGGTATGCCAACTGAGACAGTAATTCCAATGTTTCATTGCTGGATTTGCTATTGCTGTTGTAATCTTTCTTGACTATTTTAGCTCTATCTGTCAATACGACACTCTCCGGTCCCTTATCACAGATTTGACATAGTTCTAGTGCTTCTTGATGCAAACTATCCCGAATGGGATACAATTGTTTCTTGTCACATTCTTGGTGAGGTGAGTCATTGAATTAACTAATTCATTCTCAGCATAATTGACCTGACAGAAATTTTTTGTGTAATTAATAAATAGGGAGAGCCAACTAAAGTCGGTTGTGATAAAGATCTAGCAAATATTTGGCCATTTGAAATGTTGAGGAGGTAAATTCTTTTGGACCGGTCGTAGATCTTCACATAATCTCAAAATTTTGGCTAACAGTATGGAGATTTGTTTCAATACAACTTCAGAACCTGGCCAACATTCTTGTTCAGGTAGTTTAAGAAGCCCAGTGTCATTTCTGAGTCACCAAGAAATATTTGAGCTAACTCAGGACAGTGGTGGAGAGCAATATCTGCTTTCAAATGGGTTTCTTTAGCATTCTTCTCTTACCATTCCAATTGGGTCTTAGCATAGCCCATTCAATTTTCTCAGTAAATGGTTCAAGGTTAGTTCAAAGTAGAAGAACATCAGCAACATCCTTTTGGGAACTATAGGTTGAAGCATGATGTTTGCCTATTTGAGCTGTAGAAAGGCTAATACTAATGACAAAGCTTGAAATTGGACGCATTCCTATATGAGCTTCGTAGGCATCTTTTTCATACTGGGGCTAGTACCAGTCTTTCAAGTTGGTCTGGGTGAACTGACTGAGTTCTGGCTTCTGGGTCTATTTTGATTATCTGTAAACCATGATTCGTATTGTTGTAGATATAACTCACATCTGAGGTCCTGCAGAGGCTTCTAAAATTCGAAATGCCTTGTTCCACTTCTTACCTTAGACATTCTGGTCACTATTATTCCAGGATTGGGGCACCAGAAGTTACCGGGGCAAGCAGCTAGTCTTTCAAGTTGCTCTAGGTGAGCTGACTGAGTTCTGGCATCTGGGTCTATTTAGATTATTGGTAAACCATTATTCGTATTGTCATAGATATAACTTACATCTAGGGTCCTGGAGAGGCTTCTAAAATTCGAGAAGATTATGTTTTATACATCAGCCATCTATAATGTGCATTGTGAAATCAGCTACAACCTGACTACTGATCTTTCGATTCTCCAATAATTCTATTAAATTATGTAGTTTTTACATGTAATTTGTTCTCATCGGCACAACTTTTCCTTGGAAAAACATTGACGCACTGGATCTGTGCATTTCATGTACGTACATTCTCTTTGTAAAGGATGTCTTAGAATGGTCCTTACTAAGGAGGCTGAAAAAGTTCATCAAGCTATTGTCAACCTCAGTGAACATCTGCTACTCAGAATGCAGTTAGATAAACTCCCTCTCTTAATTTTTTTCTTTTATCTCTTGTACTTGTCTAGGTCTACCTTTTCTTTTGTTTGTTGATTTCTTGTGCATTTCATAACAACACAGCAAGGGCATCTGGGCGCATGATGGAAAGTTTGATTTGCCTAGCTGAAGGTATAATACCATCAATGTTTGGCCATGTTCTTAGAGTATATACTATTTTGTGCCACTGAAAATCGTGTCAATGCTGATTGTAGGACACGCAAGACTAATGTTCAGAAACGAAGTTACCTATCTTGATGCTATCGCGGCCATTTTGTGCTTTGAATCCTCCATCTACATCAGCCATTGTGGGCAGCATTTTAGATGCTCTTTATGCCAATTTTAGTGAAAATCCTGATCACGAAATCCTTGTAAGTTCCTAGTCCAATTTTCAGTCATCCATGCACAAACTCAATTGTTGTACCAATTTTTATGCATATGTCGGCTCGCTTTACCTAGAAGCAAGTGTCCATGTTTTGTGTCATCCTACTGAAGGTACTGGATACAGAATAAAAGCAGGATTGGACACTGGAAAGTTGCCAAAGTATATAGACTTATTCATTTAACTCTTCTGGAAGAAACAGGCTTAATTAATTTCTTTTAACAGCCATATTGCGACATCTTGACTCCACATACATCAGATTGTAGGCAAGAAACTTTGATACTTATAATTTAAATACATTCTAAGACTCTTCTGACTTCAACAGCTTGGAAGTAACATGAAGATTAGAAGACTCAAAGAGCAGAATGTTTACGGCCTGTCCTATGTACCAGATTCTTGGTATCTGTATTTGCCATTCATTTACAAGTTTGGGATAGAGCTACAGAATTGCTTTTGATAAGAAGAGTTCCTATACAAATTTCCGCCTCTTTCATCTTCCCAAAACACAGGAGAAGGTAATTCAAAGCTTTATAATGCCAATATGGAATGTTAATGATTGGTTTGTCATTGTGTTCTTCTCCTTCAACTTTTTAGGGTTCATAAGAATATACTGAACTTATGATTCCTAGTTGTCCAATGTGAGGAAAACATGTCAGGAAAGTAAATGGCTTTTATAGATTAGTGACTCAACAGAACTTTTGTTACCAATAAAAAGAACTAACCAGCAGTAAGATCGAGAAAGTTAAGAGCTCTTATAGATTTGATGAGTTTTTCCTCTAAGTTGGGTAATTCCGTATGCATAGTTGTGCATGACCTTTCAAGACAATGATAATTGTTTGCCAGCTGTATTTGGTGATTCAAGAGTCAAGTCACTTATGCTACCCACTTTTAGTTGGAGATGATTTGAATATACAAGTTTCAGTAGAAGGATTCCCATAGAACCATGGTGAAGTTTTTGCTTATATATTTGATTTATTTTGTCAAATGTTGGTCCTGTTCTGAAACTTGTTTTTGCGGCAACATGGATGTAATAATTAATCGACATCAGTGTTCTTAGAAGTTCCAGTTATCTTCTCGCATTTTGGGTCATCAATGATTTTTGGTAGCTGGCTAAATATTGGAGCACTTAAAGACCAGAACATGGAGAGCCACAGCAACAATATTTGAATGACAAGCTGGGCGGGACATTACTGATGAGAATGGTAAAACCTCTTTGACAGAACGGCTAGTCTGTGGCCAACCTCTCATCAGTTTACTTCCACATATCGCCCAATGAAGCCAATCCACATTTTCCTTGGAACGAGCAGGAAAAGAGAATTACCGGAGTGTCTTTGAATAGTGCTCAGAAAGCTTTTGCGCGACATGCACAGGATGGTAAGCACGTGAAAATAGGACTCTCCACTGATCGCTATTCTCTTATTTTTGTCATTCCTATTGTGTACACAACAGGACTCTGGGGACCCAACTTGCGAAGATGTCAATTGATAAGATTATGGACGTTTAGCTGTTTATTAAGGTTTGTGCTAGTATAACTGCTTCATGTCTTGTTAGAATGCTGTCGGCTAAGAAGAGGGTTGCCTGAAGCAGGTAAGGTGCTGCTGTATCATATTGAGAATGAAAAGGCCATGACTGGGTAGAGAACTATTTTAATGAGAATCGTCGAGCGTATTTCTTGGTCTTTAACGTGCCTGTGGGCCCAGTAACAATTCCTCTCTTGCTTCTGGGGAGAAAGTTTGAAAATGATGATATAGATTAGGTAAACATATCCCAAAACTGAATAACGCAACGGGATCTTTACGGCCCAATATTGGGCCTTTATGGCCCAACCACAAGCCTGATTGTCGACGAAAGGGCCCACTTGAACGATTACCAATCCATGAGATTAAGCGTTAGGCGTAAATGGGGTGGATGCATGAAAAAGGGCATGATTCTGGGCCCTTAAGGCGCCATATAATGGTCCTTAACTGGGTCCAGTACTTGGGCCTTCAAGAGCCCCTCTAGCGGGCCCAATAATGGGCCATAATGGGCCTAGTCGGCCCTTTGAAGGCCCAATAATGAGCTGAAGGGTTAAGCCCATTTTGTCACGGGCCCAGTCCTCATGAAATGGGCCCACCATGCCAGATAATAGGCCTTCGATAATGCCCACTGGGCCTTCTTATGTAGGCCCAATGGGCCTGTCGTAGGCCTATTTATGAGAATAATCTACCTGCTCGAAGCCTGTGGGGCCTGGCCCAATATTCATACAATGGGCCTACCTGAATCCTATTGGACTAGGCCAGTCAAAGTAATTGGGCCTGATATTGGGCCTTTTGAGTCCCAATGTGCGATGGGCCTGAGTTGGCCTAAAGCCCAACACATGGCCCATTTTAAGCCCCAATATTTTAGATGAAGAGACTGCACAGGCCCATTGGGCCCTCTGTAAAGCCCAATAAATTTACAATGGGCCAGCCCATAAAGTAATTGGCCTATTATGGGCCCTTTAGGCCCAATGCTTAAAGGGCCTACGTTAAGGCCCATGGGGTCTGCCCCATTAAAATAATGGCCATTGTTATGGGCCCATAAGGTCCAGTACATAGGACCTTATTTGGGCCGGACTACTGATCTTTTGGAGCCCAATTTAGGCCCAATGTTCAACTAACCTTATAAAGCCCAAACCATTTCAGACCTAATATTGGACCTAATCTGGGCCCGATAGGATCTCAGTTAGGACCCAATATGTAGCTAATGGTATGTGACCCAACTGCGAGCCCCTGATGCCGGTCCTAAAGGCCCAGCAGATTGAGCCCCACCATAGGCCCATGTCTGAGCATGGCCAGGGCCCCCTTGAGCCTTACTCGAATCAACTTCTGGGATATCGAGAAATCCAATGAAAAAGTGAATCAATTCAAACTTGGCCTAGACATATATCAGTCAATAAGATCAAATTACGAGTATGGCCCAAGAAAGAGTCGAATATTAAGAAATCCAATAAAAAGTTAACCAGTTCATACTTCTAATCTGAAAATCCAGTCGCAAGCTCAAACAAAATCTGCAGAATTGGTCATGTAATTGCCTGCAACTGTAACCATTTTTCTTTGGTAAGAAATAGGCCATTGCCATATTCAGCTGGTGAAGAGAGATGAAAAGTAACTTGATAAGTGGCTTGATGATCCAGCCACCATTCGCAGTTCCTAGTGTTACACAGGCAGCTCTCATAATCATCAATCAGAAGCGGCTCACAACCAATCACCCAATCTCTAACAAGAATAAACTATAATCCTTTACAAGGAAGAATCCAACACATATAGAAGTAGCTTCCCCAACCCACCAATTATCACCGCCTTCTATACCTTCCAACGAAAAAGAACGGGTATGGAATGCAGGTTAGATATAAGTAGAACTGTAGACACAAGACCGGCTAGGATGAATATACAACAGGCAGCTTCACCGATCTGACACCAACACTGGCTAATTCACCAAATGCTGCATAGCATGAGATAGCTCTTAGCTTTTGCTTGCACTCTCCACAACATTTTTGTTTAAGTGAAGCATATGAGAGCTTCCCTCACGTGGAGAGGTAGAAAGAACATCAAAGGGTCTACATCACCTTAAAATTATCTAACTTCACGACCAGTCTCATATGATGATCCTGGGCCTTTGGACCATGAACCATACTCTAGAGCTCGTTCAACTCCGTCAAACTAATGAATATGGCCAATCCACAAAAATTCATACTTGTAATTTTTCTCAACTTCTGTGTCATTATCATCACCTCTTTTCTGCACTCTGAATGCTCATAAACCGGTTCTTTTGCACCTCCAGCACAGTATTGCCTTTTCCATTATACTAACTGACTGGACAACCATTTTAATGCCCCCTGACATGAGCCTATAGACAATAAAAAAAAATTAATCAATAACAGGTAATTGATGGTAATCAATAAGCTTCACTTTACTTGAGGAAGTATCATTAACGCAAGTAATTCTGGATAACAGAAGTGTTTCCGTGTAGTCAACAAGACGTGAGAAAACTATAGGCAGCTGTCATGTTATGGTTCTACAAAACCTAACTCTATGCATACGAATCAACTCAGTGCTGCAGCAGTTGTAAAAGAAAAGTCTTTTCCTTCTCTGTGAACTATTTTTTCTACATGAGCGGTAAATCGGTCATCCACTTGATGCTAATCCCTGCTCTTTGGTTTATGGAAAAACTAGAAGAAAACATTCACAATGAATTATGGGGGCATTTTCATGAAGAAACTTAATAGTTGATACATTAGATTATGGAAAAGCATAAATCAGAAAAGGTAGCAACTGGAAATTGTGTTGCAGTTGAAGGTACAGAATCACCTGAACTTTCACAATTTGGTTGCATATCTTCAAAAGTTCCTTTCTTCCGTCCCACTCACATTACTTTTTCTGAAATTTGTCCGCTGCAGAATGCAAATTATCTACATAGTGACTCAAGCTCTGGACCTTGTCAAAAGAGCCAAAGTTTACTAAATTTGCCAAAACTTGAGATGCATTGTTGTTTCCCTTTGTTAATTGTCCCCGCCGAAATGAACGAGCTCAAAAGGCAGCTTGAATCAGAGCCGCTTCTCACTGCAGCAAGAGAACCTTTCATGCAAAGTTCCTCATCCTTCGCTGCAGTGGAAACAATTGGGGTTAACTCTTGCTGCCTTCTCCGCAACAAAGGGTGGTCAACACCCTATCCATCACTTTCTCATCGACAGTCAGTTAAGAAAGACAACTGGTGCTTCAGCCACATATGCAACAATTCCCTAATGCCCTCTACTCGAAGCCGAATGAGTGCTGTTTGACCACCAGGACATGCTGGGGCCTTGGATCATCAACAGCTTGTGAAGCTGCTCCAAGCCCAACAAGTGCAATCAGAGTCTCCTCCCTGTTGAAGGACAAATTATTAGAGAAATAGATTTCAATCTGGAGAGAGAAAACTTAAGGCATCACCATCAATTCATCCAGCAATTATCCTATTTGTAATTTGAATCATCAAGATTACTAAAAAGCTTGTCTTTCCAGTGAATTCTGTAGGCTTGAGGCATTTACGACAAAGCATGTTCCTCATAGTCAGCCATGTATATTCAAGCTGAAGAACAAACAGAGTATCACCAGTGTTGTTGAACAGGAGCATGAGTTGTGAACTGTAAAGTGCATCTGGTTCTGGAGTAAATATCGCATAAAAAGAGATCACATGATTCGCCATACACTGATAACTGTCACCATTCAGTGAGTGATGACCAGAACAAGTCCCATGATGTGGCCAGCTTCCGGGAAAAAATATAAAAAGGTTTAACATGTGCTGGTCTATCCTCCATAATTTGATGCCCAATGCAGAGCTGTTCTTCCGCTTGCATCACAAAAGTTGGGATCAACACCTGCAGCTATTTTAGGGCCCCTTGCACATTCACAATTGAAGGCGGCGGCCAAACGTATAACTCCTTGACCTCGTGTATCCAAAATATTTGGCCTTCTGCATGCTTCATGAAGTTTGCAAACCAGCCACCATGGGAGCTTGTCTTTAGCAAGTATTGAAGTGCTGCACCTCAAGCATATGGGTAATCAAACATTGTGGATTTAGAAGCCTCGTTAACTCTTCCAATATCAAAGGCAACAGTTGTATTCATTTGAACTTGTGGCATTCTTCAACTTGCACTTATCACATCAACCAATAAAGGAATCTAGCAGGAGCGCAACTGGATCTATATATAACAATTATGGCAGATGTAATTAAAGACCTGCTTCATATTGTGGTTCAATATTAGAAGCCATAGATGGCTGTTTATGACACTCATTCTCTCACCTCACTGCATGCTAGTCTATTGCTGCAAGAAACAAAAAATGGCACACTTGCAGGAGCGCAAGCAGGAGCCGCACGTCGCATTGATGTATCAATTAAAGTTTCAGCAGAAACCTCAATTTCACCAAACATGCAACCCCAATTGTTTTCGGAACAAAGTATCTTGCTACCCATTGGAGAAAGACCACCTCCATACGAAAAAACAAAGAAAACCACAAAAAAGGACATATGCAGTTAACTGTAAAGCCAGGTTCCATACGCTACCTCTTTCACTTCTCTACGGTGAACGAAATCAATGTGCTCATGCTGCCTGAAGATAAGGAAAAGAGCAAGAAGCGAAATGTAGTGTAGACTCAATGATAACTCATACTTACATAATGTGGGGCTAACATCTTGAAAAAATAACAAACTTTTCATGTCAGATGTGAAGAATTCCAGATCTTTTCCACTTTTCACCAATTGGGGCCGGGTGAGGTTAAGTTGACTGAGAAGATGATCATACAAGCTAATCATAATCATAACAACAACATCTACGTAAAAGCACTTCTAGAACTACAGTGTTTTATGTTTCAAATTAGCCTTTCTTTAAACTTCAATAATATAAAAGTAAGGATGCCAAGAAGGAAGCTTAATCTAACAGACTTTTAAATGGAATAAGTATATATGCATTGAATTTTTCGTGCTAATCCTGTCGGCTGCACTTTTTTGCAATGACAAGCCACTACCAGCTCCATAGTTAAGCATAAAAAAATTCTGATGAGAAGAACTAATTTAACAAAAGCTTTGTACCAAGATGATGAATGCACACATTATTTATATCAATGGCAACACAATACCACATACACGTAGCACAATTTCCATGGAAATCTAATCAATGAACTTTCATGAGAAGGAAAAATATAAATTTACACAAATAGCTACTGAACTTTCATGACATATCACAAACAGCTACTGAGTGCAGCCTAAAGATGACTTTCATGAGAAGTATAAAAATAAATTTAACCAAAGCACTGTCGCAACATGATAGCTTCTAGTCATCGAAAGTTGTGAAACAGTGGGCCAGCAAGACCGACGGCTAGACAAGATAATCTTCCAACATGAATGGAGTGTAAATATGTTCGAATGCAAGGTGATTATTGTAAGTTTGAAGACAAAAAAACTTTGACGTGTCATATATAAAAATCTGCATGGAACACTTTGCTAGGCTAATCGAATGATCTTTCCCAGTGAAAAATAATGACTGCAAACTATGAGTATTTCTAAAACTCCCGCAAGTTCCCATACATAGAACATATTCATCCAGAGGAAGAACAGCACCTAACCTATCAAGCATCCAGTGGCTTCTGCATTGAGAGTTCTCATTGTCCTGCCAATCGCCATAAAGCAGTGCAAAACATCCACACTACCTGCCTGCAAGATCATTTAAAATCTCATAGTGTAAATTGTGGGAAAGCTCAAAGACTGATAGAGTAGGACAAATTAAGCTAAACAAAAAGGTTGACATGTAAAGTTACTACATAAGCTAGAGATAAGCTAACAAGTTAAAAATCAGCATAATCGAGAGCGATCTAACTATTATGCCAGAAAACTGGCCCAAGGAAAGGATTCTCGCGGTGCCTGGCAATTCAATCCAGACAGATCATAAACATCAAAATTATTCTGCAATCACGCCTCTGTCAATCCTTAAACTGCAGACCATATATTATACCTAATATTGCAATACATATAATAATGGCATACAAGAAGAGTACTGATAATTAGAAAAGAGATTAAAATTCATGAATCAACTTAAATCACCATAAGGAAAAAAAAAACATCATCAGAACACTTGTGACATTTGAAACACTATTCACCAGTTACTAAAATGAATCCTGTCATGAGAACTGATATGCAAATGCGACTCATTTATGGTAACAACCAAATTGTATATGACTTAGCTAATACCTCCACTAGTAAGATGGCCACAGTTAAACAATCCAAGATTCGAAGGTTAAAGTATTATTTAAGAATAGGACCCTGACATTATCCCACAAGACTACTCAATATCACTCAAATTGATAGTGTTGTGATGCCTAGAACAAGAGCTTACAAACTCCTTGGGCAAAGCTAACTACATGCGCTTGCAACAACAATTTTCTATTTTAATACTTTGTTTAGTTGTGACAGTATATAGGGATGTAAAATGTGGGACCATAATGTGGTGGACTGACAAGACAAAATTTCAAGATTAATCAATCAGCTGCATACAGCATTGACCCAATGGGTTATCGCAATGCCTATGACTGTCCCATTAAAGACAGTGTCTACACAAAATCTTATCTTTAATTCTTCATGTGCTTCTTCGACTGTCTTTCCATCTCTTTTCTTCCTCCAGCAATGAGCATCTTTCTGAATATATCAGAGTGCTCTACGATCATACGAGAACAAAGAACTAGCTGAAGAAAGAAGGAACATGTGGTCACGGCAGTGGTCCAACTCGAAGAGGAAAATTATAACCAAAAGTGGTGTTGAACCCCGCAAGTAGCAGGTCCCCCTGGAAGAGTAATTATTAAGTGTGTGTGTGCGCGCATGTGTGCTTTTTGTTGCCAGAATTGTAAAGTGTGTTTCCACGACTTGTTTTCAGCTTTTCACTTGAACTTTTTCTGTTTGTGCTAAATTTTAGTTAATACTAGAAACCTCAAATCTTCAAAAGGGCTGACATCCAAACTCATTTAAAACCATTTAGATTTTCTTCATTTAAAGACTATTTTGTTTTGGTGGGAACCCAAGTTAATCCAAATAGCTCCTAAAAACCATGCATTTACCGATTGAATTGGTGACACTGCTTGATTCATGCAAGGGAAAGACCAAGCAGTGCAAGCAAAATCAGATGATAGAAACTGCTAGAAGATATAATTCATCAGAAGCTGCATCTCACGCATCAAAATTATCAATTGTTATACTAACTTACGACCAGTATTCTATCTGGACCATTCTGATAGATCCTATTGGGTTCAACTTGATTCAAGACAACCAATACGACAATCACGCTTAGCCGAAAAAGTAAAAATGGAAAGAAGGTGATAAAAGCCCCATTGGGACTTCAATTCAATCTGATGCTAGTGAACCCTGAACAAAGATTTCACGTGATATGTTACCATAAACTACACAAGACTACAGAAAACGATCAAGTCAACTTAATTGTTTATTGGAACTGAAAGCAATGAGAGAGAAGAACCATCAATTGCTTATTTGTCAACACTAAGCGGAACAGCAAAAGAGCTACTATGAGGAGCCCCCTTATCAAAGCTAATCAAACAATTAGCAAAATCAAAATGAGAAGTCATAGCAACCTGGAGGCCTGTAGGGCGGCTCTGGTGTCAAACTAGACTGTTGGTTGTTCCAAAGTATTTCGCAAGTTTCTCTCGGACGAGGCCGGCTGTGCCTGCGCTTCTTGCAGCATCTGCTGTAGGTCTGCCGAAGTTCAAGAATACCAAAATTAAAAAATCTAATAAAGCAAAGTGGAAAGACTACATATCATCAGAGGACAAGCGGTGCGCACTTCCTCAATGTGTTCTAATAAAACCCAATCACAAATAAAAGAGATTTGGCCCAACGAATTGCAGGCTGTTCGATGTATTTCAGTCTCGGTCACCTGGTTACCGAGAACAAATCCACACGCGCAAAGCCACTCAAATGCCTCGGTCCCTCACGGTCGCCTCGTAATGGGACTAACTGACTTCATGACAGAACAACACGCACAAGGACAAGCAAGCACAAAGGTAAAGACCACATAGTCACCATTCCATCTGTCGAGCATATCATCGAAGAAGAACGTAAGATCTCCATACTCGAGTCACTGAATTCGTCAATCAGAACTACCTGAAACCTATCCATTAACACACAAAACCAAAACAAAACAAAACAGAAAACCAGAAATGACGAACGAACAGCCACAAGAACTAACCCAAACGTCGAGCGGGCAGACATCTCCGACACTCGGCAATGCGCCAATCAATGCCCTCACGGGAAACCCTAGGTCCCATCGCGAGGGGGATCGCGAGTGCAGAATTTGCATTCAGAATCCGCGAACCGAAATGCGCATCAACAACGAGGGACTGCGGCTCGCGATCGGCAGGAGAAATCGACGATCTCGATGATGAAATGAAGGATGAAGGACGCGTTCGAGTTCGACCCGACCGCGACGAGAATCGGAAACATCGTAGGGCGAAAGAGAGAACGAGAGTGTGCATGAGAGAGAGAGAGAGAGAGAGAGAGAGAGAGGGGCGCATTCACGAGCGCGAAACGCGATTTACAACATTTAGGATGAATTTTGCATTTACAAAAATTTACGAGAAGTAAAAAGGTAGTTTTATAAAATCAAAACGCCATTTATGAATCCAAAAGGTAATTTACGAACTTTGTTTGTTTAGTTATGATATGACACGGAATGGCACTGCGATTGGATTATTCGATTCGATTTACTAACACAGGGAAAACTATAGTGATAAAAAATTAGCAATCACTCATTTTGCTGTTGATAGTGAAAATGACTGACCCATGCAGCCAAAAGAGGTACTTTCGACGTAAATTACTTCCTCTTAGGTTATGTAACTACCAGGTAGTAGGAAAGACACCGTGCATCGCCTGGAACCGGACCAAACCGGCTCGAAACCGTACCAAATTGGCCAAGAACCGGCAGTTCGCATGGGGATCAATCCAATTCCCAATTTCAATTTATTAGAACCGGTGAGTACAGATCTGGTTCTCAGTTCCAAATGTGGAATCCCACACCCGCTCACTCAATCCAGATCGGTAATATATATAATTTTTAAGAAAATTTCCAACCATAAAAAAGAGAACAATTTAAGAAAGATGAAAACCCTAAAATGCCTAATTTGAATCTCAATGCCCATCAACTAAGTGCTCGTCTCGCCTCACTCTCACTTTTTCTAAGTCATCTCTCTATCTTTCACTTATGGTCTCAACTCTCAAGCTCAATACCCATCAACTCACAACGTCAAGTCTCAACACCCATTAACTCATGGCTGCACCTCCAGCCACCTCTCTCTCACTATCGGTCACCTCCATTTACGTAAAGCTTGGTGGAACCAGTTCTATGGACCCATCGGTCCAATTTCCGAATGGATCCATGAAATCAACGGGTGGTTCCCAATTTCAATTTTTCGAAACCGTTCCTTTATGGGCCATTCATAGTTCCATGGTGGGAACCACCCATCCGGACCATATTCACCCCCAATAATAGAATTGAGTATGGTTTTAGGGTAGAACTTAGAACTAGGGAAGTGGGAACATGTCTGATTCCAAGTTCAAAGATATGCATGATAGGTTCTAAATTCCAAAAATTAAGGAACTGTTTTGACGATTAGGTTTTAGATTCTAGGTAAGTAGAACCTGAAACAAATTTTATATTTTTCTTGATCTATGTCTTCTCGTGATCCTATAGTATTCCATGATGTCTAATGATAAGTATATAATCTAAAATCACTAGTCTGAACTTCTATTTTATGACTTAAGACTTTTACTTTGTTAATGTTTTTTTTATTTTTGTGTCTAAATATGTCAATAGATTATAACAGAAAGTGGTAGTCATAAAAGTGATGATTCACTACAATCGTTTAATTAATAATACAAGTGAAACTTATGTAGACCTTGAAACCAACCCTAGAACCAGTAATAGGGTAGGTTCCTAAAGTCGATTCCAAGTTTCATGATATGCAAAGTAGGTTCTAGATTCAAAAAAATAAGAAACATGTTCCGACGGGTATGGGTGAGCATGGTCCGAGTGGGTGGTTCCCAGCGGGGGATTCCCAACATGAAACCGAGAACCGTCCACTAAGGAGTGGTTCGGAGAAATTGGAACCAAAAACCGCCCGTTAGTTCCATGGAACCAGTCCCACCAAGTTTCACGCAAACGAAGGTGATCGAGAGTGAGAGAGGGAGGCGATGAACGGCTAGAGGTACGGCCGTCAGTTGATGAGAGTTGAAAGTCGAGCTTTAAATTAGGGATTTTATGGTTTTTATTTTTCTAAAAATGTTTTCTTTTTTTTTGTTGAATTTTTTCTTAAAAAGTATACATATATATCATCAGTCCGGTCTGGGTAGGCAGTTCCACACTTAGAACTAAGAACCAAACTGGTACTCACCGATTCTAGTAAGTTAGAACAGAGAACCGGACCGATCATCATTAGAACCGTCGATTCCGAGCAAATCCAGTCCGATTCCGGGCGGTTCTCAGTTTCTTTGCATACCCCTACCAACGGGTAGGTTTTAAGTTATGGGTGGAATCGATACGGAACCTGAAACTGTTTACCCCTACTAGGTAAGATAAATTTTATATATAATATGGTAAAATATCTCAAATTTCATAAGTGATTTGGTAACTAGTCTCGACAATTGTAATTTCCTAATAAGTCTTTGTAAATGGTAGCTAGTGGCCTCTTTTTACAAATAGTAACTCCTTAAGGGTGTGAATGATAATCATTATAATTCTGAGAATAATCTCTGACCAAAAATAGATTTTTCTATTCTCTGAACGAGTTTTTGAGTAAATAAATGCATTTGATAACAACATAAAATTTCATGGAATCTCCGACATATTATAATCCCTTGTCATTTTATTGGCAATACTTTTCCTAGGATTGTTCATCTCAATGACAATCCTATAGTTGAACAATTCTATTGTGGTTTGGTTTGAACACCCTTTTGGGTTGTGGTTTTGAGGAGGCATTCTTATACTTCAACCATTTTAATATCCTGTCGTTCTTGACTGCTAAATCAGCTTGTTCTTGTATCTCTTGTTCTTCTTCTACTTCTTCATCTTCCTTGTCAACAAAAGTAGGGTGAGCGAGGATGTTGTTGAGCAACTAAGGCTGCACATGGCAATCATTCTGTGTCCGGGAACAGATTATGGTTAAAAATGATTCTTTTTTATTCTGTGCTCAGGAATTGATTTGAGCATTTGAAGGTATTTGGTAACGGCTCAAAATTTCTATTCCTGAAATAATAAAAGAACAGAAATGCGTTTGGTAACGGCATAAAATTTCTTTTTATTAATAATATTTTGATAAAATTTTAAATATTTTAATATTTCTTTCTTTTCTTTTTTTCTTCTCCTCCCTCTTGGCCATGGCTGGTAAAATTTTTTTTAATTAATAATACTTTTATTAAAAATAATTCTTTTATTTTTTTTGGCAATGGCCGTTAAAAAATTTCTTTATTAATAATACTTTCATTAAAAAATAATTTTTTTATTATTTTGGCCATGGCAGGTAAAATTTTTTTTATTTTTTTGGCCATTGTCGGTAAAATATTTTTTTATAAATATTTTTTATTATTTTAATAAAAAATATTTTTTTGAAAATATTTTTTTTTTGCCATGGTCTGGTCGCTGGCCATGGCCGGTAAAATATTTTTTTATTAATAATATTTTTTATTAAAATATTTTTTTCCTTTTTTTTGCCATGGCCTAATCGCTGGCCATGGCTGATAAAATATTTTTTTATTAATAACATATTTTTTTCATGGCCTAGTCACTGGCCATGGCTGGTAAAATAATTTTTTTTATTCATGGCCGGTAAAATATTTTATTATTAAAATATTTTAATCTCGCCAGATACGGCGAGGGTGACCCTCCCACCGGATATTAGAAGCTACATTAAAAACCAAGAAAAAGAAGAAAAAAAAATTGATTCTCATTTTTGTTCCTAGAATCAAGAAGCTACTTTTTTTTTATTCTTAATTCTACTCTAAAACTGATTCTGGGCACAAATTTGCAAGAACTTATGCCCAGAATCAAAAAATTTAACAAACGGATTTCTATTCCAAAACTGATTCTGAAAACAAAAAACAGAAATTTTTACTATTTGGCCAGTTGCCAAACAAGCCCTAAGTCTCTCTTAGGGCATTGGTGAGTGGCAAATGACTCTCAAGAGAGTCCTCCTTTAGCTCCCACATGTACTCAGTTGGGAATGACTTGTAATTGTACTGCTCAGCTTTGACGCATCAGAACATTAATTACTAATACATGCTCTTTTAATCTTTCCTTTTAATCACACAAACGGAAGCTAATTCATAACCGTACATACCTGACTTGCCAAGACAAGGCGCAAGTATCATAACATATCATTTTCATTTCATATTTATAAAAAGGTTCATTACATTCTTACTATTCACATATTTCTTTCATATACCAAAAGAGTATTAACAAGTGCCTGGGAGGTAGTGGTGGCCACGGGCCGATTTCGGCCCGGAACCGGCCCGGTCAAACCCGGGCCCGGCCCATTGACCGGGCCCGCGGTTTGGAACCGGCGGTTCCGGGCCCGGTTCCAAAGACAGAAAAAAAAAAAAAAAAAAAAAAACTGGCGAGGGCTCGACCTCGCCGGCGTCGGGCGAGGCCGGCCTCGCCAGATCTGGCGAGGTCGAGCCTCGCCGGCGTCGGGCGAGGCCGGCCTCGCCAGATCTGGCGAGGCTCGACCTCGCCGGCGTCGGGCGAGGCCGGCCTCGCCAGTTGCAGGCGAGGTCGAGCCTCGCCGGCGTCGGGCGAGGTCGAGCCTCGCCGGTTGCAGGCGAGGTCGGCCTCGCCAGTTGCAGGCGAGGTCGGCCTCGCCCGACGCCGGCGAGGTCGAGCCCTCGCCCGATCAGGCGAGGGCGGCCTCGCCCAGCCCAGGCGAGGGCGGCCCTCGCCCGACGCCGGCGAGGGCAGCCTCGCCTGAGGCCGGCGACCTCCGCCGGTCTCGCTATGGCCGGCGGAGGAAGGAAAAAAAAAAAAAAGACCAGAACCGGTTCCGAACCTGAACCGGAACCGGAACCGGAACCGGCCCGGAACCGGACGGTTCCGAACCGGAACCGGAACCGCCAAGGATGGTTCCGGTTCCGGTTCATACTTGGCCACGAACCGGAACCGCCGGTTTCGAACCGTGGCCATGACTACTGGGAGGGGCCAAAAAGTGCCTATACTCCTCTACCCAGCTGCCTCGTCTCACTAAAAGAATAGGAATTATATAAACCAAATGGGAATCCACAAATCGACCCGCCTGTCAACTCTTCCTCGTCGCTGTCATCCTCAAACCAAAGGGATCAAGTAGTTCACCGTTACAGTTAATGTACCATTCCAAAAACCGAATGGGAATTCACTCCGAATGCCCTACATCTACCCAAACCGTAGCTTTGTACCGCATGAATGTCATAGTAGACTCAAGGATGATCACGTCCTCAAGAGAGCCCTTGAAATAAATGGGCACTCCTTAAAATGCAATTAGTGGAACGTCCATGCTAATTATCTGAAAACAGAGGAACGAGCAGAAGCCCAGCAAGCGAAATAACTAAGTTCTGCACTACAAGATCCGTCCACCACACAGTCATGAGGTTCGTCCAAGATAACGCAAATATTGTACTCAATACTAACACTATTGAGACAACTACAAGAACGACTAAGGACTCACAATCATTGACTGAGCACATGTGGACCGAATTGGACAATACAAGACCATCAATGCAAGAACGAAAGAATGCATCACGAACCCAAAAGCACACAAGCGCACATGAACTCACACGCCTTGTATTTCATGTGATCTTTTCCTCAACCGACTCACGGATTTACACCGGTTCGCCGTCCAGTCAGCGCGGGTTACTTCTCATTTGCTATTCAGGCCTCCATGGTCGCTGTCCATGGGCATCTCACTCCGAGGCATCTTGATTCACTGTCTAAGACATCCAAGGTTTGCTGTCCTTGGGCATCCCAACTCCCCCGGGACATTATTGGTTCATTGTTCGATGGTTATCTCTTAACATCATTTCTTTTCACACAATTCACGCATTTTATCTTGCATTACATCACACAAACAACCCAATTCAGCATGTAATCACCAAACCATAAGTTAGAAAATTAGTGTCACCACACGATATCACATATTTCAGCTTGCAATTACCAATTTCAGCACAACTTTCACATCATACTAAATGGACACCACACGGTTCACTCGAATCCAGCATGCAATTGTGGACCCGGGGGCTAGAAATCTAGCACCGTCTTACGGGAACAACATTTCTAGACTCAATTAACAAGCCGAGCACTAAGAGTTCACCAACACAACACAGTTTCCACAATTTCTAGGACAACCCGAGAGCCATAAGACCATCCCTCGCCTATGTCTAGCTCCAATGAGCTGAGAAACATCAAAATTGACTTAATTACACATGCAAGGACAACTTTTAACATAAATTCAACAAACCGAGAAACTAGAAGGCAACCATGCCTAGACTACACTCACTCACCAAGAATCAAGAAGATCATTATAGCATTGAACCTAGCAATTTCACTTACTTGTTGGCTTGATTGGAATAACCGCACCTCAATCTACTTGAGTGCTTGATTCTTGAGAGCTTTTGGGTGAAGAGGATTGAGAGAAAAATGGATTGCAAAGTGAGATATGCGGTTCGGCCCAGAGGGAGAGGGAGTGAAAATTAGTGCTTAAAAGCTTTCGAGCTCAATATTGCATGTTAATCGCCAATTGTGATAACCTCAACGACACTTGTCATTTGGTGTCAAAGCCTTCAACACTCATCTTGCCTATCTAGAAAATTGCTTCTTGCATGTGAGAGTCGAGGTGTCAAGTTTAGTGGACATATGTCTATTTCCATGCAAAATTGCACTCAAATTTTCGAAATTAGAAAAAATTGAAATACCAAACATGGCTCTAAAATTTTCGGTCATGGTGAGGACTGGGTGTCTGGTTCCACAAATCGCATAAGTGAACATTTCATTAACGTCGCATAGCTAGAATTAACATGTACAGTGTATCTCTCGATTTACTAAAGCCATGAAATCATTGGCGACAATACCGAATCACAAGTTTAATTCTTATGATCACTAGACGGAAGATTGAAAGATTGTCGGATCTCAATATGTGACCTAGTATTATCATTTAGTAACTAGTGTCACCCGCCTCCAACCGTGTTTGTTCCAATGTTAATTCACAAGCTCATTTCGTGTTGCTCATACCCTGAGCATAAACGATTCCATTCTAACTCTGTACTCAATAATATTGAGCTTTATAGCCTAATTATTATTATCAGATAAGCAAAACTTAGGATGTCACGTCAACCTCCGTGTCCAGCTTCTTTATCCACCCGACCTTAATGAAAAACCTCGTGAAATCCCTACTAGCCTTGTCCCACAGCCTTTTTCTGGATGATGTATCCAAAGTGGTCGTTGCTGTGGCAACACCATAGGTCGTTGATCTCCTTGAGGTCGGCTGCAGCGATAAATTGGACCTCAGAGAAGAAGACATAGCCGTGCTTGATGGCAACATTGCTAGCCAGGGCGATAAGAAGGCGGCAAGTCTCCTCGTCAGCTTGCCAGAAGTTCTTGGCGGCGAAGTGGCGCTCAAGGAGGACAAAGGAGGTGGAGGAGGGGGTGGGGGTGGTGGAGGTGGCGGTGTTGGTGTTGGTGGTGGTGGTGGTGGGGGAGAGAGAAAAGGTGGTGGTGGTGGAGGTGGAAAGTGAGTGGGAGGGGAGAGTTTTTATTTTTGATTCTGTTCTAAAAATAGAGAAGCAAAACTGTTTCAAACTTATTTCTGGGTTAAAAATTCATCCCGGAAAAAAAAATGAGTTGTATTCCTGAAAACACAAAAATAGAAAAACAGAATGGATATCATGTGCGCCCTTAATTTCTCGTTACTAGGCCCAAATAAGCAACATACAAGGAAGCAAAATGGTTTTTCAAGAAAATGCAAACTGATTTTGTAAAACCAACCCAATAAAAATCTTGCATCTCCGCAATATGTGGACAAGCAACATAAATAATGGAAATAGAATTTAAGAGGAGAATTTGCAACCTTGATGCATAGAGGTTCAACAATTTGTGCCTACGTCCTTTTGTCCTTTTTTCCTATTATAGCAGCTCAAGTAGGCTAACCTCTACTAACTAAGCCAAGCATACAAACATTGTCTCGTTACAAGTGTAGAAACTCCTATTCAGTTGGAGTTATGATAGAAAAATCTCATATCGGATAATTGTTATGGTGTAGAATAGTTAATATATGTAGAAAACTCCTATTAACTCATAACTCATTGTCTTGAGATTTTGAGTGAAGACGAGTCCAATTAAATATGTTGATCGACTTGAACTTACACTCTCTTCGTGATATCCCCAGGTGAAAGTAATAGGTTTCTACTAAGTACTCCCAATAAATGGAGAAAATATTCAGTGGTTACAAATCACCACATTTATTGCTGACGTGGTGTGCGTTTTTTACTTATATAATAAACTGACGGGTCTTCATTGATTTGGGATAAAAAAATATCTTTTAACTTTTTTCTTCTTTCTCCTCTACCCACTATTCTTTCCGGTCTAGCCGTCCTCCATGGTTGTATGCGTCGCGTTCAAGAGGCTTATTGGCCGTCTCTTCAACCTGGCTGTCCACGGTCGCCGGTGCCAGCACCAGCGCCGAAGAAGGCATCATCGCTCGCAGCCATGGCTCTGGATCTGGCCAAACTTCCAGATCGAGCTACCCCTTCCGACGTTGCTTGACGCCAACAACGGCCATGGACAAGCGGCGTCATGCTAAACACGTTTGGTCATGGATGGCCAAATCTGGAGATTTGGAGAGCAATGCCAACAAAGGTGACGATGGCCATGAATAAGAGACACAATGCCAAACTTGGAGGTTGGAGAAAAATAGAAAAAGATAGAGTTGAAGCCGGAGGGGTGGCTCGGGCCGACCGCAAGCAACACCGAAAGGGGTCCTCAATCATTTATGGCTGCAAGCTTTTCTTGTCCATGGCTCGTGAGCCACCTCATTAGCAGGTCTAGCGACCGCAAATTGTCCATGATTGCAAGTTTTGACGACGAACTCTAAATCTTGTGCATGGACGAACGATGACAACAACGGAAGCTTCTTTGCTTTGTTGGAGTTGTAGACCTCCCCTCATTGTTGCCACCGGCAGAGTCGCCAGCTGCTCCTCAGCATCAAGGTCGAGCCACCTTGCGAGAGACAAATTGGTTTTTTTATTTTTTTTATTCCAATTTAGCGTACACATCATTTTATTATAGAACATGTAAAAAACGCATGCCACGACGTGGCGCTTCGTAACCACCGAATATTTTCTCCAACAAATGATATATAACCGATGATTGATTAGTAGGCTTGGACTCATCAAGGATCCCATGGATCTTTGCGGTTGCTAGGATGGGATTTGCCATCACGATTTGGTCTAGGAGACCATGGGCGGAATGTGTGTTTGCACTTATTGGTGATGATTGGGGATTCGGGTTGAAGATTGTTGAGAAGCACGTATGGGTTGTGTTGGAAAAATCTCATATCAGATAATTGATGTAGTGTAGAGCAGTTAATATATTCACATTAGCCCAAATCAATAGTTAAGATGAGCCAAACTGAAATATGTTGACAAACTCAAACTTATGCTCTCCCTTGAGTGAACATATCAGGCTAATAATGCATGTGTGAGTTGTGATAAAAAATCCCCACATCAAATAGTTGTTATGATAGAGTAGTTAAGGTGCGTTTGGAAACCACTTTTTCAAGGGCTTTAAGGAGATGCAATTGCATTTCCAAAGGTAGACAGGTCTAGAGATACTTTGGATTTTGAACATTTACGAAATACTAATATATTTTTTTCCTTCCAATTTTCCTATCGCTAATCTATCATAATTTCGAAAATGTTCTCAACTCGCGTGATGTCGCCGGCAAGGCCAAATTTGGCGCCAATAAGACCGGATCTAGTTGACAACAAGCTAGATATAGTGCCAACAGTCTTGCCTTAGGGCACCCAACCTAAGGCAACCTGGTGACCTCAAGTGAGGGCCGCCGGTACCAGACTTGGCTCGCACAGGCCACGGAGCCCTTCACCAATTTTGAGTTTTTTTATTAAAAAAATAGAGAAAATCCTTTACAACGTGTGATTTTTCTAAAACCATTTAAACAAAAATTGTTTCCCAATACACTTTTAAATTATAATATACCAAAACTACTTGCATTTCGAAAAACCTCTTTAACCTGAAGTCTTTTACATTTTCCCGAAGAATTTTCCCAAAAGCCGAACCAAACGTACCTTTAGTATATCATAGTTGGTCCATGCTCATTAGCTTATACTTTTGGGAAAAAGCCACCAAAAATCCCAAACTTTGTCACCTGTGACACATTTACCCCGAACTTTTTTTGTGACACCAAAAACCTCAAACTTTACTATTTATGACACATTTACCCCAATGTACATCGTCCATGGGCATTTTCGTCTTTTTTCTTTTTCTTTTTCTTTTTTACTTTTTTTTCTTTTCCGGCGAGGGTCGCCCTCGCCTGGGCGAGCGAGGGTCGCCCTCGCCTGGGTGAGGCTCGCCCGAGCCGGATCTGGTCGGGCGAGCCTCGCCGGCGTCGGGTGAGGCTCGCCCTCGCCTGGGCGAGCGAGGCGGAGGTTGCCCGACGCCGGCGAGGCTCGCCCTCGCCAGATCGCCCTCGCTCGCCCAGGCGAGGGCGAGCCTCGCCCGACGCCGGCGAGGCTCACCCGACCTCGCCCAGGCAAGGGCGAGGCTCGCCCGACCGGATCCGGCGAGGCTCGCCCGACCAGATCCGGCGAGGGCGAGCCTCGCCCGACGCCGGCGAGGCTCGCCCGACCAGATCCGGCGAGGGCGACCCTCGCCCGACGCCGGCGAGGCTCGCCCGACCAGATCCGGCGAGGGCGACCCTCGCCCGACGCCGGCGAGGGCGACCCTCGCCCGACGCCGGCGAGGCTCGCCCGACCAGATCCGGCGAGGGCGACCCTCGCCCGACGCCGGCGAGGCTCGCCCGACCAGATCCGGCGAGGGCGACCCTCGCCCGACGCCGGTGAGGGTGACCCTCGCCCGACGCCGGCGAGGCTCGCCCGACCAGATCCGGCGAGGGCGACCCTCGCCCGACGCCGGCGAGGCTCGCCCGACCAGATCCGGCGAGGGCGACCCTCGCCCGACGCCGGCGAGGGTCGCCCTCGCCGGATCTGGCAAGGGGCCCCCTTGCCGAAAAGGAAAAAAAATAAAAATAAAAAATAAAAAATAAAAAGCAAAAAGACGAAAATGCCCATGGACAATGTACATTGAGGTAAATGTATCACAAATAGTAAAGTTTGGGGTTTTTGGTGTCACAAAAAAAGTTCGGGGTAAATGTGTCACAAGTGGCAAAGTTTGGGGTTTTTGGTGGTTTTTTCCCTATACTTTTATGGGAAGGTTGTCCAACTGAATATATTGACGGACTCAAACATAAGCTCTCTCTTGATGAGATCCCCATATGAAAATATTGAGCTTCTGTATGCTCGTAACACCTCCTACCGCGTAAAGCCAGACTCCTACAACAATCCCTTATAGATCTAGTCACTATTGAAACCCTCTTATAGCTATTCTCACACCGTGTGCACAACATAATAAAACACACTCCCACACTATAAATCACATCTCTATAGTGTTTTCAAAGAGTTTGGCATGCATTTTATTTCTTTACCTAAACAAATATCTTCTCTCTAGTTTCTCTTGCTAGCTCTTAGAAAACCATACTCAAATGGTTGTTACAAGCTTATAACAAAAAACAGACTCAAAGACTTCAAAAATATAGCTTCATTTCTCTTGTTTTTGCCCTGTCAACTGTGCCACATCTGTTCAAGTTTTGTCCCTTTTATAGGCCCCCAAATTTGAACGTTGCAATTTAAAACTAGCTTGATTAATGCAGTTGTGTTATTTTATTCAGAGACTTTTTTAAAAATTTGATAGGTATACTAAGAAAACTGTGTAGCGACTACGACCGAAAACAGAGTATGCTGAAAAATTCAGAATTCAGTTCCTGTCATATAATTTCACCCCAAATACAACTCTTGTAGGACGGAATCTACAGAAAAGCTAAATCAACTAACGGCTCTGATTATGCACATTTTCTTGTCATGTTCAATTGCGGTGATACCAACTATCCTCTGTGCTTGATTAACAAACAACAGCAGTGAAGCAAGAAGCATGTGCAATTTCTAATGTCATGTCAGGTGCATACATATCAGTAGTAACATATTATAAGAGCCTGCGTGAGCCTGAGCTCGGTAGGGAACTTACCTGAGAAAGCACAATTTCCTTCTCTTCTTTTTGGCCGACAGCACAGGTTCCTTCTCAAAAACCCAAAAACATACTTCAGTCATTTCTCTTAATACATCCTTCCCGTGCACTCCGAAGAACCACAGTAGCAATCTTTTTTCTTAATATTGCCACTAGAGTCACGAACCTGACCTATCGTATAATTGTAATGGTACGTCAACTCCTGCAAAGGAGGAATATTTTCGGCAGCAAAGAACATTATGTGAGGAACTCGCTTGTCCTCATGATCATAGAGGACATTTTGGGCATACAGATTGGGAGAACAGCTGTGGTTAATGAACCTCCCAACGTTCCCATACTTGGCTGCATCTATGGTAAAACCAACGTCCTCCACAACTTCGCAAGAATCCATGTGCACATCAGGCATGAGGGCTGAGAGCCCGTCCCAGAGATTACTGTCGTTGTAGTTCGTGCCAATGTCAAATAAGTACTCATCATTTCCGGCCCGTTCTTCTGCTTCCTTGTCTTCAAGGAGCTCTCCTATATACTCGCATATAAAACTTCCAGAGGGAATAGAATTAAGGGATCTCACACCCCAACCCCTTAATTCAGTCTTGAAAATTTCTAGCTGAAACTTGAGACCCCGCTGGGTGACCCTATTGTGGCAAGAGGAAGGGCACTTGCACCGAGGTCCACACTCATAAACCAGGGGCTTTGCTTCAACAATAGCTCCATTATAATTGTACGGAATTTCTCCTCCATTCTTGACAGTACAAATGCACTTTTCCATATCTGAGCATCCCCTAGGACACTCACAACCTTTAGAGGGCATAGGCCGGAGCCAGCCAGGATATATCATGCGAGTAATGTAAGTAAATGGCAGGGGCTTTTCGTTATCGATGGTGTTGACAACACATATTGGAACAGACTCTTTCCCTTGTGAAATATCACGCACACAGAAACCCTCCCGTGCTTCAAACTTTTTCGACTTCTTTACCACTTTCCAAGCGAGCTCGGGCTGACCAGGAATCCGGTTCAGACGGAACTTAAAGACCAGCTTGCCATGTGGGCCCGTTTCCTGCCAACATTCTTCCACCAAATACAGCCCATCATACGTATAGGTAATAACCGTTCTATATTTTGCTTCCGCAGAATCAGATGACCTTGTTTCTTTCAATCCTCGGATCACCCTCACAGGATTACTTTCAGTTATGCTGTTACTCAGAGCAAGGTTACCTTTTTCCAGTTTCTGATCTTCGGGCTCCTTGTCCTTGCCAATCACATTTCCTCCCGAGCCAGTGTATATCACAAAATCTGAGTTATCCAGATCATCACAATATGCACCTGATGACACAATACTCGTCGCCAGGACCTTTCCACCTTGGTTGACATAATCGATACCGCTCTGAATCTGGCGATGAAGGCCAATGATGTTCAGCTCCACTCTATACTGAAACTCATCCCCAACTTCAACACCAGGTACAGGACCTATGATTTGTTTTCCGGTGTTAACAAATCTTTTCTTATCCTTCAAGATTTTTGCTGCTTGATAATCAACCCTTTTATGTTTGTTTTCACCTTTGGTCTTGGCTTCTTCTTCCTGCAAGAGCTTCCTGCAGACAGCTTGGAACAGGCGCAGTGTCTCCCTGACTTTCTTTCGAGTAACATCATCATTGTGTTTACTTTCTGAAGGACCATGACCAAAAGGAGGTGGGTTCACAGTAAATGTTAAAGACACCTGAAGATCTTTGTGGTGCTCGTCAGTGTCCACAACATCCTGATCTTCCCAAACCACCAGTTTGCTGGTGCTTTCATGAGCAGACTCTTCTTTAAAAGGTTGGCTCTTCTGCGCAGTCTTTCGCACAGAGGTTTTTGCTTCTATAAGCTTTACCTTTGGAGTTGATTTTGATTTCTCAGGGCCCACAGGATCTTTTTTCTTAAGTGTTAATTTTGATTTCTCAGGGCCCACTGGATCTTTTTTCTTCCCTATCGCTGCAGTCATATTATTAGGAAAAGACATTTTGCTTCCCTCTTTGCTCTGCTGCCAAGGACAAAATGGTGCAGCCATCAGACCTTGCACAACAACCCTTTCAGATGACACTTCCGATGAACCAGTATTGTCTTCCGATGTCTGATTTCCTGATACATCTACATGCTTTCTCTTGAGACTTTCCCCCTTTTTGTTTCTCCCAAATATCCTGATGTCCCGGATCCTTTTATCAATAAATGCCCCAGACGGACAGACAAAAAGATCTTGAATACTTCCATGTGGGGATCCGCCCCAGCCATCATTGGCATCTTCTGGTTGTATGTTCATCTCCGAAATTGTTCCCAACTTATCTCGCTCTTTCTTGCCTCCAACACCATTCTCTTCATGTTCAGCCTGAACTTCAGCTTTAGTTGCCTCAGTTACCCCATTTAAAGTTTTGCACTCCTGAGAATCCTCACCTCGTAAACTTTCTTTAATTAAATTTGTGCTGGTCACTTCCGTCTGCCTTAGAATTTTCTCAGCATTCAAATGACTTTCCTCACTAACCTTTATTTCCTTCAAAGTAGCAGCCACATTCAAGCACGCGTCGTTATCACAAAGAGGAGCATTCCTTCCACAATGAGGTGGGAAGTCTCTAATTGCCGAAACCCTTCTCCTTGGAGGATAGCTTCTAGCTTTAGGTTTCTCGAGACCCTTGCCGGTGGAACCAGTAGTTAACGAAGCATGCCCAGAACAGACATTAGCAAAACTTGATTCAGTTGTATCTTTATTTTGTGGAGCAGCAGCAACCCCACCATCTCCCTCGAACAATTCAGATTCTGAAGCTTTTCTAGGTTCTACAATTCCTGTTCGCTCTAAAGGCCCCAGAGACATTCCCGTCGGTTGCTTCTCATTCACTGAGTTTAGACCCTCAACCACATCAGCCACCTGCCCCAACTTTTTCGAATTAGATTCTACAACATTGGTTTGTGTGAGGATAGCTGTAGAATCTCTGACTCTAGAATCAACATGACCTCCCCATGATGCATCAACAGCCTCAGCTGCAGTACCCTTATTCTGAGAGCTGGCAATGTAAACTGAATTCTTTGCTGGTTCCACAGTGATTCTTTGAGCAAATCGTCCACATCCTGGAGGAAAATCACGAATAGCAGAAACCGCCCTTCTCTTGTACTTAGGTGCGCCATTATGAGAATAGCAATCGCCATTGGCCATAGCTGGTAGTCCAGATCTCCACACAGAACTACTGTCATGAACAGAAGTTACAGCTCTTGATGGCTCGTGATGCAGCATATTATTTAGGACAGCCATTGAATTCTGAATAACAAAGCAGTGAAACACTCAAAATTGCGTAAAAGATTAGACAACCACCAACAAGAGTACCAGTGAACCATCCATTTGCCCAAGACAGTACAGTACAAAGCTAGAACGGATCAATATTATCCCCGTTAGACAAATCACATTACACAGGAAGACCAAAAAATCATCGGAAATCATCAACCATGATCATCAAAATGTTTAGAAAACTCACTATGCACAATACAACAAAACCTCCATCGGCCTCACGAGCACTACACAAAGGGCAGATGACCATCCAGTACATAAAAAACATTGCCGAACTTACGAAAAATTTCCAAGTACTCCTAAAACACATGCTCCATATCCACCAAAGCGGAAAGTTATGAAATTTTTTAATTTCGCCCAAGAATGACAACACACAGGTCGATGGACATGGGCGTATGGGAAGGTCATGCTCCGGGAGCACCTCAAAACCCCGATGCACTCGAGTGCACATGCTTGTGCATAATAGACACTGCTCAGAACCTCGAACCACGCAAACCGCCATGAATAGACAATCACACGCAGAAACCATATTCTAAACGAACGATAATCGCATGGCCACCCACAGAGCATCAACACGGACCAACCTCATTTTCCTCACTCACCACAAACTCACCAAGTCGGCCGAGCCAATTCCTAATCCCAATTTTCCCGCATCGTTCACGCCCGACCCGCCGATGCTCCGGCAACTACCAATCCGCTTCCAATTCGGTTCCGACGCGCTCGAAACAGCAGAAATCCGAGCCGACCCACATCGGTTCGCCCCCTCTGTGCCCCCCCATCCACAATCAAAAACGAGAAGAGAAAACTCCAGTCAAGATTACTCTCGCGAACAAACGACGCATCAAAGAAGGGAACTGAAGTAAGATGAAGATGCGATACACGTACATCGGAGGAAGAAGAGGACCATCGGCGCGAGGAATATCAAACCGAGAAGCCGCGACGGAGAAACGATGAGACCGGAAAACGCAGGCCGCGTCCCGACGGGGAGCATCCGACGGCGGCGTAGTCGGACAGTCTCACCGGGCTGCGACGGCGACGAAGAGCGAAGACGGAGGAGCGGTCGGCTTTCTTACAGAGAAAAAGTGAAAACAGAACAGACGATGGTGTGTGTTGTGTGCGAAACATGGAAAAAAAAAATCAGTAAAGTGATGCAGATTGCACAACGATTTGTTTTGCCGTGAAATTTTTTTTATTTTTTCTATTTTTTGTTTTGGCATTTTTCTTTTTTCTAAGCCTAAGAAATGAAATCAAAATAGTGCTACTAATTTAATTTATTTAACGATATATATCGAAAAGTGAGATGTGCCTTCCTTTTCAAGCCTTTTCAATTACCCCTACATTAAAGTATAAAAGGTTAAATTTTTAAAGCAGAAACATAAATTCACACATCTCTTACAAACTTACTTTTTCTTTCTCTTCCTTGAGTACCGATCCATATTCTTTTCATACATGCGTGTGTCACAGGACGCGAAAGCCCTAGGCCAGTCTTCCTTCAATAATTGATCCCAAGAACAGTACGGCGAACTGTATCTTCGTATCAAATCGTATCACGCCCAGCTTAGCACGGTTCATATAGTTCCTAAAGCGGCATCAGCTTCCGATTAGTTTGTACACTGAAGGTCAATCCCGTCTTTAGAGTTCACCCTAACGCCACTCCCACAAATCAGCTATATCATCCCTTCCGTATACTCATTTTTTACTCTGATGACACCAAGCTTCACTCACAAGAGCACGAAAGTACAAGAAAATCACGATCCGTGACACATAGACGTGTCTATTCGTATTTTCTCAGTATTAAATTCATGATCCTAAAATTCGATGTTTGTTACTCTTGCGATTTTTTTATATATTATATGATTTGGTCACTCGTTCTTATATGCGTTGAAATCGAGCCATAAGTCTGCCATGTAAGTATACTTCCAAAAGATTTTTCTTTCGAGAATACTTATGATTTTTAACTATCATGTGATTTATTTATGATGTTATGATTCAGTTCAGTCGTGAGCAAGATTCGTTGTCTTGGTTATAAGCAAATGAGGGTCAATCATGGGAAAGAAGAAGTTTAGAGATCAAAATCTCCACTCTCATTTCTTAAGAGGTCAAAATGCAAAAAGAATAACTAAAAAAAATTACAAATCTCATGAATCATTTTTTTTCCTCTTTTCTTATTTTTGGGTGTGCTTGTTCAATCCTTGGCTGTGGTGGGTTTTCATTTTCTTGAGAAAGTGGAAAAGATTAGATAAAAATTCAAGTGAAAAATTCACAGCACAAGAATGGTAAAACAGCGAGAGAATCATGCGACTTCTAAAGTAATTTGAGAGGGTCACGGACGAAATGTGGATCGCGTGTGCACGCGCTGGAAGGCTTCCAGAGCTTGGACTGGAACCTCCCTAGGCCAACACCAAGTTAGTTCTCCAAGACATAAAAGTTTTTTTTTTTTTGATAAGTACATTGAAAGTCCTACAACTTATAATGAAAGTGCGATTGAGTCCGAAAACTTTCAAAAAATACAATCAAATCCTAAAACTTATCACAAAAGTGCAATTAATTCCCGAAACTTTCAAAAAGTGCAATCAAGTCCTAAAACTCATTAGTATTTTTCGTTTGTTAAGTTGGTCGAAGTTCATGAAATGACTTGATTGCACCAATTTGATAAATTTATAATTTAATTGCACTTTTTGAAAGTTTCAGGACTCAACTACACTTTCGTGATAAATTTTAGGATTTTCAATACACTTATCCCAAGTTTTTTCCATCGGTTTTCCCGCATTTTACACGTGACACGGTGGAGAACCAAAATAGCAACTTTCATTCTCAGTGTTTCCATCAGAATCACGAACCTGATCGGGTCGTGTTGATGTTATGGCACGAGATTGTCAAACTCCTGCAGAGGTGGAATGTTTTCAGCGGCAAAGAACACTAACTGAGGCACTCTCTTGGCCCCCGGGATAGTAAAGGAGGGATTCGTCATGAACGTTGGCAGCTGCAGGTGAAGAATCGCGTCGCACGCCCGTAGAATTCTCCATGTACGTCAAATTCACATTCCCCATTCATATATCACATGCATAATTCTGTGGCCAGGCCATTCATCTGCCTCCTTGTATTATAGGTAAATCCCATCTATGTTCTTGCATTGGCAGTCATATGCTGTTCTTTCTCTCATCTCCCAGAACACCCTCAGAGATTTCTTTGCAGATATGCTGTTCTTCAGAGCAAGGTTACCTTGCTTGACCTTCTGATCTTCTGCCTCCTTGTGCATCCAATTGACTCCTTGGCCTGTGTAGATCAAAAAATCCAAGTCATCTAGATCATCATCGTGTGCTCCACATGACACAATACTCGTCGAAAGGATGATCTTTCCCCCTTCATCAACGTAATCAGTACTGACCTGCATTTGGCGATGAAGGCCAAAAGTTGCCAGCTCCACTCTGTAAATTGAACTCACCCTCCGCTTCGACTCCCAGTACAGGACCCCCTATATGCTTCGCAGTGTTGATAAATATGCCTCATAAAAATTTTGTTGCTTGAAGATCAACGCCTTTCTGTTCTGTGGACTTTAGCTTCTCTTTCGTGCAAGGGCTTCCCGTACCAACCATGGAAAGTGCGTGATATCTCCTTCACTTGGGTTCTCCTACTTCTAGCATCAATAGCAGCACCCGAGGAGTCGAACTTTAAAGCTTCTACAGGTTCAACTCTTCCCATCACCATCCGAAGCCCGCAGAGATGTCATTGCTGCTTCATCCTCACTCACCCAAGTGTAAACTGTCAACTGCATTAGCCCATCTCCCCCTTTTCCCGACTGGGATTCTAAAGCATTTATTTGTGGAACAATTGCTGCGCAAGGTGAGACATTAGAGGCCTTGAGAGGTTGAGGCTCAGTTCCAACTTCAGAACTTCCCATGAACATGTAAACAGTCTTGGCTGCATCCTCCTCGTTCTGAATGCCGTCGATATTACTTGCATCAACTGCTGGTTCCAAAAAATTTTGTGGAGCAAAAGGCCCACATCCTGGTGGACAATCACAAACGGCGGAAACTTTCCGCCGCTCAAACTCAGTTGTACCGACATCCCCGTCGCCATTTCCCACTGCTGATGATCCTGTTTTCCTTTCTGGAATATCCCCATCAACTGATGCAACAGTTCTTGGTTAACTAGTTCCAGCTTTCGCATTCAACCTAAAATTCAGTGTGACGTTCAAAACTAGGCAACAAAGAAGAAAGAAAGAGAATATTATGAGGAAAAGCGACTGAACAACCATGTGACTGGTAAAAAGAATGAAAACAGACGACGACAGATAAAACCCAAAATGAAGTCTGAAGTCAGAACTTTCTTGAGTGGAGCAAAACTCACGGGATGAAACCAAACTGCTTTTGCACACATACAGTGCATAAAAAGATGCAGATTGCTGAAAAATATGTCATGAACCCCCAAATGATCAGCGATCGCATCATCATTCACAGCACAAACCAGCAAATCACGCCCCGAACAAAGCCATTTGCAAAGAACCGCTCCTTCTTTCTGATTTCTTGAGCCCTAACGGATAATAAACCCACAGAGAATTCGCCATGAAATTCAATGGAAAGTACCGACACATCGAACCGAACAAAGAAGACATCGGAGCAGAGGAAAGAAGATTGAACGAGAAGGAGAACGAAAATGCATATCGGACAGTGGCCAGAAAGGAAGCGATTGCCGTCTTGTTGAGAGGAACCATCAAGTCGAAAGCAAAGGATGCCATGCTGATGGCGTCCGCTGATCGGAGACGGAGAGTGAAGGCTTCGAAAGTTAATGCATGAGACAAAGAGAGAGCGTTTTTGCAGTTTGAAGCTTCGCGGCAAAATGAAATCGGTTGGAAGTTAGTTGGAGGAAGCCTAAGCTATCACTTATCAGTAGTGCATCATGCGTTGAGTATACGCATCTCAATTCATGTTGTATTTGAACTTCAAAAAAATTGCTAGTTTTCAATTGATTTAATTTTCCACGTGTCATTGTCACGAAGCCATCACCGTCAATGCACAATAAGCCAAAGATGATCCAAAACACCAGGGCAATATCGGAATTATATATCGTTCTAGAGTGTACTTTGTAATTAATGCGGGTAATTGGTAGATGAGGAGATTGAACCCCCACCATTAAATTAAGAAGAGACCTACAATTGTAATTAAGGGAATTTTATTATTTATTAGTAGATTAGATCCAAAAAATTTTCTCCTTTCTAAATGTAGAAATATATCATCATTTCCTATTCCTATATGAATTAAGAATTCTTTGATCATCTTTCTCCTAGATTTGCTTTGCTCTTCTTCTTCGGACACATTTGGCAAGGTGCTGGAAGTCATCAGTTTGAGCCTGATTATCCCTAAAACCAATTGCGTATTTTTCTCTCTTGACTTACACACTGCCATGATCGAATGAGAATGGATAAGAGGCTCGAGGGGTTGATATGAGGGGGTAGGGATGGCTATACTTCTCAGAGCGAGCTCCAGGCAAATATGAAGCGCATATCATGTAGGCCCAAGTTGTATATCCAATTGCTTCAATTTGAATTATCCGGAGGATTTCCTTCCAAATTAGTATTATTTCATAAGTAATTAAAAGTTCAAACCTTTTCTCTAACAGAAGAAAAGCTATCGCTACGTGCATAAATTCATTCAGCAAAAAAGAAAAGCTACCGTGTTTAACATGCATGAATATAGAACACGAAATCAAGAGCATTATTACATTTGAAAATTATAGCCCAAGCATCTTAGAAAGCGATTTACTGGTGATCGAGCATTAGCAAAATGTCATTATTGACTAAACTCTCATCCAATTTAAGGAAAACGGTCCAAACTATCCTAGCACCGATAATTTAGATAAATAAAAAACTCCGGGGTAAATCCTTTTGAAAATATAATTTCTGGGGCCCTGTTTATTACAATCAACAAAAGTTATTTTTTTTTCTCAATACTCCGATATTTGGCATGTTTCAAAAAGATAAGTCAATGCAAACTTTCTTTAATTTTCTATATAGGTAATGTCTTTTAACTATAATATTTTTATTTCCATTTTTGCATTTTGTCCTAAAAAGAAAAACGTCAAAAACCATTATTTTAATATCTGACCTAAAAACAGGAAAAAGGAAAGAGCGGGAACTTCGTCTGCACGGTTCAATGCAACTTCCATCGACGCAGAAACCCTAGAAATCCAAATCCCCCATGCATCCTCGCTCGAATCCTCTGCTATTCTTCAATTCGTAGCGAAATCGAATCGAATCGGTCCCTCTAGCCATGCAAATCGATCCATTCGCGTCGATCGTCGAGCACTGCCTCGTCCCGCCCCCGCAAGAACGGCTCCTGCGGAGCTGCCGCTTCGCCGGCGAGCCGGAACCGCCGGCGGAGGTCGTCGCCGGCGGCGGCGGCGGCGGCGGCGATGGGGGGGTGGGGCCCCGGGAGGCCGGTGAGCCCGCGGTCGATCCCACGGGGGTTTTCATGGTCTCGCTGTCGGAGAGCGCGCGAAACGACTGGAGTAACCCTCAGGAGGACGTCTACCACACGCCGCCCGAGCATTCCGCGAGCGAAGGCGACGCGGCGGCTGTCGATTGGGGGTGCCCGGACGGCGGGAGGGCCGTCGATCTGGGGAGGGACACGGATGTGGGTTTCTCGGTGGAGCTGGAAATGACGCAGAGAGTTGATACTGAGTCTCACCTTGGCGTTTTGAGCGGAGAAGCAGAAAAGACGGGAACACCTGCTTTCGGTGAGAGTTTGTGGGAGTCTCCGGCGAAGAGAATGAGAAATTCAGGGAGTCCTGAAGTGGTGAAAGTTAAAACTAAAGAGATTTTGGGGGTATCATCAGCTTCGAGGGATCGCTCAATTGCTAATCCTGCCGAAAGTTTGAGAATTTTGGAGATAAAGTTGCGTTTGGAGGCTCCGGATGCTCCTTTAGGAGTAGTGACGGAGAAAATCAGGGAGAGCTTGGTGAAATCTGTGGAAAATTTGAAGAACTACGGGTTTAATTTACAGAGAGATGCTGAAGTTTGCGAAGGGAGTTTGCGGAAAAGGAAGTTGAATTTGGGTGTCGAGTGTCTTAATGACGCAAGGATCATGGATTTGGAGGTTGAAGAAAGAGATGGCTGGTTGTTGTCCAAAGAGCACATGGTGAAGGATGATTCAGCAGTTAATGAAGTTGATAGAGGTACTGAGGGCACTGTGATCGATAAAGAAGTTCCTCCAATGGATAATGGACGAAGAATTGCTTGTGAAGAATCGGGACAGAAGATCGTAGAAAGACACGGCGGTTTATTGTCCAGAGAACACACACCGAAGGATAATTCAGCAAAAAATGATGTCGATAGAGTTACTGAGGGCACAGTGCTTGGGAGCGAAGTTCCCCCAACTGATAATGGACAAAGAGTTGCTTGCGACCAATTGGGTCAGAAGAGCATAGAAAGTTTATTGTCGGGACTGGACATGGTCAAGGATAATTTAGCAGTTAATAAAGTCAGTAGAGGTACTGAGGGCTCAGTGATTGGTAGAGATGTTCCTGCAACTGTTAATGGACAACGAATTGCTTGCGAAGAAACGGGTCAGAAGAGCATAGAAAGAGACGGCGGTTTACCATCCAGAGAGGACACAGTCAAGGATAATTCTGCAGTTAACGAAGTTGCTAAAGGTTCCGAGGGCACAGTGATCGGTAGAGAATTTCCTGCAACTGATCGTGGACAAAGAGTTGCTTGCAAAGAATCGGGTGGGAAGAGCGTAGAGGACATTGAAAGTTTTAGATATACAGGTAAGACTTCTCATTTGCATGACAAGGGCAAGAAAATTGCAGAAAATGAAAGAAACAGAATGAGGAATGGGGAAATGCATGGAACTGAAGTTTGCAACAACTGTGAAGGGCAGATATCTAGAAACACAAGTGCGGATGTCGAAAGTTTTCAGGGTGTTGGTGTAGATAATAATGCTGCTGGTTCTTCTCAGGATGCTCGAGGAGTGAGGAAATTGCCATCGTCGATTCAGGGACAATCGAAAGAAAAGGATGCGGAATCGCAACCACCGCTGCCTGCTTGTTTCCCTTCAACAGAGAAGGATGTGAATTTTTTGGATCTTTTGAATATGATCGGGGGAACTCATGGAGATCCTAGCCTTGAAAATATAAATATTGTGGATATTGTGAAGAGTTGTGGCGTTACTTTTCCCATACCACGGTGGTCACAAGAAGGGGAGACTAGAACAGAAGAAAAAGATCGAGGATGAATAGTTTGGATGGTAGTTTTGGGATTTTTGCACTGCTGTTCCATGGTGAGTCGACTGTTTAGAGGACGTTGGCTGTGGTCTGATGCAGTAGATTTGATCCAATGACTTTCTTTCGGCAAATAATTGATTTGAGGTCGAAGCTACTCTTTTGGGAACTAAATTGAACCTTCTGAACCTGGAAAGATGAAGATACAGATTGCTAGACCTCGGAAGTTGATGCGAGTAAATCCGGTAGAATAGATTCTGCTCACAGGAACAACTTCTCTACAAGAGGACTGCCGGATTATGTATAGACAGCTTCTGTATGTATGGGTTTTTCTGTTTTCGCAAAAGAATGCAGAATGTATAGCGGCTTTGTCAATACAGAAAGTTCAGACTATTGAGATTATTGTGCTTTGAGCTTGACTTCGATACTCGTTGCCTCCTATAAGGTGCTTTAAGCAACGGAATTAGTGTACTAGATACATTGCTGACATTTCATGTGCCCAGCCTTGACATGCCTATCATAGAGAACTTGACCCTTAAGACTTAAGAGCATTGACAATTTCATCACCCATGAACCTGCAATCAGAAGGTGTTCAAGATCATGACAACCTCTGTAGCTGGTATTTGTTCCATCACAACGGTTGAGACATTGGCTTGTACTTTTTTATTAATCATGGAAACATACCATATAAAACTGAAAACCTCGCTTAGTTTCCATAGATATGTTGCTATAACACCACATAAGCGTCCTCGTGGCAAATTTCTCGCTTGCTAAAAGAACAGTGATGAGACAACTCTTAAAAAAAGGGAGATGAAGGACCCTGGTGTTGATTTTGCAGTCAGCTATCCAAGAACCTGTAAACTCCCAACTTCTGAAAAGAAACCCGCGACTAAAGCCAATGATCATTCTGCTGCTTGGTTTTCTTCAATTAACATGATGGTTAAGGCTAATAACTGAAAGATTGTGCAACAAAGTAACTGAGGTAGATAAAAGATATCCAGGAATTATCAGTCATCACCATTTGCATCCTGAGGTATACGCTGCCACCTATCATCTTTCCTATACAAAAGTGCACCTCTGTTCATCCCCTCAATATACCGAGTTAAAAGGAGATGGTGACGAAAAACAACCTTAAAACCTCATGAAAGATTTATCCTTTTGTTCAACAAGCATGACCAAAGAAGCCAATCTAGCCAAAAGTGTATCTATGTAAGGCCCTAATGCTTCAGTGACGCCACATCATCAGGGATAAACAAGCTGTGGGTACAGTGAGCTACTGCTAGTGCTCGCCTGCTGGGAGACAAAGCTCATGGCCGGACGGAGGAGCTCTGCTTGCGGGAATGAGCTGTTCGATGGCACATCGAGCAGCAGATCCTGCTCAGAGTTATCATCAGCAACATGTAAAGAATCTAGCAAAAGAGCACCACCATCAGGAGGCACTGCGAATAGGCTCCTTGGACTGAAGCAAGATCCATCACTCTCTACGGTTTCCTTGTTTTTGGAGCTTCCTCCCACAATTAATCTTCTGGGGCTCTTCATTTTTGCATTTACTTCTGAAATACAGAAAATCTTGTGAGAATGCCAAACATCATATATCAATTTAGTAATTCAAGAAGCAGTGCTGATCAGTTTTCTCTGAGGTACAACAGGATAGTCACCTATAAGATCACAAGTTCTCATGGTTGATACATGTCTACGATTGGGCAAATACTTACAGAAATTGATACACAAGGATTAATTAATGGGGCATGATTCACATTCTACTGCCAGAGCTACTTCTGGATAAACTTTATGTCCTTGAGCTTCTGTTAGCTTATCATTCTACTGCCATTTGACAGTAATTTTTCCATTAGCTTCAGTTGAGTCTCTCTTCTTGCAGCACAACAATACTTCGGAAAACTAAAGCTTTCCAGTTCTGTGACAGAATTTGGAAGAACTAGGAAATTCCCTCTATTTAATTAAGCACACAAGTGCCAGAAGATGAGGAAAACCTGTATACTTCAGTTTCTGCATGTCATGTATTCCCTTTCCTTTGATTAAATTAGTAGATACAGTCTCACGACCTCCTTGAGAGCCAGGGTTTCCAGAACCACTCTTGAGTTTCTGCAGCAAGATCATAGTTAGCATGCTATTATTATGCACAATTTCCACATTTATGAGCGACAAAACGTAAGTTTCATCATACCCTGACTTGGTGGTAATGTTCAACCCATTTGTACTTCATCGAGTTGGACAGCACGAGCCTCCTTAGAGTCCTGTAGTCTTCATCTTTTCCCACAGACAATGAGTTATCAAATAACCCTTCAGCCAGCAGATGCTGAAAAGAAGATAAGTTCTCAAGGAATGCAGCACCATCAAACATGCTTCTGAGGCTGCACGTGCAAGCAAAGACATGTTAATAAGAGCACCTGCATGAAAGAATGAAAGCCAGAAGCGATCACTTGTCACAAAAATTGTTGTGTCCTTGACTGCCCTTTAGCAATCACAATTCGACACATTCCATTGTTTGTGTTTCTTTTTCTTATGTTTTTGGCCAGATATCTTTGTGATACCTTAGCACAACAAAAAATGTACGGGAAACTGAGTGAGAAGAATGCTAACCTATCTGGAAAGTTTGCTCTATCAACCTGAGGCAGATATCTCAATAGCTGTTGTTGCTCTTCATAAGTCAAATGTCTGACAAACTGATCAAAGTTTAACACATCCTACACCAATCATAAGAAGACAGGATGAGCATATAATGAATGTGAATTTCTTCAAATAGAGTCAACCAATCTGCACAAAGGATCAAGATTAGGTTCATCATCTGTTCACCACCAAGCCAAAATGGATATGTAGCAACCTAAAGTTTAGGCCAACCGCTATCTATTCAGTAATATCCCGTGGTAGTTCTTCACAATGAGGATCTCATTACAAACCTGTGGAACATACGCGAGGTACTGCATCTATGATCCAAAGACGCGTAGTAACTTACGTAATGGGTTGGATATAATAGTCTGATGGATACAAGAAAGAGCTACAAAACTGTGCAAAAATTTCCATGGTGCTTCTATGAGAAAGCAGTATCATATCACTTACTCTAAGCTCGATAGAAAGTAGTGGAGAACTTTGAGTTCCTAACATGCGCAGCTTTTCATGCTGGGACTTGTCCCTGCAATGCAACAATAAACAAAATGTTAAGAATGGATCTTCACTTATTTTGTCCCCCTTCTAGACCATCTTTCACCTAAGATACAATTTTCCGGTAGGGAGCATGCATTATTACATTACTTGTATGAAAGAAGCAGTACACAAAATTTAATGACTCCTACACTCTTTTATTTATTCCTAGAGAGATCAATTGCTTCTTGCGCCCGAAGGCTTTAAAATTTCTAAAAGTGAGTTTAACAAAGGACGCCAACAAAATCATCATTTGATCCTCCACTTTTATGATTGAAAATGAATTAAGTTACCTCTTGAGCTGCCCTTGTTCCTTCCCTTGCCCAAAAGGACTCTCTAAAGTCTGTGCTTTTGAACTTGGAAGATTTACACACTTGTTGTTATGTACAGGAATGGTCAGAGGATGAGAATGTACATCATTTACTTTCAACTGCTTGTTATCAAATGAAAGAGAGCTAGCTTCAGATTCTTCTTCTCGAGCTATTGAACTCGGATGTCTGATGAGGACCGATCCATGTCCAATCTCAACAGAAACCATTGGAGTTTCACTCTCTAAAAGCAAATCCTCTTCAGAAGATCCAGATAAACACGAAGACTGTTGTTCATGTAATATAGTGTGTAGATCTCTGGTGAGCTTCTCAACTGCGGATGGCTTTGGACGATTCACACACGTCCTCTTCTTGGAAGGCACCAGCGAATCCCACACAACTGATTGAGCTGGACCTATTAAATTGAGTGGCACATATGATTAGTATCACTCAGCTAACTGAAGAGAGGTGTCAATCTTCATTCTCAATACTGCCCATTATTTGCATTATACAGACTAAAGACATCTATTCTATCTGTCAATCCCTTCACCGAGAATAAAAAGGACCTTGGTCCAATTGAATTTGAATTGCAACAAATTGAGCACAAGAGAAGGAGAAGACTAGCTTTCATTTGAAAGTTCAACCTGTCAAATCACTGGCATCTGCACTGCCAAACTGTGCACAGCTTTCAGAGTTTGAAAGAGCCGATCCAGAACTAGACCAGTTACTAGTATCATCATCTGCAAACTTATGGAAACTCTGGCTATATTCATGTGAATTTCCTCCTACAGTCATATTTTCGCTATCATACTTTCGCTTAATCACCTTCACTTCCTTCTTTTTGTTCACGGACACGCTCTTTGTTCTGGCAACTCTGTGGTCTTCATAGTTTTCGGAATCGGCTCGAGAATGGAGAGGGGTATAATTGGCCAGTGTCCCTTTTGTCCTCCATCGAGAACCACAAGCATTACACAGTACTGGCTTCTCCGGAGGTCCATTTCGCCAAAGAGGTGTGCCTATTGCGACATTTAGATATCATGAGAACTCCAAAACAGTATATGTCCCCACAAACAACAAGCAAATGCACAGTGCTAGTGTACTTGGAGGATTGTTGTTCGAGGACTGGAAATGCTTCTGTGTATACAAGATGAGGAGAAGTGCCCAACAATTCAAATCGAACGAAATGAGACATTTCATGTCAGTAATCATTAGCAAAGTGTTCAAGTGGAAAGTCGAAAGGGCAATAGTATCTGTCTATTCTACAATCATGATTCTGATGTCCACTCCAGATTACTTAAAAAAGCACAATAACATTTAACATTTACTAGGCAAAGCAAGAGTTGTAATTCAATGTGGTATGCAGTACCCTAAAACGTGATAAATGCTCTTATAGTGTGATTAAACACACAGGCAAGCAGAAGAGCGTGCAGAAATGGCCCTCATAGAGCATTATAGAGATTAATAGTGGTTACAACAAAAGAGCGACTCAAGATGCCTCCAACTTGAACTCCATGGACTTTTCTGGGCAAATTGTCATAGCTCAAGAAAACCATAAATTAGCTGAATGAAACAAATATGTTCTCAGTATTCTGAAAGGGTGAATCTGCATTGACCCTACAAGCTTGTTGCTCAATGGGAGCTATGACAACTGAACCCACCGAGGTATCAGGAGAGAAGATTTGTACAAACTCCAGGAATAGGCTGTTTGAGAGGCACTTAATAGTATGATACAGGACGGATACATTGTGATGGTATCCCAAGTAGAGATTAACAAGGAATCAGTATTACATTGTCAGATAACTTCCAATAGTATGGAGATCACCTCATTTGCTTGTCACAAATTCCAACCAATTAAATCAGGACACTATAATTATATCTTGATGGGGCTAAGAGTGAGGTTAGTGGCCACTCGCACAAGTTGAACAGGACGGAGCAAATGGCCCTTGGGCAAGACATCTTGGATTAAGTCATGGAGAGAATGAGTTAATCCGGAAGGCCCAGATCAAACATCAATAGAAAGTCCAACGTAATTTTAGCAGAAAATTCTGTCTGAAGGTAAACTCATTAGGATTCAACTTTATTTCAGTTAATTAATAAGTGTACTGAGACTTCTGCAGATCCTCAACAACTTTGGGGTGGGTATTGCATCACTAATCAATCACACAATCTGCAACCGCTCATACCATTCAAGAGACCCGAATAAAATCATGGAAGTTTCAACAGATACACGGATTTAGATTAAGGAAATGGCATAGTCAAACTCAAATTAATGTAATCATCAAAATTTAACAACAACAACTGTTTCTTTTCCTCATTTGCCCAAATCATATCCAAACAGAACCGCACAAGCAACACCAAATATCAATCTGATAATGTCTGAACAAGGGTATGCTCTTTTTTTTTCCCTTGACTATATAGCTGATGTATCCATACAAACATACTTTTTGCACATGCAGAATCAAGACAAGAGCAACCCACTTTTTGTTTTCCCCCAAAGATATAATTAAGACACAAAAATTGGAGAAACAAGAACTCACTTGTAACTCCACAGTGATAGCAAGGCCCCTGCTTAACCATCTCTCTCTCTCTATCTTAATCTCAAAGAAAATCGAAAAATTCAAAGAAAACTCAAAAAAAAAAAAAAACAGTAGCGAGACCAATTTATTGACAGAAAAATCGGAAACGACCCACCAAAAGAAAAAACAAACTGATTAACCCCTCCTCAGCCCCTTGTAACGCATATACAGCTCGAGCAATTCAGGGGGGGTTGGTCAAAGCAAGAACATCCAAGCAGAAGAGAAAGAATTTGCAGAGGAGTGGAGAAGCCCAGAGAGAGAGAGAGAGAGAGAGAGAGAGAGGGTCCTGAAAGTTCCTTATGTATTGGGTGTGGAGGTGTGCAGAAATTATAATCAAAACCCAAAGAAAAGCACCCAGAAGAGGAAGAAAAATAATGAGGAGGAAAGTCAAGGACGAGCGAAGGGGATTGAGATGTGCGTATTGAGAGCTGGGAATGCCCCCGTATATAATTCAATGGTGAAGGAATCTAATTAATGGGTGTGGAAAAGGAGGGGTGAAATTGGAAGGAGAGAGAGAGAGAGAGAGAGAGAGAGAGAGAGGGGGCGTTTCTCTATGTGTACATGGCCAATGGCCATTACCCTCTCCTTCCTTTCCCAATTCTTTTAAACATATATAATATATATATAATATTAATATCACCACCAATTTATTTTAAACTAATTTTTTAATCATTAAAAATCTCAAATCGGTAGGTGCACAATGAATTTATCACAAACTAATTTTTTTGACTACCAAAAATCCTAAATCGGTATATTTATGATAAATTTACTCTCCGTTGAATTAGATTGATAGCACGAAAAATCACAAACCAGTACACATGTGACAAACGGAGAGTAAATCTCAAACTAATACACCGCGTGTTGTTCAATTCAGAAATTTGATGGTAAAATTTAACGGAAACTGACGGAAGGTAAAATTATCATAGGTGTACTGATTTGAGGTTTTTTGTGGTTAAAAAAATTATTTTGGAGTAAATTTAATTTAGAGTTTTTCGTGATATTAACCATGTTTTTTTTTTAGCTTCTTTTGCCTTTTTCATTTTCTTGATTTCTAATGGGAAAATGATACAAAGAGTCCCTGAACTTTGACTCAATGTACAATTTGATCTCTGGACTTTTAATTTGTTCAATGTAGTACTTGAACTTTAACCCAATATTCAATGTGCTCCCTAAAATTTCAATTTTTTCAATGTGGTCTCTGAACTTTTGGTACATATTCAATATAGTTCATGGACTATATTGTACATTTTCATATAGTTCAGAACATGTACAAAAAATTTAGGGATGACATTAAACAAATTAAAAGTTCAGGGACCACATTAAATATTGAGTCCAAGTTGAAGGATTACATTGAACAAATTAAAAGTTCAAGGATCAAATTACACATTGAACCAAAGTTCATGGACTGTTTGCGTCATTATCTCATTTCTAATTTGAGTTAAGAATAGGGGAAAGAAAACCCCAAAAAGTTCGAGTGGATAGGATTTTATTAACTTGCCCACCAAATCCATTTGAATGTAAACCCGATAGACCGATACTAGATAAGTGCGATCGAATCGTGCACGGGAGTAATCCGATATGGCTTTTATCGGGTACAGACTACAATCAGATTGCGAACATTACCCTTTCATTACATTTTCACGCCTCTCGTAGGGACGTGACTTGCGGTAATCACAGACGATGGATGCGGTGAAATTCAGCGGCGGAGCAACGGGAAAGTAAAAAAAAAAACAAAGAAAAGTGCACGTGTTGGTTGGCTCTTTCGTGTCTCTAAATCTCTCTTTTAAGGTAAAGTGAGCGACTTTCTAATTCGTATGACACCACGCAATCTCGACATATATCGAATCAGATCGCTCGATCAAATTGACTAAGGCAATAAACCATAACAATTGGGCACGGTTTAATTTTTTGCCCTTTTTTCTAGTGCCTTTTTTTCATTGGTCGTGCTCTCTCATCAAATCCGTGAACCTTAGCGCCTAAGCATACCAACGGGTCAAAGGGTAATTCGGTAAAGAAAAAATATTCGAAAGAAAAGAATGTAGATTTGCACTAGTATTTATTATTTACTTTTCTTCTTCTTCTTGCTGTGGATTATTCTGAACGCGTTGTGCAGAAAAATTGGTTAATCTAAAAGAAAATGTTTACAGAAAGAGCAACTAATTTTTTGTCCTGGGATATTACCAACAAAAGCCACGAACTGGTACACCTGTAATAAATTTTACCATAAATTAATTTTTTTAATTACCAAAAATCCCGTACCGGTACATTTGTGACGAATTTACCTTCCGTTAGTTTCCGTTAAATAAAATTGATACCACGAAAAATTACAAACCGGTACACTCGTGACAAACGGAGGGTAAAACTCGAAACTTGTACACTTGTCAATTCCCACGTGTCATCAAACTTAGCAATTCGATGGTAAAATTTAAAAGAAAAAAGAATGTCATATTCAAATTGTGTTGATTTCGTTTTCATGGATTTTTCTAGTAACCTTTATTATGCGATAATGTATCACATGAATATATTAAAATGTATAAACTTTCGGTATATTTCATTATCGGTACAAGACGGGAACGAGCAACCAATCCTAGCAACCTCTTTCGACGTTACCATAAAGTTTCACGGCTCATCACTGAATGTTCGGTTTGAATCATAGTTAAACCGAATCGCCCGCAACCCACAATGTTGAAAATTGTCAAGTCCGTCGCCACAAGTAAGATGCTGGCAAGTCGCGAAATCCGTCAAAATAAGACACATCGTAACGTGAATCGAACAAGTATTCTCACGAAAACCGGGCAATCCCTCGATCGCTCCACCAAACTATCTCGGTGGTGTTTGGACCTCCTCCCGTACGACTTTCTCAACAATGGCATACCAAAAGAATATTATTATAAGGGCGAGAAGAGGGAGACAGGACAAGCAAGACCCGTCATACAGACCGGGGGTATCTCGTGGATTTGACCGATACACGCCACGTGGCGCGTCGACGGCTTCCCACCTCGTGAGAAAAATAAATTTTGGTCCAGCCCCCTCATCTTCTTGTAAAGGGGCTTTTACTTGGGCCCATAATTCGGTATCTCGTTTTGATAATATGAAATTATATGAGTTTCCAACACCTCGATAAGGCTGGGATATGCCTCCTTCAACGATATTTGCACCGTATCTTTTTTTGTTTTCCTTTTTTTTTTTCGTCGGGGCATCAGTATTTTCACAATATTAAAAATTCGGAATTTTCACGACGGTCATGAAGCCATAATGATGACATCTATAAAAGAGTAGCTACGCTAGTCCCTTTCCCGGCTTCTCGATTGAAAGGGATAATTACACAAAATGCCCTTAAATGTTGGCCCGGTGTATAATATGGTCCTCGAACTTTAGTTTGGTCGGATGTGCAATGAGATCCCGGAACTTTTAATTTGTGTATCCCTGAAACTTTTGAAAAATGTTCAATCTAATATTTGGATTATCATATCCCTACTATCGATCCAGTTACAAGATTATCTAGTCTATGGGCTAGATTGAACGTGTACTAAAAGTTCATGGACCGCATAAAATAAATTAAAAATTCGGGGACGGCATTGCACATTAAACAAAAATTCAGGATCCACATTGAACGAATTAAAAGTCCAGGGACCACATCGCACATCGAGCCAAAATTCAAGGACCATTTGCATCGTTTTCCCAAGACGAAAAGATGGTTCCGTCCAAAGTAAGTAAGAACCTAGTGCTCCCCCCAACTCATATCTAAACGAAATTCGAACAAATTAAAAGTTCGGGGATCACATTGCACATGGACCCAAAGTTCGAGGACCGTTCCTATCGTTTTCTCTCCAAGTTATGTAAGAACCTATCGTTGACCCCCCCGCCCAATTCACATCTCAATAGGAATTGATAAAGTTGAGCATTTTGGAAGGTGAGGATGTAATTGGCTTTTTCTTGGGGTTCGATGCCGTGCACCAAAGGTTGGCAAGTTTGACCAAACCGGGTCGTGGGCGTGGCCAGTGGACATGCCTCCTCTCTCTCTCTCCCTCACCCCTCAGTGCGTCATTCTCCAGCGTCGTCGTGTACAGCACGAATCACATAATGTCGGGATCTACTAAAGTAAAGCCATGACAAGGAAAAGTTCCCGCCCCATTGAAGACCCCAGTCACAAAAAAAAAAAACAAAAAAAAATACATATTATTAGTGAAAAATAAATGATTCATAAAATATTTTTCTGAAAATGATCGGTTGTATCGCGTAAAATAATTAGCCAATTCACTTTCGATACTAATTTATGTTTAAACACTTCTGTCGACGACGAAAACACTTTTCGTTCTTTGATTTTTTGGGAGCGATGCAAGCAATCGTTTTAAGGAAAACGTGATGCGTTTATTTCGTGGAAACTGAATGATATGGAAATTATTTTTCCCTCGAAATAATGATTTAAGATCATTTAAGATAATTAGTCGATTAAAAATATTTTCATTATCGATAATAATTTACGTCTTTAAATTCTTGCCGATGATGAAAATATTTTTAGTTCGTTTATTTTTGTAAACGATAGGAGCTATCATTTTTAGGAAAACGTTTTTCAAATCTTATATTTTCCACGAAATAAACGCATTCAGATTGTTCTATTTCTCTAGATTACATTGCTTATTAAAATAACATAAACATCAATTGGGCATGACCGAAAATTGGTACGGCGTTAACTCGTGAAAAGTTCTTGGCATTGGGATGTCGAAATAATGTTCAACCGAGAGGATGGCCGGCGAAGTTGAACTTTGCAATTGTCCTTTTTGCGTGTAATAAAGAAGAATGTATAAGTCAAGCCCATACTTTTTACGGACATATCCTCGCAGTAAGTTCGTGAAATATGAAAATCAATCACCAAAAAAATGTCATCTCAATCTCATTGCTCGACTTTCGACCAAAAAAAAAAAATCATTGCTCGACCATACTAAGCTTCTCATTTTTCTATACTTACAGCAAACGTATTCACGTGAAAATGATACAAATTGAGAGTACAACGGGTTAAAAAACACGTAATTCATGTCGCGATTGCTAATTTAGCAGAGAGACTCGTATTCCATCCTAATATACGGAATTTCCCACAAATCATTTAACCTATGATTTGAAACAAACAATGGTCTGGCTGGCTACTGACCGGCCAGGTTAGGCCGGGAAAAGGGGTATTCCTGCTTTTCAATTTTTATTTCCAAAGTACCACTATCGAACCTTTTCTTTATGCATGTGGGATTGCTTATACTTTAGTTTACCGAAGACATCGACATATTATACATTTCAACTCGGTACAAACAAAATAATTTTTCTAAAAATTAAAAGTAATCAGAAATATTGTGAAAATTCCATATTATGTATAAATTCTTACATATATATATTATAATTGGGAGAACCCAAGTACAGACTTTCGGATCCGGGATCCAATTTATAGACGTTTGAATATTGAATCATAAGCAAAGCACTGACCATACCATCAGGATCTCTCTTTGCACTTTTGGTTTATTTTTTAGGGAAAAAGCCACCAAAAACCCCAAACTTTTTCACCTGTGACACATTTACCCCGAACTTTTTTTGTGACACCAAAAACCCCAAACTTTGCTATTTGTGACACATTTACCCCAATGCATTTAGTCTATGGGCATTTTCGTCTTTTTTGTATTTTCTTTTTTTTTCCTTTTTTTTTCTTTTCCGGCGGGGGTCGCCCTCGCCGGATCCGGCGAGGGCGGCCCTCGCCGGCGTCGGGCGAGTGTCGCCCTCGCCTGGGCGAGCGAGGGCAGCCCTCGCAGGCGTCGGGCGAGGGAGGCCCTCGCCGGCGTCGGGCCTCCCTCGCCAGATCGGGCGAGGGCCGCCCTCGCTCGACGCCGGCGAGGGCCGCCCTCGCCGGACGCCGGCGAGGCTCCCTTCGCCGGAAAAGAAAAAAAAAGGAAAAAAAAAAGAAAATACAAAAAAGACGAAAATGCCCATAGACTAAATGCATTGGGGTAAATGTGTCACAAACAGTAAAGTTTGGGGTTTTTGGTGTCAAAAAAAAAAGTTCGGGGTAAATGCGTCACAGGTGAAAAAGTTTGGGGTTTTTGGTGGCTTTTTCCCTATTTTTTATTCTATTTTCTTAACAATTTATCTAGTCACTTTAAATTCCAATCCAGCCCACGTTTGAATTCTCTTATTGTTCAAGACGAAACCCATCTTGATGGGTAAATCCCCCGATTCTAGTCCAGTTGAAGGAAGGAAATTGTCCAAAAAGTTTTGAATTTATTGTACAGGGGTCCCTATTGCAATTATAAATTGTTCAATTGTGTCGATTTAGTTACACATATTTTAATAATTTGCCAATTTAGTCATAAATATTTAAACTGTGTCAATTTAGTCGGAAACCTTTTTAAGAATTGTCAATTTAGTCCTAAACCTTTTTGACAATTTGCCAATTCAGTCATTTCGGCCAATTTTGATCGATGGCCGGCAGCCGCCGGGGTCCATGTCAACGATTTTCTATCATAATTATCCGAAAGAATTAAGTTGGCATATCATCAAAAGATCTAGAACTAAATTGGCAATTTTTCTAAAGATTTAGGAATAAATTCACATAATCAAAAGATTTAAGTTTGAATTAGCCGCAAGCCGAATAGCAGGGCAGGACCTTTCGGATAATTATTCCTGTCGAACGGAGTATACTCTTTTAGAGTTTTACCTAAGATATATTGTGTTCAACAGATAAACTCTAAGCTTTGGTGCTGTGTCTCCTCTTTTGGGCTGATAAGCCTCATGATTCTCGAACGGATAATCTCTAATTAATCTTACAACCGATCCGGTGATTACAGTTGAGATTTATCGTTCAAGCATTCCTACGAAAACACGACAATCTCCCATGCAATATATACCTACATATTATATAGATAGATATAAAGAAGCGTATATTTGCAAATATTCATTAAGTTAATCGTTCTCTGCTTGCTAAAACCTCCGCCGCCTCTGCTGCTGCTGCTTCCCTTTGAGATAATCATCCTCTCCAAATCAGAAAAGAAGAAAAGAGGTTCTCTCGTGCTGCGAAAATCCGCGGAGATGGATGGGGACGTGCTCATCGACTACGCAGTGAGCCAACGGAGAACCGCACAAGGTGGTGGCAGTCGCTCCGATGGTCCTGGCCATGGCGTCTGGTTCTCGCTGCACTTCGAGCTTCAACTAATTACTCGAAGCCCCATCTACGCCATCGAAGATGCGGGCGATGTCGCTTTTGACGAGTACGATCGTCATTCCATCCAGACAACCATCGACGGACTCCTCGGCTCCCAGCTTCTAGATGCGGATTCCGAGGTAATAAGAGTATGTTAAATTCGATCTAGTAACACTTGACCGTACTGAACACGTCGTGGGTTTGAGAGTCCATGTTCTTTAGTAACCCGTGTTTCGATCGTTAAAAAAACCCTGAGATAGGAAGCTGTTTGTGCAATCACCGAGATAATCCGGACACAAACGACCTTTGTATCTTCGCATTTGGTTGAACAGTCTGTAGCACAACCCTTGAATCGACATGAATTTCTCGTACCATGCACGCACAGGTAATATCGCTTGCTTTGCTGAGCATTGGAGTGCCGATTGACTGCCGAGAGCCTATCATCGACCGGATACGCGAGAAGGCTAATTTCATGTACAACGATCCTACCAATGCCGGCCATAACCTCCTACACATGGAAGTGTCGATCCGTATGGACACCATTGAGACGAGAACGACCCCACTTCCAGACATCGAAATCGAACGGGTCAACCTAGCGACGACGGAATCGTTGATAGAAGCATTAGAGAGGGTCACGATAGACTCCGGAGCATCGACGAGCCAATGTGCCATCTGCATGGAGGAGATTCTGCAAGGGACGGAAGCCAATAGGATGCCTTGCTCACACCTTTATCACGAGGGATGCATCAGAAAGTGGCTAGGCCGTAGCCATACCTGCCCGTTGTGCCGATTTCCAATGCCCTCGTCGAATACAAGGTCGAACCAACATTGAATTTCACTTGAATCTTCCCATCTAACTCTTGAGATGGGGATTTATATGTTGGTACAGTTTGCTTAAATCTAGTGAACAACATTTCTCGTTTTATTGGTCTTCTTGCGGCGATTATCGCCATAATGTGATAGAGACGAAAGCCAACAGTATTATAAAATTTACTTGGAAATTATGATGTAGATAGATTGCACTTGAGAAAATAAAACAGATTAATAGTCGAAAGTCATCTAGAACCAACAGTATTATAAAATTTACTTTGACATAACCCTAATCAGACATCTAGGTTGAGTAGAAGATTATAAGTACTCCTACAAATAAAGGGTAAGAGCCAAACAGTACTATCTCATATGCAACGGATAGGCCGAGCAAAGCATAGAATCATAGTCGAGACTAGAGCCCTGTTTCTCACTTGGGCAGGCAGAATCTCAATGCAGGAATCTCGCACACCTCATTCATTGCAAGTTAAACTTGCATATTTATTCATTGGCCTTAGACTTATCAGTAAGCAGTAGAAAATGTGCGACGACATGCCAAAAACAGATTAAAAAAGACTTGCGGGGCACGACACCAAAGAACAAGGTCAGATTGTGATTCTATATACAAAATGGGGGGAAAACACGACATCCACGCAGAAACTATCAAACATCGTTCAGTCCAAATTTTCATAGAAGAAAGCACGGAGTACGAGATGGATCTTCGCCAAGATCAGCCCATGACCGCTTCAGTTTCTCTTCTTCTTCTTCTTCTCCTCATTCTTCTCAGCAGAGTTCTTTAACTGCACAAACCAAATTATCATGACCAAGAGTTTAACTTGAAAGGACTCGGGGGAACAGCACATCTCTTCACCTGATTAATTGAGGAAAACTAAACAAGCCTTCATTTTCATTACTTACCATGATGATAAGGATTCGGACAAAAACAGCCACAAAATCAGTGAAGAGGTTTAACGCGTGCCTCACATAGTCCATATCACCATGGTGTGCTTGCTCGATTATCTCTTGAGTGTCCACTACCACATAGCCAATGAACACTAAAAGCCCAAAGTATATCTGCAATATTGAAGAGATCAATTAGCCGTCTATGCACGATTCAGAAAAATGGAGAACAGGACCATGCCATTGCTCACCTCAAACTTAAAGATGGCTGCAGATCCACCAAAGATAGCAGAGGCAAATTGCAACCACATGAGCATGGAAAGTCCAGAAGAAAGCAAGCCACCAAGATATAGGTACTCCCTCCTCCTAGCCAACATGGCTGCACCTGAGAAACAAGCGAAGGCCACCGCAGATCCCACAAATGCGCTTATCAGAATGCTGCACCAAGACACAGAATACTAGTCAGGGCACATGCAAAAGTAGTTTATACAAGCGGTGCCATGGGAGCACATAAAATTCGATGCATCAGCACTAAAAGAGTCAACAGTTGCAAGGAAGAAAAGAGATGAGATATATACCTCGGGTCAATTCTGATGGCCGTTTCGATGAGAGGACCAACACATGCTCCTTCAAAGAGAGATGCCGCCATGAGCAGACCAAACCTCTTTTGCTGCCCGCCAGAAGATACAAAAACGATTCAATTCTCAAATTCTCACAAATTGCCATTCCCATAGTAACAAGAGGTCAAAAGAAGTAATTAGATACCACATATCACCTAGCATATCACTTTTGAGCGTACCTCTTCATATGGAGGAGTAGAAAGTAGCCACACAATGCTTCCGATGCAAGCAAATGTCGTGAGAAGCCCGCCAATGTTCAACAACAGATGCAGGTAAGCACCAGCAGCCGAAGCGATCAAGGCACAACATAAGGACAGATAAACCTGACAATTTGCAACGCATATGAGACATATGTCATCATCATGTTACTAAATAAAATCAACCGAAAGAAGAACGCCGCCATAGATGGTTTTCGCTCTAGAATTCAATAGGCCAAAGGGTACACAATCCCTCAAAGCAAATGGATCAAATACGTTCCAAAAGCGGGCCGGGTCCAACAACTGATTATCTAAAACATAACTAGTCGACGGACATGTCTCCCTGGGACAAAGAAGTCCACAAATTTGCATCCCAAGTTTTCAGAAACGTCAGAAAAAGCAAACTCATCCCACTGTTCACCGCATTAATTGCGGCAAATGCCCACCGCCAGAAAAACCCAGAAGCTCAATTCAACTCGGAGAATCAATCAAGCTAAAGGGTCTCTGCAGCCAATTAACTATCTCTAACAATCCGATCGGCAGCAAAATCTCCAGCAATCTCATACACCGACCCGACAAAACCCTAGCTTCCTCCGGAGGAGGTCAGCAACAACGGGACCCCATCCCTCGGAGCAAAACCACCGCAAACGAACACCAAAACAAGCGATTCGCACACCGTTAGACATGGGACGAAGCGGAGATTACGGCAAGGAAAACCTCACCCGCTTGAGGTGTGCCTGGACGGCGGGCGATATCTGGCGGAAGTTGTTGAGGGAATCGTAGCTCCACCCCTTGCGGTTGCTCGATTGGAAGAAGGAACCGAACGCGTCCATGGCGAATTCGATGCTTGCGAGGACGATCGAGAGCGAGAGAGACGAACTTTTGCAGGCGTTATCGAGAAATTCTTCAACCAAAACTCGTTCCAAGTCGTTGTGGATCGATTTGGGGGCTCGCGGTTTTGGTTTTATAGGCGGATTTCAATTTCCCTTGGGGGAGGAGCTAGAGGGTTCGGGACTTTTCGGGTCCGAATTACGCTTGTGCCCTTCGGGGTTTCGGGGCCCGGTCGAGCTTGACCCGGATCCGATTGACAGTGTAAAAGGTAGCGATAAAGTTCAAATTTGGCTCTTGCGTTGTTTGTTGGTCACTGAGTTTCAATTAAATAAAAGAGAAGCTTAGTCCAAAATTTTCAACAGTATCGCGACCCGCCATTCTCATGGTTTGAATGGCGTAGCCTAAAAATAGGTGTCAACAAACCGCATAAAAAAAAGCAATGTGATTAGTCTTGGCAAAATTAAATACGTAAAAGAGAGTGTAAGAAAAGACTATCACGATACATTAGGATGGTTCACGTTAAATGGGCCCAAGTTTGATTTTTAGATTAACATTTTCAATGGATAATTTTTGCAAAATTAGGATGGTTCACGTCGAATGGACAGTTCACGTTAAATGTTATTAGTCTTTACAAAATTAAATACATAAAATTAAAAATGTAGGCACTTTTTATGAATACAATATTCGTAAAATAAATGAAACATCTATCGATATTACATAAAACTAGGAGGTGGTCTTTTGTTTTATATGATAATATAGATAGTGTAGAAAATAAACAATTGATATAGTGAAAATTTAATAAGACTCGGTACAATAAAGAGTAAAAGAAAAATGACAAGGAAAAGAGATCGAGAAAGGGTAAAGAAAAACCCGAATATTTGAGTCTTGAAGAGACTTATCATAAAATGAAAAAAAAAAGTAATTTGTGTACCTGCCCCATTTAGCCAAATAAATTCATCATTTTTACACTGCAAACATTTCATGGAAAAAACTTTCATAACGTACGGTATCAACAACGAACAAATAAATAGATGATGATTTCGTCATGATTAAATCGAGATACCAAACATTGAGAAACTCGACAATTTCGTAAAATTATTGGGATACTTTAGGGTTAATATGTTCCAATTTAAGTACACTGAATTTTTTTTTTTTTGGGGTTGGGGGATGGCAACCGTCCAGTTGGTGTAGTTGACCCAACTAGTTGAACCGGATTTGCACATACGGGTCAAGAATGACCGAATGGAAAGCTCCAGATAATCAGGGGCATAAAGGGAAATAGGGAGCTGCAGAAACCTGGAAATTTCGTGGTAACGAGAACTCGACAAAAACCGGCGATGACTTGATTGTTTATGTTGACAGGAACTATCGAATGAAACGACTTGCCTCCTTCGCGTCGCCTTCGCATCGCTTTCGCATCGCTTTCTCGCTAAGTAAACCGGGAAATATCGGGGTCGATAACTCTTGATTACGTGGAAATATCACGTCAACTTGACCAGTGAAAAGTCGCCACGTCATTTCTTCTTTGTTCCGTTGCATGTCACGAATCGGACCATGTGTCATGGACTTCAACATACCAAACCTCCTTTTGTTTCGCGAAAAAACTTGTGACATTCAGAAAATCAATATTGAAAAAAATGTCAATATTTTTCATTGTTTGGGAAACCTGAAAATGAAATTGAAATTCTTTTCCATCGTTTGGTACGAAAAATCTTATTTGATTTTCCTCTGTATACTACTTTAATAATTTTTTCATTTTTTCTTTTCTCTTTTTAATTTGAATATTTAATTTTCTTTTTCTTATTTCTTCTTCTTCGGCCAATCGCCGGACACCGCGAGGGCTAGTGTCGAGCCATAGGTGAGCTCAAGCCTCGCTAAATCGATAAGCTTCGAGCTTGCCGGCCTGCGGCAAGGCTTGAGTTCGCCTATGGCCGGTCGTTGGCTTTCGACGTGGCCGGTGACAGGCCGAAAAAGAAGGAAAAATTTAAAAAAAATAATTAAAAGGAGTGCATGGAAGAGAACGTGCTTGATCTAGGTGAAAGAAAGAGAGAGGAAAATGATTTCCTCTTTCTCACTTTTGAAGGTGTTTTTTTCACTTATGGAAAATGTTTAGCCTAATTCTGGTTAACAAGATACATATTGGGTTGGGTGCATTTGACTCGAGTTTTCTTCTGATCGAGCTCTATAATTAAACTTTTTTGAGTCCACCCACATTGATATTTTGGGCTGGTCCAAAATCATGTAGAAGTGTTATCACAACACCCGCATTAATATATTTGAAGCAACTAGATTTTTTTTTGGTAAGGTATTTGAAGCAACTAGGTTGCTATTAAGATTTTTGAACTCTTTTCCTTAGTAGTTATTTTGGGATAAGTTACGGAAAGAGAAATCACATCGATCTTGCATGATTGATAGGAAGTAGAGGTGACAAAATGCCTCTAAAATCCATATGTTAACTCATATTTAATAACGTGGGTTCTAAATGTATTACCTTAAATTTTAAAAAAAGTTTAAGCAAATCGTAAATGGGAGATAAATGGATTTTAAATGGGTCATAAATGCATTATCTAAAAAGCTTAAGTGAATCATAAATAGTTAATTTTTAATTTTTTGATTTTCTGATTTTTTAATCTTTTAAATTTTCTGAATTTTTTAGTTTTTAATTTATTTTTTTTCCTTTTTTTCTACAAAATCCCGCGAGGGTTGTTGGCCATCGCGGCCCTCACCCGACGTAGAAGAAAGAAAGAAAATAAAAAGAAAGTAAAAAATTATAAAAATTATCTACTACATTCATATTGCATGGAAGTCTTTTAGCAACATAATTAATCTTTTTTTAAAAATCATAAGAAATTAAAAAAAATTATATTAGGTTAAATATGAAAGTGTTTTAGCAATATGAGTCGAATCGGGTATGGATCGAGAAATTTGCACTGCGAATAAATTGGCCATAAACGGCTTAATGGATCAATTGGGTTGATCATTTATGACTCAACCCGATCCACCCGTTTGAAATATCTATAAGGAGGACACTTTGCAATTATCTCGTATTTCCATAACGACTTATTTAGGGAAAAAAATCCAAGTAGTGTTATATTTTAGGGTTAATATCACGAAAAACCCTAAATTGATATACCTATGACAAATTTATCCCAAACAAATATTTTGACCACCAAAAATTTCAAATTGGTGCACCTATAGTAACTTTATTCCAAACTAATTTTTTAACCATCAAAAACCCAAACGGGTGCATTTGTGACAAATTAACCCTTTATTAATTTCCGTTAAACTGGATTAATATCACGAAAAATCATAAACTGATATACATGTGACAAACATATGGTAAAATCATGAACCGGTACACCTAACAACTGTTTTTTTTATAAGGTAAGTATTATATTAACTTTTCACCACGCAATTTACAAGAGGAAGTTGTACACCTAACAACTGTTAAGAGGTATATAACTCAGCAATTTGATGGTAAAATTTAACGAAAACTAATGGGGGATAAATTTGTCACAGGAGTATCAGTTTGAGAATTTTTCGTGGTCAAAAAAATAATTTTGAATAAATTGTCACAGATGTACCAATTTGAAATTTTTCGTGATATTAACGTCATATTTTACCATACATGCGCAAGTTTGTAACAAAGGAAGAAGATCCTAACAATAGAAGTTAATTCTTTTCCATATTTGATTTGCGTTTAATTATGACCTTAAGATTTCATACCTTAGCCAAATCCGGAGCTACACTGTATTGCCTTCCTAATTATCAAGTATACACTCCACCATAAATACCCGGTTCTCCCCCTCGTGCATGAATCGTGCACCCCACGTAGCCAACAAAAGGAGAGAAATGAGAACCCTAAAGATGGGTCGAATTCCTCACAAACAACACATTTTTCTTCCGTTCGTCATGGTCTCGATTGCATTCGTCTCAGCGTTCGGACCCAAGACGCAGGAGCTGATCGACACCATTTGCCACAAGATGGAGGACTACGGGTTCTGCAACAAATGCTTCTCCGAACACATATTCACCCCGGAGGCCAACATGCATGGCCTGGCTCAAATAGCCATCGCACAGAGCCCGAGCAACGCGTGGTGGTTTTCGCCAAGCAAACCGTGCGCGCTGTGACCGACCAAGAACCGGTGGATTATCTCAAGCTCTGCATCATTGGGTACCTGAAGATTTTGGATATGATAGAGAACGCGGACAGGGTCTTTGGGGACAACAACTACAACGCCGTGTTGACCGACTTCCTGAACTCAGCGAAGGTGCGAGCGACTGAGTGCGGGCAGTACAGCAACAGCCATGGGATCGGAAATCCTCTTTACGAGAATAACAGAGAGGAGAGGATTCTTGTCACCATGACTGCTGCGACTGCATACAGTCTGCTTCATTGAAGAAAAATAGTGTTTTCGAGCAAATGAGCTTCCTTTTCAGTTCTTTTCTTTTTCGTTGTTCTTTTTGCTTCTTATGAACTTTGTTGTTGTTCAAATAAGGCTGGCTATCAAATCGCGCCGTGATTGGACTTAAGGAAATGAAATTAGTAACTTTTAATTTGCATGCATGCAAATGAGGTGGTGAAGTTCCTCAAGGATGGCCTGCTTTCGCAGTTAACGTGCTGCAGTTCTTTTGGCTTCCGTAAACGAGAGAGAGAGAGAGAGACAGAGAGAGATTGATTGATTGGCTATTCCAGCTGAGAATTGACAATACGACAAATTCACTCCATACAAGTTGACTTGATAAGAACAACTTCAGTTCTATTGTCATGGTGTAAAATCAATGATTAATACCACAAAAACTATCAAATTGATATATTTATAATATTTTTATTCTAAATTAATTTTTTGATCATAAAAAATTTAAATCAGTATATTTGTGATAAATTTATCCGTAATTTTTTTATCACCAAAACGCCTAACTTATATATTTGTGATAAATTTACCCTCTGTTAATTTCCATTAAATTGAATTAATATCACAAAAAATCATAAAATGGTATGCCTATGAAAAACAAAGGGTGAAACATAAAATTGGTATATCCGTTAATTGCTTCGTGTTATTTAACAAAATAATTTGATAGTAAAATTTAACGGAAATAAATTGAGAGTAAATTTGTTATAGGTGTATCATTTTGGGATTTTTTATGGTTCAAAAATTAGTTTGGGGTAAAATTGTAACATGCGTACCAGTTTGGAGTTTTTCGCGGTATTAACCCTTTATAATACACAAGCTAAGTAATGAATATGTACACGCATTGTGATTTTTGGGAAAAAATGTTCAAAAATTATAAACTTATTATAAAGTGGTTAATTTAGTTATAAACTTTTTAATTTGAAAAATTTAGCTATATACTTTTTGACAATTTATCAATTTTGGTCGAAAGTTCGTGTTAGGCCATTTATGATGTGGACTAGGGGTGAGCATGGTTTTAGGGTAAAAACTAGAATCAAAGAATCGGAATAGTGGAAACATGTACGGTTCCAAGTTTCAAGGTAAGTACGGTAGGTTCTAGGTTCCAAGTTCTAAAAATTGGAGAACCCGTTTCAACGGCTAGGTTTTAGGTTCTTGGTAGGTGGAACCAAGAACCTATGACAAGTTTTTGTATTTTTCTTAATCTATGTCTTCGCGTGATCCTGTGGTATTCCATGGCGTCCGATAATAAGTGTATAATTTGGCATCAATAGTTTGAGTTTTTATTTTATAACTGAGGCCATTACTTTGTTAATATTTCAAAATTTTCGTGTGTCTAAATATAAGTTGTGCTCAGTGGATCGTAGTAGTTGTCGAATATCTGAATTTGATCTTATTAACGATGCAAGAAAGTAATAGAAATTCGCACAACACAAGAATTTACGTGGTTCAGCAGGGTAGATGTTCCACCTACCTACGTCCACGGGGAGAAGAGATTCGTTTCACTAATAACGTAGACACTCTTTCTCACCTTTCGCCTCTATTCTAGTAATCCGTTTCGCCCTAAATATATATAGCGGAACCCTACATGGCACAAATTACAAAATTACCCACATAGCCTAAAATATTTAGCTTTCCCATATAAATCCTTTTATGAATGATCATAAAATGCCTCTGGCGGCCCAGGGGCGCTGCCCCCACGATCCCCGCGGGCCAATCCTCAGGGGGCCTTTCGGAATCACCTCATAATCTCTTGGATAGTTGAATACAAGACATCATCCTCAACAGTAGTAAATGATGGTCATTAAAAATAATGATTCACTTCAATCATTCAATTAATAATACAGGTAAAACTTAGATAGACCCTGAAACTTGTGATAGGATAGGTTTCAGGTTCCAACGTATACATGGTAGGTTTCAAGTTCTAGAAAACGAGAAACCTATTCCAACGGGTAGGTCCCAGGTTCCGAGTGGAACTTATGCGAAATATGGAACTACCCATCCCTAATGTGGATGATCGGCGGAGGGAAATAGGGAAAAAAGAAAGAAGAAAGAAAAAAATATAAAAAGTTCAATTTTTATTCAAAAAATTACAAAAATAGGTTGTGTTAGCACCAGTTGTCCTACGTGACACAACCAACGTTCATGTCACCGATTTCCAGCTATACTTCATTAGAAGGATTATATTGACAAGTGAAAAGGTTTTGGACTAAATTGGTCGCAGTACAATAGATTTATGACTTCTTGGATAATTATCCCGTGATTTTTACTACTCAAGATATAGCAACAACAGATCATTATTAAAAGTAGAATGTGTATTTGCACCAAAAAACTGATGTTTGAAACATTAAGCATTAGGACTTTATTATGAAATACTTGAATTATTAAATAATTAAAAGAAATTATTGATTAAAATGCACAATGCGAACAATATAAATATATATGTAAGGATAGAGAAAAATATTTTGAGATTTGAAATCTAACCCCTACTACTAAAATACACATACTTTCACATAAATGCACATACGTATTAACTTACAAAAAAATACACGTCCTAGACTAAAACACGCCGTACGCATGGTGTATTATACTCGTGTGAAAATACTTCGACTTATTAATTATTTTCTATATTTTTACCGATCAACTAATGTGGTTACAAGTCGATTACCAAAATGTCCCCGACAGGTTAAATTTAAAAGAGTCAATTGCATCCCATGCTTTTAAATCCATTGAGACACCTTAAAAGATATAGAGGATCTGTGTTATGCGTGAGTTTCTTATGTATACAAATTATGGCAGAGTCGCCCTTTAGTCCTTGTGTTGAGAAACGAGGACGATGAAGACGTATTTTAGGCCAATTTTTTCATCTTATTTCTTTTCTCTACCTTCACTTTGTACATATATGCATTTATCATACAAAAAAGGAAAGAATAAACAAGATTACAACGATTACACTCTCCTACTTTATCTCCGAGTATCCTTGATTGAATCAATTCAAATCAAGATTAAAGATAAAATCATGTATTTCTCCAACACTCTCCCTCAAGTTGGTGCATAGATATCTTGGATGCCCAGCTTGTCAAGTGAACTGTAAAAGATCCTACTCGATACAGCCTTCGTTAGTATATCTGCCAATTGATCTTTCGATTTTACATACGGAAACCGAACCACTTTGGTATCTAGGTTCTGCTTAATGAAATGATGATCTACCTCAATATGTTTTGTACGATCATGCTGAACAGGATTATGAGATATATCGATGGCTGCCTTGTTGTCGCAAAACAACTTCATCTCGAACATAGGAGTATAACCAAGTTCTGTCATTAATCTCTTAAGCCACAGAAGTTCGCAAACACCTTTGTACATCCCCCTGAATTATGCTTCCGCACTTGATAATGCTACAACATTTTGCTTCTTGCTCCTCCAAGTAACTAAGTTTCCTCCGACAAAAGTAAACTATCCTGAAGTTGACCTCCTATCAGATACACTCCCAGCCCAGTCAGCATCCGTAAACCCCTCAATTTCAAGGTGTCCATTCTTCAAAAAACGAATTCCTCTTCCTGGAGCTCCCTTCAAGTAGCGAAGTATTCCTATCACAACATCCATATGATCTTCACTAGGGGCATGCGTGAACTGACTAACAACACTCACAGCATAAGCAATATCAGGCTGAGTATGCGACAGATAAATTAATTTTTCCACCAACCTTTGATACCTTTCTTTGTTAGTTGGTATCTGATCTGGATACTCCCCAAGTCTATGATTCTGCATAACTGGAGTGTCTGCGGGCTTACAATCTAGCATCCCCACTTTCGCTAATAAGTCCAACACGTACTTTCTTTGCGAGAGAAATATTCCACCTTTAGATCGTGCCACTTCTATTCCTAGGAAGTACTTCAGTCCCCCTAGGTTTTTCATCTCAAATTCTGAGGACAGTCTTTCTTGGAGTTTAGAGATTTCCTCTGAATCGTCCCCTGTAATAATCATATCATCAACATAGATAATCAATACAATTATTTTTTCTTGACAATGCTTTAAGTATAATGTGTGATCTGCACCACTCTGAATGTACCCATATTTCTTCATCGTCGCGCTAAACTGGCGAAACCAAGCATGGGGTGATTGTTTCAACCCATACAAAGATCGTTCTAGCTTGCAAATCAATCCAGGCCGTGAAGGAAAAGTGACCTCCTCTTGTCAAACCACTCGGCTTTGTCATTTGTAATGTTGGTATGTCCCGAGTTCGATCAAAGATCTGCAGTCCTGTCTTGCCTCCTTGAGACACTATAGCTACAGACGGGTGTGTGGTATCTCCATGTGCTAGCATCACACTCTGTTGTATGTCTTCCCGTCGGACACAAGCATAGGCCTGCTCAACTGTGGGAAAAGGCTACATCTGAAGCACATCCGCTCCAACTTTATCCAAGCGATCATCCAACCCATCAAGGAAGATATAGACCCGATCTTCCTGAATAGCTGAATTATATCGCTCGATATCAATAGGGTAAACCATCGGATTCGGGCGGCGAAAATCAATTTCTCTCTATAAACCTTGTAGGTTGTTGTAGTACGCCTCAATTGATCCTCCACCTTGTTGCATCTGAGCAACACGCCTCTTCAAGTCAAAAACCTGAGAGGCATCCGTTCCGTCAAAGAAAGTCGCTGCAACTGTATCCCAGATAGATTTCGCTGTTGAGAAGCGAATGAAATTGCCAATCAATGTCGGATCCATGGAGTTGATAAGCCATCCTTTCATAGTCAAGTCTTCTGTTTTCCACCTTCGAAAGCCAGGATCTGTAGGCAGTGGCTGAGGAAGGTCTCCGTTGATATATCCCAGTTTGTCTTTGCCAGTGATGTATATCTCAACAACCTGAGACCACAATCCACAGTTGGCTCCATCCAATTTAATCGCAATCTGAGAAGAAACCGAATCATTCTGTGGTGTTGCTGATGGAGGAGGAGGGTTCGTCTGGTTCTGAGTGAGAATCTGAGTTAATTTGGCAGTCATATTCTCCAAAAGAGCTTCCATGGTCGAATTCCCCCTTGATTCTGGTGGGGAATCATTGTTCCGATAGGGTTCTGATCCAACATGGATCCAAGTTCAATCGCACGTCAAAGATGAAGAAGATTGGATAAGATGCACGCCGGACGGCGCTACCCCCGAACCCCCAGCCCCCTCACCGGTGAGCGGGACTGCCGTAGTCGATGATTGACGTACAGTACCCCAAGGATCATAACCTAGGGCTCTTATACCATGTTGAGAAACGAGGACGATGAAGACATATTTTGGGGCAATTTTTTCATCTTATTTCTTTTCTCTACCTTCACTTTGTACATCTATGCATTTATCATACAAAAAAGGAAAGAATAAAAAAAGATTATAGCGATTACACTCTCCTATTTTATCTCTGAGTATCCTTGATTGAATCAATTCAAATTAAGGTTAAAGTTAAAATTGTATCTTTCTCCGACACCTTGGTCCCAGTTTGGGAAAGCTAATCATATAATATTGAGATAATATCACGAAAAACTCTAAACCAATATATTTATAACAAATTTACCGTAAACTAATTTTTTGACCATAGAAAACCCCAAACTGGTACATTGTGACAAATTTACCCTCCGTTAGTTTCCATTGAATTGGATTAATATCACGAAAAATTACAAATTGATGTACTTGTGACAAATAGAGGATAAGACCTTAAACTGGTACACTCGTCAACTGTCACGTGCCATCCAATTCAATAATTTGACAGTGAAATTTAATGAACATTAACGAATGATAGATTTGTCACAAATGTATCAGTTTGAGATTTTTGGTTGTCGAAAAAATTAGTTTAGGATATTGTCATATCATTAACGGTTTAGGATATTTCGTAGTGTTAACCCTATAATCTTTTATAATTATCTTGCCAGATAGCCAGAATAAATGCATTTTATAAGTTTCTTAAGGAAATAATTGTGCATGGAAGATTTGAAGGGAAGTAAAAGGAAGGAAATCCTACTATGGAATCATATCCTTCTCTTCTAAATAGTATCTTGGGGAGATAATAAATTTTTTCCCTAAAATCCCATAAGGCAATCTACGCATATAAACCCTATTTTGCTTCTCTCCATTCATGCAAACTCGTAGGGCGTATAACCAAGAGAAGAGAACGGAAGAGAAATCAGAGTGTTTCGCCGTAAATGCTCCCGCGACGAAATATAATTCACCGAACGTCGTTCTTCGGTTCTTAATGAGAGGAGATTGGATTCCGTGGCGATTCGGGAGAGGAAATTCCAGGAAGACAAGGAAAAACTACGAACTTTTACTTTGAACTTCGAACCGGACTGCACATACAAACCCTGCCGGAATTTAATCAACAACAAAGCTTGAAAATATAGCCACACACGTACACAAAGATTTAACGCCAGAATTTAATTGATGACACAATACCCGGGATAGAGATACACGTCAGAATTTAATCAACGACGCGAATCGAAAAGCTATAACTAAGTAAAGAAAAAGTACGGTATATGAAAGTAAAAATAATTAAAAGATAACATGTTGTTTGATTTTGGTGGTGGGCTCTCTAGTAGATGGCCAGTGATATTTATAATGGTTGTGTAGTAACTGCTCTTTAGTAGTTTTCAATGATTGTGCCCATGTTCTTCCATTCTGAAAATCTTGCCTTCATATTCATGTGATGCCATGATCTTGCTTTCAAGATAATTGTTCCGCGTTCTTGTCTATAAGTGATCACTGTCTCATGATCATGCTTCCAAGGAACTGTTTCCTTAAAATATAAATTTATGCTCCTTAGTAGTTTCCAATAGTTACGTTGAGTCGAATACCTTGACGTTTAATTTTGCTCCACTACGTTGGCGGTTGCTTCGACCCACTATATTGACGGTTACTTCTTCGATGGTTGTATCCGAGGTTATCAACTCCACTTTTTGTTGATTCCTTCAAGTTGGCACTTCTTCATTGAAGTGTATTAATTTCCGCATTTTGACCATTCACGACCATCAACTTCCTTTTAATTTCGACAGCTCTACAGTGATTTACTGAAAAAACTCAAAACATAAAAGTTGTAGATCCAGGAGTCTTCGTTCTTTTGGTTTTGGAATCAGGTCAATCCGATTTGTCTTGAAGAAGTTATGACCATTTTCCCGAACTAGCGTAGAACTGAAATTTCATCAACGCCCTTGACGAGATGAAGTCACGACCGTTGACTTCCTTTAACCTCGATAGCTTCTACAGTGATTTTCTAAGAAAACTCAAAACATAAAAGTTGTAGATCCAGGAGTCTTCGTTCCTTTTGCTTTAGAATAAGATCAATCCGATCTGTCTCGAAAAAGTTATGACCATTTTCCCGAACTAGTGTAGAACTGAAATTTCATCGATGCCCTCGACGAGACGAAGTCACAACCGTCGACTTCTTTTAACCTCGATAGCTTCTACAGTGATTTTCTGAAAAAACTCAAAACATAAAAGTTGTAGATCCAGGAGTTTTCGTTCTTTTACCTTAGAATCAGGTCAATCCGATTTGTCTTGAAGAAGGTATGACCATTTTCCAGAACTAGCGTAGAACTGAAATTTCATCAACGCCCTCGACGAGATGAAGTCACGACCGTCGACTTCCTTTAACCTCGATAGCTTCTACAGTGATTTTCTAAGAAAACTCAAAACATAAAAGTTGTAGATCCAAGAGTCTTCGTTCTTTTTGCTTTGGAATCAGGTCAATTCGATCTGTCTCGAAGAAATTATGACCATTTTCCCGAACTAGCGTAGAACTGAAATTTCATCGACGCCCTCAACGAGACGAAGTCACGACCATCGAATTCCTTTGACCTTGATAGCTTCTACAGTGATTTTCTAAAAAAACTCAAAACATAAAAGTTGTAGATCCAGGAGTCTTCGTTCTTTTCGCTTTGGAATCAGGTCAATCCGATCTGTCTCGAAGAAGTTATGACCATTTTCCCAAACTAGCGTAGAACTGAAATTTCATCGACACCCTCAACGAGACGAAGTCATGACCGTCAACTTCCTTTAACCTCGATAGCTTCTACAGTGATTTTATGAGAAAACTCCAAACATAAAAGTTGTAGATCCAGGAGTCTTCGTTCTTTTGGCTTTGTAATTAGGTCAATCCGATTTGTCTCGAAGAAGTTATAACCATTTTCCCGAGCTAACGCAGAACTGAAATTTCCTTGATGAAGTCGTGACCAGTCTTGTTAATAATACCCAAAATTTGGTCATTTTTGGGTGTAAACATATACACATGACACATGACACATGTCTCTGACATGTGTCCCTTATGTTGACAACTTGATGACATTTGCTTCCACGTTACCTCAAGTCTCTGCCATGTATCCCTTGATGATCTTTGGCACAAATAAACCATGTCGACAAGTTGGCCATTTTTTGGTGTAAACACAAAGAAATATGGAAAATTCCATGGCCGCTCTCTTCTTCACCTTCCTCCTCTTCTCGAACGCCCTGGCCAGCCTGCAGACGCAGCAGCTGATCGACCAGATCTGCCGCCAGACCGAGGACTACGGGTTCTGCAACAAGACCTTCCACCAGCATATCTCGGGCGGAGAAACGGACATGCAAGGCCTGGCTCAGATAGCCCTAGAGCAAGGCCTGGAGAACGACACCAACACTCTGATCTTCGCGAAGGGGCTCACGCACCAAGTCACCGACAAGGATCTTCTGGACTACATCCTGAACTGCATCAACGGGTACTTGGAAATCTTGGCACCCTTCCAGGACGGGGTCAAAGCACTCAACGACCACAACTATTCGGCCCTCGTCGCTCATTTGAGAGGCACACCACGGGCGCACGGAAGCAAGTGCGGGGCATTCGCGGGCGGAGTTCCAAATCCTTTGAGTGAGAGGAACAGGGAGATGAGGATTCTCATCACCATGTCCCTGAATGCTGCTTATGTACTTAGTCGAGGAAGAGTTCGAGTTTCTAAACCTAAGCATGGCGATTTATGTGTTATTTGTTAAAGAAATCTAGGATGTAACAAGTAAAAGTAACGCTGACTATGCTAATAGGCAGCGGACGATGATTAAAGGAAATAAATTTGGTTTGAATTGCAACTCATGCATATCTTCGAATTCAAGAAGAGGAAAGGAATAATATAATCCAAGATCAAACCCGATTTTCTTGATCGAGGTCATCGTCGGACCATCAACTGCTGCATCGGCATGGCCTACCGGCACACGGGGCAAGAATGGCTCGTCTCCAGCCACTGCCTGATGCGATAAACATGCGAGCAGGGCATCTTCGTTGTTTCCGTCCCGCCCGCGAGCTCCTCCATGCAGATGGTGCACACGCACATCGTATCGCCATCAGTCACCCTAATTCTCTCCAAAGCCTCGATGGGCGATTTCGTCGCCGCCTCCAGCAAAGGTTCTTCCTCGAGCGACGGCATTAATTCTTCTTCCAAGAGCACGTGAGTCACGGCGTAGATGGTTACTTCCATATGGGCAATGTTGGCGCCGTCGCTGGCGGTGGTCGCGGTCATACAAACCGCCTGGTTGTACACGTGTTGGATGATCGGAGGCTGATACTCCACCAGAACTCCAATTGCAGACAGTTGCATCACAAGGGATGGAGTTTGTGCATGATGGATCATACGGCTTCGTGTTTACAATTCGTATATGATATTTAAGATTCTTCTAATAATCAATCGATTCGCTAGAAATTCTGAAGGCAAAAATTCTTTCCTCATAGAAAGCACGCACGCCTGCTTACGCGTTTTAGAGGATTAATCGGATGCCCAAAAAGTTTAGAATAGACTTTCGAGATTATTTTGTGCACCTAACAAGCTTGAATTGCAATAACCAAAGCAAGGACAAGGAAGAAACTAAAAGCAAGTCGTAATGCGCATTCCACACTAATTTAAGCTCCTAATGAAGGATCAGGTATTTCCATGGAAGTTTGTGTAAATGTGCAACGTTGCCAAAATCTAACCTGGCCATTGTTCCAGAGAAGCTGATCAGACTAAACCTGAGCGGTCAGTGCGGGCAGCGCCGCATGAGGGACTAGTGCCCGACCCCCATGCCGGTGGATGTATTGAAGGACGAAATTCAAGTGGAACATGATCCGACGATTGTCGCCAGTGCCCAGATCGCTTGCCGTACGCATTCTCTGCGCGCCCGTGATCCGGGATTCATAATAAGTGTAAGCCAAAGTGGTCATGTTTCAGAAGAGTTGGTAACGCAGAAATCGCAAGCACTGGTGGTCTGAGGATGATGGTCTTTTCGGCCGTTGGTTGAAGCGAAGCAATTTGAAGGGTTTGAAGTTTATAATGCAAAATCATGAGGATTGGGTCTATGCATATATGTGTGTGTATAAGGTTTTCCTACTTCGAGTAGAACTGAGATGTAACTATTAATACATAGTGAGAAAAACGGAAATCGATTGAATAGATAGTGTCCTGGTTTAATTGGGAAACCGAGAACCAGCAGATCAAGGGCTTTAAAGTCAACTGAAGACTAATTTCGAACATGATCGGATCCGACTAGATCACCTATGAACCAAAGTGAATTTAGTTTCCTAATGGGACAGTAATTTTGGGGAAAACTATTCAAAAAGTCATAAACCGATTGTACTTTTGTCAATGCCATTATACACATTTTAATTTGTCAATTCAGTCATATAAACATTTTCACCATTTGTCAATTGAGTCCGTCTAGCCAATTTTAGTTGAAAAATCATTGACACGGAGGACAGCCGTCGGTCACTACTGTCGTTGACAATTTTTAATAGTATCTTTTGAATTTTGAATAAAATTTTATTATTTTTCTTTTTTTTATTTCTTTCTTCCAAGCCCTAGCGAGGGCCGCTGGCCAACCCTCATCGTTAGAGGCAAGGGCCGGCCAATCCTCACCAGTTATTGGGCAAGGGCTGCGAGGCCCTCGTCTGAGGTCAACTCACCAATCGTGATAAAAAAGAGGAAAAGAAGAAAAATTATAAGTCCACGTCAGTGCCAACCACGTTACGTGGCACTTCCAACATTTACGTTAGTAATTTTCGGTTAAAATTAGCTGGATAAACTCAATTGACAAAACGTGAAAAGATTTAATTGACAAAATTAAAAAGTTTAAAACTAAATTGATAAAATTGCAACATTTTTATGCCTTTTTGAACAATTTTCCCATAATTTTCTTACTATGTGCAGTTAGTTACTGTGAAAAACAATCGCTGAGACAGTAGCTTTTTTCAAGTGCATACAATGATGTTTACGGGACGATAAGAGAACCTCTGCAGTTGGATAATAATAACAAGCATCGTGGCCCTGATACTAATAGACCAGATCGCGCAGCGATCGCTCCATGCACTTGACTCCTTCCAAACATCTTTCGTAGGTTTAAAGTCCAATCCTCGGCGCGTCGAACTCTAAAGCGCGGGATTTTCTAAATAATTCTGCGAATGTAAGACCACATGAAAAGAGCACTTCCTAGTTAGGGAACAAAACAAGATAAGTTCTGGCTAGATCATGTTCTATGGAAACACTGTGATTATTATCCTGACTTCCATGTTAAAATAAAAGAGAAGCTTAGTCCGTAATTTTCAACCGCATAAAAAAAAAGCAATGTTATTAGTCTTTGCAAAATTAAATACGTAAAAAAGAGTGTAAGAAAAGTTCATCACCGTACATTAGGACAGTTCACGTTTAAATTGGCCCGAGTTCTTTACATTGATTTTTAGATTAACATTTTCAATGGATAATCTTTGCAAAATATGGTTCACGTTAAATGTTATTAGTCTTTGCAAACTTAAATACATAAAATTACAAATGTAGGCACTTTTTATGAATATAATATTCGTAAAATAAATGAAATATCTATCGATATTATATAAAAGTAGGAGGTGGTCTTTTGTTTTATATGATAGAATAGTTAGTGTAGAAAGTAAACAATTGATATAGTGAAAATTTAATAAGACTCGGTACAATAACGAGATTGAGAAAGAGAAAAGGAAAACCCGACTATCCGCTTATTGAAGAGACTTAACATAAAATGAAAAAAAAAGTAATTTGTGTACCTGCCTCGCTTAGCCAAATAAATTCACCTTTTTTAGACTGCAAACATGTTATGGAAAGAACTTTCATGGTGTACGGTGTCAATAACGAAGAAATAAATAGATGATAATTCCGTCATGATTAAATCGAGATACCAAACATCGAGAAACTCGACAATTTTGTAAAATTATTGGGATACTTTAGGGTTATATGTTCCAATTTAAGGTACACTGATTTTTTTTTTTTTGGGGGGGTGGAGGATGGTAACCGTCCAGTCGGTGTAGTTGACCCAAATAGTTGAACCCGATTTGCGAATACGGGTCAAGAATGACCGAATGGAAAGCTCCAGATAATCAGGCGGCATAAAGGGAAATAGGGAGCTGCAGAAACCCGGAAATTTCGTGGTAACGAGAACTCGACAAAAACCGGCGATGACTTTATTGAGTCTGCCGACAGGAATTATCGAATGAAACGACTTGCCTCCTTCGCGTTGCTTTCGCATCGCTTTCTCGCTAAGTAAACCGGGAAATATTCCGACCAAAAAAAGAACCAGGAAATATCGGGTCGATAACTCTTGATTACGTGGAAATGTCACGTCAACTTGACCAGTGAAAAGTCGCCACGTCATTTCTTCTTTGTTCCGTTGCATGTTACAAATCGGACCACGTGTCATTGAATGTGGTATTCAGAAAACCAATGTTGAGAAAAATAATAATATTTTTCAGTGGTCAAAAAACCTCAAAATGAAATTGAAATTGTTGTTCATCATTTGGTATGAAAAATTTGATTCCTCCATGTACTACTTTAATAATTTTTTCATTTTTTTCTTTTCTCTTTTTAATTCAAATTTTTAATTTTCTTTTTCTTTTTCCTTCTTTTTCGGCCAATCGCCGGACACTGCGACGGCCAGTGACCGGCCATAGGCGAGCTCGAGCCTCACCAAATCGACGAGCTTCGAGCTTGCCGGCCTGTGGCAAGGGTTGAGTTTGCCTGTGGCTGGTCGTTGGCTTTCGACGTGGCCGACGACCAGCAGAAAAAGAAGGAAAAATAAAAAAAATAATTAAAAGGAGTGCACGGAAGAGAACATGCTTGATCTGATTGAAAGAAAAAGAGAGAAAAATGATTTCCTCTTTCTCACTTTTGAAAGTGTTTTTTTCATCTGCGGAAAATATTTAGCCTAACTCCCATTAACAAGATATATTTTGGGTTGCGTGCATTTGACTCGAGTTTCCTTCTGGTCGAGCTCTATAATTAAACTTTTTTGAGTCCACCCACATCGATTTTTTGGGCTGGTCCAAAATCATGTTTGTAAAATGCAAAGCTGTGATTCGACATATCGTGTAGATGTGTTATCACAACACCCGCATTAATATATTTGAAGCAACTAGGCTGCTAGTAAGATTTTTCAACTCTTTTCCTTAGTAGTTATTTTGGGATAAGTTACGGAAAGAGAAATCACATCGATCTTGCATGATTGATAGGAAGTAGAGGTGACAAAATGGGTCTAAAATCCATACGTTAACTCATATTTAACGATGTGGGTCATAAATCTGTTGCCTTAAATTTAAAAAAAGGTTAAGCGGGTCATAAATAGATTTTAAATGGGTCATAAATAGATTACCTAAAGAGCTTAAGTGAATTATAAATAGTTGATTTTTAAATTTTTGATTTTTTTTATTTTTTAACGTTATAAATTTTCTGATTTTTAAAATTTTATTTTCCTTTTTTTTCGACAAAATCCCGTGAGGATTGCTGGCCATCGTGGTCCTCACCCGATGTAGAAGAAAGAAAGAAAATTATAAAATTATAAAAATTGTCTACTATAACCGTATTGCATGGAAGTCTTTTAGCAATATAATTTTAAAAAAAATCATAAGAAGTAATTTTTTTTAGATTGGGTTAAATATGAAATTGTTTTAGTAATATGAGTCAAATCGGATATAAGTCGAGAAATTTACACTGAGAATAAATGGGTCATAAACGGCTTAATGGATCAATTGGGTTAATGATGTCATGCTTGCTTTTGGTACTCCGGAGAAACAAATCTTAATCAAACCTATATTTGCCCAATGGATACAATCTGCTCATGGTAAAACTTCATATGGGTTCGATGTTCGAGTCCGCTTATCTCTAACTCGTGAACTTAGCTGATATAAAGCTCTATGATAGCACCCAATTTTTCTAATTTGGCAGTTCGATCTATGAACCATTTTTGACTCAACCCGACCCACCCGTTTGAAATATCTATAAGGAGGGCACTTTGCAGTTATCCTGTATTGTCATATCGACTTATTTAGGGAAAAAAAATCCAAGTAGTGTTATATTTTAGAGTTAATATCACGAAAAATCCTAAATTGATATACCTGTGATAAATTTATCTCAAACAAATATTTTGACCACCACAAACCCCAAATTTATGCACCCGTAACAACTGTATTCCACACTAATTTTTTAATCATCAAAAACCTCAAACTGATGCATTTGTAACAAATTAATCCTCTATTACTTTCCATTAAACAGGATCAATACCACGAAAAATCATAAACTGGTATCAAATAGATGGTAAAACCTCAAACCGATATACCTGACAACTGCTAAGAGTTATATAACTTGGCAATTTGATATTAAAATTTAACGGAAACTAATGGAGGGTAAATATGTCACAGTAGTATCGGTTTAAGGTTTTTCGTGGTCAAAAAAATAATTTTGGATAAATTTATTACACATGTACCAATCTGGAGTTTTTGGTGGTATTAACCCCGTAGTTTACCATAAATGCACAAGTTTGTAACAAAGGAAGAATATCCTAACAATAAGAAGAAAAAGATGTTAATTCTTTTCCATATTTGATTTGTGTTTAATTATGACCTTAAGATATCATACCTTAGCCAAATCCGGAGCTACATTGTATTGCCTTCCTAAACATCAAGTACACACTCCACCATAAATGCCCAGTTCTCCCCCTCATGCATGAATCTTGCAACCTACGTAGCCAACAAAAGAAGGAGAGAAATGAGAACCCTAAATATGGCTCGAATTCCTCACACACAACACATTTTTCTTCTGGTCGTCATCGTCTTGAACGCATGCGTGTCAGCGTTCGGACCCAAGACGCAGGAGCTGATCGACACCATTTGCCGCAAGATGGAGGACTACGGGTTCTGCAACAAATGCTTCTCCGAACGCATATTCACCCCGGAGGCCGACATGCATGGCCTGGCTCAGATAGCCATCGCGCAGAGCCTGAGCAACGCATCCACCATGGCGGTTTTCGCCAAGCAAACCATGCGCGCCGTGACCAACCAAGAACTGGTGGATTATCTCAAGCTCTGCATCAATGGGTACCTGAAGATTTTGGATATGATAGAGAACGCGGACAGGGTCTTTGGAGACAACAACTGTAACGCCGTGTTGACCGACTTCCTGAACTCGGTGAAGGTGCTAGCGACTAAGTGTGGGCAGTACAGCAACAGCCATGGGATCCGAATCCTTTTTACGAGAATAACAGAGAGGAGAGGATTCTTATTACCGTGGCTGCTGCGACTGCATACAGTCTGTTTCATTGAAGAAAAATAGTGTTTTCGAGCGACGTTGTTCTTTTTGCTTCTTCTGATGTTTGGTGTTGTTCAAATAAGGCTGGCTATCAAATCGCGCCGTGATTGGGCCTTAAGGAAATGAAATTAGTAACTTTAAATTTGCATGCATATAATGAGGTGGTGAAGTTCCTCAAGGATGGCCTGCTTTCGCAGTCAACGTGTTGCAGTTCTTTTCGCTTCGGGAAAAGAGAGAGAGAGATTGATTGGCTGTTCCGGCTGAGAATTGACAATACGACAAATTCACTCCATACAAGTTGACTTGATAAGAACAACTTCAGTTCTATTGTCATGATTTGTCATGGTGTAAAATCAATGATTAATACCACAAAAAATACCAAACTGATACATTTATAATAATTTTATCCTAAATTAATTTTTTGAATACGAAAAATTCAAATCGGTACACTTATGATAAATTTATCCCTAATTTTTTTATCACCAAAAACCCCGAACTTATACGTTTGTGATAAATTTATCCTCCGTTAGCTTCCATTAAATTGAATTAATACCACAAAAAATCATAAACTGATACGTCTGTGATAAACAAAGGGTAAAACATAAAATTGGTATATCCGTTAATTGCCGTATGTCATTTAACAAAGCAATTTAACAGAAAAATTTAACGGAAAAAAATTGAGAGTAAATTTATCACAGGTGTATCATTTTGAGGTTTTTGGGATCAAAAAATTAGTTTGAGGTAAAATTGTAACATGCGTATCAGTTTGGGGTTTTTCGCAGTATTAACCCTTTATAATACACAAGCTAGATAATGAATATGTACACGTAGTGTCATTTTTGGGAAAAATTGTTCAAAAAGTTATAAACTTATTATAAAGTGGTTAATTTAGGGAAAAAGTACACTATAAATGTCATAACTTATGTACGGCAATCACTTTGGTGTCATAACTTTTTTTCGGATCACATTGGTGCCATCTTTTTTTAAAAACGATCATTTTAGTGTCAATGCTGACATGGCTTGCCAGGAATCCGATGTGGCGCTGACATGGCCCGCCGGAGAGGTCCACGGCTCGCCGGAGAGGTCCACGGCTCGCCGGAGAGATCTAGTCAGCATTAAAAACCAAAAACGACGCCATTTAGCCCGCTAACGTGTGCTTTTTTAAAAAAATTAAATTATATTAAATAAATAAATTAATTAAAAAAAAACTGCAACAACGGCGAGGGTGCCCTCGCCGCTGTTGCCGCCAACCCACCACCACCGGGAAGGGCCGACGGTGGTGGGTGCATTGGTCGACAAGGGTCGAATCCAGCGAGGCGAGACCTCGCCGTTGCGGCCCAGGCGACGGCGAGGTCTTGCCTCGTCGAGTCCGGCCCTCACTGGGCTCAGCGAGGGTCGCCGGGCCCCGACTAGGGGCCAACGACCCTCGCCGACCACTGCGCCCACCATCGCCGGCCCTTCCCGGCGGTGGTGGGTTGGCGGCAGCAGCAGCGAGGGCTCCCTCGCCACTGCTACAACTTTTTTTTTCTAAAAATTAAAAAATTTGACAAAAAGCCACATAATTTCCATGTGTACAAGTCAGACTATTTTTTTTTTAATATAAATGCCAGGTCAGCTTTTTGGCCGGAATTTTGGCCGGAGTCACTAAAGTAATCTATTTTTCTCTGACTTGACACTAAAGTGATCCGAAAAAAAGTTATAGCATCAAAATGATCGCCGTACACAAGTTGTGGCACTTCTAGTGTACTTTTGCTGTTAATTTAGTCATAAACTTTTTAATTTGGCAAATTTAGTTATACTTTTTGAAAATTTACCAATTTTGGTCGAAAGTCTGTGTTAGGCCATTGATGATGTGGACTAGGGGTGAGCATGGTTTTAGGATAAAAGCTAGAATCGCAGAATCGGACATGTGGAAACATGTACGGTTCTAGGTTTCAAGGTAAGCACGGTAGGTTCTAGATTCCAAGTTCTAAAAATTGAAGAACCCATTTCAACGGCTAGGTTTTAGGTTCTTGGTAGGTGAAACCAAGAACCTATAACAAGTTTTTATATTTTTCTTAATCTATGTCTTCGCGTGATCCTATGGTATTCCATGGCGTCCGATAATAAGGGTATAATCTAGAATCACTAATCTGAGTTTTTATTTTATGACTGAGACCATTACTTTGTTAATATTTCATAATCTTCGTGTGTCAAATATAAGTTGTGCTCAATGGATTGTAGTAGTAAGTGATGGTCATTAAAAGTAATGATTCACTTCAATCGTTCGATTAATAATACAGGTAAAACTTAGGTAGACCCTGAAACTTGTGATAGGATAGGTTCTAGATTCCAACGTATACAGGGTAGGTTCCAAGTTCCAGAAAATGAGAAACCTGTTTCAACGGGTAGGTTTCAGGTTCCGAGTGGAACCTATGCGAAATATGGAACTGCCCATCCCTAATGTGGATGATCGACGGAGGGAAATAGGGAAAAAAGAAAGAAGAAAGGAAAAAATATAAAAAGTTCAATTTTTATTCAAAAAGTTACAAAAATAGGTTGTGTTAGCACTAGTTGTCCTACATGGCACAACCAACGTTCCTGTCATTGATTTCCAGCCATATTTCATTAGAAGGACTACATTGGCAAGTCAAAAGGTTTATGACTAAATTGGTCGCAGTACAATAGATTTATGACTTCTTGGATAATTATCTCGTGATTTTTACTACTCAAGATATAGCAACAGCGTATCATTATTAAAAGTAGAATGTATTGGCTAACAAATGTGTATTTGCACCAAAAAACTGATGTTTGAAAGATTAAGCATTAGGACTTTATTATGAAATACTTGAATTATTAAATAATTAAAAGAAATTATTGATTAAAATGCACAATGCGAACAATATAAATAAATATGTCAGGATAGAGAAAAATATTTTGAGATTTGAAATCTTACCCCTACTACTAAAATACACATACTTTCACATAAATGCACATACGTATTAACTTACAAAAAAATACACGTCCTAGACTAAAACATGCCGTACGCGTGGTGTGTTACACTCATGTGAAAATACTTCGACTTATGACATATTTTCTATTTTTTTACTGATCAACCAATGAGGTTAGAAGTCGATTACCAAAATGTCCCCGACAGATTAAATTTAAAAGAGTCAATCGCATCCCATGCTTTTAAATCCATTGAGACACCTTAAAAGATATAGAGGATTTGTGTTATGCGTGAGTTTCTTACGTATACAAATTATGGCAGAGTTGCCCTCTAGTCCTTGGTCCCAGTTTAGGAAAGCTAATCATATAATATTGAGATAATATCACGAAAAACTCCAAACCAATATACCTATGACAACTTTATCATAAACTAATTTTTTGACTATAGAAAACCCCAGATTGGTATATTGTGACAGATTTACCCTATGTTAGTTTTCATTAAATTGGATTAATACCACGAAAAATTATAAATTGGTATACTTGTGACAAATAGAGAATAAGACCCTTAACCGGTACACCCGTCAACTGTCACGTACCATTCAATTTAACAATTTGACGGTAAAATTTACCGAAGACTAACGAAGGATAGATTAATCACAAGTGTACTAGTTTGAGATTTTTTGTTGTCAAAAAATTAGTTTATGATAAATTTATCATATCATTACCGGTTTAAGGTTTTTCGTGGTGTTAATCCTATAATCTTTTATAATTATCTTGCTAGATAGCGAGAATATATGCATTTTATAACTTTCTTAAGGAAATAATTGTGCATGGAAGATTTGAAGGGAAGGAAATCCTACTATGGAATCATATCCTTCTCTTCTAAATAGTATCTTGGGGAGATAATAAATTTCTTCCTAAAATCCCATAAGGCAATCTACGCATATAAACCCTATTTTGCTTCTCTCCATTCATGCAAACTCGTAGGGCGTATAACCAAGAGAAGAGAACGGAAGAGAAATCAAAGAAATATGGAAAATTCCATCGCCCCTCTCTTCTTCACCTTCCTCCTCTTCTCGAACGCCCTGGCCGGCCCGCAGACGCAGCAGCTGATCGACCAGATCTGCCGCCAGACCGAGGACTACGGGTTCTGCAACAAGACCTTCAAACAGCATATCTCAGGCGGAGAAACGGACATGCAAGGCCTGGCTCAGATAGCCCTAGAACAAGGCCTGGAGAACGACACCAACACTCTGATCTTCGCGAGGCAGCTCACGCGGCAAGTCACGGACAAGGATCTTCTGGACTACATCCAGAATTGCATCAGCGGGTACTTGGAAATCTCGGAACCCTTCCAGGACGGGCTCAAAGCACTCAGCGAGCACAACTATTCGGCCCTCGTCACGCATTTGAGAGGCACACCACAGGCGCATGGAAGCAAATGCGGGGCATTCGCGGGCGGAGTTCCAAACCCTTTGAGTGAGAGGAACAGGGAGATGAGGATTCTCATCACCATGTCCCTGAATGCTGCTTATGTACTTAGTCGAGGAAGAGTTCGAGTTTCTAAACCTAAGCATGGCGATTTATGTGTTATTTGTTAAAGAAATCTAGGATGTAACAAGTAGAAGTAACGCCGACTATGCTCATAGGAAGCGGACGATAATTAAAGGAAACAAATTCGGTTTGAATTGCAACTCGTGCATATCTTCGAATTCAAGAAGAGGAAAGGCATAATATAATCCAAGATCAAATCCGATTTTCTTGATCAAGGTCATCGCCGGACCATCAACTGCTGCGTCGGCATGGCATACCGCACAAGGGGCAAGAATGGCTCGTCTCCAGCCACTGCCTGATGCAATCCACGTGATAAACATGCGAGCAGGGCATCTTCGTCGCTTCCGTCCCGCCCGCGAGCTCCTCCATGCAGATGGTGCACACGCACATCGTATCTCCATCATTCACCCTAATTCTCTCCAAAGCCTCGATGGACGATTTCGTCGTCGGCTCCAGCAAAGGTTCTTCCTCGAGCGACGGCATTAATTCTTCTTCCAAGAGCACGTGAGTCACGGCGTAGATGGTTACTTCCATATGGGCAAGGTTGGCACCGGCGCGATCATACAAACCGCCTGGTTGTACACGTGTCGGATGATGGGCGGCTGATACTCCACCAGAACTCCAATTGCAGACAGTATAATGGATATAAACTGTGTATTGCATCACAAGGGATGGAGTTAGTGCATGATGGATCATACGGCTTCGTGTTTACAATTCGTATATGATATTTAAGATTCTTCTAATAATCAATCGATTCGCTAGAAATTTTGAAGGCAAAAATTCTTTCCTCATAGAAATTAAGCACGCACGCCTGCTTTTGTGTTTTAGAGGATTAATCGGATGCCCAAAAAATTTAGGATAGACTTTCGAGATTATTTTGTGCACCAAACAAGCTTGAATTACAATAACCAAAGCAAGGACAAGGAAGAAACTAAAAGCAAGTCGTAATGCGCATTCCACACTAATATAAGCTCCTAATGAAGAATCGGGTATTTCCATGGAAGTTTGTGTAAATATGCAACGTTGCCAAAATCTGACCTGGCCATTGTTCCAGAGAAGCTGATCGGACCAAACCCGAACTGTCAGTGCGGGCAGCGCCACATGAGGGACTAGTGCCCGTCCGCCATGCCGGTGGATGTATTGAAGGACGAAATTCAAGTGGAACATGATCCGACGATTGTCGCCAGTACCCAGATCGCTTGCCGTACGCATTCTCTGCGCGCCCGTGATCCGGAATTCATAATAAGTGTAAGCCAAAGTGGTCATGTTTCAGAAGAGTTGGTAACGCAGAAATCGCAAGCACTGGTGGTCTGAGGATGATGGTCTTTTCGGCCGTTGGTTGAAGCGAAGCAATTTGAAGGGTTTGAAGTTTATAATGCAAAATCATGAGGATTGGGTCTATGCATATATGTGTGTGTGTAAGGTTTTCCTACTTCGAGTAGAACTGAGATGTAACTATTAATACATAGTCCAGAGAAAAACGGAAATCGATTGAATAGATAGTGTCCGGGTTTAATTGGGAAACCAAGAACCAGCAGATCAAGGGCTTTAAAGTCAACTGAAGACTAATTTCGAACATGATCGGATCCGACTAGATCACCTATGAACCAAAGTGAATTTAGTTTCCTAATGGGATAGTAATTTTCGGGAAAATTATCCAAAAAGTCATAAACCTATTGCACTTTTACCAATTCCGTTATATACCTTTTAATTTGTCAATTCAGTCATAAACATTTTCACCTTTTGCCAATTGAGTCCGTCTAGTCAATTTTAGCCGAAAAATCATTGACACGGTCAACAGCCGTCGGCCAACACTGACGTGGACAATTTTTAATAGTATCTTTTGAATTTTGAATAAAATTTTATTATTTTTCTTTTTTTAAAATTTCTTTCTTCCAAGCCCTAGCGAGGGCCGCTGGCCAACCCTTGTCGTTAGAGGCAAGGGCCGGCCAATCCTCACCGGTTATTGGGCAAGGGCTGCAAGGCCCTCGTATGTGGTCAGCTCACCAATCGTGATAAAAAAGAGGAAAAGAAGAAATATTATAAGTCCACGTCAATGCCAACCGCCTTACGTGACACTTCCGGCGTTTACATTATCGATTTTCGGTTAAAATTAGTTGGATGAACTCAATTGACAAAACGTGAAAAGATTTAATTGACAAAATTAAAAAGTTTAAAACTAATTGACAAAATTGCAACATTTTTATACCTTTTTGAACAATTTTCCCATAATTTTCTTACTATGTGCAGTTAGTTACTGTGAAAAACAATTGCTGAGATGGTAGCTTTTTTCAAGTGCATACAATGATGTTTACGGGACGATAAGAGAACCTCTGCAGTTGGATAATAATAACAAGCATCGTGGCCCTGATACTAATAGACCAGATTGCGCAGCGATCGCCCCGTGCACTTGACTCCTTTCCAAACATCTTTTGTAGGTTTAAAGTCCAATCCTCGGCGCGTCGAACTCTTAAATGCGGGATTTTCTAAATAATTCTGCGAATGTAAGACCACATGAAAAGAGCACTTCCTAGTTAGGGAACAAAACAAGATAAGTTCTGGCTAGAGCATGTTCTATGGATACACTGTGATTATTATCCTGACTTCCATGTTTAGTTTGAAGCCTAGCATAGGAAGACTTCCATACCAGCTTCGCGTTTTCTGCAAATTTGAAAAGAGACTATTTGCAATGTAATAGACTCTGCAGACACGCGGGGGGAGAAGATCTACAGAAAGAATAAAGCAAACAAGGCGAACATTCTAACCGGGCTTGAATTTTTTTTACAAGGAACTAAACCAACCACCTGCCTGTCGCAGCTTTGACCGGTAGCTACTCATTCTGCAGACGGGGACGAGTAGAGGAAGGCTAACACGAATCCAATCATTACACCGACAAAAGCCACGGCAAGTGCGGACATGAAGGAGAAGCCTCGGCCGCTTCTTCGGTATCTCTGTGTTTTCATCATGTCCTACAAAGATCGGGGAAGGGAAACTATAATTAATCAAGAAAGACGATTATCTTAGTGACCCATTGTGCTTCGTTTAAAAGCCTCATCAAATCAGGATCGACAGGATCTCGAATAATCCCCTTACTCAGTCACCAAAGCAGATTTTTCTATATTCAACTGCAGTTTTTTTCACTTCCTAAAGAGAACGACACCCGAAGGAGGACTAAAAAACCCATCTTCGCAGTGTCTCTGGCACTTACTTCATTACTTACCATGTTAAGTATTAAAATGCACTAAATAAATTTTGCTTCCATTCGCTTTAGTGCTGGCTGGTATCATGCCACCATTTTTTCCCCTCTCTTTCTCTCCCCCTTTTCCCTCCAATTGATATGCTAGTGGACTAAAGCTTACACAATAACAGAGGGACTCACAAGATCTTTCTGCAACAACTGCGTTTGCCGAACAGCAGCATCTCTCTCATCCTTTATCCGCTGCAAAGCTAGACTCTAAAAAGGGAGGGAAATGATAAGCCGATTGTTGATCACCAAAAAGAGCACTTATCATCGCAGTTCAAATGAAAAAAGAACTTTCATTCAAAAGTTTCCACAAAGATGTAGCTACATTACTGCCTCAGATTTTTGGCAAAAGATGAAACGAAACACCTTCAAAGAGGAGAAAATGAACAACAAAAGAAGTCTCTACTCAGATCGTTGTTAACAGACAGAGAGGAGAAAATCAGATAACTGGCTTCTCTGCAAAACAAGTTTCACAACAGCCATAGAGGGACAAAGAACTAGGACAGGCAATGCCAGGTATGCATGCCTGCTGGCAGTAGGACGGCATACAAAGCTCATCCCATGTTCTCTTCTTGTAAATTAGAGCACTCGTTCTTCTTTTAGTTAATTATCAGAATATCTAATTCTCACTGGATCGGTCTGTTACCTTTGAATTCTTATTTAGAAAAGAAAAACTCTCCAGAGATGAACCATCCACCGGGAGATAACATTTTCTGTAACTTTTTCCTTGTAAATTGTGATACTACATGTCTATCAGCATCTCATTTCACCATCTAATTACACTTCAGACATATGTCTACGCAAATTTACCATGAGAGTACATACTTCAATGTTCTATTAGATCAAGGCTCTTCTTGGTTTGGAGGTAGCAAGCTTTCAGAGCATGACCAGCAAATTGACCAAAAACTTTCAACAAAATCCTAGAGAACCTTTAAAGTCTAACTACACAAGAAGCAAAATGAGCTCACCGCATCATCATCAAAACTTTGCATCGAGCCCCTAAAGGCTTCCTCTTCAGACTTTTCTTGAGGTGAGCTGGGAAAATTATAAGCAACTCCGAGTCTGCATTCCTCTACTAATCTTCCACCACCCTTATTGAACTGGATATGAACGTCAAGTCAACACAGAGAAAGAATGTCATTATATGGTTTCCGGATTTAATCAATAAGGTCAATTGTCAGAAAATTAATTCTCACAGTATCAGGCGAAAGTTCTTTGCCATCAGTATTAGAAGGCACTATGGTGCTCTGAAGAAGAAATTTGTCCTTGCATTGCATATCAGGCGGGTACTCTTGTTGGGCTTGGAGAGTAACTTCACATCAACATAAAAAGGCACGACAGAATCAAAAAGAGTGAGGAAGTTCCAAACAAATACCATTAGGCAAAGTGCTGAAAGAAGCATTTGTCAAAAAAGCAGATCTATTAGAGTGAACAGAAGCCATCATGAAAAGATAGTCGGTTGACATAATAAGCGGTACCTCTTATTAGACGAGCATCGTGAGGTTGTAACGTACAAGAATTTGGTCGTACAAAGTACTTTTTAGGTGAAGTCGTTTTAACCTAGCAAAAGGAAAGAGTTGAGAGCAAATTGAGGCTGCATTGTACCAAGAAAAAGCATAATATGAATAATTTAAATCTAAATGAGGCTTTAGAAGTTGATTTAATTTAGGAAGGTAGATGTAGAACTCAAAAGGGACATACTTATGCATGAACGTGCACAAGCCTACACATCGACCAAAGTGTACCTTAAATGCAACATGGTGTTCTGTGTTGTTCACAACTTTGAGGTCGCAATAGCTTTGCTTTTTCAGCTCAACTGGTTACATGAATTTGAACATCAGAAGTCCATTCAGTAACATGAGAGAGCTAAAAAGGAAGGCTCTTAGGTCACAAAGTAAGAAAAAGCTGACATAAACAGACAAATTTCATATATCAAACTCTCCCTATAATCATGCAATGCAGTAAATCCTGCGTGTTCCAGTCTCTTCCTCTATAAAAATAGCAGTTTTTTGACACGTTGTTTACAGGCAGACAGCAAAAGATCATACTTCTGGATAGCTAACCTGATTTTAACAGTCAAAATGCAAACAAGATAAAATTTGAATCTTCCCCTTATCATGGAGAAGAATGCCGAATTTATTCCATAATTAAGGACAAGAGAGACACCATTATGCAGTTTATATCCAGAAGCACAACCAAACAAATTATGCAAGGAAAACAAGGGTGCAATACAAGTGCATAAGCATTAATAAATGCAGAATTGACGTGACAACACGCCTTCCCCTGCAAACAAAGAGTCCAAGTTCACCTTCCACTAGTAAACGGAATGTTTAAAGCAGCATTTGGCTCTCAATCAAATAAAAACTTCACTGTTTTTGGCCTCCTTAACAATAGGCCTAGAATCATGTCTATTTGGAACAAGAGATACCCTTACTACCCTGAAGTGATACTAGGGCTGGAAGATCTTGCTCGAGTAGAAATAAAGCACACCATTCATCACAGGAACGCTACTCTGTTTTTAGTAGTCAGGGTTAAGTTTAGGATGTTTCAAAAAGCACCCAAAACCCATCGGGCTAACTGCAACTGAATTGGATCTACTCTCGTTCGTCGCTGATAAAATGATCATTATTAACTGTTCACAGATCACCACCCTCCAAAGATTTTAAAGATTTGAAACTTACAGTTTGGAGAATCCTATAATTCTACTGAATAGCAAATACCAGGAGCACAATCCACCTAGCAACTGCTCCTTTGTGCGTTCATTTTTATTCCTTCACAAGAAACAATTTACCTTTTGATACATATTTTTTTCCAAATTAATAAGCCAACTCTCCACTGAGATTCTCGAAACTGCCTGCCAACAGTTTAAGTAAATTAGAAATAAGCACGAGCTAGAATCAGATAAATACTTCCCCCTCCCCCATATCCTTTTCACACACAGCCCTGACCTTCAATATTAATGTCTACATTCTTTAACACCCCAGACTCTTGCCGCAGTAGCCAGAACACATTACAATCTCATGGGAATGATTTTCGCATAGATAATTCATGAGATTCATACATCCTAATCATCCACGCAGCCTTTTCTCAAGTTTCTACACATTGTCATCTTCTAATCTCCTCAAAGGAGGTCAGGCCTAAAAAAGCGCTTGAAAAGAGCTTCTCACTGATTCGACCATGTCAAATCCCACCAGCTTTTGCATACAGAAGCTGATTTCGCATACATTTCTGGCCTGAAAGAAGAGTACAGGCCTGATGAGACCCTTTTTAAATCAGTTCAAGATTGTCCTAGGAGGAGGGTGAGAGGATCCAGATGTGACTGCGAAGGACTTTCTCTGAACAAAATTTATACTTTAGCTGGTTTACACGGAATTTTAATAGCAGAACACAGAAAACTTGATGACCCTTTTCATCTTTACACTGTTTCCTTTCGTAACTTCTGCGCCACTCTATTCTCTAAATCGAGCAAACCCAGGAGAAGATGAATTCACCCACATGCCATCTACCTGAAATCTGCTAAATTAGAAATGAAACTAATAACGCAGAGAGAGAGAGAGAGAGAGAGAGAGGTACAAGTGAATTTGAGCTCGTCGGGATGAACAGAGATCAGAGGACGACCCGCGTCGGTCATTCTGGTGCCCCCCACTGATGCCGGAGAGATCACACCCCTTTTTCTTCAGCAACCCCGCGAATCCCCCGAACGATTGATCAACCCCACATCATTCACCGCCGTGGACAGACAAAAGAAACCATAAACTCCGAAACCTCCGTCCCAGACAGACAGACAGAAAGACTTTGTTGCCTCGTTGTCCGATTGCCGTATCTGAATCTTATAGGTCCAAATGAATAAGATAAGCACTACCCATTACGCATGCAAGAACTCAAGTAAAGTTTAAGTTAAACACGGCAAGCGTTCGCACGAGACATGCGCAGATCAAGAATCGTTGCGACTACAACATCGAAAGGATGGGAAGTGGCAACGGCTTGATTACGTGATCGAACCCCCCAAAGGGTTGGTAAAAAATCAAGAACGAGCGTGTCAGCCCCTTTGATTCTTGGGAAAGCCAAGTTCGGACGGTGGGTATAGAAGAAATTCGAAGAGAGCTATGGAATGATTGCCGAAGCTGACCAATCTTTAGGAGGTTCCTTCAAGAAAGAGGATGATGATTCCTCTTATATGTCGTGTGCACGGGCACGTATGTGATGGTGATAGCTTAATTGCGTAATTAAGCTAAAAATGCGAATTGGTTTTTCTAAGTTCGCTAAAACAAATTGTATTGTGGCGGTCTTACTAGAAAAAGGGAAAACGACATAAATAATCCCTAAATTTTGCCTCAACGTGCGAAACTTTTAATTTGTTTAATGTGGTCCTTAAACTTTAATGCAATATGCAATGTGATCCATGAACTTTTAATTTGTTCAATGTCGTCCATGAACTTTTGGTACATATTTTAATTTAATCCTTAAATGAAAATGTTCGATGCTGTCATTTCATTAATTTAAGCTCATGGACTATATTGAACATTTTTATATAATTTAGGAACTACATTGAATATGTACCAAAAGTCAAGGGACCATATTGAACAAATTAAAAGTTCAGAAACTACATTGAATATTATAATAAAATTCAAGGACTACATTAAATAAATTAAAAATTCATGGATTATATTACCCATTGAGCCATATTCCAATAACTATTTATGTCATTATCTCGCCAAAAAAAAACGTTCTTTGCTTTCAAACCACATCTACACGTATCAACCCAAATCAATTTGTACGCAATTAGTTTATTAGGACGGCAAGACTGTCATGGAAACGGCTGCTCGCAATCTCACTAAAACGGGAATTTGTACACGGCTAGTTGTATTACTTGGCATCTTGCCCGGTAATAATACAACCGATAGATTAGCAACCGGGGAAAGCACCACTAATCCGGCACTTAATCATTAAATTAAATTTTTAATCATCATTACAGTTGCCCACACGCTACCAATACCCCCAAAGAGAAGCATTTTTAAGGGACTTAAATACCTCTCCTAAGCAAATCATTAGCGAGGCTAATGTTGTCTCTGTCTTCTTAATCCACGCGGACCCGCTCGGACCGGGGCTCTCTCCCTAGCGCCGATCTGAACCGGACAGCTGGTCCGGGCCATCGCACTCGGTGGGCCCGGTCCGGATCAATAGGCCCAAGCCCAACTTCGGCCCGGCCCGGCCCGGCCCGTGTCTCCCCAACGGCCGACCGGAAGCACACACGACACGAGGGTCGTCGGGTCCTGCGTGGCACTCAAGCAATTCCATTCTCCCACCGAGGTTGCCACGTGTCCGCCCTCCCTCTTTCTCTCTGCAACCTCCGCCTCCCACACAAAAAGCCCCGCCAACCTCGGACTCCCTTTCATGCCTCTCTCTCTCTCTCTCTCTCTCTCTCTCCCCCCACCTCTCGACAAAGAGCGTTCGTCGCATCAACCCAATCATGGGTCTCTCCTGCGCCGACGGTCCGTTGCTAAATCTGCTCGACGTCTCGTGAATCGGGTAACGACATCACTCCTCCGAACTCTCGTCTTCTCGCCCCTTTGGATCGTTTCCGTTCGTGTTGTTTGGTTCTTGCGTTGCTTGGTCCCTGGGAATATGGATGCGGGGTGCGAATATCCTTGACGATCGTTTCGTTCAAATTTGCATCTGCAGGGGCGATTGAAAGAACCTCGACCGGGCTTTTTCTGTGCACAGTTTTTTCTTTTTTATCCTGAGGGGATTGGCGTTTCGAACTTTTGGATCGGTTTGAAAGAAATGTCTCCCGGTTTTGATGCCACGAGAGGAGACCCGCCTGGGATTTTGCTCATAAGGAGAATTAGGGGCAGGAACTGGAGCCTCCAGACTTATAGATACGTGGTCTTGCTCGTCACCTTCATTGCGTATGCTTGTTATCATGCTTCTCGGAAGCCGAGTAGCATTGTGAAGAGCGTCCTGTATCCCGACACCACGACCGTCAATGTGCAGCGCTCGTGGCCATTGGGCGAAGTCTTTGTGAGGGAAGAGTTAGGGAACGGTGGTAATGTGACTGGTGGTAGATCCAAGTACAGGGGCTGGGCTCCCTTCGACGGCCCCGATGGGACGTCGAAATTGGGCGAAATTGACGTCGCGTTTTTGGCCTGTTATTCTATGGGGATGTACGTCGCGGGGCATTTGGGCGATACGTTGGACTTGCGGTTGTTCTTGACGACCGGAATGATTGGCAGTGGCATTTTTGTGGGGCTCTTTGGGATGGGATATTTTTGGAATGTGCATGTTTTCGGATTTTATTTGGCCATGCAAATGGTTGCGGGGTTGTTCCAAGCAACCGGGTGGCCGTCGGTGGTGGCTGTTATCGGCAATTGGTTCGGGAAGAGGAAAAGGGGTTTGATAATGGGCGTGTGGAATGCACATACTTCGGTGGGGAATATTAGCGGTTCCCTTCTCGCGGCGAGTGTCTTGGATTACGGGTGGGGCTGGTCCTTCATTGTTCCTGGTGGCTTGATCTTTCTTGGAGGGATACTGGTTTTCCTGTTCTTGGCTGCGTATCCAGAGGATGTTGGATTTCCTTTTTTGGATGGTCCATCCAGTGCTGTAGAGACGGTTCCTCCCAATGACTTAGAATCCCAATCGCGAAGTTCCTCGGTTGGTTCTGGGACTAAGAGAAGTGTTGGGCTCGTTCAAGCCTGTTTGATCCCGGGAGTGATTCCTTTCGCGCTGTCCTTATTCTTCTCGAAGCTGGTGGCTTATACATTTCTCTATTGGTTACCATTTTATTTAAGTCAAACAGGTATCTTCTTTGCTCCTGCTCCCTTCAATTACTTGTCCTGAAAGAGAGAGTTGTGTTAGGAAAAACATGTTTCAGTGTTGAATCTTCTTCAGGTTCTATGGCTGTCATCTTATCTTCAAATCAGATTTTTCTTGCTTTTTGAAGTTTCTCAAAAATTTGGAATGTCTGTGGAAGAAAACATTGAGAAATGGCTAATGAGTGATGTCTATTTTGTTGTGCTGTTTCAATGTTGGCATTACATGAGTATCATAGTTGTGAAATTATTATTGACCAGTTATTCACTGGCAAAGAAATCGTTCTAATTTCGAGGACAAAGACTAGTTGATGACATACTTGCCTTATGATACTTATTGTCGTCTAGAATAGGTCATGGTTTTCCCCTGGCCTGTCCAAAAGCATGGTAGGGACTTAGTTTTTTTTATTCCGATCCAGCATTTATGGTTTCTGACTCACTTTGTTTCTCAAACTTGGCAGAAATCGGAGGTGAGTATGTCTCTGTGAAATCAGCTGGAAACCTGTCAACCCTTTTTGACGTGGGTGGAATTGTTGGTGGAATTCTCGCTGGTTATATATCGGACAAGCTCCACGCCCGGGCAATCACGGCGGCCAGTTTCATGTATGCTGCGATACCATCTATGCTGGCATACCGCTCATATGGGGGCACATCACGCAATGTCAACATCGTCCTCATGACGATAGCGGGATTGTTCATAAACGGGCCATACGCGCTGATCACCACAGCGGTTTCGGCAGACCTTGGCACGCACAGTTCTCTCAGAGGGGATTCGAGGGCACTTGCCACCGTAACTGCCATTATTGATGGAACCGGATCTGTCGGAGCGGCTCTTGGCCCTCTTCTTACTGGGTTCCTTTCGACAAAAGGGTGGGACGCGGTTTTCTTGATGCTAATGGCCGGTGCTCTTATCGCCGGATTGCTTTTGTCAAGGTTGGTCGTTGATGAGATTTCAGAGAAAGCGGCCAAACGAATCCCATCTTCCGATGCACAGCAAGGTTGTGGTTTCTTTTTCTCTCCTTAGTTATGATCTTGATTTACAGTTCACGGCTATGTACTCATCTGCTATGTCGTCTTTGTCAGATCCAGCAACTCAGCCTCTCCTAACCAACAAAAAATGAATGCCGATATGGCTGCACGACAGTACATGAGACCGGGGAAGTCTATAGGCAAAGCTCGACGCGAAGCTGAGAAAATACTGATTGCCGATCGGTCACTGCAAATATGAAGCATTGTGCTTTTAGAGGTCTGACTAACTTTGGATGCGACTCGCATTAGTCAGCTTCATAGCAATTCTGTCTGTAATAAGTGTAAGATGATGTGTGCCATAGGTAGATTTTTTGGTTAGTGTAAAGGAAATGAAATCTGAACGATTCAAGCTCATACGTCAATGCTTTACTTCCTGTTATCTGATGAGTTTATATCTACTTAGTGATCATGCTTAGTCCATACCACAGTGGACGGTCATAAGGTCGTTCAGCTATTGCTCCGACCATCTACTCGGTACCCGAGTTCTTGTGGCATGCCGGTGCTCGATGCAAGTATTGAGCCTTCGGTCCCGAAGAAATAAAGTCATCCACACTGTGTTGCCCCATCCATAGCACGGCCAGCAGAGGTGCAGAGCCAGAGATACAGAACCTCAAGATCTCGGATCGGCTATCGACAATTTCATTGCATCTTGGTTAAGCTTCCCGAAAGTTTTCTGGGGTGATCTTGAACCGCACTAGTTGCCAGCGGCCGAACTCGCCGTGTGCGACCAAGTTGCTGATGATAGTAGAAGGAGATGTTATCTCTACCCTCTCCATTTGTTTCAGCTCCTGCTTATTTTGATCAGAATTTGCAATTTTCCTGTGTTGTGCTCTGTTTTAATTGTCTGGTCTTTGCTTGATCATTCGAATCGACGGCCTTCCCGGACTTTCCTTGTTGCCTGATTTCGGCCGGTTTGGTATTTGCAGCGAGCGAGATCAGAAAATCGGGAACTTCCAACATGAGGGTCATGAGGAAGATGCAGTAAGCATACACTGGTCGCACTCAGAAACGAAGAACAGCTCTTTATTCCTTGTGATCAGAGATGGGCATTACATTGTTAGTCCAGAATAAGTAACGGAAATTTTTCACGTATCGGCATTGGCCAAAAGAATCAGAAAGCGAAAACTTCATCCCTCAGCAAGAAACAAAGATGAATACAGAAGAACTCCGGGCGAGGATCCGAAGGACATGCGCTTCCCGGTGATTCTCAGAGCTCCGATCCTGCATCAGTTGAGAAGCTATCAGAGACAGAATCGGAAATCGGGCGATTTCGAAAGACGAAGAATCAAAGAAAATGCAGGATTTTTCAATACTCGGGGCGATTGCACAAGCACAAGCACAAGCACAAGCACTTCATTTTGGTTCAAGAAGCGTTCAAATTGGAGGAATCTGCGCCTGATGATACCGGTTTGCTTCACTGTTTCGCCGAGCTCAAGTCCAGATTCAAAGTGAACGAGCCTAGGATGTTCATCCTCGAAGAATCAATCGATCGAGCTTCAACTTACGACCAGATTGATTGAAAATATACAGAGAGTACTAGAGCGACCAATCAATCATCACAAGGCCAATCGAGAATTCAAGATGATCGATCACACATTTGATTCAAAACTGCAAATTCAATCGACCAAAGCATTCGTTCACGACTTCAGCAGGGCACGTCTAAGGTCAGAGAGCCAGAGAGAGAGAGCGCGAGCGATCGTTGACTTTGCGAGACTCGATCACGCTGGAGCAAATACCTGGACTGGAGAAGAACCAGAGGAGGAACGCGCACAGAGCCAGCAACAGAGGGATCGCGTGGACGGCGTTCTCCGCCGACCTGAGGCGCGACCGCTCCTTCCTCGCCGCGTGCGACAGCGGATGGCACGTCGGCAGCTGCTCCCGCCGGTCGTCGTCCCGCTCCCCCGTCCTCCTCGAGCAACGCGACTGCGAAGCCGCCGCCGCCGCCGCCGCCGCCGTCAGCGGAGGCTGCGAAGGAGCCTCGGAGACTCGCGGAGCGGTCGACGGCCGCCGCATGATCTCCCTCCTCGGCCGGAACGCCGCGGGATCGCCGCCGAGGAGCCGGAGGGTCTCCTCGGACTTCTTCTTCGCTTCCAACCGCGGCGGCGCGAACGGACGGGGGCGGCGGGAGGCGAAAACGAGGGACGAAGCTTTGGTTGCTGCGGTTCTTTGACCGTCCTGGGTCGACCGACTCGACCGGTTGCTTTCGTAAGTTCGGGTCAACTCGCTTCCGTGTGTGCTTCAAATTGAATGAAATTAATTGGATTTAAAAAATAATAAAATAAAATAAAACTTAGACTGATTAGAGTTGGCATGATCAATTTATTCCAATCCACACCAAACCAATTTTTTGTTCGCTACCATCCAATCGGTGGTTTATTATTGATAATTAATCCCAAATTTACTTATATTTAAAAATTTATTACTCATGATAGGTTTAAATTCCGTTTATTTTGCGAAAAATAAATAATTTGAAAAATGAAAGATCTGAAAAATATTTTCTTAAGATTAATCATTTTCCGCAAACACAAACGAAGCTTAGGAGAATAGAATAAATCTGATTATCGGTCAGGTGCGTGATCCCGTAATAACACGCCTAATCAAGATTTGGTGTATTTGTGTCTGCTGATATCTGAATGCAATAAAAATCTCCCTAATCTAGTCAAATAGATGCAAATTTCTATACAATTCAATTCAAACACTTAAAACTTTTCCTAAATAGCTTGAGATTATTGCACTATGGCATGGAAATAAGCATTATTATAGAGCATGGAAAATATATTCAGACTTATAATAAATCTCTAGCTTTTTTGCCACAATAATGTATTTATATTTGCTCACAAGAAGTAGCACATAGATGATCCCATGTGAATAAGACAAATTATAAGACTTAAACATCTACGCATGATTCTAGTTTAATGGAACATTCGAGATTTCGCAAGCTAGTCAATAGTAAATAATCTTTAAAAAGTCCAAGAAGACATTTTTCTGTTTGAATCGATTAAATACTATATATGATTTCAAATTGTGAAAATTAGAAAAATGCCAAATCAAAGTATTCGGCAATAATGGATGATTTGCACATTACCAGTTAGAGAGGAACACGTTCTGTCTATTCGGCCAGAACAGAGGAACATGTTTGAGTGCATTAAAAAAATGTGCCATGATCATATGGACTCTTTATTTACCTTATGTTCTCTATAGTTAAAGTTAGGGCTAATACCACAAAAATTCCCAAATCAGTGCACTCATACCACATCTATTCAACCTAATTTTCGTGTCGCAAAAAAAAATCTCAAATTGATACACTTTATTTAGCATTTATCCAAAACCAATTTTCATGTCATAGAAAGTCCCAAGCTGATTCATTAGTTTCACATTTATCCCATCTAATTTTTGTGTCAAAAAAAATCGAAAATCACCAAAATCATAAATTGGGAAATCAGCTAATTTTGCCTGGAGCTCTCCCGAGTTTCAAAAGCATGCTAAAATCCCTAATTTTTTAACTTGAAAAATAATTTGGGCTAAATGTGACACGCCATATATAAAAGATAATTGGCTCTACAAGATAATATAAATTGATTGTCTACAAAAAAAGAAAGGGTTAACATCACAAAAAACCCCAAACTGGTATACTTGGCGAATTTACCATAAAATAATTTTTTAATCACTAAAAACTCAAAACTGATACATCTGTGACAAATTTACCCAAAACTAAAAATCTCAAACTGGTATATTTGTGATCAGCCGCCGATTATTTTGCTTGACAGATCCGTTTTTATTAAATGAGTATGTGTTTAACATTACTAGTGCTCTGTTGATCCTATTTTTTGGATTTAACTTTGTTTTGTTGTATTATGAGATTTGTTCTATTTCAATTTTCCTTGCAACGAATACAATTTTCTTTTGACAAAAAAAATCCTTAAATTAAACATCGTTGTCTCTGCAAGATAATATAAATTGATTCTACAAAAAATGCAGTTTGAGCATAATTTAACCAAATTTCCGCCCTATGACCAAAAAAAAAAAACCAAATTTCTGCCCCAAGAAAAAAAAAATGAATCGCAGTGGAAGGCACGTAGGAGTTGCACCTTTCACACGTCGCCCTCACTTATTCTTTCTGTCCTTTCCTCACCACGATGTATTAATTAATTAATTAACATCATCAAGGAAAAGTTATTATTCTTAAGGATTAATACCATGAAAACCCCAAATTACCACATATGTGATAAATTTACCCAAAATTATTTTTTTATTACAAAAAATCTCAAATTAGTATACCTGTGACAATTTTACCTTGAACTATTTTTTTACCACAAAAGACTCTATACTGGTACACCTGTGATAATTTTACCCATAACTAATTTTTTTACCGCAAAAAAATATATTACTCATGATAGGTTCAGACTCCGTTTATTTTGCGAAAAATAAATAATCTAGAAAATGAAAGATCTGGAAAATATTTTCTTAAGATTAATCATTTTTCGCAAACACAAACGAAGCTTAGGAGAATAGAACAAATCTGATTATCGGTCAAGTGCGTGATCCTGTGATAACACGCCTAATCGTGATTTGGTTTTTTTGTGTTTACCGAAACTTGAATCAAATAAAAATTTCCCTAATCGAATCAAATAGATGTAGAATTCTATACAATATAATTCAACCTTTTAAAACTTTTCCTAAATAACTTGAGATTATTGCACGATCACATAGAAATAAACATTATTATATCACATGGAAGATATATTTAGAGGTATAATAAATCTCTAGCTTTTTTGCCACAATAATGTATATGCTCACAAGAAATAGCACATTGATGATCACATGTGAATAAGACGAATTATAAGATGGAAACATCTATGCATGATTCTAGTTTAATGGAATATTCCAGATTTGGCGACCTAGTCAACAGCAAATAATCTTTAAAAAGTCCAAGAAGGCATTATTCTTTTTGAATTGATTCAATACATGTATGATTTTAAATTGTGAAAATTAGAAAAATGCCAAATCAAAGTATTCAGCAATAATGGATGATTTGCACATTACCAATTAGAGAGGAACATGTTCTGTCTTTTCGGCCAGAAGAGAGGAACATGTTCGAGTGCATTAAAAAAATGTGCCATGCCATTTACATTATGTTATCTATTTACATTATGTTCTCTATAATTAAAGTTAGAGCTAATACCAACAATTAAAAATCGGTACACTCATGCCACAATTACAATCTAATTTTTGCATCTAAAAAAAAATCTCAAATCGGTACACCCAATTTACATTTATCCAAAACCAATTTTTACAACTAAAAGGCAGTCCCTGAAGGGCTTGAACAAGAAATTCGCCAATGTGAGATAGCATACCTGCTGTAAGCTGACCTTGTTTTCCTTGGCTCTCAGGATAGATCCCCTCATTGATATCAGAGCTTGGTTTTATGTCTACCTTGGTTCGTTCCATGCGCTTAGTTGGTGATTGTCCAGTGCTACGAAGAATCCTTTCTCTTCATCATTACCGATCCAAATACAACTCCAATCGCTCTTATTGCTTCTCTCACTCCATCGTCTTTTTCTTCATCTTTAATCGAGTTTCGTATTTCACATGCTTCTAAGATAGACTACCTCTATGAAGTCTCTCTTAGTGATGAAATCAAGATTTCCGAAACGCAACTTCCTCTCACGAATCCATACTCAACCTTTGCCAAACCTACTACATCTTTTTCCCCCATTAGGTCGATACGACATCTCATTCGTCATACTCTGAAAGAGGTCAAAGAATACGTCTAGTCTTCCAAATTTGACCAACACTCAATTCCTGCCACTAAAAAGGAGTACTTTGTTACTCTTCAAATTTCTCTTGAATTTTCCAAACAGTGGATCCAACAAGGGTATTCGCCTATTCACTATGGAGCAGTCCGTCTTACTCTTACCTTTCATGAGAGAAAAGGTTTACCTGTTGTAGCAAGAATGACTCTTTTGGATACTAGGTTCCTAGAATACCAGCATGCTTATATTGGTATTGTCCAAACCACCTTAACTGCTGAAACAGTCTTCGTAACTCTTTATCCAAATTTTAATATTGTCCTTTCCAATCCCCAGCTACTTTCTTTCTTGAAAGTGTAACTTCAACTTACTGTAGCTCCTCAAACTGCCAATTCCATTGCTGTAACTCTTCATTACCAAATGGTGTATAGAGTCCAAAATCATGCCTTAGATCTGAATTTTCAACATGGAAATGAAGATGCACTATTCATCTCCATGCACAATGATCAGGCCTCTTGTATTCATGTTCCTCGGCAGATCCCAAAAGAAAAGTTAGTCAAGCTTTTTCTTGAATCTTGGATAACAAATTATGAAAAGCTCCACCAAATTAGTCAATCTCTCCAGTCTTCAGACTCTGAATTTGTCAGACAAAGAGATGGTACTGTAATCATCAAATTCCGCAAAGAAAAGGAAGAAACTCCTTCTATCTTTCCTACTATCTTTATTATAGAACCCTGTGTTCCTAATCTAGTTCCTGAGGAACCAGACCCAAAAAAGTTGGTTCAATACTTCAAAAGTGACGGACATCCTGTCCATCACTATAAAGACCCTTATGGTCATTGTTTCTAGGATTCTTTTTGCCAGTGTTCTTCATGTACAAATTCCCCAGATGAAGTAGATTAAGCTATCAGGCCTAAGCGAAAAGCTAGGAAGGCCAAGGACAGCTTCTACCAAAGATATTTGGATGGAGACCCTATCATTGATACTCTTTGGGAAAATAGTGGATACCAATTTATGGTTTCATACGGTTCACCATCATCTTCATCATCTCCATCAACTTTATCACCCCTATCGTTTCCATCATCTCCACCATCACCACCATCACCTTCAATTTCACCCCATATAAAAAATTTGTTGTTTCCCCTTTCTACAAACCCATTTATAAGTGGGTAAAGAAAAATTCTTATTCACTTGAAATTCCAGTCTTTCCTGAAAACCCAACTACCGAGCAACTTCCATCTATCTCTATGTTCAATGAAGCTGATTTTCCTCCTTTAAATCCTATTAAAAGTTCTCAGCTTTCTTTTTCTGCTACTGAGGAATTTACTGATCCACAACGACGATACCTTCATGCTTCAAAAACTCCTTCTCCCACTGATGTTGATGAACGTGGAAGGCCAAAAAGAATGCCTGCTGCTGAGGCTGTTCTAAACTGACAATCGGAAACTCTCTTGGCACAAAATCGGGCTTTCAAGACGATTGACTCCAAAATTGTTGATATGCAATAAGAAATCCGACGGTACGACGAGTCCATCAAAAAGATGCTTGTGGATTTCTAGAAAAGGCTTCATGCTCCGGAATCAGGCCAACATCTTGGCTACCATTATCTTGAAAGTCCGAAAAATGAAATAGAGAAACTCAAAAGGCAAATCAGTCTCCTGTAAGAAAGAAAATTTAAGCCTACTGATTTTTTCTGTATTCCGATAATCGGATACTCTCTTCCACCACCGCAAAACTCCCTAGTTTTTGCTGCAGCTGCTCTTGCAGCCGAAACTTCTACTCAACGAGACAGAAGTGATATGACAGAAATGCGCAATCGCATTCGGGAAATGGAAAAGCTTCGCAAGGAAAGAATGAAAGAAAAAGCAAAACCTGTTGCTGAATCCTCTCGAGAACCTAAAAAGAGTTCTGACCAACATATGATCATCTCAAACCCCTTGGAATCTTTTCTGAGGGATTTAAGAAAAAATCAATAGCAGAATCCAAAAGCTGATTCAGACCGACATCTACCAGAGTGCACTTCTCAAGTAGCAAAGGTATCAAATTTGCTAAACTCAGATTCAGAATCTGACTCTTTATCCTCTTCCTCTTCCTCTTTGTCTACTTTTTCAATTCCTTCCATTGAATCTTTCCAAGTACCACCAACTACTCCTCCGATTTTCATGGCTGATCCACCAGAACAAGAAACGGAACCAAATCCATCTGAACCAGAGGTTATCTAAATCTATAACCCATCTCATATTTCTGTTTCCTCATCCAAATAGTTTTTCACTCTTGAAGACACTCCTTATTCCAAATGGCCAGAAAAATTGGATGAATTCCATGCTTGGTTGAACACCAGAGCTCTTGCTGTTGAAAGCAAATATGATGTTCTTTTAGAATTTGCTACAAGATTTACTGGAAGCCTTAAACACTGGTGGTAATCAACTTCTGAAACAGATCAAATGACTTTTCTTCTTCTGCAAGACTTTTCCCAAGCCATTGGAATCATTTACCTATATTTTATAGAAAAATCAACTGATCTTCTTGAATTCAAAAGAAGAGAATATTTTGAAAGAAAACGTTGTTTTCTTCAAAAAAAAAAAAAAAGGCACCTAGATCCCCATTACAGAGAAATGCTTGAACTTTTTTATGGCCTAGGAGCTTATCCAAATTTGAAATAAGTCTTCTTAACCTCTATTTCTAAAGAACTCTCCCAATAGGTTGAGAGATCTTTTCTCAACAAGCAAAAAAGAATTATTGATATTTCCTTTGGAGAATTGCAACAAGAAATCTATCTTTGTCTTGATGAACTTTGCCTCCGAAGACAAATGATGAAAAACTACATCAGAGACAATCGCGAACTCGATGGTGCTTGCTCCAAACAATATTTGAAGATCAAATGTTCAAAGAAAGATTGTGATGGTTCATTCGGAGAATATTCGAAGAAAAACAAGCGCTTCAGAAGAAGGAAGAACTGACGATTCTTGCGGAAACAAAAAAACTTCACATGACGCAAGAAACCAAATCGTTACTTTATCTACAACAAGAAGGGCCACTTTGCCAAAATTGCCCCCAAGCAAAAAAAGGTCAGAATCATCTCATTCATAATATCGAACTAGAAACAGGAATTTCTCTTGACAATGATGATATCAAATCGTTGTTCTCTATCGATGAAAATCCTACTGACCAAACACTTTGCATCATTCCTTATTATCTCACCCCTAGTAAAACAGACTCTGACTCAGAACCCGAAGAAATTTTCCATCTATAACAACCAGAAAATCTGGGTCCCAGTGCACATTCCAGTCAACTTCATTGTCCTTACTTCCCAATCAAAATCTATCTCTCTAAGTTTGCTAAACCAATTTCAGTCATTGCTCTCATAGATACTGGTGCTAGTGCTTCAATCCTAGACATTAAAGTTCTTCCCAAAGAATACTGGACTTCCTTTGTTCGGTATTTCAACTCTGCTTCAGGAGACACTTTTTCTACAAATGTTCACACCACACCTGTGTCTATTCAATTTTTCCCTCAGTGCTCCGTTACCACTAAAATTTTTGGATCTAGTCTTCCTAATAAAGACTTGATTATTGGGTGGGATATCATGACTCAACTTCCAAACTTGAGAATTGTTCCTGGAAAAGGACTTAGGTATAAAGATCAATTCTCTAAATTCGTCAATATCCAAAGACTCTTTTTCATTCAAATGAGTCTGTTAGATTCAATCATGCAGAAACTGTTGGAATCATGCTCAGAAAATCATTTCGAGTTCTCCCAAAAATGTTCTCATCCTTTGTGGAAAAATCCAGAATTCTATGTTCGACTCCCCTTAAAGAAAAATAAGGATATAAATCCTACTAAGGCAAGTCACCGGGGAATGAATCCAGAGCATTTGGCTCTTGCTCAAAAGGAATGCTCAGAATTGTTACAACAAGGCCTTATTGAAATTTCAAATTCTCAATGGGCTTGTGAAGCTTTCTATATCAATAAACGTGCTGAGCAAAATCGAGGATAAATGAGATTGGTGATCAACTACCAGCCTCTCAATCTTTTCCTCCAAGATGATAAATTCCCTTTGCCTTCTCGAAATTCCCTTTTTGCGAGAATCACTAAAGCCTATATTTATTCAAAGTTTGATTTTAAAGCCGGATTTTGGCAATTGGGCATTCATCCTGATGACAGACCGAAGACGGAATTTTGTATCCCCAACCAACACTTTCAATGGCAAGTTCTTCTATTTGGTTTCAAGGTTGCTCCTTCCTTATTCCAAAAAGCTATGTGTCGCATATTCCGGCCAATCTTGTCCAGTGCAGCTATTTATATTGACGACATATTGCTCTATAGTCCAAACGAAGAATCTCACTGTCGACTTCTTGAGCAGTTTGCAGAAATTGTGAAGAAATATGGCATCATGCTTTCTCAGAAAAAAATAACCATTGCCCAGACAGAAGTTGAATTTCTCGGCATGCACCTTAACAAAGATATATATTATCTAGGACCGCACATCGCCAGGAAATTACTAAAATTTCCTAAAAAGAATTTTACAACCTAGCAAGTTCAACAATTTCTCGAGATAATCAATTATCTTAGAGATTTTGTCTCGAATATTGCGAGGTTGTTAATTCCTTTGCAAATGATGTTAAAAAAGCATCCAATGCCATGAGGAAAGGCACAAACCAAAGCAGTTGCGGAACTGAAAGAAATTATGCAAGATCTTCCCCTTGCAAATCCCATCCACAGGGAAGAGAATTCTGTAGACTGATGCCAGTGATGAATATTGGGCAGCCATATTATTCGAAGAACTTCATGGTAAGCGACATCTTTGCACTTACAAAAGTGGCAAGTTCTCTCAAGCAGAAATGCATTATCATTCTACCTTCAAGGAAATTTTGACAACAAAGAATGGAATAAAAAAGTTCGAATTCCATCTTATTGGCCACCATGTTCTGGTAGAACTAGATATGGCTTCTTTTCCCCAAATGACTAAATTCAAGCAGAAACAGATCCCTCATCTTCAACTACTTAGATGGGCTGAATGATTTTCAAAATACTCTTTTGAAACCAAACATATTGCAGGAAAGAAGAATGTACTTGTAGACTTTCTCTCCAGACCAAAAGCATCGGCAGAAATCAACATGTATATTCTCAGACATTCCTTCTCGTTCTGGGCAGACAAGTACAAGATTGAACGGTTCCAAGATTGGCCAAGTTTGGAATATCCTCAAGAAATAATTGAGCAAATTCAAAAAGATAAGTTCACTGAAAATCTTGACAATCTCATGTGGCAATGCCACACAGACCTTTTTCGCCATCATGGGGGATCTATTCTTGACTTTTCTGGATTACACTCAAGGTACCCTTTCATCTACCCATTACTTTGGAGAAAAAATGATTTTCCTGACAAACTTAAATGGCTATTATGGTATCTAACCAATAAGTACTTAATATCTATTGAGTTTCCTACCAGAAAATTTATTCTCCAATTAACCAACTTGCTTCTGGCTGATTACGTTAAGCTAAATGAACACGAGAAAAACCTTTTAATTGTGCTCAAATGGTTTTACTCTCCTGTTTATTGGAAACGACTCTTTCTCGAAAAGGTGAAAAAAGTTCGAGATGATTCGGAAACACACATTGTTGTACTCCTCCATCGTCCTTGGACTTTTGTGCATAATAATGGACCATCTCCGATACTCCTGCCACAGTAGGTACTACTACCTACAAGCCCCAGTCACAACTCTAGATTGCACGTGTCTATAAATCGTTCGCCAGTTGCATTGGTTTTGTTGAATATAATTACAGGGAACTCCAAAGGATCCTATGCCAAGAAAATTGTATTATTCCAGAAGAAGCATGGGATTACTTCACACTCGTTTCATGGGATCACGAAGGATCTTCATCAGTAACATGACAAGCACTCAGCGAATACGAGCACGAATAGGCACAAGCACAACTTGAATTATCACAAGATCACAAAATGTCAGACATAGGAGATCTAGCACAGCCATCTCAAGATCCAGTACAACTATCTTAGGATCCATGGGGTGGGCCACTCTCTCAAGACCCCTATGACTATGGACCATTATCCTTATCCGTTGGATTTGACGCCAGCTCTTCCTCTCACTACATACAACTAGGAAATTGGTCCCAGCCAGTTTTGCCCCCGCCAATCTTACCTGAACAAAATCCACAACCAAATCTTGGCATCAGAATGTGGAATGAACTCCTGTTACCACAAAGCACTCCAAATACTGCTCTTCCAGACCTTTCGACACATGCATCCTCTTCTTCAAACCCAACGCCAGTCATCACTAAAGATAATTTTGAACGCATTCTGACACAGAGACAGATAGCAGAATATGAACGTGCAAACAGTTCAAACAGCTTGGATTATGGCTATAACTCTGGATGGAGATAGGCTTATACTATTGCACCTAACCGGCACTGTTTGTTCTAGCATACCATAGCCAGGTCCTGTTTCACCTATGAATAGGCTTTAAGTGTTCTACAAGTATATTGTAGGTGTGCCAAATAATGTACTTAGTTTAGGTGAGTTTTATTTTATGTGGACAGAAGTCCAATAATGTATCCCGTTCTAGGTGTGTTTTGTCTTACTTGGACCTTCGTCTAGCATGTATTACCTGACGCCTATATAAGGCCATGTAATCCTTCGATTTGAAATAAGAGGGAAAATTGTGAAATCTCAATTCTTTCACTTTCCATGCCTATCTAAAAATCCTTTTTGTCAAAGCCTGGCATGATCCTCTAAGAAATGCAGCTCACCCAGTTAGGTATAACATCATCCTGATCACTCTGAGCGTCTCTATGCTCTGAGCTAAATCTCCAGGTAGTTTTACAGCTAAAAGGCAGTCCCTGAAGGGCTTGAACAAGAAGTTCGCCCATGTGGGATAGCATACTTGTTATAAGCTGACCTTGTTTTCCCTGACTCTCAACATAGATCCCCTCATTAACTTATACATTAGTATTACATTTAACCCACCTAATTTTTGTGTCACAAAAAATCTCAAATCACCTAATTTTGTTTGGAACTCTCCTGAGTTTCGAAAGCACGCAAAAGTTTTAAGATTTTTTATGGTATTAATCTTTAAATGAAATATCGTTGTCACTACAGGATAATATAAACCGATTGCCTATGGAAGAAGTGGAGTTTGAGCATAATTTAACCAAATTTCCCAAAAAAAAAAACCTAAATTGAAGTGGAAGGTACGTAGGAGTTGCACCGTTCACACGTCGCCCTCACTTATTCTTTTCGTCCTTTCCTCACCACGATGCATTAATTAATTAATTAACATCATCAAGGAAAATCTATTATTCTTAAACGAAAGATTTTCCGTTTAAATATATATACTTAATAAAAATGAATTTTCGCGTTTAATTAGGTTCCGAATGTTACTTCACAAATGAAATGATGACCTGGCACTCAATAACTCAACTGACGAAAAAAAAAACGAAAAAAATCAGAATTCGAAAAAGAAAAAATAAAATTACAATTTAATAAAAAAAGAAAAAAGGAAACAAATTCGGCTTCTTTATAACACGTCTCTCTCTCTCTCTCTCTCTCTGTTCCTTTGGGTTTTCCTCTTCATCGCTCGTTCAACTGCCTCTCTCTCTCCGGCGACGATCCCAGAAGAATCGGCGGCGTCCTCGCTGGAATCGGAATCAATCTCCGCCGCACGGTTCGAATTTCCGGCGATTCGATTCGATCTCGGCTCCACCTCGCCGCCATGAATCCGGAATAGTAAGCCTTCTGGTTCATCCGTCCCTCTTTCGATCAAACCCTCGAAGGACGGCCGATAGTTGGCTGTGGATTGTGTTAGTTCTTCGCTCGGTTCGGCGTGATGCTGATTAGATCGGCGATGGCTTAGATCGTCTCTTTGAGCTTAGATTTCTGGTCGCGCGTGGTCCGTGAGGTGGCTCTGTTGATTTTTTAGCCGATGATTGACCGGCGATGGCGGTTGGGTGCCGGTTCGGGAATCGGAAGGTTTTTTTGGGTTTCAGATCCGTTGACCTGATCGGTCAATCCTAGGCTCGTAGAATCGTGCGGGGATGATGTTTCTCTTCGATCATCTAGGTTGTGAGATCATGCGGTGATGGATTGAATTCTGTGAAATCGTGGTGGACGCGATTTGTGATTAGGACAATTCAGCTGCGCGTGGCCAGGACTGCAATTGGCTCTTCCTGGAAATCGTTAGAAAAGCGAAATTGAGATTACCTGTTTGGTTTTGCTTGCTGCCCAGCTGTTGAAGTACTTGCAATTATATTGAGAAGTCTGGCTGAACTAGAACATGCGGCTAATCTGGGCATGAAAGTGGCCGGTGGCTGAGAGCTTAAGACTTATGGACATGCATTTGGGCATTCTCGGAAAATTAGTTCACGATGCTGATGCTCCGATACACCGGATATTTGTCCCTCAGTGGTTTCTTCCAGTTTTGTTACCCTTGATGCTTATCTGACTTGTTGCATCATTCGTCATTGTGCTGACTACTCGGATTGGCCTTCGTTTGTGTGGTTTATTGTCACTATAGATTGGGAGTTGATGACGTTCTTTGATTTAGAGTTCTGCACATGCACAATTGTCATCATCGGTTACCTTGGATTCATGCACAATACATGCTTGTACAAAACGGACTGATCTCTGTCTTAAACCTGTATATATGTGCTTATTCTCGTCCTCCTTTTCATGCAGTGACTACTTGTTTAAGCTTTTACTCATTGGAGATTCTGGTGTTGGCAAATCATGTCTGCTCCTTAGGTTTGCTGTAAGTTGATCGTGGTTATCCTTTTTCATTTTTTGTTTTATTTGACCTGTGGTTCCTTTCCATGAGGATCAATTCAAATTCAATGGATGCGAGATAACGTAGGATCTTTATTTATTGGAATGACAAGCTTGCTTGCTGTCTGCTTTGTACTACTGATCTCGACTACTTAGTCAAAGTATGATGGCAGTTGTCTGTTTCTTTTCTCTTTTCCTTAGATTCATGTATGACTATGATTGTGTTAATCTTGCTTGTGAACTAAGATTCGTTGCAATTTTTGCTGAAAAGTAAGGGTTGTTGCCATTACTCAAGTAAACCTCTTTCTTTATTTCTTGGACCAGGATGACTCGTATTTAGAGAGCTACATCAGCACCATTGGAGTTGACTTTGTAAGCCATTGTCCTTTTCATTTTGGCCCTTTTACTGACCTAATATACTCACATGTTCCAGTGGCTAACTGTTATATCACACATGTCATACAGAAAATCCGCACAGTCGAACAGGATGGCAAAACAATCAAACTGCAGATAGTATGTTTTCTATTAATTTTTTATGTCTTTTGTTTCCACTATCTTCTGTTTCGTTACCGCTGTTTGTTCTCTTTATGCTGGCCGCTTTTAGAAGCATTTATACACGGGGAACTACAATATCATGCACGTAAAGTTTTGTTGTTTAGGCATGAGATATTTTTTGACTTTTTGGAGGGTCTATGGTTTAATACTTCTGCAGGTTGCTTTCAGTGCACATTTTGAGAATTTTAATTCACTTCAGACATTCTCCTTATATTCACTTGTCACTACTTTTTTTCTACTCAAGCGTCATATAGAAGTACGGTGTTCATATCTTTTGTCGCTCTTGTCATGCAGTGGGATACTGCAGGCCAGGAACGTTTTAGAACTATCACAAGCAGTTATTACCGTGGGGCTCATGGGATCATTGTAAGTGTTAAATTTTCTTCTCTGCTGGTGTAGAGATGGCCTTCCATGTTTATTCTCCATGTGAAAATTCACCCTTCTACTGGTGGCCCTTTGAGGGTAGGTCGTTTATGATGTCACAGATCAAGAGAGCTTCAATAATGTTAAGCAGTGGTTAAGTGAGATTGATCGCTATGCTAGTGAAAACGTTAACAAGCTACTTGTTGGGAACAAATGTGATCTAACAGCCCAGAAGGTTGTTTCTTATGAGACGGCAAAGGTAAAGATTGGCATTGCTGCTCTGCCAATGTTGATTATGAATGTTTTTTATTTGAATGCATTGTAATTTATTTTGCTTGTTTAGGCTTTTGCGGATGAGATTGGGATTCCATTCATGGAGACTAGTGCAAAGAACGCCACCAATGTGGAACAGGCTTTCATGGCCATGGCTGCAGCCATCAAGAATAGGTATAGCGTATTTCTAGTTTGCCCGATGAAATGAAATGAGTACTTAATGGTGGTGATTAATGCGATGTCCGTTGAACTGGATAATATTTTGACCCGCTGAGATTTTCTTGATTTCTCCGTTGCTAACTGGAAATGGAGCTCACGTCATCCTCACCTGATTGATTGTTGATCTCTGGCATGTGCAGGATGGCGAGCCAACCAGCCATGAACAATGCTCGACCTCCAACTGTGAACATCAGGGGACAGCCCGTCGACCAAAAGGCTGGTTGCTGCTCATCTTGAAGCTGAAAATCCATCCTGGGGGCATGCGATGTTTATCTCTGTTCTATGTGACCGTGACATGTAAAACTAGTTTCTCAGTCTGTCAGAATGTTTGGTTGGATGTGAAAACTGCTGGCTATGGAATACTTCTCTTGTTATTTCAGTTATTTGTGGAAAATTCCCATTCTTTTCTGTGTATCCAATTCTGAACACATATAAAAATTAGCTTCAGGTGCCCGCGGCCGCATTCATTTAGTTGCTTCTACCGATTCTTGAATGGTTAGGGGGTTGGGTGAACTTTTGACGTCGTTCTCTTTTGCTTATTGAAGCTCAAAGGGAAGCTCTGAGTCGTGCCATCTAGAGCTGTGCAGTTGATGCGTGAACTGACTAGAGACGGCACGGCACTCCCTAGGCATGCCATTGCCATGGTATTTTGCAGAATTTATGATTCTTTGTCCCGCATTGTCGGATGATGAAAGTATGACTGCGGCTTCGTGGAAGAAACATAAGCAACCCTCATTGAAATTGTCGAAAATTGGAATTACATATTTGCACGATCACTTTAGTTGCGAGGGTGAACAAAGAACAATCATTGATATGGGTTTGAGTGGTCCATCATTCTCTCTAAACTGGAGTTATGAATAACGAAGGCATGGCGAATCTCTCAGTCGGAATGAGAGCCGTGGCTGCTACCTTGCGTCATCTTTCTACCCCTCGTGCACATGAAACTGATGTCTAGGTAACCATCTAACGATGTCGTCCACCTTTCATCCCAACCGAGCACTGTATGGATCAGGTGCATGCCCCAGAAAAGATGCCTTATCGATCTATAAGTTAAAAACATGTCTGAACATTAGACATGAACTCCGACTCCTATGTGCAGTAGGCGAAATCATGATGGTCTCAAAGCTGACGAATACATATTGGCTTCTAGGAACTTTGAATTGATCGCCTTCGGCTCCTCGCAGCATCTTCCATGTGCAAACCTTCACCTTTGGTTCCTTGCGGCATCTCGTATGTGCAAACCTTCACATACCCCCAGAAGCAAAAGTTCGTCCTCAAACCCTCGTGAAAAATATGCCAATTCATGCCTTTTGCTCTTGAGCTTCGCCATACTTGGTAAATTCAATCTTCCTTAATTACAAAAAAAAAAAAAATTCAATCTTCCCCTCATACCAGTGTGATTTTTCCAGACAAGTTCCAACTGGAAGGTGTGATAAGGGAGATCCAGTTTTTGAAATGTTGGAATTTGAAAACTAGCGACAATCATAGCAAGAGTGAGTCCTCAAAAGATGCACTTCTTTTAATCATCGCTACTGACAAAAGACATCTATGCTGGTCGGATAACCACAAGCAGATAATCTGCATAGGTTCCTACCAATAGTCTCCACAGGAGCAATTTCCATCCTTGAAGTGATGAAACCTCGAGGTATCTCTGACAATAATCTCTCTACCTTCAATTGCCGATATGTATTTTGCAGCAGTGTGGCAATCCCCGCAAATTCTCAAGTTCTTGAAAACCCGGATTGGTATTCCCAGTGGAAGCTTTATGAGCCCAAAAGCAATAGCCAACTTTTCACTGTGCCCGAGGAGAAGCTGCTCTTTCTGCTCTTCTTCCACATCATGCAATGCGCATTCAAGATCTGGCACATATCCAGCTAGTCTCATTTTCTTCACCAAGGCATCCAGTTTTGAGTGTATTGAAGGTAGTTCCCGGTGAATCTGGTCTCCTGATCTGAACTCATGAACCACACTTTTTACCTCGATCCAACTATAGCCCGGTGTTTTGACCACCTTATTTTGTTTCATCGATTTCCTAACCTCGGTGACTCCATCCCATCTATTCATTGCCGCATAAACATTGGCCAATTGAACGTAACCGGTCACGTTTGTAGGATCAAGATTAAGCAAGCTCTTGGCAGCAAATTCAGCCAACTCCAAGTTCTTGTGGATCCTGCATGCACCCAAAAGGGTTCCAAATATAGCTGAATGGGGTCTAAAAGGCAATCTCTTTATCAAATCTACAGCTTCATCTAATTTGCCAGCTCTACACAGGAGGTCCACCGTGCAGGAGTAGTGATCCGGCTTCACTTCAACTCTATGATCTTTCATCATAGAATCAAAATACCTTACTCCTTGATCAACCAGACCTGAATGGTTGCAAGCCACTAACACAGCGACAAAAGTGATCCAATCTGGTTTAATTCCCTCATTTCTCATCTCTTCAAACAAAGTAAGAGCTACTTGTCCTAAACCATGCTGCGCATACCCCGATATCATCGCATTCCAAGAGACAATGTCCCTATGAGGCATCTCAAGAAACAACTTCCAAGCATCCCTCAAATCTCCACATTTCCAATACATGCTGATCAATGAAGTGCCCACAGTTGTGTCGCTACTTAATGAGCTTTTAATGGTAAATTGATGAACTTGCTTGCCCAACTGCAAGGCAGACAAATTGCTACAGCCCAATAGAACACTACTCAAAGTAGAGGGATTCGGTCTTATTCCATATCCCATCATGTTCTTAAATAGCTTTAAACCCTCTTCGGCGCGACTATTCTCAACATAACCTGCAATAACTGCATTCCATGTCACCAAATTCCTGCCAGGCATCTCTCGAAATAGCTTTTCCGCAACTTCGACCTTTCCAAATTTCATATATCCATTAATCATCGCTGTCCAAGCCACTACACTCTTAATCGGTGCAGCCTCAAAGAAGCTCACCGCTGACTCCAAGTCACCACACTCCACATACCCAGATATCATCGCACTCCACGAGACACTGTTCTTCTCGGGCATTGCAGAAAACAACTCACATGCAAGACCCATCTCCCCCTTCCGGACATACCCCGATATCAACGTGTTCCAGGAGGCGACATCCTTAACGGGCATTTTATCGAAGTAAGCCCTGGTCGTGTTCACGCCAAAAGTCCTCAAGTAACAAGCCAACATGATGTTATACGAAACAGCATCCCGTTCGGGAATTTTATCAAACATCCTGCGGGCTTCCTGAAATTTCTCAGGTCTCTTTGCATACCCGGCAAGAATCGAATTCCAAGTGACGAGAGTCTTGACTCTCATACCATTGAACACTCTAAGAGCAGAATCGAAGTCATTAGCTCGAAGGCACCGAGAGATCGCCTTATTTGACTCCACTACGCCATCCAATTCACGCTGATCACTCACGTCACTGGAGGATACCAACTGGGGGATTCTGGGGACACGGGCATCACTAAAACTAGCTGAATTGCATCCATCGCTCGAATCCGCAGGTGGGTCTTCGGCTGCTAAGGAAGAGAAAGAAGCGGTCTCGAGGGCGATCAAAGATCGGAGCTTTAACTTGAACGAGCCTAAGAGGTGATGTTTTCTGGTTTGTCTAGATGGATTCATCAGTCATTTTCTTGCGAGTGTTCTGTGGGTTGCACGGTAACACTAGTTGCGACACGGGCTTGTTCCACGAGAAAGATTTGACTGAAATGTGGGGCTGCAGAGATTTACCTTTGGTCACATATTTACCCAAGGAACATAGCAAGTAGTTACCTTCGGACTTTTCGAGCACTCCCGTGGGATGGGATGTGCACATTTTAGTGCGGACATGCTCATTGATAGAGCAATTTCTAAGGTTGGCTGACGAAATGATGCGCTCATAGAAGTCGGATAACTAAATTCGAAACCGACCGTGACTTGCAACGAGTCGTCTTTGTAGCATGTTCGACAGAAAGATGACGCCGATGGAGGGTCGATCAAATTGAGAGCCTTTGTAGCTTAACAACTCGAAACAATCGTGTTTAAAAAAGTGTCTTTTCCCGCCGAGTTGACGGTTGGGAAATTTTAAGACTGAATGACGCTTTCGAAACGTAGAACTAGGAAAAGATGCTGAAACGAGGTAGGCTCAAACCGACCGGATTGCGCATTTAGGAAGCTTGAAAAGCTACCCGCAAAACAATCCTTAGGCTCCGTTCGTTTGGCGGAAAATATTCTTCTGAAAAATATTTTCCGGATTTTCCGGTGTTCGGGGGGCAGAAAACGTTTTCTGTGGGAAAATATTTTCCTTCCCTCTCTCAGAAAATAGTCTAAGTCTATGGAAAATGACTTCCGCTTCTTCAAAAGCGAAAATCATTTTCCGGAGCTTCTTCTTCTTCTTCTTCACTAAGGTCGCCGGCCGCTGCCGGTCACCGACCGCCGCCGCCAGTCGCCCGCCGCCAGTCGCTCGCCGCCGCCGGCTGCCGCCGCGGGTCGCCTGCCGCCGCCGGTCGCCGACCGCCGATCATCGGCGGCCGCCGAGCGCCGCCGGGCGCCACCGCCACCGCCGACCGCCGCCGCCGGACGCTCTCTACCGCCGTCGCAGCCGGCGAAAAATATTTTCCGAAATTTTTTCATATTGATCGCCGAACACAGGAAAATTATGTTCCGGGAAAATATTTTCCAAGAAAATGACTTCCGGGAAAATATTTTTCAAATGGAGAATATTTTTCTGGAAAATATTTTTAACGTTTTCCGGTGTTCGGGGGCGGAAAATGTTTTCCGTGGGAAAACATTTTCCTTCCTCACCCCCAAATCCTTTATTGTTTTGAGGAAAATGATTTCCTCTTTTCACAAAGAGGAAATCATTTTCCCTCAAAGTGAAGGCAAAATTGCCCATGAGAGGGAAAATGTTTTCCGTGGGAGAGAAAGTTGATTGCCGGTCACCGCCATCGGCCGCCGCCGGTCGCCGCCGTCGCTGCCCAACGCCGCCCGCCGCCGCCCGCCGTCGCCGTAGCCGCCATCACCGGTCGTTAGCCGCCACCGCCCGCCGCCGCCGCAGCCGCCGTCGCCGGTCGTCTACCGTCGCCGCCACCGGTCGCCGGCCCCTGCCACCACCGGTCGCCGGCTGCCCGCCGCCGTCCGTCACTGGCCGCCGCCACCCGTCGCCGCCGCTGACCGCCGTCAATTCCCAATCGCCACCGCCGGTCGCCGCCACCAATCGCCGAACGCCGCAGGATCGGCGGTCGCCGAACACCAGAAAATATTTTTCGAAACTTTTTCAAATTTTAGCCGAACACCAGAAAATTGTGTTCCAGGAAAATATTTTTCAAGAAAATGACTTCCGAAAAAATATTTTTCAAAAGGAGAATATTTTCGGGCAAACGAACGGAGTCTTAGTTCCCAAAGAATTTTCATGTATATGGAAAGGAGATCCTCAGGTCTTTCATCATGTCGCTTGTCCGTCCAATTGCCAACTTAACGGAAATGGATACCGCCAAACAAAAAAGGGTGTGGCAAAACATTACAAAAAAGGGAAAAAAGAGAGGCAAGTTTCACTTGGGGCACAGACAATCTGCAATCCACACATTGTGATGTGAAAGTTACCATTTGTGGAACTTTCTTTCGTTCCACCTCTCCTTCAGACATACAGATTAAAAAGACAACTCCTTTTGGTGAGTAAGCCACCATATGTCTGCACAAACCTCTCTATATGGCTCCATGCTGACGGCTAGGAGCAAGAACTTTCCATTGCAGCATAATAGCCTATATCATTCACAGGACCAACTACTCACAAGAGCCACGTTAAAACCCCAAGCCTAGACAAAGATCAACGGACATAATAATCAGAAAACGCCGTATCATTATCTCGAAACTTACGAAGATGGAAAGATTAAAATGCATTTTCGATCTAATACAATCAAGCCGATGCGATTTCTCTTTCTTGGGCATAGCGGGACAACGTCCCTGTAAAACCTTAAACAGAGTGGAGAAAAGGGGTTTGCATGTGAATCAAAACAAAACCGCCGGCAAATAAAGCCCGCAGTGGAGTATCTGAGATATACATGCTAAGTAGCCAACGTCATTGATCCGTAAACGAGGTTTCCCATACAGAAGATTTTGTTCTTGTTAATGACCGGTCGGTCACACTCTTTCGAGGCTGCGGGCTTCTTTTGACCCCGACCACGGCCGCTACGGCTGCAGTACCTCTCCCCTTCAACAATCTTCAGGACTTAGCTTATGCTAACAGACTGCGGTAAGAAGAACAATTTGTCAACATAGAGAAGACTTGCCCAGGCAACGCCCATATCTGACCATGCTAGTATACAACAATCTTCAGATTGGAACAGAACGTGTAGTATCTAACAGTGGTAAGGTTTCATACTAGTTGTAGAGTCACTCCACTGATTTGCTTCAGTCCCTCTCAACGATCACTTGGTAGAAAGAAACATAAACCAACAGATGTCCGCACCTTGAAAATTTGAGACTCAGACAGCTATATGGTTTATTTTCAAGCTCCAATTTGACAGAAGTATGACATTCATTATCCCCATTTACTCCAATGAAGCAATCAAAAACTGCATGAAAAGAGACTTCCTTTCTCGATTGGAAAGAAGAGAGAAAATCAGAACTTCTCAGTATCCTAGATAATGGGCTTTAAATGTTATGCATTGACAAGTAACCAACTCGAGATCAATAAAGATAAAAATTGTGACATCCCGGGTTATTCACTGAGTTATTATCCACTTTGGCCCATTCCAAGCCTCACAATTCCTATCCCCTTCGCCTTCCTAAATCCTGCCAAAAGCCACTTCTTGTCCAGGCCTTTTGCCCTTGAAAACCACTCTCCGCCCTCATCGGACCAGGTCATTGCAGAAATACGAAAAAGATGCTAACTCAAGCTAACGGAAACACTTCCAGCATCAAAAGCTGCAAACTCTGTTTCCCAAATTATGAACTTTCTATTCTAACATCAAACCATCTCGACAATTACATTTAATTCTCGCAATATCCCAGCTAACAAGTGCACAACACAACGGCACATATTACACTCAATCTAGCAGTCCGCACAAGCATAGCAACATAATTAGACTAGGCTTTCAAATATTCAAACAATTGCAAGAAAGCAGACCTTCTTACGGCTATTACCAATTGAAGCTGGAGCTTGAGCTCATGCTTAACTACGCAAAGACAAATCACATGTTTACATCCAACTAAACACTAATCGCCACATCACTCGTACCAGTTCTTCAGCGACTACCTGGTGAAGCCGGAGCTTGAGCGCGGGAGAGCAACCCGGACCATGGAGAAGACAGAGCGAAGTGCCAACGGAGACAACAGCGTGAGCTAGAGAGCGAGAGAATGAGAGAGCTCGATGGAGATAGTGAGTTGGAGGGCAAGTCAGAGAGAGAGAGAGATCATGACTGAGTGAGAATCAGAGGGAGAAAGAAAGGAGAAGCTGAAAAAGAAAAAGTCGGTAGTAGCCTGACCGGCGTGGGGCGCACATCTTTCCTATCGTCGTTGTCGACAAAGCAAAGCAAACAACACACGTTTTCGTCCCCTACTCATTATCTAGGGACGTCATGCTCGTCCTCCCCAACGCAAGCAACATAGCGGGGGCGGAGGAGATTCCGTCGCTGACGAGACAACCAAAGAGCAAAATTGCCGCACGACAAGCAGCCGGAGCCCAGTAAAAAGCCCCGACAACATGGCACTGGCCCCCCCAAAAAAGCAGGAATCCCATAATCACTTCACTTTTCCTCGACGTGTGGTTGACAGAACTCTCAACGACTTCTCCGAGTTTAGACTCCACAGCAGTAGGAACCGTGCAATTCACTATGCGGTACATCTACCCTTTGAACCACTTCATCAAGAACCGCACAGTAGCTGGTTCATCCAAATTTAATTTGTTTCTTTTTCTCTTTTTTTGATATCTTGCTGTCCTAAGAAAGACATTATGGCGTGGGTCATTGGTTAAAGTGGTCATCACCCACTTTCCCAAATTTCCATGTACATGTCTGCAACATGCAAGGTCAAAAGAAGATTATGACGTTTTTCTCTTCACCTCACTGGTCACAAGTCACGACCATTTTTGCTGTCGGTGAAGAGAATTAGTGAAAACCACCAAATGAAGAGAATTAGTGAGCTTGGTGCATTACCTATTGACTTAGTGCCCCTCCAGCAGTTGAAAATATCGAGTGAAAAGCAGTGTTTTTCCAACAGTCGGTGCACTTAGAATAATCTTTTGACGCACCTAATCTCATTCAAAATTCTTCGCAACGAGGTCTATGTTTATTCCAACCCTTTGAATTGCACTCGAGATTAGAGAAATCCAGTTTGATAATTGAGAAAAAAAAATGGAGAAATTACTAGTATGGTTGCAAGTCGGAAGAGGCGTGACAACGTCGGCCCTATCTTCCACGGTTCAGTTCTAGCTATCACGAGTTCGTTAGGACATCAAACGCGGACTCTCGTTGAGGACACGAGCTGGGTGTTGATTTGGGTATTTATGTTGTTGCTCTAGGGATCATCCATAGATTTTGGGGAAGAAATGAGAACAGAACAGCTAAAGATTGACATCTAACAGGCTTCTTTTTAATTACCCATTTCCAGATTTTGTGTGTGTACAAAGATATGTACCTAAATGAAGATTTTTTTTCTCTTTTTTCTCTATATATTTCTGTGGGTTAAGATGGGCTTGGCAAGCAATTAGACATGGGCATGCCCTGATGATTCCTCCTGCTCTCAATATTCAATCTCAAGGCCTTGGCCTTGCTCGTGTACAATCTCTTCACATTGGACGCCTGCTCGTTGAGCAATCTCACTAGGCTCCTCTTGGCGTTGTCTCGGAACGGGCAATTCGACGACGAGAACCCGTCCACCAAGTGCAAGTAAGCCTCGAGGTCGTGGCAACACGCCACGTCTGCGTCCGGCTTAAGGAACGGCGACATCCTCGTGTCCACCCTCAGCTCCGTGCCGACATGCGAGTAGTCCCACGGCATGTTGTCGTCGAGCACGCCCTCCAGTTTGTTGTCCCTCAATTTTTGCTCTAGGTCCTCACTCAGGAGTGTGCCCGGGACTCTCGTGATTATGTCCTGGTTGTTAACTATTCTCAGGACCTTCACGTTTTTGGCATTGATCCTATTTGCAAATGCTTTGTTGCCTACCCTAGGCCCACCGAAGGAGAACACGGCAACGTGTGGTGGCGGGGAGGAGGACGGAGATTCTGCGGAGCACGTGCTCAGCTCGTCGGCCACCAGGAGGGCCAGGGCTGCGCCGAGGCTGTGCCCGGTGACGGTGATGCTCAGGGTCTCGCCCTTGTATAGTTTCAGGAGCCTCTTCACCTCGTCCGCCACGGACTCGGCCAGGCTCGGAACATTAGCCCCGCCTGTCCGGTACAGGCTTTGAAACCCGCATTCCACCTTGGATTGCCCTTGCGCCGCTTCCGGCGCCGGGCCGCCAACCTGAGGCATGTCGACAAGATGGGCCCTCATGTTCTCGGCCCACTCGAGGCACGTGGCGGTCCCGCGTAGGGCAATCACAATGTCCCTCCTCCCCATCCGCTGGATCTCCCTCCGGTCCTCGCACACCGCGACGTACCCAATCCAGCTCGACCGCTGCGTCATCCAGTCCAGGTCCGGCGCCACGTCGTCCACCCACTTGGGCAGCCCGATGGATGACGTGGCGTACAGGCTCTTCGTCACCTTATAGGACCGGTCCGGGAGCACCACGTGACGCGGTGGGGGGGCCACCTCGGCCGACGTGGCGGGGTCCGTGTTGAAGGCCTCATAGGCTGCCTGCACAAACTCCCCATACCGCACCACCTCCCTCCGGAGGTTCTCGTCCAGCGGGTCGAGCAGCCCGGCCCAGTCATTGCAGCCGTGGTATTCCTGCCACCGGCTTGCGAGGCTGTTCCGGGGGGAATACTCTGGCGTCATGGAGAGGAGCCGCTGGAGGCGGTGGAGGTGCCGCGGTGACATCTCCTCCGCCGCCTTCGCCCCTGGCCAGATCCTGGCCAAGCTCAGGCCCTCCAGTAGGCTGCTTCCAGCTCTCTTCTCCTCCTCCGACAACGCGACGTCGCTGGGCTTCGCGATTTCCTCGCGATCCCACTGATAAGGCGGTTGCGGGTCGAGCATGCTCGGCTTCTGCAGGAGCTTATCGAGGTTGGCGAGGTGCAGCCTCGTCGACTCCGTCATCGTCGCCAATTTCCTCCCCGTCCTCGTTACCTCATCGCTGTTCGCCAACAGCGCGCTCCTCGGCCCCATGACCCGATTCAACGGGGATATCTTGCTCCTGTAGCTCGAAAGTTTGGTCTGGAAGACGTTCTGGTTATGAGCAGGAAGCGTCGGACTGACCGCCATGTTCGAGAGCGAGAGAGAGAGAGAGGGGGGGAGGGAGAGAGAGAACTAGGACTAAATATATCTACAAGGTGGAGAGAAGCCAAGTGAGAATGAGAAGATGAGCGCGGTTATATATAGCTACGAATTATGGGGCAGTTTTGGTCACAATTTTTTTTTTGGGATTACCCTGCACCACATGTGCATACGGCCCGTATTGAACTACGCACTTTATGCTGAAAAGCTTGTTGCGATATTTCAATACGGAATTTTGGTACGCGGGCAAGCTCGTTCACGAGTGGGGAATGTCCCGGAAGCAGCCGTGCCTAGCATTCCATTTTGACTATTTTTACTCCTCTCTCTCTCTCTCTCTCTCTCTCTCTCTCTCACACACACACACACACACGAGCACGCGTTTTGATGTCTTGAATCTCGATTCGAATCTGTAGGGTCTGGACCACATCGAGCGCGAGTCAATTGGACTCCAACCGTCTAAGAAAGATTATCTTAAACTTATTGTATTTGTACTAATTTGGTCCTAAATCTTTCGATTATGTCAATTTGATCTTAAACCTTTTTATATTTTACCCATTGAGTCTATCCGATCAATTTTGGCTATAAATCGCTGACGTGAACGCCAGCCGTCACCACTAACGCTAAAGTGAACATTTTTTTTAATGTGTTAATAATTTCTTAAATGTTTTATAATATCTTCATTTTTTTTCTTTTTTTTTGGGGGGGGGGGGTGGGTTGTGGGAGATTGAGGGTTGGCCAGCCCTCACCCGATCCAAATTTAGCGAGGGCATCGCGGCCCTGGCCAGATCTGGGCGAGGGGCTGCACACCTCGCTTTAGTCGGTGAGGGAGTCGCAACCTCACCGGCCACTAGGGATGAGCGGTTCCAAACTTCGTAGATGTTCCACCTGAAGCCTGAAACCTACCATGCATATCCTATATTCTAGAGCCTACCCTGTCCTAGGGTCAGTTTCGGGATTTACCCAAGTTCCACTTGTATTATTAATTAAACGATTGCAATGAATCATCGCCTTTAATGACCGTCACTTGCTATTATAATTCACTTATCAAAAATTATATTTAGACATACGAAGAATATGAAACATTAACAAAGTAAAAGTCTTGGTCTTAAAATGGAATCTCGGATTAGTGATTCTTGATTAGATACTCATCATTAACCGCAACATCGTGCGAAGACATAAACTAAGAAAAATACAAAAACTTATTCTAGGTTCTATATCTAGAACCTAGAATTTATCCATCGAAACAGGTTCCCTAATTCTAAGAACTTGAAACTTGCCCTACATATCTTGGAATTTAGAACGGATAGATTCCCACCGATCCGATTCTTTCATTCTAGGTTCTATCCCGAAACCATGCTCACCTCTACCGGCCACAACAAGAGCCTGTGAGCCCTCGCCTAGTGACCGGTGAGGGCGGCGGCCCTAAAAAAATAAATTAAAGAAAAATAAACAAAAAATTATTAAAAATATCCACATCAATATTGGCGGAGTCACATAGGATGGCCAGAGTTCACAACAGCAATTTTCAGCCAAAATTGGTCAAATGAACTCAATTGGCAAAATATGAAAATATTTAAGACTGAATTGACATCAATGCAATAGATGCAGGACTTCTTTTGTACTTTTCTCAACAATCGTTTAGCGAATTGATCGTATAGACCGATCATTTTTTTTTTCCATCACGACGAATCATAGAAAGAACAAGAAGAAGATCATCCGGAAAAGTCGACGAGAAAGACGGTCAATCCTCCTGCTTGGGTGCTGCAATCGAATTGACTCGGAATCAAATTTCAATGGTACAGCAAGATTATATAAAAGGAAGGAGGAGGGCCAAACTGCAACTTTCTTGGACCCAACGCATGAATGGACGTGCACTTCTCAGCTGCTGCCGTGTGCAAATGTGGCGTATTCGCCTTGAGATGAGCTACTGTGTCAGCAGGAGCCTTTTAACGTGTGTGTGACTAGTTTGCGTCAAAAGAGCGAGTTGCGCCTGCTGTTGGTTACGACAGGCGAATTTCTTGGTTTGGAAATCATAGGATTGGTCCATAAAAAGAGTCATCTTTCGTTTGGTCGTCGAGGATGAGGAATTTCACTTGAGCATTTCTAACGGAAAAGTGTCGGAAAAATCGCTAAATCAATTGCATTGGTGCCAATTTAGTTTCAAAACTTTTTGTCTTTGTGCCAATTCAGTCATTCCGGCTACTTCTGACCGGATATTGTTGATGTGGATGCCGATTGGCCCACGTGGCACCGCCGGCGCTGGCGTGAATAATTTTTAATAATATTTTAGTAACTTTAGATTTGTTAATTATTTTTTCTGATTTTTGCTTTCATTTCATTTCTTTCTCTTTCTTCTACCTTTTGGTGGTGACCGGCCATGCAGGCCGGCCGACGTCCACGTCAGTAATATCCGGCCAAAATTAGTTGGAAAGACTAAATTGGCACAAAGACAAAATGTTTAAGACCAAATTAACATCAAAAAAATGTTTAGAACTATATTGGCACAAATACAATAGGTTTACTATTTTTATGCTACTTTTCTCGCATTTCTAATAACATTAGCTGCCTAGCAATAATTTCGGGAAAAATTGTCTAAAAAGTTTTAAATCTATTATACGGCTGTCAATTCAGTTCTAAACCTTTCAATTGTATCAATTTAATCCTAAACATTTTGATAATTTTCCTTTAATTATTCCGACTGATTTTGGCAGGAAATCACCGACGTGGACGATTTTTGCAATCTTTTTTTTCCGACTATTTTTTGTTTTTCACTTTCCTTTTTCCTTTTCCTTTTTATTTTTTTCCTTATTTCCCTCCGCCGGTCACCAGCCACGAGCGAGGGCCAGCGAGGGTCGCTAATACCAGCATAATCAAACCCCGTCGAGGGTCATAAATAAAGTATAATGGGGTCACTATCGTTTCCGGTTCGCAACGTGTTATACAAAATTCACGTCCAAATCAAATACGTTGATCACCTAAAAGAGGGCCATAATGTGAACCTACCCAGTACCGGAATCGATATGACCGCGATCTCGTATCCTCTCCTTCAGCTCCACGCCAACAAAAGTCAACTGGCCTCCCCAAAACAAGAACGCCATCCGTTCCAGTAAAGTCAACTCGCTGCTTCGGTTGTTGCATTGCTCAGTCGGCACGATTCCTTCCATCATTAATTTTACAAAGCCATTTCCATCAATTGACATTCCATTTCCGAGAATTGAGGAAAACCCAAAAGTTTATTTTGGTCGGCAGGCGGCAACTTCTCGTGCCAACCTATTCGCACTTGCTCGTGTTGCTCCCATCGAGTGTCACAAGTAATTAATTCTGGTTTTTTTTGGGGGGGGGCTAAATTATAATTAATTCTGTTGAGTGTTCGTCAAAGTTGCGGCAGTACCAATTTGAATTGAGCACGCTAAACATTTTCTAACGCAACCATATGGTATATAAATATATCTTTCTGTCTGTCTCGTGGATGGCGTGAATAAAATCGTTCGTACATATCTCCTTAAATCAATCCCGGAATAATAGACCTCAGGAATCGGTCGCGCATCGGTTTCATGATATCGGAGGAAAACGACACGTTGATCCGCTCGACCAATTCGTACTTGTACGGGAGGGATCTCGCGCGGAGATACGGTACAATACGCCCGTAGATAACCGAAGGACACGAGGGGTTTGGGAGGGAGTACAAGGGCAGTGAAAAGGGTTTGAAGTTGGCGGGCTCCCAAGTCAAACTGAAAGAACGAAAGAACAAAAGAGACGAGGAGGATCCCCCAAGTCCAAAGTCAATCAAAAGATAAAATAAACATTCGAAGTCAAAATTACTTGGAGAAACGGAGATCGTCCAAGGCTTTGACGATGTTGTTCCCAAGTACCCAATACGCACAGAGACGGACATTGAACTCCTAACTTCATCCAGCCTCTCTCTTTCCGACCACATACTCCCTTACGCAAAACGCATTGACGCAAGAGAAAGTCAAAAGTCAAAATCCAAGAATTTAGAAAGGAAGAGAGAGACATATCATAAGGGGAGATCAAGAATTAGGGTTACTTACTACAACCAAAGTGCTTGCGATTAGGTTTTGATATTGGAAAAATGGCGACGGAGAAAGGAGAAGCGTCAAAGGGAGGAAGTAAGCACGAAATTCACTGGGGGAGGGACCCTTGACGGATCTGATGAGTTCGAACGGTACAAGATTTGCTTTGGTGGGTTACAACTGGGCACAGACATTCGTGAAAGTGACCAAAACATGGGAAGATCATCATCGGCGCTTTTCGGAAAAGAAAAGTCGTCCACAGTGGTCGTTCAACACGGCAAGTTAAGTCATGGGTAGGTTCTCTTTTCTTTCTTTTCTTCCGGGATAAGTAACAAAAAATAAAAGAATCACAAACCTATTGTAGTGGCATCAATTCAGTCATAAATATTTTAATTGGACTAATATAATCATAAACATTTTCACATCATTACTAATTCAGTTTGTCCGACCAATTTTAGAAGAAAATTGCTAATGTAGATGCTAGCCACGTGATACGATCGGCCGACCATCGGCACAGATGTGGTTATTTTTAATAATATTTTAATAAATTTTAATTTTTTTCTTTTTTTTTTCCTTCCTTTTATTCTCTTTCCTTTGGCCAGTGGCCGGTACTCGACCATGGCAGTGACTAGACATAGGCGAGGGCGTCATGGCCTTTGGTGACGATTGGGAAGGCTAAACCCTCGTGACATGGGTGAGGCTGCCCTGGCCAAAATTTGGCAAGGGCTTGAACCTTGCAGCTGGGGTGAGGACGACCCTCACTTGTGGTCGGTGAGGGCAGCAACGCCCTTGCCAGCCCTCGCCAAAGGCCACAAGAGCGACCCTCACCTATGCTATGAGGGTCCAGCCCTTGCTAAATTCAATGAGGGTGACCCTCATTTGTGGCCGGCGAGGGGTGCGATGCCCTTGCTGGTCCTCGCTTGTGGCCAGTCGGCGGTCATGGGTGAGTATTGGCCACAGGCCAAAGGAAATAGAAGGAAAAAAAACAAAAAAGGAAAATTTTGTAAAAATTAATAAAGAAAATTAAAAAAAGTATTAAAATATTATTAAAAATATCCACGTCAGTGCTGGTCATCGCGTAGAATGCCTGATGTCCACATTAGTGATTTCCAACTTAAATTGGCTGGATAAACTAAATGGGTACCAATATAAAAATATTTAGAACTAAATTGATCCAATAGAAAGGTTTATGACTTTTGTTTTTTTGGTACTTTTCCCGTTTTCTTGCTCTTTCTTGGGCCAAGAGATTATATGTAGTTCAAGAGGTGTATGTATGGATTGTATGACGCTCTTTATTGTAAATTTCTTGTCAGTAGAATGGTCTGTTTGTTTCAAACTTAAGCAGCAAGGAGATGAAATCCATGAAAAACCACTACAAGGTTGGAGATTGATCTCGTGATTAACCATTGTACCTTTAGGAAAATACCAAGACTGTATAAGCCTCAAAACATGCGGGGTGTCAACCCGGTTCAATCTCGTGGAGGCCGAGCTCCATTGTTCCGTACCCAAAGATACGATTTTCTTTTTCCGTGCTAGTAAATTTCTACAAGTGGTTGTAAGTGTAAAAAAAAACCGTTCATAAAAAAAAATGACTGGTGACTATTTTGCAAATAACTTGTTGGTAACTTACAAAACAATATAATGAGATTATGGACTTTTTTTTTACAGTTGGCAAAAAATTAGCAATTTGCACAAATTTACTGACTTTTATATGCACAACTTACCAACGCTTCGAATTTATTTATTCTCATATGAAATTATCAACCTAAATTACAATTTTTTTAAATTTTTTTTGGATTTGATTAACAATTAGTTTTAAATTACCAACTGCTATTTAAGCTACTTATCAAAATTTACTTTTTTTTAGCTTAACGATAGTTTTGGTGAATTACCAACTTTTGTTTGTCTTAGTTAGGAGACCCTTACAATTACTAACTCTGTTTAGAGATACCAACTTAAATTAATGCAACTCACCAAATTTTCGTCTATTAAAATACCAGCTAATGTTGAGTTGCCGACTCCCATTTGCATTTTCATATTGTCGTTCAGTTATTTCTCCAACTCCAACTTGCCAACCTTTCATATTCTTTACAAACTTTTATTTGCATTATACTAAATTATCAACTCTCATTTGAATTTCTTTCTACTATTAAGTTGATTTTCCAACTTGTCAACTTTTCATATAGTTTACAAACTTTCATTTGCATTTCTTAAAGACACGTTAAATTTATTAACTGTTTTAGAAATTATCAACCTTAATTAAAGTAATTTACCAACTTTCTCTGATTAATAATCAACTAACTTTAGGTTACCAACTTTCATTGAATTACTTACTAAGTTTATTTTTCTTTTAAAATCAAAATTTCTAATCTTTTACTAACTTTTATTTACATTTCTTAATTATGCCTTAGATTTACCGGCTCTCGTACAAAATTACTAACTTTAGCTCAAGGGATTTATCAACTAATCTAAAACCAACTAAGTTAACGAATAGTTTTGCATCACCACTCCCATTTGAGTTAGTTACTAACGTTTATTTGTTATTTTTTAATATATCAACTTTTCCATCGGATTACCTAATCGAGATCAATAAAGTTGGCAGTCACCCAAGCAAGGTCGGCAGTTTTTTTATAATAGTGGGAAACTTTAAGGTGTTGCTGAGAAAGTCAAATAAGATTTAATAAATAATAAGACAATTTATTTTTGTCAACGATAAGAAAGGCTGGTAATTCAAACAGGTAAACATCGGTAACTAACGAAAACAAGGGTCGGTAACACAAATTTACCAAGAAATCAAATTTGTGCAAGACTTGTTGAAATCGGTAAACTATCAAAGTGTCACAAGTTGCCAACAACTTATTGGGAAATTGAATAACCAATAACCTTCTCTACCAACAAGTTTTCAACACTTGCGAGAGAAAAAAATCATTTCTTTTTTCTAAGAACAAAAAAAATAAAGTCGTGCCTCCTGGAGTTAGTGTAGCAGTTAAATGCGAGCTCGTGAGCGGAGGAGGCGTGCATCCTTCAAATGCCAACAATTTCATGTTTTGGTCATTTTTTTTTTTGGATTTTTCTCTGGCGCCACTGTCGGGTCAATATGTAACATTATTCATGGACCTCGTATTTATCTATACTTATTATAAAATAGAAAAAAAATAAATGTGAGAATTGCGGATGTTTCTCTCAAGCAACCGCGTCTCATGGGGTTGCATCATGGTTGAAATAGCGTTTACGAAAATTATTGCTTCATCTAAATTAAAGGCTAAGCTACTCTTGAATGGATTAAGCTAATACGATTTTCTAAACAAGAAAAAAGAAATTAAGCATGATATAGAGAGCCTAATAAACTTTAACTTTAGATTCAGTCACAATTCTATCATGAATTTTTTTCTTTTTGGTCTCGTAAAAAATCGCCAACTTTTACTTAAGCGTTAAATTTGCTCCTTTTAACCCTTCGTTCAAAATTTTTTGTTGATAACCGAGAGAAGGAAAACTCTCGAATACGAGTTGTTCGAGTTTCCCGAGCCGAGCATCTCGAGTGCGAGCTCTCCAACCACAAAAGATGAAAGGTTTTGGAATACAATAGATTGAAAATTGTGCGCAAAATGGGAAGATCCCTAGGTGAGATGAAAAGAATAGGGATGTGCTGCAGGACCGGGCCAACCGAAAAACAAGTTCAGGAACCGGTTCTTGTTTGAACTAGTTTGGGAACCAGTTGGAACTTGTATGATTCCTAATTCCAAGTGAAGATCTACTCGGACTGGTTTTTAGCTTATGTTAAAACAAAACATAGATCATAGTATAACTATATTTTTTATTACTACTTTTGGTTGATAGTAATTTTTATAGCTCATTTTAGGGATTGTTGCTTTTGGCAGATATTGATTTTGGTTATTCATCTTTTACTTTGAATCATTTTATTACTACTCATATTATTTTGCTAGAAAAAAAGAAACGAGAAAAAGGAACAAAAGAAAAATAGGTTTTCGGATAGACCCTAAAATCAAATCGAAAAAACAGGGTAGGTTTCAAAACATGTTCTAAGATAAATATGGTAGGTTCCAGGTTCCAAAAACAAAGAATTGGTTATAATAGGGTAGGCTTCAGATTCCAGACTTGGAACCTACTCACTCTGGAACCGATTACCCCTAAAAAAGAAGCCTCTCTAAAGAGCAAGAGCTTTTGAAGAAAACCAACCATAATTGCTCTAGTTTTTACCCATATTTCATATCCAAGAATACATCATTAGAGCTCATATGGAAATTCTTCTCCAAAAGACGTATTCTTGGATTAGGGGAAAAATTAGAGCAAAGATGTGGAAATGCCGTGTGGAATCACTAAGGGCAATTTTGGATGAAGAGTTAACGGAGTAGACGTGGAATTTAAGTAAAAGTTTGTGATTTATTACGAGATAAAAAAAAGCTTAAGATATAATAAGAGTTAGACTTAAATTTAGAGGTTTCTTATGTAAAAAAAATTAGGCTTTAAGGTATTAGTCCCTTGTAAGGCCCACTAGTTTCTTGTCAGAACACTGGATAACGGCACCAACACAAAAAACGTACCACAAAAGCAATTTTAACTCCATCCAGGCAATAAGATCGCCGAATCTCACGCCGTCATCCAAGATGAGCACACTGATATCTCCTTCTATAGTTGCGACACTACTTTTCCACGGTGCGCGCCTAAATCCGGGCATCCCCAACACCATCATCTACTATGCGCGTCATATGATAGTTGACTTTTGCTCTTCTTTTTGTTGGCTCACAACTAAACCCACAACGGTTGACTTACTCTAGGTCAATACCTGACGACGATGCCAAACGGGGCGTGCTCTTGTTTACCAAGAATAGAATCAAAAGAAGAGTGTGCTCTTGAGGTTATTTTAATTAATAATCTTCTTGTTCCTTTTACTTAAATTAACTTCAAAGGGCAAGTAATTGTATTATGCAGAGATGGAAAAAAAAAATAGAGAGGAAACGTGGGCCATGCTGAGAATTGAGAAAGTCTCTAGAAGTCATATAAATAGGTTTAAAAAGCTCCAACTCGTACCACATGCCCATATATAAATCGTGTCTTCGATGTGATCGTGTATTCGCTTTTTCCTAATAACGTGTATTATTAAGTATGACCACGTATGAAAGACCGCACGTAGTGTAGTAGTAGACCCGTCAAATAGGTGGGTCGGGTCGAAAATGATTCGATCCAGATAGACCCATTTAACTCATTTTGACCTATTTTCCATTTTTTCATGTAATGAAGATCCAATGATCCATACCTGACCCATATATAACCTACACCGACCTAATCGATATTGCTAAAATACTTTCATAATTAATCTAATATAGGAAAACTAATATTCGAACTAAGGTGAAAGTGCGGAGTGAGTGAACACGAAATCGAATAAGAATGAGAAAGAATGAAGAGAGAGTCATACAAGTGACTTGGATCTAGGTAAGTTGTAAACCCATTTAATATCATACTATGCTTAAACTCATTTATGACTTATTTACTGAATAGAATTAATTGTTGTAATCCATCATACGTGAGTTAAAAAATGGATCTATGACTTATTTTGACCGGTCTATGTAGTAGGTACGGATATTTAAGGTAAGATTTAGGTCGTATAAATCGAAAATAATCGTGCAACGGAAGTGCGAATAGCGTGATTGTCAAACAAGCCCTTAGTTTTCTAGCTAGTGTACTCTAAGCGATGGCAAGGCCACACGCTGCACGACATACACAAGGATTCGTCCTTGGGTTATAGGAGCAAAATATTCCGATAATGCGGCGCAAAAAGTGGGGTCGAGATCATTTGAAAAAGCAGCCCAAAAAGTGGTGCAAATCTTCCCGTTTAGCACATGATTATGCTTAATCCTCATTTAAGCTCAAAGCTATTGGAGGAAAGCACGGTGCATTGCATCGGTGGAGCCACCAATAATTAAAGGCACGAAAAGGCGACATCTCTCGACTTAATCTTCTTCTTTCCGTCACGAAGAAAATGAAGAGTAGAGTGAAATATTTATGGAAAACGTGGGGCATGCTATGCTTTGATTAGATTGTCCCACTATAGTTCTGCAAAAAGTCATTGGTTTGATTTGATGGGTGATACCTAAAGCTGAGGCAAAAGGGGCAGAAATGGGCAGAATGTGATGCACGAGGCTGCAGTACAAACGCGTGCTAATACTACGAGACCAGAGCAAAATTATTAATTAGTTTCTTAGCGAAGGGTTTGCGCGACTCGTACTCGACAAGACATGATCGCATGGGGTTGAATGTGTTTGTTTTTTTCTTGTGCGAAGTGGTTTGCGTGGGATGAACTTCGTCGTGTTGCCTTTCCACGAAAGCCGACCACCGACCATGTGCACCACAAGGTTAGGACTCTCGAGATGGGCATGGACGGAACAAGGCATGGCGAAAAGAAAGAGCGAAGAAGGAAGGGAGAAAGAAGCTCTTTGAGGAGTAGGTTTTGATGGATATGGAGATTTACCTTTTGGTCGGAAATGGGAGGTGAACTTCATCATGATTACGTAGCGTCGACCCTGTCCCGGTTGGCCTAAAATCAAGCATTGGAGCGATTAGCATCACGATATTCGGTTGTTGATGATACCCCAACAATCAATATCGCGAGTGTATCTCATGCACATGCTCCATGAATCTACTCTTTACCGATGCGACCCAGGTCAAGCGGGGCTATTTGCTAAGTTTAAGCATATCAATAAGCAAAATTACAAAATGTCATCACGCATCGGTTAGAAAGTTCGCAATGGGTGAATAAGTAGTTGGCCCATCCCGCTTTTTTTATTCTCTATCAAATCAACGTTTTGTTTGTCCATCTGTTGCATAAAAGCAAGGATCAAAGGCGTTCCTATCAAATCTGGTACATGCTGCATCATTTGCACCCTCTCGTATGGATGGAAAAAATGGCATGTCGACACTATTTCGGTGCAACAAAGGGCACACCTACTTTTTAACACCCTTTCTCAAAAGTTACGGCTACGAAAATATGGGAAAAATCCTCACCTCCAGGTCAAATCTCAAATTTACTCTAATTTTTTTTATTTAAAAAAAAATCTTAAACTTTAAGTTGAATCCCAAATCTGCCTCGAACTTTTTTTTATCTAAAAAAAAATCCAAACTTTAAATTTAGTTTCAAATCTGCCCCGAATTTTGTTTTGTATAAAAAAATCAGCAAATTTCAATTTATTTTCAAAAAAATATCCCAATGATCTGGTCCCAACTTATCATGGCACTTCCATGTCGATAACAAATCCACATCAGCAAGGTAACGAGGTGATAGGTACATACCGACGTGGCATTTTTACTTCGATAACAATCATACCCAATAAAAATTGTTGAAATGCTCCGAAATAAAACCGTTTTAGGATATGAAAGTTAGAAACGATAACAAATCCAACCTAATTTTTTTAATTAAAAAAAAACTCAATTTTTAGGTTCAATCCAAATTTTTCCCGAACTTTTCTTTATCTAAAAAAAAGCCCCATTATTTTGTTGATGTGGATTTATTATCAATGTGGAAGTGCCACGTCAAGTTAGGACTAGATCACAGGGTATATTTTTTAAAACAAATTGAATTTTGGTGATTTGTTTTACACAAAATAAAATTTGGGGCAGATATGGGAATGGACTTAAAGTTTGAGATTTTTTTAGACAAAAAAAAAGTTTATGGCAGATTTGGGATTATATCTAAAGTTTGAGATTTTTTCTGAGATAAAAAAAAAAAAGCAAGGTAGATTTTGGACTTAACTTAAAGTTAAAGATTTTTTAGGGAATTAGGCCAGGAAAATATTGGTACTTTGGATCTTACAGGGTAATTCGACAAGCGCGTCACTCAATCGTAGCTCACGAGTGGGTATAGCATCTCAAGGCTACCTTTTAAGACTTTCGCCTTAGGTTTCACTACTTCAAATCACGTTTTGCTAGAAACCTTAGAGCCATGACAAAACTACGATACGGCATGGTCTCAGCTACATGTGTCACACGATCCAAACAGACCGAGAGAGTCGATATGAACCTCACGTCGCGCAAGTCGCTTCTTAAATTGGGAGTATGCGGTTAATAACCCGTCACATCATCTCACCGATCGATTCAAATCAGTGGCTGTGCAATTCTCTGATGGAATTTGTCGTACAAGAAAGCGACGAGGATCGAAGAGTGAGCATGTTTTGGTCGCACCGCCCCACGGGGGCAACGAGGGCCTCACTTTGTCAAGCTCCAAAGCTGTCGATTTCTGACCACAAGGAGTCCTATTTTGATCCAATGATAGACTTTTCATGTTATAAAATGATTGGTGAAGGTTGCGTGGCTCCTGGATGGGAATCAATGGCACATTGTGCCTCCTTTCCCATTTAATCGTATACACAAGGACTGTACAAAATCACGTTGTTTATTTTTTGGGATAACTGCATTGAAAGTTCTAAAACTTATCATCAAAATATAATTGAGTCCTAAAACTTTCAAAAAATGTAATTAAGTCCTAAAACTTGTTATAAAGTGTAATTGGGTCATAAAACTTTCAAAAAGTGTAATTAAGTTCTAAAACATGTCAAGTTAGTCGAATTAAGTTCCTCTTTTGATTGCACTTTTTAAAAGTTTTAGGACTCAATTGCACTTTCGCAACAAATTTTTGGACTCGATTGCAGTTTTTGAAAGTTTTATGACTTGATTGTACTTTTATGTCAAGTTTTAGGACTCGATTGCACTTTTTAAAAGTTTTATGATTCAATTGCATTTTCGTGACGAATTTTAGGACTTCTAATGCGTTTATCCCTTTTTTTTTCCATATCGGTAAATTTCGTGCGTAATAACTACACTTTTCCGTACTGTAAAATTGATCGGTGACCCTTTTTTTTATATAAATAAGTTACCAAGATTTTTTGTGAAATTATTAATATTTTTTAATAGTTTGTAAATTATTAATTTTTTGTACCAATTTACCAACTTTTGATTGCATAGCTTACTAATGTTTTGAATTTATTAACTCTCAATATGATATTAGCACCCTAAGTGAGAGTGACTTATCAACTTTTATCAAATTAGAGTATCGGCTAGTTTTCGGTTACTAACTCTAACTTGTGTTGCTTATCAACTAATAGTGTGTTCAAATTTATAAATTTTCATAATGATATACCTTACTTTTGCTAATCCTTTTTAGAGATTATAAACCCAAATTAGCGTGATCCTCCAACTTTTCGCCGGATAAAAAATCACTTGGTATTGGTTTGCTGACCCTCATTAAAGTTACTCATCCATTTTTTTTTAATTTGCCAAAGTTTTTTATCATCTGCAATTCGCGTTTCTTCTCAATGCCTCGAATTCAATCACCGACTCTTTTCAGAAATTATCAACCTTAACGAGTGTGATCCACTAACTTCTTCGATTAAGTTTCACGGTAGACTTTTCCTATGAATGATTTCTGACACTTGCCAATTCTTTTAGAAATCTATTGGCAGGGAGAAAGAAATTCACGTTTCTGGGAACAGAACGGTAGAATTGTCCACGTTAACAATGTTGCAAGTTTACAAACTTGGGAGTGCCTTGTCCGACATAGAATGGATGGGAATGTGTAGGTCGATATAAAAGTGTGAAGACGATGGGCTTAGTGGGTTGTACCTTATCATACTTGTGTGCGAATGCGCAATTATTAGGCGCACTTAGCACTATGCGTGCTCGCAGTTCATAATCGACACTAACCGGCAATTGTTATATTTTATTTATTAAAATTCGAATATATTATTATAAAATAACTATGCACATAACTTCTTAATCTTTTAAAGGTTCTATTTGTTCAATTGTTATTTTCAAAAGTTACAAAATTTGGAATAAAAAATAAAAAAATAATTTATTATTATTTTTAAATCAAATTTTCAACGCGTCTGTTCACTTTGCAACCTTTCCCGAACGGTTGCTTTTGTCCTAAAGACCAACATAAATTTGTCGGTTTCCCGTCTCATAAAAAAGTCTCGTCGATTTTCCTTTTAGAAAAAAAAACTACAGTCCTTGTTTCTAAATTGTTTCCTTTTGAGAGTTCTCGAAGAAATACTAGAATTTCTATCTAGTATTCTCGTGAGAGTTTGTAAGATATTGGGAGATTTTTATCAATAATCATTAGCAATATCGTGGGGCCAAATAATTCATTAAAGAGAGTTATTACGCCTCAAAGTCCAATTCCATTCTTCTTGTTGGTCACTTGTTTTTTCTCCCAACAAACTGAGTGATTTCGACCCACGAAAAACAGCCATGGAGATCAGTCATCCATCGTTGGAGCACATCATCATTATGCTAACTCATGAGGTCAAGTGGGGCGAGTTCCAAGTCCACCATTCCGCAGATATCCCATTGGACCTAATCCTATTGGACTCTCGTGGTCGCTGAGGATACGGGAAGACTTTCGTCGGATCGTACTCGAAAGGACCATTGACGATGGAGGGTCGTTTCCCACCGCCGTCTCCAATGGATGATGGATGATGGGATGCACCGAAGAAGGGAGTTGACTTGCAATGTGAAAGTTTCACGATGCAAGGACGCCAAGGGTTTAATTCCTTGTCGCGGCCGTGCGATGTGGAATTGCCTTTTTTTTTCCAAGTCATTTGCACGCGACTCCTTCGAGTCGCACTTTGTCGGTTGGGGAGAAAGAGAGAGTGAATGGCTTTGAAGAAGTGATTATGATTCCACGCGTCGAAACCTTTTTGCTAGGTCTATCAGGAACTTCGAAGTCTTTCCTGAGTGATGTGACGGCATCGTGTAACTTGTCGAGACGAATGAAATCCGTGCATTTCGAGTTCGACGGATTCGCAAAATCTAAGCGCCCAATAGAAATCGATTGTCACCCGATAAAAAGGGCGTAATCAGCATTTGTTAGTTCATTGACCGTTGCTCGAGGTCGAAGCCGACACGCGATTTGATGATGCTTTTAATGGTATGCACGGATGAAACTTGCGCCACTCGTGGAACTTCAATGTACTAGTCGTCGGATTCACATTAGCTCGTAGAAATTTTTGTTTTCTCGTTTTGAGGAAATAGATGTATATTGTAACGGCTGCTTTGTTAGCTTCATATGGTTGCCAGGAGCTAGCAAAATTGCCAAAAAAAAAAATACGGATTTTCTTCCGTAACGATAAATTTACATAAAAAATTATAAGTAAACTGTTGTTAACAAAGATGACCGGGGAATTTTTCATCACATATAAATAATTTTTTTGTATTAAATCACTATTGCATAACTTACGAAAATTTTGCATTTACTAATAGTTTTCTTATGAGACTTCTAACCTAAATTATAGTGATATATCAACTTTTATCAAATTGAATTACCAACTAGTTTTGGGTTAACTCTTTATCTACCAACGTATTTTCTAAGGTTCCAACTTTTCTATCGAGTCACCAATTTTTTTATTGGATGCTCTCTTGGTCCACTGGAGATGTATCAAATCATGATACGTGAATGCCCATAAAACACCCTGCAAGCCCTATGAACTGGTTAAGTCTAAGTTTTTTGATTTGTGCATATGGCCTTGATATAGAATAGTTTATAAGCAATTGTTGGGATCCTAACATGTGACCTCCCCATTCCAAGCTGAAAATCCTCAAACACTCCCCACCAACTGCACCAACTTCGGGGTTGTAATGAACATTTTATGTTCCTCAAACAAAAGCACTCTTACATAAGAAACGGATTCGTGACATCGGGGTCATTGATCGGGCGAGTGACCGCATGGTACTCCAGTAGGTGCTCTCAATTTATGCATCCGGTCATCGTCTATCCAAGTGAATCATGTGTACAAACGATCACAGACGCTAATTTCGGGTATACATACACAACCAATAAGCCTTTCGCATTGCATGCATGCCCACTTTCTCTTCAAAGCTCGTAAACCTAAAACTTTTGTTCATCTTCATGTCCATCAAGACTCATGCAATAGACAGATGACAGACTTTATCACGAACACTTAAAGAGAACCGCGAGAGACATGCTTTGCATATAGTGATCGAGCTAAGTTAGCGAATGTTGACAGTCGACATAAGTCCTCGTTATCCATAGCAAGCCAAGCAGAAAGTACTCGTCACCGTGTGAAAGTTGGAAAGCCAAGAAGATGACGATGAAGAAGAAGAAGAGGTCGCAGCATCCTAAATGAATTTGGCATCTCTCTCTCTTTTGCTCTCCTTCCACGAAATTGCTTTAAAATTTCAGAAAAGGGCTCTCTCTTTTTCACCTTTTCCCCTTTCGGCCACTCTTTTTCTCTTGTCTATTCAATTTTCTCCCCTCTGAACTCGCCTGCCTAACTACGACGGACCAAGAGGACGAGATGGGCATCCCCAGTTTGACTCTGAAAAGAATACTTGGAGCGCGACAAAGCTCGATCATGTGCTTGCAAAGTTTGACATTCCTGCATGCATGAGATTTAACTAAAATAAAGCGTGAAGATGTTGCTTCATTCTGTTCGCAGGCATGATCTTTGAATAATCATTATGGTGGTACGCTCATCTTCGTATGTCTGCGAATCCGGATGAGTTCATGATGCCAAACTGAACTGAGGCTCCTCAATGTTGACCGATGAACATTCAAGAAAACGAAAAAGAACATAAAAAAATCTCCCCATTTGGTCCTTTTTAGAAAGCTAGTCTTCTTAGAAATATCTGAAAACCATATATGATCAGACTTCTACGGTAGTATGAGGGCATGTTGACTAGGGTTGGTATAAAGTTATGCTGACCAAAAGGGATTGATTCGGTGTTTGACATCCCTCGACCGACGATTATGATAACTGCGTATGATGGTCGTTGAGATGTGTCAATCACGTGATTTGTGAAAATCGATATATACAATTAGTCAATGCGTTGGTCGCAGATTTATATCCGTGAGTGTTTATGGTAAGTACAAGTTGTCGGTAAGAGCAAAAACTAAATATAGAAAAGAAAACTTACAGACTTGTAAACTTGTTAAAAAAGAGTTGGTAATTTTGTAGAAGTATCAAGCAATTATCAGTAAGTCAGCAGTTGACATCGCTTGACCGATGATTATGAGAATCGCTTATGAGGGTCGTTGAGATCATTCTATCAAGTGATTCGGCAAAATCATATATACAATTAGTTATGAGTCTGTTGCAGATTTATTTAAGTGAGTGTTTGTGGTTACTATAAGTTGTTGGTAATAGAGACAAATAAAAGTTGACAAAAAATAATTAAGAAAAGAAAGAAAAGTTACAAACTTGTGTCGGGCAATTATCAGTAAGTTATTATGAATCAGGTACCCGGTAATTATTTTTTTGCCAACATAATATTTTTTCAAGCTTACCCACTTCTCTATAGATCTATGGGCACAGAAAATTTTCTTTCCATGTCTCGCGTTGTTTTCACATTGCATCACAGAAGATGGCATTGTAATAAATAACCTAAAAGACTAATCCTAGGGCATTCACATGCAGTGCTAGGAATTGGATTTCTTTGACTACCTTTCCAAAATAATTTTCCATCAAATTGACTTGACATTTCTTCGCCTCACGAAAATACAGCATCTCGACCATACATTATGTTGACCCTAATCAGAATAGTCAACAGTCTTCCTAGATAGGTCACGATAGCATTAGGTGGAGAAGATCGATGCCGATTCGTGCGACCGAAACATGGAAACCCACAAAAAACGTAGAACTCAAATTAAAATTCATGCAAAAGTTGGTCATTCAATAGCTCAAATACTGTTGAAGCTGCTCAAATTTTGTTCTGTGTTGGCTGCCGATGATCGACATTTCCGTGTACAAAACTATTCATTAGTTAATCATGAATGAATGGTGTGTAAACGAGAAAATTACACACCTTTTGTCCCGAAAATAATCCTAAAAATTACAAATTATCGTATAAATTGCCGCATGTCGTACAAGTGTTGAAAACAATTCCATCTAAATATTAAACTACAAACCCGTCTAACTGCTTAGTTCAAATTAATTGACAATCATCTTACAATGCCCGCGTCGAAAAACAATTCCATGGCTAGAAACGCGGGTGCTTCTTAATTGAATTTAGCGTCCTTTCTTTTGTTATTAAAATCGTGGTTTCACGTTGAACGAAGGACAGTGATCTGATGTAAAGTCTTGTTTTTCCTCCTTTAATTTGCCCGATTCTTCTTGAGTTCAAACCATGGTTTCTTTCCTTGAAATTACTCGATTGAAAGGGAGTAAGCTAATCGAATCTTTCTCCATCCGCAACTCTTCTTTAAAAAAAAAAACCCATTTTGTCAATGAGATGGCAAATCGTTCCATCCAGGTCACGATGTTTAACAGCACAGGACAAGGCACAGGAGTTGTAGGTTACCAAATTCACATGCATCTTCGAATGAGCAGTGCATACATTATCTTTGCCTAATCCTTTTTATTTTAAATTTACAGTCAACTTTTTATAAGATTTGACAAATAATACCAGTATCTGGTTGATTTTATCCCTACTTTACCATTATATATATTATTTTTGTAGATTTACCTATCATTTACATGGTTTTCTAATCTGCAAATTCCATGCATGCTTATGCAATTTGTACATGATAGTAGGTAGGAATTAATGCAGTCTGACAAATGTTTTTATTTATTTATTACAAATGACCCCATCTCTTCTCTGAAGATGCAGCAAGTCGCTGGAATCGATGGTCATGGGCTCGTGGTCCACGAAACGGTCCCTGGAACGTGAGGCACATCTCAAGAGATTTGACTTGCCCTAGACTCCGAGCATTACTGTTCAATTTCTTTGTTTCTCGAATTAATATTAAATTAATATCATGAAAAATCATAAATTAATATATCTGTGATAAATCTAAACTTGTACGCTTGTGGCATATTTATCCTCCATTAGTTTTCGTTAAATTTTAACGTCAAATTGCTGAGTTGAATGACACGTAGCATTTGACGGATGTACTAATTTAAGGTTTTACCCCTTCGTTTGTCATAGATTTACCAATCTGTGATATTTCGTAGTATTAATCCAATTTACCGGAGGATAAATTCGTCATAAGTGTATCAGTTTGGGGTTTTTAGTGGTCAAAAAATTAGTTTTGGGGTAAATTTATCATAGATGTACTAATCTTGGATTTTTCGTGGTGTTAACCCAATAATATTTTTAGTTATTCAAGCAAAAAATCAAGAGGGAGTTTGTTTACACTCTTTATTTTTTTAATCATGTTAATGCCGACTAACAGATTTTGAGGGTCATCGCGCATAATGTGGACATCGACTAGTCTCGAGATTGCGTTGGGTCATAAGTTGATCCCTAAGCAAATGATCAAATGGGGTAATCGATTACCATTTTGCTAACGAGAAGTATCGAGATAGTAGTAGAAAATTTCACGAAAACAGTATAAAGAAGTAAAGAACTGCTCTATCAAAACAAGATCGTAAAAAAAATAAATAAATTAAAGTACGGGTTCAAAATTGTTGTTTTGCGAATGATCAAACGGGGTAATCGATTACCATTAAGCAATAATTAATGTTCCGTTTGTTTTGCAAAAAAAAAATGATTCGGAAATTATTTTCTAAAAATGATCGCGCGTATCGTTTCCCAAAATAAACGAACGAAAAATATTTTTATCCTTCACGAAAGACGTTTAGGCATTAATTATTGTCGATAACTGAAAATATTTTTTATCGATTAATTATCTCGGGCGACACGAGAAATCAATTTTAATAAAATATTTTTAAAATTTTTCACGAAACATACGGTGAGGTCCACAAGGACCCCGAAATCAGCTTCCTAAACCATGGGCTAATCGATTTTCCCCCTTACCTAACTGGCTATCACCTTTCAATCTTTTTGAAAGTCTTGCTTCTCTCCTCTCTCTCTCTCTCTCTCTCTTTGTTTTTTTAATTTTTTTTTGCTCTACTTTTTTCGCTTTCATATTCTTCCCTTCGACCTAAATTAGATTTCAATTTGGACCTGCACTTTCAATGTTGAAGAGCCTTTTGAGCTTACTTAAGACTTCAATTCAGAACTTTGTATTGACCCTGCAGTTCATGACGTCAAATTTGTTGCTCTTTTGGCCACATGAATTCTCGAATTTTGACTCGTGATGGATCATCCATGACGGCTTGTATGCCTTCTTGATGCGATGCAAACCTTCCCACACCGACCTCGCCGGAAAATGATCGGAATCCCCCCACATCCTATGAAACACATACTGACCTTGCCGGAAAATGATCATTTCGACTAATTATGGTGCGTTTGATAGCATTTATGTTCCTAGGAACATTTTCTATTCAATAATAGTTTTTTCTAATTCTATTCCTCGAATTAGTTCTCTGAGCAAAAAAACGTACTTGGTAATCACACAAAATTTCTATTCCGAGAATTAAAAAAAAAAGAGAACATAAATGCGTCTGGCACGATCCTTAAAATTTGTTTTCCCAATTTTTTCCATTTAATTATAAAAATGTCAATGTAGACTTAACAATTCATGTTTAGATAAAAACTAGGCTTTTATAAGGACTTAACTGGTTAAGATATTCTAATATGGCCTTAGAATAGTCAAAGATGGAGGGATGGAAAATGATCGGAATCCCCCCCCCGGATCCTACGAAAAAACATAATTCCGTTTTCGATTAGCTAGTGGTCATTGGACGGGCCCGAACTAAGTTGGGAAGTCAGGCCCGATTGGTGCCTCACTTCGCCGTCACCCAAAATGTACGTCGAAAATGTTCGAGCCGGATGGAGCGGGACCAATTCGATTTGAGAGATTTATTTCAATTTTTATTCCCGCCGAGCAATTTTCGACAGGTCGGTTTCATTTCGTTTCTCCGCTTCCAGTAATTTTTTGACGGACCTTAGTTTTTACTTGCGTTATTGAGTCTAATTTGTTTCGAACCGCTCTAATGCTCCAATCCAATTTTAACAAAAAAGAACCGGAAAAGAAAAACATAAATTATCCTCCAAAATTTTTAAACCCAACCTTCTTCCGAAACATGGAAAGCACGCATGACGAGTGGGCCAATCAAACAGCCCACGCTTGATATAACTACATATAAAGGCTCGGTATATTTCATGAAAAATAAATGATTCGAAAAATATATATTTCTGAAAAATGATCGTCTATGTTGCTAATAAAAACAGATAAACAAAAAATTTATTGTCATCTTTCACGATAAAATTTAGACATAAATTGTTCGTAGTGATTTTCATTGATTAATTATTTTGAACGATACATGCGACCCCTTTTAGGAAAATCCTTTTTAATATTATTTATTTTTTGCGGAACGAACGGAGTCAAAATAGCCTCGTGTATTTTTTTCACAAGGAAAAGAACAAAAAAATCGACCAGAAAATAAGTAGGAGTGACAAACGTAGCCTAAATGAGTTGCCTAATGAAAATTGCGTAGCACTTTTTGCTGACCGGGCCTACATCGGGCCCACCCATATTTGCCTTCGGGCTCGTTGCCGGAAAGCCTTCGGGCAATCGGGCCCATGATTAAAACTTACATCGAGCCGTCTCATCGTAAAATTTACATTTTCTGAATTTTTCTTTCTTTCTTTTTCGCCGGCGGCCGGTCTCGGGCGATGGCCGACCTATGATCAGCCTTGCCTGTGGCCATCGGTTGCATCTGCAGGCTCAAGCATCGGCTCCAATCCATCGGAAGGATCTGCATGCAGATATGCTGTGCTCGTCTCTTCAGTGAACCGATTCGAATCCCCAATTCGTGGTGATTTTGCATCGTTCTCACCTCTACATTGGTAACCTCTTTGCAATTCCCATCCTTTTGAGTCTTGATGACCACAGGCAAGGACCGACCTTCCTTGGGCGAGGGTCACCTGGAGTCGACAAGGGCTTAGACGAAAAAAGATGAAAAGAAAAAAAATATTTATAAATTAAAATAGTCTTTGGATGAAAATGCCTTGATCGATGGCTAGCCACCGAGGTTAGCCAAGCCCCTATTTGAAACTTGTATGATAACTTCGTACTTTTATTTGGACCCTTTTCCGAGAAAATAAGGGCGGTTCAGGCATTATATGGAATTTTCTCAAAAAGAAATTAGAATTCAACGAAAATCTCAAGAAGGCCACGTCAGCTCGGGTCCGCCATCGAGCCATCAATTTTAGGACACGAAATAGTAAGCGTAATCAATCAAAAATCCGTTGGTTGACCCGACGACGACTCTTCACTCGCATCTCGCTCGCCGGAGCTCCGAGGAGCCTCGTCGATCGCCGCTCCCTCCCATCGCCGCAGCTGGTGAGTTCAGCTCGAATCTCCTCTGCTCGAAGCGCGATTTTCATTCGATTTAGCTCCGAATCATCTCGTCATCGGTGGATGCGCTGCTCTAATGTGACGATGGCGATGCGATTTCATCACGGCATCGGTGTTCCGACGGTACAAAGGAAGAGGAGAGAACCGGTCGGACAATTGTTGTTTCGAGGCGATTTTCGTCATCGGAATTGTGTGCGAATTTGGCGACTCGGTTTCGATTTTTGGTGTCCGTTTGCTGCAATGGCGATTCGTTGACGGAGACGAGATTGCTGGTGTGTGTTGTTGTTTGCTGGTGTCGCGGTTCAGGTTTTCAATGTGCATTCATTGTCTTCGTGAATTTTTTCCACTGGAGGCTCGGAGAGTATTACCGAGTTGCCGGCGAGTTCGTGGAAGTCGGTAGGTTTGATTTGGTTTAATTTGTCCGTGCTCATGTGAATTTGGATGTGAGATTTACCTGTGAATTGTGCATGTTGAGGAAGGAATGAGTCGGCACTACCTGTTTAAGCGATGGTGGAGCTGTAAGATTCGTTGCTTTGGTTTGACGTGGTGTTTGGAGGTGTTGGCTTGGCGTGTTTGTTTTAAATTCCGTCCATTATTTCCGTTTTTACACTGTAATCCTCTTGGTTAATGCATTGTTAAGATTGTCCTCTACTATGGCCGAAAAAATTGAACGGTTGGCTAGTGTTTTCTCAGTATTAATTCAAAAATGTCGATTGACACTCTTTTTATAAGTTTTTCTTATACGATGGTAGTTTAATGCTTTCTCCTTTTTAAGGAAGTTGTATGCTGTGATGGAGTACATCTGTTAACGAAATTATCTATGCGCTGGTTTTTCCAAGACAATCCTTCTGTTAATTGTTAAATTAACCACTTCTCATAATGTCTATTTTCATGAAACAGATTCGGTTGCTATTGCTTACTTTGATTACAATGTGCCATCAAAGTTCCTGTGAACATTTTTCTGATGAAGATGCAACTGCAGCAGAAGAGAGTCTCCTGGTGTATTGCAAGCCTGTTGAGCTATACAATATTCTACACCGCCGTGCTATACATAATGTAATTGTGTCATAATGCTCTCTTTTGCAAACTCTATATTTTGGCTTTTCCTTCCCTGTAAACACCAATTGGGATGATGGGCTTTGACTAAAGATGAGTATATTGAGTGTGGGAATTCTTGTGATATAGTCCCTTGTTGTAGATATTTATGTAGTGTGCATCATTTTGAAGCATATCTTAAACTCTACCTGCCGGGTGGTACTCTAAAAAAGAATTAACATCCGGTCTCTTCAAAAGTTGGGCTAGGCAATAGAAAATTTTTAAGTGTTGGTAAAGTCCATACTTTATCCTGATCCTATTGAACAGATGATATCTCTGAATGCTATCAACATTAGGGCTAAGATATAAAGTCCCTTGGGTTTTCATGGCTTTCATGATTCTAAGATATGTTCCTTGTTCCGATTTTTTGAATCTGTACATTCTAATATGCTGATCAAGCATCTTTTCGTGCTCTAGCCTTCTTTCCTTCGGAGAAGTTTGCGTTTCAAAGTACAGGCAAGGCGTAACCGTAATAAGAGGTGAGAATTTTCATCCAAGTACCTACTAGGCAACTATTCCTCAATCATCGCTAAGGGATCTATTTCTTGATTTTTATTTTATTTTCCAGTTATATTCTTTGATATTACAGTACTGTAGTGCTTCTAGCGGCTATTCCCTAAGCATCTCTTTGTCCAAGCTCATGCTCTTCTATGTAACTTTGACACCCTGACAAGGAGTTTGTGTGTGTTTCCTATTCCGTAATTTATAGGAATATTTCATGGTCTTTTGGTTACATATAGGGAAATCTTATTGCATTCGTGGACTTTTTACACAAGAGAAACAAAGTGTACAAAGTCCTCGCATTCGTGGCTATTTTTCCAAATAAAGTGATAAATCAAGCCCGTTTGTGATCGAAATGGCTTCCAAAGTTGACCTCTTAAGGTGGTGTTTTTCATGTCGTTGCTGTTGTTAGTTCCTTGTTTTTAGATACACAAGTAGCAGGGCATGCAATAGTTTTGTTCTTGTTCTCTCATTTGATTGACTAAACTGCTAGAGAACGGCAGGCGTTGCCAAAAACTTTTTTTTTTGCCAAGATGACACATTTCTAGCCAAGTTCTCTCTTTTCTTTTCCTTATTAGTTTATTTTCTCATTCTACCCATCTTCTTCTCTCTTTTCTTTTCTTTATCAAAAATGTCTGTCCACTTTATTGTTGTTTTTTTAGTGTGATTCTTCTTCTTATATTTTGGGGTTCCTGTAACATTTTGTGCTAATTTTCTAGGTTGAGGGCCGGAATAGTCATTTTCAACTATAGGGACTGCAACAACGTGCATCGAAAGATTGAAGGTACATGGATTCATTAATAGCTTGAATTTTGCATCTTCTCCATCTTATCATTTTATTGTGATTAATTTTCTATGATGCAACACAAAGGGACTACACCACATATGCTGGGCTAGATATCAGTTTACTCTTCTTATAAGAAGAAGGTAAAAATATGTGCAATGCAAACATAGTTACTGTGAAAATGCAGAACTAGAAATAGACCCTGGAACTTTGGCTCTCTCTCTCGGTTATCTTACTAACTTTGGAAGTTGATCCTATCTGTCTGACTATTATGATACTACAAGTTAATTACAAACTAGATGAGTTGCTGTGTTGCAGCAGCGCTACTTTTGTCTCAAAATAACCTTTCTATCCTTGCAGCCTACTTCTTTAGCATCAATACTTTTAAGAGGAAAGGATTTTGAGTGGGTGTAGAATGAGCAAATTTACGTTCACGTAACGTGTCCTCAAAAATATAATTTCCTTCAGAGCTTTAGACTGAAGGTCTCATGTGTCTACCTCCCAAAGCACAGCAGGGACATTATTGAATGGCAGTGCCTCTTTGAAGCTACTGTTTCTTTTCTTCCTTGTTGAAATTTGCTCTATTTGTACAAGGATGGGCCAAGCTTTAGTAGTAAAAACTTTTAATTGGTGTCTTTGTTTTAAAAATGCAGTAACTGAAGATTTCTCTTGCCCGTTTTGCTTAATGCAATGTGCAAGCTTTAAGGTGAGGTTTTACCAGCATTCATTCTCTTGTATCCTGTGCTCACCTTTTTATCTGTCTTTTCAACTCATGCATGTTTGCATAATTTTGATGAAGAAACTAGAGCTTTTATTTACTTGAATAAGAAAGAAATACTGCTTCTTTTGAGGCATTTTGCATACTACCTGTCGCTCCATGGAGTTTTTGAACTGACTAGCATTTGACATCTTGGCAGAGTTTCATTTGAGATTATGTACGTCTTATACATAGAGGAATTGGGTTTCACATGACAAGGGCTTCTTTGTACTTTAGGCACTTAAATCTAGCTGGCATTTCAACTATTCTAAATTGCCTCATCTTAGAGTTCACTTTCCTTTCTAATTCTTTTGGAACTCCAGCCATATCTTGAGTTGGTCTGGGCACATATATAATAAGGGTTCTCTCAATAGTGGAACTGCAACGAGCTATTAATACCAACTTATTCTGTACATCTCAATTGAGCTACACCTAGTGTATTCTTTCATTCACCCTTCCGAAAAATACTTTTCAACAGCATGATTCTTGAAAAATTTGCACTTGACAACTTTTTAGCACAATATACTAAGCATTTATGTCTTTGTTTTCAGGGTCTAAGGTTGCTTTTACAATATACTATGCTTAGAAAAGTACTAAGCATGATTCTTGAAAAATTTTCACTTGATATCTTTGTTTTCAGGGTCTAAGGTTGCATTTATGCTCATCGCATGACTTGTTCAACTTCGAGTTTTGGGTTGGTAACCAGTTGCCAAGTTGATATATAAAATGCTACTTTTTCCTCCAGCACATGCTGTTGAACTGAAAGTAATTTTTTAGGTTTTTGAAGAGTATCAGGCTGTGAATGTCTCTGTTAAAGTTGATATGCTGAGATCTGAGGTAATATATTTCCACTGAAAATAACTTTTTTACAGTCAATTGCTTTGATTATTGGATGTTTAACTCTTTGCTCATAAGCTTTATGCGTTGATTGGTTCCATTGATATTTAATGGGATGTTATGTTTGTGGGCTGCCCTTGGGTGCCTTAACATTAAATTTTTGCCTCATATTTTCCAAAATTTATCAGAAGCAGGCAGAGTTTATTTAAATTGTCTGTGATGACTTCAATACAATGAGATAGAATAAGCGCCAGATTGTAACTTTTTCAAAAGTGCTGTATTGTCGTAGATGGGGGGTAAATCAACTAAATCATTTGCTGGGTCCTTTTGCCTTATCTGAATGATGAAGAGGAGTGGCAGGGGTATGTGGCACCTCCTCATTGTGGTGATGGGGTTATGATGAAAAGCAGTGTCTTATGGGATAAGCACATATATGATATTCTGCCTGAGCATTTTCATTCATTTCATTTTAAATGTAGCTTAAATGGAAAATTTTATGTTTTCTCTTCTTAAGTTATTGAAGGTCAGGTCTTTCAACCCCTCTGCATGGCCCCTAGACCCCTGAAACTCGATCCCTTGGTCAATTCCCAACTATAGCTTTTAGTGAAAGGTGTTTTGGTTATCCTTTAATCGTAAGTTGAAATGAAGGAAACTCGAACAAAAAATGATGCAGTTTTTACTAGTGTCTAACAGGAAATCATTTTTGTGAAGTATTCTCACTTGAAAAGGACTTTTTCTTAGATAATTGAATGCCCATACAATTTCTTGCATTTGATGTTTGTGCAGGCTCTGACAGAAGAAACAGACCCTAGATTGCGAACATTCTTCTTCTGGTTAGTTTTTCATTCTTTCATTTCCACACTCTCTTCACTATCCTTACCCTTCCTCATTTTTGAATAATACCAGAATTAGAGGTTAATACAAACTATATCTACAGCCCAAAACCACGAAGGCGTCGGCCGAAATATCCTGCTCAAAATAGGAAGCATGTCCAAGTTGAGTTCTTGGAATTTGATCCATCCCAAATAGCCAGTGAGGGAATGCAGAAAGGACTTCAGGAAGTTGAAAATGGTGATAATTTTGCTATTAAATCGTAAAGCATAACAAGTAGTAAACAGCCGCCTGCTGCCCTGCATGATCATGTTTCATTTCAATAACACTTATACGTGGTCTGTATTTTAAGTTCTCATAGACTTGATGCATAATGAGATTTTCTTTGTTTCAGTTTGTTAATGAGATTTGGGACCGGAAAAGAAGTGGGAAGTTTCTGTTTAATTCTTCATATAATGACAATGAAATTGAAATTTGAAAATTTGAATTTATATGCCTAGTGTCTTTAGAGTATCAGTATAGTTTAGTAGTATTCTTTGAAGAGTTTGCCTTTATCCCAGCTGATTTAGCTTTCTAAATAAGATTGGTTGCGTTGCCACAAATCGCTCTTGACGTAGAAACACAATTCTGCTAGCATATTTTTGTTATCCTCACTTCCTTAGTTTGAAAGATACTGGCTGATGCGTGAATAGTGATTGACAATGCCTCTCATACTTGGTGTGCTGATGAGTTGCTGCACATTTTTTGCTGTTGCATGAAGGTTATTGGTATCTTGTTACCCTGGTTTGAGGTTTGAGATCTTACTTTGCTAGCATGGTCAATTTCACATACCCAGTGAAATGTTTTTCTTTTTTGCTCTTGTTTTTTTTTTAACTTAAAAGGATATACATTCCCTCATGTCGATCAAATTGTTATATGCTGACTGTTAAATTGTTATGCTGGTGGTTATCATTCTGACCACTGCCACATCATCTTGGATTTGCTCTTCAAAAAGTTGGTAAAGCATACTGATGAGTCTAATTCTTCTTATTTGATAGTTGCTAATTCATGTGGCATTTACAGCAAGTTTCTCCAATTAACTTTGTTTGAAAATGGAACAAACATATCGGAGAGTATTGATATCGCATACCTAAGAAACTGAACTTGTAAATCATCAAAAAGATGTGGGAAAGGTGAAAGAGCCATTTTTTTTATGGGGCAATATGTCAGAGATTATTCACTTGGCAATCACCGGTCATCAAATGTTAATAACAATATCTTGCCCGATCAAAGTCACATTTTCATTGTGCAATTTCTTCCTGTATGCATGCAGCCTTGAAGGTTCTAGTATAATTTGATTAGGATGACTTCTCCCGATGGTTGGAAAGGCTACTGACCTATTTTATGTGTCACAGCTATGCAGAATGGAGTGCATGAAGCAGAGAATTTCTATCCCGACTATCCTAGTACAGCTGAGTGTTTAGAGCATGTTGCGTCCAGTTTTCATGTTTCAGGGACTCCAACTTCTATGGCTCAATCTTCTGTAGACCATGAATGCATCAAATCATTAGCTGGAAGTGATCCGGCTATTCTGCAAATGTCAAAAGCAAGGAGGATTGTGGTGGAACGTTCAGAACCTAGAAAGTATGTACACCCAATTCTTTGACAAGTCATCCATTTGAAGCATGTTCAGTGGGCTGTTAATTTATGCCTGAACAGATCAGTTGGATTGCATATCATGTCTACTAATGGCTCAATGTTATATTAATACATTTATTTCAGCCGTGGCCAATTGCTGAGACGACAGTTCTATCACTCTCACAGAGTTCAGGTGATCGTTAAACTTAGATCCATCTTTGAATTGGATTATCTTCATCAACCTGATCCCTCTATAATTTGCCATTCCATATATTCAATTTGTTCTCTTCGACCTTTGGATCTTGCAAACGACCAATTCTAAGAAAAATCTGTCTGCCAGAAGCATTTGTTATTTGTTTTAGCAATTCTATGCAATGGAAGGTGTGAACTTTTTTGGAATGCCTAAAGGATCCAACTCACCCAGCTGGTGGCCTTTCCATTTACAGTTTTGGTGCTGAATAATTTAGTTGTCCAGCCATTATGTCTGCACGATCATGTTCTTATCTCTGTGAAAGTCTTCCTAGATTTCTGGATTGAAATTTGTTAATTTGAATGCAAGTGAAAATCATGATCAAGTCTTTGAATCTTTAGGATTAGGTGTGTTTTATTTTTTTCCTTTCTTTTTTGTTGTTTTCACGAAGAGTGCTGTTTCTAGTTGAGATTGTTCTGTGATAACCTGGATCTCGTAAATTTGAAGTGATGGAAACAGCCTTCTTGCAACTACACTTGAGTTCCATGCGAGTATAACCCTCCTTAGACTAAGACGATGTGGGAATATCCTCAACTAGGATGTTGTTTTTGTTGTTATTCCCTTAAGATTTGGTAAATATCATGTTTGGCTCCTCTTTTCTCAGCCAAAACATCCTCCTCCTTTAAGAGTATATGCCACCTAATTGAAAATAATATCTCTTTGAGGTCTGGAAATCTTTTCGCTAAAATGTTCATGCCGTCCTAAAACACCACCGAAATAATGTGCCTGACATGATTTCCGTGAACTTGCTTCTTTTCTTGAAGCATATGGCAGTGGATCAAGTGTTATCGGATCAGGACAGTGAGGATGAAGTAGATGATGACATTGCAGATTTTGAGGATCGAAGGGTATGTACTCTTTCTATTTAAAGATATGAAAGAAGTATAACTTTGTATCTTCTAAAATAAATCAGTAGCAGGTTTGCAACTTCTCTGTCTGCCTGGTGTTTTCCCCTTTTCAGCATTGGTTCTGCAACTAACAGTGGATGCTCTTGTAATGTAGCCAAGAGAGCTTAAACATAAGGACAGCTTTTGATTTGGTTCTTCATCTCTGAAGAGGAATAGATTAACTGAAGCTGTTTTCTAGAAACAGCTTTTTCCTAGTCCTTTGCCATGGCTATATATATATATATATATATATATATATATATATAAAATTCAGCAACTAAGATTTACTCACCACACATCAGATTTAATGGATGGGATATCTGCTTCTTCCTTTCTAGTATCTGCTACTACAATTCAACGGATGGGCCATATATACATAGAAGGGCAAGAATTTGTGATTTTGTCTGTTCAAAAATTACTCTCGGGGATTGCAAACTGCCAAACCAGGGGATTTTAAGAATACTTCATTTTAGATCCCCTCTTGTTTAACTCAACAATTTAGGGTAGTGTCACCCGAGATATTTGGCTACTTTCATACATGAGTTGCTCAGTGGAGAAGTGGAAAGTGATAAATATTTGCTCAAACTGTCACCTGTCTATTAAGACAATCGACAGTTCTCAGTTGCTCCTGCTGGAACAATCTTTTCTCACCTTGTTAATTGGAATTGTCAATCACTAGTTAAATCTTTTGTTTGCAGATGCTGGATGATTTTGTGGACGTCACCAAGGATGAAAAATATCTCATGCATCTCTGGAACTCGTTTGTCAGAAAACAGAAGTAAGCGTCATGTCTCTCTCATGTTGTTTCAGTGGATAAATGAAAGCTGAAAATATTTGAAACTTGCTATTGCAGATTGTTCGCATCAGTGAATGCTAACAGGCACCTTCTTTATTTTTCCAAGTATCTTTTGCAGTTATTGCATCACGTGTAAAACATTCTTATTTGGCACAGGGTTCTGGCAGATGGTCATGTACCATGGGCATGCGAAGCGTTCTCAAAACTTCACAGCCAGGAGCTTATCGAATCTCCGGCTCTCTTTTGGTAGCTTCTCTCATGCTTTGGCTCTAATGCTTGTTACACTGAATGAAAACCTGTTCACCTGTTAATCCTTCAAATCAAATGTTACTCGAGTTTGCCAGATGCTATTATTCTGCCAGTATACAAAATGCAAGCTTAATCAAATTTTGCCCGTTCTTGCTTTTCAGGTGCTGGAGATTATTTATGATAAAACTGTGGAATCATGGCCTTCTTGACGCGTCCACAATGAACAACTGTAACGCAATCCTCGAGAGCTATCGGAACGAGGGACCCAATGCAAAGCGAAAGACTGATCCTGCGAATTAACGTAGCATTCAACAGTTGACTATAGGTAACCCAAAATTCAACTAGCTGATTTAGTTTCATTCTGATGACGCGCCTAGGGTAGAGTCAATGTCATTTAATATGGAACCAGAGTAGAAATTGTGGTTATCTTCTGGGATCTGAATGTTGTCAACCTCATGAAACGAGCCTACATGGCTCTCTCTCGATTCTGCCTCCTGCGCTTCCTCTGAATGCATCCTTCACGAACACATCATCCGGTGCACGGTTGATGTGGCGAGATTCGAGCGGGACCCGTTCATGCGTGCTCACATTTCGACGCGGATATTAGCTTCGCAGAAATTCAGCTTTCCCTTCGAACTGATGGTAATCAAGTCGACATTAAAGAATAAATCAAGACTAAGAGCACTGTACAATTCTATTTTTAACCATAGAAGCACTTGAACTTTGAGCCAGGCTTTCAGTTGGTGTCATTGTGGAATTTATGTTTCGCTTTTGCCAAGAATGATCACCTTCTTGGGGGATAACGTTAGTCTATCATATTTAATTGTTAGACCTAATATGGCTAAAAATTTGTTAATTACTGGTTGAAATCACGTGTTATAAAATAAAGTGCCACATTTTGACACAAAGTAAACATAATATAATTACAATAACTCGTGCGTGCGATAGTATTATGATAATTGGCATTATAAATAATATGGTTGATACCACGAAAAACCCTAAATTGGTACAGTTGTGATAATTTTGCCATAAATTATTTTTTATCACAAAAAATTTCAAATTGGTACACTTGTAATAAATTTATCCTGAACTATTTTTTTGATCACCAAAAATCCTAAACTGTTATATTTATGACAATTTTACCCCAACTAAATTTTTAATATTATTTTTTATTTTTTCGAATTTATTATTATTATTTTTTCCTTAATCTTCTTCATCTTCGATTTATGGCCGGTCGTCGGACTGGCAACTGGCCAGAGGCGGAAGCCGGCGAGGTCGGCCCCGCTGGCCGCTGGTGAGGCTCGACCTCGCTGGCATTGGGCGAGGCCGACCTCGCCAGCGGTCGGCGGGATCGAGCCCTCGCCAGATCTGGCGAGGCTTGACCTCGCCCAGCACCGGCAAGGGCTCGGCCCCGCCGGCCGCTGGCAAGGCTGACCTCACCAGCGACTGGCGAGTTCGAGCCTTGCCGACTTCCACCTCTGGCCGGTCACCGGTCCGGCGATTGGCCAGAAATTGAAGATGAAGAAGATTAAGGAAAAAAAGAAAATAAAAATAAAAAATTCGAAAAAATAAAAAAATAATATTAAAAATTAGTTGGAGTAAAATTGTCACAAGTATACTAGTTTGGGATTTTTGGTAGTCAAAAAAATAGTTCGGGGTAAATTTGTCACAAGTGTACCAGTTTGAGATTTTTTGTGATCAAAAAAATAGTTTTGGGTAAAATTGTCACAACTGTACCAGTTTAGGGTTTTTCGTGGTATTAACCATAAATAATAACGTAAAAGGTCTAAGCCTTCTTAAGTGGTCGGGTGGTGTCCAAGTCGGCTTTCATGCACCTTGACTGATCCACCTCCTCGAATGATCTTAAAAACGTAATTCCATGTCACACTCAATATACTTAATATAAATCTCGGATCTATATTATACGATGCCGGTTAGACGACGACGAAGCAATTTATAATGAACTTGCTTTATCTCAAGCTCAATTTGTCACAAGGTTATGTTCGTTTCGCAGAAAATGAATGATTAAAAAAATTATTTTCTTAAAAATAATTATTTATATTTCTTATAAAAATGAACGGGTGAAAAATATATTTATTATTCGAGAAGATGTTTAGAAATGAATTATTATCGACAATGATGCTAATTATTTTAAGAATACGAATGATCGTTCTTAGGAAGTTTTTTTTTCCAAATTTTTCATTTTCGGCGAACCTTTGATTTGATTAGAGATCGAAAGAGATGAATTAGATTTGATTAAGTAATTGATCTCCATTTCATTTCGATAAACAGAAAAGAGGAGCTCGAGCGAGTTGAGTCGGCGACGACGGATGAACTCGAACCGGAATCTACCTATAAAAGAGGCGCCGTCTCTTCATCGAAACCCCATCGCACTTCCGCATCGAAGAGATTCTCGCCCTCTCTTTCACTCTCTCACTTCTCCTGTTGCAGAAACCCTCGAAGGTGACCTTCAATGGCGACGGTAGACGTGCGCCCCTCTGCCAAGAGGTGGCTCCCTCTCGAAGCCAATCCCTATATCATGAACCAGGTAGACGTGCTTGGTTGCTTGCTTGCTGCCCCCACCCTTTGTCGTTCTTTCTTTCTTTTTCGGTGCTGGCGTGAGTTCGGATCGACAAGGAACTGAAATCGGTAGCGCCTGATTTGCCGCATCGACCTGCTTCCGTTTCTATTGCATCAGCGAAAGGAAGATGTGGCTCGCGATCGGGGGCGTTTGGGAGTCGGTGTTTGTTTGTCTCGACGCGGATGGAATTTGTGTGAAACGAACGCAAACAGTTCTTGCACATTGGTCGAGGATTACGTTGACCGGTGAAGAGGGATTTTTGTTGTTACTGAACTGACTGGGCGGTGCGAATAGGCATGCCGCCTTGCTGGTGAAGGGATTAGGAGGGACGCTAGTATCACACGTGTGGGGCTCAACTCCGGCGCTATGCAAGAGGCAGGGCAGAACTCAGAGAGTGAGAGGAGAGTTAGAAATAGGACAGACCCAAAAAAAAAAAAAGAAAGTGACTGGGCAGTCCTGATCTTAATTGCTTAAATGAATGATGACGGTGATTGCACTTAATGGTGAAGTTGGGTCTGATTATTGGGTCCATAAATAACTGGTTTATGGTTTCGCATGTAATTCAGCAATGACACCATTCTAGAAGCTGGTTCTGTCCAGATTGTTCGATTATGGCTATGTTGCTCTGGTCTCTGTGTGAAATTAACAAAGTGTGCAATATCTGTAGTTTTTTCATTATCACCTCTAGTCAATTGGCCAAAAAAAAACCTCTTGTCAGTGTTATGCTTCACCGTGCATATGTAGAATGACATATGTGGATATCTTTGGGTTGGTCTGTATCACATCACTGGCAGATTGATCTATTTAGAAAATTTTCTTTTGCGGATGGCTATCTGGGTTCTTTTCCTTTTCAGTTCTTGTGGGGCCTTGGTCTTCCAGAGGATGAGGTCGAGTGCTTCGACGTCTTCGGGTTAGATGGTGAACTCTTGGAGATCGTCCCGAAGCCTGTGCTCGCTGTTTTGTTCCTCTATCCCATCACGTCGCAGGTGCCTAGATTTTGTTGTGCTTCCATCCTTCTTAGTATGTCTGTCGTTCCTTGTGGATATAGTGAGACAAGATACTTTGTGCTGACTCACATGACTCTTTCTCTGTTTTAGTCGGAACAAGCGAGAATACAGCAAGAAAGTTTGACGAAGGTAGGCTTTCTTAGTTTTTTTACGCATATGTCATAAATGTATTGAAGAATGTTTATTTTGAACACACTTTCATTGATGCCTTTGAAATTAATAATGGATGAAACCCATTGTGTTTTACTTCTATTTATTCTGTTGCTAATTCTATTCTATAATGGTGTGCGATAATGCTTCAAATGTTCACTGCTCTTGGTAGTCATTTTACAATATTTAGTTACAATATTTATTCATATCTCTTTCAAAATTTTTTGGTAAACTTTGGTCATGACTTCTGGTTATCATCCTGATGTTAGGAGTCTAGCAGTAAAGTTTATTTCATGAAACAAACTGTGGGCAATGCTTGTGGAACAGTTGGACTTCTGCATGCTGTTGGGAACGTCACTTCAGAGATCAACCTTCGTAAGTTTCCACTAGTTTCCTTTATTTGGACTGTCTCTGCTCCTTGTAAGTGCATGATAAGCTTGTGAAGAAGCATACATCCTCCAAATCCTCGGAATTCTTGTTAAGAGTGCTGTAGAAGGTACACATAGGAATCATGAGCCCTTTCTGTAGGATGATTGACTGGTGTTACATTTTCACACCACAATCAAACTGACTTAGGGAAGAATCATTAAGAATTTGGAGGAATGATGATACCATTAGGACCCTAAAATGTTGGTATCAGCCAGTCTAAGATGTATTTAAACCTTAGGAGACGGCTTTAGCAATGTCAAAAAAATAAAATAATAAAAGGTCCAAACAACAAAAGAAGGGAAGAGAAGGGAAAAGGAAAGCTACTACTGCCATCCAGAGAACTTTGAAGAAAAGGGCAATACCTGAACATCTTCTTTACATGGATTAGAGCTATCATATTTACCCCCTCATACTAACTTTTTCATGACTAGAAGGCAAAATATTGAATTATGTCGTGGAATATGCAATTTCATATCTGCAATGATGGCTATGCTCTTTATCAGGAATTTTGCTAGTAGAAGATTCTTTTATGTAGAGGATAAAAATTCATGTATTTTTTTAGAATTTTCTTAACTATATGACCGCCTCTATTTAAACTCCTTTTGACATATATTTTTCCTTTTCCGCTCCTTCAGTGGAAGGATCCTATCTTGATAGGTTCTTCAAGTCCACCGCAGATATGGATCCTTGTCAGGTAATCTCTCTCTCTCTCTCTCTCTCTCTCATGAATGAATAAGCACACAGTGCTCACAGAGTTCCATCTTTCTGTTTAGCAATAGTTTCTTCTGATTAACTCATAGTCGTTGCATTTTTCTCCCTCTATGTTCTTAGCGAGCTGTGTTTCTGGAGAATGATAGAGACATGGAAGTTGCTCACTCGGTAGCTGCAGCAGCGGGTGATACAGAGGTAAGGTTTTATTATCCTTGTGAACTTTAGATATTGATTGCATGGATCATTTTTACACTAATCCATGGTCAAAGGGTTGTTCTGGCACTATGAGCTAAATTTTCCTTGTTAACTTTGAGCACTGACTGTTCATCCTGTCCCACTGATTATTCTTGACAGGCACCGGACAAAGTTGACACACATTTTATCTGCTTTACATGTGTAGATGGTAAGCAGAGCTCCCCTCTCCCTTCTCTTCCTCCTCTCTCTCTCTCTGTGTGTGCTTTTTTTTTTTCCGCTAGCAAACTCGTGTTTATCTTAAGGCAAAGGCTTACCAACCACTTGACAAAGTCTGTTGATCTAATGGGATCAGTTGCCTTCTCAAATATTTAGGTGAATTGTTTGAGCTGGATGGAAACAAGTCCAGTCCTATATCATATGGTCCATCCTCACCGAGCAGCTTATTGGAGGTTAGCTGTCAATTTTTCTGACTTTATCTTCTAATTTGCCTCCTTAGCTGTTATCTAGGATTTGCTAGGTTCTTTGGAAACTATACTGACGGCATTGTGGTATGGGGTGAGTAAGGGTGGGGGGTCTTGGGGCAGGAATGGGTTTCTGGTGCAAGAGACTTGCACAACAGCCTCTACTCCATAGGGATGTTTCCTGATGTTCTTTAATTCATATGATCTAGCAACTTGGTCACCCTTTATTATTATTTGAGAAAATGGCACAAATGGTCCATGAACTTTGATCCAATGTGCAATGTCGTCTCCGAACTTTTAATTTGTTTAATGTGGTTTTTGAACTTTAGCTCGATGCGCAATTTCATCCCCGAACTTTTAATTTGTTCAACGTGGTCCATGAAATTTTGGTTTATGTTCAATTTAGTCCTTGGAGTATATGAAAATATTCAATGTTGTCTTTGCATTAATTCAAGTTTAGGGAATGACAACATTAAACATTTTCGTATAATTTATGAACTAAATTGGACATGTATAAAAAGTTTAGGGATCAATTAAACAAATTAAAAGCTCAGGAATGACATTGCGCATTAAGCTAAAGTTTAGGTACCACATTGAACAAATTAAAAGTTCAAAGGTGACATTGCACATTGAGTCATAGTTCAGGGACCACTTGGGTAATTGTCCCTTATTATTATTATTATTTTTTTGTGGTACTGGTCATCTACTATTGTCACCCGTTCTATTGGAGTTTTGTCTAACCATATATTGCATGACAGGATGCGGCTAAAGTCATCCAAGAAATGATCCAGAAAAATCCAGATTCACTCAACTTCAACGTCATAGCCCTTTCTAAGAAGGTTTGAGGCATATGATGTCTATAATGGAGCTCGTCAAGTTACCCTCACTGTTGACTTACTGATCGTTGCTTTCCCAGAAGGATGTCGGTCCTTTTATAGTATCATGTTAAACATCCATGAGAATAACTTGCTACTCACTAGAGGGCCTGTAATCTGTCACTTGTGGGTTAATTACTTTTATGCCTATTAACTGGCTTAGTGGGTTATCTGTCCCGAATAACCATCGGTAGAGGAGCGAATCTTTGGGTTTAGATGGTACTGCTGTGTCCAAAAGTGGTGAAATGGATGTTCTGCTGCTGAAACTTGTAAGTTCATTACTTTGGACAGGAGACAGCTTCCTTTTGATGCTTCACTATGGCTTGATGAGTTCAGTACATATTATGTGCAAGGTATGCATCATCAACTTCTCGGTTTCGAATGACATCGTTGCTTTGCATGATGCATAAAATAATTTGGCTATGTGCTTAGGGGTTTCCATCACCTAACCCCGGTACTAGCTCATGAGATGATACGGAAAGGAAAGGGAGAGAAATGACCGATAGTGTAGGGGTTGGAAAAACCATAACACATTTCGAGAGTATGAACGGATAAGGCCTCGACGACATGGGTGATTGTGAGGAAGTGGAACGTCAAGGTTAAATTATTTTTTCTAGAGAGATTTTTCTTGACATTCTTGGCTTCCTTGAGAACTTCACAAAAGTTATATTGTGAATATGCGAGAAAGGGGTCGTCTCTTTTGAAATGAAGATTGGAAAATGAAGATCACGCATTGACAATATCAAATTCCAAAACCGGAAGAAAGTCTCAAGTCGAGAACTTTCGTTGTTAGAGAAGAGAGGGAGCGGACGATGCAGAGATTTACTGTTAAGACTTTTCTATACGTTTTGAGAGCAGCAGCAGCAACCGATCATGGTTCGAAGAATTTGTATGGAGCTGCTGGGGGGACGATGCTATTCATCGTCTTATCAGAGCTTTGTCCGTTGGGCATTGTGAACCTCGTGCTCGGCTTTGCATGTAAGTAATAGTTGTGGAATAGTCGCTTCCCCTTCATTTGCTTGACGCATATACCGATTTCTTTGACGAGATTTAGGGTACAAATAGGTTGTAATTAGGGAAAATTATCAAAAAAGTTCTAAACCTATTGCAATTTTATCAATTCAGTCTTAAACATTTTTTTTGCCAATTCAATTCTAAACTTTTTGTAATTATGCCAATTCAGTTCATTCGGCCACTTTTGACCAGCCGGTGCTGACGTGGACGCCATCTGGCGCCGGGATGGCTGATGTGGCATTATTTTAATATATGTTTCTTTTATTTTTTTCGATTTTTTTCCTTTCTTTTTTTTTCTTTCCTTCTTCCCTTGGCCGGTTCGGCCAGGGGGAGTATTACTGGCAAGGTGGCCTCGCCGGCCACTGGGGAGGCTCGCCTAGCTCTAGCGAGGGCCAGCGCGGGCAGAGTTTGTCATGGCTGGGTGAGCTCTGCCCTCGCCGCCGTTGGGCAAGCTCGACCTCGCCTAGATCGAGCTGCTGTCGCGGCTGCTGGGCGAGCTCAAGCTCGCCTAGATCTTGGCGAGGTTGAGACTGCCCAGCGGTGGTGAGGGTAGCTCGCCTTGGCTGGGCAAGCTCGACCTTGCCCAGATCTGGCGAGGTCAAGCTCGCCTAGCCATGGTGAGCTCTGCCCTCGCCGAAACTAGGCGAGGATTGCCCTCGCTAGTGCCGGCGAGGGCGAGCCTCCCCAGTGGCCAGCGAGCCTCTCCTTAGCCGGAAAGAAAAAAAAAAGAGAAAGGAAAAAAATAAAAAAAATTAGAAAAAAAATAAAAAAATACATTAAAATAATGCCATGTTAGCCAGCCGGCGTCATGTCAACGCCGGCCGGCCAAAAGTGGTTGGATGGATTGAATTGGCACAATTGCAAAATGTTTATGACTGAATTGGCAAAAAAAAAGGGTTTAGGACTGAATTGGCACAATTGCAATAGGTTTAGGATTATTTTGGTAATTTTCCTGTTGTAATTAAGTATGATGTTAATGTGGGCGTATATTGTTGACTGGGAAAATTATCCAAAAAAGTCATCATTTTATCGTACTTAATTCGATTCAAAACCTTTTAATTTGATAAATTTAGCCATAAACCTTTTTGATGATTTGTCAATATAATTCTTTTAGCTAATTTTAACCTGTAATTGCTAACGTGGACATAGACCATCCTACGTGACACGGCTGGCGTGGATGACTGGGGTTGATTTTATTTTTTTGTCTTCTAACCATGGGTAGGCGAGGGTCCCCTTGCCTGAAAACAAAAAGGAAAAGAAAGAAAAAAAATATAATACACATTTATACAAATTTTAGAAAGAAACTTCTAAATTTTTTTAAAAAAATATAGAATTATTTATGTCAACACCGGTTGTTTCACGTAGAACGATCTGCGTTCACGTCAGTGAATTATATTGGTAAATCGTTAAAAGATTTATAATTAAAGTGACTCAATTGAAAAGTTTCATATCGAATTAGATTTATGATTTTTTTTTTATAATTATCCCATTGTTGATGGATTCAAGTAATGGGTAGGGCTCTGACCAAGAAAAAAAAAGGTAATGCGTAGGGCCAATGCCCTTGAACGATACCAAGGTTGAGTGAAGGGCCCTCGTTTGATTTTAATTAGATAGAAGTCATTCTTTAATTCCTCATTCGAGGTCGGCATCACACATCTGTATCGACGGGAGAAATCATTACGTGCTCCGGAAGTAATCTCTCCTTTTCTCCCAGAAGTCCGCGCGCCGCCATTGAGCGAAGGAGGAATATATTTTGGAGACTATACAGTAATTCTCCTGTTGTCCAAAGCGAACGAGTGCCAGGAATCCCACATGGTGCGAATGCAACATCTGAGTTACAACCATGTGGCTCATGTCGATCACTTCCTGCTGCTCCGCGACACACATGGTGCCTCGGGATCATTCAATAGAAAGTTCTCGTCATTCCTTTCAATGAAAAGATATACGCGAGACCCTACTTGCCTAAAAAGGAACAGAAATGACCAGCCCAAAGTTTCGAGGAAAAGCCCTTTCCATTCTCACTTGTTTCTTAATTGGTTCACATTATCACAAAACATCCTCCTCGGCAGAAAAACACGTCCAGATGGAAACAAAAAAACAGAGGAATTTCCACAAAGGTTCTCTCTCTGTCCTGACCAACATTGGTGCCACATGATGTGGCCACAAAGATGATGTCAATCATAAGCCAACTAATAGCTGCTCGCCACTTGTGGACATTCCCGCTTGGTGTCCTACTTGGAACCCCCCGCCCCATTCTCTAATGCCACCACTCGTGCCGCTGTCGGAGCCGCCACCGAGGAGCCCGTTGTCGTCGTCTTTTTCCTCCTCTTCCCGAAGCCGCTGTCCAATGATGACGACAACGATGGAGTCGACGGCTCTGGAGATGGCCGTCCTAAAACACCACCGAAATAATGTGCCTGACATGATTTCCCTGAACTTGCTTCCTTTCTTGAAGCATACGGCAGTGGATCAAGTGTTATCGGATCAGGACAGTGAGGATGAAGTAGATGATGACATTGCAGATTTTGAGGATCGAAGGGTCTGTACTCTTTCTATTTAAAGATATGAAAGAAGTGTAACTCTGTATCTTCTAAAATAAATCAGTAGCATGTTTGCAACTTCTCTGTCTGCCTGGTGTTTTCCCCTTTTCAGCATTGGTTCCACAACTAACAGTGGTTGCTCTTGTAATGTAGCCAAGAGAGCTTAAACATAAGGACAACTTTTGATTTGGTTCTTCATCTCTGAAGAGGAATAGATTAACAGAAGCTGCTTTCTAGAAACAGCTTTTTCCTAGTCCGTTGCCATGGCTAAATATATATATATATATAATTCAGCAAGAAGATTTACTCACCACACATCAGATTTAATGGATGGGATATCTGCTTCTTCCTTTCTAGTATCTGCTACTACAATTCAATGGATGGGCCATATATGTTGAAGGTTATGGGTTTGAGAGAGTAGATAGTATTTTGCTTGAAGTATTACACCAAGAGACGTCAAGTTTGGAACGCTTAACAGCGTTACCTCTAGCGTAGGTAAAAAGGCTTATATGTAAGCTATTGGGCTCCAGCCTATATGGGCCCCAAATGATCATGCTTTAAACCTATTGGGCTTGTATGTGAACATATTATTTAGACTATATTAATAATATATCCAACAATCTCCTTCTATGTTCACCATACAGCACAATCCAATACGGTGGTCAGTGTAATGTTCAAACAAATGTGAATCATCCACATTCAGTCCAAGACAATCAACTTGGATCAGTCAAAGAGTTTTAGCACTAAATATTAAACTCAATCATAATTTGCAATCTAAATAAGTGAATCATCCTTATCATGAATCTGTTCTGAGATCAGCACATAAAATTAAATATGAAGAGTTTCAGAATTAGTCTAAACTCATCCAAATCCCAATATCCAAAATAAATCTGAGAATCAGTTCACAACCAACATATGCATAACAATCAATTATAAATAGGCCATCCAAAATAGTCTAAAGCCTTATAAACACAAGAATCAAGCACAATAATGTTCACAAAATAGAGATAGCAAAATGGAAGTCTCAAGTAAATGGACTCCATCAAAATGGGCAATAGCAGGTGACTTGTCAAGTCCCTACATACTCTAAATGATATATTCATTCATCTAGTAGATCATCTTGGTCAGGATCCCATCCAGTAAGCTCTCCTCCTTCTCTACCATCCTTATAGAATGTCAAATATGAATTTCATATTATTATGAATTCAATCAAGCAGAGAAGAATATATATTAATATTATAAAGCATCATAATATCATGTTCATAAGCATCAAGCTAGTTTCCTAAATTATGAACAAGGCCTAAACGGTTTGAATTATAAAGAGCCATCAACTTTAGTTTATTTGTAAGTAAATAACCATTGTCTAGTTTCAAAGAACAGGACCAATAATCATGTCACTTACAATAACCAATAGGCTTCTTATGCAAACAACTATCTCTATATTTCAATTTTGGAATGTCACAATTACTAATTCCTTAAAGTCAAATAATCTAGCATCAATTTTGGAATGAGATCATTTAACCAAAAGGATAGTCCAACCTAGTTGGATTGTATCATCAAGTTTGGAATGACACAAGCTATGACATCCCTGATTTTGGGTCTAGGAAGCCGAGGGCTGGTAATAAGTGGATGAGCAGGTAAGTTGAGTCGAGGGTCGATAATGGAATGGACAGCATGATCGGAACGAGTGTACTGAGGGTTGATCGTGGTTCAATTGAAAGATTGTCTGTGAATTGATTTAGGGATTGACAGTGAAATGACCCCTTGACTACGCCAATGATTAGAGTAATATGACCATGGAGTGACCCTTCGACGATAAGGGCCGTTAGTGGAACGGTTCAGGATAACTGTGGATCGGTCCGGGATAACTGTGGATCAGTTCGGTGTCGACATGTGTCGATCGCGGGTGATACCGCACAACCATGTATTAGTCCCGGGTGACCATGAGTTAATTACGGGGTACTGGATTTCACGAGACTACGTGACAACCGAGAGTCGACTATGGGTCATTGATACTCGAATGTGGCCCGGTCACGAATTGGCCACGGATCATTGCGTTGAGTCGGGTAGGCCATGGACGAGACATGTGCTAGGCCATGTGCCTAATGGCTTAGTCGCGGCCTAGGCAAAATTACCGGTCGCGATGGCCAAGGCCATGTGCTCGGTCATGACCGGCCATCGTGCCCGTTGGCCAGGCCACGGACCAGCTACGTGCCCGATCGTGCGCTAGCCATTGTACCCGACCCTTGTGCCACAAGTTGTGCACGTAAGATCCAGTTCCGATCCCGTCCCGTACCCAAGAATATGGCCATGAGTCATGCGTTATGCCATTCACAGGCCGATGTGCGTGTTTGGCCGTGAACAGACCCCTCGCCCGTATGACCCAGCATGATGCTTGGCAAGGTGCCCATACGGCCGTCAAGGCACTAGGCATGTCTCCTGTGCGGCCAGGCAAGCCGTTCAGCGCGTTGCTCGTGTGGCCCGGCACGTTGCTGTATGGCCCAGCGATGCGCCCGGCCATTGGCCCAGTGACCTGGCCATGCGCTAGGCCAACTTGAGAGGCCTAATTTGGATTAGTTTGGCTTAGATTTTTGTATGGCCAAGTTTGATCACTTGTGAGGGCTTTTCCACATTAAACTTCATTTTAAATAGGATTATTAGAATTATTTATCGTAAGAAAACTCTCGGAAAATTATGAGACTTAATATGATGCGGGGTTGTAATTTTAGCGTCGTTTAGCCAATTTCGAGAAAAACGATTGGCCTGAGAGGTTTGTGAGTAAAACCAACTAGTTTGTAGGCCTTCTAAGGTTCGGGTTTTGGCTGAAGAAAAGAGATAAAAATGGTTGACTTGGTCAAAGGTGTAATTATAGCCATTCAAGCTCCATTATTGGACCCTCCTATGAGGTGTCCCCTCTCATTATTACCCCAAGCTGAGCTGTGCCCCTCTATTTATGACTTCATTTAAGACCCTTGGTGACTCATTGGTCACCAATAAGAGAGCCCAAGGCAAGGTCAATAATTGGCCAAGCCAAGGGAACCAAGCAAGAGGCCATTCGGCCAAGAGGAAGAGAGAGAGAGACAGAGAGAGAGAGAGAGAGAGAGAGAGCCAATAAGAAAGAGATAAGCCTTGGCCTTCATCATTTTAGGCCATAAATAACATTAATTGAAGGCCATCATAACTTTGACTAATAGGTTTCTATTATTGGTGCAATTCCAGGATTTTTAGGGAGTTCTTTGAGCTCTTTAAAAAGTAAGATAACCCGCCCCACCATTCTCCTCTCACAAAGGGGGGTTCTCATAATTTTCAGATCAGATTTTTTTAGAGAGACACACGAGTGAATCACTGGCGAGAAAGAGAGAGAGAGAGAGAGGCCAAACAATGAACACACGGCCATACAATTGAGAGAAAAATCGTGAGGAGCTTTGGAGATTCACGGCCACAGTTCTGAGAAGAGGAGTTTGTAAAAAGGGTGGCTTTGAGAAACAAAAGTGCACGAATTGGCCTTGAAGGAGCAGAACCAGAGAATTGTTGGTGGTGCAAACAGAGAATTGCCGCACATCCACGATTTTGACGTTGCTGCTGCCCTCTTCCGTCTCAATCAGGAGAAGACCTCGCTGGATTACTTCGGAAGAAGGTTCACCGTCATTAGACTTTGGGAGGTTCTCAAAGGAATCCACTTGGGGACACTTGGAGATCAATGCAAACCACACTTGACTAATTTCTTGCAGATTTTTCAAGCATCCCTGACATGCTCGAGATCTCCACTAATTCAGTTATTTGTTTTAGTTTAAGCTTTTATATGTGCAGGTTTTCTTTGGCCGAATCCTATATTAATCCCTGCAAGCCAAGCGAGTAACTCCAACAGAGCCGACGACACTTGCTACTCTGGATTGAGACGACGATGCTGCTGCCTCTCCTCACCGATCCATGACTTTCGGACCGAGTAAACGAGGCCACCGTGACGCTGTCTCCATCATCGGGTCTAGCTGCGTCGTTCGTGATCCGCAAGCCACCATTCGCCGGTCCGTTTGCCGTTGGTCCTCTGCACCACCACCGCTGTCTCCGCCACGTCGCCACCGTAAACCGCCGCCGTTCCTGACGCACCGCCGATCCGCAATCCCGATCCGCTGCAAATTCAAATTAGGAAAGAAATCTGCAAATCAGGTAATTATCTTATCCCGATTTGATTTGAATATTTTGTTGCCTAATTTGTGCTTATTGATATCTAATCTTGCATATTTGAATAATAGACATATTTCAATTAGGATTTATTTCTTTTTGTTGAAATCCTAGATATCTATTACTCGTTAAATTTGGATAGAATTTAGAATTTTCAAAATCTTTTAAATATATCCAAGATATTTGAGATATCAAAATTCTTTCAAGATGTGATCATTAGGAAAATTTCCTAATCCGCAACCGCACACGTGGAAATAAATCTATCTATCAGGCTTTAGATAGAGTTATTTCCATAACGGGTATTTCGAATTTTAGGGTCGATCTGTCAGGCTTCAGATTGAAACTTAATTCGAAAGATTTAGCGGTTATATTTTTTTACTTAGAAATTTACAATTTGAATTCAAATTCGAAAATACAAAAGAATTTCATAAAAAAAATACCAAAAAAAAGATTGCTTTAGAATAGGTTAATTTCTTTAGTTTAGAATTGCATGTTTAGATAATTGGCATTTTTAATTCCGAATTTCATTAAAAAAATACAAAAAAAATAATGTGCCCGTCATTAGAAATAGGTCACGTCGTCGCATGACATATAGTTTGCATGTTAGGTTGCATTAATCGCATGTCAATTTTTGCACGTCATTACATATAGGTTAGCTTTCATTTAAATAAGTAAAAATCAAAAAGAAATTTCTGCACCTTTGAACTCTAAGTTAGGATTTATCAAAATTGTCAAATTGAGTATTTTTCTCGAAATTGGTACCGAAAGGGCGTTAGGGAATCTAACGTAACCAAGTCCCCGAATTTATGATTTCTGGTTCGTAGAAATAAAATAGTACTCCCGCTATTTTATTTAGGTTTCTAATCAACCTACCCTAAATGATTAGTGGCGACTCCCGTTGAAAATATTTGCATGTTCATAATTGGACCTAAGTTGCGATTTGGTAGAGTTTGGGAGAACTCGAGTTAGGTTAGTTAATTTAATTGATCTAGTAATCCATTAGCCTAAGATCGAAACACTCGATTTTTTTTAGGTCGCGACATGGTGGAATGGCATGAAGACGGACATAGCTAAATATGTGGCTAAATGCTTGACGTGTCAACAAATCAAGGCTCAACATTGCAAGCCTGGCAGATTATTGCAATCACTGGAAATTCCTGAATGGAAGTGGGAACACATCACAATGGATTTCGTAATAGGATTACCGAGAAGTCAAAGAGGACATGATTCGATATTGGTGATCGTTGATCGACTGACAAAATCAGCCCATTTTCTTCTAGTAAGAAAGGATCTTCCATTGGAGGGTTATGCCGAGTTATATGTTCGACATATTGTACGACTACACGAAGTTCCAGTAACGATCACATCTGATCGAGATCCAAAGTTTACTATAACTTTCTGGCAGAGTCTCCAAACCACCATGGGAACGAAATTACAATATAGTACAACTTATCATCCGCAAACGGATGGCCAAACAGAAAGAACGATCCAGATCCTTGAGGATATGTTGAGAGTATGTGTCGTGGATTTCAAGGGGAGTTGGGATGAACATTTGCATCTCATTGAATTTGTATATAACAACAGTTACCAGCAAAGTATCGAGATGGCACCATTCGAGGCATTATACGGTCGAGCTTATAGAACTCCGGTCCGTTGGGATGAGGTCGGGGAAAAGAAGGTCACGGGTTCAGAGCTAGTATAACTCACAAATGAGGTCATGCAAGTGGTTAGAGATAAGTTGAGAACTGCCTAAAGCCGACAAAAAAGTTATGTTGACAGACGTATGAAGCCTCTAGAGTTTCAGATAGACGACCATATGTTTCTTAAAGTGTCACCCATGAGAGGTGTGTCGTGTTTTGGGAAGAAAGGTAAGTTAAGCTCTAGGTATGTAGGACGTTTTGAAATTCTAAAAAGAATAGGGAATTTGACTTATCAGTTGGCGCTGTCATCGAAACTTGCTCAAGTGTATGATGTGTTTCATGTATCCATGTTGAAAAAGTATGAACCCAATTCGGCACATGTGCTGAATTTCGACGAGGTCGAATTGAACAGCAGAGTGTCCTATGTTGAGGAGCCGGTGCGGATCGTGGATCATAAAGAGCAAGTGTTGAGAAATAAAATTGTTCCCGTAGTAAAAGTTCTATGGTGACACCATGGCATAGAGGAAACTACTTGGGAAGGTGAGGAAATCATGAAGCGGCAGTATCCGCATTTGTTCGAGGAACCAGGTATGTGTTTAAATTTCGAGGACGAACTTTTATTAGAGGGGGAGAATTGTGACATTCCTGATTTCGGGCCTAGGAAGTCGAGGGCTGGTAATAAGTGAATGAACGGGTAAGTTGAGTCGAGGATCGGTAATGGAATGGACAGCATGATCGGAACGTGTGTACTAAGGATTGATCGTGGTTCGATCAAAAAATTATCCATGAATTGACCTAGGGATCGACACTAAAATGACCCCCTGACTACGCCAATAATTAGAGTAATATGACCGTGGAGTGACCCTTCGACTATAAAAACCGTTAATGGAACGATCCGGGATAACTGTGGATCAGTCCGGTGTCGGCATGTGTCGGTCGCGGGTGATACCGCACGGCCATACATTAGTCCCGGGTGACCATGAGTTAATTCCGGGGTACTGGATTCCATGAGGCTACATGACAATCGAGGGTCGACCATGGGTTATTGATACTCGAACGTGGCCCGATCACGAATCGGACACGGATCGTTGCGTTGAGTCGGGTAGGCCATGGACGAGATATATGCCAGGCCATGTGCCTAGTGACTTAGTCGCGGCCTGGGCAAAATTGCCGGTCGCGACGACCAAGGCCATGTGCCCGATCATGACTGGCCATCGTGCCCATCAGCTAGGCCATGAACCGGCTACGTGCCCGGTCGTGCGTCAGCCATTGTGCCCGACCCTTGCGCCACAAGTTGTGTCCATAAAATCCAATTCCATTCCCATCTTGTGCTCAAGAAATATGCCCATGAGTCATGCGTTGTGCCATTCATGGGCCGATGTGCGTGTTTGGTCGTGAACCGACCCCTCGCCCGTATGACCCAGTATGATGCTTGGCACGATGCCCATATGACCGGCAAGGCACTAGGCACGTCGCCCGTGCGGCTAGGCAAGCCGTTCGGCGCGTTGCCCGTGCAGCCCGGCACGTTATTTGTACGGCCCGGTATGTTGCTTGTATAGCCTAGCAACGCGCCCGACCATTTGCCTGGTTAGGCCCGGCCACACGCCAGGCCAACCCGAGAGGCCCAATTTGGCTTAGTTTGGCTTAGATTTTTGTAGGGCCAAGTTTGGTTACTTGTGAGGGCTTTTCCACATTAAACATCATTTTAAATAGGATTATCAAAATTATTTATCGTGAGAAAACCCTCGGAAAATTATGAGACTTAATATGATGCGGGGTTGTAATTTTAGCGTTGTTTAGCCAATTTCGAGAAAAATGATTGGCCGGAGAGATTTGTGAGTAAAACCAACTAGTTTGTAGGCCTTCCAAGGTTCGGGTTTTGGCTGAAGAAAAGAGACAAAAAGGGTTGACTTGGTCAAAGGTGTAATTATAGCCATTTAAGCTCTATTATTGGACCCTCCCATGAGGTGTTCCCCCCTCATTATTGCCCCAAGCTAAGCTGTGTCCTTCTATTTATGACTTCATTTAAGGCTCTTGGTGACTCATTGATCACCAATAAGAGAGCCCAAGGCAAGACCAATAATTGGCCAAGCCAAGGGAACCAAGCAAGAGGCCATTCGGCCAAGAGGAAGAGTAAAAGAGAGACAGAGAGAGAGAGAGTGGCCGAGAGGAAGGAAGAGAGAGGGAGAGAGAGAGAGAGAGAGAGAGAGAGAGAGAGAGAGAGAGAGAGAGAGAGCCAATAAGAAAGAGATAAGCCTTGGCCTTCATCATTTTAGGCCATAAATAGCATTAATTGAAGGCCATCATAACTTTGACTAAGAGGCTTCCATTATTGGTGCAATTCTAGGATTTCTAGGGAGTTCTTTGAACTCTTTTAAAAGCAAGATAACCCCCCCTCCATTCTCCTCTCACGCCACCACCATCACCACGCCAACTTCATCTTCTTCTTCTTCTTTCTTTATTTCTTATTTTCCCACTTTCGGCCCAAGAAGCCCACGCTCAAATCCACCCCGAACTGGCCCATGTTTCATCCCGTTTCCTACCCAAGAACCCACGACTTAACCTTCGTAGGCGTCGGTTTGCTCGGTCACGCAAAGAGGAAGCTCGAACTTTCCCGAGCCTACCCACATCTAGCCGGTTCTCTAGGATTATTAGTTGTTGAGTAAGTAAATTCCCTAATATTGAGAAAGAGAGTTGCAATGCATTGTAACATGGGTTGCTTGGCCCGTTTCTTGGTTTCGTGGTTGATTTACTTGGCCCATTTTATTGTTTCACGGTTATTTGTTCTTTCTTATCTCATGATATTCACGTGTGATACTCACGATTGATGTTTGTTCTTGTTGGTTTCGTAGCATGACCATCGATGCCGGTACGGTAAAAGTTGATTTGTATGAATGGCGATTGTTTCGCCCTCGCTGGATATTGGAGTTTTTACTTACTAAGTTCCCCGACTCACTCCTGTTATTTTTGTTACGGAAGCCAAGCGATCGAACAATAAAATTGACAGAATAAGAAAATAAATCGGACACTAGATTTATGTGGTTTGATCGTAGTGACCTACGTCCACGGAGAGAGTAGCATGGAATTCCACTATAGATCAAGCGATACAATAGAGATTACAATCACACTCGAGTCACTCAAACACTCTAAGTATTTTCCAAGCTCCAATTACACCCAATAACTCACGCAGTGTTTAGCCCCACAATTCCTCACGAAATAATCTCTCAATCTCACAAAAGAATTGTACACAAATCTTATCATAAGATTTACGCTTGAACACTACTTCTTCTTGGATATAATTCACGAACGAGAATCCACAAAAACACCCACCGCCAAGCACTCACGAACGTCTTCACGTCAACCGCGGCACTTCAAGACTTCTTTATCAACAATGGCGCATCGAGACTTCTTCTTCTTCTTGCGGCCAAGTTCAAGAATATATAAGGATATAAATCCCAAACAACCCAAATCGACTTCTGCAGGAAACCTTATCTTTTATTTCTTCTTATTCTTTCTCTAACATGTTGACCGAGTTAAAGTTCAACATAAAGTCCATGTGGACTTTCCAGTTTGAGAACAAGGACTCCAACGTGCATTAGGAAAGTGAATTTCAAATATTTCCTTTTTGCTCGGTTTCGGAGATCTGCAAAATATCTAATTCGGAATATTTAGATTTCGCTTTGGGCTCAAATTCGAGACATATTTTCAACCATCTCCACCTTGACTCGACGTTTGAGCTAAGTCACAATCGCTTTGATAGAATCCGAATTTTGCTACTACTCTCCCACAGCCCCAATGAGCTCAACCGCCACAGATATCTTTCAAGTCCAAGCCTCGCTTGAACTTCGCCATAGCCGTGGACCTCATCAGAATACCAACTCTACATGTACCTTTAACCGCTCCACAAGGACTTTCCGACACAACCTCCTCAATCGCAGATAAAGCAAAACCATTATTGCATTCACACCTATTCGGAGATCGAATACGCACCTTGTTAATATCAGCAGTTACAGCAACTATTGGCTCAATAGGCTCCACCTCGCTATAAGCGCCATCCATGTCAATTACTTCGTTAGCACCCACTACCTCAGGAGTTTCTAGTTGTAACTCCACCTCAAGCTGAAAATCGTCCATATCCGTATGAACACTGCTACTAACACTTCTAGCCAGAAGTACTGGAGACTCGTCAAATGTAACTTCTCTGCTGATAATAGGTGAATTTAATTATGGGCAACACAACTTATAGCCCCATTTACCATGTGCATAACCTAGGAACATGCACTTTCTTGTCATTTCATCGAGCTTACCATCACTAACTCGAACATAACATGGATAATCAAATATTCTAAAAATAGAATAATTAGCAACGTTACCTGACCACACTTCTTCGGGAGTCTGACATTCAATCGCAGTCGATGGAGATCTATTCTTCAGGTAGCTTGCTGTACTAAGCATATCCGCCAGGAATCTCCTAACCATACCAGCACTAGAGAGCATTTTATAGGCCGTCTTTAGTAATATTCTGCTCATCAACTCTGCAACCTGTTGTGGTTCAATGGCACTAGTGCAGTGTTTCACTATACTTTCCTTCATGTAGAATTTGTTTAACAGCTCCGAGCAAAACTCCATACTATTGTTAGTCCGCACCTGCTTGATCTTCTTACCAATCTCCTTTTCGATCAAAGTTTTTAACTGCCTAATCCTAACAATAGCATCAAACTTGTGCCTTTGCATAAACACCCAAATCTTCCTCGAGTAGTTATCAATAACTGTTAGCATAAATCTTACACTCTTCCTCGAAGGAAATCTCGACAACCTGCGAACATCTAAATGAATTAATTCTGCAATATCCGTGGTTTCTCTGACGGTCGTACTGAATTGCACTTTCTGCCGTTGATCTAAATCACAGCACCTGCATACATTCAGTTCGTTAGCCATAAAACCACATAGCAAATTTCTTTCACTTAGAACCTTTAGGCTTCTCTTGCTAATGTGCTCCAAACGCATATGCCACAATTCAGACTCTCGAACAAATGTATCTGACGTCTCCGCAGCGAATTCCATCACTGTCTCACTTTGAAGCTTATACAGGCGATTATGCTTGATTCCTTTCATTATCACCAAGGCACCTCGAACAACTTTCAAAACTCTACATTCTGAAGAATATCGACACCCAACTGAACCTAGTCCACTCAAGGAAATCAGATTTTTCTTCAACTCTGGAACATGTCTCACTCCAGTCAATGTCCACACGATACCATTATGCATTATGATTCTAACATCATCAACACCAATAACATCGCATTCAGAATTGTTCCCCAACTGCACTTTACTACTATCCGTGCACTGATAAGTAGTAAACCAGTTCCTATTTAGTGTAGCATGAAAAGAACAACCAGAATCCATAATCCATTCATCAAAGGATGAATCATCAGTGATAGACAAGACATAATCGGCATTATCCGAATTACCATCAGTTACAGCTGCAACATCATCCGCAGACTCAACTCTAATTTCCTTACCCTTCTTATTCTTCAGCTTAAGGCAATCCCTTCGAAGATGCCCCCTCTTGTCACAACTCCAACAGACAACACTACCAGTCCTAGACTGACTTCGTCTATTCGAGTTCATACTACTTCTCCTAATACATATATCAGTTCTTCCTCTATTTTCACCTACTAAAGCAGTAGATATATGTTCGCCAAATTCTCTTCTACGGATGTCCTCACTCAGAATTAAATCTCGAACACCATTAAACGTCAAACTTGATGACCCAGAGGAATTACTAACAGCAGTAACAGTAGTATTCTAACTATCAGGCAATGAAGATAATAGAATCAAAGCACGTACTTCATCTTCAAAGTCAATATCAATTGAACTCAATTGACTAACGATCACGTTGAATTCATTAATATGATCGGCAACTGACGCACCTTCGCTCATTTTCAAATTAAACAGACGTCGCATCAAATAGAATTTATTGATCGCAGATGGCTTTTCATACATGTCTGACAGGGCTTTCATCAAACCCGTAGTGGTCTTCTCATTCACGATGTTAAACGCGACGTTATGAGCCAACGTCAGCCGAATAACACCCAAAGCTCGTCTATCCAACAATTCCCAATCAATTTGCTTTATCGTCTTTGGCTTCTCCTCGGACAAGGGCAAGTGTAGTTTCATCTGATATAGATTATCCTCAATCTGCATCTTCCAGAAACCAAAATCCTTTCCATCAAATCTGTCGATTCTCACTTTTCCTTCTTCTATCACCATCGATTCGCTTTAACTCAGCCAAGCCAGGCTTTGATATCAATTGTTACGGAAGCCAAGCGATCGAATAATAAGATTGACAGAATAAGAAAATAAATCGGATACTAGATTTACGTGATTCGGTCGTAGTGACCTACGTCCACGGGGAGAGCAGCACGGAATTCCACTATAGATCAAGCGATACAATAGAGATTACAACCACACTCGAGTCACTCAAACACTCTAAGTATTTTCCAAGCCCAAATTACACCCAATAACTCATGCAGTGCCCACAATTTCTCACGAAATAATCTCTCAATCTCACAAAAGAATTGTACACAAATCTTATCACAAGATTTACGCTTGAACACTACTTGTTCTTGGATGTAATTCACGAACGAGAATCCACGGAAACACCCACCGCCAAGCACTCACGAACGTCTTCACGTCAACCGCGGCGCTTCAAGACTTCTTTATCAACAATGGCGCATCGAGACTTCTTCTTCTTCTTGCGGCCAAGTTCAAGAATATATAAGGATATAAATCCCAAACAATCCAAACCGACTTCTGCAGGAAACCTTATCTTTTATTTCTTCTTATTCTTTCTCTAACATGTTGACCGAGTCAAAGTTCAACATAGAGTCCATGTGAACTTTCCAGTTTGAGAACAAGGACTCCAACGTGCATTAGGAAAGTGAATTTCAAATATTTCCTTTTTACTCGGTTTCGGAGATCCGCAAAATATTCAATTCGGAATATTTAGATTTCGCTTTGGGCTCAAACTCGAGACATATTTTCAACAGTTTTTCTCCTTTTCAGGTCCATGAGATGGCTTCCCCTTCAACCCGCTTTGGAAACCCTGTCGAGGTGTGAGCCGAACTCCTTACTGTGATCGACGCCCGGGAGAACCGCGTCTACCGTCAAATCACAATCTACGTGATGCTCGATGAAGGCCGCGATGAGCTGGTCGCTCACCTGTATGAGGCGTGGTACCGCCTGACGAACGGGGAATGGGTTAGACCCCTTCGCCGGTTCAACGGGCCATTTGGAGGACCGGGCGGGTCATTTCTGGGGCAAGCCGGGGTGGAGTGTGATGGCCAGCTGGACGAGGAGTAGGAGGAGCGGGAGGAGCGAGAGGACGATAAAATATAGCGAAGTTAAGAACCCAAGCCAAATTTTGTTTGTTTGATAGCGGCTTGTGTCGGAAATGCCTTTGGAATGGGCTTGTAAAATATGTACGTGGCTTGCATGGGCCAGCAAATAAGGGCTCGGTAAAATAAGCACTTATCTTGTGAATATAAAGTGCGACGTTTGCTTATATTACTCCTGTTTGTCTTGTTTATTAATTGCTTCTGCGTGCGCATTTGAGTGTTTAAAATAAACGGGACGAACTAATATATTTTCGCGAGTCACGGGTCCGCTCGAGTCATATTCGATCACTAAATATCGATCGTGATTCCGAGTCGGGATGTGACACAAGCTCCCCAGATAGAACCTTTGAATTAAGTTAACGTCATATTCATCAAGTTTGGAATAAGACAACTCACCCTTTTTCAAATTAATCAGCAACCATGAATATCGATGAAACACATAAATTGTGCTTATCATTGTGGCCAATAAAGGAAGATTCGATAATGCAAAACATACAATTAGAAGGTAAGTAAATGGTAATTAAAACGTATCTACATAGTCTTTAACCCCATTTCCCCCACTGTTTTGAATAATCAATATGTAGGTATAACCTTCGTGAGAGCATCGGCCATGTTATCCGTCGATCGCACATTGATCAAGGTGATAACTCCTTGTTTGCGCAGATAATTCAACAATGCATGTCTCAATCTCACATGCCTTCTCTTGGAATTAAATAGAGCATTCTTGATGACTTGGATAATGGCTTGATTATCACAGAACAAGTTTAAAGAATTAATCTTTAGCTGAGTCAAAGGAATATCCATAATCAGATTCTTTATCCACTTTGCCTCTTCGCCGGCTGAGGCTAAAGAAAAAAGTTCTGATTCATAGACGACAATGCAATACAAGTCTATCTTTGGATTTCCAAGTAGTAGCAGCTCCACCCAAAGTGAATACATATCCATTAGTGGACTTACTATTTTCAATTTCTGAGCACCATGAGGCATCGGAATAACCATCCACAGTTGGAGGATAACCAAAATAACATAGAGCATAATCTTTAGTACCTTTAAGGTATCTCATCAGCCTACTGAGGGCATCCCAATGCTCTTTACTAGGATTACTAGTGAAACGACTTATCATGCCAACTGTAAAGACTATGTTAGGTCTAGCGTAACTCATAGCATAAATGAGACTGCCAATCAGTTTTGAGTACTTTAACTGATCGACACTGATCCCTTCATTAGGACTCAGTCTTTTATTATAATCACATGGTGTCACACTCGGTTTACACTCACTATATCCCCAGGTAGAAAGTAGTTGCTCCATATAATGAGTCTGGCTAGGGGAGATGACTTGCCTTTCAAAGCTTACTTTCAAACCAAGAATGGTATTAGCAATACCAAGATCTTTCATGTCAAATTCTTTAGCTAAAATAACTTTCACGTCACTCACTACAGAATGATCGAAACCAAGAATTAATATGTCATCAACATACACGCAAATGATGACTATCTTATTTGACATAAAACGATGGTAAAGACATTTATTTGAATAACTAGACTGAAAGCCATAACTCTTTACCACTTTGTCAAATTTAAGATGCCACATCTTAGGTGCTTGTTTAAGATCATACAAAGATTTGTTCAATTTACAAACTTTGTCCTCAAGACCTTTCATGACATTCCCTTCCGATTGTTCCATGTAGATTTCCTCATTTAACTCTCCATTTAGGAAAGCTGTCTTTACATCCATTTGATTCACTACAAAGTGTTCAATAGATGCCAAAGCAAGAAGAATTCTTATAGTTGATAGATGACACACAGGTGAATAGACATCAACATAGTCTATTCCACTCAGCTATTTATAGCCTTTAGCTACTAAACATGCTTTGTATCTGGCTATTGATCCATCATTATTCAGTTTCTTCTTCAATACCCACTTACAGCCTATAGCCTTAGCCCCTTTTGGCAAATGGACTAGCTGCCAAGTGTGGTTCTGCAGTAGAGAGCTCATTTCATCATCTATGGCTTTTGCCCACAGTAGGGATTCCCTAGATCTCATTGCCTCCTGATAGGAGAATGGATCATCCTCTAGATGGTAAGTAACAAAGTCCTCACCAAAACTGTTGGGAACTCTATCTCTTGTAGATACTCTAACTGGAACTCATTCAACAGTCAGCTATGGGGAATTAGTGTCAGAAGAGCTTGTTTCAAATTCTACAGGAGACTCTAAAATCATATCTGTAGATCCAGAAACATTCAAGCCATGATAGAAACTTGTTCTCAAAAAATTCTGCATCTCTAGATTTTATCACTGTATTAGTAGATAGATCTAAAATCTATTTGTAGCACTATCTTCCGCACAACCTAGATATACACAAGCAATGGTTCTAGGTCCCACTTTAGGTCTTTTAGGATCTTGTATTCTTACACAAGCAACACAGCCCCGAGTCTTAAAAGTATCATATCTACAAGGACACTTATGTCATATCTCATAAGGTGTCATAGACAACTTAGAGTGTGGCAACCTATTTAGGATATGATTAGCAGTTAGAGCTGCTTCTCCCCAATAGGAGGAAGGCATACCAGCTATAAGTAACATGAAATTTAACATTTCAGTTAACGTTCTATTCTTACGCTCGGCAACACCATTTGATTGGGGTGAGTAAGGAGCAGTGGTTTCAAGTATTATGCCCTCTGTAGCACAAAAGTCCTTGAATCCTATCATTGTATATTCTCCTCCTCTATCACTTCTAAACCTCTTAATTTTCAAGTTGAGTTGATTTTCTACTCTAGACTTAAAATCCTTAAACTTTTCAAAAACCTCATCTTTCGATTTCAACAAATAAACATGACAATATCGAGAAAAATCGTCTATGAATGTAAGTAGATACTTCCAACCACCTCTGGTAATGTAATTTCTGAAGTTACAAAGATCAGAATGTATTAGCTCAAGAAGTTGTGTGCTTTTAGAAACCAACTTAAAAGGTTTTCTGGTGATCTTAGGCTGTGCACACACTTCACATTTTGTCAAATCGAATAGAAGTATCCAATGGAATGCTGTGAGTTTTAGCTAGATGTTGCATTTTCCTATAATTCACATGTCCAAGTCTATTGTGTAATAACTTTGGATCAATCAAAGTAGAATTCATATGGTTGATGCTATTAGTATCTAAACTCAACCTATACATACCATTAACCATGAATGCACAATCGAAATAACATAAGTTTACAGATAAAGTTACTCTACCATTCATAGTTAAAAAGGACATACCAGCTTTATCAAATAAACTCATAAATATCAAATTCTTTTTAAGTAAAGGTACTACTCTAACATGTTTCAGAGTTAGTAATTTACCTGAAGAAAGCACCAAATCTGCAATTCCAGCATGAGTCGCCTTTGCCTCACCACCATTATAATTTTCTACAATGTCTTTCACTTCTATGACCTCAGTGAGTGAGTTCTTGTCATTTGTAGCATGACAAGTAGCGCCACTATCTAACCACCACTTAGAGGAGATGCTGGCCTTTCCATTCTTCATCATTCTAATGAAGGCTTGAGGCTCAGATTTATTAATTAGCATATTAGTCGCAGTTTGTGGTGTGTCATTCTTTGGCTTTTTTTGTAGCTTACACTCTGCTACCCAGTGACCCCACTTTCCACATTATGGCACTTGCCCTTCTTCTTCCTTTTGAAGATAGTCTTTTTGGCCTCTAACTGTGAAGAGAATTTACCTTTTGATGACTTGAACCTTTTCTGAGGTTTATTGGAATGTGAAACTAAGTTGACAACTGACTTTTGTTGTCCTTCTTATTCCAAACTCTTCCTAGATATGTTCTGATCTTCAATGTAAATATACCTCTTTAATTCATCCAGTTTCATCTGTTCTTTCTATCTGTGCATTTCAATCTTGAAAGAACTCCATTCAGGAGGTAACTTACTCAACACAAGACCAACAAAGAGATTATTAGACATATCAGAGTTATCCTCTTTCAACCCGTTCCTTATGTTCTCAAGTTCAATTAATTGAGAGGTGATACTCAAATTCATATTGAATTTAAAGTCAAAGAACTTCTTTGCTAGAAGAGTTTTAGAGAGCCCTTCTTATTTTTGGAACTAAGCATTCAAGTGATCCCATATCTCTTTCGCTATCTTAAACTCACTATAAGTCATAGCTAGACGAAGATTTAAAGAGGTCAACAAGTAATCTCTACAAAAATCTTCATCTTTATTCCATTGATATTCATCAATATCTTCAATGGTAGATGCAAAATCACTCAGTACAGTGTAGAATATTTCACGTTCTTTCATGCCAAATTGAACGAGCAATTTCCAACCATGAAATTCAGGGACATCAAATAATTGCAGCTTGATAATATCATAGGAACTATGTTTTGCTATTTTAATCATAGTAAAGACGTAGAAAGAGTGCACCTTGAAGTCCTCGGAGCTCACAAAGTCGAATAAAGCCCCTAACCTTGGTCAAACCGCTTTGTAGAGGTGGAGTTTGCCAAAATAGACCCCAAAAACAAATCCGGAGTGCCAAAAAACTTTAAGATGGACTGCACTTGTTGCTGGAAGCCGAGAAGTCGCTGGAAATTCGGTGGAAGTCGAAAAATCGCTGGACTTCCGGTTGTTGTATCTCAGCCGTTCGACCTCCGTTCAATGCGAGTGACTACTCAAAACGCTCGTATCGACGAGTAGAACAAAGGCCCAAGTGGTTTCACCCTTTGAAAATGACTATAATTTCTGCGTTCTTGAATCAAAGATTTCGGCCAATCCCACCGTCGAAATCAAAAATAAATAATATCTGCGAGTTCGTCTAGACAAGATCTTCAAGTAGACACCTTTCTTGCTCAAATCCAACACATGAATATAATACTTCAAGATTGTTGAAGGTTATGAGTTTGAGAGAGTAGATAGTGCTTTGCTTGAAGTATTACACAAAGAGACGTCAAGTTTGGAACGCTCAACAGTGTTACCTCCAGCATAGATAAACCCTAGAGTTTATATGTAAGCTATTGGGCTCCAGCCCATATAGGCCCAAAATAACCATGCTTTACACCTATTGGACTTGTATGTGGACATATTATTTGGACTATATTAATAATATATCCAACAATATATACATAGAAGGGCAAGAATTTGTGATTTTGCCTGTTCAAAAATTACTCTCGGGGATTGCAAACTGCCAAACCAGGGGATTTTAAGAATACTTCATTTTAGATCCCCTCTTGTTTAACTCAACAATTTAGGGTTGTGTCACCCGAGATAATTGGCTACTTTCATACATGAGTTGCTCGGTGGAGAAGTGGAAAGTGATAAATATTTGCTCAAACTGTCACCTGTCTATTAAGACAATCGACAGTTCTTAGTTGCTCCCCGCTGGAACAATCTTTTCTCACCCTGTTAATTGGAATTGTCAATCACTAGTTAAATCTTTTGTTTGCAGATGCTGGATGATTTTGTGGACGTCACCAAGGATGAAAAATATCTCATGCATCTCCGGAACTCGTTTGTCAGAAAACAGAAGTAAGCGTCACGTCTCTCTCATGTTGTTTCAGTAGATAAATGAAAACTGAAAATATTTGAAATTTGCTATTACAGATTGTTCGCATCAGTGAATGCTAACAGGCACCTTCTTTATTTTTCCAAGTATCTTTTGAGGTTATTGCATCACGTGTAAAACATTCTTATTTGGCACAGGGTTCTGGCAGATGGTCATGTACCATGGGCATGCGAAGCGTTCTCAAAACTTCACAGCCAGGAGCTTATGGAATCTTCGGCTCTCTTTTGGTAGCTTCTCTCATGCTTTGGCTCTAATGCCTGTTACACTGAATGAAAACCTGTTCGCCCGTTAATCCTTCAAATCAAATGTTACTCGAGTATGCCAAATGCTATTATTCTGCCAGTATACAAAATGCAAGCTTAATCAAATTTTGCCCGTTCTTGCTTTTCAGGTGCTGGAGGTTATTTATGATAAAACTGTGGAATCATGGCCTTCTTGACGCATCCACAATGAACAACTGTAACGCAATCCTCGAGAGCTATCGGAACGAGGGACCCAATGCAAAGCGAAAGACTGATCCTGCGAATTAACGTAGCATTCAACAGTTGACTATAGGTAACCCAAAATTCAACCAGCCGACTTAGTTTCATTCTGATGACGCGGCTAGGGTAGAATCAATGTCATTTAATATGGAACCAGAGTAGAAATTGTGGTTATCTTCTGGGATCCGAATGTCGTAAACCTCATGAAACGAGCCTACATGGCTCTCTCTCGATTCTGCTTCCTGCGCTTCCTCCGAATGCATCCTTCAGGAGCACATCATCCGGTGTACGGTTGATGTGGCGAGATTCGAGCGGGACCCGTTCATGCGTGCTCACATTTCGACGCCGATATTAGCTTCACAGAAATTCAGCTTTCCCTTCAAACTGATGGTAATCAAGTCGACATTAAAGAATAAATCAAGACTCAGGGCATTGTCCAATTCTATTTTTAACCATAGAAGCACTTGAACTTTGAGCCAGGCTTTCAGTTAGTGTCATTGTGGAATTTATGTTTCGCTTTTGCCAAGAATGATCACCTTCTTGGGGGATAACGTTAGTCTATCATATTTAATTGTTAGACCTAATATGGCTACAAATTTGTTAGTTACTGGTTGAAATCATGTGTTATAAAATAAAGTGCCACATTTTGACACAAATTAAACATAATATAATTACAATAACTCATGCGACAGTATTATGATAATTGGCATTATAAATAATAACTTAAAAGGTTCGAGAAAAAAAGCTCCTTCTTAAGTAGTCGGGTGGTGTCCAGGTCGGCTTTCGTGTACCTTGACGGATCCACCTCCCCTAAAGATCCTAAATACGTGATTCCATGTCACACTCAATGTACTTAATATGAATCTCGGATCTATTTTTATACGATGCCAGTTAGACGATGACGAAGCAATTTATAATGAACCTGCTTTATCTCGAGCTCAATTCGTCACACTGAAGTTATGTTCATCTCGTAGAAAATGAATAATTAGGAAAGTGAAACCATCCGATAAGATGTTTAGAAATGAATTATTATCAACAATGATACTAATTATTTTAAAAATACAAACGATCATTCTTAGGAAGATTTTTTTTTTCAAACTTTTCATTTTCGGCGAACCTTTGATTTGATTAGAGATAGAAAGAGATGAATTAGATTTGATTAAGTAATTGATCTCCATTTCATTTCGATAAACAGAAAAGAAGAGCTCGAGCGAGTTGAGTCGGCGACGACGGATGAACTCGAACCGGAATCTACCTATAAAAGAGGCGCCGTCTCTTCATCGAAACCCCATCGCATTTCCGCATCGAAGAGATTCTCGCCCTCTCTTTCACTCTCTCACTTCTTCTGTTGCAGAAACCCTCGAAGGTGACCTTCAATGGCGACGGTAGACGAGAGCCCCTCTGCCAAGAGGTGGCTCCCTCTCGAAGCCAATCCCGATATCATGAACCAGGTAGACGTGCTTGCTTGCTGCCCCCACCTTTTATCGTTCTTTCTTTCTTTTTCGGTGCTGGCGTGAGTTCGGATCGACAAGGAACTGAAATCGGTAGCGCCTGATTTGCCGCGTCGACCGGCTTCCGTTTCGATTGCATCAGCGAAAGGAAGATGCGGATCGCGATTGGGGGCGTTTGGGAGTCGGTGTTTGTTGATCTCGACGCGGATGGAATTTGTGTGAAACGAACGCAAACAGTTCTTGCACATTGGTCGAGGATTACGTTGACCGGTGAAGAGGGATTTTTGTACCTTGCTTTGCAGCTGATCAATTTGCTCTTGGAGATGAGCCTGAATTGGCTGATTTTGTTGTTACTGAAGTGACTGGGCAGTGCGAATCGGCATGCGGCCCTGCTGGTAAAGGGATTAGGAGGGACGCTAGTATCACGGGTGTGGGGTTTAACTCCCGCGCTATGCATGACGCAGGGCAAAACTCAGAGAGTAAGAGGAGAGTTAGAAATAGGACAGACCAAAAAAAAAAAAAAAAGAAAGTGACTGGGCAGTCCTGATCTTAATTGCTTAAATGAATGTTGACGGTGATTACACTTAATGGTGAAGTTGGGTCTGATTATTGGGTCCATAAATAACTGGTTTATGGTTTTGTGTGTAATTCGGCATTGACACCATTCTAGAAGCTGGTTCTGTCCAGATTGTTCGATTATGGCTATGTTGCTCTGGTCTCTGTGTGAAATTAACAAAATGTGCAACACCTGTAGTATGTAGAATGACATGTGGATTTCTTTGGGTTGGTCTGTATCACATTACCGGCAGATTGATCTATTTAGAAAATTTTCTTTTGCGGATGGCTATCTGGGTTCTTTTCCTTTTCAGTTCTTGTGGGGCCTTGGTCTTCCAGAGGATGAGGTCGAGTGCTTCGACGTCTTCGGGTTAGATGGTGAACTCTTGGAGATGGTCCCGAAGCCTGTCCTCGCTGTTTTGTTCCTCTATCCCGTCACGTCACAGGTGCCTAGATTTTGTCGTGCTTCCATCCTTCTTAGTATGTCTGTCGTTCCTTGTGGATATAGTGAGACAAGATACTTTGTGCTGACTCACATGACTCTTTCTCTGTTTTAGTCAGAAGAAGAGAGAATACAGCAAGAAAGTTTGACGAAGGTGGGCTTTCTTAGGTTTTTTACGCATACGTCATAAATGTATTGAAGAATGTTTATTTTGAACACACTTTCATTGATGCCTTTGAAATTAATAATGGATGGAACCCATTGTGTTTTACTTCTATTTATTCTGTTGCTAATTTCTACTCTATAATGGTATGCGATAATGCTTCAAATATTCACTGCTCTTGGTAGTCATTTTACAATATTTAGTTACAATATTTATTCATCTCTCTTTCAAAATTTTTTGGTAAACTTTGGTCATGACTTCTGGTTATCATCCTGATGTTAGGAGTCTAGCAGTAAAGTTTATTTCATGAAACAAACTGTGGACAATGCTTGTGGAACAGTTGGACTTCTGCATGCTGTTGGGAACATCACTTCAGAGATCAAGCTTCGTAAGTTTCCACTAGTTTCCTTTATTTGGACTGTCTCTGCTCCTTGTAAGTGCATGATAAGCTTGTGAAGAAGCATACATCCTCCAAATCCTCGGAATTCTTGTTAAGAGTGCTGTAGAAGGTACACATAGGAATCATGAGCCCTTTCTGTAGGATGATTGACTGGTGTTACATTTTCACACCCCAATCAAACTGACTTAGGGAAGAATCATTAAGAATTTGGAGGAATGATGATACCATTAGGACCCTAAAGTGTTGGTATCAGCCAGTCTAAGATGTATTTAAACCTTAGGAGACGGCTTTAGCAATGTCAAAAAAATAAAATAATAAAAGGTCCAAACAACAAAAGAAGGGAAGAGAAGGGAAAAGGAAAGCTACTACTGCCATCCAGAGAACTTTGAAGAAAAGGGCAATACCTGAACATCTTCTTTACATGGATTAGAGCTATCATATTTACCCCCTCATACTAGCTCTTTCATGACTAGAAGGCAAAATATTGAATTATGTCATGGAATATGCAATTTCATATCTGCAATGATGGCTACGCCGTTTATCAGGAATTTTGCTAGTAGAAGATTCTTTTATGTAGAGGATGAATATTCATGTATTTTTTTAGAATTTTCTTAACTATATGACTGCCTCTATTTAAACTCCTTTTGACATATATTTTTCCTTTTCCGCTTCTTCAGTGGAAGGATCCTATTTTGATAGGTTCTTCAAGTCTACCGCAGATATGGATCCTTGTCAGGTAATCTCTCTCTCTCTCTCTCTCTCTCTCTCTCTCTCTCTCTCTCTCATGAATGAATAAGCACACAGTGCTCACAGAGTTCCATCATTCTGTTTAGCAATAGTTTCTTCTGATTAACTCATAGTCGTTGCATTTTTCTCCCTCTATGTTCTTAGCGAGCTGTGTTTCTGGAGAATGATAGAGACGTGGAAGTTGCTCACTCGGTAGCTGCGGCAGCGGGTGATACACCGGTAAGGTTTTATTATCCTTGCGAACTTGAGATATTGATTGCATGGATCATTTTTACACTAATCCATGGTCAAAGGATTGTTCTGGCACTATGAGCTAAATTTTCCTTGTTAACTTTGAGCACTGACTGTTCATCCTGTCCCACTGATTATTCTTGACAGGCACCGGACAAAGTTGACACACATTTTATCTGCTTTACATGTGTAGATGGTAAGCAGAGCTCCCCTCTCCCTTCTCTTCCTCCTCTCTCTCTCTCTCTCTGCACGCTTTTTTTTTTCCGCTAGCAAACTCGTGTTTATCTTAAGGCAAAGGTTCACCAACCACCTGACAAAGTCTGTTGATCTAATGGGATCAGTCGCCTTCTCAAATATTTAGGTGAATTGTTTGAGCTGGATGGAGAAAAGTCCAGTCCTATATCACATGGTCCATCCTCACCGAGCAGCTTATTGCAGGTTAGCTGTCAATTTTTCTGACTTTATCTTCTAATTTGCCTCCTTAGCTGTTATCTAGGATTTGCTAGGTTCTTTGGAAACTATACTGACGGCATTGTGGTATGGGGTGAGTAAGGGTGGGGGGTCTTGGGGCAGGAATGGGTTTCCGGTGCAAGAGACTTGTATAACAGCCTACTCCATAGGGATGTTTCCTGATGTTCTTTAATTCATATGATCTAGCAACTTGGTCACCCTTTATTATTATTTGAGAAAATGACACCAATGGTCCATGGACTTTGATCCAATGTGCAATGTCGTCCCCGAACTTTTAATTTGTTCAATGTGATTTTTGAACTTTAGCTCAATGCGCAATTTCATCCCCAAACTTTTAATTTGTTCAACGTGATCCCTGAATTTTTGGTATATGTTCAATCTAGTCCTTAGAGTATATGAAAATATTCAATATTGTCTTTCCATTAATTCAAGTTCAGGGAATGACAACATTAAACATTTTCGTATAATTGATGGACTAAATTGGACATGTATAAAAAGTTTAGGGACCAATTGAACAAATTAAAAGTTTAGGGATGACATTGCGCATTAAGCTAAAGTTCAGGGATCAAATTGAACAAATTAAAAGTTCAAAGGTGACATTGCACATTGGATCATAGTTCAGGGACCACTTGTGTAATTGTCCCTTATTATTATTATTATTATTTTGTGGTACTGGTCATCTACTATTGTCACCCATTCTATTGGAGTTTTGTCTAACCATTTTATTGAATGACAGGATGCGGCTAAAGTCATCCAAGAAATGATCCAGAAAAATCCTGATTCACTCAACTTCAACGTCATAGCCCTTTCTAAGAAGGTTTGAGGCATATGATGTCTATAGTGGAGCTCGTCAAGTTACCCTCACTGTTGACTTACTGATCGTTGCTTTCCCAGAAGGATGTTGGTCCTTTTATAGTATCATGTTAATCATCCATAAGAATAACTTGCTACTTACTAGAGGGCCTGTAATCTGTCACTTGTGGGTTGTTTACTTTTATGCCTATTAACTGGCTTAGCGGGTTATCTGTCCCGAATAACCATCGGTAGAGGAACGAATTTTTGGGTTTAGATGGTACTGCTGTGTCCAAAAGTGGTGAAATGGATGTTCTGCTGCTGAAACTTGTAAGTTCATTACTTTGGACAGGAGACAGCTTCCTTTTGATGCTTCACTATGGCTTGATGAGTTCAGTACATATTATGTGGAAGGTATGCATCATCAACTTCTCAGTTTCGAATGACATCGTTACTTTGCATGATGTATAAAATGATTTGGCTATATGCTTAAGGGTTTCTATTACCTAACCGGTACTAGTTCATGAGATGATACGGAAAGGAAAGGGAGAGAAATGACCGGTAGTGTAGAGGTTTGAAAACCATAACACGTTGCAAGAGTATGCACGGGTAAGGCCTCGACGACAAGCATGATCGTGAGGAAGTGGAACGTCAAGGCTAAATTATATTTTCCAGGGAGACTTTGTTCACATGCTTGGCTTCCTTGAGAACTACAGAAAAGATATATGAACATGAGAGAAAGGGGCCGTATATTTTGAAATGAAGCTTGGAAAATGAAAATCACGCATTGACATTACCAATATGAAAACCGGAAGAAAGTCTCGAGTCAAGAACTTTCGTAATCAGAGAAGAGAGGGAGGGGATGATGCAGAGTTTTACTGTTAAGACTTTTCTATACGATTTGAGAGCGGCAGTAGACGTTCATGGTTTGAATAATCTGTATGGAGCCGCGAGGGGGACAATGCTATTCACTGTCTGATCAGAGCTTTGTTTGTCCGTTGGGCATCGTGAACCTCGTGGTCGGCTTTGCATATAAATAAAGTTGTGGAGTAGTCGCTTCCCCTTCATTTGCTCGACACATATACCGATTTCTCTGAAGAGATTTAGAGTACAAATTTGATTAAATAGGTTGTAATTAAATGAGATGTTAAAGTGGGCGTATATTGTTGATCGGGAAAATTATCCAAAAAAATCCTCAATCTATTGTACTTAATTCGATTCAAAACATTTTCAATTTAGCCAATTTAGCCAATTTAGCCCTAAATCTTTTTAATGATTTGCCAATGTAGTTCTTCCGACTAATTTTGGCCGGTAATCGCCGATGTGGACATAGACCATCCTACGTGGCACGGCCGCCGTTAATGTGGATAATTTTTGTAATTTTTTATAATTTTTTATCTCGTCTTCCTTTTTTCTTGCCAGTCCATGGTGAAAACAAAAGGGAAAAGAAATTAAAATAAATATAATACACAATCATACAAAATTTATAAAAACTTCCAAATTTTTTTTAAAAAATGCAAAATTATCCATGTCGGCATTGGCTGCCCCACGTAGAACAACCGTCATCCACGTCATTGAATTATATTTGTCAATCATTAAAAATTTTAGGATTAAGGTGACTAAATTGAAAAGTTTCGGATTGAATTAGATTTAGGATTTTTTTTATAATTATCTAATTATTGATGGATTCAAGAAAGGGGCGGGTTTTGACCGGAAACAAAATGGTAACGGGTAGGGCGAATTCCCTTGAACGATACCGAGGTTGACACAACACATCTGTATCGTTCGGAGAAGTCATTACGTACTCTGGAAGCAATCTCTCCTTTCCTCGCACGAGTCCGCGCTGCCGTTGAGCGAAGGAGGAATACATTTTGGAGACTATACGGTGAATTTTCCCTATTGTCCAAAGTCAATGAGTGCCAAGGCAACGCAGAGTCGCGCTCGAGCAATGCCAAATCTCGCACCCTCATGGTGTGAATGCAACATCTAAGCTACAACCATGTGGCTCATATCGATCACTTACATGCGAGACCCTACTTGCCAATAGGAACAGAAATGAGCAGCCCAAAAATTTCTAGGAAAAGCCCTTTCTCTTTCCATCTTCACTTGTGTCTTGCAAAACATCCTCCTCGGCAGAAACACACATCCAAAAAGAAACAAACAAACAAAAGAATTTCCACAAAGGTTCTCTCTCTATCCTGACCCACATTGGTGCCGCATGATGTGGCCACAAAGATGCCAATCATATGCCCACTAATATTTGAAAAAATGACACAAATGATCCATGAACTTTGATTCAGTCTGTAATGTCGCTCCTGAACTTTTAATTTATTCAATATGGTCCTTGAATTTTTAATTTGTTCGATGTGGTCCCTAAACTTTAGCTCAATGTGCAATGTCATCCTTGAACTTTTAATTTGTACAATGCGATTCATGAACTTTGATATATGTTTAATCTAGTCCTTAAATTATATGAAAATATTCAATGTTGTCCTTTCATTAATTCAAGTTAAGGAAAGGACAACATTGAACATTTTTGTATAATTCGGAGACTAAATTGGATATGTACTAAAAGTTTAGGGATCACTTTGAACAAATTAAAAGTTCGGGGATGACGTTACGCATTGAGCTAAAGTTTATGGATCACATTGAATAAATTAAAAATTCAGAGGCGACATTGCACACTGGACAAAAGTTCAGGAACTATTTGTGTAATTGTCTCTATTTTTTTTTTGTGGCACTTGTCATCTACTATTATCACCCATTCTATTGGAGTTTTATCTAACCACTTTATTGCATGACAGGATGCGGCTAAAGTCATCCAAGAAATGATCCAGAAAAATCCAGATTCACTCAACTTCAACGTCATAGCCCTTTCTAAGAAGGTTTGAGGCATATAATGTCTATAATGGAGCTCGTCAAGTTACCCTCACTACTGACATACTGATCGTCGCTTTCCCAAAAGGACGTCGGTCCTTTTATAGTATCATGTTAAAACATCCATAAGAATAGCTTGCTACTCACTAGAGGGCCTGTAATCTGTCACTTGTGGATTGTTCACTTTTAGGCCTATTTACTGGCTTAGCAGGTTATCTGTCCTGAATAACCATCGGTAGAGGAACGAATCTTTGGGTTTAGTTGGTACTGCTGTGTCCAAAAGTGGTGAAATGGATGTTTTGCGGCTGAAACTTGTAAGTTTGTTACTTTGCACAGGAGACAGCTTCCTTTTGATGCTTCACCATGGCTTGATGAGTTCAGTACATATTATGTGGAAGGTATGCATCATCAACTTCTCGGTTTCGAATGACATCGTTACTTTGCATGATGCATAAAATGATTTGGCTATATGCTTAAGGGTTTCTATTACCTAACCACGGTACTAGCTCATGAGAAGATACGGAAAGGAAAGGGAGAGAAATGACCGATAGTGTAGGGGTTTGAAAAACCATAACGCGTTTCGAGAGTACGAACGGATAAGGCCTCGACGACATGGGTGATTGTGAGGAAGTGGAACGTCAAGGTTAAACTATATTTCCCAGAGAGATTTTTCTTGACATGCTTGGTTTCCTTGAGAACTTCACAAAAGGTATATTGTGAATATGAGAGAAAGGGGTCATCTTTTTTCAATTGAAGATTGGAAAATGAAGATCACGCATTGACATTATCAATACCAAAACCGGAAGAAAGTCTCGAGTTGAGAACTTTCGTGGTCAGAGAAGAGAGGGAGCGGACGATGCAGAGCTTTACCGTTAAGACTTTTCTATACGATTTGAGAGCAGCAGCAGCAATCGATCATGGTTCGAAGAATCTGCATGGAGCCGCCGGGGGGAAGATGCTATTCACCGTCTTATCAGAGCTTTGTCCCGTTGGGCATCGTGAACCTCGTGGTCGGCTTTGCATGTAAGTAATAGTTGTGGAATAGTCGCTTCCCCTTCATTTGCTTGATGCATATACCGATTTCTTTGGCGAGATTTAGGGTACAAATAGGTTGTAATTGGGGAAAATTACTAAAAAAGCCTTAAACCTATTGCAATTGTGCCAATTCAGTCCTAAACCTTTTTTTTGGCTAATTCAGTTCTAAACCTTTTGCAATTATGTTAATTCAGTTCATCCGGCCACTTTTGGCCGGCCGGTGCTGACGTGAATGCCGTCCGACACTAGGGCGATTGACATGGCATTATTTTAATATATATATTTTATTTCTTTCGATTTTTTTCCCTTCTCTTTTTTTTTTCTTTCCTACTTCCCCCTGGCTGGTTCAGCCAGGGGAAGGCTTGCCAGCGAGGTGGCCTCGCCAGCCACTGAGGAGGCTCGCCCTCGCTGTCACTGGCAAGGGCGAGCCTCACCCAGCTCCGGCGAGGGCGAGCCTCACCCAGCTCCAGCGAGGGTTGGCGCAAGTGGAGCTCGCCATGGCTGGGCGAGCTCTACCCTCACCACCGCTGGGCGAGCTCGACCTCGCCCAGATCTAGCGAGGTCGAGCTTCGCCATGGCTGTGGGCCAAGTCAAGCTCGTCCTGTCATGGCGAGCTCCACCCTCGCCTTGCCTCGCCTAGTGACGGCGAGGCTCGCCCTCGCCAGTGCTGGTGAGGGCGAGCCTCCCCGGTGGGCGGTGAGCTGGCCCTAGCCCCTGGCCGGTCTAGCCACCGGGGAAGAAGGAAAGGCAAAAAAATAAAAATAAAGAAAGGAAAAAAATAAAATAAATTTCCAGCTCTACCATCGCCGGCCCTCGCCGTTGCACAGCCATGGTGAGGCTCGACCTCGCCAGATCTGGGTGAGGTCAAGCTCGCCCAGCGACGGTGAGGGTAGAGCTCGCCTAGCCATGGCAAGCTCCGCCTTCGTCGGCTCTTGCTAGTGCCGGCGAGGGCGAGCCTCGCCGTCGCACAGCCATGGCGAGGTTCGACCTCGACCAGCGACGGCGAGGGCAGCTCGCTTAGCCATGGCGAGCTCCGCCCTCGCTGGAGTTGGCTAGGCGAGCTCCGCCCTCGCCAGTGTCGGCAAGGGCGAGCCTCCCCAGTGGCCAGCGAGGAAAGAAAAAAAAAAAGAAAAAGGAAAAAATTCAAAAAAAATATATCAAAAATATATTAAAATAATGCCACGTTAGTCGGCCAACGTCTATGTCAGCACCAGACGGCCAAAAGTGGTCGAATGGACTGAATTGACACAATTGTAAAAGGTTTAGGATTGAATTGACAAAAAAAAAATGTTTAGGATTGAATTGGTACAATTGCAATACGTTTGGGATTATTTTGGTAATTTTCCCGTTGTAATTAAGTATGATGTTGACGTGGGCGTATATTGTTGACCTGGAAAATTATCCAAAAAAGTCATCAATTTATCGTAATTAATTCGATTCAAAACCTTTTAATTCGATAAATTTAATCATAAACCTTTTTGACGATTTACCAATATAGTTCTTTTGGCTAATTTTAACCTATAATCACTAACGTGGATATGGACCATCCTATGTGACACGGCCAGCGTGGATAATTGGGGTTGATGTGGACAATTTTTGTAATTTTTTATAATTTTTTTGATTTTATTTTTTTGTCTTCTAACCATGGGTAGGCGAGGGTCCCCATGCTTGAAAACAAAAACGAAAAGAAAGAAAAAAAATATAATACACATTTATACAAAATTTATAAAAAAACTTCTAAATTTTTTTGAAAAAACGTAAAATTATCTATGTCGGCACCGGTTGTTCAACGTAAAACGGTCGGCGTTCACATCAGTGAATTATATTGGTAAATCGTCAAAAAATTTAGGATTAATGTGATCCAATTGAAACGTTTAGGATCGAATTAGATTTAGGATTTTTTTATAATTATCCCATTGTTGATGGATTCAAGTAATAGGTAGGGCTTTGACCAAAAAAAAAAAAGGTAATGGGTAGGGGCGAATGCCCTTAAACGATACCAAGATTGAGTGAAGGGCCCTCGTTTGATTTTAATTAGATAGAAGTCATTCTTTAATTCCTCATTCGAGGTCGGCATCACACATCTGTATCGACGGGAGAAATCATTACGTACTCTGGAAGTAATCTCTCATTTTCTCCCACTATACAGTAATTCTCCTGTTGTCCAAAGCGAACGAGTGCCAGGAATCCCACATAGTGCGAATGCAACATCTGAGTTACAACCATGTGGCTCATGTCGATCACTTCCTGCTGCTCCGCGACACTCATAGTGCCTCGGGATCATTCAATAGAAAGTTCTCGTCATTCCTTTCAATGAAAAGATATACGCGAGACCCTACTTGCCAAAAAAGTTACAGAAATGACCAGCCCAAAGTTTCCGGGAAAAGCCCTTTCCATTCTCACTTGTTTCTTAATTGGTTCACATTATCACAAAACATCCTCCTCGGCAGAAAAAACACATCCAAATGGAAACAAAAAAACAGAAGAATTTCCACAAAGGTTCTCTCTCTGTCCTGACCCACATTGGTGCCACATGATGTGGCCACAAAGATGATGTCAATCATAAGCCAACTAATAGCTGCTCGCCACTTGTGGACATTCCCGCTTGGTGTCCTACTTGGAACCCCGCCGCCCCATTCTCTAATGCCACCACTCATGCCGCCGCCGGAGCCGCCACCGAGGAGCCCGTTGTCGTCGTCTTTTTCCTCCGCTTCCCGGAGCCGTTGTCCAGTGATGACGACGACAACGACGGAGTCGACGGCTCTGGAGATGGCCGTTTTGGCGAAGATCGCTTGGACCTCACCCTGACCGGCTCGGGCTCGCCCGAATTGATCCGGAGCGGGAAATTGAGCAAGGCCCGCGAGCCGCGCATACTGTAGGCAGCTCGGTCGTAGGCCAGCGCTGCGTCCTCCGCGGTCTCGTAAGTCCCGAGCCAGACCCGGGCCCCATTCTTTGCCGGGTCGCGGATCTCCGCCGCGAACTTCCCCCATGGCCGCTGCCTCACTCCCCTATAGTGCTTCCCCCTCGCCGGGACTGCCGCGGGCTGCGGAATCGTGGCACACCCCGTCAACCAAGGCGCCGCCGGGAAGGACTCCGGCTCCGGCTTCACAGAAATCTCCGCCGCGAAGCCTGGCCGGCTGGCCTCCTGCAAGCCCAAGGTGGCCCAACCGATCGATTCAGCCCCGTTTAGGAGCCCGTAGAGGACCATATCGTCCGGGTCGTCCTCTCTGAGTGGGAGCTCTCCCCAGTCCTCGGCCAGATATGAGCACAAGTTACCGCCGAGGCTTGTGCTCCACGGCTGAGTTCCGTTTGGACAACTCGGGAGGAGTCGACTTTCCGAGTCGTCGAGTAACAAGTGCCTGCTTATGGATTCAAGGAGGGCCAGGTCGGACTCTTGGAAACTCTGTGCATACATGTTTCCACCGCGATTTCCTGATGCTCAATTGCTCAAAATCCAATCTTGAGAGAGAGAGAGAGGAGAATGTTGTTAGTTTGGAAGGGAATTCTTAGAGGTTGAAGAAGAGGGTGAGCATATATAGGGGGAGAGATTCATGTACATTGATGTTTTGTCTCGACGACTCCCGTTTTGGAAGTAAACCCTTCTAAGGAACCCTCGGTTTCCATGAAAGTTCCCTGCGTGGATAGTGGCTCTTTTAGGTGCAAATAGAAACGTGCCCTATTCACATATTAAAATATACATATACTCGGTTAAAACAAAGCAGCACGACGATTTCCTTTTTGCCTTCGTAGCATGAATCTGCGAGCTGCCTTTTGTCCAGTTGCCCGTCAGTGCTCTGTCGACAGTCAATCGTTTCTCATTCAATTGCTTTTGTTTAATATTTTCTCAATTTGTCACGCCTCAAATTCAAGTCCATCCATACGCCCACTTGCAAATAAAGAAAAATTCAAGGTTTTTCATTAGAAAACTAGAGGCTTCACATGGAACAACTTCCTCCACGTTCATACCCTACGAACATGTTCAGGATGTCAGGATAAGGAAATCAACGATTCGATGGATCACATCTCATCTCTTGGTGCGATCCTGAAGTGCCGAGGAAATGTCCGGTGTTAAGCATATCAAACGGTACGGAGAAAGTTCGATAAGTGAAATCGTGTCGCGTCGTTCAAATGGCTATTAAATAGGACGAAGGCTCGATGTCCGGCAAAGCGATCTTATTCAGTAGACATCCGCGAAAATTCATTCGATAACCCGAGTTTCGTCGTGACTATAATTCGCAAGGGACAATGTATTTAACCCTCTTCTAGGTTGTTTATGGATACAATGGTACTGGACACATTCTCTATGATTCCTCTTGTGGATAAGCGTTCCCACCATGTCAGTTCCCCCATTAGGATACGTGGTGGCGGCCCACTCCATGGATGTGCAAACGCCCTCCTTTTTCACGTCCTTTCTTGGAAGGAGAGGGCGATAGATTTTGGCCCTTTCTAGCATTATATTAGTATTTTAATCAGTGCCCCACCATTGAAGACGCGTGGATGCTTTTCTTTGATCGAAATTAGAGTTGCATAGATTGGTTGGTGGGGATGGCTGCAACTTGCGACACGAATCAGTTTCCAAGACTTCCGCTTTTGAAGAGAGAGGCTTCCCATCGTGCGGCCTTTAACCTTATTGTGCTTTAAAGAGAAGATGGAGCGAGTTCCATCCGATCCAATCCATTTCGCTTTTTCACTGGAGACCTTAAACATCATCCTTATCTACCCAAAAAAGCTGTGATTGGATCGTCGATTTCAGGCACGTGAATAGATGGACCCACCCCTTTTTTCAAATGGTTTGACATGACGCTTCTACAGATGCTAATGAATTTTCGTAGGAAAATCGATCACGGAGCAAGGACGCTGTGGTTACTTCTGTCATTTCAACTATGAACTCACATGTAAATTCAAAACTAGTATTCCGCAATTGGGGGAAAAAGAAAAGTCCAATTCAGTTATAGAAGTCTTGCCTTTGACTCTCATTAATGGTGAGTCGTTTTGCCCGCCACCAATCGCCTGATGGGTTATTCAATAATCATAGTTTCGCAATAGAAGACTGGACATTTTGTTGGCATACCTAATCCAGATAGAAGGTATGGCAAAAAAATAAACTTGTGGTCTAAACTTTATCGAATACTAATGGAATCAAAATTAATGTAATTATAAGTAAATTATATTGGTTTGGAAGCTCCAAAAGCCACAAGACCGAGCATTTGATCCAAAAGAAGATAAACTATCTCCGAACGGGAAGTTCTTCCTTTAGAATACATTATGGCCCTCAACTTCTGCTTTAAACTTTCCCAAATACTAATAGAAATCAAAACGAACACGATTAACGGCGATGGACGTATCAAAACTACACGCACGAGTCATTGCAAGTTCAAATGTAGAAATGGTAAAATGCGATGTCGCTTCTCGGTATATGCAGTTAGCCGATCCGATCAGCCGGTTTAAGTGTATAATACAACGGAAATGTCTTTATCCTTATTCATTCCCTTTAGGGGATGCTGTCGAGGAAATTCAAAAATTGTACAGTGATGAGCATAACAATAATCAAAATTCGAAAGATTTTTTGTTTTTTGGTCGAAATTTTTTTTTGAAAGATCAGGAGAGCGATCATATGCATCGGATTAAGCGAAGCTGAAAAGTATACAAAGCAGATTTATTGCCGTCCGATTTAGGACGCACATCTCCGGAGGAAGCGCCACGTCGGCCGAGTAAAACCCTTTGAAAAGCTGACCACCCGCCGGTCAAACCTGACTTTGACTTTGAATAGTCTCGGTTCCCAGGGAAACAAGTCGCCGCACGTGCGCGGACACCCCACAGGCGAGAACTTATTTTCTTTTGCCGGCTCAAAAAGAAAAGAGGAAAAAAAAATTTCAGATTATTCCCACGTGCTGGTCCTCTTTGTCAAACCGAAATAATGAAATATATCCATTTATATTTTATTTTACTAGGGGGAATTTTATGGATCCCAAGTGTTCAATTTGGATTCGTTCGAGCCATTAAATTAATGCAACATGCATTTTTTTATATAGTTAACGAGCTTTATATAAATAATGCAACATGTTTGCGCTTGGATAGTCACATCATGTTCAAGCATTTCTTAAATTATCTTATCTCCTTATCAATCCCCTCGTGGCTTGATTTAAATTATATATATTATAGCTAAAATAAATCGAAACTAGGTGCTGCTAGCTTCGATTTATTTTGCAGAGAATTAGAGAAAACTTGTTGAATTTCATTGTGCATGTATAATCAGATAAGAAATTGCGATGGAACTTTGTTTTTTTTTTTTCCTAATTCCATTAGAAGTTCTTATTCTTTGAGGTGGGCGAGTACATAGAAAACGTTTTTGTTCTGGACCTGCTTATTTATCGATTAGTTGATGGCATAGAATTTGTGAAAGGGGCTCTTGAAATTGAACATGCTTCATTGTTGCTAATGAATTGGCATAGAATTTGTGAAAGGGGCTCTTGAAATTGAACATGCTTCATTGTTGCTAATGAATTTTTAAAATGTCTAAGTAACCGGAAATCGAAAAGATGGGCCGAAAATAGGAACCGGCGCACAATGAGACGGAGGGGTCACGAGACTCGTAATGCCAACATTTTTGGGGGGGGGGGGTTATATGTGCTTCTTATCTATGGTTGATGACATAATCGAATTACAAAAAGGTAACAAAAATATGCAATCTCTTTTGAACGAATGACCACTCACGTATCTTTAACTATCTAAGCAAAATCCCACATTGAAAAGATTAAATTGCCTCTCCTGGCAAACATGTTACTTAGGATTTGCGTGGTTTGGTGTGTAGTTGATTTTGGGTGCTTTTGGTAGGTTTGAGAATCTAGAATTTTGGGGATGGCACTATTGGAAAGAGAATGACACTTTTGCAAATAAGGACCCGAGAATAATCGACGTGAAGGTGCAGAGTAATCTCCAAAAGTAAAACCTAGATATGTATTTGAGATTTTCAAAAGTAGAGGTACGTATTTGGGTACCCCGGGAAAGGTGAGAGATATATTTTTGGTATTTTCTCTGGAATTTCATCCTTTGGGCCTATTTTCTGCACCATTTCTGATCATTTGAAGTATAAAAAATTTGACTTCAAATCAAAAGTAAATCATATTTAATATGCCTTGAAACCTCAATGACTTTATAAAATTCGTATTACTAAAAACCAATCAGCAAACGATAAATTGAAAACAAATGAGAAAATTGCACCGAATCAAAACATAGGACTTACATTCTTGGATGTCATATATGCTCGATTGCTGAAATTGGACATAAATCCCTTAAAGGAAATTAATGAAGTGCGTAGGGAAAGTGACAAACTTACAAGACAGGACTAGAAAGTTTTACAATGAGAGACAAGTGCTAGAATTAGGAAATCAAATCTTAGTCGAATTTGAATCGAAAACTTGAACAAACTCTTATCTAAATTACCTTCACCTAAAACTATGGGCTTCTCGTGATTTTTTTTGTCTCTTGATTCTTGTTCGTAGTAAGGGTGATTGGTTTCAAGGTGGGTACATTCCATACGTGGAACCTAAAACTTACCCTATTAGAATCGGTTTCTAGTTTTTGGAACTTAGAACTTACCATATTTACCCTGGAACCAACCCTATAACCTATCTTTTTTTTTTCATCCCGATGCCAGGGTTTACCCAAGAATTTGTTTTTCTTTTGTTCCTCTTTTCGGTTTCATTTTTTATAACAAAATAATATAAGCAACAAAATAAAATGAGGGCGAGCGAGAAAAGGCGAGTCAGGAACGAGTGAGGGCAAGCAAGGAGGAGAGTGAGTTGCAAGCAAGAGAGAGAGTCATGAAGTATCTGAATGAGTTTAGAGATAGCAGAGATAAAGGAAAGAGATAGAGAAAAAGATGCCCAAAGAAAACTAGGGTTTTTAGGCTTTATGAAACCGATTCCAAATTCTATATGGTTCCTGGGTGGTTCTTCACTTTGAACTGGGAATTGGACAGGTTTCGATAGGAACTTGGACCTGCACTGATTTTCAAGGCAATCTGATATGATTTCTAGGTAGAATTGGTCCGGTTGCATAGCCCTAATTTGCAGTGTCTTTTCTTTGTTAAGTGTGTGCTGAGATATGTGTCACATAGATTTTATTTTGATTCCTTATGTATCTTTAATGGGACATTCCATTTTGATCTTCCTTCGCAGATATCTCTAACTGTCTCTAGAGTTGCATTCTACTCTAGAGATATTTTATAACTGCTACCGATCCTTTTAGCTATAGTTACCCCTTGATTGATGGATCCTTCTCACTCTACTTCCACTTCTTTTCATCTTTCGAACTATCATTGCCACGTGTCATGAACTTTACTTAAACTCTATGCATTGAAAACTCATGATCAATGACTTTTTTGGACATTCCATCGATGAGTTTTCTGGGTTAATTGTATGGTTATGACTTATGAGCTTGTCAAACATTCTATCTAGTGGACCTTATGGATTATGTGTATGGTCTGTTTTGGTCCATCGGCTTCCTTTATGTTGGGGCCCAATTTTTGTGACAGAATCGGCGGCGGCAGCACGCAAGAGGGACTTTGAATTCGGTGCATATTAGGAAGCTGTTAGTTTATCCGAGATGCTTAAGTTGTCTTAAAACTTCAGTTAGGACGAGCCTAAATATGGGTACTGAAGCAATTTTTTCTTTGAGCTGTTTCTCCTGCATAACTTTACACAGTCAACAAAACAAATCTTGGACGATGCTTTGATCTTATTGAGTAAAGAACATTGCAACTCACACTTGTTTTGGTAATTTGACCGGATACATTTCGACGGCCCAATCTTTTACATTGGAGTAGGACATGCTGAAAAATTTGACGCCGCAATCGCAACTTTCCCTCGTCATTTTCAACCTTTTCGCCCTAGCTATAGCTGATTCAGGTGAGAAGTCAAAAAGAAGAACTTGTTCCCACGTTGGGCTTTGACAAATTAAAACGGGATGATTGGCCATGCTTCTCTTCGATCTTCTTGCTACAGACGAACGGCGTTCCGAGCCACTTTTCGCGTACCCCTGCTAAGTTCACCTTTTCCGTCAAATTGTAGGCAATTCATTCGAGCTCTTTCGGGGTGACGAGTAAGGACGGGACTAAAAGGGTCCGCCAGAGATGAAATCGTAACTATCATGCAAAATAAACAAATTCAATGTGTCGCGTCTGGCCCTTTCATTTTCTTTTTGCATCGGTTACATAATATTAGCTGAACTCCAACGAGTGCAATTTCCTAATCATATACGTTCCTCGAATGTTAACTCTTTGCTTCAAATGCTTTTGTGGGGGGAAAATTGTGCAAAAAATCATAAACCTATTGTACGGCGGCCAATTCAGTCTTAAACCTTTCAATTGTGTTCATTTAGTCTTAAACCCTCCACCTTTTGTTAATTTGCCAATTTAATCTTAAACCTTTTGACGATTTGCCAATATAGTTCGTAGCCAATTATCCAAATAATAGGTTTATGATCGACTTAGCAAATTTGTCAAAGGTTTATGACTAAATTGACAAATTATCATATAATTTAGGACTAAATTGGCAAGTCACCAAAAAGTTTGGGACCAAGCTGGCATAACTGAAAGGTTTAAGGCTAAATTGACCGTCACACATGGCAGGGTCATGGTTTTTTGGACAATTCTTCCATTTTGCGCGACTCGATTGATCGATAATCGTTTCACATCATTCTCCGGCTCCCGTGGTGGGACAGAGATTAGACGGCGAGATGCTTTCGGACAGCTTACCAATTCATGCACTCACCTCCGACACTATAGCATTAATTAATGTTGGAAGAGAAGGAAAGGAGAACCGTCGGAGACCATGGACCCAACAATCATTATTTTATAACAACGGCATGAATGGACCGCAGTTTGTTCTGCTCTCGTTATTCAACCGAAGACCCTTTCGTGATACTCAAGTCAAAAGCCATAAATAGTACAATAATGCAGGTTTCCCATGAGAGAGATTCCTGAAATCTTATATTTTGACAAAGGGGGTTCTCGCATTCTCTCTTTGTTTTGCCAAGAGAAACGTCCACCTTTAGCAAGAAACCTCTGAGTTGTTGTTATTGCTGTTTTTTTTTTTAATGTTTTTTGTGCTTTTGCCCGAAGGAAAGTTGACTTTGATCGTGCTTCTTTTTCGGCACGCGAACTCGGCTCACATGGTTAAGATATTAGTAAATATTATACAAGCAAATGACTGAATCAAAACGTGTTATTGTTATGGGAGCATGTACAATTATAAGGTGAGGGGAAGGGGGGTGTGTTCTGGAAGTCGATAAGTTAATTCTTGTAGATGCCCATTTGTCAGGTTGCCCGCCTAAACCCCGAGGCAATTATGTTAATTCTAGGTAAACACATCAATTTCCAACAAACAGATCGTGGGAAAGCTAGCAGGGGGTCATTCTAAGCCGCGAAAATTGGCCCCCAAGATCCATATATAGTTAGAGACCTATAACACAGTAATCGAGAAAAAGGGATTTGTGTACATAATTTGAAATCCATCGTTCTTAATGCGGAATAATGACAATTATAGGCTCAAGCGCATCCCCTCTATTCTCTTCTGTATCACTGTCTCAAAGAGACTGTCCCTCACCATTGCATTCTCTAATTGCTTCTTATGTAAAGTTATTTATGCATCAGGGTTAGAGGAGAGACTTGAGTACTATTTATAGAGTTTTTAACCACAAACCCTCCCATCACCGGTCGGATTTACTCGGCCCACACTAGCCAATCTCATATTAGACTAATTAGAATCTTTATATCTTATTTTATTAGACAGAACCCTGTAAAACAGTAAATTACAATCTCGATTAATATAGCCCACGTCAGAGGAAAACTCTTACAGTCATCGCTCCCCTGCAAAAATTAATTATGCTCGGCCCGAGCGAATGGATTACGCACTATAATCCCTCGAGCCTTGCGCGAAATTCCCGAATTTCGTGCTCCTGTGAGGTGGGTATTCTAAGAAAAACGCACGTCTGGCAACTTTGCTTGGACGTTCATATGATAAGGGGGGAAAGAGAGAGAGAGTGTGTGTATTCTAGAAGAAATAGATGAAGTGATAGAAAGTCTTGCACGAGAGGAGATTACGTGCCTTGTGAATGAATTAATGAAACAACTCGGCATCCGTGACCAAATCTTGGATTCTATTGCCCTTTGCCTTATCTCTCGTTCACGCGCACATGGACCTTTCCCTTTCAATACAGGTATTGCACCCACTTCTTCTCCTTTCTTTTCCCTTTCATTTCATCATGGGACTCGTCTTTCATCCACCGTTGACGTATGCGTACGGGCTTCCACACATGCCAATCTCTTACCTTTTCATAACCAAGTATTTCTAGAACCTCCATAGATTGTCGTCATTTTTCGAGACTTTTATCAGGTCCACCTTCGGTGTAAAGAATGAGCTACACATTCATCGCTAGATTCAATTACGTTATGGACTCCAAAAAACACATGCCATTTGTCCAACAATGAATGCGTGAAGATTTTTCTAACGCCGATGATGGATCTAATGATAATCTTTTATATCGCATGCGTCTTTACATGAGAAATTTATATCTTTTTTACCCCTCTCACATGGGGTATGAATAACTTAACTTGGTTACACAACCATATTTTGTAACTGATTGACTCGATCCTACAAATAAAGTCATTTCTAACTTAAAATAACCAAAATTTGTCACTTTAGCTTTCTCGATGTGAAAAAATGTTGGCAACTAATGCTTGCCAAGTGCATACTACATATACTAGAGGCCAACATGTTCATGTATCTTTCGAATGCCGGAATGGGTGAACTCGTCTGACGTCTTAACCGGCTTCAACATTAATTGGGTGGTTTCCAATGCATTTAGCTTTAAGTAAATTCATGGTTGACATATCGCCGTCATTCATTATTTTCAAGCATGTTAAATTGCCCGAACGATCCCCGGATGACTTACTATAAAGGGTAAGCGAGTTCTAATTTCTTACTACGCGGTGATCATTTTCCTCTAAGATTAGAAGTTGGGACCCTCAGGCGATGCAACTTGCGTTGCTTTGAATTGGTGAACCCATTAACACCGTCAAAAGGGCGTGTAAAAAAAAGGGCTCCTAAATCGCCAACTCCAGGAAGAAAAGATGACCGCAACTGTTCTGTCCCGCAAAAATGAACATTAACTACACGACAAAAACCTGGGGCGAACGGTTTACTGCAAGAAGCGATCGTCGCCGTTGAGGCCCCCCTTGACTTTCAAACAGACGAGTTGATCCAACGACAAGAATGCATTACGATCAGAGAGAGAGAGGATAAGAAGGAGAGAGGAAGGAAGAAGGGGAAGGAGAAGCGGAGGAACCACCCAACGAAAGCTCCTCCAAAGTTTGATGAATTCAGCCCCTCTCTCTCTCTCTCTCTCTCTCTCTGTCTATAAACACTCTCCTCCACTCTCTCCTCCACTCTCATCCAACATCCACAATCAATCTCTCTCTCTCCGCCCCCTCTCTCTCTCTCTCTCTCTAACCCGAGCTCCTTCGGAAATGGCGACTTCGGCGAGCACCGAAGTGTCCACGAAGCTTCAGCTCATCGAGCAACACCTCCTCGGCGAGTTCTCCCCGATGGGAGCCGCCTTCCCGGCTCATATCGCCGCCGCCGCCGCCACCGCCCCATCCTCATACTCCATCGCTTTCGGACCCGCTATCGAACCCTCTTGCTCCGAATCTCTCTCCTCCGTCTCCTTCTCCGGCTTCGGTTGCCTCCCTAATGAAGATCTCTTCGAGTTCGACGTCAGCTCGTTCGCCTTCGAGAAAAACCAGAGCGAGAGCTTCACTTTCGAAGCGAAACCTCAAAAGCTAAAGTCAGTCCCTCCGGTGGCTGCGGATTCGAGCTCGTCGATGAGCTCCGACACGGAGTCGTTCTTTGAGTTCGAAGCGAAACCGGTAATATTTGGCGAAACAGCCTCGAAAACCTCGCAATCGAGCAAGAAGCCGTCGCTGAAGATCGCGCTGCCGAGGAAAGTCGAGTCGCTGCGATTCGCCGAGCCGAATCAGACGGTTCGACAAGGTTCAAATCAAGTGCGCGACGAGCAGAGGCACTATAGAGGGGTCCGGCGGAGGCCGTGGGGGAAGTTCGCGGCGGAGATCCGAGACCCGAACCGGAAGGGCACGCGCGTCTGGCTCGGCACCTTCGACACCGCGATCGAAGCCGCGAAGGCCTACGACCGGGCCGCCTTCACGCTCCGCGGCTCGAAGGCGATCCTCAACTTCCCTCTCGAGGCCGGCAAGACCAAGCCGCCGCCAGCGGCCCCGGCCGATGGCAAGAAACGATGCCGTGAGGAGGAGGAGAGCAAGGTCACGGTGAAGAAGGAGAAGGTGGTGGATTCAGATGCAGGCAAGGGTAGGGACGTTCCTTTGACGCCGTCTAGTTGGTCGGGCACTTGGGACTGTGATGCCGCGACGGGGATCTTCAATGTTCCTCTGCTGTCGCCGTTATCTCCGATTCCGACTTTAGGGTTTCCGCAGCTGATGGTCACATGAGAAGTGTCTTTGTTTTTTTGCCTTCTGTTTTTGGGAGAGACGATGTGCATATAGTTTGGTGATGTTAGGATTAGGTGCTCAGAAGATGGTTATTGAGATGAATGATCACTTTGTTGTGTACGTAATGCATGGGAAATGACAATTTTTTGGCTTAAATTAAGGTGTCTAATTGATTGAAACACTCGAGAAAAATGGAAAATTGATTATCGGGGTTGGACTAAATCCAACCGAATATGGTAGTCTTCTCATTATGGATCGGAAAAGCCACGGCGACGGCGTATCGTAGCGACAAATACACACAAACTTTTATTTATCAGCTTTTGTGAATATTTCTTTACCCCTAGTATTACTCTTAGTAATATGAGCCACTAAACATATCATACGTAAAGTTGAGAATTGTGAATGAAGAGAAAAATAATATTCTATATATATTCTAGTGAATAGTACACAAGCCTATTTATAGGCTTTACATAGCGACTATCTAAAGTAACAAATAAATGAAGATATGCAGAATCACAGAATAATATACAGAATCACAGAATATCACAAATATATATCTCTAACATTCTCCCTCAAACTCAAGATGATTTGAAAGATGTCAACTTGAGTTTGGAGAACATATCCAGAAAACGCCCAGGTGCATGTATCTTGGTGAAGATATCGACAGTCTATTCGACGAAGGAAGTAGATATAAGTCAAACGGTGCCACGAAGAACATGATATTGGGTGAAATGACAGTCTATTTCAATGTGCTTGGTGCATTCATGAAAAACATCATTATGTGCAATTTGAATAGCACTCCGGTTGTCGTAATGAATTACCATTCTGCTATGATGACGCACTCCATGTCTTCAAGTAGCCACCATAACCATAATAACTCTGATGTTGTATCAGTAAGAGCTCGATATTTTGCTTTTGTACTAGAGCGAGCAACAGTGGTTTGTTTCTTGCTACGCCACGAGATAAGTGAGTTGCCCAAAAAGAAACAGTAGCCTATAGTGGAGCGACGATCTTGAGGGTTACAGCCTAGTCAGCATCAGAATAAGCTCTCAACTCCAAGGTAGAGTGAGCAGAAAAATAAAGACCATGAAACAACATACCCTTGACGTAGTGAAGAATTCGAAGGACCGCAGCAAAATAAGTCGTACGAGGCGCAGTCATATACTGACTAATAATATGAACAGCGTAAGCGATGTCAGGACATGTAATAATGAGATATATAAGACTACCAAACAACTGTCGATAAAGTGCAGGATTCGAAAGAAGAGTTCCATCCTTGTCATTGAATTTTGCATTAGACTCAATTGGTGTAGAAGAAATCTTGTTATCAGTGAGCCCATCTCGAAAAATAAGATCAGTGGCATTTCTTGCCTGAGACAAACAATAACCAGAAGTATCGGACGCAACCTTCAAGTCTAGAAAATAGCTGAATCGCCCAAGATCTTTCATTTCGAACTGTTTACTAAGATACTACTAGAGTTTGATAATGCCGGTATGATCATCGCCAGTAATAATCATATCATCCACATATAAAAGCGGTATAATGTACCCATGATGCGTGCACTAAATAAAGAGAGCATGGTCATAAGAACTGGAATTAAAACCAAGAGATTCCATAGTTGAGATAACTTGGAGTACCATGCACGGGGAGCTTGCTTCAATCCATACAATGCCTGACGTAATCGGCACACTTTATTAGATAAATGAGAGTATTCAGGAGGAGGTACCATACAAACTTCCTTTGTGAGATCGCCATTAAGAAATGCAATTTTAACATCCATTTGAAATAGAGGCCACCGTTTAACAACGGTAACAATAAGAAGACTGCGAACAGAAGTAAGACGAGCAACAGGAGCAAAAGTCTCATCATAATTAATGCCGTACTCTTGAGTAAAGCCTTTTGCTACTAGCCGAGCTTTTATAGCGATCCATTGTACCATCTGTCTTGGTTTTAATCTTATATACCCATTTACTACCGACAGTAGACTTACCAGGAGGTAATTCAACGAAATCCCATGTGTGAGAGTTTTCCAAGGCTTGCAACTCATCTGTCATTGCTTACTGCCAAAGAGGATTAGTACTAACTTCTTTATAGGCGCGAGGTTTGTGAAGAGAAGCAATGGTAGAGTAACAATGATAATCACGAAGATGAGCCGGAGGTTGACTTAATCTAGTGGAACGACGAACAGAAGTAGATGGAATGATTGAAGACATAGGATCCTCGGTTGGGGTAGACATGTCAGAAGTTGCCGAAGTGGGATCGCCAGATGGGCCTGCATCAAGACGAGAAGAAGACAACTGTGGAGGGGAAGATTCACAAGTTGATGGTAGTACAGGATCATCCGGGAATAAATCCACTAAAGGATTGGTAAAGAAAGGGACATGAGTAGAAGATTCAAAGGGATAAATGGATGAGAACATCTTATATTCCCAGAATGAAACATGACGAGACACACGAAGATGGTTAGAAATAGGATCCCAACATCTATATCCCTTGTGTTCAATGCCATACCCGAGAAAGCAATATAAACGAGCACGGGGTTCTAACTTTGTGCGTTCATGTGGAAGGAGGTGCACAAAACAAGTACTACCAAAAACTCTAAGACAACTGTAATAGGGAACCTTGCCATATAAGTGCTCACAAGGAGAAATGTTGTCTATGACAGGAGATGGAGTACGATTGATAGTATAAACAGCAGTGAGACAAGTTTTCCCTCAAAACTTTTCTGGACAAGAGGCAGAGATTAAAAGAGTTTAAGTAACGTCCAAGATATGCCTATATTTACGTTCGGCGCGACCATTTTGTTGGGAAGTTCCTGGACATGAACGATGAATAAGAGTACCTTGTTGGGAGAGAAGTCTAAGAAATTTCATGTCTCGATATTCCATAGCATTATTGGTACGAAAAACCTTAATATCTTTAGAAAATTGTGTTTTTATTATGGCAACAAAATCACGATAAATATGAGTAAGCTCAAATCGATTTTTCATAAGATAAAGTCATGTATAACGAAAATAATCATCAACGAAAATGACAAAATAACGAGAACCTCCCGTGGTGGGTGTCGGAGAAGTTCCCAAAATGTCAGAGTGAATTAGATCAAAGGGAGCATGAGAGATAGATTCACTAAGATCAAATGGCAAAGCATGATGTTTTCCTAATTGGCAAGGCAAGCAATCAAAATGTTTATCATCAACAGAGCCTAAATGAACACTTGAAATCAAGGATTTTAATCGAGAAGAGGAAGGTTGATCTAACCGAGAATGTTAAGTTTCAGATAACATTGTGACAGCCCAACTAGTTAAAGAGTTGGGAATACTTAAAGAAACGAGCTCAAATAGGCGTCCCACTCTACAGCTAGTTCTAATAGTCTGTCCTGTTCGTGGTTCCTGCACATGACAACTATGAGGAGAGAAGTGAACATTAAAGCCAAGTTCACATAATTGCCCAACTGATATTAAATTTAGAGAGAGTTTGGGAACTGGTAAGGACAAGGTGGATGTGGAAATGTGTCTTGTATGACTGACTTGTATTAGAGAATTATCAGATGTATGGATAGTAGGTGCATGTGAAGGGAAGGATTTTGACTTAAACAAATTAGAATTTGATGTCATATGATTGCAACAAGCGGAATCAAAATACCACGAATTGGAGTTACCTGAAGTGACAGACATAGCAGGAGAAATATAGAAGCTAAAAGTACCAGATTCTTAAAGCTTGGAATGGAAATCCTCTAGTGAGAAACTGACCGACAATCCATTGGGAGAAGTATCTACACTAGCGGCAATGGTAGATGGATGTGCATATGAACCTCGGCTTCGGAGTTGATTGATCGACCCAATAGGTTGCTTATATCGTAATCAATAATAATGGGATGCCATATGACCATGTCGGTGACAATGCTTACAAAATTTATCCATCATTTGCATTTCACAGTGGGTTGGACAATAAATGTCAAGAAAACAATACCCAGAGAGTAGATATGGAGAAAATAAGCCCAAAAATGAACTTAGCATGCCGAAAAACCTTGGGAACCGGTTACAACTCACCAAGAACCAGTCAGAAAATGATCGAACCGGTCAAAAATGCGACGGCACGTGTGGTGGCGTCCAGCGTTCGTTGGTGACAAAATTTTAGTATTTCACTCGTCTAGGGCGGTAAGTTTGATAGTGGTGACAATTTTTCTAAATGAGTGACAGAATTATGTCAAACAGTGACTAAAAGCTTCATTCTCAACGAAGAATCGGTAGTGACACGGCTGGCTGGCGTCGTGACGGCCACCATGTAGCAGACTCAATGGGCACACCTTAGATAACACTAGCTCTGATACCCGGTTGAGAATTGTGAATGAAGAGAAAAATAATATTCTATATATATTCTAGTTAATAGTACACAAGCCTATTTATAGGCTTTACATAACGACTATCTAAAGTAACAAATAAATGAAGATACGTAGAATCATAGAATAATATAGAGAATCACAGAATATCACAAATATATATCTCTAACATGTAAATATATCACAGGCTTTCCTCATGCATGTAGTTACTAAAGGGCAAAAGTATACAAGAAGTGCCATAACTTGTGTACGGAGGTCACTTTGGTGACATAACTTTTTTTCGGATCACTTTGGTGCTAACTTTTTTGAAAAACGATTACTTGAGTGCCAATGCTGACATGGCTTGCCGAAAATCTTACGTGGCGCTGACATGGCTCGTCGGAGAGGTCCAGTCAACATTAAAAACCAAAAACGACGCTGTTTAGTCCGCTCACGTGTACTTTTTTAGAAAAATAAAATTTAAATTATATTAAAATAATTAAAAAAAAAGGAAAATGTCACCAAAAATCTCAAATTATGACACTTGTGATAATTTACCCTGAACTTTTTTTTACACGAAAAACCCCAAATTATGTCATTTGTGACAAGTTTACTCTGAACTTTTTTTTGTGATACTAAAAACCCTAAATTATACTCATTGTGATACATTTATCTCACAACACTTTAACCCAAAGGGTATTTTCGTCTTTTTCCTTTTTCTATTTTTTTTTATTTTTTTTATTTCTTCTCCGGCAACCCTCGCCGCCGCCGGCCGAGACTGCCTTCGCCGATGCCAGCTAGGGTCGCCCTCGCCCGAGGCCGGCGAGGGTTGCCCTCGCCTAGGCTGGCAAGGGCTTCCCTCGCCGGCCCAAGCGATGGTCGCCCTTGTCGGATCTGGCGAGGGCGACCCTCGCCGGCGTTAGGCGAGAGTCGCCCTTGCCAGGGCCGGCGAGGTTCGCCCTCGCCTGGGTGAGTGAGGGCTTCCTTCACCCTCGCCTGGCTCAGGCGAGGGTTTCCCTTGCCAGCGTCGGGCGAGGGTCGCCCTCGCTTGAGTTGGGTGTGGGCGACCCTTGCCAGCCCAGGCGAGGGCTTCCCTCGCCCGACGCTGGCGAGGATCGCCCTCACCAGATCCGGCGAGGGCAGCCCTAGCTTGAGTCGGGCGACGGAAGCCCTCCCCCAGCCGGCTGTGGTGGGGTGGCGGTAAGCCCTCGCCTGCTGCTTCCCCTCGTCCAGCCAGGGGTCGGCAAGGCTTGCCCTCGCCGGTGGGGCGAGCTTCGCCAGAGGCCGGCGAGGTCGGCCTCACCGGCCCTCCCCTTTGGCCGGTCGCCGGACCGGCGATCGGGAAAAAGTTAGGAAAAAAAAGATTAAAAAATTCGAAAAAAAGTCACATAATTTTCGCGTGTACAAGTCAGACCATTTTTTTAAATATAAATGCCACATCAGCTTTTTGATCGAAATTTTGGCCGGAGTCACTAAAGTGATCTATTTTTCTCCGATTTTAGCACCAAAGTGTTCCGAAAAAAAGTTATGGCACCAAAGTAACCTCCGTACACAAGTTATGGCATTTCTGGTATACTTTTGCCGTTACTAAAGTTGAAACATGCCAATCTAGGCAAAGATAAGGGAAGTAAAAAAGACTAGTTGGATCAGTCCCTTCCGTGGAACAAATCTAGGCGTACAAGGGATGCACAGAAGAACATACCAATGACCATTCAAGACATTATGGTTTTACTGATCAAGCTCACTATTCTTAACATCCATTTATTTCGTGGAAGATGAACGATTTGAAAAACATTTTTCATCATCGACAACAATTCATGCATAAACACTTTCGTGGTATGAAAATATTTTTTCTTTATTCATTTTTGTAAGCAATATAAGCTATTATTTTTAAAAAAATATTTTTCAAAATGTGAATTTTCTGCGAGACAAATGGACTCTTAATAATCATCTCAAGGAACTTAAGACGAGGTGGAAGCTATGCTTACTTCTTCTTTACCCAAATGATTATGTTGACTCAAATGATGTATATGTGGTTTGACTGTTATACCTTGATAATAAAAGGATTGACTTTCTTGTTACCATACCGATGGTTCACTAGAGTTGGTCCATGCATGTGAAAATTCAATGACAACCACGAAGGTCCACGCAAATGGTCCGGACTCAAATCGGTCTATTTCCGACGTGGTTTACATCGCTTGTACATACATTCACGAGTATTGCTTCATAAAGTATAACTCGAGCAATACTAGTCTACAATTGTAAAAGCTGAATAGGGTTTTGGAGTTTGATTTGTTGGGTTCTACTATTCAACCAATCTAAATAAGTTAGTTTTTGATAATCTATCTAATTTAAGAAGTTTCTTATTATCGTATATACAGTTCATATCAAATTGGACTCTTACAAAATAATGAGTCTGGATGAGCAGCATGTGTGTATTCGATGATATGGAATTAATCGAAAGCATGTATAATACCTAGATTGCAGATTATAAACAATAAACCTATATGTTCTCAACAAATGAAAATTGTTGAGCGTTCCATGTTTGAATGTCTGTCGACAAGTGAGATCTGGATGTGATTCGAGTCTCTCTTTCGTAATCCTTTTTTTATTTTCCTACTATGCATGTGCCCAATAAAGTGTATAATACTAATTCAAAGTAGGTTCCTCTATTGATGGCGTCTCATTAAATGAGGGCCTGCGGTGGTTGTGTGTCACCTCATGATCACAACTTGTAATCTTTGAAGCGTCCAAAGTCACGGTCATACAGTTTGATTGCTCATATACAAATAGGGATTTATAGTTTATACAGATATTTCCCTTTCTTAGATACATGCATGCCTGTTATTTTTTTGCAACCTTGCCTCCGAGAATGCTTGAACTCGAATTGCAATGATCTACTGTTCATAAAACAAATGAAAACTGATAATTTTCCTTGAACTTATTTCCCATGAAAAATATTTTTTTTATTATGAAGTTTTTGGTAAAACAAACGTATCTTATTTCTATCAACTTTTCAATGTAATTTTTTGAGCTACGAGGTCACTTCTCGGCATTCGTTGCCGAGGTCACCATGCATGGCCACTTCTCTTACCACGGCATCGAAGACACACGCGATGATGTGATTTCCCTGGTCTATTTGCTTGTTATGATCGACTCCGCTTAACCATGTTAGTCTGGACAAACCTTTGTAACGCATCTGTTTATGCAATTTTCTTTTTTTGGGCTCGGGGTTGAGATTGTAAGCAAATGGTGTAAAAACCAGCTATAAAAGTCTTAATTTCTTTTTCTTCCTGGATAAGTGGAAAAATAATATGTGGTCGTAAACTGTTCTAGGCTTGCCAACGGATAAATGGATCGTTGACTGTTCTACTAGACTCCACGTATCAACTTTGAGGCAGAAAAAAGTGCCCTCAATCTTTCTTTCTATAAATGCAAAACGATCTTCGCCGTTGAGGGCCCTTTGACTTTCAAAGAGACGAGTTGATCCAGCGGCAAGACTGCATCACGATCAAAGAGAGAGGATAAGAAGGAGAGAGGAAGGAGGAGGAGGAGGAGGAGCGGAGGAACCACTCAACGAAAGCTCCTCCAAAGTTTGAATTCAACCCTCCTCACTCTGTCTCTGTTTCTCTGTCCGTCTATAAATACTCATTTTCATACTCTCTTCCACTCTCATCCAACAGCCACAATCCCTCTCTTCTCTCTCTAAGCCATTCGCTCAAAAGCTCAATCTGCCCGAGCTCCTCCGGAAATGGCGACGTCGTCGAGCACTGAAGTGTCCACGAGGCTTCAGCTCATCGAGCAACACCTCCTCGGCGAGTTCTCCCCGATGGGAGCCGCCTTCCCGGCTCATCTCGCCGCCGCCGCCGCCGCCCAATCCTCCTACCCCATCGCTTTCGAACCTGCAATCGAACTCTCTCGCTCCGAATCTCTCTCCTCCGTCTCCTTCTCCGGCTTCGGTTGCCTCCCAACTGAAGACCTCTTCGAGCTCGACGTCAGCTCGATCTCCTTCGAGCAAAACCGGAGCGAGAGCTTCAGTTTCGAACCGAAACCTCAAAATCTAGACCTAATCCCTCCGATGGCAGCGAATTCGAGCTCGTCGATGAGCTCTGAAACGGAATCGTTCCTCGAGTTCGAAGAGAAACCGGTAATATTCAGTGAAATGGCCTCGAAAACCTCGCAATTGAGCAAGAAACCGTCGCTGAAGATCGCGCTGCCTAGCAAAGTTGAGTTGCTGCGGTTTGCCGACCCGAATCAGACGGTTCAAAAAGGTTCGAATCAAGCAACCGACGAGCAGAGGCACTATAGAGGAGTCCGGCGGAGGCCGTGGGGGAAGTTCGCGGCGGAGATCAGAGACCCGAACCGGAAGGGCTCGCGAGTATGGCTCGGCACCTTCGACACCTCAATCGAAGCCGCAAAGGCCTACGACCGGGCCGCCTTCAAGCTCCGCGGCTCGAAGGCGATCCTCAACTTCCCTCTCGACGCCGGCAAGCCCGAGACGCCAGCGTCCCCGGCCCCAGCCGATGGCAAGAAACGACGCCGTGAGGAGGAGGAGAGCGAGGTCATGGTGAAGAAGGAGAAGGTGGTGGAGTCAGATGCAGGCAAGTGTAGGGACGTTCCTTTGACGCCGTCTAGTTGGACGAGGACCTGGGACTGTGATGCTGCGACGGGGATCTTCAACGTTCCTCTGCTGTCGCCGTTATCTCCGATTCCGACGTTAGGGTTTCCCCAGCTCATGGTCAAATGAGAAGTGTCTCTGTTTTTTCGCTTTCCTTTTTTTGGAGAAACGATGTGCAGAGTCTGGCGATGTAAGGGTTAGGAGTTGAGAAGATGATTGTTGAAATGAATGATCACTTCCAGGCGCATGTAATGCATGGCAAATGACAATCTTTTGGCTGAAATGAAGGTGTGACCGATTGATCTAAACATTCGGGAAATATGGAAAGATCGATTATCTGGATTGAACCAAATTCAACCAAATGGTAAATTCTGGTTTTATCAATAAATTGGTTTGGTAAATGTGAAGCTTTTATAATTAAGCACACAAAAAGAAGCCTCAACTTTTAACCAAATAATTTGCAATATCGAATGTGATCGAAATCAAACAAATAGGGAGGTTGATCCGGTTCAGGTTAGCTTAATGTGTTGACCAAATCGACATTCAACATGCTTGAAAACCTTTTTAAATCAAAAGAAATTAAAGTATTAAGAACAGCCTCTATTATCAATGAAGCAGAGGTAACAATACTAGATGTTGAGAAAGGCAGGGGACAGAATATACTAGATGTAGTCTTCGCATTATGGAAAGGCAACGCGACGTTGGATGACAGAGATAAATATAGATTAATTTCCATTTTTACCACCTTTTGTGAATATATCTTTACCTCTTGTATTACGCTCAATAATACGCGTCACTAAATATATATCGTATATAAACATATCATAAATACTAAAGTTGAAACATGCGAACTTAATACTTCCTTACATTAATTCAAGGCATTGTCTACTTAAATAAGGAAGATTTGCTCGATCAGTCCGACCCGTAGAACAAATCTAGGCAAGAGAACACTAAAAAAAAGTCACTTCCTCTCTTAACGCAATGAAGAAACAAATTCAAGCTACTCTTAACAATCGTCTCGAGAAACTTCAGATGACGTGAAAGTTATGCTTAATTGTTTCTTTACCCAAGTGATTATGTTTGACTCAAAAGATGTATGTATGGTTTGAAAGTCGTCGTGCCTTGATAAATCAAAAGATTGACTCCGTTGTTACCATATGGATGGTCCACTAATGTCGTTGCGTGCATGTGAGAAAATCCAAAGCCAACCACGAAGGTCCATGCGTAGGGTAGGGTCCGGTCTCTTTTCGACTTGGCTTTACTTTTACATCGCCTGGATGCATGCACGAGTATTGCTTCATGAAGTAAAACTCCTGCAATACTGGTCTACAATTCTAAAAGTTGAATAGGGTTTTGGAGTTTGATTTGTCGGGTTTAACTATTCCACAAATCTAAAGAGGTTCATTTCTGATAATCTATCTGCTTTACGAAGGTTTCTTTCTTTCTTATCTTATACAAAGATCGTATGAAACTGGACATGCAAACTTAGATTAAACACCATTGGAGGCACACATGACGAAGTGAATTCTTGTCTATTTGCTTGATAGCAATGATGTAAAAACCAGCTAAAGGAGTGATTTCTATTATAAATTGTTTCTTTCTTTACTTGTTTCTAGGCTTGCCAATGGATAGAGAATGCAAGAAAGATTCTTTAACGAGATGAACTAGGTCAAAGTCGCACGTACGAGGGTTGCTTTAATTGTATGTGTCCAACATGGGAGAGATAGTCAAAGAAATGAGAGAGCTAGTCTTCACGACCTCAATTATTTAACAGACTTATTCCACGCGAAAGACCTAGAATCCAACACGTACCTTAGGCTGCGAGGGTATACGTGAATTATTTATAAGCAGCAATGTATGACTTTTGGACCATGAATGTTTATCATTGTCTTCTGGCTGACGAAAGGTAATCTAACCTTTTGGATTCTTCCGTAATTTTCAAACCGAAAACCTTTCTTTAATCAAGGGCTCTCGATCTTTTTTCCTTATAATAGGCCTATAGAATATAATATATTACTATTATTTCCATTTTGTTGAAGAATACACACGACCCGTGGCCACTTTGATCTCTTCCAAACCAACGCAAACAACGTGTGAAGATGTCTGAAATGATCTTCCCATCATCGTTGAAATCGAAACGACATAAAGAGTAAACACCTACACCGATATCACCTCCAGTCATCAAATTTCATTTATGACGTAATATCGACGTTGACAATTTGAAAATTCGGGTTCTCGATGAAGTAGTTTATTCATTTTCAGACTCCGACACATGATCACTTTAACCAGTCAAAGTCAATTTGCCGTTCTCGTTCTGCATGGGATGACGTACGTCGGCGAAAGCGTTGTTTTTCCGGTCATCCTCTCATGTATCATTATTTCAAATTATCGTCCAAATATCGTTATTGGACTGCATACATGTTCAATGTTAATTAATTCCTCGAAATGGACATCGTTTTTGGCTGTAAGAAGCACGTGTGTCTGACCATTTGAGCCGCTAAAAGTCATACACGAGTCTCATAACATGGCTGCCGCATGTTACTGTATGACCATTGACTACGTATGATAACAAAAGACCTAACTCATGATTATCGATGTATAAGGAGATCAAATGACTATTTACAATGTTCATGTAGTAACTATACGTACACAATATACAGTAGAGTATAATGTTTCCCTGGAAGGTAGGATGGTCAAGTTATTGATCCTGCCAACTTAATTACATTTGAGATTAATAAAGTTTGAGATATACCATGAAGGGATGTATGAAAATGGATGATCAACTTTAATCGATGAAAGAGGATTGATTAAAGAAAACACCATACTGAAAATTCATCACAATATTGTGGATTTTTAATCAATGTGCTAAATTGATATACCGGGGTTCATACAGTTGACAACCTCGTAATAGAATTATAGTTTTCATTTCTCTTTCCTCCTCAACAAACCATCTCAAATAACGAATAAACTTTCCTTTTCGCGAAGTAAAATTGAGCCTTCTTGGCAAGATCGAATATCGTTTCACCATGCGATTTAGCTCTTTGGATGGGTAACGAGAGAGCAAGTCCGAGGCTAAATTCAATTTTGTAGAATGGTCACCATCAAAAGAAAATGAGCAACTGATTAGCCATAGAAAAAGTGGGTCAATCAAATGTATGGCACTTGACAGTTAAAATGCTGCAGTGCCAATATAAAATTTGGAAAAGTGGGTTGGGAGGGAGGTTGCCTAATATAGGCCCCAATCAAATTTTGAGGGCTTTGAGACAACTCGAGGCCCAAAATTTTTCAACACAATAAGATTCCACAGTCGTCTTGATCCATAGCTTTAGCCAAGCTTCCCCATTGCAGCTAGCAGCAACTGCACTTGTGTATAGAAGAAAACACTGAAAGACAGGCCTCTTCTCAAGGCAGAGATTGCTTATATTTATCTATGATCGGAGCCTCTGATCAGTATCGGCATTCGGCCAGATCTGATCACTCGGAATCTGTTCGGGTTGCCTCATGTGACAGTTCTATTCTTCCTAATCCTTTGGCTAAGGATAAGGTGATCTTGTACTGATATGTTAGAATGGCTCCTCTCTCCCCATTCTTGATGCTTGGAACGCTCTTGGGGATTCAGAAGAGGCCTAAGGTGGATTGGATTAGGTTGGCTTGGTTTGCTCCTAACTTGCCAAATTTCAGTTTTCGCAGCTTGGATGATGACTTTCGATAGATTGCCCGCTTTTGATAGATTGATCCTTGCAGTCTTTTTGTGTAAATTGAAACATGAAACTCAAGATCATCCTTTCTTTCGAGTGAAATTACTCAAGACGAGCTTGGGAGATTGATGGTGATCAAAAGTTTTTAGTTATATGCTGGGCTAGAAGCACGACGAAAGGGAATGATTTCCGGAAATTGCTACTGAAAATGACATCCAATGGAGCTGGATTGACATACATCGGGCGCTTCTGGCCGTAATAATTCTCCATCGAGCTTGTGTTGAGATTTAGCTCGCTCCTGATCTTGAATTTTCGAACCAATTTCCGTAAAAAGAAAAGGATTAAAAACATGTCAATTATTATTATCGATTTCTACCTGCTCAAATCGAATCGAGATTGAGTCGTGTTGGGTCCGTCCGGTGCCGTGTTTCCCAATTATCGCGTCGCCGGTCTCGGGCCGGGCTTGTCCGGTCGCACAGGACCGTCCGTTCCCGTGAACGACGGAACTTCAAAAACGCACATCGAGCGGAAAGAGAAAAAGATTAGGTGGACCAGCTCCAGGTGAACCCAACTTTCGATCCGCCGTTAAGATCCAACCGTGTTTCAAATCCCGATGGGGGGACCGCCGTTTGCCCGGTTCGAGTTCCCGCCCCTTTTTTTGTCGGTCCACGCGTTCCCATTGATCACGTGCCTTTTTTTCTTTTATTGGTCGAGATCACGTGCTTTAATTGCTGTCCACGAGAAAATAATTTGCAGCGATCTCCCACGAAAAAACAATTTGTAGTCAATATAGGATTTGATCGATTATCGATATTTTGAGGAAATAACAACTCTCTCCTCTCGAGTCATCATAAACCAGCAATTTATAATCCCATAATAATAATAATATCACAGCACAAGAATTTTATTTTTATCGAAAATTTCTAAACTGTTTGCAAATTGGAGGGGCAGGATAATTTGTTTACGGGGCCATATTCCCCGGCATAAAAAATGCAGATGCTTTGGACATGAACATCACTTATTCTTAGTTTGCATGTGGGCGATATCGATAAATTTTAACCGGTTCATTAAAAGTATGATCGGAAAAACTCCCGCCAATCAAGGGATGATGGAAAAAATATAACCTATTATTTTCTCAAGATTTCTTAGTTCGTCGGGAAATTATAAGAATTTACATCTTCTTTTGTCTAGGGAAGTCATCCAATCACTCCTAAATTTATTGTGCAGATATCAATTCAGTTTTAGAGTTCTAATTTCGAGTCCTAATCTTTATGCAAATTTTCAAGGGAAAATGACACAAATAGTTTCCGAGCTTTGGTCCAATTAACAATATGGTTCCCCAACTTTTTATTTGTTCAATGTGATCCGTAAACTGTAGCAAAATATGTAATATAGTCCCTGAACTTTTAATTTATTCAATGTGGTTCATTGATTTTTGATACATATTCAATGTTATCCTTGAATTTGAATTAATGGAAGGACGACATTGAACATTGTCATGAACATGTACCAAAAATTCAGGGAATATATTAAAATAAATTAAAATTTCAAAAATCACATTACACATCAGGCTAAAGATTAGAAATTATTTGTGTCATTATTTTAATTTTCGATCTAGTCCATTCACCCTTATCCTAATCCTAGATTCGTTCCCGTAATGGCGGTTTTCGCTGCTCACGGTAGAAGTCGCTGAGATGAGAGCGAGAGTGAAAACTGAAAACCATGTTCCTAATCATTGCTCGTGACGACCTTTTTGTTTTATTTCAGGATGTTCACATTCACTCCCTTCGGTTTCTTGATTCACCTGCGCATTGGGAAGAACGGGGAGATCTTTCGCTCCTCCTGTTTTTTCCCCGCGGAAACGACGTTGTCGGTTCCCCACCATTCTTTGTCCTCGTCGGACACAACCCATTTTGCACCACACGTCTGTCGAAGCGCCCACGACTAAAAAAATGAATCTTTTGCTTCGTGATAGTGATCAATGCACCACCCAGATTTTTTTAAAGCTTTTTACACGCGTGCCCATCTGCGAGTCCTCTGCGATTCTTTCACTGGGTAATGCGGTATCCAGTTTTCTTCCTAGTTCATACCGATTGGCGTTGCTACCAAGACTCCCTTGTTTTGGTTCCGTTTGTCAATCTTGTTCCGGGATTTCTAGATTTTTCGCAGAATCCCGTGATTCTTTGGAAATAAGGTTACTATATAAGGAGAGATTTAAGGTGAGATTGGTGTTTTGGGGTGGTGGTGGTGGTACTTAGCAAAAAAGTGAGGCGTGTGGGGGTGACATTTGCGAGCTGGTTATTATGGAGCTGAAACTGTTGGACGCAAAGTCTCTGTTTGCATCACAGGCTAGCCACATGGGAAAAAGATTGTGCTCACGCTCATTCTCAAACTTGCAGGCCTCTTGTTGCGGAGGTAATACTTTTCTTGCCCGTGGGAAGCATTTGTATGAAATGATGCTCGTTTAGTATAAGTTTACTGGGGAATGATTGGAAACTTATCTCATGAACTTTTCATGTTACCTCAAGAATTGAAAATTTTTTCCTTTTTTTGCTGGATGTACTTGGGATTACATTGGTGTGGTTTCTGGAATCATGGGTATGTGAAATTTTAGTAGTTCAGGATGAGTTATCGATCTTTTCTTATCTGACATGGATGGACATGATGAAGTGATGCAAGAATGGGATATACAAATCCTTTGAGGATATGAATCTGCGCTTTTTGAACCTTAGAGTGGGAATAAATTTCTTATCTGTGCTGGTTTAGTTGAATATTTATGATGATTTGGTGAATGAAATAGTATGCATTTTTCTTAGTATGCTCCAGATATACAAGGAACTACCGATCGGCATTCCTTCTTAAGCGTCTTCTTGTTTGTAGTTTTAAATTCGTTCCGACTATGCTTTTCCTAACAAAGGAAGTGGCTTAACCATGATTGCAGCTTATCATTTTCTCTTTGCAATTTTCGTATTCAGGTGCTTTAGTTAAGGCTTCTTATTCAAGCTCGTCAAGGGATACACATTTGTCAGTCAGAGCTGTAGGTTCAGTTGCTCAGGATAAACTTTCTACGGAAACTTATTCAATTCACATAAACGGACTAAAGCCTGCAAATTCTAGTCCGTATTCCTGTGAGTCGAGAGTACTTGATGCCTATGATGATGAGTATGGGGGAGCTCTTGTTGATCCAGAAAAATTACCAGCTGAAGCAAATCTATTTACCTCAATGCTTCGTTTATCCCTTAGTCGATGGAAAATAGAGGTATGTTCTTAATCTGGTGAAATGACCGCTAGACACATATGATGCTTCATTGGAGGAGTCTGAGTTATATAGAAGAATTTAACACTTCACATGCAGCTTAGGAGCGAGGTGATTCAATTGTGCTCGAGCTGTGTTAGTCTCAAAGAAGGATATCATGATCTACAATCTTAAAAACTTTATCTTGATTTAATCTTTTCTGCAATGGTTACCTCAAATGGAGGCAAAATTCTACTGATCTGTAATGCTAGTTAATTTTTAATTGTCTTAGTAATTTGATGTGAGTAAATTCCACATCATGTCATTTCAAATGGCATTTGGATTTCTCTGTTCCAACCAATATCTTCATTTTAATAACAACACTTATGTTCCTTCTTTGTATTAATTACAGGGAAAGAAGGGAATTTGGCTTAAGTTACCATCAGAGTTGTCTGAGTTTGTTCCGATAGCTGTTAAGGTACTCCTCTTGCCCTCAACTATCCAAGGACTAAAAAATGAAGTGACTAGTTACCTACGCTATTTTCTTTGGTTGGTGGTTGAGACAAGAATATAGAATTTCTATCAATACAAAACTCATAAAGTGAGCCGAGTATCCATTAGTTAAGTCAGTCAATTAAATTCAATGATGTAGGAAGGTTTTCAATACCATCATGCTGAAAGAGGGTATGTCATGCTGACATACTGGATTCCCGATGAACCTTGCATGCTTCCTGCTAATGCTTCTCATCAAGTAGGAGTTGGAGGTTTTGTTGTCAATGACAAAAATGAGGTGAGATTGCTTATCATGATAATTCGCTGTAAGTGCAAGGTGACCTACTAGTCTTATTTGCTTGAAATTGGGAAACGCCTTCTCCAGTGGCTTTTATACCTAATCTATGTAGGTGTCTCACTAATCCAAGAGAATTAGCTCATCTCTTAGAAAAGTAAATGGAGATTTCGAGGAAACAGAGCCACATATAGGTTGCCACAATGTGAAAATTGTTTTAGTAAGTACTGGTAAGGTATGATGGTATCAAAGAGTTTGATTGATTTAGTTTATAAATTTTGTGGGAGCATTTAATTGTTCTTATATCAGCTAGACGAGTCAATATATAATTTTACTAATCAAGACCAATAACAGAAAGAGACAAGCTTGCTGTAGGTTCTGGTAGTGCAAGAGAAGTACTGTCCTCCAACATGCCTTGGTCTCTGGAAGTTACCGACTGGATTTATTCTTGAGGTAGAGCTTTAAATTTGAAGAGTGTCACGTGTAATGTTGAAGTCAAAATTAGTGGATGATTGTAAGAACATGCTTTTCTTATTCATTCTGTATGTTTTATCTTTTCCCATCAGTCGGAGGAGATTTTTGCTGGTGCTGTCAGAGAAGTCAAGGAGGAAACAGGGGTAAGACTTGTCTAAGCAAAGGTGTTCTTTTAAAATCCATGTAGTATAGAAGAAAAAGAAACCGTACAAAAGAGTTCTGAATAAATCAGTTCTAGTTTAATCATTGTTAAGTTCTTTCTCTCTGCAGATTGATACAGAGTTTATGGAGGTGATAGCATTCAGGTAATAGTATTGGTGTCTTACCCATTTGCCTCTGATCTAAATATTGTGCTAAAAACTGTCTCGGTGAAACTTTCGATTTATATCACGTGGCATTGAACGATGTTTGTAAGGAAGGAATGAGTTATGGAGTTATGTTCATTAAGATTCCTAAGAACTACAATCAGGTATATTCATGCTTCACTGGTCAAAGTTGACATTGAACCAAATGAGAAACTTCAAATAAGGATTATACCAGGCTATGACCTGTCAGCCTTCCTTATAAGACTGCATAGCGCCATTACAAAAACGAATTGTCCTCTTGAATTAATCTCGAAGCTGAATGGATATCTTGTTTCTGCTTTGTCTCGTCAATTGAGATGCTTGACATTCTTTCTTAGCTGGTTCTCTTTTCAGGCATGTTCACAATGTGGCCTTTCAAAAGTCAGACTTGTTCTTTATCTGCATGCTAAAACCCCTATCGACCCAGATCGTTGTTGATAATTTTGAGATTGAAGCAGCCAAGGTGGGTACCTACTTGACTGTGGAACAACCAACCAGGGTTTTTTGCTATCTTTCTTGAAATTTTGTTTATCAAGCGAACTTCTATTGGACTTCAAAATAGCGTTAATATCTAATTGGAGAATTTTTATTGATATGGTGACTCAGTGGATGCCACTGGAAGAGTTCCTTGAGCAGCCACTCATCCAAGGCGATTCAATGTTCCAGAAAATTATTGACATCTGCATTGCTCGGCTTGGGCAACGTTACTGCGGTTTATCGGCTTATCAAGTAATTTCCAAGTTCGATGGCAAGCAATCCTCCCTGTACTATAACGTCATCGATTCTCGAGATTCAAACTGCCAGGCAAGCTGAAGCTCTGTGGGTTTTCAAATATGAGCTTAGCCCATTCATTGCCATCTCCAGCAGTCAGAGTACTGAATGTTGCAGCAACGGGCAAGATGAACATGTAATTACAGAGGTCTTCCTTGATGTTCGTAGTTATCCTAAAGCAGAGAACGTGACAGGCATTGTATATACAAGGTGCTCGGTGTATATTCCACTTAGTTGTACTTGAGCGAACACGCCGAAAGATGAATGAAGGCGATTTCTCTATCAAGCCTCGCTTTGCTGCTTCTCGAAACTGTCTTATTCACAAATGCAGTAGAGGGAATGTGAAACACATCCACAACCCAATTGTCCCTTTTATGCTTTCATGTAACACGTATCCTTGTCTGCAATATCCACAAAATGTTGTTCTTACTAGAGGTGAGCATGAGTTTTGAGTAGAATCGGGAACAGGACCAAACCATTGATGAGAACCGATCCGATTCCACGTCCTAGTGGGAATCGATATGGTTTCCCGTGCCAAATTTTTAGAACCTGTAATGTGTGGTTTGGCTCCTACGAGGAACCGAAAGTCCTAAGAACTAGATCGGGAACCGAAGAACCTAATTTTTAATATTATGTGTTTTGAACTTTTTGTTGATTGTTTTGTTTTATGTGTTCATCTTTTATGAATTGTTATTATTGGTAGATGGGGATTTTGGTTGTTGTTTTAACTTGCATTTTAAATGAAACAAAAAAAAAAAGAAGAAATTGGCCGGTTTTCCTGTAGATCCTGAAATCACTCGTCCCTAAGATTGGTTTAAGAGTATTTGAAGTAAGTTCCGGGTTTTAAAAACTTGGGATCCGCTCGACCCTGGTTCATCCGATATAAAAGAAAAGACAAAACACATTGACTAGTGAAAGCGATTGACACCAGAGCACAGGAAGTAAATGATCTTTAGATATTATGTAACGAATGAATGGACAGGTGAACGTTCCGGATATTGGGTTGGCCCCCGTTTCCCGAAAAGGATCGGCCATCCTACGATTTAAGAAATTGCTGTCGGCAAGGCTTTTCCGTTTTTGCAGTTAAAACTATAGGGAAAATTTCAATTTAGGGTCCAAAGTGAGCCTATTTTTTTAAAATGGGATTTCAAGTGCAATTAATCTCAAAATGGGATCCCAAGTATTTAATCAGTCTCAATTTGATACCCAAAATGCCTAATCAGTCTCAATTTGGTACCTAGGTTCGCCGGCTGGCCAAATAGTCATCGACGGTGAGTTTTTTTACTGTTCCGGTGGTCGAAACAGTAATTTTTTACTTTTTTTTTTGCTTTTTTTTTTCTCTTCCCTCCGTCGGCCCCGGCGGAGGCTGCCCTCGCCAGCGTCGGGGAGGGCTGCCAGCCTTCCCCGACGGCCCTTGCCCGATTCCGCAGGCGAGGGCGACCCTTGCCCTCGTCGACGTCGGGGAAGGCTGGGCGACCCTCGCCCGACGTCGACGAGGGCAACCCTCGCCTCGGCTAGGCGGGCGAGGGCCGACCCTCGCCTGCCCAAGCGAGGGTTGCCCTCGCCGACGTCGGGGAGGGCTGGGTGGCCCTCGCCCGATGCGGGCGAGGGCGACCCTTGCTAGATCCGGCGAGGGCACCGCGTCGGCCACACGATCGACACGAGCTAGAGCACGCCTGAGAACCCCCGTCCCCGAGCCTGGCTCGGGCAGCTTCGTGGAGAGGTACGACGAGCTAAGGCGGAAGGTGAGGAAGGAGAGGGAACTGCAGAGGGAGAGGAGGAGGTGGGAAGAGAAGGGGGCCGCGGCGCCCACGCTAGCGGAGCTGAGGCTGTCGGAGGAGGAGCTGAGGAGGCTGAGAGGGATTTGGCAAGGGTCGCTCTTGCCGACGTCGGGCAAGGGCCGCCCAGCCTTCCCTGACGTCGGTGAGGGCAAGGGTCGCCCTCGTTGACGTCAGCGAGGGCAACCCTCACCTACGGCGTCGGGCGAGGGCTGTCGAGGAAGGCTAGGCGCGCCTCGCCGGGGTGGCCCTCCCCGACATTGGCGAGGGCAGCCTTCGTCGGGCATAGCTGGGGTTGGCGGAAGGAAGAAAAAAAAAGCAAAAAGAAAATTTAAAAGAAAAAAATTACTGTTTCGACTACCGAAACAGTAAAAAATTCGCCGCCGGTGACTATTTGGCCGGCCGGTGAACTCAGGTATCAAATTGAGACTGATTGGGCACTTGAGATCCCATTTTGAGACTGATTGTACTCGGAACCCCATTTTGAGAAAATGGGCTCATTTTGGATCTCAAATTGAAAATTTCCCAAACATATATATATATATATATATATCCTCAAAGATAAGCAAAATTAGAACAGCTTTTTGCATGACTATATAGCACGTGTTTGTGAATATTTTACAAAACTTTTTGCCTTCGCTGGCGCACTTGAAATGTTCTATTCCAAAGCAGGCAGGCCAACATTGGATGAACAAATTTTCCTTATTTTTCATAACTACCGTTGTTTTCATGATGAACGTAGAAAACTTTAAATTTATTCGATGCATATTGTGTGACGATATTTTCTCCTATTTCAATTGATTTGATATAAATTATAAATATTATCGGTTCTTTATTCTACTAAATATATAAATATTGATTAACTGGATTAACAAAATGTATGATAAATGGAGACCGAGATAATCACGGCGCGTTAAGAAGTTCACATAGCAGCGACAAATTCGCTATGATTTTACGTACTTATATTTTGAAAAACATAAAGAAAGCGAAAGGAAAAATATGTTACTGAGCGCAAAACAAAAATTGATAAACACAAGTGAAAAACGTCAAGTAAACCAGAAATTGCACTTTTTTGGTGAGCTCACGAGAGATAGAAAGAGAGGGTCCTTCATCAGTCGTGTGACTCGTGAAAAGAAGACGAATCTTCTCCAAAGCCTGGATTGGTGCAGACGCGCAGAAGAAACAGAGGAACGGTGAATGCCTTTGAATTCCCTTCTCGTCCGCCTCCGATCTCTCTCTCTCTCTCTCTCTCTCTCTCTGCCCCGTTGGTCTCGCAATTTCTGATTTCCTCCCAAATTGGTGGTCAAATTCGCAATACCATCTTCACTTTGCGCAGTCTGATGCCCCTTTTGTGAGTTGCAAGCCTCTCTCTCCCTCTCCCGGGGTGCAAAGGTTTCAAATTTAGTGAGGTGAGATCATGAAGATGCTTTTTTCGATTCTGGGTTTGGTTGCATCCGTTTGAACTCCCTTCGGTTCTTGAGAAAAGCGGCGTTGTCACTCTGAGAAAGCTGGAATCAAAACATGGGTTTTCTTGAATTATAAATTTTGAGATTTTTTATGTAGATTTTCTATATAGGCTTGATGTTGAAAATGGGATGTGATGCGATATGCTTACGTTTTTGTTTTCCATGTGTTCCAGTCGCTTTAAGGGGTTTCTACTTTGGTTTGTAAGATGTTGAGCTGGTGGTAGCGTGACTCTCTAATTGGAGAATTGGAGTGGGAAGATAGAGTATAATGAGGTTGTTTCCATTGAGCTCCAGCTCGAGCTCGAGCTCAGGCTCGAGCCTGGTGAAGGAGGAAGGAGGCGATCGTGCTTTTCTGTATCTCAATGTCTATGATCTCACTCCAATTAACAACTATCTTTACTGGTTTGGGCTTGGGATTTTCCATTCGGCTATTGAAGGTGAGTCCTTTTTATTGTTCAAGCTAGATATGCCATTTTCTTTGGTTGAAGCTGTGGCATCTAATACGTCATTGATAACATATTGTAGATGGAAGTAAAGAGAATGAACTAATGCTTTCACTTAATAGTTCTATGAATGGTGATTGAAGTGTTTGGTTGAGGCTATTGCAGGCATTGTTGGTAATCATGCTGCTTAGTTGAATCACAGTGAAATTTCTCTCGATGGAAATGAATCTTTAGTGGAGCTGAAAAATTTTTCTTCCTGATTTACAAACCCTTGGCTTGACCGATGAGTAACTCTGTCCATTAATTTTGTTGGGAGGGCTTTGTTTTGAATTTTTTTCCCTTTGATGTGTCCTAATATGTTTCTTGCAACTTGTTGTCTTGTTAAAGCTCTTATTGTCATTGAGTTATAGATCAGCAATAGTTCAGATATGTGGTCTGTCTTGAAGGGCGGTGGAAATACCTTTATGGTCTTAAGAGTTAAGTGACTGATTGTTCTCAAGTAAAAACTGTTTTATCTGTATCTTGCTGCATCGGACATTATCGACCATATCAAGGGTGATATGTGTAGGATTGGATTGAAGTGGTTGCTGGAAGTTTAGGACACGAATGATAACCATTCCGTTTCACTGTTTTTCTATTTTTCTGTTCCCAGGAATAGGTTTGGATCATAAATCCATTTGGCAACGCAATTTTATTTTTCTATTTTCGAGACATTTTTTTGGCCCAGAAATAGGTTTGGAACAGAAATGAGAAGTAGATTTTTTTTACTTTTCTATTTCTGAAGCAGAAACAAAAAGAAAAATTCTTCTAAGAGCTTGCTCTTGTCGGCCGCTCCTAGCCACCCGCTGATGTATGAATTCTACATCGATGCTATCAGATGAATTTCTATTCCGGGAACAGAAATTTTTGTCATTATCAAATGCTACTTTCTATGCAGAAACTTGTCCAAAGAAGAGAATGGTTATCATTCGCGCCTTTAGCATTTGATGATAAAGTACAATAAGAGGCATAAAGGACGTTGGAGTGGAAGAGATCGATGGCTACATTAGGCATAACCAGTCAGTGAAGATCTTAGAAATCATCAACCAGATGAATCAGATTCTGTGGGGATGATTTTTCTTTTTTTGCTTTTAGTGCATCATACAAAAATGTGAGTGTACTAGTTATTTATGCTGGAGATATCAATGTCTACGTTAGGCATAACATGTTCACTTGCATTTGTTAGGTTTTGACTGTCATATGAAGGTACAATACTAGGTGGAATTGGTATATATTGGCATGTTATTTTGACCGCCTCCTGCATTTTACCTTGTTACCTTTCACATAACTAAATCCAAGTGTCTAAGCACGCATTTTCGCTTTCTCCGGAGCTAGACTGAGAAAGTCTGAAACACATTTTGCTTTAGAAGAAATAGATGGAAATCCGAACTTCTCAGTTTTAGTCAGTATTTGGTTTTTCGTTCTGGAAACTTGGAGATTGCAGCTGAAACTCGTACAGCTTTGCAAGTTGTAAGGAGTACATGACTGGTGCTTTCATCATGTTGCCGTGACCGTGAGTTGTTTGGGTTGCAAGCACTCTTCATTTGCTCCAGCAGATTACATCAAGATTTCTCTTTATGGTTGGAGCGAGGCTAGATTATTTAGAATCCTTCATTTTAAGTCTCCCTTTATGGATGTTGTATTTATTTTCTGAAAAATAGGAAATTCAATGGGAGATTTGACTAACATCGTCAGTGCGCTTAGTTCAGCTCAATGATAAAAGCCATTTATCCGTTCTTTTTCTTTAGCTTCTCTAAGTTAACACTAGTACAATAAATGCTGACACATTTTCTTGGTTTTGTTTGGTTAGCCCATGGCTTAGAATATGCGTTTGGAGCTCATGAATATCCTACAAGTGGGGTTTTTGAGGTGGAACCAAGAAGTTGTCCTGGCTTTATTTTCAGAAGATCAGTGCTATTGGGCAGTACCAACATGTCTTGTTCAGAATTTCGATCATTTATGGAGCGCCTCTGCCAAAAATATCATGGAGACACTTATCATTTGATTGCAAAGAATTGCAACCATTTCACTGATGAAGTGTGCAAAGAATTGACTGGAAAGTCAATTCCTGGATGGGTAAATAGACTGGCCCGATTAGGTGAGAGTTGAAATCCAAAATTCATTTCTTGCATTCCTATTTATCGTGTGACGAAGTTGTAGCTCCTTCCCAAGATTGCAATGGAGCTTCTGGAACGGGCACATATAACTGGTATTCTAGGGTGTATATCTGCTAGAACATTCGATAGAAACTGACTCTTCAGTGTCTGTTATGATTTAAGATGAATCTTGTCATCTGCATCTTGATGTCAGAAAGATCATTCGTCAAGAAAATGGTGGAGACGGTAAAAAAATAGATGTCTTAGTGGATCATAATGAGAAAAAGATTGCTTTTCCCATAATTGAATTATACCTACTTGCGCTTTCTGGCTTCAGAAACACATGCTCTAGTTGTTGGTTGTCTCTAGTCATTAAGTCTGATTGAAGATTCTTCCGACGATTCAGGCTCTTTCTTCAACTGCCTACTTCCACAAAGCATACAGGTTGCGGCAGTTCGACATCTGCCTGACCGTCCAACATATTCTGGTAAGTCCGATGCGCCTGTTGTGTCCTCCACAATTTTGCTCTTTACTAGACTTCATTATTATGTTTTGTTGTACTTACTTGTACTTGTTTTTTTTTTTTTTGCTATAGATGTCTTACAAAGTTTCCTCTCATTAATGGACTTTAGAGAATTTATATAGGTCAATTAATGTTCCCAATTAACATTAATAATAAATAGCAATAGTGTTCATGATTTATATGTCAAATAAGTAGTAGATAATTTTTGTCATTAGTTAGTGCATCAAATTATAGACTCATGTAACTAATAATCTAATTATTTTTTTTTGAAACTTTTAGAATATCTCCATCTTCAACTATCCTTCAAACGTAGGGCTAATGATTTTTATATGAATTGACAAGATTTGACTCATTTATGGAAACAAATATCAATAAACTTGAAAAAGACACGAATTAACACAAACTTTAAATAAATTAGTTCTTTGGCACATGCCCAAAATCCAATACATAACTAGAATATGACACGGGAACACGAATTGATAGCCCTATTCGAACATAATCATTGATTATAAAAAAAGATCTGAAAAAAATAAAATGGTACAAGTTTCCAGGAGGGATATAATAGATATGGTGATACTGGACTGAGTTCCCGGTACTTCTACAAGCATCTCAGCGACTGCTGAACATTTCCCATCATGGCAAGGAATAAGCTGCTCTTTTATTTTTTCTTCTATTCAGTTACTTTCCCCTTTGTCTCACAGTTCTGTATTGTGCTGATGCAGATGATACATTGGACTCGCCTGCATCGTCTGTAACAGCGGACAGTGAAGAGGATGAGTTAGATCATCACTTGCTGACGTCGCCCGATGGAGATTTTGCATTTCTCAAGGAAAAACCAGTGAGACTGGCCAAGGAGCTCCTTTAAATTCTTCAAATCCATTGTACTGGCATTTGAATTATAGCCATTGGCGAATGGCAAATGATTTCCATATCCATTCTGTTGTAACATCATCGCTACTATCCCCATAGTAGTACCCAATACTTGATAGATGTAGATCGATTTTATGTAGGTGTAAAACTCTACTCCTGTTATTACAGGTAATAACTGGGTAGATTACCTTGGGAGTTGGCATTCTTTTCAGTTTGCACCTAATGAGTTTACACTAATTTCATATTGGTTAGTCTAACACACTGTTGGTGTCATCCTAGTGATATAGATCTTGGATTACCCTATTAGCTTACAAATTGCTGTAGCGAACCTAAGGGGGTATTCAAAAAGTAGGTTATATTCAAGCGATGGATAAAATTAAAAAGCATTCACTTCATGAACATGAAAAGCCGAAAGAGGAGGTCAGATGACCAAATGCGACATCATCGCTACGGTCGCTGGCCTTGATTTATCAAAAGCCATGAGCAAAATGATTGGACTGACACAGAGAGAAAGGAGACTTAATTATCAGCTGAACGGATAATATGAGTGAACCGGGACATAGCAGGACAGATTACAGCCTACAACTATCAGCTGAACAGATATTATGAGTGAACCGGGACATACAGGACAGATTACATCCTACAACACACAGCGTTTCCATTGCTAAATTTCCGGCCCAGACATGGCGATGTTTGGTGTGCGAGCATGGAAAAGCTAGTCATCCAACACTGTTTTTCTCACAGTATACGGAAAATGGTGTGCCGGTGTAGCTGCAATCTTACTGCTGTGGAGAGCTCTAGGATACAGAAAATGCCGGTGTTGTTCCCCCTGTGACAACGACACTTCCCTTCTTTTTTCGGGAATAATGTCTGAATTCTGTATATGTACATATGGTTCCTTGCTTCTTTGTGGTTACTGTTTAGGTAACATGTTCTCGAACACTCCACACGGACACGGACACACAGACAGTAACAGAATTTCTCTTACGGACCCAACTTTTGTGATTTATAGGCTAGCTAGAAGGTGAAAGATTAAATTAAAAAGAAGCAAGCAAGAAGCAGATCCTTCAAACAGCCAAACATCTTGACAGCTAAATTTGCGTTTATAGCGGTTAGATCTATTAGTAATCGACACTTATATTATAAGAATGGCAAATGATAAACGCAGTATAGATGAGTTGCACACATGAGTGACAAATTCAAATGTTGTACGTCCACAATATCTTATCAAAACCCAATTGCACGACCTCCTATCTTATATATGTCTGTTACAACATATTAAACAAGAGTCGTTGATTGCCCGTGAGAGCACGAGGATCACAACAACCCTGTGTCGACTGTTTTACCTTCTAACGCCTTTGCCTTGCCCAACAGCTCCCGCCTCAAACTCGCTTCTGCAGATTGCTTGTACTGCCTGCTTATATGGGTCAGTTCCTTCAAGGAAATCTCGCATTTTCCGATTTGATCTTCCAACTCTTTCAGCTTTTTGTTCTGAATTTCTTCTGCTTGGAGAGCAAAGTGAGCTTGAAAGATTTTGTCCAAATGATCCAGAGCAAATTGGATCTTGAATCCTGCATGCTTGGCCATCATAACCTGGTTCCACCAATCATGGAGCAAGGTCTCCGATAGCTCGTTGACCTGTGTGGTGGACATGCTACTTATTGCCCCGCATAGCACGTTAAAGATCAGGCTCTTTGAATCTAAGTTCAACTCAGAGTCAGTGCTTATGTCTCCGTGCTTCTTGAGCAGCTGCTCTAGGATAGGGGCTAGGCTCCGCATGACTATGTATCTCTCAACTTCGACAAGTTCTTCGTTTTCAAAGAATATCGCAGAGAACTCTAAGTTCTCTACACCAGGTTCTAGCTGGTCCATGAACTGGGTGAGAATCTGGTCTGAAAATGGGGAAACTTTTGCAATGCTACCACTACCTTCCAGTCGCTCCCAAACAGATGCATACGCTGTCCCTATCATTTCCTTCTTTAAAATCTGAAAAGTGCCCTCAAGTTTGGCTTGCTTGTCTACAACGAAAGCATTTAGTAAATTCTCTAATTTGCCTGCTTCTCTTGACTCGGGTACACCACCTGGTTCCTCATTGTCCAGAGCCATCTCGGTTGTGTCCTGGACTTCACTCATTACTTTACCGTAAATGTATTTAGGACCAAGGGTTCTTAATTCCACTTCGTTCTGCTCATCCTTCAGTAAACGTATCACCTGACAATCGAACATAAATTGAGATAAAAATTTGAAGCATAATCAGGAGTTAACTACAGCAGTAAAAGTAAACGAAGGACAAATGAAGTATCATTCAGAAGTCTTGAGGATGAAGATGAGGTCATTTTTCTTCTGATTAAGTCAGCCGGTCTAACCTAACTAAAAAAGTTCTCTCTTATCTGGAAAAATGGTTTGAGCAATTTGCATTAGACTCTTGCTTCGTGGACTCGAATTTTCAGATTCTTCACTTCCTTTCTAGGATTAAGAGAACCAATTATGTCTCACAGATAGAGGCGAACATTGGCCATTAGTGAACATCAGCATTACTGGCAGAAGATTTGAAATAAACCTATGAAACACGGAAAGTTGTTTTATCGTGAATGAGAAAGACAACCTACCGCGTGACTTAAGAAAACATGGAAGGCAGTACACAGGAAAATAGTTTTTCTACAGAATATCCTTGTCCTACATTCTGCATTTGCACTAAAAATTGCATTACATGCACGTAGTTAGGACAGCAAATATTTGAAGCATCTGATCCTGTGATTTTAGGCTTCTTGCTTCGACATTGCAGAGTTACATGAACTTTTGCAGCAACAAAAATCTTGAGTAATAAAAGGGACTAGACATACCTCAGGCTTCATGCATTCAAAGTGAGCAACATATGGGCAATTTTTTTCAGTACATTTGTAGACGCACTCCTCCGGGTCCCTTTCTTTCTCACAAGCATCACAATAATACTTGCCTGAATAGTCCTCGACAAACTTGTCCTCAAGTTGGAGAACGTGCTTGTGGTCGTCAGACTTGATTTGACAAGGTAATGGACGACATAAAAAATGTAGATTGTAATCATACCTCACACAACGAAAAAGTCCCTGCTTGTTTTCAGTTTCCAACTCCATTACCTTGCTGGAACAAGCGACTAATTCTCCATGACAGGTCTTACATGAAACTTTCTTGTGTATATTGTCGAGGAAGTGAAGGTAATGACCGTGATCACCATATTTTATGATGGGCTTGAGATTCTTGCAGCCAATGTGGAGGCTGAACGATGACGAGCATATGTTGCAGTCGTAAGTGAAGCCAGAACTTAATTTGAGACAGGTTGCACACGTAAATCTGCTTTTCTTGAGCAGATTCATAGGGTGGTCATGATGAGAACGTTTAAGGATAATCTGTGGCAATTCAGCACAAGATTCGTGGACAATGAACCCCTCACACTTAGTGCATTGATAGGTAGTATCAACGCAAGGATTGTCGCATACAGAGCACAAGCGAAATTCAGTATCTTCTTTACTACTACGCAGCTGCAACGGGTGCCCATGGCCAGCAGGAAAGTTTTTTGTCTGTGTACCTTCCGGGATCCTCAAGGGCATTAAAGCGCATTCAACATCCAAGTTGAGATCACAGAGTTCACACTGGTATATCACAGACCCCCAGCATGTGTTTTGACAGGCATCACACTCTAACTTTCCTTTTCCACCTATTAAGGCGATTTGAGCTTCCAAAGTGAGTTCACAGTCGCATTCACGGTCATGCTTACGAAAATCATGGAGAAAATGCTTAACATTCTGCGGTAATTCAGTGCAGGATATATGGAGCCACACACTGCAGTTGTCACAACCATATGTCTCCCCCAAGTCCGATTGCGATTGATAGCAAGCTAAACAACGACCTTTCAACTTCTTTTTAGTGTGCTTCAAGGGATGTCCATGACTAAGATGATGTATATAATCACCATGATTTACTTTTTGAGCCATCATAGCACATACAACATCCAAATGGAAATTGCATTCCTTGCAAGAAAAGGCGAAGCCACGAACCATCTCTTCACAGGCGCCACAGAAAGCCTCTGAATCACTGCTCTGGAGTTTGAGCCCATGGCGTGGATGAACGAAGTGTTCATACTCTTGAGGCAATTCAGCACAACCCTTGTGGAGATAAAAGCTGTCACCATCGCAGTTGCAGGCAAATATCAGACCGGTGCAATTTTTCTTGCATGCGCTGCAAACGACTCTATCCCCTTTGCTCTTGATGCTTCCTGTCAGCTCGTGATCATGTGCAAAATTTCTGATTTTCATTTTTCTGACTTTCTTCAACGTGTCGGGGCTGATTGAAGGCATTCCAACGCATTTCATGTCCAGGTTAAAATCACACTGTTCACAGCGGTACGTGAAGCCCTCAATTTTTTCTCCACAAATATCACAGAAGTTGTATGATGCAACTAGGAGTTCCAAGGGATGACTTTCGTGATATGGGTGTGTCCTCTCTAACGGTAACTCGGCACATGATTCATGGAGAAAGTACTTGCAATCCTCGCAGCCATATATCTGGCTTGAGTCAGAGAACGATCGGCTGCAAGCTGAACAATTACGGTTCAACTCCATTTTAGTGGGCTTCAAAGGATGTCCATGACTGAAATGACGTATTATTTTTCCAACCCTCATAGCACAGTCAACATCCAAATGGAAGTTGCATTCCCCGCACGAGAAGGTGAAGCCACGCCACTACTTTTCACAGGCATTACAGCGAACCTCCGAATCACTGCGCTGGAGGGCGAGCTCGTGGAGCGGATGAAAGAAGTGTCGACACTCTTGCGGCAATTCAGCGCAACCTTTATGTAGAAAAAATCCACAATCCTCCCAACCGTATATCAGACCGGTGCATTGTTTCTCACATGCACTGCAAACAACTCCTTCCTCTTCCTTCTTGGCGCTTCTTGTCAACTCGTGGTCATGACCAAAAATTTTTTTTTGCACGTCTTCATCTTGCAGTATCGTTCCAGGTCTGATGGAAGGCATCCGTGCGCATCCAATGTCCAGATCAAAATCACATTGATCACAGCAATACGCGAAGACCTTAATTCGTTTTTCACAAAAATCGCAGTAGTTGTACATTGCAACCTGGAGTTTCAACGGATGCTCTGCATGATAGAGGTGTTCCATCTCTAGAGGTAAATTCGCACATGATTCATGGAGAAAATATCCACATTCCTCACAGCTGTAGATCTGACTCGAGCTGAAATCGTCACCACAAGCTGCACATGTGACAACGACATATTTCTCCTCCACCTCTCTATGGGTCAGCAGGTGCTCGTGGCCAAAATGATTTATCTCCTGCTCCTGAACTTCGGGTTTGGAGGTGGAAGGCGATTTCAGCGAACATACTACATCCAGGTCAAATCGACAAATCTCACAATGGTACACAAAACCACGTACCCTTTTCCTGCAGAGATCACACCATGCTCTTTCATCGTACACACTACCACTAGTGCGCAGCTCCAGAACGTGCGCCTCGTGCAGCCTGTGTTGGAGCTTCATGTTCAACTCTGCACATGACTTATGGAGGAAGAATTTACAGGAGGTGCAAGTGTAGGTGTTGCTGAAGCAGCGCTTGTCACAAGCTTTGCACCAAGCTTCTTTATCCTTATCAATCACCTCCTTCAATAGCAAGCCATGGTGATGGCTGAAGTGGTTAAATAGCATTTGCTCCTCGACTTTGGTACTGAATTTTTTAGCACAGTCTGTCGAGATCAAAGTCACACTCCGCACACCGAAATGTGAAACCGCTGCATCTTTTGTCACAGGCATCACAGTAGACGCTTCCGATGTAATATGCCGTTGGCTCGAGGGTCAAAGGGTGGGCAGGATGCAAGGGATGTCCGCAGAACTCCAGCGGCAACCTAGCACACTCCTCGTCGAGAAAAAATCGGCATCTGTTGCAGCTATAGTATTGATTCAAGCAGCGTTTCATGCAAGCAATGCATTTAACTTCTTCATTATCCTTGATCACGCGTCTTGTCAACCAGTGTGGGTGGCTGAAATGTTCAATCGACGCCATCTTCGATTTAGGCTAAAATTAACATCGATGTAACCCCCAATCAGTGCATTCAAAATATGTAGAACTTCTGCCAACGAAGAACAACGCAGGCATTTTTTGGTTTCAGACCCTCATAATTCCTCTCTTACCCCTCCAGCGTTAAGCATATGAAGCAGTCCCGGCTCATCTGTGGCACACCAATTTGAATTGCAAAATGTGATTCCATCACCATCATGAACAATGCACTGAGAAAGAAACTATGCTTGTCGATGAAAAGAATCAATCAAACCATATGTTGCTCGTGATTCGTAAGTCCATATGCCATATAAAAAGATGTTCTGTGACCTGATCGTGCAGATTCTGCTAAAACGACCCCCATAAAGATCAAACTTCAAAACAAAAAAACTTTGAATTCCACATCTTCTACTGCAGGAAACTATTATTCTCATGAATAGAGTTTGCAACTGCAGATTCATAAAGAAAAGTTTAATTTCATTCAGAAAGAGCAAAGTCTAAGTAAAACCCCAAGTTCGCAGTGGTAGTACACAGGTCACAGCACCGCCTCCACTCAACCTCCCCTTTTTCTTCTAATTCTATCTCAATCCCAGCTTGCTGAGTTCTTTTGGGTTTTTCTTGGTGTTCTTGAAACCAGAAATGGGCTAAGATATCACCAGCTAAACAAATCAGACTCTCAAAATTCCTTAATGTATTGATTGATTTATCAAGTGTAAAAATAGCGACCCAAACGAAGAGGATGAACGTTTACCTGTTGATGATGTCTCAAGCTCAAGGTGCTAAACCAGTAACGTTAACGGAGAAGTGCCCTCACATTTCATATGGGTATCGTTTATACAAGCTTTGCATGGCGACATGACTGCGATTACAGGCGAGTCCTTCCATTTAGTAGATCGGTCAAAACCCGAATATGCAATTCTAGCATCAACACAGTGCACTAACAGGTACAACATCTTGCTTATTTTCAGCAAATGTCTCTAAAATATCTCCTCCAGCAGAGAAGTCCGCAAATTCCCATGTCCCTTTCACTTTTGCCTTCGTCATCTCACAATCATCATTGTATCGACCATAGAGTGTGAACAAATCCAGTCAAGATCTCCTACTTTAATATCATGCGAGATTTCGGTGGACTATTGCCAACTGCTCTAAAAGCTTAAGCAGTTTTAATATTCTAACACATCTCAATCTCAGGTACATCGATTAGTAACCATTAAGCGAAAATCTATTGAGGAAAACTCTTACTAATTTTGAAGTTGACAAAATCTTCATGGATAATTGTAAAATCTGATACTTATTCTGAACCATTTTGTTCCAGGAATATATATATATTCTGGAAGTTCAGAAGGAAGTTATTCAGACTTTACAAGCTAGAAAAATAAGTTCTTTGAAGACCCACAGAATCTAAGTTCTGAGATTCAGACGCAGAAATTATTCAGACGCAGATGCAGATGCAGAAGTTATTTAGACGCAGATGCAAATGCAGAAATTATTCAGACGTAGAATTCAGAACGAAACATAACAGCTAGTGATCTTGCATAGATTTCACAAAAGAAAAATTTTGATTGGTTCAATCTTAATCAAATTGATTGACAATCAAATATTACGATAAGAATGCATTATAACGGACAAAGCTCTACTTATGGAAACCAAGATTCTGATTGTATGGGCGACCAGAATCAGCGAGATTCAGAATCTGTCATCCAACGGCTACTCAATCCTTATTATACAAATCTGTCCAAGGTGAAGATTGGAAGATGATCCTCTGAAAGCTATCCAACGGCTAGTTTGGGAGTAGAGGAGTATTTAAGGAGATCAATGAGCAGCAAAAGGAGATAACAGAATCAAGAATCAACAAGTCCAAAGTCTGAGCATACTCCAATCATTTCTCTTGTTGTTCTAAGCCAAAACACTTAGATCTTGAGGGTTACTTTGTAAGAGTGACTGTGTGAGATAGAGAGTCCTATCATACACGAGAGTGATATCACTCAAAATCTGTAAATTCCTCTTGATTACATAGTGAAATCCAGCCGGTAGGCTGTAAGCGTGGGAGAGTGAACGTAGGCTTGCTATAAGCCGAACCACTATAAACTTGTGTGCAGATTCTCTATTCCTTATCTCTTACTTTACTTTCTGCACATCAAGAGTTTCATCTATACAATCTGTCTCGAATCTGAATTTTATTCAGACTCTTCTATGATTGATTTTATTTCCGCATAAATATAATAAAACTGTTCAAGGTCACCTATTCACCCCCCTCTAGGTGATCTCTGCTAGCCACATCAATTGGTATCAGAGCGGGTTGCTCATTTTATTGAAGTGTTTTACTTCTGAGCTAACGATCTACATGGCTAGCTTTGGTGCTCCAGGGCTCATTGAAGGTCAGAGCAATAACAGACCACCATATTTTGATGGCAAGGAATATAGTGTCTGGAAGAATAAGATGAAGGCATTCATAAAGTCAATTGATCATATGCAATGAGATGTCATTATCAAAGGAGTCAAATTGAAATCTTCTGATTCAAAAAAAAAGGCAGATGCAAGCAAATCAGCAGATCCTCCATTATCTCAAGCTGAGATTTCTAAAAGAGAAACTTTAGATTCCAAAGCAATTTATTCTCTTTATTGTGCTTTATCTCCTATTGAATATAAAAAAATTGCTGCTTGTGAATCTGCTAGGGAAATCTAGGATACTCTCTATATTACTTATGAAAGAACAGATTGAGTCAAGGAAACTCAAATCAATCTTTTGCTTGGTCAATATGAATCCTTCAAACTGAAGCCTGAAGAATCAATTGCTGATATGTATGATAGGTTTACTGACATAGTAAACGGTTTTGCATATCAAGGACAACCAGTCCCAGATGCATTGAAAGTCAACAAACTATTGAGACGACTGACAAAGGAATGAGATAACATCAAAACATCTCTTCGTGAGACACAAAGAATCAAGCCTCTATCAGTGAATGAGTTAATTGGAACTCTTCAATTATATGAGACTGAGAAACGGAATGAGGAGAATGAAACCAGAGGTAATAAGTCAATTGCATTGAAAACTAACATTGATTCTGATGTAGATTCTGAAGATGAAGATGTTGATGATGAAGAATTAGCTCTCTTCATAAAGAAGTATAAGAGAATGAAAATTAGAGAAAGAAACCTCAAAGGGAAGAAGCCTTTTGAAAATAAGAGGTCTATCGATGAGACAGAGAGATCAAAGGAGATGATATGCTTTCACTGTAGGAAACGTTGACATATCAAGCCAAACTGTCCACTTCTGGAAAAGAAAACCAAATTTGAGAAAGCAAAGAAGGCCTTAAAAGCAGTAACCTGGAGTGACACAGAGTGCGAAGATAGTGATGAAGATATCTCAAATTTCTGTCTAATGACAAAGTCAGATTCAGACTCAAATTCTGATCTTAAAGTGGAAATCGAGGTAAAACCTTCTGAAATGACTATTGAAGTATCGAATTACATTGATGAATTATGCTTTGCATTTTAAGACTGCTCTTAAAAGAATCTCTTCTTTGAAAAAGGAAAATTCTTCTATGAGGCAACAGGATATTTTACAAAAAGAAAAGATTGATTTCCTTCAAAAAGAATTTTATCAAGTCAAGGAAAGTCGAGATTTTTTTTCTAAAAAAATGCTATTTTGAAAAAGGAAGTTTCAAAAATTACATCCAAGTTTTCAAAAGGTTCAGAAACCTTGAAGCATATCCTTTCCATTCAAATTCCTTATTATAACAAATCTGGTCTAGGATTTGTAAAGAAAAGTGACAGCTTGATTGACTTTTCAAAAGTCAAGGAGAGATTAAGACAAAGACTTCCTCGACAAGCTTATAAAAATCATTTTAAAAGAAATTTTGCCAAACCTATTGGGCGAAGTGCTCTTAAATGCTCAAATTGTGGAGATCCACAACATTTTGAGAATGAATGTCCTAAGGTCTGAAGACCTGTTCGAAGAGATTTGGTTAAAACAGCCTATACTAATGCTCAAGGACCCAAACAAATTTGGGTACCAAAGAAAACTTGAGAGGTTGTGATTTTTGCAGATTACCACAAAAAGAAAAAGAAAGTGGTACCTAGACAGTGGATGCTCTAGACATATGACAGGAGATCCAAGTATATTCGTTGATCTATACAGTCTGAATGGTGAAAAAGTTTCCTTTGGAGGAAATACCAAAGAAAAAATAGTTGGTAAGGGAACAGTTGAAATTAGAGGACTTACAATTAATGATGTTTCATTGGTAAAAGGACTCAACTACAACTTGATAAGCATAAGCCAACTATGTGATATAGGTTTCAGAATAAACTTTCAAGAAAACACATGTTCAGGAACAAGCAAAGACTCTTCTCAAACTTTCACAAGAAGAAGACATGGCAATATTTATCTTTTTGATGTAAATCCAAATTCCACTCATTGTCTGATCTCAATCAAAGAAGATGAAGATCTATGGCACAGAAGGTTGAGGCATATCAGTATGAAACAAATCTCAAAGATCTCAAACAAGAAATTGGTTCGAGGCTTGCCAGATTTGAAATACAGAAAAACAGAATTATGCAATACCTGCACCCTAAGAAAGCAAGTAAGGAGCTCTTTTAAATCTATACATTATATTTCCACTAATTGTGCTTTGTAGCTTCTTCATATAGATCTGTTTGGACCAACCAGAACACAAAGTATTGGTGGTAAGAAGTATTGTTTAGTAATTGTTGATGATTTCACAAGATTTACTTGAGCGTTTTTTCTTGCTCATAAAAATGAGGCATTTTCATACTTTTCAAAATTTGCAAAAAGAGTTCAGAATGAAAAGGGTTATACTATTTCCTGCATTAAAACAGATCATGGGAGAGAATTTGAAAATCAAAGTTTTTCAAATTTTTGTGAGGAAAATGGCTTTCAACATAATTTTTCTACTCCATATACACCAGAACAAAATGGTGTTGTGGAAAGAAAAAATCGTTCTTTGCAAGAAATGGCAAGAACACTGTTGATTGAAAGCAATATTCCTTTTCATTTCTGGGCAGATGCAGTCTTTATAGCATGTTATATCATTAACAGAGTTTTTCACAGATCTATTATTGAGAAAACCCCCTATGAGCTTTACAAAGGTAGAAAGCCCAATATCTCATATTTTCGTATATTTGGTTGTAAATGCTTTATTCTAAAAAATTCAAATGATTGCACTGGAAAGTTTGATGAGAAAGCAGATGAATGACTCTTCCTTGGATATTCTACTACAAGTATATAGAGTCTTCAACAAGAATTCTCAGACTGTGGAAGAAACAATGAATGTAAAGTTTGAAGAAAATATTCAGACTTGCATATTCCTTTGTCATCAAGAATCTCCAAAGATTGTAGAATCCTCAAAAGAAAAGAAAAAAGATACAATCTAGACTCAATCAGAAAATTCAGAATCTGCAGATATTCAAAAGGAAAGATTTGACAAAAACTGGAAACATAAATTCAGTTATCCGAAGAACCTCATCATTAGAGAAATAGAAGATGGTATCAAGACTAGATCCAAACAAAAGGAGAACATCAGCAACTTGGCATTGATATCAGAAATAAAACCAAAGAAGTTGGAAAAGCCTTATCAGATGAAAGTTGGATAGAAGCTATGCAGGAGGAACTTCAGCAGTTCAGAATCAATGAAGTATGGGAGCTTGTGTCAATACCCAAAAACCATCCAGTAATTAGAACAAAATGGGTGTTCAGAAACAAACTGGATGACAAAGGAAAAGTCACAAGAAACAAAGTAAGACTGGTTGCAAAAGGCTATTATCAAGAAGAAGGCATAGATTATGATGAAACATATGCACTAGTTGCAAGGTTAAAAGCCATTCGGCTATTATTAGCTTATACTTATTTCCATAACTTTAAATTGTTTCAGATGGACGTGAAAAGTGCCTTCCTGAATGGATATATTAAAGAAGAAGTATACGTGGATCAACCACCTTATTTTGAAGAACCAAGAAAGACTGATTATATCTACAGAATCAAAAAGGCCCTTTACGGTCTGAAACAGGCACCCAAAGTATGGTACGAAAGGTTAAGTAACTTCCTTTTGCAAAATGATTTCATCAAAGGTAAAGTCGATACAATTTTGTTTGTTAAGAAAAAGGGTAGGATTTTCTACTTGTTCAAATTTATGTTGATGATATAATCTTTGGATCCTCTAATGAATTGCTTTGCAAGAAATTCTCTAAGAATATGCAGAACGAGTTCGAGATGAGCTTGATGGGAGAACTAACATTCTTTCTTGGCTTACAAGTGAAACAAACCAAAGATGGTACATTCATTTGCCAAGAGAAGTATGCTAAGGAGATTATCAAGAAATTTTGAATGCAAAACGGTAAGAAAACAGACACTCCAATGTCCCAAACATCCAAACTGGATAAGGATGAACATGATAAAAAAGTGGATCAGAAGGTATACAGAAGCATGATAGGTTCACTATTGTATCTTACTGCATCTAGACCTGACATATTTTTTAGTATCTGTATGTGTGCAAGATTTCAATCAGACCCAAAGGAGTCGCATCTCTCTGCAGTAAAAAGGATAATCAAATACATTGAAACTTATCCAATGCTAGGTCTTTGGTATTCCAAAGATTCAGATTTTACTCTTATTGATTATTCAGATGCTGATTTAGCTGAATGTAAAGTGGATAGGAAAAATACTACAGGTACATGTCAACTGCTTGGAAATATGTTAGTATCCTGATACTCAAAGAAGTAAAATACAGTCACACTTTCTACGGCAGAAGCAGAATATGTAGCGTTGGGAAGTTGCTATGCACAGATTCTGTGGATGAAGTAGCAGTTGCGAGACTTTGCTGTTGAAGAATCAAGTGTTCCAATCAAGTGTGACAACACAAGTGCTATTAATCTGTCCAAAAATCCTATTCTTCATTCACGAGCGAAGCATATTGAAATCAAGTATCATTTCATTAGAGATCATGTTCAAAATGGCGATGTGAATATTCAATTCAGTGATTCTAAGAATCAATTAGCTGATATTTTCACAAAACCTCTTGACAAATCTTCATTTGAGTATATTAGAAAAAAACTGTGCATTACTTATCCATTCTCTTGAAGTGTTTGACAGACAAAAATTTTTCAGACTCAAGTGCTCTCGATCTAAACATCTTTCAGACTCTCAAAGAACGGTACGTACATAGTTTAAAGTTTGGCGGGAATATTTCTGGCAGGATATTTTCACATTTGTTATTTTAGGAAGCAAATCAGGTACGTATCCTAATTTATCTGATTAATTGTGCTTAAAATATTATCATGATATTGTCCTGATCTTTTATGCTTCAGAAAGTATATTTCCTTCCTACTTGTTCGGGCTTATTTTTACTTTCTAAAAATAACCTTTTATTTCTAAAACCCGTCCTTCTCATTTATAAACCTGTCCGTCACTTTTCAAAACTCTATCAGTACGATTCTCTTTTCCTCAAAACCTTCCGATATTCAGAGACTCTCCTCGTCTTCCTTCTCCAAAGATCGAAACTTTTTGCTCCTGAAGTGATCAAAATGCCGTTCAAAAGAAGATCTTCACGCATTCTGAACCTAGACTCTAAATCTACTGCACCGGCGGAGTTTATGGAGATTTCAGATACAGAATCGGAACATCATGAAGAACTTGCCGAAGCGATACCACCTCATCAGTCGTTGCCTCCCAAAGCTTCTGGTAAAACTGATTTTCGTTTTAAAAGTATCAAGCATGTATGGAATGCTTATCTAAAGTTGAAGAGAAACAATGCCTCTGTATCTTCTTTGCGTGATTGTCTGAGAGATAATGGGTTCTCCTCTGAAAAACATCTTACGCAAAACTATTCTCAAGCTTGCATTGATTCTGACAATATTCCGGTCAGCACTACCCCAAAAGAACCCTCTTCCAAAAAGGGCAAAGAAAAAGTCGGAGAATCATCAACACCCTCTGACAAAAAAATCTGCTTATATTAGCCCTAAAACTACCAGTGCAACTAAGTTTGTTATACCTGATGATGATGCTCGATTTTTTGAGATTTTTGAAATGAAGGTAGGAATAGCATTTGATGTGCCAGGTACAGGAGGATTATTTAGAAACTTCGAGTATAATATCTGTTATAAGTTGTTGCTTGCTCAAGGGATCATGAACAACAGAACTGTGGATTTCGACTATCTAGAGAAGGCTGATATTTCAGTAAAGAACCTGTTTCAAAAGCTAGGCATTTATGAATTTTGCCTTTAATCTGCAAATGTTTATGCTGAATTAACTGCCTATTTCTATTCCAATCTCTCTATTTTGTCGCCCAACTGGATCCAATTCATTGTTGGTGACAAAAATTCAATTTAAAAGCGGATATATTGGCAATGATAATTGGAGCACGACACTATAAGTTTACTCCACTGGCTGTGAATCTTGAAGATGCTTCCAAGATTGCTTCTGAAAATCCCAACTTTGCTCTAGGATCAAACCGGCATCTCTCCTACTCTGACTTATCTAGAAAATCAGTGATTCTGCACAAGATCATTATCAATTGCTTGAAGCCCAAGGCAGCCTCCAAAATTGACCTATCCAAATTAGAAATCAAGCTCATCTGGGCTATCTTGAAGGGTCAATCTTTTTCTCTTCCTCATATCATCATCTTCCATATGTACAAGACATTATAGAAGGACAAGGGACAACTGTAATATGGTGCTATAATCTCTTGAATTTTCATGTTTCTACAAATATCGATTCCTGATGAATTGCGCTAGAACCTTGTTCCCTGTATATTTGTTGGAGAAAGAATGCTTTCCAAAATGAAACAGTTTGATGATGTGAAGAAAAGAATCAAAGGAAAAGAGACTCATCAGTCTGAAGCAAAGTCTGCTGAAAAGTTAAGTATCAGAAAGATAGGATAGAGAAAAGGGACAGGATCAGCAAGCAAGAAGACAGATTCTCCAATCCCATTAAAGGTGTATAGCAAGAAAAGAAAAATTCTTCTACGTGATGAAAGTGATGAAGCAGAAGCATAACATATTGATACAGGCCATCATGATGCTCCAGAACATGTTTCTAAACCAACTCCAAAGGTTTCAGAACCAATCCCTACAGAACATGTTTCTGAAGATCAACCACCTGTTCAGGGGGAGAATCTAGAAGAAGCAACCATGGGGTTCGATCAGTTTGAGCCAGCTAATGTTCAAGAATAGCCTTCAGAAAATCAGAACATCTTCTCTATTCTGCTCGAAATTAAGGACAAGCAAGCTGCACTAGAACAAGACATGAAAAATCTACAGAAAATTATTGAGGAAAACTACAACACTCAACGACTCCAAGCAGCAGCAGATAAAGCGGAACTCGAGGAAGCCATTACTCTATGCTCATCAAATATGGATAAGGCTGTGGGTCAATGCAGTTCGAAGATTGATGAAGCTGTCTCAATATTGGAAAATTTTCAACTGATTCGTACTTCTTCAAAACAATAGCCTGTTTTAAAACATTTCTCTCAAAGTCATATTACTTTCAATTGATCTGTAATTTAACTAATATTTCTTGTTAGACTGGTTGATTATTTAATTTAAATGCTTTATACTCTTTATTATTTCCTTTTTGCTGATGATAAAAAGGGAGAGAATTTATTTGGTGCAGATCATATGCAGGTTATATACAAAGGAAGCTAAGACACATATATCAATAGAGTTTGCTCTTTTAATTTCAATCTGTGATCCATACGCTATATATATTTATTTACTTCCAATTAATTTCAAATTAATTCAATCTGCAGGAAAGTTTTGTCACCATAAAAAAGGGGGAGATTGTTGAGGAAAACTCCTACTAATTTTGAAATTGACAAAACCTTCTGGGATAATTGTAAAATCTGATACTTATTCTGAACTATTTTATTCCAGGAATATATATATATATATGTTCTGGAAGCTCAGAAGGAAGTTATTCAGACTTTATAAGCTAGAAAAATAAGTTCTTTGAAGACCCACAGAATCTAAATTCTGAGATTCAGACGCAGAAGTTATTCATACGCAGATGCAGATGCAGAAGTTATTCAGACGCAGATGCAGATGCAGAAATTATTCAGACGTAGAATTCAGAACGAAACATAACAGCTAGTGATCTGGCATGGATTTCACAGAAGAAAAATTTTGATTGGTTCAATCTTAATCAAATTGATTGACAATCAAATATTACGACAAGAATGCATTACAACGAATAAAGCTCTACTTATGGAAATCAAGATTCTGATTGTATAGGCGATCATAATCAGCGGGATTCAAAATCTGTCATCCAACGGCTACTCAATCCTTATTATACAAATCTGTCCAAGGTGAAGATTGGAAGATGATCCTCTGAAAGCTGTCCAACGGCTAGTTTGGGAGTAGAGGAGTATTTAAGGAGATCAACGAGCAGCAAAAGGAGATAACAAAATCAAGAATCAACAAGTCCAAAGTCTAAACATACTCCAATCATTTCTCTTGTTGTTTTGAGCTAAAACACTTAGATCTTGAGGATTACTTTACAATAGTGACTGTGTGAGATAGAGAGTCCTATTATACACGAGAGTGATATCACTCAAAATCTGTAAATTCCTCTTGATTACATAGTGAAATCTAGCCGGTAGGCTGTAAGCATGGGAGAGTGGACGTAGGCTTGCTATAAGCCGAACCACTATAAACTTGTGTGCAGATTCTCTATCCCTTATCTTTTACTTTACTTTCTGCACATCAAGAGCTTCATCTATACAATCTGTCTTGAATCTGAATTTTATTTAGACTCTTCTGTGATTGGTTTTATTTCCGCATAAATATAATAAAACTGTTCAAGGTCACCTATTCACCCCCCTCTAGGTGATCCCTGCTAGCCACATCAAAATCATCACATGCTCAATTTCATTTACTTTTACAAGCAGCATGACTAAAATGCTAGCACTCACTAATAAATCAATGGCAAAATAATTACCTGAAACTGCCATAAGTGAAGTTATTTACACCTAGCAATTATTATAATTCGTTATAATTGACGATTAGCAGCCGTCCTTTAATAGTAGCCTCAAGATCTCGTAAGGTTGAGTATGTGTAAATTATCAAAAGAGGTTGAACATTATAGTGTCTGTAATAGATAAGGTTGAATATCTTAACGTTCGACACAGCACAAGAGAAATCATATAGCAAGTTTGCTGTTGTCGCCATTATATTACAGGAACTCCACTATATGCTGATGTGACATAAAGTCGTGCTTGGCATATTGCCCTACTACGAGATATGGCGATTTGGTCATTTGGTGCTTGGCACTGGCATTGGCATTGGCCTGCTGCAAGGTAAGGTGATTTGGTATTGATCTAAGTTGTCCCGTGTCATTCTATCCTTCCAAATAAAGAACAAAAGGGATCGTTTTCTATTTTTGAATGAAAAAATATTGATTGAATTAGAGAATTGAAATCAAGAAGAAAAAGAATCTGCAAGTCGAGATAATCTTGAATCAGATGCAAAAAATCAAGTGAATCTTGGATCACTTCTCTCAAGCCAAGAAAAAGATATTGAAGAAGATTATGCAAGCTCATACATGAAAAAACGCATAAAGAAAAAGCAATATAAGATCAACACGGAAGCACAACTTGATTGATCCAAGTTGTCCCGTGTCATTCTATCCTTCCAAATTCTAAATAGATCGACAATATAAAGACAAAACATGCAGATGATCCCGGTCATCGGACGATTGATGCGTATTGTGTGGCCTATTTTCTGAAACTAGGAATCATCCGTTCATGAGGGTCCTATCGCTCCAGCGAGGTCTTTCTACACGGTGGAATGCATAGACCTGCGTAGGATTGGGATTCGGAGATCCAATGGGTAATGAGATGTTCGAAGTAATAGGCTATGTTTTCCGTGATAATTAAGCTGGCTTGGTGTGCAACAATTTCTCAACAGTTTATTATGAACCTGCATAGATGCATTCTCTATACATAAGTAGAACGTTATATTGAATTGGCTTACATGATTGCTTCACGCATCAAGATCTTGTTCACAACTTTTATATGAACGAACATGATTAATTGATCCATTTGACATGTAAAGCACTCATCAATATATTCTTAAGTGTTAAAACGTTATATATGATAAAATGAAGCATGATGGAAAAGAAAAAATGAGATCAAATTATTATTGTAAAATTTAAAAACCATAATTCAGTAAGATTAAATCCAAAAAATATTTTTTCTTTCGTTACTCAAGAGTTCCTTTTTCATCCATACGCAGAAATATATTTGAACCATGCGATATCGGAAAAGCTTATAATTAATAACTTATTATACGATGATTAATCAAAATCATAAACAACGAAAGACCGGAAATCCTAGAATATGAAGATCATGTTTATATAATTACTCTTGAGAAAAGTTTTGCAAATGAAATTCCTCATCGATCTAATTAGTAATTAAATTACATTACTTAGGGGCAGCCCTACCTTTAGTATTGTGGTGTCAAAATAAACACAAAATCTTGTTAATTTCCAATACTAATTATACCCTAAAGTTAAATTAAACTAATTGCAACGTTGCAATACTTCTATTATAAACACTAATGTTATTTGAAGCTATTTAGAGACATGTTATTAAAATTCTTTTCATCATTTGATTAATGAATATACTATTGTTTGTGTAGATGTCACAAAATGTAGAATCTTTTAGAACCTCCATAATTTTTCAATATAATATTATCCAACTATAAATTCTATTTTCAAACTCGTGCTGCGCTGGATTTCAACTAAGTATAGAAATATACCCACGCACCACTAAACTTTGGCTTCTTCAAGCACTTACATATAGCTACTGCAATGCATTCCGTGTCCCCAACAATCCTCAATCTCGCACATTGTCTAGCAGTTACGTAGGCTAACATTGTTTCCTGCGTATCAGCTGACACCGGCGTCGCCTGGAAGTACTGATTGAACTCTAGCACACAGGAACATTAACTCCTCTCCTCCGGTTAGCGATGGCTCTACAACGTTTCAGTACTTCCAAGCACTTGCGTTCTTCGAGCACGCTTCTACTAAGTTTTCATCTGTCTCGCCTGACATCGATTCGGGATCGTCCTTCAATCTATCTAATCTACTCTGGGATACCTCAATCATTTTGGAGAGCTCCCTGATCTCTTTAGCCATTCTCAAGTTGGAGTTGTTATCGTCCTTGAGATGTTGAGCGTCAGAGGCGCGGCAACAATATTGATTTGATGGAAGAAATTTTTTGAAGGTGAAACGATCACAATTTGCGCCTTTTTATTGCATGTCTCAATTACAAGAGAAATAGACTATATATGGACCATAGTTTGATTCGAAATAGGAAACCTCTTTCTAGGAAATCTATTCTAATTAGGAAACCTACTTGACTTAGGAAACTTTCCTAAAATATAACTAGAAATAATATCTCATAATATCTTATCTTATCTTTTAATATCTCACCGTATATATGAAAAATCAAAATATGGAAATACGAACAGACTCAAAAAGAAAACAAGTACTAACAAATTTGGTTTAATTTCTAACACTTCCCCTTAAACCAAATTCTCTTCCATCAATCATTCTAAGCAGGCTCTTGAACTTTCGAAAAGTATCGATCTTGAGAGGTTTAATAAAAATATCTGCTACTTGATCTCCGGTCTTCACATGCAATACTTCAACTTCATTCTCTTTAACCTGTTCTCGGATGAAGTGATATCGAATATCGATATGTTTACTTCGTTCATGAAAAACTGGATTTTTCGCCAAAGCAATAGCAGAAATATTATCAACAAAAATCTCCATTGTTTTCTTCTACTCCATAAGAATATCTTTGAGTAGTCTTCTCAACCATATTGCATGACAAACACATGAAGATACAGCTACATATTCAGCTTCACATGTCGATAGAGTAACACTTGAATGCTTCTTTGATGACCACGTAAAAGCAGTGTCGCACAAGAAAAATACAAATCCGGTGGTGCTTTTTCGATCGTCGATATCTTCACCATAATCACTATCCGAATAAGCTATAAGTTTGAAAGATTTAGAGCAATAATAGTGTAAACCATGAGAAATAGTACCTTTGATGTACCGAAGTATTCTCTTTGCAGCTTTAAGATGAGATGATTTCGGCTTCTCCATGTATCGGCTAACAATTCCAACACTATACATAATATCCGGTCTCGTGCATGTCAAGTATCTCAAACTCCTAATCAAGCTTCTATAATATGTTGAATCAACATCGGCACCATCATCAAACTTCGAAAGTTTGGTTCCACACTCCATTGGTGTATTGACCAACATACAGTTCTTCATGTTGAATTTTTCAAGGATATTTTCTGCATATCCTTTTTGGGAAATAAAAATCCCATCGGCACTTTGCTTCACTTCGATACCAAGAAAATAATTCATGAGACCATTATCGGTCATCTCAAATTCTTTCACCATCGATGCCTTAAAAGCATTAATCATAGCCGAATTATTTCTTGTAAAAACAAGATCATCAACATATAAACAGGCGAGCAGAATATCACCTTTTTCTTGCTTCAAATAGAGTGCATGCTCGTATGGACATTGAGAGAATCCATTCGCCTTGAAATATGCATCAATTCTGGAATTCCATGCTGTCGGTGCTTGTTTAAGCCCATATAGAGCTTTCCTCAACCTCAGTACTTTATCTTCATGACCTTTCACAATAAACCCCTCGAGTTGTTCGACATAAATTTCTTCTTCAAGGATGCCATTCAAGAATGCTAATTTGACATCCATTTGATAAATCCGCCAATTATTTTAAGCAGCAATGGAAATAATCAATCTAATCGTTTTCATGCGGATGACGGGGGCAAAAACTTCATCATAGTCAATTCCGGCTTTTTGCTTGTACCCCTTCGCGACTAATCTAGCTTTATACCTTATTACTTCACCTTTCTCATTCTTCTTGGCCTTGTACACCCATTTAACACCAATTGATTTCTTATCCTTCAGAAGATTAGCAAGCTCCCATGTTTGATTTTTTTCGATGGCTTCAATTTCTTCGTTCATGGCTTTCCTCCACTTTTCTTCTTTGGTCGCATCATCATAAGCAAGTGATTTATAATCTGCAAGAAGACATATAAGATGAAGCTCTTCAGTAGCTTCGTAAATTTTAGACAATTTTCTTGATCTGGGCAATAGCGGTTCATCGACACTATTTGAAGAGGATGGTGTTGATGAACTTGAATAAGATGTTAGAAAAGAAGGTGAAGATTGATCTTTCAACTCCGTTTGATTGGAATCACCACGAACATTCGCTTTTTCTTTTGGATTTTCTTCCCACATTCCATCTTCATTGAACTTAACATCTCTACTTACATACACTTTCAAAGTGTTAGGATCAAATAATCGATAGGCTTTGGATGATGAGTCATACTCGATAAAGATGAGCTTTTTGCTCTTGTCTTCAAGTTTCAATCTTTTTTGATCCGGGACATGAGCATAGGCAATGCTCCCGAAAATTCTCAAGTGCGAAACACTTGGTGTTCTCCCGGTCCATGCCTCTTGTGGAGTTACGCCTTCAAGTCCATATGTTGGACATCTATTTTGAAGATAGACGGCATACGAAACAGCTTCAGCCCAAAGTTTCTTGGACAAATTTTTGCTCTTCAACATGCTTCAAACCATATTGAGAATGGTTCTATTTTTCCGTTCAGCCACACCGTTTTGTTGAGGAGAATACGGGGCCGTCAAGAAACGCCGAATACCATGATTTTCACAGAATTTATTGAATATGGCTGAGGTGAATTCTCCACCACGATCAGTCCTTAAAGCCTTGATAAAATAGCTGCTTTCCTTTTCAGCTAGATTCTTGAATTGTTTGAAAGTATCAAATACTTCTGTCTTTTCTTTCAAAAAATACACCCAAATTTTTCGAGTAAAATCATCAATAAAAGTAACAAAATATCGATGATTACCATATGAGTGAGGATTGATCGGGCCACACAAATCAGAATGAATCAACTCAAGCGGCTTTTTCGCTCGATAAGTCGTCTCCTTCGGAAAGCTAGTTCTGGAATGCTTGCCGATAACACACCCTTCACATAATTGATCGGGATGATCAATATGTGGTAAGCCATAAACCATTTTCTTGCGAGAAAGCAAATTGAGTCCGCCAAAATTGAGATGGCCGAACCTCAAATGCCACAACCATGAAGGATCATCTACGCACGCCTTTAGACATCGAGACATCTCACTCTTTATATTAAGAATAAACATCCTATTCTTCGACATCTTCACATTTGCAATCAGTTTATTATTTCGATCTCTCAACATAAGATTAAGATCTCTCATATGAACAAAATAACCTTTCTCTAGAAGTTATCCTAAACTCAATATATTGCTTGACATTTTTGGAAAATAATAAACATTAGTAATAAACTGACGTGCACCATTCTTTAAGCGAATCAAAATTGTACCTTTCCCTTCAACAAGAATTTTAGAGTTATCACCGAATGACACATTCCCTTTAATTATCTCATCTAACTCAGCAAACTTCTCCTTTCTCCCATACATGTGATTGCTTGCACCGGTATCCAAATACCATGTATCACTTTGACCTTCTTCATATTCTTTTAATGCCAATAAGAGAACTTGATCAGTATTATTCACCAAGTTCGCCTTTTCGTCTGCTCTGTTACTTTCTTTATTCCAGCAGTTAGAAGCATAATGGCCAAGTTTATTGCAATGATAACATCGGATTTTAGATTTATCATACCATTGGCTTGTCGAGTTCTTTCCTCTTCCACGAACGCCTCTTTGGTACTGGTATCCTCCATCACTTCGAGCAGGATCTCCTCTGCTTCGTCCACGACCTCTTCCTCGAAAGTGACCTCGGTCACGACTTCGATCACGATCTTGATTTGTCCCGCGATTTTGTACGGGATCTCTTCTTTGCTCCTTCTCATCTGGTATGGTCAACTGCGTTTGGAGAACTTCCTCCACCGATTCAATCTTTTTCTTTCTCAATCTTTCTTCATGGGCTTATAATGAACCCATAAGTTCATCGACTGTCATGGCATCCAAGTCTTTGGATTCTTCAATTGCAACAGCAATATGATCATACTTCTTGTCTAAGAACCGAAGTATTTTCTCAACAACACGAACATTGGAAATGTCTTCTCCGTTTCTTTTCATCTGATTAACAATTGCCAAAATTCTCGTGAAATAATCAACAATCGATTCAGATTCTTTCATGTGAATTACCTCGAATTCGCCTCTCAAGGTTTGAAGGCGAATCTTCTGAACTTTCTGAACTCCTTGATGTGTGTTTTGAAGAATCTCCCATGCCTCTTTAGCGGTAGTGGCGTTCGAAACTTTTTCGAACATGGAATCATCTAACGCTTGATAGATGATCGACAGGGCATATTGATCTTTCGTTCGAGCCTTCTCTAAGGCATTCCTCTGGTTTTGATTTAACGTGGCTTCATCCTCTGGCTCATCATAGCCAGTGTTAACAAGTTCCCACACACCGTAGGCGCCGAGTAGAGCTTTCATTCTAACAGCCCAGTTACCATAATTTTCTTTGGTAAGACGAGGGTATTGAAGAGGAAGCTGATTGTTCGTTGAGGTCATGATCATGAACCGTAAGCTCTGATACCAATTTGTTGCGCGTAAGAGGCGCGGCAACAATATTGATTTGATGGAAGAAATTTTTTGAAGGTGAAACGATCACAATTCGCGCCTTTCTATTGCATGTCTCAATTACAAGAGAAATAGACTATATATAGACCATAATTTGATTCGAAATAGGAAACCTCTTTCTAGGAAACCTATTCTAATTAGGAAACCTACTTGACTTAGGAAACTTTCCTAAAATATAACTAGAAATAATATCTCACAATATCTTATCTTATCTCTTAATATCTCACCGTATATATGAAAAATCAAAATATGGAAATACGAACAGACTAAAAAAGGAAACAAGTACTAACAAATTTGATTTAATTTCTAACATGAGATTGGTGTAGTGAGCGCGCATGACGACTTTCAGTCGGTCAATCGCAAACTGGATTTTGAACCTCGAGAGGTGTATGAACATCAGGTACTTCCACCAGTTGTACAACAACTCTTCAGTGACTTCGGGAACTCTTGTGTTAGCAATGCTATAGATGGTACCGCACAGCATTACAAAGACCATGATCTTCGGATTCTTGCTCAATATGGATTCCTCGCTCAGGTCTCCGTAAATCGCAAACAGTTATTTCAGGACTGGAGCCAACTTTTGGGTCATCTTGTACTCAGCCAGCTTGACAACCCTTTTGTCTTCGGATGCCACTGCGAGAGAATTGATCCGCCAGATGTTGCGGGGAAGCTTCTTCCTGAACATCGAGAACGCCTCGTCCAGGAACGGCGAATTGCGGACTTCGTGGGAGCTATCCCTGGCGTTGTTTCGCCAGGCTAGCACCTTTATGAATTCCACCACCCGCCTCTTGTACACGTCCTCCAGCTCTGCCTGCTCTCTTTTGTTCAGAGAATTGACCATTTCTCCTAAGGTCTCGACGCGTGGCATCGCCGCCTCTTTGCCTTCGGAGTTTCCTTCTTTTCTGCCATCTTGCTTCGTTTCTGCGCGAATCATCTTCAGATCCTCGGTTCGATCCGCCTTCATAGATAGGTAAAATACATTATGATTCACTTCAAAGCATCCAAGATAGGACAGTGATCTGGAGTTGGTATTTGCACTTTGCACTTGCCGAGAATGCACTAACTAGACCAGCTTAAATTTGTTGGATCAGAAACTTAGAAAAAGAAGATTGATCTGTCACGGTTCATTCTCGTATTATATCCGGGCCAACTCCGTTAGAGAAAAATTTGAACTAATCTGACGGATTGAATCTGGGTTTCTGTTTATATCTAACTCCTAACTGAAAAGGCCAAAATTTTGCTCAAACCACAGTGCGGTCCAATTCCGAGAGATCTCAGACGTGACTTACCCATGAGAATATACACTTGACATGAGCAATCAACTTGCAAAATTCACAATAATAAAGTGGAGTATTGGGCCCCATCTCCTCTGAACAGTAATGGCAGCGACGGTGGCGGACATGCACCTCATTGATGGAAGCTTTGAGCTCGAGGCAATTTTTGCTGGGGCAGAGACGCCGGAAATCCGAGTGCTCGAACAGGCACGTGGGGTGTTCACACACCAAATGCACTCCGAATCTGCAGTCGAAGTCCAAGCAGCACAGAACCAACGATCTGCAAGGTTCGCAACAAGCCTCGCACTGACGATGTGCGACATCTTCTGGCAACTGATTAGGGAAACAACAATAGGAAAAAGATAATGAATTTGCACTCTAAAATTCGAATACCACAGGACATGGTAGGGATATAAATTGTTGTACCTCATCAAAGAAGTAGAGGCGATGGCCGTGACCGGGGTAGATGATGGCGGGGAGAGGGAAGGCGCACTTGACATCGATGGCAAAGCTGCAGCAGGGTTCCGGACAGCGGAAGCAAAAGCCATTGCTCGGGGAGCGGCGGCAGGCGGAGCAGGTGAAGTCAGCAGAGACGGCTGGGAACGAGTGAGTGGGGAGGGTGGGTGGGGTGGACGATTTCTTTAGGGAGGAGGAGGCACGAGTAGTGGATGTAGAAGCGGCACTCCTTGCACCCATAATGCTGGTGGCGGTGCACATGTTGTCGCAGACGGCGCACTGGGCTTGCTCATAGTCTGCCTTACTGCAGATCACCAGCTCGTGCTCCTGGTGGCTGAAGTGCTGGTACCCCATGACCGGCCAGGACTGACGATTAACGAAGCAAGTGGAAGCAAAAGGATGGTTTTTACAAATTAGGATTCATCCATCAGATTACTGTTAACCCGGATATTTACATAACCCTCAGAAAGAAAATCTATCACACACGCCACTTCCGGTGGTTCGTACAATGATTCATCTGGGTCGCACGGGGATAGAATTGCAATTGAGAAAGAGAACGACGAAAGAAAAGGTGTGATCCATCTCTTTTCTTATTCACCGTCGACTTCATTGCTGGCTTTTCATGATTCACGATGACCTAAAGAAAATTCAAAAAGCGACTTTATCCTCTTGATGTTGACGTTTTCGTGAATTATGCTTCTTTAATCATCTACAGCTTTTAAGTTGGAGTAGGTGCAGTCCAGTTGATTTCTACTGCATTGAGAAACGGCATATTGAGAAGCTTAACCCGTCTAGTTTGCAATTTTCCCTGGCTGTGGTCGCGCATTTCGATGTCTACTAGGTGTCTTATCGGACACAAGTTGCTCTTTAGTTAGGCGAAATTATCTTGCTGACTTGGGTGTTTCTTGTTCATAAATTGAGCTGAGAAGCTGAAATTTTGAGTCGGTTAATTGAGTGTTCCTTTCGCATTCTTTCACGTGGTGCCAGATATTCTGTGGGAGTCGCGCCACAAGTAATATTTGATAGTTGTGATCAAGTCACATCCCTTGCTCTTGCTGGTATTGTCACGTCCCGAAACCTATCAGGATAGAGGATGATACGGCCGTCCTTTCACCCGAAGGATGCATCCTCAAATCACTCAAAAATCCCCACGACATAACTCTCGCTCTATTAGTTATCAACCAAAGAACCTGAAAAGACTGGGAAAAGAGAGAGGTGAGCAACCATAACTCAGCAAGCAGTGTATTTCTCTTCTAAGCAGATCGAGCAATCACTATGCATGAATATATAAAGCCATACTAGAATTTCAGGAGCCAAATTCAAGATATCAAATACATATAGAATCACATAAGAGTTATTTCATTTCAACAAGACTTTATACAATTAAGAAATACTCGTTTAAATCACCACATCAAATCAATCATCAATGGTCAAACCTATTGATCAATCTCTATTAAAAACTGTCGCGACCTAAAGTTTTTTACCTCTCAGGCTAATGGATTATTAGGACTAAACCTAATTCGAGCCCTCCCAAGCCCTACCAATTCGCAACTTAGGGTTTAAGTTTTTAACATGCAAATATTTTCATGCTCGGAGTCGCCACTAATCTATTTGTGGTAGGTCGATTAGAAACCTAAATAAAACATAGGGAGATATGTTTTATTCCTACGAACCAGAGATTCTAAGCCCGGGGACTTGATTACGCTAGATCTAGTCTAACGCCCTTTCGGTACCTTTTCTTTTCAAAAAAATGTTTTGGCAAGCAATTTGGATCCATTTTAACTTAGTCACTAACATGTGAGGTGTTCATGCGGGTGCGCAAACCACCAATTTAACACCCAAGAAAGCATTGAATAAATTGCAAGTTTGGAAGAATTACTTACCTCGAAGCAACGTAAGCATCTGCATGGTTAGCTAGAAAATCACATCAACAACCTAATATGATTTCTAATTAACAAGGAATTCACTCAATTTTTGGATTTTCGCTTATTTAAATGAAAACTAACCTATATGTAATGACGTGCAAAAATGACATGCAAGTAATGCAACCTAGTATGCAAACTATATGTCATGCGATGACGTGACCTAATTCTAATGATGGACAAATGATTTATTTTTGGTATTTTCTGATGAAATTCGGAATAAAAATATGCCTAAATTAACATGCAACCTATGATGACTTAACATATCCTAACATGACTTATTTTTGGGATTTTTTGTTAAAATTCGAAATAATAAATTACTTAAATTAAGAATGCAATCTATCCTAATCTACCATAAAACAATTCATTCTTTTTTGGGATTTTCATGAAAATTCGGAATTAAAAAATAACCTAAATAATCTATTAAGATTAGAAAATTAATTAATTTAAACTAGGGAATAGATTATCTCAAGTCCTAATTTAAATTAAATAATTACTCTATCGTCTAGATACATTTAGGATTCCTAAACATGCAAAATTCAAATTCAAATCCTAACTGATATTTTTTTGAATTTTCTTTTTTTATTTGAAAAGGAAAAACAATTTAAACAAAGATAGCATCCACATTTAAAACAACCACGCTATCCGCAAGATTCGTTTCAAACTCGGATTAGGCACAAAAATCGAACTATCAGTCATATCTATAGGGTCATAGATATTGACAGAAAGTCGATCATTCAAATTTGGAAAGCAGATAAAAATCATTATCGTACCCAAGTGATTATGGATAGGATAATGATTCTCCGTATCGCCACGTATCATACCTTAGGGATAAGGTCGGATAGTTGTCCAGATACGTTGCTGAATTAGGAAAGATTCCTAATTTTGAATATTTTCAAACAAGGCAAACATTATCCTAAGAATATCTAGCAATCCACACAATATTCACAGAATATTCAAATATCCAAACTGGGAATCTAAATATTTTGAAAATATACTGGATAATGTCCAATTACCTAATTTGCAGATAATTTCCTGATTCGAACTTGCGGATCGAGATGAGCGGCGAACGGCGGACCGGTGATGCGGTGTCGGGGTGACGGCGGCTCGCGGTGGCGCACGGCGGGAGGCAGCAGCAACAGCAGACGGCGGCGCGCACGGGGAGCAGCAGCAACAGGCGGCGGCGCGCGACGTCGGCGGGAGAGGCGGCAGCACGCGGCAGCGGGCGCGGCAGCGGGCGCGGGAGCGGGCGCGGCAGCGGGCGCGGGCGCGGCAGCGGGCGCGGGAGCGGGCGCGGGCGCAATGTCTTCCTCCTCTCTCTCTCTTTCTCACTCTCACACTCTAAAAATTTTCTGATCTGAAAATTGTGTGTCCCCCCTAAAATTCTGACCTAATGAATGTATATATAGTATTAATCTAGGTCAATTAGATGGGCTTTCTAGTCCTAATGGGCCTAGGCTTGGGCTTTAATTTAAATGGGCTGAATTAATTAATGACAATGGGCTGAATTAATTAATGATAATGGGCTGAATTAAGTTCAAATTAAAACAACCAAGCCCGTTTGACTTATAATTCCCGGCCTTTGCATTTCAAGCGAGCCGAGTCCCATTCGATGAAATTTAAGCTCGTTCATTCACCGCCGGTCCGATGCAAAAATGCAATGAATTTAAACTATATGTTATGCAATTTAAATATTTTTGTTTAGGGGTTAAAAATTTAATCCCTAATTTTCTATGCAAATTACACTAAATGATGCGCCAAAATTTAGGTGTCAACAAAAACCACGTCAATGGTCCATTCCATTGATTAATCTCAAATCACACATCAATGATCTATTCCATTGATAAATCTCATATCACATCACACGTCGATGGTCCATTTTATCGATCAATCTATTGCTTAATATCTAATCATGGTCACGACACAAAGCCTTATGATAAGACTATCAAGATTTCCCCCTTGATAAGGCCTCTACCTACAAAGTCGATGGTTTGGCCCATAAGGATATCCTAAACCGGTATGCATACTCCCAAACCCCTCAATAGGTTCACAGTCATATTGAGCATCAAACAATCATCATCCAATATCAGAAATCCAATCCAGAATACAATCTCATAAAACCAAACAATTAACTTTTCACAATATAGATCATCGACCATTTTTCAAACCATTTCTCAAATCATTCATAAAACAATTTCACAAATCAAGTATATGACATTTCACAACTCAATCCAACTGCCAGAAATCCTTTTTGTAAAGTATTTCTCAAATCATTTGAGAACTCATTTCTCAAACCATAATACATTTCCAATACCCATTTCAAATCAATATATATACCTCGTTTCGCAACACCATTCTCAAAACATATCTAAAACCATTTACAAATATCAAAGTGTAGTAAATACCCAATCTATACTTTTATGCAACAAATATATTCTTTCATAATTCATTATATATCGAATCTCTTCCGCTTTCAAGACATGAGTTTAGAAATTTATAGAAGAGATATCACCACTCACCTGGAAATTCCAATAATCAAACAACAAAGATTACTCGAACCGTCGAACTCGCAGTCCTATCAAATAAGCGAGAAACAACGTTAAAATCGATTAAAATGCTATCTCAACTGCGACTCTGCTAAACTAGGCTTAGACGCTAACATAACGACTAAAAGGCTCCCACAAATCGCTTACCCAAAGCAATTACTCAACACCGTCTGCAATGCGGAGCTTGAATGCGAAATTTGATCGCGCCATAACTTCCTCCACCGAACCTCGTTTCAAGTGAGCTTATAGTCAATATAAAGCCCATTTAGAGCACTACAAGAAACCCAACTTGGTCATCCCAAAATCGAGCTGAAAACCGACGAAAATCAGCCTAAAAGCTACTGGTCGCGCACTATTCACCACGCGTGCGCAACTTCAAAATTCGTATCCGGCAAACCGTAAGTCCAAATCGAGTTCCGTAAAATCCTATTACTCCGCAACACCCTAAACTATCAATTATATATATATATATAGCTCAATGACTCAAAAATCGGACTTCGCCGCTCAAATATCGCATAACTCTGAAATATGAGGCCTAACCCGGAAAATACTCCGATTGAACGAACAAGAGACACGAGCACTTACCGGAAGTTGCGTTACGAAGCCGAATCGACTTGGCGAGACCCTTTGGCACCAAACCCTCTCTCTCTTCTTTCTTCTTCTTCTTTCTTCTTTTTCCCTTTCTTTCTCTGTTTCTTAGCGAGGGAGTTAACCGAGCTCTCTACTCCTTGTCCTTTTTTTTTTTGACTGGGTCAAAACCCATTTATTACAGGTATGATCTGTGGTGTGTTTCAACTTGGGATAAGATATGTTGCTCTTGTTGTAGCTCCTCTTCCTTAAGCTTCGTGAATCTGCATTTGCTTTAGTCTCTCTCTATGCCCCCATAAGAACAATGAATTCCTGTGTCTGATCTAGTGAGTTTCTTCGACCCCAATTTCGTTTGGATCATTTGGACAAAATATTTCGAGCTTGCTTTACTCTCCAAGCAACAGAAGTTCAGACAGAGAAGCTGAAAGAGTTGGATGGTCAAATCCAAGCATGTCATGCTTCCTTGGAGGAACAAACAGCACAAGCGGTAGGACTGACCTAATGGAATAAATTATTCACGTGTGATTTGATGAAATTAATCAATGGAATAGATCATTAATATGTGAGTTGTTGAGATTGATCAATGGACTTAACTTCCCATATTTTGATTTGATATTACTAAGGAAATAAGTATATCCGATATGATAAAGCTTTACTGAAAAGATAAAACTTGTTTTGACCTCGTACATATGCTATACCGTGGTTTGAATTAAATGAGTTTCGATATGGCTTTGTAAATTTGCATAGCGGGAGCTTGATTTTCTTAGAAGATATACACATTATTCACTGAGCTGTAGTTGCTCATCCCATTCTTTTCAACATTTTAAAGGTTTTTCAACTAGCGGCAAATAGGATGAAAGCGATATCATTAGGGATTTTGGTGGTTGGATTTTGAACACTATTAGATATGAGTTGTGGATGTCTAATGATAGTTGTTGGGTTTAATTTTGGAGTTGTACGTATTCTCTTTGATGAGCACCACTAGTGTGTCACTGAACCTGATTTAGCTATAGTTTGTCAAATGGTGATTCATTTGCATCCTCAAATGAAGGAAATAAGTAGAAGTGGGCTGCCGATTTGGATAATGATGGAGAGTGCACAGTCCTCCAATTCAGAAAGGCGACATACATTTATTGGATTAACGGAGTGATAAGGTAGACCAATGATCAAGATGTTAAGTAAGAAGAGAATAGATTGACTATGCATATGGACTTTTAAGTCTATGATCAACTTGGTGGAATAGAAATTGCAGAAGTAGTAAGTTTTGATGTAGCGACAGACTACTCGATGAGTTGTGATCTTTTAGGACTCTAAGTTATGATATTGAATCCGTAAGAATCGTAATATTCTATTTGTATCCTGATAAGGATTTTAGAAGCATAAGTGTTAACTCTAACTTTATGCAACGAGTGATAATTCTTTGGGGGGAAAAGTGCCAAAGAATAAACTTTTTGCATTGACGCTAATTTAGTCCTAAATTTTTTTTTTGTGCTAATTCAGTCCTAAACCTTTTCAATTGGTGCCAATTCAGTCCTAAACTTTTTAGATTTGTGTCAATTCAGTCCTAAACCTTTTGTTTTTGTACCAATGCAGTCATTCCGGCTAATTTTAGTCGGATTTTGTTGACGTGGACGTCGGCCGCCCGGCGGCTGATCACTGGCGCTGACGTGGACAACTTTAATAATATTTTTTTGAATTTTTTTGAATTTTTTTCTTTTTTTATTTTATTTTTTCCCCTCCCCTCTCTCCTTCCTCTAGTCAGTTGCCGGACCGGCGACCAGCCAGAGGCCAGAGGCCGGCCCTGGCGAGGCTCGCCCTCGCCCAGTGCGAGGCCGCCCTTGCCAGTGGCTGATGAGGTCGACCTCGACGGCCTTTGGCCAGTCGCCGGTCTAGCGACCGGCTAGAGGAAGGAGAGAGGGGAGGCGAAAAAAAAAGAAAAGAAAAAAGAAAAAATTCAAAAAAATATTAAAATATTATTAAAGTTGTCCATGTTAGTGCCGGTGACCGGCCGTCGGCCGGCCGGTGTCCGCATCAGCAAAATTCGACCAAAATTGGCTGGAAGGACTGAATTAGCACAAAAATAAAAGGTTTAGGACTGAATTGGCACAAATATAAAAAGTTTAGGACTGAATTGACACCATAAAAATGTTTAGGATTGAATTGACACTAATGCAAAAGGTTTAGGACAAATTGGCACTTTTCCCATTCTTTGGGTGTTTGGATATTATTCACAAATGGACAAGTTATTGTTTTTATCATAGTAAGATTCAGTTATTAATGTAATTAGATGGATTCAGATGACAAAGTTTAAGTCATGATCAGCAACGAAAGCTGATCAGTGACTGTCTATGCCATCAGTTTCCAGTTTTCTATGGTTAAAGAGCAGTGATGCTTCTGTCCTGGAGGACTAATAAACATGGAGGAAAACCACAATTTCGAATGACAAAGATACCTGCAATAGCTAAGAAAAATTGTAGCTCATGAAATATTTACTAACCTTGTGGACAGGGTCAAAACGAAAAGAAGCCCAAACGGTGGCCGAACAAGAGATTATCTGGGCTCCACCAGTTTATCTAGCTGGAAACTGTTGCGCCATTAGTGTAACATCAGGGTTGTCCTTGTGCTTGAATCCTTATCAGTACACTTAAATGTGTTTGCAGAAGAAAAGAAGGAAAAGCTTAATAACTTCTGCAGTATTACAAATGGGTCAGATGAGTACATATTCATAGTTTCTTAAAGCATGGACAGAAGTTAAAAGCTTATCACACCAAAGTATTCTATACCTTTATGGGACATGTGTAAATTTGAAATGGATATTTTCTTTGCCGTTTTACCTGAGGAATCATTGGACATCAATAGAACAAAAACGTTTGTCCATATTCCATGAACGAGACGTATGCACCACCTTTGTTTTGGAATCTTATGTTGCCTTTATCATGACAAGTCAAAAAGTTGAGTCACCTCGCCATCGCCCAGCAGTGCTGTAGTGTGAGATTTGTCCACCTTTCTTATGGTCAACGACAAGCTCCACTTCCAAGAATAATTGCAGAGAAAAAATCTCTAAATTTTTTGTATTGATGTCAATTTAGTCTTAAATATTTTTTTGGTACTAATTCAGTCATAAACTTTTGCATTGATACCAATTTAATTCTAAACCTTTTGTATTGATGCCAATTCAGTCATAAACTTTTTTTTATGTCAATTCAGTTCTAAACCTTTTACATTGGTACTAATTCAATCATATACCTTTTTACATTAGTGTCAATTTAGTCCTTTGACATGTGAATAGCTATTAGCCAGAAGGACTAAATTGGCACTAATGTAAAAGGTTTAAGACTGAATTGGCACAAATGTAAAAATGTTTATGACTGAATTGGTACCAATGCAAAAGATTTATGATTGAATTGACACCAAAAAAAGGTTTATGACTAAATTAACACCAATGCAAAAGGTTTATAACTAAATTGGCACAAAAAAAAGGTTTAGGACTAAATTGACATAAATACAAAACGTTTAGGACTTTTTTGACACTTTTCTCAATAATTGCGAATCTATACGTAGTGTGACATCCCATATACCGGATGCTGGTAAACCAAATTCTGCTTTGAACTTCATGCTTGCTCTTAACAAGATAGAAAGAAATACAAGAAGACTGTGACACCCTGAATTAACCCATTTTATACTGAGCCTTCTGGTTTTGTCCTTTGACCTACAGGTGACCACCTTCTTAGGAGGTCATTCATCTTAGAAGTGCTCTCATATGAGAAGTTAAGCATTGCTGTTACGTCAAAATGCATCTCCATGAGTTAATTTCAGCTTTCATACACATATCTTAGAATGCTCTCCCATGTTTGATGCACAGTTTGGTTTATTCCTGCTCCATTTACCATCCTAGAAACCTGTTAGGAGCCGCTCTTTGTCCAAACCCTATAACCCCCAATAACCACTCCCTGCCCTCGTCGAACTGAGTCATTACATGCCCACTAGCTTTCCTATGGCTCGTCCTTGAACCACACACCTACTAGAGGGGGTCTCGCTTTGATACCATGTTGTGACATCTTTCGATTAACTCACTCGTGGTATCGTTCGCTTTGGCCCGTCTCCTACCGAGCCTCATGGTTTTGTCTTTTGACGTATAGGTGGGCACCTTCCCAAGAGGTCAACCATTTTGAGATTGCTCCCACCTGAGTGGGAGTTCCAAAGTTTACGTCAAAAAACAATTTCGTGAGTTAATTCTAGCTTTCATATACATATATCTTATAATCGCTTTTTCTCTATTTGGTGCACAATTCGATTTATTCCTACCCCTTTGCCATCATAGAAGCCTGTTAAGAGCCGTACCTTGTCCAGGCCTTCTAGCCCAGACGATCACTCCCCACCCTCATTAGACCAAATTGTTACAAAGATAATTGATATAATGAAAGCATCGCATCGATTCAAAAAATTACGGTAGTTTAAACTATTCATGTTATCATTATTTGATGGAATAAATGTAATGACTCGGTCAGAGGAGGGCGGGAAGTAGTCGCTAGGGCCAGAAAACTCGGATAAGGAGCGGCTTCTGGCATGCTTATAGGATGGCGAATGGGGTATGAATGAACCGAATTGCACACCAAATAAGGGAAGAGCATGCCTGGTATATATATGTGTGTGTGTGAAAACTGAAATTAATTCATAGAGGAGCATATTGACGTAACAGCAATGCTTAGTGTTGGAATTCTAAAGTTAAGTGTGTTCAGGCTAAAACACTATTAGGATGGGTGACCTCCTAAAAATCGTGAGGTTCGGTATGGAACCGGCCAAAGCAAAATTTCAAGTAAGTTAATTCAGGAATGTCATGGTAAATATAAGGTCGCCGAAATGAAAGTATTAGCATTGCATAGAAAGACCATTTTTCATGGTGGTACGATAAGCATGCATACATGTTAAAGAAAGATGCTGAACTCAAAGTACGAAGTTGAACACGCTATTGATCCAAAAGTACCTGCCCTTTATAGTCATTTGCCGAGCTCCAAACTAAAGAAACTTACACATTTTATTTTTGGCCAAAGGAGAAACTTCTAAATTCAGTCATAGGATTACGTGAAGCAGAATTCGCTACAAGATAAACCCACAAGATGAACCACATCTGTTTTCTACTGTAATTTAAAGTCATATACTAAATTTCTTCTATTGGTAGAATCCAGGAACGTGAGATTCCATTAAAGCTATTTCTTCACAATCAACTTTGCTCTTGCTTGACCCTCACTGATCTGAAATTGCTCCCCTAGACCAAAATGAGCCATCAACAACCACACAAAAGTCGCGAGCTCCCCACCTTTGCTCAGTTGATGAGCATGAGCAGTTGCGGTGCAATGACTCGCAGCGTAGGCCAGCAACTCCACCCATACTTTACTCACGATCTTCCATTTCTCATCCTTGAATGTCCTCAACTCTTGAGCCAACCTACTCGCATCAAACAGCACCGACTTGCTTCTGTCTCCCTTTACATCGACAGGTCTCACAGTCGTTTTCACCTTGAGAATGTACTCACAGGCTTCTTTATGTTCTTCCCGGGGTGACAGTTCCTTCCTGGACAAAAACTTCTTGGCCTCAGCACAAGTGTCTTGGAATCTTATCCGTCCTATACCCACAATGGAAGACATCATCTTAGGTCGCACAACAAGAAGAGAGAGCATATAATCAGAGAGATCCTTACAAAATCCTCTGTGATAATCTTTGCTCTCCTCAGTGTTAGTGGTAGTGGAATACAAGAGATCTGTAGCCACATGCCACAATATAAGGCTCTCGTCGTACTCAACTTCAGTAATGAAAGGCAATAGCTTACTCCAATCAAGATCGTGAAGCACCCAGTCACCTCTGGCTGAATATATCCTCTTTGCAAATCCCAGATCGTTAGCGAGCACTGATTTGTCTCGCAGTTCCTGATGGATAAATAACCATAGTTCTTTAGTAAAAGCAGTCCCCGATGAGTACCTCATGTGGTCTAGAAAATCCTTTAGGCCCATCAGAACAATGAACTTGCTGAATAAGTGTCCAATACGATTACAGATGGTCTGAATTTTCTGAGGGCGTTCCAGGATAGAATATTCAATCAAGTTGTATGTCGAGATAGATTGCGACCACCTGCAAAAGAGGCGCCTCTTAAGCCAGGCCAAGAACCTGATCTCTGACTCCTCTTTGTCCTTGGACCAGGTCGACTTCTTGAGAGAAAGGTAACTTCTGAAGATTGTGGCTAAAACTGTGTTTCTCGGGGTTCTTCAATGATGAAACTGTCCAGTCGGAGAAGATAAGTTGGAGTAGAGAAACGACATCCAAGGCTATAGCACCAAGGAGCAAGGTATAGGTAACTTTAACATTGAATCTCCCGGAGCCATCCTTGTCCACGAAAAAGTAGAGCGCCAGAGCAATCTCCACCGAACTAAAACAAATGAAGCGGCAAATGTATCCGAACTTATCCCGCACTACCACAACCTTCGTGTAGAGGACATCGTAAAAGAAGTTGAGTTCTACCTCCAGCAATCTGAGAGTATCCTCCGCATTTCTCTTATGAAAGAATTCCCGGCTTTCGTTTCTCTCACGGAAGCTGAAGATAATGTCTACAAACAGTCCCTTAAAGGTTTCGAAAAAGTGGCGAGCCTCCTGAACCACCTCGAGATCATCCATACCAGGACTAACTGTGGTGTCCTGGGTCCTGGATTCTTTGTCAGGTTCGGGGATCATAATAATATCGGCCGGAAGATTGGCCTCTTTCTTGGAGGAGTACTCCTCCATGTGTTTGGCGTAGTTCGGTCCAGGGTCTGGTTTCGTGTGCAATGAATCTCTGAATCTGTTTATGCTCGCAAGGTACAACGCCCGAGTCCTCTCGCCATACTTGATGATTCCCGATAGGAAGACCAGGGCAATCGGCATCCACAACTTGTTAGGCAGTGACTGATAGAAGACGTAAGCTACTGCAATCACTTGGAATATGAGCCCGAGGAGGTGCCTGAGCCACAACTCATTGTCCTCAAGAGAGAAGGAGGTTATGGTGTCCGGACAGCCGAGGTGGAGCAGAAGAAACGGGGCCCAGAAAGCAAGAAGGTCACCATTGTAATCGGGGTCTGGATGATCGACTTGACTTGTGGAGATGAGTCCAACTGCAAAACTAGCAGCCCAATCGGCAAGCAAGTAGGTGATCCAAATTAGCATGACGTCCACGGCCTTGGAGGCTCGTTTCCTGAAGGTTGCAAACAAGATCAGAAAGACCTGTAGCGAGAGACTAAGGAGTATGGCTCCCCTCAGGTTCCATGCATCCCAAATCTTCTTGACATGGTCAGTGATGTATGAAGTCAGACCCATGGTTCATTTCAGCTCAGCTCTCTCTCTCTCTCTTTCCGCACACATCCCCAGACTGAACTCCGTGGTGGGTATGCAGCATAGAACGCAAAATCAGCAATGAAGAATTTCTTTCTTGAATGTGTCGTGCAAATGGATCATTCTCAAACCGGACCCACATAGGTTGGACTTTCGTAAGACTTTGATCATGTGGGGTGCATGAACACTACAGCATACGGGCACCCAATCTTCGTAGGCCAAGTCCACATAAACAATGAGCAACAGTAAAAAACTAGGAGTTGGTTCATGTTAGTGGCTAGTTTAATTTTACACACGCGTCTCAAACAGTAAGCACAAGTTTATTCGTCAATTTGAGGGGCCCATTGTGTGACCTCCACATCTGAGACTCCTCCAGAGGCTATGAAGCATGAAAAACATTCATGCCCTGCATTTAGACTGCCATTTCGAACAACCTAGCATTGAGATAGTTTTCAGGAGAGAAGAGTGCTCACCACTCAGAGAATCAAAATGGAAGAAAACATTGAGAAATATCTCACTGAAAAATTTAAAACGAAATTGCACAGCGGCCAGAAAGTCAAATTCTATTGGCGATTTGCAGAACTCGAGTCTCTGCTCGAGAAAATCACAGCCTCTGAGTCCCCTGCAAAAAGATCAATCAAAGAGGAGCTCTACTGCCTCAATAATGTCTTGGAAGAGTGCCAAATGTGTTGAAAATATGTCTCGAGTTTGAGCCCAAAGAGAAATCTAAATATTCCGAATTGGATATTTTGCGAATTTCCGAAATCGAGCAAAAAAGGAAATATTGGAAATTTACTTTCCAAATATGTGTCGGAGGAAACAAAGATAATATCAACTTTCCTATATTATGTTGGGCTCTTGGGCTGAAATTAGAAAGTCCAACGTGGAGATAATATTCGGTCAACTTTGATTTCTTTCTTCTATATATATATGCCGTGGCAGAGGGAAGAGAAGTATTGAAGCGCCGCGGTTGACGTCGAGTGCACAAAGCATTTCTCAAATCATTCTCAAATACAAAATGGTAGTAATTGCTCGATCTTGATTTTTATGCACAAAGCATGCTTATTAACTCATACAATACTCAAATCTTTATCACTTCCAAGACATGAGTTTATAAATTCATAGAAAAAATAGCACCACTCATCTGGAATCCCCAAAAATCAAGCAATGACGCTCATTCGAATCGACGATATCGTAAACCTAACAATTAAACGAGAATCGACGTCAAAACCAACTAAAATGCTACGATAACTACGAAACGGCTAAACGGCGCTTAAAGGTTAATAGGACAACTCAAAGGCGCCCATAAATTGCTCATCCAAAGCGATTATCCAAACCGTCCGCAACACGGAGCTTGAGCGCGAAACTTGGTTGTGCCATAACTTTCTCCACTAAACTCCATTCCAAGTGAGCTTATAGTCAAAAGAAAACTCATTCAGAGCACTACAAGAACCCTAACTTGGCTGTCCCAAAATCGAGCCTAAAACCGATGAAAATTGGCCTAAAAGTAACTGGTCGCGCACTGTTCACCTTGTGCAGCCAACTTTGAAAATTCATATCCGGCAAACCAAAAGTCCAAATCTAGTTCCGTAAAATTTCACAACCTCGCAGCACCTTAAACTACTAATTCTATATATATTCACAGCTCAGCGACTCAAAAATCAGGCTTTGCCACTCGAATAACTCATAACTCCAAAATATGAGCCCTAACTTCCAAAATTACTTCGATTAGACAAACAATTGGCTCGAATACTTACCACTCGTTGCGATTCATAGTTGATTCGGCTAGTTGGAGTGTCCAGGCCGGCTATGCGTGTCAATTTCTCTCTCCTTTCTTCTTTCCCTCTTTCCTTCTTCACGGTCGTGCCTGCTTTCTTCATTTACTCTGGTGGCTTCTGCGCTTCATTTGTTGAAGCAGAAATAAATTGGCTGGGCTTGGGCTTTTAAGAGACATGGCCGGGTTTTTATGAGCCCAAATATTACAATCTACCCTCCTATGAGAAATTTCGTCCCCGAAATTTGAATTTACCTAAACCTTCGATCAAATAAAGATAAGTTCACGTCGATATCTTTCACTAGACGATCGTTCATGACCATCATATGCATGACTACCTCCTCCGCTTCTTCTAGCTGCCTCTTCACTGTCTCGTGGTTGACTTTGAGTGACCTCTTGGTCCTCTTCCTCTTTACAGCTTATTTTATTAAACAAAGAATCTAAAGCTTGAAAGCGAAATATCTTTCATCAATCGTCCTGTTTGTGAAGGAGTTCGTATTTGGACTTGGTTGGCTCCTGGTCATTGTTGAGATTATTTCCAAATACTATTTCCTCTTCGTGGAAGTCCTTTCTCTCCAGCAAGTCACTTTCAAGATTCATAAGCGCATTTTCACTTTTCTCTATCTTTATCCTTCTCATTTCTTCCCTGACAGCCTTATTTTCAAGAGTTCAAATCCTATCTTGCATCTTCTACAAATTTGAGATTTCTGGTACTGTAAAGCTTTGTTCATCTAGGAACTCGACATGCCCATTTTCATGTAATTGATATGCCCTTTCCGTATTCTTGTGCGTCCAGTAATCGGATTGTGGCTTGAGAGATGTCACCCCACCTGTAAGAGACAATAGGATGGAAACATATGCAGATAACCCACTCTTTAGTCCACCAATTTCACTCTCCAAGAACCCAAGTTTTTCTTTCATCTGTTCAATATCCCCATTCTTAATAGCACTTTCATCCCTCAAGCTTTGACAGACTTCACTTAGCTCCTGCACCTTATTTTCAAGTATAACTTCTCGAACAGAAGAAATTTGGAGATCAAATAAATAAATAAAAGTTACAGCCTCATTCCCCCTTTCCTAAAATTCAAACTCATTGCTCCTCTCTTGCAGCAATTCAAATTCTCTTCTTGAATCCTGTATTTCTCAATTTCATTATGTAATGTGTTCGCTTTGAGCTCCATATTCTGTTTTATTTCCTTAATTTAGATAACTCTCTTCTTCTTCTTCTTCTTCTTCTTCTTCTTCTTCTTCTTCTTCTTCTTCTTCTTCTTTTACATTTTCCCTACCCAATCTTGACTCTTCACAGTTCAATGGCCGAGAACCATGAAAGCTCAACTTTTTGGTCTCCTTTCAAAAGTTCCTTCGCCTCCTCTCTCAAAAATCGTTGCCAATCAAAATTTGGTGGTTTAGTTTATCATTGATGTCTCTCCCTCATTGAACTCTGTCCAACTCCTCAATTGAGTCAACCAGGAGTGACTTTTCTGCCTATTATGTCTCTAGTCTCTTCCTCAGCATATCAATCCCCTCCCTTAGATCGTTGTTAATCACTTGGAGGCCACAAAGCTCAGCAGCAAGAGCTTTTAGTTCTTTAGCTTTCTCCTTCCAAAGCTCTATAAAACTGGAGAGAAATTACCAAGAGAATTCAGTTCTTGAATTATCGCAGAGTTTTCCTCTTCAAGGGCACCCTTTCTATTCCTCCGAATCTGTAATATTTTCCATCAAAGCTTGATTTTCGACTAGTCCGTTGGAATTATCTTTCTGCAAAAGCTAGTAAACCATCTGCTCATCAACCAGTATCTCGTGCATCACTTTCGTATCAATCTCTAGTGCCTCTTGCTGTTGCTCTGCCTTGCCTAGATCCGATTTTTTTTAAGAGGTCCTTCATCTCTAGAAGCTCATGCTTATCTTCTTTTTTTTTTTTTTTCCGGCATCATAAATTGCTCGATCATAATTCTGAACTCCTGCTCAAGGAAGCCTTTACTTGACCTGAGCTTGCTAATCTCCAATCCAAGTCCTCCGAGAAACGCAATCAGCCAATGTTCTCAACTAGCAACTTTTTGCTCTTCATCCCTGCTCCTTGTCAGTGACTTCTTTAATTACCCTATTTTGTCCAATGCTCCATCCGTAAGGACAGCTGAAACACGAACCTAGGCATTCATTGCCTGAGCCTTCCCTCCCCCCCCCCCCCCCCCCTTTTTTTGGTGATGATGGTATAGGCACCATGCGGCTCAAAGGTAGACAAGCATCGTCGGTTGTCTGAAGTTCTTCTCCATTAGAACCAGTTCCTTCTACGTCTCCTTGCCCTTTTGGGTATGTACTAGTCATGTGGGGAATGTTATTTTTCTGCCTGAGTTTCCAGCTTTCAACTTTTTCTTTCCGATCAACATTTTCATGGCCATAAGAGTTCAAGTCCCTTGAGGGGTCCACAATTCACACAAGAATTGGCTGGTCTAGGATCAATAGAATGAACCGAATGCCTATCATCAGAACGGACCAAAGTTCCAGATGTTGTCCAAATAGATTGATTGTTAGGTGTAGCACAAGGGATTTCACTGTATACTAGCAGCCCATTAGTGAGAAGGGGGTTTGGATGTTGAGATTCATGTCCATAAGAAGACGAGAGATCATAATCTTCTCCTTGCCATTGGCGCCTTATGACATTTCCTTGGGTGTAGTTAGACTGGTTCTCTAAATCATCAATACCATTTTCTTCCACTTGAGGACTCCCTTCGTGCCTTTTGTAGCGAGTCATGCACTGAGGCAAACATTGATTACCATCTTTCCTCTCGTACTCATTACAGGGACGGCACAATGGGAATGCACACTCATTACAAGCAACAAAGGCATCATCATTGGCTGTGAGTCAAACAGTATCACCACAAATCTGACATAACAGGGCATTCAAGTGCTTCAGGGGCTTGGGCGCGTGGACAGAGTCATGGTGTATCCAAACCAACCTGTTCCTCTTATAAGATCCGGCCACCATTCCTGCATTTGCTTCCATGAGATGATCTCAATCCTTTGTTTTTGTCTGGTAGAATTTCTTGAGAACTTTAACACACTTTACCATTTTTGTTGGAAGGTTCAGATCTTAAGACTTGTAACTTGGCCAAAAACTGGGAGTTTCTAATCCTTCAGTTAATAAGGTCACATGAGTCTTTATTGATTTGCCCTCATTTCAGAGAAAAAACTTCTGGAGCTGAAATCAATGACTTCCATTCCATCATTGAGGTGCACATGCCCATCCATACAAAAATCTCAGTACGACAGTCCAACAAGTAGCACTTATCTGTGTCGAGCAATTCTTGGTTCAATAGCTCCTTTGCCACTTCAAATAGTTTCCCCCGAGTAATTATCTTACACTGAAAAAAATTTTACAGATTGAATAATTTCCTCTTTTTGGAATGCAGATAGTGAATCTCGAGGAATAGGAGCATAGCCACCAAATAAACTTCAAAACTCACCGACATCAGCATCACCAACAAACTTTCCATTCTCTATTGTTGCCACCTCACAGTTTCCATGATGCTTATTTTCCTTAATGTAATACTTCCAGAGCTCTACCTCTTTCTTGTATGCTAGAGTTGTAACCACTGAAAAGAAATATTTTTGAAGCAAGTGTCCAATATGAACACATCATAGTGATTTAAGGATGACCAATCAAATGCGATCTCTTTAACATGAACAACACGCTCTCCCTTGCATGCAAACAAGTTGATGCAGTACTTTTACCCATTCGAAATTCCTGTTTCTGACTTGCACACTCCTTCGATGGGTATAATGCATGGATTGAAGAAGGACAAGAACTTCTCTGTTTCTCGGCCTTGAACTTCCTCCCAAAATAGAATTTACCATGTGAAACCCTTGGAATGCGAACTAAGTGAATATTCTCGATGCACCATATCTCTAAACCATCCTTCGTTTCTGCACCTTGGAATGCCAAATCAACGTCTTTAGACAAACAAGACAATTTCTCTCATCAGAGAACACTCCGTAAAACTACAAGAATTCTGTCGGAGTTGAGCAAGAAAAAAAACAGCCGACTGCAACAGAGGAGCTCGATATCAGAACTTGAATCGAACGGAGAAATGCATCTCTCCTTCATTGTTCTTTGCTTCTCTAATTCAAGTTCTTTCTTTGTCTCTTCACACCTTAAAGTCTCAGAGACTCGTCCTGATTTTGCTTCATCAATTTCTTTTCTCAAGTTCTGCAATTGAAGCCTAGATTCTTCAACCTTTCTCCATTCAATAGCACATATCATAGAAAATGAAAAGCTCCTTAAAACTAGATCCTCAAAAGCCTAAAAGTCCAAGCGCATATGAACCGACACAAACCCTGAAGGAATGAAGAAAACAGAGTTTTCCTCCTCGGATTTGGTAGCGACGCCACCAAACTTGAAATCTTCTTAACCACTTTGGCTCTCTCATTCTTTGAGCCGGATTGATGATCATTTGGACCTAAAAAGAAACATATGTCCTAGTAACAATGACTAATGCGTGCTATAAACTAACACACAATCTCGCAGCGTCCCATAAAATCTACACCCTAATATCATAACCTAAGCTCTGATACCAATAAATGTCACACCCCAAAACCTATCATGATGAGGGGTGACACAGCTGTCCTTCCACCCGAAGGACGCAGCCTCAAACCATAAGAAATCCGACTCCCAAAAGTCCCAACGACATTACTCTCGCTCTATTAGCTACTAACCAAGGAACCTGAAAGATTAAGAAAAAAGAGGGGTGAACAACCACAGCTCAGTAAGTAGTACGTATCTCTTCTAAGCAGATCGAGCAACCACTATGCATATATAAAGCAACACCAAAAACTCATAATTTAAAATCCACAATATCATATACATATCATATAAAATATGATTTATTTTCCTTTCACAAAACTTGATACAAACCAAAAAAATACTCATTTGATACACCATTACAATTCAATCATCAATGGTCAAGTCCATTGATTAATCTCGTCAAATCACACGTCAATGGTCTATTCCATTGACTAATCACATCATAGAAGGCCTCATTTGGGGTAGAGGTGCAGCCGCACTGCTATCCCTCAACCCGACTCGATATTATCCTTTTTGAGCCGCAGCCGCACTGCCATCGCTCTCAAGGATTTGCCGTGGCACAGTAGAAAACACATCGATGGTCTATCCATCGACCAATCTATTGCTCAATATCAAACCATGATCACGCATCTCGCCCCATGATAAGGCGAGCAAGATTCCCCCCTTGGCAAGGTCTCCATCTACGATAAGCCGGTGGCTCGGCCCACAAGGATATCCTAGACTAGTATGCGCATACCCACAAGCCCCACATTGGGCTCACAGTGATATTGAGCACCAACACAAACTCACAACAATACTCTTCACAATTCACAAAGCCAATCCAGAATAAATATCACATTTTAGTTTTACAAACCGTGGCATTTAATCTTCACAATACGTTTCACATGGCACTTCTCAAGCTCTTTCAAAACCCTTCATAAACCAGTTCGTAAAACAGTTCATATATATATAACTTTCTCAACACCTTTTATAATTCATTTCTCAAATCATTCTCAAATGCAAAATGGTAGTAATTGCTCGTTCTTGATTTTTATGCACAAAGCATGCTTATTAACTCATACAATACTCAAATCTTTATCACTTCCAAGACATGAGTTTATAAATTCATAGAAGAGATAGCACCACTCACCTGGAATCCCCAAAAATCAAGCAATGACGCTCACTCGAATCGACGATCTCGTAAACCTAACAATTAAACGAGAATCGACGTCAAAACCAACTAAAATGCTACGATAACTACGAAATGGCTAAACGGCGCTTAAAGGTTAATAGGACAACTCAAAGGCGCTCACAAATTGCTCATCTAATGCGATTATCCAAACCGTCCGCAACACGGAGCTTGAGCACGAAACTTGGTTGTACCATAACTTTCTCCACTAAACTCCATTCCAAGTGAACTTATAGTCAAAAGAAAACTCATTTAGAGCACTATAAGAACCCTAACTTGGCTGTCCCAAAATTGAGCCTAAAACCGACGAAAATCGTCCTAAAAGTCACTGGTCGCGCACTGTTCACCTTGTGCGGCCAACTTTGAAAATTCAAATTTGGCAAACCAAAAGTCCAAATCTAGTTCCGTAAAATCTCACGATCTTGCAGCACCCTAAACTACAAATTCTATATATATTCACAGCTCAACGACTCAAAAATCGGGTTTCGCCACTCGAATAACTCGGAACTCCGAAATATGAGCCATAACTTCCAAAATTACTTCGATTAGACAAACAATTGGCTCAAATACTTACCACGCGTTGCGATTCATAGTTGATTCGGCTAGTTGGAGTGTCCAGGTCGGCTATGCGTGTCAATTTCTCTCTCCTCTCTTCTTTCCCTCTTTCCTTCTTCACGGTCGTGCGTCTTCACCTGCTTTCTTCATTTACTCTGGTGGCTTCTGCGCTTCATTTGTTGAAGCAGAAATAAATTGGCTGGGCTTGGGCTTTTAAGAGACATGGCCGGGTTTTTATGGGCCCAAATATTACATAAAAAACTTCCAAAAACCATACTCAAAATCTAACTCCCGAAAATCCTCGTGATAGTGCTTTCGTACTAATGACCGCTAGTCGAGAAACTTGAAAAACATGAAAGACGAGTGGATTGAGCAACCACGGCCTAGTGAATAGTACATTTCTTTTAAGCAAATCAAGCAACCACTATACATGTATACAAAGCAATACCAGAACTTCATAACCAAAAATCAAGGTGTAAAGTACATATTGAATCACATATGAGTTGTTTCATTTTAATAAAAGCTTTGTACAAGTCATAAATACTCATTTAAATCCACCATCACAATTTTAACATCAATGGTTAAGTCTATTGATTAATCTCTATAAAAAATCACGTCAACGGTCCATTTCATTGACTAATCTATTACTCAATCTCAAACTATGATCATGATACAACGCTTGGTGACAAGGCAACCAAGATTCCCTCCTTAGCAAGGTCTTCACCTGCAAAGCTGGTTGCTTGGCTCATAAGGATATCCTAACCAGTATGCATACTTTGAAACCCTTACCCAGGTTCACAGCCATATTAAACATTGATAAATCATCCTCCAATAATTCACAAATCCAAATCCATAAACCATTTCATAAATCATAATACGTTTCGCAAACCATTTTATAAACCAGGTTCACAAAGCAATACATATACGTAAACTATCATGACATATTTCATAATATGTTTCTCAAATCATTCTTAAATAGCCGAAAGGTAGTAAATACTCGATCTCGCTTTGGGCAACAAAAATGATATTTTGAGTTCAATATATATATCGAATCACTGTTACTTCAAGATATGGGTTTTACAAAACTAAAGAAAAGATAACACCACTCACTTGGAAATACCCAAAACCAACAATACAAAGCTAAACGAGCTGACAATCTCGTAATCTTAACAATTAAATGAGAAACGATTGTCAAAACCGAGTAAAATACTATAACAATTACGAATCAACTAAATGATGCTTAAACGCTAATGGTACAACTCATACGCATCAACAAATCTCACACCTAAAGCGATTATTCAAGCCATTCGCAATGCGGAGCTCATACGCAAAACACTAAAATCACTCCGGCCATACTGTTGCTTCAAAATGACTTCTGTCATACCCTACGGCTCCACAACGTTGTAGCACCATTTCCATGAACTTCGATGGCTCAATAATTCAAAAATCAAATTTCGCGGTTCGAATCTCACATAATTCCGAATTTATATCCTAACCTTGAAAACTACTTTGATTGTAAGAATGAAGAGCCTGAGCACTTACCAGGCGTTACGATATATAGTTAATCTGACTTGGCGAGGCTCCCGTTGCGAGTGTGCATGAAACCCCTATTCTTTTTTCCTTGTTCCTCTTATTCTTTCTTTCCTTTTCTTCTTTGCTCTCTTTTCTTTTCTTCCTGCGCGTGCTCTCGGCCTCTTTTTGTTTTTCCTTTTTCTTGTGGATCCCACCACTAACTCTTTTTTTGAGATACGAATATTTCACTAATTCTTGGATTCATCAAAAAGATTAAATTAGATGAGGATAGATATTGTAGATTAGTATAGATTTTAAATAGGATTTTAATGATTGCTCTTTTGAGATAGATTGCATGCTAGGATAGGGTTTATCTAGTTAATATAAATTTCCATAAAAAATAGGATTTAATCTAGTTTATTTCCTAGTTGAAATTGGATAATATCTTACTCTAGATAGTTTATTTTCATTATTTATTAATTACGAATTTTAAAAAAAATCCAAAAATATCATGTGCATGTCATGTAGAGTTAGATACATAAATGCAATCTCATCTAGCTATGTCGTGCCACTTCACATGCCATGTCATCGTTGTTGGGACTAACAATACAACCTAAAAGGAAGATTGAATAGGTTGAGTGTGGATAATAATAAACTTTCGCGGAATTCCAAACCATCATGAGCGTTGCTAATAACAAATAATGTAATCAGGAGTGGTGCTGATAAATAGATAAATGTAATTGGGTGTGTTGATTATAAAGAGATAGAAGATAGCACACTGAGTTTTATAGTGGTTTGGCTTTATTCCCAAGCCTACATCAACTCTCAAAACTAACAGACACAATCAAATTGGAATCCACTAGTAATCAGCATTGTAAGTTACAACCGATAAATGTTATTTCTTTCACAACGATAGATCACACTATCAGGCCACCGTGTGGAATGACTTCTGATCAATCATCTAATAATTCTCTTGGCTCCATCAACTTCAAAAGATTTCCAATGACATTATCATCCATGTTGATTCCTTGTCTTCATTGATTAACCGAGTCAACATTCAGAGACATCCAAAGACACCAACATCACCACTGATTCCTCGTCTTCACTAAACTCATTGGATCATCGGTATTGTTATTGCCTTTCCACCTTATCTAAAGAGAATTGCTCCAACATTCTGCTATCCCAATGGTGATCCACTTCTTCTATCTTCTGGTCCTTCCAAGTATATTGGTGATCATGATTCTACCAAGTTGTTCACCTTCACAAGTGTGGTCATTCCAAGCTTCAACGAACATTACGATTCTTAGCTTGTTCACGATCACCAAGGTCGTTCCAATTCATAATCGCTCTCCCTCTATTGGCCACTAACCAAGGAACCTGAAAAGATTGGGAAGGAATGAGATGAGCAACCACAACTCAGTGAGTAGTGCGGATCTCTTCTAAGTAGATTGAATAGCCACTATGCATATATAAAGTAATACTAAAAACTCATAATCCAAAGTCACTATATAATTACATATCAAATCAAATTTGTATTGTTTCATTTTAACAAAGCTTTATATAAATCAGACATACTCATTTAAATCAACCATCACAATACAAATATCAATGGTCAAGTCTATTGATAAATATCTATTAAAAATTACGTCAATGATCCATTCCATTGCTCAATATACTACTATGGTCACGACACAATGCCTTGTGATAATAAGACTAAAATTCCCCCCTTGCAAGGTTTCCACCTACAAAGTCAGTGGCTCGGCCCAGAAGAATATTCTAAACCGGTATGCATACCCAATAACCTTTATTTGTGTTCATAGCCATATTGAATATCAAACAATCATCCTCCAATACTAGAAAGCCAAACAAATAAATTTTCACAACATAGCTCATCTGCCATTTCTCAAACAATTTCTCAAATCATTCATATACCCTGTCATAAACCAATTCGCAAAGCAGTTACATACACACACTTTTCACAATACCTTGCATAACACGCTTTCTAAATATTCATAAGTAACCATGGATTAGTAAATGCTCGATCTGGCTTTTTATGCAACAACGATGCCTTTTCTTAATTCATACTATATATAATCCATATTGCTTTTGAAATATGAATTTATAAACTCAAAGAAGATATAGCACCACTCATTTGGGAATGTCCAAAACCAAACAACACACAGCTAAACGAGCCGATGATATCATAATCTTAACAATTAAATAAGAATTGACGTCAAAACTAAGTAAAATATTACGACAACTACGAATCAGCTAAATGATGCTTAAATGCTAACAAAACAACTCCTATGCGACGACAAATCACTCACTCGAAACGATTATTCAAGCCTAAATGAACATGGAACTCGTACGCGAAATCCACAGCTCTACAACACCATAATCCACCATTTCCAAGCTATCCTAAAGCTCAATAACTCAAAAATCGAACTTGACGAGGGGTGCCGGTACTTACCCTATGTTACGATTCGTAGTTGATTTGACTTGATGAGGTTCCTATGATGAGTTTTCTATGGCGTGTACACGCAAAACCCCTCTTCATTTTCTTTACTTCTTTCTTTCCTTTTTTTCCCCTCTTTCCCTTTTTCTTCCTTTCCTTTCTCGCGAGCTCTCTGTTCTTTATAAGAGCCGAGCGTCCCTTTCTTTTTCTTCTTTGACTTTTCAACTTTTTATTTTTTTTTCTTTTCCCACCTGGACTTGGTCAAACTCCTAATATTACAGGTAACATGTTCCCGAACATTCCACGCGGACAAAGAGTATCTCTTACGAAACAAACTTTTGTGATTAATAAGCGAGCCAGAAGGTGAAAGATACAATTAAAGAGAAGCAGGTATGGAGCAGATCCTTCAAACAGCCAAACATCTTGATCGCTAAATTTTGTCACTACTGCTTCCAAAGCTGTTTTATAGCAGTTAGATCTATTAGAAATCGACAACCATATTAGAAGAATGACAAACAACGAACGCAGACTAGACGAGTTGTACACGAGTGACAAAGTAAAATGTTATAGATCCACAATACCGTACCAAAACCCAATTGGACACCCTCCTATCTTATATTTTCTTACAACATATCAAACAAGAGTTGTTTCATGCCCGTGAGAGCATAGGCATCACAACAACCCTCTGCTGACTGTTTTACCCTCGAACGCCTTCGCCTTGCCTAAAAGCTCCTGCCTCAAACTCGCTTCTGCAGATTCCTTATACTGCTCGCATATATGGGTCAGTTCTTTTGCTTTTGCTGCCTGATCCTTCAAGAAAATGTGGCATGCTTCGAGTTGATCTTCCAACTCTTTCAGCCTGTGGTTCTGAATTTCTTCTGCCCGGAGAGCAAAGTGAGCTTGAACAATTTCGTCCAAATGATCCAAAGCAAATTGTATCTTAAACCCTGCATGCTTGGCCATCATAAACTGGCTCCACCAACTTGGAGCAAGGTTTCTGAGAGCTCGTTGACCCTTGTGGTGGACATGCTACTAATTGCCCCGCATAACAAGTTAAAGATCAGGCTCTTTGACATTAAGTTCAACTCAGAGCCGGTGCTTATGTCTCCATGCTTCTTGAGAAGCTTCTCTAGGATACGGGCTAGGCTCTGGATGACCATGTATCCCTTAACTTCGACAAGTGCTTCGTTTTTGAAGAATATCGTAGAGAACTCTAAGTTCTCTTTGTGGTGTTCTGTCCAGTCCCTGAACTGGATGAAAGTTTGACGTGAGTATGGGGAAACTTTTGCAGTGCTACCACTACCTTCCAGTCGCTCCCAAACAGATGCATGCCCTGTCCCTATCATTTCCTTCTTTAAAATCTGAAAAGTGCCAGGGAGTTTGATTTGCTCGTCAAGAATGAAAGCATCTAGTAATTTCTCTAATGTCCATATGTCTTGTTCCCCTGATCTATCATATGCCTGTTCCTCATTCTTCAGAGCCATCTCGGTTGTGTCCTGGACTTCACTCATTACTTTACCATAAATGCGTTTGGTACCAAGGGTTCTTAATTCCACTTCTTGTTGCTCACCCTTCAGTAAACGGAGCACCTGAGAATCGAACATAGATTGAGATAACAGTTTGAAGCATAACCAGGATGTCACGGCAACAGCAAAAGTAAATGAAGGACAGATGAAGTATTAAAGAGAAGTCTAAGGATGAAGACGAGGTCGTTTTTCTTCTGATCAAGTCAGCTGGTGTAGCCTAACTAAAAGGTTTTCTCTTATCTGTAAAAAATGGTCAAGTAATTTACATTATATTCTTGCTTCGCGGACTTGATTTTTGAGATTCTGAAGTTCTTTTTCTAGGATCAAAAGAACCAATTAAGTCTCATAGATAGAGGCGAACATTGGCCATTAGTGAACATTAGCATTACTGGCAGAAGACACAGGATAAACCTATGAAACTTGCACAGTTGTCTTATCCTGAATGAGAATGACAACCTACCGCAGGACTTGAAAAAAAAATGGAAGGCTGTACATAGGAAAATGGTTTTCCCGCAGCATATCCATGTCCTAGACTCTGCATTTTCAATGAAATTGCATTACGAGAACATGGTTCGGAATGAAAACTTTAGAAGCATCTGATTCTGCATGTGACTCCATGCTTCTCGCTTCGTCATTGCAGAGTAACATGAACTTTTTCAGCAAGTGACAGAAATATGGAGGTATAAAAGGAACTCGACATACCTTAGGTTTCATACATTCAAAGTGAGCAACGTATGGGCATTTTTCTTGACAACATTTGTAGACGCATTTCTCCGGGTCCCTTTTTTTCTCACAAGCATCGCAATAATACTCACCTGAATCGTCCTCAACAAACTTGTCCTCAAGTTGTAGAACGTGCTTGTGGTTGTCAGACTTGATTAGACAAGGTAATGGACCACATAAAAAATGGACATTGTAATCACACCTCACACAACGAAAAAATCCCTGTTTGTTTTCAGTTTCCACTTCCATTACGTTATTGGAACAACGCAATATTCCTCCATGACAGGTCGTACAGGAAACTTTCTCGTGTATATTCTCGAAGAAGCCAAGATAATGACGGTGGTCATCATATTTTATGATGGGCTTGAGATTCATGCAGCCAATGTGGAGGGAGAATGACAGGCATGTGTCGCAGTCATAAATGAAGCCAGAACTTGATTTCCGACAGGCTGCACACGTAAATCTGCTTTTCTTGACCAGCTTCATAGAGTGGTCATGATGAGACGGTTTCGGGATACTCTGCGGCAATTCAATACATGATTTGTGGACAGTGAACACCTCACACTTAGTGCATTGGTAGGTAGGATTGGTAGGATCAAAGTAAGGATTGTCGCATACACAGCATGAGCGAAATTTATCTTCTTTCATACTACACAGCTGCAGCGGGTGCCCATGGCCAGCAGGAAAAAATTTGGTCGTCTCGCCTTCGGGGGTCTTAGAGGGCATTAAAGCGCATTCAACATCAAAGGCGCATTTACAGAGTTTACAATAGTATAATACAGACCCCCGGCATACGCAGTGGCAGGCCTCGCACTTTTTCCCCTGCCCACCTTCTAAGCTAAGTTTAGCTTCCAAGGTGAGTTCACCATTACACTTACGAAAATCATGACAAAAATGTTTGACATTCTGTGGCAGTTCAGTGCATGAAATATGGACCCACCGATTGCAAGGGTCACAGCCATATATCTCGCCCAAGTCCGAGTGCGATTGATAGCAAGCTAAACACTGACCTTTGAACTTCTTTTTAGTGCGTCTCAAGGGATGTCCATGACAAAGATGGTGTACATGGTCACCATGATTTAATTTTTGAGCCATCATAGCGCATACCACATCCAAATGGAACTTGCATTCCTCGCAAGAGAAGGTGAAGCCACGAAAGTTCTCTTTACACGCGCCACAGAACACCTTTGAATCACTGTTCTGGAGTTTGAGCCTGTGGCTTGGATGAAAGAAGTGTGAATACTCTTGAGGCAATTCAGCACAACCCTTGTGGAGAAAAAAGCTGCAACCCTCGCAGTCGCAGGCATATGTCAGACCGGTGCATTTTTTCTTGCATGCATTGCAAACAACTCTATCCCCTTTGCTCTTCATACTTCCTGTCAACTCATGGTGATGCGCAAAATTTCTGATTTTCTTTTCTGTGGCTTTCTTCAACATTTCGGAGCTGATTGACGGGATTCTAACGCATTTCATGTCCAGGTTAAAATCACACTGATCACAGCGGTACGCGAATCCCTCAATTTTTTCTCCACAAAAATCACAGTAGTTGTATGATGCAACTTGGAGTTTCAAGGGATGACTTTTGTGATACAGGTGTTTCCACTCTAACGGTAACTCGGCACATGATTCATGGAGAAAATACTTGCAATCCTCGCAGCCATATATCTGGCTCGGGTGCGAGAACGATTGGTTGCAAGCTGAACATTTGCAGTTCAACTCCATTTTAGTGGGCTTCAAAGGATGTCCATGGCTGAAATGACGTATTATTTTTCCAACCCTCATAGCACAGTCAACATCCAAATGGAAGTCGCATTGCCCGCACGAGAAGGTGAAGCCACGGCACTCCTTTTTACAGGCACTACAGCAAACCTCCGAATCACTGCGCTGGAGGGTGAGCCTGTGGAGTGGATGAAAGAAGTGTCGACACTCTTGTGGCAATTCGGCGCAACTTTTATGTAGGAAAAATCCACAATCATCGCAAGCATATATCAGACCAGAGCATCGTTTCTCACATGCACTGCAAACAACTCCTTCCTCTTCCTTCTTCGTGCTTCTTGTCAACTCATGGACATGACCAAAACTTTTTATTTTCACGTTTTCACCTTGCTTTGTCGTTCCAGGTCTGATGGACAGCATCCGTGCGCATCCAATGTCCAGATCAAAATCACATGTATCACAGCGATACGCAAAGCCCTTAATCCGTTGTTCACAAAAATCGCAGTAGTTGTACATTGCAACCTGGAGTTTCAATGGATGTTCTGCATGATAGAGGTGTTCCTTCTCTAGAGGTAAATTCGTACATGATTCATGGAGAAAATACCCACATTCCTCACAGCCATAGATCCGACACGAGCTGCAATCGTCACCACAAGCTGCACATGTGACGGCAATATCTTTCTCCTCCACCTCTTCGAGGGTCAGCGGGTGCTCATGGCTAAAATGACATATCTCCTGCTCCTGAACTCCGGCTTTGGAGGTGGGAGGCAATTGCAGCGAACATACTACATCCAGGTCAAATTGACAAATCTCACAATGGTACACAAAGCCATGTACCCTTTTCCTGCAGAGATCACACCATGCTCTTCCATCGTGCACACTACTACTAGTGCGCAGCTCCAGAACGTGCGCCTCGTGCAGCCAGTGGTGTAGCTCCATGTTCAACTCCGCACATGACTTATGGAGGAAGAATTTACACGGGGTGCAAGTGTATGTGTTGCTCAAGCAGCGCTTATCACAAGCTTTGCACCAAGCTTCTTTATCTTTATCAATCACCTCCTTCAATTCCAAGTCATGGTCATGGCTGAAGTGCTTAAACAGGATTAGTTCCTCGACTTTGGTGCTGAAGTGTTTTTTAGCACAGTCAATGTCGAGATCAAAGTCACACTCCGCACACCGGAATGTGAAACCGCTGCATCTTTTGTCACAGGCATCGCAGTAGACGCTTCCATTGTAATATGCCGTCCGCCCGAGGGTCAAAGGGTGGACAGGATGCAAGGGATGTGCCAGGAACTCCGTCTGCAACTTAAAGCACTCCTCATGGAGAAAAAATTGGCACTGGTTGCAGCTATAGGATTGATTTAAGCAGCGTTTTGTGCACACGAAGCAGGTGACTTCATCATCATCCTTGATCAGGCATATTGTCAACCAGTGTGGGTGGCTGAAATGTTCAATCCTCTCCATCTTCGATTTTAGGCTAAAACTAACATCAGTGTAATTTCCCAGTCAGTGCACTCCAAATATGTAAAGGAACTTACTGCAAGCGAAGAACAAGGCAGGCCTTTTTTGGGTTTCAGACCCTCATAATTCCTCTCTTACCCCACCAGCAATAAGCATATGAGACAGTCCCGCACGGAATTGAATTGCAGAAAGCAATCGCATCACCATAACCAGTGCACCAAGAAAATAATCAATCAAACCATATATTGCTCGTGATTTCATAAGTTTATACGCCAAATAAAAATATGTTCTGAGACCTGATCGGTGCAGATTCTGGTAAAACGACCCCCGAAAAGGCCAAACTTCAAAACAAAAAAACTTCGAATTTTACATCTTCTACTGCAGTCCTTTCACGAGAGGTCCTGGGTTCAAAACTCGTAGGTGCCGGTGATTTAAGTGGAGGGTCGTGGCGGTGGGATGCTGCGCTAGCCCCCCCGAGGACTAGTCGGGCTTCACCGCTGGTTTGAGCGTAAGCTCGCCGGCCGCGCGGACACCTCGGTTATCAAAAAAAAAAAAAAAAAATACTACAGGACACAATTATTCTCATGAAGAGAGTTTGCAACTGCAGATTCATAAAGTAAAGTTCAATCCCATTCAAAAAGAGACAAAGTCATGTAAAACCCCAAGTTCACAGGCCATAGCACCGCCTCCACTTAACCTCCCCCATTTCTTCTACTTGCTGAGTTTTTTTTTTTTTTCTGGATTTTTCTTGGTGTTTTTTAATTCTCAGTACACCAGAAATGGGCTGAGATAGCACCAGCTAAACAAATCAAACTCTTGGAATTCTTAAACATAAGATTGATTTTTTCAAGTGTAAAAATTGCGATCCAAATGAAGAGGATGAACTTTTACCAGTTAATGATGCCTCAACCTCAAGGTGCTTCTGCCTCTCGCTCACTCGCTGGCTCACTCATAATTGATTCATGCCTGCAAAAGAAAGCGGTGTGCTCTCTCCGTGACTTTTCGCCTACAAGTCTAAACCGGTAATGTTAACGGATAAGTACCCTCTTATTTCAAATGGGTATCGTTTATACAGGTTAATTATGCATGGCGACAAGGCTGCGATTACCGGCCGGTCCTTCCATACGAGTACGCAATTCTAGTATCGACACAGACAGTGCACTAACAGGTGCAACCTTTTGCTTATTTTCAGCAATTGTCAATAAAATATCCCCTTCAACAGCGAAGTCCACAATCCCCACGTCTCTTTCACCTTTATCTTTCGCATTTATTATTGAACTGACCATGGAGTGTGAACAGGTCCGGTGATGCGCCTAAAAAGATTAGAACTCAGAACTTTTTATTCTGATACTATACGAGATTTAGATATTTATATATCTCTAAGAGATATTTATAATATTTCCTTTGATTTTCTATATTGATTTTGATTATATATATTGAATTTGATTTCCTCTATCTAAGCCTATAAATAGGCTTTCCATGTACTCTTTTCTATATATCATGAAATATATTGAATTTCCCAAATTCTTAATTTCTGTTTTACATTTAAATTGGTATCAAAGCCTCTTTTCCTGAGGCAACCCTAGTGCATCGGGTGCACTTCGCACCCAGTGTACCTCAGAAATTTCCCAATTCTATTTTTCTATGTTCTTTCATTTAATATCATGGGCTGAAGTAGCAAAATAAATACATCCCTACTCGACAGTGTTCATTTGAATGCCTCATTCACATCTAGGTAAGTGCCATGGTGGTTGTGTTACGACGTCAATGAAGCGTCGCCAAGTCAAGGTTTTCTTTTTCCATGGAGGTATTTTTCGACGTTGAGAAGATGCGACTTCGCATAGTAACTTTTCCCTCATCAAAGTTTGGCTTATTCCGCTTGTTGTAACTACGCAAGCCGTATCGGCCGTGTTTAAGTTACCGTCCCGACAGCAAAGTCGATGTGACATCCTGAAAATGGTCCATTTGGGATTTCTAAAATGCTTGGTTTTATAAACGTACTCGTAATTCGTTCTCGCCCAGAACTGATCATTCCTAGGATACTAACTATTAGGGAAAAGCTAATTAGGAATTTAAATTCATGCGACTAAAGAAAATTCGATCGTAAATCAATTTTCGACCATATAATCGTCGATGTGACATTTTGAGCCACTGTTGGCCGATCCAAGGATAGCCAGGGGTCAGTTCGCCACTGTCATAGTAGTGGATCGCGGGTGATTTCGCTGGACCATGAAATGAATTGACGATTGATCCTGAATCTATACCAAACGATCGTGCCCCTTGGATCTAACGATTGATCATCGCAATTTAAATGACAACCGAAGTCATCATGAACCGAATGAACTTGCACGTGACTTGATTTATTATCAGCCACGGGTCGAATATGCGAATTTCCCCAAAAAGCCGCCCGTTAGTTTGAGAAACGCTAGAGTTACGTTTAATAAAAATTTAATTATTGATTAGAGCCCAAATTGGACATCGAAAAATTAGGAAGTCACGACGGGACGTTAGGACGATGTTGTGGTTGGAACGTATAGCTTTGGTTTTTCTCGGATCCTTCAGAAAAATTTAAATTCGACAAGAAATGGAAAAGTGACCATTTTACCCTTGGAAGTTTATAAAGGGCAAGTGTTATAGGGTAAGGGCATTTTGGTCATTTTGCCCTAATTTTTGAGTTGGACAGTTTTGCCCTTGAAATTTTATGAAATTTCCAAATTGCCCTTGGATATTTTTGGGAAAGATTCGATTTCGGCCGTCGATCTCAAGATAAGATCGAATCTCGACCGTCGATTTGGTTTGTGAGACAAGGGCAAGATGGTCATTTTGGCCCCAAAATTATTGGTTTGACTATTTAAGCCCAAAGCTCTCTCTCTCTCCTCATTTTCTCTCTCATCTCTCGGCTCGCTCCCTCTCCCCCTCCTCCCGGCCGAACTAGCCAGCCCCTCCCCTCACCGTGATCGTCGCCACCTGCCAAGGACGCCACTCGTCGCCATCGCCGTACACCGCTCACCGCCGTCGTGTGCCGCCGTGAGCCGCCGATCAGCCGATCCCCCTTTCCACTCTAGCCGAGTTAGCCTAGAGTTCGAGTAAGTCGCACCCTAAACTTTATTTAGGACATCGGGTATTAACGGACTAGTTTAGACACGGTTTAGTTGGTTTAGGGGTTGATGGAAGTGATTATAGATGGATTAGAGGAGAGCTTGATCCCTTGTTGTGTTCATGGATGTTTATGTGGCTGTTGGATGATAGTTTGGACATGGTGGAATGAGTTTTGGCGGTTGAAATTCGGTATAAATCAATTAGGGTTTGAATCCGTGAGGTATAGTGTGATTCTCGGATTCGCGGTTACTGTACCCATCCGGTTTGCTATTTTTACGGAGAATTGTGTGGGCCGAATTTGAGGAAGTTTTTTTCATGAAAGTTGCTCCCGACATCCTGAAGTATAACATATTTTAAATTTGGAATTTTCGGAGGCCATTTGGGTCGCACGAAAACCCCTTTTCAATCCATCTTAAAACTGCCTGGAACACTATTCATCCCGACCTTTTTGTCTTACCGAATTTTTATAAAATTTTTCAGATCTATTTTCAATAAACTTCCTTCACAAAAGTTGTTGGCGACTTTCTTTTCTATGACATATAAAAATTTCAAAGCTTTTTAAGGTGATTTGTGTGTTGAAAGAAATGTATTTTGAGGACAAAATAGTCTGTTAGAGCGAACTGATTTTGGTCTGATTTCGAGGGACAAAAAGGCATGATTGCAGATTGAACCGGATTTCGTGTTCTTCATAAGAAATGTTTATCAAGATATTTTTATGATATATCCAAAATTTAGAATTTTTGAAGTTCGTTTAGTATTTATTTTGATGAGATTTCGATCACTATGTAAACTGCCCAGATTTACCCTGATTCTATGGATGTTCATTTTTATGAGTGGAATAGTGGGGGTGTCGAGGTTGAATAGTTGCTACCCTCGTGACTGGAATTTATGCTTGAAGGTGTGTTATATGAGTTGATTTGAGGATGAAATGAGGATGTTTCGAGGTTGGAGTGAGACTGAATAGAGTGTCGGACATTGTAGGATGGAATTGACGAGCTTAGGGCTCGATTTAAGGACAAACGGTGTCGGTTTGGTGTGTGGTAGTGTGGCTGGATTGTGGTGTTTAATATGGTTAGAAATGAGCTTCGAAATGTCGAATTTATGCCTATAAACGTGGCTGTGTTTGTGGGCCCGTGAGTGGCCTTGTGTTTTTATTGTACCGTGATTTGATGGATTGAAATGTGCTTTGTTATGTGCACGCTCGGGCCGAATTGAATTGATTGTCAATTGGCCATGTTGGATGCTTATTGAGCATGAGAAATGCGTGATTTGATGCGTGCACGGGCCAAGTGTGAATGGTCAATATGTTGGCACGTGAATGTTGAGCGTGTGAATGAGTGAGAAAGCGTGTGTGGTGCGGTACGTGTTGTTGAGGAAAACTCCTATTTATTTTGAAATTGACAAAACCTTCCATGTTATTGTAAGTCTGATTCTTATTCTGAATTAATTCCAGGTATGTATATTTTGGAAGCTTAGAAAGAAGTTATTCAAACTTTACATGCTATCAAATACCTTATTGAAGACCCACATAATCTTAGTTCTGGAATTCAGATATAGAATTAGTCAGATGTAGACAAAGAAATTATTCAGACGCAGACGCAGAAGTTCTTCAGACGCAGATGCAGAAGTTCTTCAGATGTAGATGCAGAATTTCTTCAGACGCAAACACAGAATTCAGAACCAAACATAACAGCTAGTGATCCGGTATGGATTTCACAAAAGGAAAGCTTTGATATCAATCTAAATCAAATTGATTGACAATCAAAGATTACGACAAGCATGCATTACAACAGATAAAGCTCTACTTATGGAAACCAAGATTCTGATTGTATGGGCGACCGGAATCATCGAGATTCAGAATCTGTCAACCAATGGCTACTCAATCCTTATTATACAAATCTATCCAAGGTGAAGATCGGAAGATGATCCTCTGATAGCTATCCAACGGCTAGTGTGAAAATAGAAGAGTATTTAAGGAGATCAACGAGTAGCAGAAGGAATAACAGTAATCTAGAATCAACAAGTCCAAAGTCTGAGCATACTCCAATCACTTTTCTTGTCTTACTGAGAATTAAGATCTTGAGATTTACTTTGTACGAGTGATTATATGAGATAAAGAGTCCTATTATACACAAGAGTGCTATCACTCAGGATCTGTAAATACCTCTTAATTACATAGTGAAATCTAGCTGGTAGGCTGCAAGCGTGAGAGAGTGGATGTAGGCTTGCTATAAGCCGAATCACTATAAATTTGTGTGCAGATTCTCTATCCCTTGTCTTTTACTTTACATTCTGCATATCAAGAGCACTGTCTATACAATCTGTATTGAATCTGAATTTTATTCAGACTCTTCTATGATTTGTTTCATTTCCACATAAATTATCAAAAATTATTTAAGATCACCTATTCACCCCCCCTCTAGGTGATCCTTGCTAGCTACTTCAATTGGTATCAAAGAAGGTTGCTTGTTTATTGAAGTGTTTTACTTTTGAGCTAACGATCTATATGGCTAGCTTGAGTGCTCTTCGTCTCATTGAAGGTCAAAGTAACAACAGATCATCATATTTCGATGGCAAGAAATATAGTGTCTAAAAGAATAAGACGAAGGCATTCATTAAGTCAATTAATCACATGCAATAGGATGTCATTATCAGAGGAGTCAAGCCAAAATCTACTGATTCAAAAGAAAAGGTAGATGCAAGCAAATCAGCAGATTCTCCATTATCTCAAACTGAGATATCCAAAAGAGAAACCTTAGATTTCAAAGTAATTTATTCTTTATATTGTGCTTTATCTCCTATTGAATATAAAAAAAATTGCTGCTTGTGAATCAGTTAAGGAAATCTGGGATACGCTCCACATTACTTATGAAGGAACAGATCGAGTCAAGGAAACTCAAATCAATATTTTGCTTGATCAATATGAATCCTTCAAAATGAAGCCTGAAGAATCAATTGCTGATATATATGACAGGTTTACTGACATAGTAAACGGTCTTGTATATCAAGGATAACCAGTCCCAGATGTAATGAAAGTCAATAAATTACTGAGAGGACTCACAATGAAGTGGGATAATATCAAAACATCTTTTCGAGAGACACAAAGGATCAAGCCTCTATCAGTAAATGAGTTGATTAGAACTCTTCAATCATACGAGATTGAGCATCGAAATGAGGAGAATGAATCCAGAGGTAATAAGTCAATTGTATAAAAACTAACATTGATTCTGATGCAGATTCTAAAGATGAAGACGTTGACGATGAAGAACAAGCTCTCTTCATAAAGAAGTATAAGAAGATGAAGATCAGAGGAAGAAACCTCAAAGGAAAGAAGCCTTTTGAGAAAAAAAAGTCTATCGATGAAACAGAGAGATCAAAGGATGTAATATGCTTTCACTGTAGGAAACGTGGACATATCAAGCCTAACTGCCCACTTCTGAAAAAGAAGACCAAATTTGAGAAAGCAAAGAATGCTTTAAAGGCAGAAACCTTGAGTGACACAGAGTGCGAAGACAGTGATGACGATATCTCAAATTTCTGTCTAATGGCAAAGTTAGATTCAGACTCAAATTCAGATTCTGATCCTAAAGTGAAAATCAAGGTAAAGCATTCTGAAATGCCTATTGAAGTATCGAATTATATTGATGAATTATGTTTTGAATTTAAGACTGCTCTTAAAAGAATCTCTTCTCTGAAAAAGGAAAATTCATCTCTGAGGCAACAGGATGTTTCACAAAAAGAAAAAATCGATTTCCTTCAAAAAGAATTTCAACAAAATCAAGGAAAGTCGAGATTTTCTTTCCAAAAAAAATACTGTTTTGAAAAAGGAAGTTTCAGAAATCACTTCCAAGTTTTCAAAAGGATCAGAAACCTTAAAGCATATCCTTTCCATCCAAATTCCTTACTATAACAAATCTGGTCTCAGATTTGTGAAGGAAAGTGATAGCTTGATTGATTTTCCAAAAGTCAAGGAGAGATTAAGACAAAGACCTCCTCGACAAGTTTACAAAAATCCTTTCAAAAAGAATTTTGTAAAACCTGTTGGCCGAAGTGCACTCAGGTGTTCAAAATGTTAAGATTCACAATATTTTGAAAATGAATGTCCTAAGGTCTGGAGACATGTTCGAAGAGATTTTATTAAGATAGCCTATACTAATGCTCAAGGACCCAAATAAATTTGGGTACCAAAGAAAACTTGAGATGTTGTGATTTTTGTAGATTACCACAAAGAGAAAAAGAAAGTGGTACCTAGACAGTGGATGTTCTAGATACATGACAGGAGATCCAAATATATTCATTGATCTACAAAGTCTGAATGGTGGAAAAGTTTCCTTTGGAGGAAATACCAAAGGAAAAATCATTGACAAAGGAACGATTGAAATAGGAGAACTTACAATCAATGATGTTTCTTTGGTAAAAGGACTCAACTATAACCTGATAAGCATAAGCCAGCTTTGTGATACAGGCTTCAGAATCAATTTTCAAGAAGATATATGCTCCAGAACAAGTAAAGATTCTTCTCAAACATTCACAGAAAGAAGACATGACAACATTTATCTTATAGATGTCAATCCAAACTCCACTCATTGCTTGATCTCAATCAAAGAGGATGAAGATCTATGGCACCGAAGATTGGGGCATATTAGCATGAAACAAATCTCAAAGATCTCAAACAAGAAATTGGTTCGAGGTCTGCCAGATTTAAAATACAAGAAAATAGAGTTATGCAATGCCTGCACTCTAGGAAAATAAGTAAGAAGCTCTTTTAAATCTATACATCATGTTTCCACTGATCGTGCCTTGCAGCTTCTTCATATGAATCTATTTAGACCAACCAGAACACAAAGTATCGGTGGTAAGAAATATTGTCTAGTTATTATTGATGACTTTACAAGATTTACTTGGATGTTCTTTCTTGCTCATAAAAATGAAGCATTTTCATATTTTTCAAAATTTGCAAAAAGAATTCAGAATGAAAAGGGCTATATCATTTCTTGCATTAAAACTGATCATGGAGGAGAATTTGAAAATCAAAGTTTTTCAGACTTTTGTGAGGAAAATGACTTTCAATACAATTTTTCTACTCCATATACACCAGAACAAAATGGTGTTGTTGAAAGGAAAAATCGTTCCTTGCAAGAAATGGTAAGAACTTTGTTAATTGAAAGCAAGATTCCTTTCCATTTCTGGACAGATGCAGTTTTTACAGCATTTTATATCATTAATAGAGTTTTTATCAGATCCATTCTTGAGAAAACCCCTATGAGCTTTACAAAGGTAGAAAGCCCAGCATTTCATACTTTCGAGTGTTTGGTTGTAAATGTTTTATTCTAAAAAATCCAAATGACCGCACTAGCAAGTTTGATGGGAAAGCAGATGAAGGACTCTTTCTTGGATATTCTACCACAAGTAAAGCATACAGAGTCTTCAACAAGTGGTCTCAAACTGTGGAAGAAACAATGAATGTTAAGTTTGAAGAAAATATTCAGACTCACAAAGATGAATCTGAACTATCTTTAAATATTCAAGAATCATCATAAGCTCAACAAGAATTTCCAGAGATTGTCGAATTTACAGAAGAAGGAAAAGAAGATACAATCCAGACTCAATCAGAAACTTCAGAGTTTGATAATATTTAGAAAGAAAAATTTGACAGAAATTGAAAACATAAATCCAGTCATCCGAAGAACCTCATCATTGGAGAAATATAAGATGGTATCAAGACTCGATCTAAACATAAGGAGAACATCAGCAACTTGGCCTTGATATCAGAAATAGAACCAAAAGAAGTGGGTGAAGCATTATCAGATTAAAGCTGGATTGAAGCTATACCGGAAGAACTTCAGCAATTCAGAATCAATCAAGAATAGGAGCTTGTGCCAAGACCCAAAAACCATCCAGTCATTGGAACAAAATGGGTATTCAGAAACAAACTAAATGACAAAGGAAAAGTTACAAGAAACAAAGCAAGACTGATAGCAAAAGGCTATTCTCAAGAAGAAGGCATAGATTATGATGAAACATATGCACCAATTGTCAGGTTAGAAGCCATTAGGCTACTATTAGCTTATGCTTGTTTTCATAACTTTAAATTGTTTCAGATGGATGTAAAAAGTGCCTTCCTGAATGGATATATCAAAGAAGAAGTATATGCAGAACAACCACCAGGTTTCGAAGAACCAAAGAAGACTGATTATGTCTACAAACTCAAAAAGGCTCTTTACGGTCTGAAACAAGCACCCCATGCTTGGTATGAAAGGTTAAGTAACTTCCTTCTGCAAAATGATTTCACCAAAGATAAGGTTGATATAACCTTGTTCATTAAGAAAAATGGTAAGGATTTTCTGCTTGTTCAGATGTATGTTGATGATATAATCTTTGAATCATCTAACGAATTGTTTTGTAAAGAATTCTCTAAGAATATGCAAAAACGAGTTCGAGATGAGTATGATGGGAGAATTAACATTCTTTCTTGGCCTACAAGTGAAACAAACCAAAAATGGTACATTCATTTGTCAAGAGAAGTATGCCAAAGAGATTGTCAAGAAGTTTGGATTGCAAAATTGCAAAAAGACAGACATTCCCATATCTCATTCATCCAAACTGGACAAAGATGAAAATGGTAAACAGGTTGATCAGAAGATATACTGAAGCATGATAGGTTCATTATTGTATCTTACTGCATCTAGACCTGATATACTTTTTAGTGTTTGTATGTGTGCAAGATTTCAATCAGATCCAAAGGAATCACATTTATCTGCAGTTAAGAGGATAATCAAGTACATTGGAGCTTATCCAATGCTAGGTCTTTGGTTTTCTAAAGATTCAGATTTTACTCTTACTGGATATTCTGATGCTGACTTAGCTGGATGTAAAATGGATAGGAAAAGTACTACAGGTACATGTCAACTGCTTGGGAATATGCTGGTATCATGGTACTTAGAGAAGCAAAATACAGTTGCACTTTCCACAGCAAAAGCAGAGTATGTAGCTTTAGGAAGTTGCTGTGCACAGATTCTATGGATGAAGCAATAGTTACAAGACTTTGCTATTGAAGAATCAAGTGTTGCAATCAAGTGTGACAACACAAGCGTAATCAATCTGACAAAGAACCCCATTCTTCGTTCTCGAGCTAAGCATATTGAAATCAAGCATCATTTTATTAGAGATCATGTTCAAAATGGAGATGTGAATATTCAATTCATTGATTCTAAAATCAATTAGCTGATATATTCACAAAACCTCTTGATAAATCTTCATTTGAGTTCATAAGAAATAAACCGTGCATTGTTTATTCCTTTTAGTGAATCATCTGTTAGATAGGAATTTTTCAGACTCAATTCTTAGTCTGAATATCCTTTCTCAGACAGGAATCAAGTACGTCCGTATTTCAAATTTTGGCGGGTATATTTTTGGTAGGATATTTTCATGATTGTCAGTTCTGGAAGCAAATCAGGTACGTATCCTAATTTATATGATAAATTATGCTTAAAATATTATCTTGATATTGTCGTGTTCATTTTGCTTCAAAAGCATATTACCTTCCTACTTGTTCGGGTTTACTTTTTATATTGTCTAAAAATACTTTTCCTTTCCAAAAATCGTCCTTCTCCTTTATAAACCTGGTCGTCTCTTTTCAAAACCCTATCAGTACGTTCTTTCACTCTCAAAACCTTTCCGATATTCAGAGACTCTCCTCCTCTTCCTTCTCAAAAGATTGAATCTTTTTGCCCAAAAAGTACTCAAAATGCCTTTCAAGAGAAGATCTTCATACATTCTCAACCAAGACTCCAAATATACTGCACCGGTGGAGTATATAGAGATTTCAGATACAGAGTCGGATCATCATGAAGTCCCTTCTGAAGCGACACCACACAATCGATCGTCACCGAATAAATCGTCCGGTAAAACTAACTTTCGTTTCCGGAGTATCAAACTTGTGTGGGAAGTTTATCAAAAGTTGAAAAGGTGTAATGCTTCAGCGTCGGTCCTTCATGATTGTTTGAGAGACAACGATATTTGCTCTGAAGAACATCTTGTGTAAAATTATTCTCTTTTTTGCTCTAAAAATGAAGAAGTTCCAGCGAGCTCTACTCCAAAAGAATCTTCTTCCAGAAAGGGCAAAGAAAAAGTAGGAGAAACTTCTACTCCTTCTGAAAAGAAATCTGCTTCTATAAGCCCTAAGATGGTAAGTGCCTCAAAATTTGTTGTTCTCGATGATGATGCTCGACTTTTTGATACCTTGGAGATGAAGGTGGGAATAGCATCTGGTTTGCCTGGTACAGGAGGATTGTTCAGAAGCACTGAGCATAATATGTGCTATAAATTGTTACTTGCTAGAGGGGTCATGAACCATATAACAGTGGATTTTGACTACCTAGAGAAGGCAGGGATTTCGGTAAAGCACCTATTTTAGAAGTTAGGGATCTATGAATTTTGCCTTCAATCTGCCAATGTTTATGCTGAATTAACTGCTTACTTCTATTCCAATCTTTCAATTCTATCATCCAATTGGATTCAATTCACTATTGGTGATAAGAAGTTTGACTTAAAAGCAGATGAGTTGGCAAGGATAATTAGAGCAAAACATTCCAAGTTTACTCCATTGGCAGTGAATCTTGAAGATGCTTCCAGGGTGGCTTCTGAAAATCCAAACTTTGCTCAAGAATCTAAGCAACATCTTTCCTACTCTGACTTGTCCAGACGATCTGTGATCTTGCATAAGATTATAATCAACTGTTTGAAGCCCAAGGTAGCCTCTAAAACAGACCTCTCAAAATCAGAAATCAAGCTCATCTGGGCTATCTTGAAAGGTCAATCCTTTTCTCTTCCTCATATAATCATCTTCCATATGTACAGAACATTGCAGAAGGACAAGGGACAATTGCCTTATGGTGCTCTAATCTCTCGCATATTCATGTTCTTAAAAATATCTATTCGTGATGATTTGCGCAAGAACCTTGTTCCCTGTATGTATGTTGGAGAAAGAATGCTCTCTAAAATGAAGCAATTTGAAGATGTCAGGGAAAGAGTAAGAGGAAAAGCGGCTCAACCGTCGGAGGCAAAATCTATTGGAAAGACAAGTGAAAAAGAAAAAGGGCAAAGGAAAAGATCAAGCCCAGCCAGCAAGCAGCCTGATTCTTCTACCCCAATCAAAATGTACAGAAAGAAAAGAAAATTTTTTTTGCATGATGAAAATGATGAAGCAGAAGCAGAACACTTTGAAACAGGACACAATGAAGAACCAGAATCTGTTCCTGAACTAGTTCCAAAAGCTTCAGAACAAATTAATGAAAACCATGTTTCTGAAGACCAAGCACCTGTTCAGGGGAGAATCAACCAGAATCAACCACAAGGTATGATCAGTCTGCACAAGAAAATGTCCAGAAATAGACTTCCGATAATCAAACAATTCTCTCTCTTCTGCTAGAGATCAAGGAAAAGCAAGCTACTCTTGAACAAGATTTGAATAATCTACACAAGATTGTTGAGGAAAACCACAAAACTCAACATCTTCAGGCAGCTATGGATAAAGCAGAACTTGAAAAGGCTATTGCTCTATGTTCAACCAACATGGACAAAGCTATGGGAGAATGCAATTCAAAGATAGATGAAGCAGTTTCCATTCTGGAAAATTTTCAACTGATTCGCACCCCTTCCAAAAAATAGCATGTTTTTCAAAATTTCTCTCCAAATCATCTCATTTATTTTGGTCTGTAATATCTCTAAACACTCTTGTTAGACTGGTTGATCGTTTAATATCATTGACTTATTCTCTATATTTTTGTTGTTGACAAAAAAGGGGAGAAATTATGCAGATTTACTATACTAATAGGCAAATGCAGGTTATATGCAAAGGAAGAAAAAGACACAGATAGCAACAGAGTTTGATTTTTAAAATTCAATCTGTGCTTCAATATGCTTAATATACTTATTTACTTACAAATCAATTTCATATTAATTAAATCTGTAGGAAAGTTTTGTCACCATAAAAAAGGGGGAGATTGTTGAGGAAAACTCCTATTTATTTTGAAGTTGACAAAACCTTCCATGTTATTGTAAGTCTGATTCTTATTCTGAATTAATTCCAGATATGTATATTCTGAAAGCTCAAAAAGAAGTTATTCAAACTTTACATGCTGTCAAATACCTTATTGACGATCCACATAATCTTAGTTCTGGAATTTAGATACAGAATTAGTCAGATGTAGACGAAGAAATTATTCAAACGCAGATACAGAAGTTCTTCAGATGCAGACGCAGAAGTTCTTCAGATGCAGATGCAGAATTTCTTCAGACGCAGACACAGAATTCAGAACCAAACATAACAGCTAGTGATCCGGTATGGATTTCATAAAAGGAAAGCTTTGATATCAATCTAAATCAAATTGATTGACAATCAAAGATTACGACAAGCATGCATTACAACGGATAAAGCTCTACTTATGGAAACCAAGATTCTGATTATATGGGCGATCAGAATCATCGGGATTCAGAATCTGTCAACCAACGGCTACTCAATCCTTATTATACAATTCTGTCCAAGGTGAAGATTGGAAGATGATCCTCTAATAGCTGTCCAACGGCTAGTGTGAAAATAGAAGAGTATTTAAGGAGATCAACGAGCAGCAGAAGGAATAACAGTAATCTAGAATCAACAAGTCCAAAGTCTGAGCATACTCCAATCACTTTTCTTGTCTTGATAAGAATTAAGATCTTGAGGTTTACTTTGTAAGAGTGATTGTGTGAGATAGAGAGTTCTATTATACACAAGAGTGCTATCACTCAGGATCTGTAAATACCTCTTGATTACATAGTGAAATTCAACCGGTAGGCTGTAAGCGTAAGAGAGTGGACGTAGGCTTGCTATAAGTCGAACCACTATAAACTTATGTGCAGATTCTCTATCCCTTATCTTTTACTTTACATTCTACATATCAAGAGCACCATCTATATAATCTTTATTGAATCTGAATTTTATTCAGACTCTTCTATGATTTATCATTCCCGCATAAATTATCAAAAATTGTTTAAGATTACCTATTTACCCGCCCTCTAGGTGATTCTTGTTAGCTACTTCACGTGTGATAATGGAAAACCCTGAGGCGGTATCATTACGTGGAAAATTGATCCGTCCTAAGTCGGTACGACTACGCAGAACCATGTCCGGTATTACTGGAGGACGACCAACCTGAGGCGGTACCATTACGCGGCAAGATACACGGCCTGAGGCGGTACCATTAAGCGGGCCGAGAAGTGTTATGAATATAGCCAACATGAGGCAGTATCATTACGCGGGTTGTGCACTAGGTGACGAATGTTGAGCCTGAGGCGGTACTACTACGCGGGCAAGATACATGGCCTGAGGCGGTACCATTATGCGGGCCTTGAAGTGTTGTTATGAAATGGTCGCAGTGAACCTGAGGCGGTACCATTATGCGGGTCACTGGCGAGTGATGTGGAAATGATGTGATGAGATCGAAATGAATGCATGAAAAGTAATTAGTGCATGCATGTGAGTGGAATGGTGCTATTGTGACTAACGTGCAGATTGCACGCTGGAAAGGTCCAGGTAAGCATTGATTGTGTGCCTACGATGTAATAGCTGAGTGTGGTTGTTTGTCATGATTTTTTGGAGGTACATGATAGCCTAGGTGGAGTTTAGGGTGTGTGCTTATTGAGATGTGATCTCATGGTTATTTCAACCAAATCATTTCAGAGCACCCGCCCGAGCCATGAACCTTCCATCGCCGCAGCCGCAGTGTTTTGGGATTGTTATGTACACTGATCGTGATGTTGTAGAATACCCGATTGAGATTGAGACCGATTCGGAGTTATCGAATGAGCATGTGCCTGATGAAGATTCGGATGAGGATTCCGAAGAGAGTGAGTCGGAGTGGACGCCATCTAGAGGGCGTAGGGATTAGTTTTGGAGCTGAGAAAGAGTTTGAAAGTGTCCCATTTTGGTGTAGTGCTTACCCGGGCAACTGAACTTTTTGTGATATCGATGGTTTGCAGTTTGGTAGTTCATTGTGCATATTTTGCTTTGTGGTTTGTAAATGACGGTTGTGGCATAAGTTTATATTGTAAATGGATATCGTACTTAAATCGAGATATAGTATAAGATTTGGTGGTTTGGCAATTTATTCTCCCTAGTACCCCTGGTAAATCATTGTCTGGGTGTTTGTTGTTTCTGCCGCAATTAAACTCTGATGGGTTCGTTTTGGGTCGGCGACGTTTCCTAGGACGTCACACTAATTCGACCGAAGAAGGATGTCGCGTACTCGATGGGGTTCGGGACGTGACAGTCGACCATAAAGGACGCATGCTGCTCGACTCTAATACCTTCGATTCTCGACTTTTCACTTCTCGTTTCGAGAAGCCGACACCACCATTGGATTCACTGCCGTCAGACGATCAACATATTAAAATCTTATTGTCAATAGAAGCCTAGAAGTAGCACATGCACTCTAGGCGTAGTTGCACCACGGATCTATCTGATTCATGTCAATTAAGATTTTAGGACACTCTTCGGACTATTTTTCAAACTCAAGTTGATTTGTTCCAACTCATCTTGCGTATGAGGGGAATGTTAGCAATATTAGGATATTCAAATATCTTCAAGAGATATTTATGATATTTCCTCTGATTTTCTATATCGATTTTAATTATGTATATCGGATTTTATTTCCTTTGATTTCCTCTATCTAAGCCTATAAATAGGCTTTCCATTTTCAATATATCAAGAAATATATTGAAATTCCCAAATTCTTAATTTCTGCTTTACATTTAACTTCGGCTGCATTTGTTATGTTATGGTCCTGACATGTTAGAGATAATTATGATAATTCTTTAAGATATTTTCCTATAGTCGAGATAATTAGAATATTTCTGTTGGTTTTCGGTATCTCTCAAGATTATGCGATATCTCCTTTGATTGTGCATATCATTATTGATATATATTGCCTCGATGGTCTCTCATAAAGCTTATAAATAGGCCGATGTACTCTTCATTATAATATATCAAAATATATTGAAAATTCCCCATTTTTTCTCTTCCACATTCTTATATTTAATTGCTATCAAAGATAGTCAATCTTGATAGCCAATCATCTACAAAACCTTGTTATTTGAGGAAGCGAGTTACTATTTTATTAGCAATGCTAGCCACTTGCTATTTCTCTCTGATTCTTAGCTTGGTCATTACAACGCCAGCCGCATAGGCCGTGTCGTTCAATAACTATTTAAAAAGCAAAGCTAGCCGCATTGGCTGCTTGCTATTACTACGCAGCCGCATTAGCCGTGTTTGTCTAATTACTGTTTTTAGTCAGCAAAGCCAGCCGTATCGGCCGCTTGCTATTTTACCGTTGCTCATATCGGAGAACTGACACCACCACCAGACTTGCTACCCTTAGACGAGCCAGATCTTGAAATACATAGTTTAGGCATTTTTCGGATTTTTAACTAAGCTTAAGCTGTTAGATGAATACGCGATTTAATATTTAAATATTCTAACACATCTTAATCTCAGGTACATTAACTATTAGGCTGAATCATCTCAACTTCATTTACTTTTACAAGCAACATGACTAAATGGTAGCCCTCACAAATAAATCAATAGCGAAATAATTACCCCATATTGCCGTAAGCGAAGTTATTTATACCTAGCAATTACCCTCTATAATGCTAATTTTGCGATAAGTTGTTATAATTGACGATTAGTAACCGTCCTTTAAAAGTAGCCCCCAAATCTCATAATCTTAAATATGTGTAGATTATCAAAAGGGGTTCAATATTCTAGTGTTTGTAATAGATAATGTTGAATATCTTAAAGTTGGCAACAGTATACGAGAAATCCTATCGCAAGTTTGCAAATTTTCGTCATTTTATTACAGGAGCTCCGTTGTATGTTAGTGTCTCTGATGTGATATAAAGTAGTGCTTGGCATTGGCATGCCACGAGATGAGGTGATTTGATCATTTGGTGCTTGGCATTGGCCTGCTGCGAGATAAGGTGATCTGCTATTGATCCGAGTTGTCCCGTGTCCTTCTATTCTTCCAAATACTAAATATATCGACAATGCAAGACAAATCATGCAGATGATCCCGGTCGTCAAACGATTGATGGGTATTGTGCGGCCTGTTTTCTAAAGCTAGGAATAATCCGTCTGATGAGTGTCCTACCGCCGTGATTTTTCAGCAGGCTTGGTGGGCGACAATTTCTTAGCAGTTTCTGATAAACCCGCATAAGTGCATTCTCTATATATAAGTCGAAAGCTAGGTTGAATAGGCTTTACATGTTTGCTTCGTGCATCAAAATCTTATTCGCATCTTTTATATGAAAGAGCATGACTAATTGATCCATTTGGCATGTAAAGCACTCGTAAATATATTGTCACACCCCAAATCCTACAAGAATATGTGAAATGACACGACCGTCCTCTTACCTGAAGGACGCAGCCTCAAACACAATCAACAACATGAGATTTTCTATAATCTATCAAAAGATTATTTACACTGCCAACTCAACAAAATCCAACAAATGTCATCTCATACATATATACAACCCCCTTAAACCATACCCAAAATCCAACTCCCGAAAGTCCCCGATAATAGCGCTCTCTTACTATTGACCGCTAAACAAGAAACCTGAAAAGATAGGGAAAGAAATAGGTAAGCAACCATAGCTCATTGAGTAGTACATATCTCTTCCAAGCTTATCAAGTATCCACTATGCATATTTACAAAACCATATCGGAGCTCATTTAATTCAAATCCATAGTATATCATATGTATGATATCAAAAACAAGTTTTATCTTTTTGTTGACACCTAAATTTTCACTAATTATTTAAGAATTTATTGCATAAAAATTACGGACTAACCCTATCCCCTAAACAAAATTATTAATTAATTTGTATATAATTTTTAGGAGCACTTTACGTATTGATAAGTTCATTGCATTGAATTGAACTGGTACTGGTAGCGGATGGTTCTGAACTTAAAATGATTGGACTAAGCCCGTGAAAGAAGCAAATTTAGCCAAGCCCATAGAGTATCTATGCTGTCCATAATTCATATGCATGAGGGGGGGGGGAGAGGGATATTGATTTTGTAATAAACACCTGACAAGTTGAGTGTTTATCGCCTTTAGATTAGCTCATTTTTTTGATACATTGATTGTCTACTTTACGTTTTGTGTTTCAATACAATTGCTTGTTAATTTCTTTTTCTAGACGAAGATAGTTTAGTTTAGAATCTTAAATGGAAAATCACAAAAACAAGATGCATGGACACTTAGTGGATTAAAACTTTGGCAAGAAAATGATAAAAATAGATGCATGGCCATCTTAGATAACAACCAACTAATTAGCGGAACCGAAAGGGCGTTAGTGGAAACATTAACGTACGCAAGTCCCTGTACCTAGATATCTTTGGTTCCATGTAAATCAAAATGAAATTCCTGCATTTCGATTAGATATTCTAGCCGAACCCTGGCAAAGGCTAGTGGCAACTCTTAGACACATATTTAGGTTGATAAGGAACTTAAAAGCAATCCCTTGTCATGCGAGGTATGGATTGAGGGAGAGTCCACATTAGGATTTGATGGTTCTTATGGATGAACTTAAGGATGACGCTTTTTGAGCCGTATTTTGGGATGTGCCATTTGGACTGTCTCTATAACAATTACCTCTAAGTCTACTTCCTAAGGTGGTCCTCGAGGGGTAGGTTGCGACAACGGGTCATAATTGGAGAATTGTTCGGGGTTTGGCCATTTCGGCTCATTGGAGAGCAAACCTATCTGCCGAAGGATTGCTAGCACCTGAGATAGGGACCTAGGGAGAGGAGTGAACTGTCTCTTATTATTCCGTTGTGGGAAAGGCTAGCGGCCAGCAGCTTGTGGTTGCGCCCCAGCAAGTTGAATCATCGGGGTGCGATTGACATTCTTATGGTTCTGCTGGGTATAAGTCATGTTTATCTCTATAGCCAATTGTTTTTCCTTCTTCGCGGCAAACCTCTTATTTAGGTCTATTCGGCAACCATCCGTCTCTCAATCCTATCTCGATCTGCTCCCCCACAAGGATGAGTTGGTTAAAGGACCTGGTGGTCAAGACTACCATTCGAGTACGGTACTCTTGCGGGAGAGTCTTCATGAACAGGTTCATTAACTCCTTATCAGTTGGCTTTGGAGTAATTTGAGCAGCTAGGTTCCTCCATCCCGTGGCATACTCCTTGAAGGGCTCACTCTTTCTCTTCTCAATATGCTCGAGACCCTCACAACAATGAGTAATGTCCAGATTGAACTTGCATTTGCTTGAGAAACGCATCGGCCACCTTGTCCCAAGTGTCTAGGAGGTTTACGTTCTTCGTGGGGATAAGGACACCGGAAGTGCTTTAACTTTTGTAAGGCGCTCATTTGAGTGCCATAATTTTTTTTTTCTCACTTGAGTGCCATAACTTTTAAAAAAAGATCACTTGAGTGCCATCGGCCACTTGGCAGCCGGAAAATCCGACGTGGCTTCGCCGAAGCTGACATGGCTTCGCCAAGCTGACATGGACAATAATTTAATAATTTTTTTGAATTTTTTATTTTTCTTTTTTCTTTTTCCTTTTTTTTGCAAATTTTTTTTCAATGCTGGCTGGTCATGAATGCCCAAAACGGCAGCTTTTTCGGCCGAACGGTGACCTTTCCAACAAGGTGAGCACCATTAGCTTGAAGAGGGGGTGTCGGTGAATCATTCCATAGCCTCCGTTCATCTTGGAATTTTCGTTTTAGCCTTCGTTGACGAAGGTGAAAATGCTTCGTGGTCACACAATTCAAGCATTTTATTAAACTGAAATGTGTGACTACGAAGCATTTTTACCTTCGTCAACGGAGGTTAAAACAGAAATTTCGAGACAAACGAAGACTATGGAATGATTCACCGACACCCCTACTTCAATTTGGTGATGCTCGTCTTGCTGAAAAGGTCATCGATCGGCTGGAAAAGCCGTGGTTTCAAGCCCTCAAGACCAGCCAATTAGAGGGGCTGGTCATGAGGACCCTAAACTATGTCTTTGCCGATTGAACGATGACCTTCCCGACGAGGCAAGCACCACTAGCTTGAAGAGGGAGTGTTATTAAATCATTCTATAGCCTCCGTTTGTCTCAAAATTTCTATTTTAGCCTCCGTTGATGAAGGTAAAAATGCTTCGTAATCACACAATTCAAGCATTTTATGGAACCGATTTGTATGACTACGAAGCATTTTTACCTTCATCAATAGAGGCTAAAACGAAAGTTTCGAGACAAACGGAGGCTATGAAATGATTCATCGACACCTCCTCTTCAACCTGGTGGTGCTCGCCTCGCCGAGAAGGTCGCTGTTTGATCGGAACCCTCCCGACCAGCCAATCAAAGGCACTAGTCGTGAGGGTCCGAAATCGCGGCTTTTTTAATCAAACGATGACCTTCCCAACGAGGTGAACACCACCAGCTTGAAGAGGGGGTGTTGTTGAATCATTCCATAGCCTTCGTTAGTCTCGAAATTTCCGTTTTAGTCTCATTGACGAAGGTAAATGTGCTTCATAGTCACACGATTCAAGCATTTTATTGAACCGATTTGTGTGACCACAAAGCATTTTTACCTTCATTGATGGAGGCTAAAACGGAAATTCTGAGATAAACGGAGGCTATTGAATGATTTATTGACACCCCATCTTCAAGCTGGTGGTGCTCGCCTTGCTGGAAGGTCACCGATTGGCCGAAAAAGCCGTGGTTTGGGGCCCTCACGACCAGCTGGCAATGAAAAAATATTTGCAAAAAAAATGAAAAAGAAAATAAAAATAAAAATAAAAATAAAAAATCCATTTAGGACGATTTCGCCGGAAATGTCACTCAAATGATCTATTTTTCGCCAGAAGTGGCACTCAATTGATCTTTTTTTTTCCGATATTGGCACTCAAGTGAGCCAAAAAAAAGTTATGGCATTCAAGTGAGCGCCGTACAAAAGTTAAGGCACTCATGGTGTCCTTGTCCCATTCTTCGTGATATCCACTTCAAGTCGGGCCAAGTCAAGCTCGCTTGGAACGACCGGAACATGAGGGGCCCATTATTGACATTGTCACATCCCGAAACTTACCAAGATGGGGAATGACACGGCCGTCCTTTCGCCCAAAGGACGCAGCCTCAAACCACCCAAGAGTCCTAATGATATCGCTCTTGTTCTATTGACTGCTAAACAAAGAACCTGAAAGGTTGAGAAAACAGGGGGGTGAGCAACCACAGCTCAATAAGTAATGTGTATCCCTTCTAAACAGATCGAGCAACCACTATGCATGTATACAAAGCAATACCAGAACTTCAGAAGCCAAACCCAAGGTTTAAAATACATATAGAATCACATAAGAGTTATTTCATTTCATCAAAATTTGTACAAGTCACAAATACACATTTAAATCCACAATCACAATTCAAACTATCAATGGTCAAGTCCATTGATCAATCTCTATAAAAACCACGTCAATGGTCCATTCCATTGACTAATCTCAAATCACACATCAATGGTCTATTCCATTGATGAATCTAATCTCATATCAAACGTCGATGGTCCATTCCATCGATCAATCTATTGCTCAATATCTAACCATGGTCACGACACAAAACCTTGTGACAAGGCTACCAAGATTCCCCCCTTGGCAAGGTCTCCACCTATAAAGCCGGTGGCTCGGCCCAGAAGGATATTCTAAACTCGGTATACATACCCCAAAACCCCTCAATGGGTTCACAATCATATTGAGCATCAAACAATCATCATCCAATATCAGATATCTAATCCAGAATACATTTCACAAACCAAACAAATAACTTTTTCGCAACACGGCTCAACCTCCAAAAATACATTTTGGCATTTCTTGAATCATTTCCAAAGTCATTTCATAAACTAGTTCATAATGCGATACACATATGTATCCTTTCACAATACATTTCCAAAAACGATTACCAAATCATTCTCAAAATTCTTCATAAATCGATATATATAACCTTTAACCAAAGAATTCTTTTCATAAAGAATTTCCTCAATTTATTTCACGATAATCGATATATAAGCCATTTCAAATAATCAACGGGCAGTAAATGCCTGGTCCGAGCTTTATGCAATAACAATGCCATTTAACTCATAACATATCCGATTCATATCGCTTTCGAAATATGAGTTTACAAACTTAAAGAGATAGCACCACTCACCTGGAATCCCAAAAAATCACACCACGGCTCTCATTCGAACCGAAAATCTCATAATCCTATCAATTAAACAAGAATCAACGTCAACACCAAGTAAAACACCATTTCACTAACGACTAGACTAAACTAAGCTTAGACGCTAATCAAAACGACTCAAACATGCCCACAAATTGCTCCTCCAAAGCGATTATCCAAATCGTCCGCAACGCAAAACTTGAACGCGAAACTTGATCGCGCCATAACTTTTTCCACCGAACCCCATTTCAAGCGGGCTTATAGTCAATAGAAAGCCCATTCATAGCACTACAATAACCCCAACTTGGCCATCCCAAAATCGAGCCGTAAACCGACGAAAATCGGCCTAAAAGCCGCTGGTCGCACACTGTTCACATGGTGCAGCCAACTTCAAAAATTCGTAACTGGCAAACCGTGAGTCCAAATCTAGTTCCGTAACATCCCACAGCCCCGCAACACCCCAAACTACCAATTCTATATATATGCGCAGCTCAACGTATCAAAAATCGGACTTCGCCGCTCAAATAACACATAATTCCGAAATTGAGCCCTAACTCGGAAAAATATTCCGATTGAACGAACGAGGGGCGCGAATACTTACTGGACGTTGCTAATTGAAGTTGAATCGGCTTGGCGAAACTCCCTCGGTGCAAAACCCTCTTCTCTTTTCTCTTTTTCTTCTTCCTCTTTCCTTTCCTCTCGTTTCTTCTCTTTTCCTCCCCTTTCTTCTCTTTTTGTTCTGTTCTCGGCGTGAGCTCTCGGTTCCTTTTATTTAAGCCGAGAGTCCACTGTAGCTTCTGTTGACCTGTTGACTTTTGACCTTTTTTTTTTTGAAATATTACAGACATATTGAGTCGTCCGCACCAAATACATTTGCAGGGGGGCCTTCGGGCATGAAGTGCCGTCGTACTTCTTGAATTCCAGCAAATGGAACTTCTTTGACACTTTGACCTTGGCATAAACAGACAAGTCCATCGAGGCGGAATTTTGCAAGCCTTGTAATTGTTTCACCTTTTCCTCCAACTTTGCAAAGCGTTTGTCATGTTCCGGCACGTCGTCAGACTTAGCCTTCTCAACAGTGACTTGAGATGCGTCATCTTCTAACTAGGTATGTCGTCCTCATCAACAGGCACATCTTTGCTCTTATTAACTACTTGCTTTGGCAACATCACTGTAATGCCCCAAGTTTGCAACTATACACAAATTGTCCTCTTTGGCCCACTAGGCTCTCATGGTTTTGTTCCTCTGGGCAACGCGTATGATGAGGGCAGAGGTGCAGCCACACTGCCATCCCTCTCCCATGACCACATATTGTCTTCTTTGAGGCATGGGCACACCGTCATCCCTCTCAAGGTTTTGTTCTCAATAGTAGCACATAAGAAGCTCTCTACTCTAAAACACATATGTACATATAGAGAATCCCGAACCTTATAAGCCAGTCCAGGACTCCCCTCCTAGGCGATGCGGGACAAAAGAGGCCTCCCCCTTTCCTGTGCACGTTCGAGGACCAAGGCGCAAATGCATTGCCATCCCTCCTCCCCGTGCACTGCCGCCTGGGCCATCACAATCACCTTAGTTGGTGATAGAATAGATGCAAAAGCAACATTGGTTTGAAGGGACTCCATATGCTTCGATAGCTGTTGAAGAACGGCAAAGACTTGCTTGATGTTATTCTCCACACTAACACCCCGGTTCTGGACATCGTTTAATTTAGCCATTTTTTCTTAAAAACGCGTGCGGATGGGTGATCATTGACGACCCATAATCACCTAATTTGAATAAATAAGTACACGTAAGCACAAAGTATGAAAGGAACACCGGCCCATGACAATGGTCTAATTGCTTTGTTTTATTCATTGATGAAATAATTCTTTATTCAAATGGAACTCCTAGACAAAGACTGATAGTAGAAACTTGAAATTTCCTAAACAAATAAACTAGAAAACAAACGACTAAATTCCCTAAACAATGAACTAGGAAAGAAAATAACATGATAGATTCGTGCCATTTTCACTTGGCTTGATCTATATACAAATGGGAGACCACATCTTGACGTAATCACTTGTTCGCTTGAGTCAATTGTGTTGCACATTCTTGGGCTTTTTCAGCTTTCTCTTAGGGCGTTTGATCCCGGCATGATTGGTAGACTTCACAGGCACCTTGGGTATCTTCGGGAGTAACTTGTTCGGAATCTTGTGTCAATGATAGGAGGCATAGAATGTCCTCTCTTTACCTTTCAACTCTTCCTCGAGTCATATCAGCATCCGCGGGTGGCACATATCCCACGTCGACTTGATCAAGCTAATGGCATCTTAATAGTCATGATCCTCATAAGTGAAGTCGACTAGGAGCGGGTCCATTTGCAATGCAGGTGGAAGTTCTTGCACAACTTGATACTGACAAGCCACTCTAGAAGGATAGTAATCATTCGCACTAGCAAATCCCAACAGAGGGATCGATCCACTATCTCCACATGTGAGCCACGCCTCACGGACTTGGAACCATTTAGCATGCCATAGGAAATTTTTGGGATTTGGATTTTTTATAAAAGCCAGCCATTCGGAATAATGAAAATCGGGCTATGTTTTTTCTTACTCTCAAATTTCCATAATGGGGTGATTAGAATCACTAACTTCGTGTATAGTCATTATGATAACAAACCCCTTAATGTAAGAAAGGAACCAAATTCACAAAAGCTCAGACAGAGCATGAAAAGTTTTTTCTCCACTTTCTTTAAATCGAGTGAGGAAAAGGAATTTCGACTAAAATGGCATTAATGAAATTCCTCCCCGCACACACTTGCTGGACTATCCACGCAATTGAGGGACTAATAGAATTCTTACAATGAAGGAAAATTACGAATCCAAAGAAAGCTAACAGGAAGATCCTACTCATTTGAAATGACGTGGAATTTTTTAAACATTCATCTAAAAATGAGAATAGACAATCATTACGATTACTCTTTAAGACTTTTCTTACTTTGTCCTCTTTAATTCTCAGAAAATTAGATAAAGTCGAAATAGACTGTATTCCGATAGGCGGACTAATCAATTCGGATTCCAAGGGATTTTCGATGGTAATGCTATATTCTTCCAAAGTTGGGGTGAGCTCGTGCTTATCGAATATGAAGGTAGATGTTTGAGGGCACCGAAAATGTGCTAACACTCGAATGAGGCCGCATAGACTATTATCTCTAACAGAGGAAGCAGCCGACCAATCTTAGACTACACAAAGTCGCGACCAGTTTGATCTAGTTTGTTCCACCATATGTCGAGCTCGTCCTTGGGAATGGAAACAAATCAAATGTTGGATTCTCCCATTGTATAGAGACCAAGACTCATGATCGACTTAATTATCATGGATTGACCAAATGTACAGTAAAATACGTAAATTGCAAAGTAAAGGATTAAAAGACTTACTTCACCGATAGAAATGATGGTGATCACATAGACATGCACATTGTTGATACCTAAATTTTGGCAACCCAGTTAGTCGTTCATTGCATAAAAATAGGGATCGATTCTGGTCCCTAGAAAAAATTAGCTAAATTGCATATAGATATTAAAAACATTTGCATTACTAGTTAATTAGGCCCATACAGTTTGCATATTAATAGGATCGGCGGTGAACGGATCTTGATGGATGGTCTTGGACTTAATGAATTGGATTGAGCCCATGGAGCAGCGAAATTCAGCCTACCATTGCTTTGGCTGAAATTCAAAGGGAGAAGAAGGCCTTGTCGAGCTTTGATTAATCGGAATTTTGCCCATTTTGAGTTTAATTAATAAAAGGCCTTGAACTTAAAGTTAATAGAGCCCATTAATCTTTAATAAGGCTTGAAATTAAGCCTTTTACTAAGTAAACCTAAGGTTTTTGCTATAAATAAGTCATAGTCCTCGCAAGTCAGAGGGAGGAGGCCACATAATAGAATACACGGCCATAAATTGAGGGGAGAGCGAGACGTTCACCATTGAGGGGAATACACGTTCTTGAGGAGTCAGAGAAGAGAGAGGTGTGAATATGGAAGGAATTCTCTGGGGAAGCCTCACTGGGTTTGCTGGGTAGTGGATTCGCGAGTGAGTAAACAAATATATAGAGCCTACAATTGCAAGAAGCTTGTGGCCAAGAGGACCATCATGCCGATTCTTCACCAAGAGCTCACCTTCACATCCCATCATCACGTTCTTTCTTCCTCAGGTTTATGGACACAGCAAGTCCGACGTTCACCAAGTCCAGCCGTAGCGGCTTGTTGCTCCTGCCATCAACGTTCATTGCTTCAGCGACTCTCGAACCAACAAGTCGAACAACAATGAAGCAGTTCCCAGTTGCACTGCATGTAGGCCACGAAAATGGCATACCCAGGATCACTATAAACAGAAATCGAAACACGTAAATGGAGAAATTATCTATTCGTGTACCTAGTTTGGAATCCATCGAACGTGATGTGGAATTGGCGACGGTTTCCGAACACAAACTCAAGTGCATATCCCCTATACCCTTTGTCGGACACTGGCCTAATGAGATTACCACTCACGAGAAGAAATTCCTCTCTAGATTCGTATATGAGTCAGATTGTGCATCATCAGGTTAGGAGAGAGACTTGAGCGCTATTTATAGAGTCTTCGACCACGGGCCCTCTCATTACGGGCCAGGCTGTACTCGACCCACTCTAGCTCGGCCCACACTAGCTAGCCCCATATTAGACTTATTAAGAACCCACATATCTCACATTTATTAAACCAAACTAATTCAATTAATTTCAATTAATAAAGTCCACATTAGGAAATTCTTACATTCTCCCACTTGGGTAATATTAATTGAAACAGAACTGTGTGCGCACCCTTATGTTAGTCTAAAATTATTCTTAATAGTCAATATGATCCCATAAAGTCTCAAACACCGAATCATGGCGATAACTGTACGTACTCACGCAGAGCCTTTTATGGTTACGAGTGTTTTCAACTTTACTAATATGGATTCAATATGGTAGTATGGTAAATGGACAATACCTCATAATGAGTGATACTTCATGTGTTATCCATTTTGTCAATCCAAATTCTCTCTCTTCAAGTGTCACAAAATCTAGTGTGTCACCAGAGAATATCCTTCATAGTTCAAACGAACCTACATATGTCTTACCCTTATAGTTAACTATTCTTTATGTGTAACAAGACATATCGATAATGCTAATACCAAGAATGCCCCTAGCTTGTACTCGAGATTTACACAATGCCTCGAGATTTTCATCAAATATATATATGTACTCAACTTGATAAAATTATATTCACAAATACCCCATTGAATGCAAATAGTTGATACATATCCAAATGTTACAAAATGTAACAAAATCATATACAAATTTCATAAGAGCAACACAAGACTAAATAGCTCCCACTAATTAATAATATCCCATGATACTCCTAAGCCCATGTTAATGACATGTCGATTAAATATACAAGGGCGAAGGTCTTTAGTTAGTGGATCTGTAATTATATCATCTGTCGAAATGTGCTCTACTGCAATGTCACCATTCTGAACTGATTCCTTTATGGTCAAGAACTTGACCTCTATATGCATAGACCCCTTAAGACCTATGTTATTGTTGACAAATAATACTGTAGCTTTATTGTCACAACACAACTGTATAGGCCTATCCATAAAATCAAATACGGTCAATTCTCTAATAAGGTTCCGAAGCCAAATAGCCTGAGTAGCGGTCGAAAAGCATGCTACGAACTCCACTTGCATGGTAGAGGATGAAATGGATTTCTGTTTCTCGCTTTTCCATGATACTGCACCTCCCGCTAACAAAAAAATGTACCCTGTTGTCGACTTCTTATCATCCTGACAGCAAGCAAAGTCTACACCCAAATACCCTACTAGCTATAGGTCCTAAACATGTTTGTAAATCAGCATATAATTTCTTGTCCTCTTTAAGTACCTCAAAACTTTCTTGGCAGCAACCTAGGGATCGTGTCCTGGATTTGATTGATATCTACCTAGAAGTCCTGTTGTAAAAGTAATATCTGGTCTAGTACATACTTTGAGCATACATAATACTCCCAAGTGCACTAGCATAAGGTACATTCTTCATTTGGGCTTTCTCAAAATCTAAATGAGGACACTGTAATAGACTCAACTTATCACCCTTAATGACAGGAGCAATTCTTGGCTTGCATTGCTGCATGTTGAATCTTTCTAAGATACGATTAACATATACCCTCTGAGATAAACCCAATAGTCAGCGAGAACGATTCCTATGAACCTCAATGCCAAGGAAAGACGCCTCACCAAGGTCCTTCATATCAAAGTTCTTTGACAACATCCGCTTTGTTTCATGCAGTAAACTAAGGTCACTGCTCGCAAGCAAGATATCATTCACATAGAGTAGAAGGAAAATGAATTTCCTCCCATTGACCTTGCAGTATATACATTGATCTACTTTGTTCTTAACAAAATCAAATAAAAGTGACAACACTATGAAACTTCAAGTACCATTATATAGAAGCTTGCATGAGACCATAAATAGACTTTTTCAGTATACATACAAGCAAACCCGAATCATTTACCGTAAAGCCTTTGGGTTGAATTATATAGACTTCTTCATTAAGGTATCCATTGAGAAAGTCACTTTTAACATCCATCTAGTGTAACTCCATATTAAAATGAGCTACCAATGCCATGATCACTTTGAAAGAATTTTTAGAAGAGACCGGAGAAAAAGTTGCTTCATAGTCTATTCCTTCTCTCTAAGTGAAACCCTTAGCTACTAGTCTAACTTTAAACTTCTCACTCTTTCCTTTAGAATCCCTTTTAGTCTTATATGCCCATTTGCAGCCAATAGATCTGTGACCTTCATGTAATTCAGCAAGTTCCCAAACACCATTATGCTTCATAGATTGCATTTCATCTCTCATTACATCTAACCACAGTTCCGACTGAGGATAAGAAACAGCTTTTGTGTAAGTCACTGGATCAGTCACAAAACCGATATCGTAGTCTTGCTCTCCTATATAGACTAAATAGTCCGGTGGTATAGCTGATCGTCTCTCCCTAATGGATCTCACAACTGGAGCAGCAACAGTCTCATTCTGCACTTAAGAGGCTTAAGGAACTTCATCAGGAGCTGTCTCAATAACAGGATCCTGAGCCTCAATAGGTTCAGTCTATGGTGTGGAAGTCTTCACAATTATCTGTATGGGAGGAGAAAAAGATATAACATTACCCACTGTACTATTATCCTCGATAGTCTGTGAATAGCTACTTTCTTCGGCCACATCAAACTCCAGAAACTTCGCTATTTGTGATTTCACAATTCTTGTGCCTCCATTGGGATTATAGAACCGATATCCCTTTAAATAATCTGGGTAATATATAAAGTAACACCGAGTGATTCTGGAGTGCAACTTATTTAATGTTGGATTATATAACTTCACTTCTGCAGGATATCTTTAAACCTTAAGATGGTTTAAGCTAGGTTTACGTTCAATCCATAACTCAAAAGGAGTCAATGGGATAGCTTTAGTAGGTACACGATTCAGAATGTGCAAAATTGTTTTCAAAGCTTTACCCCATAGAAAATCAGGTAAGTTTGTCCTACTAATCATACTCTTTACCATTTCCATAAGGGTGCGATTACGCCTTTCGGCCATATCATTTTACTCAAAACTTCCAGGCATAGTAAACTGAGCTACTATCTCAGAATCCTCTAAGTATTTGGCAAATGACCCTTTAAGCTGTCTCACATCACCGTGCTTGCCATAATACTTTTCACCTCAATCAGATCTAACAACTTTTATGACCTTTCCCAACTGTTTCTTGATTTCAGTCCGAAAAATCTTGAACTTATCAAGAGACTCGGACTTTTTTTTAATCAAGTACAGGATAGCTATATCGAGAATAGTCATCAATAAATATGATGAAATAAAAATTTCTACACAAGGTTATCGTATAGGGTCCACAAATATCAGTGTAAATGGCCTCCAACAGGTCAGAACTTCGGACTGCAGTTTTCTTCCTTATCTTAATCATTTGATCTCTACAACAGTCTACACATGTCTCTAGGTCATTTTTAAGAGCAGGTAAGATGTTAGTCTTTATCAACCTTTCTACTCTATCCTTAGAGATGTGGTCAAGCCGTTTATGCCACAATGCATAAGATTATTCCTTAGGTAGAGATCTTTTGGAAAAAACCTTTTCAGCCGAATAAGCGACATATATGTCATTGGAAGACAAACACAATCTGTACAATCCATTAGACATATTACAGTACCCAATCTTATTTGAATCATGAAACAAAGAAATAACATTATTCTTGATTTCAAAAGAGTAGCCATTAATATCCAAACATGATACGTAAACTAAATTCCGTCTAAAGGAAGCTACATAAAAAGTATCTTTTAACATTAATCTAAAACTAGGGTCTAGAATTAAAATAACATCTCCCACAAACACCACGTCGACTTTCTCGTTGTTTCTCACAATGAGTCTTTATTCATCTTGATTTGACGTCCTCCGGTTTATGAATCCCTATATGGTAAACGCAACATGATTAGTTGCACCGCTATCTAGCCACCAAGAACTGGATGGTGTTTCTGATAGGTTGGATTCACAAACAAGTGCCAAAGAATCATTACCTGCAGGCTCACATTTTGATATCCAAGTCTTGAACTTTCCACAGTCTTTCTTTATGTGACCTTTCTTCTAACAAAAGAAGCGGTCACTATCCTTCTTGAAGGATGCTTTCTTTGGACCCATGTCATCAAGTTGACCGGTAGTTTCATGAGTATCTTTATGAGTATGATTCTTGAACTTCTTATTCTTCCTCTTGTGGGAACTAGAAACATATAAGGCTAGATGCCCTCTTTCTTTCTTAAGTTTCTATTCTTCTAGCACCACCCTAACTTTCAAGTCATTAACCGATCAAGTTTCATCTTGAAAATTGTAATTTGTCTTTATAATCCCAAAATCAGGTGGAAGGGTGTTCAAGACTTGTTGCACAATGCAAGCATTAAGAATGGAAACACTAAGAGCTTGAAGCTTTGTCTTTAGGTCTACCATACTAAGGATATAATCTATAACCCCAGCAGTACTATCATATTTCATATTGAAGAGCCTTTGAAGAAGTGTACCAACCTCAGCATTAAATGAAATGCGGTTTCTAGCCTCTAAGGCTACCATCATTTACTTAGCAGTACAGTCAGCTGACAAATCATTTTTTAAGTATTCTCGAATGGATTTCTTCTTTGTCAATAAGCAAATCCGATTGCTTTTTTCCCAGGCAGCATAGTGCGCTTTCTTAACTTCAGTACCGATCGCCATGATATCTGCCGGCTTATCCTTTATCAGAGCAATGTGAACATCTGCCAGTTCCATTTTAAATAGAAAATCCTTTTTCTATTTCTTAAAATTCAACCCAGTAAGGACCTCAATGGAAATGAAATTGCCATTTACAGAAAAGGTGACTGGAAAACAAACAAACAATACAATCAGCATCATGTGAGTACTTATATAGAGAGTTACATACATCATCACATAATCACCTTTGGGCAGAAAATATGACATGCAATTATACACTCTCCACATAACAGCAGCCATGAGAACATATTCTAATCTTTCATGAAATCACCACCTTTGGGCGTATGAACTACTAAGATCAGTCATTCCTCAAGCACATGTCATACATGTATCCCTCCAAGAACTAATACAAAATCACCTCTTTTGGGAGTATGACCACGCATTAGAACAAGATACATCCTACTACAATATGAAACTGATATTTCTCAAACCCAGTTAAGTATGCCACTTTGGTGATCACTACTCAATTGAATCTTTGAAAATCTCTCATACCAGGTATATGAGCTTTAAGTATCACATTCACTGTATATATGTAATGCTACATATAAAGATAGGGGCGTATATCTCTGAAATTACATGTCATGCTAATTATATTATTCCATTCATTGATAGACAATGAATTACACTCTACACAGTTCTTATGTGGTGATATACATGTGAGCTACCATATGCATTTCCGAAACCATAGAGAAATACAAGAAAATACGCAAAAATACCATAAAAATATGTGTATATAGGGTTCTATACGTATTTTCACATCTTTAAAAGGTTCAACCATGTAAAATAAATACACCACAATGTAGAGAATCTCGATACGAGTACGTCGGTACCAAGAATGTCCCAAACGGACACCGGACGCGCCTTCACACGCCGCTGGAAAATGAAGCGCGTGCACGCATGTTCAGCCGGTCAAACTGGTATGAACAGCCGGTCCAACCGATTGACCGATCGGATCGACATTCGGGTCGAGTCAACAATTGGGTCGAGTTGAGTCAAGATCCAGGTCAACCCTGATCCGCACCCCCGCTAACGTCATGTCAGCGGTTACTGACCGTTACCGGTGGTTACCAGCAAGAGATGCGCCGGTTCGTCACAACCGCACGTGTCCGTCACGCACTGCCGCACCCAGGGCATGTGTTGGTGCGTGAGAGCGCGTGTGGCCTCCCCAAGTGACGTGCCGTCTGTCAATCTTCTCGTCTCAACGAGTAGATTCCAAATATACAATAAAATTCAACTTTTATCCAACCAAAAATTCCGAAAAGTGGCAAAAAGCTTCTTGGTCAAGACGAAAACGGTCTTAATCCGCATGTTTCGATTCTAATCTATGGTAGGCTCTGATACCACATATAGGCCACGAAAATGGCACACTCAGGATCACCATAAACAGAAACTGAAACACGTAAATGGAGAAATTATCTATTCACGTACCTAGTTTGGACCATCGAACTTGACGCGGAATATGCAACGGTTTCCGAACACGAACTCAAGTGCATATCCCCTATACCCTTTGTTGGGCACTGACCTAATGAGATTGCCACTCACGAGAAGAAATTTCTCTCTAGATCCGTATGTGAGTCAGATTGTGCATCATCAAATTAATGGGGACTTGAGCGCTATTTATAGAGTCTTTGACCACGGATCCTCTCATTATGGGCCGAGCCGTACTCGGCCCACACTAGCTAGCTCCATATTAGACTTATTAAGAACCCACATATCTCACATTTATTAGACCAAACTAATTTAGTTAATTTTAATTAATGAAGCCCACAATAGGAAATCCTTACACTACAGCCACATGACCTTCTCTAACATCGACATTGTTTCCTTCCTGGCCGACGACGAAGCACTTGTTGTTCCTGTTCCTGCCGCCGCCATTCTGTCATTGGTGCCCTGTTGCTGCCACTGGCGGCCCCGCTCCCGCTACACCAAGCCTTGGTTGGTGCTCCTGTTGTTGCGTCACCCTCGTGGCCAACCTCATGGTTGCGAGTCAGTCCGTCGTCCCGCTTGTGATTCTATTTTGCAAGTGATTTTTTTGTATTTTTTAATTAAAATTCGTAATTAAAAATTACTAAAAATGAAGATTCTAGAGCAAGATAATATCTAACTTTAAATAGGAAGTAATCCAAGTCAAATCCTAATTTAAATTGCAAAATTATCTTAATCCTCTAGAATCTACCTAGATATGCAATCTACTCAAACTATCTTAACTTAACAAGGGAACCTTTTCTAAATAAATTCTAATTTGTTCTTGAATCTATCCTATCATGCAAGGTTACCTAGAAGTAAATCTATCCTAATCTTTTAAGGGAAAATTATCTAAAACATAGCCAAATACTAGTATATTACTAGTTATAAGGTTTAAAGGATAAAAACAAGTTACTGAAAGTAATTGTTTGATACTGATATTAGCCCGGACATGAGAAGTTACTTTCATCTATTACATTTTGTAGGCTGAGTTGTATTCTTAATAAAGTACAATACAAATTAGTAATGTGTTTATTAGTAACAAAAACACATAATACATACTTCACCTATATGAGCTTAGAAGCTATGCCGTTTCTTATGAAAATTATGGTTACTTTCTAGAGAGCTCATAAAATAAGAACAAGCACAAGGTTGGAACAAGATGTTAGTATATGTGTAGTATATCCGATTATATTATTAAAGTAGAAAGTTTAAATCTACCATTACTTGTAACTTTTATAGAAGTTCGAGATACTTACACTAAATAAAAGCTTAACACGAAAGAGACCTTTATGTATATACATTAGTCTCATGAAAATTTTGGTGTATATATTTTGAGTTTTATTTTTGTAATTTTATTTTACAAACAAAGTAGGGTATTGTTGGTAGTTTGTTTGCAAAACAAACAAAAATGTGCCTTCTTCCACAACAAAAAGATATGAATGTGTCAACGGTTATTTTTTTTAGTGGTTATTTTTAAAAGAATAAAAAAAACAGTAGTATTTTTTTTACTGAATTTAGAGTTTTTTTAAACAATATCCGTTAAAAATGCAACTTTTTTCAGGGGAAAAATTGTTTATGTTCTTAAACATCGTTATAAATCCGTCATCTCCATCTCAATAGTTTTTACTTTTCAATTTTCCTTTTTCAAAGAAAAATACAGCCATTGTTTGTAATTGTTTACTTTTTTAGAGTTCTTGGAAAAATACCCTGAAAGATTTTTTCCAATAATCATTAGTAATATTGTGGGCAAATAATTCCTTAAAGATGGTGAATTCATATCTCAATATCTTATTCCCTTCTTCCCAATTGATTTTTGCCTAACAGGACTTCTGCAAGACTCTGATCACGTGGGGTCCATAAACTCTACAGCATACGGGCACCCAATCTACGTAGGCCAAGTCCACATAAAAGGTTACACCATCAACCGAATATTCGCAGCAAACAACAGTAAAAAGCTAGGTGTTGGCTCATGTTTTTTTTTTTTGGCTCATGTTAATGGCTTGTTTAATTATTCACTCAAGTCTCAAACAATGAGCACTAGTTTATTCGTCAATTTGAGGGGTCCATTCTCTGACCTCCACATCTGAGACTCCTCCAATGGTTATGGAGCATGGAAAATATCCATGTCCTGCATTTAGGCTGCCATTTCCAACGACATAGCATTGAGATAGTTTTCAGGAGAGAAGAGTGCTCACACTCAGAGAATCAAAATGGAAAAAAAACATTGAGAAATATCTCACTGAAAAATTCAAAACGAAGTTGCACAACGGCCCGAGAGTCCGATTCCATCGCCGTTTTGCAGAACTGTAGTCTCTGCTCGAGAAAATCACAGCCTCTGAGTTCCCTGCAGAGAGATCAATCAAAGGGAGCTCTACTGCCTCAATAATGTCTTGGAAGAGTGTCAAATGCTAGCAAGGAAGCAAAGCCTCGCCTCTCTTAAAACATTTCTAAGTCCCTCAATTGTTCAAATCAGTAGGGACTTGGACAAGATCAAACAGAAACTTCACAAGATCTACCAATTCATAGCAAGTTTACATGAGACCTTCTGTCGTCTGCCAGAGAGGCTACAAGCTTTTCGAGGAAGCTCCATATGGGCCAATCAGTCAAGAATCCACGGGCTCGAGAATGAAATGGTGACTTTGGAGAGGATGCTTCTCCAACCAGGAAAACCATCCGACTCTTTCAACGCAATTGCAATCATTGGCATGAGCGGTGTCGGAAAAACGACACTTGCCCAATTGGTATACAACAAACAAGAAGTGAAGGCACAGTTCCTTCCAAGAATCTGGGTATCGTTATCCCCACAGCCCAACATGGCGGAGAACCTGAGGGAGGCTACCGCTAAGAAGTTACTGGCCCGTCTAGGAGTTGAAAAGGACATAATCAGCTCAATCGAGAGCCACCGCCTCCGCGGCCTACACTACGCTCTCCACCTGCAACTACTGGGCAAAAGGTACTTGATAGTGCTCGATGACGTGTGGGACACCAACCCATGGCACAACAATGACGCCTGGGATGGGTTGCCCAAAGGTTATGGTGGTTCAGTCATTATCACAAGCAGGTCAGAGAAAGTGGCCAACACCATGGTTGGGGAACAAAATGTGCTCCACCTGCAACCGCTCACGGACCCTGAGAGCTGCTGGTGTATATTCAAGGATGAGGTCGAGAAAGATGGTGAAAAATTGGATGATGACAACATCAACAAGCTGAAACCAGAGGTCGAAAAGAAGAGTGCTGGTCTGCCGCTAGCTGCGAAAATGATGGGAGAGATTTTCTATGAGAAGCGCAAAGGTAAGGAGGGGGCTGAGCATGGTGAGATTCATCCTCAAGAGTTCTAGTCAATTAAACTAGAAAATCTGCAAAAGTCTCTGTTTTTTATTTTTCTTTTCGGTGTTCCCTCTGCTTCTGCGATTGGTATTAGGATTCCCATTTTCATGTAGAAATCTTGTTCAAGATTGATGGTGGTATTCATGTATGGAACTCTTGGCATTGGATTGGCAAGAATTTTAATACCCATTGCTTGGCCAATTAGATCATGTCTCTGCTGATGGATACAAAAAGAAGGTTCAAGATAACATAAACAATATGAGCGCATAGAGATATAGAACCACCAGATGAAACATACTAGAAAAAAAAAAAATCTTGGCTCATCAATCAAAGCACAATCTTGGCAGTGATATTTGTCCAGTTGTTTAGGAAAGAAGGTGGGACAAATATAAATCGCCTGCAAACATGCTGTCTCGATTTTGAAGTAAGTTTCAACAAAAATGAGTAACTCTTAAGAAGAAAAACTTACTAGCAAATGATTTAATGAAAACTACTTTCTTTGATGCATAGAACTCAACTAAAGTAGTTGGTTTATACTAACGGGTAAGCTAAAAAAGGTTACTAACCATTTCCAACATTTACGCTTCACCTTGACAAGTTAGTAAACATCAACAAAATTACTGAGTAGGACTAAAAAATACTCAATAATGTGGAAAACTTACTATTCTAATAAAAGGCAATTTACTTTTCCACTTGAATAAATGCTAACAACATTTAAGAGTCACTAGCATTATGTAGGTGTTGTAAAGTTACTCGTGACTTTAGGAAGTTACTAGACGCTTGTTTACTTAGCCTGCGTTTTGTGCAGGCATGACTATGTGCATTTTTTTTATAGGTGCATCGGAAGTCTTAAAAGTTGTCGCAAAAGTGTATTTGAGTCCTAAAACCTTCAAAATGTACTATCAAGTTCTAAAAATTGTCAAATTGATGTAATCAAATTCCTTTGTTAAATCCGTCCAAAATAATAAACAAAAATGATAGACTTTATTTATCAATTTATCTTTCCTACTTCGCCATTAATCTTTAACTCAAAGGTGCACAAATGTCAAAACAAACGCATTATTTTAATTAGACTAAAAAGAGAAAAAAAAAGGAAAAAGTACAATAAAAAGAAAGACAGAATCAGCCCTAAGGATCTCCAAAAGAAGTCAGGGTCATCGCTCGCGGTTTCTCTGGCTCCCCTGCTGGTGGTCGCCGGAAAGCCACCTCTCGTGTTGTTTCACAAGAAGAAGTGCATGCATTGGGGCCTCCTCGCCGGAAATCTCATCGCTGTCTGGTCAGTACCACTATTCGAAGAACAGGGAGCAACACCTGAAGAGGACGACAAGAATTGCCTCCACTGAATACTTTAACCAATATAACGCGGATCCTCAAAGCGCTTGTTCTGCTCTTTCAACTTTCCACGGAACCTGAAACTGATATAAGTCCATGAATTTTAACACAGTTTTACTCTAGTCTGGCTCCCATCGTTTTGAATACATATTTATAGTAGGGCTAACATTTTGGAGTCACCCTTTGCAGATCTCTCCGCAAAGATCTTTACTGCACCTAAATAGGTCAACATTCACTCTGGCATCGGTAAATACCATTGTTTTGTCGATTTTCTTTAAAAAAAATTAATATCACGAAAAACACCAAACTGGTACATCTGTGACAAATTTATCCCAAATTAATTTTGTGAATATCAAAATCCCCAAATTGGTACATTCGCGACAAATTTACCCTCCATTAGTTTCTATTAAATTTTACGGTCAAATTTCTGAGTTAAATGACACCTAGCAATTGACCGGTGTACCGGTTCAAGATTTTACCCTCCATTTGTCAAGGGCGTAAAAATTTGTGATTTTTTGTGGTATTAATCCAATTTAACAGAGGGTAAATTTGTCATAAATGTATCGGTTTAGTGTTTTTTATGGTTAAAAAATTAGTTTTGGGTAAATTTGTTATAGGTACACCAGTTTAGGATTTTCTGTTGTATAAACCCTTAAAAAATTAGACTATTTTCTAATGTGGCGCCGAGTGTCTCCAAGTTACGATAGAAAATGCAATGTCGGCATCAATTTGGACCAAACAAAATAAGTAACTTGATTGTACCATAAATTTAGGACTTTAGGACTTGATTGCACTTTTTTCATAATTTTTAGGACTTAATTGCACTTTCTCGATAAGTTTTAGGACTGCTGGTGCACTTCTCCCCTTCTTTTGACTAGTAATCCATCGATACGAGATGTGATGTAAGAGAAAAAAATGGGAATTCGTGTAATTTGTTTCATAATTTTGTAGAAGAGTATAATTCCTACTATTGATATGTGGTAGAAAAATACACTATTAGAATACAAATTCAAATGATTTTTTAGTGCAAGAAGAGAAGTGGACATCAAAGCCAAGTTTACACAATTCTCCTACTGAAATCAAATTTATGAACAGTTTGGGAACCATGAATGTATTAGGTAATGATAATGTAAATGTTGAAATGTTTCTTGTATGGCTAACTCTCATTTGGAAATTATCAGCTGTGTGAATAGAAGGGGCATGTTAATTGAATATTTTTTACCGAAAGAAATTAGAATTTGAAGTCATGTGATTATAGCAGGCAGAGTCAAAATACCACAAATCAGCAGTACCTGAAGCGACAGACATAACAAAAGGAATATAGAAGCTAGAAGTACCAAACTCTCGAAGAATGGAATGGAGATTATCTAATGAGAGAGTGAAAGACAATCCATTAGGAGAAGCCATAACAGTAGCAACACTAGCAGGTGAACTTGCATGGGGAACGCAGTTTTGGGGTTGATTGGTCATCATTGGAAGTTTCTTAGATCGTAGTCAATGGCAATTGGACATCGAAACTCCTCATTTATCCATAATATGCACTTTACCAATATCAACACCATAAATTCGACAACAAATGGGAAGAAATCAGTACGTGGAGAGCTGATATGAAAAAAAAAATAAGGCCAAAAATGGACTTGGCACTTCGAAATATCTTGGGAACCGGTCTGTGATTGCCAAGAACCAGTTCAAAAGTGATTGAACCGGTCAGAAAAGTGTCTCGGAACCGGTCGGACGGGTTTGACTGAACTGGTCAGAGGTCAACGACTAGTCAACGATCAATCAATGGTCAAACTGCTAATGTGGCAGCTGACTCGGTGTGAACGTGCACGTGGATGGCATGTGATTGACATTAGCGGAGTGGTAGGCACTTGCGGCGCATGGAGCGTAGAGGCACATGGATCTCAGCCATCGTGACGTGTGCTAGCACTTGTAGGCACGTGCAGCGGATTTCTGGCGGTAAAGTTTCTAGCGTTGGCCTCGTCGTCGGAATAAAAGGTGGGTGGTGGTGTTGATTTGCTTAAACAAGCCGCCAATGGCGTCAGAACAACACTCAAAAGCATTGGCACTTGGGAAACGCGTGAGCTTTACTCGTAGTCACACTGGCTGGCGCGTGAGAGAGCGTGCAGTAGTGGGTGGCGGCGAAATTTTGATATTCGGCAGTTCTGAGGGCGATGAGTCTAGTGGTGGTGTTAATTGGCTGAAATAAGCAACCAAAATAGTTGAAACAATAGTCAATATTGGCGGGTTCGGTGAAAAATGGTCACCGGCGCAACCGTCGTAATTTGCTAAACCACCACTAGGACTCAATAACCTCTCCTCAGACAATAAACTTCTGTAACTCTAAAGTTTGTAAAGCTGATATTGATACTAACAGCGGAGAGATTGCTTATTGCGGCATGTAAAAATCACTTGTTTTTTTCTTTATTTTTTCTCTTCAAAGATTCACGTTCCTAACGACATTGGTATCAGAGCCCACAGGAGAGATACGGGTTGTTGCGGCTCCGACCTAGAGTCGGATATGTGAGGAGGAGATTGTTAAGGTTGTTCCGTATCGGTTGTGAAAGCCTCACTCTTTCAGCTAGCTTTTGGGTGGTCTTGGGCTCTCTCATCCCAAAAGTTAGCTCAAAGGGTGAAGTTTTCCCTCACAGTTATAAACTGACCACTAGCCCATTTTACAATTGATATAGGATAACCTGAACAATCTACCCTCACACATCGAGGCCTGGGTTGGGGCCACGACAACTCGTATTTCTCTCGTGTGACTGTTGAGTTCAGACTTGTTAGCAACTTGAGCTCTGATACGAAGTTGAGAATTGTAGTGATAGAAAAATATAATATTATGTACAATATTAACGAAAAGTACATATGTTTATTTATAGGCGTTAGAGGTTAACTACCTAAAGTAACAAAATATCAATTACATCAAATTAGAATCAAGGCAAAATCTCCTAAATATATCTATATCTCTAACACAAACATATATAATCACATTTCTACGGAATGATTCAGTCATCCTCCAATAAGAAAGAGTAGTAGGCATTAAGAAAGATTAGTAGGTGTTTCGAGAGAACCTTTTCATATTCAATTTTTTCAATAAGTTGAAGAATTTTTTTACGGATAAAAAGCGGAAAAGTTGAATGTCTTTACAGCTGGCCAAAAATGACCGACGCCACCATTGCTCTGTATCAAGACAACCTAGAAGCAATTATTAGCCAGCAAATATCTTTAAGTTATGAAGATCGGCCTTTGGTCGATGATGGCGGAGGAAGAAGACAGAGTGAGGGTCAGGGTGTTTTTGGGTGGATAAGTAGTGAAAGCGATAGGGGTAATTTTGGAAAGAAAATGGAAATATGGTGAACTGCATATGTAATTAGAAGTGCAATATTAAAACTCAGAATGCAAATTGTCCATTTTGAAAGTTGAGGATGCAAATGTTATAGGTGTCGTATATGAAGATTGTAACATCCTTATCTGACCCTCGGGGATATTAATTTGCAATTACAGGCTTGTCGCCGTTCCATTTCTTTTATCTGATTATTAAGTACATGCGAAAATGTGTATAAACAAATTCCCAAATATAATAATAGCTGGAAATCAGGGAAAGCATAAGAGGCAAGACACATTATTGCCGTTTTACTTAAACATATTTTATAAGCCCTTTCTCCATGAGCCGTTCCACATACAAATCATATCACAAGCGAAGGTCGAGGTTAATCCTAACTCCTCTATGTCATCCTCCATCTTATGGACCTGAAAAGGAAAACAACAAGGGATGAGTCGAGGAGACTCAATGAGTAAATTCACTAATACTAGTGCAGGATGATTCCTCGCCATTGTACTAACGCATACAAATATTTTCCCCGCCTTATGTCGATGGCAAATCAATAGCAAAGATTTTGACTTTGCCCTTGCTATATTCACATGAAAACTCACCTTTATCCGGTCACATAAATTCGGCTTATCAAAAAACACAAATACCAGCACACGTATATAATTCATTTATCATCATCCTGGCTCAACCAAGGCATCCCGACTCAACCGAGGCATCTAGCTTCATGCTAGGCATCTTGGCTCAACCAAGGCATCCCGAGGCTAGCTCACCCAAGGCATCCGGGGCTCAACCAAGGCATCCTGGCTCAACTAGGGCATCCCGGTACTAGTTTATCGATGCATCCGAGCTCAACCCAGGCATCCTAGCTCAACTAGGGCATCCCAGGGCTAGTTTACCGAGGCATCGCCGCCAATGCTATGTGACGACGGTTTTCTTCTTTTATTTAGTGATCACACATCATGGGTCACACAAGTCGATTTATTATCTCGATTTCATTAGTCCATGCAATCAAGCCCAAAGACGTGCCGTGCTTGTGTAATCATGATCTCTAGAACATTCGCCTAACATATGAGTCACGATCGAGGGTACGTGGTTCGGTTTGCCATGCCGAGCGTAGGCTCGGAGTCGAACTTGGCATGGATCTACACATCCTAATGTAAACCCGCACTAAGCCGAATTCGTCCCGTGATGCCACAACATGAGTACAAGACCATATGACATCCCATTTCGTGACTCGTACGTGCCTTGACTTACGATTATGAAGCTAAACAAGAAGCAAAACAAGAAGCATTCATGCAAACATCGAGCATCACAGACACGGTCACTACTCGAGCCAAACTCGTAACACCACATCCTATCCTCTTATAAATCAACAAGAATGGATGAGAACATCAAGCATGGTAACAAGTGATACGTGCAACATCAAGACAAACAACAACACGCAAGTCTCAATAAAGGCTCAAGTGAGAACTCAAGCCAACAATGCATCATAACTTTCTATCCCGAGATTAGGGAATCCACTTACATACCGCGTTCCAACCACGTAACATACCATCCTATCCAGGTGTTAGGGAATTCACTCACCTATAAGCTCAAGAAAACATCTACGGCAATCGGCGGCGGCCAACGATGAGAGAGAGAGACGATTGGCGTGATGGTGAAGGAGAGAGAGAGACGTGCGAGCGAGAGTGAGAGATGAGAGGAAGAAGAGGTGATGTGTGGAATCTAAGGGGGTAAACCAAGCCTATTTATAGGCAAATCACTAACTTATTCACCAAGTTTAAGAGTCAAAGCTTGCTCTCCAAGTTCTTGACTCTCTAGACTCTTCCAAGTCAAAACTTGCTCCCCAAGTTCTTAACTCTCCAGACTCTTCCAAGTCAAAACTTGCTCTCCAAGTTCTTGACCATCATGAAGCTTCTTATGCAAGCCTTTAATTAAGGCCACACATCTCTCATTTAAAAGTTCAGAATGTATAGATTTTGTTTCCAGAAGATATCAAATCGAAATTCTAATGTTTTCATATAAAAATTGATGAATCTTTGAAATCCGGCAAAATCGGCAGTTTCGTACTGTTCAAAAAATTGGATTTGAAAATATAGTAAATGGATTCCAAAGATTCTCAAATTTGAATATGTAATAAATAAGGCCTTAATAAACATTTTCCATGAAAAACACGAAATCCGAATCTTTATGTAACTACAACTTTTAGTAGCTCAAAGATAGACTAAAAACAGTTCGCTCGAACAGAATCTTTGCTTTTCAAAATAAGCTATTTCCATAATCCAAATCATCTCTGAAGATTTCCAAATTTATATATGTTATAGAGAAAGAAATTCTCAACAACTTTTATGAAGGAAGTTTGTTTAAATTCGGCCTAGAAAAGTTTGTAGAAAATCGATAAAGTGTGAACATCACAGAAATACAATTTCTTGGCAGTTTTACACGGTCTGAAATTAGGCTATCGTATCACTCATATCAAGTCCAAAAATTCTAAAATGAAAGTATGTAAAACTTCAAGATGTTTGAAGAAACTTTTAAGAATGAAGTGTTTGGAAATTCATATCACAAAAATCTCCACAAAAATAACAAAACGAAAGGGGTACAGAGGATCCAAATATGGGTTTTCCAGAACAAGAGTAAAATTGGCTCTGATTGGAAAATCATCAATCTTAAACCACAGCCATTTCTCAGGGACTGAAATTGAGGATGTTACAAAGATGGTTTTAGAAATTTTTCCAAGTTATTGCTTAATCCAAATCTGACAGTCCAACCATTTTAACCAAGATTATTACAATATACAAAATTTGGCATGTAGATTCAAGTATAATTTGTCATAATATTTTGAAATTTATACAATTATAGATTTTACAGGAAAATAAACCGTGGATAGTGACTTTTCAATTCTCATGAAATTGATATTTAATTAATATATACAAAGTAAATGACTATACATTTAGGGAAAAGTAACAGATTTTATGTGATTATGAACGTTTAGTTCACTTGTTTCATTGATATGTGATATATATTATTCTTTGAAATCGAGGTAACTTCACTAAGCTTAGAAAGTTTTCATTAACTCATAATATTTACATTTAATTAGTAATTTCCTCATATGATGACAGAAGTGCTGATAGGTGGGTAATTTGTAAATAGGGAAAGTGACAATTTATATGGGGTTAGTAACATTTCTTGTAATGATAATTTTTCTTTTGCTAATCCATATGTGATTATTAACCTCATTTCAAACCAAAGTAACGTTCAATATTCTTAGTAACTTTCAGTGTAGGAAAGTATACCATGCAATTAGTATTTTCATACTTCGAGGGGTCTTTTAATATGCTCGATAACTCTTACCATAATAAAGCAACAAACTTTAATGTGCTTAGTATCTTTTGATATGTGAAACTTAAAAGAAACGATTTTCATAGGTGATGAATAACTTTCTTGTCCTCCTTTCTAAATTCAAGTGCAAGTGGCATCAAACCTAATTGTCTAAACATGTGATGCACGAGATGCATCAGAGTATCAATCTCTTTAATGTTGAAGTTCAAATCTTGGTAATGAATTTTCTTGTTCTCTTGGCCAGTAGGTTGTACAAGCACCATTAGTATCAATAAAGCAATCAATCCTGCTAGATCAAACAAAAGGTTAAAAAAATAGGCAATTTGTACTACTCACAATGTTGAATTCATTGTCTACTACTTTGGGCCCACAAAAAAATAATTCAATGCGCACAACTCTAGTAGGCCACAGAATTTGAGCCCACATTAAACAATAATAAAGCCATTTAATCTTTTTTTTTTGGTCGAAAAACCCATTTAATCTAGATGGCTTCACTTTTTGGTACCACAATGAAAAAGTTTACAAATGTCTCGGAAAAACATGATTTTTTTTGTCGGATAAAAAAAATGATTTGTTTGTCTTTCTTAATTTGGGAAAAGAATAGATATGTGTGGACTCTGATGAGTCATGTAAAGATCACATAGTTGAGTTCCCAAAATATTTTGTGATTTTTTCGTTTAATTAAAGATAAATTTATTTCTTAAATAGTTAGTTTTGTTGAAATGAGAAATTCTTAGTACAGTAATTGTTGATTTGCAATCGCAGTTATAAATTTCTTTAACAATCACACTTCATAGGTTTAATCTAATGGATGTAATCACATTTCTGCCTAATAATTCGGTCATACTCCATTCAATAAGATTAATCAATATTTAGTCTGTTTTGATGAGTTGAAGAATTTTCTTAAGCATAAATAGTGGAAAAGCTGAATATCTTTACAGCTGGCGAAGAATGACTGAGGCCACCGTTGTTCCATGTCGAAGAGAACTTAGATGCAATTATTAGCCAACATATATCAGTAAGCTATCAAGATCAACCTTTAATTTTTTACAATGTGATTTTTCTGTACAAAGACTATGAAATAATGATACTGGTGAGCTTGGCCTGTCAGCATGACCTCACTAAATGTTAAGCCCAATAAGTGGCATGGCCTTCTCTTCATTACCAATTTTTCCAGAATGAGGTCAATTCCTGGATTCCTTGTTTACATTCGGAGCGTCTTCTTTCTTTTTCAGAAACACAGTCGATTCACTTATACAAAAGTTTGCAGCATTCGTAGCTTTTGGCAGCCAATGAGTCTATCAATCACTCTGAAACACCTCTTGCATGGACCAAGTACGTGATCCGTCAATTGTAAATTTTTTTTTTGGTCGGTGTCAATTGTAAATTGAAAGTTGAATATGTGGGTTTGACGGGGTCAAAAGGTGGTGGACAGAAAAAAAAATTGATCCTAAAATAAATTAACCCTATAGCACAAGCACAAAAATCATATTTGCAACATGAATATTACATGTGAACAGTTGTCGATAACCTGTTCAAACATCACTGTTCATTATGCAAAAGATCTTAAAAAAGAAAAGAAAAAAAGTTTCACTTCCAGAACGAGGATGATGATAGATGTGGCCTAGTTCTGCGAGCGTCCTTAGCAACGGCTGAGCTTCTACCATCATGCGAGGAATAAACCGCTCTTTTGGTTGTTATTCTGTTCGATGACTTTCCCCTTTCTCTCACAGTTCTGTATTGTGCTAATGCAGATGATGCCTTAATCTCCCATGCATCATCTGGAACAGCAGACAGCGAAGAGGATGAGTTAGATCATCGCCCGCTGACCTTGCCCGATGGAGATTTTGCATTTCTGGAGGAAAAACCGGCTAGACTAGCCAAGGAGCTCCTTTAAATTCTTCAAATCCCTTGCACTGGCATTTGAATTTTAAAAAAAATGGTGAATGGCAATTGATTTCCCGATCAAATCTGTCGTAACATCATTGTCTACTATCCACATAGAAGTACCCAATACTTGTTGATAGATGTAGATCCATTGTATGTAAGTGTATGACTCTACTTCTATTACTACGCGTAATAACCGAGTGGATTACCTTGGCATTCAGGATATTTCTGTTTTGCATTTTTAAGTTTACACTAATTCCCCATATTGGTTACTCTCACACGCTGTTGGTGTCATGCTAGTGATATAGATCCCGGATTACCCGGTTAGCTTACAAATTAATGTAGTGAACCGTAAGTGGGTTGGACAAAGGAGGTTATCTCAAGCGATTTATGAAATTAAGAAGTTATCAACTCATGAACATGGAAAGCACAAAGAGCAGATCAGAAGAAGTGTACGTCATCGCTGTGTTAAATGTAAGTTCAATCATTTTGGCCATAGTTTTTGCTATATCTGAAGAAGTGTACCTGGCCAATGACGATCACATCGCAATTTTTCATCTGATCTGCTCTTTTTGCTTTTCATGTTCATGAATTGAATCGACATGAAACGACAATGAGCCCATTTAATCTTTGATGACTTGACTTTTCGGTACCTTAGTGAGTGAGAAAGTTGCCAATATCTTAGAAAAACATGATTATTTGTTTTTTTTTAATTTGGGTAAAGACTAAATATGTGTCGACTCTTGATGAATCATGTAAAGAGCACATAGTTAAGTTCCTAAAGTATTTTGTGATACCTTGTTTAATTAAAGCTGAATTTATTTCTCCATAGCACGTATTGTTATCAGAAATTCTTAATCCGATGGATGTCACATTTATAGGTTTCCTTAATGATCACTCCTCATAGGTTTAATCTTACAGAAATAACCACCTTCATTAAGAAAGAGTAGTAGGTGTTTCCAAATAACCTTTCAATTTTCAATTTTTTTAATAAGTCGAAGAATTTGTTCACAAAAAAAAAGGCGGAAAAGTTGAATATTATAACAGCTGGCCAAAAATGACCGAGGCCACCATTGCTCTATATCAAGACAAGCCGGATGCCATTATTGGCCGGCAAATATCTTTAAGTTATGAAGATCGGCCTTTGGTCGATGATAGCGGAGGAAGAAGACATCCTAGACAAAGTGAGGGTCGGGGATTTTTTGGGTGGATGAGTGGTGGAAGTGATAGGGGTAATTTTGGAAAGAAAACGGCAATATGGCGAATATCGTATGTAGTTAGAAGTGCAATATCAAGACTCAGAATGCAAATTGTCCATTTTGAAAGTTGAGGATGCAAATGACATAGGTGTCAAATTTGAAGATAGTTTTTGAATCATTTCCCAATTTATTACTTAATCCAAATCTGACAGTACAACCAATTTAACCACGATTATTACGATATGCAAAATTTAATATGTACATCCAGATATAATTTGTGACATTTTGAAATCTGACCCACTTGGGATTTATGAAATGAGTAGTTTACGGACGTGCTTGTAGTTAGATCTCGCCCGAAATTGATCACTTCGGGAATACTAACCGTTAGGGGAGGCTAATTAGGGATTTAAATTCGCGCGACCAAAGAACTCGATCGTGAACCGACTTTCGACCATGAAAATCATCGAGGTGACATTTTGAGCCACTGTACGCCGATCCAAGGATAGCCAGGGATCAATTCGCCACGGTCATATTAATGGATCGCGGGTGATTCCTCTCGATCACGAAATGAATTGATGAATGACCCTAAACCTATACCAAACGATCGTGCCCATCGGATTTAGCGATCGATCCTCGCGATTAAGTGACAATTGAGGTCGGCACGACCCGAGTAAACTTGTACGTGGCATGATTCAGTATCGGCCACGGGTCAATAATGCGAATTTCCCAAAAAGCCACCCGTTAGTACGAGATATGCACAAGTTACGTTATTTGGAACTTAGTCATGAATTAGAGGCCGAGTTGGGCATTGAAAATTTAGAAAGTCACGACAGATCATTTGGACGATGTCGTCATTTGCTCGGGTAGCCTCGAAATTGTCCGAATCCTTCAGAAAAATTGAATTTCAGCGAGAAATAGAAAATGATCATTTTACCCCTGGAAATTTGTTAAGGCCAATGTAATTTGGGAATGGCATTTTGGTAATTTTTCCCTAGCCATAGAATTATAGATTTTTCGATAATTTTACCCTTGGACGTTTTGAGAAATTCCCAAATTGCCCTTGGATATTTTGGAAAATATTCGATCCGGACCGTCGATCTCTAGATAAGAACAAATCTAAACCGTTGATTAGATTTGTGAGAGAATGGCAAGATGGTCTTTTGGCACATCAATTATTGGCTTGGGTTATTTAAACCCAAATTCTCTCTCTCTCCTCACTCTCTCCCTCCCACTCTCGGCTCCCTCTCCTCCCTCACCGACCGACCGCATCTCCCCCTTGCCGCGCCGCCGCTCGCCGGCCACTGTCTGCCGTGCCACCGCCGTCTCGCCACCAAGCCGCACCATCACCCTCACACCGTCCCTCTCTCTCTCTCTCTCTCTCTCTCTCTCTCTCTCTCTCTCTCTCTCTCTCTACCCTCCCGTGGCCGTGAACCGCGTCCAAGGAAGCCGTCGTCCAGCCAACCGCCGCCGTCGCCAAGCCGCTCGCCGCCGCCGTGTGCCGCCGTGAAATCGCCGATCAGCCGCACCCTTCCCACTCTAGTCGAGCTAGTCTAGAGTTTGGGTAAGTCACGCGTTAAACTCTATTTAGGATTTCGGATATCGACGGACGAATTAGGGCTGAATCGGGTTAATTAGGGGCCGTTTAGGGGTTATTAGGGGCTGTTTATGGATTAATTGAGTGGACTGATTTAGGGGCTGGTATTGACTGATTTTAGATGGTGAAATGATGATGTTTCGGGGCTGAGATGATGTGAAATTGGGTGCTGGAAATTGGGCTCATATTGATGAGCGTATGGTTCGATTTCGGGGTAAACGGTATCGGTTTGGTGCGTTGATTTATGGCTGAATTGTGGTGACGATTCGGGCTAAAAATGGATGAGGAAATGTTGAATTTTGTGCCCATGTAATGGCTGTGTTTGTGGGCCCGTTAGTGGCCTTGTATGTTTGTTGTACTGTGACTTGATTGATTGAAATGTGCCTTATTATGTGCACGCTTGGGCCGAATTGAAATTGACTGTCAATTGGTCGTGTTGGGTGTTTATTGAGCTTGAGAAATGCGTGGTTTGATACGTGCACGGGCCAAGTGAGCTTGGCCAATATGTTGGCATGCGGGTGTTGAGTATGTGAACGAGTGAGAAAGCGAGTGTGGTACGATACGTATGATAACGGAAATCCCTGAGGCGGTACCATTACGTGGGGAATTGATCCGTCCTGAAGCGGTACGACTACACGGGACGATGCCTGGTATTACCGGAGGACGACCAACCTGAGGCGGTACCATTACGCGAGTTGTGTCGTAGGTGGTGGGTGTTGAGCCCGAGGCAGTACCACTACGTGGGCAAGATACACGACCTGAGGCGGTACCATTACGCGGGCCCTGAGGTATTGTTATGAGTTAGTCACAATGAACCTGAGGCGATACTATTACACGGGTCACTAGCGAGTCGGGAATGAGTTAGTCGCAGTGAACCTGAGGCGGTACTACTACGCGAGTCACTGGCGAGTCGAGTGTGAGATGGTCGCAGTGAACCTGAGACGGTACCATTACGCGGGTCACTTGCGAGTTGGGTGGAAAGAATGTGATGAGGCCGGAACGAATGCATGAAATGTAATTAGAACGTGCATGTGATTAGAAGTTGTACTACTGTGGCTAATGTGCAGGTTGCACGCAGAAAAGGCCCAGGTAAGTATAATTTTGTGCTTGCTATGTGATGGTTGAGTGTGGTTGTGTTTGTGATTGTCTGGAGGTACGTGATAGCCTAGATGGGGTTTAGGGTGTGTGTTTATTGAGATGCAATCTCATGGTTATTTCAACCACAAATTTCAGAGTCCCGGCCTGAGCAATGAATCCCCCACCGCCGCCACCTGAGCGTTTTGGAGTACCGATGCACACTGACCACAGTGTTGTAGAATACCCTATAGTCGAAAACATGACCTGGGTTAAGCATGCGATGATAGTTTGGGTAGATATAGGACTACTCTTCTGGCAGGCCCATACGTACACTGCCTGGTACTTTCGGGACAGGATAGATGAGTTCGGTCCCGTCCGTGGCTTCGATGTTCCCTTCGATGGAGTTGGGGACTAGGATCCATCAGCCATACCTCCTCCTGATAGCAAGATGACTAGTTTGGAGACTAGTCTAGCGCAATCAGGACTTTAGCCTGCGCCTGCAGCACCGAAGTCCTCAGGGGCCGAGCATGAACCGGAGCCAAAAGAATCCCAGGCGGGGTATGATCCGATGGATGTGGATCTCAAGGTAATTCCAGAGGAAGAACTAGAAGAGGAAGAACCTGAAGAGGCCCCAGAGGATGTGCCTGAAGAAGAACCAGAGGACGTACTCAAATATGAGTCATGACACGATCCCGAGTTTGTGCCAGAGGACGAGTCGGACGAGAAGCCTATTGAAGAAGAGTGGGTTGAGGTTCCAGCAGAGTCGGGTGATATAAACAATCCGATCGAGATCGAGGCCGAGCCGGAGTCCTCAGAAGAGTAGACAGTTCAGGGGAATTCAAATTCGGATGATGAGGAGTCGGACTCAGAGTGGACGCCGTCTCGTGTGCATAGGGGCTAGAGTAGAGGTTAGGAGTAGGCTTTTTGAAGTGTACCATTTTTGGTAATAGGGTACCTATGCTATCGATCATTTTTGTCATCGGTGGTTTATAGTGTAGAAGTTTGGTGTGCTTGTATATATTGTGGTTTTGTAAATTGTGAATATTATATAAGTTTGAATCGATAATGGATGTGTTTAATCTCCCATGTTTACCCTAGTTATTATTGTCCGGGTATTTGTGGCTTTCGTTGATTGATAAATCTCTGATAAGTTTAAGAGGGTCGGTGATTTTTCGAGACGTCGCATTATTCGACCAGAGAAGTGTGTTACGTGCTCGATGGGGTCTCGGGGCGTGACATCATGTGTTGATTTGGTATCAGCGCGAGGACCGCTCGATCTAAGTTGGTCGAAGTTTAGAGTAATAAGGGGCAGAGACCCTGGGGTAGTAATTTAAGGAGACCTTAGCGAGTCATAGGACGGAATAAGCTATACGTGCCTTCAGATTGTTTATTGTGATTATTGGGTGAATTGATTGTTGTGACGATTGAAATGCAGGTACGTCTTGACCTGAGGTAAGTGCACAGACCCTATTGATTGTGGCCTTGTGCTTGTGGTGATTGATTACCTGCTGAGTGAGTTATTACGTTAATTCACTGCCTAGGACTAGACTGGCATAGTTAGCCTAGGTTTATAATTCCTAAGTGGAATTATAGCATGTAGTCGAGTGGTAGAAATCGTGAGGATGAGTTCGCAAGGTAGAGGAACTGGGGGTCCATCTAGCTCGCGAGCCCGAGCTCGACCTGCAGAAGATCCTAGAATGGAAGCGGTCATGAGGACCCTAGAACAGATCGGTAATCTGATAGGATAGCAGACTCAGGAACGAGCTGCCACGATTGCCCAAGCTGCCAAGACCGCTGTGGCCAATAATAATAATAGAAATCGAGGGCAGGGGCAGGTGAATGCGAATAGGCAAATGCACCAATTAGTTGTACAGTTTCTGAAGTTAAAGCCTCCTAAGTTTGATGGTAGAGGCGATCTTGACAGTGCATCGCTGTGGGTGGAGGAGTTAGAAAAGGCTTTTGAAGTATTAGGGTGTACCGATGAGGAGAAAGTGACATTAGCAGTATATTAATTGCAAGGAAATGCAAATGATTGGTGGAAAGCCACTAGAGGAATAATATTCCTGGCTAGTACAGCCCAGACTTGGGCGATATTCGTGAAAACCTTTAACGGTAAATACTTTTCTGAGAGTGCCCAGAAACAAAAATTATCTGAGTTTATGAGGTTGTGTTAGAGGCAGAGAACGTTGAATCAGTACGAGGCTGAATTTGCTCGATTGTCTAAGTTCGCCCCGAAAATGGTTAAGGACCCATTAGATAGGGCTCGAAGGTTCCGAGACTGCTTGAAACCGGACCTTCGCAGCCAAATGATTTCATTGAATCTGAAAGGGTATAACGAAATTTATGATAGGGCTCAGGCGATTGAGCGAGACTTGGCGGATAGGGCCACCACTTCTGGGTCGAGGTTTGCCCAGGGTAGGGACAACCGTAAGTTAGGATAGAGGCCAATGACGGATAATCGACGTGTTGTCCCTCCTGCTAGAAGGAATATAGGGAAGCCAGCCCGTAATCAGAATGGTCCATATCGGGTATGTAGGGAAAGACATGGAAATGGACCTTGTCCAACCCGAGGCGGAGCATGTTTCGGATGTGGTGGATTTGATCATCACATAAGGTTTTGCCCTAACTTCAGGCAGAATAGATCGTCTGCATTGCCGCCACCCCGGAACGAGAACCAGACTAGAGCAACCCAGACAGCTAATCAGACTAGGTCACAGGCGCGAGGACGGGTGTACGCCATGGCCAGAAGAGAGATTGAGAATGCGCCAGAGGTTGTCACAGATACGATTTCTCTGTGTGACCATGCTGTGTATGCTTTGTTTGACCCTGGGGCATCACATTCATTTATATCTGAGCAATTTGTTGAGTTGATTGGTATAGAACTGCAGTTGCTTGATGTTGTGTTATGCGTTACGACTCCCTTGAATGATAAGATGCTAGTTTCGTTAAGGTGTCCGAATTATAAGATTGTGATTGGGGATAGGGAGGAAAAGATCGATTTAGCGGTTCCAACCATATATGATTTTGATGTGATAGTGGGTATGGACTGGCTGTCTAAGCAGAGGGCCGTAATGGATTATAATAGCAGGGTGATCCAATTTAATCCTGTTGGACTCCCGGAATTCAAATTTGTGGGAAATCAAGGAGGAGCTTCGATCCCATGGATTTCATTGCTAGAAATTACTAAGCTGTTGAATGAAGGGTGTCAAGGATTTCTAGCGACCGTAGTTGATTCGACGGCTGAAGAGCCGAGGCTAGAGGACATAGCCATGATGTGTAATTATCCCAATGTCTTTCCTCAGGAATTGCCAGGATTGTCACCAGAAAGAGAGGTAGAGTTTGTAATCGAGTTGGCACCTGGAACTGAGTCAATCTCAAAGGCACCTTATAGAATGTCATTATCGGAGTTAAAGGAGTTAAAGGTGCAAATGCAAGAATTATTAGACAAGAGATTTATTCATCTGAGTGCGTTCCCGTTGGGAGAGCCAGTTTTATTCGTGAGGAAGAAAGATGGATCGTTGAGGTTATGTATTGATTATAGGCAGCTAAATCAGGTGACGATCAAAAATAAATATCCCCTTCCGAGGATTGATGATTTATTTGATCAGTTATAAAAGGCTTCGGTGTTTTCTAAAATTGATTTGAGGATAGGATATCATCAATTGAGGATTAGGAAGGAGGATATACCAAAGACAACATTTAGGACGAGATATGGACATTATGAATTTACGGTAATGCCGCTCAGATTGACGAACGCCCCTGCTGCCTTTATGGACCTAATGAATCGAGTGTTTAAGGAGTTCTTAGATCAATTCGTGATCGTGTTTATAGACGACATATTGGTGTACTCGAAGAGCCTAGAGGAACATGAGTTTCACTTGAGTAAAGTTTTGCAGATTTTAAGAGAGAACGCACTGTATGCTAAGTTTAGCAAGTGTGAGTTTTGACTCAATCGAGTAGCATTTCTCGGACATGTGATCTCTAGGGAAGGAATCTTAGTGGATCCAACGAAGATTGAGGCGGTGATGAAATGGCCGAGACCAACGATGGTAACAGAAGTTCGAAGCTTTTTGGGTTTGGTAGGATACTACCGACACTTCGTGGAAGGGTTTTCGGCAATAGCGACACCGTTGACACATTTGTTGAAAAAGGAAATGAGGTTTGAATGGATCGACAAATGTGAAAGGAGTTTTCAGGAATTAAAGTATAGATTGACAACGACACCAGTATTGACTAGTCCATCCGGACCCGGAGGATATGAAATTTATAGTGATGCGTCATTGAAAGGATTGGGGTGTGTACTCATGCAAAATGGACAAGTAGTGGCCTACGCATCAAGGCAATTAAGACCGCATGAGCTGAATTACCCGACGCATGATTTGGAATTAGCCGCTATAGTATTCGCCCTTAAGATTTGGCGACATTAGCTATGCGGAGAGAAATTTCAGATACATACAGACCATCAAAGTCTTAAATATCTATTTTCTCAAAAGAAATTAAACATGAGGCATCGTCGGTTGATGGAATTGCTGAAGGATTACGATTGTGATATTTTGTATCATCTTGGAAAGGCTAACCGGGTAGCCAATACATTGAGTCGGAAGTCAAGCATTGCACACTTGATAGCCAAGGAATGGGCTTTGTTGGAAAAAGTGTGAGACTCGGAGTTTAGATTCGAAGTAGGTCAAGTCTTGAGTTTGCTGGCCACGCTAAGGATTGAACCGGAGATCCAGGCTAAAATCAGGACTTTACAGTCTACGGATCAAGAAATCCAAAGGATTCTAGAGATGGATGATACCAAGAGAAAGCCGGACTTCCAGATATCCGAAGACGGGATATTGAAGTTCCGAGGATGATTATGCGTGCCTAACTATGCGGAACTTAAGGAAGAAATTTTATCAGAAGCGCATCGTAGTAGTTATAGTATCCACCCAGGTAGTACCAAAATGTATCATAATTTGAGGTAGTATTATTGATGGAATGGTATGAAGGTAGACATAGCCAGACAAGTGGCCAAGTATCTGACGTACCAGCAAGTGAAGGCACAACATTGTAAGCCCGGGGGATTATTGCGACCTTTGAAAATCCCAGAATGAAAATGAGAACATATAACTATGGATTTTGTGATGGGATTACCAAGGAGCCAAAGAGGCCATGATACTATTTGGGTGATTGTAGACAGATTGATAAAGTCGGCACACTTTTTGGTTGTGCAAAAGGACTTCGCATTAGATCGATATGCTGAGTTGTATCTACAACAAATAGTTCGATTGCATGGGGTACCATTGACGATTACCTCAAATCGTGATCCTAAGTTTACCGTCAATTTTTGGAAAAGTCTGCAGACGACATTATGATCAAAGCTGCAGTTTAGTATAACTTACCATCCACAAACATATGGCCCGTCTGAGAGGACGATTCAGACTTTAGAGAATATGCTTAGGGCATGTGTGTTGGATTTTAGGGTAAGTGGGAAGAGCAATTGCCCTTAGCAGAATTTGCATATAATAATAGTTTTCAGCAAAGTATCGGAATGGCACCATTTGAAGCGCTATATGGCAGGGCTTGTAGGACACCCATGTGTTGGAACGAAGTGGGAGAAAGGAGTATAACCGGGCCAGAATTAGTTCAACAGTCAGTTGAGGCTGTTAAGGTAATTCGTGAGAGGCTGAAAACAGCTCAAAGCCGTCAAAAGAGTTATGCAGACAAAAGGCGAAGACCTTTAGAGTTTCAAGTAGGGGATCACGTATTTCTTAAGGTATCGCCCATGAGAGGACTATCCAGATTTGGTAAGAAAGGGAAGTTGAGTTCGTGGTACGTGGGACCTTTTGAGATTTTAGAAAAGATTAGAGATTTAGCTTATCGCCTTACACTTCCATCGAATTTGTCGCAAGTGTATAATGTATTCCACGTATCGATGTTGAGAAAATACGAATCGGATCCAACTCATGTGTTGAATTATGAGGAGATAGAAGTCGATGACAGTGTGTCATATGTCGAGAGATCAGTAAGGATTGAAGATCGGAAAGAACTGGTTCTAAGGAACAAGACGATCCCGATGGTCAAGATTGTTTGGGAATACCACGGGACAGAAGGCGCAACGTGGGAAAGTGAAGAGCAAATGCAACGTCAATACCCCCACTTGTTTGAGTAATTAGTTTGATTTGTAAATTTCGAAGACGAAATTTTTATAAGGGGGGAAGAGTTGTGACATTCTGAAATCTGACCCACTTGGGATTTATGAAATCAGTAGTTTATGGATGTACTTGTAGTTAGATCTCGCTCGGAATTGATCACTTCGGGAATACTAATCGTTAGGGAGAGGCTAATTAGGGATTTACATTCACGCGACCAAAGAACTCGATCGTGAACCGACTTTCGATCATAAAAATCGTCGAGGTGACATTTTGAGCCACTATAGGCCGATTCAAGGATAGCCAGGGATCAGTTCGCCACTGTCATATTAATGGATCACGGGTGATTTCGCTGGACCACGAAATGAATTGACGAATGACCCTAAACCTATACCAAACGATCATGCCCATCGGATCTAGCGATCGATCCTCACGATTAAGTGACAATTGAGGTCGGCACGACCCGAGTAAACTTGTACGTGGCATGATTCAGTATCGGCCACGGGTCAATAATGCGAATTTCCCAAAAAGCCATCCGTTAGTACGAGATATGCACAAGTTACGTTATTTGGAACTTAGTCATGAATTAGAGGCCGAGTTGGGCATTGAAAATTTAGAAAGTCACGACAGATCATTTGGACGATGTCGTCATTTGCTCGGGTAGCCTCGAAATTGTCCGAATCCTTCAGAAAAATTGAATTTCAGCGAGAAATGGAAAATGATCATTTTACCCCTGGAAATTTGTTAAGGCCAATGTAATTTGGGAAGGGCATTTTGGTAATTTTTCCCTAGCCATAGAATTATAGATTTTTCGATAATTTTACCCTTGGACTTTTTGAGAAATTCCCAAATTGCCCTTGGATATTTTGGAAAATATTCGATCCGGACCGTCGATCTCTAGATAAGAACAAATCTAAACCATTGATTAGATTTGTGAGAGAATGGCAAGATGGTCTTTTGGCACATCAATTATTGGCTTGGGTTATTTAAACCCAAATTCTCTCTCTCTCCTCACTCTCTCCCTCCCACTCTCGGCTCCCTCTCCTCCCTCACCGACCGACCGCATCTCCCCCTTGCCGCGCCGCCGCTCGCCGGCCACTGTCTGCCGTGCCACCGCCGTCTCGCCACCAAGCCGCACCATCACCCTCACACCGTCCTTCTCTCTCTCTCTCTCTCTCTCTCTCTCTCTCTCTCTCTCTCTCTCTCTCTCTCTCTCTACCCTCCCGTGGCCGTGAACCGCAGCCAAGGAAGCCGCCGTCTAGCCAACCGCCGCCGTCGCCAAGCCGCTCGCCGCCACCATGTGCCGCCGTGAAGTCGCCGATCAGCTGCACCCTTCCCACTCTAGCCGAGCTAGTCTAGAGTTTGGGTAAGTCACGCCCTAAACTCTATTTAGGATTTCGGGTATCGACGGACGAATTAGGGCTGAATCGGGTTAATTAGGGGCCATTTAGGGGTTATTAGGGGTTGTTTATGGATTAATTGAGTGGACTGATTTAGGGGCTGGTATTGACTGATTTTAGATGGTGAAATGATGATGTTTCGGGGCTGAGATGATGTGAAATTGGGTGCTGGAAATTGGGCTCATATTGATGAGCGTATGGTTCGATTTCGGGGTAAACGGTATCGGTTTGGTGCGTTGATTTATGGCTGAATTGTGGTGACGATTCGGGCTAAAAATGGATGAGGAAATGTTGAATTTTGTACCCATGTAGTGGCTGTGTTAAGAAATATTCTTTGAAATTGAGGTAACTTCACTAAGCTTAGAAAGTTTTCATTAACTTGTAATATTTACATTTAATTAGTAATTTCCTCATATGATGAAGTAACTGCTAATAGGCGGGTAATTTGTCAATTTGGAAAGTAACAATTTATATGGGGTTAGTAACACTTGTTGTAATAATAATTTTTCTTTTACTAATCCATATGTGATTATTAATCTCATTTCAAACCAAAGTAACTTTCAGCGTAGGAAAGCATACCATGCAATTAGCATTTTCATACATCGAGGGGTCTTTTAATATGCTTGACAACTCTCACCACAATAAAGTAACAAACTTTAATGTGCTTAGTAACTTTTGACATATAAAACTTAAGAGAAATGATTTTCATAGGTGATGCATAACTTTCTTGTCCTCCTTTCTAAATTTAAGTGCAAGTGGCGTCAAACCTAATCATCTAAACATGTGATGCACGAGATGCATCAGAGTATCAATCTCTTTAATGTTGAAGTTCAAAAGTAATGACTTTTCTTGCTGTCTTGGCCAGTAGGTTGTACAAGCACCATTACCATCAATAAAGCAATCAATCCTATTAGATAAAACAAAAGGTAAAAAAAAAGGCAATTTGTACTAGTCACAATGTTGAATTCATTATCTCCTACTTTGGACCCACAAAAAAATAATTCAATGCGCACTACTCTAGTAGTCCACAGAATTTGAGCCCCCATGAAACGATAATAAACCCATTTAATTTTGATGACTTGACTTTTTGGTACCTCAGTGAAACGCATTGTTGTCTTTCTTAATTTGGGGAAGGACTAAATGTGTGTGGACTTTGATGAGTCATGTAAAGATCACATAGTTAAGTTCCCAAAATATTTTGTGATTTCCTCATTTAATTAAAGATAAATTTACTTCTTGAATAGTGAGTTTTGTTGAAATGAGAAATTCTTAGTATAGTGATTGTGGATTTGCAATTGCAGAACAATCACACTTCTTAGGTTTAATCTAATAGATGTAATCACATTTTCTACCAAATAATTTGGTTATACTCCATTCAAGAGAATATATCAATTTTTAGTCTGTTTCAATGAGTTGAAGAATTTTCTTAAGGATAAAAAGTGGAAAAGCTGAATAACTTTACAGCTGGCTAAGAATGACTGAGGCCACCATTGTCCCGTATCAAAGACTACCTATATGCAATTATCATCAAACGAATATCAGCAAGCTATTAGAATCAACCTTTAATTTTTTACAATGTGATTTTTCCGCACCATGACTATGAAATAATGACACCGGTGTGAGCTCGGCCTGTAAACATGACCTCACTAAATGTTAGGCCCAATAAGTGGCATGGGCTTCTCTTCATTACCAATTTTTGCAGAATGAGGTCAATTCTTGGATTCCTTCGGCGTCTTCTATCTTTTTCATCAACACAGACAATTCTCTTAAACAAAAATTTGCAGTATTCATAGCTTTCAAAAGCTTCCGAGCGCGAATTTGGAAGCCGATGAGTCTATTACTCACTCCGAAACACCGTTCGCATGGACCGGGTACGTGATGCCGTCAATTGTAAATTGAAAGCTGTAATATTTGGATTTGACCGGGTCAAAAAGTGGTGTACCCGAAAAAAAAAATAAAAAAATTGACGGGTCAACATAAATAGCAGAACTTCAGACAAATAATAGGGGACCAAGAGCTCGCAGACGAAAAAGGGAGGGAAAAGGGAAAAAGAAAGAAGAAGAAAAAGAAACAACAGGGAGGGAAAAGAGAAAGGGTTTTGCGTATACACGTAGTAGAGACCTCTCCAATTTGGATTTGCTTCGATTTGCAATGCCTGACAAGTGGTCGCACCCTTTATTCATCAAATCAGAGTAATTTTTGGAATTAACACATAAATTTGAAGTTTTGTAAAATTCGAGCAGCAAAGTCTAATTTTTGAGCTGTTGAGCTACAAGATTTCATGAAAATTGTGGATTATAGCGTTGTGGAGCCGTGGGTTTGACGGGAGTTGATTTAGAGTAATAGTTTGGTCGGAGTGAGAATTTAAGGGTTTCGCATTTGAGCTCCTCATTGCGAATGGCTTGAATAATCGCTTTGGATGAGCGATTTGTTGTCACATATGAGTTGTTTTGTTAGCGTTTAAGGGTAGTTTAGCCAATTTGTAGTTGAGATAGGTTTTATTCAATTTTGTTGTTGATTCTCATTTAATTGATAGAATTACAAGATCATCGGCTTGTTTAGCTACACATTGTTTGATTTTAGGCATTCCCACGTGAGTGTTACTATCTCTTTTTCGAATTTGTAATTTCATATTTCGACAGAAATATGGATTATATATAGTATGAGTTACGATGGCACTATTGTTGCATAAAAAGCCGAATCGAGCATTTACTACTTCTTAGTTATTTGCAAATGTTTTAGAAAACGTATTATACAAGGTATTGTGAAGATACCCATATGGATAAGGACACAACAAGTGTCAGAATTTACACACAGCGCTCACTTGAGTGCCACATCAATGTAAAAACATTCACTTGAGTGCCTATTCCAGCAATTCGTCCTATGTGGCATTTTAACTAAAATTTTCTTCCCGATGTGGCTTTTTAAAACAAATTGAAGTCCAATGTGGAAATTCTTCATCCAACATGGCAATAGTTATAAGGGTTAATACCACGAAAAATTCTAAACTAGTACACCTGTGACAAATTTATCTCAAACTAATTTTTTGACGGCCAAAAACCTCAAACTGATACACATGTATCGAATTTAGCCAAAACTAATTTTTTTACTACAAAAAAATCCAAATTGGTACACTTGTGATAAATTTATTCTCCGTTAGTTTCCATTAAATTAAATTAATGCCACGAAAAATCACAAACTGGTACACATGTGACAAATAGAGGGTAAAACTAGAAACTTGTAGACCTGTCAATTGCCACGTGTCATTCAATTCAGCAATTTGACGGTAAGATTTAATAGAAATTAATGGATGGTAAATTTATCATAGGTGTACCATTTTGATATTTTTTTATAATCACAAAATTAGTTTGGGATACATTCGTCACACGTGTACCGATTTGGGATTTTTTGTGGTATTAACACTTGTAATTAAAAACATGGTAGTTTTTGTCTTATTATCTCTGTAACATCCTCAATTTTAGTCCCTGAGAAATGGCTATGGCTTAAGTTTGGTGGTTTTCCAATCGGAGCCAATTTTACTCTTGTTCTGGAAAATCCAAATTTGGATCCTCTGTACCCCTTTCGTTTTGTTATTTTTGTGGAGACTTTTGTAATCCGAATTTCTAAACACTTCCTTCTTAAACATTTCTCCAAACATCTTGAAGTTTTACATACTTTAATTTCAGAATTTTTGGACTTAATATGAGTAGTACGATAGCCTAATTTCGGATCGTGTAAAACTGCTCAGAATGGGTATTTCTATGATGTTTACACTTTCTCAATTTTATACAAACTTTTTTAGGCCGAATTTGAACAAACTTCCCAACAAAAGTTATTAAGAACTTCTTCCTCTATAACATATATAAATTTTGGAATTTTTAGAGATGATTTGGATTCTGGAAAGAGCATACTTTTAGAAGCAAGAATTCTGTTCCAGCGAATTATTTTTAGTCTGTATTTGAGCTATTAAAAGTTGTGTTTACATAAAGATTCAGATTTTGTATTCTTCATGAAAAATGTTTGTTAAGGTCTTTTTTATGACATATTAAAATTTGGTAATTTTAGGAGTTCATTTACTATATTTTTAATCCTGATTTCTAAAACAGTGTAAAAACTGCCGGTTATGCTAGATTTCAAAACTTCATCATTTTCTATATGAGAACGTTAGAATCTCGACTTGATGTCTTCTGATGATTTAATGTGCTCATTCTAAGCTTTGATTGGAGGTCACATGATGGGCGAAATGAGGCTTTACATGTGGAGGTAGAAGCTAAAATGTGAGGTGACTTGTCTATTTGTGTAGTATTGCCAACTTCTTGAACAAGTCGATCGATAATAGAGATAGGAATCTCTTGGAAGACTTCAATAATTGAGTCTTGAAGAACAAGACTATCATCCACGCCCAACTTAGGGGCTCACGGCCAAAAGGAGGACAAGAAAGAGAGTTCTAGAAAGCAAAAACTTGATGAGCAAGTTGGTCAAAACTTGGTGAACAAGTTAAAGAGGGGCCTATAAATAGAGGCACCCCTCCTCTTTTCCTCACAACACACATCACCTCCTCTTCCTCTCTCATCTCTCATCTTTCACCCTTACGTCAAACACTTCTCTCTCTCTCTCCATTTGCCGCCGCCGACCGCCGTAGACGTTTTCTTGTGATTATAGATGAGTGAATTCCTAAACACTTGGATAGGACGGTATGTTACGTGGTTAGAACGTGACATGTAAGTGGATTTCCTAATATTGGAATAGGAAGTTATGATGCGTTGTTGGCTTGAGTTCTCACCCGAGCCTTTGTTGAGACTTACGTGTTGTTGTTTGTCTCGATGTTGCACGTATCACTCATTACCATGCTTGATGTTCTCATCCATGCTTGTTCATTTAGAAGAGGATAGGACATGGTGTTGCGAGTTTGGCTCGAGTAGTTACCGTGTCCGTGATGCTCGATGTTTGCATTAATGCTTCTTGTTTTGCTTCATAATCATAAATCAAGGCACATACGAGTCACGAAACGAGATATCGTATGGTCTCATACTCATGTTGTGACATCACAGGACGAGTTCGACTTGGTGCGGATTTACATTGGGATGTGTAGATCCAGGCCAAGTTCGGCTTCGAGTCAACGCTCGACATGGTGGACCAAACCACATGCCCTCGACCGTGACCCGCATGCTAGGCGAACGTTCTAGAGATCATGATTACACAAGCAGGACACGTCTTTGGGCTTGATTGCATGGACTAATGAAATCAAGATAATAAATCGGCTTGTGTGACCCATGATGTGTGATCATTAAATGAAAGAAGAAGACTGTAGTCACGTAGCGTTGGCGGCGATGCCTCGGTAAACTAGTGCCGGGATGCCCTAGTTGAGTTAGGATACCTAGGTTGAGCCTAGATGCCTTGGTAAACTAGTGTCGGGATGCCCTAGTTGAGCTAGGATGCCTTGGTTGAGCCCGGATGCCTCATGTGAGCTAGTTCTGGGATGCCTCAATTGAGCCAGGCTGCCATGGTTGACCTAGGATGCCTAGCATGAAGCTGGATGCCCTAGTTGAGCCAGAACGATGATAAATGAATCTTATATGTATGTCGGTATGTATGTTTATTGATAAGCCGAAGGATTCTGGAGGTTGCTTCACGTATAAATTTTCTTGTACATTTTTATGACCAGATAAAGGTGAGCTTCCATGTAAATATAGCAAGGGCAAGGAGAAAGCCTTTGTTATTGATCTACCATCGACATAAGGCAGGGAAAATATTTGTATGCGTTAGTACAATGGCGAGACATCATCCTGTATGAGTATTAGTGAATTTACTCATTGAGTCTCCCCGACTCATCCCTCATTATTTTCTTTTTCAGGTCTGTAAGATAGAGGATGACATAGAAGAGCTAGGATTAACCTCGGCTTTCGCTTGTGATGTGATTTGTACGTGGAACTCCCCGTTGAAAAAGGGCTTGTAAAATATGTTTAAGTAAAATGGCAATAATGCGTCTTGCCTAGTATGCTTTTCCTGATTTTCAGCTATTATGATGTTTGGGTTTACACGTTTTCGCATGTGTTTAATAATCAAATGAAAGAAACAGGACGACAACAAGCCTGTAATGTCGAATTAATAACCCCAGGGGTAAGATAAGGATGTTACATATTAATACAAGGTTTGCTCATGATATTTGTCATAACCTTGTTGTTTATTCTGATTGTGATTGTTCTGAATTAATTGCTTCCGCTTATGCTTAGTCAAAGATAATAACGAATGGGACATCGCACTAATAACCCCAAGGTGGGGGTGTTATAATCTCTAAATGCTTCCTCTACAAAAATGACAGCATCTCTCTAAATGCTTCTCTAATTGCTTCCTCAAACGAGGACATCTCTCTCTAAATGCTTCCTCTCTGGAACTCGTAGACTCTATAGAAATGCAAGAATGTATCGGTGATGAGCTCTCTCGTGAGGAGGAAGACGAGGAGTGGGGTTCTTGATTTGGATACGTTCTTCTTCTCCTTCTCGTTGTCGCTCTTGATCTTGTTTTAGTTTCTTTCTTCGACTTCATTCTCGCTTTCTCCTTCATTATTGGTGTTTTTTGAGAGGAAGCTATAACGGCAGCTTTGGGATTGGGATAGATTGATGACTTCGCTGAGAAAGAGAGATTGTACAAGCTTCAAAGGAGACATATTTTGGCTTATGCTCGTCAAAATGGAAATTGAAGCTATCTCTATGTCTCTGTGACATTCTGAAATTCGAACCACTTGAGATTTATGAAATGGATAGTTTATGGACGTGCTTATAGTTAGATCTTGCCCAGAATTAATCACTTCGGGAATACTAACCGTTAGGGAAAGGTCAATTAGGGATTTAAATTCGCGCGACCAAAGAACTCGATCGTGAACCGACTTTCGATCATGAAATCGTCGAGGTGACATTTTGAGCCAATGTAGGCTGATCCAAGGATAGTTAGGGATTAGTTCGTCATTGTCATACGAGTGGATCGCGGGTGATTCCGCTTGACCATGAAATGAACTGACGGATGACCCTAAATCTATACCAAACTATCGTGCCCGTCAAATCTAGCGATCGATCCTCACGATTAAGTGACCACCGAGGTCGTCACGACCTGAGTAAACTTGAACGTGGCTTGATTTAGTATCGGCCATGGGTCAACAATGCAAATTTCCTCAAAAGCCACCCGTTAGTATGAGAAATGGGCAAGTTACGTTATTTAGAACTTAGTCATTAATTAGAGACCAAGTTGGGCATTGAAAATTTGGAAAGTTATGACAGATCATTTAGACGATGTTGTCATTTGGTCAGGTAGCCTCGGATTTGCCCGAATCCTTCAGAAAAATTGAATTTCGGCGAGAAATGAAAAATGACCGTTTTACCCCTGGAGGTTTGTTAAGGCCAAGTGTATTTGGGAAAGGGCATTTTGGTCATTTCACCCTAGCCTTAGAAATAGAGATTTTTGGATAATTTTGCCCTTGGACTTTTTATGAAATCTCCAAATTGCCCTTAGATATTTTGGAAAAGATTCGATCCGGACCGTCGATCTTAGGATAAGATCAAATCTTGACCGTTGATTGGATTTTAGAGAGGAGGGCATGATGGTCTTTTGGCATCTCAATTATTGGCCTTGGACTATTTAGTCCAAATTCCTTCTTTCTCTCCTCACTCTCTCCCTATCTCTCTCGGCCAAAACCCCCCCTCCCCACCGATCGACCGCCTCCCCTCCTCCTTAGCCGTACCGTCGCCGTGTCGGCCACCGTCCGCCCATCGCCGCCCGTCCAGTCACGAGCTGTGCCCTCGCCACCCTCTCATCGTCATCTCTCTCTCTCCCTTCCATGGCCGTGAGCAGCCAGCCAAGCAAGCCAACCGTCCATCGCCTGGCTGGAGCAGCCGCTCGTCGAAGCCACCGCTCACCTCACCTTCTCTCTCCCCTGTTCTACCTCACCCAATCACCATCATCCCTATCTTGTCCTATTCAGCCGTCCTCCAGCCAGCAAACCGCCGCTCGCCATTGCCATCGCCGAGCCGCTCGCCGCCGCCGCATGCCGCCATGAGGCCACCGGCCCACCGCCCCATTTCCACTCTAGCCAAGCTAGCCTAAAGTTAGTGTAAGTCGCCCCCTAAACCCTATTTAAGATGTCGGGTATTGATAGACACGATTAAGGGCTAAATCGGGTTAATTAGTGATGGTTTAGGGGTTATTTGGTGGTCGTTTAAGGGTGATATTGGTAGACTGATTTGGGGACATGAACCGGCTAAATTGTGGGTGAAATTGTGATGTTTCAAGGGCTGAATTGATGCCGAATTGAATGCTGGAAATTGGGACTCGTAGTGACGAGCATATGGTTCGATTTAAGGGCAATTGGTGTCGATTTGGTGCATTGAATAGTGACTGAATTGTGATGCTGGTTGTGACTTGAAATGAGTTTAGAAATGCCGAATTTATACTCATGTTATTGGCTGTGATTGTGGGCCCGTTAATGGCCTTGTATGTTTGTTGAATCGTGAGCTGAGTGATTTAAATGTGGGCTATTATGTGCGTGCATGGGCTGAATTGATTTAATTGGTAATCGGCCATGATTGAGTGTTGATTGAGCATGAGAAATGTGTGTGGTTTGGTGCGTGCACAGGCCAAGTGTGATTGACTAATATATTGGCATGTTGATGTCGAGCAAGTGAGCGAGTGAGAAATTGTGTGTGTGGTACGGTATGTATGGTTACGGAAATCCCTGACGCAGTACCATTACGCAGGGAATTGATCCGTCCTGAGGCGGTACTACTACATGGGACGATGCCTGGTATTACCGGAGGATGGCCAATCTGAGGCGGTATCATTATGTAGGTTGTGTTGTAGGTGGTGGGTGTTGAGCCTGAGGCGGTACCATTACGCGGGTAAGATACACGGCTTGAGGCGATACCATTACACGGGCCACGAAGTGTTGTTATTATGAGTTAGTCGCAGTAAACCTGAGGCGGTACTATTACGCGGGTCACTGACGAGTCGAGTGGAAAATATGAGATGGTCGCAGTGAACCTGAGGCAGTACCATTACGCGAGTCACTAGCGAGTTGGATAAAAAGAATGTGATGAAGCAGGAACGAGTGCGTAAAATATAATTAGAATGTGCATGTGGTTGGAATTGTGCTATTGTGACTAACGTGCCGGTTGCACGCAAAAAAGGCCCAGGTAAGTATAAATTATGTGCCTATTATGTGATGGCTGAGTGTGGTTGTGTTTGTGATTGTCTGGAGGTACGTGATAGCTTAGGTGGGGTTTAGGGTGTATACTTATTGAGATGTGATATCATGGTTGTTTCAACTAACAATTTCAGAACCTCGACCTGAGCCATGAATCTTCCACCGCCACAGCTTTTTGGGATTCCTATGCACACCGATCACGACGTTGTAGAATACCCTATAGATGATAACATGACCTGAGTTAAGCATATCATGGTAGTTTGGGTAGATATAAGACTACCCCTCTGGCAGGCTCACACATACACTGCCTAGATGTTCAGAGACGGGGTAGATGAATTTGGCCCCGTCTGTGACTTCGATGTCCCCTTTGATGGAGTTGGAGATTGGGATCCATGAGCCAGACCCCCTCCCGATGGCGAGATGACTAGTTTGGAGACTAGTCTAGCGCAGTCCGAACTTCAGCTTGTGCCCGTAGCACCTAAGCCCTCAGGGGCCAAGCATGAACCGGAGCCGGAAGAATCCCAAGCGGGATATGATCCGATGGATGTGGATCTTGAGGTGATACCAGAAGAAGAAGAAGACCTTGAAGCAGAACCTGAAGAGGCCCTCGAAATAGAGCCTGAAGATGAGCCTGAAGAGGAACCAGAGGACGCACCTGAGTATGAGCCGGAGTATGAGCCAGAATATGATCCCGAGTTTGTGCCAAAGGATGAGTCGGACGAGGAGCCAGAGGAGGAGGAGCCGGTCGAGGTTCCAGTGGAGTCGGGTGATATAGACAACCCGATTGAGATCGAGGAGCAGACAGTTTAAGAGGATTCAGATTCAGGTGCTGAAGAGTCGGATTCATAGTGGACGCCGTCTCGAGAGCGTAGGGGCTAGTGTAGGGGCTAAGTATAGGTTTTTTGAAGTGTACCATTTTTGGAGATAGGGTACTCAGGCTCCTGATCCTTTTGACAATGGTGGTATATAGTGTAGAAGTTCGGTGTGCTTGTATATATTGTGGTTTTGTAAATAGTGGATATTGTATAAGCTTGAATCGATAATGGATGTGTTTAATCTCCCCTTTTTACCCCAGTTGTTATTGTCCAAGTATTTGTGGCTTTCGCTGATTGATATAAATCTCTTATAAGTCTAATTGGGTCGGCAATACCCTGGGACGTCGCATTATTCGACCAGAGAAGTGTGTCGCATTCCCGATGGGATTCGGGGCGTGACAATCTCTATTTGTAAGATTTGTTCTTAGGAAGAGCGTCTTTTTGGGTTTTTTTTTTCACTTGGACAAACGAAATGAATGATTCAGGGCCAAAGAATTTTGGCCATCCAATCTACTCTCTTTTGCAAATTTGATAAGGTGATTCGCGGCTAGGGATTCTTCATGAATGAAATTGAATTTTGCCCCAATTTGTTTAAATTGGATTAGGGTTCTTCAATCAAACCTCTAACGTGGTTTTCCTTCTCATTTGCTAACTTCATCTTAGCGGTAAACCATGTCGGATGTTGTACAATAAATTTAAGCCACTTTGGATTTTCCGATGAGACAAATCATCGATGACACTCAAGTGAACAATTCTAAAAAAATGTGGCCCTCAAGTGAGTGAAATTTTTTTTATGGAAATCAAGTGAACGCCGTATAAAAGTTATGACACTTCTAGTGTTCCTATCCCTATATATTTGTATTGCTTTGTGAACTAGCTTATGAAATGAATTTTGAATGATATGATAAATACTTTGAGAAAGGTATTTCTAGTGGATGAGATGTGTTACAAAAAGGTTATCTATTTCGAGTTATAAAATGTATTATGGTTTATGAGATTGATTATGGATTGGATTTATGGTAATTGATGATAATTATTTGATGTTCACTATAACTATGAACCTAGTTAAGGGTTTGAGGGTATGCATACTAGTTTTAGGAAATCCTATTGGCCGAGCCACCGACTGATAATTGGGTGGAGAGCTTTCTAAGGGGGAAATCTTGGTCTCCTTGTCACCAGGTGTTGCGTCGTGACCATGGTAGAATGGACCATTGATATGGTTTTTGATAGAGATTGTTCAATGGACTTGACTATTGATGTTTGAATTATGGTGGTGGATTAAATTAGTGTTTCTGATTTGTATAAAGCTTTGTTGAAGTGAAACAAATCATATTTTATTTGATATGCATGTTATATTTTGGGATTGAAGTATGAGTTTCTGATATTGCTTTATATATTTGCATAGTGGTTACTCGATATGCGTAGAAGATATGTACTACTCATTGGGCTGTGGTTGCTCATTTCATTCATCTTTCAAGTTTTTCAGGATCCTCGATTAGTGGCCGATATTACAAGAACACAATCGATGGAAACTTTTGGGAGTTGGATTATGGGTATGATCTATGGAGTTGTGTATATCTGTTGATAGTTGTTAGGTTGGCTGAGTTCTTAGTTGTAGATATTCTTTTTGATGGATTATAGCTAATGTTATAACCAACTTGCTGGTTTACCATACATATATATGGAGGTATATATATGTTGATAATAGGTTATTGGTTTCTGTTTGAGGCTGCGTCATTCAGGAGGAAGGATGGTCGTGTCATCGCCCATTCTTATTGGTTTCGAGGTGTGACATCTATTGGTATCATAGCTTAGGTTATGATCTTTTATGGGGTAGATTTTGTTGGAGAAATATCTCAAGGAAATTTTGATGATCCAAAAACTATCCGTAGTATAATATTGACTATGATGTTTACAGATGTTCGTGATATTGTGTAAAGAATAAAAGTGATATCTATGAAGAGAAAATATCACAAAATTATTCTGTTCATAAACATCACCAACGGATCTAAAGATCAGCTGAGCGACAATATATCTTTAAAGCTGAAGATATCAGGTCACTAGTGATGTTAGAGCAATGGATCTTTAAGTATGACCGTTGGCTCACTAACATATTTGTTGTTGACTAGACATGTATAGCAAAAAAATCAAAAAATCAAAGAACAAGCTATTTGACAGGTGCGTTAGACTACAGCGATAGGATAGCAGTAGAGCTATTTCGGCTAGCCTACAAATGCTCAGGAAAGACTGTACGGGTAGCTTTTTCCTCATATAGCAGTACCAACGGATTTCTACTGGCTCTCTTGTTTCTAGAAGACATCTCCAACGGGAAGATTGAAGATGCCTATATAAGAGAAGATCATTGAAGCCAAGATGTTAGACACGCGCAATACAAAATCTAAAAATCTGCTACAAGTTGTGTTCTAGCAAAAAGCTCTCATTTGTCTATAGATCTTGCTATCTTGTAATTGTACTAAAAGATCTAGTGTACTAAGTAATAGCAACACCTAATTCCTAATAGTGTGATATATTATCTGAAAGGATTGGCGTGTGCTGAGTGTAACTTGTTCAGTAAATTACTAGTGCATTCTAGCTCGATTTGTGGCCGTTAGTAATAAGAGTAGATGTAGGCTTGGGGATAAAGCCGAACTACTATATATCTTTGCATACTACTGTTTGTCTCTCTTTTAAACACATAAGTACACAATCAGCTCACGATTGCTAAAACATCAGCTCAATCTAATATTTACTTAGAATATGTTGTTTACTGCAAAAGATTGTCAAAACTTTTAAAACAACCTATTCACCCCCCTCTAAGTTGTATTGTTAGCCCCAACAATTGGTATTGGATCCCTATTGTTTGTTATTTGAAGTGTATTTCTTCTTAATATAAAGATATTCTCTTATGGCTAACTTTGGTGGTTTCCTTATCAATAATGCTTTAGCTTCTAACAAGTCGCCCTAATTTTTTTTTGAAGCAAATGATGCAATCCTAATTTGAGGCAACATATCTCAACATGTAGGATGTGATTGAAAATGGTGTAGATGTACCTGCTCCAACTCCCGCCCCAGCTTTTGCTTGACGAGAAGGACATGAAGTTCAGGCTGAAGATGGTGCAACTGTTGTTGCTACTAATACAGAAGAAACTTGAAGAAGTAGAGCTGCTCACAATGCCAAAGTTGTTAAAGCTAACAATAAAACCTAGAAGGGGGGTGAATAGGTTGTTTAAGAACTATAAAAAATATTTGCAGGATATAACAAGTTCAGCTTCAAACATCAGCAGACAGATTGCAGAAATTAGGTACGCATGCTACTGTTTGACAAGTGGTGATGATAAAGATTAGGTAATGCTAATAGTGAATAAACAGAAGATTTGCAAGCAAATATATAGCGGTTCAGCTTTATCCTTAAGCCTACCCTTAACATTAATAGCCACAACAAGGCTGGAATCCACTAGTAATCTTCAAGACAAGTTATAATCTTCAAGACTGCCTTTTCAATAGATCACACTATTAAAACCTACGTACTGCTATTACTCTTGTACACTTGCTCTTATTACTGATTGCAAACATTAACATCACACAAACATTTACATCAGGAGTATACAGCAACTAAAAACAAAAATAAAGCAAAGAAGAAGACTCAAAGCACATAACTCATCCTGTTTGTTTTTCTCCCGACCTAATTACTTCTGTTGGACTTAATATACCTAGCAATCCTCAAATGATCGTTACCCATTGAAATCTTCATGTAGCTATTGGTTCTAGCCATTGCCAGCAGTAGACCGTTACTAGAAATCGTTAGAACAGCTCTTTGACATCAGCAATGTCTCTTATTATTGTTTCCCAAATAATGTCAGTGTCAAAGTTTGTCCCAGCTCATTATTTTCAAAACTGCTCTTGATCAATTCCGATGATCTTTTATGGGTTCAAAACCTTTGTAATGACTATTTTCTTCTTGATCAATGTTCTAATAAGGTTATCAAGTGACCAGCACCCTCCATGATTAAATATCAGTACAATCCCTTACCCATAACCAGGATGTGCTAATCTTTACTAGTCTGTTGATGCTGTCCGCTAACAAATCATATAGAGTGACTTGCAATCAATCATTCAATTATCCTCTTGGTTTCTTTAGCATGCAAAGACTTCCAACGATATCGGCATCCTCGCCGATCCTCGTTTTTTATGATTGACCATATTAGTTTCTAAAGATCTCCAAGGATATCATCATCCTTGCTGATTCCTCATCTTCACCTATTTGACTAAGTCAGCTTTCAAAGATCTCCAAGGACACCACTCTGGTTCCTTATCTTCACTGAACTCACAAGCACTATTGGTATTGTCACAGTCTTCCACCTCATTTGAAATTGGCAGCTGATCCTGTGCCAACAATGTGCTGCTCTTAATAACAATCCTGCTGATCTTTCTCCTAGTCCTTTCAAGCATATTAGCAATATCAATTCTACCAAGCTGTTTACCTTCATGATCCTTCCAAGTTTTATCGAATGTCTTCATTCTAGGCTTGTTCACCATCACTAGGTCTATCACACTGATCATCAGATTTTTGTACCTATAAGCCATCACGAACATGCCGTTCTTCTCGGCATGTTCACCCTCGATCAAGATCCATCCAGATGTTCACTTTATCTAAAGATCTAGCTTGTAGACATCTTCAATGCCTAATATTTTGTTCACCTCAGATATTGGTAGAACACTCTATGTGACATCCTAAAAATTTGTCCATTTGGGATTTATAAAATACTCAGTTTTATGAATGTACTCATAGTCAATTCTCGCCCGGAACTGATCATTCCTGGGATACTAACCATTGGGAAAAGGCTAATGAGGGATTTAAATTCGTACGACGAAGAGAAAATTCGATCGTGAATTGATTTTCGATCATAAAATTGCCAATGTGACATTTTGAGCCACTGTTGGCCGATCCGAGGATAACTAGGTGTCAGTTCGCCACTGTCATAGTAGTGGATCGCGGGTGATTCCGCTGGACCACGAAATGAATTAACGAATGATCCTGAACTTATACCAAACGATCGTGCCCCTGGGATCTAGTGATCAATCCTCGCGATTTAAATGACAACCGAAGTCATCACGAACCGAATGAACTTGCACGTGACTCGATTTATTATCAGTCACGGGTCGAATATGTGAATTTCCCCAACAAGCAGCCCGTTAGTCTGAGAAACGCTCGAGTTGCGTTCAATAAAATTTAATTATTTAATTGAGCCCAAATTGGACATCGGAAAATTTGGAAGTCACAACAGGACGTTAGGATGACGTTGCGATTGTAACGTGTAATTTTGGATTGTCCCAAATCCTTCAAAAAAATTTGATTTCAATGAGAAATGAGGAAAGTGACCATTTTACCCCTAAGAATTTGTAAAGGGCATGTTTTACGAGGGAGGGGCATTTTGGTCATTTTGCCCTAACTTTTTGAATGGACGTTTTTGCCCTTGGAATTTTATGAAATTCCCAAATTGCCCTTAGATATTTTGCATAAGATTCAATCTCGGCCGTCGATTTCAAGATAAGATCGAATCTGGACCGTCGATTTGGATTGAGAGACAAGGGCATGATGGTAATTTGTCACTTTTAGTCCAAATTTCACGATTTGAGTCAAGACCCTCTCTCTCTCCTCACTCTCTCTCCCTAAACTCTCGGCCCCATCTCTCTCTACCCTCCCCTCACTGCCGATCACTCTACCCCTTGGCCGATCACCACCGCGCCATCACTGCCGGCCACCGCCCATCGTCGCCGCACCGCCTCACCGCCCTCACGCCGCCACCACCATCCCGCACCGCCTTCTCTCTCCCTCCCTTTCTCTCGCGTGGCCGCTGGTCACAGCCAAGGAAGCCGCCACGCCGCTGCACGTCGACTATCGCCGCCGAGCAGCGCCGCAGTCCCCGCCGATCACCACCGCTTTTCGCTCTAGCCGAGATAGTCTAGAGTATCGGTAAGTCGTGCCCTAAACCTTATTTAGGACGCCGGGTATCGACCGATAAATTATCGAGTGAAATCGGGTTTATTTAGGTGCGAAATTGTACGATTTTAGGAGCGAAATTATGTGGCGAATTTGGGAATTTTGGTGGAAATTTGGAGGTCAAAAGTGGGCTGTGAGTGGCTGTTCAGTGGGCTGTGATGTGCCTATCGGGGTGTAAATTGGATATTTAGAACCGGCGATTAATTGTGGGAAAGTGTCGTGAAGGGCCGGAATTGATTTGCTACCGTTTGGTTGGAGAAAAATGGCAATTTCTGTGTTTAACGTGTGTTTGAACTATGGCTGAATTGTGGTGAGGAAACTGGGTGCATTAGTGTACAATTGATTGATTGAAATATGCTTGATTGTGTGCACGCTTGGGCCGGACTGAATTAATTGTCAAATTGGCCATGTTGAATGCTTAGCGAGCATGAAAAATGCATGTGAGTTGATGCGTGCACGGGCCACGTGTGATTAGCCAATTGAGTGACAAGTAATTGTTGAGCATGTGCATGAGCAAGAGAGTGAATGTGGTGTGGCATATGCGATCGTAGGAATTGTGCCGTCCTGAGGTGTGTACTTTAACGCGAGATGATGGTCAGTATACTGGAAGACTGCCAACCTGAGGCGTGTACTTCAACGCGGGTTGTGCAGTAGGTGGTAAATGTTGAAACTAAGGCGAGTACTGTAACGCGGGCAAGAGACATGGCCTGAGACGTGTACTGTAATGCGGGCCTTGGAGTGTTGTGATAAGTTGGTCGCAGTGGACCTGAGGCGTGTACTGTAATGCGGGTCACTAGCGAGAGTATGGAAAAGATGTGATTAGACCGGAACGAATGCGCAAAAATGAGAATTGAGCATGCATGTGATTTCATATGATGTGGTTGCGACTAACGTGCAAGGTGCAAGCAGGATAGGCCCAGGTAAGAATAATTGATGTGCCTGCTATGTGATGATTGTGTGTGTGATTGAATTTTATAATTGTCTGGAGGTACGTGATAGCCTAGGTGGGGTTTAGGGTGTGTGCTTACTGAGATATATTCTCATGGTTATTTCAACCAAACCTTTCAGAACCCTGGCGTGAACAATGAATCCCCCGCCACCGCCACCTGAGCATTTTGGAGTACCGATGCACACTGAGTATGATGTTACAGAGTTTCCCATGGCTGATAATATGACCTGGATTAAACATACTATAGTAGTATTCGTAGACGTAGGATTACCCCTATAGGAGCCCCATACGTGCACTGCGTAGTTCTTTAGGGACGGAGTAGATGAGTTCGGTCCCGTCCGAGGATTCGACGTCCCTTTTGATTTAGTTGAGGACTGGGATCCTGCTGCTGTAACTCCTCCTGATGGCGAGTTAACTAGTGCGAAAACTAGTCCGGCGCAGTCTGGACTGCATCCAGCGCCTGCAGTATAGGGTTCTTCAGGGGCTGAGCATGAACCCGAGCCCAAAGGATCGCAAGCAAAGTACGATCCGATGGATGTGGATTTGGAATCGATCCCCAAGGAGGAACTAGTATAGGAAGAACAACAGGAAGTAGAACCCGAGGCGAAACCCGAGAACGAGCCTACTAAGTTTGCAGAGCCTGAGGAAGAACCGGAGTATATACTCCCGTATGAGTAGTAGATGGACCCTGAGTTTGTACCAGAGTACGGGTCTGATCAGGAGACCGAGTCGGAGGAGCAGGTCGAGGCCCCAGCGGAGTCGGGTGACATCAATCACCCGATAGAGATTGAGGCCGAGCCGGAGTCCTCAGAGGAGCAGACCATTCAAGGGGACTCAGATTTGGATGAGGAAGAGTCTGATTCAGAGTGGACGCCGAGTAAGGGACGTAAGGGCTAGCATAGAGGTTTAAATCTAGGGGAGACCTTAGTGAGTCATAAGGCGGAATAAGCTATACGTGCCTCCAGATTGTTGTGGTGAATGATTGATTGATTGATTGAGTGAATTGATTATTGTGATAATTGAAATACAGGTGCGTCTGGACCCGAGGTAAGTGTTTAGACCCTGTTGACTATGGTTTGTGTTGGTAGTGATTGAGTGCCTGCTAAATGAATTCTTGTGTTAATTCACTGCCTAGAACTAGACCGATCTAGTTGGCCTAAGTTACTAATTCCTGAGTGGAATTACAGCAAGTAGGAGGGTGGTTGAATTGTGAAGATGAGCAGTGAAGGAAGAGGTGTAGGAAGAGTCTCAAAAAGGGGTGCAGGAAGAGGAACAAAAGGTAGAGGTCATGCTCGAGCTAGAGCTGTAGAGGACCTCGAATTGGGTGCTAGAGCAATAGAAAATCCTGGAGTTGGTGTTGGAGCTGCAGTGGACCCTAGAGTCGATGTTAGACTTGCCGAGGACCCTAGAATGGAAGCGGTCACGAGGATTCTAGAGCATATTGGTAATATAATAGGATAGCAGACTCAGGTACGAGCTGCTACGATTGCCCAAGTTGCCGAGGCCGCTGTGGCCGCTGTTGTTAATAATAATGAAAATCAAGGGCAGGGGCAAGTAAATGTGAATAGGCCAAAGCACCAACTGGTCGAGCAATTTATGAAGCTAAAACCGCCTAAGTTCTCGGGAAAAGGTGACCCTGAGACTGCACCTCGATGGGTAGAGGAACTCGAAAAAGCTTTTGAAGTATTAGAATGCACCGATAATGAGAAAGTGACCCTAGCTGTTTATCAGCTGCAAGATAACGTGAATGATTGGTAGAAGGCCACCAGGGATAGGGTGTTTCCAGAGGGTACAGTCCGGACTTTGGCTGCATTTACTAAAGGTTTTTATGAGAAGTATTTCTCGGCCAATGCTAGGGAGAGAAAGTTAGCAGAGTTTATGAGACTCCGCCAAGGCCAGATGACGGTAGATCAGTATGAGGTGGAATTTGCGAGATTGTCTAAGTTTGCGCCGAAAATGGTAGAATATCCTGATGACAAGGCACGAAGATTTCGGGATGGATTGAAAGCTGACATTCGCAGCCAGTTATTACTGGTGAATCTGAGGACGTACGAGGAAATATTTGATAGAGCTCAAGTTCTAGAACGAGATCAGGTGGACAGGGCTGTTGCTTCTGGTTTGAGGTTTGTCTAGGGTAGGGACAATCGCAATCTTGGGAAGAGGCCGATGTCGGGTAATAGACATTTTGTCCCTCCTATTAGAAGGAATATCGGGAAGCCGGCCCGTAATCAGAATGGTCCGTGTAGAGTATGTAGGGAAAGGCATGGAAATGGACCTTGTCCAACGCGGGGCAGAGCATATTTTGGGTGTGGTGGATTTGGTCACCACATAAGAACTTGCCCCAATCTCAGGTAGAACAGATCGCCTGCTTTGCCACCACCTCAGAGTGGGAACCAGACTGAAGCGGCCCAGACAGCAAATCAGAATAGGCCACAGGCACACGGACGAGTGTATACCATGGCCAGAAAAGAGGCTGAGAACACGCCAGGGGTTGTCACAGGTACGATTTCTCTATGCAACCATGCTGCATATGCTTTATTTGATCCTGGGTCGTCACATTCTTTCATATCTAAGCAGTTTGTTAAGCTGATTGGAATAGAACCGCAATTGCTTGATGTGGTGTTATGCGTGACAACTCCCTTGAATGATAAGATTTTAGTATCGATGGGGTGTCCAGACTGTAAGATTGTGATTGGGGATAGGGAGGAAAAAATTGATTTAGCGATTCTAGCTATGTATGATTTTGATGTGATAGTGGGTATGGACTGGCTATCTAAGCAGACGGCCGTAATGGATTGCAATAGCAGGGTGATCCAATTTAATCCCGTTGGACATCCAGAATTCAAATTTGTAGGAAGTCGAGGAGGACCCTCGATTCCATGGATTTCGTCACTAGAAATGACGAAGCTGTTGAGTAAAGGGTGTCAAGGATTTCTAGCGGTTGTCGTTGATTCGACGGCTGAAGAGCCGAGGCTTGAGGACATAGCGGTAGTGTGCGAGTATCTTGATGTGTTTCCTCAAGAATTGCCGGGACTACCGCCGAAAAGAGAAGTAGAGTTTGTAATTGAGTTGGCACCTAGAACTGAGCCAATCTCGAAGGCACCTTATAGGATGTCATTGTCAAAATTAAAGGAATTAAAGGTGCAGATGCAAGAATTGTTAGACAAGGGATTCATTCATCCGAGTGCGTCTCCATAGGGAGCGCCGATTTTATTTGTGAGAAAGAAAGATGGATCATTAAGGTTATGCATTGATTATAGGCAACTGAATCAGGTGACGAATAAAAATAAATATCCCTTGCCAAAAATTGATGATTTATTTAATCAGTTACAAGGGGCTTCGATGTTCTCTAAAATTAATTTGAGAACAGGATATCATCAGTTGAGGATTAGGAAGGAGGATATACCGAAGACGGCATTTAGGACGAGATACGGACATTATGAATTTACAGTAATGCCCTTCAGATTGACAAACGCCCCTGCTGCCTTTATGGATCTAATGAATCGGGTGTTTAAGGAATTCTTAGATCAGTTCGTGATCGTTTTTATAGATGATATATTGGTGTACTCGAAGAGCCTAGAGGAGCATGAATTTCACTTGAGTCGAGTGTTGCAGACTTTAAGGGAGAAAGTGCTGTATGCTAAGTTTAGCAAGTGCGAATTCTGGCTCAGTCGAGTAGCATTTCTCGATCATGTGATCTCTGGGGAAGGAATCTTAGTGGACCCATCGAAAATTGAGGCAATAATGAAATGGCCTAGACCGACGACAGTAACAGAGGTTCGAAGTTTTCTAGGTTTCGCTGGATATTACCATCGTTTCGTGGAAGGATTTTCGGCAATAGCAACACCGGTGACACATTTATTGAAAAAGGAAACGAAATTTATTGACTGATAAATGTGAAAGGAGTTTTCAGGAGTTGAAGCATAAATTAACAACGGCACCAGTGTTAATTATTCCATCAAGACCCGAAGGATATGAGATATATAGTGACGCATCGTTGAAAGGATTGGGATGTGTACTCATACAAAATGGACAAGTAGTGGCCTATGCATCAAGGCAATTAAGACCGCATGAGTTGAACTATCCGACGCATGACTTGGAATTAGCAGTAATAGTATTTGCCCTGAAGATTTGGCGACATTATTTATGCGGAGAGAAATTTCAGATCTATACTGACCATCAAAGCCTCAAATATCTGTTTTCTCAAAAGGAGTTAAACATGAGGTAGCGTCGATAGATGAAGTTGTTGAAGGATTACGACTGCGATATTTTATATCATCCTGGGAAGGCTAATCGAGTAGCCGACGCTTTGAGTCGGAAGTTGAGCATCGCCCATTTGATGGTCAAGGAATGGACACTGTTAGAAGAAGTACGAGACTCGGAGTTTAGATTTGAAGTAAGTCAAGTCTCGAACTTGCTGGCTACGCTTAGGATTGAACTGGAAATTCAGGCTAAGATTAAGATGTTGCAGTCTTCGGATCAAGAAATCCAAAAGATTTTAGAGATGGAGGAAGCCAAAAGAAAGCCGGACTTCCATATATCCGAAGACGGGATATTGAAATTTCGTAGGCGTTTATGTGTGCCTGACGATGCGGAGCTTAAGGAAGAGATTCTGTCAGAAGCGCATCATAGCAATTATAGTATCCATCTAAGCAATACTAAAATGTATCAGAATTTTAGGCAATACTACTGTTGGAACGGTATGAAGGTGGATATAGCCAGACGTGTGACTAAATGTCTGACGTGCCAGCAGGTGAAGGCACAACATTGTAAATCCGGAGGATTATTACAACCTTTGGAAATCCTAGAGTGGAAATGAGAGCATATAACCATGGACTTTGTGACGGGGTTGCCAAGGAGCCAAAGAGGCCATGATACTGTTTGGGTGATTGTCGACAGATTGACCAAGTCGGCACACTTTTTGGCTGTGTGAAAGGACTTCGCATTAGATCGATATGCTGAATTATATGTACAGCAGATAGTTCGATTGCATGGAGTACCAGTGACTATTACCTCAGATCGTGATCCTAGGTTTACCGTCAATTTTTGGAAAAGTCTATAGACGGCTTTAGGATTCAAGTTACAGTTTAGTACAGCTTACCATCCTCAGACAGATAGTCAGTCTGAGAGGACGACTCAGACTTTAGAGGATATGCTTAGGGCATGTGTGTTGGATTTTCAGGATAAGTGGGAAGAACAATTACCCTTAATGGAGTTCGCGTATAATAACAGTTATCAGCAGAGCATTGAAATGGCGCCTTTTGAAGCGCTGTGTGGCGGGGCTTGTAGGACGCCCGTATGCTTGGACGAAGTAAGAGAAAGGAGTATTACCGGGCCAGAGCTAGTCGAGCAATTGATTGAGGCGGTTAAGATTATACGCGAAAGGCTGAAGACAGCGCAGAGCCGTCAAAAGAGTTATGTAGACAGAAGGTGAAGACCTTTGGAGTTTCAGGTAGGGAATCACGTATTTCTTAAGGTATCGCTCATGAGGGGACTATCCAGGTTTGGTAAGAAAGGCAAATTGAGTCCGAGATACGTAAGACCCTTTGAGGTTTTAGAAAGAATCGGGGATTTAGCGTATCGCCTTGCACTTCCAACAAATTTGTCGTAAGTGCATAATGTGTTCCACGTATTGATGTTGAGGAAATATGAACCGGACCCAACTCATGTATTAAACTATGAGGAGATAGAAGTTGATGATAAAGTGTCGTATGTTGAAAGACCGATAAGGATCGAGGACCGAAAAGAGCGAGTTTTGAGGAACAAAATGATCCCGATGGTCAAGGTTATTTGGGAGCACCACGGGACTGAAGGCATGACTTGGGAAAGTGAAGAGATGATGTAACGTCAATACCCCCAGTTATTTGAGTAGTAGTAGGATTTGTAAATTTCGAGGATGAAATTTTTGTAAGGGGGAAAGAGTTGTGACATCCTGAAAATTTGTCCATTTGGGATTTATAAAATATAGAGTTTTATGAAAATACTCGTAGTTAATTTTCACATGGAACTGATCATTCCTGGGATACTAACCATTGGGGAAAGGCTAATGAGGGATTTAAATTCGTACGACGAAGAGAAAATTCGATCATGAAGTGATTTTCGACCATAAAATCGCCGAGGTGACATTTTGAGCCACTGTTGGCCGATCCGAGGATAACTAAGGGTTAGTTTGCCACTGTCATAGTAGTGGATCGCGGGTGATTCCGCTGGATCACGAAATGAATTGACAAATGATCTTGAACTTATACCAAACGATCGTGCCCCTCGGATCTAGTGATCGATCCTCGCGATTTAAATGACAACCGAAGTCATCACGAACCAAATGAACTTGCACATGACTCGATTTATTATCAGTCACGGGTCGAATATGGGAATTTCCCCAACAAGTAGCCCGTTAGTTAGAGAAACGCTCGAGTTGCGTTTAATAAAATTTAATTATTTAATTGAGCCCAAATTGAATATCGAAAAATTTGAAAGTCACAACGGGACGTTAGGACAACGTTGCGGTTGTAACATGTAATTTTAGATTGTCTTGAATCCTTCGGAAAAATTCGATTTCGATGAGAAATGAGGAAAGTAACCGTTTTACCCCTAAGAATTTGTAAAGGGCATGTTTTATGAGGGAGGGGCATTTTGGTCATTTGTCCCTAACTTTTTGATTGGACATTTTTGCCTTTGGAATTTTATGAAATTTCCAAATTGCCCCGGGATATTTTCGATAAGATTCGATCTCGGCCGTCGATTTCAAGATAAGATCGAATTTGGGCCATCGATTTGGATTGAGAGACAGGAGAGTGATGGTAATTTGCCACTTTTAGTCCAAATTTCACTATTTGAGTCAAGACCCTCTCTCTCTCCTCACTCTCTCTCTCTCTAAACTCTCGGCCCCATCTCTCTCTCCCCTCCCCTCACCGCCGATCACTCTCCCCCTTGGTCGATCGCCGCCATGCCATCACCGCCGGCCACCGCCCATCGCCGCGGCATCGCCTCACCGCCCTCACGCCACCACCACCATCCCGCGCCGCCGCAGAGCTGCGCCGCCGTCCCCGCCGCCGAGCCGCGCCGCCGTCCCCGCCGATCATCGCCGCTTTTCGCTCTAGCCGAGATAGTCTAGAGTGTCGGTAATTCGCGCCCTAAACCTTATTTAGGACGTCGGGTATCGACAGATAAATTATCGAGTGAAATCGGGTTTATTTAGGTGCAGAATTGTACGATTTTAGGAGCGGAATTATGTGGCGGGCCTTAGGATTGAATTTGGGAATTTTGGTGGAAATTTTGAGGTCAAAAATGGGCTGTGAGTGGCTGTTCGGTGGGCTGTGATGTGCCGATCGGGGTGTAAATTGGATATTTAGAACCGGCGATTAATTGTGGGAAAGTGTCGTGAAGGGCTTGAATTGATTTGCCGCCGTTTGGTTGGAGAAAAATGGCAATTTCTGTGTTTAACGTGTGTTTGAACTATGGCTGAATTGTGGTGAGAAAACTGGGTGCATTAGTGTACAATTGATTGATTGAAATATGCTTGATGTGTGCACGCTTGGGCCGGACTGAATTAATTGTCAAATTGGCCATGTTGAATGCTTAGCGAGCATGAAAAATGCATGTGAGTTGATGCGTGCACGGGCCACGTGTGATTGGCCAATTGAGTGACAAGTGATTGTTGAGCATGTGCATGAGCAAGAGAGTGAATGTGGTGTGGCATGTGCGATCGTGGGAATTGTGCCGTCCTAAGGCGTGTACTTTAACGCGAGATGATGCCCGATATTACCGAAAGATTGCTAACATGAGGTGTGTACTTCAACGTGGGTTGTGTAGTAGGTGATAGATGTTAAGCCTGAGGCGTGTACTGTAACGCGGGCAAAAGACATGGCCTGAGGTGTGTACTGTAACGCGGGCCCTGGAGTATTGTGATGAGTTAGTCGCAGTGGACCTGAGGTGTGTACTGTAACGCGGATCACTAGCGAGAGTGTGGAAAAGATGTGATTAGACCGGAACGAATGCGTAAAAATGAGAATTGAGCATGCATGTGATTTCGTATGATGTGGTTGCGACTAACATGCAGGGTGCAAGCAGGATAGGCCCAAGTAAGAATAATTAATGTGCCTGCTATGTGATGATTGTGTGTGTGATTAAATTTTGTGATTGTCTGGAGGTACGTTATAGCCTAGGTGGGGTTTAGGGTGTGTGCTTGCTGAGATATATTCTCATGGTTATTTCAACCAAACCTTTCATAACCCCGGCAAGAACAATGAATCCCCCGCCACCACCGCCTGAGTGTTTTGGAATACCGATGCACACTGAGTATGATGTTACAGAGTTTCCCATGGCTGATAATATGACCTAAATTAAACATACTACAGTAGTGTTCATAGACGTAGGATTACCCCTATAGGAGCCCCATATGTGCACTGCGTGGTTCTTTAGGGACGGAGTAGATGAGTTCGATCTCGTTTGAGGATTCGACTTCCCTTTTGATTTAGTCGAGGACTGGGACCCGGCTGCTGTACCTCCTCCTGATGGCGAGTTGACTAGTTCGGAAACTAGTCCGACGCCGTCTGGACTACATCCAGCGCCTGCGGTACAGGGATCTTCAGGGGCTGAGCATGAACCCGAGCCCGAATGATCGCAAGAAAAATACGATCCGATGGATGTGGATTTGGAATCGATCCCCGAGGAGGAACTAGTAGAGGAAGAACCATAGGAAGTAGAACCCGAGGCGGAACCCGAGAATGAGCCTGTTGAGTCTGCACAGCCTGAGGAAGAACAGGAGTATATACTCCCGTATGAGCAGTGGATGGACCCTGAGTTTGTACCAAAGTACGGGTCTGATCAAGAGACCGAGTCGGAGAAGCAGGTCAAGGCCCCAGCGGAGTCGGGTGACATCAATCACCCGATAGAGATTGAGGCCGAGCCGGAGTCCTCGAAGGAGTAGACCATTCAGGGGGACTCAAATTCGGATGAGGAAGAGTCTGATTCAGAGTGGACGCCGAGTAAGAGGCGTAGGGGCTAGCATAGAGGTTTAAAAATAGGTTTTTGGAGATGTACCATTTTTTAGGATAGGATATCAGGTCATCGATCCTTTTTATTATCGGTGGGTTATAGTAAGGTGTGCATTGTAGATGGCGGTTGTAAATTGTAAATATTATATAAGTTGAAATTAGAAATGAATATGTGTATTCTCCCTGATTTTCCCCCAGTTTCAAATCGTACGGGAAATTGTGGTTTCCGCTGTTGAACTAAACCTCTGATAAATATAAGTGAGGTCGACGATACCCTGGGATATCGCATTAATCGACCAGTAGAGGGTGTCGTGCGCTCGATTGAGTTCAGGGCGTGACGCTCTAGATAGTGGCAAAGCACTTCTTATATCATAATCTTCTAGTTCTGTTTGTGAAAAATATCTACATATCAACTTGTGCATATATCACCTGATACTACTCCACCAACACACACATTAGTAGCCTTTGATTATCTTTGTCATTGTCATTGTCAAAACAACATAGGGGATTTGTGACATCCTGAAAAATAGTTCATTTGGGATTTATAAAATACTGAGTTTTATGAATGTACTCGTAGTTAGTTCTCGCCCGGAACTGATCATTCCTGGGATGCTAACCATTAGGGAAAGGCTAATCGGGGAATTAAATTCGCACGATTAAATGAAAATTCGATCGTGAATTGACTTTCGACCATTAAATCGTCGATGTGATATTTTAAGCCACTGTTGGCCGATCAAAGGATAGTCAGGGGTCAGTTCGTCACTATCACAGTAGTGGATCGCGGGTGATATCACTGGACCACGAAATGAATTGACGAACGATCCTAAACTTATACCGAACGATCGTGCCCCACGGCTCTAGTAATTGATCCTCGCGATTTTATTGACAACCAAAGTCGTTACGGTCTGAATAAATTACACGTGACTCGATTTAGTATCAATCACGGGTCGAATATGCGAATTTCCCAAACAAGCCGCCCGTTAGCCTAAGAAACGCTCGAGTTACATTTAATAAAATTTGATTATTTAATTTAGCCCAAATCGGACACCGGAAAATTTGGAAGTCACAACGGGACGTTAGGACAACGTTGCGCTTGTAACGTGCAATTTTTGTTACGCCCAAATCCTTCAGAAAAACTTGATTTTGATGAGAAACAGAGAATTGGACCATTTTACCCTTGAGAATTAACAAAGGGCATGTTTTATGGGCAAAGGGCATTTTGGTCATTTTACCTTAACTTTTTGATTGGACAATTTTGCCCTTGGACTTTTTGAGAAATTACAAATATACCCTTGGATATTTTTGGTAAGATTCGATCTGGGCCTTCGATTTCAAGATAAGATTGAATCTGGACCGTCAGATCAAAAAGATTAGACGATGGCGTTTTGGTAATTTCCCGATTAGTCAAAATTTGGACCAACCTTATCCTCTCTCTCTCCTCTCCCTCACCCCATTCGAACCCCCCTTTTTTTTTGCCGTGAACACCCCCCACCGTACTCTCTCTCTCTCTCTCTTTGCCGATTGCCACCGCCCAAGCCGCCGTTCGCCGACTGCCGCCGCCAAGCCGCGCTACCATTCGCTGCCATCCCCGATTAAGTGCCACCGCTTTCCGTTCTAGCCGCAATAGTCTAGAACGCTGGTAAGTCGCAATCTAAACCCAACTTAGCACTTAGGGTATCGACGGGCGGTTTTGGGTGAAACCGGGCATATGGTAAGTGCGGAATTGCATGATTTAGGAGTGGGATTATGTGGCGGGCCTTAGGATTGAACTCGGAAAATTTTTATTGGAAATTTGTGAATAACAGTGGGCTGTGGACTACTGTTCATGGGGCTGTGATGGGCCGATCGGGTCGCAAGTTGGATTTTTAGAACCGAGAATTTATGGCGAGAAAGTCTCGTGAAGGACTCGAATCGATTTGAGACCATTTGGTTAGAGAAAAATAGCAATTTCCGTATTTTTCGTGCGTTGGAATTATGACCGAGTGTGGTGTGGGAAATTGAGTGTGTGATTGTGCAATTGGTTGATTTAATTATACCTATTGGGTGCACGCGTGGTCCAGATTTTTTTAATTATTATTATTGGCCATATCAAATGCTGAGTGTACATGAATTTCGTGTAATTAATGCGTGCACGGGCCACGTGTGAAGAGCCAATTGTGTGTATGGCAAATGCTTGTTGAGCATGTGCATAAATAAGAAAGTGAATATGAGATGGCATGGGTGATCGTGGAATTTGTGCCGTCCTGAGGCGTGTACTTCAACGCGGGACGATGCCCGGTTTTACCGGAAGACTGCCAGCCTGAGGCATGTACTTCAACGTGGGTTGCGCAGTAGGTGGTAGATGTTGAGCCTAAGGCGTGTACGTTTACGCGGGCAAGAAATATGGCCTGAGGCGTGTATGGGTACGCAGGCCTGGAGTGTTGTGATAAGTTGGTCGCAGTGGACTTGAGGCGTGTTCTGTAACGCGGGTCACTGGCGAGAATGTGAAAAAGGATGAGGTTGGATCGGAACAAGTACGCGAGAATGAAAATTTATCATGCATGTGATTGCTTATAATGTGAGTGTGACTAATGTGCAAAGCGCAAGCAGGATAAGTGCAGGTAAAATAATTGATGTGCCTGCTATGTGATTATGTGGCGCATGTGTGTGATTGTATTTTATGAAATTGTCTGGAGGTACGTGATAGCCTAGATGGGGTTTAGGGGTAAACTTACTTAGAAGTGTTCTCACGGTTATTTCAACCAACAATTTCAGAACCCCAATAAGACCCATAAATCCATCACCACTACCCCCAATACGTTTTGGAGTACCAGTGCACACCGAGAACGACATTGCTGAATTTCCTATGCCAGATAATGTGACCTGGATTAGGCATACCACGACTATTTTTGTAAACGTAAGACTACCGTTGTGGGAGACCCATGTATATACGGCCTGGTTCTTTCGGGATGCTAACGGGGTTGAGTTCGGGCCCGTTAGGGGTTTTGATGTCCCGTTTGACTTAGTTGGTGATTGGGTCCCGTCTGCAATACCCCCGATCGACGGAGAGTTGACCAGCATGGAGACTGGTTTAGCCCAATAAGGAATGCATCCGGCGTCAGCCGCACAAGTGTCGTCAGGGGCTAAGCATGAACCAGAACCTGAAGCATCTTAAGCTGAGGATGACCCGATGGATAGAGACTTAGAACTGATTCCCGAAGAGGAACCAGCGGGAGTAGAGCCTGAACCAGAACACGAGAACGAACCCGACGAGTCTGAGGAGCCTGGGGAGGAACCGGATTACATACTCCCGTATGAGCAGTATATGGATCCTAACTATGTTCCTGAATTTAATTTCTTCGATGTATTAGCTGAGGAGGAACAGGGCGAGGTCCCAGCTGAGTCGAGTGACATAAATCACCCGATCGAGATTGAGGCAGAACCGGATTCCTCAGAGGAGGAGACTACTCAAGGGAGTTCAGATTCGGATGACAAAGAATCGGATTCAGAATGGACACCGAGCAAAGGTCGGCGAGGTTAGCATAGGGATTCAGAATAGGTACTTGCAGAGAACCGTTTTTGTGGTTAGAATTCCAGGTCACCAGTCTTTTTGTGTATCGGTGATTTTAATTACGGTGTGCAACTGTTATGGTGGTTGTAACTTGTAAATATTTTATAAGTTTGATAATGGAAATAGATATGTATATATTCTCCCTGATTGCATTCCCCAGTTTTATATTGTCTGGGATTAATGGTGGTATCCGCTGTGGATGTAAATCTTTGATGGTGATTTGATGTCGGCGATAACCCTGGGACATCGCACTAATCGACTAGTGGAGGGTGTCGGGCACTCGATGGGGTTCGGGGCGTGATATCCCCATTTGAAGTGGTATCTGAGCGAGGACAGCTCGATCTATTCTGGTCGAAGTTTGGAGTAATAAGGAGTAGAGACCCTGGGGTAGTAAATCTAGGGAGACCTTAGCGAGTCATAAGGTGGAATGAGCTACACGTGCCTCCAGATTGTTTGTTGTGAGTGATTGAGTGAGTTAATTGTTGTGTGGTAATTGAAATGCAGGTGCGTCTGGACCCGAGGTAAGTGTTCAAACTCTTATCATTGTGACTTTGTGATTAGTACCAAGGATCTGCATGCTGAGTGCACTTTTGTGTTAATTCACTACTTAGAATCGAATTGATCTAGTTGGCCTAGATTGTTAATTCCTGAGTGAAATTATGGCAGGTAGGAGAATAGTAGAATTGTGACGATGAGCAGTGAAGGAAGAGGCGTAGGCAGAGTCCCCGGAAGGGGTGCAGGTAGAGGCACTAGAGGTAGAGGTCGTGCTCGAGCTAGAGCTGTAGAGGACCTTGGATTAGGTGCCGGAGCGATAGAAAATCTCGGGGTTGATGCTAGAGCTGCAGTGGACCCCAGAGTGGAAGCTAGACCTGTTAAGGACCCTAGAATGGAAGCCTTTATAAGGACATTGGAACAGATTGGAAATCTGTTAGGACAGCAGACTCAGGAAAGAGTTGCTGAGATTGCCCAACCTATTGAGGCCCCTATAGCCGCCGCTGCTGTCAATAATAATGAGAATCAAGGGCAAGAAGTTGTGAATAGACCGATGCATCAGCTGGTAGAACAGTTTATAAAGCTGAAACCGCCTAAGTTTGCTGGGAAAAGTGATCCTAAGGCTACACCTCGATGGGTAGAGGAGCTTGAGAAGGCTTTTGAGGTGCTTGAGTGTAATGATCATGAGAGGGTAACTCTAGCGGTGTATCAATTGCAGGAAAATGCAAACGACTGGTGGAAAGCCACCAAAGATAGGATTTTTCTGGAAGGCACAGCTAGGACTTAGGCTGTTTTTACTGAGAACTTTTATGAAAAATATTTCTCAGCCAGCGCTAGGGAAAGAAAGCTCGCAAAGTTTATGAGACTCCGCCAGGGTCAGATAACGGTAGATCAATATGAGGCGGAATTTGCGAGACTATCTAAGTTTGCGCCAAGAATGGTGGAACATCCTGATGACAAGGCGCGAAGATTTCGGGATGGATTGAGGGCGGAAATTCGCAATCAGTTATTGTTGGTAAACCTGAGTACGTATGAGGAAATGTTTGATAGAGCCCAGATTCTGGAGCGAGATCAGGTGGATAGAGCTGCCGCCTTTGGGTCGAGGTTTGTCCAGGGTAGGGATAATCGTAACCCTGGGAAGAGGCCGATGATAGACAATAGACGTTTTACTCCTCTAGTTAAGCGGAATATTGGGAAGCTAGTCCGGAATTTTAATGGTCCGTGTAGAATTTGTGGAGGGCGACATGGAAGTAGACCTTGTCCAACCAAGGGTGGAGCGTGTTTTGGATGTGGAGGTTTTGGTCACCACATAAAGAATTGCCCCAATCCCAGACAGAGTAGACCGCCTGCATTGCCACCCCCTCAGAATGGGAATCAGACTGGAGCTACCCAGACGACAAACCAGAATAGGCCTCAAGCGCAAGGACGAGTATATGCGATAGCCAGACGAGAGGCTGAGAATGCACCAGAGGTTGTCACAGGTACGATTTTTCTGTGCAACCATGCTGCGTATGCTTTATTTGACCCTGGGGCATCACATTCTTTTATATCGAAATAGTTTGTTGAGTTGATTGGAATAGAACCGCAATTGCTTGATGTCGTGTTATGTGTGACAACTCCTCTGAATGATAAAATGCTGGTTTCATTAGGGTGTGCAAATTGTAAGATCGTGATTGGGGATAGGGAGGAGAAAATTGATTTAGCGGTTCTAGACATGTACGATTTTGATGTGATAGTGGGAATGGACTGGTTGGCTAAGCAGAGGGCTGTTATAAATTGTAATAGTAGGGTGATCTAATTTAATCCCGTTGGACATCCGGAATTTAAATTTGTAGGAAGTCGAGGAGAACCCTCAATTTCGTGGATTTTGTCGCTAGAAATGACAAAGCTGCTGAGTGAAGGTTGTCAAGGATTCTTAGCGGCAGTAGCTGATTCAACGGCTGAGGAGTCGAGACTTGAGGACATAGCTGTGGTGTGCGAGTATCCCGATGTGTTTCCTCAGGAATTGCCTGCCACCAGCAAGAGAGGTAGAATTTGTAATCAAATTGGCATCAGGAACTGAGCTAATTTCGAAGGCACCTTACATGATGTCGTTGTCAGAGTTAAAAGAGTTGAAGGTACAGATGCAGGAATTGTTAGATAAGGGATTTATTCATCCCAGTGCGTCTCTGTGGGGAGCGCCAGTGTTATTTATGAGGAAGAAAGATGGGTCATTGAGGTTGTATATAGATTACAGGCAACTGAATCAGGTGACGATTAAGAACAAATATCCTTTGCCGAGGATTGATGATTTGTTTGATCAGTTGCAAGGGGTTTCGGTGTTCTCTAAAATTGATTTGAGAACGGGGTATCATCAGTTGAGAATTAGAAAGGAGGATATACCGAAAACGGCATTTAGGACGAGATATGGACATTACGAATTTACTGTAATGCCGTTTGGGTTAACAAACGCCCCTGCTGCCTTTATGAATTTGATGAATAGGGTGTTTAAGGAGTTCTTAGACTAATTCGTGATTGTGTTTATAGACGATATACTGGTATACTCGAAGAGCCTAAAGGAACATGAATTTCATTTGAATCGAGTTTTGCAGACTTTAAGGGAGAATGCGTTGTATGCTAAGTTTAGCAAGTACGAATTCTGGCTCAGTCGGGTAGCATTTCTCGGTCATATAATCTCTGGGGAAGGAATCTCAGTGGATCCATCAAAAATTGAAGCTGTGATGAAATGGCCTAGACCAATGGCAGTAACTGAAGTCCGGAGTTTTTTGGATTTAGTAGGATATTCTCGTCGTTTTGTGGAAGGATTTTCGGCAATAGCAACGCCGTTGACACATTTGCTGAAAAAGGAAATGAGGTTTGAGTGGACAAACAAATGCGAGAGAAGTTTTTAGGAGTTGAAGCATAGATTAACAACAGCACCGGTATTGACGATTCCATCAGGACTCGGAGGATATGAGATATATAGTAACGCGTCGTTGAAAGGATTGGGATGTGTACTCATGCAGCATGGACAAGTAGTGGCTTATGCGTCAAGACAGTTAAGACCGCATGAGTTGAATTATCCAGCGCATGACTTGGAATTGGCCGCAATCGTATTCGCCTTAAAGATTTGGCGACATTATTTATGCGGAGAGAAGTTTTAGATATATACAGATCATCAGAGCCTCAAGTATTTGTTTTCTCAAAAGGAGTTAAACATGAGGTAGCGTTGGTGGATGGAGTTGTTGAAGGATTACGACTGTGAAATCCTATATCATCTGGGGAAGGCTAACCGGGTAGCTGATGCTTTGAGTCGGAAGTCGAGCATAGCTCATTTGATGGTCAAGGAGTGGACACTGTTAGAAAAAGTGCAAGACTCGGAGTTTAAATTTGAAGTAAGTCAAGTCTCGAGTTTGCTGGCTACGCTTAGGATTGAACCGGAGATTCAGGCTAAAATCAAGATGTTGCAATATTCAGATCAGGACATTCAAAAGATTGTAGAGATGGAGGAGGCCAAGAGAAAGCCGGATTTCCAAGTATTTGAAGATGGGATATTAAAGTTTCGTGGACGACTATGTGTGCCTGACGATGCGAAGCTTAAGGAAGAAATTTTATCGGAAGCGCATCGTAGTAGTTATAGTATCCATCTGGTGAGTACTAAAATGTATCGGAATTTAAGACAATATTACTGGTGGAACGGTATCAAGGCAGATATCACTAAGCACGTGACTAAGTGCCTGACATTTCAGCAAGTAAAAGCGCAACATTGTAAGCCCGGGGGATTGTTGCGATCATTGGAAATCCCAGAGTGGAAATGGGAGCACATAACCATGGACTTTGTGTCGGGATTGTCAAGGAACCAAAGAGGCCATGACACTATTTGGGTGATTATCGACAGACTGACCAAGTCGGCACACTTTTTAGCAATACGAAAGGATTTCGCATTAGAACGGTATGCGGAGTTGTATGTACAGTAAATAGTTCGTCTTCGTGGGGTACTAGTGTTGATAACTTCTGATCGTGATCCTAGATTTACCGCCAGTTTTTGGAAAAGTCTGCATACGGCTTTAGGATCCAAGTTACAATTCAGTACATCGTGTCATCCTTAAACAGATGGCCAGTCTGAGAGGACGATTCAGACTCTGGAGGATATGCTTCGGGCATGTGTGTTGGATTTTCAGGATAAATGGGAAGAGCAACTGCCCTTAGTAGAATTTGCTTATAATAATAGTTTCCAGCAGAGCATTGAAATGGCGCCTTTTGAAGCGCTATATGGCAGAGCTTGTAGAACGCCCGTGTGTTAGGACGAAGTGGGAGAAAGAACTATAACTGGGCCAGAACTAGTCGAGCAGTCGATTGAGGTAGTTAAGATTATACGTGAAAGGCTGAAGACAGCGCAAAGCCGTCAAAAGAGTTATGCAGACAGGAGGCGAAGACCTTTAGAATTTCAAGTAGGGGATCACGTATTTCTTAAGGTATCACCCATGAGAGGATTATTCAGGTTTGGTAAGAAAGGCAAATTGAGTCCAAGGTACGTGGGACCTTTTGAGGTTTTAGAAAAGATCGGAGATTTGACGTATCGTCTTGCACTTTCGCCGAATTTATCGTAAGTGCATAATGTGTTCCACGTATCGATGTTGAGGAAGTATGCACCGGACCCGACACATGTATTGAATTATGAGGAGATAGAGGTGGATGACAAAGTGTCATATATCGAGAGACCGGTAAGAATCGAAGATCGCAAGGAGCGAGTTTTGAGGAACAAGACAATCCCGTTGGTCAAGGTTATTTGGGAGCACCACAGAACTGAAGGCGCAACTTGGGAAAGCGAAGAGATGATGCAACGTCAGTACCCCCAGTTGTTTGAGCAGTAATAAGACTTGTAATTTTTGGGTAGTAGTGAGATTTGTAAATTTCGAGGACGAAATTTTTATAAGGGGGAAGAGTTGTGACATCTTGAAAAATAGTTCATTTGGGATTTATAAAATAATGAGTTTTATGAATGTACTCGTAGTTAGTTTTCGCTCGGAACTGATCATTCCTGAGATGCTAACCATTAGGGAAAGGCTAATCGGGGAATTAAATTCGCACGACTAAACGAAAATTCGATCGTGAATTGACTTTCGATCATTAAATTGTCGAGGTGATATTTTGAGCCACTGTTAGCCGATCTAAGGATAGTCAGGGGTCAGTTCGTCACTGTCACAGTAGTAGATCGCGGATGATACCACTGGACCACGAAATGAATTGACGAATGATCCTAAACTTATACCCAACGATCGTGCCCCACGGATCTAGTAATTGATCCTTGCGATTTTATTGACAACCGAAGTCGTTACGATCTAAATAAATTGCACGTGACTCAATTTAGTATCAGTCACGGGTCGAATATGCGAATTTCGCAAACAAGCCGCCCATTAGTCTAAGAAACGCTCGAGTTGCGTTTAATAAAATTTGATTATTTAATTTAGCCCAAATCGGACACCGGAAAATTTAGATGTCACAACGGGACGTTAGGACGACATTGCGGTTGTAACGTGCAATTTTTGTTGCGCCCGAATCCTTCAGAAAAACTTGATTTTGATGAGAAACGGAGAATCGGACCATTTTACCCTTGAGAATTAACAAAGGGCATGTTTTATGGGCAAAGGGCATTTTGGTCATTTTGCCCTAACTTTTTGATTGGACAATTTTGCCCTTGGACTTTTTGAGAAATTACAAGTATACCCTTGGATATTTTTTGTAAGATTTGATCTGGGCCGTCGATTTCAAGATAAAATCGAATCTGGACCGTCGGATCAAAAAGATTAGACAAGGGCATTTTGATAATTTGCCGTTTAGTCAAAATTTGGACCAACCTTATCCTCTCTCTCTCCTCTCCCTCACCCCATTCGGACCCCCCCTTTTTTTTTGCCGTGAACACCCCCCCACCATACTCTCTCTCTCTCTCTCTCTCTCTCTCTCTCTCTCTCTCTCTCTTTGCCAATCGCCACCGCCCAAGCCGCCGTTCGCCGATCGCCACTGCCAAGCCGCGCCGCTGTTCGCTGCCATCCTTGATTAAGTGCCGCTGCTTTCCGTTCTAGCCGCGATAGTCTAGAACGCGGGTAAGTCGCAATCTAAACCCAACTTAGCACTTAGGGTATCGACGGGCGATTTTGGGTGAAACTGGGCATAGGGTAAGTGCGGAATTGCATGATTTAGGAGTGGGATTATGTGGCGGGCCTTAGGATTGAACTCAGAAAATTTTTATTGGAAATTTGTGAATAACAGTGGGCTGTGGACTACTGTTCATGGGGCTGTGATGGGCCGATCGGGTCGCAAGTTGGATTTTTAGAGCCGAGAATTTATGGCGAGAAAGTCTCATGAAGGACTTGAATCGATTTGAGACCATTTGGTTAGAGAAAAATAGCAATTTCCGTGTTTTTCGTGCGTTGGAATTATGACCGAGTGTGGTGTGGGAAATTGAGTGTGTGATTGTGCAATTGGTTAATTTAATTATGCTTGTTGGGTGCACGCGTGGTCCAGATTATTTTAATTATTATTATTGGCCATATCAAATGCTGAGTGTACATGGATTTCGTGTAATTAATGCGTGCACGGGCCACGTGTGAAGGGCCAATTATGTGTGTGGCAAATACTTGTTGAGCATGTGCATAAGCAAGAAAGTGAATATGAGATGGCATGGGTGATTGTGGAATTCGTGCCATCCTGAGGCGTGTACTTCAATGCGGGACGATACCCGGTTTTACCGGAAGACTGCTAGCCTGAGGCGTGTACTTCAACGCGGGTTGCGCAGTAGGTGGTAGATGTTGAGCCTGAAGCGTATACGTTTACGCGGGCAAGAAATATGGCCTGAGGTGTGTACGGGTACACAGGCCTGGAGTGTTGTGATAAGTTGGACGTAGTGAACCTGAGGCGTGTTCTGTAACGCGGGTCACTAGCGAGAATGTGAAAAAGGATGAGGTTGGATTGGAATGAGTACGCGAGAATGAAAATTTATCATGCATGTGATTGCTTATAATGTGAGTGTGACTAACGTGTAGGGCGCAAGCAGGATAAGCGCAGATAAAATAATTGATGTGCCTGTTATGTGATTATGTGGCGCATGTGTGTGATTGTGTTTTATGAAATTGTCTGGAGGTACGCGATAGCCTAAGTGGGGTTTAGGAGTGAACTTACTGAGAAGTGTTCTCACGGTTGTTTCAACCAACAATTTCGGAACCCCAACAGGACCCATGAATCCATCACCACCGCCCCCAGTACATTTTGGAGTACCAGTGCACACCGAGAACGACGTTGCTGAATTTCCTATGCCAGATAATGTGACCTGGATTAGGCATACTACCACTATTTTTGTAGACGTAGGACTACCGTTGTGGGAGACCCATGTATATACGGCCTGGTTCTTTCGAGATGCTGACGGGGTTGAGTTCGGGCCCGTTAGGGGTTTTGATGTCCCGTTTGACTTAGTTGGTGATTGGGACCCGTCTGCAATACCCCCGATCGACGGAGAGTTGACCAGCGTGGAGACTAGTTTAGCCCAGTCAGGAATGCATCCGGCGTCAGCCGCGCAAGTGTCGTCAGGGGCTGAGCATGAACCAGAACCTGAAGCATCTCAGGCTAAGGATGACCCGATGGACATAGACTTAGAACCGATTCCCGAAGAGGAACCAGTGGGAGTAGAGCCTGAACCAGAACACGAGAACGAACCCGACGAGTCTAAGGAGCCTGGGGAGGAACCGGATTACATACTCCCGTATGAGCAGTATATGGATCCCAACTATGTTCCTGAATTTAATTTCTTCGATGTATTAGCTAAGGAGGAACAAGGCGAGGTCCCAGCTGAGTCGGGTGACATAAATCACCCGATCGAGATTGAGGTAGAACCGGATTCCTCAGAGGAGCAAACTACTCAAGGGAGTTCAAATTCGGATGACGAAGAATCGAATTCAAAATGGACGCCGAGCAGAGGTCGGCGAGGTTAGCATAGGGATTCAGAATAGGTATTTGCAGAGAACCGTTTTTGTGGTTAGAATTCCAGGTCACCGGTCTTTATATGTATCGGTGGTTTTAATTACGGTGTGCAACTGTTATGGTGGTTGTAACTTGTAAATATTTTATAAGTTTGATAATGGAAATAGATATGTGTATATTCTCCCTAATTGCATTCCCCAGTTTTATATTGTCCGGGATTAATGGTGGTATCCGCTGTGGATGTAAATATCTAATGGTGATTTGAGGTCGGCGATAACCCTGGGACATCGCACTAATCGACTAGTGGAGAGTGTCGGGCGCTTGATGGGGTTCGGGGCATGACAGGATTTTCCAATAATCATCACATTGGTGATTTTCCTAACAAAAGCTAGACATATGCTATACTACTACTCTTCGTCTCTATTTAACTTTAATAGAATTTCTTCTTGTGTCACAGCCAAAGATATTTGGAATCGACTCCAACTGATATTTGAAGGAGCTGACGGAGTAAAATAGATAAAGACGAACATCTTTTTTGGACCGTATGAACCATTCAAAATGAAATAAGATGAAACAGTATCCCAAATGTTCACTAGATTCATAGAAATAGTGAATGGCCCGGTGAACCAAGGAAAATTATTCCTTAATGGAGAAAAGGTGAACAAACTATTGAGAGCATTACCAAAGGAATGGAACAATGTAAAGACCTTAGTGCGAGAAATAATAAGGATTCAACCAATCACAATAGATGAGCTTATCGAAACATTCATGTCTTATGAAGTAGAACAATTGAATGAAGAAGGTAACTCAAAAGGTAAAAGAAGCATTCAAAGCTAACCATGATGATACAAATGAACAAATATTGTTAGAAGGTGAAGATGAGGATGAAGATACAGCACTATTTACTCAAAGATTCAAAAGCGTCATGAGGAAAGTAGGAAACTTCAAAGACAAACGTCAAATGAAGTTTTCAGAAACCATACAAGAGCAAAGAAGAATCCAAAAGTAAGGATATTGTCTATTATGAATGCAAGAAACTCGGTCACATAAAATCAGATTGCCCACTGCTCAAGAAAAAGAAAGAGAAATATGAATAGAAGAGGAGAGCACTGAAGGTTGAATCATGGAGTGACACCGAATGCAAATCCATTGATAAAGAGAAACCAAATCTTTGCCTAATGGCCGACTCTGACCATGAAGATGAAAAATGAGGTAAACAATCCTGAACTAACTTATGAAGAGTTATAGGAATTCTTGAAAGAAATGTTTGAAGAACATAAAAAGGCTTTTAAAAAGATTTCTATTTTAAAGAAAGAGATTTTTTATCTCACTACTGAAAACCTTGCTTGCAAAGTTGCTCTTGACGACTTGAAAAAGGATAACGACCTCCAAGTTAGTGAAGTTAAACTTTCTCAAATTGAAAATAGCACTATCAAGGAAGAGATTTCAAAAACCTTGAAGCACATTCTCTCGATTCATATTCCTCACTACAACAGATGTGGCATAGGACACGAGGAAAATGATACTAAGAATAATCCATTTCCAAAAGTTAAAGAAAGATTGGCACGAAATCTCATGTACATCTTTACAAGAGTCATTATGCAAAACACTTCACAAAATCTACTAGCAAATAATTTCCTGATTGCTCAATCTGCAATGAATATGATCACTTCGAGATAGAATGTCAAAAAAGCAAATGAAGCCCAAAAAGATTCATTGGAAATTTGATAAGGATTTAAAATCTAACAAGAAAGGACCGAAGTTTATGTGGATACCAAAGAAAGGTTCAGAATATCCTTTATTGCAGATAATGTTGAAAAAAAAAACAAATGGTATCTAGACAGTAACCGAGCATGACACATGACTAGAGAAAGCTCCAAGTTTGTGAATCTCACTACTATAGAAGGGGGCACTGTCACTTTCGGAGGAAATAATAAATGAAGGATAATTAGCAAATGAGACATCAAGTTGGGAAATCTAATCATCGGAGATGCTTCACTCGTCAAAGGTTTGAACCGCAATCTTGTAAGTATAAGTCAACTATGTGACAAGGGTTACTAGGAAAGTGTGTTGGTATGAGCCAAGACAAGTCACAATCGTTCACAGACAAAAGGTATGGTAACATCTACTTGCTTAATGTAAATTTTGGTGATGCCCAATGTCTAAAGTCTATAAAAGATTAATATGATCTCTGGCACAAGAAGTTAGGCCACATCAATGCCAAGCAAATCTCTAAGATATCTTCAAAAGATGTTGTTCGCGGTCTACCAAAGATCAACTTCAACAGATGTGACTCTTGCAATGCATGTACCTTGGGAAAGCAAGTCAGATCTTCATTCAAATCAATAAATGCTATCACTACTAACAGATCTCTGCAACTATTGCACATGGATTTGTTTGGACCAACGAGGACCATGAGTCTAGAAGTAAGAAGATATTGTTTGGTGATTTGTTGATGACTACTCACGATTCACTTTGGTGATGTTTTTGTCTCACAAGCATGAAGCATTTCGCTCATTTGAAAAATTTGCTCGAAAGATCTAGAACGAGAAATGATACAACATCACAACAATAGGACAGACTATGGAGGAGAGTTCGAGGATCAAAGCTTTGCTAAATATTGCGATGAAATTGGGATAGAACACAACTTCTCCATTGCCTACACCTCTCAACAATTGCTGAAAGGAGGAATTGCTCACTGTAAGAAATGACCAGAATTATGATGATTGACAGTAGTACTCCTACTTACTTCTGGGTAGAAGCTATTGCTACTGCTTGCTACACACTGAACATAATGCTATTAAGACCACTGGTGGAAAAGACTCTTTACGAAATCTTCAAAGGAAGGAAGCCTAACATATCATATTTCTATATGCTTGGATGCAAATGTTTCATTCTCAAGAATGTAAATGACAACATTGAGAAATTTGATGCAAGGGCAAGTGAAGATATTTTTCTTAGATACTCAACTACTAGTAAAACTTATCGTGTATTCAATAAAGATTCACTGATTGTAAATAATCCTTAAATGTAAGATTCAAGGTTGACCAGAAAGGAATACAAGCAAATGATTATGAGGAAATCATGCACATATCTACACCATCGGTTAACAAGTAGCAAGAATGGCAACCTTGCTAATGTTTCGGAGCATAAACAAATTCCTAAAGATTGAAGATATAAGACAGAGCATCCCAAGGAACTAATCATTGGAAATATAGATGAAGGAATCAAGAGTCACACTCAGAAATCTGATGAATTCATTGGCTCTCATAGGTCAACTAGAACCCAAAAGAATTGAAGAAGCTGTTTCTTATGAAAGCTGGATCGAAGTCATGCAAGAAGAATTGCACCAATTCATAATCAATAAAGTTTGGGAATTAGTATCAAGAACTACAGATCATTCAGTCATCAGTACTAAATGGATTTTTCAAAACAAACTTGATGACAAGGGTAATGTAGTTCGCAATAAGGCAAGATTAGTTACGAAATGTTACTCACAGGAGGAATGTATTGATTTCGATGAAACTATGCTCTTGTTGCTAGACTAGAAGTTATACGACTTTTATGGACTTATGCCTGTTTCTATAATTTCCAATTATATCAAATTGATGTAAAAAATGCATTTCTAAATAGATACAACAAAGAAAAAGTCTTTGTTGAGCAACCTCTAGGTTTTGAAGACTCGAGTAAACCTCAAGATGTCTACCTATTAAAGAAAGTGCTCTATGGACTCAAACAAGCACCAAGAGCTTTGTACGAAAGGAGCACATTCCTAGTGGAACATGATTTCAAGAAAGGTAAATTAGACACAATCATTTTTATCAAAAAGGAGGGAAAGATTTGTTTATCATTCAAATTTATGTTGATGACATAATCTTTGGATCCACTAATGAGGATTTATGCAAGGATTGTGCAAATATCATGAAAAGTGAGTTCGAAATGAGCTTAATTAGGAAACTCAACTTCTTCCTCAGCTTACAAATCAAGAAAACAAAGGATGGCACTCTCCTTCATCAAGAGAGGTATGCCGAGGAGTTGGTGAAGGAATTTGGTTTGGAAGGATGCAAAAAAATGGAAACATCAATGCCCTCCACCGTCAAGCTTGACAATGATGAAAAAAGATAAATCTGTTGACCCTAAGATGTATAGAAGCATGATTGGCTCGTTATTATACTTAATAACATCTAGACCCGATATCTTGTTTGGAACATGTCTCTGTGCATGTTTTTAGTGGGATCCAAAAGAATCTCATTTATTAGCTGTAAAGCATATCATTCAATACAATGGATCATTTCCCAAGTTAGTTATCTGGTATCCCAAGAATTCAGATTTTATGTTGCTTGGATATTCAGACGCTGACTTCGCAAGCTGCAAAATCGACAAAAAGAGTACATTTGGTACTTGTCAATTATTGGGACGCATGTTGATTTCTTGGTTCTCAAAGACACAAAATTCAGTTACTCTTTCAACCACTGAGGCTGAGTACATTACACTCGAAAGTTGCTATGCTCAACTCATTTGGATGAAACAACAACTAAGTGACTTTCGGGAAGAAAATTTAAACATTCCAATTTTATGTGACAATACAAGTGCTATTAATTTAACAAAGAATCCTATATTGCATTTGCGGGCTAAGCACATTGAGGTGAGACACTACTTCATTAGGGATCTTGTAAATAATGATGACATATGCATACAATTTGTTGATCCGAAACATCAGTTAGCGAACATCTTTATGAAGCTGCTGGATAAGCAAGCTTTCAAAAATATCTGAGGAGAATTGGGAATATGCAATCCATTTGAATAGCACCATCCAGGTAATCTTTACTATGATGGTAATATACTAGGTTGTGATCAAAGATCGGCAATTCAACGGACATCAGATAAGTATTGAAAATTGATCTTGTTATCGTTGCAATATTGAACTCTCTTCTTTTTTACCATTCTTACATAAAGATTGCCATAAATACTGATCTTGTTACAAATTACTGCTGCCTTATTTACTTCTTCGTGTTTATTGAAAAATTTGTGTGGATAAACTTAAAATTGGATAAGAATGTTATCATTATTGAGTAACAACTAGAATTCTAAACATGGTTAAAGTGCTTCTATTTATAAGGTGGTAGTGCTCACGTCTTCTCCCTCTCATGAAAATCGTTTGCAGTAGCCGCTCCTAATCCTTTACATATTCAAACCGTCCTCATCTCTTTCATTTCTCACTTTCTCAAATGGCTCCTAAGTCTCGTGCAACTCAAAAGGCCACTGGAACTAGAAAATCCTCTCATACAGCAACCATGTTGGCTAGAGCTGCCAAAGGAGGATCATCACACATTGATCTCACTAAGCCACCAGAGGGCTCCACTGAAGTAACTCAAAGCCAAAGTGTCCCTGTATCTCAACAAATTGGCGAACATGGAGAATCAGCAACTGCAAGCACCGCCCTACCATCTTCAACCGAGGGAGTCAGACCAATTGCAAATACTCCTGAGTCTCGACTTCGCGCTGGAAAAGAAATGGTCATCGCACTTAATGTTTCATTATTGCAACTGGATGCACCGGCCCAACCGAGTCCATCCCGACATAAAAAGAGGCACTCCTTCAACAACTGTTCAACAAATTCTTGGAGGAAAAAGGTGCATTGCACAATGCTCTTGAAATTGACACCACCGAAACCCAGACATTGGCACTGCCTGCTACATTGCCTGTTGGTAACTCCTATCGTCTAGTAGAATGGTCACCATTGTTGGGACCAACTTTGCAACCTAAAGGGAAGATGAATAGGTTGCTTTAGAGGCTTTAAAAACTTTTGCGAAAAATAGCGTGTAATAAGTAAATATCGAGTTTCACCAGATATATGAGAAGCATGATTCACTTGTGTGTAGAAATGATAAACAGAAGAATAAGCAGCTGACACAAGGATATATAGTGGTCCGGCTTTAATTCCAAGCCTATGTCCACTCTCACCACTAGCAGCCACAAGTTAGGGCTGGATTGCATTACTAAAATGCTAAACAAGTTACCCTCAGCGTACACTACTTTTATCAATTGATAGATCACACTATCAGGAGTTGGGTGCAGCTATTACTTGGCACACTTGAACTTTCAATACAATTACAATACAGCAAGTGCTATAGATAGACAAGAGCTTTTTGCTCAGTACACAGCGTGTACCAATTTCTGGAATTTTATGAGCACTCTCTCTTTTTTTGTCGACTTCAAAAGACTTTCTCTTTATAGGAATCTTCAATATGATCGTTGATGATGTCTTAGAGAGGCAAGATAGCCGTTAGAGCCGTTGGTGCTGTTATCCTAGGAACTAACTGCCCATATAGCCTTTTCCGGAACTTCTGCAAACTTTCCTGAAATAGCTTCTACTGCTGTTCTGTAATTGTGGCTCTGACAATCTATCAGACAACCTGTTCTCCTCTCTACTGGATCTTCTACTGTGCAAGTCCAGTCAATAACGGCTATAATAGAAAGACAACGATCATATTAAATGATCTATTACCTAAATATTACCATTTACTTGATCTCTTCAGCTTTAATGAGACATCATCATTTAGCTGATCTTTGTGATCGATGGTGCTGTTTATAAGATCTTTCAAGGACAATCTTGTGATCTTTTTTTCGATGAATTACACCATGAGTATCACTCAGTCCTTTGAATATATCTGCACTTAAACAATGTAGATATTACACTAAGGATAGTTTGGGTATTATCAAAATACATTTGGAGATATTTCTCCAACAACCATCTAAAAAATCCTCTACCACTAAGAAGCCAAGTGAGATCGTTCCACAACCAACTGCAATGCCATCTACTCAAGCCATCTCTGCTTCAATCACTGATCAACCAGAACATAGTGAACCCAGAACGGAAACTGAAGAAACATCAAGAAACAAGCGTCACGAAGATGACGACGACCGGATAGTCCAAAACTTTGAACCCACTAAAAGTTTTTCCCTTGATCCTTCTTTTGATTTTGAAATGTTTTTAAGTCAACATCACATTGCCCCACACATAAATATAATATATATATATATATAATTTGCCCCTTGTTTTGTCCTATAGTGGCAAAGAGCTATTAAACCTAATCTAAATAGAAAAGTGCACGTAGGTTCAAACTCGAGATATAATTTAACATTCATTAAAAATTACAACTTTTTGTTGATTTTTGCTACCGCAATGCATTCCGTGCTCCCAACAATCCTCAATCTTGCACATTGTCTAGCAGTTGTTTATTCTAACATTGTTTCCGGTGTATTGGCAGACACCGGCATTTCCTGGACGTACCAATTGAACTCCAGGACACGGGAACATTAACTCCTCTTGTCCAGTCAGCGATGGCTCTACGTTTCAGTACTTCCAAGCTCTCGCGTTCTTCGAGCATGCTTCTACTAAGTTTTCATCCGTCACGCCTGACATCGATTTGCGTTCGTCCTTCAATCTACGTAATTTACTCTTGTATTCCTCGGTCTCTTCGGAGAGCTCTCTGATCTCTTTATCCATTCTCAAAACGGAATTGTCATTGAGATTGGTGTAGCGAGCACGCATGACGACTTTCAGTCGGTCAATCGCAAACTGGATTTTGAACCCCGAGAGGTGTATGAACATCAGGTACTTCCACCAGTTGTACAACAACTCTTCGGTGACTTTGGCGACTCTCGTGTTAGTCATGCTATAGATAGTACCGCACAGCAATATGAAGACCATAATCTTGGGATTCTGGGTTAATCTGGATTCCTCGCTCACGTCTCCGTGAATTACAAACAATTCTCTTAGGACAGGCGCCAATTTCTGGGTCATCTTGTACTCCGCCACGTTGAAGAGCCTTTCATCCTCAGATGCCACCGCGAGAGAATTAGTGCGCGGGATGTTGTGGGGAAGCTTATTCCTGAACTCCGAGAATGCCTCATCCAGGAAGGGCGATTTCGGGACGCCATTAGAGCTGCCAGCAGCGTTGTTTTGCCAGGCCAGCACCTTTATGATTTCCACCACCCGCCTCTTGTGCACGTCCTCCAGCTCCGCCTTCTCTCTGTCGTTCAGAGAATCGACCATACCTCCGAAGGTCTCAACATGCTGCGTCACTGCCTCCTTGGCTTCTAAATTTCCTTGTTTTCCGCCATCTTGCTTCGCTTCTGCACAAATCATCTCCAAATCTTCACCTCGATCCTTTGCCTTCATAAATAGGTAAAGAACATCATGATCCACTTCAAAGTATCCAAGATGGGACAGCGATCTGGAGTTGGTAGTTGCAGTTGCCAAGAATGCGCTAAATAGACCAGCTTAAATTTGTCAGATCAGAAACACAGAAAACAGGGATTGATCTGTCACGGTTCATTCTGGTATGAAAAATTTAACTGATACGATGGATTGAATCTGGATTTCTGTTCATATCTTACTCCCAATGAAAAGTTCAAATAATTTTATCAAACAAGAGAGTGATCCAATTCACAGAGATCTCAGACATGACTTACCTTTGAGAATATACACTTAACATGAGCAATCATCTTGCAATCTTTACAGTAGTAAAGCGGAGTGTGGGGGCCTATCTCCTTCCGACAGTAAAGGCAGAGAAGAAGGAGATCGCGGGGGACGTCCTCCTCATTGATGGAAGCCTTGAGCTCGAGGCAAGTTTTGCTGGGGCAGCGGGACCGTGGTAGCCGCAAGCCCCCGTGCTCGTGCTCAAACAAGCACGAGGGGTGTTCACACAGCAAATGCACTGTGAATTTGCATTCCAAACAGTACAGGACCGATGATTCGCAAGGTTTGTGACAAGTATCGCACAAAGGAAAGTTGACATCTTCCGGCAACTGATTAAGGAAAAAACAATAGAAAAGAAAAAAATGAACTTGCACTCTGAAAATTCGAATACGACAAGACATGATTGGCTTTGAATTGTTGTACCTCATCGAAGAAGTTGAGGCGATGGCGGTGATTAGGGTGGATGATGGCAGGGGGAGGGTAGGCGCACTTGACATGGATGGCGAACCTGCAGCAGGGCTCCCGACAAAGGAAGTGGAAGCCATTGCATAGGGCCCTGCGGCAGGCAGAGCAGGTGAAGTCGGCAGGGACGGGGCGGAGGTCGAGGTAGAGACGGTGGGGAGGGTGGGCAGGGTGGGAGATATCTTCAGGGAGGAGGCACCAGTAGTGGATGTACAAGCAGCATGGCTTGCACGCATACGTCATGCCGCTGCACATGTCGGCGCAGGCCACACAGGGCACTTGCTCATAGTCGGCCTTGCTGCAGATCACCAGGTCGTGGATTTTGTGGCTGAAGTGCCTGATCCCCGTGACCATCCGGGACTGATGAGCAAAAGGAAGCCGAAGCTCAGGATAGTTTTATATTCTAAGATTCATCAATCAAATTACTATTAACCCAGTGGGGGTTCGTACAATAATTGAAGGGAATCTGAGCGGAAGTTGATCGTTTTACGAAGATCTGGAAAGTGTGAATCGCAAAACCTTGACCCCCAATCGAATATGTGATTGGTAATCTCGGTATAAACGTGACATGTTGACGAACTTGTGTCAATCTCGGTATAAACGTAACATGTTGACGAACTTATGTCAACCAATAGACGTTATAGACGCCACGAACAAGAGAATTCGCTATCCTGCTCAATTAGTCGAATTGACCGCCACAAGGAACACCTTGATAAGGTCAAGTCCACAAAGAACTCAAAAAAGAGAATAACCTCTCGTTGTATTAAAATGAATCATCCGTCTTCAAAGTAACCCTAAACACCCTTTTTATATGGTGTTAACCCTAAACGCAAAATTACGAAATCGCCACTAGAATTAATAAAAGCACTTAAATAAAGAAAAAACTTAAACTACTCTGAAACGCGAAAAAAAATGACATCCGTCACAGCATTAGTGGTGAGTATTAATCAGCAGCTCGTTTCCTTGCAATTGACCAAATTTGATCGTGTTGCGCCAAGAGATCCAAGATTCTTCACGTCCCGATCCAAGATCGCTTTCACTCCAAATATCTCGAACCATGATGCCAAAAGCTTGCTTGAATTGCTTCGCCCTTGCTCGAGTAATCAGACCAAGAGGATAGGACAATGGGTCCCTAGCACCTCCTCCTCGATATGGCATGATGTCCACATCATTCCCTCCCCCGTGCAGAGGATTTGCCCTCAAATCATCTCCTACATCGAAAAAAGTTAAGTCAGAAATATTGAAAATAGCACTAATACCATACTTACCTTGAAGGTCAAGCTTGTAAACATTATCGTTAACCCTTTCCAACACCATAAATGGTCCATCCCCTCGCGGTTGTAACTTAGAAAGTCACCGCTCGGGAAAACGCTCATTGAGCATATGAACCCAAACCCAATCGCCGAGCTCAAACACTACTTTCTTGCGCCCTTTGTTGGCTTGCTTTGCATATTGCTTGGTCTTGTGCTCAATATTCAACCGTGTCTTCTCTTGCAATGCCTTGACAAATTCGGCCTTCCTAGAACCATCTAAGTCCATACGCTCATCAATAGGCAAAGGGCTTAAATCCAATGGAGTTAAAGGATTAAAGCCATAAACAACCACAAATGGTGTAAATTTAGTAGCAAAATGCATGCTCCCGTTATATACAAATTCAACATGTGGCAAATAATCTTCCCAAGACTTTATGTTCTTTTTAATTATAGCACGCAATAATAACCCTAAAGTTCTATTAACTATCTCGATGAAGGGAATCTGAGCAGAAGTTAATCGTTCTACGAAGATCTGGAAAATGCGAATCGCAAAACCTCGACCGCCAATCGAACCTGTGATTGGTAACCTCAGTATAAACGTGACCTGTTGAAGAACTTGTGTCAACCAATCGACATTATAGACGCCACGAACAAGAGAATTCGCTATCCTACTCGATTAGTCGAATTGATCACTACAAGGAAGGCCTTGATAAGGTCAAGTCCACAAAGAACTCAAAGAAGAAAAGAATCTCTCGTTGTATTAAAATGAATCATCTTCTCGATGTCTAACCCCTCGGCCTCGTCCTCCGTTCCACCTTCCAAACCGGCCATCTCGGTCTTCCTCCATGTCGGCCTCAAACTCATCATCAAATTGCCGCTGCCATCTAGGTCGTGTTGTAGATTCATCTCGCTGATTTCGTGGCCTCCTCCATGGTGGCTCTCGATTTCCATCAAGCCTCATCTCACATCCCATAACTTGGGTACTAAGTACTTCAAGTTGCAATTTCAACTATTGAATGCCTTCCAAAATTACATCATCCCTTTATTTAGAAGCATCTTCCTTTTGATTTACGCTTTCTTGATCGTGTGACATGATTTACCTGCAAGAAAATATTAGAAATAAAATAAATCTCACCAGACACTCCCTCACGTGTTTTGCTCAAGGTATTTGTCGCTTCCCCTCGTATTTAACTCAAACTCAATATCGGCTTTTTTTTTAATTAAGCTCACATACTCTTGCTTTTTACCTCTCATATTCCCTTCTCACAAGTACTTTATCAGACTAAAAACCGTTTTGCTCACCCACCTCACAACAATTGACCAAATCACCAAGCAGGATCAAAATAATTCGTCAACCTTTCACTAATTGTCAAATTCAAACTCAATTTTGATACTCTTTTTTTAATTCAGTTCGGTCCAACTAACAAACGAGTCGTCTTCTCGATTCTTTTCAGTAGATTTTTTTTTTGGCTGGCTCTTTTTTTTTTTTGCCGAATCTTTTTTTTTACGAACTCAAATACAATCAAAACACATTAGGGCTGAAAGAAAAAAAAATGCAGCAAGAATGATTTGGATCCCTAATTCGGTTAAAATCTGAGATCCTAGTTCAATAATTCTCAATTTGCCGAATGAAAGTAACAAAATTAGGATAACTAGACCTTATAGAACTTGGGCTTTGATACCAGATGAAGGGAATCTGAGCGGAAATTGATCGTTCTACGAAGATCTAGAAAGTGCGAATCGCAAAACCTCGACCCCCAATCGAACCTGTGATTGGTAACCTCGGTATAAATGTGACCTATTGACGAACTTGTGTTAACCAATCGACGTTATAGATGCCACGAACAAGAGAATTCGCTATCCTGCTCGATTAGTCAAATTGACCGCCATAAGGAAGGCCTTGATAAGGTCAAGTCCATAAAGAACTCAAAGAAGAGAAGAACCTCTCGTTGTATTAAAATGAATCATCCGTCTTCAAAGAAACCTTAAACACCCTTTTTATATGGTGTTAACCCTAAACGCAAAATTACGGAACGCCACTAGAATTAATAAAAGCGCTTAAATAAAGAAAAAACTTAAACTACTCCGAAACGCGAAAGAAAACGACATCCGTCACGACATTAGTGGGGAGTATTAATCAGCGGCTCGTTTCCTTGCAATTGACCAAATTTGATCGTGTTGCGCCAAGAGATCCAAGATTCTTCACATCTCGATCCAAGATCGCTTCCACTCCAAATATCTCGAACCATGATGCCAAAAGCTTGCTTGAATTACTTCGCCCTTGCTCGAGTAATCGGACCAAGAGGATAGGATAATGGGTCCCTAGCACCTCCTCCTTGATATGGCATGATGTCCACATCAATAATTCATCTGGGTCATTCAAAACGGAAAGGATAGAAGAAAAGGTGCAGCATTCGACGTCGACAGAGAATGAGAAACACCAATCTTTTTTGTCACGCTCCGAACCCCATCGAGCACGCGACCCACTTCTCTGGTCGAATGATGCGACATCCCAAGGTATCGCCGACCCAATCAAACTTATCAGAGATTTAAAATATCAGCGAAAGCTATCAAATACCCGGACAATAATAACTGGGATAATTAAGGAGAATAAACATATTCATTGCTCATCCAAACTTATATAATATTCACAATTTACAAACCACCATATTTACAAGTACACCGAACCTCTACACTACAAACCACCGATATTCAAAAAGGATCGACAGCCTAGGTACCCTATTGCCCAAAAATGATACACTCCAAAAAGCCTATTTCCAACCCCTACACTAGCCCCTACGCCCTCTACTTGGCGTTCACTCCAAGTCTGACTTCTCATCTTCTGAATCTGAATTCTCATGGACTGTCTGCTCCTCTAAGGACTCCGACTCAACCTCGATCTCGATCAGGTGGTCTATATCACCCGATTCCGCTAGAACCTCATCTCGCTCCTCTTCGACTAGCTCCTCATCAAACTCGTCCTCTGGCACAAATTCGGGGTCAATCCACTACTCATACGGGAGTATGTACTCCGGTTCTTCTTCAGGCTCAACAAGCTCATCCTCAGGTTCTGCCTCGGGTTCTTCCTCTTCTGGTTCTTCCTCTGGAATTGCCTCGAGATCCACGTCCATTGGATCGTACCCTGCCTGCGACTCTTCAGGCTCTAGTTCGTGCTCGGCCCCCGAGGGCTCAGGTGCTGCAGGCGTCGGCTGTAGTCCTGACTGCGCTAGACTAGTTTCCAAACTAGTCATCTCGCCATTGGGAGGAGGTATGGCGGACGAGTCCCAATCCCCAACTCCATCAAAGGGGACGTTAAATCCACGGACGGGACCAAACTCATCTATCCCGTCTCGAAAGAACCAAGCAATACAAGTATGAGCCTGCCAAAGGGGTAAACCTACGTCTACCCAAACTACTATTGTGTGCTTAACTCAAGTCATATTTTCATCTATAGGAAACTCTACAACGTTGTGGTCGGTGTGCATCGAAACTCCAAAACGCTCAGGTGCGGCGGCGGAGGATTCATTGCTCAGGCGGAGTTCTGAAATTTTTGATTGAAATAACCATGAGAATACATCTTAGCAAGCACACACCCTAAACCCCACCTAGGCTATCACGTACCTCCATACAATCACGACAAACAATCACACTTAACCATCACAATACAGGCACATAATTTATACTTACCTGGGCTCTTTCTGCGTGCAACCTGCACGTTAGACACGGTAGTATAATTTCCAATTACATGCACATTCTAATTTCATTCCACGCACTCATCACATCTTTCCACCCAACTCGTCAGTGACCTGCGTCATGATACCGCCTCCGGTTCACTGCGTCCATCTCATATTCACAACACTTCTTGGCCTGCGTAATGGTACCGTCTCAAGCCATGTATCTTGCCCGCGTAGTAGTACCGCCTTAGGCTCAACATCCGTCAACTAATACACAACCCGCGTAATGGTACCGCCTCAAGTTGGCTATATTCACAACACTTCTCGGCCCGCGTAGTGGTACTGCCTCAGGCCATGTATCTTGCCCGCGTAATGGTACCGCCTTAGGCTCAACACCTACCACCTACGACACAACCCATGTAATGGTACCGCCTCAGGTTGACCGTCCTCCGGTATTACCGGGCATCGTCCCGCGTAGTCGTACCGCCTCAGGACGGATAAATATCTACGCGTAATGGTACCGCCTCAAGGATTTCCATAACACACATACCACACCGCTCACGATTTCTCGCTCATTCACATGCTCAACACCCACTTGCCAATAAATTGGCCAATCACACGTGGCCCGTGCACGCACCAATTCACACACATTTCTCATACTCATTAAGCATCCAACACGGCCAATTGACAATTAATTCAATTAGGCCCAAGCGTGCACATAACAATACAATGTCTAGTCATTCAATTCCCCCACTCAACAAACATACATGGCCACTCATGGGCCCACAATCACAGCCACATACACGTGCTTGATTTCAGTCTTTCCACACTCAATTCAAGCCATAACGAGCATCACAATTCAGCCACCATACCACGCACTAAACCGACACCAATTGCCCTTAAATCAAACCATAGGCTCGTCACTACAAATTTCAATTTCCAGCAATGAACTCGGCATCAATTCAGCCCCGAAACGTCACGATTTGATCCTCAAATCAGCCCATATTAATTCCCCAAATCAGAATACCAATATAACCCCTAAACGGCCCCAAATTACGCCTAAACCGACACAAATTAATTCGGTTTAACACCTAATTAGTCCGTCGATACCTGAAGTCCTAACTAGAGTTTAGGGCGCGACTTGCCGAACTCTAGACTAACTTCGCTAGAGCGAAAAACGGGCGGCGGTCAACGTTGAGCGGCTCGGCGGCGGCGGCGACGGCCTCCTTGGCCGTGGATCACAGCCACACGAGGGAGAGAGAGAAAGGAAGGGACGGCGTGAGGGTGGTGGTAGTGTGGTTCGGCGGCGGAACGGCGGCGATTGGGCGAACGGTGGCCGAACGGTGGTGGCGCGGCCGAGAGGGAGGGTCAGTCAGCGGTGAAGGGGAGAGAGGGAGTGGAAGCCGAGAGATAGAGAAGGAGAAGGAGAGAGAGAGAGAGAGAGAGAGAGAGAGAGAGAGAGAGCTTTGGGCTTTAAATAATCAAGGTCAATTATTGGGGGCCAATTGACCATCATGCCCTTTCCTCACAAACCCAATCAACGGTCAAGATTCATTCTTATCCTGAGATCGATGGCTCGGATCGAATCTTTTTCAAAAATATCCAAGGGCAATTTGGGAATTTCATAAAATTTCAAAGGCAAAATTGTCCAACTCAAAAATTAGGGCAAAATGACCAAAATGTCCTTCCCCTTTAACACTTGCCCTTTATAAACCTCCAAGGGTAAAATGGTCGCTTTTCCATTTTCTTGCCGAATTTGAATTTTTCTAAAGGATTCGGGAAAATCCAAAGCTGTACGTTCCAACCACAACGTCGTCCTAACGTCCCATCGTGACTTCCTAATTTTTTGATGCTCAATTTGGGCTCTAATTAATAATTAAATTTTATTTAACGTAACTCGAGCGTTTCTCAAACTAACATGTGGCTTTTGGGAAAATTCGCATATTTGACCCGTGACTGATAATAAATCGAGTCATGTGCAAGTTCATTCGGTTCGTGACGACTTCGGTTGTCATATAATCGCGAGGTTCGATCACTAGTTCCGTCGGGCACGATCGTTCGGTATAGGTTCTGGATCATTCGTCAATTCATTTCGTGGTCAAACGGAATCACCCGTGATCCACTCGTATGACAGTGACGAGTCGGCCCATAACTACCCTAAGATCGGCCTACGTTGGCTCAAAATGTCACCTCGACGATTCTATGGTCGAAAATCAATCCACGATCAAATTTTCTTTAGTCGCACGAATTTAAATCCCTAATTAGCCTTTCCCTAATGGTTAGTATCCCAGGAATAATCAGTTCCGAGCGAGAACTAACTACAAGTACATTCATAAAACCAACCATTTCATAAATCCCAAATGAGTAAATTTCAGGATGTCACATTTTTCTTCTTCACTGTCGACTTCATTGCTGGCTTTTCATGATTCACGATGACTCAAAGCAAACTCAAAAAGCCGACAAACACCTTTGAGGCATTAGGAGGTAAATTTGTTTCTTTTATTTTGATCCTCTTGATTTTGATGTTTTACAGGATTATGCTCATCTAATCTAAGTGTAATAAATGGGCCCAAAGCCCAAAGCCATGTTTCAATAGCCACAATTCAGCCTACTTACAAATTTCTTTTGACCAATTGCATTGTGTTCGATTCCATGTGGCTACATGACAACAGATGATTGATCACGGATCGTTGATACTCGAACATGGATTAGTCGCGAATCAGCCATAGATCATTGCGTTGAATTGGGTAGGCCATGGACAGGCCATGTGCCAAGCCTTGTATCAGGTCGGACCTAGTCCCAAGCTAGTCAAACCTGCCCACGGGCCGTGCATTGTGCCTCCCATGAGTCAATGCACGTGTCTGATCTATGTTACGATCCCTCGACCGTGTGTCCTGTCCATGCACACGGCACTTTGCTCGTGTAGCCCAACCTTGTGCTAGCACACCGTCCGTGCGGCTCGGTCCCATGCCTATGCACTCGGCCCTATGCCCATGTGGCAGGGTTGGTGCTCGTATGGCCCGACTATGAGCTCGGCCTTGTGACCGAGTGGCCCAGCTGTGTGCCAGGCCCTGTGCCTGATCAGGGTTATCTAAACAAGTTTAGTACTTGGTCATTTCATATTTTGGTTCAATATCACTTGAACATTATTTGGCATCAAACCTTAGATTTCTAAATGGGAGGGTCAATCGTTTAAGGTACCTAACACCTTGATTACCTTAGTTCTTTGCCAAGCTAAATTTAGTGAAATTTGGTGTCCGAAGAAGGTAGTGCCAATAGAACTAGGAAAGGACCCAATTATTTGGTGTTTCTTGATATAGTCATGTGATTCACACCTAGCATGCTTCTTGGACAAGAAGACAAGATGACTTGACTATTTGTGCATTATTGCCGACTTCTTAAACAAGTTGGTCAATAATGAAGACCAACCCCTACTAAAAATAGAGCTATGGACTAGTAATGAAGTTGTCTTGCATGAGCCAATAATTGTGACCTCTAGAAAGTGATTCACGCTCAAGGAAGAAGCTATGGATTATAGGACAAATTAGCAACTTCTTTTGGAAATTGTCTAATAATTGAAATATAGCACCAATAATTGATAACTTCCTTAGAAGTTGTCAATGATAAAGCTTGACCAAGAAGACCCTGATAACAATGATAGGAATCTGGTGGAAGATTTCAATAATTGAGTCTTGAAGGCCAAGACTACCATTCACGCCCAACTTTGAGGCTCATGGCCAAAGGGAGGAAAAGAGAGAGAGAGAAACCATAATGATTTACTTAGGCCTTAAATGAATTAGTAAGGGCATAATGACCATAAGGTAGAAACTTAGAGATCAAGTTGGTGATGAATGGTCTCAATTAAAGACTTGTATAAGATGCTTAATTATGGCAGAAGACTTTCAAGGTCTCATCTTAATGAAGCTTAGACTTTAGGGCCCCATTCATTAATGGATTTTGGCCTTAGCTCATTAGGACTATAAGTGGACAATACTATAAATAGACTTGGGTCCCCCTTAGTCTCCTTTTTTCCTCACACCATCACCATCCACGCCTACCCCACCAACCAGTTCTCTCTTGCTCACGCCACCTTCCTCTTGCTCATGCCAATCACCACTTTGATCTCACGTCACCATTTGATCCCCACAAAATCTCGCTTTGTCGAATATAGTAAGTAGATTCTCTAATCTCGGGATAGGATGATCCAATATGTTGTTGGTTAAGTGTTTAAACCCGAACCATGCTTGGACTTGATTTAATGTGGGTTTTGTTTGTATAAGCAAAGCATGAGTCGAGATACAGCTTAGACGAGAAAAAGGGAAAATATGCTTTGTGCGCACGCCATGGTGCATGAACCGAACGAATTTTGTGCGTTTGTTGATGCGTGCATCATGAAAACACCATGTTTCATGTTTGTTTGGCAATTGCATTACATCATGAGTGATGTTTGGACGGTGAGCACATCTTTGCTATTGATTTGTCGTCGATACTGGAGTGCTAAGGTTGAACGCATGTCTAATTTCCTCATAATTTGAAATTAGTGAATTTATTTATTGAGTCAACAACTCATTCCCCATTGTTTTTTCCTCATAACCATAGAATGGCAGCTCCTCTGATCCGGTTTGGAACCCCTATGGAAATGATTGTGGATGTGATCGATGCGGCCGGAGGGAGAGCACATCGTAGGGTCATTTCCCAAGTCATGGTTAATGAAGGCCTTGAACAGAACGTTCCGCATGTGTTCGAAGCCTGGTGCGAGTGTACGGAGGATGGCAGACTAATCGGACCCCTTAGTGGGTTTAATGGCCCGTTCGGTGGTGCCCATGGCCCGGCATCCGAGACCGCCGTGGACGGGGCCTAGTCGGCCATCCAGACTTGGGAATGACCAAGTGTTTTTGGGGAAAAGAACTTTTTGGAGGAACTTTTTCGAAGAGAAATCAATAGCGGGTTAGGTGTAACCCAACTTTGTTATAGCGGGTATGCATGCGTGTATCGACCCGTAAGAAAAGAAAGGGCACGTAAATAAGCTTGACATATAAAATGTCTAAGTATCATGTAAATACATAGTTTGCTCTTGATGTCTGCTTTAACCCCGTTGTTTGAATGTTGTGATTGTCCCAATTCTATGCTTCCGCTTGTCCGTAATTGCAAGATGAAAATTTAATGGGACGTCAAAAGTATGCCACGGGTCACGGTCTTGGCCGGGACGTGACACAAAAAATCCCCGTCGAGTGCGCTCTCGTATTATTGGCTACTAACCAAAGAACTTGAAAATTTTGGAAAAGATGGGTGATCAACCACAGTTCAGTGAAGTGTACACACACACACACACACACACACACACACACACACACACACACACACATATAGAGCAATACTAGAAACTCATAATCCAATTCTTAATATACATATCAAATCATATATGAGTTGTTTCATTCAACAAGCTTTACACAATATAAGAAAAACTCATTTAAATTCACCATCTCAATTCAAATATCAATGATTAAGTCCATTGATCAATCTAATCAAAATCACCCACCAATTGTTTATTCAATCAACCAATCTCGAATCACATGCCAATGGTTCATTCATTGATCAATTTATTACTCAATATCAAATCATGATCACGACACAATGTCTTATGACAAGTTGACCAAGATTCCCCCTTGGCAAGGTCTCCACCTATTACAAGTCGGTGGCTTAGCCCACAAGGATATCCTAATCGGTATGCATACCTACAAGCCTCTCAATAGGCTCACAACGATATTGAGCACCAACACAAACTCACCACAACATCCTTCACAATCCTTAAAACCAAACCATAATGGATATTACAAATCAATTTACAAAACAAAATATAATTTTTCGCAATTCAATTCATCCACCGTAATACCTTTAGCAGTTCATTTCATAAACATTTCTTAACATTTCATATAACAAATAGGGTAATAAATGTTTGATCTGAAGTTTTGCATTAAATTTGCCTTGAACATTATTTTTCCTCTTTAGCCAAATTACACTTTGCACATAATTTCTTATACTTTTCATTTTCAAAATATGAGTTTACAAACTCAAAAAAGAGATAGTACCATTCTCCTGGAATGCCTAAATATCAAACAATAACGTTCCCTCAGACCGACGATCTCGTAATCCTAACAATTAAACGAGAATCGATGTCAAAACCAAATAAAATACTACGATAACTATGTAATGGCTAAATGATGCTTAAACGCTAAGAAAACAACTCAAAGGCGCCCACAAATCGCTCGTCCAAAACCATCTGCATTGTGGAGCTTGAATGTGAAACTTAATCGTGTCATAACTCTTTCCACCGAACTCTGTTCCTAGCGACCTTATAATCAAAAGAGAGCCCATTCAAAAAAATACAAGACCCTCAGCTTGGCCAACATAAAATCGGGCCAAAAAGCAACGAAAATCAGCATGGAAAGCTATTGTCGCAAATGTTCATCACTTGTGGCCAACTTCAAAATTTTGTTTCGAGTAAACTGTAAGTTCAAATTGAGATCCGTAAAATCCCACGGCCCCACAACACCCTAAAGTACCATTTATATATATGTATCTATATATAGCTCGACAACTCAGAAATCGGACTTCACAGCTTGAATTTCACCAAACTTCGAAATTATGCCAAAATTCTGGAAAACACTCCGATTTAACGAATGAGAGGTTCTAGCACTTACCAGGCGTTGCAATACAAGTAACTCTGACTTGGCAAGACTCTCATGGGGTGAACTAGGGGTGAGCGGTTTCAGATTCCTTACAAGTTTCACATAGAACCTAGAACCTACCATCGGGTATAGGTTCCTCATTTTTTGGAACTTGGAATCTACTCGTCAGAAGCTAGAACCTCGAACCTACCCTATCACAAGTCCAGGGTAGGTTCCAGGGTCTAACAAATTTTTTTTATTTCATCAAAACGAAAATGAACACCATAATACTGAACAAACTTGTCATTTATCAAAGAGAATACAAAAGACTAGTTTTCTTGACATTACGGTTCAAATAAATATAACTAAAATGAGAAGTCATTGCGTAAATCGATACTAAGGGTGAGCAGTTCCATGTTTCGCATAGGTTCCACCTATGATAATAGATTATTCATTTTTTGGAACTTGGAACCTACCTTATCAAGGTTCGAGGGTCAATTCCATAGTCTACTCAAGTTCCACTTGTATTATTAATTGAACAATTAAAATGAATTATCACCTTTAATGAACACCACTTACTGTTATGATCAATTAACCATAACTTATATTTAGACACACGAAAAATATGAAACATTAACAAGTCATAAAATAAAAACTCAGACTAGTGATTCTAGATTATATATTCATCATCAAATGCCATGAAACACAGCAAGATCACGCGAAGATATAAATCAAGAAAAAACACAAAAAACTTATTTAGGTTTCAGGTTTCAAGTTCTAGGTTCCAAGTTTTAGATTCCACCTACTTAGAACCTGGAACCTATCTGTCGAAACAAGTTTCCCAATTTTTGGAACATGAAACCTACCCTGCATATCTTGGAACCTGAGAACCTGACCAGTGAGAACCCGGAACCCGTAAGGTTTCCACTAGTCAGGTTCTCAGGTTTCAAGGTAAAATCTGGAAGCATGCTCACGCCTAGTGTGAACCATTCCTCTTTCTTTTTCTCCCTTTTCTTTCTTTCTCTTTCTCTCTTTTATCTTTCCTCTATTCCCTCCCCTGCTCTGCGCGAGATCTCGGTTAAAAAGAAAGGAGCTTAGCGTCCACTGTTGCTTCTTTTTTACTTTTCAACTTTTTCCCTTTTTTTTCCTTGAAAACCCATATATTACATATCCAACACAAAAACTTCAATTAATAAGTAGAAGGACAATACACATAAAAAATATAAAACCTCATAAACAAGCGATGTTGGATATTTTAACCACCAACTCAGGTGCAAGCAGGATCAGAAAGGAAATGAATTAAGAATGGGCCTTTACACTTGAAAGTGGGATAGAACCTTATTTATTGTCATGTTGGAAAGTCCTACCAAAAATTTAAGTTAATATATGAAGGGAAACCGTATGTATACAAAGAGCGAATAAGCCATAAAGTTTCTAACATAAATGGCACGTTGAGAGTTAATCCATAATTTAAATGAATTTGTAATTATCAGACCCCACTACTCTAAAAGCTTAACTACCCAAATCAAAAGATACCATCGCGTAAAACCACCTGAGGCAAAATAGGAGTACGACAAGATATGATACCGAGCTCCAAACAGAAGAAACTTTTACATTTTGTTTTTGGCCAAAGGATAAAACTACTACATTCAGTCATAGGATTACATGAAGCAGAATTCTCTACGAGATAAGCACACAAGATGAACCACATCTGTTTTCTACTGCAATTTAAAGTCATGCAGTTAATTTCTTCTATTAGTAGAATCCAGGAATATGAGATTGCTTAAGCTATTTCTTCACAATCAACTTTGCTCTTGCATGACCCTCATTGATCTGAAATTGCTCCCCCAGACCAAAATGAGCCATCAACAACCACACAAAAGTTGCGAGCTCCCCGCCTTTGCTCAGTTGATGAGCATGAGCAGTTGCTCTGCAATGACTCGCGGCGTATGATAGCAACTCCACCCATACTTTGCTGATGATCTTCCATTTCTCCTCCTTGAATGTCATCAACTCCTGAGCCAACCTACTCGCATCGAACAGCACCGACTTGCTTCTGTCTCCCTTTACATAGGCAGGTTTCACGGTCGTTTTCACCTTGAGAATGTACCCACAGGCTTCTTTATGTTCTTCCCAGGGTGACAGTTCCTTCCTGGACAAAAACTTCTTGGCCTCAGCACAAGTGTCCTGGAATCTTATTCGTCCAATACCCACGATGGAAGACATCATCTTAGATTGCACAACAAGAAGATAGAGCATATAATCTGAGAGATCCTTACAAAATCCTCTGTGACGATCATTTCTCTCTTCAGTGTTAGTGATAGTGGAATACAAGAGATCTGTAGCCACATGCCACAATATAAGGCTCTCATCGTACTCAACTTCATTAACGAAAGGCAATAGCTTACTCCAATGAAGATCGTGAAGCACCCAGTCACCTCTGGCTGAATATATCCTCTCTGCAAATCCCGGATCATTAGCGAGCACTGATTTGTCTCGCAGCTCCTGATGGATAAATAACCATAGTTCCCTAGTAAAAGGGGTCCTCGATGAGTACCTCATGTGGTCTAGAAACTCCTTTAGGCCCATCAGAACAACGATCTTGCTGAATGAGTGCCCAACACGATCATAGAAGGTCTGAATTTTCTGAGGGCGTTCCAGGATACAATAATCAATCAAGTTGTATGTCGAGATAGATTTCGACCACCTGCAAAACAGGTACCTCTTAAGCCAGGCCAAGAATCCAATCTCCACCTCCTCTTCGTCGTCGGACCAGGTACACTTCGTGAGAGAAAGGTAATTCCTGAAGATTGCCGCTAAAACCCTGTGTTTCTTGGGGTTCAATGCTGAAACCGTCCAGTCGGAGAAGATAAGTTGGAGGAGAGCTAAGAAGTCCAAGGCGATGGCACCAAGGCGCAAGGTATAGGTAACTTCAACATTGAATCTCCCGTAGCCATCCTTGTCCATGAAAAAGTAGAGCACCAGAGCAATCTCCACCGAACTGAAACAAATGAAGCGGCAAAAGTATCCGAACTTATCCTGCACTACCACAGCCTTCGTGTAGAGGACATCGTAAAAGAAGTTGAGTTCTACCTCCAGCAATCTGAGAGTATCCTCTGCATTTCTCCTATGGAAGAATTCCCGGCTTTCGTTTCTCTCACGGAAGCTGAAGATAATGTCTACAAACAGTCCCTTAAAGGTTTCGAAAAAGTGGTGAGCCTCCTGAACCACCTCGATATCATCCATACCAGGGCAAACTGTGGTGTCCTGGGTCCTAGTTTCTTTGTCAGGTTCTGGGAGTATAATAATGTCGGCCTGAAGATTGGCCTCTCTCTTGGAGTGGTACTCCTCCATGAGTTTGGCGTAGTTTGGTCCAGGGTCCGGGTTTGTGTGCATTGAATAACTGAATCTGCTTATGCTCGCAAGGTACAACGCCCGAGTCCTCTCGCCATACTTGATGACTCCCGATAGGAAGACCAGGGCAGTTGGCATCCATAACTCGCTAGGCAGTGACCGATAGAACACATAAGCCACGGCAATCGCCTGGAATATGAGCCCAAAGAGGTGCCTGAGCCACAACTCGTTGTCCTCAAGCGAGAAGGAGGTTATGGTATCCGGACCGCCAAGGTGGAGCAGAAGAAATGGTGCCCAGAAAGCGAGAAGGTCGCCGCTATGGTGGGGGCCCGGATGGTCGACTTGACTTTTAGAGATGAGACCAACTGCAAAACTAGCAGCCCAATCGGCAAGCAAGTAGGTGATCCAGATTAGCATGACGACTACAGCCTTGGAGGCTCGTTTCCTGAAGGTTGCAAACAAGATCAGAAAGGCCTGTAGTGAGAGACTCAGGAGTATGGCTCCCCTCAGGTTCCATGCATCCCAAATCTTCTTGACATGGTCAGTGATGTATGAAGTCAGATCCATGGTTCAACTCAGCTCTCCCTCTCTCCGCACACCCACAGACTGAACTCGGTGGTGGGTATGCAAAATAGAGAACAAAATCAGCAACGAGGAATTTCTTTCTTGAATGTGTCGTGCAAATGAGCCGTCTTCACGGGCCACAGGCTAGACTTATGAAGGACGCGGGAAATTTCTAAAGAAGGCTCTGAAATGCTACCATTTTTTCATTTTTCTCAAAAAGGGCTCAGAGTAGACTTGTTTCAAATAAAGGCCTGAGCTCGCTGACCAGTCAAATGTTGACCGGCCGGCGAGCATGCGATATTTTCGATCACGGAATAAGGGCATTTTTGTCCGAAAAAATAGCCAAAAATCTAAAATTAAAAATCTCAAAATTGGTGTTCTCTTCTTCATCGCGCACCTGCTTCACTCCTTGATCGCCTGAGCCGCTGCCTAGCCTTCGTCCTCCGCCACTCGAGCTTCGCCTCCCCTACCTCCCTTACCCCTGCCACCACTCTTGAGCGATTTTTAATTTTAGAGTCTTTGGCTATTTTTTTATTCAAAAATTTTTTGGACAAAAATGCCCTTATTCCGATCACCAGAAATATCACATGCTCGCCGGCCAGCAAGTTCAAGCCCTTATTTGAGATTGACTTGGAGACTTCAGGTCATTATTTGAAACAAAATCTACTAAGATCCTTTTTCGAGAAAACGACGACACTTCATGCCCTTATCCGAAATTTTCCCATAGGACTTTGATAATGGGGGTGCACGAACTCTACGGCTTAGGGGCTCCCAGTCTCCGTAGGCTAAGTCCATGTAATGGTTACACCATCAACCGTATAGTAGCAGCAACCAACAGTTAAAAAACTAGGACTAGGCTCATTTTAGTGGCTAGTTTATTTATACACTCAAGTCTCAAACAATGAGCACAAGTATATTCGTCAATTTGAGGCGTTTATTGTGTGACCTCCACATCCGAGACTCCTCCAAAGGTTATGTAGCGTGGAAAATATTTATTCCCTACATTTAGGCTGCCATTTGCAACAACAAAGCATTGAGATAGTATTCAGGAGAGAAGAGTGCTCACCACTCAGAGAATCAAAATGGAAGAAGCCATCGAGAATTATCTCACTGAAAAATTTAAAACGAAGTTGCACAACGGCCCAAAAGTCAAATTCTATAGCCGATTCGCAGAACTGGAGTCTCTGCTCGAGAAAATCACAGCCTCTGAGTCCCCTGCAAAGGGATCAATCAAAGAGGAGCTTTACTGCCTCAATAATGTCTTGGAAGAGTGCCAAATGCTAGCAAGGAAGCCAAGCCTTACCTCTCTTAAAACAGTTGTAAGTCCATCAATTATGCAAATCAGGAGAACCTTGGACAAGATTAAAAAAGACCTTCGCAAGATCGACCAATCCATAGCAAGTTCTCATGAGACCTTCTGTGTTCTGCCACAGAGGCTAGAAGCTTCTCGAGGAAGCTCCACATGGGTCGATCCGTCAAGAGTCCACGGGCTTGAGAATGAAGTGGTGTCTTTGGAGAGGATGCTTCACCATCCGGGAAAATCATCCGACACTTTCAACTCTATTGCAATCATCGGCATGAGCGGCGTCGGAAAAACGACACTAGCCCAGTTGGTATACAACAAACAAGAAGTGAAGGCACGGTTTCTTCCAAGGATCTGGTTATCGTTATCCCCACAAGTCAACGTGTCCAAGAACCCGAGGGAGGCCATCGCCAAGAAGTTACTGGCCCGTCTAGGAGTTGAAACGGACATAATCAGCTCAATCGAGAGCCGCGGTCTCCACGGCCTACTCTACGCTCTCCACCTGCAACTACTGGGCAAAAGGTACTTGATAGTGCTCGATGACATGTGGGATACTAGCCCATGGCATGACAGCGACGCCTGGGATGGGTTGCCCAAAGGCTATGGTGGTTCAGTCATTATCACAAGCAGGTTAGAGGAATTGGCCAACACCATGGTTGAGAAAGACAATGTGCTCCGCCTGCAACCACTCACAAACCCAGAGTGCTGCTGGTGCATATTCAAGGATGAGGTCGAGAAAGATGGTGAAAAATTGAATGATGACAACATCAAGAAGCTGAAACCAGATGTCACAAAGAGGAGCGCTGGTCTGCCACTAGCTGCAAAAGTCATGGCGGAGATTTTCTATGAGAAGCGCAAAGCTAAGAAGGGGGCTGAGCATGGTGAGATTCATCCTCGAGAGTCCTAGTCAATTAACATAGAAATTTGGCAAAAGTTTCTTTTTTTTCTTTTTTTTTTTTTGGTGTTCCCTCTGCTTCTGCAATAGGTACTAAGGTTTCCACGTTCATGTCAAAATCTTGTTCGAGATTGATAGTGGTAATCTTGTGAAGAATTCTTGTTCCTGATGATAGTATGAGTATCATGTAAATTTAACGATGATCTAATAGAGGATGATACTGGATTGGCAAGAATCGTTATCCCCATTTTGCTTGCTTGGCAAATTAGATCATGTCTCTGCTGATGGATACAAAATAAGGTTCCAGATGACACAACAGTACGAGCAAACACAGAACCACCTGATGATATATACCAGAAAAATAATATATCTTGGTTCATCAGTCCAGCACAATCTTGGCAATGATATTTTTCTTGTTGTTTAGTAAGTTATGGTCATTCCATTCCTTAAAAAACTAACAATAGTAATAATTGTGCTAATCAGTTCATAGACTCAGAGTGTGTTTGGTTCACCTTTCCCAAATGACTTTCAGCCTTCAAAGGCCCTTGGGGAAATGTTGGGGCGTTTGGCAAGCCTTCCCAAGAGGCTTTCGACCAAATGTTGGCCTTAGGAAGGTTGAAAGCTCAATGCTGGACCTACCAACATTTGCTGAAACTAGGTTTAAGTAATTTTTTTTTTCCAAAACTACCCTCACTAATTCTTTGGTTTTTCGATTTTGCCCCTCGTTGTTACTATTCATCTTCTTTGCGCGAGGGCCTACGAGGCCAGATCTAGTCGACAAAGGGCCAGCGAGAGGTCAGCAAGGGCACATGACCCAAGCAATCGTCGAGTGACCCAAGTGACCATCAAAGGCATTCAATGAATGTTACTTTTCTTGGATGCCAAAATTAAGTGACCAGGAAATTATAGTTAGGTTATTTATAAGGAAAGAAGGAGAAGCGCATGAATAAATAATTATAAATTTTTTGCAAACCTTCTTGGATAAAAATAGCAATAGTGTCATGACTTTCGTAGGGCACTCACTTAAGAGCCATAACCTTTTTTTTCGCTGACTAAGTGTCACATCGAAGTAAAATCGATCATTTGAGTGACATTTCCGACAAATCGTCCTACATAGATTTTTTTACTTAATTTTCATTGATTTGAAATTTTAAAAAATAGAAAGAAAGAGAGAAAGAGAACGAAAAAGAGAAACTTAGGGAGAGAGAGAGAGAGAGGTTGTCATGGCAGCTCAGGCAACCATGGCCGCTGGAGTTTCAAGCCACAATGGCCGTCGCAAGCAAAATAGAGATGGGGATGCCGAAAGTCGGAGTCCAGAAGGAACGATTTCTTCCCTACAAACAACCTGATCAAGTACTCCCTCATCCCCTGCGGCTAGGCAAAGGTGTTTCGCCGCGAGCCTGAAGCTCAATTAGCCATGATTATCAGGAGCTTAAAGCTTGAGCGACCAGAGGCACCTCATTCTCTCTCTCTCAATTTTTCTTTCTCTTTTTATTTTTTCTCTCTCTTTCACTTTCTCTCGCGATTTGGATACAAGGCCACAAAGGCCTTCAGCAGCAACTGGCAGGACCGCAAAGGCCCTAGCCCAGATTTGGTGAGGACCTTTGCGCGCTCATTTGCAGCCGGCAAGGCAGCAATGGCGTCACCTAGGGCCGCGGCCCCACTGACCGCAGGCGAGGCCTTTGCAACCAACAAGGGTCGCTGCCGGCATAGAAAAAAAATGCAAAGAAAAATCAAAAATAATTAAAAATCAATTTTTTTAAAAAAATCACTAAAATTGTCCACATCAGCACCAATAGTGCCAAGTAGGACGACTGGAGTCTCCATCGGATTTTCCGATGAGGCAAATTGCCAGTGGCACTTAAGAGCGTGAATAATAACCATTCTATTCCAGAAATCAATTTCTAATCAGAAATAAATTTTTCTATTTATATTCCATGGATGAGTTTCTGGGCCAAAATACTCATTTGACAACGACATAAAATTTCTGTTTCTGAAATACAAATTCGTTTGATAACGGCATAAAATTTCTCCCTCCCGAGTGGTCGACGGGTGGGCGGCAGCGAGAAGTGGCCGGTGTCGAGCAGTGGCAAACGGCGGAGGACAATGGCCAACGACGAGAGGCGGCCGCGTCAAGCTGCAGCGGAGGACAATAGATGGCGATCGGCGGAGGACAGCAAGAGGCTGCCGACGGGCAGCAACACATGGCGGATGGTGGCGAGAGGAAGGTAGCGGCAACAGGAGGCGACAGCAAGCGGTGGGCGGGCAACCAACTAGTAGAGAGGGCAAGCGACTATGAGAAATTTTATTTCTCATTTATGTTCCACATGTAGAAAAGTAGCAAATTTTTATTTCTGAATTTTGTTCCAAATATATTTTTGGAGTAGAAATGTGTTCCAAAAATAGAAAAATGAAACTGCGTTACCAAACGGATTTTTATTCCAAACATGTTCCCGGGAAAGGAAAAATATAATGATTATCATGTGCACCCTAAGTGATCGATTTTTTAAATTTGTAGTACTTAAGTGAGCGAAAAAAAACATATGGCACTCAAGTGAACGTCGTACAAAAGTTATTGCACTCCTACTATTCTTATTTCAACCTTCTGTCTCGATTTTGAGTGAATTTCAATACAAATGAGTAAACTTTAAGAAAAACTTACTAAGAATTGATTAAATGAAAACTACTTTCCATGTAAAAAAAAATTACTCAACACTTAGAACTTTACTAAAGTACTTGGTTTATTCTAACTTATAAAATAAGAAAAGTTACTGACCATTTCCGAAGTTTGAACGTCACCTTAACAAGTTACTAACATCAACAAAATTACTTAGCAATGAAAGGATTGAAGTAGAAGTTTTGTTATAAAAATAGCTACTTAAAAATGTGGAAAACTTACTATTTTGATACATTGCAATTTACTTTTCCACGTGGAAAAAATACTAACCACGTTTAAGAGTCACTAGCTTTATGTAATAGTTGTAAAAATTACTCGAGACTTTGCAATGTTACTGTACAGTAATTACTTTGCCCGTGTGAGCATAACTGTACGCATACTTTTTATCATTAGTAATCCATTAATGTTAAATGTGATGTAAGAGAAAAGATGAGATTTCGTATAATATTTCGGGGAAGTGGACATGAGATCATAGAAATGCCTCCATTTGAATGGTGCAGTATATAATGACCCTTTACAAAGTGGATGACTTCTAAACCTTTTGTGCATAAAAGAACCATTAAACATAGACATTTTAAGGGGACGAGGCATTTCCCCAATTAAATTTCTCTTTATCAAAAGGCAAAATTGATTTATTAACTTTATTCTATTCTAGGACAATTCAAATTCCATTTTAAACGGGAAAAGAATGGCATCTTTCACTTTTAGGAAAAATCTAGGGCAAGTGATGAAGACTGTTGTATGGAGAGGTAGTAGACTGTAAGAGAATTGATCACCATTAGTGGTATTAGTTTTCTAAATTCAAGTGCGGCTTGAACGATAAACGATATGCACCAGAATCCAATGTCTAGTGCTATAGTAGGCCACAGAAACAGAACCCAAGTGAAAAGGACAATGAACCCATCTGAGCCCGATTACTTGACTTTGCGGTACCTAAGTGAAAAGAATGCAGATATCTTGGAAAAACACGGTTGCTTGTTTTTCTTAATTTGGGGAAGGACTAAATGGGTGTTGACATTGATGAGTCATGTAAAGATTACACAGTTACGTTCCTGAAGTATTTTGTGATTACCTAGTTTGATTAAAGCTGAATTTATTTTTTGAATTGTAAGTTTTGTTGAAATGAAAAATTCTTGATACGGTGATTGTGGATTTGCATTCGCACTTGTAAATTTCCTTAATGATCACATCTCGTAGGTGTCATCTAATAAATGTCATTATATTTTCTACCGAATTATTCGTCATCCTCCATTTAAAAAGAGTATAAGATGCTTCAAGAGAACCTTTTAATCTTTAGCCTCTTTCAACAAGACGAAGCATTTTCTTAAAGATAAAAAGTCCGAAAGTTGAATGACTTGACAGACCAGCTAAAAATGACGAATTACATGCTTCAAGAATATTTGTAATATTTAGTCTCTTTTCCAATTAATTAAGCATTTTCTTGAAGATAAAAAATGGATAACTTGAATAACTTGACATACTAGCTAAAAATGAATTAGATGCTTCGTCTTTATTCTCATTCGATAAGATGAAGCATATTCTTGAAAATTAAAATGGAAAAGTTGAATAACTTGACAGATCGGCTAAAAATGGCTGACGCCACCATTATTCCATATTAAGAAGACAACCTGGACGCAATTATTAGCCAACGGGTATCCGTAAGCTGTCGTTGTCATCCTTTGGTTATCCACAATGTGGTGCATCATGACTGGAAGATTGATAGTGTTATGAGCTTGGGTTGTAAGCATAATCTCACTATATGCTGAGTCCAACAAGTGGCATGGGCATCTCTTCATTAGCAAGTTTTCCAGAATGAGGTCAATTCCAGGATTTCCTTTCACATTCTAGTCCCAGTGTCTTCTTTCCTTTTCATCAGCACAATCCACTCACTTACACAAAAGTTTGCAGCATTTAGATCTTTCAAAAAGCTTCCGACCACGAAATAGGCAGCTGACGAGTCTATCACTCATTCTGAAACACCTCTTGCATGGAACGAGTGCACAATCCCGTCAATTGTAAATTTAAAGTTGCTTATACATTGTGTATGTGCTCACAGGAAATATATTATTCAGATTAACCAAAAATGATAGCATTCTTAACACAGTCATTCTATTTGGAATTGAGAAGAAATTGCTTGACCTGTTACCGAAGCCTGTGATGGAGGTTGTTGGGCCGACAACGTCCGTCCCAGTCCACTTACTTTCTTATTTGGCCCTTTCATAACTTGAGCTTGTTCTGAATCTACCATCACCATATGCACCAAGAATCTCTTCAGTGAACATGTAGTAAACCCCAAAATTGTTATTGATATTGGGCTACTTATGAACAAACATATCCAAATTTATGAAGGCAAAAACTCAGCAACACATGTATGTAACATAGGGAGTGTTTCGTGTATCATGTCCATGAACAATTACCAAACCAAACAAGAGCTTATCAGCTGAAAACAATATATGCTTGGCTCATGCAAACCCAGATTCAACATCCTAATTCTTGGATTCATCGGTGAATTGCTGGCCTGCAGAAGAAAATATTAAAACATTGCATTGCCGGCCTTCGGTCCATCCATATTGGCAGAAAATTTTTAGTCCAACATTAAGAAAGCTTAGATACTTACAGAATTCATACCGGCTCCTTGTTCTTCCATTTCATATTCGCTTCCTAATCCGTATCTAGACACAAAATGGAACATGGCCTTCTCTTAAAATATTGAGCCCAAGCCCCAGCCCAAGTTCTTATTTAACTCCTTTCCTCGGGCTTGCTTCAGCTGAAGCTTTTTAAAGGGAACTAAAACTACCAAAAAAAAAAAAGAAGAAGAGAGAAGCTACGTTAAGAACAAGGAAAAGAGAAAACGAAGAAAAAGAGAGAAATTTTCGCGCGTGCACATTTGGACAACGTTAGGTAAGGATTCGAGTTATTTATTCATTTAATATGAGTAACTTTCAGAATTAAGCCATAAATTCGGAGTTATGTGAATTTTGAACTACGGGTTCCAATTTAGTAGTTGCTAAGTTGGGAATTATATGGAGATGATAGCTTAGGGTATTATGGAGTTGTGAGGTTTGACAAAATTCGATTATGAACTATGGTTTGACTGAAACGGATTTTTAAATTTACGCAAGTGAGTTACACATAACGGACAAAGATGAATGTTCGTTGTGAACAAGTTTCTTCGTTAGCGTGTAAGAGTCAATTGGTCGATGAATAAGCATAGTTAGTCGAGTTGTTCGTTAGAGTACTGTTTTAATTAGATTTTAATATCGTTTTTCAATTAATTGATAGAAATACGAGTTCTTCGTTTGAGTAACCTTCATAGGTTAGTTTTCAACTTTCCCAAATAAGTGGTGATCTCTTTTTCGAATTTTTAAACTCATATTTCAATAGTGATATGGATTAGATATATTATAAGTTATGAAATGGGCATTTTTTTTGCTTAAAGGTCTAGATCAAGCATTTACTACTTCAGTATTTGTGAATGGTTGAGAAATGTTTTATGGAAAGGTGTTGTGAAAGGTTCTATATATATACTACTTTGTGAATTTGATTTATGAAATGAATTCTCAAATGATTTGGGATATATTCATATGAAAGAAATTCTGACTAAGGCACTGAGTTGAGAAAGAATAAATATATATGTGTATATATATATATATATGGTTTATGAAAGGTATTCTATTTGATATATTCAATCGTGAAAAGTTATATGATTTGGTCAGTGAACCTGAATTTTGAGATGGATTCTGGATTTGATTTGTGGGTTATTGGAGAATGATGTTAATGAATTATGCTCATATCACTATGATTATATCCCATTGAGGAGTTAAGTAAAATGCTATTATCATAACATTGTTCTAGGCCAAACCACGGGCTAATATAAGTGAAGACCTAACCAGGTAGGGAACTTGGTCGCCTTCTTCACGGGCATTAAACGTAACCATAGTTAAATATTGAGCATTAAATTGGTCGATGAAATGAACCATTGACATGTAATTTTATAAAGATTGATCAATGGGATGGTTCATTGATGTTTGATTTGATAGAGATTGATTAATGGATTTGACCATTGATGTTTAATTTATGATGGTGGATTGAAAGAGTATTAATGTTACGTATGAAGCTTTCTTGAATGATATGACTCATTTTTTTGATGTTTTACGTATATTTTATACTGGATTTGGATTAAATGAGTTATGATATTGTTTTATAAAGATGCATAGTAGATTCCCAATCTGCTTAGAAGTAATGTACTATTCATTGGATTATGGTTGCTCATTCTATTCATCTTACTTGCTTTTCAGTTTCTTTAGCAAACCACAAGCAGGACGAGAGTGTTTAAGTTATCACTAGGAAATTTTGATAGTGGGAATTTTTTAGTATGAGTCATTTATGTCTAAGGTGAACTTCTGAGTTTAGTTGTTAATTTGAGATGTATATATTCTTTTACTGGATTATTAAAAACTATAATCCTATAACCAGATAACTCTTTTATCAAATATATGAATGTATATATTTCATTGAGACTGTGTCTTTCGAGTGGAAGAACGTCCGTGTCATTGCCCTTGTACTTGTGGAGTTGCGGGTATGACATTTGTTGGTATTAGAGCTTAGGTTATGATATTTTCTGTGTATATTTTATGGGACATTATGAGATTGTGTTCTAGTTTATAACGCGTTAGTCCTTTGTTTGGTATTAAGGTATAAGTCTAATTTCGAGTCCTGGTATTAGTGGGTTACGACTTTGATAAGTTTGTTGAATAATAATATATGTAAGCGAGTCGTTACTTGGAATATTGGATATGTGTCGCAAGGTTCTCGAGGCACCAAAGTGTATTTGATTGAGTTGTTTAGTCTTACTTATCTTGTAGTCTCAAAAGGTGATAAATGCATTGAGTTATTCAGGTCCTTCATTTAAGATTGGTTGAGGACATTTAGCACCTCAGAAAGTCTCTTTAAGGATGGAATCAAAGTGCGTAGCGAAAGTAGAGATACGTTTTATAATCCGAGGGTTATCATGTACATTGGTTGAGGCTAAATATTTGAAAGTGACAAAATTCATGGTTCAAATGGGCTGGCAAATTTAGGTCGTGACAAAACTGATTTGACAAGAATTTGTGAAGCAATGGTTATTTCTCGATTGCTGACCTTGTGTGCAAGAAATATGTGCTCTAGATTAAAAATGTAGAATTACCTATGGATCTAATAGGAGTTGAATATACAAGATTTTGATGTTATCTCAAAAAGGATTAGGTCTGATGAGCAAAGTATATAAAGAGTAACTAGATAGATCTATTTTAGTGTTCATCGATGAAATTTTGGTGTATTAGATTAGTTTGGAGAGACACAAACAACACTTGAGGATTACCTTACATACTTCAAATGAAAAGACGTTGTTTGCTAAAGTAGTAAATGCAACTTCTGGCTTGATTATACAGAGTTATGAGGCCATGTATTTCGATGAACCCAAAAAAAATTGAAACAGTTGTTTGGTGAAATCGAAAAATAATCAAAAGGCGGACAAACACATTTGAGCTTAAACTAAAATTTTGCTGTGGTTAATTTGTTTGAAAATGATTAGATTAGATTTATATTCTATGTATGCATTAAAATAATAAAATATTGGATATATATACACTTTTTTTGGAACCTCTTGATTGAGCTACAATATTTAGTTCAATATAAATTTACCATCAGGTATATAGAGATGAAACTAAGTCGAGCTATTCGCGTGAAACTCACACTCAACTTGAAAATTAGTAGTTACTTGAGATTGATTCGTGTGATTCCAAATTGAGCTTGAGCTTACCCGAGCACCATGACCAGTCAAAGCTCGAACTTGTGAATACTCATATCAACATACTCGTGAGTTTAATTGTGCTTCTATTAGTTTGTTTTAAGATATTTAATGTCTACAAAAGAAATAGACACAAACATCTTAAAAATTAGATGGAAAAACAACATGACTAGGCTCGAGGTCTATTGGAGCTGAATTTAGCTATCTTCTATTAGATTATTAATATTAATAGTCATTAAGTTATGTGAACTGTTTATGTGATATGGTTTTTTTAATGAATGTTCGTTTTTATTATTTAATATTTCATAATCATTTAATTAATTCATGTGCAATTTTTTTATGTAATAGTGCTAAATTTTGATTTTATGAATTTTTTGGTTATTGTTTAACTTTTTATAATTACATCATGAAATTCATTTAATTTCAGTGTTGTTCATTTTGCTTTTCTCCTATATAATATTGTCCTTTTTTTTCTTCTTGTCAATCGCACCCTAGATGAAATTGCCAATTGGCAAATTTGGTGGAAAAAAGCCTTATAAAGACCTTTCGAAAGAATATATTCTTAGAGATAGATGTATATGGGGGATTATAAGGAATCTGGGAGTTTTTGTAACCGTAGAATGTTTTGCTATTGATAAAAGATGTTGAGCTGAGTATTGGCGCCACTGAAGCTATTCGAGTAGCTCCTGCTCGTCCTCCTCCTTCGTCGCCGTCGTCGGTGCTCGTTCATGGGAAAGTGACAGTGTTCATCACTTACACAAGCACATACACCAGTTGCCCGCCGTCGCCGTCGCTGTCACCGTGGACTGTCATGGGGTACGACCACTTCAGTCACCTGAAGCACTCGCTGGTGATTTGCACCAAGGCCGACTACGAGCACGCCAAGTGCACGGCCTGTGAGGCCAGGTGCACCGGCATGACCTACGGCTGCGAGGAGTGCAACTTCTTCATCGACTACGCCCACCTCCACCTCCTTCTGGAGGTCTCGCACCCCAGCCACCCTTCCCACCCCCACGCCCTCAGGCCCCAGCCTGCCCTCTTCACCTGCGCTACCTGCCTCACCCAGCGCAACGGTTTCCAGTTCCTCTGCTGCGAACCAGCCTGCCGCTTCGCCACCGACGTCCGCTGCACCTTCCCTCTCCCCCTGATCAACCTCTGCGGTCACCGCCACCTCCTCCATTTCTTCGACCAGGTAAAAAACAAGGCCCAAATCTACAGCTGATTTGCTTCGCCTTGCTGATTCATTTTCTATTTGCGAATGAATTCATGGTCCTGTGCCGGAGCAGGTAGGGGCGGAGGAGGTTGACCCCGTCTGTGCGGCACTTGCGACCAGCCATGCCGATCGTCTGTTCTGTGCTGCCTGGAGGTGGACTGCCATGTTGCCATTCACTTGCTGTGCAGGTGCTCCTCGTGCCTGTTCAGGCACTGGTTTAACTGCCCCCGGGACAGGATCAAGCTCAGGGCTTCGATGAAGCAGGAGGACGACAATGACAACTACAACGACTTCTTCGATTACTGTGATGTTTGCAATGAGAAAATCAGAGCTACAATTCCGGTTTTCTATTGTGACAAATGCAAGTACATTGCTCATGTGAAATGCTTATTCTCACAGGTATGTAATTGTGATATTTGGAATACTAATTGGATACTCTGTTGTGTTTGCTCTAGCTTTTAAAGAACTCTATATATTTCGAATGTCCTGATTCATTCATGTCTATTAGAAAGCCTTCTTGTTCTATATATTTTCCGACTCATGGGATTTTCCGATTGCCTGCTTTGGTGACTCTTAAACGAAATCAACAAAGTCTTCAGCATCATCAAATTATGTCACACATCTCATGAAAAAGAAGGGCACTTGAGTGATTCGAAGAGGGAAAAAGACGATGAAATTAGTAAGACAACGCGGAATCAGTATTGACTATTTACTTTCTCTTCCTTGAGAATCACTGGATTTGCTCTTTTATGTTATACGTGTTGCCTGGTGGACTTGTTAAACCTGTGGATTTCACTGGTTTTAGCTTTGCAAGTTTGTATGAGGCTTGAAGTCACAATAGTCATCTGAATCATACAGTTCGTTCTTCATTAAACATTGGACTAGATGGGCTTCCGTGAATTCTAAATATATATTTGTTTTTCATAAAGACTTTTTCCAAATGGAAGACAAAGTCCAGAGCGTGTGGCAAAAACGCACTCTCCAGAACATACTACCTCTACTGTCAATGTTTGCTAGCGAAGCTAAAGGTTACCAGTCATTGGATCAATATTTCTTTCATGAACAAGGATCCATTTCCTTTTTGTAGTTTTGGTATTTCTTTTGCATTCTCTGTCACCTCCTATTTTGGGCAATTAGTTTTGTAATGTTTTTCATTGAAGGTGAAGCGTCGAGGGGTGGAGTTGAAGATCATTCCTACAGAAGCACAAGAAGGTGAGAAAGAAGTAAACTTAGAAACTGAGGAGGAGAAAGAGCATGTTGAAACATTCAGAGATTTGGTTAAATCTTTCAACGGCGGGGAAAAATCGGAATTGGAGGATGTCTGCAAAAAGAGAGTGGCAAAAATTATTAAAGTACTAGCCTAGCAAAAGAATGCCAGTGGTAGCTTTAGCAATCCAAATTCACCTTTTCTGGATGAGGCTTTCTTGGAGTTCAGGAATAAGCTTCAAGTTGGCATCAAACACTCTAGTTCACTTGCAGTGGCATCTGAAAACGACAGGGCTGCGGGGATGGCAGAGTACAAGGCGACCCAGAAGCTGGCTCCTATCCTAAGAGAGGTGTTTGCAAACTATGGAGATGTGAGCGCAGAAGCCACAATAAGTCCAAATGCAAAGAACATGGTCTTCATCATGTTGTGTGGCACCATATACAGCATGGCCGCTACCAAAATGACCGATGTCTCAAGAGAGTTTGCTATACAACTGGTGGAAGTACATTATATTCATCCATCTGTCAAAGTTCAAGATCCAGTTTATTGTAGACCCCTTGAGACCTCTGTTATTGTTAATAAACAACACCGCAGAGTTATTGTCATAATACAACCATATGGGCCTATCTACAAAATCAAATACGGTCAACCCCTTAATGAGGTTCCAGAGCCAAATTGCTTGAGTGGCGGCCGAAAAGCATGCTGCAAACTCTGCTTGCATGATAGAGGATGTCATTGATTTCTATTTCTCACTTTTCCATAATACTGCACCTCCTGCTAACTTAAAAATATAACTCGTTATCGACTTCTTTTCATCCTGACGGCCAGCAAAATCTAAATTCGAATACTCTACCAGCTGTAGGTCTTGAACATATCTGTAGATCAATATAGTCTTTTGTCCTCTTTAAGTGCCTCAAAACCTTCTTAATAGCAACCCAGTGATCATGTCCTGAATTTGACTGATATCTACCTAAAAGTCCTGTTGCAAAAGTAATATCTGGTCTAGTACAAACTTGAGCATATATGATACTTCCAAGTACACTAATATAAGGTATATTCTTCATTTGGATTTTCTTAACATATGTACGAGGACACTGTGACAGACTCAGTTTATCACCCTTTATAACAGAAGCAATTCCTAGCTTGCAGTGCTGCATACTGAATCTTTCTAAAATACGATCAACATACGTCCTCTGAGACAAACCCAATACTCGGCGAGAACGATCCCTATGGATCTCAATGCCTAGGACAAAAGATGCCTCATCAAGGTCCTTCATGTTAAAATTCTTCGACAACATCACTTTGTCTCATGTAGTAATCCAATATCATTACTCGCAAGCAAACTATCGTTTACGTAGAGTATGAGAAAAATAAATTTCCTCCCATTGACCTTGTTGTATATACACGGATCCAACTTGTTTTCAATAAAACCGAATGAAGTGACAACACTATGAAACTTCAAGTACCATTGTCTAGAAGCTTACTTGAGGCCATAAATAGACTTTTTCAGTCTACACACAAGCTTACCTGAATCATCAGCTATAAAACCTTTGGGTTGCACCATATAAACCTCTTCATCAAGGTCTCCATTTAGAAAGGTAGTCTTAACATCCATTTGGTGAAACTCCATATCAAAATGAGCTACTAATGTCATGATCACTTTAAAAGAATTTTTAGAAGAGATTGGAAAAAAAGTCACTCATAGTCAACTCCTTCTTTCTAAGTGAAACCTAAACCTATCAAAATGGATCATAAACCCATTTCTTAACCCATATATTAGTAAATGGGTCATAAATGGGTTTGTTATATTTAGTAAATGGGTCATAAATGGGTAGAAGTCTTATATTAATATTAAATGGGTCATAAATGGGTCGCAAATGGGTCATAAATGAGTTTACAACTGATTTAAACTCAACGCATTTCTCTCACCCTCACTCAATCTTGCACTCACTCATTCCGCATTCTCATTTCAGCTTGGGTATAAATTTTCCTATATTTAATTAAATATGAAAGTATTTTAGCAATATGGGTCTAATCGGGTATGGGTCGGGTCGGGTATGGGTTAACAAAATTGCATTGCGCATAAATGGGTCATAAACGGGTTAATGGGTCAATTTGGATCGGACCATTTATGACCTGATCCAAACCCAATCCGACCCACCCATTTGACAGGTCTAGTGAAACCATTGACTATCAATTTACCTTTGAACTTCTCGATATTTCCTTTGGAGTCTCTTTTTGTCTTGTACACCCATTTGCAGTCGATAGGCTTGTAACCTTTGGGCAATTCAACAAGCTCTCAAACATTATTATGTTTCATAGACTGTATCTGGTCTTTCATTGCATCCACCCATAGATCTAATTGAGGACAAGAAACAGTATCTAAATGAGTTACTAGATCAACCACATAGCCTATATCGTAGTCATGATCTCCCAAATAGACCATATAATCTGGTGGTATAGCCAATCGTCTCTACCTGATAGATCTCCTGAGTAGAGCTACTACAACCTCATTCTGCACTTGAGGAGCCTAAAGTACTTTATCAAGTGCTACCTAAACAAAAGGATCCTAAACATCAACAGGTTCAGTCTGCAATGTAGGATGCTCCATGATCGTCTGTACAGGTATAGAAATAGACATGGCGGTTTCCACCGTACTATTATCCTCAATAGTATGTAAGTAACTACCCTTTTCGGCCACATCAAATTTCAGAAACTTCGCTGTCTGTGATTCTACAATTTTTGTGCCTCCATGGGGACTGTAAAATCGATACCCCTTCGAATGATATGGGTATGATACAAAGTAACACCGAGTGGTTCTGAATTCCAACTTACTCAATATTGGATTATATAACCTTACTTCTGCAAGACACCCCCAAACATTAAGATGATTCAGGCTAGGTTTATGTCCAGTCTATAACTCAAAAGGAGTCAATGGAACAACCTTGGTAGGAATACAGTTTAATATGTAGAGAGCTGTCTTTAAAGCTTCACCCTACAGAAAACCAGGTAAGTTAGTCCTACTAATCATACTCCTCATCATGTCCATAAGGGTGCGATTTTGCCTTTCGGCCACATCATTTTGTTCAGGACTCTCGAGCATAGTAAAACTAAGCCACTATCCCAGCATCCTCCAAGTATTTAGCAAATAGCCCTTTAAGCTATCCAACAGCGCCATGTCTACTATAATACTCACTACCCCAGTCAAATCTGACAACCTTTATGACTTTTCTCAACTGTTTCTCGACTTCAGTCCAAAAATTCTTAAACTTATCAAGAGACTCAGACTTTTCCTTAATCAAGTACAGATAACTATATCGGGAATAGTCATCAATAAATGTGATGAAATAGAAATTTCTATACAATGTTGCCGTATAGGGTCCACTGATATCAATGTGAATGACCTCCAATAGGTCAGAACTATGGACTGCGATTTTCTTATTTATCTTTGTCATCTTACCTCTACAACAATCTACCAAGTATCTAGGTCACTTTCAAGAGTAGGCAGGATGTCGGACTTTATCAACCTCTCTACTCTTTCTTTAGAAATGTGATCAAGTCGTTTATATCACAATACATAAGACTATTCTTTAGGTAGAGGTCTTTTGGAAATAACCTTTTCAGTTGTATAAGCAACGTATATATCATTGGGAGCTAAACACAATCTGTACAATCCATTTGATATATTGCAGCACCCAACCTTATTTGAATTAAAGAACATAGAAACAACATTGTTCTTTATTTCAAAAAAGTAGCCACACACATCCAAATAGGATACGGAAATTAAGTTTCGTCTGAAAGAAGGTACATAAAAGGTGTTTCTTAACATCATATTAAAACCAGAATTCAGAATTAAAATGACATCTTCCACGAACTTGACGTCGACTTTCTTGTTGTTTTCTACGGTGAGTTTTGATTCATCCTAATTTGGCTTCCTTCTGTTTGTGAATCCCTATATGGTAAACGCAACATGATTAGTTATACCGCTATCTAGCCACCAAGAAATGGATAGAGCTTTTGATAGGTTGAATTCACAAACAAGTGACAAAGAATTAATATCTAAATGTCTACGCTTAGATAACCAAGTTTTATATCTATTGCAGTCATTTTTCATGTGACCCTTCTTCCTACAAAAGTAGCAATGACCACCAACCATTTTCAAGGATGTTATCTTAGGACCCAGATGGTCAGAATGACTAGTGGTTTCAGGAGTTCCTTTATGAGTATGATTTTTGACCTTCATACTCTTCTTGTTGCTAAAACTAGAGGCATAAAAAGAAAATTTTCATTTATCTTTCTTTAGTTTCTTTTTCTCTGCTACCACCCTAACCATCAAGTCATTGACTGACCAAGTTTCATCTTTCAAACTCAGTGGGAAGGGTGTTCAGGGTTTGATGCACAATGTAGGCATTAGAAAGGACAATATTATGAATATTCAGTTTTGTCTGCAGGTCTACCATCCTAAGGATGTAATCCCTAACCCCACTGAAACCATCATACCTCATATTGCTAAGTATTTGCATATCCCAACCTCAGCATTAGACAAGACACGATTCCTTGCTTGCAAGGTTTCCATCATTTTTTTAGCTGTGCAATTGGCTAGCAAACTACTCTTTAAGTGGTCCTGAATGGATCGTTTTATCAATAATAAGCAAATCCTATTGCTCTTTTCCCAAGCAACACTTCGTGCCTTCTCGAGATCCGTACTAGCAGTAGTCAGTTCCGCCGGCTTATCCTCAATAAGAGCAATATGATTATCTGCCAGGTCCATCCCAAACAAAAATCCTCTTTCCATTTCTTAAAGTTTTAACCAGTAAGAACCTCAATACTTATGAAGTTGTCGTTTACAGAGAATGTGACTGAAAAAACAAGCAATGTTTACAATTAGCATCATGTGAGTACTATCTTGACAGTTACATACATCATCATGTAATTATCTTTGGATAGAATACATGACATGCAGCTATATATCATCCACATGACAACAGCCATGAGAATATATTCCAATCTTTTATGAATTCATCACCTTTGGGTGTATAAACCACTAGTATCAGTCATTCCTCAATCATATACTATACATGTATCCCTCAATGAACCAATACATATTCACCTCCTTTGAGAGTATGACAACACATTAGAACAAGAGACATCCCCAATAATATGAGACTGATATTTCTCAAACCCAATTAAGTGTGCTACTTTGGCGGTCACTACTCAATTAAATCCTTGAAACTCTCTCATACCAAAGATATTAGCTTTATGTCTCACATATATCATATACATGTAATTCTAGACTTGAAGACACGGGCAATGTCTCTAAAATTACATGTCATGCTAATTACATCGCTTTATTCATTGATATATGTTGAATCTCATATATAATATCAATGAATCATGCTCTACACATTCTTTATGCGGTAATTTACATGTAAGCTTTAATCTGTATCTACGAAACCACAGAGAGATACAGGAAAATACGCAATTATACCCTAAAAATACACATATATAGTGTTTTGTATGCATTTTCATATTCTTAAAAGCATCATACATGTAAAATAAATATACCACAGTATAGAGAATCTCAATACAAGCACGCCGGTACCAAGCACGCTCCAAACGGAACTCGGACGCTCCCTCACGCGGCGCCTAAATGCGCGGCGCGTGCGTGTAATCCGGCCTAAAAGGTCGGTCCGACCGGTTCGAACCTGTCCAACTACCGATCGGTCCGACCTCTGACTGGTTCGACCGGTTGACCGATTCTATCAATAGTCAACTTCAGGTCGGGTCAACTTTCGGAGAGGATCCTGGGTCGGGTCATGTCACTCGATCAATGTCATGCCCCAAAACCCCATCGAGCACACAACACACTTCTCTGGTCGAACAACGTGACGTCCCAGCAAATCGCCGACCCAATTAAACTTATCAGAGATTTATCAACCAGCAAAAGCCACAATCAATACCCGGACAAATATATCTGGGGTAAAAGGGAGAATAAATATCCATTACTTATCCAGCTTTATATAATATCCACCATTTACAATCCTCAACATAATATACATGCACACCGAACTTTCAGACTATACACCACCGATATCAAAAAGGATCAGTAGCTTAAGTATACCCTACTCCAAAATGAGACACTACAAAAGACTTACTCAACCCCTAAACTAGCCCCTATGCCCTCTAGATGGTGTCCACTCCGAATTCGACTCCCCATAACTCGAGTCTAAATCCCCCTGAGCCACATGCTCCTATGAGGATTCCGAATCAGTCTCGATTTCAATCGGGTTGTTCTCATCACCTGACACTAGCGAAACTTCAATCCGCGCTTCCTCTTCAGACTCCTCATCCGATTCTTCCTCTGGCTCATACTCAGGTTGCTCTATGTCTACCCAGACTTCAGTAGTATTGACGCAGATAGACGCGATAACTTGGAAAACTCTTCCACGATTCGACTGGAATTCAATTCAATTTCATAATATCTGAATATAAAGTTGGACGTCCTTTTATAATGATAGGACTGCTAAAGATATCCGAATTAATGAAGATAATATCAAAGCAAATCAAATCTAATCTTATCTAATAAAATAAAATCTAATCTTATCTAATAAAATAAAATCTAATCTTATCTAATAAAATCAAATCTAATCTTATCAAATCTAATCTTATCTAATAAAATCAAACGAAATATTGATAATTCGAAATTGCCTAAAGTAAAAAAAACTGCCTAATCAGAAAAACTGCCTAGATTTCCAGCGATTACGGCGATCACATTCTTCAAGATAATCACAGGCTAACTGTTCTACATCATTCCCTCCCTCTTCGGAAAAACTCGCCCTCGAGTTATGATTAGGATAAAGGGGTATATCGAAAGCATGATACTCACATAAGTCTGCCATATTAAATGTAGGGAAAATGTTGAGATCACCAGAAAAGTCAACTACATAGGCATTGTCGTTGATCTTCTTCAGGATGCGGCAAGGACCAATCTTCTTGTGCTTCAGTTTATTATAGGCACCTACAGGAAAACGCTCCTTTCGCAAGAAAACCATTACCTCATCACCTACCTCAAAAATTTCGAATGTCGCCGTTTGTCAGCATCCTCCTTATACTTTGAATTAGAAGCAACCAATTGACTAGCAACAGCAGCTTGAACTTCATTAATTCTGGTCGCCAAATCTCCGCCGGGATACTATAGCCAGGAATCTTGGGCAAGGGAATCAAATCCAAAGTATGCTGTGGTGTACGCCCATAAATGACCTGAAAGGGAGATGTACCGGTAGAGCGATTAACGGAGTTGTTAAAGGCGAACTCAGCAGGAGCAAGATACCGGTCTCACTACTTAGGCATATCACTACAGAGGCAGCGAATGATATCCGCCATAGTACGATTCACAACTTCCGTCTGACCATCCGTTTGGGGATGAAAAGAACTACTATACTATAAATCAGTCCCAAACAAACGCCATAAAGTACGCCAAAAATGGCTCAAAAATTTCGTGCCACGATCGGAAGTAATTGTCTTCGACACACCATGGAGACGGACTACTTCACGAAAGAATAAACTTACCACATGCGAGGCATTCGAAGTTTTCTTACAAGGGATGAAGTGCGCCATCTTCGAAAACTGATCAACCACCACGAAAACAGAATCTAAACTCCGTTTAGTGCGAGAAAGTCCCAACACGAAGTCCATTAATATGTCTACCCAAGGACCCGAAAGAATAGGCAAGGGGGTATAAAGACCTGTGTTCTGAGAGTGGCCCTTAGCGGTCTGACAAATGTAGTATTTATTGACAAATCGCCCCACGTCTTGCTTCAGTTGAGGCCAATAGTACCGCTCCTTCACCAAGGCTACAGTTTTATCTTACCCCAAATGTCTGCCAAGAGTACCACCATGAGCTCTCAAATGAGTTGTTCACGCAAGGAACCACGAGAAATGCATAATCTATTGCCAAAGAACAAGAATTTTTCTTGAATTATCATATCGCCATGACAATCTATTTCAGAACATTTCTCCCATATCTCACCAAAATCATCATCCTCAGGATAAAGAGAACATAGGTGATCAAAATCGATAATATCAGTGCGCATGGTCATGAGTGTCGCAGCACGTCGACTCAGCACGTCGACTCAGCACGTATCTGCCACTTTATTTAAATGGCCTGCTTTGTGACGAAGCACAAAATTAAATTGCTCCAGAAAAGAAACCCATCGTGCATGCATTCGATGTAAGTGCTTCTGACTCTTGATATATTTAAGAGCCTGATGATCGGTGTTAAGAACAAATTCCTACTGATAAAGATAGGACTGCCAATGCTTTATAGCTCGCACGACAGCATAATATTCTTGCTCATACGTCGACCAACGCCGGTGAATTTCATTAAGTTTTTCACTAAAGAAGGCTATAGGCTTACTTTCTTGGGAAAGGATAGCGCCAATCCCGACGCCGGAAGCATCACAGTCCAGCTCAAACACTTTCTCAAAATCAAGGAGCATCAATACTGACGCCGTGGAGAGCTTTTTTTTTATAAGAGCAAAACTGGCCGAAGCTTCATCTCCCCAATGGAATTTGCCTTTTTTTAAACAGTCAGTGATCGGGGCCATAATAGTACTAAAATCTCGAATGAAACACCTATAGAATGTTGCAAGGCCATGAAACTTCGAGCCTCACCATCATTCTTTGGAACTAGCCAATTGCAAATCACGGCCACCTTATCTGCATCAACGTGAAGTCCATCCGCGCCAACAACAAAACCCAAAAACAAGAGGCATTCTGTCATGAAACTACACTTTTTCAGATTAATGAACAATTTATTTACTACAAGGTTAGTAGGATATCCCTCAAGTGCTTCATGTGTTGACGCCCATCCGGACTATATATAAGTATATCATCAAAGAAAACTACCACAAACTTGCCAATAAAAGGTTTGAGAACCTAAGTCATCAAACACATGAAAGTACTAGGCGCGTTAGTGAGTCCAAACGGCATGACAACGCATTCATACAAACCCGCACTTGTCTTGAAAGCCGTTTTCCATTCATCGCCAGGACGGATGCGAACTTAGTGGTATCCACTTCGAAGGTCAATCTTCGTAAAAATCTGTGATCTAACAAGTCTATCTAGCATATCATCAAGTCGTGGAATCGGAAACCTATACTTGATAGTAATTCGGTTAATGACATGACTGTCTACACACATACGCATGGTACCGTCTTTCTTTGGCGTAAGAAGCGTAGGAACTGCACATGGACTTTTGCTTTCACGCAAGAAGCCCTTTCGAAGGAGCTGTCCCATCTGCTCTCGTAGAATCTGATTATCCTTCGGATTCATCCGATAATGCGGCAAATTAGGAAGATTAGCACCTAGAAGAAAATCAATCTCACGCTGGATATCCCTCAAAGGAGGTAATCCATCAGGTAAATCCTCAGGCATAACATCACTGAATACCTTTAATAAGGGCTTAAGAATATCGGAAACACGAACCACAACTTGTTGGTCGCCCTTGTCCACAATCATATAGATCCCTTCACGCTTTCGGATGTTCATCTTAACCCCTGCATTCTGCTTCTTCACAATCTGAGGGGAATTACTCTTCGATCTCAAAGTAATTTTAGTCTTTTTCCATACAAAAGAATACGTATTCTCCCTAGCTCGGTGTGTAGCATCAACATCATATTGCCATGGTCGACCCAGTAAAACAGGACACGCATCCATCTCCACAACATCATAGACAATAGTATTTTGATATGATTTCCCAATCGAAATAGGTAAATGGCATAATTGGTTTACCTTAAGTTCTGCTCCCTTGCGTATCCACCCGATCGTGTAAGTTGCGGGATGCGGCTCCGTCTTTAGTTGCAAGTGATCCACTAAGGCCTTTGACACTATGTTCTCGCAACTTTCGCTGTCAATAATGATATCGCATAATTTGCCATTGACAGTACAGCGAGCGTGGAAAAGCTGATTCCGCTGGGTATCTTCTGTCCGTGGAGCACGCAATAGACGACACACAACACAATTAACTTGCTCGCCCACTTCATCTTCCACTCCCACTTCTTCTTCATTTTCCCAATCTTCCTCATCTTCGTCATGTTCAACGATATTGGTCATTCTACGACGAGGACAATCGCTGGAACGATGGCCCAACTCGTTACACTTGTAGCACTTGATCGGTTGAGGCTTGGCATATGGATTCTGGGTATTCTGATTGGGAGTACGATTGCTTGCTACGACTGCTTCCTTAGGCATCCCAGTAGTATCCCCTGGAACTCGGCTCGAATCAGGGGTTTGTTTACTAGAAGAACTTGCAACATCAGGTTGTCTTCCTTTCCCGAATGACCCACGACCCGAATAATTGCTACCACGAGTACTAGGGCTAGTCCTCTCCAATTACACCTCAATTTTTCGCGCCATATCCTGGGCATCTTCGACAGAGAATAGTCGATGCAAAAAAACCCGATCCTGGATATTAAGTCGCAAACCATTAATGTACCTAGTAGTTTGTTGTGCCTCGGACTCATCCAAGTTATTGCGAGTGAAGAGTCGAAGGAACTCTTCCGTATAAGCTTAGACCGATCTATTCAATTGTCGGCAATTCTGGAATTGCTGAAATAACAGTTGCTCATAGTCCGTTGGGAGGAACCTCTTCTTCAACTTCTGTTTCATCTGACCCCATGATCGAATAGGAGCCTTGCCTTGTCGATGTCGCGTCAATTGAGTATGTTCCCACCAAACTGAAGCGCCACCCTTCAACTTGTACGCCACAAGTTTCACTTGGCGATCCTCGTCAATATCCATAGCGTCGAAGAATTTTTCGACCTCCCAAAACCAGTCAAGGAAATCTTCAATATCCAAATTCCCATTGAAAGTAGGGAGATCTACCTTTAGTTGATACTGCTCAGGATCTCATCGATAGCCCCGCTGCCGTCGATCCCCACGAACATGCTCCTCTTGGAATCCCCTGTATCAGCGACCACCGAATCTGCATCTCCTGGAAATCATCGTCTTCGTCTTCCGTATCTTCGACATAGTCTTGACGCCTATGTCAAGAAATTCCTCCACGCCCCATAGCATCTTCGGGATCACAAACGACAGGAATTCGCTCGGCTGGAAGAACGCCAGGCGCATGGTTTGTGGACAAACGCTGGATGGCATCAAGGATCTCTTGAAACCTCCGATTGGTTTGATCCACGAAGTGATTGAACTCAGCCCGCGTAATAGGCTCGTTCTCACGGCCCTCAGTAGCGGGGAGATTGACATTCACGTTATTCACCATCGTCATAGGAGAAACGTGCTTTGATACCAAATGACGCAGATAGAAGCGATAACTTGGAAAACTCTTCCACGATTCAACTGGAATTCAATTCAATTTCATAATATCTGAATACAAAGCTGAACGTCCTTTTATAATGATAGGACTCCTAAAGAAATCCGAATTAATGAAGATAACATCAACGCAAATCAAATCTAATCGTATCTAATAAAATAAAATCTAATCTTATCTAATAAAATCAAATCTAATCTTATCAAATCTAATCTTATCTAATAAAATCAAACGAAATATTGATAATTCGAAATTGCCTAAAGTAAAAAAAACTGCCTAATCAGAAAAACTGCCTAGATTTCCGGCGATTCCGGCGATCACATTCTTCAAAATAATCACAGGCTAACTGTTCTACATCAAATATGCTTGATCCCGGTCATGTTATCGTCTATTAGGTACTTTACAATACTATGGTCGGTGTGCATCGGAATCCCAAAACGCTGGGACGGCGGCAGTGGAAGATTCATGGTTCAGGCCGAGGTTCTGAAATTGTTTGGTTGAAACAATCATAAGAACACATCTCAGCAAGTAATACCCTAAACCCCATCTAGGCTAACACGTACCTCCAGACAAGTTCAAACACAAATACACTTAGCCACCACATAACAGGCACATAATTTGCACTTACCTAAGCTTTCCATACGTGCAACCTGCACGTTAGTCACAATAACACAATTCCAACCACAAGCACATTTTAATTACATTTCACGCACTCGTTCCTGCCTCATCACATTATTTTTCCTCAACTCGCCAGTGACCCGCGTAATAGTACCGTCTCAGGTTCACTACGACTATCTCACACTCGACTCGCCAGTGACCCGCGTAATAGTACCATCTCAGGTTCACTATGACTATCTCATGCTCGACTCGCCAGTGACCCACGTAATAGTACCGTCTCAGGTTCACTGTGATTATCTCATGCTCGACTCGTCAGTGACCCTCATAATAGTACCGCCTCAGGTTCACTACGACTAACTCATACTCAACTCGCCAGTGACCCGCGCAGTAGTACCGCCTCAGGTTCACTACGACTAACTCATAACAACACTTCAGGGCCTATGTAATGGTACCGCCTCAAGCCATGTATCTTGCCCGCGTAGTGGTACCGCCTCATGCTCAACACCCACCACCTACGACACAACCAGCGTAATGGTACCGCCTCAGGTTGTTCGTTCTCCGGTAATACCGGGCATCGTCCTGCGTAGTCGTACCGCCTCAGGACGGGTCAATTCCCCGCGTAATGATACCGCCTCAGGGATTTCCGTTATCACACGTATCGCACCACACTCGCTTTCTCACTCATTCATATACTCAACATCCACATGCCAACATATTGGTCAATCACACTTGACTCGTGCACGCATCAAACCACGCATTTCTCAAGCTCAATAAACACCCAACACGGCCAATTGACAGTCTTTTTCAATTCAGCCTAAGCGTGCACATAACAAAGCACGGTTCAATCAATCAAGTCACGGCACAACATATAAGGCCATTAACGGGCCCACAATCACAGCTAATATCATGACCATAAATTCAGCATTTCCAGGTCTATTTCAAACCATAATAAGCATCACAACCAGCCACGACACCACACACATCAACCAACACTTTTAGTCCCCGAATCGGACCATATTGCTCATCATTACGAGCCACAATTTTCAGCCTTCAATTCAGCATTAAATCAGCCCTGAAACATCACAATTCCATCCACAAACCAGCCAACCCAATTCGATTCACATGTGCACAACTAACTCGAGTTTTTGCATTCTAAGCCGAATTTCACCATTCACGGGCGTTGTACTCCTACCGACAACCCCCAAACCAACATGCACTATATTTTAATTGCCAAAATGCACTAATTCGGCCACAGCATGAACAGTAATTCGGCCACCACCAAAAATCACCATAACGGCACATTTAGGCCCGTTTTTCGCGCCATAAGTCACAATAATCACCCGTAATCATTCCGATTACCTAACCAATCAATTCTAACCTCAATTCCACCTCAAAAATCATCACAATTTCACCCAAAATACTCGACCAACTGAGTCCAACCATTGACCCACAATTAACCCCTAAAACTCACTAAAACGGCCCCGAACTAACCCGAAAATACCCGTTATACTAGGCGAGGGTTAGGACATCACTTACTCGAGATCCTATGCGAGCTCGAGCACTCAAAGGTGGCTGAACAGCGGTGAAACAGTAGCAGCGACGGCGTCGAGCGGCGAGGACCACTGACGGCTCACGGCGATCACGAATGGACGGTGAGCGCGCGGCGATCTGGCACGGCTCCGGCCAACGCACGGCCAAGGGGAAAAGAGAGAGTTGGTTCGGCCAAGGGGGTGAGCAAGAGAGGGTGGGTGTGAGAAAGAATGAGGGGAGAGAGAGAGAGAGAGAGAGAGAGAGAGAGAGAGAGAGAGAGAGAGAGAGAGAGAGAGAGGCCTAAATACCAATAATTGTCCCCCTTTTGGCAAAATGACCATCTTGCCCCTCTCTCTACTTTCCAAATCGACGGCCTAGATTCGATCTTATCTTGAGATCGACGGTCTGGATCGAATCTTTTCCAAAATATTCAAGGGCAATTTGGGAATTTCTCAAAAAGTCCAAGAGCAAAATTGTCCAAAAATCTCTAATTCTAAGGCTAAGGAGAAATTATCGAAATGCCCTTCCTAAATTACATTGGCCTTAACAAATTTCCAGGGGTAAAATGGTCATTTTCTATTTCTCGCCAAAATTCAATTTTATGAAGGATTCAGACAATTCCGAGGCTACCCGAGCAAATGACAACATTCCCCAAATGATCTATCGTGACTTTTTGAATTTTCAATGCCCAACTTGGTCTCTAATTAATGACTGAGTTCTAAACAACATAACTTGCACGTATCTCATACTAACGGGTGGCTTTTGAGAAAATTCGTACCTTTGACCCGTGGCCAATACTAAATCATGCCACGTACAAGTTTACTCGGGTCGTGCCAACCTCGATTGTCACTTAATAGCGAGGATCGATCACTAGATCCGACGGGCACGATCGTTTGGTATAAGCTTGGGGTCATTCGTCAATTCAATCCATGGTCAAGCGGAATCACCCGCGATCCACTCGTATAACAATGGCGAACTGATCCCTAGCTATCCTTAGATCGGCCTACAGTGGCTCAAAATGTCACCTCGACAATTTTCATGGTCGAAGGTCGTTTCATGATCGAATTCTTTGATCGCACGAATTTAAATCCCTAATTAGCCTTTTCCTAACGGCTAGTATTCCCGAAGTGATCAATTCTGGGCGAGATCTAACTACAAGCACGTCCATAAACTATTCATTTCATAAATCCCAAATGGGTCAGATTTCAGAATGTCACAATCAACGGGTCAAACCCGAGTCGATTCCGAAGTCGGGTCAGGTTAACCGAATCGACCCGGCTCGCGAAAACCCTAACGCACATGTTACACGCGTTGGGGAAGCCTTGCGCGTGGCCGCACGTGGGCCACCGCACGCCCTCACTACAGTGGCGCGTGGCCGCGCGTGTGGGCTTTTCCGGCATCCCTCGGAGGTGAGCCACCACTCAAAATGCTCGTCTCAAGACGATCTATCCGTTCATGTGGTCAAAAACAACTTTCATTGGACGAAATTACGAAAACCGCACACAAAACAATATGTTCTATCTCTCGGCTACGACAGCTCTAATACCACAGGTTGGCCGGCCGTGAGGCGCGGCCGAGCGCCCTAGGAACACCATAGCAAGAAATAGAAAATACGGTAAAAGGATAGACAGGATTTTTGCACCTGTTTTGAAATCCATCACTTCTGGATGCGAAAGTGACGATGAACCAGTGCCGGAGCTCTTCTCACCTATAACCCCGGAGTCCCTGGCACTATGAGACTGCCTCAGCCCTCACGAGTACTGTATGTGAGGTTTGAGAGTGTTTGAGAAAGAGTTAGGGCTAGGGGAGGGACCTCCAGCTCTATTTATAGAATTTCCAGCCATGCCCTCTCATAATGGACCGGGCTCAACTCGGCCCACACAAGCCAAGCTCATATCTGACTGATTAAGAATTCTTATATCCAACCTTATTAAACCAAGATCGTAAACAGTTAATTACAACATCAATTAATGTAACCCACGTCAGAAAAACTCTTACAAATATACCCATAAGATCCAAGTTATAAATTAGAATAGACCCGTGGGCCTGTTTGGAAGTAAACAGTCTTCCTCTTCACACGATGTTCGTTTAACTTTGCTCCTTTTGTGATGCTATAATATGCTTAACTCGTTTTGCCTTAAAATTTGTTTGCTTGTCGGGTCACCCGTTTATTGGAGGGTTGGCAGAAAGATATAGAGTTAAGAACCGTCGGCACACACATTTCTGGCAAACTAATGAGTGAAGACCAGGAGCTAATCGAGTCCGATCCACATGGTTCGCGCGATGTCAGAAGGGAAATAGGCAACAAAGATCTACCCACATTAGAGAATTTACTAGATGCCTTCCTTGAAGAGGAGCAAATGGAACTCCCAGATGCTTTTCAGATCTTGATGAAGAAATGTGCGGGTTAGGACTCGAACCTTTCTGGGAGCCGCTGAAAGGTGAGGGCAGCATTGCAAAAGCTTCCCCATTTTAGCACCAAGCTTTCTCCCAGTTCAGGAACATGCTGGAACCTGAGATAGAGAGCTCACATTTCTCGATAACATTCTTTGAAAACGACGACCTTGCTAACGTTGAGGGATTCATGGTCGTCCAGAGCCTGGCCCCTGTCCTAAAAAAATTGCTGGAGAAACGCAGAGACATAGGCACAGAGTCTCAGTTGAGTTCGAAGTCAAAGAACCTGATCTTCACCATGCTATGTGGGCCAATAAGGAGCATGTCCAGCACAAAAGTTGACCACCCCTTCTTCGAGACCTTGTTCTATAACTGGTGGAACCATTTTACAATGGCCAAGCACGCCGGGTTCGAACCACGTTTGTCTTGGGTCATCTGGACAAAATCTTGCGAGCTCGCTTTGCTGTCCAAGCAGACAAAGTTCAGGAAGGAAAGCTGCAAGAGTCGGATGGTCAGATTGAAAAGTGCCAGGCATCCATGGAGGAATGGACAGTGAAAGCAGCAGAACTGGCCGATGCATGCAGGCAGTATCACGAATCTGCAGAATCAAGCTTAATGAAGGAGCTGTCGATCGAGGCAGAGAGACTTGAGGGTGACACGGTCGTAATTAGCTTCGGAAGCAGTAAGGTTCTCTTTTTTTTTTTCGACTCAAGCAAGAATTTTAGCTGTCTGGATATTTGGCTGTTGGTGAGAGATGCTGCAGATATTGCTGTTTAATGATATGTTTCGCCTTCGCCTGAATTATATAATCCATCCCATTACAACCATATTTGGAATCGGATTAGGTGGCTAGTTTATTTCACAACTTGCTACTTAATTTGATGCTTGGAAGATTGAACGTAGAACTACTAAAATTACCCGATACGTTTAGCTAGGCTCAGCAGTTACCTTGAGCTGTGGCTGTTGAGGCTAACAATACAATCCAAAGAGGATATATAGATTGATTAACAAAACTTACCGACTTTTTTGAATTTTTTTATTTTCTCTTCTTTTCTTTCTTTCTTTTTCTTTCTTTTCTTCCGAGCCCGATGAGGGTCGCGGCCTTGCCAAATCTAGGCGGGGGCCATGAACCTCACCTAGCTTGCAAGGTTGGTGAGGGCCCCGAAGCCCTCGCCCAATGGTTGATGAGGGTCAGTCGGTGGGCCTCGCAGAACTTGATTAAAACAAAAAGGAAAAGAAAATAAAAATTATATTAAAAAAAAGGAAAAATTCCACCAAAAATTCTAAACTATGCCACTTGTGACGAATTTATCCTGGACTTTTTTTGTGATATGAAAAACCTCAAACTATGCCACTTATGACACATTTACCACACAATACTTTTGCCCAAGGGCATTTTCGTCTTTTTCCTTTTTCTATTTTTTTTCCTTCTTTTTCTATCTTCTCTTTTCCCTCTGCTAGCCATGGCGGAGGGAAGCCGGCATCGGGCGAGGGTCGCCCTCACCAAATCCGATTAGGGCAACCCTCGCCTGAGTCGGGCGAGGGCTGCCCTCGCCCGCCCAAGCGAGGGCGACCCTCGCTAGATCCAAAGAGGGCCGCCTTTGCCCAAATCCAATGCCGGCAGAGGGAAGAGAGAAGAAAGAAAAAAAAAGGAAAAAAAATAGAAAAAGGAAAAAGATAAAAATGCCCTTGAGAAAAGTATTATGGGGTAAATGTGACACAAGTGGCATAGTTTGAGGTTTTTCGTGTTTCAAAAAAAGGTTCAGGATAAATTTATCACAAGTGGTATAGTTTGGGGTTTTTTGTGGTAATTTCCCTAAAAAAAATTCAATCTCTTACGAAATTATTAAAAATTATCCACCTCAACGCCGAGCGTACTACGTGGCACTACAGGCATCCACTTCAGTGATTTCCAACTTAAATTAGTCATATGAACTCAATTGGCAAAATTAGAAGGTCTAGAACTGCATTAGCAAAAGTACAATAGGTTTATGATTTTTTGGACAATTTTCTCAGTGAGCAAAATTCTCAAAGCAACTGGACTTATATATTTTGATCACAATATTGCATTGTAACAGTTTGTTGCGAAGAAATTAGAAAAAAGATTGAGATGATAATTGATATAAAGTGCTGCGTGATGCATGAATTTGAAAAACAAAAAATCCACCTAATAACTACGATATAATTGTCCGACTAAAAGAAAAATTCTGATATCACTGAACCTTAACCTTACGATACGACTTACCGCATCATCAGAACGTCCGCCAGCAAAACGACACGAGTCTTTCTCTCTCTCTTCGCTCTCGCTGGAGAAGTTTTTGCGGAGAGGCGAGCGATTGGTGGGTTGAAGAAGCAAAGCAAGCTGATTGCGCTGTCTTCGGGAAGGATTCTTCCGTCGCCAATGGTCAAAGCTCCGCCTGCTTCACTGATCTTGTAGCTTCCGCTTCAGGAGCTCTTGACGACGGATCGAAAGATTCAATTCATGGCTCTTGCCTCCTCCCCGCTCGCCGCCACCTTCTTGATCGCTCTCGCCTTCTCGATCTTCGCGGTTTCGCGCTCCGTGCCCTTCATCGTCTTGCATGGTAAATGGGTCTGCGGGATTGTGTCTGCTTGTGTGCTGGAGCTTGTTATGTGCTGAAATTGATGGGTGAAATGATGTTTTGGGTGTTGCCCCATATCGATTTTGGCTACTTATCATTGCTTGCTCTTGAGGGGAAGAGCGGCTTTCGAGGATACCTTGAGCGAATTTTGCGTCTTTGACGAGCTCTAGCTCTCTTAAGATAGGAAGAAAGAAGTCGAAAGGCACAAAATTTGGTGTCCCGTTGATAAGTTTGGAAAGTTCATTGGCTACGAGCGGGCATTTCATGTTGGTTTGTTCTGTTAGGAGCGAAGCTTTTAATGAGTAAATCATTTGGGATGTTGGTTTCGACCTTTTGTATGTGTACACTGACTGTTGATTGGCGGATTGTTGTGTGGTCAGTTATCGGCCGTCTGATTCTTTAAGAGTCTAATTCTATTTTGTGTTGTCGGCGATTGGATAGGACAGATGGTGGCGTAACTGGAAGCAAATTCTGCTGCTTTTTAGAAGGATCTTCGAGTTTCGGTTCATTAGAATGGGTGGTTTACTATGATCTTGTGCCTAATCCATATCTCCTCTAATGAAATGTTACACCGGTTCTGTTTTCCTTTTGAATTTTGGCAGGCATTGGAGATCAGTGCTCTAATCGAGGGATTACACAATTCACTGAGCTTTTGAGCGAATATTCTGGCGCTGAAGGGTTTTGCATGTATGCCTGTATAATCTCTTCATATTCTTTTTTCCATGGCTGTGTTACTCAAACTGATCTTCTGTTTACTCAGAAAAGGGGCAGAAGATAGTAATAAGACTTGCAATTGCACAATATGATAAAGAAAGATTATGTGCAATGGAATCAACATGTTTGTTATACTTGTAGGAGAGTAGGAACCTGATATTTATAGCATATAAGCTATTCAGATGCACTTCTGAGGGACACGTCCTTGCCTGAATTTGCCAAAGAATGTCTCAGTTATAATTCTGTGGATGTTTCGCTAAGGAAATAATCATGAGAGCATTCCACTTCCTAAACAAATACAGGTCTTAACCTAAGTGTTCTCTCTCTTCATTGTCAAATCATACTTTACAATCTTTTGGTTTGCAGAAGTGGCTAATACTTGAAACTTTGGTGGAGCATATTAATTCAGTATGAGTAAGAAATATATGTCAGCAGACCTTATTCAGCTGAATTAATTGGTCATTTATCCGTGACTCGATATTGACTGGATTGAAGAAATTATTGGTCATCCAAACTGCATAATGATAAATGCCTATGACACCCATTAATTTCCTTGAATGTTGTTATTCGAAATGAAGTCTATATCGGTGATGATTTCCTATTATCTGCATGTTATCTTCGTCCTTCCGTAGAATCTGTTTCTTCAAGCCACATCTTTTATAGATTAATTTTCTAGGAATATGGCCTGATGTTGCTTTAGTTTTTTCCTCTTTTTCTGTGACGATAATTCCTTGAAGAAGCTTAGGATTCTGGTGTTGCATAACTTGTTTAAACTCTATTTCACATGTCTAATCTTACTGCAGAGAAATTGGGGATGGAGCATGGGATTCATGGTTTATGCCTCTTGACGACCAGGTAGGATACTGTACAGTCTGCTTTAATGTCTGCTTTTTATGGTCCAAAATTGCAACTTGCTACCATGTAATATGATTGTTGTTCTGTGATTGCAGGCTAGAGCTGTTTGTGACCAGGTATTTTACCACTGTGAGATGGTTGTGGCAGCTTCTGATTATCACTGCTGTTAGACCTTCTGTAATTTGCCAGAGTCTTTGCAGGTGAAAGAAATGAAAGAACTAAGCCAGGGTTACAACATAGTTGGTCTCTCTCAGGTGATTTTATGAAAACTTAGCTACTTCTAATTTGGTTTTCAGCTAACATTAGTTAGGTATCTATCTACTTGTCCGTGCATGATCTGTCTATTAGAGATCATTAAACTATTTGGGTGAGAACCTCTTCAAAAATATGACTGGGTCATCCATTAATGTAAGGTCATGTTACTGAAAAGCTATATGATCATTGGTTAAAATGGCTAACTGAATATACCTGACTTTTTTAGCTACTTCATCAAGTTGCTGATAATAGCATGATTCATGAATTTGATATGATAGATAGATCATGTACATTGAAGCCATCTATTGTTATCTAAGAATTTGCTATCAGAGTTTTGACCATTTATTAAAGGAAGGCTACTCTTATGGAACCAAAGAGATAGATTACAATTTGGTAGTCATGTTAGAATTTATTCCCTTTTTCCTTCGATTCTTTCAAGCAGACAGTTATTAAGATTGTGCTGAATACTGATGGTCAGTAACTATATTCCATGTTAATAATGGTAGTAATCTAATACTCAAAACTTTTCTTTCTTTTCTTTCTTTTTACAGGGAAACTTGATAGGACGGGGTGTTATTGAGTTCTGCGACGGAGGACCCCCTGTAAGAAATAGCTTAAAAGACAATTGCTTTTGGAATCTTTGATATTACTCCTCTATGACTTAGTCGTCTGATATTTTTCCACTTGGGCTGGCACTTTTTTTCCCCTCTTAAGATCATAGATTTTTCCGTCTGATTATTCGTAGTGAGGTTGAGTGTTTGTAATACTCAGTTGAAGTTCACACCTATGTACATTGTACATTAGTATTTGTCGTCCTTTAATAAATGAGCTTGCTTCCACGTGCAGATGCTCATCTCTATAACTGTTCGCAATTCCATGCTTCTATTTTTTTGAAAGAAAAAGAAGAGATGAGATCATTAATTCTTGTCCCTTTTGATTAAGCAGGTCAAGAATTTTATCTCTTTAGGAGGACCGCATGCTGGTACTGCTTCTGTTCCTCTATGTGGTGTAAGTATTTTCATGGTATCACTATCATGGTCGTAGCAATTGTAAAAAACCTGAACCATAAGTTTTTGTCTAAAACATAAATATCTTAACATCCTTCAGAAATCAAGATGATGAATGATTGCTTGTTTTTTAGATTAATTTGTCCTCTTTGTTGAATAATTTTCTCTTGCTTCTTCAGACCGGACCACTATGCATTATTGCTGACCGCCTTATCAAATCACACATTTACAGTGACTATATTCAGGTAATCCTTTGAATTTCTTCAGACCTTTTACTTTGTTTTTGATGTTCAGAACTTTGACAGTCCTTAATTGAGTCATAAAGATTCTCATTCCACTCACTTGACTTACTTTATTTGATTGTGGAGGCCCGTGATAAATATTCAAATTGATTGATTTGTGAATTGCAGGCTCATTTGGCTCCGAGTGGTTATCTCAAACTACCAAATGTGAGTGCTGTCTTCTCATTGAGCATCACCACCCTGCAGTTGCTATTATGTAATCATCCTTAATTTTTTACCAGATTCTTGATTATGAACTCGCGTTGCTAGTAGCCTTTTTCTTATTTTGACTGCAATTGTTCTGGATATGCATTCAGATTTGGCATGGATTGGATTTAATCTGATTGGTTGTTCTATCCCTAACATTCCAATGGCACAACTCATAAACCGCAACATTGATTTGAAATCCAGGCTATTTCAGACTATTTGGCCAAATGTAGGTTTCTTCCGAGGCTTAACAACGAACTCCCTGATGAGAGAAATTCCACTTACAAGGAACGGTTTAGTAGCTTGGAGAACTTGGTGCTTATAATGGTGAGTTGGAATTGTTTGATCTGTTTCATCTTTTGTACCATTGTTTCATCTTTTATACCATTTATTCACGTATTGAAAAAATACTTATGTAATCTCATCATCAATGTTGCGTGATCAACAGTTTGAACATGACACAGTTTTGATCCCCAAGGAAACCTCCTGGTTCGGATATTATCCAGATGGTGCATTCAATCCGATAATGTTTCCAAATGAGGTGACTTAGTTCACTTGTAACTTTTGTCTGTCAATTACTCTCTATTCAAGCTGAAATAATTGAACTCGTGACATTTTCTTCTTCTTTTCCTACTCGAGAGCAACTCTATATATTTCCTGTGATTCAAATGCAGACACAGCTTTACACGGAGGACTGGATTGGTTTGAGAAGTTTGGACGAAGCCGGGAGGGTTCAGTACGTTAGCGTCCCAGGAAACCATCTCGGCATATCCAGAGGCAATATGAAAAAGTATGTTGTTCCTTACTTGGAAGAACAGAAAACAGGAACCCGCGATCTGGTCAGGGATGGAGAATCAGCTGAAGTGCCGCTTCGTCAGAGATTGTCATCATCACTCAAGAGTTTCATCAGTGATTTGCTTGAGCTCACTGAGGAGAAGCCATTAGCAGCCTATTGATTCAGATGAATCAATGATATGGTACTTGCACCACCTTACGATAGTGTTACAAAAGAAAACTGTCGGATTGCTTCTTCCATTGTACTATAAGGGAAATTGCACTCGAAACCTTTCTTACGGTCAATTGGTCGTGTGGTATATACGGTCTTGTAATTGGAGATGATACTCGGGTTGTCGTGAGACGAGGATTTACTTGTATACTCGTCTGATCTATCAGGTGATCAGTCTTCTTATTATTTGTCCATGGAGCAATTGTCTTTCTCGCATCTTCATGTGTACCTTACCGCATTGGAAAACAGATCTACAAGTCTTCACCCTGCAGGAGCGCTCGAAAGGATCGATTGGTAAACAGTTAGACCACCTCTTCATGAGGGCAGTGCACAACTACTTCAGCCCCGTTTGGGTTAGCATTTGAAATGGGCATTAGAGCTCTAAAGTCCTTTGCCTAAATGCAAATGGCGTTTAACAATTTTTTTGGAGCATTTTGGGGAAATGCAATTACATTTCCAAAGGACTCTAAAGGCTATTAGCCCAAGATAGATCTGGAGGTATTTTGGCAAGTTGCATTTTTGGAATACAAGTTTACTGTTAATCCACTATTCGTAACACTGTTTATCTTCCCCAAGCAGAAAGTCCGGCGATCGCCACCTCAGGGGTAGCGTGACCCTGGCAACCGCTGCCTGGGGGTCGCCGGACCTCAGGTGTTGCTTAGGTCGCGCGACCCCATGCGGCAGTTGTCGGGGTCGCGTGACCCCAAGCGGCGGTCGCCGCCTAAGGTCGGGCAACCTCAGGCGTCGCCTGGGCAAATAATGCTTGAGATCTTGCGACCTCAGGCCGCCTCCCTTGAGGTCAAGCGAGGCTAGCCAGCAGCAGTTAGCCGACGGCAGTTTTGACCTGCCAGTGGCTAAGCTTTACCTCAAACTTTTTTTTAAAAAAATATTAGCAAAAATCCTTTACAAAATATAATTTTTACCAAACGGTATTTAAGCCAAAACTGCTTTCAAATGTGATTTTAAAATATACTTTACCAAACACTACTTGCATTTCGAAAAATCACTTTAGCCCGAAGGCCTTTGATATTTTGCCATGCCAAAGACATTCCCCCAAAGTCAAACCAAACGGTCGGTCATACATTTGAAGGACTTGGTTGCGGTACTGCAACCAACCGCACCAGCCTTCGGCACAGCAAATACAAATACGCTCAAAGCCACAAATTTCTCGTCTCCAGACGAGCAAGGAACCGTCGCAATCCAGCAAAGTTAGAGCAGCTGAGCCTTAATTTGTCGAAGGTTTATTTATTTCTCTACTGCCGGAGACTACCGAAACCCTGATATCTACTTCCCTGAGGGAGAATGCCCATAAAACATGGAAGGCGGCGAGGAATGACGACCATGTAAATCATGCACGTTCTATTTGCACATTGCTTTGCGCATAATGCTCATCTTTCCTTAGCTTCAATTCAAGAGAAGAGAATATCAACTTTACATTGAAAGGGGGCAAAGTAGGAAAATGAAAAGAGATCACAACTCTGCCTAGTGAAGTATTCCTTATTTATTGACGCATGTACCAGCCAGCAGAGGAAATTTCACTTAAGAGGGTAGAAAAGCGCCTTGTTTCTGTCATCATGCCGTAGAATCACTTCTTAGTAGACATGAATGTCCACGCTAATGCCACTGAGATGATTACCCCCGATCGCACAGCCACTGTCCGTAACCAGCTGCTCTCTAGGAACCTTCTCCTCTGCACGGTACCGTAGCCACAGGCACGATATCCTCGCTAGTGCCGCTTGACCAGCATAGCGAACCCGGTAGACAACTCTCAGATCTGCCCATATCTCCGATTTAACGTCAACACAATCAAGAGAGGGATCGTATCCAACAAGATCTGATTCAGATACCACAACTACAGAACCATCATCAAATGGCAACCTTTCTCGTTGGATCTTTACCACATTGGTTTTGAAAACTAGATCAGACAGGTGACTGCGAAGGTCAACTTTCTTCACCTTCAGATAATAGAATTGCTGAACAGCCTGCATTACATTTCATAAATATTAGCATTTAAATAGTAGGCTACATGTATACCTCTACTTGCTAGCTTAATCTTTTAGATGGGTGGCGCTTATCCCCCTATATTCAGCATCATATCAATGCAAGATCCAATTGGCCTGGTGCTCACCTCGACAAATCCCTTACTCCCCCACCACCAAAGAAAAAAAACAAGTTGCATCTAAAAAAAGAAACATGTTTTTAGCTTTAGGATACCCCAGTTGGACTAGTATTAAGAGCGTTCACAATTCCACCTACACCTTTATTTGCTAAATTAAGCTTACAGGTAAGCTGGCAGTATAAACAACAAAGAATAACTAGTTTTTGGGAGAGCCCGGCTACATGAACCCTTCCTTCAACATGATTCCTTTTCATGCAAAAAGATGGAGTTCTACATGAGACGTCAATAATGAAAAACTCGCCCAACTTGGTATAATACCTGCCACTGAGATGTGGCTAGAAGCACCCTTGGTCGGATCGACTTCACATAGCCATACGCAGTATCAGGGGTCATATCCTTGTGTTGCACCTACGAGAAAGAGAAAGAGAAAGCTCAGTAAAGGCAAAAACTTTTCAAATATTTCAAGGCATCTAAATTCGGTATACGCACCAGGTAGCATATCACAATGGTCGTACTACGACCCCGGCCGGCTTTACAGTGAACATATGTAGTTCGTCCGCATGATGCATTTTCTTCAACAGAGCATCGAGAATAACACAAATAACTAAATAAATTTTCTTCAACAAGAAAAGCACAAATTTGAATCAAAAGATCAGGCCTTCATATGCATCAAAGAAAATTTTTATTCTCAATTCCTCTTAAAGAGCTCAGAATCTTCAATCGCTTTCATTGATATTAATCTTAGCATTTCCATTGTAAGCAAAAGAAAGATATAAAACTGGAGGAATTCAAGATCTGCAAATTGTCCAACATCCTTCTTTAACTTATGGAAAAAGACAATCAAGACGCGAAGTAATCCAACAAAATACAACTAAAAATGGTATGCCTCATACATTTAGTGCACAAACTTTTTTCAACATCCATTGTTGCAGCAATACAGCAAACGAGCATGACACGTCTCAAGAAATGCTTACTGTGAATAAACTCTACAGCTCGGCATATAGAGTGCAGGGACGGAGCAAAGCAATAGTCTCTTGTAGGTATCACCAGATGATTGATGCCATAAGCCTATGAAAAGAAAATTCTAAATTAAATTATTACCATAAGACGATTTTGCAAAAAACTAAATAACAGAGCGAAGATCTTTCAATAAAAGAATGACATTAAAAGGACTTAGCCTTCGCTCTTAGGATTCCCAGCAGTTAAGGAAGCCACAGCATGTATGCAAGAGTTATACTCACCTTATAGAGTGCTGTTGGAACCAAAGTTTCATACGGCTCGTTCAGAGTAACCACTCCATCAACACCAAGCTTTTTTAGGCATGGAACATCAGAAGGAAATGGAACAGCACCCAACAGTATAAACTGAAACAAGAAGATGTGAATAACCAAGAAAAGAATTGCTTGAGCCTGATAAAGACAATTCTTATGTATAATCAATCCATCGAGAAATGGAGCCTTCCAGATCAATACTATTGTCGATAATATAGGCACGAAACGAAAGGACACTGATCTGCCTTCACCAAAGTTATGATACATTCTAAACAGCATATGATGGTAAGCCATTGTACAATCGATTTATCCATAATTAGTTCAGTAGAATCCCTATTCTGCAATCATATTTCTCTCAAAAAACAAACTGTGCGCAAGATAGCTCTGCGTCTATGCGTATGCGCGGACGCGTCATAAGCACAATCTAAGCCAATACACCAACTTTTTTCAATTGTTCACATCTTAAACAGTCCCTGCTGTCAACTCGCAGACAACAAGATACTAAGTTGCCCAGATGAGCAACACTGCAGCAAAATTATCCACCATAGTGGTGATGACATGCATCATGCTGGAGCTCAAATAAAACCGCGGGTGCTCGACGGTACCAACCACGGCACACACAGAGGGCGTTCCCTGGCCCATAACAGTAAAACGCCAATCAAACAAGAAAAGAAAATCCGAAAGTCCACAACAAAAATTTTTTGTATACCTCACCGATACGGTCCCACCACCTGAATTCGACCTGAATCCTATTCCTCACGACGTTGTAAAGCAGGGTCGGGTAGAACAACGCGCGAGCGCCAGCTCCGATCACCGCCCTCTTCACGTGAATCGGCACGACGCTCTCGTTTCCACTACTCCCCAGAACGATCTCGCCGTCGGCACACGACCCCTCCTCTCCACCAACACCGGCACCACCGACCCCGACCTCTCCGCCTCCTCCTTCCAGTTCCTCAATATACATAGCCCCAATCGACAAAACCAAACCAAATCAAATCAAAAAAAAAAAAAAACCCCCAAAAACCTCCCCCACAACACGCAAAGCAAAATCGCTAATTCCCCGAGATCCAATCTAGGTCACCGCCCTGCGAAGGAACCAGCGGCCGAACATCGAGCGATGGATGCTTAGAGCGCGATTCCTCCGCGAGATCACCATGAAAGAGGGACCGATCGGGGACCGATGATCGCGAGGCTAGGGAGCCTAACCGAGCCTTCCGAAGCGCAGATCGCAGGGGCGAAGGGCGGAATCGAAGATCCAGCAGCGATTCGATCGCGATCGAAACCAAACCTGCACCTCGCTAACCCCTCTTCTTCTTCTTCGTCGCCTTCTTCGTTGGAGTTTCTTCTGGTTTTGTCGATTTTACCTTGAATGATCGGCAAGGGGAATAACACGAATCCTACTCCACCTGGTTTTGCTCTAACAACTTCTAGAGAGAGAGAGAGAGAGAGGATGGGAGGGGGTCCGGATAACGCTACCCATAGGTTAGGAAGGACATGGGTGAAAGGCGTGGTGAGTAGATGCCACGTGGGAAGCAGCTGGGGGGATGATGGAAGCGCAGAGCGGGGCCCGCCTGGGTGCTCGCGCCTTTTTGTAATACCTTCGCGGGGTCAATACGCTCCTTCTTTTTTTTTAAATAAATAAATATATATCTATATATATATATATACGCACTCCTTCTTTATCTTTCCACAAAATGTCTTTTTTTTTATTTTATTTTTTTTCACAAATGATACGGGTCATGTTCAACTTCAAAATGTTGACTAACCCATAAGACCACATATTTTCTGCGATATATCACTTAACAATATTGTTTAGAAAAGCTACTCGAATCGAGTTTTACATGTTTTTTTTAAAATCGTGCCATGACCGGTGCAACATGTGACGTTTGAGTTGAAAAGTCGATCTTGAATTTCTTTATCAAGATGAGAAAAAAAAGAAAGATATGCCTTGTACAATCAATAAAAATTCACGACTATTTTCTATATTATTATCAACATGGCATAAGAAATACGGTGTACTTGGAATTAAATATAGTCCGCCTCTAAATTTAAACATCCAAAACAAAATGCTACAATTAGGACATACACCAACACCAACACTAATCGGATTCTTTCCACATTTTTGCCAAGATAAATATACTTCATATGCCTTCCAAAAAGCATAATTTTCGTTCCTAAGAATAGATTTAACTAATTCATAATTCGGGATCGATCAAACTTGATTTTTATTTTTAGCATAATATAGTATAACTCGTGATTTTTTTCGGATTTTGCGACCTCTCTTAGTTCATGCACCAAATTCCATTTTTGGACTTGGATTTTATCTAGGGACAGTAATCTAAAAACTCAATTAGAACCCACCTAACTACAAAAAAGGAAAATAATATATATATATATATATATATATATATATATATATATATATAGAGAGAGAGAGAGAGAGAGAGAGAGAGAGAGAGAGAGAGAGAGAGAGAGAGAGAGGACCCACTCAGTTAAACACCAAGGTCATGTATTTATGACGTATATTTGACGTCATCCCCTCGCAAGAACTGAATGAAAAGCACGCGTGTGATCTGAATTTGCCAATTTCCTCGTTAACCCACAATTGTTCACCCATCAATTTGTCCTGACACCGTCCCACTATCCATCAATCCTCCACGTTTCTCATCAATTACTCGATTAACTTATTATGCATTTATTTCACAGAAAAATAAACAACTTAAAAATAATTCTTAAAACTAATCGCTTGTATAACTTACAAAAATAAATAAACAAAAACATTTTCATCATCCATGAAAATATTTAAATACAAATTGTGCCGATATTAAAAACATTACAGACACAAATTATCCTTCTCAATCTTACCTCTGCATGGTGCAAATTCAGAAATTGACTTTGGTTACTTTTCAATGAGTGAAATGAAAATATCCCAATTTCGAATTCAAATATGTTCTAAAAAGTGTCTGAAATTGCCCAATTTATATGAACCACATCTGTTTTTTCTAGCACAATCTTGCATCTTGGGAGGAATATGCTGGTGCAGAGGACAAGGGCATCTCAACCAAGAGAAAGTGAAGAGCATCCTCCATTTGCAGAGAACACAGGGAATGCAGAATTGACCATTCAGATTCTTGAATATGCCATCAGGTTACATACAAACAACAAGCATATTCTCCTCTAGCAGCACCTCCAAGGACGCGTTCTGAGGGACTAATCTCCACTCGTAGCAAATCGCTTTCGCGTAGACTTTATCGTAGCTCTCTCAATACAATGTGTTCTTATAAAAAAAAAATTCGAAAAATCGAGCCCCAGATTTTACTTCGAGAACCATAGGTGCAGAAAGTGGCCCGATGTCTACCATCCTCTGGCTACTTTACGTAAAAGTTTCTAAAGGTGCCTACTTTGGTGTGATGATGTATGCGGATCTGTAGAGCCGCCCGTTCCTTCGCAGCCAGGAATGAAGAGTAACTGATGCACCAAAAAGTCAAAGCAGAGGCAAATCGTCGATAGGAAATTCATGCTTCCAAGTTCAACTTTACATCATCAAATGACTGTATAGAGAGAGAGAAAGAGAGAGAGCATTTATTAAGCAAATGGGTCATCAATGTTTTGTTGCAACAACCCACTAAACACCCCTTTCAAGCTGTAACTATCGTGTGGTCCTTTTTATATTTAGTCAAAGATCACTCAATAGATGAACGGTTGCAAATTTTGATTAAGACAATAAACACTCAACCACTACCTGCATCTCTTTGGATATCCAAAAACCAATGAACAAAGAAGGTGCCAAGAACCAACAGGGACAAAGATCCAATCCCAAACCTGCTTGTCGCAAGTTCATCGATGGCCAAAATCTCACAAATCGTCATGCATGTGCTGTCCGAGGAGTCCAGAGTGAGCGGAAATTTTCCTCCGCGGGACACGATCTGCATAGCACACGAATTCCTACATGGAAAACGAAATTGAAGCACTAACTGAATATTGCATGTACAGAATTAACTTCTCAGGCCAGAAGGGGATTGAATGGGCAGAGATTGTAAGAGTGAGGATAACAATCAAGTCCACAAGAGAATACATGTATCTGTTAGCTAACAAAATCTGCTTGTATAGTTTGGATTGGCTCAAGGAATTTCATTTTATTTTATTTTTTGGTCGAAGGCTCCAAGAATTCAAAAGCAATAGATTGAACATCTACGATTTTACAGTACTGTAATGAGTTAGACGTGTGAATTCGTCTTTGTATTGAGTTAGATGTGTCGCAGCATATTAAATACTACAAAAACTCATGATCAGATGTTAGGAGGGCATTAATAAAGCTTGAAGCAGCAAGAAAACGAAAAAACAAAGCACAAAAGCCTTCTCTGCAAAATTAAGAATCGGCACAAAATCCCAAATGGTCCCCAGAATTATTCCAAACAAGTTGTTATCAGGGTGTAATCCATGTCGGAACCATTGAAGTCAGCAAATAAAGGATGTGAAAACTACGAACATTTATCCATCATCAAATAGCAGAAAAAAATTTCAGGTTAGCAAAGACTAAACCAGACATTTGTTTACCACTAAAGAAAGAAAAAGTGCTTCTTTGTTGAGGAGTACAAACTGAGCAAGGCTAAAACAAATATTTCTCCATGTGTTTAAACATGAGTACAAAAACATGGCCTGTTTCAATATGAAGCAGCATGTCGAAATGATTACTAAGATGACCAAGGCAGGGGCAATTAGCTTCCAATCAAAATAGGCCCATCCTCAAGTGCGAGGACGAGTGACCAGGAACCTTATCCTCTAAGATAAGATTATTAAATCAAGTGCCTTTCTGACGCCAGCAAGAGGAGTCACTTCAATGAGGTTGAGTGGATGCTTGGTGTTACTTTTGCTTTCCATTTTCTGGTTTTTTTTTCCCTAAATTTTAAAGTTTGAAATAGGACTTCTGTTTAATGGTGTGCACCCTTAGACAATATCATTTGAAGTCGGCTTAAATTTTTTCGCAATTTTTCAAATTTTAAATTGAATTTTTGGCTTTGGCAATACATTCAAACCGGGCTTTCTGGTTTTGAAAACCACACCAAACAAACGCCTTGCAATTTTGTTCTGTGTATCTCATAGAATAGATGGCAACTTCTAAACTACAGCAATAACCTAGAAAAGGAATGCATCTAGGCCCTAGACCATTAACATCTACATGAAACAACACAGGATCCAAAATTAAGATATCAGTCATCATATATGTGTCTAATATGTTTTTGCAAAACCAAAGGCCAGAAGAGAATTTTCAGCTCTAGCTCACAAAGATAGCCCCAGCAATAAGAAAAATGCTACAGAACAGGAAAAAACTATATCAGTATATAAAAACGCATGCTGATGTGCATGAAAACTACTTTCAAATTCCAAGTGTGTTCTCATTTTTCTTTCACAACTCACCTACATCAAATAGGAACCTAAAAAAGGCGCTTTTAAACCTCTTAAGAGTCAGCATAAACCTCATCAGGGAACACATCCCTCCACCTTGCTTACACCAAACCATACACCTCCAAACAAGACAAACTCCTATTCATGATTAGCGACAATCACACCAGTCCCACAACCAAAGCAAAAACATAAAAAAATCAATAAGTTAACAAAACCGATGCAAGCTGGGTAAATTCTCCAAGGATTCAAGGAAAGCAATCACCATACCAGCAGTCAGAGTCAAGAAAAGTTGCAATTGGCCGATACTTGAACTCTGAAAGGTTCAAGAACGTTTGCTCCGAAATACTCGGAAAAAAGGCTGATAAGTAACACGCAGAACTATCATCAATAGGAGCTTGAACTGCCAGGAAGCATAAACATATGAAAGGAATGTCACAATAGTCAGTTCCATGGTCTGCAAACATCTTCCTGACTTTTTAATCCCATTCTACACACAATTAGAGAGCTACTCGCCCAGTCCTTGTGCACCTTCGTAACAAGCAATCTAATTTAGCATTTAATTTGCTTGACTTCCTCTTCTGCAAGATCACCTCAATCTCTCACTCAAGAGAGATACAAGCTCGTTGTTACCACATTTCTTCAGATGTTCAACTATGTCATCAGCATATAAAGTTCGCAGGCGTACACCTTTATCAAACATCATCCTCATAACCTTGGCAGCCTCAATCATATGGTTATGCAGACAAAGCTGGTGTAAGAGAACAGAATAGACATCAGAATCAATTGAAAGTAAGCAACCCATTTTCTCAATATCATCAAAAAATTGAAGTCCGTCCAACACCCTACCCTCAGCACAAAGCTCCTTTATGATGAGGCTAGAAGCCAAACTATCAGGTTTCAACCCAAAATCCAACAATCTTTTAAAAAGCATTACCGCCTCATCGAAAAATTTATATCTCATCAAAGACACCACCATAGAACTATAACAATCCCCATTTGGAACAGAACTTTCTGAGACAACTTTATCAATCAACTTATAAGCCTCTTCCAATTGGCCTTTCTTGCAAAGGCCCTCGAGTAGGGCAGTAACTGTAACTCTATTAGGGGTGCAACCATAAGTTATCATTCTATCCAATATTCCCAGTGCCTCCGTTGTCAAACCGCTGTTAGAAAGGCTCTGAATAACTGAAGTATAAGTAACCACATTTGGACTACAAGCACCGCCATCTTTCTCCATCTCCGTCAACAATTCCATTGTCCTATCCATGCTCCCATTCCTACACACACCATCAAGGAGAGCCGAGTAAACAACCACATTCGGCACACAGCCATGTCCCCTCATTAGCTTGATCAACTGGTAAGCATTTTCCAACCTACCCACATTGCAAAACCCTTTAACCATCTCCACAAAGGTGATCATATCAGGGTACAGACCGACCTCGCTCATCTCTCTCATCAATTTCTCCGCACTATCCATATCCTCCTTTTGACAGAACAACCTAATAACAATATTGTAAGCCGTTGTATCAGCCCTCAGATTGAATTCGGGCATCTTTCTAAGCACCCATAAGGCTTCATCAGCAAGCTTAGCTTCCTTGCACAGATTCAAAACTACCTTAACGGCCTTGACACTAACTGGACACTCCTCAACACCGTAAGACTCGATAACATCCCGAATGACTCGTGGGTTTCGTCTAATTTCAAAGATTTCACAAGCTTTAGCATACACGTAAGAGCTGTGCCTGTAACTAGGCTGAAGACCAGACCATACGAAGAACCTGAGACCCAGAAGAGATTGATCAGTGGAGCACCTGGTTAACACTTCACTGACGCATGAAGAGTCGAGATGAGCTCGGACAGTGGCTAGGGCTTTCTCAATGTTGCCCCCATTTTGCTGAACGCAAGAGTAAAATTTCTCAGCAGGAGAGGTTGCAGACGAGTGCAAGGTCGAAAATTTGTGAACTTTGGAGGTGATTGAGACCGAAATCACGCGAGCAATGGACGAGCGCAACATGGGTCGTGTAGAAATTTGGATTTTTCCGTTGCCGCCGCGAGGCAAGGCCGCAGATTGATTGGGTCCAAGTTACGACCTTTTGTTCGTTTGGTGCTCGCAATGGCCGCGGAGAGCGCAGGTTCCTCGGCTTTTGATCCTAAGGGCACGGCACTCCCTCCTCCGTCGGTCCAGCAAATCAAAAATCTAGCCGGGCACGTAGCCGAATTTCGGGCTTGCAATGAATCCGTGTACTCTCAAACCAACATCAGAGAATCTGTTCAAGCGAAAAAATGATACCTGAACCCACCTGCCCTATATGTCGTAAGTGCTCTGAAACGATTGAGCATGTATTACTGTTATGCGAGTGGGACTCGGGAGGTCCGGAAAAATCCAATTTTGAATATCAGAGTTTCGGACCAGGGACGAAGTCGCTTAAAAGGAGTGGTTCTTGCAGAGAGAAGACCCCAAAGGAAACTCACCTTCCGTGGATCTGATAGCAAGGGTCCTCTGGACCTTATGGAAGGCGCGGAAATCACATCGTTTTCCGGCACCGGAAACCTGAGCAGACCGAGACCCACGCATGCCTCGAAGCGCTCCGCCTCTTCATGGACCGATCAGGATCTGTAACCCGGCAGATCGTGATCCGTGCTCGTGGGAAGTACCTGCACTTTTCACCAAATGCCTTCAATATAATGGGCCGGTGTAAGCATCTCCGAGTGGCCCATTGTGGAAGAGAAGAGAAGAGAACAAAGTGGCTAATGGGGTTGCCAAAAAGACCCACGAAAGAACTTACCTTGTGTATCTACCGATTCAGGCGGCTTCGGCTTCGGCTTCGGATCGTCCCGTGTTGTGTTCTTTTGCTTGTTTTACTCCGCTTCTTGGAGCTCCGACCTTGGCCGTCGAGTTCGCCGTCCGTGGTCTGGGGCGACTGGATCGTCCGGCGGCCGCCCACCGTGCTCGCGAGGCTTCTTGCGAGGGAAGAAAAACGGCGTGTTTGAAGAAGCGGAGCACGAAGGGAGGGGACTGATGGAGTGGGCCGGGCTATTAATTGGGCCATGCTGGGAACGGCCCAGGCCCATTTATCTAGGTCAGGCCCAGCCCAGCCCGGCATGTTCCACACCCCCTATATCTTGTCGCCATCATCACTGACACCTGACGCCATCCTTATCCGAGTCTCCGACGAAAGTTGCGCGATCTCAAATAATACAAGGAAATAAAATGAGAATCTTTTTTTGGAGTACTTTCTTATTTGTTATTTTGGATGGCCACAAAAGGGTCCTTTGCTAACAAGTCTTATTCAAATATTTTGTCGAAATAAAAATAATGTTGTATATAAAATAGGTCACGCTTTTTTCACTTTTATTATAACTAAAACACTCCTTCTTATACCAATGGGGTGATTGGCCGAGTGATTGAAAATTCCTGACCTCAGACAGTTAAATTGATGAGATTCCATATTCAACTCCCGCCGATCACATCTTAGGGCTTATCCGGTGGCATTGATCTTGTACCCCACTGCCCCGAGAAATAGTCCATTGCACGTAGAATACCTCGATTATCAAAAAAAACACTTCTTATAATATTTTGACAATATTAGCATTTATGGGTCCCACCTTTTTTAATCATTCTTCATTTGCTTTTCTCCTTTCTCTTATCTCTCAGGTCCACTTTCCTTTTTCTCATTTATTTCTCTTTGTTTTCTTTCTTTCTAAACATCCATTTTATGTCAATAATATGTGTTGAAGCTCAAATTTGCAAAAACCTCTTCCTCACTCAACTAGTCCTCTTTCATCTCCATTTCTTCAACTCAAAGTTCAACCATAAGTAAAAAAATCCATCTCATATCTCTTCACTCCCATTCCATCCCTTTCGCTTTGTGTTATTTGTTATCCCATTCCGCATCAAACTTTTCGATTGATCGATCACAAAGACAAGAAAAAAAACCCCATTAAAGATTCAAATCGAGAAGTTGAAGCTCTACCCAAAACTTCATCAAGCTCATCAGAAATGTCTGTTTTTCATCTTTGTCTTCTCGGTCATAATTGTCACCTTCATTGTTGATTCGCCATCACCTACTAGCCTCCAGATATATGGCTCAAATCTTTCCCTATCTTACTAAGTTGTTTACGCAAACTGAAAATGCGACCAGCGAGGATTTACCCCTCCTCGCCCTCGCAGTCTCTCTAAATTCCGTGCCCATCTCATTTACCAAATTGCCGTTGTCGGTAATTGAGATGACTGAAGAAGTGATTGTGAACTCAACTCTCAAGTCCGAGCCCTTATGCGATGAGCTGCCATCAATTGTTCGAATCCCTATGTTCTAATAGGCATTGAGTTCAATGCAGAAGCCTTTAGGTCTATTGTATTCATGGGTATCAAACTCCGATTAACAATTAAAAAATCGATTAGTGCAATGTGGCATGGATGACAAGTAATAGAGATAGACCACAAAACAGAGTGTTCTTTTTCTTTTATTATTTTACAGATACCACCAAGGCTTGAACCATGATCAAAATTAAGAGGAAATGGAGAGAAGTGATGAAGAATAAGAAAATGGGACCCATATGAAACAACAAAGAAGGAAACAAAAAGGGACACCACAATCAAGTAAAAAAGGATGCTTACAAAAAATGGGACCCACAAAGGTTAAAATTGTTAAAATATTGTGATAGATAGTGTTTTAGCTATGGTAGGAGTGGAAAAAGCACGACCTATTAAATATTCGAAATTTTTTTTAGGATTTCTTCAAATGGTAATATAGGATCCGTTTGTTTAAGAGAAAATATTTTCCGATGTGCTTGTTTAAGGGAAAGTGTTTTGCGGGGCCAAACTTTCACCTATTTAGTTCATTGAAAATGATAAGTTAACTAAAAACACTTTTCGATCAAGGAAAACATTCATATGTAAAATTAGGAAAGTGAATTCCCTAATCTAAGAAGGTGAAAACACTTTCGGAATTGTTCATCTTGAATTTGTTAATATTTTATTTTTCTTTTCTTTCTTTTTTTCTCGTTTTCTTTTCTTTCTTTTTTTATTAGGGTTAATACTACGAAAAACCCTAAACCAACACACTTGTAACAAATTTATCCCAAACTATTTATTGAACCACAAAAAATCACAAACTGATACACATATGACAATTTCACCTCGAACTAATTTTTTTGCCACCAAAAACTCCAAACTAGTACATCTATGATAAATTTTTCCTCCGTTAGTTTCCATTAAATTTTACTGTCAAATTGCTAAATTTGATGACACGTGGTAGTTAACGAATGGATCAATTTGAGGTTTTACCCCTATGTATGTCACAAGTTTATCAATTTGTGATTTTTCGTGATATTAATCCAATTTAATATAGAATAAAATTGTTATAGGTATACCAGTTTAGATTTTTTAGTGGTCAAAAAATTAGTTCAAGATAAAATTATCACGGGTTACCAGTTTGAGATTTTTAGTTATCAAAAATTTAGTTCGGGGTAAATTTATCACAAATGTACCAGTTTGGGGTTTTTCATGAGCAAAAAATTAGTTTGAGGTAAAATTGCCACAGGTGTACTAGTTTAAGGTTTTTCGTGATATTAACTCTTTTTATTATTCTTACAAAATATTTTTTAAAAATTGAATTTTTTATTCTTAAAAAATTGATTTTTTATTATTTTTAATATTTTATTTTTTTCTTTATTTTTCTTTTCTTTTTCCTTCTCTCTTTTTTTGTTCTTTTAAAAAAATTAAAATTTTTAAAAATAATAAAAATTCAATTATATTTTTGCTTGAGATGAAGTCACAAGATTGAAATCATTTTTCAATAAAATCCAAACATCATAAAACAATTTCGATCAGATATCACCAAATAAAGGAAAATTAACCGTATTCCTAGAAAATGCTTTCTGGAAAATTATTTTCCTTTATCATTAAGTTTTCTGCAAAACAAACGCACTCATGTTTATATTAGCTTTAAAATCCATCGGCCTAATAAACATTTTCTTCAGGCTTAGCAAGTGTTGTTGACAATGATGGTATAAAGAAGTCATGCGATCTAATTCTCGAACAGTTGATGCCGATCAATTAATTCAAAATTTATATAAGTGATTCGATATTGATATTTGATCAATTAGTATAGGTCAGATAATAATTTTCATATTTGAGATTTATCCTTAAAAAAGAGGAATATCTATTTGTTGGGGACAGTATTTTCTTTTGAGGAATTGGGACAATAGTGTGCAATAAAAACAATTAATTACACCGAAATGCACGATTTCTCATATTTGGGACAATAGTAGTAAGATTTGAGAAACGGTGCATTTCCTACATCATCGATCAATTATGCACTTGTAACTCCCTCATTTTCGGCTAAGGTGTGTGATGTACATTCCTTGAAGGCCATTATTTCAACAACTTTGGAAAAATAAAATTTGGAGACCGGCAACTAACTATATTTCTCATATTTTCAAGGCCTTTAAGCGTCATTATTGCATTTCTTAGTTCCTAACTCTTTACGAGTCTTAATTGCGATGAAGGTTTCAAGAGTCGAAGTTCTAGTTCCTAGTTTCTAGTAAAATAAGTTTTGTCTTTCCAACGAGTCTAGAAAGTTACTCATGCTTAGAGGGTCATTCCATGCTCATCTATATAAGTATGCTATGGCGAATAAAATGTTAGACTTGGTTGATTCACTACTTATTCGATCCTTAGACTTGAGAACTAGAAGTGTTTTTTGTTTTGCTCTTATCCCTTGGGTATATTACCTTTAGGTGGCGACTAAATTATCAAAAAGTTTTCACTTATATTACCTCCTATTTCTCTACGCTCTTTCCAGCATCAGTACGATATATTATTTGAAGGCAAGTGCTTGGTATTCTATAAATTGTGTATGCTATTAGAATAGTCAGAATTAAATGTGCACGGCTGTTGACACCTAAATTTTTTGCCCAAACATCATTTTCGAAAAATTGGAACTTGTTTTTCCACAAAAATATTTTGGAATTATTCTACTTAAAAAAAACGGAAGAGCAAGGGCCAAGGATTCGAGTGTAGCTAGCCGAGACCCGAGGGATCAAATTGCAAATGAACCAGCAAGTTGGGGCCAAAATGCAATTTCCAAAAGTTGGGGGACCAAATCACAAAATTTGTAAAATTTGCCCCCAAGCCCTTAAATCATCATTTTTTTCCCTAATCAAGCTTGAAATTGAAAACGGGCAAGGTAAAATTGATCAGATCAAGCCAAAAGGACTAAATTGGCTCAAATCGGGCATTCTCGGGCAAGAAAATGGCTGATTTTGAGAGACTTTCCTGCAAAATTGGGCGTGGAAAATTGCAAATTCTGATTATCATCTCAAACTAATATACTTCAACTTTCAAACTGATCAAAAATTCCGACCAAATTAATGGATTAAAGCACTTAAATCAGCTTCCAAAAACCGGTCCACGATTTGATCTCAATTCGAGGCTGCTGAGTAGCCAACTTTGTAGCCCCACCATATCCTACTCAGCCAGCCGATCAGCGTGAACTCTGGTCGAGGTGTGAGACCATCATTAGGAGTGCAAATGGACAAAAATTTGCCAGGGATAAGCCGCTGAAGGCACTTGATAATCTCAGTCAAACCTGCTCACTCAACAGCTGCAAAGTATGATGATTTCAGCCAGAGAGTTGGTGAAGAGACTCAGTTTGCAGGCTTGGTAAGTGGCAATCACGCGCTAAAAATCTGGTTGGATTCGGTGGATGGGATCTCTGAAGCACGTTATTTTGCGGGATAAAAAGAAAGGGATGAGACAAGGGGAGGGGAGTTGACGGTCGTTCCAAAAACTCAACCCTCAGACGCAACTCAAACAGAAAATCAACCCAAAAAAGTTCCAGATTGGCTTTTGGAGAGAAAAGGGAGGTTTTCGTGAACTTCGAGCAAAAACTAGCCAAAACCTTCAACTAGAGAGTGGAACTACGTTCAAAGAGCTTTCCAACCATAGGTCGCACGTCCCAAATGGGTGTCGGGAAGCCATCCAAAATCCCCTCGAAAAGCAACCCATTCTCGGGTCAAGAGAGAGACCCAGAAATTTTGAGTGTTGAAGTCAGACGGTTACCGGTGAGGGAAAGTGGGAGTTTTTGAGAGACATGAGGAACATATGAGGATACCCTTGACATGGAAATTAAACTAGAATATATCTAGTTGGCGTTGGTGTCAAATTAGTCAGAAAAAGAGGTCGCTGATTCTGGTTTTGGAGACCAACAAAAACCTTCGTTGTCAGTTCTTTCTTTGCAGATCTCATTTTCCAGTTTGAAGAAGCCTATTTCCCCGCGCCCTTGGAAGACAAGTTTTTGGTTCCCTCAGCCAAGGGATACTTCAAAGAGAGACTAGGAAGCAAGGTGAGTATCCTACATGTATTTTTGTTCAATTTTGAACATGTTTTAGTCATGAAAAATCAAGAGAAAACTAGCCCAGAGAACTGATTTCTGAGGCTGAAATTTTTGTTCAGGTGTTGGGGCCCCTTCATGAGCCCTATATGTTTGACTTGCTACTCCTCTTTGCATGCGTTTTCTACCTTCATGAGCTTGATGAATGTTACATGGGTGTACAAATTATGCTGAGATCCACTTGGTTTGGTCTTTGAAGCCCCGTGTGAACCATGAGATCGCTCGCAACTTGAGTAAAAAGCCAAGCTAATCCACATTGATTCATGGCTAGCCATTATGAACCATGCGTGTATGCTTCTTGCAGGGGTTGTTTCGACGTGTTCACTTGACCATTCTCCATGACGTATGTTTCATTTAAAAGTAGATGTTACGTATATTCTTTTGGATGAAGTGATGTTTCCCATAGATCTTTCACGTGATGAGTGTCGGGGCTTAAATCTGGGCATGCAACAGGTTTGCTTGACCTGGGTTTAAACCCAGATTTGCAAAAGCAGCCCGAACCCACATATTGGAGGCCGATTCCAACTTGGTTCTTGTGCGTTTTAGGTTGTGATTTCTAGCTAATATTGTTCTTTGCATGTGATAATATAACCTTGATACTCTGGTTCCACTTGATATTACACGCGGAGTGAGATTGAACGCCACGAATATGGTTCGAGGAAGCCATTTGGGGCAGTTTAATGCGCACCAAATGCTCGACGAAATGCCCAAACCAAGCTTCGATCTTGAAACGGTTTATTTGAGCCCGGTTCTCATAATATTCATATTCTGAGTTGTTTCAGGTTCACGTAAACCGAGCATAGGCCAATTTAGGGAATTATTATTATTTTTTAGAATAAAAAACGAAAAAAATTAAAAAAAAAATCGGAAATTTTCAAAAAAAATGAAAAATGTAGGATAATATCAAATTATGCCAAAAAAAAATGACGTTTATGAGATTTTCCTAATTTTATAAAGTCATTTCCCTAATTTAATGCTATTTTGGTATTTTTGCCATTTTTACAAAAAAAAAATCCATTTTGCATAGACTAAAATTACTTAGAATAGTTTTTGTGTAGCTAGAGTAATTTCATGCATATTTAAATTCTCATTTTGCTCATGGGGGCCCTATCCCGGGGCATGATAACAAGGCCATGTAATATTATTTGCCCGACTTGTATCGGGTTTTCTCTTTCCGCATTTACTTTCAAGTCATTTCAATTTCTTGGATGTTTACTCACTGCTCTGCTTTTCAATAATTTGAGTGTTAATCTCTTTCCTAAATTAGGTTAGTATTAATCTAGACATTGAAGAAGACAATCCCACAAAAACATTTGCAAGGACACTTAGCGGCTTTGATATTATAGGATTATAATTGGTGATCAAGATCGCGTGACCACTTAAATAATGCACTCTCAAGTTAGGTACCGAAAGGGCGCTAATAGAAATGTTAGCGTAAACAAGTCCCCAGCCCTAGAATCTCTGGTTGCGTAGGAATCGAGGCGACACTCCCCCGTCTTGATTGGTTTTTAGCCGACCCCAATAGGCTAGTGGCGACTCCTAGAAGTACTTAAGTTATCGTGAATTCAAAACGAAATCCAACGTTGCGCGGGGTATGAACTTGGGGAGAGTTCGCACCTAGATCGATGGGCCATCGGTCCGCCTTTTTGGGCAATACCACCTAAACCCATTCTTTTTCCCACTACAGAAAAAGGAGGGTCGCGACAACGACAAGCTCTCGATCATTTTTCTTACTTGCATTACCTACGTGGACTTAAATCTTAAGTTTAGGAGGAAAACGTTGGTCAAGAAACCAAAGAGAAGATTGATTGGTGAACATTCCTTATATTGTAATTTTCTTTGATTCACACCCCCACGCGATAAATCGAAATAATATATTTCTACTTTAAATAAATTCCATACGAATCATTGCGAGAGTTAGAATATATACACACGCTCCTACGCAACGAGCCGGGCACATGACTAGTGTGAAAAAGATAATTTGAGATAGTATTTTGTCTATGCAGAAGGTCTCTCTTAAAACTTGATATGATCTGAGACTGCGTTTGGTCGTCCGGATTTCTAAACAGGATAGGACTGGATAGGATATGATAAGAAATTCTGGAATTTCTTCATATCCTGTCCACTGTTTGGTGGACTACGGATTTAAAGTCGGATAGGATAATTTTTTTTTTTGGCTATTCATGGGTTCCGGAGGACTCAGTGAAGGAAAAAAAGCCGAGAAATTTTTTTAGTGAAAGCACACAAGGTGTGAGGATGAAGATGACGGCGAGTAGAGTGTAGAGTTTCTGAAAAATAGGCATTAGAAATCTTATCCGGGTCTATCCCACCTCTCCTCGGATTTTTTTATCTGGGTTATATCAGGTCTATATCCGACTTTATCCTATCATGGACCATCACCAAACACAGGATAGAATAAAACATATCCTATCCTAGCTTTTATCCGATCAACCAAACGCAGCCTGAGATGTCATCCATTAGAGCTCCCATTGATCAACTTATAAAGGACATCGCAACTTTCTCTCCGTCTCATCACGTTCATACGTGTGAAATCCACCAAGACCGAACAAGGCGTGCCAAAAGATTTAAAAGCAATTCAGGGCAAGTACAATTAGCTTGTCCATTAATTGAATATTGATTGTACCATACTTTAAGAAAGCATTATCTTGGAAATGCGTATCGATGATGATACTTGAATCGAAACCCCGATCAATCGACTTAATCGGGAACACATTTTCCTTCAAAAAACAAACACGATTTCCATCTTTGGCACGTAAACCCGTCTCATCGCATGCGTGCTCAATACAATCTTGGAGCATAATCGCCGTCTTTAAGTTGTATAAGCGATTTTCAACCCAAAAAGAAAAAGATGCATAAGCGATAAGCGATTAACCTTAAACGGGGACTTAATTAGTGGGGACTTTGGGAAAAGGTTTGTTTTAACAGAATAATTAATGATGAAATGGGGGAGTGAGGAATCAGATCCGTTGTGTCAACAAGTCTTTCTGACGCAACGCTTTCGGCCACAAAAACGCTTTGGCAAAAGCGGAGATACCTTATCATCCAGCTTAAGCTGATGGCATTCCAGCACTGCAGTGAACGTGATTAGGATAAAACGGTAGTCGCTGAAATCGTCCGACTTGCACATCGTCTTTTACCGTTGATTGACTGGTCTAACGGTTGAATAAGAGACCCGCGCATGTGCATGGATAAAGGCGTACCGCGCGTTCCATTCCGCTTGAAAATGACTTCATATCGAGGGGTGATTATTCGACTTTGTGGTTCGTACTTTATCGTATTCATGAATGTGACGTAGAACTTAACCGGGGATTTATTTATTTAAAAGGATAAAAATCAATAAAAACTTCAAACTATACCCAATATGACATATTTACCTTAAATTTTTTTTTATAGTGACACCAAATTTATACATGTACGACATGTTTACCAAATTAAAATTTCAAATTTATACATGTACGACATGTTTATCCTCCACCAAGGTTCTATCAATGAGTACCTTTTAAAATCCGTCTACATGGACGTTGGGAAGCAAAGGGTATTGGAATGGCACCCATGTGGCTTAAGTGAAAGAAAAACGACGTTTTTTTAACTGAAAAACCATCTAATAGAACCTTGATAGAGGATAAATCTATCATATAAGTACAAGTTTAAAGTTTTTTATATCACCAAAAAAAGTTTAAGGTAAATGTGTTTCAGTAAGTATAGTTTAGGATTTTAATATCACAAAAAAAGCTTGGGATAAATTTGTCACAGTTGACATAGTTTGGGATTTTTTGTGTTTTTTTCCCTAAATTTTATTATCAAATGAAGTAGGGCATTGGCTAGTGAATGAAAACAGTATTTGGTCATTTTTTTTAAAATTAAGGCTCCATTCATTTCGTAGAAAATAAATGATTTATAAAATATATAGACAAAAATTATTGTTAGTAATGAAAATATTTTTAATGATTAATTTTTCAAGTGATACAAATAATTATTTTTAGGGAATTTTTTTTCCAAAAATCATTTATTTTTTCGTGAAACAGATGATGCCTAAAGTCTTTTTTTTTGGTCAAAATCTAGAGTTTACATTAGGGATAAGTGTATTAAAAGTCTTTTACAAAAAGGGAAATCAACTTTTAAAACTTATCAAATTGGTGTAATCAAGTCATTCCATCAATTTCGTCCAATTTGGCTAACGGAAAGTGCTGACGTAGCTTTTTTTATTATTTTCACTCTCCTACGCAGCTCTAATGTGATTGAAACATGAAAGATATGACTAAAACGAAGTCATTTTGATCCAAATATGATTGTTTAAACTAAATTTAAAAACAAAATTAAAAAAGAGAGAATGTAGGAGACAAAACAGCGACCGCTGCCACCGCACCATCGCCGGCGATGGTGACCAACAGTGGCAAGGGCCCTACAGACCAATAGAGGTATTTTTCTTGATAAATTTTAAGACTTTCGATATATTTTACGGTAAGAGACCAATAGGAGCATTTTTCTTCACTTGATAGCTTTACACGTAGGGAACAAAGATAGCTTTCCACGTGAATTCTTTTGGGAGCGTCTATGTTTTTTACCCCGCGAGCCACCGAAATCGATTTCCGGAATTTACGGGAGTGTTTGTGTGCAGATCTTTTAGTAAAACGTGAAGTGGGGACAAGTGGAGCAAAAGCACAAAAGCTCTTCTTTTCTAAATTTCGTTTTCCTTGGGCGATAATCCGTTCCTTATGCTGCAAGCATATGCCTCACCATGAAAACACGACCGCACCATCAAAATGGAACTCGGATGGTATAGGATCATTCAACGAATAGTACAGACGGCGACCGAATCATACACCGGGCATGTGTATATTGCACTTGAAGAAAAAGAAAGAAAAATAGCTACAGTCGGTCGAGACGCTACCGGATTTCCAGCTCAGAAATTGGAGGTCACTCGTTTGGATTGTACTGATTATGTGCAAACTGCTCTAGATCAGGGCTATCTTGCACTGGCCAAATATCCGAATTCACACAGTTCATAGATTTCACAAAACATTTCATGAGCCTCTAGATAACCGAGTCTCTGTTTCCCCCTACTCCTGATACTATTAGAAATAAGTGCTATTATGTTATACACGATTGATGGTGTACAAAAGAGCTTTCGCACACAAAAGTTTAGTCACTGCTTAATTGCTGCAGAAAACCCCTTCAAACGCGTCTCCCTGTCCAAAGAAACCCCTAGAGAACGACCAGCTAATCTCTTTCTCTTCTCAAATCCAATCCAAAAGAATTTTCAGAGAACCTTGTTATTCATCCATCGATGACTAAACTCAACCCGGAAAGAATGGTGAATTAACAACATTATCAGTGCCAGATAATCGCGAACGAACTGGCGTGGCCCTTAAGAGCATCTGAGGATCGTTTCCATTCGGGGGGAAGACTCGAAAAGAATGGAAGATGAACGCACCCCACCCCCTTAAGAAAAGCATTATCCTCCAGAAGTGGCAAACACTGCAAATTTCAACCGCGCACAACGATGATATTAAAATCTATGTCAGACGAAGGGAGGGTATAAAACCCTCGGAGGGCAAAGAAAAAAGCTAGCGTACGCAGTCCAAAAGAAGAATCCTGACCACATCCACGCAACCTATATACTCTCATTCCCCGGATTTGTTTTTGGTTTTTTTCCACGTTGTTCATCACTTGCATTGTCCCCACTCAGATTCCCCCAGGAACCCTTCTTTCTTTTCTTTTTTGGGTTTCGGATTGCATGTCTTTTGCACTTAGACCACGTAAATTGTCGATGATTTGCTTATGGACTTAGGTCGTATACACATACACATCGATAAAACTATAGAGGTTACGATGAAAATATCGTTTTTTTCAACTGTTTGGGCATTCTTAAGATAAGATAAAGAAAAGAAGAAGAAAGTGTCGGGCCAACATGGCCGTGCAAAGTTGTTTAGAGTGAGGGAGTTTCTACATATTTCCGGTGGTCGGATTCTCGAAAGTCGGTGACCGTTGAATAGCAAGAGAATAAATTTTGGTCATTTATTAGAATGTTTGTAAGTTGCTGCCACAAATGGCCAAAAAAACAGATGAAAGATTTGCATGAGTGTTGATAGATCCCTTTGCTCTCCTGCCAAAAACTTTTCCTCTTCCACTCTATGTCCCTCTGTCTCTCTCTCTTTGCTTTCCTCTTTCTCTACTTTTCCTTAACCCTTAAGTCTTCTTTGTCTCTCTCTCTCTCTCTCTCTTTTCATCTCCTTCCTCTTCATATTTTTCCAAGCGCTAGAGGTCAAGAAAAGACTCATCATCCGGCACTGCAAATTCATCCCTCCAATGGCTGATGCAGACACTTGCACCAAGAAACATGGCCTGATCTCGGAGCAAAACCCAGCAAGGACAAGTAAGTTCTTCACTCACTTCCTGTACAAAGCCCTCATAGTCGTAGTCTTCCTTGTGATCCTCCCGCTCTTCCCTTCGCAAGCCCCCGAGTTCATAAACCAGACCGTGCCCAACAGAAGCTGGGAGCTTCTGCACATTGTGTTTGTGGGCATTGCGGTTTCTTACGGCCTCTTTAGCAGGAGATCGAACGAGGAGGCTGAGAAAGAAAATGGTCCCTCTAAATTTGATAGTGCGCAGTCCTATGTGTCTAGGTTCCTTCATGTGTCCTCTGTTTTCGATGACGAAGCTGATAGCCCGTCTGGGTCTGATGAGAACAGAGTCCAGACTTGGAGCAGTCAGTATTTTAGGAATGAGCCGATGATGGTTGTGGCTCCAGAAAGCACTTCTGTTGATGAGCAGATTAGTAAGAGTTCCAGAATCGGCGAAAAGCCGTTGCTTTTGCCCGTTCGGAGCTTAAAGTCACGGGTCTCAGACGATACTAGGGATGCTGCTGATGAGCCTAGTGGCATGTCTAACTCGTTCAGTAGGTCTAGTTCCAATTTTGGCTCGAAGAGGGTTTCGAAGAGCTCGATCAAGAAGAGGAATGGCCCACTTGTGGATTTGGATCCCATCGAACCAGAGGAGAATTTTAAGGAAAATAACATCGTCCTGCCATCGCCGATTCCATGGCGATCGAGATCAGGACGTATGGAAGTGAAGGAGGATATAGACATTCCTTCGATCGAGGAATCCGAGACCAATCTGCTCGAGGTTCGGTCCTTTAGGCCTCAAACATCACGGTCATCTCGGCCCAATTCCGCTACTCCGTCCCCAAAGCTGTCGCCTTCGCCGTCCTTATCTTCACCGAGGAAATTATCTCCATCTCCCTCTCCATCCTCGGAGCCGCAAGCGAAAACTCTGGAGGATTCTGTGAGGAGGAGGAGCTCTCACAAATATTCTTCTCCTCCAGTTCCTCCGCCACCCCCGCCACCACCTCCTATGAATTTCAAGTCATGGTCCATGAAACCGAACTCAAGTTCGAGTTCTCAGGTCAATGGAATTTCATATGAGAAGGACATGAGAAGGAGCTTCTCGAGTGAGTACAAGGACACGAATGGAAGCAACAGGGAAATTCCAATGAGGAAAGCCAATCCGGGATCCGAAGTGAATTCAAGAGGGCTTGATGATGTTTTGTCAGTGGGAAACTTGAAGAGGACAATAAGAGCCGGTGAAATGGTCTCAGGTACCTGGAAAGGAAGAGACACTGGAGGCTATTACCCGAACGAAGCAGCAGAAATGGAATTTGAAGATGATTTGGTGGACCCACCGAGAAGAAAGACCGTGGGATTCAATGAAACTTCGTTCGCGACTGAGAAATGGACCCCCGAGAGCACAGCACAGAAGCGGTATTTCTCGGAATTTCCAAAGGAAGGAAGGCCGGAATTTCTTGAGAAGATGATTGTGGAATCAGATGAAGATTCAGAGAGCGAGGAAGGTGCCTTCCAAGGAGCTTCGCACGATGATGAAGTTGAAGTTGATTCGAGCGGCATCAGCGATGGAGGACCAGATGTGGACAAGAAAGCCGATGAGTTCATAGCTAAATTTAGGGAGCAGATCAGGCTTCAGAGGATTGAGTCGATCAAGAAATCGAGCGCGGCGATCAGTAAGAACTCTTCTAGGTAGATATTAACTTGAGGACCCGTCCACTTGTCGAGGGGTATAATGCAATGTATTTCAATATCGTTCTCGGATTTTCTTTCCTTTCTCTCTTTCCAACCTCAGTTTTATGTTTGAATTTGCTTATATGCTCTACTTCAAAGGCATGACAGTGATTTGAACTTAGTGTCCAGTGTAGAGAAAAGGATGGTCACGGAATGGAATTATTTCCTTGTCACTGCCGGTTGCGTTAGACAGAGGTCTCGGTTGTGATCTGGCCTTTGCGTGTTAAAGCAGAGCAGTTTCATGGCTGCAGTTGAATTCCTCTGCGCAAAGCAATGCATCTGGTGCAGACATTAGGAAACTTAGTGACCCAAAGCGAGTGTCTTGTACATTGGCTGATCTTCTCTCGTTCCCATGCTCTGATATGCATCAGAAAATCTTCTCTCTGTGCACAAATTGGATGAGCATCATCTTCTTGCTTTGCTTGCATGAAAATATCACGCCAACGATGAGTTTCCAGACTATAATTCGGCATATTTTCAGTCGGTCGCCGGCTTAGACTAGACTTCCCTGGTGTTTTCACGTTAGTAAACTTTGGCATTGGCAATTACCTTGTATACCTTATCAAGAAATAGTTCAGGGATAGGATTTAATAGAGGAGTGCTGCCACTGTATGTCCACTGTCTAGATGCATGGCTTGGTTTTTAGAAATGAACCGAAAGATGCTGACCATTTGCAAAACAAAGTACGCACTGATTCTCACGGATACATTTTTGCTTGACCGATCCGCGCACGGGTACAAACAGCGTCCGCAGTGGTCGTGATCCACAACTACATTTTAAAAACCGTATGATGGGCTCGAATCAATTTGATTGGTGCGTGGTATACGATTGGAGCGAACAGGTCGAGATAGTTGAGATTTGTATCGAACACGGAGGGCTACAGATCGAGCAGGCCAATGCGGCTCCCACGATGATTTCTGTATTGTGATTGATTTTGTTTAACGCCAGACATTTAGCTCATAAATCAAGGAGAAGCAGACAGACTTGCTCAATGGGTATGCATGCTAATGGCTGAGGCTGGCCCAAAAAAGTATAGATAGCTGGATCGGATCGGATCGGATCAAATTTCGGGCCTCCGCATTTGGGCCTTCACTCTCAGGTACTCCTTTTATTCCTAGACCAGTAAAAGGAAAATACACACATCCATCAAAAAAAAAAAAAAGTCAAACGGGTAGAATTGAAACCAGATGATTGAGAAGACTGAAATGCAACAGCTTCAACCTTAAGTGAGGATGCAAACTTTAACGGGTCTTGTGCACAAAAAACATCAACAAATTTTGTTTCGACTACCATGTCTTGATGAGCATGAAACTAAAGTTAATATTTCTCGGAAAAGTCGAAAAGTTATCAAATCGAACCCCATTCGGGATAACACTCTTTCACTTTCGTCCCTCCAAACAGGGGCGACCCCTATTGTTCAAGATTCCAAATAACAAACGAGTCAAATATCGAACTTAATCTCTCGCTAGATATTCTTCTTCCTTTTTTTTCTGGGGCCAAAACAAAAAAAATTTGCGCAAGATTCACAGTACAAAAAAAAAGGGATAATTTTCGAAGTAGACTGAGGTAGGAAAACGAGAATCGACCATCTCCAAATCGCAAATCAGATGACCAATCATAGGTTGTTAAAATTAATCGAACGTCGGATTTTACAATTTTTCTATTTTTTTTTTTTTAGTTCTTCCTCCCAAATCCTAAACTTTAGGGAAAAGAAAGATGGGCCACGGTACAAAACATCTGTAGACCCTCCAAAATCTCATTTCCGACCAAACCATATCCTTCGAGAGACCCAAACACTCCTACGAATTTGTACAATTCCCCCAACTCCTTCGATGGCGACGCTGTCCCGGGAAATGACCAAAATGCCCCGCGGGGACGGCCATGGCCATGGCCACGACCCCGACCCCGGCTGCCGTGCTCACGAGCAGGAGCGGAGGGCATCGAAGGGGACGTGGACATGGGCGTGGGGGGCCCACGGGTTGATGAGGGGCAACGGGCGGGGCTGGGGGTGGGGGTGGGCCGGGACGGCGGCGAGGGGGCGGCCGACGGCGGCGACGGCGGCGGAGGTGGGGGCAGGGGCGGCGACGCGCTCGCAGGAGGGGCACATGGTGAGGGTGGTGGGAGGGGAGAGGTGCATGTAGAACTGGGGGGAGAGCTTGAGCGCCCGCAGCTCCTGCACCTCCTTCTGCAGCCGCCGGTTCTCCTCCGTGAGGCTCTCGCAGCACCGCTTCAGGTACTCGCAGTCCACCTCCGTCTGCTTCAGCTTCGTCCTGTCCAAACACACAACACTCGTTTAGTTTTAATTTAATTTATCGTTGACCGAGATGGCCTTCGATTGAGGAGGAGGGGATTCGTCGTCGTCGTCGTCCGAAGTGACACGTGTCCTCACCTCGCTCTCCGGTTCTGGAACCAGACCTCCACTTGCCTGGGCCGGAGCCGGAGCTGCTTCGCCAGCGCCAGCTTCTGCTTCTGCACGAAACGACCCAAGAAACACGGACCGTGAGTTGCGGAAATGACGAGGATACCCCTATCTGAATAGGGGGCACGAAAGTAGCATTTCGGATTTAAAGTATGGTTTTAATCCTTTTAAGTTTCGGCCATTTTCACATTGAATAATGTTGTTATTTATTTTAAGTTTCGAGCCCTCCAACTTTCTTGATTTATGCGATGCCCTCGTCTAAGTCCTATTTTATTCATTCAAATCCTCTAGCGAGTGTTTCGTCTACTCGTTGCAATCAACTTTTCCTAGCACTAATTTGGTGCCACCTTAGCGCCTTTGCAGCGTTTTTGGCCACCATGACGACGCCACGTCATTTAGTTAATCTGACGACTGGCCACGAGCAATTTCACCGACGGATTCGATTGCGCACACATCGAAAAGAGTAAAATGACTTGTACAAAATAAAAACCTAGAGCATCAAATTGCACGACCCAAAAAGAGTTAAGAGGACCAACTTGCGAGTAACGCCCAAACTTGAAAGACTAAACTTGTACTTAACCCTAGTATTTTGTTTTCCAGCTCTTTCACGCTCTTTATTTCCGACAAAAAAAAAATTAACCGTTTCATGTGTTTTTTCATTTCTCTTAGTCCCATAATAAGATTATTTACATGTTTTCTTTTTCTCCAACGAGCATAAATATATGTATATCCGTACGATACTTACGGGATTGAGGGTGTTGTGGTCTTTGAAGCTCTCCTCGAGAACGGCGGACTGGTCCTTGGACAGCCGGAGCTTCTTCCTCGACAGGTCGCCGTCCTCCTCGTCGCTGCCGCCGCCGCGGGAGGACGCCCTCTCGTTGTCGAGGTCGTCACCGTTGGTCTGGCTCTGGTGATCCCTCTCGCTCCGCTTCCCGCTCACCGTCGACGCCATGCTGTTCGGCGACGACACCCCGGCCTCGTCCTCGCCGTAGTCCGCCGCCGCCGCCGACGGCTCTCTGTTCACGTCGATCCCCCGAAGGAACGATCGCGTCTCGGAGTTCCGATCTGCGCGCAAGAGGGATTGAGGATTAATATACTAGGGCAGAAAGCGAAGATTTTTTTCCCTCGGATTAGTTAGATTGGTTTGTCGAAAAAGACAAAAGCTCGAAACTTTAGGCCATAAAAATAGACTTGAGTTCTTCTTGTCTTCCGTATTCATTTGCCTCCTTCCAATCTTCGTCTCAACTGAGGCTAACTAAATTTTACAGTTTCTTCTATTTGGACTCGAAAAAATGCATTTTTTGTTCGGCCGGCGTTTTGACTACACTGAATTAGTTTCTGAACGAAATGGGTGGCCAAACAGAGCATATGCGCATGTGATTTGGGACCACCAAGAACCCAAAGAAAGATCAGATTTATGCGCGGCAGCAGTACCTGAAGAAGAAGCGAAGGCGTCGTTGCAAGAGCGCTTCTGAGCATTGAACCCAGATTGAGCAGACGAAGCAGAGGACGGGACCAAACAGGGCATGAGGTTCAGCTGCAGAGACTGTCGATGGTGGTGGACATGGCTCTGAGGGAAGCTCAGGCTTAAGCTCAAGCCCAGATCGTCCTTCTCTCCCATGACGATGACCCTTGATCACTTGGGTCCAAACGACGGAGGGAAGAGAGGAAGAGAGGCCGCTCTTGGGTTTCTGCTCGAGCTCTTCCTGGGTAAAGCACGGAGCTTTGAATGCCCTTTGGTCCAGAGAGAGAGAGACAGAGAGGTGTGGATGGCGTGAAGAAGAGAGTTTTGGGGGATTAAATAGAGAGAAAACACAGAGAGAGAGAGAGAGAGAGAGAGAGAGAGAGAGACAGAGAGGACAAGCAGGGGAGAGGAAAGCTCAAATGATGAGAAGTGGGTGTCAGGGAAAGGCCAGTTAATGTCGATCATGAGATGGGCATGTCACGCTTTGCTTCGCCTCCCCTCCCCCAATAATAATGCCCTGCTCTCTCTTTCTTACATTGCATCCCCCACTTTGTCCTGTCCTTCCCTTTCCTTGGCCACTTCTTTTGCTTCTTATTTACCGAAGTGGAAAAGAAATTTAAGAAAAAAACAGTAAACTTATGTACTTGGTCCTCTTCTTTCTTGAAAAAAGAAAAAGGGGAGTTTCATAATTGATTTTTATATTCCAAAAAAGGAATAACTATACGAACGACCCCTGAACTTTGGCTCAATATATAATATCGTCCTTAAACTTTTTATTTTTTTAATATGGTCCCTAAACTTTAGCCCAGTGTGTAATATCGTTCCTAAACTTCTAATTTATTCAATGTAATCCCCGAACCTTTATTAAATTTTAAATCTAATCCCTGAACTATACGAAAATATCTAATATTATCCTTCCATTAATTGAAATTCATGGACCACATTGAACATTTTCATGTAGTATAAGGGACTAAACTGAACACGTGCCAAAAGTTCGAGGATCACATTGAACAAATCAAAAGTTCACGAATGACATTACACATCGAGTTAAAGTATAGAGACTACATTACACATCGAGCCACAGTTCAAGGACCATTTACGTCATTGTCCCTCGAAAAAAAGAACAACCTGTACCATATGTGTTTTTTCAGCCTAATTCCCCAAACAAAGCCATCAACTTTAGGTATAATCAAAATTCTGCTCCTTCAGCTTTCATTCTAATCTCAAATTTGCCCCCTGTCCAAAAATTGTCACTAATTTTTTCAAAATTATCAACATCAAGGTCAATTAAAGGCTCACTATTTCACTCAACTCCCTCACCATTACATGAAATAACAGCAGTCTCCTGATGTTAAAAATATTTAAGAAACCAGTGGTAATTTTTTGATGCATGAGCAGACTTGGGACTAAAATAAAAGTTGGGACTATTTTTCTAAACAAAAAAAAATAGGGCAAAATTGGGATTGAACCTAAAGCTGGAAGTATTTTTAATAATTAGCCCACTTTTTTCCCTATCATTGTGTTTATAATATTTAGCATATGCGATATTTTTTTGGTAAAATAGAGATTCTTCTTTTTTCTTTGTTTTGTTCACTGTCGGATTGCGTAATAATATATTTGCTTTGAAAAGTATAGTCGTACTCTTTAGGATCTAAAAAAAGTCGATAAGAAATGTAATGTCTTCCTAATAGCTATGTCGCATCCTCGCCGAGAAAGTTTTCCCAAAACGAAATTGACCTAGACAATTTTGTAATCAAAATTAGAGAGGATGTGATGGTTCTGTTAAGTATTAGAGAGGATTGTGTCCATTTACAATATTTTTGTCATAGCTTCCCGACTTCTATCGTACCATATATCGTCACGAGCCATTTATGTGAACCGGTTACATCTGATATATCAACAATTTTTAGTTTACTCGAACCGTATAGAAGACACGAAAAGGCGAGGGGGTTGCCATTACATGCATTTAAGAAAAATGATTTGTTGAGAAAAGAAATGATGGCAATCATGGATCGGTGGGATATCGAGTTTGAATATAACGTTTTATCTCTGTCTATGCCCCATCTTCCTTGGATTTGGTTGAATCAAAGAGATATCATGCACCTATGAATAATTAAGGTTGCAATTGTGCGCGGTCATCTCTCTCTCTAACCAAGAAATCTATGTCTATTTCCCGTGACTAAGCATTGCACAACCTAATAAAACATCGTGATCATGATCCCCATGTCATCACCTCTTTTTCATGAAAGTATCGTGATGGGCAATCTTCATTTCGTCCATGTCAATATTTTCAGGCAGATTTAGCTTGAAAACAAACGTCGGGCACCCAATCAAATTGAGTTACAAAATCTAATCGCGACGAAAAATTCAATGAGACGGTCAAGTTGGATATTGACCCTTTTCCCATCGAGAGATTTCCTTGTTTAATACTCTAGTCAAATAAGAGAGAATTCGTGGACTAACAAGGACACGTTTGAATTCCAAACAAGGGTCCTCGTTCGCATTGATATGCTTGAGCATTGGAATTGTGAATAGTAAAAACCTCAAGACTCTAACTCTAAGACTCTCTCTCTCTGGTTAATAAATCGAGGAGAAATCTATCTTCTTCTTTTTTTTTTATCTATCATATCTCTAACTCTTTTCACTTTGTCTCTTACACGGCACAAGAGTCGAATCATGCACATGTGATACTAACGTCCCCACCCCTCAATCTCTTTACTAGTAAAATCGCATGCCTATTGGCGAAAAGAAATCTATCTTTAATAAGCTGACTTGGTATTAGTATTATCTAGAGGGGGCATGTAATAGTTAAAACTATAGACGGTATAATAAAGTGTGCTAAATACTAACAAAAATGCATCATCTCATTTTTATCAGCACGTATTTATCAACACAACGAATGAATCTTTTTTTTTTGTTGATGGATATAAAATTAGAAATTTATGTGTCGATAAAGTAACATATTCGACAAATAATCCGTATCCGTTTTCTATATTTTAAGCTCTTGGGACCATCATCCCTTTAAAGGCTTGAAGCAAAAGATATTTCCCCGAAAAAGAATGACTGAATTTGATTTCTACTAAATGTGGAAAAATTCGCACAAATTTCAAACGCCCTTAAATGCTGAAAGATACGATATCCGATGCTAGTTGACAAGTCATAATCCGAATACGAAAAAAAAAAAAAGACCAGAGGTGAAATTACTCGATTGCTCAACAAAAGTCGTCCCCAATAATTACGAGAATAGCCAATAAATCCGACAAACCTCTCTTTTCGCATCTCCTTTTCGTTAAAAGTAATACGTACAGATAACAAGAGGACTAGAAACCAGGGGAAAGCTTATTGACAGCCGTCGAAATCAAGGGAATGAACGGCCATGATTGGAACAATACAACTCTTCTTTTGATCGAAATCTAATAATTGATTTATATGCAGTGAAGGGGCCCCGCAAAATTTATTGTGTTTCCCTCGAAAATTCTCTATCCCATGCGACTCCGATTGCGACTCCGAGCGAGAGAGGGGTCTCCTTGTAGACAAAGTGGTCGCCGTCCATGAGCAACCTCCAGATCCACTCGGTACCAATCCATAGACAAACGACTTTATTAGGGACTCGCCGTCTATTGGCGCGCGTGATTCCACGGATGAAGGTAGGCCCATCAAATGAGTAGATCGTAATCACCAAAAATTGCTCCAATGGCCACCCTTAAAAGAGAGGTTGGGAGTTTGAGTCATCACCTTCTCGGTAGGGTTTGGGATGAGGACGCGTAAATGAGAGAGCCAGGTATCAAAACATGCGCACAACACATAGCACACACGGTGGCTTGCAAAATAGATATAGGATAGATTCCGACAAAAAAAAAAAGAGTGGATCACGTCTGATTTGGGTCGGATCGAAAATGATATGGCCTATATTAATCTAGTTTTATGCAATACAATTTTAATGACTCATATCCGATTCAACCCAACTCCAATTTTTAGCAATTTTTCTTCTTAAACGGTTGTCTCTAAAAATTAGCGACTTCATGGACCGACTTGTGTTTAGGTGCTGGGGTGGAGTCGGGGGCCAAGGCTTCGTGTGGCACATGAATAACGTGGAGATGTGAGTGAATGTCACGCAAACGAGCAAGAAAAAAGAGGTTTTAGAACTGAGAATAAGTTGGTTTCAATTTGGATATCGATTCTATCTGGGAACCAACCTATATTATGTTTTTGGGTAAGAAATCTCAATGCAACATAAAAATCACAGCATTTCACTAAAAAAAAAACATATATTGATTAAGTGGTCATGTTGTTATTTATTCATGTCAAATACCGCGTTTCAATTCTCAATGTGTTCAAAAGATTTTTTTTTTTAAGAAAGAGGATTTTGAACCGGCCTCAAGGGACTTGGGCCAAACCTTTGTGGGCTCGGACATGGGCATTGAGATCTCAAGCTCAGTCTCAACAAACCCGAGCATGGGCACCACGGTCTTGAGTTTGGTTTCGAGCAACTTGGCCCCAACTTCTTTGTATCGAGCTTGGTCTCAATGGACTCGAGGCAGGCGCCAGTGACTTAGGCAAGGGACCCAAGTACCTAGGCATGGCCAAGGAGACCCAAACATAGGCATTGAGGTCCAAGGGTTAGCCTTGAGGCACTCGTGCCCGGTCTCTATGGACTCAGGCACGAGTGCCAAGGTTTGGGGCCTAGCCTTGAGGGACCTAGGCCCAACCGTTGAGGAATTGGGTTTGGCCATGACGGACATTGGCAAAGTGTCAATGACTTTGGGTGGAGTCAGAAACCCGAACACAATCACTTGGGACTCGCCCCTAGCCTCCGTGGACCCAGCTATTAAGGAACCAAGCGCCAATTACTTCGGTACGAAAAAGAATACTCAAGCAGGGTAGCTAAGGACCCGAGTATGAGCACCAAGGTCCCGGGTTGAGCCTCAAGGGACTTGGGCCCAATCTCCATGGACTTAGGCACAATCGCTGGGGTCTTGGGCCTGGCTTAGAGGGACTTGGGCCCAGTCACTATTGACGTAGGCCCGGTTATCGAGGAACCGAGCACTAGTGACTTGGACATGCGAGTCGAGTACTCGGGCATGGCTATTAGGGACCCGAGCATGGGGTCTCGAGCACGTCCTCAAGAGACCCGAGGGGGCCTCTATGTACCAGGGCTTGCTTCGATGTACTCGGTCCATCTATCAAATTCAAGTTCGGGGATTACATTGAATATTTTCATATAGTTTATGGACTATACTAAACATGTATCAAAATTTCAAGGACCACATTGAATAAATTAAAAAGTTCAGGAGCCATATTGAATATTAAGCTAAAGTTTAAGGACTATATTAAATAAATCAAAAGTTTATGAATCATATCATTATATGCTAGATCAAAGTTCAGAGACCGTTTGTATTGTTATTCTAGTTAGAAAAATTGCCTTTTATTCGTCGCTCGATAAATGCCGAAAGAGCACGCTTTTAGGAAACTCCTGGTCGACAAACCTTAAAAGAGAAAAAGCGGGTGCCTCACACGCGCTTCGGGTTTGGGCGCGGGGGGGGCGCGGGGGGGTGGGTGGTGGGGGGAGGGAGCAGGGACAGGGATAATCATGTGCATGATGGCGCAATTAAAATAAGGTGGAGTGCGCGGCGAGCGACCGACAAGATGTCGGGTGATGATTGAGTGTCCCCACACGTGGCGTGCTAGTTATCCCACGTGTCCCCCGCGCCCTCCCCGTCAGAAGCCCCGCCGGCTGCTGGAGCCTTCCGGAGACCCGCCACGCTGGCGATTGCCCATCCCCATCGTGGACCCTCCCGCACCCAATCCATTCCCTCCCCCCCCTACTTATCCACCCACCGCGGTCGTACGTGGGCCGCTCTCCATGTGACCGGCACGTGAACCCGGTCCCCCTCGAGTCCCCCTCGGGGGCCTTGTGGGGGTTGGTACTTGGTCACGTCCCCATCGGCAAATACCCATTTGCTCCAATGGGGTATTAGAGAATCATCCCCCCAAAAAAAGGAAAAAGAAAAAAATTGGATAATAGAGATTTTTTTTGGGTTAATACCGCGAAAAATCCAAACTGATGCACATATGATAAATTTCTAAATTAGATGACATGTGGCGGTTGAAAGATATATTAGTTTGGGATTTTACTCTCTGTTTGTTATAAGTGTACTAATTTTTTTCCCGTTGTATTAATTCAATTTAAAAGTAAATTTGTCACAAATGTACTAGTTTAGTATTTTTGGTAAATTTATCATCAGTGTATCAATTTGGGAGTAGTCAAAAGATTAGTTTGATGAAAAATTGTCATGGATATACTAGTTTGAAATTTTTCATTGTATTAACTTCACTTTTTTGTGGGTATAGAGATTTGGGTAAGGTCTTTCCGTCTGCAAATCAAATGAAATTTGTATTTCTTCTCCTGCCGTGTAGCCACCAGAATGTATTATCGAGACTTTTTTTTTATATGATATGCGACACTTCCCAATCTGGCGAGCAGTCAATTACACGATGTCACAAGCACGCCGAAAAATACGATATGGATGAATCTATGGGAACCCAATCATCGACCTTCGATTCGGCCGGAAAATGACATTGGGGCTCAACTGGAGAGGAGAGAGAGGGAGGGATCACGTCACTTTCCGATGCGATCCATCATCCATCGGTCCGGCGGTCCCCACGGTGGGGACGAGGGCCGACCACCGGGAAAGCATTCCCGCAGCGTGAACATCACGTGAACCAGGGACCCCGCGCGGGGACCGAAATGACCGCGCTGCCCCCCCGCGTCGCACGTGGAGCGCCACGTGTCGAGCGGCCAGTGGGGCGAGGCAGTTACGCCCCGGGCGGGCCCCGTTGCCGGGAAACAACTGAGGGATGATGAGGCTCATCACAGTGCGTGGTCGCGTCCACATCGGCGAATCTCTCTCTCTCTCTCTCTCTTTGTGCAGGGTGAGTGGGGATACGACAACGTGGGACGTAACGGCAAAGTTGATCTGCTTTCGGGTTAGTTACAATCGTACGGCCACCAGACGCTTTGATCCGCTCGGCCCAGACAAGGTAAGCCGTGCGATGCGATCGCCTGTGCCCAACCGTTGCATTATAAGCAAATCCCTCGCGAATCTAGTAATGCATACGTCGGTCGGTTCCATCGCGTACAAGAAAGAAAAGTCGACATGTCCAGGAACGGAAACTTTCATTTCCGTGGCCTTGTTTATCATGGATTCGATATGAATTTGTATAGTTGCGGTTGGGTCGATTTAGGGTTTGATTTTAGGTGAAAAAGCCGACGAAATTTACACCATCCATCTGTTTCGACCATAAAAACAAAATCCGTCTGTCGATTGGCAATGATAATTTCATTTGATCCGTCATAAAATATGGAAGGCGGAGAAATTTCCCGGTGCACAAATATCTCGTTGAATTAGGTGGCTATTAAGAGGACGGCCACAGTTAGCCGGTTACGTAGAGAGAAATTAGCACGGCAATCCATAACCACGGTCCCTACTTAAAATTCAAATTCCCTAGGGCGGGCATCGAACACACGGCGACCGGTTTCCGACATGAAAATACGGAAACGCCCTTGCCATTGGATTTATCCTGGGGTGGGTGTGGCTATTCAGTTCGGTTCAAGGTTCTGGCGGCGACGGTTAGTTACTTGTGCTTGATTTCAAAAACATGGAATCACCCTAATTTGAAAGCACAAATATTTTATGACTTGATCTTAATTCACTGTTGATTGAGTCCGTCGAAAACACTAGAAGTGATCGAGTTCACGTTGTTACGAAACTTAACAAGTCCTATTGTTCTCATCCAATTTATGCAAGCGAATATAGTTTAAGACGACATCGAAACTTCCTCATCGCAAATTCCGTTGTATTTGCGCTTTGAAATGTATTATGCCAGATCTCTAGTTTTACGACGTCAAAATGCTGAGTTTTAATTTTGTTAGGAGTTTGTCAACGAGTCTCTCCATTGGCACTTGTCAACCAACACAATCAAGAAAAGTTTACAGTTTTCAATGTGCCGTTTTTTCATATCACGTGCGACCGCTATTTTCAGGATATATTACTAAATAAGTATATTTGACAAGTGATCGGGTGTGCTGTTGAAAAAGAATCGTTTCGTTATCGTGGAGTAACATTCTTTGTTAGAATGGATGAGGTGAGATATGTTTTGATCGTTTTCTAGGAATTTGCTGAGAAAGATCTCAATAAGAAAACGTGAACACGTAGCAGCTTTCAAGACAAATTGTCTTGTAAAGGATGTAACAAATATTATGAGAATTAAATATTTTGTTACGAAGTACACACGTTTCAAGAGCGATACACGTATAAAAATTATTAGGGAAAACGATACAAACTGTCCATAAATTTTAACCCGATATGTAATGTGATTCGCAAACTTTAAGTTCGAATAATGCGATCCATGAACTTTAACTCGACGTGCACCGTCACCGTTGAACTTTTAATATGTTTAACGCGGTTCCGAACTTTGGATACATGTGTAATCTAGTAATTGATTATGTGAAAATATTTAATATCATCATTTCATTAATTCAAATTCATGAGTAATATTAAACAAGTTAAAAGTTCAATGATCACGTTGTATATTTTGTCGAAATTTAAAAATTACGGTGCTCCCAAACTGACGCTTTAATTAATTGGATTTAATCAACCCCCCCAAAAAAAAAAGCCAGGCCCTCCCCAGTTGTTGCTAATAATACCTCGTCGATCGGAACTCTCCATTATCGCCACTCACGTGCATCCCGCGTGGCGCGCGCCCTTCCCGATGCACCCCGCCAGCTGGAACGACAGCTCGAGACACCGTGTGATCCCGTCATCCGCACGTGCGCTCCCCAACCCGCCCCTCCGGTCAAAAGCGAAAAGGCGCACGGACAGCTCGCCCCGCCCGTGCTCCGGGATCGGGTCAACGGTCAAAGCTCCAGCCGAGGCCGACCGCGCGAAATCCCGCCCGTGCCCCTCCCGAGCGCCCGGCCCCGCCACCCCCACCAGCGTAGCCGGTCGCCCCCGTGATGGCGAGGGCGAATCGGGGCCGTCGGATGAGGAGCCGGGGGGATTCGGTGCGCAAGTGCACGTGCACGTGCGGGGGTTGCGATTACCTAGAAAGTTGCTGGTGGGGAGGGTGGGGGAAGACAGCCTTTGCTTTTGCTGGTGCGAGATGATTACTTTTGAGATTAGATTTTGGGGGAGAGATTTCGTTTGTTGATCTTCGGGGACAGCATGTGACCGCGTGAGCTGGTAGAACCATGTGATCGACCGTTTGCGCGAATCGATTTTGATTCTTCGATTAGTGCGTGGTGCGAAAAATTTGGTCGATTTCGGTTAAAAAGAAATCGCGGGTCGGGCTGCACGTGCGGGCGCGCGGAATTCGAAGAGGAAAAAAAGAAAACGATCCGGGCTTTTTTTCCTTCTTTAACACGGTAATTCGAGGACGTTGGACGGTTTTATCCCGGGTTCAAATGCGCACGCACTTACCGATTTTTTTTATGGCATGACCGGGTAGAATGATTTTACGATTTTATCCTCGATTCAAATTGCTTAGGAAATAGTAGGTCGAACCACATAAGAATCTTTAATGAACAATCTCGAATTGCAACTTCGTGTTTATAAGTTAGAGCGTTCCCATTTTTTTTTTCGAATTGGCTAATCTCCACAAATGCACGCAAATTGCTCTATCCATGTATGTTAGATAAGCCTCTATCGACTGGGGCATTAGAGGTGAGCCCTCAAGGATACGGTGAGTGGAGACGTGATTTGAATAGAAAACCTTCCACGATTGAAATCGTGTGCTTAATTCAACTCGAGTGAAAATGGGCAATTAGGTGCTCGAGTACTCGTCTAACTCCTCGAGATCTAAACTTGGTCTAATCGTCTTTTTCATGATTTCGTAACGTGCCGACGATCGCAACCATTTGAGTTCCAAAGCGAAAGTTGAAAAATCGCACGGGTTTTTTTCCTTGCAATTGCAAGGGGAAGGGCAATTGCGGAAGGCAAAGAGAATGCACATGCACCCCCCACCCCCGCCCCCGAACCCCAAGTAGGTCATTGTTCTACGGAAGCATGTTTGGTTTGGTGGAGATTTTTGGGGATGATAGAACTAAGGAAAATTAGAAATATACTATAGTTCCATTATTTAAAAAAATGATTAACCCATCACCAAAACTAATTATTAGATTACACTAATCTAATCATTTTCCCTAATCGAATTCTCCAATTAAAATTGTATGCCAAGTGGGGTCCTCGATCTCCTCAATTCCCCAAGCCAATTTCTTTTAAAATGTCACTTTTAGGGCCCGTTTGGCAACGTGCCAAACAGTAAAAATTTCTATTCTTTTGTTCACAGAAATAGTTTGGGAACAGAAATGCGTTTGGTAAATTTTTTGTTCTCGGGCACATTTTTGCAAAAATTTGTGCCGAGAAACAGTTTTGGAAGAGAAACAAGAAGTAAAAAAAGTTGCTTCTTATTTATTGGCACAATTTTGAGAATCAGTTTTTTTTCTTCTTTTTCTTTTGTTATTTTTGTGTTGTTCTTCTTTGGCCATGGCCGGTCACAGCCCAGGGCCGGCGAGGGCGTCACGGCCCTCGCCGACCGCCGGCGGAGGCGAGGGTCGCCCTCTCCGGCGAGGCCGAGGGCTGGACCCTCGCCGCCTGGGCGAGGCGACCTCGCTGCCTGGGCGAGGCGACCTCGCCCAGATCGGTCGCGGCCGAGCCTCGCCGTCGGTCGCGACAGCGAGGTCGGCCTCGCCCAGAGACGGCGAGGCTCGGCCTCGCCCAGATTTGGCGAGGCCGAGCCTCGCCGTCGCGACCCACGGCGAAGCCGACCTCGCCGTGGGTCGCGACGGCGAGGCTCGGCCTCGCCCAGGCGGCGAGGGTCCAGCCCTCGCCCTCGCCTCCGCCGGCGGCTGGCGAGGGCCGTGACGCCCTCGCCGGCCCTGGGCAGTGGCCGGCCGCCGGTCGCCGGCGACCGGCCATGGCCAAAGAAGAAAATGGATATAAAGAAAAAAAATAAACAATTCAAAATATTATTAAAATATTATTTGAGAACAAAAATTTTGTGTAGTTACCAAACGCATTTCTATTCTTTTCTACTCTAGGAATAGAAATTTTGGACAGTTTATCAAACGCCTTCAAATACTCAGAAATTATTTCCGGACACAGAATAAAAAAAAATCATTTCTGTTCAGAAATAGTTCCCGAGCACAAAAACGTTCTCGTGCGCATCCTTACAAGAACAAACATGGTGATTTTTGCCACGAGGAGGGACTTTACAACTTACTAAAGGAAAGTGCTGACCTTCACCGGATTTTTCGCAGAGATGTTCCCCTAATCATACGCGAGGGCTCTTCGAATGACGAGCCCCCCATGGTCAAGAACGTGGTCTACTTGCAATTTCATTCCGATTGTAATATACTTTAATTTGATTTTAATTTTTATTCTGGGGGTCGATTTACGAGCTGGCCCGGGCTTTTTGGTCCAAAAGAAAGATGGGGGACAAATTAGTTTAATGGGGTTCGACAAAATCATGGTCAAGTCGCACGAGGTTGTCTAGTCGGAAATGATAAACAAATCATTAACGCACAGGGTGCAAGTCGTTGAGTGTGCGGGGGGGGCATGCACTCGTGGCTCATGATGATAATGATGATTGTCCATGATTAATTGCGAGGATTTAAATAATGGAATTTGGAGTTCGTACGGGTCTTGGAGTTTTTTTTTTTTTATTATTATGTATCTTTCAAGTCGTTTGGATCGATCCGTCTCGGACCGGTCTTTTTTTGCTATGGATGGGGTGTAGGGCCCGAATCGTGTCGGAGATATGGATCTCGAAAGCAACGAGGGTTCAATCACCTGATGGATTTCGAGCCTCGGCCACGGCCAGGAGTCACGGGCTATCGTGGTTGGGGTGTGAAAATTTTTCCCCTCGTCACGAACCCGTCGGTTTCGATTTCTACTGACTCGAGGCGTTCGTGATTGCTTTCTTGTGCACAATAGGATTTTGATAAAAAAAAATTTCAAAGCACTATCGCTCTAATCAGTTGATAATTGGAAAACATTTAATTGGATTTGTATCGCCCGGGGTCTTCACATTAAGGCCCGAATGGCCCGGCCCGGCCCGAATTTATTAGGGTTGGGCCGATGTTGTCTTTGTTTGTGCCAGGCCCAACTTATTTGAGCACATATTCATCCAAAATGATAAGTTCGGGCTAGGCCTTCCATGTCAACGGTCCGGCTCATGAATAACCCAAGAATACCAATCTAACGTAATCACGGGACACGGCGGTCTTATCGGGCCAACGAAATTTCGCATGACATAGATGGGCCTGACGTTGTTTTCCACTAGGCCCACGATAGTGCGGCGGGCACCTCGACGCAGTTGGATTGATGTGGACCGATGTGGCTCCCTCTATTCGCACTCCGACCATGTTCCCTAACCGACAATACGTCGCAAATCTGTCTCTTCGCATCGTGTGAAAGTGTTTTTGGGCCTGAGAATAATCTCGATGGCCCAATCTACGAATTGGACATGTATTCACAGGCCATGTTGGATAGGAAAATGACTGAAGCCCATAGCCCATGCAGAAGTTGCCCCGAAGTCCCATACCCCAAAAGATGGTATAGTTATTTCTCAAAGTACGAGCAGCTCAATTTGATCAAAGATGAGCAAAGAGCTTTTGATTCTCTTTGATAGAACTTGGTATTAGGGATGGGCATAAGGTATAGGAAATTCGCGTCACGCGGAGCCCCATCCCAATCTAAGCATATTTTCCCCGTGAAATATGACTCGCGGGCATTTGGCTAGGCACACGACGGGACAAGGTCGGACCGGTCAATGTTAGCCATGCCCCGGTCTATTAATCTGCTCGGTACATGTTATTTTCTAATAATAATATTAATGAAGATTGTCATATCATGTAACCCGCGGTAATTAATTACTCGCTCAATTTAACCTAAAGTAAACAAAAATATATATCTTGTTAAGTGAATAATAATAATACAAAAGGGAAAATATCAGTTATCATTGATCTTTTTATTCCTTACATCAATATGTCAATATGTATAATCTCTTCGTAAACCTATATTGTGCATCTTATGTTTTGTTTTTAGATTTCAAGTTACGTCTCCCGTCCGTGATCCTTGTCCATTTGTCTACCGATGTTAGCTTCCTTTCCAAATTGCCTTCATTACTCCTTTCTTCAAAAGAAAATTCTAACTCTGAAATCTATTCTGTTTGCCTACTCCCACTTCCCCTGCCCTCTCAGCCCCCGCCGCCCTACTCAGCTGCCTTTGCCGGTACTCTCTCAAAATCGAGCCATCGTCTCTGGTGGCTCATCCCTGCACGACACCCTCGACCCGTGTTGTTCACGGTGTTCTAATCCCTCTCTTTCCTCCTCATGCTTGGCCCCCTTGCAACCGCCTCCAACCTCCATGACAACCCCGATCAAGGTCATGCCCAGCCTTAGTCACGGCACAAAGCTCGACGTTGCGGCCAATGTAGCTCCCAATAGAGCTTGCCATGGCCGCCTTGCCGAGCTCTATGCGAAGCTTGAGCTTGAGCTCTTTTAATGCTCGCAGACAAGAAGGAGGGGGACGATCGTGGTGGCTGGTGTGGTATTGGTCGGTTCAATAGCGGCATGGGGCAGCGTGTCGATTGATGTTGCCGACTGCGAACATGGCCGTTGATTTTTGATTTGGATATTGTGGACCTTGGCTCTATTTGAATGAGGAGGTAAACGAGTCTCCAAGCTCTGGATTTTGGCTAGAGGCACAAATTGGAGGTTATAAAAAGGAAAAAATGAAACAAACAGTTCTTGAATTTTGACTCGATGTGCAATTTGGTCCTTAAACTTTTGATTTGTTCAATGTAGTCCCTGAACTTTAACCTTATATTCAATATAGTCCCTGAACTTTCAATTTGTTCAATGTGGTCTATGAACTTTTGGTTCATGTTCAATGTAGTTCCTGAACTTTATAAAAATATTCAAGATAGTCCTTCCATTAATTCAAGTTTAGGGACTATATTATACATTTTCATATAGTTTAGGGGCTAAATTGAATATTTATCAAAAGTTCAAGGATCACATTGAATAATTTAAAAGTTCAGGGACCACATTGAACATTAGGCTAAAGTTCAGAGACTATATTGAATAAATTAAAAGTTCATGGATCAAATTGTATATTGAGCCAAAGTTCAGGGACTGTTTACGTGATTATCCCTTATAAAAAGCGAGGATGCACATTAATATAGGTGAGAAAATTCAAGTTAGCTTTTGAAATTTTTCCTAGTATAAATAAGTAGAGTAACGCTCATGAGCGATTCCTTTTAATAATTATAGAACATGAAAAAGATCAAAGTAGCATAATTCATAGTTCTTACGAAAATTCAATCAATTATATATTGCCGATATATAATTGTCAAAAAAAGATTAATGAAATTGGTTTCCCATGCGGGGCACAATACCCATGGGGCGGGCCCGGGTATGCCATTGCCGGCCCGCCGCCATTATGATCCCAAACGTAGAACCATGCATATTACGACCATTTATACGTAGTCATGATTGTTTTATAATGTCGTGACATCGCGAGATATAAAAACAAGACACATACACGATATTGTAATGTAGGTATAAAAAAATCGGGGAAAACTTTAAATGAGGATCCGAAATGATATTGTTTTCTAAAAAAGCCCAAATTAGACGATGCCTAAAAAATGTCCAAAGTGACAACTTAGGTTCGAATAAAGGTTTTAATTCGTTAGCACATGCACCTCACTCAATCTTTTTGTTCCTGTTTGTTTCTTGTTTTCACTGTTCATCTTCTTTCTTCTTCCAGCATCTGTACCTCACTCGATCTCACTCACGACAATGGCCGCTTCCTCCTTAGGCCATCGTTGTCCTCGGCACAGGAACTGGTCATCGTCGACAGATTTGTCCCCGGCGCTCAAAATCTCGGAGCCTTTTCTTGCCGGATAACACTCGGAGAACGAACAAACACGGAGCAAAGGGATCTCGCTATTGTAAACCTCTATTTACCACAGCGTCAAATGGATTTTCCGTCATAGATTGGAAGGTTTCTCCAAAGAAAATAGAACAGATGTAATCGGACAATAACTGGCATTCTTGGCATTGAAGAAAAATTCATTTACTGGTGTTCAGAGCTCTCCAAAAGGCACAAGTGACATTGTGCAGCTGACCGAAAGGAAGTCTTGCCCGCTCAATGAGCACCCTACACAACATGGGCTGAAGCGAGTGAGCACCAGCATAGAGGCGGCAGGAAGAAGAAGATGAACAAAGAAAAAGAAAAAGAAAAGGAGAAGTGCCTCCGGACGAAAATACCCTTGCGCTTATGGTTGTAATAAGCACGTGAGAAGCATGCGCTCGCCGGTTAACGAAGATTTGACCGGACGGTGAGTTCGGACCCTTATTTGAGATTGAGTGTTCCCTCGGGCCTTATTTGAGAAAAAAGTGACCATTTTAGACCTTTATTTGAGATAAAATTTACTTTGAAACCCTTCTCTTTTTTGAGAAAATGATGTCATTTTAGATTTTTCTTGAAAATTTTCCAAAAGATCGGGAGGTTAGATATCCCAAAGCGGGCATCTCTTCAACCATTAATTAAGATAGACAAGTCAAGTTTGATTAACATAGACATTCGTCAGAATCGAAAACCTAACAAAAGAGAATCGATTCCGATCAAGTAATGTCGGGATGGACCTAACCAAGACTAGAGCAAGCGTTGGAAGGTTTGAACCTAGAAAGAGAAACTCAATCCGGTTTCTTGTAATCGATTCATTAACATGGTTTCACAAAGAGAGCGAGCAGATTTGCCATTGAATTATCCAAGGGGGGACATATTTCAGCTTCGCACGACATTTTACACCGTGGCACAAAACGTTGTGGAAAGGTACAGTCGGTCATTTCCTTCGGCTGGCCGATGACGCTGCTATCCATTGTCACAAGCTCGTTCATGGCCTCAAAAGGCAAAAAGGAAACGAAGAAAGCTGTGAGAGAAGCGAGTGCAACGAAGGAGAGACAAAAAATCTGAGAAGTGGACCCGTCCAAACACGTGGCGATTAATGAGTGGAGCGATGCACGGTTTACGTGGCAAAATAGGCCTACCCAATATTTCCTCTCGCACACCATGACGCAAAACGCCGTAAAAAAGGTGAAGTCGATCATTATTCCTTCGGACCGAAACCGTAGAAGATTAGATGTCTCTTTCTTGGCCCCTGGTTAGCCCCCAAGAGCAGCAAATAGCTTACCAATAAACAATCTCACAAGATCCTGGCCAGGTCAAAACAAAGTTCACAACTTTCACCGACCTGTGTACTGGAAATTAATTACTTGCTCGAATTTTCGCACATGTCAAGTCGAGGGCCACCACATAAAATTCCTTTAAATGCGGACTTCCTGATATTTATACCCATGATTTTTGGCTGAAGCAGGCCAATTCTGAAGTAACTATAATGCAATGGACTTCGTAGATCGGATGAGGTTAAGTCCAAAGGCCGAAAGCGACAACATAGAAAAGTGGGGAAACGTGCTGATAATTACAACTTTGTTCTAATTTTGCAATTTCTGGAGGTCTGCCTGCTTTAGGTACCGCATCGAGTTCGAGGGCATAATCTCTACATGTGATGGTGATAGATGATCAAATACTACACAATAAGAATGATTTTCCATGTATATGAAGAAGTAAAAGATGGCTAATGTATGTTTTGAATTGATTATGAGAAAACTACTCATTGATTGCTGGCAGATAATTGATGGCAAAATAAGCTTGGAAACATCAAAACCAAAGTTTCGAGCTGCTAAGTATTGAAATATCAGACTAAATATAGGAGAAAGGAAAGGTGGTTCTGGCACTAAAGAGGAAACGTTATGATGCACATGGCGAAACGGAGTCGGACCCTTTGCTTGAACAAGAATAGCTTTCGAAAAGAGTCGAAGGAACACGCTAGTGCCACGATCATTGGTGATTTCGTGTAAGAAATCATCACCTTGACGAGAGATTCATCTCGAAGATGAGCAAGACGAAACGAATGACATGAAGCTTCAACCTCATCCTCACGACGATGAAACTCGATTAGGGAAATATCTTCCATGGGAGGGAAGCAAGGCGTGCCTCCAATTGGCACGTTTTGAATCCATCTGCCAAATCAGGATTATGGCAAAACTGTCCATAACCACAACCTTGGCTTTTTTCCTTGCCCCTAAAACATGATTCTAAGGATGCCTGCCGAACATCATATGTAGCCGGAAAATCAGAATAACTCCCATTTTTTGCCAAACCTAACCCAAAAGCATAACATAAGTTCACATTGCCCATATCTGAAGACTTAGCCATGAAAAACTTACTTAAATAGATAAGGGTATATTTTCTTTCGAAGCATTGCACCGACGTCAACACGATAAAAATCCTTAATTTAGACCGATCGTTTGACTAATCGACTAATCGAAATCCATAGATTTTACCCTTTACATCCTAAGATTACTCGACACCATATGTACCGAAGATTCCTGCACAATCCCAGCATGCATGCGATGCATCGCATAAGGAAAAACGAGAATTACCAAACTATGACCTTATAAATTATCCTACCCTTTGATAAAATTTCCCCCATACTTCAGCACACCATACCTCGAATTGAGGTCTCGGTGTTGCGTGACCAGGTTCATAACTTCGCCGGACCACCGTATCTTCTGCTCCGGACAAAACCACCTTCAAGAAAATCAGTTCTGTGAGAAAAACAAAACCACCCCAACACCCTCTGAATTGCAGGTCAATTAGTCTCCTCGACGAGACAAAGCTAAAGCAAATTCTATTCAAAGTACATCTACAGCAGATATTACAGAACGCAGAGGGAGAGAGAGAGGGAGAAGCAACCTTGAAAGCAGGAAACGGCCAGGCCAGCATGTCATTTCTGCAAGAAGTATGACACCCAGATCTTAATTCCCATCCATCACCAGCCAACAGATGAAGACAACAAAATGAAAAGGACAAGGCAAAGGAAAAAAAAAACAACTAACAGTCTCGCAAGTTGCAGTAGCAAATGCATACGTACACATACGGAAGTATCCATACGTAGGCACCCGCAGTAGCAGATGCGCCCAGCACAACGAGAGAGAAAGAGAGAGAGAGAGAGAGAGAGAGAGAGAGAGAACCTTCGCCGGTGAATCGAGCATTCGGTAAGCATCGGCCGTGATTCCCACCAACCAAAGACCTGGGAAAACGCTCTGCAAAAGCCAAAACCAGAAACGAATGAAACAGTGCAAAAGGGTTGGTTCTTCGTCAAAGAATTCACCACCCAGAACATCAACACGAAATAGCACAAAACGACGCGATCGAAGATCCTCCGTACGTCGAGCTGTTTCTGCACATTCCGGGGTCGCTTCCTCGGTCTCCGAGCGGGCCTTGACCCGGTCATCGCGAAGATGTCCTCCTCGATCTCCTCCTTCGACAGCGACACCCACAGCCTCCGCTTCCCCTCCTCCGCCTCCTCCTTCCTCTCTCCGCTGGCCGCCTCCGCGAAGCCTCGCAGCCGCGCCGATTTCGGCGGCTGATTCGCGTTCTCCTTCCTCTCCCCCTGCTGGACCGATGGATTAACCGTCGGAAACGCTTCGCGCGGCTCCCCGTTCCTCGAGGAGCCGTTGCTCGCTCCTCTCCTCGGCCTCAGGTTCCACGGCCTCTGCACGGCCTCCTCTGCTTCGGCTTCTTCGTTGTCGCCGTCGCCGCCGCTGCCCTTGTTGTTGTTGCCGCCGCCACCGCTCCTGTGATCGGTGCCGGCGATGTTGATCTTGCACGCCTCCCTCTCCCCTCTAGAGCCCAACGCCTGTTTCTGCGGCTTATCGAGGGCCGGCGCGGAGCAGCCGCCCAGGGCGCGGCAGGAGCGCGATCCGAGCGCCGGAGGGCGCGATTGCGGCTCGCGGTCGTCCATAGGCGGGGGAGGAGGAGGGGAGTCGCCGGAGGGGGAGGGGCGGCGGTGCTGGCGGTGGCTGGCGGTGGCGCCTCCCCAGCGCAGGAAGGACGACATGGAGAAGTTGTGGAGCGGCTGGGACTTCACCGGCGCCGTCGCCATGGGAGGCGGAGGAGGAGGAGGAGGAGGAGAACGAAGAGAGAAAGGGAACACAGCTGCCCCGGAAAACGCAGCGGGCGACGGCGCTTATGGAAAGTACACGATCGCTGGCTCGCGCGATGCGCCCAGTTGCTCTTGCGTTGACCGAGTGGAGGATCGCAATGGTGGAGAGAGAGGGAGAGAGGGGCGACGATGGTGTGGCGAAGATGAAGAAGAAGGAGAGGAAGAAGAAGAAGAAGAAGAAGGAGATGCGAAGCGAAGAAGGAGAGGAGGAGGTGATTGCGAAACAAGACGCGGCGTGTTTTGTATGAAGCCAGAATACACAGCCGGGCTACAAAAACGGGGCGTCGTTTTTGCCCTCCTTAGCCATCTTCTTCCTCTCTCTAATTCGATTTGGTAGTACAATACTCGTATCATAATTTGTCTTTAACGTATTTAAATTTATACGGTGTATGTGCATGTGTTTTTTTGGGTTTAGTTTTCCGTTTCTCGTGATTTCTAAATTTGCGGGAGGAAAAAAAACGTACATTCTCTCGTAATTTGATTTTGGCGCGTGCTGGTCCGTATGGTATCGCCGTATCAACTGAAAAATACGAGGGCGTTTTGTGCGTTTTTTTTTAACGTATTTTGATGATCCTGTGGTGTTTCGATTTTCACTTGGTACACCAACGTAATTGAGGGAAGTTCATGCAAATTCATTCGAGTAGTTATTTCATTGCCATAAATGCTGGATTTCTTATTCCATTTTTGACATGAACCTGATTTTTTTTATCATATGGTAAGAAAGAGTGATGAAATTCAGTTTCTATTTAACTCTTTTGATTAGCATATTTTGTATGATTATGGTTCGAGCCTTTTTGAAACAAGACGTACTTTTAAACTTATATTGATGTTTTTGTCCCAAAAGATAACTCGTTGCTTTCTCTCTAAAATTGTGAGTGAAAAAAGGAAAGAACGATTAATTTATCGATAAATATTACATTATTATGTACTCATATCGCCATGCTTTTTCGTAACTGATCGTGAATGACAATCTTTTAAAGATTTGTATTCACAGAGTTAGAAAGTTTAACGGTAAAAATAAATTGACATCTAAGTCGAAACTACTGTAGTTCGAGTATGTACATTGAACCGACCAAAAAAATTGTGTACATTGTGATGGTATGATTTTTATGAAATGATAATCGTGAGATCACAATTTATTGAGAATATTATCTTATGATAATTTTAGAAGAAGTATAAAAAAAACATCACTCAATTCCTATCTCGGAGCAAAACGGAAGTTCCAGCTCTGTGCAATATTGTCCATCACAACCTTTTCCTTAAAAATTTAACTTATCAACTTTTTTTTTGGCTAATAAAATAGTAACTAACCAAATATCATAAATACAGGTCTCAGGCTAAGCAACACAGACATAAACAAAATCGAAAAAAAAAGAAAATCAACAGTTGGAACTCCGTAAATAAAAGCTCATTATAAATGTACTTGAGATTGTCACGAGCATTAATTTTGTAAATCGGATTTATTGTCACGAGCCTTTTGTAAATCGGGATTTTTTTTTTGCTACTGCATTCGTGCTTCGTCAAATAAAAAATGTAAAAAAAAATCTATTTCGGGAAAGAGAAAAAAGAAAAAACTCGTAATTAAAAGAGGAAAAGAGTACGACGAAATATAAAAAAACGACTAATATGCTTGATTCTTGTGTAAAAGGATACATGATTACCTAAAATAAAAAAATATATAAGTCAACGATTTAATAGTCATGACCTAATTTTTGGAATCACACTGCTTGATATCTATATATCGTTCTTTCGTTCATATGTACACATTTCTCCAACATTTCACGGAACTTACTCACAATGAGAAGGAAAGGGATTTGTTGGTCATTTAACATGCATTTTCGAGGGAAATCATATACGCAATCGATGATATGTATTTTGGGAGAAAATAACATAATCTTTCGAGGGAATGCTTGGTGAAGAAGAGTTACGTGAAACATCAGAATTTTCATTGTCGTTAAATTACCATATCCAAGCTCATTGTTTTTTCAAATAGAAAATCCAAAACTCGCGATATTGGATGTGCTTCGAATAAGAAAAGCATAACGTAATACGCATCTAATTTAGGGACGGCTTTTAAGGACGAATTTGTTATCGTGTGTTTACATAAATCACCATCCCTGTACTTTCCCAACGGTTGTGCGGGCAATTAAAAGGTTTTGCAAACATAACATTACAAAAATGGATAATGACACGAATGGTTTATGAGCTTTAACTCATTATGATTCTTTTAATATGGTCAATGAACTTTAGCTCAATATGCAATGTTATCCCTAAATTTTTAGTTTGTTTAATGTGGTTTATGAAATTTTGTATTTGTTTAAATTAGTCCCTCAACTATGTGAAAATATCAAATATTATCTTTTTATTGATTTAAGTACATGGACAACATTCAATATTTTTAAATAGTCAATAGATAAATTTAAACATTTATCAGGAATTCAAGGATCATATTAAAAAAATTAAAAGTTTAAAGACGATCATTGCACATCAAATTAAAGTTCAGGGATCGTACGAAGCGAATTAAAAGTTTATGAATCATATTGTACATTAATTAAAAGTTTATGGACTCAATTTTCCTTTACAAAAACGAAAAGAAAAAAAGGTGTAGCGGTACGTACAGCCCGGGTGGGCCGACCACGACCATATTGGGGCGTATTTCCTGCGAACGAGCCCCAAAAACGACGCCGTTGTGCCGAATCGACGGCCGACCCCTCGAGTGCCTCTAATTTTCAAAAACAAAACGGGGACCCAAAAAATTAAAAAAGAAGAAAAAAAAAAGAACAGAAAAATAGAGCTTCTCCGACCTCCAACGGATGCACCATCGCTTAAGCCCTAGAAAAATCTGGAAACCTCTCTGCTCCGCTCTACACTCTCTCGGTCGGTCGTTCGGTCGGTCGTGCATTTCGCTCGTCCCCTCGGGATCGTCCGCCGCCAATCGACGCGTCGGTCCGGCCTCCCCTTCCCCTCCGGAGCGCGGCGGCGGCAGAAATGGAGGCGAAGCGGCTGAGCAACGGGCCGGTCGTGGCCTCGCCGGACGGCGGCGGCGGCGGCGCCCGCTCGAGATCTCTGCGACCTAGCTGCAGCAGCGGAGCTGTTCGGGTACGCGCTCGCCTTTCTCACGTCCGCGGAGGACGGACTCTTTAGTGTGTTGTTCTGTACGGACGGTGGTCGTCCGTCGGGAGGCAACGGGGCGCGCAGCGTTTTTGGCTAAGCGTCGTTGACGGCGCTTGTTTTCGCTGTTGTTTGGAGAAAGGACTGCGTTTGGCAGTTCAAGCTATGTCGGTAATCGGTGCCACCATAGGCTCCGCCGCGGCGGCGGCGGCTTTTTTGTGTTCTGAACATTCGATTAGCGTTTTTGTGTCTATAATCGTGCTCATGTCGAATGAGATGCAAGTCTTCGCCCCTTCGACTTTTCCTCCGAATTCTTTCGATGCATAGCTGTTGGGGGAGTCCGAGACTTATTTTCATGTGGCTTAAGGTTGATTTGATTCTTTCGTGAACAATTCGTTTGAGTTGAGCTCATGCATTTGACACAAATGTTCAGCTAGTGAGACTTTTAAACTTATTTGAGTTGATTTTTTACATGTCGAGGGAGTACTCAAACGATTCTGAAAAAATTGGAATGACATATTGGACTATCTCTGGAATCATGGCATTACATTAATATCTGTTTTTACTTTTGTTTCGAGAAGATTACTTGTTAATGTGGTGTGCTATTTGCCCCCCTATAATTTGCTTCTCAGGAAGCATTGGAACACCTAGCTTCTGTTGATTTGGTAGACTTGTGCAATGAGGCGAAGATTGAGCGGTGCCGGGCGACTAGGGACTTGAGAAGTTGTGGCCGCTATGTACATCATGTTCTAAACTCCTGCGGTCATGCATCCTTGTGTGCAGAGTGTAGTCAACGTTGCGATCATTGTCCGATATGTAGAACCCAAATACCCAAAAGTGGCAACAGACTTAGGCTTCGTCTGTACTACGAGTGTATCGAGGCTGGCCTTATCTCGAAAAGATGTGATGAGAGATTTCAAGAAAGAGAAGATGAGAACCAACTGAACGCGGACGTTCAACGTCTATATTCTTTGTTTGATGTGGCATTGGAGAATAATTCGGCGTCTTTGATATGCCACTGTATCCCCCAAAAGTTTGAGTTTCTTTCCTCTACAGAAGTTTGCTTCCGCATTATATTATTCAATGTGCTAACCAAAATTTACAGAAACTGGAATTCCCTTAAGAAAGAATTGGTCATTTGTGAAAAGCGTTTAACAGGAATTACAATAGGGTGCTGTTAACATAGACAACAGAAAAACATTAATTCGAGTATTCATCCTTTTCCGAATAACATTAACCTATATTCCCCGATAAGATTCATTTTTCTTTATCCAAAAGCATTTGTTTGTGGAACATGTTCTCTTTGACAGAAGTTCAACAGATGTTACAGATGTTTGTATGGATGAAAGTGCCGTATCTAGTGATCCTGTCACTGCCTTCTTGCTTGATGAAGTGGTTGTAAAGGATTGGTGCAAGCGAACATTCAATAACATCTTGGCAGAGCTTCGAGGAATATGTATCCTGAAAGACTTTCAGACACATTTGGAATTCCAGTCTAGTTCCACTTTTGTGTTTGGATGTAATTTCTCCTTAACATTTTTGTGAAATAGATAACCTTGAGTTGATGGATATGAAAAGCAGATCGAGTTTGCTTCTCAGGTATTCTGCACAGCTGGCTGGCATGTCTAATGTACTGGAAGTTTTGGAGTCGTCGTTCAGGGGAAGTCTTTCCCCGCAGTTGCATGACTTGCACCATCTTCATGAGAGCATATTGAAGACAAAGCAGGTTTGGTTACTGGAGTTTTCAGTAGTTCACTTGAAAACCATGTTCATAGCTTTCTATGTTACTGTTTCTTAAAGAATTTGTTTTCCAATATTATTGTGGGATAAATTTTCAATCATCGATAAAGCTAAATTACACACGCGATATTTACCTATCCCAATTGTCAGCGGCTGGAGAATGCTTGTTTTCTCTAACCAAAAGATAGAGCTGAATGTATGGTCTTAAGTCTAGGATATGCCCAGTACAATCCACTCATATATTACTTTCTAGAAAAAGAAGAACAATCCACTTTTTATAGAACTTGCACCTGGTGGACAATTCATTATAATTGCAAATTCTGTTGAGGCACTGGGTGTTTGGACAAATTTAAAGTGAATTTCAGCAAGCTGGATTAGCAGACATAAACATTGACATGCTTCGCTTAATTATTATTCTGGGTGGAATCTTTGTTGCGAGACTATGTAACTATGAAATAGCCTGTCACATCTGAACAAGTACTGAGTTTGGGTATATTAACTGGAGATCAAGATGTGAAATTGTTCCACAGAATGCATTGACTCTGATTTTTTAAGGTGCGAGTAACTTAGTTACTGCTCTTTTCCTCTTCATTCAGCATATGGAGATTATGATGTGGTGCATACGGCATGAATTTTTAGCAACTCAGGGGTCTCGGTATGCTAATTATGAACAATGGCGCACCTTATTCCGAGAGAGAAAATCAGCTGCAATAAAGCGTTCATGGCCTGATGCCGTAAATCTCTCCACAGAATCTGGTGGACAGGAAGGTTCCCTTTTCATTGAAGATGCTGTAGGAAATCTTGAGATAATTGAGGAAGATACGAAAGAAATGGGAGATGAGTCGGAGCTCTTTTCTTTGCAGAAAAGTGGGGGCTCCTTGTACCTCAGGGCTAAGGTAGAAGGGCTGTCTGGATGCTATCCATTTGAGAACCTTCGTGCTGCAGCTGACATGTTATTTTTATATGGAAGTTCTGATTTGGTGGTTGCAAAGCGGGCAATTGTATCCTTCTGTCTTTTGTGTATTTCAATAAGTGATGATGCTTTATTTAATTGCATTTGTAATTTCAAAGCGATGAAGATGCTGAAAAGTGCCCTTTTTTCCTTAATTGGCGTATAGTTTCTCTATTACCTCTATGATCGTCACTGGACATTACCTGATGAATTCTGGAGACACGTTGTAGATGACTTTGCAGCATCTTTCGGCGTGACCAGGCATTTGTTGCTGGAGTCTCTAACATTTTATCTCTTGGACGATCACACAGATGAAGCTTTGAAGGTAAGTTGTTGGATGAGCTTCAATGCTGGATATGCAGCTTTCCATTACTGTACTGTTCGTAATTTATTATTGTCAGACATATTAATGGTACTTTTTTCTTTGAGGTGGCATCATTACCAACCTTCTATGTTTTGCGTTTGCACAATTAAACCGGTCAACCATCGGATCTTGTAATAACATCACGAAGATAGAATTTCCAAACATTTTTTGAGTCATAGTGCACAAATATTTTTGCCTTTGAAAATTATGGTTATTCTGATTAATATTTGGTTGTAGAGGACAGGCTCTGCTGTCAAGTTGTCATTCTATGTATTGAATGGTTCTCCCTTCTTGGATTGAGCTGAACTTTATGTATTAATATTTGGTTGTGGAGGAGAAGCTTTGCTGTCAAGTCATCATTCTATGTATTGAATGGTTCTCCCTTCTTGGATTGAGCTGTAAATGCTATTGATCATGCTCACTAAAAGTTGCACCTCTTGAATTATTCGGACGTAGGTTCTGAAGTCCCTAGTCCACATGAAATTTGTTCCATGATCGTTGTTGATATGTTATAAATATCTTTGCAGCAAATTACATATTGCCACCCTAGTTTTTAGGATTGTTGCAAATTGTTCCATGATGTTTCAATTTTTACAATTTGCCCTAGAATCTTAGAAATCGGTTGCAATGTGTCCTGAGATTGACTCAAACCGAAAATTTACTTGAAGCTCTGACAATGTGATGGTATGTGACTGATTACGTCCGTCTATATAAGTATTTACCTATTGAAAAGTAGAGGAATAATTCAGAAATATGTCACATTTGAGCATGTGACTAAAGTTCCAACGAGAATTTGATCGTAGTCAATGCCAAATGCATATTGATATATACATGTGAAATATATATTTTTGAGTAATGCCTATATTTTTTTCTCTCATAATGTATAACCAATCTCCCTTCTGGAAATAGTCACGTGTTGTCATATGGTCAGATACGTGAGAAAAATTTGGCTGCAGTCAACGCAAGAGGGCACATTGCAACCAATTTCAAAAAGTCAGGGGGCAAATTTAAAAAATTGAAATTGTTAGGGGGCAACTTGCCACAATTCCAAAGAATTGGGGGGCAAATTGTAATTCTCCCATATCTACATTGATATCTACGCAAAATTTTCAGTTCGAGAACAAATGAAAAAATTTATTGTTACAAGGTAATAAGGTGAAGTCCTTGCAAGCAAGTTAATCATTAATTACAAGTGGCTTCCGTCGCAAAACAGAGGAGTTTCTTTAAAGAAGGAATGAGATAGCAATACTCTACAGCTTGTTCGTGTTTCAGGTGATTGTAATCTTTGGATGTATTAGGAATCCTTTTTATTGAAGAGGGCTAGTCTTTGGTGTCACATTTGTCAAGGAGTCATTATTTCCGGGACAGTGCAAGTTGAGTGCCACCGAAGTTACTGAAAGCGAAAATAACAAAAATCTTCAAATATGTCTGCCAGCAAGTGTTAGTGAAGTTTCATATTAATTTATTGGCCTTTTGGATACTATAGTGATTTTTTGGGGCCAAAGAGACTATGGAGATGTTGAATATCATCATCTTTTCATTTTTAGGAATTTGGTTGAGATTCTACAGGTTTGTTTCTTTTGGTCGGAAAGATTCTATTGGTTTACAGGCTAATATTTATTCCCAAATTTACACTTCTTAGGAAGCTTGTCACCTTCTTCCAGAGATCTCAGGCTCAACAACTCATCCTAAGATTGCCCAAGTGTTGTTAGAGAGAGGAATGCCAGATACAGCCCTGATGGTTTTACGTTGGTCTGGGCGTGATGGTGGATCACAGTTAATCTCACTTCCTGAGGCTGTTACTGCAATTCGAGTGAGGGTGGAGTGTGGGCTGCTCACTGAGGCATTTACTTATCAGAGGATGCTTTGTTCCAAAGTCAGGGAAAGGAAGCTTAAGTATGAAGCTGCCGTTGATCCTTCCAATACCGTTAAAGGTGAATGCAGGACTTGGGTGGAATGGATGGAAATTTTAGTCACTGAAATATGTTGCCTTTCCATTAGGAGAAAGCTTGTAGATCGAATGATAGAGTTGCCATGGAACTCTGACGAGGAGAAGTATCTTCACAAGTGTCTAATGGATTATGCATCTGATGACCCTTCAACTATCATTGGAAATCTTCTTGTTGTTTTCTATCTCCAGGTAATCTAGTGGCATTTTGATGAAAGTGATAATTGAGTTTCAGTGTCTCAATATGATTCTAATGAATCGCCATTATTTGCTGATCACTGAGAATGAATATGAAATGGTACTCTTGAGTAGTTTGACTACTTAGTTATAGGATATTAAATGCAAACAGTTGCTTCACTTTATCTCTCTGATTAATTTGTCAGATTTTGCTGATGCCATCAATAATTCTTTGCTACCAAATATTAAATTTCTGTGTTTCCATCTGTTGGATGTTGGTTTGTTGCGCTGCTTTTACATCATCTCTGGAAGTCAATCATCCCTTGTAGGTAGTTCTGTTTTTATTTTTTGGTGGGATTTTTACCCCATAGGTCCAGGATATATCAGGTTTGAACCTGGGTCTCATCCTTGGCCCGTTAACCCTCTTGCCTCTGGCCATTTGCCTGGCTGTGATAGCTAGTTTAGTTATTTCTTCAAACAAGAAAACTGTATGGCTGTTTTGCCTGATTCCTATAAATCCCTTGTGTTCCATTGCAGCGCCACAGGTATTCTGAGGCATACCAAGTTGATTGTGAACTACAGCGCCTGGAGCAGGAATTTGCATCGACCACTTCAGCTAGTCAAGACATATTATCTAGAATGGAAGCCGCTAGTCACTGGAGAACAGAGCTAGTGGTAAGCAGTTTGTACTTGACCTTTTAGCTTCGTGTTCAAAGGTGGCAAGTTGTTGGACAGGTGCTTTGGCTCTACTAGAGACGACTCCAAGCATGTGAAGCCACCTTAGGTGGATTCTCTTAGTAAGCTAAGTTGGCACTGACATATTTTGCAAGATTCCTAAATGGGAGGTCCTTAGGAGTAGAAGTCTTCCTTTGTTGCTTGATGCTTGTTTCAGAGTGTTCATTTTTGCATGTTGTACTGTGGGCGGAAAATTTTTTTTGTTGTCTCTACTGCTGGAGAGTAACTAGCAATTGCTTGTACAAAACAGGATAAGTGTATAGAGTTGTTACCAGAGGTGCAGCAGCAACAGATAAAGAGTGGAAAGCTGCCTGACATAGCTGTCACCTCTGAAGATGCTCATATGCCTGAAGAATGTAATCTTCCTCTTGAACGAAGACCTATTCCTTACAGTTCTTCAATTCCCGTAGCTGTGGATTCTTCTGTTATATTGAACGAGGTCATGACGTCTTCCTCAAAACGATCTGATCTGGGGAATCCTATGAAAGTACTCGTGTCCAGCACCAATTTTGCAGTTGGACTTGGTAACACTGACTGGTCTTCAGTTCCAGGAGAGTCATTGCTTTTGAATACAGAAAGAGGCTCAAAGCTTCTTGGCAGAAGTTTAAAAAATGATACGTCAACATCTGGAGCTTTTGATTTCAAACCTGCCTCACCATTGCAAAGGTTTCCTAGAGGTTTGCCTAAGTTTCGTCAAAAGAGTTGGCCCCAGGGCAATTTGCCTGATCATATTTCGTCAGCAGTAGAACTAAATGGATTCGGCGACCAAATCCAGAGAAGTAGTCATTTACACTCTCAAGCATCAATGGCGTATCCTCAGTCCTCACCTGCCAGCCACCACAGTCTATCGAGAAGTTCTAAGCAGGACCTGCACAAGACAGTATCTGGCAAAAGGGTCCATTCAGAGGCCGACGGTGTACCTTGGAATGCTGTTTCTTCAGATGATCTAATGGACATCTCGTGGAGGTAATGCGATCGCTCTCCTCTATTTCTTTGAATATTTTGACTCTTTTCGTGCCTCGATGTTGCTTTTGCGCGTAACCGCAGATGTTATAATCGGTCATTTGATACATCTTGATGGTATGCTTTCTAACTCTCAGCAGTGGTGAGAGATCTTTTGCGGTCGAGGACGAGAACCAAGCTCAAGCACTGAGATGGAGATCCGATGAAACTAGTGATGAAGAAGAGGAACCGCATCAGCAGAGATCTGTGGGGACAACTCCTTACCGAACTCCCGTCACTGCAATTCGAAGAAGCAGATTTGCCAGGAGATGATGATTGCTTGGATTCATTATGCGTCAAGCTTCCTGTTAACTTGCGATTGTTCTTCCAGTTAGAAAGCAGGACAAATATGAAGCCGCTGTAACTTTTGCCTGAAGTGGGTTCATGCCAAACTTTTGCAGCTTTGACTTGGTGAAGGAGCTGCGACTATGTGAGTCCTTATGTGTAGTTGCCCCCCCCTCGTCTCCGGCGTGGAGTTCTTAGATATGGAAATGAGCTCGAGGGGTTGCCATGTTCTTGCATCTTTAAAGCGACTCATAGCACAAGGCATTTTGTGCCGGTCCTGGCAATTTTTTTTGTGAACCTGTAACCGGATCGAGTGCCTTGAGATCATTTTGATTGAGAGATTTTAAAGGAGAATCTCGCGTCTAGGGCGAATCAGAGCTTTTCTGGTGCTGTTGTATTGATATTGGCAGAAGTAGATCAACAGGGAGTCACTTGACTCCATTCAAAAGCATATTTATTAATTCCAACATATCAATTGCGGGCAGGATATTGCATCTTCCTGTCTCATCATATTACTGCCTCGTGGGTTTTGTTCTTTCTTTTCTTTTGAGTAATCAAAATTGTTCATTTTTATTTTTCGTTCGGCGCCAAATTACGCGCCCATTGGGGTCAGTCACTGCACTAGCTAGCCGTGTGATGGTGGTGGCGGTAGTGGCAGCGGGGGGCGGCATTGGTGATTGGTCACTGAGCTGGGTGGTGGTTGTCCAGTGAATGGTGGGCAATGGTCTGTAGATATAGAATTGTAGCTTCGAGCAGGAAATGAATTTCAATGACGCGAAAGGGGAATTTATTTCGCGAATAGACTTAATAATTCTTCATATTATTCGCCCGTAAAGAGAAAATGAGGACAATTTGTGGTAGAAAATAGAATATATATTTGGCAATCTTGTTCAATTCTCTATACTTTCGAAGGAAATAAAATATGAATCCGAAAAGAAGAATTTTCTTTTTTTGGTCAAAATCATTTCCATCGCCTCTTCTTAACTTGAAAAGTCAAACTCAGGATAATAATCTCTGCACATTTTCTTCCACTTCCCCTCGTTCCGAAAACACGCCGTCGGTGTCGAAGAAACAAAATCATGGCGACGGCGCTGAAACTTCCGATCATAGACCTGTCGTCGCCGGACCGCCTCTCCTCCGCCGCTTCGATACGCCAGGTTTCTTCTCGCCCGAGCGCTTCGCGAACCGGCTCGTTCCCGCGTTTCCCCGTTCCCGTGTGCTTGTGTCGGAGCAGAACGAAACCCGTGGTCTCGTCGTCTTCTCGGGGTCCCTGTTTTTAGCTGTGTCCGAAACGAGCGAACCGCCGGCGGTCTTCGAGTTCGTCGGTGGCTGGGGACTGACGTTGTGTGATCTTTGTATGCGAAACTGCAGTCAGCGTCATTGCCACTGCTGTAGTTAACATCATCGACATTGTTGCAGTTGCACCTGTAACGGTGTTTTTGATCGTTTACCTAACACTATGTTTGTCGGGAGGGATTTTGGGGGAAGAGGAACGGTTTTGCCCGATCGTGTTTGAATTGAGGGAAAGAGACGGAAAGGAGTAGAATTGATGAGTAGAAGTTATTCTCCTTTTCTCATTTATACCCTTATTCTGCATCAATTTATAAACGCTTAAAAGACTGGCATCCTTAATCACTCCGTCCAAATTGAGTATAAAGATTATTGTCTTAAGAGTCTCTCCAGTCATTTCATGTGATCTAACTTTATAGTGCAATGAACAATGCGACTTGCTATTCAGATTGGCTCGAATTACTCTTTGTTGTTCATTTGGTGTGTGTGTGTTAGAAGACTTATCTCGGAACTGAGAAGTGCGTGCATGTGAATTTGGATTGCAGGCTTGTATAGAGTATGGCTTCTTTTACCTAGTGAATCACAGCGTCAAGGAAGAGTTGCTCGCCAAAGTGCTTGAGGAAAGCAAAAAGTTCTTCTCACTCCCCTTGGAAGAGAAAATGAAATTGGCTCGGAAGGAACATAGAGGCTACACGCCATTGTATGCTGAGATCCTTGACCCTTCCTCAAACTCCAAAGGTCTCTCTCTCTCTCTCCCACACACACACACGGGCAGTTGCATTCCGTGGCATCTTTGGTTAGACTTGTTAGCCTTGCTTCTAAAATCAAGTTACTTATCTTTTTTCTTGAGGATTTGTCTAAAATTTTTTGAGCTTGGTTGTTGGAACATACATGCTAATGGATATGGGAATGTATTATATTGTACGTGTTTCTGGTCGGTTATCCATTGTTAAGGACAGAAAAATAGGTTGGTTATTACTCACAGGTCTGTGATTCCATTAGGTGACTCAAAAGAGAGTTACTACATTGGCCCTCTAGAAGATTGTTCGCGTCAAAAGAATCTGAACCAATGGCCTCCTGAAGGTATGGTTTGTTGAATATATTTGCTCCTTTCAAATGGACTGCTTTTCATCTGAGTATTGTATGCAGTAGTATTATCATGACGACATCATTAGTAAACTGCGTCTCACCGTGATCAACTATACTATTCCTCTAACACCATCGTGCTCAACTTCGTTTGCATCATCATCATAAGTGTTATCGAGGTGCTATGCACTATTTGACATCTAATAACAAATCATTAAATGCGAACTTTTCTATAAGCAGTGTTTGAAATTTCTGTCCCCTTCTAGTGAATTCCAGATATGATGCCATCTTGGAAATCTACAATGGAATCCTACTACAGAGAAGTAGAGTAAGTTCTTAGCACTTGCTTATCGTTGACGCAGTTGCACGTTGATCAACCTGGAAGTGGTTCCAGTATTATTCATTTAGAGCTTGTACCTAGTGATTTCGTTTTCCCAAAAGGCCATTCTTTGAAAAATTCTAAGAATTTCCATCTACTATTGGAATTTTTAGACTAGACAAATATCCTTAATCTATTTCCAGTGCAAACAGATATGCCTCGCCAAGTTAAATGGCTTCTGATATTAGTTCTACTCTAGCTTTTTTGCTATGTGATATTTTGTTACTCGGGCGTAAATTTTCAGAAGAATGATGTGGATCTGTTTCTTGTTCACTGCGTGTATTTCTGTCATTGGTTATCTCTCTTACATGATGAATTTTCATCTTTACCATAACTTACTATTCTACTGCTCTGATGGATTTTTTACTAGGTCTGTGGGCAGAAAGCTTCTCTCTTTGATTGCTCTGTCACTGAACCTGGAGAATGACTTTTTCGAGAAAATAGGGGCCTTAAACAAACCTAGCGCATTCCTTCGTCTTCTACACTATCCAGGTCCAGTGGTGCACTCATCTCTCTGATTTTCATGGCTAGCGAGTCAATATCATTGTCCGTTGCCTCGGATGAGTTCTGAACTTATTTCAATTCCTATTGAACTTCAACTGTGCATGACTGGCTACATGATATGATGAATCAAGAGGAAACTCATATAAGCAGTGTTCTTCTAATATGAAATGTGAAAAGATGATCTTATGGCATCATAATCAAGACATAGTCTAGATGTGAATTCGGTAATGCTGATGTCATTTAGACTTTTAAAATAGCATGGTTGTTCTTTTCCATAGAAGCAAATGAGAACCCAAAGTGACAATCGTCCTGGAACTAATTTCCAGGTGAAGTAATGATTTCTAAAGAAGAAATTTATGGTGCATCTGCACATTCTGATTATGGAATGGTCACTCTACTGGCAACTGATGGAGTTCCAGGACTGCAGGCATGTCGGCTTTAATGTACTTGAGTTTTCAAGCACTTTTATCTTAAATGTTTGTCGCAGGGACAAATTAATGAAGCTTGTCTGCAGGTCTGCAGGGACAAAGATAAGCACCAGCGATGCTGGGAGGATGTTCCTCATATAAATGGGTGAGTTTGTTATCCTCAAGCAATTTATCTCTAGAACTTCAGATGAATGATGACTTTGTCTTGGTGAACTGCTGATGATCCATTCTGTAGATTAGCCAAAGACTTCCAGCTCTCTTTCTGATTAGTTCTGTTGTTTATTTTACTGTTTCTCTAGTATCTCTTTTGGTATCTTCACTTTTTACGTGTACAACAAGCAGAAGACGATGAAAGAAGCATTAGCATAGAAGTGCTCTGTCTTGCTGCTACTCTCACGATGACTGAGTTGGCTATTCTCTGTTTTGGTATCAACAATATGAAAATGATTTTGCAGGGCATTCATTGTAAATATTGGTGACATGATGGAGAGGTGGACTAATTGTTTGTTCAGGTAATCAATGAAACTAGAAAAACTAAATGTAGCAAGTGTTTTCTAGAAGATATAATATCTTTTAAATTTTAAAGTTTGCCTCTTACTCTCAGGTCAACACTTCACAGAGTGATGCCAGCGGGACAAGAGCGCTTTTCTGTAATTTACTTGTCTGCTATCTGTTTGCTTGTCATTCTTCAGTTTGCAAGTTCTAAGGCATTGTGTTTACACTTATCCAATAGTAACTGGAAATAGTATCAGCGAATTGACAGGATATTATTTGATCAATACTTCTGACATGCTCCTGATAAGGCAAATGTCTTTCAGCCCCTCTTCTTGAACTGAATATAAAACTAAGCTAAAGTCGTTTCTCATGCTCAAGAGCCCAATAATAGCCAAAAGGAAGTAATGGAGTGGAAGCCATGTCTATTTCATCATAATTTCTTTATTACAGGAATGTGATTTCTACTGAACTATGCATTTTCATTCTCGTTGCTTTTATCACATAGAAGTTGTCAAATTTTGAGTAGCATCATTTTGTTTGCATGTAGGATATTTTCCTCTTTCCCCCTGAAACCTGGTTTAAATTGGCTTGTAAACATGTGTTAATTGAGTTTTATCGTTTAAGTTTTTCGTGTGTGTTATGTGATCCTTTTGTTGAATGAAATCATATCTCAACCTTGATTGTTGATTGCTCTAATAGTGGAGATTTTTGGGCTATGATAATTCAAATGCATGAGAATGTTGCTCACTACCCATTTCTAGAATTTCCACATTAGAAAATGCTTCCAATCTCCGAATTACGTCCCTAAGGATTTGTTTGTGCTCTTGAAATCAGAGCAGGAAAGCAATAAAGTTTTCCTTGCGCCATCTTTTTCTACTGGCCTTTCAAGTTTTTTCAAGTTTTCTCTCTTAAGTAGATGCATACTTACTAAATACCACTTCAGGTTCCTGGTTTTTCTTGTTTTTCCTTACTTTACTTCAAATATTTTACTTAATGGGATGAAAGTCAGAATCTTTCTGTTTCGTCTAGAGACTAGAGTCCATGAAAAGAGCACTAACTGAGTGGGTGGGCCATGCAAATGATGAATTCATCAAGCCTAAATTTGTGGTGATGTAGAATATTGTATTTTATTGAATGTGTAGATACTAGAATTTTGTTTATTCCGGTTTACCTATTAGTATTTTGAATAAATTCTCTCATATTGTCAGAAAATCTTCTTAATTGTAGGGGAGACTATGGTAAAACTAACTGTTAATTTGAAATTGCATCCTCTGCAGATGGCTTTTTTCTTTGATCCAGATGATGATTGTGTGGTAGAGTGCTTAAAAAGTTGCTGCAGCGACTCGTTTCCTCCAAGGTATCACTGCAACTGCCCATGCGGTGGTATTCTTCGTTAGCATTATTGACCTAGCAATTACATATTTTGTACCCGCCACCGCATCAGCAAACTAGCCTGTTTCTGACTCATACAAATCAACACCTAGAAATATATAGCAAAAATGACCTGATAGGCTCAAATTGCAACTAAGGCTCCGTTCGTTTGCCAGAAAATATTCTCTTTTTGGAAAATATTTTCCCGGAAGTCATTTTCCTGAAAAATGTTTTCCCAGAGCACAATTTTCTAGTGTTCGGCTAAAATTTGAAAAAGTTTTGGAAAATATTTTTTGGTGTTCGGCGGCCGGCGGCCGGCGACCGGCGGCGGTGACCGGCGATCAACTTCCTCTCCTATGGAAAACATTTTCCCTCCCATGGGCAATTTTGTCTTCACTTTGGGGGAAAATGACTTCCTCTTTGTGAAAAGAGGATATCATTTTCCTCAAAACAATGAAGGATTTGGGGGTGGGAAAAGAAAATGTTTTCCCACGGAAAATATTTTCCGCCCACGAACACCGGAAAACGCGGAAAATGTTTTCCGGAAAAATATTTTTCCGGAAACGAACGGAGCCTAAATGGTAACAAGATTTTTGTAGCTGGAGATGCATAAGTGGTAGTTAGAACAAATTATTTTCTCCGTATATCTTCTTTCTTGGGAGATTACACATGTGTAAGGATTCGTTATAAAGCTGCGTCTCGGCATCTCGTAAAATTGTTCCTGAGAAGCAAATATCAATGGATTGTTATAGTATTATATGGATGCGAAATTATAGTTACATGCAAGTGCAATATTGTCCTTTTTCACTTACCTTAATAAGCATGTGGCTTGTTCTTGCTAGGAAGTAGGAAATTGCTGGCTGTTGACATTATTTGGGGCATAGCAATCTGTGTGGGGGAAAAAACGTATTCGAGTTTGGTGTGATATTCTTTTTTAGTGAAAGTGCTTCACTGGCGTTCTGGATGGCCTGGAACGACAACTTTGATTGAACTTACTTCGTGTGCGCAGGTTTCCTCCAATCCGGAGTGGAGAATACTTGAGAGAACGGTTGCGGCTCACATACGGGTTGTAGCTTAACGTCCTGTCCAATCAAATGGAGGTTTCCTACGTAAAGCAATTGCATGGAGTGTTAATAGTAGACATAATACAGTTCGACTAGCTGCTAGACACTACAACTTCTGCTTGGACACCGTGCATATCTGTGTCCATACATGATCAGCAAGATGAGTAAGTGTCCAATTTCACTTCATTTCCTCCTTTGTCTTCTCGGTTCTTGCCCTTGGTCACAGCTCTCTCCTTCATATGAAGAGCTTTCTCTCTCTCCCCATCTTGGCCAACCTCCTTTGAAATGATGCTACGGTGACAAATATTAGAGACAAGTTCAGTGTTGTCCTAACGATTGTTTGCTTGTTGGGACGTGCCACTGCGTGTAGGGACATAAGGGCTAGGCCTATAATCTGGATCGTGATTGGTATCAACTCGCTACGTTGTTAGCAGTTTTCTGAAAAATACATGGTATTTCATAATCATCAATAAAATGGGGGACTTTCACATATTGATGAGTGAAAACTTGGAGACTTCTGATAAGTCAGTTTTTCTAGATTGATGACAGAATCTGTACATCGATAATATTAAGTTTTCAGAGAAAATATTTAAATCTTAATTGGTGATACTGATCACAAGTAGTCATTAGTAACTTACTAATGAAAACTTAATTTTGTGCTACCGGCTTGTTAAATTTTCATCATCAATAGTAAAATTCAAATGTAAGTCGGTAATTCACTGATCAAATAGATACTGGTTATCCAAATTAGCTTTTTCTTTCCTTTAAAAAGTTTACTTTTATCTTTATGTTATTAATATTGATGCATTTTCATATATCTCTGTAAAAATTAAACAATTGAGTCCTAACACTTGGCAAATTGTTGCAATCGATTCCTTATGTTAACTCTGCCCATACGTGGTTTATTTTAATCATCTCTCTCCTACGTGGCAACTTGGTCAAAGGAAAATCCTCCACATCAGCAAAACAATGTCGTTTTGGATAATTTACATATCCAGAAACAACGCCGTCTCTTCTCTACTTCCTCACGTTTGCAGTTGCGTTCTCCTTCTTCCCAAATCGACATTTCTAAAACCCCATATAGGGATAACGTGTTCAATTAGGTCCGGCTTATTTTCTAGTAACCTCTTGACATGTCATTTACACATAAATTGGTATTTAAAGTTCACATGAAATTAACTGAGCCGCCTAACCAGGTTTAGACGAGCTATGATGGGCGGGCCGGACTCAGCAAGGAATTAATCGTTCAAATCAATCTATCAGATGGGCCTTGGGCCCGATTAATCTGGGTTGGGCCCGGGCTGGCCCATCGGGCTATCAGCCCCCAATTTCGGATCCGGTTTTTGGATAGAGCGACTTAAACGGGCATCATCACCGTCGTCACTCTCGCCGTCGAAGATGAACGCCATCGTAGCTCTCGCCGGCCGATCTCCGAACCCATGGCCGAGGAAGAGATCCGGCTCCGCCCCACGATCTCGCTCTCCCCTCTTCTGCGCAATCTCGCTCTTCGCCGTCCTCTTCTTCCTCGTCTTCTTCTACTCCTCCTACGCTCGCGCCCCCACTTCGCGCCTCCTCCGGGGCTCGCCCGAGGCACCGCGCCCCTCGCGGTGCGAGCCCCGGGTCCGAGCCCTGGGGCAGCGGTTCCTGTCCTACGCGCCGCACAGCGGGTTCAGCAACCAGCTCTCCGAGTTCAGGAACGCGATCGTGGCGGCGGCGATCCTCAACCGGACGCTGGTGGTCCCGCCTGTCCTGGACCACCACGCCGTCGCGCTCGGCAGCTGCCCGAAGTTCCGGGTCCTGAGCGGGAGGGAGATGCGGCTCGCGGTCTGGGAGAGCGCGGTGGCGCTTCTGAGGACTGGGAGGTGAGTGGGAATTGCCGGATTTCCGTTGGTGCGGCGATGGAACGATCATTGTGCCGTTTGCTCTCTGCGCTGATTTCGCTAGCTTCGGAAGATCCAATTTTTATTACAATTTCACTTCTTTCTTTATGCTGACTTAAGATTTTCTTTTGGGTAAGTTTCATGAGCGCGTCCTGCAACTGAGATGAAACGTGTTATTAGCTATCTTGAGTAAATTTGCTATCTTTTTAGGAGTCTTTTTTTTCCTCAGCATCCTCGCACTTGTTTAGGATTTCAGTTGTCTGAATTATCTTTGGCGCCCAGAGAAGTTGGTTAGAAGTGAATTTGCTGCTCATAATTGTCCATATCTTTGGTCATCAGAAGGGTTGAGAGTCTCAGGCAGGGATGATTATGGCCTTCTATTCTCAATGCTGAGTCTTGTTAATTTGCAGTTACCAAAGGAAGAAAGAGTTTTTTTGTCTAATCTTTTTGTGATGGAGGTTCTTCGTTGTATTTCAGGTACGTCTCTATGGCTGACATCATTGATATTTCGTCCTTAGTTTCCTCTTCAATGATCAGAACAATTGATTTCCGAGTTTTTGCATCGATATGGTGTGGGGTGAATATAGACTTGGCTTGCAACAGTGGGACCGCTGGCGAGTCCCCTCTGTTTGCTAGCTTAAAGCAATGTGGATCATTTCTCTCTGGGTTTAACGGTAATGTAGACGAGTGTTTATATTCAGTGGATGAAGACTGCAGAAGTACAGTTTGGACGTACCAAAATGGCAATGATGGAGAGTTAGACTCATTTCAACCCGATGAACAGTTGAAGAGGAAAAAGAAGATAACATATGTTAGGAGGCGTCATGATGTGTATAAGGCGCTTGGACCTGGTTCTCAAGCTGATTCAGCTGCTCTTCTGGCCTTTGGAAGCCTCTTCACATCTGCATATAAGGGTTCGCAGCTTTACTTTGATATTCATGAATCTCCGAAGGATCAGAGAATACAGTCGATAATTGAGAAAATTGAATTTCTCCCCTTTGTCCCTCAAATTCTCAGCGCTGGAAAGGAATTTGCTCTTTCAAACATTAAGGCCCCTTTTCTTTGTGCGCAGCTGAGATTGTTGGATGGGCAATTCAAAAACCACTGGAAAACTACTTTTCTAACCTTAAAAGAAAAGATTGAGTCTTTGAGGCAGAATGGACCTCTGCCTATTCATATATTTGTGATGACTGATCTTCCTGAAGGTAACTGGAGCAGAACTTACTTGGGAGATTTGGCCGGAGATGTTGACAATTTTAAGCTTCATTTTCTGCAAGAAGAAGATGAGCTAGTGATTCGAACAGCAAAGGAACTTGCAGTTGGCGGGCATGGCCTGAGAGTTGGGTTTGTTGCAAGTAGTTTTGCACGAATGGACAAACTGAAAAAGCAATGCTCTCCTCGCAAATTAGCTGATGTCCTTCTGTACATAGAGGAAGTGATTTGCAGCTGTGCTTCTCTAGGTTTTGTTGGTACAGCTGGATCAACTATTGCCGAGAGCATAGAGTTGATGAGAAAACATGATGTCTGTTCAAGTTGAGGCTCGCTTCAAGTCCAAACGATTTGATTGGAAATTTTGCACTTCGTTGCTTGATGTTATGCATTGATATTCGAGAGCTGGTCACGGGTTTTGTTATTTGGTGGGTAGGTCTCTTGATATTGTAATTTGTGAGCCTTTGACTCTTTCTCTGATGGATGGTCTGCATGATATTCATTTTCACCGTTCTCAGCAATGCACACGGCATGCCCAGTTTGAGTTCTTGGTTCACTGGATGTCAGTGTCGCATAGTCGAAGATATTATGCTTGCTGCAAGATTTGGTCATCAGAGGGATCAAGTTCTTCAAGAATCTAACTTCATCCTCTATAACAAGGAAAAAGGGTCCTCTCCAGTTTCTGTAAATTAAAGGCCATTACAGTTATTGTTATTACTGGCCTGTTCCGGTTCTTTGCTGGTGAGTTGCAAGCAATCATAGCTCAACGTGTGCCTTCTTCTCTTTTGTGCACTTCACTGTGGCATTCGATTTATTCATTGTAAATACACACGTTCTTTTCTTTTGGTACTTGGGATGAATGTTGTTGTTTTCTGCCTTTCACCACCTTCTGCGTATATACCGTGTCAAGTACTAGAATTTCATTAATTTTTGCTATAAAACTGATTAGTGGAGGCCAGGCCACAGCTGCAGCGATAATGAATTTACCTTGAAAAGCTGGATGGGCAAAGGAATTTTTTGGGAGGTGCCCTCGACTCGTAAAGGTTTTGTTTGTTTTGCAGGAAATAAATAATTTGGCAAACTTATTTATAAAAGTAATTGCTTATATCCTTCGAAATAATTAGTTGATGAAAAATGTTTTCATTATCGACAATAATTTATATATAAATTTTTACGTGGACAATTAATATATTTGTCATTCAATTATTTTTATAAGTGATATAATTAATCATTTTTAAGAAAATATTTTTTAAATAATTTATTTTTCGTAAAATAACGCTGGGAGAAAAAATCAGGAGACGTGACGCTTATATAGAAAACGTGAGACCGTGTTGTGAATTTGGGGTTGGCCGAGGAGATAATCATGAAATTGCCACTCTCTATATGACTTTCCCAAAAAATTTCATACGCGCTGCTGCGGAGTTCAAAGTCAATAGGCCCTTTGCCCCTGGAATAAAAGTCAGAATCGTGATCAGACTGACACGTGAAAACACATTTTCCTGTTGAGTTAACCTTTATTTGAATTGTAGAAGATTTTCTTATTTGTTGATAATACAGATATGCGAACCTTGCCACCCCATTCACGTGCATCAAGTAATGCTCCACTCTTATTGGCCCGCGTGGCTCCCAAGATTAATATGAGTAAGTGACGCTGTGATTTGAATATTAAGGGCCCGTTTGATAACGTGTCAAACAGTAAAAATTTATGTTCTTTTAATCCCAGAAATAGTTTGGGAACAGAAATGTGTTTGGTAAATTTTTTATTTCCGGGCACATTTTTGCAAAAATTTGCGCTCAGAAACAATTTTGGAAGAGAAACAAAAAATAAAAAAAAAGTTGCTTTTTGTTTCTCATCACAATTTTGAGAATCAGTTTTTTTTCTTCTTTTTGTGTTGCTCTTCTTGGGTTGTGGCCGGTCGCCGGCGGCCGGCCACAACCCATTTCTTTATTTTTTGTGTAGAAAGAAAAAAAATTAAACAATTCAAAATATTATTAATAAAAAGAAATTTTGTATAGTTACCAAACGCATTTCTGTTCTTTTCTATTTCAGGAATAGAAATTTTGGACAGTTACCAAAAGCCTTCGAATGCTCAGAAATTATTTTCGGGCACATAATAAAAAAGAATTATTTCTAAGTAAAAATAATTTCCTGATATAAAATGATTGTCATGCGCACCCTAAGTTTACTGGATCCAAACCTAACGCTTAATTACTTAGCCCATTTCTAGTCTCTTTGTAATTTTTTCAAGCGTCTCTGTCAGTCATGTTTGTATTGTCTTAACTTTCACGGACATTTCCAGTTTTTGCCTTCTCTTTCCATCGGTGAAGGTTAGGCCAAAAATATAAGTTAGAAAATCCGATCCGTTGGAAAATTCCCTTAAACTGGTCGCTGGCCGTAAGATTCCTCCAAAATTTCTCCGCTAATTTAAGCCGTCGCCCGTTCAGATTATGACTCATCTATCCTAAGAATCTAGTAGATTTGATTCCGATGCCTCTCTTTCCCCTCGATATCTCCTTCGAGTATCGACTCTCAAATCTGTTTTGTTCTAACATTGTTTCATCTAATCCGGAATCCAGCAGATTCGATTCCGATGCCCTCCTTTGCACTTGAGAACTCCTTCCAGTTTCGACTCTCAACCTAATCTGTTCGAAAATCTAGGCGTCGGCCCGCCCCGACCCTGGTTTACTGGAGGAAGCTCGCTGGCAAACAATCAACTTCCATGTACATATCTGTTTCGTTTGATTCCCTTGTCTGTCTTTGTGGATCAAAAAGAGGAGATGCCCTTTCGCAGGGAGCCATAGAATACGCAGTAGATAGCTCTGTCCACTATATTTGAGAAAGGCAAAAGAAAGAATGCTGCTATCGTCAAACTAAAATGATCAAAGCACCGTATTGCTCTGTTGGACCCTACAAAGTGCACGTTACGAAAAGATTAGTGCCCTTCCCACCAGGCCAGAAAAGAAGGGTGGAAAAAGAAATAAGTGTCGGGTTTATATTTATTCCGTAATTTTGATTTTTGGGGTTGAAATTAATCTAGGAGTAGGCCTATTCAACGTGTGGATTGGGTTGGTTCGGTTAGAAATGATCAATCCAAATTGACGCGCTTAACTTGTCGTGACCCATTTCCATACAATACATACTCGACGTGACTCATATTATTAAAATGCTTCATATATATAATCAGATCTAGGAAAACTCATCCAAACTAAGGTGAGAGTACAGAGTCAACGAGCACGAAATCGAATGAAGGTGAAAGAGAGTGAATAAAGAGTCATAAAAGTGGATTGAGATCTAAATAAGTTGTGAACCTAGTTAACGCATATATTATTTTAAATCTTACCATTCTAAACCCATTTACTAAATATATATGACGAACTCATATGGCAACTCAATCTCATATATGTGTTAACAAATGGATTTATACCCATTTTGACGGGTCTATCCAGGAGTCATCGTTCAAATCGAGTACATGCGAACAGGATCCATTCAAACGGCGGACGTGAAGTTTAGAGATAAAAGAACATCTATATCTATGGAAAATAGATGGAAGGAGGGCAATTCCAATAAGGCACTTATGGAAGTAATAATATCCATTTAAGGCCAAGTCAATTTGGACAAAAGTCAATTCAAGACTACTGTGGCGACTACACCATTGTCTTATGTCATTTGAATCGAGTACAAGAGACGGGGATAAAACGAAACATCAAAATCTGTCGAATTATACGGAGCATCTCCTTCTCCAGCCTTGTTTTTCTCTTTTTGGTACATTAGCACCAAGATCACTTTAATTTTGCGGGTCCCACTAGCGTATTTTTAGCAGCTATACATACCGATCAAATGAAAAGTGCAAATTAATATTTGAGAAACCAATATATATATCAATGAATGAAGTGCTATTTCTAAAGCGCTTCGTCTTGATCATAAGACATCAAAATGAAGTTAAATATTACCGAGGTCGGGATAAGAATAATATATCGACTCCAGAGCTGGTTAGAGGTTAGGGGTACCGGCGTATTAAATTGAGAAACGCATTGATAGAGCTCACCCCGATTACGGGGTAGGGTTGCCCCGTGACCGCGAAGGCTCCCAATAGCAATCATCCCTGTGCCAACCACCGGCACAGGGCGAGTGGATACGATCTCTGTGGATCGACTTCACATCCGAAAAGGGATAGGGAATAATTTGGAAAAAAAAAAAAACGAGTTTGCGCTAAGTGGGGGAAAAAAAAAAGAAAAACAAAAAGAAGGGTTTTGCCCACGTGTAAAATGTTTTTCAGAAAAAAAAAGAAAAAGAAAAAGGAGGAAAAAAGCGAGTGAATGTTGAATGAATGACCTCCACGTCACCGCTTAGCAAAAAAAGCTCACTTCCCTCGTTATCTGCTCCTATCAATCTATATAAATTGAGCTCGCTCAACAGACATTGGCTCCCCTGCATCTATCAATCGCAGTGAGAGCTCAGATAGTCGTCGTCGTCGTCGTCGTCGTCGTCGTCGGGCCACGTTTTGACCGAGTCGGTGAAGGGGACCGGTTGCGATCTAGGGTTTTTCTGTTTCTGTGGGCGGTGGAGCTCGAGCCTCGGCCGTTGTTTTCCCGATCATGGAGGCCGGAGGAGGAGCCGATCACCTGGCCGACGAGCGGCAGAAGGCGCGGTTCGACGTGGACGAGATGAAGATCGTCTGGGCCGGCTCCCGCCACGCCTTCGAGGTCTCCGATCGCGTCGCCCGCCTCGTCGCCAGCGATCCGGTCATTGATCTCTCTAGCCCCCTGCCTCTGCGTGCGTGCGTGCGTGCGTGCGTGATGGCGTCGGTGTAGATGCGAAAATGAGCTCGGTTGTGGCGGTCGGAATGTTTGATTTGTCTAGATGAGGTCTTCGATTGCGAGCTTTGAGGGAATTTGCCTCGGATGTTTTGGTGTCGATTTGCTGTGTGGTGATTACTGGAGGGAGGTAAACCGTTTATGATATCTGGATACCGGTGTCCCAGGTTGAGTCGATATGGGCTTCGATGTTGTGTAGGCTAATTGGAATTGAGGGTGGATTTTAAATGCTGTCCGGGAAAACTCAAATTTGCCAATGTTTGTAATTTGATCTCTCTTTATAGGAGCAATTTGGTGCGATGCGTCGTGTGGAGTTCGCAATCTGTGATTTTGCATCGAGTTCGCTTCTTTAGCTTATAATTGCTAGGTTTTTTGCTGCAAATGTCATGGTTTGTAGTTGGTTTACTGTGACAGGCCTTTAGGAAGGACAACAGGACTATGCTGAGCAGGAAAGAGCTTTTCAAAAGTACTCTCAGAAAAGCTGCCTATGCTTGGAAGCGCATTATGGAGCTTCGACTTACCGGTTCATCTCCATTTGACCCGTTTTAGTGCTGTTGCTTTCTATAAGCTAATGGAATTTCTGGTCTAACATAATTCAATCTTTTGTCTTGCAGAGGAAGAGGCGTCGAGGTTGAGGTTCTTTATCGATGAACCTGCTTATACAGATCTTCACTGGGTATTGTCTATTCCTAGTAGTATCCTTGGACCTTCTCATGCTTCCTTTTTCTTTTCTCCTTTTCGGGGCAAGGACTTTCTCAATCGATAAGTATTACTTTTTCTAGCTGAGCATAATGCTCACACAGAGAGCATTGTTGATAGGCCCCCGGCTTTAAGCAATTAACTGTTCAATATATTCTTCACATCTTATTGACTTTGTTGTGATCCTTTCTAAATTATTGTGTGTTCAGGAGATCTAACTAATCTTTTTATCATGTAGTCGTGGTTAGTTTTCTCTTTTCTTGCTTCCTCACAACGACTTTTCTGCAGGGAATGTTCATCCCTGCCATTAAAGGACAAGGAACTGAGGAGCAGCAACAGAAGTGGTTGCCGTTGGCATATAAGATGCAAATAATCGGATGCTATGCACAGACTGAACTCGGCCATGGCTCAAATGTCCAAGGTCTTGAAACTACTGCTACGTTTGATCCCCAGACGGATGAGTTCATCATTGATAGTCCCACACTAACTTCTAGCAAGGTAAAGGGTTGAAGGACAGTGTCTTCTTTGAAGAAAAGAAAAAAAATCTAAAGACAGATGATATAATTGACGTGACTATTGCTGTTCTTTTCTCTCTCTCTCTCTCTCTCTCTCTCTCTCTCTCTCTCTTTTTATCATTTCTCTTACATCTCAGTTAGGCCTCTCACTAATCCTTCTTTGATAAATTGTACTGTCAATTCAGAATGTGATATCCAATGTTTTTGCTGCTGTTATCTAGATTTTCAATATTAGATTTGCCTAATTATGGTTTTGCTTTGCTAATAGTGGTGGCCTGGTGGACTTGGTAAAGTTTCCACGCATGCCGTTGCATATGCACGACTTATTGTTAATGGTCAGGACCATGGAGTGCATGGTAAGCTTATCAATTGAGCATTCTGCTTGTGTGTAAGTTTGGCAAGTAATTATAGTATTATTGACATGACATCGCCATTTCTAGGTTTCATTGTCCAGCTTCGGAGCTTGGATGACCATATGCCTCTTCCTGGCATAACTGTCGGTGATATTGGCATGAAATTTGGAAGCGGAGCTTATAACTCCATGGACAATGGAGTCCTTAGATTTGATCATGTGCGAATTCCAAGAAATCAAATGCTAATGAGGTTAGGTTTCACCTCTCTTGCTACGTAAAAGGGGCTTTCATCACACATCATGCATTGACGATATTACAACTAAAAATTTTGAAGTTCAAAGAAGAATGCATTATGATCATTTCAAGTACTAAGTAGCATATGTGACAATAATTTGTGAGAAAATGAAGAGATGTGAGTGAAAAGAGTACCGTGGAAGCTCGTGAGGCATCATTATCAATTAGGTGGATACAATTGTCTGCACAACGGGCTATTAGCTCAATGGTAGAGCATTTTCTGAAATCCTTAGGAAATGTGTCAGGGTTCTGCAGGTTACAAGGGAAGGGAAGGTCGTGCAATCTGATGTGCCACGACAGCTGATTTATGGGACAATGGTGTTTGTCCGCCAAACTATTGTATCCGATGCTTCCTGTGCTTTGTCACGGGCAGTTTGTATTGCTACAAGATATAGTGCTGTTCGTAGACAATTTGGGTCACAAAATGGTGGTCCCGAGACCCAGGTAGAGTAATTGGTTTTTCCATCTTTAGATACTGATGCATTGAGGTCTAACTCCATGGTCATCTCTTTATGTATGAAATTCTATATGTGGTTCCCTTAGGCTTGTTCGATATGATTAGTCCAGCTATGACGAGAACTGTGGATATGCTGTCATACCTTTGTGTTTGGATGGGTTGAAGTGAGAGGAAATGGAAGGAATGACTAACCTAGGGAAATTGGTTATTATGAAGCGAAAATAAATGAAGGGAAGTGAATGGAATTAACTCTCTTGGGCACACAAAAGAACTTCTCTCCACAGTTGAGAGAGATGGAGGGAAATTGTGTTTAGCTCCCTCACTTCCCAGAATGCCCTTAATAGAGAATTGATAAAGTGAAAAAGACGAGGGGCATTTTAGCATACTAACTAACTCGATATCCCTCCGTGCCATTGTTCATCCAAACAGGAAGGGAAATTCCCTTCACTTTTTTTCTCTTCGATGCTTGTTTCCTTTTCTTTCGTATGTATATTTCTCCCGACTTAAATACCAAACAGAGTGATACAGCCAGATACTTCCTTTTTAACTAGGAGGATATATGGTGTAACAATTAACTTGATCCACATGGGTCAAGCCATCGAAAAGGAGTACTCAACTGGTGACTTGGGGGGTAGATCTTTTGTTAAATATCTTTTTCATTAGTACTCTCCAATGTTATGTGAGACGTGGGGTGTTTCAAACTTCTACATCCTCAGTTTTGTTTGGTCTAACACTCTGATACCATTTTAAGTCTTGGGCCAATCCATGTGGACTGAGCTCCCAAATGAAAGGAGTACTTGGTTGGTGACGTTTGGGTGAGTTGTTATCTAAGTATCACTTCACAAGCTCTTCCACTCTACGTGGGATTGGTCCTTACGACATATGTCACTTCTTTTTGGGGTATATTAGTTTCCGAAATTGATGCACGGTAGGGCATTTTAATAACTGCCTTTTCCATTACGCCCTTGTTCTTGATTCATAAGCTAACATCTTTGCTGCCTATTTTATATTAGGTGATTGACTATAAAACTCAACAAAGCAGACTTTTCCCCTTGTTGGCTTCTGCCTATGCGTTTCGATTTGTTGGTGAATGGTTGAAATGGCTATATACGGATGTGACTCAAAGGTTGCAAGCAAACGATTTTTCAACATTGCCAGAGGCTCATGCGTGCACTGCTGGTTTGAAATCTTTGACAACCTCTGCAACTGCTGTACGTGTTACTTTCTGACCTCTTATCCTTTTCCCTATCACATTCACATGTATTTTATTATCTCTCTCTCTCTCTCTCTCTCTCTCTCTCTCTCTCCACAGAAGAAAAGGGTAGAAAACATGAAAATCTGATTGGTCAGTAATGGAATTCCAAACTGGGCCAAAACAGTGCTCAAGGCCTGTTTTGTTTTGCTTGTTACTGTTTCACTCCTTTTAATAACCTCATCTTTGCATTTCCTTCTTGTTTTTATGTTACTCTAGGTACGGTTTGGATGTTGCGATACTTTCATCGACTTGATTACACTATAGTATTGCCTGAACAGCTTTGACAGCTTATGGCAGAAGCCTGGTATGACATACTAGAAAAGATATTTTTTCAAGTACACAAGCTGGGGCATAATAGGAATTGAAGTGAAGAATGCATGATGTTATAGTGTTGGATCGTTATCTATGCTTGAAGATTTAATGCCCTGTAATGCCTGCAGTGTGTTATTATTTTTTCTCATGGTCACATCTAAATTGACCATTTCCACATATTATCCTTTTGTTTTTTAGTAACTCGTATCTCAACGAAGATGTGGTCTACAGAAGTATTTCATTATTTATTGCTAATTTCATAAGGCATTGGGGCTTGCTATCACTTTTTTATGATTTTGGACTTCAACTATTTCCTTCCTTGTACTTAACATATTGGTGTGCTATTTGTTAGAGATTAACTGAAATCGGCAGTGTTGGATGCTTTTGCTGAAAAAAATTTTCTTTGGTAGGATGCAATTGAAGAGTGTAGAAAACTATGTGGTGGTCATGGTTACCTGAGTAGCAGTGGTCTTCCTGAACTGTTTGCAGTTTATATCCCTGCCTGTACGTACGAAGGAGACAATACTGTACTGCTTTTACAGGTATCTTTTCTGCTTAGGCGATCCCTTGCATAACCGGCTGAGGTTGCTCCATCAGCAGGCCATTCAAGTTCTTGTATTATGTCAGCTCTATTATGTCTTTCATTTTCAACCAAAGAGCTGACAAAAATTTCTCTGCAGGTTGCAAGGTTTCTCATGAAGACTGTTTCTCAGCTGGGCTCTGGGAAACAGCCTGTTGGCTCAACAGCGTACATGAGCCAGGCGGAACATCTCATGCAATGCCGTTGCAGCGCTCAAAGAGGTAACTTTAGACTTTTCTTACTCAGTTCCATTTGGAGCTTCTATAAACCCAATGTCATACACGCTCTATACTTTGACAAAGTCTCTGTTATGTGAGATTGTTCCTTTTGATATTGCAAAATAACTTATTTTTTAATTTGATATAGATAGAGAAGATTGTAGAATAGGAGGAATGGTTCGGACGATCAACAGTTGTTCAAATATATTGGCGTGACCAACTTGATACAATGGCTGAGTTATGAGTATGCCTATTCAGTATATTTGAGGCCTGACAGGACATTAGATTGCCTCCACAGCTTCTCCCCCTTCTTTGGGATTAGAAAAGTTGGGGAAGGAGATTGATAAGATTTTGAAACAAATGTGGTTTCTTGCTTTGACCTGATTTTACTGGTTTGAGCTGCTTTACATACCTTCATTATGCAATGACAGACACACAACTTCACTTTTCATGTTTTTTTTGCAGTTGAGGATTGGTTGAAGCCCAATGTAGTTTTGGAGGCATTTGAAGCAAGGGCCTTGAGGATGTCAGTTGCCTGTGCGCAGAATCTTAGCAAATTCTCAAATCCAGAAGAAGGTATTGTTGCATCTTCTTATTCTGCTTTCCTGCTGCCTGTTATGTGACCATGGTTGAGACACTTGCACATAAAATAGCGAAGGTGCAAAAACATTCATGTCATTGCAAATCCAGAATTTAGATAGTATATTTGGCACTTCACGCAGAAGAGGTGCATAAAACTTTCTGCAAGGTCTAGACTCAGGAGCATCGCACTCTTCTGTAGGATTTGTTTAATATGGAATTGAAATACAACTGAGATGTCTTTCCACTTGTCTTCTCTCTTGCACAGGTTTTTTGGAACTCTCTGCTGATTTGGTTGAGGCAGCAACTGCTCATTGCCAATTGATTGTTGTTTCCAAGTGAGTATCCCTGTCCTTGTGAGCTGGTCAAACACAGTTCTCAAACCTGAAGTTACTCTACGGTATCCACACATGCACTTGTGAGCATCTTTTAGTGCAAAGCTGAATGTATTCCTTGGTTTTGTGTAGTTAATTGGTTGTGTACATGAAGCAAAACCTTCGAGGAAGCTTTTGTAGTGCCTTAAATCTGGTTTCATTTATTTGTTCTGTGTGTTTACACAATAGACAAGTGAGGCTGCAAGATTTAAGCACTAACGTTTTGACATGTCTAGTGTTTTCCAAGTTGCTTGTGAGATTTAAGACAATTTTTTACCTTGATTTTTAGGTTTTGACATTAAATTCTTGTGAAGTTGATCACAATATGTATAGGATAACTGAACGGAGGGAAATTTGGTCTTTGGGGGTGGAAACTTGTGGCCTTTGTGATGTATATATTAAATCAGTGTAACAAATCAGCTGTGTTCCGATTGATTGCTTGGTTTTTGTGAAATCGACAGCAATCTATTTTTTTTGTTCCAGATTCATTGAGAAATTACAGCAAGATATACCTGGAAAGGGGGTAAAGGAACAATTGCAGACACTTTGCAGCGTTTATTCGCTGTATCTTCTCCACAAGCATCTGGGAGATTTTCTGTCTGCCGGTTGTATCACTCCAAAACAAGCTTCCTTGGCCAATGAACAGCTCAGATCTCTTTATTCTCAGGTTTGTCAAAAACAATACACCGGCAACTTTTCGTGTTCACAAGAAATGTACCTGTCAAATGATTGCTAATTGAATAAGCCTCAACGACTTTAGGTTCGTCCGAATGCAATTGCACTTGTCGACGCATTTAACTACACGGACCACTACCTGGGCTCTGTTCTTGGCCGCTATGATGGGAATGTGTATCCGAAGCTTTACGAGGAAGCGTGGAAGGATCCTCTAAACGACTCTGTCGTGCCTGATGGCTACCATGAGTACGTCCGCCCTGTGCTAAAACAACAGCTTCGCAATGCAAGACTCTAAAGAACATGGTTCTATGGTCCGACCGCAAATGTTTTATGGTAGGCTGTTTATTATGTGGTTTAAGCCAATAAAATTCAGCTGCAATGAGTGCCAATAAGGTGGTGAAACTTGGTATGTAAGCAAATGCTACAGAAGCTTCGCTTTCTTCAAAAGCAAAGCTTCTATAGCACGAGTGATCGATTATAGTTGATAAATATGACTAGTAGCGACCGATAACTTGGGACATTGAGAGATTTGTACTCGTATATTCTTTCTCTAGCATGAATTGGGACTCACAAATAAAATTTAAAGAAGAGTAATCCTCAGTTTTTAACAGTTAGTTTCTTGCCTTGTTATTTTTTTGTACCGTTCTATGGCATTTCTTGACATGGAATTCTGAATTCGCTCGAGAAACAAGCAGTGGATATCACGGTCCATGTTTGATGGGAGAGAGAATGTGGTATCGACTCATTCATTGGTCAATTGGCAAACTATTTAATCAAAGGCCATCGTATGTCGGAATATATGTGTTGATCTTGTCTTTGGGATTCAATGCCATACGTGTACTATCTTCTCGTTAAGCATGTTTAGTAAGTGTTCTGGGAACATTTCTTCAGTGGACATTCCTTTTTGATACGTGATTTGTGAGCATAGTACCATAACTCCAAAGATACATGAGTGAATGATCGACACATCAACGAGTCCGGTGAAGAAAGGGAGAAGAAGGTTGCGGCCCTGGTTTTCGACGGCATCAATAGTTAAAGTCAAGCGTGGCCTTCCCTTCCGTTCTACTCCTTCCCGCGACTGTTATGATGTATGTCCCAAAATCACTCGAAGTAAGGGACGCGATTCTGCTGTACCCAAACACGATCCCATCTAGCCGTCACCTCTCATGAGATCGTGACACGTGTTCGTTTCATCGTGGACTTACCGTTCCCGAATGGGAACATGTCGGGTATACCAAAGTTCGATTTGGTCCGGTCCGGTCCGGTGAAACTGATCAATATAGAAATTCTGCAATCAAACGTGATGAGATTCTCCAATCATACATGATATCAGCATGCTCAAAAGGGATGAAGATGTATGCTAACATCATTTTAATGTCTTTTTTTTTTTTTTTGATAACCGAGGTGTCCGCGCGGTCGGCGAGCTTACGCTCAAACCAACGGTGAAGCCCGACTAGTCCTCGGGGGGCTAGCGCAGCATCCCACCGCCACGACCCTCCACTTAAATCACCGGCACCTACGGACATCATTTTAATGTCTAAACAGTAAAAGTCAAAACATCTAAAATAAGAATGTAGCTCGTTCTTGCGCGCGCGCGCGCGCACACACACATATATATATATTGGGCGGTCCGAATCAGACCGCCCAAACATTGATTTTACTTGTTGAAATTGGGAACCAGATCAAACCGGTCAATCCGATGCGATCCAAGCAATTTCTAGTCTGAGCGGTCCGTTTGCACGTCCCTAGTAACACATACGGGTAATCTCGGCCGTCTTTTCTGACCAAAAACCAAAACACATAGAAAATCTTGGTTGTCCTTTTTATTCGTCTCGAGGGTTGCTCACCCCTCAATGGGGAGACAACAATACTCCCCGAAAGGACAGTTACAGCGTACCTCCTAATTAAGAAGAATTGAATTTTGGTACCAAAGACAGATTCGTCCCCATCCACAAAACCTAAAACAAAAAAACCAGTTTGAAAAAAGGAAAAAACACCAGGCAACATCACGTGACAGCTCGCGTGCGCATCCCCCTGTCACCCACCCTCCCTCCCTCCCTCCGTCTCCCGTTCCGCGTCGCCCATCTACCCTTCCTTCCTTCCTTCCTTCCGCCGCCGCCGTCGTCATCCGCGAGGGTCTGACTTTGACCGACCGTCGCTGTCTCGGACGAGACCATTATGCAAATGGCGATTTAAACAAATCAGACCGACCGCCAACACCATCGTGGTCCTTGAAAAAACACCATTTTAATAAGCACACGTTCTCGATGCCCATCTCTCTCTTCCGCTCCTCTGGTTCGACACGAACGTCGGGCGACAATTAAACAATTGTGGCTGCTTGGAATCTCTTGTTGATTTTGCAATTACCAAATTGAAAAGTGAACGCGCCTCGGTCGCGGTCTTCAGATGGACCGGTAGTTGGCATCGGAATTTCAGTCAACGAAAGCAATCGTCCGCCATTAATACGCCCATCTCGGATAAGACCCTTCAGCGTCCGTGTAAATTAATGTCGAGGCTGGCTCCACCGAGATCTACGGTTTCGACACCAGCGGCGCCAGGAGACATTGATTGCACGCCGCGCATCGCCTGATGCTGAATCGACTGCGTGTACGGATCCCTATTCGATGTGCTAATCCCCTGTTTTGATTGCACATTGAATAGGGGATTAAGGAAGGCGCTTGTTAAGTTTTCTGAGCGAGGGACGGTTCGCTCTTCGAAGAATTGAGTACCCATGACGCGACACGATCGCTCTATCGGAAACTGTGAATTTTTTTTTTCATTATTTGCTTGAGACGTGTCTCGGGACGCTCGTTGGCGAAATCCCTAATCAGAACATTTTTCGTTTTTGAAAAAAGTCGATTATGATGCATACGTAAATACTAGAATACCGGGATAAGTAAATCGAAAGTCTTAAAATTTATCACGAAAATATAATTGGTCCTAAAACTTTTAAAAAATGTAATTAAATCCTAAAACTTGTCAAGCTTGTGCAATCAAGTCATTCCACTAGCTCCGTCCAAATTGACAAACAGAAAATGTTGAAAGTTTTAGGTTTTGAGTACACTAACTTGACAAATTTTAAGATATGAATGCATTTTTTAAAAGTTTTATGATCCAGTTGCACTTTCATGACAATTTTTAGAATTCGATTACACTTTTTTAAAGTTTTAAGACTCAATTGTACTTTCGTGACAAGTGTTATGACTTTTCCGTGCACTTATTTAGTAGAAAATCAATGCTTATGGAAACTTTGAGTACTTTTTTTGTTTTATTGCATGATGAGTGTCCTAAACACGCTAATTAATAAAATCCCTTTTCCTAAAGGCACATATAGGGCTTGGGGAATGGTGGTAGACCGGTAGTTATGATCCTCAAAAGAATATTCTTAAACGCATCGAAATCGGATAATATCGATCATGGTTTGACATGAAATCATCGATTTGATAATTTTAAAAGTGGAATGACGCGACCCAAGATTTATTTTTTAAGATGAAACAACACGATGTCCTGACCGATGATTTTGAATCTATATCAAGTTTAACAATGGCTCGTAATATTTTACATATATAATGCAATCTCACAATACATCGTCTAGTTTAAGTTATATAAAAGCGTCGCCAAAATCCATATCCGAATACAATCATCTACTGATTTGTTGGGCTTAATTAGTGACAATAAATCGGGCGAGATCGTCGAGGATGGTGGGAAAGATGATAAGAAGTATATGGTCACAAATGAAACCAAGATGGGGAAAAGTGGCGCGATGGGGAAAAGGGGTATGTACAAAATGCATTCGTCTGCTTGCGGGAGTGCTCTTTTAAAACATAGATGGTCCCGTCTCTCTCTCTCTCTCTCTCTCTCTCTCTCTCTCTCTCTCTCTCTCTCTCTCTCTCGACTATATAAATTCAGTCCCGACAAAGACAAATGAGTTGGATTCCATAGTCCACGTGATTCCCATTTCCATGGCGAGTCCACCACATCTTATTCCATTGCAAGATGCTTAGCCAGCCTATGCGCTCGTTTGGACACAACAAGGCCATCAAACTAGGGGTGTCGTGGGTCGAATCGGATTTGGATTGAGTAAAAAATGATCGGACCCATTTGAACTCATTTTTATGCGATATAAATTTAACGACTCATGCCTAATGACCTCCACCCCGGCCCATGTTACTCAAACGCAACCATACTTAAGTCTAACCATGAATTATCGTTAGAATGTTAGTTTCAATGACCCTTTTAAGCTTATAATAAAAGTTAGGTTTTCTTTCTTTCCTGCCTATGCTCCATTCATTAGAATGTTAACTTCAATGACCCTTCTAAGCTCTCCACCATACGTTCGTCCCGACAATGAACCATTGCATTTTCGTCGCTATTCAATCATTCGAACGTGTTTGGCGAAAATAAAGATTGTTGAATTCTCGCATCGTTTGTAAAACATATGCGGGTTGATATGCAATCTGCAAAGTCATAAAATAGTATTTCCTTCGTTCTAGAAATGAATGAAGGCCACTTATATGAAAAGAGACGAGGAATCCTCTTAATAACATAATAGGGATATTTTTATACTACATGCTTTCGCTAAATTAATTTGTTTCACATGCGGTACGTCATCGAGTCAACTGCACCTTTTGCTACATTTCCAAAGTAAAAAAACAAAATGATTGGAGAAAGCAGAAATGGAACAATATTTTCTTCATCGTTATATTATTATTGTTTTTATTATTTTTATCATTATTCTGATAAATCTTCTAGATGGAAGAAGATCTTCCAAAATAATCAGCTCCATCTTCTTCCCATGCTCATGGGTCACGATTGACCACGCTGCTGCATGCATCATTAATTAATATATACGAGGCTGCCATTTTCGGGCGTATCTACTATAGTTGATTTTTAATGATAATCTTCTGGAATAATATATATATATATATCTACTATATATTGTTGACTTGAAAGTGTCGTTTAAATACTTAGTATCAACGACGGATCTTTTGTTCACGTAGTTGGTCTATGGAGATGCGCGATTGACGTAAAAATTGTTCACACTTCGCGGCACCTACTGCAAATGAAAGGCCTCATTCTGGAATATGTTTTCAGAAGGCTTTTTAACTATATGTATAGCTGAATAATTTATGGTTAGGAAAATGACATAAACAATCCCAAAACTTTTGTCTAATGCATAATGTGATCTCTGAATTTTTAATTTGTTTAATGTCGTCAATGAACTTTTGTTACATGTTTAATTTAATCCATAATATGTAAAAAAGTTCAGGAACCACATCGAATATTAGATTAAAGTTCATGGACTACATTGAACAGATTAAAAGTTCATGAACTATATTGCACGTTGGATCAAAGTTTAAGGACTGTTTATATCATTATCTTTTTATAGTTGGAGGATAAAAAATCGGGTCATCACTCTCCACAATTTTTCAATATGCATGGCCATAAAAATAAAATTGGTTAGGTGCTTGCGTGGATTTTATATTCATTATTGTATGCTGCTGGCATCCTTCACGAGGTGAATTATGATTGTTTTGTTTCTTTTGCATTATTGTAATCTGTGCGTTCGATAATTGAGGAAGTTGTTTGATTATATTACTACTTTGCTTAGGGGCCACTGAGCAGATGGATTTCTTTGAAATCGTAGCTAATTACGTACAGCACTGCCAACTGGGATCTTTTGCTAGTGCCGAAATTAAGTAATATCAAGATTGGTTTTATCTTCGGAAGGCGTTTTTGAAAGTACAACCATAAAAGTAGAACTTCGATATCGAAAGCTTACTTGAGATGGCTAAAACGTTTATCTATACAAAATATATAAAGCCGACTTTCGCATTTCGTGTCCACTTTTCATTCGATCAAAATACCCCTTTATTTTATTTCGTCCAATCTCAATATAGGAAAAGTAAAGAGAACGTTATATTATTAATCTTACGCAAGTGGTCTCATTTTATCTTTATATTCTGTTTGTTTTGTGAGAAATATTTTCCGTGAAAACATTTTTTGATGCTTGGATTGCTTAGGAAAATGAATCAATCGAAAACCTATGCTTAAACTCAGGAAAATGATTTCTTCAAAAATTCAAAAGTTATTTTCAAAATATGACTAGATATCGGCGCTTGAACTAGAAATTCTATACTTTGGCATTGTAAATCGTTCCCGAGTCCTAGGTGTCCAAGATTGGATCCTCAACACCTGCGCTTGGGTCAATCAAGGCCGGCCCCGCAACCCTCGTGCTCATGCCTAGGTTCCTGGTACCAACGCCCAGATCCATTGAGGTTAGGCTTGGGCCCCCAGTAGTGGTGCTTTGGTCCTCGGTGACAGGGTTCGAGTTCATCGAGGCAAGTTCCAAGGCCCCGATTCCCATGCTCGAGTCCCTAGTGCTTGGGCTTGTGTCCTCGATGCTTCAGTCCTCGGTGGCCAAGCCTCGATCTATCTAGGGGTGAGCAACTTGGACCGCCCAAACCGGGACCAGACTGGACCGACGAGTTTGGTCCGGTTCTCGGGACTATCGGTCCGGTTCCCGGTTCTTAAAAGTGAAACCGATTTTCAGGTGGTCCAGTTCCCGGTTCCAAAGGGGAATTGGACCGGACCGGACCGACTATTTAATATATATTTATTATTTTTTTCTTTAAAAAAATTAATAAAATGTAAACTAAACTCTAAATGAACTTCATTATCATAAATTCATTGATAAAAATTAGTAAAATGTGAATTATATACTAAGTGAACTTCATTGACATAAATTCATTGACAAAAATTAGTAAAATGTGAACCAAACCTTAAGTGTTTAACCCCAAAAAAAAAAAATAAACTCTAAGTGACCGGTTCCATTAGATCAGACCGGAACTGGACCGGACTGGCAGTCTAGTCCGATTCCTGGTCCTAGAACCAATCTGTCCGGTCCGTGGTTTTCAAAATTGGGAACCGGTTCTCTTAGTTTGGTTCCCGGTTCCACTTTAGAACCGGACCAGACCAAAAACCGATCACTCCTAGATCTATCGAAGGCAAGGCTCGAGACTCTGATGCCCGTGCCTGTGCTTGGGTCCATCGAGGCTGGGCCTAGGTCCACAGAGGTTGGGCCCGGTACCTGAGTGCCCGTGCCAGGATCTTGCGCTCGAGCCTAGGTCCATCGAGGTCAAGGCTCGGACCCCGACGCCCATGCCCTACTCTATAGATGTCGGGCTTGAACCTGGGTCACCGGGGTTCCCCGCTTGGCCTTTGTGGACTCGGGCATGGGCATCGCCTCCATGGACCCAAGCAAGGGCAAAAGGAAGCTGTGCAAGGGCATTAGGTTTTTGTTTCCGGCTTCTGTGGACTTGGGACCGGTGCCTATGCTCTTGCTTAGGACCCAAGTGCCTGTGCCCGAGTCCTTGGTGCCCAGGTCAGGGTTCATCGAAGCTGGACCTGGGTGCCCATGCCTGATTCCCCGGTTGCCCGTGTGCAAGTCACTAGCATTCGATTAGTATATGTGTATTTAGGAAAATCAAATCATATTTGTTTTCCAAACAACTAAAAATATTTTCCCATTTATTTTCCGATTTCGGCCAAACATTAGAAAATATTTTTCAGAAATGTAACATTTTTCGTGAAACAAATGTAACCTTTCTTTAAGAATTATAACAATCCGCTCTCTCAAATCAATGATGCGTAAAGCTGCTCGTGTAATTTTTTTTTTGACAGGATTTATGTTATGCTATACTTGGTCATATCAAAAGGCATAAAGGAAAAATTACAACCATTACCTTCTACAAGCAAATCAACCCTTCATCTCGTTCTTAACATGGATTTCTGACCCAACGTTAGGAATTATCATTTGCATTACTATACATATTACATACCGCGAAACTCACTACGGAGAATTCTTGGAAGGAAATAACTACCCCGAAATAGGAACCAAGAGAAGAAAACAGCGAATCGAGGACCACGATGTTGACCTCCTCGACAGTATGAAATGGCTGAGGAAAACAAGCTGCAGCCTTTTGTAGTGGGGATTGAAGTGTATTGGGAGTTAGCTAGCGTGATAGCTTATCTTATTCAATGCGCATCTTAATCAGAGTGCTGCGTGTGAGCGGAACTGTGTCCATTGACTTCAAACGCATCCCCAGGAACGATTGTTCTTCTCTACTTCCCATTCTTCACACATCGCAACTGTATGGAACTGGTAGTTGGAGAGATATTCTTTTGGCCTTGTCTCTCTATTTTTGTCTTGTTGCATTTGTTTCCCTTTGGAAGGGTAGATAGGTTCACCCACTGACCCTTCAAACTTCAAGGTCTCTCTCTCTCCCTCCTTCCCTCCCTCTTTCCCTCTCTCTCTCTCAAGCAAACACCTAAATCTCCATGCTTTTTATACTCTCTTACACACTCTTTTCACCACCATCCCAACACTCACTCCCACAACCTCAACTGTCTTCAATCTCTCTCTCTCTCTCTCTCTCTCTCTCTCTCTCTCTCTCTCTCTCGGTGCGTGCGTGTCTTGAGTTTCCCAATAACTAGTAAACATTTCTCAAGCACCCACTTTTCCCCAAATTACCAGACCACTCTCTCTCTTTCTCTCTCTCTCTCTCTCTCTCTCTCTCTCTCTCTCTCTCTCTAAATTATGGCACCAAAAAGTGAGGGTTATGCTAAAAAGGTCATGAACAAAGGGGCATGGACAGCTGAGGAAGACAGGAGGCTTTCTGAGTACATTGAAGTCCATGGGGCCAAGAGGTGGAAGACTATTGCAACCAAGTCAGGTTAGTTGTCACCAGCAGTTAGTTAATTCACAACATCACCATGAAAAGTTAATAGTGCCCATCTATTCAGCAACTGCATTGTGATTCTTTCACGGGTGCTGTGTTGAATTTGATACAGTTGATGACCTATTTCTCTCTTGCTCTTCTTGCAGGCTTGAACAGGTGTGGGAAGAGTTGCAGATTGAGATGGTTGAATTATCTGAGGCCCAACATCAAGAGAGGCAATATATCAGATGAAGAAGAGGACTTGATTCTTAGGCTTCATAAGCTTCTGGGAAACAGGTTGGTCTAAATTTGGACGATGTGATGTTTTTTTCCTCTCTCTCTCTCTCTCTCTCTCTCTCTTCGTTCCATGCTTATGGTCTATTTCTCTAAAGCAGTCGACACTGTGGCATTGTTTGTGTAGGTGGTCTTTGATTGCCGGGAGGCTTCCAGGTAGAACCGACAACGAGATTAAGAACTACTGGAATTCTCATTTGAGCAAAAAAATAAACCAGGAAGAGAAACCGCAAAATAAAGCCGTCCTTGCTCCTCAAGAAACTTCTCCGCCCACATCTCAAGAAGTTGTTCGAGCGTATGAGGAGGGAGCTGACAGAGCGATCGGGAATTTCTCGGACATCAACTTCGACACGGATGAGTTCTTCGACTTCACGACCGAAGGGTCTTACGGGCTTGAGTGGGTGAACAAGTTTCTAGAGCTCGACGACGGATTAGCCCTCAAGGAGAAAATGTGAAAGCGGGCTGTATTTTCTTCTTCAAAATGATGAGTTTCTACATCATCGCGTGTACAATTCTCGGATTAATGAATCATTTCTTCATTAGCTCACTGAACTGGGCATAGTGACTTGTGATGGGATCTTCAGAGTGACCACGCATTAATATTTAAGAAAGGGATAATTTCTGCAAACAATGACGATGCATTATTCAACCAATCAACTGATTGAAACTCTGATTTTAATTCTTGGTCGAATTATAAAAAGCCCAATTGGTCAGAATTTTCACCAATATGATATATTAAATCTGAGGGCCTGTGTCCATGTCTTTGTCCGCTGAGCTTTGGAAGATGGTAACGGTTGTAAATGCTGTCATTGCATTGCAACAAGATAATTTGTTTCTTTAGAAAATTGGACCGAACTTGAATTTTTGGCGCAACGTGCAATTAAGTCATGATCTTTTAAATTTGTGCAATCAAATCCTAAAATCTTTTCGGTAATCGCTCAAATGAACTTTCTGGCATGGCACTTCGCAATCAGAAAGTTGCTGTTTTAATTTTCAAACATGTATGGTCTTGACGTGGCAACGGTGTGGCACCATGCTAGAAAAAAGTCAGTCTTAAATAAGAAAACAATTGCAAATAATAAAAGACCATTTTTTAAAAAGAAAAATCAAATAAATAGAGAGAGAGCACCATAAGTTAGGTAAGGCTTTTGGGTTACCCCATGTTGTCGGGGCCTTGGCCAGGGCATGCAAGCCATAGCCAGAACTGGCCAAGGGCTCGCGAGCCTTCACCTATGGTCGATGAAGGTCGTCGACCTCGCCAGCGATACTGCGGACATCCTCACTCCCTAAGTTCTTTAATATTTATTTATTTTTTGACCTTTTCTGACATAATGCCACCTTAACATCGTATATGTGAAAATAAACTTAAAACTGCCACGGTAGATTTCAGCATGCCGCTTAAGCACATTAGCTCACCCGGAACGATTATACTGCACCCAATAAGAAAAAAATATTTAGAATCCAATTGCACAAATTCAAACGTGCATGACTTAATTGCACATTAGACTAAACATTTCGGACTTTTGCCGCAAATTTTTCTTATATCTCTTTTTTTTTATACCAAATCAGTACAGCTGAAAGTACAGAGTGAAGAGGAAATTCGAGATTTTCCTTAAAAGAAAGAATCATAGATGCCCAACATCACTGTCGATCTACATGGTGGTCATTGGATTACGCGCACTTTTATGCAGTCAATGAAATTTAGAGCTTTGTTAGGCGATGACGAGTGAACGAATCCGATTGTGATTTGCGACCCCTGCTGGTTCTTTTTCGAAGCTGTTTCAAGATGGAAGGTGAAAGAATCGAAATAATGATGTTGATGGAGAAGATTAAAGTCTCCATGGCCAAAAAATAATTAATTATGCGCAAGTTAACCATTTATAGACCAGACCATCGATATGATTAGTTGAGGGTGTCAATGGCTCGGATAAATTTGGGTTTTCATGATACCCAAACCGACCCCAACATTTTCGAGACATGCGTTTTTGTGATCCGAACTAAAAAAAAGGGTTTGGTTTGGGTCGGAGTGCAAAAGACAATGATGAATGAGACTTTCTTGGAGGGCGTTTTCTGAGAGGAAGAAAATGTATGGTTTAAAGTGTTTCGATTCAGTTTGGGTTAAGGTGCCCTAAATCAAATTGAATTGAAATTGTTTATGTGGCAATTTTTTTAACTTATTACCCGAACCGGAAGGAACCCGACCCGATAATTTCGGTTCGAATGCTTTTGACACGTCTACTTGCTGCGTTGCCTGTATATTAATGGAGTCAAAAGTTTAAACCATCACATAAACAATAACTCGTGTATATTAGGCACGTCATAACCATGTATTTAAGCGAAGCAAAATTTACACTTGCAATAGTCACATATCTCTTGTGAAGTAGTTTCCCGATTGCTAACATATTGGGGAGGCAATAGTGGCATATGCTCAGCAACCTTACGGGTATTGTGAACTAATTACGCCTCCATTTTAGACATTTCATAGAAAGTGCGAGATCCTCACCATTTATAAACGAGGCCATCAAGATGAATACCAATCATCTTTTATTTTCTACAAGATCGTGAGTTCGATTCATGTTATAAACTATATTCTTGGAAAGGTTATTGCCGTTAGGAGTGTCAATGATTCGGATTGGCTTGCGTTTCCATGATACCCGAACCAACCCGAAGTTCCGAACATGTTTGATACATGTGTGTTTGCGACCCAAACCGTATAGTACCCGAACTAAAAAAACACAGTTCGGTTCTAGTCAAAGGTGCAAAAGACAGCGGTGAAGGAGACTAGAAGGAGGGCACTCTCTGAGAGGAAGATCATATATGTTTTAAAGAGTTTCGATTCGATTTGGGTTTCGGTACCTGAATTGAAACTATACATGTACTAGTTTTTTTTACCTATTTTTCGAACTGGAAGTGACCCCAACTCGACAATTTTGGTTCAGTTCGGATTGAGTTGGGTAAATTTGACACCCCTACTTGCCACGTTGCTTATATTTTGATCAGATGGATAAGAACTCACGTATATAAGGCACATCATAATCATGTATTTAAGCGAAGTAACATATATACTTTATAATAGTCACGTATACAGTGTGAAGAGATTTTCCGACAGCTAATGTAGCAATAATAACATGCTTGCCAATCTGAAATCTTGGTATCACAGGCAATACCAAGTAATCGTGCCTCAATCTAGAAAGAAAAGATTTAATGTACTTGTTCATTGAACTTGTTCTGTTTCTGTATTGCTAGCTTTCAAGCGTAGGTTTGCACGTGAACTTTCCTGACAAAGAAGGCGATAGTTTTTTCCCGAGAAAAAAGGCGAAAGTCCTGTTGGGGGCAACTGACGAACCAATCGAGCACTCCATGATGATAATGATGATTCGATGTTGCTGTCTCGTCCTTGGCCCCATCACGTCCGATCCATCCTGAATTTTGCCCTAGATTGCTAACTAGTCTCTCGAATTGGCAAATTTCCATCAAGGGGCCCCCGATAAAACCAGAGTTATAAAAGCCATTCTTCTTTGCGCAAGATAGCAAAACTTGCTCTGCATTTAGTCGACGCGACCGTTCTTTGTCCTGTGAGTCCGTGCCGTGCGAAAAAGTCCTTCGCTTCGCTTTCTCCACGTGCCTTTTGTGCTTGTGTTTTGGTTGAGTAAGCGTCCGTCTGATAAATATTTTATTTTCGAAAATAATTTTTACTTAAAAATTAATATTTTATTATGTTTTCATAAATAATTTTTGAATATTTAAAGGCTTTTGATAACAGGCTAAAATTTCTATTTCTGAAATAAAAAGAGATTATAAATACATTTAGTAACTATACAAATTTTTTTTATCAATAATATTTTAATAAGTTTTTGAAATTTTTTATATTCCTTTCCTTTTTTTTTCTCTCTTTCCTTGGCCCATGGCAGGCGAGGGCTGCCCTCCCTGGCTCGGGTAAGGGTTGGAAAAGGCTAGCGAGGGCGGCCCTCGCCAAATTTGGCGAGGGTCCAGTCCTCCTCTTCATCGGGCATTGGCCACAGGCTAGGAAAGAAGAAGAACTGGACACAGCCAGAAAGGAGAGAAGAAAAAGTTTAAAAAATTCTCTTCTATTTCTAATTCTTGTTCGCTAAATTAGGAATAAACTTTTTTTATTTATTCTTGATTCTGTTCCAAAACTAATTCTAGGAACTAATTTGTGCTCGAGAATAAAAAATTTATCAAATGGATTTCTGTTCTTTTTTTGTTATAGTGAACAAAAGAATATAATCATGCACTATTTGGCCGATTACCAAATATGCCCTAATTCAATTGAATAGAACATTGACAGCATATTCATTTAGGAAAAAAATCATGTCATATATACATTGCTACGAGAAATTAGGATTATTATCACAAAAACTCCAAATTGGTACACTGGGTACACCGGTGACAAATTTACCTCGAGTTAATTTTTTGACCACGAAAAATTTCAAATTGGTACACACGTGACAAATTTATCATATGACAAATTTATTCAAAACTAATTTTTTTACCACAAAAAATCCAAAACAGGTACACTTGTAACAAATTTACTATCCATTAAATTAAATTAATATCACGAAAAACTGCAAACTGTTAAACCTGTGACAAACAGATGGGTAAAGCACTAAACTGGTGCACCTATCAACTGTCACGTGCCATCCAGCTCAACAATTTGACCAAAAAATTTAACAAAAGGAGGGTAAATTTATCACAGGTGTACCGGTTTGGGGTTTTTTATGGTAAAAAAATTAATTTGTAGTAAATTTATCATAAATATACCAGTTTAGGATTTTTTGTGATATTAACCCTAGAAATTATTTAAAGTGATTTCTCAATTATTGGAGAGCTGGAAATGGTAAAAAAAAATGAAGATAAAACAGGAAATACATATGCCGATAAATATAATACTATTGCAAATCTGTTTATGGAATTAGGGAAAACATAATTGTAGCAAAAAACACTTGATTAATTCTTTGTGGCCACTCGAATAATCTCAATCATGATTCTTATCAATGGTTCATCACTTCATCTCGTTAGAATAGTTGCCACTTCCATGAAGTTTTGCACCACTTTGACATTTCACTTTTCTTTTGTTTTTCCTCGGCCTATTTCATTTTTCTATTGTGTATTATTAAAGGACATGCATAGTTGTTATTCGGTAACCAACTTAATGAACATCCGACACTTCTTACTCACTATGATGGAGAAAGGAGGTGGGTAGAAAGGACTATGAGTTAGGATTACCTAATTTGGTCCAAAATAAAGGTAGGGGTTTTAATATCAAAAGAATCGTCGAAATAAAATAATTGAATTGTATAATTGAGAAAAAAAACTTGAGTTAATTTAGGTTCATTTGGAACGAGGAATGATAGGGTTTCAGTTTGTTTAGAGCATAAGGTTGGTTGGCTCAAATCAAATTGTTTATTTAACTGTTGTTTCACATAATATGAAAAGGCTTAAAAATAAATGATTATGCAAAACACATTGATGAGTAGAGAAAGAAAAATAAAAAACAAATGAAATGAAATCCAAATGTGTTTGTGGGACGGGCCAACTCTTTCTTTTACTTCATATTTGCGACACTACCGAGGATTCATATCAATAAGATTCAAGACTACCAAGGGCCTATTTAGTAACGTTTTTGTTTCTCTATTTTTCTATTTCTTTGTTTTCCATAATAGAAAAAAAACAGAAATCCGTTTAGTAACATCAATTAGCTTTTTTGTTCTCGAGAACAGAAAAGTGATCAAAGAATAGATTTGGAATAGAAATAAGAAGTAAAAAAAATCTACTTTTCTATTTCTGAAACAAAAAGAGAAACAATATAGAAACAAGATCAACTCTTTCTCTTTCACAAGATATTCTCATACTAAATCCTAAAACCCTAAACCTTAACCTTCAAATCCTAAACCTCAATATCCAAACCCTCAAACCCATAACACTAAAATAAAAAACTTAAACCCTAAAACCCAAATCCCTAAAACCCTAAATCTTGTAAACCTTAAATCCTAAACCCAAAAATCCCAAACCCAAAACTCGAAATATTAAACCCTAAATCCTAAAACTCCAAACCCGAAACCCTAAAACCTAAACCCTAAAATCGTAATTCCAAACCTTAAATCCTAAAACGCAAAACCCTGAACTCTAAACCATAAACTCGAAACTCTATACCCTAAATCCCAAACCCCAATACCCAAAATCCGAATCCCTAAAATCTTAAATCTTAAACCTCAAACCCTAAAACCCAAAACCCAAAACCCGAAACTCTAAAACCTTAACCCTAAAATCCAAAACCTAAAACCCAAAAACTCAAACCCTAAACCTCAAAACCGAAAACCTAAAACGCTAACTGCTGACCCTTAACCCCAAATCCTGAAATCTTACACCCTAAATTGCAATTTCCTCAATCATCACCTGGTATTTGCTTTGTTTATAAGGAGTAATTTTCTTTATGATTGTATTAACGTCATCCAATTCTCTATCATAATATATTATTATTCTATTCTAGTCCAATTTTATCCAAACAAGAATTGTTAAGTCCCTAAAACTACAATTTCCTCAACCATCACCCGGTATTTGCTTTGTCTATGAGGAGTAAATTTCTTCATGATTGTATTAAGGTCATCCAATTCTATATTATAATATATTATTGTTCTAATTCTAGTCTAATTTTATCAAAACATGAATAGTTAAGTCTCCACCGATAACTTTATAATCAAATGAAAAAATTAGGAGTAGAAATTTTTAGTGTCCTACTAAATGCATTTCTGTTCTTTTTCTACTCCGGGAATAAAAATTTTGCGTAGTTACTAAACGTGTTTTTTGGCTCAGAAATTCGTATAGGAAATAGAAATAGAAAAACTATTTTTATACAGAAATTATTTTTGGGAACAGAAACGTTACTGAACAGACCTCAAATATAAAATAAGAGCTCGCTCCGACTTAATTCCAAGCTTTTGCGCCAATGGGGTTAATACGAACCATTTACATCTCCCTTTTGTCGGGTACAGTGGTATTAATTGTCACAATATTACAAGACGAATCAAATACGAGAAAAGTTATCGAGAACTCCGGATTTCTGAATGTGACGCAACACGAGTAGGGGAATTTCACCCCGTGGATTGGAAACTCGATTTTCTGGGCAATAAATCGCTTTTTATAACTTGTTTTCTCACGTTTATATTATTTCCTAACGATAAGAACAATTCCGACGGAGTGCACGTCCTAACGCTATCTCATCCCTAATCAATCCTCAGACGGACGAGCAGGATCTGTTCTCTGGGCCTCGATATGGGCCTGGGCCTCCAATTCCAATTACCTAAAATAGAATCCCGAGGCCCATTAACCCCCCAAGGGGATGTCGGGGGCCCCTAAGGGCATGACCGTCATTTCACCCTAGTATCGGACCCGGACGCTTTATTAGGCCAGCGAGACTAAAAGTAATTGCGTGCGCCCGAAACGTCCACAACTTTCGTATTTGCCTACTTTCACTCGCTTCATCTTCTTCTCTCTCTCTCTCCGTCTTATCGGTTCATCTTCCGGTGCGTCGAAACCCTAGATTTCATCTCGAGCCAATCGCTCATCGGCGGAAGCTTTGCTCGATCTCCCGTTAATCGCATCGCCCCTGGAAGCTGTCGAAGGAGCGGTGGCCCCCGATCGAAGGTTGTTCGGATCTCGCCTGCGCGTAGCTCGTGCGAAGGAACCGAGGGGCCGCATCCGTGTGTTGAAGATCTTGGATTTTCGATCGTAGCTGGGGATTTTCGGAGTCCGAAGAAGGGTGGCTCTGGCGGAATCGGTGGAGATCTGTGGAGTATCGATCCCATAGGGCTGGGAATCGGAGGGAGAAGGCTATTGATATCCCCCCTATCGTCAACGAGGGGGGGATCGGGAGTTCGATGTTCGTCGAACCCGAGGCTGGATTTACGAGGATTGGAGCGGAGAAGCTGCAGAAGCCCCACCCGATTGGTTCGGCCTTTGTTGTTTTCCCCTGAAGAGGAGAGAGGAGGAAAAAGAAATTATCGAGTGTTGTTAGAATCCTGTACTGTCTTTTTGAATCTTTAGTTGAATTATCGGGCCCTGTTTTTTTTCTAGAGGCCTTTGATCATCGTTCTTACGGGGCGATTTTTCCGTTCTTGTGCATATTTTTGATTCATTCAGAAAGAAGGAAAAGAAAAGAAAAGATACTTCTATGGCGGTGTATTATAAATTTAAGAGTGCAAGAGATTTCGATTCAATTCCTATGGACGGTCCATTTATATCGGTTGGTGTCTTGAAAGAAAAAATTTTCGAATCAAAGCACTTGGGCAGGGGCACTGATTTCGACCTCGTGGTAACTAATGCTCAAACCAATGAAGGTTGGTTTCTTGCTTCATGAATCAATTAACAATTTTTAACAATTAAGCCTATTAAGTTTGGAGAGAGCTGTTTAGTGGGGTGCTGTCTGTGTGGCCTTTTGAGTCTAGTATTGGTGTTGTTTATGCTGAACTTGTCGAGGCTGAGATGATTGTGAGTGAGGTATTCATGACCTTATGGCCTGGGTTTTGGCCTGAGGTTGCAATACCTGCTGATCCTGAGGCTTTCTGTCTAATGAACCGATTGGTAGTGCTTTTGTAGTTAGTGCTAGGAAGTGCAGTGGTATAATTTGCGTGGGAATTGTTTTTTTTTGGGGGGGGGGGGGGGTGGCGGAGGAGGGTACATTTACATTCATTATGATTAACATCACCTAGTTTGACATTTGAGGGGAAAAGAGCTCTGTGGAGGAGCTTTTAACGGCTGACCTGATGATTAGTTAAGGCTGGCTGCAGGAGGAGAGTACTTTCTCCACGGTCAAAATCTGCTAATTTGATATTTGAGGGGAAAATAGCTCTGTGGAGGAGCCTCTAGTGGCTGACCTGATGACTGGTTTGAGGCTGGCTGTGGGGTAGTTGGGTCATAGGTGAGGGTGCTCTGTGAGGGTATCCGTCTTGGGATTTTTATTCGGCAGTTTATCTTCATTGCATGGATTATACATCTGCAATTTTTATAGCCATTTGTCACCGTTTTCAAATTTCAGAGTATCAGGATGAAGCTATGTTGATTCCAAAAAATACATCTGTATTAATTCGTCGGGTTCCTGGACGGCCTCGATTGCCCATTGTCACTGAACAAGAGTACTGCTTCGAACTCTTAAACTCCCGAATAATGTTGTTCTTTTCTGTAATGCACACACATCACATGCTACATCCATCCCTCTCAGTTTTAAAAGAAAAAAGTAAGATAAAAGCAAAAAGATAATCTAGCATAGTGTTTTGGAGGCTTCTGTTACTTTTTCCTAAATAATAACTGTGTTAGTAGTAATATCAAGATATTGCATTCGAATTGGGGGACGAGTTCTGAGGTTGGTTGGAGTTTCATTGTGCAGGCCAAAGGTGGAAAATAATGCAGTGGATTTTCAGACTGAGAAGAGTAGCTTTATAGGTGCCGATTCATCTGCTGTAAAAAGTGTAAGCTTTCTTCTTTGTAAGCTTTCTTCTTTGTGGCTATGGCCTTGGTCATTTCTTAGCTTGCACGGACAACCATTGCATGTTCCCATAACCATTTTTTGTCATACAACTTTACAGCATCTGGAAGATTCTGAATGGGATGAATTTGGAAATGATCTCTATGCAATTCCTGAAGTGCTTCCAGTCCAATCTAGCAATCCAATTCCAGATGTTACACCAACAAACAAAGCTGATGAAGAGAACAAGATTAAAGCCTTGATAAATACTCCCGCCTTGGACTGGCAGCGGTGAGATGCCTCTGCTTTTTTTGTGCTTCAAGCAACTTGGTTCTTGGCTAATGGTTTCGAATTAATCTTAGTTGTGGCATTGAATGTGATGTGCAGTCAAGGTGCTGACGGTTTTGGCCCTGGAAGAGGTTTTGGAAGGGGGATGGGTGGACGAATGGGTGGACGTGGTTTTGGTAATTTTCCTTCCATTTGGTCTTTGAATTTTTAGCTTTGAAATAATGGAGGATATGTTCATGACTGTGTGTAGCCCTCTCTGTTTGTCGTGTAGACATGGTGGCTTATCAGGATTGTGTATCTGTCTTGAATAATGTAGGTTTGGAGCGTAAAACGCCTCCACAGGGCTATGTGTGCCATCGATGCAATGTCCCTGGTATGTTGATTTCCCATGTTTGTGTATGTCCGTTGCGTTGATCTATGTGCACTGAATGAAGAAGCTTGGTCATTAACTCGCCCTGAATATGTTTGTTCCTTTTGTGGTGGGCAAAAGGTCACTATATTCAGCACTGCCCTACAAATGGCGATCCCAATTATGACATCAAAAGAGTGAAGCCGCCGACTGGCATCCCTAAGTCAATGTTGATGGCAAACCCAGATGGCTCGTATGCATTGCCGAGTGGGGCTGTTGCTATTCTGAAGCCAAACGAGTGAGATATCCTTAATTGCGGTTGTCACCTTAATTCTTTGGAGCATACTTGTAACAAAATGATATGATAATCTTTCTAAGCAGGGCTGCTTTTGAGAAAGAAATTGAGGGATTACCATCCACACGGTCTATTGGTGATCTGCCTCCTGAACTTCACTGTCCATTGTGCAAGGAAGTGATGAAGGACGCTGTATTGACCAGCAAATGTTGCTTTAAGAGCTTTTGTGATAAATGTAAGTATCAATTCCTTTTTTTGGCTTTCCCAAGCTTTCTTAGTCTCTAGGCGGTATATATGAGTAGAGCTTAGATCTTTGGGGGGTGATGTTCCTGCTGTTTCACTAATTTGGCTTGATTTCCGTTGATGCTTTCCATTTCTTTTGGGGGTTGCTTTTATGGTCTAGTGTCTTGTTTCCACAATCTAAACTAATTGCAAGCTCACCTTTCTAATTCTATGCAGGTATTAGGGATTACATAATTTCAAAGTCAATGTGTGTTTGTGGAGCCTCTAACATATTGGCAGACGATCTTTTACCAAACAAGACACTCCGTGATACGATCAACCGTATTATGGAGTCTGGTAACAGCAGTGCTGAGAATGCTGGAAGCACTTTTCAGGTTCAAGGTTTGTAACACTATTGTGGTTACTACAGTTAGTATCTTGCTTGATTTGATGTTATCTTTCCGAGACCAAATTATGAGCTTCTTTGCCAGATATGGAGTCTGCTCGAGATCCCCAGCCTAAAATGCCGTCGCCTACCATGTCTTCAGCATCGAAGGGAGACCAGAATCGGCCTCTGATTGAAGTATCTCCGAAGATGGACAACGTGGAGCAGGTTCAAACTGTTACTGCTCCTCAGGAAACCTCAGAGAGAGCAAAGACTGTCAAAGTAGCTGATGTATCTGAAGCTACTCACGATTCATTTAGTGTGAGGGAGCCTCCTTCGCAAAGTAGTGCTCCTCAAGCTGAGGAAGAGGTGCAGCAGAAGGTGGCCACTAGTGAAGCAGGTGACTGGTGCAACTAATGTTTTGATTATATGGAGACTATTTGAGGATCATTTTTTGCTATTCTTCTGGAGAACACTTGGTTGCCAATACCCTCAACTAATTGGAGTTGAACTTGGCTCTGGAAAAGATTGACTTTTGAGCTTAGCTCGCAATATTTGTGGAGATTGAACTTAAACCGCTTAGATTTTTCTCTTTGAATATGTGCTATTCCTTTGCAGATTGAATGGATGAATTTTCCCTTAAACAAAAGGCTTTTCTGTGATTAGTCTTTCTTCCTCCTTGTGTGAAGTGAAGCGTTTCATAACACTGCTCTCATGATTCTTTTATCCTCCTCCTTTTGCAGGGAAAAAGAAAAAGAAGAAGAAAGTTCGTATGCCTGTCAATGGTCTGTCTTAAGCTCTTCGCATTGCTGATTAATCTATTTCTTTAATTGAAGGGCTTTTGCCTTATTACTTGGACATAATCTTCAGGCTTATACGTTTTTATTTCTCAGTTGCAGACATGCAGTGGAGAACTGCCCAAGATCTGGCTGCTGAGAACTACATGATGTCTCTGGGTGCTTCTACGTATAACCCATATTGGAATGGCATGCAGCCTGGAATGGATGCATTCATGGCCCCTTATGGTGGTGGGATGCCGTATATGGGATATGGAATGGGGCCTTTAGACATGCCTTTTGCAGGAGTCATGCCTCAGGATCCTTTTGGCGCTCCTGGCTACATGATGCCTGTTGTGCCACCACACAGGTCTCTCTCTCTCTCTCTCTCTCAAGGATCCGGTTGTGCCTCAGGGTCTCCCTCTTCTTAATAAAGTTGAGCCTGTAAATCTGATGATTATTTTGCTTTAGGGATCTCGCATATGGTGTTGGTATGAATGCTCCACCTCCTATCATGAGCAGAGAAGAGTTTGAGGCCCGAAAAGCTGACTTAAGGAGGAAACGTGAGAACGAGAGGCGAGGAGAAAGGTTATTCATCTTCTTCTTTTGATGCAGTGCTCAAGTTATCATTGTTGAGAATGATTTGCTCATTTTATGATAAAGATCATCTTTCCATTCCCAGATCTTGCTTGTGACATGATTAGATGAAATCTGTATGGTGAGAAGCAATTCTTGTCATTGGAGATGAGGACATAAGATGGGGGATTTGAATTGTTAACTGAACTTTGAATAAATAGATAGAATTGCTCGAATTCCTTTCTCTTTTCCCACAATTCCTTTCTCTTTTCCTCCTGTACTCAATGTTAGCTTTGGTTATTGCTAAAACCAGAGCTTATTTTGAAGAAAGTTCAGCATCGTTTGATGAAAGCTAATGAAGTAATGGATCCACAAGTTCATATTCCGTTTTAACAATTTTAAGTTTCCTTGGAGTTACCAACATATTATAGTTGCATATTTATCCATATATCCAGTTATGTTAAAAAAAAATTGTGGCTATCTGTCACGTGATTGGAATTTGACATGTTTCATAATCTTGCTGCAGCCGGGAGATGTCCAGAGACAGGGAATATAGTAGAGCCATGAGCAGTAGTGCTGGCGATGTTTCTTCGATGAAATTGAAATCTGTATGTTTCTTTTCTTTTCCTATTTCTTTATCATGTGCGCTCACCAGCTTGTACTTTTACTATTTGCTGCCTTCTGGGCACTTTGTGGATTTCTTCTTGCCTCTATGAGGATCAAGGGAACCTTTTAATTTACCGAAACTAAATGATGCACTTTTCAATGACTGGATTGACTGATGTGTAATGTGCCTCTTCTACTTTGCTTTCCTAATTTCTCGTGGAGCCTCAGAATAAGAATAATCTTTGGGGGGGGGGGAGCGCAAATACGAGTCATTAATCAGCTACTTTCTCACTGGATTTGTTGGCCCAGGGCTGTTTGAAGTTTGGTTGTGCTTAAATTGACTCTATCGTTTCTAATTCATTTGATAGTTCGGCTCAATTTGGTGGGCCTTGCTTTGGCTATTTGGCGTCATCTTATTCTTCGTCTACTCAGTCATGTAGGGGAAGTGGTTGCAACCTCAAGGCCCACTTTTAAATTTAGCAAAAAGAAAAATCACGTTGGACTGGGCTAATCTGCATTTTGAAATGCAATTTCATAATGCTGCATGGATAATCTTCTGGGCGATTTTTGGAATACATTTTAGATGAAGGCCTAGAATGCCCGAGGTATATATGATTAAAGGGTCGCTGGAGAATTTGTACCAGAAATGCTTGTCTCCCTTCCTTTTGTTTTCCGTCTCGGAAGGAATGAAAGTGGAAACGACAGCCGAGAGTTGGTTGTGCTGGCTTGTTTTCATAACCTTCACATTGGAAAATTAGCCAAGTCCTATATGTTTGTTTCATCTTCTTGTAAAGATGAACTCTGTGCATGGCGTTAGTTTTATCTTAGTCAATAGTCAGAAATCTGAAATGAGAAAAAGCTTGCTGAGAAAGGAAAGAAAGGAAGCGTCTTCCTCAAGAATGGTGGAATATAGTTTAATCAGAGTTTTTTTATATCTCAACTGTTGCAGAAAGCATCCATTCACCCGCAGACATCGGCTGCTGAACATCACCATCGCCGCCGTCGATCTTCATCTGAACGGTCCACTGACGACATTGAAGCTCCACTACCACCACCACGTCCTGCCAAGAGAAAGTCTTCGGAGCACCACAGAGACCGTGACTTCGAACACGACCACACCCAGGACTCCCAGGACCACCGCCACCACCAGCACTCCTCCTCCAAGAGACCCTCCTCAGAGACCAACACCGCAACCAAGCCCACACCATCATCCTCAATATCAACAGCTGCGGCGGCAGCTGCGGCGGCAGCGGCGGCGGCAGCGGCAGCGGCAGCAATGGACCGGAAACAAAAGGCGAGTGTCTTCTCTCGCATCAGCTTCCCTGAGGGAGAACTCTCCAAGAAGAGAAAACTCTCATCATCCTCCGAACCTCCAACAACCCATCACAAGGTCTCTTCTTCCTCCAATGGGTATTACGATGAGCAGAAGTCATCTTCCACTGTAAAGGCTGCTTCTGCTTCTACTGCTGGAGTGAGGAAGAGCAGCAGTACTGTGGACTATGAGTCGAGTGATGACGAGAGGCACTTCAAGAGGAAGCCTTCGAGGTACGAGCCCTCGCCTCCTCCACCGCCTATGGCTGAGAGGGAGGACGAGGGTCGGCACTCCCGGGGGTCAAGAGATAGAGATCATCACCGCACTGGAAGACGTTGACGTGGAATCCATCTGTGGAGGAGGCAGCGTGGGTCGGTTCTCGCAGGGGTTGAGGGAGAGAGACCACCAGTGCACAGTGGAAAATGTCGATGTTCAAATGAGTGCGCCCGGAAATACTCCGAATTGGGAGATGTTGCGGCTATGTTATATTGGCAACAGTTTTGTGGATTGAATCCTGTTTCAATGCTCAATTCATGTTACGATGAGCTTGTGGATATTTTGATATGTATTTCTTAATTCTCGATTCTATAACAATAAGAATCGTTACAACTTGTACTCTTTGGAGTCTTCTCCATGTTCCGTTGTTAAATTCATCTATAAAGGTTGCTTCTTGTTCTCACAATTTGCATCTGATAAAGTCTTTCTTCGCTGCAACTATAATAGATCGATTAATTAGTGCGTTTTAAGCTACTTATAATATCAATTAATCATCCCTTACCTTCTGATATATGACATTAATCAATCTTTTCTAAGATTCCAAACAGTTGATAAGTTGCATCTCAGTGATTGGTAAAATTTTAGACGTCAGGAAGGTAAAAAGATGCAGACATCGCACCCGCCATCGCCGGATTGTTTCTGACCGAAACTTGCTTTTGCATGGCCAAACGAAGAAAAGGAAAGAAATTTAAGAAGTGCCACTTGCTTACTGCTTAGCAATTTCTATTCAAATTTCTGTGAACCATGGTCTATACTGTAACTCTCCGAAGCTAGCTAAAATGTCACCAATTAGGAAATACCCATCTTTCAAAAGCAAGGCTTGCATATTTTGAACTTCAAGCATCTGATCCAATTTCCGCATAGTACAAGGCTTAATGATTTAGTAAATGTCATGGAAGCATCTTGGATTATTTTAAGCACTGACATGGCGTGTTACTTAATTTGGTTCTAAGCTCGGTTCTGTTCCATTCAGATGGCAACTTGCAATTTTACTAAAGCAGAAGTTGCGACCCATCGAAGATCAAATTGACTTGAGTTTGAAGACATCATCTTCACATGCAACGGACAAGCTGTAGTTTCTGCAATACTTAGAAAGTTCACTAATGACATGAACAAGGCACATAAGGTTATACGGAGAAACCCACTGGTTATGCTTCATAAGCATATATAGAAATTCAGCTTAAGAACCGACCACCAACATGCCTCAAAATATTTATGTCTATCGTTAAAAGGAAGCTGCAAAAATGACTGTACAAAGCTAGGCGCTTTACATGTGGCATCCTAGTTGGATATCCCATTATATCGAGTTTAACAAAAAAGTGGTCCCTTAATTTTTAAGTTAAAAATTCGGAAAAATTTAAAATTCATATTAAACAAATTAAAAGTTCAGGGATCATACTATACATTGAATTACAGATCAAGAATCATATTGAATAAATTAAAAGTTTATGAATCATATTACACGTTAGATCAAAATTCATGAATTATTCGTATCATTTATCTTTTATTGTAACTTTCTCTTTCCTATTATTAGTAAATTTACACAAATGATTGCACCGTTTCTTTCAAATTCATAATCAACAGAACTTATCCATGCGTATCTGCCTTAATTAATTGTACAATTGACACTCGTACTTCTGTAAACTTCTTCAAAATGCCAGTAAATCACAGTTTCTTTTTTTTTTTTATATCGAAAAATTACTGCTTTAATAGATAGTCGGAGACACTTCTGAAATTGAACCCACGGAAAATATATTTAAAAATAAAAAAATAAAACAAACCCGCCACATTAATTATCGTGGAGGTGGCCGTTGCCGAATTTACCGTTTCGACCTCGCACGGGTAACCCACTTTCCTATTTGATGAAGGGCAGATTTGGAACAGCAGGCAAAGTGAGGCTAAATGCCCGTTACAAGTACAAGCACCCCTCACGCGGTCACATCATGCCTCTCCTCCTCTTCTTCTTCTTCCTCCTCCTCTGTGTTCTCTTCATCTGTTCTTCACTTCTTCGTCGTCTGTGCTTCCTTTTCCTCTCTCGACGGAGCCAGATTCCGGCTCGATCGGAGAGGGGCGGACCCTCCGCGTCTGGCTCCGCGTCGTGCGGCCGATCATGGGTGACGGGACACCCCAGCGTCGGGGCCAGAGAGAGAGAGAGAGAGAGAGGAGAACGGGACTGTGATCGGGGCTCGGCGACCGGGACGCCGCCCTTGGTGGCAGCGGAGGCGAGGCTGAGCAAACGACGTGCGGGTAGCGGATTCGAGGGCTTGTCGGAGTTCGAGGGGGATTCGTAAGTTTCTTGAACTTTTTTCGCCCTGGCTTGTTGATTGGGTGTTGCTGCGTGACGATTTATACTGTCGTTTGTGGGTAAATCTTGTTGTGAGAACTTAAAATCTTCATGCGATTCGATCTATGCCAACTTCTGACTTTGTTCTGTACAATGATTTATCCAGGACTTACTATGTCTCGTGCATCTTTGGAATTTAAATCATATCCCGCAAGTTTTTCGGACCTAGTTGTCAATGTTTTAACAAGCAGCGAGATTTCGGAATATTTCCCACAAATTTTCCGTTGAAATGTAACCCCGATTTAAAGTTTTCCTCAAATTCGTTTCCGAACATCGCAACCGATGGAATTGATTTTCCTTTGTACAGGGTCTATTATTTCTCAAACATCTTTGGGAGTTCGAATTTACTCTTAAAGAACACATGCTTATTTATGGTAGATCAGCCCACAGATTTGTTTAACCTGTTTGTCATTGGCTTTATGTTCAGTAATTTGAACAAATCCCTGTTTTTAGAATATCAGAAACACCCACGAACCTCTTTGAAACCCCTAAAGCATTATAAAACCAAAAGCACCATGTCCTAAATAATTTGTCTTAAATCTTTTCGTGTAAAAAGTCAAGATTTTTGTTTTCTACTTTTTGAATATCAAACTTTGGCTTAGAAAGTTCTTTGTTAGAGAGTAACTTGATTCGTTTGTAGAGTTTTGTGGTTTGTCAACCTGTTTGGTGATCTTATGTGATATGAACATAATTGATATGCCTTGACAATCGTACTGTTTAGTGTATCTGGATTTTGGGAAAGTACCTTTTCATATGATGTTTTACTATTATTAATCCTTAGATCAAGCCTTGTTATCATTTTGCTGCAAATCTTGCACCGGCGGATGCTTTTCTTTACCATTTTTTTTAATGCTGCATCTGATGAAATTTTTTCCTTTCTCTGATTTATAAAAGACTTATTATTTGTCTTTTTCTTACTATTTTGTTTTTAAGGAACGTCATGGAGATTATTTTAGATTCGATCACAAGTTTTTCGAATATCTTTAGTAATAGCTTCATCAGCACCAAGTTTTCAAATATCTCTTTTTCGCCAATTAAGTTATGTTTTGCCCTTTTGAATATATATCTCTTTTTTATAAGTTTTCTTTCAAAGACATTGAGTAAAAATCTCTCTTTGTTTTAAAGAATTGAGACTGTAGTAAAGGGGTTCTTGATTTAAAATTTTCTGTCAAACCGGAAGTTTTCCGTCAAAGTTGTTTTTAAATGTTGCAAATGACGGCATTTTTTTCCTTAACTCTGTTTTGTGCAAGACCCATCATTTGGAAATAACATACGGAGTTTAAATTTGCTTTTAAAGAACAACATGTATATTTATTTTTTGTTATATCACAAGCTTGTCGAATCTATTTTCTCAATTGCTTCAGCAGCAAGTTTTCCAATATCTCTTTTTTTGCAAACTTTATTTTCTCCTTTTGAATATGTTATCTCTTTTTAAAAGTTCTTTGTTAAAAACATTTTGTAACATCTATCTTTGTTTGAAAGAGCTGTGATATTCTTATTTTTTCCTTTCTAAATATTAACTTCTTGATTTTAAGTTTTCTGTCAATGAGTAAGGGGGTTTAAAGTTTCTTTTCAAAGTCCTTTCCAAATGTTGCAAATAATGACAATTTTCTTCCTTACTCAGTTTTGTACAAGACCTAATATTTTCAAACGACATTGTAAGTTTAAATTTGCTTTTAATAACGTTATGCAAAGTATTTAGATTCTATCATAGGTTCTTCCAATCTATTTCTCTGTAACTTTATGAACAGAGTAAGTTTCCGGTTTCTCTTTTCTGCCAAAACATTAAACTTTTGTTTTCTCCATTTGAATATTTTTCTCTATTTTAGAAGGTCTCTGTTAAAGAGATTTTTCCAGGATATGTCAAGACTTTTGTTTTGCCCTTTCTAAATATTAACTTTTTTGTATTCAAGTTTTCTGTCTTTGAGTAATTGGATTTGAAGTTTTTCTTGTCAAAGGTGTTCCAAATGTGGCAAATGGTGGCAATTTTTGTCCTTAATTTGTTCTTTACAAGAACTACTATTTTCAAACAACTTTGGGAGTTTAAATTTGCTTTTAAAGAATGTCATCAAATTATTTTAAATTCCATCGCAAAGTTTCCAATCGAATTTTGAATAGCTATATGAGCAGTAAGTTTTTTTTTTTTTGGTCGAAATATGAGTAGTAAGTTTGCAAATATCTCTTTTTTACCTAAAAGAACGTGCATTTTTGTTTTCTCATTTTATATACTTCTCTTTGTTTTAAATGTTTTTTTATCATTTCTAGCCAAAAAAAAAGTTTTTTGTCAGAGATTTCCTACAATCTCTTTCTTTTAAGAATTGTGAGACTTTTGTTTTGGCCTTTCTAAATATTAACTTTTCAATTTGAGTTTTTTCTTTATGAAAGAGCAACCAATTTTAAATTTTCTTTCCAAATCGGTTTTTAAATGTTGCAAATTATGGCAAGTTTCTTCCTTACTCTGTTCCGTACAAGATCTACCATTTTCAAACAACATTGAGAATTTAATTTGTCTTTTATAAAACATGAATTATTTAAGATTCTATCCAAGTTTTATGAGAGGGAAGTTTTCAAATATTTGTTTTTTGACAAAAAACTTAGAACTTTTGTTTTCTCCTTTTGTATTTTATTTTTTTAATAGATTTTTGTTAAATAGAATACATAATGTCTCTCTGTTTCAAAGTTTTGTGAGACTTTTGTTTTGTCCTTTCTAAAAATTAACTTCTTGATTTTAAGTTCTCTAAAAAAGTAATTGGAAAATTTTCCTTCAAAGTCATTTCCAATTGTTTCAAATGATGACAATTTCTTCCTTACTCTGTTTTGTACAAGGCCTACTATTTTCAAACAATATTGGGAGTTTAAATTTGCTTTTAAAGATTGTCATGCAAATTATTGTAGATTTTGTCACAAGCTTTTCCAATCTATCTCTCCTTAGCTTTATGAGCACTAATTTTGCAAATTTGTCACAAGTTTTATTAATTGATATGTCAATAGGTTTATGAGCAGAAAGTTTACTAGTATCTCTTCCTTCACCAAAAAACTGAAACTTTTGTTTTCACTTTTTGTATACTTATCACTCTAATTCAGAAGTTTCCTAATATCTTTCTTTAAAAGATTTGTGAGACTTTGTTTTTGTCCATTTTAAAAATTAACTTCTTGATTTTAAATTTTCTGTTTTTGAGTAAATGGATTTAAAATTTTCTTTCAGTGTCGCTTGCAAATATTGCAAATTTTGGCAATTTTCTTCCTTACTCTCTTTCGTACAAGACCTTGTATTTTTCAAACATTATTGGGAGATTAAATTTTCTTTTATAGAACGATATGCAAATTTATTTTTAGATTCTATCACAATTTTTTTCAATCTATTTTCCAATAGCTTTATGAGGAGAAGGTTTGCAAGTATCTTTTTGTTAAAGAGATTTCTTAATATCTTTCTTTGTTTTAAAGAATTATGAGACTTTTGTTTTGTCCTTTCTTAATATTAACTTCTTGATTTTAAGTTTTCTGTCAAAGAGCTCTCGGATTTGAAGTCTTCTTTTAAAGTTGTTTCCAAATGGTTCAAATCACAGCAATCTTCTTCCTACTCTGACCTGTACAAGACCTACTATTTTCAAACAACATTGGTAGTTTAAATTTGCTTTAAAAGAACATCATGTAAATCATTTTAGATTCTATCACAAGTTTTTCCAATCAATCTCTCTGTAGCTTATGAGCAGAAAGTTTGCTAGTATCTTTATTTCGCCAAAAAACTTAAACTGTTGTTTTCAACTTTTGGGTACTTATCTGTCTGTTTTAAAAGTTTTTTTTGTTAGGGAGATTTCCTAATATCTCTCTCTGTTTTTAAGAATTGAGACTTTGTTTTATCCTTTTCTAAATATTAACTTCTTCTTGAGTTTCCATCTTCAAGCGACCGGATTTAAAGTATTTTTTCCAAGTTTGTTTTCAAATGTTGCAATTCTAGGCATTTTTCTCTGTCTCTGTATCTATTGCCTCTAGAGAACGTCATGCAAACTATTTGAGTAACTATCACAAGTTTCTACAATGCATTTTTCAATAGCTTTGTGAGGAGAAAGTTTGCTAATTTTTTTTTTCCAAAAATCTTAAACTTTTGTTTTCTCCTTTTCTATACTTATGTGTCTATTTTAAAAGTTCTGTGTTAAAGATCTCTCTCTGTTTTAAGGAATTGTGAGACTTTGGTTTTGTCCTTTCTAGTTATTAACTTCTTGATTTTTAGTTTTCTGTCTTCAAGTAACCGTATTTCAAGAGTTTTTCAAAGTCGCTTACAGATGCAAATCTTGAATTCTTCCTCACTCTGTTTTGTGCAAGACTTCCTGTTTTTCAAACATTGGGAATTTAATTATGCTTTCAAAGAACGCCATGCAAATTATTGTAGATTTTGTCACAAGTTTGTCAAATCTTTTCCAATAGCTTTATGAGCATGAAGTTTGCTAGTATTTATTTTTTGCCAAAAAACCTAAACTTTTGTTTTCTCCTTTTGTATACTTATGCGCCTATTTTAAAAGTTCTTTGTTAAAGCGATTTCATAGTATCCCTCTGTTTTAAGGAATAGTGAGACTTTGGTTTTTTCCCTTCTAAATATTAACTTTTTAATTTTAAGTTTTCTCTCTTCACGTAACCAGATTTAAAGTTCTTTGTCCAAAGTCACTTATATATGTTGCAAAATCTGGCTTTTATCTTGCTTACTCTTGTATGTACAAGAACTTCAATTATTCAAACAACATTGGGAGTTTAAATTTGCTAGTAAAAACATCATTCAAATTATTTTAGAATCTATCACAAGTTTTTCCAGCTTATTTTTCCATAACTTTATGAGCAGAAAGTTTGCTAGTAGCTGTTTTTTAGCCAAAAAAACATAAGGTTTATTGTTAAAGAGATTCCCAATATCTCTCTGTATCTAAAGAATTTGTGAGACTCTGGTTTTGTTCTTTCTAAATATTAACTTCTTGATTTGTTTGTTTTCTGTCTTAAAGTAACCAGATTTAAATTTTTTTTGCTAAGTCACTTGCAAAATGTTGTAAATTTTGGTATTTTCTTCCTAACTCTGTTTTGTACAAGGTTTATTTTTCAAACAAATTTGGGAGTTTAAAGCTTTTAATGAACGTCTTGCAAATCACAAGTTTCTCCAATTTATTTTTCAACTGGTATTTGAGCAGAAAGTTTGCTTGTATCACTTTTTTTTCTAAAAAACGTAAGCATTTTTGTTTTCTCGTTTTGTAAACTTATCACTCTGTTTTAAAGAATTGTTAGACTTTAGTTTTGTCCTTTTTTAAATATTAACTTCTTTATTTTTTAAGTATTCTGTTTTCGAGTAATCGGATTTAAATTTTTCTTTCAAAGTGGCTTCCAAATATTACCAAAACTTGGCATTTTCTTCCTTACTATGTTGTGTACAAGGCCTACTATTTTTCAAACAACTTTGGGAGTTTTAAAGCTTTTAAAAAATGGTATGCAAATTATCTTAGATTCTATCACAAGTTTGTCCAATTTACTTTTCAGTAGCTTTCGTGGGCAGAAAGTTTGCTAGTATATCTTTTTTTGCCTAAAAACGTGAACTTTTGTTTTCTTCTTTTTAATACTAATCACTCTGTCGTAAAAGTTCTTTGTTCAAGAGATTTCTAATTTAGGAAATTGTAAGATTTTGGCTTTGTCCTTTCTAATTATTAATTTCTTCATTTTAAGTATGTCTTTGAGAAACTGGATTCAAAGTTTTCTTTCAAAATGTCTTCCTTACTCTGTTTTTTATATGACCTAATATTTTTTAAGCAACACTGGGAATAAACTGCTTGATTTTAAGTATGTCTTTGAAAGAAAGGATTCAAAGTTTCCTAAAAAATCTAAATATTAATTTCTTGATTTTAAGTATGTCTTTGAGAAACTGGATTCAAATTTTTCTTTCAAAATCTCTTCCTTACTCTGTTTTTTACAAGACCTACTATTTTTTAAGCAACACTAGGAATTAACTGCTTGATTTTAGATATGTCTTTGAGAAACTGGATTCAAAGTTTCCTTAAAAATCTCTTCCTTATTCTGTTTTTTACAAGACCTAATTTTTTTCAAGCAATACTGGGAATTTAAAAGTTCTTTGTTAGGAAGATTTCCTAATTTTTATCGGTTTTAAAAAATTAAGACTTTTGTTTTGTTTTTTTTAAATATTAATTTCTTGATTTTATGATTTTTAACATTGAGTAACCGAATTAAATTTTGTTTCAAAGGCTTTTCCAAATGTGGCAAATTTTGGAAACTTCTCTTCCTTTCTCGGTTTTGTACAAGAACTATAATTTTTCAAACGACATTGCGAGTTCTTTGTTAAAAAAAGTATTTTTTTTATATAATTATCCCTCTATTTAAATTTATTTGTTAAAGAGATTCCTAATATCTCTCTGTTTTAGATAATTGTTAGACTTTGGCTTTAACCCTTCTAAATATTAACTTCTTGATTTTCCAATCTATTTCTCAATAGCTTTATGAGCAGGATGTTTGCAAATATCTATTTTTTTTTTCCCAAAAAACTTAGAACTTTTGTTTTCTCACTCTCAGAAGTTTTCTTTTAAAGTTGTTTCCATATGGTTCAAATGACGGCAATCTTCTTCCTACTCTAACTTGTACAAGACGCACTATTTTCAAACAACATTGGTAGTTTAAATTTGTTTTAAAAGAACATCGTGCAAATCATTTTAGATTCTGTCACAAGTTTTTTTTTAGTCTCTCCTAGCTTATGAGCAGAAAGTTTGCTAGTATCTCTTTTTTGCCAAAAAAGTTAAAACTATTGTTTCCACCTTTTGTATACTTATCTGTCTTTTGAAAGTTTTTTTTAATGAGATTTCCTTATATCTCTCCCTGTTTTTAAGAATTGTGAGACTTTGTTTTATCATTTTTCTAAATATTAACTTCTTGATTATTGAGTTTGTCTTCAAGCGACTGGATTTAAAGTATTTTTTCCAAGTCATTTTCAAATGTTGCAATTCTAGGCATTTTTGTTTTGTACAAGACCTACTGTATTTCAAACCACATTGGACGTTTAAATTTGCTTTTAAAGAACGGCATGCAAACTATTTGAGATGTTATCACAAGTTTTTCCAATGAATTTTTCAATAGCTTTGTGAGCAGAAAATTTACTATTCTATTTTTGCGAAAAAACTTGAACTTTTGCTTCATCCGTTTCTATATTTATGTCTCTATTTTAAAAGTTCTGTGTTAAAGATCTCTCTCCCTCTCTCTTTCTCTCTCTCTCAAGGAATGTGAGACTTTGGTTTTGTCCTTTCTAGTTATTAACTTCTTGATTTTAAGTTTTTTTTCAAAGTTGCTCACAAATGTTGCAAATCTTGACATTTTTCTTACTCACTTTGTTTTGTGCAATACTTATTGTTTTTCAAACAATATTGGGAATTTAGCTTTCAAAGAACGTCATGCAAATTATTGTAGATTCTGTCACAAGTTTTTCAAATCTTTTTTCCAATAGCTTTATGAGCATGAAGTTTGCTAGTATTTGTTTTTTGCCAAAAAACCTAAACTTTTGTTTTCTCCTTTTGTATATTTATGTTCCTATTTTAAAAGTTCTTTGTTAAAGCAATTTCCCAGTATCTCTTTGTTTTAAGGATTTGTGAGACTTTGGCTTTTTCCCTTCTAAATATTAACTTCTTGATTTTGAGCTTTCTCTCTTCAAGTAACCAGATGTAAAATTTTTTGTCCAAAGTCACTCACATATGTTGCAAATCTTGGCTTTTATCTTGCTTACTCTGTATGTACAAGACCTACAATTATTAAAACACGTTGGGTGTTTAAATTTTCTATTAAAAACATCATTCAAATTATTTTAGAATCTATCACAAGTTTTTCCAATTTATTTTTCCATAGCTTTATGAGCAGAAATTGTACTAGTATCTGTTCTTAGCCAAAAAAACATAAGTTTTATTGTCAGAGATTTCCTAATATCTCCTCAGTTTCTAAAGAATTGTGAGACTCTGGTTTTGTTATTTCTAAATATTAACTTCTTGATTTGTTTGTTTTTCTGTCATCAAGTAACCGGATATAAATTTTTTTGCAAAATCACTAGCAAATGTTGCAAATCTTGGCATTTTCCTTCCTAACTCTGTTTTGTACAAGACCTATTTTTCAACAACTTTGGGAGTTTAAAGCTTTTAAAAAACGTCTTGCAAATTATTTTATCTTCTATCACATGTTTCTCCAATTTATTTTTCAACTGCTATATGAGCTGAAAGTTCGCTAGTATCACTTTTTTAGCCAAAAACCGTTAGTTTTTTTGTTTTCTCCTTTTGTAAACTTATCACTCTGTTTTAAAAGTTCTATGTTAAAGAGATTTACTAATATCTCGCAGTTTTTAAAGAATTGTTACTCTAGTTTTGTCCTTTTTAAATACTAACTTCTTGATTTTTAAGTATTCTGTCTTTGAGTAACCGGATTTAAAGGTTTTTTTTTTCAAAGTGGCTTCCAAATATTTTGAAAATCGTGGCATTTTCTTTCCTTACTCTTATGTGTACAAGGCCTACTATTTTTCAAACAACTTTGGGAGTTTTAAAGCTTTTAAAGAATGTCGTGCAAATTATCTTAGATTCTATAACAAGTTTGTCCAATTTACTTTTCAGTAGCTTTTGTGGGCAGAAAGTTTGCTGTATCTCTTCTTTTGCCTAAAAATGCGAACTTTTGTTTTCTTCTTTTCTATTCTAATTACGCTGTTTTAAAAGTTCTTTTTTAAAGAGATTCCTAATATTTCTCTAATTTAGAGAATTGTGAGATTTCGGCTTTGTCCTTTCTAATTATTAACTTCTTGATTTAAGTATGTCTTTGAGAAACTGGATTCAAAGTTTTATTTCAAATTATCTTTCTTACTCTCTTTTGTACAAGACCTACTATTTTTCAACCAACACTGGGAATTTAAAAGTCCTTTGCTAAGAGGATTTCCTAATTTATCTCGATTTTTAAAAAATTGAGACTTTTGTTTTGTCCTTTCTAAATGGTAACTTGATTTTATGATTTTTGACTTTTAGTAACCGAATTAAGTTTTCTTTCAAAGTCTTTTCTGGATGTTGCAAATTTTGGTAACTTCTCTTCCTTTCTCTGTTTTGTACAAAAACTATAATTTTTCAAACAACATTGCGAGTTCTTTGTTAAGAAACTTAAATTTTTGTTTTCTTCTTTCATATAATTATCCATCTGTTTTTGAAGTTCTTTGTTAAAGAGATTGCTAATATCTCTCTGTTTTAGATAATTGTGAGAGTTTGGCTTTGTCCCTTCTAAAAATTAACTTCTTAATTTTCCAATCTATTTCTTAATAGTTTTATGAGCAGGAGGGTTTGCAAATATCTCTTTTTTTTTTCCCAAAAACCTTAAACTTTTGTTTTCTCATTTGGTATACTTATCTCTTTGTTGTAGAAATTCTTCGTGAAAGAGATTTCCCAATATTTCTCTCCATTTGAAATATTGTGATACTTTTGTTTTTTTTTGGTAAGGTTGTGATACTTTTGTTTTGTCTTTTCTAAATATTAACTTCTGGATCTTATGTTTTCTGTCAAAGAGCTCTCGGATTTGAAGTTTTATTTTAAAGTTGTTTCCAAATGGTTCAAATCATGGCAATCTTCTTCCTATTTTGACTTGTACAAGACGCACTATTTTCAAACAACATTGGTAGTTTAAATTTGCTTTAAAAGAACATCTCGCAAATCATTTTAGATTGTGTCACAAGATTTTCCAATTGATCTCTCCATAGCTTACGAGCAGAAAGTTTGCTAGTATCTCTTTTTCACCAAAAAACTTAAACGGTTGTTTTCACCTTTTGTATGCTTATCCGTCTGTTTAAAAGTTTTTTGTTAAAGGAGATTTTCTAATATCTCTCTGTTTTTAAGAATTGTGAGACTTTGTTTTGTACTTTTCTAAATAACTTCTTGATTACTGAGTTTCTGTCTTGAAGCGATAAGGAGATTCCTAATATCTCTCTGTTTTGTCGTTTTCTAAATAACTTCTTGATTACTGAGTTACTGTCTTCAAGCGACCGGATTTAAAGGTTTTTTTCCAAGTCGTTTTTAAATGTTGCAATTCTAGGCATTTTTCTTTCTCTCTGTTTTGTACAAGACATACTGTACTTCAAACAACATTCGAAGTTTGCTTTTAAAGATGGTCGTGCAAACTATTTGAGATTCTATCACAAGTTTTTCCAATGTATTTTTCAATTGCTTTGTGAGCAGAAGTTTGTTGAAGATCTCTCTTTCTCTCTGTTTTAAGGAATTGTGCGACTTTGGTTGTCCTTGCTAGTTATTAACTTCTTGATTTTAAATTTTTTGTCTTCAATTAACTGTATTTTAAGTAAATCGCTTACAAATGTTGCAAATCTTGACATTTTTCTTCCTCGCTCTATTTTGTGCAAGACTTATTGTTTTTCAAAGAACATTGGGAATTTAAAACGTCATGCAAATTATTGTAGATTCTGCACAAGTTTTTCAAATCTATTTTCCAATAGCTTTATGAGCATGAAGTTTGCTAGTATTTATTTTTTCCAAAAACCTAAACTTTTGTTGTCTTCTTTTGTATACTTATGTGCCTATTTTAAAAGTTCTTTGTTAATGCGATTTCCTAGTACCTCTCTCTGTTTTTAAGGATTTGTGAGACTTTGGTAATTTCCATTGTATATAAACCTCTTGATTTTAAGTTTTCTCTTTTCAAGTAACCGGATTTAAAGTTCTTTGTACAAAGTCACTTAAATATGTTGCAAATTTTGGCTTTTATCTTGCTTACTCTGTATGTACAAGACCTACAATTATTCAAACATCGGGAGTTTAAATTTGCTATTAAATACATCATTCAAATTATTTTTTATTCATTCACAAGTGTTTCCAATCTATTTTTTCGTAGCTTTATGAGCAGAAAGTTTGCTAGTATTTGTTTTTCAGCAAAAAAAACATAAGCTTTATTGTCAAAGAGATTTCCTAGTATCTCTTTGTATCTAAAGAATTGTCAGACTCAGGTTTAGTGTTTTCTAAATATTAACTTCTTGATTTGTTTGTTTTCTGTCTTCAAGCAACCAGATTTTAATTTTTTTGCAAAGTCACTTGCAAATGTTGCAAATCTTAGCATTTTCTTCCTAACTCTGTTTTGTACAAGACCATATTTCAAATAACTTTGGGAGTTTAAAGCTTTTAAAGGATGTCTTGAAATTATTTTATTCTTCTATCGCAAGTTTCTCCAATTTATTTTTTAACTGCTTTATGAACCGAAAGTTTGCTAGTATCACTTTTTTGGCCAATAAACGTAAGCTTTTTTGTTTTCTCTTTTTGTAAACTTATCACTCTGTTTTAAAAGTTCAAGGTTTTTGAAGAATTGTTAGACTCTAGGTTTGTCCTTTTTAAATATCAACTTCTTGATTTTTAAGTATTCTGTCTTCGAGTAACCAGATTTAAAGTTTTTTTTAAGTAACTTCCAAATATTTTAAATCTTGGCATTTTCTTACCTTACTCTGTTTTGTACGAGGCCTACTATTTTTCAAACAACTTTGGGAGTTTTAAAACTTTTAAAGAATGTCGTGCAAATTATCTTAGATTCTATCATAAGTTTGTCCAATTTACTTTTCAATAACTTTTGTGGAAAGAAAGTTTGCTAGTATCTCTTTTTTTGCCTAAAAACATAAACTTTTGTTTTCTTCTTTTTAATACTAATCACTCTGTTTTGAAAGTTCTTTATTAAAAAAATTCCTAACTTTTCTCTAATTTAGAGAATTGTGAGATTTTGGCTTTGTCCTTTTTAAATATTAATTTCTTGATTTTAAGTATGTCTTTGAGAAACTGGATTCAAAGTTTTCTTTCGGAGTCTCTTCCTTACTCTGTTTTTTACAAGTTCTTTGTTAAGAAGATTTCCTAATTTTCTCAGTTTCAAAAGATTGAGACTTTTGTTTTGTCCTTTCTAAATATTAACTTCTTGATTTTATGATTTCTAACTTTAAGTGACCGAATTAAGTTTTCTTGCGAAGTCTTTTCCAAATGCATTTTTCAATAGCTTTGTGAACAGAAAGTGTGACATTCCGAATTTCGACCCATTTTTGGGATTTATAAAATGTGTATTTCGTCAGTGCGCTTATAATAAAATCTCGCCCGAAACTGATCATTCTTGGGTTATTATTTTAAATTAGAGATTTCGCTAGAATCGCACTCAATCGAATTTGGCCGTTATTTAGAGCCTAAACTTTAGTGTCGAATTTCTTGGAGTTTCGGGATGAATTTAATTGGACGGTGTCGATATTATTGTGGCCAACCTCGAGATTGCTCGGAATATGTGGAAAGTGAAATTTCGACCGAGTGCGAATTTGGACTAGTAGAGCTTCCTCGTATGTGTTTTGAGTTATTTTCTTTTGGCCATTTTTCCTATTTATTAATTAGGATTTTCGTGGACCGTTGGATCGTTTTTAGGTTCGAACATGAGCCGTTGGATTGTAATCATCGCGTTGACTTTTCTCTCTCCTCTCTGCCGCGCACGTCCACTCCCACTGCGCCCGTCTTCTCTCTCTCTGCCCCATGCAACGTCCACTCTCCCTCTCTCCTCCTTTTCTTCTTTCTTCTTCTCTTCCTTCTCTTCTTGGCCGTGGCTTCTGCTTCTTTTTCTTCAGTTTCTGCATTTGCTTCATTTCGCTTGCTCGACTAGCCACTGCCTCCGCAGTTGCCGCTCGCTTGTCCACACACATGGTAGCTTGCCGAATCGAGCTTCTTGTTGCCCAGTAGCTCGCCTAGCCGAGCCCATTGCTGCCGTCTATTTCACGCCGCCGCGAGCCCCGCTCTTGAGCATGTCGTGTAAATATTTTCAAATCCCCGTTTATTCTCATTGCTGTAGTGTAAATATTTTCAAATCCCCAATCTTGAGCATGTCGCCACCTAGGCGTTTTGGGGTTCCCATGCATACGGTACATAAAGAGACCGAGTATCCGGGACTAAACCTGGATGAGAAGTACATTAGGCATCTTACTATCGTTTGGGTAGACGTGGGACTAGAGGAGCTGGAACGCCATATCTATTTAGCTTGGTCCCATCGATTCGAGTTGGTGACTACTGGGTCAATTCGGGGTTTTGAGGGGTTGCAGCATGCTAACGAGAGTGCGGTAAATTGGGAGCCCTAAGACAAGTTTACTCCCGATGGTGAGGTGACGGACCTCGACAATCCACCGGAGAACCCTGGTCCAGAACCAGCGCCCATTTCAAAGCTTGAACTCGAGCCCATACTGGAGCCCGAACCCGAATTTGTGGCCCCTGCAGACCTTGAGCTTGAAGAGGAATTTGAGGAATCCGAGCCCGAGCCCGAGAAGGAGCCTATGGTGTCCAAGCATGAGGAGGAGCCGATCGAGATCGACTCGAACACGGAGTCAGAATGTCACGCTTCGGACCTCGACGGGCTCGCAACACCCCTCCGAAGGTTGTATTGATCGCGACGTCCCAGGACGCATCGCCGACCCCAAACGAAACACCCAAAGTCGTACGCAGGCGGAAGCAAAATTTAAACATCCCAGACAATAAATAATGACGAGGTAGAGTAAACGCAAATTAATAAACGCATAACATTAGCTTGAAATCCTAAATACTCATACATTAGGTCTCTAGGGTTAAAATCCACCTTCGTCATCAAAAAGGAACAGGTGGCCGGACATATTACTAACTGCACAAAAAGGGATTCTACCAAAAAGGCTTGCAGGCTCGACTCCTAAATATCCCTATGACGCCCAGTCTGAATCGAATCATGAAGGTTCTAACTCCGTGTCTGAGTTGATTTTGATTGGCTCCTCCTCATGCTCGGACACTATAGGCTCTTCCTCGGGCTCGGGCTCGGATTCCTCTTCAAGCTTGAGGTTTGCAAGGGCCATAGGTTTGGGTTCGGGCTCCGGAACGGGTGCTGGTTCCAAACCAGGGTTCTTCGATGGATTGTTGGGATCAGACACCTCGCCATCGGGAGTAAACTTGTCCTAAGGTTCCCAATTTACTGCACTCTTGTTAGCATGCTGCAACCCCTCAAAACTCCGGATTGGCCCAGTATTCACCAACCAGGCCCGATGGGATCAAGCCAAATAGGTATGGCGTTTCAGCTCCTTTAGTCCCACGTCTACCCAAATGGTGATAAGATGCCTAATGTAATTCTCATCCGGATTCAGTCCCGGATACTCGGTCTCCTCATGCACCGTATGCATGGAAACCCCAAAACGCCTAGGTGGCGACATGCTCAAGGTCGGGGATCTGAAAATATTTGCACTACAGCAATGAGAATAAATCTCAATAAGCAGACAACCTATACTCCACCTGGGCCAATGCGTACCCAGACAAGTCTAACATGCAATTCACCAGCCAACACAATCAATTCTAAACAATATACCTCGCCTCGAATTACTTGCCAACTCTGCATATTAGAATATCCACCATAAAGCAATAGTAATTCAAGAATCTAACATCGCCACTCAAACGCCATAACCACGTACATTCAATCACACTCAATTTGCATTCATTGTCGAGCAACTTTCTCACGACTCGCGCCACTGCCCTCAGGTCCATTCTCACTGCCCGCGCCACTGTGCCTCAGGCCCAATCTCACTGCGCGTGCCACTGCGCCCTAGGCTCAGCCCTCCGATCGATCCGGGCTTTTCTCATACACCACAACACAAAATTCACCATTTCCTCAATTGTATAATTCAAATTCAAATCACCACACTTTCACCAATGTCAATCTAACACGCCCATAACACCCAATTCATGTCATGCTCTCCACATCAGCCTACCAATTCAACATTCGAGCCGGCGCATTCAAATATTCTATTTCACCTACAAACGCCACGACAACTCGGTCACGTCACCCATCTCATTCAATCACTAATTTAACCACACAATCACCACCATAATAATCCAAAAATTGAACATATTCAGTTTAACTAATTCACGCCTAATTTAATCCCTAATCCGGTACTAAATCACATCCTAAACAAGTCTAAACATACTCATTATACTAAGTAGAGTTTAAGAAGTCACTTGCTAGGTTTTGGCCTGGGAAAAATCGGCCCGGACCTAAAATGGCCAAGGTGAACAATGATGACTCGGTGCGGGCGAGGGCGTGACGGGCGCGGTGCTCGGCACACGGCCCGGCGACTCGGCCAATTGGGCACACGGCTGGGCACGGTTGGGCAACGGGCAGCGGCTTGGGCTGAGCGGGTAACGGCCCAGCCGACTTGTCCGCGGGTTGGGCTGGCTGGCCGGTGAGTTGGTTGGCCAGCGAGCAGCGGTGGCGACGGTGACAGCAACGGCGACGCGGTGGAGATGATGCGGAGGGGAGAGGGAAGTCAGCCGGGGGTGGTGATGGCGAGGGAGAGGGAGATGGGGGCTAAAGGGGCGCGAGCCGGCGGCGATGGGGCGGCTGGGCGGGGGGGCTGGGTGGTGGTGGTGAGAGCAGCGGCGGCCGGCACGGTAAGCTGGGGCTTGGGGGGGTTGAACCGGCGATGGCGGCGGCGCGGCGGCTTGTTGGTCTCGGCGAGCTGGCACGGCGATGCGGCAGACGGTGGTTGGGCTGGAGGCGAGCTCGGGCGGTCGGCGTCGGGCAGCAAGGAGAAGAAGTAGGAGCAGTCGTGGCCCAGGAAGAAGAAGAAGAGAAGAAGAGAAAGGAAGAGAGAAAAAGGGGGGAATGGACGTTGCATGGGGCACAGAGAGAGGACGGGCGCAGTGGGGGAAGGGACGGGCGTAGAGAGAGAAATCAACATACTCGATCACGATCTAACGGTCACGATTCGAACTCAAAAACGATTCAATGATCCATGAAAATCCTCATTAATAAATAAGAAAAAAGGGCTAAAAGAAAATAACCCAAAACATACTACGAGAGGTCTATTAGTCCAAATCTGCACTCGGTCAAAAATTCACTTTTCACATATCCCGGGCAATATCGAGGCTGACCGCAATAATATCGATACCGTCCAATTAAATTCGTCTCGGAACTTCGAGAAATTCGACACCAAAGTTTGGGTTCTAAATAACGATCAAATTCGATCGAGTGCGATTATAGTGAAATCTCTAATTTAAAAATAATAACCCGAGAGTGATTAGTTCCGAGCGAGATTTTATTATAAGCGTACTGAGGAAATGCACGTTTTATAAATTTCAAAAAATGGGCCGAAATTCGGAATGTCACACAGAACCTTCATGGTCTGATTCGGATTGGGCGCCGTAGGGATGTTTAGAAGTTGGGCCTGGAAGCCTTTTTGGTGGAATCTCTTTTTGTGCAGTTAGTAGTCTACCTGGCCATCTGTTCCTTTTTTATGACGAAGGTGGATATTAATCCTAGAGGCCTAATGTATGAATATTTGGGATTTCAAGCTAATGTTATGTATTTATTGATTTGCGTTTGTTCTACCCTATTGTCATTATTTATTATTTATTGTCTGGGATGTTTAAATTTTGCTTCTGCCTGTGTACGACTTTGGGTGTTTCGTTTGGGGTCGGCGATGCGTTCTGGGACGTCGCGATCAATATGACCTTTGGAGGGGTGTCGCGAGCCCGTCGGGGTTCGGGGCTGTCGCGACCTAAATTTTCTCTGACTAATGGATTTTTAAAACTAAGTTTAACTCGGGCCCTCCCAAACCCTATCAATTCGCAACTTAGGGTTTAAGTTTTCAACATGCAAAAGTTTTCATACTCGGAGTCGCCACTAATCTATTTGTGGTAGGTCGATTAGAAACCTAAATAAAATATAGGGAGATATGTTTTATTCCTACGAACTAGAGATTCTAAGCTTGGGGACTTGATTACGCTAGATCTAGTCTAATGCCCTTTCGGTACCTTTTCTTTTCAAAAAAATATTTTGGCAGACAGTTTGGATCCATTTTAACTTAGTCACTAGCATGTGAGGTGATCATGCGGGTGCGTAAACTACCAAAGCAACATCCAATAATCAAAATATTAAATAAATTGCAAGATTGGCAGAATTACTTACCTCGAAGCAACGTAAGCATCTGCATTGTTAGCTAGAAAATCACATCAACAATCCTAATATGATTTCTAATTAACAAGCAGTTCACTCAATATTTTTTAGGATTTTCACTTATTTAAATGAAAGCTAATCTATATGTAATGACGTGCAAAAATTAACACGCGATTAATGCAGCCTAACATGCAAATTATATGTCATGCGATGACGTGACCTAATTAATGACGGACAAATGATTTATTTTTGATATTTTTCCAATGAAATTCGGACTTAAAAAAATGCCTAAAATAACATGCAATCTATCCTAGAGAAAATGATTTGATCTATCCTAAAGTGATTCTTTTTTGGGATTTTTATTAAAAATCGAAATTATTAAATATCCTAAATAATCCACTAAGATTAAAACAATCATTAATTTCAACTAGGAAATATGCTACCCTAAATCCCAGTTTAAATCAAATAATTATCTTATTCTTTAGGATATATTTAAGATTCCCTAAGCATGCGAAGTTTCTAATTTAAATCCTAACTAACATATATTTTTGGAATTTTCTTTTTAAAGGAAATAAATCAAACAGATAGATAACTACCATGATCAAAACCAATCCACGCGATCCGCAAGATTTGTTTTATTAAATTCAAATTAGGCAAAGAAATCAAACTAACGGTCATATCTATAGGGTTATAGATATCGACGGAAAGCTGATTGTTCAAATTTGAAAAGCAAATAAAATCTATTATCGTATCCAAGTGATTATGGATAAGATAATGATTTTCCGTATCACCGCGTATCGTACCTTAGGGATAAGGTCGGATAGTCGTCCAGATACGTTGCCAAATTAGGAATGATTCCTAATTTCGGGCATTTTCAAATATTGCGGATATCACAAAATTATCCTAAGATACCTAGCTATCCACCAAAATATTCATGAAATGTTCAAACACCCAAAAACTAGGAAATTAAATATTTAGAAGAAATATTCGGATAACATTCTTACCTAATTTCGAGATATTTTCAAATTTGGACTCGCGGATCGGGATTACGGATCGGAATGAGCGGTGGTGTACGGTGCTTGTTAGTGCTCGACGATGGCCGGACTCGTAGAGACTTGCGAACGATGGTGGTCGGGGCTACTGGCCGTGGATCGACTTGGTGGTGCATTGGTCAAGCACGTCAGGGATGCCCGATGTTCGCCACGTTGGTATGGCTTCGCAGATCACCAATATCGCTGTCCTCCTCCTCCCATGAAGAAGTGTATGGGATGATGATGTCAGATGTGTCGTCCACATAGCACACTTGTACATGGGTTGGCTTTTTTGCATGAATTCTAAGGAAGAGAGAATATATTAGTAGAGTATAAAGATAAGATTTTATGAAGAATTACCCTCCTCCTTTTTAACATGTCGTCCAACGCATAAGTGTGCTTCGGCGTGCCTCTCTCTTATGAAGTCCACGCCCTGAGATGTGTCGCACAACAAACGAGGACTGGACCGAGAATAGACTTGCTTGACTGATCGTTGATGGGCGGCCAAGGGAAGACTCGCAAAGGTGGTGTCCACGACGAGAGACAACCACGATAGTGCAAGGCAATAAACTGCTCGGAAACTCGTCGGGGCAGCGACCAGGCGTCAACCAGAGCAGCGAGGACATAGCAACGTTGCCGAATGCTCACCTAGAGGCTGCGGGTAAGAGTGTTACCGGATCTGGATCACTGGTTTCTTCTTCAAGTCCCGTTCTTTTCCTCTCAATCTTTAGCGGAAGTCCTCCTGATCGTGACCTCCACTGCTTGGCCTTCACTCCTTTATTGTCTTCTTCCCCTTTCTCTTTGCTGCTCTTTGTTAAGCTCTGAATGTGCTCGCTCTCTTTCTCTCCCGGATGATCCTCTTCTTTGGCCGTATATTCAATATGTGTGGCCTCCCCGCTTCTGTCCACGAACACCCTTTTATAGGTGAGGGGACGAAGGCTATCTAGGAAAGAGGCCAGATCTTATTTCCTATTGTGTGAACTTTTGGAATTTCTGTCTTATTCTTTCCTCCCTTTTTGTGCACAATCCACCGAATCCTCCTCTTCCCTGCAATGTTTTATTGCTTATTTTGATGCAGATGAATATAACGTTGCTTTGAATATGGCTCAGAATAAGCTTTTATCACCCACTGCAGATATCTTCGTAATATATGGCTCCAATCACTTTGCAAAGTGTCCTGTTTTATAGAAGCGAATAGAATCAAATATATCAAATTTGGCTGAAAATATATGTACGAGACATTGCTTTGTGACAAAATCTTCGCTTGAATTATCACATGTGCAAAACATGTGAATTTTGGTCATGGGCTTGGTTCAATTAATTTCATTTAAGCTCGGAACCATTCGCTCGGGTCCATTCGCTGTCGGTCCGATAAATATGCAAACTATATGGGCCTAATTAACTATTAATGGAATGCTCCTAATATCTATATGCAATGCCATCTAATTATATTTTTTGTTTAGGGGTTAAAAAATTAAACCCTAATTTTCTATGCAATTGTTCCTAAATGACTAGTTAAAATTTAGGTGTCAACAGGGGCGTGACAGAAAGTTTGCTAAACTTTTTTTTTCCAAAAAAACTTGAACTTTTGTTAATAAGGAATTGTGAGACTTTGGTTTTGTCCTTTCTAGTTAATAACTTCTTGTTTTTAAGTTTTGTTTCAAAGTCGCTTACAAATGTTGCAAATTTTGAATTCTCACTCTGTTTTGTGCAAGACTTCCTATTTTTCAAACAACACTGGGAATTTAATTATGCTTTCAAAGAACGTCATGCAAATTATTGTGGATTCTGTCACATGTTTTTCAAATCTATTTTCCAATAGCTTTATGAGCATGAAGTTTGCTAGTATTTATTTTTTGCCAAAAACCTAAACTTTTGTTTTCTCCTTTTGTATACTTATGTGCCTATTTTGAAAGTTCTTTGTTAAAGTGATTACACAGTATATCTCTCAACCCGTCCAAATGCAAGTATTGAGTTTTTTTGCAGAGTTTTCTCAACACATTCTCTTGAAGTATGTTATTGGCACTTCCGGTTTGAGAGCTTTATGGTTTTCGAACCTTTAAATTCCCTCTCATTAACATTTGGTATCATGATCCAAAATCTGATCAGGTTCCCAAATGACAAGTCATCATCCTCCAAGAGTATAGTGGGATCACATATTGATATTTTCGGAGTGGTTAGCTTTGTCATACTCTTCAACTGGACAAGCCTAACATTACACGATTTTGACAGATACATCCTCCCCCATCCATAGATGAAAGCTTCCCTTTCTATGTAACGCTTCAAGTTGATTAAGCCTTTTAGGACATTGGGCTCAATTGTCTAAAGCCTGTGGCAGCTGTTTAAATCTAAACGATCTTAGATTCGTCAGTTCCCCGATTTCTTTACTATCGTCATGCACGAGATGCATTGCACGTACATCTTCTGTGCATCTAACATGAGATGCACATGAGAAGCATAGGTTTGCCAGTTGGTGAAGATTTGGTTGACCGGGGAGCTAGGGGTCTTATTTGAGACTATATAGGCCACTTTAGGGTTTTTTTTTTTGAGAAAAATGTCCATTCTAGGCCCTATTTCGAGAAAACGGTCTCATTTGGGGTTCTTATTTGAAATTTTTCTCTAAGTGAATGAAAGAATTATACTAAGCCTAGGGTGGTTTCAACTTTCATAGGAGAGAAGATGATCTATGCCAAAGTGTAGAAACTAAGGGCGCGTTTGGCGACGTGCCAAATAGTGAAAACTTTTGTTCTCAGAATCAGTTTGGGAATAGAAAATCGTTTGTTAAAATTTTTGTGTCCGGGCACAATTTTGCAAAGAATTGGTTCCATAATTAGTTTTGGAACATAATCAAGAAGCAAAAAAAAGTAATTTCTTAATTCTGGAATAGTTTTTTCGGAACTGATTCTTGGTTTTCTTCTCTTTTTTATTTGTTCTTCATCTTCTTCCCGGCCCACCGCCGGCGACCAGCCATCGGCCAGGGTCGGCGAGGGTCACCCTCACCGCCCCCGGCGACAGCGAGGTCAGCCTTGCCCAGATCTGGCGAGGTGTCGCGAGGGGTGGCGACAGCGAGGTCGGCCTCGCCTTGATCGGGCGAGGCTCAACCTCACCGTGATCTGGCGATGCTGACCTCGCGGTCGCCGGGGATGGCGACGGCGAGGTCGAGCCTTGCTCGGCCATGGCGAGACTGACCTCTCGCCATCGCAGGGGGTGGCAATGGCGAGGTCAGCCTCGCCAGATCTAGGTGAGGTCGAGCCTCGTCCGGCCAAGGCGAGGCCAGCCTTGCCGTCGCGGGGGGTGGCGACGGCAAGATCGGCCTCACCTTGGCCAGGCGAGGCTCGACCTCGTCGTGATCTAGAGAGGCCGACCTCACCGTCGCCACGGCCTCGCCGTCGTTGGAGTGACGGCAAGGTTGGCCTTGCCTTGGCTGGCCGAGGCTTGCCCTCGCCGGGGGTGGGGGTGGCGATGGCGAGGTCGGCCTCGCCAAATTTGGGCAAGGTCGAGCCTTGCCATCACTACCGGTGAGGGCCGCGACCATGGCCAAGGAAAAAAAAAGAAAAAAAAGGAAAAAAAGAAAGAAATATTTAAAAAATTCAAAAAATTATTAATAAAAAGAAATTTTGTGTAGTTACCAAACACATTTATGTTCTTTTTCTATTTGGGCAGTTATCAAACACCTTCAAAAGTTTAGAAATTGTTTCCGAGCACAGAATAAAAAAGGATCTTTTCCGACCGTAATCTATTTTCGGGCACAGAATGGTTGTCATGCGCAATCTAAGTTGTAACTAGACCTGTTAAATAGGTCTTAAAATCCACACGACTCATTTAAAAAATTAATAGGTCAATACAATTTTGAAGAGCCTATCTTAAATGGATCTTAAAGTTTTAAGTCTATCATAAATGGGTCTTCATGGGTTGAGTGTGGAACCCATTTCCAATCCACCCATTAAGTCCATCCTTTTTTATAAAAATATATTTTTTAAATCGAAATTATTTATATTTATTTCTTTTTTATTTATTTTTTTCTTTTCTTTTCGTTCTTTTTTCTTTATTTTTGGTCGATGGATGGGAGAAACAACCTCGTCGACCTGTGGCGAGGCTCCAGCCTTGCCTGAGGCTGGCTTGACTCAACTCGGCTCGTTTGAATCGGGTGAGCTCAAGGCTTGCCTGAGGCAGGCGGCCTTAGGCGAGGCCGCAGATCGGTGAGCTCGAGCTTTGCCGGCCTCTGGCGAGCTCATCCTCACTGGTGGCCACCGGCCAAAAATAAAGGAGAATAAAAATAAAAGATAATTAAATTTTGAATTTTAAAAAAATGTTAAAATTATTAAAATGAATACATGAAGTAAAATCAAATCATATTTTATATACCAAATGTCGAAAAGTATTTTCTAGTTCATTTTTAGGTTTCAGCCAAACACTGAAAATTTTTTTATTTTCTTGGATAATAACTTCATGAAAAATATATTATAAAAATGTTGCATTTTTCGCGAAACAAACAAAACCTCAATTTAAAAAAATTATAAAAATAGTTAACTAACTTTGTATTGTATGAAAATGTTTTAGTAGTATAATTTTTAAAAAAAGTCATAAGAAATAAGTTTTCCTATATTGAGTTAAATGTAGAAGTGCTTTAGTAATATGGATCGAGTCGGGTATGAGTCGGGATATTTACATTACAAATAAATGAGTCATAAACGGGTTAATGTTTCAATTTGGGTTGGACCATTATGACCCGACCCAACTTACCTGTTTAACAGGTCTAGTTGTAACGTATTGTACCAAGAGAGACTATCACAATCTTCTTCAAATTCCTCGTTATATGACGCCTGTAAAATCTAATGGTTCATACTGAGAAGATGGAATTCAGACCATAGAACAAGATAAATTTGTTTGACGATACAAAATTTTCTTTCCCCAATTATGCAAGTAAAATTTTTTTTTATTACACAGTTTTTATACATCTTTTAATATTATCAAATTGTCAAATATGAGTCCAATATGAGAATGATCATTTCATATTATCATTTCTTAAGACTGATTTTAGAATTATTTGTTTGTCAAATATGAGCCCAAATGAGATTAATCTATTAATTTATCGTTGTCGAATATGAGATATGTATCCCCACTCTGTTGAACTCTTTGAAAACCTCGTTATAAATAATTATTATTTTTGAATATATTATATACAGGTAAAAGATTGTATACATACATAAGCAATTGTTCTCAAACATTTACCCAAATATGCATAAGAATTAGAGATTTGTTAGGATCAGAGATTTGCTAAAGTGACAATAAAAGAACAAATACTAGGTACAGCTCGCACGTGAGCGTGTCACGTGACTCAACCTCGTGCGAGCTTTACCCAATTTTACATAGATGCTTCCCACATGCAAAATTAAATAAAACCAAAAGTGGGTAACATCGATGTTTATAACCCACCAATTAAAAGCATGGTCGGAGAAAATTCCACTCCAACCAAAATGTAGGAAAATATGCCCCTTTATAGTTCGGCTTATAGAAGGGAAAACTCCTGTTCATCGTAGTTTGAAGTGTGGCTGGAACTCTTTATACTCTCGGCCGATAGGTTGATCAATGGACCCTGTCGTTTTGTGGTTTTTGAACTTTTAAATAGAAAGCGATTTTCCCGTAAATGTCGGCGTAGTCGATTCGAATCCTCTCTCATTACTTGGATTGTGTAATTGTAGCTGTTGGTGATAGTATTAGTTGGTCGGCTTCAATCCTCGTGGAATTGTCTTTCATCCTAATAGAAACGAGTCTCTCCCAAACGGGAACCGATTTTCGTTTTTCGTCCTCTGGTGGGTCGGAGGTTTGTTTTGAGCGAGACTTTGCTCGACTTACATAAGTGAGTCGCCGAAGGAACGTGTAGTATGGTGAAGTTTTGAATACGTAGACCACCAATACTGAGTTAAAATCTACATGGGAGTCGGGTGACCTCAACATCTATTGCAGGCAAGTCGCAACGATTTTGTAGTTAGGTAAGATCTTATGAAAAGCAACTAGCATCATGCTCGGGTTTTGTCCAACATTTTACGCACGATCTAACGGAGTCAGTTGATATAGTCAAGTCAAAAGACGACCAATTAAGGTTGTCACATCACCTTTGAGCAGAGACATCCTTGATCGATCCAGCGTATGTAGGCTGTGAATAATATTACTCGCGCAAGATCAGTATTAGTTTTCAGTTTTTCGGTAGGTCTTTAACGAGACCGTGCTCTTTGCAGCAGGGGTGATTATGGACGTCGGGCTTGGGGTCTTGGCATTGTCATGTGCAGCAATAAAATGTTGTGAAGCTTGCTGTTAGGTAGTTGGGATAGTTCATAATTCGTTTTGTGTTTATGAAAGAATCAATTTATTCGACTAACAGTATGTGTGAGATCATAATCGGGAAGCTTTTGAAGATTCTGTATGCATAAATGAGTCAAGTATAAGGTTTCACTTTCAAAACTTGATGTCTGTTTGGGACGGGTTTAGGCTATAATCAAGATAGATTGAGACAAGGCCGGGACTAGGTCAGTCCTCCTCTGGAACCTGTCTAAGATTACCAATCCAACTCACCTCTGCGACGTCAATCGATTGGAAACCATATCCAACTTTAGTACCTCGAAAAATACATGAATAGAGAGATGCTCGTGATAAAGTAAACCAGAAAGCAACTCGTGTGGAGTGAAAGAGTATATCTGGATGAGGCAGAACATGGGCTTACAGCGGCAAACCTTCCATAATTGTGGCATGCGGTGAATCGAACAAGCTCAACTGGAAAGTCCTCTGTCTCCAGACTTATCGAGAAACTATACTCTTCCCTGTAGGTAACTTTCCTTGAGATTTTGCAGTGCTTGCCTAATTGATACCTCATCCTGACTGGAGTACTTCAGGCATATCAAGCGCTGAGCTACACGGTACACCACCTGGAGAGCATTGTATTGCTCATAGTTCACTTCCATTCTCTTCAGTTCCTGAAGATTTTATTTATATATAAGTACTTCAATCCCAGTATGAAATAAAAAACAGAGGTAAAAGTTGGTACAAACCACAAACAAGGCAAAGAATAGAGCAACTTTTATTTCCTCGGGGAAAAATTTCAGTGAAACCGAACCATGGGGATACGGCCAGCCACTGCTAATGAATGCTAATGGCTAGATTTTATTAAGACTAATGAATGCTAATGGCTAGATTTTATTAAGACTAATCAACTTCAATGATGAATAAGAAGATCAGTTGAAGAACCTTTTGTGTGATCCTTAATGTGATGCCTCTGGCTGTATCAATCACGGATCTTGGTAGCCCTGCCACTTCTGCTAACAGAAGGCCATAGTGCGGTACACGTCGCGGACCATCCCTGAGTTGAAACTAGCCCAAGAAAAAAGGTAAAAGAGTTGGTTAATCTAGTGTTAACTTAACAAACAAGCCTCGAGTAGATTTAAATATCACCTTGAAATCTAAGCGATTGCTATTTATGTCAACATGAAAATGCAGAACTTTCACATTTGGATAGATGGTCGTTAATTCCGACAGGTTCTCCATGTGAGTCGCAAATATTGTATACCTGAGAAATGAAGGACATGTTTCAGCGGAAAAGCTGTGGTCATCCTTTTTTTTTTCCGTCAGGAGAATATGGAAAGTATCACTGAAAAATCAGAATCTGTCTAAATTCAGAGTAAGCATGCATCATAGGCTCATTAATTTCAGAAAACCCAACTAAGGGATTTTATATGGATAATCCAGAAACAGTGATTTATACTTGGCCATTGGCATCCTATGATGCAAAGTTTTTACTCCTTGGTTCTCTGATGCTTCCCCGAAAAAGTGAACGAGTATTTTCATTAACTCTACAGCAAATTCAAAAATTACTGGTGTCAACTGATTAAGGTATGGTCACCCATCTCCATGTTCTTTCACCATAAAACGATGCTTACACGTGCTAGCCAGGCACATCAAACTCCAAGTTTTGAAAAACAGAGATACACACTTTGACAATGAAAGGTGGAAGAGACAGCATAAGAATAGTCCACAATATGAAAATGGCTCCCAGAAAGTGAATACTTAGTGTAGACATCCATCAAAAATCTTCTTTGCAACCTTAAATAGCTACCCCGAAAAGTTCTGAGGCTTACGCTTTTACTGATAGGAGAAACTCACAGCAGCTCCATGCAATGGCCAATCCATCAGATGAAGATGTCGCCCTTCCAAGTTCGTCCATGATGATAAGACTCCTATCAACAATCCCACCTGAACATATCATATGGAAATGCGGAAAAAAAGAGCAGCAAAATGAACGTCTTGACAGTAATATGAGATCACCTTTGAGAGAGATTCTGCAAAATAAAAGCAGTCTCTTTCATCTCTGTCATGAACTGCAATAACAGAACTTACTGAGAATATGATGCTTTCCACTAAAGTAAGAAAGATTTCTATTCTAAGATAGTAAAATGAGCAGCTTGTTGATGCTTTCGTGCAATTTTTCATGGCAAAAAATTATACAGAGTAACATATTATCTCCCTTCTCCTTTTGCTGCAAGTACTAAAGCACAATCCTTCTTTCCTGGTTTCTCTCCCACCAGAACATATAACAAAGTAAAAATGCTTACTCTATCTTGAAAATGCCTTTAAAATCATTAACATGATGTGGGGACCGAGCAACAATTTGTTCAGGAGCCAGCCATTCTCCATGGAAGATTAACTTTCTACATTTTACATGGATCATACAAACGAGGTTGTTTTGAAAGCTCTAACGTTAAATTAAGTTAATGGACATAAGAAACTAAACCCAACCAAGTAGGCTACTTGTAATATTTTAATGTTGCATCCTGGATGAAGGTATTAGTGGCGTCCATCAAATGTCTATTCATGCCATATCATGGGATACTTAAGTACATCCAGAAGGGCTAGACAATGGTTCTAACAGCCCCTTTCTCAGGCAGGCACGGACTCAAATTAACATTTAAAAGCCACATCAAACAATTCAGGCACAACACAAGTTTAGTCAAACATGGTAGCAGTTCACGTTTTTCTGAAAATGGAGCCATTCTATTGTAAAATATTGAGAACAAATTCTAGTAGAATATTTTCTGTTGCACATTTTTTTAGTAAATCAAATGATATATTCTATTCCACTTCTCTAAGAAATTAGGGGTATCGAGTGTTGTGTCACTGTGATCATGTCACATTTCATGTCATGTCATGTCGTCATTGAAATAACTTCAATTATGTCCAGTATGATTAATGTGGGCATCACTATAATAAAACAAGTCAACATGCCAAGTCGTTTCACTTTCGTAATCTTGTTCATATCATGTCAAAGTTGCGTTTCTCTTAGTTAATCATGTTGTATCTAAAATTGCCACTCCTAGAGCCACGCGTAACAGATTTTTTTGTCTTGCAAAATAATCAAACTAGATTGAAATTTTACCTACTTTTGATAAAAGCAGCCATTTACAGAGAAGGTTTTTCACACAGCGCCTGACTGTTTCACACCATTATAAATGAACTGAAACATACCGTACTAGAGTTTGATTCCAAATTATCCATTGAACCCATTCTAGTGAATATACGGTCGACGACTTTTATAGTTGAGAAACGAGCAGGAACATAGCAACCAATCTGAGCAAGAATTATGATCAGGCACACTTGCTGAAGATAAGTACTCTTCCCACTCCTGAAAAATGCAGTGCTTGATCAAGTTCCAAGTACTTATATATAGTGTCTCAAACATTTTATCCAGACACCTTGCCTGGTTTACCCCCTTATATCTTAAAGCAGGAAACAAAGAGCAATCAGATCCTAGGAAATCAAAATCACATGAAGATAGCAAGAGATGCCTATGGCTACATTTGTACTCACAATTGTAATTTACAGGCTTACGGTCTATACATGTTCCATTAAGGTTGCTCAGATATCACGACAATATGCTTAAACCCTTATGTCAGTTCGCGTAAAACTTGGCTATTCTTTCATGCTGAAATTTCTTTACATGCCTAGAGTTGGTAGAATTGCCTGTCAGACGAGCTCCTTTAGGATCCGACATCCTCCCTTGACTCAAATCCTCATTCATTCACCTTACCTTCTCTTTTAGAAAGAGTACTTGGAGTTTACATGATTTAAGCACTTCAGCTTGGTGATACATCTTCTATAGCCCTCAGACTAATACATGCAAGGGTACTTAAGGCCATGTGAGTTACAGAGCTAGGCTTGTAAACTTATATGTGTAGTGCAACTTCTAAGAGGGGTATCTCCTAAAAATGACAAACACATAACGTCAGTGCCAATGATTATAGGCGTTCATGAATAGCGATCTGATCTTATGAACCAACCTACTTTGATTTTGCACCTAGATGGCTAAAATTCTTTCTAATGCCATAGAGCAAATTTGAATCTGCATTTACACATTCTAGCGGATGTGACCCACAAAGTTGGGCCCTAGCAGAGATATGACTGTAGCTTCTAGATCCAAAAATACGGTAGGAGAGTGCATTTTCTTCTAAATAAAAGGTCGGTAAAGGGAGGCTCTATAGGATAGCTTGAACAAACAACCTTTAAAATGAAAGAGCAGAGTTACTGTGTTGAGAGTTTCTTACATGTTAGGACCCGTGACAATCACCATATTTGATGCCTCTGAAAGGAAGATACTATTAGACTGCCCAGAGATAAGATGGATAATGTTTAATTAACTCTGCATAGCTTGAAGAGGATAATGGAACCAAAACCTTGCATATATTCCCCGAGTACAACCGGTAAAAGAAAGAAAAATAACCAAATGTCATGCCTCAAAAAAAAAACTAACATACAACAAAATCATTGTGTATGCTTTCCAGGATAGGGTGTCTTCCTGCATCTACAGCCAAGGGACCATTTTCTGTCAGTTAAGTGACCACAGTCAACAATTTTCCAGCTGCTTCAATCAGATTAGTATATCTAGTTGTTACATTCAATGCGTGAACTTACCTGTAAATTGTGGCCTCGAGTACCGATCAACAGGTTTAGTAGATATGCTATGGGCAAATGAATTAACAATCATGTCTAAAAGGCACAAAACTTCTGCAAGTAGTGTAAGCACAGAAACATTCTCCCGTATGGCATCTAAAAGCTCTGCATAAACATCAAAGATACTCTTAGGGGCTTACGGAAGAATGTAGCTGTATACAAGATAATGCTCATGATATGAAACATAAAAAATAGAGATTTTTAAAAGTGTGATTGTCAAGTAGAAATAATTTGAGAAAGGTAAGCACTAGACACACATCCCATTTAATGACGAGTCAACTCTCATTTTATTAAAAATCAAAGTCCCAAATTTCTTGTGCAAATGATAGTGGAAAAAATACGGCTCAATGAAAAATTTTGCCACCAAATGTGGCAATGAAGCAGGTCATGTTTCTGTTGATAGCATAAAAAAGGTCCAAATTTACATAGATTTAGAGCTAGTTGGCATTTAAAACCAAAATGTTGTGGTGTTGAGATAGGGAGAGAAGCACATGAAACAACGGCAATGAAAACAAAGCTTCTTGACAATAAATATCTGAAGCTTATGACAAAAATTAATTATATAACTTGATTCTATCAAGAACCTTCCAGGCATATTTCAGTTCGTATGAAGCATTCAGCTGCAGCAGACTTATTCCGCATATTCAGCTGCAAGATCATGCCATTAGAAGAAAAAGTTAGTTTCAGCGACTTAATGCATAGCAAATGGAAATGCAATGAACAAAGTGAACCAATTGGTAACTGACGTCAACCCTGCTGCTGACACAAGAGAACAAATTATGAAACACCTTCATTGTCCACAGAGTGATAACACTGAAAATTTCTTTATAGTTTGTACATGATGCAGGTTTTGTCATCAATGGTTGATTCCATACTATGTCACATATCAACAAGAAACTCCTTCCACTAAGATGTCTCTTAATATCCTCATCTTACAATTCATTGAGGATAAGCTTGAGGATCATTTGCTGGAGGCTTGAGGAACGTTTGCTAGAGACAAGATTTAAATCTTTACCGGCATATGATTTAACATACTTCAAATTGACTCCCTCTCCAGCATGTTATCTCGACTCACACATTTATCATTTACATATAACACAATCCACTATGGATATTGCCAACTCCAATCTATGAGGGTTCTTAGAAAATGTTAGCAAACTGCAGATGCACAAGAAACAGTTTACTCCCGTAAGGGGCATTTCCATTAATTTGCAAATCTTCTCCTTAATTTCCTGTTGAAGAATGATTGCAAGATATTGCTGAAGGAAAACTTATAACTTCTGGTATGTCTCATTCATTTATTAAGACAAATCTCTCTTGAAAAGAGCAATTGGTATGTCTTTAATTAACACTCGATTGTGTTGAAATGAAAGAGACTGAGGCGATTCGTTTCTGTTAATCATGTAGCGTCAGTCACTTTTTAGATCCGCTAGTAATACTTTCATCTTGATGCAAATGCTAAAGCTGAGTTCTTGAGAACACCATGCTTGTATAATTACGCATGTCCAAGTTCGAGCTTATCCGTGTCCCCATCCTCCCAACTTGCGAAGCTTGTTCAATGACTCCATATGAAAACATCCAAAATTCTTTTATTGGTTTTGTTTCTTCGAGTTTTAAGGTCTATCAGATTATCATGTCATTTCATCTCTAATCGGTTCTTCCACTGGATGACCACATTGTAATGAAATCATTCTCGCTACAGAATCTTTTGTGTCTTCTCCTCCATGTCAACGTGTAACTTGTAGTGGCAATTTATGTGAGCACAACAACACTTAGGACCCGTTTGGTTCGGCTTTTGGAATGCTCATTTGGGGAATGCAAATACCTTTAGGTGAAAGCCACTTGAGATGGCGTTTGGTAAAAATCATTTGAAAGCTACTTGGAAAAATGCAAGTTGTGTTTGGTTATTTTTATTTACAAATGGGCTTTGGGAGTTTTTTTTTTTAAAAGCACCCTTCGCTGGCTTTGGCGAAGGGCTACGGCCGCCGGCAACCCAAATCTGGCGCCAGCAGCCATCGCCCGACCTCAAGCGACCGTCGCCTGAGGTCGCGCGACCCCAAGCGGCCGTCACCTGAGGTCACGCGACCCAGGCGACGACGGCCTAGGTCAAGCAACCCCAGCGACGGCATCGCCTGGGTTGCGCGACTCCAGACGGCGACGGCCTGGGTCGAGCGACCCCAGGTGGCCGTTGCCACCTGGTCGCGCGACCTTAGGCAGCGACAGCCTGGGTCGAGCTACCCCAGCGACAACGTCGCCTGGGTGGTCGCTCGACCCCAGGCGACCTCGCTGGCCCTTCTCCCTCGCTAGCCACCCTCGCTGGCCGCCCTCGCCGGCTACTTGGTGAAGAAGATGAACAGCTTCAAACCAAAAGAAAAAAAAGAAGACATGAACAGTAGCATTCCAAATGCTAGCATTTGGCCAATGCTAGCATGAAAGCTGAACCAAACGGTTCAGCATTTTGGAAAGGGGCTTTCAAGGCCGAAAGCCCATTCCCAGAGCTGAACCAAACGGGCCCTTATTTGCATTGCCATTTATTGTGGCCCTACTACCTGTAGGGTTTTCATGCCTCAGCGTTGACTGCCAGTCAGTTGCTAAACCACATAATGTGCAAATTATAGTGCCTAAAGTCAAAAAGCCTATTGATAAACGGACTTTGTTAACAAGTGCCCCCGGGGCATTTGTCAAACACCCAATTCAGCAAAATTTGTTATTTTCAATGCGTTGTGCTTCTAGCATCATGCGTAATTAGGTCATTGGAGATAAAAATGTTTCCATGTTGAGTATGGTTAATACATGCCCCGGACGACCCTTCATAAAAAATGAGGTATAGGAAGATCATATGGTATGATGATCTCCGACAAACCCCATCTAAACACAATCAAAAGTATCATACCAGAATAAAGTACAAGTACAAGCTTTTGGTTATTTACTAACCGAAGCAAGTTCGAGAGTGGAGCAATGAATGTTGTTCCCATGCTTTACGACCTGATTTGATATAATCAAGAAGAGAAAGATTTCAGATAAAATTGGAGGTCATGTTTCCAAGAAAAGATAATAAGACAAACCATAACCTGTATGAACTTGCTAGGAAGCTTTCCTTGAATATCCTTCTGTGGAATACTGAAGTAAAAGCCTTGTCTATTGTTGAAAGGGAGTTTTAAATTTGGCAGTTTAAATTCTTCACGATACTTAGTTGCTAGGTTATGTATTGCTGTCAACAGAGGTCTCCTTTTTCAGATATCTAGGGCACATCAAAAAAGAAATCGACAGAGAGGAATGTGGGTAGAAAACAGAGAACCTTCACTTGTGTCACAAAATGATCTCCTTGCAATATCCAACAAGCCATCTATTCCAGCCTTGACAGCAAAGCACTGCTGTGTGCGGGCAACAAAAGGAACCCTAGCATGAAGCACATCTTCATCAATCACCTCCCCTATCCTGAAAAGGATGAAGCTTTTTCGTAAAAATTCGAAGCCAGAGCGATATGAGAACATGACATCACTTCCCCCATTCTGAAAAGGATCAATCTTCTTAATGAAATATGTGAAAGACATTGATACAAGAAGTCCACAGAGGCAAATGCACACACAGGGCACAGCTAATCAGGATCCTACGTATCTAACTAATATGAATGTCTTCTTGAGAATGGGAGAGCTACAAATAAACTGGCCTAAGCAGTCCTTGTCTCTACTTAATATTTGCAGGCATTGCTAGAAATATATGATCAGTAGATGGTGCTTACCTCTTTCTAATTGCAGCATACTTCTGGTTCTCACATACAGATTTGTGAACGTTCACCAGGAGAGAACTTTTGGCTTGTTTTAGAACCTGCATTCATGCAGTAACAAAAGATAATTGTTTGAATTCAGTGAAAAATGGAAAATTACAAAATCATATTACCGTGGAGAGTAAAGGCAAAGCATCCAAAGCAGTTTTCAGCAAAATAATGCTTGATATCAACAGTTGGCTTTTTCTAGCATGATCAAAGCCCAGACTTCCGCTTGTAACCTTCTGCGGCTTGAAACAAAAGTGACATAGTATCCTATCTGATTGAAGACAGCAGATGACCCACATGTAAGTGAACCCAAAAAAAAAAATGCTATCTGCAAGCCCTTAGTTCTATCTTTTATCTTTCTAGTTCAATTTGTGGCTACAAATTTTGCACTCACCAGTCTCTTTTGGGAACTTACGCAGGACCTGAGAGAGTCCAAAAAACAGCTGCTCATTGCTCATTAGTTCATCCTGCAGAGTTCAAGACACAATGCATTATGCAGATAGTAATATGATTTTAATTTCACAAAGAATTTATGGAGAATGAAAGTAAAAAATGCAGAATAAAACATTCAGAAGGAGATCATCTTAAGAGAAATGGATGCAGATTTATAATTGAATGTGCCGGTTTGTCCAATTATCCAGCTAGCAAACAGTGCCAGAGTGACCTTAAGAAAAAAAATTAAAGACTAACCAAGCAATCGAGACGAGCATTAATAGTTTCAATATCTTTCAATGGCTGCAGCAGGTTGGCCCGGAGAAGTCTAGTCCTGGATAAAAGTTTATCGCGATGTTACAGTAGTGTAAAGTCTGAGCTATTCTGGAACCAGATTTACAAAAGAAATGCATTAGTGGCAACCATGTTCATAATGTCCACATTCCTGCATGTTTTCAATTATGTACTTTCAAAATTTCACCCCATTAGCCACACTTCACAACTGCACCACCTCCTCACTCCCACAGTGAAGATAAAGCCTCAGAAGGCACCAAGTTTTTAATTTTTTTGATTGCTAAGAGCAAAATCTGCAGCTTCAGATATGGCGATACACATACCCTCCAGTAGTCTTCGTTGTCTTTAGCATATGAAACAAGCTTCTGTTTTTGTTGGCTGTGCCCCAGAGGGAAGAATGGAATGGATCGATAATTTCCAAATTTTGGACGCTGCCATCACATAAAAACAGCAGAACTCATTCAAAGAAAAGAAATGTGACCATGCAAAAGTCATTTCATTCCTGTATTAGCTGGAAGAAGTATGAAAAATAGCTATTGTATCAAAATGCTAATTTTGAAATGAGATTCTTCCTAAATAAAGAAATCGCAGATAGACTAAACATGAATTCATTATTAGAGGAATAATACCTAGTAGTGTCAATATTCATGTGATCAAAGGATCCATTAAAAGTTACCTGGAAAAGTCAAGTTTCTCAAGTAAATTTGGGAATTTGCATGACAAAAGAGGCTGGTTGAGCAGTATATGCTCATAAATGTACATTCCTGGTCAAAGGACTGATACTGTCTAAATGACACTCAACTGTTTGAATTAGTAATTTGACTAAAGAATCAGACTAAGAAAAGCAGGTTGAACCATAGAAGCAGATTTCTCAAAACATCTGAGGATAAGGGATGACAATAAGAGCACAGAGAATGCTGTAGATAGATTATAAATTGATAGCTTTCAGCAATGAGGCCTTGAAAGACAAACTGACATCTTAGGGGTTAATGAGTTACTGTTAGAATGGTGTCTAGTCATTATGGCAAACTCTATATAGAACTTTCCATATAGTGAGAAGAGATACCGGCAGAGAGTGGTTGGTTACTATCACGCCTTTCTCTGCTTCGGTCCTGCTCAATACAATGAATAAGTGACTTGTTTGAATGCAGTTATCAAGAAATTACCTGGTAGAAATCTTTACACTCTGAAGTCCTAGGATAACATAGTCAAAGAGCCAATTATAGTCAGATTAAGCAATTAAAAGGAGGCTATACTGACATGACTGTTCTAACTTCTAAGGAACTCAATGAGATGAATAATTGATCTTTTGGATCAAATTGCCTTGCTTTTTTAGGTTGAGACTGTTTTAATTTGGTTCTAAAGAAAGCTACATGTGTTTGGCATCTAGATCTATGCTTCAGAGAAAAAAATGAAAATAATGGTAAAATATACTAAGTCTTACTAGCCAAATACTGAAGGAAAATATCCACGGATCACCATCTCAACGGATCTTATCACAACAAAGCAGTCAACTATCAAGAACATCAATCTTTGGAGGTCTAAAACTGAATTTTGGTGCCATTTAAAGTTCTCTTACAAATCCATCACAGTTGAACACGTTATTCTGCCCAACTTATAACCTATCAGTGACAACTTAGTTATGTCTTCTGTTTGCCTCGATTAGAGAAAAGTTCTTTCACAAGATGGTACATCTGATTATGGTCAAGGGGATCATCAAGATTTCACCTCTTATGTGAAGGGAGAAAGATCTAGTCGCAGATCTACTGCAACAAAGACACAACAGATTCTTGGACAAGCATACAGGTAATGCACTTGCTTTAGGAATACCATTTGATAGTAGCTGCTGCAGCAGCCAGGCAGAGATAATATTGCTTATAGTATGAATCCAGACCAAGTGCCGATGGCTCCTTTGCTGCTAAGTTTTTAACCAGCATAGCTCCCTGGAGCATCGAAGTGTGGGGGAATAATCCCACAGAAAAATGTACGGCGTTAGTGCCACTTTATGTTATTGTATCACTTTAGAAGACAGGCCATCGATCTTAACCTTAGTGTCATCAAAGCATCCACGGGCCATCACAACCTGCAAAAGCCAACACAATATATCTTCTCAAAAAGTAGAGTCAAAAGGAAATACAGTGGCAAAGCCATATCCGCCACTTTACCTTCCTGACTGAAGGATAAAACCTATCCACAAGCTCGGACACTCCGACCATGCCATCAGGTGCAAGCTTATTTGGCGAAACTATAATCACCACCGGGTCGTAGAATTGCATCAAAGTCTTCGTGTTTTGATACGAACTACTAGTCTCGATATACTGTGAAAGATGCAACGCAGCAGATCTTAGATCAAAAGCAGCAACCCCGACCTGTGCAGAGAGCGAGTGCTTACAATTAGAAACAACGGCAAGTTCACACCGGCAACCAACAGCAAGCGAGCAGGATAACATGACCACCCAAGACTAGTTTAAGCCCCAAGCAAACTATTCTTACATAAGCCGGTATATCAACACTCGATGCAGTTGCGCAAAATTGAAGTGGCGACACGCCATACAAGCATTTCAATTTTAACTACCTAACTAGAACTTCGCATCACGATCCTCTCGACTTTAAAGTAGTTGAATCCATGAAGCACAAAGTCTCCTCAGGAGTCATCAACAGAGATCATTAAAAACCGCATACCGCCGACTCCAGCCATCGATTAAACAATCAAAAAGACTGGATAAGCATCTCTCGACTCGGAACAACAAACCTGACCAGTTCACAAGCAGTGCTCCTACCTTCTTACATTTGCGACCAGCTTTCTGTTATCCCTACCGAAAGAACATTTTCACACCTTTCACGCTCTATTTCCGATCGTCATCGAGAGAGACGTAGAGTACCGAAGTAGTAGCTTCAGTTCTCTGATCTAACCTCACCGTCCGGCGATCGTCGGACACTAACCGATACGTCTTCCAGTAAACCGAGAGCGGACCTCGCCGGCCGGCGCGTCCGTACGGCGTAGCCATGGCCGCGATTTCATCGATCCTCCATTGCATTTTACATGAAGAAACGAGAGGTGGCGCGAATCGAGTAGAAAGACTGACCGACCTCCTTAGCTCTGTTCTCGATGAGGCCGATCACCATGCTCGATCTCTCTTCGTCCTCCATGGCTTCTCGATCGGAAGCGACGGGAGCAGCTTCGCTTGCGAAGAGCGCAAAATGGCGCGCCAACTCTGTGCTCTGTGTGTCTTGTTTAGCAAGATTGCTTTTTAACGGTCTATTTTTTTGTTTTTCCTCATTTTCTGTAATTTATTTAGATTTTATCATGTCATTACGTGATATTTAACCGCGCACCGCATTACGTGGATTATCGAACAAATTTTAATTAAAATGGAAGATGAAACGTTTTAACATAAATTTAATATTATTTTAACGGGTTATTAGTTGTAAAAATTATAATTAATTTTTTAAAATTGACAAAGTACAAAATAGTTCATTATTATACAAATACAAATTCATGGACCCGTAACAAAAAATAGAGAAAATATCACAAAAAACCTTAAACTATGACACTTGTGACAAATTTACCATGAACTTTTTTTTATGACATGAAAAACCCCAAATCATGCTACTTATGACATATTTACTCCACAATACTTTGGCCCATGGACATTTTTGTCTTTTTCCTTTTTATGTTTTTTTTATTTTTTTTTCTCTCGTCCCTTTGCCGACCATGGCGGAGGGAAGCCAGCAAGGGTTGCCTTTGTTGGATCCGGCGAGGGCGACCCTCGCCAGTGTCAGGCGAGAGTAGCCCTCGCCTGGGCGAGTGAGGGTAGCTTTCGGCTGAGTCGGGCGAAGTTGCTCTCGCCAGATCTGGCGTTGGCTAGCACTTGCCAGCTTCTCTCTGCCGGCGATGGCGGAGGGAAGAGAGAGAAAAAAAGAAAAAAAAGAAAAAGAAAAAAGACGAAAATGCCTATTGATCAAAGTATTGTGGAGTAAATATATCACAAGTGGCATAGTTTGGGATTTTTCGTGTTACAAAAAAAAGTTCAAGGTAAATTTGTCATAAATGATATAATTTGAAATTTTTCGTATCACAAAAAAAGTTCATGGTAAATTTGTCGCAAGTGATATAGTTTGAGGTTTTTTGTGGTATTTTTCTCAAAAAATATCATATATCGTAGAAGCAATCCTACATTTGAGATGCATATAGAGAGTAGATGCTTTTATCTACAAACTAATATAGGAAAAATTTTAAAAATTATTTTTCCATGTTAAAAAAAAAGGTACTTCTTAAATACAAGTGGGTTACGAATTGAATAATAGAAACAACGAAGAGAGAGGATATGGATGCGTGGCAACAAATTAGTGAATGTACAATTTGCTATTTTGAAAAAGCATAAAAATCTTTTCATAAAACGAGGAGAGGTCAATTCTCGCAATCTACAATTTTAGGCCGCACGCCTGAAGATAGCCCCTCCAAAAAGATTTTGTTATAATTTATTTATATTGATGCCGTTATTACGAGTAAGTTCATTTATGTTAAAATATGCTGCGGTTCGAATGAACATTATATAAATAATTATTAAATGAATCAACTAGATTATTAAATATGGGTGATCGATTTCCGGTTCCAAAATCGAACTGGAAATCAGACTAGGAGGACTGATTCTCAAAATTAGGAATCGAGAACCGGACGAGTCGGTCTTGGTACTAGGAATCGGACACGGCCGATGATCTGATCAAGTCCAATGAAACATGTTAATTCTATTTTCCCACTACTTGATGCCATATCTTCATGTTTCCCACTATTTTTTTTAGAAAAAGATCCTAACTTTTGCAACCATGAATGATTAAATTGAAAAGACGAACCAAAAAACGTACTTCGCTTAGGTTTAATTCATATTTTACTAATTTTTCAAAGAAATAAAAAAATATATGTAGTCGATTCGATTCGATCAGACCGGACGTCAGTTTCACTTTTAGGAACTAGGAACCGGACGGACACTCCCCGGAATAAGAACAAACCCGCCGGTCCGGTCCGATTTGGACGATCCTCGGTTTGAGCGGTTCGTTTTGGGTATCTCTATTATTAAACTGAAAATTTCATACGATCCGGTTTAGTTCCGGATTGAAGTCCGGTTCGGGTCTTAGAAATGAACCGATTTCCTTTTTCCCATCCGGAGCCGGCGGGGCCGACCCGAATAAATCGCAGAGCCCCTCGTTCTCGCGGCCGTCCTGTTTGGCCCGACGACGACGGAGGAGCGAATTTAGCAGAGAAAGTCTCCCCAATTTGCGCGGCGAATCTCCGGCGACAATGCGATTCCGGAGCTCCCACAAGCTTCCGCTGTTCCCTCACCAGAAGCCATTGCGTTGCCTGCACCAAGGCCGCCGGTGCCTCGCTTCCTTCTTCGCCAAGAAGCTGAGCGACCCGGCGGCAGCCCGCGCGTCCTCCAGTGGCGGCGCCGCCGGCTCCGATGGTCAGTCCGAGGAGCTTCGCTCCGCACGTTTCGTGCGCCGAGCTCATGCTCCCGTGCACTTGCCACTCATTTTACTTCTATTTGTTCTTACTGTTGTTCTTCGTGACGGTGGTGGTGGTGGTGGTTGTTGCCGTCGTCGCGTGACGTTGCAGGGAGTTCTTATCTGGTGCCTGGTGCCACGGTCGCTACTCTTCTCATGCTCGGTGCACTCCACGCTCGTCGTCTCTACGACGATAAGAAGGTGTGGGCTCTTAATTTCATGTCGTGTGCTTATACGGAGCTTCTTTCTCGTTACTATTGTTCTTCAAGTGCCTTGAAAGTGGAAGAAGTCGAACTTCATTACCTTATCAGTGGTTGAGGAAAATTTTGAGTTGTGCTCTTAAGTCGTGGTTACAGCATATGAACTTAGTCTGAAGGAAGTAGTTCTAATGACAGATTTTGAATACATCCGAATTTAGCGTATTCAGATATCTTTGCAAAGGCCCTTCTTTGGTTGTCATAAACATGCGGCCAAGTTTTCTTTTGTGGCGGTGTCTTTGTTACAGGTTGAAGAGGCAAGGGAAAAGGGAATTGAATACGAATTCCATCCAGATGTGAAGGTATGTATTATGTAGTCACCGACGATCTATTATGCTTTCACTTCTTTGGTGGCTCGTGTCATTGGTTCATTAAGGTAGTGTATATTTTACATCTAAATTTTGTACAATCTTCTCTGTCCCGGTCTGTTCTAGGCCACATTTCTCAGGTTACTACCTCTCAGATCCATTTCAAGATTTTGGGGTATTCTGACGAGTGTGGTAAGGAATTCAAGCATATCCTTTGCTTTTATTTCCTAGAATATCTTCATGTTCTTGGGAGTTGGGACACTTGGCTAGTGTCATTTGGATTGGGTTTTGGCCCGATACGGTGCTCTGAAGAGCCGCCATGACGCCTTAAATCCCTTTCAGTTTTTACTGCAAAAAAGGAGAATGACTTTGAGCCGTTTTTTATTTTAATCACATGAGAAGGTGAACGGAGAACAGTTCTGTAGATAATTTAATTTTATACATTACCATCTCCTACTCTCAAGCCAAACACATAGACGTCGCCTTTCTGTTCCCTTTGTGCCTTTGGTACTTTTGACTTCTCAGCACGTATTCATATTGGTCTGTCTTCTCTATATGCCGTTCTCCACAGGCAACTGTTCTTCCAAATTTCCACTTAGACATCTTTTTCAACTTATGAATTGACTGAAGAAAATCTTCACAGGAAGTTCCTGTATGGATGCGGCCTTCTCTGTGTAGAGCGTGGGCACGGGCATTCCATTCAAGTATATGGTTATCTGCATTCCATTTTAAACTTTTTGTCGATGGATTAGTACGTGGTCTTGTGGCTGTAGCTACTCTGGTGCTTGATGATTCACAGGAATATTACCTAAAGTTGTCCTTAAATGGGCAAAACTGACTTTGTGTACCGAAAAAAACTAAAACCAATTTTTATTGCAGATTTAGAAGAAGCAGCATTGCCTCTTGAAGAGTATTCTTCTTTACAGGAATTTTTTGTCCGTGCCCTAAAAGAAGGTTCAAGGCCAATTGACCCAGACCCAAAATGCCTGGTAACTGGTAACTTTTTCCTAAGCATTTTATCTATACAAACCGTTTGGCATCTTCAGTGCATCAGTTACTTGTCACTGTGTCTAAATTTCTCCCTTCACTCGTAGGTCAGTCCTGTGGATGGTACTATTCTACGATGCGGAGAGTTGAAGGCTGCTGGGGCTATGATTGAGCAAGTCAAAGGTTTTTCGTACTCAGTTTATGCTCTTCTCGGTGCGAGTTCTTTCCTACCAATGGTAGCTGGAGGGAAGATCAATGAAGACGAAGTTGAAAAGGAAAGTCCCACAAAAGAGGAAAGGAAGAAATCATGGTGGAGAGTGTCTTTGGCCTCACCGAAAATTAGGGACCCTGTGTCAGCATGGTAATCATGTTAATTCGTCTGAAAAATTACACGATTACACGATTGAACTGATGAAGTGCTTTAGTTCTTCACGTACTTTTGTGAAAATTAATGTCCTTCAAGGAGGGAAGGGGAGGGGAAAGATTCGAGATTCAATAAAGCAAATTGGTGTTACTGACTTGTATTCAATTCATGGAAAAAGTTTTGAGAGTGAAGTGGGATCGGAATTCTTCTTTATCTTTTCTCTTTTTTTGGGCTGAAATTGACTTGACATACATCTTCCATCTAGTGCTCATCTGATGGCTGCCGATGAGAATGGGGATTCAAGAGAATGGCATGGAACATGAATATTGGCCGTTGGTTTCTTGAACGGGCTTAGATTCTAGTATTCAGTTAGATGACTTGCATTTATCGATCTTGTGTCATATTGATTTGATTGGTTGTATGTCTCTCTTAACTCACTATCAGAAGAGTATTTATTTGACCTTTTTTTATGAAATCTTCATTGCAGTCCTATGACAGGCCTCTTTTACTGTGTAATTTACTTAAGACCTGGAGATTATCATCGGATCCATTCACCAGCTAATTGGAATATTCTAATTAGGCGACATTTTTCAGGTATCTTAATTCTCTTTGTTTTTCGGGTTGATATTGTTGGTTCCAGCCAGTTGTCTGTATGATATGTACACATGCATCAATGATTGCTGGAAGCTCCGTAGTTGTAACTACTTGTTAATAAGTTGCAATCAACTAAGTTAATATTCTTCTTTTGATTGGTAATATTTGTTCTTTACCTATTGCAGACACTGTTAATTAACTGTCTTTGTTTCCAGGCCACCTATTTCCTTTAAATGAACGTGCCACGAGGACAATAAGGAACCTATACGTGGAGAATGAGAGGGTAATTTTATCTGGTTCTTGATATTCATGGTGGAAGTTAATATAATTTGCTTATAAAGAATTTCCATTTGCAAAAGTGTCAATGATCTCAAAAAAGGGTTGGCAAGACTATTATTGGACAACATGTGTGTGAAGTCTGTATGTGAATAGTCGATTTGCTGGGAGTGTAGATGAACCGGGGAATAGTGTACTGTCTGAAACTGTTTGGAAATCCGTGTAATAAGTAACAGAAATGCAAGCAATGATTCTGTTAGCTGTGCTTTAGTGTTGGATGTACAGGAGCGTGCAAAAATTGAAATTATTGATGACAGTCAACCTTTTGGAAAGCATTCTTTGTTAATTCGAATGGATAGACTGGTCAAGTATTCTGGATTCTACAGAGTCTGAGTATTATATGCTACAAATCAAAGAATTTGGGATGAATCCTGCAATCCTCGTCTTTTTGAAAACGTATGCATTGCTTGATTCTTTCTGATCCCTCTTTTATTTTATTTTATTTTATTTTGGGGGGGGGGGGGGGGGAAGAGGCAGTGGTAGTTCAGTGGCTTTGTGTGGTTGTTAAGGAAGCAGAGAGGTAGGCATATATATGTGTGGATGAAGATCCGCTTGGCCTGTGTTTTTTTCCTGATCCAAGTTGGACCAAGTTATTTGACCATGTTACCTCTTTTTTTCTTTTTCCTTTTTTTGGCCAAAGCCTCCCTACAACTTTGATACTAGCTTTTTGTCTCACTACCTGTGACATATCAAAGTCATGAAAGTAGTTTAGAAATAACTACACTTAACACAGAAATTTAGGCCAGAACATTCTGATTGGAAATTACAACATTGCTATAAAATGTAGTTATGTATAGTTTATGATCGTTTGTACCTTTTAAGTTCCTTTGTACATTCAAAGTGTCAGTGTGGTTTCACTAAACTTAAAGAGAGAAGGGGTACTGGTGGCTTATATCAGCTTAAAGGCATTGTTTTTACCTATTGTGAAATTTTTTAATGTGTTTATGTGGATGTAATATAAAAATGCGCTCCCATTACTGTCTCCTTGTATCGGCTGTACCTTGGTATTCCTTTCCTTTTTTCTGAAAAAGCCCTGGCTCTAAATGATACGGTATCAAACTGAAAAACTCATTAGATAGTGAATTATCTTGTGTTCTCTTGTTAATAAGCTTCTGTGATCTATTCTGCCTTGATATGGATATGAGAAAATCGTGTTCACGATTTTTCATGTTTCCAGGTTGTTCTTGAAGGTCTCTGGCAGGAAGGTTTTATGGCACTTGCTGCTATTGGTGCGACAAATATTGGATCGATTGAGGTTGGCTAAATTATGACCTTAATAGCTTAGACCCTCCCTCCTCTTCCCCATTTGAAAAGGCAAGAATATATTTAGGCATGAGATTAGCATAAAAGTACAGCTCAAGGAACAATTCCATGCAAAAGCTTTTAGTCTTTGAATATCTCAATTGGTAAAATAAAGTTTTGCAGCAGTGATTGTGTTTGCGAAAAGTCTGCTGCATGCATTTTCTGCTGGGAATAAAGCCTATGGGATTATATCTCCACATAGATAATTGCTGATCTGGAACCTTATTATGCTTCGTGTAGTAATGGGTATTGTGAAAATGATTGGCTGCATTTGGCTAAAATATGTTCTGTTGGCAATGCCTGGCCCAACTCTCATTGGCAGAACTTTGCACATTGCAGCTTTATATTGAACCTGAGCTTCGCACAAACCGGCCGAAGAAGAAACTATTGCAGTCAGAACCTCCAAAAGAACGGTTTTATGAACCTGAAGGTGTTGGAATCATGTGCAAGAAAGGGGATGAGGTTAGGAATATCTCGAACCTTTTCTTGCTTGTATCATTTATTCTTTGCTACTACCATTTTCTGTATGTTAGAGAGTGATTGAAAAGATGAATTTGCATGTCCATCATCCTAGGTATAGTTTGTGAATTTGGTGATATTGACTATGTACACATTTCCACTTTTCAGATGGCCGCCTTTAACATGGGATCAACAGTGGTTCTGATCTTTCAAGCTCCAATGTCAGAATCACCCGAAGATGATGACCCCTCTGGTTTTAGGTTTTGTATCAAACAAGGTGATAGGATTCGTGTAGGACAAGCCCTAGGAAGGTGGAAGGAAGGACCTGCATGCTGAAGGAGGACCATACAAGCAATCGTCGTGTTTTATTAAGATTGCTCTGACTCACAAGCGACAATTTTTTCTTGCTTGATGGCGAACCATGACGAAGTTCATGGTTGAAAATTGCAGCATTTTCTGCGCAAATCTCTGCAATTAATTTACAGCTAGTGTAAAAGCATTTCACAGTGGTCAGCTTTTCTTGGCACGACATTTTTCGGTATTTAGCGATTTTACATGAACAGGAGCTATTTCTGTATGCACGATAGTCGATGCTGGTGTTTATAGCACGAGACTTTTCAAATCTGACACATAGGACATTCCTTTGTCTCACCGCCTTCCCTTTCCTTAATCCATACTTTTACAGCCTACTTGGTTTTTTTCTGACCAGGGAGAAACACGCTTGTATAATGACATGCTTCAATACGATCCCGACATTTCTGAATCTCTAAGGTGATTCACCAATGTGACGATGACAAAATGAGCATCATGAACGCAATGACCATCAACTGGTTGCCCCTGGGAGATAGATCAATCCGTCACCACTTGGGCAAAAGCATTCCAACGGTATGATGTCAAGTGAAAGGAAAGCCAAGGTAAAGTTCGGACGCTACATAACCAGCCGAGATGCAAGAATTACCATTGCTGACGCTTTTTGCATCTTTTCCCCAAAAGAAACATGGAAGAAGTCTAGAAACACCTTTAGGAGACAAAACTTCCCGGTTGGCTAGACTAATTCTCAAACACCACAATGCACTTTCTTTGGGAGAACTCAAAAGTCAAAAGCAGTCAAACTGACTATTTCAAATGCTTATTATCAGCAAAGACCAATTTGATGGTACATCTTCCAAGCAAAGGTGAGCTTCTGCTGACAAAGCCGCTGGTATTCAGCAAAGTATCACCCAGATACAGTGGAAACTGAGCCTATAAGACATCCAAGAGCTCTCCAGAGCAAGAAGACATAAGGAACAAGGCACAGAAAGGGTATGGGACCTATCAATGTAGCAAACCGATCAAAAATGGGTAACACCACAGAAGAAACCATCTTCACTCACTATCGTAAACTTGAAGCGAAACTCAGTACAGTATGATGAATTGAAGTTCCAAAGCATTTACAACTGTAATTTGCAGGCCTCTGAAGGCCTTCCTTCTAATCTATTTTGGATTTAGTAAACCTTGTCAAATCAAAGAATTAAATTCTCTCTAAATCAACACTTTGCTCCTGCAAATACAGAAAAGCAACTTCAGCATGTACCAATATGAGGGGTTATCAACTAAATATTTGATCGTAGAATGAGGTGTTTAATCACAAAGACACACAGAACAAGCCAGAAAGAAAGGAAATGATATCCGCATCAGCTGTTATGTAGTACATCAGGATAAAGGGGAGGAGCAGAGTAAGATCCTTAGTATCGCATGTCAAACATACTGAATAGTTTCAATGCTCTTTCAATCCTTCCAGTGCATAATCTAAAGAAGTTGGAGGAAGAAAGTAGCAGTCTATCTATTTCCCTCCATTTCCCTTCTTTATGTAACAGATGTGAAGTTTGTAGCACAACTTGAATACCACTTGCTGGGTACCTCAGCGCAAGCGTGTACCTCAGCGCAAGCGTGGTGGTGGAGATACAAGAGAACTATATAATAGATGAACAACCACAATGTATTTGAGAATAGTATGAACGTATTAAAATGATCCCTCTCGCCATACAAAATAAGTAGATTACTCTCACCAAACACAAACTACTTTGACCATATGCTCTCACAAATACACTCTATTTTCCTCTCACTGTTTCACTCAATATCTCAATTTGAAGCTTCCCAATGAAGCTTTGCTCTGAAAGCTTCTCTCAACATAACTCTAAGCTTAACAAAAGAGTAAAGTACAACAACGTATATGAACCTCGTAAGCGGTGCTTCCTATTGGCTGTTATTGCTGCTAGATCAAACCCTCGATGACTTGTTCAATTTGCAACACACGGCTTCTAACTTGCTTCTTTCGAAACTAGTCGACCCTGTAGAGGCACCTAAGATTCAAACTCCCTAAACATCTGTTAGATCCTGCCTTCCTCAATCTATAATGTCAAATCATCACTCAGCAGTCAACAGCAACAACACCAAGCATCCCAACATCCACGAATTCCACACATGATGTGAAAATTGACAATGTGGAGAGCCAAAGAATTGCCATCACATGCAAATCCATTGTCATAACCGCCGAAATAAGAGGGCAAGAAAAAACCTAGAACTTCAATTTCCCGGCTTAGCTACTGTAAATTCCTATAGTATAACATAACTGCAACAGCTGATAACTGAGAATCAGATCATTAGCACTAAGGAGAAACATAAAAACATTCCTCACTAGTGTTTTCTCAAAGAAGTCCACTTCATGTACGACTAATCGCTAACAGAATCAACGGGAGACGCAGCAAGCGTCAATGAATATCCCCAGACAACCTATTAACTTCAAAGATCGACACGGGATCGCCGTCGAGACCGCGCAGCAATCGATAGAAGCCAACTGTTTCCGAGTTACAGTAAATAGATCAGAGAAGGCACACCTACGTCTGCTTGGAGTACGACGACGAAGAAGACGAGGAGGAAGGCGCGCGCTTGTTGCGGAACATCATGTAGCCCACGGGCAGCACCACTCCCGCCATCATGATCGCAGCTCCTATCAAGTACCTGATCGGGCTCGGCGGCTCGACTTCCATCATTCCTCTGAACTGCACCACGGACACAAACAATCGATTCCTCCGAATCAGTCGACAAAGGAGATCCAAATCTAGAGCGAGAGTGCGAGAGCGAGAGAGAGAGAGAGAGGGAGATACAGGCATGTTTGGTAGGGTTTCGATCGGAGAACGACGGGAGGAAACGCCAATTGCCGATCGGATCTTCGACGGCGACGGGATCGGATCTTTCTCCACCGGTGAGAATTCGGACTTACGTTTCCGGGATCGAAGCGAAGGAGGACGAGCTTTGCTTTGGTCTTGGAGAGACCAGAACAGAACTATCAATGGGCGGTCCGATGGGTCGGATCGGGTCCAGTATCGGGCCTCCGGAATCTTCAGGCCCGCCCGCCCGCGAACGATAAAACCGGAAAAATAACTGGAATTTCTCAATCGGCCCGTTCGGACCCAGCGAGCCCGGCCCAAATGAGGTGTCGGGCGGCTCCAGTTGGAAACCGGGTCCGTCTTCGTCGCCCGTATTCCAGTACGTCTCAGCAACCTGACAGTGACAGAGGCTTCATCATAAATCCGTCTCCTCGTTTGCCTCTTTCGCCGGGAAATCCACAGGCCCGAGCTCGGTTCGCGCGGTCCGAAAAAGGGGGCGGAATCCGAATTCAAACGACGGTGATGATGCCTCGCAATGCATTAATGAAGGAATCATTTGAAGGAAGGGGACATGGATGGATGGATGGCCCTGGTGAACTGAGCAACCAAGTACCTGCAACAGATGCAGGTTCTAGAGAGAGAGGGAGGGAGAGAGGGAGCTTCTTCATGTTGAATTGAATCGCGCATTGAATGCGCTCAACGACCCGGAAGAACCTCCATTGAATTCTGCACCAGAAGCCGGTCCCATCCCGCGGGGTAATTTCTTGGTGTTATTCGCTTGGCATTTCTTTTGGGCTACTTCCATTTCGAGACTGTATTGATTCTCTCTCTCTCTCGCGCATACCCAAAAATCTAGCCATTCATTCAGGGCTTGTCTAGAACTACTAATTATTCCTCGCTCTTCCTCCGAAAATCATTCTCATTCCTTCCATATTCAAGTGGGTCATTCATGGTGCATCTGCATTTAGGCTCCATTGTCTGTGCATGGCATTGTGTTGGTAGGCAGATCGAGAATGTCTGAGCTTTGAATGATGGGTTAGAGTTTTGGAAAGACAGAGAAAGAAGAAGAAAATGGACAGTTTAAATGGAGTGGCGAGTGAAGAGGGTGTTGGCAAACAAGAGAGTGGAAGTAGTTGTGCGCTTACGCGTTTTCATGCTCAACATAGACGGTCTAAGAGGTGTAGTTCTCTTTCTCTTGGCTCGAGTCCGCTTATTCAAAAGAGCGTGGTACTTTTGCTGTCTTCTTTCTGTGTTCTGTTCTTGTGTATGTTGCTGGCAGATAGATGTGGTCTTACTAGTGAGAATTCTTCAGGGCCGAGATAAGTACTGGTGAAGATAAGAAAGGGGAAAGTTACAAACAATAGAATAGGTTGAGAAAAAGAAATCATTAGAAAATCAGATAGCGGAACAGTGTGGTTCGGAGTAGTGGTTTATGATTAGTCATTGCAGTTAGATTTCTAGATAGGCTGAAGCAGGTTCTTTGCAAGTGTTTGTAGTTTTCTGATCTTCAAAGTTGCATTTCTTCTGATAATTTTGTTTTCCTTATCAGTGCTTGTGATAAGAATTTCGATGTTTCAAGAGGTGAACTTCTGCATTCACAAAGGGGCAAGAATGCGACACTGGTATGAACCACCACTTATGCACATTCATTTCTCGCCTTTCTGTATAGGCCATGCTGGATAAGAATTATCTAGTCTTCCCTAACTACTCATGTTTATCTACAACTTACTATATTTTGAGGTGTGCGTAACAGGTGTCATCCCTTTCTACAAGGGCTCTTGAAGTGCGAAGTCCCCTTCTTGAACCCTTCAATTATAGTGGCAAAATTACCACATCAAGTCACCGAGCGTCCTTGGAGAAAGATGTAAGGACTGGCAGTAGACGTCTTGGTAGATGTAGGTGTAATTGATTGAAGTTTGTATTCTCTAGTCAAGTCTCACATCCTCGTGAACTTCGGTTTGCGACAATTTCTAAAGATTAAATGTCTATAGATCGGCAACCAGCATTATCTGCCCTGTTTACACCTGAGGTGGTATCATTTCATCTTACCATCAATTTACCTATCAAATCATTTCCCCTAATCTACTGAAGAACAAGTGGGCAATTCAGTTTGGCTTCTGTTCAATTGCCTAGAATAGTTCCCTATTGCAAGGTTTTCAAACTTCTGGTCAATGGAGTACTTTGTGGGACCAAAAGCTCACAATGGTTGGTGATCTGTTAATCATGGGATGCATAAGTCAAGAACCGCTGACAACCAAACTGTCAACTCCTTATGCATCCTTTTGTGGCTATGTGCCCCTTGATTCGTGGTCGGATTAGGAGCATGCTGTCAAAATCGTTGGCATTCAGGACTTGGATGCCAATATAGCCTGCCTGCCCTGAAGCAGCCCACTATAAACTTTAACCTATGCAAGAACTATGTTGCTGTGCTACCTAGCATCTGTACGAATGCACCTTTTGATATACCTCTTCAAGCATTTTCCAGATGATTCAAATACAGTCTTAAAGCTAGTTTCATGGATGAGTAGAATTAAATTGTCCGTCGAAAGATATTTCTTTGCCAGTGGTTCGGAACTAATTCTTTTATATTCAGAATTTAATGCAATCCCTGTTTAAATACCCTATAGACGATATCTGGTATGGTGGAAAAGTTATCGGGTACTTGAATCACAATCCAGAGAATCATTCTAGGTGTGATCTAGAATTAAACTATTATCATGATAAGCCATCTCGAAACTTAAGTTTAATGCGTGATTGGGTACAATCACATGAATTGTTCTGTGTGTCCTTTAATGGAATGTTTGCATGTGTAGCCTAAAGTTAGATATCTCTTAAATGGTAGGATTTATTTTGCAAGGAAAAAGTACTCGGCAGAATAAAAGGTTGTGGGAATAAAAGATTATGGGATTCGCTGCATATGTGCTGCTCAAGCAGAGAAATACTGTTTTGCACATAAGTATCAGATAAAGCATAATAGAATGTCTGCATCTCTTGCAGATTGAGCAGTTGCAGTTACGTTTGCAGCAAGAGAAATCTATGCGGCTTACACTTGAGAGAGCAATGGGCAGGGCATCTAGTACTTTATCTCCAGGACATAGACATGTCGCTGCTAAGGTAATTCTTCTCTTTAAAACTTTTATATTCATCTCACCAAAACATAATGTTAATCATTATGCTTCTGGACATAGACATGTCACTACTGAGGTATTTCTTCTCTTGAGAATTTTTATATTCATCTTACCGAAACATAATGTAGAGAGCATCTTTATTCGTTGATGTGAGCTGGTTGGACTGTCTCATTTCATGTTCATCCATCATCGGGAAGTTACTAATAACTTGCTCTGTCATTTTGTTCCACCACTTAAATAATTCAATATCGAAGTGGCTCAAAGGTGAATTCACTATGAGTTTGCTATTTGAGCATTGTGAAATATTTCATTTGGTTTTTCCAGGTACCTGCAAGTAACTATTGGATCAGATAGCAGAACTTACCCTACCAATTAGTAATTACATTGAAGAGACAGATTGAGTTGTCAAATTACCCCATGCTGAATGGATGAAACAATATATATTCTGATTTGTAGCACTGTGACTTTCTAGTTTCTTTGTCAAATCCAAATATGGCTACGTAAACTGACCGTAGAAATCATCTATTTCAGACTAACGAACTAATTTCTGAAATTGAATTACTGGAGCAAGAGGTCACCAGCAGAGAACAGCACGTTCTCTCACTCTACAGGAGCATATTTGACCAGTGCTCGAGTCAACCTCCTTCTGAGCAAAGTTCAGGCGTTGCTTCTCCAGCTCATACAAAGCAGGCACCTAGAAAGCATCCAAGCATAATCACAAGTGCATTTTGTTCCTCAAAAAAGTTCCCGCTGCGACCTTTGCAAGCACTTACCTCTACTGATGATCGTGTGAGAAAACCTGCAAGGAGAAGTCATGCTCTGCCACCGACTGGCAAAAGTGAAACTCATTTTGGAAAGGCTGCTTCCAACATAACAAAGGTAATCTATTTGCTCTTTTCGTGTGGACTCCGTCGTTTCATTATGTTCTTTGTCAATGTGAGGATGGTTATGAACCAAAAAAAATTGTGTTTGAACAATGTGGTGAACTCATACTGATGCTTCTAGTAGAGGTCCATCAGAGTTTTCTGCAGGCTTGGAGCATCTGGACATTAATGAATGGGAGATCAGTGGTATAATAGGCAGTTTAGAAAAAACAAAGATGCAAATTCTTTGGTTAACAAATCCTTTTGCATGATGACAGTGTTTGTGTCATCTCAAGTAATACATTTTTTTTTCTTACCATTGCTTTCTATATTAGCAGATATCAAACTAGGACACGTGCATGATGTTGGAAAATGAGTCGAAATTTTATTTATGTTATGACTTCTCTTGCCTGAGTAATTGATTTTGTAGTTTTCCTTGGATATTCTCAAGGTTATGTTAGTACGTCCTCAAGCAAACTTCTCAGCCTAAAAAGGAAAAAGAGTATACACCCATGGAAAGAACTTGGCTTCTTTTCTTTTGGTGATGAGCAGAGCACATGTTTCTTTTTATTGTCAGCCTGTTGCTTGTCATTGAATTCTTTCCATAAGGTCTCCCTAAATTATATCCCGATGTCGTAAATGAAAAGGTCCAATTGGCGGGGAGAAATTCGGTGTTGCACACGCTGAAAGATCATCTTTACGAGTGCCCAAGCAAGTTGTCGGAAGAGATGGTCAGGTGCATGGCTGCCATATACTGCTGGCTTCGCAGAACTACATCTATGGATCCTAAGAAAATCCGATCACTAATGTTGTCAGGGTCATCGACCAAAGTTACTCTTCCTCAATGTGGCAGCAGAGAGCAGCAACTCTGTTCTTCCAAGTCCACAGTGGAGATATCTTGTATAACAACTGATAAGGGGCAGTTGTCCCATGCAGCTTACGCTATAAACAACTATAGGTCAGTTACCTATGCCCATGCCTTTAAATAAAGTGGCAACATAGAAAAATGAATAGAAAAGGGAACCAATGAATTATATTTTCACTCGCATGAGAGGTGTTCTTCAGGCAATAATATTGGAGTTACCCTTATTTCAGATATAAATGTAAATCTCTGCGCGCATCATGTTATAATTCCAGTTGTTTTTTCTTTTGCACCTCACTCTTACTCCCAAACAAGACTAAGAGGCATGCTGGACAAAATTTTCGCAGCTTAATGCTAAATTTGTTATTCATCAATCAACAGTTGCCTTGCCAATCCTTGTTCAAATATGAGCTGTGCAAACTATACATGAAATATATTAGGGTCGCGCAAGTCTGATCATGTAAGCAGATGATTGCTTGGTGTCTTCTGACTGACAGTTGATGCTGGATTCAAAGGCATTTTCATCTGCTTCATATGCTTTTAGTTTAATAGTCAATTACATCCTTTTCAACGTGCTTTGTCAACAAGAACTCACTTGAGCGAGACATTATTAGACATGAATGCGCATGTGCAGTAACATATGTGATAGAATGCTTGATTTCATGCAGGATACCTCTTGTTTGTCTTTTGAATTTCAGGATCTTAGTTGAACAGCTTGAAAAAGTGAATGTTGGCCAGATGGAGGACAATGCACAAACTGCATTTTGGATCAACATATATAACTCTCTCATCATGCATGTAAAATCATGTCTCTTTCCATCTGTATCTTAACAACTTGAAATCAGACAATATTTTCTAATAGAGATCGCTTTTACAGGCCTACTTAGCCTATGGAATCCCACGCAGCTCTCTGAGGAGATTAGCTTTGTTTCACAAGGTAATTGACTTGTCTCCTCTTATCCACTGACCTATGCCAAAATATATGGGTTCCATAGGTACCTCAGTCTGGGAAATTTCACCTGAGAGCTCTATGGCGATGGTGTGTTTCACAAGTAGCAATATCAGGCATTCTAACTTTTTAGTCACCAGACAACAAGCTGGCTTTTTACTGCAAAGTTTGATATCATCTGGAAAGGAAAATCTTCACATAAGATGTTAGTTTAATATCATCTTTCATTTTGGTATGGTTTTCCATCAATGATGGAGTTGAAAACCAGAAGATAGAAGGCCAAAATTTTGAGGATAGTAATTTTTATCAACAGGAAATGTAGTAGGTTCATCGTATCTTGTGAATCTGTGCAGCCATAAATCCAGATGGACTCTACCAATGAAAAGCACCCCCAAAACTGCAGAGAATGCATCAAATAGAATAACTAAGTACTGAAGCACAAGAAGGAGGAATTGGGGCACTGAGATCCATTCCAAGATCTGAAACTCTATTGGCATGCAAAGCAGAACCTGAAACTTCAGCTTAAGGCAAAATCTATAAAATGGATCCAAAGCACCTAGTAAACGGTCATTTTGATATTATGCTGTCATATATTGTTCTGTCCTAACTTATTCCAGGATTTCTTTATTGGATCTTTCTGTAGAGCAGGCTGCGTACAACATTGGTGGTACTATTATAAGTGCAAGTGCCTTGGAGCAATCAATATTTTGCTTTCACACTCCTAGGATAGGACGGGTAAATTACGTACTCTCATGAAAACACACCTGACGGACGCAAATCACATTAACGTGTCATATTGAAGGACTTTTATATATCAAGGAAACATACTGAATTAGTGTTATATCTTCTGTTGTATCAACAATAGTGGCTGGAGACTGTGGTGTCTGCTGCCTTGAGAAAAAGATCTGGAGAGGAAAGGCAAATGATCAGCTCAAAATATGGTTGCATGACCTCCCAACCCCTTATCTGCTTTGCCCTCTGCAATGGAGCTGCTTCTGATCCTGTGGTAACTTCTGAGATCAAGCCCTTTGCTCCTTTGTTTGCTTATGAATGCAAATATAATCATTATATCGAGCCTTGGAACAACAATTGCCGTTGAATACATATCTAGCCTGTACTTGCTAATCTATTGGTCTATGTATTAATTTAGTTTTAAGTGCTTGCAAATAATTATGTCCTTGGCTGCCTCCTTGGATTCTCTTCGGAGTGTAAGATAGTCTGTAATCTTTAAGATTTCAATTTGAATGTTGAAGCTTTTCCCTTCTTATGTTCCCAATGAAGCTTGCATGCCTCTTTGCATTACCGCAATTAATCAAAACTTTGATCTTATTTAGCTAAAAGTCTACACGGGATCAAACCTTAAGGCCGAGCTGGAGGAAGCGAGAAGAGAATTTCTTCAAGCAAATGTATCTGTGAAAAAGTCGAAGGTGTTTCTGCCAAAGGTGCTTGAGAAATTTGCAAGGGAAGCTTCTATCAGCACGGATGATCTTCTAAGCTGGGTTATACAAAACGTGGATAAGAAACTGCAGGACATGATACAAAAATGCATCGATCGCAAAACCAACAGGAAGGCATCTCAGATCATAGAGTGGGTACCCTACAGCTCAAGATTCCAATACACATTCTCAAAGGACTTGACCGAAAAACCGTGGTAACCGGAAAATCAATGAGTGGGTTTCCGTTCTTTTCTCACAATTAGCCACTGGCGATGTTTGGCCTCTTTGGTGAGGGGTTTATTCACATTATTTGCGTCTGGTTCGTCATTCATTATTATCTTTGCTTTCTCCATACTTGTAGCGCTTCTTTCGTTCTTCATTTGGCTCAAGTACATCTTTCTGGTCACGAGAATAATGTCTGTGCTCAAAGTAGTTCTGAGTTGCCCTTCGGGTGATCGACTGGGATAAGACTTGTGTACGTTTAGTGCCCATGTCAAAATGAGTTCATGTTGATATATAAGGCTACTTTTTTTGGCCACCCTTTCTAACAAAGGCGACTCGCATTAACATCGTGCCGTGAAAAAAGAAGGCAACCTTGGACGCTGGACTATAGCTTATGTTCCAAATTTTTTTTTGCAGTCCCTTTTTTTTTATGTTCTTGATACAATTAAGTTGTCGAACGTTCCGCTAGGACTGCCTTTTCAATGAGATTACTTCAGGATGCTGGCCAAGCATGCCTCTCTGTGAACACATTGCTAATTTGGTGCATCATCGTGAAAATTTGTAATATAACCAGAATAATAAAACGGCAACTATTTTTCCCAAGAACAGCCTTTCTAACTTTGTTTTTGCTGATAATTAATCAATAATAATGACACGGTCCATGGAAAAAAGGCCAATGAAATATAGCTAGATAATTTACAGTCTCCATATAATGACTGAGCATCCATGTCAAACCCAAAAATGTTAAACCTAAACCTGCCCATGCAAATTTTACACAGAAATGGTGTGCCATGAGATGCAAATCAATATCCCCAGCTTTTCCACTTCAATTCTTTCTACCTCAAAAACATCGCATGTATCCGATGATCGGGCATAACTGAGGCATAACCACACAGCAATATACTGTTAAAGTTGATGGTTTGGTACAGTGCCATACCCAGACATTAGGATGCCGAGAAGTGGACTGACTTTGCCTTAATTGCCTCCACTTCATAAACTGAGCCGCGACATATAATTGCCTACATACATGTCAAATGGAAAATGAAACTGACAACCAAACCATATTTCCTGCGTGAAGCCATCCTGGAATCCGCAGTGTGTATACCGGCCAGGACCGCCAAACTATGAACACTTTGACCATCAAACTTCCCTCACTTCTATTCACAGACATAATTCAGCTCCGTAGGGTCTTGCAGGAGGCAGGCAAAGAGGACTGCCAGATTTCGAGCTTCCTCAAGAGCTGTCTTAAATTTGGTCGAGCAAGAACTCATCCTCCCAGATGACAGCCATGATTCAGCCTTGCTACTCGTTTCGGTTTACAAATTCACCTCATCATGATTCTTGTGCATTACTGAGCTAGAACATTTGGCTCCCTTTCTAAGATCTGTTGCTTTGAGCTATGATCTTCATCTTTTCCAAAGTCATTTTCACTTGACTGTTTCTGACAGATACAAGAGGATGGGAACTCATGAAATTCACCTCGCCCTAGTCTCAGTTCATCAGGCTCGCCCATGAATCCTCTCTGATATGACTTCACCTTTTTAGAAAATGTATCCCAATCCATCCGATTCCTTGCCATGAACAATGTACTGAGCTTCTTTGCATTTGGTCGGATAGTCCTCTTGTGTCCCATGTACCTCCTATGAAACAATAAAATCAAAGTTTTGAGAGATTTCACAGCTTGTAGTTCTATAAAGAACTTTGGTAAATTGACGAATGATAAGCCTAAATAAAAACCAGAACTAGTACTTGAGCTATTGATAAGTCTTGACTAGTTTTTCATCCCATTTTTCCTAGACAAAAATTCCACTTCTACGACAATTACTGAAATTTAGACTGAGAAATCAATAAGCGTTTGAAAAAAGAAATAAAGAGGAATAGGAAAAGAGAGACCATGAGAAACTATATAAATCCGTGAATCTACAGAATGCTCATGGTGGTTTACTGCAGAAGCATTTTATCCACCTAATTAAATTTGAATTAGCATGATCTCATTATCAACAGCTTTTTAGCTATCTAACATCTGATTGACTATCTGACCCAAAAAAACATCCGATGGACTTTCCAGGACCTCACTCAAACTCATGTTTTTGGGAACTTAATGTCTAATTGACTTTGAAGAAGAGTTTCAGCTGAAACTCATGTTTCTATTGACAAGATTAAAGAAGATGGCAATAAAGCCATAGACAGTGTTAGGAGACAGCTTCCATTTCAAGGCTGCCACTACTACTGGGCTGTATATAGTAGGCTTCTTTTACTTTGACCTCATAGGTTAAGGACACAAGATTATATCCTAAATATCTTCCATCAGGAGATTTGGTAAGAAAAAATGAATTACTTGACATTGGTTCCCATATCAGATAAGTTTCTGCACCTGTATTATCCTTCTCTATCATTGGACTCTCACATTCAACAATTCATATGCTGGACAGGACATTAAATCAAAGTCACTAATTCTTTAAACTCAAAAGAGAGTAGTTTAGTAACATCTTGCTAAAGTTGGGTCATAACTGCTTACCTTCTACCTGCAAGAATTTTGGCCATATTGCCATTATTATTTGCGACAAAGACATCACTCTCATCGCAGACAATGTAGTCAATTGCAGCCAATCGGGAAGAAAACGGTAGGAAGGGTTTCAGATCATCATTTGCAATCATCTCCTTTGTATAAAAATTTGGAAAGAGTTCTCTGAGAGGCTGCAGAGTCTTTTCGCCGCCATATATTTCCCCAGATGCAACATAGATGTATGTATCATTTGAAAAACCAAGAGCTCGCAGCATCAATCCCAGCTCATGAGGAGTAAGTGGACACTTTCCCCGCTTTCTTTCTCCCTCGGGGCTCAAATCCTGCTCAGGAAAAATGCAAAAGATGTCAAATTGTAAAATGGGATACATAACTATGGAGAATGAGAAAGAGGACTGCTAACATATCGATATTGTGCCAGCATGTGTAGTAAATCACATGAGCTGTAGGAAACCCTAGACCGGAAATAAGATGTGGAATAAAGTATTGAATCACTTTTTCAGTTGAGATACAAACTAAACATGAAAATTTCTAGTTATAAGGGACAGAAGTCTCACAGGTAAAGTTGTCCATCGTTTCCTTATTTCACCAAGCTCATATCTCTCCTTATCTCCACCACCATAGTAACACCCAGAAAATGCTAGCATATCAGGTTCAAACCTGCGACGGAAATAATTTCAGGCAGAGTAAGAATACTTTGTTTCGAACTCGATATACTTAAAGCATACAATAATGTTAGTCTAACTTTCTTATGACCTTCATTGCGTGATGCAACACCACCATGACACATCCTATAAATAAGCATCAAAGTGGGCACCACAACCACGGCAAGCGAATGAGGCAAAGATACTAAAAAACTGACCTCTGAGAAGGTATTACAGATGTATTAGAATTTAGAACCATTCACAGGTGTTATGATATGGCATAAAAGTGCAATAAGGCAGGCAACCAAGAAAGCAGAGCAAAGATCTCCAAATAATAAGAAAAAAAATTCAAGATACCACTTCCCAACACTCGAAAAGTTAAGTTCTGCAAACCATATTTTGTCCTTTCCTTTTATTTTTCTTTACTTTATATATTTGACAAAGAACTTCAAGATACGCCAGTATATTCCATATTTAGGGTCTGACAATGGTTGATGGAGATCCAGGTGTGTTTCCAAACTGCAAATGGCTCGTGGACAGAAACTTGGGAAGAAAACAAAGTGATTATCTCTTGGTTAATAAGAGGATGGAACAGTATGGTTGCGCTACGCCAGAAGCAAGTATCAAGAGCTCTGTGAATCGAAACCCGAGGTAGCTCCAGACTTATATCCCTTTCACGCACGTCACTTTGAGGTACTGCAGTCATTACGTGCAACAATCTCCACTATACAACGAACCCACAAATCATATAAAAAATTTCCAAATAATAATATTGTAGCAAAAGGGTTTAATATAATAAGGAAAAATTCACTTTGAAAAACTCAGCAGCTTAGACACTTTGCACATCCTCTGCTGCATAAACAATCACAACAGCGGCATCTAACGTCAAGGAAGCAGTGAAGGCAAGGCGATTATTTACTGTAAAGGAGATGTAAGATAACTGGTTTCATTCAGTCGTCATTGCTACCTAATTGCATATTATCAACAGCAATTAATGCAGGCCCAACAACTTTTACTCGCAATGCTTTCCATGCAGATGATCTCGATCAAAATGCAGTACGGAAAACAAAAAATATGCGGCAAAGGAATGATGAAATGGCACATTTTAGTAATAGGGATGAACCTCAAGTGAATCGCAATGTAACGTTTAGCCATCTTTCTCATTGTCGTTACAAGTCTCCGACCAAGTTCTCTAATCGGCTTTGTAAATCTCAGTGCGTGATAGTTCACTCGGCAACGCAGCTTTTGCATCTCATCATCAAGGTTATTTGCAAGTCTGTAATCAAATTTTGTCAGTTGCACAACCTGCAGGATTTCCAAAGTCTTAATTCCTCATTACAGGAGAGAACAGAAACTTAGGTTAAGGACTCCATGATAATTTGATACACAATAAGAGCTCTCAAATCTAAATGGAAAAAATCTGAGGCTGTTGCCTTCAATGTGTACGCTCTGTAACTAATAAATGAAAGCCAAAGATTTGTGCCATAGAGTCGTTAATGAAGTACGATCATAACAGAAAAAAGTTTCCTTACTCGTCTCCTCAAGAGAATGGGAAGAACTTGATCTAAATAATATTCAGGTGCAGATTTCCTTGGGACACGCATGGTATATGGTGGTTTCTCCATCGTTCGCATGAACTTATCAGGTACTCTTTTGACAATAGTAACATCTTTTGAGAGGGAGGAGATAAACCAATCTACATCGAAGATGTTGACAAAATCACTGCATGCAAAGTGAGGAGCTTTTAGAACTTAGTGAGATTTTAAGTAACAGCTGGTCTAAATTATTTCTTGAAGGGCTAATACAGAGGTTGAAGTAACAGACCTATCATCTTTCCAATACGATTGATGATCCAGCTCAGGCACTACCAGCGTCGCGTTAAGAATTCGTGCAACAACTACAGCATCTGTTATCTGATGACAGAAAGTAGTTATTTTAGGAAACAGTTCTCATTTTTCACACTGAAGAAGTTCCCTTGTGCAACACGATGTACAACGCTCAACAGAACTCAACAAAGAAATGGCTAAGCAGATGACGGCAAGTCAGAGAGAGAGAGAGAGAGAGAGATGTTATATTATGAGATTTATGATACCATTGAGACATATACAAGAAAAAAAACACAGTTTGTGCAAAAAATGGAACAGTACAGCCAGAGAAATATCCTTTATCCGCTTACTCCTGTTCTCTGCTGATTAAGCCCCCCACTAGTTGCAATCAGCAGATAACCATTAGAATGCCGTTCACGGACAGCAGCTGCAATCACAAATCATCAGAGCTAGAGAGCAAAAGTTGCACAACAGATGCATAACTTCTTAGATATATTCTAAACATGGGATGAATGACTACTGGAACTAATCTTTAGTATTGCATATTGGGAAATTATCATTGCTCAGACCCCCTGTCACACTTTCTCTATGATTTCTTAGACAGGATGAAAGACGGCATACTTGAAGCAGAAAAGATAACTTCATATACTGCTCCAGATTCGTGGAAAATGGAAATCATTGCTGTGGGGCAATGAAAATTTATCAAGGAGAAGACAGATGCAAAAGGCTTAACTATCAGCAACCTTCTGAGAATAGTGCCAACTTATACAGCGGCGTAAGATTGAGACAACCCAAAATGAGTAAGACATCTAATTCTTGATCATTTTCTTCTTCATACAAGGCGCAATTTCTATAGTATATCTTGCATAATGGAGATAACTAACAAAATGTAAAGAACTCAAAAACTACTCGAGGACCAGCTGATCTACCGGAATACTAACGAAGTGTACCTCAGAGACAAAAGGCATAACTATGGCTGACAATTACTCCTCAAAGAGAGACTTAACTTCAAATGCAGGCAGCATTAAACTATAAATGCCAAAACATGAAGCTTAGGCAAGACCTAAGAAGAAAGGAAGGACAATAAGAGGGTCAATTTTATATATTCCTGAACTAAAAGGAACCTGAGAAAAATGACAAGCACATATAATGACAACATTTGAGAACGAGTAACTGCATTCCATGGAAATCTAGTCTTCAATAAGTAACTGATTCTTGTATGTCAACAAAATCAAATAGGAAGTAACAGAGAGAAAACAGCTGAATTCGAAAGCGGAGAAAAAGCATCTTTTGAAAGGAACAACATTCAAACACATCTACTCACCTGAAAAATGAGAACCCCTTTCACTGCATCCGTAGTAGAAATTTGCATCTTTTGACTTCCATATATCAATGGGAGTACGGTGACCACCGTCCTGCACATTCACACGATTACTCGTTAAATCAAAGCAGGTCGAAAATAGGCACCAGGCCATTAAACTACAGAGATAATGCAGTTGCAAGCACACATAAAAAAAACAAAAGGTGTCTCCATTTTGATTTGGTAAAATGTGCATATCACAAAGGAGGACTCTTTCATCCTTAGAAGACTGATAATAACATCCTTTTCAGTTAACACATCGGCATCATTATCAGCAAGACCGAAAATTGCGTATTAAAAAGAAGAAAAACACATGTACAGAAGCAGACAATTTACGATATTTTCTCAAAAACCACAGACCCAATACTCCTCTTTCCACTTCTAATTCAGCGGGTACGAACACGGAAGCTCAAAGCTTCAAGCGAATATCGATTCCAAAAGACAGAGCAAGAAGAGGGAAGAAAGAAAGAACAATTACCAGCTTTGAGTACAAGCTCCTCTTGACCAGCCGCTGGGAGTTCCACCACTCGAGATCAGAGGCCACGTGACCCGTGAACAGCGAGATCAATCCCAAACCAAAGAGCATCAGCCCGCACACGATCGACCCCGACACCCTCCTCTTCTTCGACGCCGATTTCCAAAACGCCTGCTTGAGATCGCCGCACTTGCCACCGCTCCCCCCGCCGCCGCCGCCCCCACCGCCGCCGTTGCTGCTGCCCTGCTGCTGCGGTAACGAGGCCCAGGAGCTCAACTTCCACCACGGCCTCGCCGAGCCCATCGGGGGTGGCGGCGGCCCTCAGAACAGCAACATTGGGCTCAAACCCCGGAGCTACCCTTCTGCCCCCGCACCCCGAAGGAGCGGCTGGCTGGCTCCACGAGCTCGGGCGACCGTACGGACGCTGCGCGAGCGCAGGGGAAGAGAGAGAGAGAGTAAATGGTGGCGGGGGAGGTGAATTGAGGTGGGGAAATCGAATGTTGGGGCAGCTAGGGTTTTGGAGATCAGTGCGTGGGGGGGTGCAGAATTCGAATGCAGGGGGAACTGTGGAGCTCGAGAGAGAGAGAGAGAGAGAGAGAGAGAGAGATGATGGTATCGTTAAAGCTGAACAGTGAATGGGGTAGAGAGAGAGGGGGGAGGATTAACGAGAGAAATGCCGGGTTTTGTTGGGCTGATTACGGCATTGGGATCTGGGAAAGCGAGAGGTGTTGAGGAGTCTGGTGCATTACAGAGTACGATTTTCTCACTCCCGCGACGACGAAGACGAAGGACGACGAGGACGAGGACGAGGGTGAAAGCTGCGTTTCTCCGGTTCACGCGGAACGGACTTTTGAAGTGCAACCGCCTGAGGCGGGGGGAAACACTCCGTCGCCTTCCCCCAAGCCAATTGACGGAGGGGTAAAGCCGTCATTTTTATCGGAACCTATATAGTAGGGAAAATGCCGCAGATAGTCCTTATCTTTTGCCAATATGCAATACGATCTCTTATGCATATGGATGTGTAAAGGAACCAGCCGGATCGAATTAGCCCGGAACTAGCAATTTCTGTGGGAACCGATCCAGTTCCCAATTCCAATTTACTAAAACTGGCGAGTACCGATTTAGTTCCAGGTTCTAGGTAGAGAACCGTCCGCCCGGACAGGACCGGCAGAAAAATTTCCAACCAAAAAAAAGAAAACATTTTAAGAAAAATGAAAATCCTAAAATATCTAATCTCAATGTCCATCAATTGAATGATCATCTCATCTCACTTTCATAAATCATCTTTCTATTTCTCACTCCTGGTCTCGACTCTCAAGTTCAACATAGCCTCGACTCTCAACTCCTATCAATTTACGGCCGCACTTGCGACGATTCATCGCCTCTTCTCTTTTGCTCTCGGTGACTTCCATTTGCGTGAAACTTGGTGGGACTAGTCTTATGGAACAAATGGGTGGTTTCCGGTTCTAATTTTTTAGAACCGGTCCTTAGTGAGCGATTCCTGATTCCATGTTGGAAACCACCTATCCGAATCATGCTCTCCTTTACTAATGCAATCCTTGAACTTTCAGTCTGTTCAACGTAGTCTCCAAATTTTTTATACTTGTTTAATCTATGTAAAAATGTTCGATGTTATACCTGAACTTGAATTAATAAAATGATGACATTAAATATGTACCAAAAGTTTGAGGACTATATTGGGCAATCTAAAAGTTCAGGGACGACATCACACATGAGGCTAAAGTTCAGGAAGCACATTGAACAAATTAAAAGTTCAGAGATCATATTATACATTTAAATCAAATTATAGAGACTATTCGTATCATTATCACTATGTTGTATACGTTAATTTAGAGTGATGCGACTCTAGAAACCATCATCTCTTAAATTTTTTTCACTCACTTTGTTGATCGTGCGATAATCGAATTAATCACTAAATTTGGACATTGGCGTTTGATTTGGAAGCAATGGATACCCCGTTGAATTTTACGGCGGCGTTGAACATCAATTTTAACTCGGGATTTTTTTTCCCTGTCTCAATATAAATTTAACTGGAAAGTTCAACACTAGCGAGCTGTGGGGGAGTTGGGCATTTAGGAGAAAGGACGAGTTCCGTGCGAATCCATGGAATGGAAAGTGTACATGTTCGAGGTGGTCTTAAAGTTACTCCTGCCCCTTTTGGTTGGTGAGGAGAATGGACCAACAGTTACTTCGCTTTTTCAACATAAAATAAGATGGCATGTCAATGTCACCATTTGTACCCTCCATTCCTAGAGAAAGAAAATATAAAATTTCTAGTACCCTAACTCGATCCGTGCACGCATGATATCCAAGGATAATGACATTCCTAGTCTACATGATCAAGTGCTTTTTATTTTTGTTTTTACGTATTTTTCTCTTGATTTATTTATTTGCATGTCTTGTCTATTTTCATCATCCTAAATGACTACATACAAAAAAATATTCAGGCATAAATTATCGTGAATAATAAAAATATTTCTTATTAACTAATTATTTTAAGTGATACGAACGATCATTTTTAGAAAAGTAATTTTTAAAGCATTTGTTTTTCACAAAATAAACGGAGCCTGAGTGCATGTGAGAAAAGTGAGATATTTTTATTTCCCGACCTACCGGTTAAAGCACACAATATGATCTTCTCGTATCTCTCAGTAAGTAAACTTTAATATGTGAAGCTTTTTACCTATGCATTTTACATTATTTAATGACTATTGGCTATCGTAATGTGGAACTTTGGTTTCTACAAACGTGGAAGGACGGGACATATGTGCTTTTTGAAAACAAACAAGTTAAATCAAGAGCAATGTGGTTATCATCATCTTCTTCTTCTTCTTTTCTTTTGGAGGTAACAACTCAAATTTCAAATTGAGCAATTGCACACACCCCGCGGTATAATATGAATTCAATGAGGTACCAAATATGATTCTTAACACTTCCTTACAGCCAATCATGCATGAAACTCCAAATCCTTGTATCTCCTCACTTATAGTTGTAACTTGTAACATGAGATATATGCACGAATCACGCGCATGACATTCAATGAGATTAATAATTCTCATTGCAAGAAAAGAAAATGTCGAATAATTTTGTTTGCCTAGGTCAGAGACAATGCGACTTTGGCTTATTCTCATGACTTTATAGATGTGATATATTCCCTTGTTTTCCCCACGTTGTTAAAGCCATAACATTGGAGAGGTTGGGCATGTGAGTTACGTACCTTTTTCATTCCTCATGAAAACGATATTGGGACTAGGCAACGTATTTTTCTTTTCGATAATGCAAGAGTTTGGGTATGAAGATCCGACAACCTAAACGACTTTGTTAAATCTCATGAACCGATTAAGTTCAGACCTTTGACTCGTGCAATTAGAAGATTTTTTGCTGTTTACATTAGATGGCCAAGATCTTTTTCAAGCAATTGACTCCACAACCATAATATGAACTTTTCAAAATATTCATTTCACCGCCCGTGTTATTGGCAAGACCCCACAAAAAGTAATCAATAGACCATCACGGGTTCTAACCCTAAATGGAAAGTATTGTTCATATATATAATGTGAGGATGATTAGGGCATAATTACAACTAAGTTTTCGATGCCCCTCGTTTCCCTCGTTTCTTTAGCCCCAAGAGGTTAAGTTTTTCAAAGTTTGGGTTTATTAGCTGAGAGCATTGTCATCCTGCCATTGTAACATAAAAAGAAAGTCTCACATTAATGTAAAGGGATAATTATACAAATAATCACTGAATTTTGACCAAATGTGTAATGAGGTTTATGAATTTTTAATTAGTTCAATGTGATCCTTCTACTTTGTCCAAACATGCAATGTGATTCATGAACTTTTAATTTGTTCAATGTGATTTTTAAAATTTGTGTAAATATTCAATCTAATCTCTAGGTTATAGAGAAATACCCAATGAATCCTTTCGTTAATTAAAGTTCAAGGATAACATGGAATATTCATATAATTCAAAGACTAGATTGAACATATACCAAAAGTTCATGGACTACGTTGCACATTAAAATAAAATTTAGAAACTATATTGATCAAATCAAAAGTTCGTGGATTAAATTACACATTTAGCCAAAATTCAATAACCATTTGTGTCATTTTTCATAAACATAAATAAATTTCTCCTACCATGTAGTACAATATCATATAACATCTTGTGGGTCCTTTTTCCTTGCCAAGCTCTGTTTTTAATTAAGAGATCGTATCTACTGTAAATTAAGTAATGTCAACACTTCTATTTTAGGGCAGGAATCTTGGAGACGTGCTGACCATGTCCCAATAGGGCATCGTTTGCCGTATGCTCGAACAAGTCAGCAATGAAATAGGGGTATGCCGGCTTCCCAAGAAACATTACTGTCAGCCCTGGGATATCGAAGCTAGCTAGGGTTTGACCTTCTTTTTAATATATATGATTTACCAAACAAGAAAACTGAGGTTGGACATCAAACACGTCCGTGGTCTTCATGCAAATGCGTAGGTCAACGAGCTTATCGGAGGGGATTATATATAGCGCACGGCACGCATCGACCAGATCTTGACGGGGCATGCCCATAAATGCACGCCGCATCATTCTAACTTATGAATAGACAACAGTTGATTTATGAATTAAAAAGTGTGTCAACTTGCAAATGAAAATGAAGTGATGGTGAAGAATAGAGACGTGGAAAAAAGTGTAAGATCGGGAGCGCTTTCGATGCAGTGTCGAAGAGGTAAGTACTGGCGGGTCGCTCGAGGGCTTAAATCCGGGAATATTATGCACGTGCCATGTTAAGAACGTTCACGTCATGATCCTGCTAGGATTGATAATTCAAAGTCGTTTGAGGGCTATAGATGTTTTAGAGGATGGCACGTCAACAACTAGGGACATGTGGAGTCCCGTTACTTTTAAACCCTAGCCGCGTTCTCATCTCTTCCATCTCACTCTGATTTCTTTTTATCTCTTCCGCTCCAAGCTCTCACGATTGAGAAATATCTTTCAATTAAGGGAGGCTCCATCTTCCCAACTCAAATTGAAATTTTCTCTCACAATCTGACATGTGAATATTTTATTATTTTCATATATTTTTTTTTATTTTGTTCTTTGTTCGATGTGATGCTCTTCTCTACTTGCGTGTCATATTTTTCGCTTCCATCGTTAGAAATCAACCCGCTTCTATAAATCCTCTAAACCGAGATGCCTGATAAGATCGAGGAGGAATTCGATAAGTTCATGATGCACTGGTGGCAGTTATACCAATTCTCTGGGGTTTAGAAGCTCAGTCTTCCGATCTAGATATAAATTTGGGAGCTCTTCTCTCCCGATTTAGATTTAGATATGAGAGTTCCTTAGAGTCATTAATGTGCTCCTTCAACCTCTCTCAATCTAAATCTAGATATGGGAGCTTGTTCAACCTATTTTTTGTGTCTTTCTACAGTGATGGTATTGAGGAAGCTGAATCTCCCATTGGGCAAATTCTTATTGGAAAAGAATATTGCAGTGTATGCTCATCACTTATAATAATACGAGATTTGGTGTTCGGCCACCGTTCATTTTGTTTTGATGCCGAGACAAATCTGTATATATAGGATGGGAGTGTGCTGCTTTGTTGTTTTACTTTACTATTTGGAATTTGTTTTGTTTTGAACCTCGCATGTATCGTCTTGATATATGAATGAAATATTTATTTTCGACAAAAGAAAATAGCTAGGGACATGACGACTTAGCTTAGAAAGCTTGACCTAAATATTATGGAAAATTACCAAAAAAAATTTTAAATCTATTGCATTTGTACCAATTTAATCTAAAACTTTTTAATTTAGCCAATTTAATAGTAAAATTTTAAAAAAATTTCCAATTGAGTCTTTCTGGCCAATTTTGATTGAAAATCCTTGACGTGAAGGCTGCCAATCTTAGTGGCATGGCTAACACGTGGGACGACCCGCACTGATATGGATAATTTTTGTAATTTTTTTTGAATTTTTTGTTTCTCTTTTTTTTTGTTCATGGTGGCAACGAAGATCATCGGCGACCTCGTCATATTTAGGCAAGGGCCTTTGCGCTATGTCGGCCACAAGGCCGCCAAGGTCAGGGGCAAGGTCATCGCGAACAGTGGAGCAACAATCGCTCACCTAGATTTGGTTAGGGCCTTTATAGCTGCGAGGGTCGCTGGTGACCATCGCCGGCACAATAAAAAAACCAAGTAAAGAAAAAAAAAAGAAAATAGAATTAAGAAATTTTTTTAAAAAAATCAATTCTTTTTTAAAAATTACAAAAATTATCCATGTCAACACCAGACATGTCATGTAAGACGACTGACATACACGTAAGTGATTTTCAATCAAAATTGGTCGAAAGGACTCAGTTGGCAAATTGTCAAAATATTTATGATTAAATTAGCCAAATTTTCAAAATTTTTATTGTTAAATAGGCCAAATTAAAAAGTTTAGAACTAACGTGGCACAAGTGTAATAAGTTTAAAACTTTTTTGGTAATTTCTCTTAAATATTATTGCATGTAACCGATGATTGACACACACATCTATAAAGGCACTCGATGAAGCAAATATATTGATGAACCTCACAATGAGCTCGTTCAGATCTATAGAACCATGCAATGAGTATTAATCGATGCACAAATCGGGCATGTGTTAAATTTTCATTTTAATATTTTTTCAATATAAGGGTATAAATTCTCTCTTTTGACTTTTGCAATTCGTTTCGACAGGAGACAGACAATATAGCATAAAAAATATACTTTTCTTAGAATGATTTCACAGTCATATAGCAACAAAAAGTATGATTTGATTGAAGATTGTTTTGGCTCGATAGCGCTCCACGTGATTTGATTAATATTATCCTAGAATTTTATATGTACACTAAACGAGGATGGCTCGTGATTGCTTGTCTGCCAGTCACCCCAAATGATCATCATGCATTTAAACAGCCCAAAAATGCCAATCAGTTCTTTTTTAATAATTTATTAGCAGAACACGTTGCTTATAAATAGCTGAATATGGAAAACTTTAATTTTAAAAGCGTTCACATTATTTATTCGTAATACTTGAATTAGCATTAAGTCAGTTAGTGAGGCTCAAAAAATACGTACCTGACCTTTATTTGTGTAGGAGGAACGTTAATGAAAAAGTTTTCCCTCTTAATACCAAGATTATGATAAACCGGTAATTAATGTCCTTCAACCCGATAAAAAGCGAGTCATTAGAGGAGCCAAGACCCAAAAGTGCTTGATTTGAAGATCACGTGGTGGACGAATTAGGGGTGAGCAACTAGCCTTATCGAAGGTTAGAAAATTCATCAACGCATTAATCACTACATTATAAATTATTGACACTATATATTTTCTTAAATTAATAGTTATATTACTTAAAGTTAGGCTCCATTACTGAGTCGACACTAGAATCGGCACCTGCTCGGATTCCAATTCCAAACATCGGGAAAACTAGTGTGATGGAATCGTCATTGTGTTTTTCCATTTATGGAGCAAGATTCTCATTTGTTATGAAATTATTTGGAGGAACTTCTACGTTGAAATTTTTTTTTCACTTTTTAAAATTTGAAAGTTCATTTTTATTGAACTGTTAAAAATCCAGATCTTTAGAAGTCTATACTTTTGGACATTTGGGGCCATTTTCAACCATGTGACATCTTTTCATAATATTTTAAGCATGGAATGATTTTTTCAACTTTGGCGGGAACACTTACATTGCTGTAGAAAAAGGATGGAATGAAAGGGAGATAGCCCACTACTTGATGGGCTTAGCCGGACTCTGGCATTTTTCAGATTTTAAATGGGCCAGCCCATCTTCAGAAGGGTTTTGTCCTGAAAATCACTAGTGAAAATTTCTTTTCACTATCCATGATTTTAAATTCTAGTATTTCCTCTATTTTACTTCATATTTTTGCCAGAGTGGAGTTTGTCCATGCAAAAAGATTTTACTTCCAAACTCTGGTTGTGGCTTTTTGGCATTTGATGGCCATTTTTTAGTGTTTAATACCTATGGATTTTCATACGCATTAGAGACAGATAGGCTATTTCATAATCTCGACCGGGTACGTAGACTCATAAGAGAAAACTAGGATACTACCCGTGCTATGCCATGGGACAAAAGTATAACCAAGGTTCTACATCAATTGAGTGAAAATTGAAAAGTGAAAATCTATGTATTTTTCATTCATTCTGAAATAGTAAAGTGAATGTTTGAAAATCAACAAAACATTCATCTCTTATCGTAGTGCTAATTGTCCTATAGTTTTAACATTTCTTTAAATAACAAGCAAGGTTGGCTAATTCAAGCTAAATAATAAGAATATAACATACGCAATGCTATTTTAAGTTATCATTAGATCGACATTAATGACTGATAGCCCCATAACATTTGATAACATCATCAAAGTAGTTAACTTATTTTATCTAAGGTATGAAAAAGTACAACAACCTTATTATACTTAAATTTGATTTGAATGTAAGCATAAAGTTACAATCCTATGCTCAAAAGTTAAGTTGGAAAAAATAAAAAAGGAAATATAAATTTATCTTTGAATAGAATAAAAAAATATAATAAATAATCTCCTTTTTTCCTTTTTGGCATGCTTACTTGCTTCTTTAATGGCAAATGGTGGCTTCATGATTTGTTAGATCAAAATTTTGTTACTTCTAATAGGCTACAACATGAATTAGTACAAAATAAGATATTTATTTCTTTTGTACCACTCTTCTAGGTAATCTTCAGAATTTTGTTACTTCAACGCTATGGCATAAATGGCATATGCACAGCGCATTCCAGTTCTTTGCCAAGCTTGACATTAACACTTTCTCATCTCCAATTAGATAACATACTTATCACGGTTGTTCATGATCATATATCCACTATCTTCATTCCAAAATCGATGTTAGAACCTACTAGCAGCCATGTTGTCATCCAATCTCTTGGCAAATTTAGGATCACACTATCTAGTCCACTTTGCAACCTTATCTCTTTGTCTTTGTAGCACTCATGACCATCACTCATATGTCTTAAGGAATGCTAATGATTTATTTGTACTTGACTTCTATGATTTTGCCATTGAATGCTTCATAGAGTTTGTCATCAATGATATCACACTTAAATTCTTCACTGAAAAAGGCTATGCACCAATGTTTAGGGGCGACGTCGTTTAGGGTGTTGCATTTAGTCAATTTTGAGAGACCGATGCAATTTAAAGGGTGCAACATAGTTTTGGTATAGAAAGGACACCTCATCGTCCACGTTGGACTCATTTTTTCATATAAAAAATAACGCATGAATTAACAATTCATTAAAAAAGACCCATACAACTTTTTACCGATATTTGTCACTAAAAGCACTTAGATGATTGTTTTTTCTCCAATTTGACATTCAAGTGATCTGGCGAAAGTTCTAGCACTAAAGTGAGTGCAGTACGAAAGTTAAGGCACTTTTATTATCCTTTTCCCCGATATTCATATACTTAAATATAGTTATTTTCTTTTGGAATGACTAGCAAATGTCGCAACCTTCCCAAAGGCGAACCACCAAAATAAAAGTTAATGGATTACTAAGCCAAAGACCTAGCACGGACTCTCCCAAGCTTATACCAACCGTAACTTTGGGCTTTTAATTTAATCATATAAACATGCAATTCAATTCAATTAGGAGTCACCGCTAATATATTACGGGTCAATTAGAAACCTATCTATCATGGACATGGCGACTTGGTTACGCTAAATAAATTTAATGCCCTTTCGGTACCTTTTCTCTAATTTCAAAAACGTTTTGCAGGCAGTCTTGGTTAATTTTAATCCTAAACCACTAACTTGTGATGATGGGTGTTCATGCGGGTGAGCAATTAATAATATAATACTCAATAAACCAAATCAATAAATGAATAAATTGCTAGAAATTGGGCTAACCTCAATGCAAAGTAAAGCACAACCTTACTATGATTAATTTCCCAATATTTGCGAAATGTTAATTAAAAATGCATGCATAAACCTTAACACAATTTCTAATGGAGATGAAATTCTAACTAATTCTTTTTGCGTTTTTCTTGTTTATGAAAACTAAACTATATACAATTTTAATCTAAGTTTAACGTGCATGAATTATTAAGCTAATGACACGTGACATAACCTAATTTTAATTACGGGCAAAAATTATGAACTAATCTATCTTGACATGCAATCTAATTTGTACGTGTCAAACATTCAATCGCTAGACAACATGGAAATATGATGACGTTGAGATAATGACGTGGTGACTTGATCACGTGGCAACAACAACATGGCAATGATGACGTGGCTACGCTGACATGTGATATTAAGACTAATTCTATATGGGATATGCATGTTATTTTCTTATGATTTTCTTTTAGACTAAAATCGAAAACTACCTAAAATATGTGATTACCTAATTTAAACTATGAAATAATTTATATTGAATCCTATTCTAAATTAGGTAATTTCCTAATTAACTACATGGTTCCAAACTAGATATGCAATTCTAAACTGGGAAACTAATATGAATGCAATCTATTCTAACATGCAATCCAATTTTTTGTATTTTTCAAAATAAGAAAATTTACTAAATTAGCAACATGCAATATAACAAGCCCACATAATCAAATATTCACCATGACCCAAAATAGGAAATAAAAGTAATCAGAGATCCGATCTTAAGTTTTAAAGAACGAAACCCAAATGAAATGACTCCAACAAGGAAATTTCCTATTTGGAGAACACCTAAAATCTTAAATCAAATCTTGTTAGAATTGAATAATCACAATTTATGCAATCGAATATTTAAATTAAACATACTTTAGGAAATTATATGAATTGAATTACCGACTCAAACGACGACCAATAGCGAAGGGGTCTCAAGGAATATTCACGATTGCGGTAACCAGTGTGGAATGGCAAGAGGTGGGAACAGCAATTTCAGGAACTGTGAATATCACTAGGGTATCTATAGATCTTTAATGCTCCATTCCTTTGGTGAAGTTGAAGGACTAGGTGTCGCGGAGGTCTCCTCAAAATTTCAATGCATTCCTATTTAGAACGAACACATACTCACCGTTTTCATGAGACTATGCATTGAGCTTCCCAGTCTTGATCCATAAGTCCGACCGGTTTGATTTTCTCCATCAAATACATCCAAATATTTTCTCATCAATCCCACCGGAAAAATTTAAGAACAATGTCTCTCCACAAAATTTGAGCACGATCAAACAGTTAACAAGTGCGTACTAGTCGATTTCTTGAAAGCGCTGAAATTTTTCTGACTGCAGGAGGGAGAATGTCCTTATCAAGAAACCGAAGTATTCTCTTCTTATCTTGCAATTTTTAGAGATAATGTCCTTATCACTTTCAATCCTAGTTAGATAATGTAAGATTTCCTATCTTGATTTTCCTATGTATATAAAAGATTTCAATCATTATCATAATGAGGGCTTGGCCGAAATTTCAATTTACATGAGCTTAGTCAAATTAACTCAATTAAGCTCAAAAACCCCATCTCTTAAGTCCCTTAGCTCCAATCCAATGCAATTATATGGGCTTAACTAAAAATTACTATATACAATATAATCGATATTTTTGTTTAGGGTGTCAATTTTTAATTTTATGCAATGGATGACTAAATGAGTTGCAAAAATTTAGGTGTTAAAGGCAAAAAAAAACTTATTGCTTGTGAAGCCAAAAATTTTGTGGGGAGAAGGACAGTGGAAGTGTCAAAAGTTATGTACAGCGCTCACTTTAGTGTCAAAAGTTTTTTTCGGATCACTTAAATGTCACTTAAAAAAAAAACGATCACTAAAGTGCTAACTCCGATCTAAGTAGACGGAAAATCTGACGTGTCATTATTTTATAATAAATAGTATGATGTGGTTTGCCGATGAGAGCCACGTCATACTTAAATATCATGATGGACTTTATATTTGTCCACATTGGATATCAAATTTTTTTCCTTTTTCATTTTGTAGATAATTACAATTAAAGAAGAAGAAGAAAGTTAAAAGCGATGAGGTTCTGATGAACATGAGGAAGGCAATTTAGACCTGGAAGCAGAGGTTGATAATGAAGATGAAGATGAATTTTTAAAATCTAAAACAACTTCTTCTCTCATTTATTTGCCCTAAATTAATGAATTTGGGAAAATTCGTTTTGTTTTTCAAACTCTAATCCCTCAATCTTTCTCTCTCTCCTCCATCTTTGGTCATGCAGGCCTCTATCTCAATTCCGATAGTCCTGCCATCGTTGTCAACGCCCATTCTTGTGCCATTGCCGCAAGTAAAGCTGAATCTGGGCTCCGACCTCCGAGATAAGGGCTCGCCCCCAACTTCACCCCATTGATCCTTGACTCCACGAACTTCTTGTAGAACACGTCGAGATCTTGCACTTTGGATAGAATGACCCATTGAGGTTGAAGTTGCAGTACCCAAACTCCGTGCTGACCAAAGGGTTTGCTTGTCTGGGTCAATTTGCAAGACAGAATAGATTTGTCCTCGCGATTTGGGTAGCTGCGGATTTGGCCAATAACTTCAACCGAGTGCTCTCTGCTAGGGTTGTGCAGATTTGGGTCCATTGAAGTGGAGTTGATGCTTGATTTGCGGGGTTTTGAAGTATGGTGCGATTGATTTGATTCGTAGGAGGGTGTGGATGCCAATTAAGAGAAAAACCCAAAAACAAAAAGATTATGAACTGTCATATTGCTGGTGCTTTACTAGAGCGCTAAGTCTGCATTATTGTCCCTCTTCTTTTCCCTCTTTGCTGATTGTCGTGACCTTTTGTGTTCATACGAATTGCCACTTCGTCTCTCTAAAATTTTATACTTTGGATCACTATCATCTGCCTCTACCTTGGAAAGTATTTGTTTATTAAGTTTGGCAAGGAACTTTTCTGTTTAAAATTTCACAAACTCTGAACTTTTCTGTTTTGGACAGAACAATTCTGTCCAACTTTTCTGTTTTGAAAAATTGGAAAACATTTGAGATGCATCAGTTGCCCGATTGAAGATTTCTTCAGCTGGGTTTTGAGTTTGAACTTTTTTGGGTATGAAAGAGAGAGAAGAAGAGAGCCAACAAGTCTAAAGACAGAAAGATACAGAGAGATGATAAGTTTAACATAAGGGCCATGTCATCTTTACGTTGACCTTCTTTTTTCATAAGAAAAGTCAAGTAAGAATTAAAATTTTATTAAAAATACCACGTTAGATGAATTGTTGGAATTTGTCTCCGGAGGTATTAAAGTGATCGTTTTTTTCCGATTTGATGCTTAAGTGAACCGGTGAAAATTTTGACACTAAAGTAAGTGTTATACATAATTTTTGACATTCTTAGTGTTCTTTTCGGGGAAAATTCCAATTAAGGACCCCAAGTGGGGTCAAATTCTCAAAAAAAGGCCCAAAGTGAATATTGTGTCAAATAAGGGCCTGAAGTGCTCAATCAGTCTCAAATAAGGACCCGAAGTGCCCAAAACGTCTCAAAAAAGGACCTGGGTCCCTCGCCGGCCGGAATATCCGCCGGCCGGCGAGAAAGTTACTGTTCCGGCACCGGAACAGTGCCGGAACAGTAACTTTTTTACTTTTTTTAATTTTTTTTTGTTTTTCCTTTTCTGTTTTTTATTTTCGTTTTCCTTTTTTTTTTTCCTTCCTCCGCCGGCCATAGCCGGGGCCGGCGGAGGTCGCCGGCGTCCGGCGAGGGCCGCCCTCGCCTGGGCGGGGCGATGCCGGCCTCGCCGGCGAGGGCCGCCCTCGCCTGGGCGGGGCGATGCCGGCCTCGCCGGCGCCGGGCGAGGTCGGCCTCGCCAGTTGCAGGCGAGGCTCGGCCTCGCCGGCCGCTGGCGAGGGCGAGCCTCGCCAGTTGCAGGCGAGGCTCGACCTCGCCTGCAACTGGCGAGGCCGGCCTCGCCCGACGCCGGCGAGGGCGAGCCTCGCCCGATCTGGCGAGGGCTCGACCTCGCCGGCGTCGGGCGAGGCCGGCCTCGCCAGTTGCAGGCGAGGTCGAGCCTCGCCAGCGGCCGGCGAGGCCTCGCCTCGCCAGATCTGGCGAGGCTCGACCTCGCCTGCAACTGGCGAGGCCGGCCTCGCCCGACGCCGGCGAGGTCGAGCCTTCGCCAGATCGGGCGAGGCCGGCCTCGCCCTCGCCAGCGGCCGGCGAGGCCGAGCCTCGCCTGCAACTGGCGAGGCCGACCTCGCCCGCAACTGGCGAGGCCGACCTCGCCCGGTGCCGGCGAGGCCGGCCTCGCCCAGCCCAGGCGAGGGCGGCCCTCGCCCGACGCCGGCGAGGCGACCCTCGCCGGACGCCGGCGAGGGCAGCCTCGCCGGACGCCGGCGACCTCCGCCGGCCCCGGCTATGGCCGGCGGAGGATGGAAAAAAAAAAGGAAAACGAAAATAAAAAAAAAGAAAAGGAAAAACAAAAAAAAATTAAAAAAAGTAAAAAAGTTACTGTTCCGGCACTGTTCCGGTGCCGGAACAGTAACTTTCTCGCCGGCCGGCGGGTATTCCGGCCGGCAAGGGACCCAGGTCCTTTTTTGAGACGTTTTGGGCACTTCGGGTCCTTATTTGAGACTGATTAAGCACTTCAGGCCCTTATTTGACACAATGTTCACTTTAGGCCCTTTTTTGAGAATTTGACCCCACTTGGGGTCCTTAATTGAAATTTTCCATTCTTTTCGCAATTTTGTGCGTCTCTTCCATAACTAGATCAAGAATCCTTTTTTCAGGAAATTTGTAACTGTTATGCATATTGTGCAATAATTATCCTTTTGTATCAGTCTAATCATATGAAGTGTACGAAGTACACCATTTTCAACTTACAATTTGAGTGGCCCAACTCGTTGGTGGTCGAGCTCGATTGGCTCTGTCGCAATTTTTGGATTCATTCGTCGAGTCACGTCTTTCCTGTAGACGTAGGGCGGCTCTTTGGATGTCGGGCCTACTCTTGTTGTATCCGAAGGATGTTCGTATTAGGAACTTCTTCTTCCTTTTCTTGCAATTGGGCGGAAAGAGCTCCACCTGACTCATATACAATCATCGAAATAGCAAGAAGTAGGACAAAACACGTTTCCATTTTGCATGTCATGATGCAAGCTAGCGATCGACCTTTCGACAGCTCGAGTAACGACAAGGGTAAGGAGGTCTACTTCTTAAAGCGTGATAAGATTTGACGCCCCCATCAACGTTGCCAAAATGCATGTGGAAAAGGTACTCCCTATAATAATGACCCTAACACTCCCGTTTCTTGCCAATGGACAACACTCTATCATTCAATTCCAGATCCTCTACACATCAAACATCATTTTGATTGATTTGCACAGTTTCCTTGGAGGCAGGGAATCTTCCGGGCCTATCCAGTGATTGTCTCTTTCCCTCTCTTTCTGGGGCTATTCAACGATTGTCTCATTTTCCCTTTGTCTCACGTCATGTTTCATCTACTATCTCGTTTGATCCGTAGAAAATCTTGCACTATAGCCATGCTGATATATTACTGTTTGATTTGTTGCTTCAATAGTAATCACCCTAAACGCTCCGATGAAAATCCGTCGGCCAGCGTTCAATCAAGTGGCTTGTTCCTTTGTTCAGAGATGAAGATGGAATTTTTGAAACTTGGACAGACATATTTTCCCTATTTCTTTTCATGTTTCATTGTTGGACATTAGACCATCACATAAATCGCCAACTTCATTGTTGTATCCGAAGGGTGTTCGAATCAGGAACTTCTTCTTCCTTTTCTTGCAATTGAGCGGAAAGAGCTCCACCTGTCCCATATACAATCATCGAAATAGTAAGAAGCAGGACAAAACACGTTTCCATTTTGCATGTCATGACACAAGCCAGCGATCGACCTTTCAACAGCTCGAGTAACGACAAGGGTAAGGAGGCTACACTCTTAAAACGTGATAAGATTTGACACCACCGTCAACGTTGCCAACATCCATGGACAAATAATTTCAATGATGACATGCAAAATGGAAATGACGTGCATTGTCCTGCTTCTTACTATTTCGATAATTATATATGGCATGGGGGGAACTCTTTCCGCCCAATTGCAAGAAGAAGAAAAGTTTTTAATCCCAGCCACCTTCATATACAACAAGAATAGCGTCTATAGCAACGTCGTGACTCGACAAATAATTCCAAGGTCGTGGCAGAGCCAGTCGAGCTTCAGCATTGTCCACACCAAAAATGACCAACTTCTGGGTATAATTAACAAGCGGCAAATTTAGTCGATAATAGCAGAGTTTGGTGAACAATAGATTTACCAAAGAACCATTCGCAACATTTACCGATTCACATCTATCCATATATATTCCAAGGGTACTTTATCATCAATTCAATTCCAGTGAAACACCTTTTTGGATAAATAGAAAGGTATTTCCTCGTTAATTCAATTCCGACTCCAACTGATTAGGCAACTCAAATTGTAAATCAAAAACGATGTACTTTGTACACTTTATGATTAGACTCAGCTTCCTACAAAGAGATATTCATCGCACGGCATATATGAGCGGATCCAAATTTCCTAAAACAGGACCCTTGGTCTAGTTTGGAAGAAATAGAAAATTCATCGGTCCCTACCCAATAAATTTTTGCAAGTAATTCCAATCTAAACATCGTATCAAGGATGTGATGGACAAGATCGTATGAAAAAATCTCACTCGTATAATATTCATTCAAGTGTGATTGGTTTTGTCTCAAAACTAGTCCAAGTAACACGGTGTTTGTGAACCCAATTGTCTATAAATACCCATCAAGTAGTGATGTTCTGCAATGCAAAGAGCCGCTCCTTGGTCTTCAAGTTGTGTATTTGGTCTTCAACTCGTGTATATTGGCCTGATATCCACGAACGAAACATACAGAGAAAGGGAGATATGACGGTTCTGGCTTCAGTAATTCCATCTTCTCCTCCGAACAAAGGAACAAGCCGTGCGGTTGAACGCCGGTGGGCGGACTATCATCCGAGCGTATGGGGCGATTACTTCCTCCCATATGCTTCTCCCACCAGCTCCATGGTTAGCAGTTTCTCAAATGGTCACGTGAATGAGCGTATAAGTATACGTGTATCATGCTTGCTTTGTATTGAAAGTAGCGTATAACACATATGCAGGAGTTCAAATACCTTGGAAGAGTGGAGGAACAAATTGAGGGATTGAAAGGAGAGGTGAGGAAGATGGTGACTGATGCCGTGGATGAGCCCTCACAAATGCTGCACTTGATCGATCAAATCCAACGCTTGGGAATTTTCTACCATTTCGAACGTGAAATAGATGAGCAATTAGAACAAATCCATAAAAGTTACTCTCGACTTGTGCATGGAGTTTTTAAGGACGACAATCTTCACATGATCGCTCTTATCTTTCGATTGCTGCGACAGCAAGGTTACAATGTTTCATCGGGTATGTTTTAGATTAAGTTAACCAATCTAATAAGATACCTAGAGAAATCCTTTGTTGGAAAATTAATGGTGCGAAGTTCACTATTGCTAAGTCAAATTTTAGGAGAAACAAGACTAGACATATCGTCTTTCTAATTTCTAATAGACCGCATCTTATTTTCCCACGTTGGTTTTGGTTGCACAGATGTTTTTAACAAATTCAAGGACGGTGAAGGGAACTTTAGGGAATCGCTCGTCGCCGATGTGCGCGGACTGCTAAGCCTATATGAAGCTTGCCATTTAAGGTGTCATAGCGATGCTATTTTGGAAGAAGCGCTTCCTTTTGCTACAACTCACCTTGAATCGATCGATGAAAGCAAGGTAAGCGCTAGTGTTGCGAAACAAGTGACGCGTGCTGTAAAGCAGCCACTTCGCAAGGGGTTGCCGAGGCTCGAGGCAAGGTATTATATTCCACTCTACCAAGAAGAGCCTTCACATGACGAAGTCTTGCTTGCCTTGGCTAAACTAGATTTCAACTTACTGCAAGAGCAACACCAGAGGGAACTTGGCAAGATTACAAGGTTAATCAACGTTATGTTTTAACCAACACCTAAACGACCGATTTTTCTCTGATGTGTTTCCCAAAGGTTTAATCGTCTAATTTCAATTTACCCTTCCAAATAGTGTTTTTGAAAGTCTTTTACAATAGAAGAAAAAGGAGTTTAAACTATGCGATTTCGTGCAACTCAAGTACTTTCGATTTCACTCTTATTTGTCCAATCATAGGTGGTGGAAGGACATAGATGTTGAGAGGAAGTTCCCATTTGCTAGAGATAGGATTGTGGAGCTGTTCTTCTGGATCTCGGGAGCATATTTTGAGCCGGAGTTTGTTGTGGCCAGAGATATACTAACCAAAGTGATTGCCCTAATGTCCATTCTTGACGATATCTATGATGTCTATGGCACGTTGGAAGAACTCGTAATCCTCACCGAAGCAATCGAGAAGTCCGTAATCCACATTTTCTTTCTCAAACTTCTGAATGTGATCGATTTCCTAAAGAGTTTGAGCGGGTCATTTTTCTGGGACTCGAATACAGGTGGGATGTTGCTGCCATGGATGGACTACCAGACTATATGCAAGCTTGGTACAAGGTGCTTCTCGATGTCTATGATGCAGTCGGGAATGAAGTCGCCATGAAGGAAAGATCGTACCGCCTTGTCTATGCAAAAGAAGCCGTAAGCATCATCGATACACTTTGCAGGCATCGAACAGGATATTTACATAGAAACCCTATCATGCTTGTCTATATTTAATTTCTTAGATGAAGAAGCAAGCGAGAGCATACCTTCACGAGGCCAAATGGTTCCATACCAACTACACACCAACGCTGGAGGAGTACATGCCCCTTGCACTATTAACGACTGCCTATGAAATGTTAGCGATCACGTCGCTCGTGGGAATGGGCGATGTGGTCACAAAACATGCTCTTGAATGGTTGCTTCGTGACTGCAAGATGTTGAAGGCTTCACAAATCATCTGTCGGCTCATGGATGACATTAGCTCTCACCAGGTATGATAAGAACACTATCATCCTCCGATAATCTAATAAAATCAGATCGACCATTAGTCGGAAACAATGTCGATCTAAGAACACCCATGTTGTTGGACGTGCAGTTTGAGCAAAAGAGGGGGCATGTGGCATCTGCAGTAGAGTTGTACATGAAAGAACACGGCGTTTCGGAGCAGGAAACCGAAAAGGAACTGCAGAAACGAGTAGTCGATGCGTGGAAGGACATTAATGAAGCCTTTCTTCGTCCGACCGCAGTCCAAGTGCCGATTCTGATGCGAATTCTCAATCTCTCGCGGGTGATTCATGTGTTGTACAGCGATGGAGATAACTACACCCATTCCGGAACCTTGCTCAAAGATCACGTGACGTCTCTCTTCGTTAGCCCGGCCCTTACCAGTGTCACGTCTCTCGGAGGAACACAAGAAGGAACTCGGCCAAGCTTGAGATGTGGCATTTCCGATATGTTCTAGTACTTTGATATTGTAATCTTGAATTTAAGATCAAGAGATGGAGTTAGTTTATTTTCATCTAGTGCTTAAGATGTGGCAATGATACCGTTAAGACCACAAGCGTTCTGAGCAAGAGCTTTTTGTGTGGGTGTACTTCGATCGTGAAAAGAAGTAATGTGTAATGCTTCACTTCTTTTATGATCATTATGGTAAAACTCTGTCCACAATAACAAGCCAAGCTTGCTGAGAGGGATGACATGAATTTTCTTTCCTTATAATATTTCGACAATCTTTCATTCTAGAAACATCAATTTTCATCGCAAAACACCAGTGGTGAGAGAATCGAACATTTTCATTCTAAGAAACGATTCTCATTCCGGAACACCAGCAATTTCATGCACATCATCACTAGTAAAATTGGAGATCCTAATCCTCCGAACCATCCGGCGGTTCTATCAGTGGAATATTGCTGTCGTCCAAATAAAAACCAAACAATGAAAATTATTTAAAATATCCACATCAGCGTGGGCCATGCCATGTAGGACCAATGGCATCCATGTTAGCAATTTATGGCTTAAATTGGCCGGATGAACTGAACTGGGACAAATGCAAAAAATTTACGACTAAATTGGTCCAATTGAAAGGTTTAAGACTGAATTAGTACCAATGCAACAGGTTAGGACTTTTTTTGTACGTTTCCCCCAACTCAGCATATAATATTTCATGTCATCAAAAAACGTATGATTTGTTGTACTTCGTCCCAGATTCCATTTCCGTGGCCATCCGGTTTGATCAAACAAAAGGATTATATTGAACATCCAACACTAGTCCGGAGATTGCATCGAATAAATTAAATGTGCAAGAATGATATTATACATTGAGCTAGAATTTAGGGATTATTGATGTCATTTTTCTCTAAACTAAATGATCATGTGCAAATAGACAATCGAAATGTTGTAATTGACCTTCTTTGTTGGTGACCTAAGTAGAGGCCCATATGTGATGGTTGGGTTATACTTGAATTAGTATCATGAAAGTTTGCCAAAGTCCGAAAGTATGGAATTCTCAATTGTTGACACCTAAATTTTGACGCATCATTTAGTGTAATTTGCATAGAAAATTAGGGATTAAATTTTTAACCCCTAAACAAAAAATATTTAAATTGCATAACATATAGTTTAAATTCATTGCATTTTTGCATCGGACCGGCGGTGAATGAACGAGCTTAAATTTCATCGAATGGGACTCGGCTCGCTTGAAATGCAAAGGCCGGGAATTATAAGTCAAATGGGCTCGGTTGTTTTAATTTGAACTTAATTCAGCCCATTGTCATTAATTAATTCAGCCCATTATCATTAATTAATTCAGCCCATTTAAATTAAAGCCCAAGCCTAAGCCCATTAGGACTAGAAAGCCCATCTAATTGACCTAGGTTAATACTATATATACTTCATTAGGTCAGAATTTTAGAGGGGAGACACAATTTTCAGATCAGAAAATTTTTAGAGTGTGAGAGTGAGAAAGAGAGAGAGAGGAGGAAGACTTCGCGCGACGCGCCCGCTCCCGCGCCCGCTCCCGCGCCCGCTCCCGCGCCCGCTGCCGCGCCCGCGCCCGCTCCCGCGCCCGCTGCCGCGCCCGCGCCCGCGCCCGCTCCCGCGCCCGCTGCCGCGCCCGCGCCCGCTCCCGCGCCCGCTCCCGCGCCCGCGCCCGCGCCCGCCGCCGCGCCCGCTGCCGAGCGCCGCTGCCTCCCGCGCCCGTCGTCGCTGCCTTGCTGTTCCGTCGCCGTTGCCCCGCCGTCATCCCGACACCGCACCGCCGGCCCACCGCTCGCCGTTCATCCCGATCCGCAAGTTCGAATTTGGGAATTATCTGCAAATTAGGTAATTAGATATTATCTGATATTTTTCAGAATATTTAATTTACTAATTTGTGCTTTTGAATATTGCGTGAATATCGTGTAGAATATTAGATATGTTGGGATAATTATCTGATATCTGCAATATTTTTAAAATATTCAAAATTAGGAAACTTTCCTAATTTAGCAACGTATCTAGACGACTATCCTACCTTATCCCTAAGGTACGATACACGACGATACGGAAAATCATTATCCTATCCATAATCCCTTGGATACGATAATGATTTTTATCTGCTTTCCAAATTTGAACGATCGACTTTCCGTCAATATTTATAACCCTATAGATATGACTGATAGCTCGATTTTTGTGCCTAATCCGAATTTGAAACGAATCTTGTGGATTGCGTGGTTGTTTTAAATGTGGATTGTGGATTGCGTGGTTGTTTTAAATGTGGATGCTATCTCTGTTTAAATTATCTTTCCTTTTCAAATAAAAAAGAAAATTCAAAAAAATATCAGTTAGGATTTGAATTTGAGTTTTGCATGTTTAGGAATCCTAAATATATCTAGACGATAGAATAATTATTTAATTTAAATTAGGACTTGAGATAATCTATTTCCTAGTTTAAATTAAGTAATTTTCTAATCTTAATAGATTATTTAGGTTATTTTTTTTAATTTCGAATTTTCATGAAAATCCCAAAAAAAGAATGAATTGTTTTATAGTAGATTAGGATAGATTGCATTCTTAATTTAATTAATTTATTATTTCGAATTTTAACAAAAATCCCAAAAATAAGTCATGTTAGGATATGTTAAGTCATCATAGGTTGCACGTTAATTTAGGCATATTTTTATTCCGAATTTCATTAGAAAACACCAAAAATAAATCGTTTGCCCGTCATCAGAATTAAGTCACGTCGTCGCATGACATATAGTTTGCATGTTAGGTTGCATTATTCGCGTGTCAATTTTTGCACGTCATTACATGTAGATTAGGCTTCATTTAAATAAGCAAAAATCCAAAAATATTGAGTGAACTGTTTGTTAATTAGAAATCATATTAGGATGATTGATGTGATTTTCTAGCTAACCATGCAGATGCTTACGTTGCTTCGAGGTAAGTAATTCTCCCAATCTTGCAATTTATTTAATGTTTTGATTATTGGGTGTTACTTTGGTGGTTTGCGCACCCGCATGAACACCTCACATGTTAGTGACTAAGTTAAAATGGATCCAAATTGCTTGCCAAAATATTTTTTTGAAAAGAAAAGGTACCGAAAGGGCGTTAGACTAGATCTAGCGTAATCAAGTCCCCGGGCTTAGAATCTCTGGTTCGTAGGAATAAAACATATCTCCCTATGTTTTATTTAGGTTTCTAATCGACCTACCACAAATTGATTAGTGGCGACTCCAAGCATGAAAACATTTGCATGTTAAAAACTTAAACCCAAAGTTGCGAATTGGTAGGGCTTGGGAGGGCTCGAGTTAGGTTTAGTCCTAATAATCCATTAGCCTGAGAGGAAGGAATTTTCAGGTCGCGACAGCTTGGCGACTCCGCTGGGGAGTTGAGTTAAAACTCTTAGTGGACTTAGGCCAGTTTTTCTTTTCAAAAAATATTTTTTTGCTTGGCAGCGAGGATCCCAGGTACGTCCCTAACATTTTAGGTGTTAAATGTTTTTGCAGTATGGGAGGTATAAGGGGAGGCGTGATTGTTAACCCTTGTTTTGCAGGGAGGTGTTGGATGTATGGTTTATTTTATGCACGAAGCGCTGTATGATATAACCTGCTGTGCATGCCTTGCATTTACACTACACCGCACACACTACCCGCTGCCGGACCTGGGCGGCACAGGTTTAGGATGGTACTGAGAAAACGGACACCCCGACCACACCCGTATGGTATGGGTCGCCTTTCTTGGTCCCGAAAGTTCTTTCATGGTGTCATTGAATACCTACCACGGTTGCACCCTTTGCAACCCGGGTCGGCTCTTTGACTAAGCCGGAGTCAGGGGAATCCCAGCCTAACCACCACCATGACTGGTTTAGCTCGGTAATCCTCGTGTCTCCATTTTGCAAGCCAGAGTCTAGGTAGAAATCGAACCTCATGTTTCATGCGCATGTCTATGTGATTGCCATCATTCTACGGGGTGAAGTAAGATTTCTGAACCTTTATCTCGCAATTTATTTATGTTTCGTCTTTTTCTTTGGTCGGTCCATGATAGGTCTAGGTTGGTTTTAAATTTGAGAGTAATAATCCTTGAGTCCTTTTTAAAAAGAAAGAAAGAAAGAAAGAAAGAAAGAAAGCTCTTTTAGAGAATTTATTTTCAATCTATGTCTTTATTTTCCTAGATGTGTCATAGGTAACTATTTTCCTACAAAGTTTGCCGTCATCTTGCGTTTGCAAAAAAGGGACTTTAGAGAATTTATTTTCAGTCCATAGTTTCTAGGGAGTCTCACTTTTTGTTTTTCATAATTTTATGATTAGGGATTTTGGTGCTTCTATTTCCTAGGTTGTGTCTAGGGCGTCATTTATATTTCTTTTCCTAGATCACTTTTCATAAAGTCTCGTCCATATACGAATATTGTCATGAATAAACAAAAAAAGACTAGAAGCGTGTCATGGACCAACCTTGTCTTGACCATATACTTATTTGGTTCATTTCTTTTACATTAGGTAGCTACGGACCGATCACGATCGCCCATTCGTACACGGTCGAGAGCCAGAATGGCCGATCAAACCGACTTGCAAGAGCGTGTTATTGGTGTGGAAGACCAGATCAAGCAACTTGTCATCGCGATGCAACAAATGTCCGCTGAGATCAAAGCTCTCCGGTCGGATCCTGTTTCGGCAGCCCTCGAAGCATCAGTCCCAAAGCAGAAAATCAGAAAAAATGTCGATATTGACGGGGATGACGATATTCCTGATTTAGAAGATGACCCCGTCCAGATCATCGTCAACAAGGACAAACCTGATGAACGGGTCAATAAACTTGAAGAAAGAGTGAAGCAGTTGGAAGGTTCGCAGGATTCACCTTCGATCGATCTGTCCCTTTACTCACAGATCAAAATCCCAAAGAAGTTCAAAATGCCGGATTTCGACAAGTACAATGGCACCACATGTCCAAAAGCCCACCTACAGCTCTATCACGTACAAATGACTTCGTACGTGGATAACGAACTCCTGATGATCCATGCCTTTCAAGCAAGTTTAACGGGCCCTGCTTTGAGCTGGTATCTCATGAAGAAGATAAATGGCCTAAAAACTTGGAAAGAAGCCAGTGAAGCATTCTTGAAGCAGTACAGATTCATAACAGACATCATTCCTACCCGTGATGATCTCGAACGCGCCCAGATGAAAAAGACTGAGTCCTTCAAAGACTATGCTATCAGATGGAGAAATTTAGCTGCTCAGGTTGTCCCGGAACCCATAGACAGTGAGTTAAAGAGGATGTTCATGAAAACTCTCCCGTTCGAATACCGTAATCGGATGGTTGCCATTCCGACTGACAACTTCAACCAACTCATCCCCATGGGCGAACAAATTGAAATAGGGCTGAAAGATGGATGGTTTGTCGAGCCGCCCTCCTCGACCAGAAGATTTGGTGCGAGAAAAGAGAAAGAACCAGCAGCTGAAGTGAATCTGGCTTATAACCAACCGAGCCGGCGGAATGCTAACTCCGCCCCAGCAATCCAAGTAGTAGAAGCTCAGCAACAAAACTCGAGTCGTCAACCTTTTCAGAGGAGGAACGACAAGAGGCAATTCACTCCCCTCCCCGGTTCGTTGTCTCAAGTGTTGACAGTGCTCCAGAAGAAAGGCTTGCTCACTACTGAGCCAAAGCGGCCCAATCCTGAGCGGTTCTATAACTTCGACCCGTCAAAGAAATGTGATTATCACATGGGTGAGCTGGGACACTCAACCGATGATTGCTATGCCCTCAGGCACCGAATCCAAAACCTCCTAGACACGAAGGCTTTCTCATTTCAACCTGCTAAGCCGAATGTTCAGAGCAACCCACTCCCTGATCACGCAGGCAATGTGAATGCCATATTTAGCTTCGACGCTGGTCGAATCAAGAATGTTAAGGTGTATACTACTGACGTCTACGGTGAGTTAGTGAAAGCCGGGTGTTATCCGAGTAATGAAGACCTTCCCCTTGCCATCATGAGAGAAAGAATCTCAAGAATGGTAGAAGCTGGGATGATTGTTTATGCTGACCACACTGGCATCATTTCCACTATCTCTGAAGTGGTTATTAATTGGGAGGAGGAGTTTGCTACATTGAACACCAGGAGTGACAAGGGCGACCCTCTGCCTGAAGACATGCCTCCGCTTGAAGACGCGTCTGATAACGAGGAGATCGTAGTAAGCACGCCTATAGCTGATGAAGGGATAGTGATCGAGATACCTCAACCGTATGAGTACAGTGACAATAAGGCAGTCCCTTGGTCCTACAGTCTCGATGTCGACTTGGTTACCAGATCCGGGCGTTCCTATGGCCAAGCTAATGCTCAACCTGCAAAACCTGTTACTGATGAGGAAGCCAAAGAATTCCTAGCCGTGATTAAGGCTAGCGAGTACAACATAGTTGAACAATTGCGCAAGCTGCCCGCGCAAATCTCTCTACTTGAGCTGCTCCAGACATCTGTCAAGCATCAGAAGGCCTTAATGAAGGTGTTAAGTGAAGTCCACGTGCCAGAAACGATCGATCATGACAAATTGGAGGAATTTGTGGGTTCTATACTCCTCAAGGACCTCATAGCCTTTTCAGATGAAGAGTTCCCTTTGGAAGGGAGGGGGCATACTAAGGCACTCTACATTTCTGTCAAATACAAGGCCTCGCATGTTGCCCGGGTACTCATTGACAACGGATCAGCCCTGAACATCTGTCCTTTGGCGACTTTACACCGCCTTAAGATAGATCCTTCTAGGATAAGTTCTGCAAGAACCTCCGTACGAGCCTTTGACGGAACGAAGAAAGAAGTGATGGGAGAAATACACCTTGACATACAGATAGGACCAACGATGTTCAATGTCCTATTTCAAGTTATGGACATTCCCACGGCATTCAATTTTCTGTTGGGTCGTCCATGGATTCATATTGCTGGAGCTGTGCCATCCAGTCTACATCAGATGGTGAAGTTCGTTGTGGACAGAAAGTTAATCACAGTCCACGGTGAAGAAGAGCACCCAATTTACCACGCAACGGCTATCCCCTATGTCGAGCCGGATTGCAAAATAGAATCGAGCTATCAGTCGCTCGAGCTCGTATCAACCATACATGCGTCTAGAGGATCATCACCGCCTATTCCTGAGGTGTCAAATGCTGCAGTCATGGTTGGCAGGGTAATGGTGTCCCATGGCTTTACTCCAGGTGAAGGCCTCGGTAGGAATGGCCAAGGTATCCGCCAACCGGTGGAAGTCTTTCGGAGGCCCCACGCTACTGGGTTGGGATACCTAGGGTCAAGCGAGCCGAATAATGGGGGACGTGGACATGGACGTGGACGCATTCGAGGTCGAGGTCGAGGAAATGGACAGATTAGATCGCGATCCGAAGAAGAACCAAATGGTGAAGAACGTGGGCGTGATAGGTTGCTTCCACACATCCGTACCACATTCCCGGGCCCTGCAAGAATGATGCATGAAGAGAAACAGGTGATCGACACTTTGGGGCAACCAAGCGGCAAGTTCGATTATTATGTTAAATACTCGGCGCCCCCCAGCTTCTATGCTGACCCCCGTGACATTGTCCCCGATGGATGGGGAGGTATGGATGATTCAATACCTCTAGTGACAGAAGATTCTGATGATGCAATGGAGGGAGTCACTGCCCTGTTCGATAATTTCTTAGTTGGAGCCATCGAGGAAGGACCGTTGAAGGGAATGGGCATTGGCCCGCAAGAGTAACACATTTATCTTTTTCGCACACTCCCCTACGCGGGAATTTTTACTGCTTTTTAGGACTTGCCCCGTCTCGGGAGCTGCTTTTTAGTACTTTTCATTTCTAGGATTTGATTGTTGCAATTTCCATTCCAATAAATGTAATTTATTTGATGATAATCAATGAAATTACAAGTTTTGAGGGCATGTTGAGGTACATCAAACCAGCCCGGTGATGATATCCAACTGATAAAATAAAATATAGTCCAAGGAGAATTCTGAGGCCTGGGCTTCTTCATGCTTCCTCGTGTTAAAACCTTTTGAAAAAAAATTTCAAAATAAATAAATCAATCAATCAATAAAAAATGCAATGCTTAGCCCTATTTGTCCTTTTGAATCATCTACTTTATGTTTCAGGGGCAATCTTGTGATACGCAAGGGTATGGGAACAGTCCAATCTGATGAATTATGTGCCGCCGAGCCTGATCTCGATGACACCAACAAACTCGAAGATTCCTCGAACGTTCAGCGCGATCTAAAGCATCATGAAAGACTTAAAGTACTGACGATAGACCAAACTATCACCGTCAATCTGAGTGATACGGAGGAACCTAAGGAAGTAAAGATAAGAGCAAATCTCCTTGAAAGTGAGACGAAACGCTTGATCCAGTTGCCGCACGAAAAAGTTGGATCCTTTAACCGAAAGGTACGTCAAAGACACTTCCAGGTAAATGATCTAGTCCTAAGGAAGGTACTGCTAGTCTTTCTTGTTCCTGGAGGAAAATTTGCCCCAAACTACATTGGTCCGTATGTGGTTAAAAAGGTGCTTCCTGGAGGTGCCCTGATTCTCGCAGAAATGGATGGTCGTGAGTTCTCCAGTCCTGTTAATTCTGATGCTGTGAAGATCTATTATCCCTGATAGAATCTAACATTTTGCAGCAAAAGTTTTCAAATGTTTGGTTTTATACTCTGAGTCACAAACATTTCACTAATGAATAAATGGTTTCAATCAATTGAAAGATGGAATGTGTGCCTTGGCTTTAAATTGTGCTTGATCATTTTGTCAGTCTACATTATCGATTTCAAAAGGGGAAATCTATTTAGACAATATGATAACTCACGTGGAATGAATTGAATGTGTTGAATGAGGTACATCGGGATGATGAAAGGCAAGCCATATCCTATACACAGTCCCATGCACTAATCCCCAGTGAGTTGAGTGGAAAAATTCCATGTCTGCAAGGTAAAGGGTTATCTCGCAAAAGGTACGGCGACTGAAATGACGAGAGGCGGTTCATTTCTCTATCCCAAACACTACAGGTTATCCATTATTTCACCACTTTGAGCCTAAACACTTGAAGAAATTCATTCAAATTACCCCTGTCAAGAACCACCCCACATCGGGGCAAACTGGAGGTAAGTCAACGTCATAAGGTGAAAAATGAGTAGAAATTTTCATGCTCTAACTTGCATCAATCTTCGAGTGTTGCTTTTTCAGATGAATTCACGTGAAGTTCAAGTGCCTTAGGATGACGAAGAGCATTTCTTTCTCTATCCTATACACACTTTATCCTTTGCTAAGCCCAATTGAGCCTGTAAATTCGTTTCTTAAACCCAGTTGGTTGATCATCCCCCACACTGGAGCAAGGCAAAAGTCATCATTGTTCAGGCAGCATATCCGGAGCACCGATAAAAGACGAAGACCCTGAGAGTCCAAATGTTAGTCATTCGGTCAAAACAAGCCAAAGTGTGGCTAGCCAATGTATGCATTGTAGACAGTGTGTGTCAAAAAAAAATAAAAATTAGAGGGCATGAAAAAGCAGTGTGCCTGGTAAAAGCAAGGCCGATGCCCGTAAAAAATGGAGAAAAAGTGACGACTTTGGATTAGAAAATGTTGAGATGTGTCAAAGTCACAAAAATATCCAGAGTCTTAAGGAGTCAAGCGATAAGTTCTCGAGGCCAATGGAACATCTGCGGAGAAGACAATCCCTGGTGAAGAAGGAAACTGGTGACAATGCCGAGATGATCACCAACTCTCACCCCAATTATACACATTTTGAGCCTTATGATCCATTCATTTCTCAACCCATGAGTCCAGCCTACGTTACGTCCCTTGCAAAGTCTCTTCAGATTAGGGCACTTGAACTAACGTAGGGTTTCTGATGTTTATAAGCTTAGCTCGAAGAAGTGCGAGCAAGTCCATTTCTATCTCATTTTACAGGTTCTTGACTTGTAAACCCGGAGACAATTGCAGAGTATTTTCTTTCAATAGCCTCGACTCGAAGAGTCTCTTTTGCTAAGCCATTGACCAAGCCCATGTTATGGTCCTAACAAAGACCTCTCAGATTGGTAAAGTCGTACTGCTTGCGAGAATACTCGGGCCCTTGTCGACATGATGATGGTGAGATAGAGTGATTTTTGTAAATTAGCCACTTCTCGACGAGAGTGAGCGAAAGCCCTTTCGGACCAAAAGTCCCTCATTCGACATTTTCAAGATATCTACTTGTGAATCTGGATTGTCTTGTCATGATTTTTCCCCAGCGAAGTTTGTAATGCTGATTTGACAAAACCATCGTGCATGAAAATCAGTTGAAATCATAGTGCATGTGTATATGTGTTCTTGACAGTGTGCGAATGCATATTACATGTTACTTAAAATCGTGTCTAACAGGAGACACACCTTCAGAGTTGGAGATATCACCAGGTAAGTATATCTCTATCCCTAGGATGTCTATGACTATCTAGGTATCCCTAACCTGTTCAAGCAATTGTCAGGTCCCACATTTGATCATTTTTGCGATCTCTAGATGCCTTTGATTGTGTTCAGGTGTCTATTGATTAAACCTTTTCAGGTACCTCCGATGATATCCAGGTGCTTTGTCAAGGAACTCTTGAACACTTGGGCTAGCCTCTTTGTTCATCAAATCACAGATTTTTATACAATCTCGAGAAGATTCCCCCGTTACATGACTATGAGCAGGTATAGACATGGCGGCCAAATCTTTACATATGAACAGGTATATGTAAAGGTCGGAATATTCTTCCCAAATCTCAGGTATTCCCCCGCTACTCACCTATGAGCAGGTATAGGTGAAGCGGCCAAATCTTTACATATGAGCAGGTATATGTAAATGTCAGAATATTCTCCCCAAATTTCAGGTATTCCCCCGCTATTCACTTATGAGCAGGTATAGGTGAAGCGGCCAAATCTTTGCATATGAGCAGGTATATGTAAAGGTCGGAATACTCTCTTTATCTTAGATGTTCCCCCGTTACTCGCCTATGAGCAGGTATAGGTGAAGCGGCCAAACCTTTGCATATGAACAGGTATATGTAAAGGTCGGAATATTCTCTCAACCCCAGGTGTTCCCCCGCATTTCACTTATGAGCAGGTATAAGTGAGGCGGCCAAATCTTTGCATATGAGCAGGTATATGCAAAGGTCGGAATATCCTCTTGATTTCAAAAGTTTCCCCCGCAATTCACTTATGAGCAGGTATAAGTGAAGCGGCCAAATCTTTGCAAGCACCTAGAGAGATGTATAGGTAGTTCGTAAAGATCGGAACTATTCTCACGAATCCAGATGATGATTGGATACGTCGAGCTTTCTTCGTGTGTTTTGACTTAACTGCAGATCACCGAAGTTCATCAACGTATATCAGGCAATATCTATGGGACTGAGCCCATACATTTGCCAAAACAACATACAAATTAAGGTTGTGCCTCGAATCGCGCTATCGTCAGGTAAGTAATTCCAGGTACGTTTTCTACTCATGTCAGCATGCATCATTTCTTAATGCATTGTAAAATGGGACTCATAATCCCGACAAAAACAACATTCATTGCATTTGCATGTTTGAAATTTAGGTATCATTTAGTCTTTGAATGCAACCTCTATGAGCTCACCTTCAAAGAGGGGCAGCTGTTGACACCTAAATTTTGACGCATCATTTAGTGTAATTTGCATAGAAAATTAGGGATTAAATTTTTAACCCCTAAACAAAAAATATTTAAATTGCATAACATATAGTTTAAATTCATTGCATTTTTGCATCGGACCGGCGGTGAATGAACGAGCTTAAATTTCATCGAATGGGACTCGGCTCGCTTGAAATGCAAAGGCCGGGAATTATAAGTCAAATGGGCTCGGTTGTTTTAATTTGAACTTAATTCAGCCCATTGTCATTAATTAATTCAGCCCATTATCATTAATTAATTCAGCCCATTTAAATTAAAGCCCAAGCCTAAGCCCATTAGGACTAGAAAGCCCATCTAATTGACCTAGGTTAATACTATATATACTTCATTAGGTCAGAATTTTAGAGGGGGAGACACAATTTTCAGATCAGAAAATTTTTAGAGTGTGAGAGTGAGAAAGAGAGAGAGAGGAGGAAGACCTCGCGCGACGCGCCCGCTGCCGCGCCCGCTGCCGCGCCCGCGCCCGCTGCCGCGCCCGCTGCCGCGCCCGCGCCCGCGCCCGCGCCCGCGCCCGCGCCCGCTGCCGCGCCCGCTGCCGCGCCCGCGCCCGCTCCCGCGCCCGCTCCCGCGCCCGCGCCCGCGCCCGCGCCCGCCGCCGCGCCCGCTGCCGAGCGCCGCTGCCTCCCGCGCCCGTCGTCGCTGCCTTGCTGTTCCGTCGCCGTTGCCCCGCTGTCATCCCGACACCGCGCCGCCGGCCCACCGCTCGCCGTTCATCCCGATCCGCAAGTTCGAATTTGGGAATTATCTGCAAATTAGGTAATTAGATATTATCTGATATTTTTCAGAATATTTAATTTACTAATTTGTGCTTTTGAATATTGCGTGAATATCGTGTAGAATATTAGATATGTTGGGATAATTATCTGATATCTGCAATATTTTTAAAATATTCAAAATTAGGAAACTTTCCTAATTTAGCAACGTATCTAGACGACTATCCTACCTTATCCCTAAGGTACGATACGCGACGATACGGAAAATCATTATCCTATCCATAATCCCTTGGATACGATAATGATTTTTATCTGCTTTCCAAATTTGAACGATCGACTTTCCGTCAATATTTATAACCCTATAGATATGACTGATAGCTCGATTTTTGTGCCTAATCCGAATTTGAAACGAATCTTGTGGATTGCGTGGTTGTTTTAAATGTGGATGCTATCTCTGTTTAAATTATCTTTCCTTTTCAAATAAAAAAGAAAATTCAAAAAAATATCAGTTAGGATTTGAATTTGAGTTTTGCATGTTTAGGAATCCTAAATATATCTAGACGATAGAATAATTATTTAATTTAAATTAGGACTTGAGATAATCTATTTCCTAGTTTAAATTAAGTAATTTTCTAATCTTAATAGATTATCTAGGTTATTTTTTTTAATTTCGAATTTTCATGAAAATCCCAAAAAAAGAATGAATTGTTTTATAGTAGATTAGGATAGATTGCATTCTTAATTTAATTAATTTATTATTTCGAATTTTAACAAAAATCCCAAAAATAAGTCATGTTAGGATATGTTAAGTCATCATAGGTTGCACGTTAATTTAGGCATATTTTTATTCCGAATTTCATTAGAAAACACCAAAAATAAATCGTTTGCCCGTCATCAGAATTAAGTCACGTCGTCGCATGACATATAGTTTGCATGTTAGGTTGCATTATTCGCGTGTCAATTTTTGCACGTCATTACATGTAGATTAGGCTTCATTTAAATAAGCAAAAATCCAAAAATATTGAGTGAACTGTTTGTTAATTAGAAATCATATTAGGATGGTTGATGTGATTTTCTAGCTAACCATGCAGATGCTTACGTTGCTTCGAGGTAAGTAATTCTCCCAATCTTGCAATTTATTTAATGTTTTGATTATTGGGTGTTATTTTGGTGGTTTGCGCACCCGCATGAACACCTCACATGTTAGTGACTAAGTTAAAATGGATCCAAATTGCTTGCCAAAATATTTTTTTGAAAAGAAAAGGTACCGAAAGGGCGTTAGACTAGATCTAGCGTAATCAAGTCCCCGGGCTTAGAATCTCTGGTTCGTAGGAATAAAACATATCTCCCTATGTTTTATTTAGGTTTCTAATCGACCTACCACAAATTGATTAGTGGCGACTCCAAGCATGAAAACATTTGCATGTTAAAAACTTAAACCCAAAGTTGCGAATTGGTAGGGCTTGGGAGGGCTCGAGTTAGGTTTAGTCCTAATAATCCATTAGCCTGAGAGGAAGGAATTTTTAGGTCGCGACATCAATCATTATAGGGCAAATGTATAAAGCCCATAGTATCATGTGCTAATACTCCACCGATTTGTGTTTCCTTCATTAGACGAAAAGTGGGTTAGTGAGACTCAGGAGGAATGTTAATCAAGAAGCTTTTCCTCTTAATACCCTGATTATGATAAACTAGTAAGTTCTTCCAACGCGATAAAATCAATCAAAATGGTTAACCGACGAACCTCCTCACTTTGTTCAACCTTCGTTTATATCATTCCTCCTATCGAGTTACTTTAAATTTGTTTATTGGTTTTTTCAGGGGGGAAATTTGCCGAGGTAAGTGTAAGATTTGATTAAATTGGAGAGGCAAAGAACAATGAACATCACTAACAACAACAACTAGCAAAGTAGCCACCATTGACATCTTTTGAACCTGAAAGCATGATGAAAAAGCAAACGATGATCGTTTTTCTTTTTTTTCATCTATTGTAGACTATTGGAGGAACTTTTGCTTTGAACTTTTTTCACTTTTTTACATTTGAAATTTTATTTATATTGAATTTTTTTGGACATTTGAGGTCGTTTTCAACCATGTGAAATCTTTACATAATATTTTAAGCATAGAATAATTGTTTCGACTTTGGCAGGAAAACCTTCATTGCTTTGGAAAATGGGATGAAACTTGAGACAGCCCACTACTTCGTGGGCTTAAGGCCAGGCTCCGGCATCTTCAGCCTGTTCAAGGGCCAGCCCTTCTTCAGTGGGATCTTTGTCCAGAAAATCGTTAGTGATAATTTCTTCTCGTCGTCCATGGTTTTAAATTGAGATAAGTGTACTGAAAGTCATAAAATCTATCATAAAAATATAATTAAGTCCTAAAATTTTTAAAAAGTGCAATCAAATCTTAAAACTCGCCATGAAAATGCAATTGAATCTCAAAATTTTCAAAAAGTGCAATCAACGGATTAACTTGATTGGATCAATTTGACAAGTTTTATGATTTGATTGCACTTTTTGAAATTTTTAAGACTCAATTGCACTTTCGTGACAAGTTTTAGAACTTTCAAAACACTTATCCCCATTTTAAATTTTAAATTTGTGATATTTCCTCTATTTTATTTCACCGAAAGTTGTCTGGTTCCTAGGAAATGCAACACACCATTAAGAACTCAACCGTGGTGACCTTGTACCACAATGATTTAAGTTTTGTTTTGTTGGCGGATCCAAAATCATCATTGTTATTTTTTCCTTTTGGGCCTACTCAAAATCACTCTTCTTTGACGCAGCATAGAGGAGTATAAGATCGTATGGAATCAGAAAACCGATCTTAATTTATGCCACCAACTTTGGTACCTTAGCATCAGACTTTTGTAGGGAAAAAAAAGAAAGCCGAGAAAAGAATCTCCTAAGTGAATTTTTGCTTTTTGCTTGTTGGACATGGTCTCGTGCTAAATCGGGTCGCAACACCATTTGTCGTTGTGATCTAAACTCAAAGGACCACACTTGACACCCCTTCTCGTGTGATTAGAGCGGGTAGCGGGAATCGAGCCCACATCGTAAGCTTGGAAGGCTAGGGGTTATGGTCGGCGTTGAGAAATGCATTAGGAAGGTTTCTTGACTAGGCATTCCTCATAGGAAGTAAAAGGCAAACGCTATATAACGCTGATTCATAAGCGACATTGGCACGTGCTCGATTCTATTAGAGACACTTTTTTTTGGTCAAAAAGAGACGCTTATTTAGAATGTGATATTACACGTATAAGTCTACATGTTCCTATAGGTCAAAATCACTGGGCAATGGTGACAAATCATGTAGAATTCTCTTGCAGCGTACAGACAATTTGGGATGGGATGGTTGTTGGGAAAATTATCAAAAAAATTCTAAATCTATTGCATTTTTACTGATTCAATCCTAAGCTTTTTAATTGTGCCAATTGATTCCTAAATATTTTCATATTTTGTCAATTGGGTCTATCCAGTCAATTTTGATTGGAAATTACTAATGTTAGACGCCGGTCGTCTTACGTGGCACAATCAATATTAACGTGAACAAATTTAGTAACACTTCAATATTTTTTGTATTTTTTATTAATTTTTCCTTTTCTTTTCTTTTCTTCTCTTTTCCTACTTTACTTATTTCTTTTTTTTTCTTTTTCTCTTTTTTTTCCCTCTTTCCCTCTGCCGGCCATCGCCAAGCCTTGCTGGTGGCCGGCAACCTCAGGCAAGGGCCACTCGAGGGCAACGATTTCTGTCAGCCATTGACAAGGCCTGGCAATGGTCGATGGAGGGAAAAAGAAAAAAGAAAAGAAAAGAAAAAAAAAGGGAAAAGAAAGAAAAACTAATAAAAAGTAAAGAGGGAAAGAGAAGAAAAGAAAAAAATGAAAAAAAAATGAAATTTTTGATTAAGAATTGTCGATGTCAGCACCGGCCGTATCATAAATGATGGTCGACATCCACGTTAATGATTTCCGGCCAAAATTGGGCGGATGGACTCAACGGACAAAACATAAAAAAGTTTAAGATTCAACTAAGACAACTAAAAAGTGTATGACTGAATTGATAAAAAGTACAATAGATCTATGACTTTTTGGATAATTTTCCCGTCATCGAAAACCCGCTCACATAGTCATGGACAATCATCAACCCACGATGCGTGCGTGCCGTGTGCGCGAGGAAGATAGAGAGAGAGAGAGATAGAGGTAATGACCATTGAAAAGGAAAGGAATGATTCTTTTATGGACCCCCAAAAAGAATACCAAAAGCATGCGGGGTCATCCAGATTAACAGCCCTACATAGCCTTTCGCATCGAAGGCGAAGTTTGCAACGAGACCCCCCCACAAGCAACACAACCGCCTCTTAAATTAGAATCTGCCGTCCCGTTTTAATCAATTGCGTCCCCGAAATTGACCTCCTCCTTGGTCCCGCAAAATAGAAGTAATGCGAAATATCGGCCGTCCGTTTGATCGATCCCATGTGTGTGTGAGCATACATAAGACGACGTCTCTTCCAACGTGGCACCCTGCAAAATTGGCGGTGGCTTTTGACCCGGATTTTGGCCAAAAGCCTTTGCTAAGAACTAGCAAGCATCCCACGTTCGACTCCACACCCACTTCGTCAATTGGCATGTGACCCTATTGGTAAATGGATTGGGGGAGGGAGGACGCTGATGTTACTGATGCGGGTTCAACTCTCGCGCTCTACAAGAGGCAGAACAAAGGTCAAAGAGAGAGATGAGTAAATACAAAACAGACAAAAAAAAAACTCTCTCTCGCTTTTGGGACAATGCCTCAAATTTACTCCCTTTCTTTTTTTTTTTCCAAAATTACTAATTACGATAGATTAGTCAATAGTGTTGCGTTAACAAGCGATCGAATAATGAAGTAGGCGGAATAAAAAAAAAAAATAGGACACCGAATTTGCGTGGTTTCGGTTTGGGTGGCTTACGTCTACGGTGGAGAGTAGCAAAATAATTCCATTATAAGTCAAGCGATACGACGAAGATTACAACCATACTCGAGTCGCTCAAATGCATCTCTTAATCTCACGAAGGAATTCATAGATCTTACTCGTAAGTTTTAATTGGCTTCGGGATGTTATTCACAAAAGCTTCTCTTTTGATACTCTTTACAAAGAATATCCAATTTTTTAATATTTATGTAAGAATTGGATCTGAAATAGGAAACCTACTCCAATTGAGAAATCATTTAAATAGGAAATCAACTTGAAGATATAGAACATATCCATCGTCTTGTCTTTTTGGTCGACTCGATATGGCATTACCATTGACTCGATGAATGTAACATAAAGAGGAAAACAGAAAGAATGAAAAAAGGAAATAGCGGATAACAATATACGTTTTTTTTTTCCAAATAGTCTAGTGTTTTTTGAGAAAAGAAAGAAAATCACCAAAATCGTAAAAGAAAAATTAGAAAAACAAAAGATCCGTTTATTTTACGAAAAATAATGATTTTGAAAACTTTTTCCTAAAAACGATCTCTCGTATCAATTACAAAATTGAATGGATGAAAGATATTTTCGTCATTCGCGAAGATATTTAGATTGTTTTCAACAATCGAAATATTTTCTATTTACTAATTATTTCGAGCAATGGAAGTAACTATTTTTACGAAAATATTTTCCAAATCATTAATTCTCCGGGAAACAAATGAAGCCAAAGAAAAAATGGTTAATTCAACGGGAAACCTTAAACTGGTACATATGTGATAAATTTACTCTGAACTAATTTTTTGACTACCAAAAATCTCAAACTGGTACACTTGTGATAAATTTACCCCAAACTAATTTTTTGATAAAAAAAACCCTAAACTGGTACACTTGTGACAATTTTAGCATCCGTTAAATGAGACTAATACCAAAAAAAATCACAAATTGGTAAACCTATAATAAATTGGGGGGTATTACCTCAAATCGGTTCACCTGTTAACTGTCACGTGTCATTCAACTCAGCAAATTGACGTTAAAATTTAACGGAAGTTAAATTTGTCACAAGTATACCAATTTGAGATTTTTCGTGATATTAATCCAAGAAAAAAAAAGGAAAGAGGAAAACGACATGGAGGCCCAAGGGGATCCGAGCCGGAGGCCCGAACGACTACAAAGGACACGTGGCGAAGCCTGGTATCCGCCCTTCCTCTCTCGATAGACATCGGAGTAATGTATTTTATTTTTATTATTATTTTTTTGGTCATGGGAGTAATGTATTCTAAAGATTGTCAAATGCTGACGGCTTCTTCTTCTTTTCTCTTATTTTTTGGTCAAACGAAAAAAAAAAAAGAAAAGAAAAAGGAGGAGGTCGGAACTGCTCACATTGTCTCGGACATCAACTGATGACGCGGGCGTGCCGTGCGCGCGAGCAGGTGAAAAGGAAAGGCATGATTCTTTTAAGGACCTCCAACAAAAATAAATTCTTTTATGGACCCAAAAGAAAATACAAAAACATGCGTCATCTGGATTAAATTAATTTTTGCCATCTGATTTCAGCCGCCATATTAATCCCGTTTTAATCAATTCCGTCCCGAAATTGACCTCATCGGTCCCAATTTTTATTCTCGTTTTTTTTTTTTGATTTTCAGATGAGGGCATCGGGGGCGAAAATAAAAAAAAAAAAAGTATCCTCCAGGGGCGGAAGATTCCGCGACATGCCCCTCCACTTAGGTATCGTTCCTCGATCTAGAAGAACGAGAAATAATATGAAATATCAGCTGTCCGTTTGATCGATCCTACGTGTGCAAATTGGTGATGGCTTTCGATCCTGATTTTGGCAAAGTCCTCCTAACGCGTTCAACTTTCTCCTGTCAAACCCCCAAAAAAAAAACAAAATGATCGAACATACAGAATAAGAAAATAAGTCGGATACCGGAGTTACGTGATTCGGTTGAGGTGGCCTACATCTATAGGAGAGCGGGAAGAATTTCGCTATAGATAAAGCGATACAGCGGAGATTATAACCGTACCCGAGTTATTCAAATACAACTCTTAATCTCACGAAGGAACTCACAAATCTTAATCGCGAGATTTAAAAGCTCTTCTTTCGATACTCTCTACAAAGAATGTCCACTTTTTATACATAGGTAAGAATTGGATCAAAAATAAAAATCCTCCTCCTAGGAAGCCATTCAAATAGGAAATCAACTTGAATTAGGAAAGTTTTTTATTGAGCTCAAAGTCGACGCATATTTTCCACGGGTAGAATATATCGATTGCCCAGTCTTACCATATATGGTATCATCATTTACTTAGGTGACGATTTGTTTCGTTCTTCAATACATATAACCCGTGCTCCAAAGTCTCCGCACTTGTTAGTATCGAGCTGCGCGAGCCTCGGCTTCAAAGGGTACACGAAAAAACCGAAGGAAATCCGATTTGCGCACAACATACATCAACACGGTACACGACACGGGGCAAGTCAAGCAACAAGGATGCCTCTTCCCGGTGCACTGCGGTTGGTGAACGGGGGAAGTCATCCCATGGAACACCCGTGGGGAGAAGGGCGGGGTCAAAGATTATCATCGAGCGAGATCGTCCATCCCCGCAAGTAAAAGAACGCGAGCTTCGAAAGTGACATAACAAGAAATTCCCCAATCCCCTTAGTCAAGTTTGATAAGGAACCGAAATTAATAAAAGTTCTCTTTCAAACCGCTAATCATCATCGAATTTCTCGGGTTAAAAAAAAAAGAAACAAAGGAAGGGAAGGAAAGAAAGTAGGTGACGATTTGCATGCCCAATTTGTTTTTCTCCCCCACAATCAACATGCGAATTGCATAAACTAATCGGAAAAAAAAAATATCGAACACCCACCAGGGCAACACACAGTAAAACGCCCCTCCCAAGGTCAGAATCTCCAATCGAATAGCCGCACAAGTTCAGAATCTTCTTGGCTTTTCGATCTCTCCCTGCCCCCCACCATCGTTGCTTGCATCGAGCCTCGACCTCAAAGCGCGGAATCGACGATCGATTCGACTTTGCCCATGTGAGAAAAGCCAGAACAAAACCGATGAAGATTTCCCCTCTTTTGGGTCCCTGCGAATCCAAGTTTCTAATCCGGGGAAAAATTCTTGCGGACCGAACGAACGTCGTTAGTAGAACCATGCCCGCACGGCGGCCCTTCGTGTCGCTCCTCCTCCTCCTCCTCCTCCTCCTCTGTCGGCCCTGTCTCCCCGCCAGGAGCGCGCCGGGCTCCGTAACCGTAATAACCGTCGACGCCGCCGCCCGGAACGCCACGTGGCGGGACTTCTCGAGGTTCCTGGACGCCGGCAGGGGGAGCCACGTGGACGGCATGTCGGAGCTCAAGAGGTACTTCAGCCGGTTCGGGTACTTGCCCGTCGCGCCCGGCTCCGACTTCACCGACGTGTTCGATAACGATTTCGAGTCCGCCATCGTCGCGTACCAGACCAACCTCGGGCTCGCGGTCACCGGGGAGCTCGACTCCGAGACCATATCGGCCGTCATGTCGCCCCGGTGCGGCGTCGGGGACGCCGGCGACGGCGCGCGGTCGCTGCGGCGATACGCGTACTTCGCCGGGAGGCCGCGGTGGGACCGGGCGGCGCCGGCGACGCTCAGCTACGCGCTCTCGCCGGAGCACACGGTCGGGTACCTGAGGCCGGAGGACGTGAGGGCGGTGTTCCGGCGATCTTTCGCGCGGTGGTCGGCGGTGATCCCGGTGAGCTTCGTCGAGGCGGCGGAGTACAGGACGGCGGACATCCGGATCGGGTTCTACCGCGGGGACCACGGGGACGGGGAGCCGTTCGACGGGGTGCTCGGGGTGCTGGCGCACGCGTTCTCGCCGGAGGACGGGAGGGTCCACTTCGACGCGGCGGAGAGGTGGGCGTTGGATTTCAAGGTGGAAAGGGCGAAGGTGGCGGTCGATCTGGAGTCGGTGGCGACGCACGAGATCGGCCACGTGCTGGGGCTCGCCCACAGCTCGGTGAAGGAGGCGGTGATGTACCCGAGCGTGAAGCCGAGGACGAGGAAGGTGGAGCTGAGGATCGACGACGTGGAGGGGGTTCAGGCGCTGTACGGGTCGAACCCGAATTTCAGGCTGAGCTCGCTGTTGGAGTCGGAGAACTATAAGAACGGAGCCGTTGGTGGCGGCGGCGGCGGCGGCGGATTGGAGTGGAGGTGGTTTGGGTGGTCCACATGGTTAGTGGCTCTGGTGGATTTGATATTGCCTTTGTGGTTGTGAGCATGACTGATGAGTCATCGGTGATGACATAATAGCCTTAGGTTAGCTTTTGCCTTTTGGGGTTTAAACTTTAAAAGAGAAACGCCAGCAACTGTAGATACTGTTCAGCTTCACTGATACACAGTTCAGCCAAACAGAACTTTATTGGCACACATCGATTCACAAAGCAAAAAGGTACGACAGAAATTTTCTTTCGTTGGGTATTCTGAGCTTCTTGGTAGAGAAAAGAGTAGCGATTTGTTGTTCTTCAATTGTTGATAGTTTCTGGTTAGTTCAGGTGGTTTCATGCAAACTTCTGCATGAGCTCGGCATAGCAGCTGATCTGAAAAGTTTCATGTCCGTAGTTGATTGGGCTTGGACGGACTTAGGCAGGCTAAGAAAGAAATTGCTTATTCGGATCTGCCCGCGTTGTTGCCCTTCACGGATCGCGGCCCCATGATCGCGTCTGGTTTGCAATTTTGCATGCACCATCTGCGAGTCGAGGCTTGCCTAAGCCACGTCTGAATTTGATGCAACATTCTTCACTTGTATCCAACTAAAACCAGCTCCTTTCCTCACGCCTCTCGACCTCATCAGCTCCCTAACCGCGCCCGCTTTGCTCCATTTCCCGTGAGACGCGTATATGTTGGACATCGCAACGTATATGTAATCTTCGTTGCCTTCCAATTGGATCAGCTTTGCAGCTGCGATTTTCGCAATCTCCAAATCCCGACAAGATCCGCAAGCGCCAAGCAAAGCCCTCCAAACTGGGGCCCATGCGCCGAACCCGAGTTTGTGAATCATCTTTCCCGCCCTCCGAACTTCTCCTCTTCGCGCCAGTAACCTTATTATTGAACAGCCGTGCTCGGCTGTCGGATGAATCCTGTAGTCATCGATCATTGATTCCAAGTACTTCATTGCGAGGTGCGATGGCACTCCGCCATGGGAAAACGCGGATAAAACGTTGAGAAATGTGATCTCATCTGGTTCTATACCATTGATGAGAAGTTGCTCGAAGTAGTGACCTACCTTGGCAAAGAAACCATTGTGGGCGAAACCAGATATCATCGCATTCCATGTTATCAAGTTCCTCTGAGGTAGACAGTCAAACATCACTTCCGCATCTTCCACTTGGCCGCACTTTGAGTACATGTCAACGAGGGCACTGCCAATAACCACAGATAAGTCAAAACCGCACTTCGTCGTGCAGCAGTGTATTGCAATTCCCCAACTCAGTGCTGCTAAAGATCCAATTCCGCTCAGAATGCTCGAAAATGTGAATTCATCCATCTCCATGCCTTCCGAGTGCATTCTCGTAAAGAAAGCAAGAGCTTCTCGCGATCGATTTCGGTTCACATAACCAGTAATTATTGAATTCCATGAAGATGAATTTGGTTTCGGCATGTACAAAAGGATCTGTACAGCATCTCCCATGTTTCCGAACTGGGCAAAACCATTAATTACCTCATTGTATGAGATTGTATCGGGATGGGGCATCTCCTGCAAAAAACTCAACGCCTCTTCAAGGTTTTGGTTTCTAGCGCAAGCTGACAAAACCGAATTCCACGAAATAGTATCCTTATAACACATTGCTCGGAACACACGTACCGCCTCTTGAACGCACCCGCATTTGCCATACATGTCGATCAAGCAATTAGAAACGAAAACACTGCATCGCATACCAACTTTTACAATCTTGGAGTGGATAGACCTTCCGAGCTGCAACAAGCTCGACCGACCGCACGCAGCCAGTGCAGCCGTCACAGAGAACGCATCACCAACGCAAGTTTCAGACTTGTTCAGCTGAACAAACAAGCTTGAGGCTTTCCGAAACAGCCCGAAGCGCAGATACCCAGAAATCAACGTATTCCAAGAAACTACGGTCGGATCGGGAATTTCGTCGAACAGGTTGTGGGCGCCGCGCAACGAGCCTTTTTCCAGGTAGAAGCTCATCAGGGCAGTCATCACGAAGACATCGGAGCCGAACCCACGTTTCAGGGCATGGCCCTGAAGCTGCAGGCCATGTGATTCGGAACCTCGCGACGTCGCGGCGCGAATGAGCCGAACCAATTCATACCCGCACGGTGTGGTACAGGATTGGAGCATTCGAGCCGCCATCGACGAATCAAGTCCAGCCCGCGCTTCGAATTCTTCTCCTTGGGCAATGGCCGCGACGACCCCATGATCTCCTTGAACGGAGCAGGCAAGGGAGGCCAACGAGTGCGTCGATGTGAGAGGCGGGTGTCGCAACCTCGTACCCAGTTCAGGAAGGGACCTTCGCATGCCTATCCATCGTACGTCTTCGGTAGTTTTTTTTCTTTGTTATATGAGAATGACAGTGTTAAATTCTATATAGTAGCATATTGATTTACAAAATTGGTTTACTCTACAAAAAGCAGTTTGGTAAATTATCACCGATGCTTAACGTGACAAATTTATCTTTAACCTTTGACCGATCTTGATCTACGAAACTTTTTTTTTTGACTTATTTCATTTATCGATGGCAACAAGATATTCGCTCATAACATGCCAAACTATTTAATGTAGACGAGATTTTTATGTTTCTTTTTTCAAATTTGTGATGTTAGTATCATCAATTGATATGGATATTTGATTTTGAGGACTTTCTAATAATTTCTAGATATAATGTCACGTGCGGTCCCTCTACTTTTACTCAAAATTTAAAATTGTCCCTCTGCTTTTTTTTTTCCTTCAACACGGTCCTTGTACCTTTTAAAAATGTGTCAACGGTTCATCTCTATGCCATTCTTACCGACGGATTTTGCCGATGTGGATTTGAAGTAGTAAAAACGTGCTGACGTAGACATGATGCTGCAAAAAATTGCTGATGCAGGGTTGACGCTATTAAAAATTGTTGTGTAGATATATAAAAAAATGCTGACACGAAATGTATGTGTGGGATTTTTTTTTTCACATTTTGAAAATGCTCACCTTCCATATTTTCACTGCTCTAGGAACTCGTAGCTTTTGGCTAAAGTCAATGTAGTTCCTCTTCCTCTGCACTTCTCAAAGACATCTTCAACTTCAAAATCGTGAGCAAACCCTTGCACAAGTTCAATCTCTGCTTGTTTGCGGCCGGAGTCGCCAGATCCGAAGTTTCGTGGCCTCGGACACTTAATCTAGAATGTCATGGACGTTATGGCCACATAACTCGAGGTCGAACTTACTGCAGCCATGGCCAACATGTCTTGAGCTTGAGGCCATGAACACTAGATTCGCAATCTCGTGGCCATGGACTCTCAGCACCGAGTGTCACGACTACCGTGGCAGCGAAGCTCGAGCTCGAGCTCGCGACAGCCATGGCCACCATATCTCAAGCTTGCGAGCCATGGCATCTAGATCCGAAGATTCATGACCAGCTCGAGCTCGAGCTTGCTGCAACCATGGCAGCCGTATCTCGAGCTCAAGCCCGTGGTACGACGGTGGCATTACGCTGCCCAAGCTCAGGCTTAACTTGGTGCTCGGTGTCTGCCCATCCAAATGGAGCCGAACTTATTAATCGTAAGCCCATCCAGCATCGTTCTTCACCACCAATTTGGCTTGCCGTGGGCCTGTCAATGGTCGGTCCCATAATCACGTCCATTGAGTACCCACGGATTATAGCATAGCGCAGCCGTCAAAAGCTACTATTGAAATATCGCTTCGTTACCGGTTGTTTCGCAAAAAATATTTTTCTCATTTTTCGGTATTTGGATTATTTTTGAAAATGAGTTAACAGAAAATATTTTCTTAATTAACCAAAATTTAAATTTAGAAAAATAATTTCTTATTTAAAAAGTCGAAATTCATTTTCCATAATACGACTAGGTATTGGCGTGTAACATGATTAGGTATCGATGTTTGGACCAAAAACTCTGCGCTTGGGCACGAGAATTCCAACTCTCATCCCCAGGCCCTTGGTAGCAAGGCTGGGTCCATCGAAGCCAGGCCTGGGACCTCGGCGCCCGGCCTCGAGTCCATCTAGCTTGAGAGCTCCTAGTGCTTGTGCTCATGTTGAACGTCGGGGATCCGAAATCAAGACCCCGGTGTCCATGCTAGGTTCCTTGGTTACCCATGCGTAAGGCGCTCGAATAGTGTGTGTCTATTTAGGAAAATCAAATGAGATTTTCCTTACCAAACGACGGAAAATATTTTCCAGTTTAATTTCAGGTATCAGCCAAACACCGAAAAATATTATCATTTTCTTGTAAAAATGACTTCTCCAAAAATATTTTCCATAAATGTTTTTAAGGGAAAACACCTTTTTCATTTTCCAGCATTTGGTTCACTTAGGAAAATGAGTCAACGAAAAATGTTTTCCGAGTCAATGGAAAATGTTTTCCTACAAAAACTTAAAATTAGGAAAATGATTTCCTCTTTGAAAGAACCGAAAAACATTTTCTAAAATATAACTAGGTATCAACACTTGAACATGAAACTCTACACTTGGATACAGAAACTCCAACGTTGGTTCTCAGGTCTCGGTGTTCAGGACCAAGTCTCCCGCAGCTGAGCTCGGGTCCATCGAGGCCGGGCCCTAACCCTCGATGCTCGTACCCAATGGTTTGGCACCTGAGCCTCAGTCCATAAAGGCTGTGCTCGAATCCCCAATGCTCAAGCTCTTGTTTCAACCCTCAGGCTTGGGTTCACAAAAGCCATTTGCCAATCCTTAGCGCTTAGGCTCGAGTCCATGGTTAATGAAATATTTGTTCTTATAAAAATATTTTAAAAAATTTCAAAAATTTAATTTTTTTATTTAAAAACTGGAAATTTAATTTATTTTTATTTTTTAAAAATAGAATATTTGATTATCTTTAATTTTAATTTTAATTTTAATTTCTTCATTTTTCTTTTTTCTTCTTTCTCGGCAAGTTGCCAACGATCAACCCCAGGCTAGCTCAACCTCATCGTTGAGCTGCTTGAGCTCGGCTAAAGGATCCAAAGTTTCTTTGTCTCCATTGACATCTCGATCTCCTCCCTTACCTCCAAGAACTTCAAGTTTACTGCATTCACCTCCGCATCGTGCTCCGGCACCGAGTCGACGCTTGGCTCGGTGCTGAGTCCCCTTCGACTCAGTCCGAGATTGGAATGGAGCGAGCGTCGGAACGAACCGAGGTACCTCGTCGACCTCTAGCGAGCTCAAAGTCCGTTGATCCGGTGAGGTGGAGCCTCACTTGAGGCTGGTGAGGCAAGGCGACCGGTCAAGGAAGAAACAAAAAGGAAAAAATAAAATAAAACAATATATAAAAATAAAAAAATAATTAAAAAAAATACGAAAATTTTGATAGTTTTTCCCATTAGATTTTTCTTACCAAATGATGGAAAGTACTTTTCGGGTATTTTTCAAGTTTCAGTCAAATACCGTAAAATAAAGTCATTTTTCTAGAAAATATTTTCCAGAAATTGTACATTTTTTTCGCAAAACTAGCGGACCTTAAAAGGGCTTTGGTGTTGCTTCTTACCCTATTGCTTTCATTGGCAATCCTAAAGTCTTCTCTCCAAGTCACTTCAAATACTATATAGTATATCTATTATTTATATAATTTGTGGGAAAAACTTGCGTAATGCTAGCCTAATACGAAAGCGGAGCAAACCAGAATATTCTTTAAGAGCTTTGGTGGTGCTGCTTACCCTTTTGCTTTCTTGGCCATCTTTAAAGTCTTCTCTCCAAGTCACTTCAAATACTATATAGCATGTAGTGTATAGTTTCTCCAATAAATATGTACTATATCTATTATTTATATAATCTGTAGAAAAAACTTACGTAATGAGAGCATACGAAAGCGGAGCAAACCAGAGTATTCTTTAATAAGAGCTTTGGTGTTGCTGCTTACACTTTTGCTGTCTTGGCCATCTTTGAAGTCTTGTCTTCTCCATGTCACTTCGTATATACAAATGCCCCTCCCTTCTCATCTCTCTTCATTTATTTCGCTATTAATTAGAACTCCCTATGTTTAAAGGGAAAGGTCTTCGCTTCAACAAATAACATAACGTAGATGAGAGGCAAAGCCATTTTTTGGAATCTTTTCTTATGCACACGAGACATAATAAAAAGAAAATGAAATACGGTGACAACCGATCCTTATTTTTAAGGGTTAATACTACAAAAAACTCAAAACCTGATATATCTGTGATAAATTTATCTCAAATTAATTTTTTTACTATCAAAAACTCCAAATTAGTATACTTGTGAAAAATTTACCTTCCGTTAGTATCCATTAAATATTACCGTCAAATTACTGAGTTGAATGATACGTGGCAGTTGACAGATGTACCAGTTTGGGGTTACTCTCCATATGTCAAAGGTGTATCAGTTTGTGATTTTTCGTGATATTGATCCAATTTAATGGAAGGTAAATTTATTATAAATGTACAAGTTTAGGATTTTTTATTGTCAAAAAATTAGTTTTGGATAAATTTATCACATGTGTACCAGTTTGGAGTGTTTTATGGTAAAAAAATTAGTTTAAGGTAAATTTGTCATATGTGTACTAATTTGGAGTTTTTTGTGATCTTAACCTTATTTTTTTTTAATTATTTCACTCATTTGTATATCGGTTTCATCATCCGATCATACCTTAACATGATGTTGTATTTATGCTTAAATTTTTTCAATGCTTCGTATAAATTACGTTCCGTATGATAAATCAATGCTCTAAAGAGGAATTTGCCTTTTCTCAAGCCAAAGATAGAATTTGACGATGCGTGGAGCAATTTTAGTTGGACTTGCCAGTTAATTGAGGAGTGGTGGGTGGGGGCGCTCTTGATTTGGCAGAAGGAGCGTGACATTCGATGGTGGTTGGATAGTAAATCTTTTTTTAGATGATAATAATAAGGCTTTTATAAAGAGATGCTTCTATTTCTTTTCTTGGATTATTGTTAGAAAAATCAACAACAGTCGCGAGCTCAGCTGGCGTTGCGCTTATAAAAGGATGAACTAAACTTATCCTCGAAATCTTCTTCAAAATCGCGTTAGCGTCGGAGGCACCTTGACCCAAAAAAACAGCTCGAAAAATCGGTTAATTATTGTCGGAATTTCGTTAATGGGGCAATTGCTAAACATCTAAATCATTGGCGAATTTAATGTTCCAAGGTCAAATTTTTCTTTATAATTACCTAAAGAATCTTTCTTTCATGTGATATCCGAAACCCGCTCCTACTTTCACCATAAGATATCATACTAGTCTAATTACAAAGAGGTTCAAATGCACAAAAAATTAGAAGGAAATGAATCGGTACATGATTACTACTAATAATACGAAACGTGAAATACCGAAAAGAATAACCGTTCAAATAAAGAGGGCAGTTTCTGATACCATGTGCCAATTGAATTCCTTAAATATATTCAATAATGGTGATCTAGGACATGTCCCCATAAAATGTCTAGTAGCTGCGGTAATTCCAACTCCAAACTCCGTTTCCTTTTATTTTAATTTTTAATTGACATGCCTATTCAAATTTTGTGATTTTTGAAATTACCTAACTTTTTTTTTATTTTTAAATTTTCGCCCCCCACAGATGTTGCCTAAAATAAAAATAAAAATGAAGCCTCTCTGTCTCTCTTCTCTCTCACCTTCAACCGTTTGACCGGAGGGACGACCGGTAGAGGAACAACCGCGAACGTTAGCTGAGCTCGGCCAAAACGGACGGGCAGATGAACCAGAATCTACGGCAACAACCCAAGAAGATCATACACCAAACGTAGAAGGAAGAGTTTGATGAACGTGCATCGACACTCCACAACAGAGGCGACAACAACGACGGCGGCGACAGCACCCAGAAGCCAGATTCCATAGAAACATTATCAAAACAACACGATACGGAGAAGAGAGAGAGAGAGAGAGAGAATATCCGGGACGTTAATCAATCTGTCTTCGTCGCTGCCGTTGCCCGTCTCCGGTGGCAGCGGCATTTGGAGAGGCTAGCCACAGCGAGATATTCGCGGGCGCATTCCCGTCTCCGGCTCCCTCTCGAACCCGAGGGGAAGGGAGGAGACAGAGCGTGAGCCGAGAGATGGCGTGGCGTATGAAGAAGGAGGCGGTGGAGGACGCGGTGGTCATCGGAGGGTTGGTCGGCATCCAGTTCGTCTACGCCGGGAACTCGGTGCTGCTGAGCTACCTCATGTCGCTCGGCTTCACCCCCCTCACGCTCGTCATGTTCTCCGCTCTCGCCACCTTCTTCATCCTCTCCCCCGCCGCCGTCGTCTTCGAAAGGTCTCTCTCTCTCTCTCTCTCTCTCTCTCTCTCTCTCTCTCTCTGCGCATTGGCGCGTGCGGCGTTTGATCATGTTTGGTTTTCTGTGTGGTTTGCAGGAGTTTGTGGCCTAGGAAGATCAGCTTGAAGCTGATGCTCCAGCTTGTTTTGATTTCCTTCACTGGGTAACCGCGCAAACTCGACATGTTTTTCATTAGTTTCGTTGAGATATTCAACGTGTTTCGCAATGGCTCTCTAACCAATTCAACAATCACGTCACGGACCCAAGAGAAGAAAGAAACTTTTACGTCACATGTTCTTACCTTTGCCTTTTGGATTTAATTGGAATGTATATATAGTTGATTCACATCGAACATGTGGTGCGTTCTAGCTGCTGGTTTTGGCGTTCTTGAATTTCGCTATATCCTGCAGGTTGCTTAGGCGATTAATTAAGATTAGAAAACGATAATTGCTTGTTCTAAGTCTCAGTTTAATCCGAAGATAAATCCAAAGACGAATTAATTAATTCAGAATCAGAACTGCAAAAGGGTCTGATAAACTCAGCTGTGCATCTTCTCTTTCATTTCTGAAATTTATGAAGATCCACAAAGTTCTCCTGCGGTATCCAACAAAAGGGGTTAAAACGTGTTAGAAATTTTCATTGGAAACCACTTTAGTGATAAAAATTGACTTAGAGATTGAACATCTTCAAAAGGGGTATGGATGTTGTCGTGTGCTTGATTTTACTCTCTCCCTCTCTCTCTGTTTGTCTGCTTCTCTTGTGGGCCTTTGACAGCATTAGCTGGGTTCTAGCTCCTGCAGCTCACACTAGAACGTGCACCCTTTCGCTTTGTATGACTTTCTAAACACTATTGATGTGCAATAACAAAAAAGATAAACAAACTGTGAGTTCGACAATTCAGAGGTTGAACTTGAGAATGGCAGTTTATTTTTTCTTTTCTTGATTTTGATTTTCAGCGTGACTCTGTTTCAATCCCTGTTCCTGAAGGGAATCAAGATGACATCACCGGGCATGGCCACGGCCATGCCGAACCTCGCTCCGGGGCTGATCTTCGTGATCGCTTGGGCCATTAGGTACTACTAGTGTATTGCTCCACATTTGACAATTCTTGCTCCAATGTTCTTGTCTGAGACTTCTGAAATTCTCTGATTGTGTAGATTGGAGAAAGTTAAGATGAGTTGCGTGTACAGCAAAGTCAAGATAGTAGGCACACTTTTGTGTGTGGCTGGCGCTCTCGCAATGAGCCTGATGCACAGTGCGGGAAAGAAGGAGGCTAAATTTACCTCTGCCCAAGCGGACTTCGTCTTTGACAAAGAAAAGATCATAGGATGCTTGTATCTCATGGCGGGTGTTTTCGTACTGTCGAGCAACATCGTTCTGCAGGTATGCTTCGTTAAAGCAAGAAAGATTTATTGTCTCTTGTGTTCGGATTCTTGGAGACTTATTTATTCTGGTAATCTTGGACAGGCTGTGACTCTGGGTCATTTTCCTGCTCCGATGTCCTTGTGTGCGATAACATCCTTAATCGGGGCGTTCACGACTGCGGCTGTGCAGCTTTTTGAAGATCACAAGTTGGTGTTCAGTTTGCCACTCGTAAGCTTCAGAAACCTAGTCGGATTTTCAGTACTGGTGAGTGGCAATGAGTTTGCTCCTCGCATTTACTATATTGCCTCACTACCTTTCTTTGCTCTTGTAATATATATCTTGTACTATACAAACTCAAAGTTGAAAACATATTTTAAAGTTCTTGAAGATCGACTTTTTGGATCCTGCCCATCCGGATTAGTCCCTCATTGAAATTGCTGAAAGTTCAGTGTTTTTAATCAGAACTGCAGTTCCCCATTCCACATAATTTAACTGATCAACAACCCTTGACTGCTTGTGATACATCTGTTCAGCCATTTTGAGCTTCATGAAAGCACCTTTTGCGAACAGGCAGGTGTCGTTAGTGGACTAACGGTGAGCTTCAATGGATGGGCGATGAAGAAAAGAGGGCCGGTCCTGGTATCGATGTTTAGCCCCATTGGAACGGTGTGCTCTGTTGTTCTTTCCGTTTTCACCATTGGCGACACCATTAAACTAGGAAGGTAATCTCAACTTATCAGTGTTCTTAAAGAGTGTACCTGTTTTGCTGTGATTCTGCAATTCCGAAGAACGAGTTTTTTCTTTTGTTACAAGTATAACTTCGAAATGAAACACAAACATTTGATTTGGCTCCTCTATTGCAGCCTCGGGGGCATGTTCCTTATGTTCACTGGGCTCTACTTCGTACTGTGGGCTAAAGCGAAAGAAGCTTCCTCACCTGAAGATGGCTTTGAAAGTGAGTTTGATGCAGAGAAGCCTCTTTTAGCTTGATGCCTTCCTTCATGATTTGTACTGTAAACTCCCATTCATGCCCTGGTCTATAGTTAGACCTCCTCGAAGAAAAAGGAGCCTCGAATGGAAATGATCCATCAGCCAGTCCCCTGATCGATTCATGTTAGCACATCGGTCCCAATCCATGGCCAAGTAATTCGTCATGCAAATTGGTGACTGTTAATGTGGATGTTAGGCAGATGAAACAGTCCATTGCTTGCACTTAGTCAGAATGCATGATGAAACGATTTGACGATGAACATTTGCATGTATGCCTCGACCCAAAGGAATATGAATGGATGGCAAAAGAGTCGCGTGATTTTAATTGTGGTTTAATCATGTATGAGTTCTTGAAGCTGGCTGTGTTTTGCAGAGATATGATCCTGCTGCTCAGTGTTGCAGTTCTCTCATCTACTGCTTCTACTACTACTACTGACATTCTTCTAAGCAAATTCTTGACAAGAGATGAGAGCAGCTTTCTTGCCAGGACAACTGACTTGGAGTTGGTCACTAACAAAGAATATCTTGTGGCAAAAAAGAAGAAGCTTAAACTAGAATGTTTAGGGGAAGAAAAAGTATTGCAGCGATACAAATTCACCACAACATAGGATCTTGACAGAAAACTTAATAATTTTTAGGGGCTTTTGGGAGGGCAACTTGATTTTATGCTACTATTCATTCATTCATTCAATTTATATATATATATTTTGCTTTTTGGTTCTTGGGTCATTGTGCTGATTTGCTGACATAGCTGAAGGAAATAAATTTTTTGAACTTTTGGGTCCTAGGGAGGAGGCATTCCATGTTTCTGAGGGAGGCTAGTTTGCTTTCCTAGGGAAAAGAACAGTCATTTCTTCACTGGAATTCTAGGGCAGGGGACATTTCTCCTTTAGGATTGGCGTTGTCTAATTGAACAAGACTGTTGCTCAGTGATGCTCTATTCACTTTGTGACTTCGGGGGGTTGTAGCCTGTAGGTAGGGTGGACGATATTGGACGGTCAGTCGTACACGAGGAATGAACAAAACACGAGGTCAAATGTAGAAATATAGAAAGAATCCAAATATGACACAACACAATATGCTTTGACATATGTATTGACATTGGAATTAACACGTTCTCATCCTTTTTCTGGTTTTCTATTTGCTCTTTGCCGGTGGCCAGTTCCAATGAATGGTTGTTGGCTATCGGCGAAGCTTGAGAAGGTATGGGCAAGTCGACTCTTGCCATGGGCAAGGTTGGCCCTCACCAAATTTAGGTGAGGGTTGCCTTGCCAGTTGCTGACGAGGGATGACCTTGCCTCGATGACGGTCTTGCCTTGACTATTGTCGAAGAAGGTGGCCCTGGCCAGATTGGGTGAGGGTAACTGTCGCCTAGCCCTTCCCAACAAATAGAAAACCAGAAAAAGAAAAAAATTCAAAAAAAAGCTAAAAGACGAAAGTGCCGTTTTAATCCAAAAAATCAAGTTCTTTCTTGAAACAGACATAACCACTTCGAGCCCTTATTTGAAGCAAAATCCATTTCAGACCTTTACCAGAGAAAATGGTGGCATTTTAGGCCCTTATTGGATACAAAGTGCATCTCATGTCCTTATTTGAGAAAACGATGACACTTTAGGTCCTTATTTGAAATTTTCTCAATTAATCTGGTCCACTGATTTCCTATTTTTCTCCGAAGAAATGGAAAACATCAAAAAATCGAAAATCGAAAACGAAAAGAACTTTCCCACCCGGACCAGGAACCGTTTCTTCCCTCACGCATCATCAACGAGAAAGAAGATGCCGTGAATCAGAACCATTCATCGTCATCGTCATCGTCATCGTCATCTTCGTCATCGTCTTCTTCCTCGCTTCCGACTCAGAAACCCTAGCTCTGCAAATCCCCCGCACCCGCCCTCAGGCGAAGAGACCGAAATGGATCTCCCCTCCTCTCACGCGGATCCCCAACAACCTCACCACCACCACCACCACCTTAGACAACGAGATGGGTATTCGCTGCCTCAATCGTTCGACCCGTCGGCCCCGTCCGGTTACGGCTATTATCATCCTCAGTACCCGCAGAATCACCACCGGGGGCAGCAGTACTACCCCTACGATCAGTACGCGTCGACCTCTCACCAGGTGCCGCGGCCGGCGCAGCAACCGGCCGCGGGCTCGGGCCGGGCCGATTTGGCGAGTGGCCAGGTCCAGGTCCAGCTCCCGCAGCACCTGTATAACCTGCTCCAGCAATGCGTGGCCGCCGGCGGGGGCGGGGGCGGGGGCGGGGGCGGAGGCGGGGGCGGAGCGCAGGTCGCGGGAGCGCCCGGGTTGGGCGCGGCCACGTCGGCCGCCGTGGCGGCGCTGTCGCAGCTGAGTCAGTTCGCGGGCACGATGAGCGTGGCGGAGAGGGTGGTTTCGGGGTTTGGCCAGCCGCAGGTGTGGTGTTTGGTTTGGCTTTTTAGCTGGGTGACTGTTCTTGCATTTTAACTGTTTGATGAATTGCTGCGGTCTTGTTTATGGTATTTACCGTGGCCGCATATATAAACATCTTAATGTGATAATTCGCTGCTGCCTCTATAAAGATACTTTCTTGCTATATGAAAGTTTCTTGTGATTGTATCTTAGATGAGTTGCTGCTTTGGGAGGTTGAGCTTTTCTGTGTTCAAGCATCAGGAGAGGGATCTTTCGATTTGAATGATACAATGCCGAGCACTGTGCGCGCCCTTAAGTATCCTGTTGTAGAAATTTTTCATTCGAGTAGTTCCCTGTAGCTGTGCTTCTTTTCTCTCATTTTGGCTGCAAGAGGATCAGAGCATGTCCTGATGGAAAAGATTGGGTTTGTGAGATTCTGCAGAGCAGAGTGCTGACGGACTTTTGCTTCTTCATGTCATTTGCTGTAGCATGTAATAGTCGTAATGCTACGTGTCACGCGGAGTTAAATCGTAGAAAGATAATATCAATGGATGTTTGTGTACACACCTACATGGAAACACTAGAAGTAGCTTTAGGAATTTAATTAATTACATAATTACGTGAGTGACATCACTCGGTCTATACTACAATGATAACTTATACCGCTACTTGTCATTAATAAGCATTTGACTTTTCTTAGTTTAATGTGACTACACACTACAGTATTTAAATGTCCGTACAAAGAGAGTATAAGCTGGATTAAGAAAAAAATCTAGGATAAAATGAATGACATGAAGAGCAAAAGCCGGTGCTTGGAGCAGGGCACTACATTCACTGCAAGTTGGAATTACTTCAGAGCAGTTTCCAGGATGTGTAACCAGAGGCTTTTTGCAATGTCTAGGCTTTAGAAACAAAGTTAGAGGACGATTGATTTTACTTGTTTGGATCTTTACAGTCCTTAACTCAATCCTCTCTGATTTCACTTTCTCACTCATCTATTCAATTTTCTGCTAAGTTCTTGTAGGATTTCAAGGATTGATGGGGTCTCAAAGGATGAAAGCTTTGTTCTTGTGCTTTATTTTTTTCTATACAATGTGCTCACCCCATATGAAAAAAAAAAAGACTACATTTTTGTGTGTTATATGTGCAGAAATGGCTGTTTACTTTTCATTTTCTTTTCATAAGTATTGTATCTGACCTTTGTGATCTTTGTGCAGGTTAGTCACTCTCCATACGGTGGTGGTAACCAGCCATTTAGGGGGTCCAATTATGGACACTTTGCCCACCATCATGCTAGTTTAGGCGGTCCAACAATTAATGGGAGAGTACACAAACACAGGTGGCACAAGGGTGGCCATAAGATAAACAAGGGCATGAAATCATCTAACAACGATGGGAAACCATCTGTAGATGCACAAGCAGTGGAAGCTACAGCCGCGTGTCTGGCTTCCGATAATACTGTCTTTAAAGCTCCAACTCAAGGAGGAAAAGCTGCTTGGTGTGAACTCTGTAGAGTTGAGTGCACCAGCTTAGAAATACTTGAGCAGCATAAGAATGGAAAGCGGCATAAGAAGAACATGCAGAGAGCTGAACAACTGAAGAATGCTGCGAATAAATTAGAGGCCCCATCACAAAATCACCAGGACCCTGGAGCTGCGCCTGGTCCAGACAGTTCCCAACTGTGCAACAATGCTCCGCAAGGAGACTTGCTCGCTAAAATCGATGGTAATAGCAGTGGTGCAATTACAGATGTGCAAATAAATACAGTAGGACAGGCTGACAACCCTACAGAGTCATCGCAGAATTTGCATGTCCAGAATCAAGTTGAGAATAGGAAGTCTGGCAGGAAGCGAAAGATTAAGGGGGGTCGAGAAGGGAAACGCCAGAAGTTGGAAGCCACTGTGCACTCAGTTAAACCTCCTCAGTCCAAGGCAGTTGGTCGAATAGTATGTGATCTGTGCAATGTTAGGTGCGACACGAGGGAAGTGTTTGACTGCCATCTTTCCGGTAAGAAGCACATTGCTAGGTGTATACGCTTTGAAGGGCACCGAGCTCAGTATGGACCACTGGGACTGCAGGCTCTCTACCCTCCAAAGCCTGCAGCAACACCTCTTGTTTCACACCCTCAGGGTTGGCTGGAACCACAAATTCACAATGCCCTTCCCGATGCAACGCCAGTTGAGAATCACAATGCTGCTGCGTTGGATGGAACTGCAGCCCATGGTTCTTGTCAAGCTTCAGAATGCGGTCCCACCGCTATCGACCTAAATGTTGCTCCAATAGTAACTGGAGCTCAACCATAAGATCAAGATCTAGATGGAACATAAAATATTTGAATTTGGCAGCCACAGGCATATTTAATTGCTAGAACCTCTTCGTGAATTAAAGATGGGACTTTACCGATAGGCAATACCTTTACAACCGACAATGTCCTTGTCGCAAGAAGATGCTATGGCTCCATTCGGCAACAATGTTCTGATCCTGCAAAGCCAACGGTATGCAACAAATGCAGGTGCAAAATGAACATTTAGTTCTGGTTTTTCTTTTGCGAGTAATTTCAGGAATTAGGATTGAATTTGTTAATTAGCTGCTAATTTTGTCAATGTCTTGGTTACTGCATCCACCCGGTCATATTAAGATCATAATTAGCAGGATAGTTTGGCTTTGTAGGTATGCAAAATCATGGATCATGTTTCCAATGCTATGGCCACGGTGGTCGTGTTCTGACTGACTTGTAAATTCTTCTCAAGTTAAAATAGGACCGTCTTGTGACTCATGTCATGTTCCTGCAAAGAATTCGTGCATTGTGGGAAATTCGAGCCCTGGAATGTTTTTGGCTCTGTTGTTTGGTAGACATTGCCGTGGGCCGTCAGAGTGGCTTTTCGTCACTAGGCACAAGTACTCCCTGTCGACATACCCAAGCTCTCTACAATTCACAATATCTCGTGGTACTTTGCATGCATGAGAGTGTATGTATTGGTTATAGTACTTCTGAAGTAGTTTGTAGTCGGTGGAAAGAACATGAGTAGGAAGTAGTTTCGCTATGTTCTCCTGCTAGTGATTTTGTCAATTTCGAACAAATTTGGACAACAGATACGCGAACAAATCATCAAGAAGCAAATGCACTGGAATTTATTGACATTTCAGTTTGGGAAAGAGGCGACATGTATGAAGCCAAAGTGGACATGAATTTGAACCTTATATACCAATCAAATGAACAAACCAAAGAATACTCTCCTAAAAACAAACATAAAACTCAAAGAATTGTCCGGTTGTTTCAACAGTTGATTCACTGTTAGACAGCCGAAGCCATCTGATTCAGGCGTCGTAAGGTGCGATCCAATGCCTTCCATTGACGAAACTCTTGACGAGGAACCGGTGGGCCTCGTCGTAATCAAGCTCCCGAGCCCATGAAACGCCTCGCGTCGCCCCGGCCCCCGGACCAGAGCACTTGTAAACTCCGAAAAACACAGTCCTGCAGATTGAATGTAAAGAAAAGAAAGAAATTGCTTCATGTTACAACATCAGTAGGAGAAAGTCAGGAAATCAAAACAGTTCACATTAGATACTGTCGACAGAACTCCAACTCTTGGTAAAATTCAAGTATCAACTTTCTCCCTCTCTCTCCCTGTTTTTTTGCCTTCACTATGCGGGTTAAAGGCGACGTTCGGCTCTATTATTAAGGCCTAATCATAGGCATGTGATAATGGGTCCAACTTAATCATGGCTAAAAACAGTATGTTCTTTGACTAATAATTGGCTAATTGCACATAATTAACTAGCCGTCTAGACCTCAAAAGGCGAGAGGCCCCTCTCTCTACTGGTGAAACTTTTGTCGGCCTAGGTTAATCTTTCGAGCATCATTAGCGATCATATCTCTAATTGGACAAAAGTCTACGTTGTCATGTACTTTGTTTTTGTCATGATCGCGGGTCATAATGTAATTGGAGAATATGGGGAGTAAGAAAAAAAAATCAGGGGGTAGTTAAGATTGGTTTTACTTGTTCTTGTTGCTGGCGTGGTCCCAGTCGTCCCAGCCGCCGTGCGCGACGAGGTCGTCGAAGTAAGTGAAGGAGTAGACGATCCGGGAGTACTGGCCCATGGCCCGCCCCACGTAGAGCGGTCCCGTCCCTGTGACCCGGCACCTGACGAAGGCGAACCCCGTCTTCTCGTCCGGTGACTTCCTGCCGTGCGCCGCGATCGACCCGAACCTCGTGGCTATCGAGTGGAGCTGGCAATCCTGCATGTGCATGTGCCCCTCCCCCAAATCAATCCAACATCCAAAACCAAACCAATTCACAGTCCTCCAACCAAAGTATTTCACTGCAATTTAGAGTCTCTGTCTTTTCTTTTTGCACTTTCTAAAGCGAACGTGGAGATATAGACCAAATAAAAATCATGCGCAAAGTCGCCGGTGCCGACACATGAAGGACGGAGCGTTTTCAGCAGAGAGAAAGGCTTTTCGTTTCGCTTTTTCTGTGTGTCACGCCAGGGCATCTTTCTCGCCACTCCACACATTGCTGTCGCCAGCAGCTTTTTGCTGTTTCTCTTTGTTTGAGAACTTTTTACTGCTCCCAAAAAGATCGACATTAAAATATGGTCTTCTAGCTTTCACTTTTTAAAAGATTTTATCAGGGTGGTGGTCCGTTTTCTGCTTCATCTAATTACTAATAGGGAGGATGCAGTGCAAAGATTGCATGAAGGAAGCGAAAAAGGGCTTCATTCATTGCATGCACAGGGTGCTCGTGATGAGTCCAATTGATTACTGAATCGCGTGGGTCGTCACGTGAAAATCGAGACCCGCGTGATCTAGTGACCTGGCGTGCCTAGAACTGGGCCGAGGGCGTCGCTTACCTTGTACATGGACCGGCCATTCCCGAAGATGAAGTCGATGGACCCCTCGATGTAGCACTCCCTGAAGTAGTGCCGGCCAGCGTCGTCGCACAGCGTGTCCTGCGCGCCGTAGAATCCGCACCCCGAGAAGTACGCCTTGTCCCCCGATATCCGGAACGCCACTGCTTGCCACCCTTGCATCCCTGGCATCGGAGCTGGCGCCGTGTTCTGCAAATATCATTTGAAAGAAAACATAAGAAGCGGGAAAAAACTAATCTAAGCCACTTGGATTTATACGTTACGTAAATTCAGTACAGATATATTTTGCACTCTTATTTGTTTTTCTGGTTTTTCCACTTTTCTTTCTTCGCCAAACAAATGCAGCAGAGAGGCTACTCCAGAAGGACTTTCGCTATTCTCGTACTTCGGTCGGTGAGATGAAATCTATCATAACCTAGAAGTAGAGCGTGAGAACAGTTATATACCTTGAAGCTAATATTCCTGGCACAGAAATAATTGGCCAAAACGGAGACCGAAGCCGTCCGGTAAGTACGGAGCTGTTGGCCATTGGCGCCGCGGTCACTCGCTCTGTCGTGCCACTCGATCACCGTCACATCTCTTCCCTCGCCTTGGAACGTGATGAACGGCTTGGTCGCCGGGACAACCACCTTCTCACTGTAGTTAACCACAATTCAAACCCCCAAAGTTGTTATGCGGAGTGCGAATGAGTCAAGTTACACAAACGAAAATGCTCGGTTGAGTTAAGTTCGCTCGCTACTCAAGCTTTATTCGATTCGTTTTCAAGCTTGTGTTCGACATGAATATACAATTCAAGTACTAAACTAATTACTCCGGCCTATGCTAACTTGGTTTTACACAGTGATTATTACATGTTATGATAATAGAGACCGGACTCGATCGGTTAATGCGTCTTATCAAGCCAAGCTAGAGCATGGTGAGCTCGAGTTGAGCATCACAACTTGCATTTTCGAGTCGAGTCGGAGCTCGCACATGAAAATTCAAAGCTTCTTCAAGCTTACTTCTAAAAATGCACGAAACTAAAAAAGTTCAAACACAAGAGCATGCCAAGTCGGTTACATGTAAAATCCAGCGCTGATCCGAATCGTGACGTTCTTCCTATTGTTATCCGGAACCGAGTCGACGGCGGCCTGGACCGACTTGAAGTCGGCAGACCCGTTGATGCTGACGGTGATGATGCGGTGCCCGATTGGCCCGATCCACCTGTGGCGGTGCTTGCTGGTGGAGTTGGATGAAGTGGCGGCGCTGTCGGAGATGAGGCCGCGGCGGTGAGAACCCACGACCTGCAATGGCGCGCGAGAGGAGAAGAGTAAGAACAAGGCTAAGCAACAGAAGACAAAGAACGAAGAACTCGTAGAGTCAGCCATTAAACAAGTATCAAAACGTTTCACAGAGAGAGAGAGAGAGAGAGAGAGAGAGAATGTCTTCTCGTCTCGGAGCACGGGAATGCGGAGGAATGAGAGAACGTGGAATGAGAGAGCGACTGGTGATACGAAGAATTATATACGCCGAGGTGGAATAGATTTGGTGTTTCCAACGGTCGAATGCAGCATAGGCTGGCGTTAGCTTTTGGCCGCGGTCGAGGTCTTCTCCAAATTTCAATGGTGGTGGGGTCGTTATCCTCTTGGCCTCGCGCCTCTCTACTCAGATACCCTCCTCGCGGGACTCGCTCGCTTGTCGTTTAACTCCCATCTTCATGCCTGATTAGATTAGTTTGATCCCTTTTGATTAGTCCCTTAAAATGTAGTTGTTTTTTTGTAAAGACGAGGTCCGTCGCGAGTGACAGAAAGAGAGAAAAACGGGATTTCGATGCATACGGGGTCCATCGATCTTGTCTGTACGTAGACTTTTTTGGCGAAAACTTTGCGAGGAGGAGGAGGCGACAAACGATGGAAGAATGTCGTCGAACGTGATATGTCTGCATGGAAACGGTGATACTCAGTCACGGGTGGCTAAGACAAGCTGTCCTCCTGCTTTGGTACGAGGCTTCGAGGACTTGTTCGCCTTTGTTGTCTCCCTCCAACGGTATTCCCCCTGCTAATTAAGCCTTTTAACTTGTATCCCGACTGGGTGTCGTCCCGGGTTTGCTTTCATTGAAATTGATGTAGTGTTCGATCGACTTATGCATATATGTAACTATACAAGGTGCACGGGTGCACACAATGTTGAGATTGGTAGTTTTTCTTTTGTCACGCTCATCTCTTTTATGCATATATGTATGCGGTACTCATAGGGACTGAATCCCGGACCTGGTACTCTCCAGCCCCACCCCTTCAATGCCTTTACCAACAGGGCTGCATGCCCGTTGGCAAGGTTGAGCTTGGTTTACAAGAGTGACTTACAAAGTGAATACGGCCCTAGCTACCTGTGTAAGCTTTCATTTACGTTTAGCATGTCATTATGTGAAAAAATGTTAGGTTAGGTCGTCGGATTTCATTAGCTCGTCTAGACGTGCGGCAGAAGCCTGACGTTTCGTTTCAAGGGAGATCTAAGAGGGAGCCCAAGCTCAGACCTATTAGCACATCCAGCCGGACTTAGTATCGCGCTAATAAACAAGCCCGAACATCAAGTTTTACGAGTCGATTAGATTTACTAATTCCCCCGTGCTGCGAAAATGAGTCAATCTGAAGTTTTCACCCAGGAGACGATTTTCCGACCGCGAGGCAAGTTCTTGGTCATCTAGTCAGAAGCACACGGATGCAACCGAAATGTTTTCAGAGGTGCATCGAAGTGAACGAGTTGAGATGAGAGCACGTGCGGGAGCATCACAAACTACATCGCTTGCTGCTCCCCCATTTGCAGTCTGAAATCCTGGAGATTATAGTGCTTTCTGGGTTTGTCTGGGTGGAGCAAGGTTTTTTCCACCGATTAACGTGAGGTCCACAAACAGGACTCCTCACTCAAGTTCACATGTAAGAATAGCGGGAAATGTGTTGAAAAAGTCATGAACGTTTTGCATTGATGTTAATTTAGTCATAGATCTTTTTTTGATGTCAATTCAATCTTAAACCTTTTGTTTTTGTGTCAATTAAATCTTTCCGGCTAATTTTGACTGGATTTTGCTGACGAAAATGCCGGGCAGCTTACGTGGTACCGTGAGCAATGACGTGGATAACTTTTAATAATTTTTTATTTTATTTTTTATTTTTTTGTCTTCTTCCTCCAGCTGATCGCTGGCAAGGGCGAGCCTCACCAGCAACGGCGACGGCAAGCCTTGCCGGATCGGGCGATGTCTGGCCTTGCCCATGGCCAACGGGGCTCGACCCACTCCAGATCTAGTGAGGTCGGGCCTCGCTCATGGCCGGCAAGGCTCGATCCTTGCTAGCCCAACGCGAGGCCGCCCTCGAATAGATTACACGTGCGGAAATCGTTTTACATCGGATGATTTCGCATGTCGAACCCCATCTTTAACAGTCTCTTTCTCCCCCCTCAACACCCTCGGATCAAGCAAACCTCTCATCATATCAAGAAACCAAAAAAGGAGAGAGAAAAAGAGTTGTCAAATGAGCTCATTCGGTTCCCCTCCCCACCCCCCCCCCTCTCTTATGTCAGGCGTGCGAATTTAATACCCATGAAATGTTTTAAGGTATGGTCGTGACATAGATTAAATGAGACAAGTTGTGGCCGAGCCTGAGCGTGCGTAAAGGTCACTGATCCAAGCGAAACAATAGATAAGATATAAAAGAACCAAAAGAAGAAAGAAATTCCCCCAAAAACCCCTGCTCGTGCTGCTGCTCCTCCACAGACTGACCGCTCCGTTCCAGGGCATGGCCTAATTCGTTTCTTTCTTTGGGCCATGTCCCCACAGCTTAGACCACGTGGACGCCCACCATTAATTCTTAGACGAGACGACGCCAGGTTTTTTCGAACGTTGGGGGGGGGGGGGGGGGGGCTTTAACTGATGAAAAACGAAGAGCGACTCCGTTCGGACAAGAGACAAGAACAGCAACATTGTGCTCTTTTACACTGATTATGTTACGTCGGGAATGCGCAGCTGAAAGCCGACCCGTGAAAATCTTTAAGAGAGAGATCGGGTCCGGACCCGTTAATATATTTAGTCGGACCCACCTCAACTCAAAAGTTTAAACCGTTGAGACACGGCGCAATTAGACTACATTAACTACTACAAATTACACCAATTTTTTTTTGGACGTAAACACTTTTTTCGTAATACAGTTCGTACGGTCGTCGCAATACTTAGTGCCAAGCAAATAAATGGGATTGTAAAATACTATATATCTCCGAAAGGTTATTTGTCAACGAAGGTACAGTAAATGGGGTGGCTCCGTGGACTCACCATTGCCGTTGCGTTTGGCTTTATTCCCATTTCAATGGGTGCGGAGCAGTATACAAAGATTCGGAACCGCGGCGAGTATTGTACTTCCCTTATTAAAATAAGAAAAGTGCACTTGGTCAAATCCACCAATTTGTTCCTTGTTTTGGCGGGGTGCTGTGAGCATCAATTTGAATCTGGGATGATTAAGCGTCGCCGAAAAATCGAGCTCTTTTCTGATCTTGGTCGCGTAATTGGCGTTGATTGGTGACCTGAACATGAGACTAATCATTAGCTGATCTCGTTCGGTGGAAAATGATGCTGGGGCAGCACCATCAATCCTTCTTTCTTTTCCGGGTAACAAGCACGGTTGATATTATATAAGTAGATCCTTAAAATGCTCCATTCGGACCTTGGGATGTTAATATGAGAGGGTATTCCAGTCTTCCCCTTGAAAGAAAAATAAACACAGGGGAGGGATTAGAGATGGGAAGGTAGACCGGCCGCCAGGTCGTTAAACAAAGCATTGTAGCCTACCTAAGTGGTAACGACCAACACCCGTTCTTGGTGAGGTAAACATTACCAAACATCAGGAATCCAAAATGTCCTTGACAAGGTAAGGTATTTCTCTTTGTCGGAAAAAGGTGGACGAGAATAAATGAATGATGTTTTTTTTTTTGGCCAGAAGCTAGCTTGGCCTATACCGATTGAATAAACTGTGGGATTTATCCGGGCTGCGAATTTGTGCATAGACACATGAATGAACTGAAGGCTGAGATTTGAGGTTAAACGATTCTTTGCGTCGAACTTGCTTGACATGAAATCGAACATTGTTTGACAGATGTCGCGCTTCGTAGTTAAGAGCCCGCTAAAACAGAATGAGGATTCGGGGTCAGGCGAGATCGAAATCTGGAGTCATGATAATCAATAGCGCACATTGCAAGTTTCGCTTCGATTGAAACAGTGACGCAGCCAAATTCTCGCTCTGGACTTTTGTGGACTCAAAATGCAGGTGAAAAAGATGAAGAAGCAACCGAAAATTCGAACAGCATCCAAGGTCCAGACCCATTTGAGCATTTGGGCCGTGAAAGCGCAGGAGATGCAGGTTAGCTCATCTCACTCCAAGCCTACTAGCCGAGCGACTGAACTTTCCTTTGGTGTTGAGGTCCAAAATTGAATCAAACACTTACCAGATATCTGTAATTTCCTTTTGTAATCCAAGAACAAGGGTGTGAAGACTCGGTTATCTGAAAACTCATGATACCTTGCAAGCCCAAGTTCGAGCCTTTGGCCATGGTGGTTAACAGTTTACACGCGGTTTTGCAACCTAAATTTTAACAACTCGTTCAGTCATTCATTGTACATAAAATTAAGAGTCGATCTCGACCCTATCGGATTTTTTGCATAGTAGGAGCACTATCATTTAGTGGTAACAAGCCCATACAAACTTTATCTGGACTAAGCCCGCGGGATTGCAAAATTCGGCCAAGCCCATTTTTCCTTCTATATGGTCGAAAATTGTCATGTGCATAGCACATGGATGTCTTTGATCAAATTTGGAAGTCAAGAGAGCATATTCCTTGGAATTTTCGACCATAGGGGAAAAATAAGAGCGAAATATCCTAATTCCTATATTATATATTCTCTTGATTTAAAATAGGAAAGAAAGATAGATCTTGCTCTTGCAAGAGAACCCTAATCTCTTCCCTATAGGAGGGTTTGTTCTCTCAAAAGTCAAGGGAGGTGGGCACACAACAATATAAGGACTTAGTAGAAAGAGGTCGGGCATACAATAGAGGGAGGTACAACCTAACATATGAAATGATTAAGCGACGGTTCTTAATTTATCATGAGATTAACAGTATGTTCTGGATTAAAAAGATAAATAACATATAATTATAAATTGTTTTAAGGTTTTTTTTTTGGCTAGAATAAATTGTTTTAAGGTTACTCCTTCAAAAATATGCTATTACTCTTATAATGGCCCAAAGACTATTATATTAGCGAAGCCCATATAAATAACAATCAATATGAGAGAGAACATTCAAGAGCCAACCACGACAAAACCTTGCTCGACCAAAAACAGCCCCGATCGCCGACTAGCACAATTGGATCCTTCCAATCCTTTGCTCCTCGGCGGATCTCCACCTGGTTCTAGCTCTTGGCCCCCACGCCCACCAGCCCTGGTGTTTGTCTTGGAGCACCTCCAATGTGAGTTCCGACATCACCCGTGTCCTCTAGTCACCCGACGACCTCCCTGCCACACCCAGTCCGCTGCAAATCCTAGCGAAGCCGACACCCTAGCCTAGAAACTGCAAGCGAGTCGTAGCCTTCCCGGCGCCCGACAGCTAGTTACGTCCCTAGACGACACCCTGCACTGCCGCGTCTGGAGCCATCATCGTAGTAGATTAAACTAGAGTTATAATATTTCGTGATAGATTTTGTACGACGAATTTCCAGTTTTATCAGACTTGCGCTTTTTGACTTTACACTTCTCGACTCGAGTAATTCTTTGAATGCACATAAATCACTTCGTCCGCGAGTATCAAGCAAGAACTCCGTAGGGTAGCAGGTTCTCGAGGTTAGTTTAAGTGGGAAACACCACGCGATTTGAGTGCCGGATCAATCTCATACGCACCACGTGTTTTAATTTGCACACTCAGCTGATGGGTTTGGTTGATAAAAAATCGTCAGTTTAACTTCGATGTTTTTCATATCGTTCGATTACAAAACATAAATTGAAGATGAATCGAGAGGCTCCAACATATGGCAAAATTATCCACAAGAGAAAATATTCTCCTCTTTGTAATGCTCTCTTTTACTAACTTTCGTTCCCTTCATCTTCTTCCCTCTTTTCATTTCCACGTAAATCTGATACAGTCATTACGTAATCACCATTGGTCGATCTTGCTTGGGAATGAAGGATCTCGCTCGAGCAAAAGTCTACGTACATCGGACTTTAATAGCATGAAGATTATATGGATGAACTAGGGTTTCCTTTTCCTTAACATAAATAAATGCTCTTGCTTCAAGAAATCACCAACAATCCCGGACACGCTTCACTTCATTTACTGTAGCCTCTTTCGTGCTCAGACAAGTAATGTTCTCGCTTTCGCTTTCGAAAACGACATGAAGAATCCTCAAGCGTCAAGAAATCAAATCACTCACCAACATGATGCAGACACGCTGTAACCAAAGAATGAATAGGCGAGGGGGACCGCGAACGTACGCGCACGTCGCCGCATGAATTAAAGCGCGATCATCGAGAGCGTGTGCAAGCTATCGGCGTCGTTGCCGCCTCCACCGCCTTGGGCCGCCACCGCTCGCTGGACACTCGCCATGCTCCGGCACACCAGACGGACGGCCCTCCTCAGCCGGGATTCCCTGCCGGGACTCGCCGGTCGCTCAGAGTCGGCCACGATCTGCCTCAGCTGGAAGACGAAGAGGCTCGACGCTTGCACCGCGTCGGCGTAGCTGCTTCGCCGGAAGAGCCGGGGGCCGAGCGAGAGCTTGAGCAGGAACGGCCAGATCAGGCCGCCGGCGAGAGTGGGAGCTAGACTGTGGGAAGCGACCAGCGTGAGCTTGAGCTTCGCTAATGCCACCAAGTGCATCCCCATTTTAGAGAGAGAATTTGGCCGTGAATGGACGTACGGAGAGATATATCTCGGTGGAGAGCCTTCTGCTGTGTCTTATGGGAAACTGATCAACATTTATCCTAATTTCGATATTCAAAAGGATTAAAAAAAAAAGTTTCGACTTTAGCAAAAGATTGAAGATTTATCCTTTTTCAAGATTTAGCTAATTGTGACCAAACGGGGAAGCGCCCTAAAAGAGTAATATTGACATCACTAAAATCGATGTACGAAATGCATTTGCGGAGGAAGTGATACGGCATGTTCTGAAATCGATATATATTTGAACGTGTAGCGGGTAATATTAGTTAAGCAATCGGTTTTTTTTTTCCTTCCCTTTTGGCCGAAATTGAAGTAAATAAATTTTGATATTTCACTTTGTAAAGCAATTCTAAAAAAATCAATCTTTTTATATAGTTTTTAACATTATTCGGGGAATAAATGAGCTTTTATATGTATCGATTGTGTTTTGTCAGAATTGTCCAATTAGTCTTAAACATATTGTACGGATACCAACTCAATTCCAAACTTTCTAATTTTGCCAATTTAATCTTCAACCTTTGCGCGAAATTCGAATATAGCACTTCCGGCCAATATTCACGGGAAATCGCCGACATGGCGATATACCACGTCGGATGGCCGGGTTTAATAATAAATTCATAAAATTGCCAAATTCAAAACTGTATCGGCATCCATACTATAGATTTATGATTAATCAAACAAATTTCTCGAAAAATCAAATATATGAGAAGATTTTAAAAAACCCGTTATTTTGGCCAACACATTTGTTTTTTTTTTCGTCATGCTTACGAACCCTAAAACGGAATTACCATAAAAAGACAAACCTTGGTGTATGGAGGGACAGCCTTCTTATCTGATCTACGAAAATTGTTTGGAGCTATATAGACCTCATGCAATATAATTCTTTTCTTGGGTCGTTACATGTTCATACAATTGCAGGTAAAGGCCGTTGTCATGTTTCTACATTGAGGGGCCGGGGGTTGTGGTGCCTGATGCTCGAAGGAAACTTCCATGAAGCTTCGTGCGTTTTGCACTTGCGTGGGCTGAAAGGTCGTAGGTCAGATCGTGTTTTTTTCCACATAAAGTTTGCGAGACAGAACCCTAACGAAGAGCAGATGATTGCGGGTAATGCTGACAAGACGATCCGCATGGATGATGATGGGGTTGGCCAGGACGAGTGTTTTAGATGCACTTCCCTTCTTCACGTATGAACCAAGATGGCTTTTGCAGCATGTGCCCATTTCTGACAGAAATGAGCAAATTATTTGTAATTTGGTAAATTCAATATGCTAGGGTTAGGTGAGGGTGACGGTGAAGACGAAGTGTAAGTGGGCATTTGGACAAGAAGATATAACGGTCACGTACAACATCACCGGTGTTCACTTTAAGTAGAGTTTGCGTTGATATGGTCCACATTAAATCGCCGGTCGTTCTACGCAAGGAGGTTGACGCTGACTGGGTTGCTAAAAGTCGACCGGACTACTAAAAGTCGGCGAATTCCGGCCAATTTAGGCCTTATGGACTACATTGAAAAACTTTGAAAGGGTTTAGGTCTATATTGACATAGCTGGAAAGTTTATCACTGAATTAACAGCCGGACAATATGTTTAAGACTTTTTGGACATTTTTTCCCTATTGAAGGATGCTGGCGATGAATACCCAGAAAGTTTATCAAGAAAATTTTCTCAATACTCTAATTGAAGAAAAAAAGAAAAAAGAAAAGTGGTGAATAAATACTGCAGCCCGCCGTGAGCGAAGTCATGCCTGGACCATCCATCGATCATAAAACGAGCTCGGGCTTTGATTTGGGTTGAATATAGACGATGGATCTTAATGTATTATTGGGCTTGGTGAAAGTCCATCTTACATTTCTCTTATAACGAAGACGGATTCATATTAATTCTTCTCCTTTTAATCATTCTCTAAAATTACACATCTCAGTTGATGAGCAAGCTATGGGTCCACTACACGATCACTAGCAACTTCGTTTGATTTCGAATTAAAATACGAGAAGGTGACTTAGATTACTACGGGAGAGTAGTCTAAACATTGTTGCAAGACCAAGTACGGCGATTGAAATTGATTAAACATTTCAATCTACTATCCAATCCGAATTTATCCGATCTAACACGTGATATTCTTTGATCCTATCGATATATGCCGCGAATCTACTTTTGTTTTTCCTTGCTCAATATGGGCTGCCAAAGATATCATCAGGAGTCTACCGAACCCATCAAATGTCATTGGATCTTTTGATAAGGTCTTATGGACCTTAATAAATCCAGCAGATTCTAATAATCTAAAAAAATATCTAAATTATATATATCGAGTATAAGTCATTACGTACTTATAATAATAATAATAATAATAATAATAATAAGTTCACCCTCCTCAATTTTTACATTACAATAGCAGCATTTAACTGTCCCATGGCCAAGAATATGGATTTTTTTTTCTGTGCGGGTAAATTTCAGTGACTATTGTCGAAAGACCGTTGTTAAAAAAAGGTGACCATAACTTTTTTTGGTTCTTGAAAACCTGTGGGGTACTCGGCCAAATGACTCTTTTCTGGCTCTTTTTTAGTCTTTTGTTCTTTTTCTTTCGTTGTCGCGTCTGGTGCAAAAATAATAATAAAAATGCCACTCGGTATTTTCCGTTACTCAAATTGGATGAAACTAGCCGCAATACTCGATTGCACAAAGTAGATAAGTTCCAAAACTTATTTATTCTTTTTTGAAAAGTTGGGACTTGATTGCACTTATCCCTTAATGAAACCGAAAAAGGGAATTCTTCCCGAATTTAATTGAATTCAGAAATTCGGTTGAACTTCCCAACAAAATAAGTAAAATGAAAGGCAGTGAAATGTTTGTGCAACTCCATAAGCCCTAATCTGTCTCCATGTTTTTCTCCAAGCCACAGAAAAATCATTTTTGTAACAGCAATCACAAGCATTTCCCTCTTAGCAAGCACGGTTGTTTGCCACATTCAGTTAAGAGTAAGCCCTTCTATATAAACCCCATTAGGGTTTTCACCCATAGCATTACAAAGCCATCATTTGCAATCTAATCGAATAGAAGTGGGGAAAAAGATAATGGCGACGAGGAGCACGATCTTTGCTGTCGCCATGATCGCCGTGCTTCTTATGGCATGTGCCGCATCCGCGACGCCGGAGTGCGTCCGGGACTGCGTCCCGACTTGCACGGACTCGGGCGGGAGGGTGCGGGCATGCACCAAAGCGTGTACCGGGGCTTGCGATAAAGAGCGGCCGAGGGGCTTCTTCAATTGGGGTTGGGTTTGGAGTTGGTGAGGGATGGATAAAAGGACACCCCAGCCTATACATACTTAGATGATCTGTGCTGTAATTGAACTTTATCGTACGTGTATTAACCTCGAGTGAAGGTAAGGTGTGTTCGTTTTGTAGTAAATTAAGGCGAAATGCATACCACGAAAAAGACAACGAAATTAATAAGATCGATTTTGTTCTCTCGATTCTAATAATGTTGAGTAACAATTCGTGTATCCCGATCCATCTCTCCTTGACTTTCTTACTTTTGTTGGAGAATCTTCAAGCAGCAGTTTGCAAATAATTTGACACCTAAAGCCTCTTCTTTTTATGGCTCAATTGGTAGAGCAAGATTAATATTAATTTGTGAATTACCCCGGAATGTATGGTCTACGAGTAAAAACCAGAACGTAATGCCTTGGATATAAAGAAGGATTTACAAAACTCGATGTCTAATATGACCCGACAAATGGTTATAAGGTGCCTGGAAAAATCCAAATATTAATCACTTTTGAAATTATCATGTCATGTCATAAATGTAAATCTAACTTGTAAGCTAGTTTTTCGTTTGTTGTCCCAAGAAGGGTCCTGCACGTTCGAGGTTCAAAACATGACGCGACATGATCGATCGATTGGCTTAACATCATGTGTTTATTCAGTATGTAAATGGGGCTAAAGTTTATATCTTAAGCTCACTGATGCAACGACGAATAGATCGATCACGATCCGAGCTCGAATTGTGACGAGCAATTGCTTTCTTTTCTTTTTCGGTCGAAGATGAGCATTACCTTGGGTCATCAATAAGCTGAACGGGATGCTTGAGGCGTGTAGGCACGAGGGAACAACACTTAGAACAGGCGTCAAATCTTTGGCGCATTTCCACATTTTGTACAGGAATACCGAAGAGTTACGACCCATTACGTCTCGAGGATCTGTCGCTCGAGTAGCCCGATTCAACTCACTGATTCACGAAGCTTTACAGGTTCTGCCGCAGAATGTTTTCGCAATCTGCGCTCGCGGTCTTCGGCCATTTCACAGTACTTCTTGAGCTTCGTGTAGTTTGTACAGGGGAATTAAAGTCACAGAGAGGTCATTGATTCGTGCCGAAATACTCGATCAGGGTTCTGATATCCGCTGCTGCTTGTTTGCCGCTTTCATGTGAGAGCGTTGTTACTTAGTTCAAGCATCGCACCGTGTTGACCAACGAATGTAATAATTAGCCAATGAAAATAGTTTTCATCGTCGGCAACAATTTATGGATAGACATTTTCTTGAACAACGAACATTCTTCATTTCATATGGCTAGAGGGTTGCATTAGTAATTAGAGCTCCAGATGCACCACCATTTCTTGTGCAGAGTCATCTCGCTGAGGTTTTGTACTGGGACCTTCGCCCTTACTTGAACAGATCATTCTCTGGGTAGATTTCCCCCGTGGCAGAATATAGAGGATGACGAACATTCGGATATTCGTACGGTGGCAGCGCGGTTGCCAGCCGATCTGGAGAGAGTCGCCGTTAGATTCGGGCGGTCCCCAAACCCAAATCCAGTTTCAATATACAACTTCAAGTTGAAGATGATGAACACTCAAAATGATCTCGTTTCGAGTAGAGATGGTGCACGTTGGATGTCATGCTAATAAGAGAAACAACACTGACTGGATTGCTATGTTGGCGATTTTCGATCAATTTAGGGCGAATAATCTACGTTGCAAAATCGCGAAAATGTTTAGAACTACGCCGAGTCAGATTGAAAAGTTTAAGATTGAATTTACGATATTGTGGACAGTTTTTCCCTATCGAATTGTGTAGGCAATAAATGCCAGGGAAAGTTAATCGACAAAATTCGTCAGTGCTCCAAAATCTTGTCCGGGCCATCTATTAATCATGACACGAACTCGGACTTTGGTTTGATCTATCCTTTACTCAGAAAGCCCAAAGATCAAAAACTGATTGTGTAACCCTCACCAACTCTTTTGGGAATTTATGAGTTTCGATAATTATCAAGAGTGTTTCGTGAAATAAGCTGCATACCATCCCTATCAAAACTAGCCAGGTCCTCAAATAATAGAACCAAAAAGAAGAATGCTCGTGCGATTATATAGATATCAATTAAAAGGATTAAAAATGAAAAGTAAAAGTTACAGATAAAATAGGAAAAAAAAAAAGAACAGCTCCTTTTTTACCCTCTTGTAAAATGGAGTCCTTCCTAGGGGTGTAATATAGTCAAGTCGAACCACTATATAATGCCACACTATTCGATAGTCGACTCACATGCTCGATAGTCAAAACTCGATTGAGATCGACCCTAACAGAAGATTTAATTACTCGAATTTGAACTCGACCTCGACATAACTTCACTATAACCAAGTTATGGTCACAAACCCAGGCACGAGCTTAATAAGCTAGAATTTTTGTCTTGGCATTTATAAACGTGGGTGCACACTATGACATGATAAGGATGCGACGCGGTTATTTTTTAAATATTCCTAATTCAAAATCATCACAAATTAAGCCTTGACAAAATGACTTTTCCTTTTCTTTTCTATACATATTCGTCATTTGAAACGATCGATAAATTTAAAAACGTGCTTAATCATATTTAGGCCCTCGATTTTTGAACCCTCTATTATTTAATGGAGGGGCATCGAGGGAAGACTTTTTTTTGTTAGTCGGATTCAAAGGGAAGACTTCACATGCGAGACAAGCAATATGATTTAGATACGTAAATTTTTTAGAAAGTAATATCGATTTGATTTAAAATCACTATAGTGTTGGATTTGAATCACCTTATGAGTTCTAGCTCGCTCGATAAGATACTCGAGTAGTCCGGTCTCGAGCTCGTTCCGACCCAAGACAGGAAAACCGACAGCAATCGCGGACTCGGGCCGAAGTCGATAATCAAATTGGACGTCGCACGTCCCCGGTTCGGTTAAAAACCCTTCGTTTAAACCCCTTCCGCAAGCGCAAGCGCAAGCGACACGCACGCACACTCTCCCTCTCTCTCTGCGACATTTCAACGAACAGCTCGCGTGCAATTCGATTTCCGCGTCTGTCGAAGCTGTGATCTGCTCCGCGGCAATCGGATTGGGAGCGCTGGAGGATGGACGAGGAGGAGGGCATCGCCGGACCCCCGCACAGGGAGCTGTACGCGCTGCTCCACGTGTCGCCGGAGGCGTCGGACGAGGAAATCAGGAGGGCCTACCGCCAGTGGGCTCAAGTCTATCACCCCGACAAGTACCAGGACCTTCATGTATGCTCTCTAAGCTCGTTCCGCCTCGCGTGCTTTCGTTTGTTGGGTGGCTGCCGAAGGTTTGGGTGGCTTCGGATAGGATTTGATTAGTTCCGCGGGGTAATTGGATTCGCGGCGCAGTCTATCGGGTTGATTCGTGGGCAGTTTCTTGGGATGGTTTCTGAGGTTTTTGGGTCGTTGGGTTGTGGCCGGTTTGGTTTTGTTAGCATTTTTCGTTGATTGTTCTGTTCATGTTTGTGGCTGAATTGAGTATGCCTTAGTTGCGTGCGCGGTGTGGCTCATTGTGTTTGACCGAGTATTGATGGGCATTGTGTACTTGGAAGGACTCCGTTCCGCTGTTGATATTCTTTTCCTGGAAAATCAAATCGCTCAAATGCAGAATCACTGATATCTCGAGAAGACTATGTGATTATCCCCTGGATGAATATCTACTCCATCTTGATCCACACCGCAACACGGTTGTCATTGGTCTGTTTACCAAAAATCTAGCTCATATCTAAGGGGGATATGTCTGGTTGATATAAAATGTTAACTGCTGAAAATGGCAGTTTACATTTGGTTTCATGGCAATAACAAGCTTTGTAGTGTCGTTTTGATTGTCCCATTGCTTTTCGACGGAAGTGGGGAGGCCTAATTCATTGTGAGTGATATGCAAAAATTTGTTAACATCATTTCAAAGACGATACCTTCTCAGTCTATATTCTGTCCAACATTCAAAACTGGATGCTGTAATTGTCCAATAAGCATTAATAGCAAGCCCATGCCCTCTCCTCTCGCCAAGATGTCTGTTGATTGGGCTAGAATGAGGGAGAGGAGGAGGAATTGGAAATCTTTATATTCGCACCAGACACTTTATTCTCTTCTAACTTCAGTTGGAGATTTATACTATAAGTGCCGCATGTCTTTGCTCTTTCCATGATGGCTCCACTCAACTCTTCTTTGGATATGATTGGTAGTTGTGTTAGTGCTGCTCAGCGTATCTTATGGTAATATTATGAATGACTTGTGGTACTAAGGCATTAGCATTTTTTAGTTGCGTTGGTCCTGGCCCCACTTTATAAGTTTGTTCATCTTCATCTTTCCGATGCTGTCCTTTTCTCAGCATGATTTTTGACAATCACAAGTCCTGTTAATATGGAACAAGTGTCTGATTTTCAGATGAAGGAAGTTGCTACACAGAACTTTCAGCGGATATGTGAAGCATATGAAATATTGTCCGATGAGAATAAAAGGCAGATATATGACATATATGGTATGGAGGGGTTAACTTCAGGTTTAGAACTTGGTCCAAGGCTGAGTAAAGTTGAAGAAATAAAAGAAGAACTTGAAAGGTTAAGGCGAATGAAGGAACAAGAAAAGAGCTTAGCACATTTCCGACCATCTGGTACGATAGTGACAGAATTGTCAGTGCCGCACTTTTTGGATGGCGACAGCTTCGTGAGAGGGTAGGACTCAACTTATGTATCTGCCAATTTTTTTGAGGATCCTAAGTAAGACGGATTCTGCCTGATGCATGATGATACCGGAGCACTTGACCAGACATCGAAATTAATGCTTTTTTTGTTTGTTGGCAAATTGAGATACGAACAGTGAAGAGATTTCTACCTTACCAAAAAAAAAAACAGTGAAGAGATTTCTGGTTTTCAATATTGTAAATCAAGTTGGATGAGATCGTCATATTTAGTGTGACTACATGACGCTAAGATTAATGATAAATGACGAGTTGCGCAAGTGCACGATATGAGCAAAGACATTGCAGAATGAAATGGTTTCATGAAGCTGAATGATGACCAAGCTGATGGCTGTTTACCTATGATGTCAACATGATCCATCCTCCTTAATTCTTTTTAAAATGTACAAATTAAATTCTTTGGAGATAGATGTTCTCACGGTTCTGTCAGATTATATTTATGGTATTCAGCTGTGAGGCTGACCAATATTGTTTTATACCACTGCATTACAATGATCTCAGCAAAGTCTGTTGCCTAGGTACATAAATTTGTGATTCTTATAGGAAATGGAAAATCTTAATTTGATACTTTCTCCATATTGGCAATTTTTTGCCATATAATATTCTGCTGCTCCATGGCATCTGCTGAGTTTATGTGTTCATGTATATCAGAATGCAAATGGCAAGTCAATTCCAATCTCAAATATCCAAAAAGAATACCCTAGCTCTTGGTGGAAATTTGGCAGTTAGTGAACATGCTGGTGGCCGAGCCGCTTCTCTTGTGCTTGGACATCAGATTTCTCCTGCTGCTTCAGCAGAATTTATGGTCTCATTTGGTCTACAGGCCCTCGTTGGCGTGCAAACAACACGGTAGAGCATTTACTGGCTATTTATATTAGTTTTATGCAAATGATTCTACTTTTTCTAACTTTTGTTTGGTGATAGGCATTTATCACAACACTCATCAGCGACAATGGGCTTAGCAATGTCTTTGCAAGATGGGTCAATAAATCTGTCAAATACATGGACCCGCCAGTTCTCAGACACAGCAAATGGAAATGTATTCTAGCTGCAGCAAGTTTCTCTCTCTATGCCGAAATGTTATTTGCTCTGTGCTGTTTACCCTATTACAATCAGAAAACTATATCAGGATTGACTTATAAAGGTTCCTAGCAACACATTCTTGAAGGCTAAAAATATTCTTCTTTGGCTTAATGTTGGTGATTTGATTTGTTTCGTTAATTATAAAACATTCATAGAGGGCATATGCTATGCAGTATCCATAGAAGATATTAATACTTGGCAATGGAAACGGGAAATCTTTATAAAAATGGGGCATTTTCTTAGCTGTCCGTAAAGTGAATCTTGTGCTATACTTCACTCTGTCTTTCCTGGCATAAAATATTTCTCATATTTTTTGCTCTTCATTTTTTTGCAGATACAGCTTGTATTAGGACCAGAATCATCTATTGCAGTTGGATGGCAAAAGAGAGAAGAGAAAATGTCTGCGGCTGGAGAGTTGAAAGTATGTCCAAATTTGCACTTAAGTCTTGCTCAAAGTTTCATACCCGAGTTTTGGAGATAATACGATACATGCTCATAACTTAATCATATGTCAACATGTTCACATATGCTTAGCTGATTTAACATTTCCCATGGTCCTACTTGCAATGCTTCTTTCCTGAAACATCCTCCCTGAGCCAAGTTTCTCTTTTATTATGCCTAAACCTGATCATTTGTGTGTCTTCCAACCTTCTGCAATTTCTACAGCTTGGAACAAGTTCTTTTGGGGTATCAGCTCATTATACTAGGCGTTTTTCTTCAAAATCTCATGCCCGTATTGCAGGCAGATTTGGAAGGTACTTGCAGTAGATGAATTTGTGCATTGATTTTGCAAATTGACTGTGATTATATTCAGTTGGACTTTAGCAATCACTTCTCATTTAATTAATCATCTGTCATGTTTCAAGTGTTTTCATAGCACTTCTGATTGAGTTAATTATTTGTCACGTTTTGAGTTCTTTCGTGAGATGTTGCCCTCCTTTTTAATAAAATTATGTAGCATGTATTATATCTTATATTTTCCTAATCATGGTTTTTGATGACTGGAAAAAAATTATTGAGCAACTTACAGAATGGAGAAACCCAGTATTAAAGATGTGAGGCCCTTACAATCAGGTTTTTTGTGCTAAAATATATATATATATATATTTATCATGCCTGCGTTAATGGCTTGCTATAAACTTTCTCACCTCTTGTTATAGGATAATGTATGTTGTTTAACTGATATTTATCTGACTGTGACAATGAGGAAGGGTGTTAAATTGATTTTTATGTTATGGTTGGACCAACATTTTTGTTAGATGAGTGAATTCTTGAAGTTGGGCCTCAAACCTATAGATTCTTCAAGATTTTAATATATCCTGGTGCACTTTCTGTTTTAGGTTATGCTATATTGTTTTTTCAACGACTTTACTTGTTGCACAGCACTGCTCTAGAGATCGAAGTTGGTGGTGGAAGAAAATTGTCCAACTTTAGCACTGTCCGCATGCTGTACACAATTGGGATACAGGTATTAAATGCTTTTTAAGAGTAATGGCTAGATGATTATTGGTGTACTTTTGTTTTCCCTCGTGAAATGTTATTTGAGAAATCTTTTAGATCTTCTAGTGCAGTTTTTGTTTTTTTAAAGACAAAAAAACTAACTATTATAATACTGTTTGTTTAACATAAAATTTTAACGTTGAAGTATATATTGAGAAAAAATTGAGTTTATGTAGAAAATTAAAAATAGGAATAGAAAGCCACACCATTAATGCATGGTCAGCCATACATCATATCTCAAGGGGTCCAGCACCCTTGAATTGTTGGGCTCCTTCTTGCGTTCTCATGGTTCTGTAAATGTCCAAAAATTTTCTGTTAGGTTTTGTTACATTCACCTGGATTGAATATAGCTCTTATGCCGAATGCCTATAATATTCCATTACGTTTTATTACACTTAGGGTGGATTGAGTTTAAGACATTTTTATTAGTGGATTTGTCGTTTCACTCTCAATTCACACAGTTGTGTGCAGGCTCCTTAGTTATTATTGTGCCTGCATCATTTACATGTATATTGCTTCTTTAATTTGTGTGTTGGCTTACCCCTTCACCATGTGTTATTTTGTTGGCAGGGTATATATTGGAAATTTGAGTGGCGTCGCGGTGGGCAAAAGATAATGGTTCCTGTAAGCTGGATTTAGCATTTTCATTTGTTTTCTTCCATTAGAGGCACAATATGGGTGCTATAAGGGGTTATCTTCATTAGTTATAAAAATCAAATAGATTTCTATGTATAAAAATGTGAACAGGCTTAAATAAATGTAGACCACCTTGATAGGTTGTTATTAAGGATGGCCTGTATTCTTTGTAACTAAAAATGGACTTGAGAGCATTATCACAAGAAAGCATTTCGGAACTGAAAGTACTTTCATTCTGTTCGCTTTCCTCGTATACTCTCTCTTGTGGCCCAAAGAAAGGCTGTCCGCTTTATGCCTCATTTTACTCTGAGATGTTTGCTTTTGGTTATTTGTGTGCAGCTTTTGCTGTCAAGGCATCTAAATCCTCTGTTTGCTGCCGGGGCGTTTATATTTCCAACTTCTGCTTACTTCATACTCAAGGTTCTTATCTGAATCACCTTATGGAGAATTTTGTTGTGCATGGTGTTTACTTATTGCAATTATTCTTGCATTTGGCACAGAATTTAGTTTTAGAACTTTAAAGGCATTGGGGAGGATGTCTTCTAACTTACATACAGTTGGCATTTCATATCTTAGTTTTTTGGGAAGAAATCTGTTCTCCGAACCTGTATGATTCTCATTTATTAGGTAGAAAGGCCTTCGTGTTGGGCTCCATCGTAGGCCAATTTTTCCCAGTTGTTTGGTGGTTATATGCAAATGTTATGCTGGCTTAGAAGATCGTGTTTCTGTACGTATTCAAGGATTGGCTTTAATCTAGCTCTTGGCTTTTATTGACAATTGCAACTAGGAGATTTATTGGATGAAGTCGTGATGGTATTCTTTCCATCTGGCTAAATGCTGACTTATTACGACCAGTAATTCACTCTGATTTTCTCAGACAATGCAGTATTTTGCAGAGCATCTTTCCAGTTGACAAGGCCCATGCTTACCTGTTTAATTATTTAGACGTACTGCTGATAGAAAAGTCATTAGTTGATACAACCTACATATCTTCCATGATTGCAGAAGTTTGTTGTCAAGCCTTATTTCCTTAAGAGAGAAAGGCAGAAGGCTTTGGAGAATTTTGAGAAAACTTCAACGCAGGTATGTGTAAAACATTTACTGCTCTACAGTGTCCCTTGTATTCATTGGAAATACTTAAGTGAATGGTTGTGACATGTAGGTACAAGAAGCAATGGCAGCCGCTCAGAGAGCTCAGAAGTTGTTAGAAAACGTGGCAAATCGAAAAAGAAACAAACAAATGGAACTTGGTGGACTAGTTATCACCGAAGCAAAATATGGGAATCTTAAACATGTGAAGAGATCTGATCAATCAGGAGGAGTCACCGAATCGGCTTCCCAAGTTATAGATGTTACTTTGCCTCTAAATTTCCTTGTTACTGATTCAGGGCAGCTCAAGGTATGCCACTCCTATCTTCTGCCATCTTTGCGCGCCATGTACTTTCTTTCTTGTCAAATTCTTCAATGTTACTGTTCTTTGACCTAGCATTGACTGCGGCCACCCGACTGCGGCCACCCTTGATCAACAGCTTAGAACTTGCCTTTCTATTGTTATTTTCTATTAACCAAAAGTAAAAGTTCCGCAATGGGCAAGGCCTTGGTGTGACATAAGGTTACTTTATTATGACTTAGAGGTCATAGGTTTCAGTCACGGAAACCTCTGCCCCAAAAGTAGGTGTCAAGCTGCGCACATCTCGCCAGATTCGGACACCTTTGTCTGAAATCTACATGACAGGCACGCCCTTCAGTTTAGACTAAAAAATATGAGTATGCTCTCTTGAAATAGAGGAGCCTGGATTTACGCCAATAGAGTATTCTCTGCTTAGCATCATAGGTCCAATCATGTACTCTCATTCAGAGTGATCCATACGTGTATTGGAAGTAGAAGCTTGGAAGGTGGCACCGGTATGCAGAAGCAATTCTTGCATATGCAACGATACTTATTTACGCTATCGCATGCCTATGTTTCTTCTCATGAACATTGAAAACAAACCAGACCAAGGCCCCTCTCGTCAAGGTGACGCTCGGTGTTCATCGCAATGGGGCCAACAAATACATTTGCAATCTTGGGGATTTCACTATCTGCCTGCGTCGGGTGTTTGTTCTGACTTTCCAATCTGATTTTTGCAGCTTCACGAAGGCGTAAAGAAATCAGGAATTATGGGATTTTGCGATCCCTGTCCTGGAGAGCCAAAAGGATTGCGCGTAGAGTATACTTACGGTGGCAATAGATACGAGGTAGCGCATCTTTGCGATCCATTTTCAAGCGAAACCGGCTCGGTTCATAACCCACGTTTTCGTAATTTTCGTGGTAATACAGGTGACGGTGGGCGACTGCGAGGTGCTGTCTATACCCCGCGAGGGGCACCGGATCTGAACGACGACCTGTTTATCTGGCAATTTTTTTTCCTTCCTCGCCATACTTCTTTAGATAATTGAAGTTTGAAAGTTTTACTGGGGTTCATTATTCAGCTTGAATTTCTTGTATCCACAAAGCCTCGATTGATTTTCTTGTAAAATCATTTCCATGATAGAGATGAAGGAATACCTTGTAAAAAAAAAAAGAAGGTTCATTTTTCAATTTTCACAACCGCACGGAAGCATTTTCTGTGCCTTTTATTTTTTTGAGCGTAAGATCAATTTGCAAGCTCAGTACTAATGAGCTACTAGCGAGGCCTTATTTGTTTGTTTTTGCTTTAATATAACCCAAAAGCATTTTTGTTTCACTTTCCCGCGAAGATATAAAACACAATATAGACTTCAAAAAATTATTAAGAATTGTCTGTTAATTTATGTGTAAATATCTATATATTGTGAAAATTTCAATTGTTCTAAGTTTTAAGAAAATTCAAAATATATGAATTGTGATATTTAAATTGATCAAAAGGAAAACGTAAGAGTCAATATAGATGCGCTAATTAACTAAGGGAAATGTAGCTTTTATAGGGAGAATTGATTTACGTGGACAAAGAGTTGGCCGAACTTGACCTACCTCTACCACGACAATGCAATAGTTTCATTATCATTTGTGGTTGTGATTTATCGAAATATTCTTGAGCGGGCATGAATTATTATAGGTGCAAGAACATGGGTCCTTTTGTTTATGGAAAAGCTATATCTCGGAAATTGACTTTCTGGTGTTTGGACGACGGAAAACTGATCTATTTATTAAAGATATTTTCCATGGACTAAAAATAATAAGCTTACATTGGGGGAAAATTATTTCTTTTTCTAGCAAGAAATTACCAAACGAATGAAAAGTAACCATTGTCCTTGAAAATGAGTTTCATGAAAAACGATTTTCTTTATCACGAAGTTTTCAATGAAACAGAATGAAAACTGTTTTTCGGGAAATTATTTTCCGACTTCTTCGATATTTGGACGGTGAAAAACCAATCGATTTACTTAAAATGTTGTCTATAAATTAAAAACAGCGAGGTTGCAATTAGCATAATCCGTGTCTCCTCTTCATTTGATTTTTGAGCAGAATGTCCGAACCGAACCGAAATTTCTTTCATTTTCGATTCCATTCCAATTTCGATTTGGATAATAAAAAGGTAACCGTTTTTATTCCGGTTCGGTTCAGTTAAATCGCCTCTCTTCTTAAAATTAGAATTTGCATAATTCCTCTCCTTTTTTTTTCACTAAACAACTTCTTAACATTGCACAAAAGAAAACCGAAAATGCGCCCGCGGCTCCTTAAGCCACTTCCTTCCGGAGTACCCAAAAGGAGCTTTCGCCGGGGGCACGAAAATGGCGGGCGCGACGTCGGCGGCGGCGGCGGCGGCCTGCATCTTCTGCCGGATGGCCCGCTCTTCCACCTCCACTCCTCTCCTCCACTCCGTTCGTCTCCCTCTCTCTCTCTCTCTCTCTCTCTGCGTTCCTTCCCAGCTTGATGGAGCCTCTTGCGCTCTCGCGCTTGCAGGACGATCGAGTGGTCGCCTTCCAGGACGCCAACCCCTCCGCGTCCAGGTGATTCCCCAGCTACCTATCCCGACTGGTGCTTCTCCGGATTGCGCTTCGACCTCCTCTTTTAGTTTTGGATTAAAGCTGTGCAATGGATGCCGCCTCTGAGTCCGAGCTTGGCTCTGATATTTTTTTGGACCTTGTCGATCTAGCGCCGTCGCTCGACTCGGTCCGGATGATCCGCGTGGATTGGTCGGTCCGAGCGCGCGCTGCTGCTGCTGCCTCTGGAGATCTGGACGGGCTGACGAGTGCCAAATCATTTTTCTAGTGAGATGATTTTGGGGGGGGGGGAGGGGGTTTGTTCGAGTCGAAATTCCGTTGGTTCCGACGCGATTTGATGCTTTCAGGCGTTCCTTGAATTAGAGTAGAGCGTATTATTTTGAATGCTTCGAATTTCTTCTTTTAGTTTCGACCTGAATCGTCGCTTCGAGTTCCCGAATTATCGAATTTGTCAATCTACACACCAGACTGCCGAGCATAGAATCATTGTTCTGGAGATTGCCTGGTTTGATTTGGGGCGTCTGTGAGATAAAACATCGATCTGTTCTCTTCCTTTCGCGGCCCTGGTGGTTTTCAACGCGATTGGGCTGTCAGATCACTTTGCTCTTATGCTTTCCTGTTATGAGTTGGTGGTAACCTCTAGGAGACATGCTAATATGCTATTGTGGAGTTTAAGATGTGTTTGCCACGGCACGGATCGCGGCATTTGCTCGAAATGATTTCACCCTTCGATTTGCGGCTCTTTTGCTGCACTCTCAGGATGACTGAAAATCTTAAGCTCGATGACTGATCAACAGGCATTATTTGGTGATTCCGGTGGAGCACATTTCGACCGTGAGAGACCTCAAAAGGAGAGCTGAAGATTATACCTTAGGTAATTGTATCCGTTGTTTACGACTCATTCGAGGGCACGGGACCTCTAGGTATTTATCCGCTCTCTCGATTTCTATTCATCCAGTGAGTCACATGCTGGATGTGGGGAGAATGCTTTTGCAGAGAGATGTGCCTCAGTCAAAGCAATACAGGTACTTTTTTCGCATCCTTCGGCCACAAGGAGTTTTGATCCCCTTGATTTCATGTGACCGTGTTATTATGCATCCTTGCAATTAAACTGATGTGGAAGGCACAGTAATCAGCATTCACTCCTCTAGTCGTTAGAGACTTTGCAATGTGTTTGAGGGAACTGGAAAATTGTGCTGGAGATTTGGATATTCTTGCCGGTATCCTGTCGAGGTATTAAATATCCAGTCGCTTGTGCTGGAAAATTGTCCAAGTTAGATTTGCTTGCTGATATAGCTCATGCTAGGATCTTTTACTTTCTGTAAATTTCATGTGAATGCGAATCGTTAATGGTGCATTGTTACAAGTGCTAAACTGTGTTCCCACCCTCTATCCTTAATGTCTTTGTGGAAGATGAGTAGAGTGATTGACAGCCTATCCTTCTGGGGAAAATTTTATCAAATTCAGTGCTTATCCCATCTCTTACACATCCTTATGTTTATTTACATATTCATTTATTTATGTATTTTTTTACTTTGGAAAAATATATGACAAAACTATCTCAGTCTGTGTTGATGATCATCGCCTGAACTCTGTTAATGTAATCATTGCTCATCAACTTGCTTGATTTGTTGGTCCCTGGTCATGTGTTTGTTTCTCCGGTCTTTGTTGACGTTCAGGTGCAATGCTGGACTTTGGATTATGCTTTCGAGTTCGATAATATCGGTACTAAATGACACATCGCAAGCAGTTGATATGAACATAATAATGCTGTCATTTGCGGAAAGTAATTGCCATGTGCCATTCAATTCGTGTGTCGATGATTCCCTTGCTTGCAACTGGGAGAAGCTTTTGTGTCTAATTTCACCATTTTGACCAATTTTCTTTTCCTGTTCCGGATATTTATGTTAACAGGTTTGGCTTTCATCAGCCTCCATTCAACACTGTCAACCATTTGCATCTTCATTGTTTGGCACTACCTTTCATACCCAGGTAACCTTCTTTCCTCGCTGCACTCTCAAATGCTTAAATATGTTTTGACAGTTGTTATCCTCAGTACCATAATTGTACTTAAATGAAGTTCTTAACGCATTAGTTTAACCATTGAAGAGCTTATACAGATGGAAACATATGAAGTACTTGTCATTGGGACCACTCGGTGGGTTTATTGAAGCAGAGAAGTTATTGGACAAACTGAAACCAGAGTAACCAAGTCATGCATAACCTTAATCTTCAATTGAATTGTATTGACTTTCTGATTTGGAATTGGATATATTTAACCACATTTATAAGTTGGAAGTTCCCTTATATTACTTATGGTGCGAATATGGTGTGTTTAATATGTCTGATATGCCTCGAATGATAAGGTACTGATTTGTTTGAGGTCAAGTGTGTTTCTCTCTGTGCCTATTGGCAAAGACTTAACCTAGTACATGGAGTCATATCCACACTACAATTTGGTTTGCCTTTTTCCCCTGTGCAATCGGTTTATTCAAGGATGAAGTTACCAAGATCCTTGTGTCTATGGCTCTGGACTTTTTTGTTTATAGAGAAATAAAACTTTTTTCCTTTAACTGTTGTTTCCAAACTTTTAGAAGTAAATATTATAGTTGATATTTCAGATGAATGAGTACATTTTTGGCTAGGCCTCCTATAATGTTATTTCCTAACCCTGGCATGCTTGCTCTGTATTCTTCCAGAAGATGGCAAAATTGATATGGCCGTATTTGCGTTTTTTGGGTGTTTGGTTATCTTTGCTATTATTCAGTTTAACTGAATATAAAAAAAATGTTGTAGTTTCCGTGATTATCGGCAATGCAACCAAAGTAAAGACATATACATGGGGGGAGCAGTTTGTGCATTTATCTTATCGGTTTGGGAAAGAAACCAAGTTGTTTGCTTTGAATCGATTCATGTGCAGATTATGACACGGCCAATGTTTGCATACTGTAAATAATTTACGTTGGGCAATTTTATAAAAACCATCCACAACTTTATCCTTAGTTACACATTGCACCCTGTATTTTTCGAACTTATAGTTTGACCCTCTGTTTTTAAACCCCAGACTTTCCACCTTAAGGTTTCAAGGAAATTCTACTTTGCACCCTTGTGTAATTTTTCTAACCTTCCCCCAATGGTGTAGACTCAAACATACAGACTGTAGGTCTTCAGGGTGCAAAGTGTGGGATTCTGATACTAGAGGTGCAATGTAAATTGCTGGTAAGGGAAAGTTTAAGATGATACCTGTAATTGTTGCAAGTCCCAGGAATTATCATGACTAAGTAATGAGTTGCTGTCCAATGTATGTACCAATTCTTATGATTTTCTTCAATAACTGCCTATGAGCAAGGGTCTGAAAGCGAGAATGGACCGTTCTCTCTTTCGATTTGATTTGGCCAGGAAACTACTTCAGAAAATGTTTGTGAGATTCACTTGACGCTGTCAATTCTAAATAGGAATCAGTTTTGGAGCTGAGGTGTTTGTAGGCATCAGTTCGCTGCTTTAGTTTAAGAACAGTCCGCAGAATCTCCATGCTATTATGAACTTGAATGCCATTCAATGGCATTAAAATCTGTTTATATGTCGTAAAACTGTCTGCTGGTTTGGTGTACGCCTGGTGAAGTCCGCAGTTTGTTCAGTATCTTGTGCAGCAGACTGTAGATGGCTCCGGATCTTTTCCATTTTGTACAGATTGCATTAGACTGGTGGTAACTTGGAGGTGAAGCTGCGATTGTTTGCTGACTTGAATTGTTGACGGGGCTCACTTGAACAATGGCTTGATGGTCTATCCTATTTTTGCGAAGCGGAGCAAAGGACATGATGCACCTTGCAAGTGTCTGTAGTATGTATATTTGTTGATGTGTGCTATAACATGATTGATCTGTGAAACTTATGGAGCCAGCAGCGACCATATTAAGTGATGAACTAAGTCCAAACGTGAAGTTTTCAGGTGTGCGAGGTTCGAAGGAATCCTCCTTAAAGATTTCTTTTTTGAGAGTGTAGAAAGACTTGGAAAATTCAATAATTGAATGGAAGGAAATCGATGGTCTCATGGCTGCAAGCAAGGAGCTGTGGTTTCTGGTACAATCAATGAGTTGGACTTTGTAGAGATGGTTCCCACGGTGGTTGGCTGATTGGCACTTTGAATTGTCGCCCTTCTCCCCGTAGCGCCCTCGATTTATTAGTGGCCCTTAGCATCGGACTGAACTGATTAGTCAATCTATTGTCACCAGAAATATAGGTTGTCTACCAGATCATCCAGAGCAAGTTGAAGCTCAAAGTAGACTGGTGTCCCTCCTACTTTGTGAGCTCTCATATACAGCAATATCATATAGATGATGCTGGATTTATGGTGTATAAGCCGTCTAATCCTAATTATCTGTGATTTAGGTAATTTTTTATCTCCTGAAATGTGAAAAGCACAGGCTCTATTAGCCAGCGGTGATAGGCAAGTGGATATCTCTGAATTGAAATATCCGTTTGGGATATTTATAGGAATGGTTGGTGGAACCCAAATGGGCTGTCCCTTACAGTGTGGCGAAAGCGACAAGAAGTTTTGGACGTTTCATTTGTTGGATAGTCCTATCGATGATTTGATTTTGGTTATGACCAGAAAGAGAATTCAGGTAAATGATTGAATAGGGGGGGGGGGGGAAAGAATGCCTTGGCCACCCCGATACTTTGAAGGTACGTGATCAATGTGAGTTGATCGATACACGGAACGCTTCTGAAAATCGCAGGGAAGGAAGAGAAAGAGGCCTGCAAACTCTCCCTTTTTGGGCACTAATTAGTAGCTCGGTACATGAAGGAAAAGGCACGACATCTTTAGATGATGTCTTGATTCGTCTAGGTGCAGTGCGTTGGTCGATCTGACTATATGTATGTCGAGATATTTTCAGTGGGATTACGAAATCTTGTGGGGCGCGGATGATATCGGTTGACTGGATTGGATGGGGCCATAGTAGCTCAACTTGTGAAATCGGATATAACTCAAAACTCTCGAGGTTGGAATTGCTCATCGTGGCCCTACCTTCATTACGGGTCCTCAGTAAGGGATTTAACTCGGACATCAGTCTCAATTCCTGAACACTGAAGTGAAGCTCATGATATGAGCCTTCGATGGTCTCTTTCCTCGGTAATAATGCACGTGGATCTCGGGCCACGCACGTGCCTCGGCTGCGTGGTCCGAACCCCGAGAAACATTTTTCTCACCGGCTTATTTGCTTATGCCATTCAGTGAATCCAAGCGTGGGGGTTGGCAGCAGCATGTATCCACCTCGTGGAGCAACCTTGGATTTGCCATTATTAAAGAAGGATTATCTTAACAAGTTGATGTTAGGGTTCAAGGAGTTTATGGTATAACCCGATATACTTTGCGGTATGAGCAAGCAAGCAAGCGTTGTTGGTTCATTCGACTTCCCACGATCAACCCTTTGCACGAGTTTTTACACGCCCTACTCTTATTCTGCTGCCAACTCTTCCTACTCTCTTCCCCTCTCTCAATTTGTCCATTTTGATTGTATCAATGGGGATCCGGAATGGGTTTATACAGAGTGGAAACACGAGCCTTCCTTCTTACAAACGATATTTCCTTTTGTTTTCTTTCGTGGAAAGCTACGATTCTCTTTTTGGTTATCAACTTCTTTGCCTTTTTAACTAAAAATTTGTTGGGAACCGTTCTCGGGCTTTGTTAAGTAATAAATCAAAATAGCAGTTATAGTTTTCAATGCATTGCGATTTCATTAACTGTTTAGCCAATGTTTTCGAACTGTTAAATTTTTCTTCTGAGGGATATCTAGCAAATGTCTAGCGACATTTCGTCGATAAAACCTGTTTTAAGTCTCTCCTTTTCGATTTGATTGTGACAATGGCCGATCCTAAATTGGATTTAAAGGCGCTTCTTTTTCGATTTGGTTTGTTTGGTTCCTTTCTTCACCTGACGAAACAGCTTCGAACTTTCTCTCTATTTTTTATTGGGTAGAGAAACAGCTTAGAACTATACCGGCGGAGCCAAGCCTCGCCCCTGATTTTTTACTGCCACCAAACTTCACGGACGCGTCGTCCCCATCTCCAATCCATCAAATCCGACTATTAAATTGAACCAGAAGTACTCCAATGATTAGTACTGCTAGTCAACACTCCAGTGCTTATCCATAATCCTCTGTGGAAAAAAAGCTACCGAAAGTAAATAGAGCTCGAAAGCTCCTGATAAATTTCTCTCCTTTTAACCCTTTTTTCCTTAGGCCGCCAGTAATACATCGCATTTAACGCGTGTGATTTCGATTTGACTGAATCTATTAAACGACGCACATCTTCCTCCCTTCATCCCCTCTTTAAAACCCTCGCAAAACTGGGTATTTGGTAGCATGACACCAACACCCAAAGAAACAGAGCACTCTGTTTTCCTCTCTATACCCCCCGTCCCAACTCCAGAAGCCTCAAATGGCGTCGTCCTCACTCTGTCTCTTCGTCCTTCTCCTCTTCGTCGCCCACCACTCCTCCTCCATCACATCCTCCGCCCCCATCTTCCTCCCCCTCACCAACTCCCTCTCCACCTCCCGATTCAACACCACCCACCACCTCCTCCTCAAGTCCGCCTCCGCCCGCTCCGCCGCCCGCCTCCGCCACCACCGCCTCGGCCGCCACCTCTCCCGCCCCGGCCGCCGCCAGGTCTCCCTCCCTCTGTCCCCGGGCAGCGACTACACCCTCAGCTTCACCCTCGACTCCCACCCTCCCCAGTCCGTCTCCCTCTTCATGGACACCGGCAGCGACCTCGTCTGGTTCCCTTGCGCTCCTTTCGACTGCATCCTCTGCGAGGGCAAGCCCAACCCCAACGCCCGCCACCCCGCCGTTGCCCTCAACCTCTCCTCCACCTCCGCCGTCTCTTGCAAGTCCCCTGCATGCGCGGCCGCCCACTCCTCTCTCTCCTCCTCCGACCTCTGCGCTGCAGCTCGCTGCCCGCTTGAGTCCATCGAAATTTCCGACTGCGCCTCCTTCTCTTGCCCACAGTTTTACTACGCCTACGGCGACGGCAGCTTCGTTGCCACCCTGTATCGCCACTCCGTTTCCATCCCGACGTCTCCTCCTGCATTGGTCCTTCGTAATTTCACCTTCGGGTGTGCCCACTCAGCCCTTGGAGAGCCGGTAGGAGTTGCCGGGTTCGGCCGCGGCTCCCTCTCTTTGCCGGCTCAGCTCGCCCGCTTGTCGCCCCAGTTGGGCAACCGGTTTTCTTATTGTTTGGTGTCTCACTCTTTCGAGCCGGACCGAGTTCGCCGGCCGAGCCCTCTCATCCTAGGGCGGAAGGAGAAAGTGTTCGGCAACGAGGAGGATGAGTTCGTGTACACCGAGATGCTCGACAACCCGAAGCATCCGTACTTCTACTGCGTCGGGCTGCAGGGGATATCCGTGGGCCGGAAGCATATTCCGGCGGCGGAGAATTTGAAGGCTGTGGACGGCCGCGGGAATGGCGGGATGGTGGTCGACTCGGGGACGACGTTCACCATGCTGCCTGCGGGCCTGTACGGCTCGGTGGTGGCCGAGTTCGAGCGGCGGCTCGGCCAAGTCCATAAGCGGGCGACCGAAATAGAAGACAAGACGGGGCTGAGCCCGTGCTACCACTTCGACAACGACACGATCGCGAGCGTGCCTACTGTTACATTGCATTTCGTGGGGCGGGGGTCCAGCGTGGTGCTTCCCAGGAGGAATTATTTCTACGACTTCATGGACGGAGGCAACGGCGGCAGGGGGCGGTCGCGAGTGGGGTGCTTGATGCTGATGAACAGCGGGGATGAGGCCGAGGCGGAAGGCGGGCCGGTAGCCATCCTGGGGAATTATCAGCAGCAGGGTTTTGAGGTGGTTTATGACCTGGAGAAGCGAAGGGTCGGGTTTGCCCGACGGCGCTGCACGTCCCTGTGGGACAGCCTCAACCAACACTAGCCGCACCACTTGCACCGGCGTTCGTTCGTCAACTGTCGCCGCCGGTCAGGGTCATTTGATCCCGGAACGAATATGATAACTCACTCGTTTTGAGCGTTCTGAACCGGGGGGGAGGGGTGAAATGTGAAGTCATTGTAAAGTTTTTGCAATGTACAGCGTCCTTTTGGTACAGCAGTGAAGGAACGGTTAATCCAAGTCGGTGAATATTTCATATCGGAATCAACCAGATAAGTGCAATAAAATGGATCGAATTCTCTTTAGCCCGAGAAAAGACCACTCCGATACATCGGGATCGCGCCGGGCCTCGGACTCTCTAAGTTCTTCGTCTTCATCGGTTCGAGCGTCGCGATCACGCGACCGGGTCAAGGACTGCGTGCACGCAAGGATTGTGCCTGGGTACGAGGAAGCACTGAATCTAGGACAGTGGTGGAGGAGGATATGGAAAGATCTCGGGGATGTTTGGACCTTCTCTGTTTCCTTTTCTTGAGCCGTGTCGACGAGTGTGATTCCAAACACCTGTTGAATATAATTAACTTAGAATTATTAAGCAATAATGGTGGTTTAACTCATGAATCCCCAGGAAGATCAACGAGATGTCCGTGTCAAAAGTTGTCTTGTTTTGGGGGGATCTTCCCAAGTTGCATGCCCTTTTAAATGGAGTACAGCATCGTGCGGGGAGACTCCCAAAGTTGAGGGAGCTGGCAGTACTGTAAGTCAAGCTCAACTCATGCCCCGTTCCAGCTGTTCAGCAATTACTCTCCCTGAGTTGAGAGGACTAGTGCCACCTACATATCTAATAATTACTAATTCCTCAAAGGTAAATAAAAAATAATATGAACGTTATTAACGAGTGCCTTAAAGACATACCGGTCAAGATCGCTAAGCATACGTATATCAATACAGTCTGAAGATTTGAGAAGTGCGCGTCTCGCTTGCTTCGAAATGATGAAAATCATCATCTTTTCAGAGCGCAATAAACGGCCGTTTAAAAAAACATCTCGCAGGCACTTTGTAACATTTTCCGAAGCCGAAATTCTTTTTATATGGCCCCGTCTATACTCCCTGCGCATGTTGAGTTCTACCGACCACGCCGTGCTCAATTTCTACTTCCGATGCTTCCGAAAAGTCCATATTGTTCCCGTATTAAATACGCTTAACAAATGGGTCGACACGTACTCGTATTTCTCGAACGATTATTGCTCTGTCGCCTCTTTTCTTGCCCCCAACCATTTAGGAGCATGCATGGCCGGACGGAGCAATCAAGTTGAACAAAGCTCCGTGTCGGATTTACTTCGTTTTGGTTCATCTCGGGTCATTCGAAAATGCAAAATTTTCCTGCTGTACCCACGAACACATGTTTAACCGAAGGATTTCAATTTTGGAAACACTTGTGCAATGTCAAAAGGCAGAGGGAGTATTTTCAAAATCGAAAAAATTCCTTAACTCCACCGGCTGTCCATTCAGTGGCACCCATACATAACATCTTGTTCTTCTTTTCATTTTGGGTTTTATATCACGAAAAACTCAAAATCGGTATACTTATGATAAATTTATCCAAAATTAATTTTTTGAACACTAAAAATATCAACTAGTACATCTATGACAAATTTAATCTCCGTTAATCTCAAATTTTACTGTCAAATTGTTTAGTTTAATGACACGTGACAGTTGATAGGTGTATCAGTTTGAGGTTTTATCTTCGTTTGCTAAAAATGTACCAATTTTGGATTTTTCGTTGTATTAATCCGATTTAATGAAAATTAACGGAAGATAAATTTATCATAAATATGTCTGTTTGGATTTTTTGGTACTCAAAAAAGTAGTTTAGAGCAAATCTGTTACAGGTGTACCAGTATATGATTTATGGTGGTATTAACCCTTTTTATTTTCATGATGCATTGTAAATGAATTTGTTGAAGATGGGATTTCAATCAGCTCGGCAGTGGCCTTCTAAATCTTGGAGAACATGAATAAAAGGGGCTTTTACTTAAAAATGTTCCATAATTTCTTTTCCAGTTCCGATGCATTTACTGGCACGGGATATGTGTAATCAATATATCAAAAACCATATAGTTTTTTAATTAATATATACTTAATAAGTGTTTCGAGATAACTCGCCGTCTCATAAAGAAAACGAAAAAGAAAACCTACTCTTTGGTGGGGTTCGAATTGCGGCCGCTAATAAGATTTCAAAACTCTTTTTTTTTTGTCGGTTAGCTGTCAATTATGGGCATTATTAAAAGTGGGGAGGGAGCATCATTGGTTTGGTAGGTTGCTTTGCTGGTGGGCGCCCTTTCATATTTGAAGAACCCCGAAATATCTATGGATTCAATAGTGTACTGCTTTTAGAGTTTGGACCACGGAGTCCCCACCTTCATTTATCGAATTTCCTTACGAGTATAGTATTTCTCGTCGAATCCGAAAATAGGGTCTCGCGAAACGGGTATTCTCCGAGCGCATGTTAATTATAATTATCGTGGTAATAGTTATAATAAATAAATAGATAAAGAGCGGTTGGGCATGACAGACGAGGAAAATAGTGCTTTGGAGATGAACACGAGAGGCAAGCGATCATTTTTTAAGGAATTATTTTTTTTTTCAATCGTTTAATTTTTCGCGAAATAAACGGTGCCTAAAAGTAATAAATGTGTGTTTGCGAAATTTCGAATGCGACGGGATGAATTAGGACGCTGCTCGATTTTGGTACCTTGATTTATATCCAATCTAAGGATGCGCTTATTTCGCGAGGAATAAATTATTTGGAAAACATTTCTCTAAGAATAATATTCGTATCGCTTTCAAAAATGGAAGAACGAAAACGAAAGATTCACCATCTACGATATATATTTAGACATAAATTATCATCAATGGCGAAAATATTTGTCACAAATTAATTATTTTCAAGTGATATAAATGATCTTTTCGAAAAATATAATTTTCAAATTATTTATAATTTCTTTTCGAGATAAACAGAGCCTACCAACCCGAGGACTTTCCCTGAGACAGACAGCCCATTACGGCGAGTCCGTACGGCGAGTGTCCGCGCACGTGGCGGGAGACGGCGACGGAAGCCGCCGGTAAGGATGTGACGTCATGAATGCCGGAAGCGTGTGGGGGGCCCAGGGAAACACAGCTGGCTCGGAACAAATGCAAAGCAACCTATTTTTCTTGGATTTTCGATGGCATGATTATTGGGTTCATAAATTTAAAAAGGAAAAACATGATGAATTTAATAATCTCGTTAAGGGTTTTCTATTGGCAATTTCTGGCCAAGAAAAAGGTCCTTCTGAATTATTTCGTCCTTCTCTTTTTCTCCCTTGCAGTCGAGCTTGAAAAGTTCACAAGAGTAATATTTCTGTGCTCGTATGTGAAATTGCCGAGTCTATAACGCTTTTTTTCAGTTCGACAAACTCCAACAAATGACGTTTGTAGAAGACCCGTGAATCTCTCTATTCCCGAAGCATGGAAAGCCGAGGCGCATCGAATTCGCACCAGGACCCAAGAGGCGAATCGTATCCCTGGTCGATCGATCAAATCAACTATGCTTCGATGCTGATGTAGAACAGTTAGCCTGTGATTATCTTGAACAATGTGATCGCCGTAATCACCGGAAATCTAGGCAGTTTTTCTGATTTTGGGAAAAACAACCATTTAGGCAGTTTCCTATATTATCATTTAGGCAGTTTCCTATATTACCATTCAGGCAGTTTCCTATATTACCATTTAGGCAGTTTCCTATATTACTATTCAGGCAGTTTCCTATATTACTATTCAGGCAGTTTCCATTAGTATTAGGAATCCTATCTCTATATATAGGATGTCCGTCTTGTAATCAAAAAACACAATATTATTGAATAAAAATTTCAAGTTCTTTGGAGTTGTTCCAAATTTACGCTTTCTCTCTGCGTCATTTGGTATCAGAGCAGGATTCTCCTGTGACGATGGTGAATAACGTGAATGTCAATCTCCCCGCTGCTGAGGGCCGTGAGAACGAGCCTATTACGCGGGCTGAGTTCAATCAATTCGTGGGTCAAACCGATCGGAGGTTTCAAGATATCCTTGATGCCATCCAGCGTTTGTCCACAAACCATGCGCCTGGCGTTCTTCCAGCCGAGCGAAATCCTGTCGCTCGTGATCCCGAAGATGCTATGGGGCGTGGAAGAATTCACCGACAAAGGCGTCAAGACTATATCGAGGATACGGAAGACGAAGACGATGATTTCCAGGAGATGCAGATTCGTGGTGGTCGCCGATACAGGGGATTCCAGGAGGAGCATGTTCGTGGGAATCGACGTCAGGGAGGATATCGACAAGATCCTGAGCAGTATCAACTAAAGGTAGATCTCCCTACTTTCAATGGGAATTTGGATATTGAAGATTTCCTTGATTGGCTTTGGGAGGTTGAAAAATTCTTCGACGCCATGGATATTGACGAGGATCGCCAAGTGAAACTTGTGGCGTACAAGTTGAAGGGTGGCGCTTCAGCTTGGTGGGAACAAACTCAATTGACGCGACGTCGACAAGGCAAGGCTTCTATTCGATCTTGGGGTCAGATGAAACAGAAGTTGAAGAAGAGGTTCCTCCCAACGGACTATGAGCAACTGTTATTTCAGCAATTCCAAAATTGCCGACAATCAAATAGATCGGTCCAAGCTTATACGGAAGAGTTTCTTCGACTTTCCGCTCGCAATAACCTGGATGAATCCGAGGCACAACAAACTGCTAGGTACATTAATGGTTTGCGACTTAATATCCAGGATCGGGTTTCTTTGCATCGACTATTCTCTGTTGAAGACGCCCAAGATATGGCACGAAAAATTGAGATGCAATTGGAGAGGACTAGCCCTAGTATTTGTGGTAGAAATTATTTGGATCGTGGGTCATTCGCGAAAGGAAGACAGCTTGATGTTACGAGTTCTTCTAGTCAACAAACCCCTGATTCAAGCCGAGTTCCAGGAAGTACTACGGGGACGCCTAAGGAAGCAGTCGCAGCAAGCAATCGCACTCCCAATCAGAATATCCAGAATCCATATGCCAAACCCCAACCAATCAAGTGCTACAAGTGTAATGAGTTGGGCCATCGTTCCAGCGATTGTCCTCGTCGTAGAATGGCCAATATCATTGAACATGACGAAGATGTGTATGAGGAAAATTGGGAAAAGGAAGAAGAAGTGGGAGAGGAAGATGAAGTGGGCGAGCAAGTTAATTGTGTTGTGCGTCGTCTATTGTTTGCTCCGCGGATTGAAGATACCCAGCGGAATCAGCTTTTCTGCGCTCGCTGTACTGTCAACGGCAAAGTATGCGATATCATTATTGACAGCGGAAGTTGCGAGAATATAGTGTCAAAGGCCTTGGTGGATCACTTGCAACTAAAGACGGAGCCGCATCCCGCGCCCTACACGATCGGGTGGATACGCAAAGGAGCGGAACTTAAGGTAAACCAATTATGCCGTTTACCTATTTCGATCGGCAAATCATATCAAGATACTATTATCTGTGATGTTGTGGAGATGGATGCGTGTCATGTTTTACTGGGTCGACCATGGCAATATGATGTTGATGCTACACACCGAGCTAGGGAGAATACGTATTCTTTTGTGTGGAAAAGAACTAAAATTACTTTGAGACCAAAGAGTAATTCCCCTCAGATCGTGAAGAAGCAGAATGCAAAGTATAAGGAGGATGCTGACAAACGGCGACGTTCGAAAATTTTTGAGGTAGGCGATGAGGTAATGGTTTTCCTGCAAAAGGAGCGTTTTCCTGTAGGTACCTATAATAAACTAAAGCACAAGAAGATTGGTCCTTGCCGCATCCTGAAGAAGATCAACGACAATGCCTATGTAGTTGACCTTCCTGGTGATCTCAACATTTCCCCTACATTTAATGTGGTAGACTTATTTGAGTATCATGCTTCCGATACACCCCTCCATCCTGATCATAACTCGAGGGCGAGTTTTTCCGAAGAGAGAGGGAATGATGTAGAACAGTTAGCCTGTGATTATCTTGAACAATGTGATCGCCGTAATCACCGGAAATCTAGGCAGTTTTTCTGATTTTGGGAAAAACAACCATTTAGGCAGTTTCCTATATTATCATTTAGGCAGTTTCCTATATTACCATTCAGGCAGTTTCCTATATTACCATTTAGGCAGTTTCCTATATTACTATTCAGGCAGTTTCCTATATTACTATTCAGGCAGTTTCCATTAGTATTAGGAATCCTATCTCTATATATAGGATGTCCGTCTTGTAATCAAAAAACACAATATTATTGAATAAAAATTTCAAGTTCTTTGGAGTTGTTCCAAATTTACGCTTTCTCTCTGCGTCAGATGCCCGGCTAAGAACGGAACGTCCGCTTTCCGAGAGGTTCCGGCGGACTTTTGTACGGAGGATTGACACGATCTCGAGATCTGAACTGGGCTTTATCCATCTGCTTCTCTTTTCAGAAAATCAAGAAACCAAAGTGGGGGCGGGGGTTGGCATCCCTCTGCGGAGTACAGACACGAGACCGGACGACAGAATTCCTTCACGAGAAGCCACTCCGTTGGCCTTTCTCCCAATTCCAAGGACGAGCGATGCCCACATCCGATTTTTACTAGATGCTTTGCCAAGCACAGGGTAACCATAAGGAGCCGAAGCTTCCCACTCGTCACCTCGGGTCCGAGAAGCTACTCTATTTTTCTTACCTAGAGATAACCGGTCGAGACTGACGTGGAGCCTATCTTTCCCACCTGATGACCCGTAAGTTTCCTCTTTATATTTTTCTTTTTCGGAGAGAAGGAATATGGAGAGAACTTACGGAAAATCTGTTCTCCGTACCGGAGATTTCCTTACCATGACAGAGTTCCCTTTTGAGAAGCCACTTTATTGGCCTTTCTTCCAATTCTAAAAACAAGCAAATGCCCGCATTTGGCTAAAGTGCTCTTTCTTTTTCTTGTTTTTGCTAAGGCAAGCGGTTTGCTTTACAGAAAATGGATTGTTCGTCGTGCTTAAAAAAAGATCACATAAACGATAAAAATCGCGTGTAAACGTTTTCTTTGACGATGGAAGTATTATTCTTTGAAAGTGTTTGTTTCCAAGAAAGCATTCGTACGAAATTAGAGGTTGAGCAGTGCAGGATTTAACCTTTCTTGCGCTTTTGGATAAGATCAAGAGAGCAGTGCAGACTACATGAAAAGAAAAAAATGATGGAAGAATGACATCTTCTTATCCATGTCCAGGCTGTATGAAATCCGAGAGCTGGTTTTTCACTCTTCCTTTTTTATGTGGGGGTCATCGATAAAACGCGGAGGAATATCATCAGGATAGATTGAGTATTGTCAACGAAATGACAGGTCGATCTTGGAATAGGAGAGACTTGTGCGGAATCAGCAAGACGTGTGTGATCTTTGACCCTGGAAATTCTCACTTGAATCACCCATCTTTGAGATGGAAGATTTGTATTTTCATCTTTGTGCTTTGATAGGGAATGGGGGACGAGGGGTATTTTTCTTTTTTTGTAAATCTTCTTGGGTCGTTGGTACTTTGAACATTATAAGAAGTGACCATCATAACATGATATAGACATGCGCATGTCCTTTTATATCACATATCAATAGTGAGAGTCTCCTATGTGCACTAGACTCTATTGAGGGAGCGAGCACACGTGATCTAATAGACCATCTAATCGTCTTCACGTGTGGTGGACTTTTGGGTTAACTTACTCCGATCGTTCTGTAAAAGTTTTTACAGGGAATTTTACTCAGATCTCCTTTTGGCCATCCCTCAATCACTGACTTTCACCAGAAAGTTATATCTTTTATCAAAACTCATTCGCAAGACATCTCCTAGTTTTCTCTCGCTTCAGATTGTCCAAGCCCACTTTCCAAGCCATGTTGCCAAATCCCAAGCCCATTAGCTCGTGTTGAAGGCCCATGAGCCCATATTATAGGGCCCATGAGTGGTACTTCGGTTTCCAGTTGTACCTTTAGAAAAGATGAAGCTAGCTTTAATTCTTTTGGCGCCTCTTGTTGGAACAAACCTGATGTGAATGGCATTTGCTTGCTTCGCTCAAGGTTCTCTTGATTTCCACACATTCCAAAATCCCAAACGAAGCATTGCATCCGATACCTTTTCATCCTCAACCCTGCCTTCCCTTGCAATTTTTCTCTATACAGAAAGTTTATAGAATCATCGATACGTTTCGGTAGAGCCTCATTCGATCCGGGTTCGTAGCTGATTACAGATTGGGTCTGTGATCCAGCCACTGGGGTCTTGATCCTTCCTATCACCAGTAGCCGAATGGTTAAAGTTCGAGTTTCAGAAACCGAGGTTGCTAAATGCTTAAGGTGAGCGAATGGATAAGAGCGGGCTCGATGAAAGTGATAAAGTCATAACCATAATAAGAGGAGATGAAGAAGGGGAAGAGCTGCCGAATGCTGCAAAACAGCCCTTCACTCAAGGCGGGGCACAGTGTTCGCAAGCATTGGGGAATAAAGAGAAAAAACGGTCCTGGTTGTCGAGTTTAAGCATGAAGTCTGTGCTGTCTCGTCCGCTGAAGTTTAGGGAGTCATTGAAGAAGATGACCAAGAGCCAAAGCATAAAAACGTATCTAGAGGGAGTCCCCGATAATCCAAAGGAAGTGCAAATTGTCGAGTCCTTTCGGGAACTGCTCTTTCTCGAGGGCCATACTCCAGGGAAACAAATTAACAGCGACACGCTTTTGCGGTACATATAAATCGTCTGTCAAGTAGGCAATAGAAGTATCACTTCTGTCATTTGGTGACCGAGAACAGACTCGTGTTAGACATAGCTATTAAAGATGGTATTTGCTGGGTTTTAACGTTACTATGTTATCTTTTCCCGTTTTCAGGTTTCTAAGAATGAGGGACTTTGATGTTCCGAAAGCAAAAGAAGTTTTTCTCAACTATCTTAAGTGGAGGGAAGACTATGGGGTCGAGGCGATTGCAAAGGCGACACTTTCTATCCTCTTTAATTGTTCTCGTATTTTTGTTTGAATGCGTTCGACTTTGACATCATTTAAAGCAGTACACCCGACAGTCAACTAATTTGGCTTGCCTAGTCAGATTCAATCTCGAGCTTTTTTAGCGCGTAGGATGCAACAGGGCCGCCTAATTTGGTCCAAATGCCACATTTCAATATGACTTGCAAGTTATTTGTTCGTCTCTTACAAGAGACTGATCTGTTTGAGATACTGCAGGAGTTCAAGTTTGAAGAGTACTCCGAGGTAAAGAAGTGTTATCCTCAGGGATATCATGGCGTTGATAGATATGGTAGGCCGATATATATCGAAAGGATTGGCATGGTGGACCTCAATTCTCTGCTGCAAGTGACTACTATAGACAGGTTGGTTAGATATCATGTATCGGAACAAGAGAAGACACAAAATCTGAGGTACCCGGCATGTTCAATTGCAGCGAAGAGGCATGTAGCGTCCACAACAAGTATTTTAGACGTTAAGGGAGTGGTAAGGACCTGATTTTCAATGAAAATTTTGCAGAATTTGCAACAGCAATGGTTAGTCATATGAGCTTCAGTTCAATCTGTTCAAGAACAACGATATGCAGTTCCTCGCACTGCCTCAGTTCCTGAAAAATTCATACGTGTGTCGTGTGTGTTCTTGTTCCAAATATTCTTGACAGAGGATTGGTTCCCAAATTAGTGAATTCAGGTGCCTCTTGTTTCTTGCGTCTTACACGACCTCTCCCGCACATTTTGATACTCGAACTTTCGGATTTATGGATTTTTCTTAGGGGATGTTGAATTTCTCAAAGCCCGCAAGACATCTCTTCATGGAGATTCAGAAAGTCGACAGTAATTACTACCCAGAGGTATGTCCGGCACTGTGTCCACTAAAAGCGAAGCCAGTGGCTATTTCAAAAGATTTGTTGCTGTCTTCTGGCATCCAATGCAGGGTGAATGAAAACAATTCAGTTCAATTGATCGATAGTGATTAAATGCTTATATATGGCCTTAAAAATTTTACTGCATTGTGCTAGTAATGTCGTACATTCAAGTATGACAAAGGTTTTACCATTCTAAATAGATAATTTTTCAACGCAGACGTTGCATAGGCTCTTCATTGTCAATGCTGGATCGGGGTTCAAGGTGCTGTGGAAAGCCCTCAATGCTTTTCTTGATGCGCGTACATTGGCTAAGATCCGAGTGAGTGTCATTAGTCCCCATTGGTTTACACTGATTTTAGGACTCGAAAGACTGCACTAGCGAAATGTTCAGTAATATCTGTAACCTGAGCGCTCCGATTTTCTGTTATCAGGTGCTGGGATGTGACTATCTCAACGATCTCCTCGAAGTTATCGATCCTATGTATGTTCTGGTACTTGCATATTGGTGCTACATCTAGAAGGAGGAATTAATTAATTATTATGATCCTGCATACTTAAGCGGTTCATTCATCGAATGAATTACGACGAAAGAAAAGCCTGTTATATGTACACTCCTCGTTGTGCAGAAACTTGCCGAGTTTTCTGGGTGGAAATTGCACATGCTCCAACTATGGTGGTTGCTTGTTTAGCGACAAAGGACCGTGGCATAATCCAGAGATCGTAGAGATGCTTCAGGTCAGCTTTGGACGTCTCAAAACCACTTCTCAATTCCGAGAAGTTTCAACCCCACAAGATAATACAATTGAATATGAGACTAACGCGACAAGTGCAGGAAATTTCATCCGCAGGAGAAGAAAACACCGTTGGGATTCAAAGTGTAGCTCCTGAAGATAACTCGGTTCCTATTTCTGTAAGCAACTTTCCGTTCCAGAAATTCCAATTTTCATCATCACATTACTGGATGCTCAAACATCGGCTGAGTGACAGGAGAACTAAGATACTGTTGTCAACACTTCTGTCAATGAGGCCCAGCTTCAGGCTCGAACCTTGTGTTTGGATGATAACTACGTAATAATTAGACCTCTTTTCCTCAATGAAGAGGGATTCTCAGGAGGATGCTGGAACAAAAGACGTGAACGGGACGTTCTTGCAGAAGATCCAAGCTCTGGAAGATGTCCTGGGGGACACCAAGACAGTGAGTTGTAATATCCCTCTCATCATGAAATCGCCGCAAACTTTTCTTTTCATCAAAGTCCTTCGCTTCCTTTGGCAAAAGCCAAAAAAAAAAAAAAAAGAGCATTTACATATCCAAATTGTATTGATCTTCGTTTGGCAGAAAATTCAAGCACTGGAAGCTGCACTTGAGAATACTAAGACGGTAACGAGTCCAGTTAATTCACAACCTCTCTGTCCCCGGCGAGTTCATGTCCTTTGTGCTCTTTCTTATCTTCCGGATCGCCTTTGACAGGTCCTGCGAGGACTATCACAGGAGATAGAAACAATGAAGACTTGAAAAAATCGGCGAGTTTACTAACATGATTTTCGCCGGTCATAATTGTACTTATCTCTTCATGTTTTATTGCTATTGATTCCTGAGATTTATTGACACCAAGATTCTCTAACATATAAACTGGCCCAGTAACTCGAGAGATCGACTTCAAAAGCCATTTCTGCGTGCACCAAGTTAGTCGACTCTCCTTAATTTCTCCTTCATCTTTTCCTTAGTAGTAACGAGGGTCTGTCTCCAGGGTTCTGTTTTTCTCTCCAAATGTGGATTGAATTTTGACAGATAGTCTTGTCTTAAACTTTGTGACATGTGACTCAGTGTCCTTCTCCTGGGGAGAATTCTGATGCAGCCGTGTTCTTGGATGGCTATCGTCAAATGCTCGTCTCTTCAACCTTAAAAGCTGCCCGAGTTTCAAAGACCAAGAGCCATTTCAAATTCCTGCAAACTTGGAGGGAGGGGAAGCTACAGAGAGAAAGAGAGAGAGAGAGAGAGAAACGCCGACAGTGATGAAAGCTTAAGCCGGCGAGGCCGAAGCCTCGGCCTCTCTTGATTTTCTTTTGAAATCACCTTTGGAATCAGAGTGAGAATCGACTCCATTTACGTGAGCATTGCATGGACTAAATCTCTGTTAGATCGAGCCGATCGCATTCCCAGAGCCTGCAAAGGTCCATGCTCGTCCAGACAAGCTAATGAACATCTGGTGTCGTGGAGCTTGTCTCTCGCCCGTTTTTTCGGTTTTTATGGTTGCAATGATGTGCGCGGATGGATGAAGAGAGAAAGATGTGGGGGCCCCCGGCGATAGTGGGGAAGCGGAAGGTGGGGCCCTCCCTTGATGATTTTGCTTAATCAGAAGTGGGGCCCCGGCGCATATGATAGGGCTCCGCCTCCCACCGCCGTGTTACGGACGCGGACGGCGGCGCCATTCAATACCCGCCTTTATTAAAAAAAAAAAATACCAACCTTTATTTCATCCTCAATTAATTCTAGGGTTTTGAAATTAAAAAAAAAATTTGGGTTCGCTAAAACGTGCCTTAACGAATATCCGAGAAAGTTTTGTTAATGTTTTTTTTTTCTCGTATTATTTTGTCTTCAATCGCAATTTCTCTCTTCTTTTACCGATTTATCTTTCTTATTTTGTCAAATAAGACCTATGAGTGATCGATTTTAAGGCGAGCCGGTTCCTTTGCTGGAATTGATCACTAGACTAGAAGGGCCGGTTTCCAATTTGTGAAACAGGAACTGGCCCACTGGTTCCTGGACCGGCCCTTTCTAGAAAAAGCGTTGAAGGAAAAATAAAGATGAGCTTTTTTAAGTTGAAAATCAACTCTATCTTTGTCGAATCGGCCTCGAATTGGCAACTCTCGGTTGTGCACGCTTAGGCGAAGGAAAGAGCAATTGTCTCGCATCAAATCTTTAATTAACTCACGAATCCACAAGTGAAGTATAACAACGCGAATTCCAGTGCACGATTCAAACATTGAATTTGCAAGCGAGTAGCAACGAGTGAAGTACAGAAGAGTTGGCCATACCTAATGAGCATCGTGGGTGGGGAATTGCTTGTGTGAGTGAGATTCGCGCGAATCGAGACGAGACAATGAAGAGGAAGGATAGGAGGAGGAGGGCGCGGCAGTGGCGGCAACGACGACAGCAATAGCGGAGGGGGAGGAGTCAACAAAGGGGATGGAGAAGGTGAAGGGGGAAAGGAGGAGAAACTGGACAAGGAGCTAGATCCATAGCAGTCATGGTATGCTCAAGCTCTGTCTAATTAAGATTTATATATCTATGTTGGTTCGGTTTGGGTGATACGGATTGGTGGGTTCATACATGGAATCGGGAACCACCCAAAACCGATTGGTTCGGTTCATCGGGTGATTCCTTTTGCATTCCTCTAATAAGACTAACATGTAAAACTCTAGAAAAGAAACGAATTCGAAAGTAAGTCTTTCCTAACCCTTTTTTTATTCGCCTTCGGCGTGAAAACAAATATACATATTCCAAAATCAATTTCAAAGTCCGAAAATGTAAAAAGGTTAGAATTTTAAATATACGTACATATGCAGACACACTGTTCCTCGGCTAAAAATATCGATACTAGATCCAATCTTCTCGACTTTTGAAAAAGCCAATTAAAGAAATCAGAATTTGTCAATACACCGCCAAAAAACTCGTACCCGAGCGTTCAAGGGGCACTTCATTAATCGGCTCCACGAAAAATTATTAAAAAGAATTACTATAACATCTTTTCTTCTGATACGCATAATGGATATTCGAAATTAAGTACGATATCACGAAGCATGCTTAACAAGTACCGCCGTACTATTTTTAAGCGGTTGTCATCATCATTATTATTCGATAAACACGGTTTAAATTATTTCACCTCTCGGAACAAAAAACATCCTCCACGAAAATGCAAAAAAAAAAAAAAGAGAAAAAGAGATAGAAAAAGGAGGCGTCCTTAAAACAGGGCCAAGAAGTGGTTTCGCAGCAAAGCGATCCCTTCCTCATTATTCACGCACGTTCGGACACTTATTTAATTTCACATCAAATCTTAAACAAACCCCGCAACAAAATACTCATAAAAAAACATTAACATTTTCATTTCTCCAAAAAGATAAAAACCAACGAAATAAAAAACGGGCTAAGTCAAAAAAACAAGCACGAATTTCACTTGTAGTGACAATTCTGGCCCGAACCTTCTTTTGTCTTAATAAAAAGCACAAATTTTTACTCGAATCTAAAATCCGGCTCCCTCCTGTGATACGAAATTTTTAAATTGTGCGGATCTGAAATCTAAGTGAAAATTTATAATTTTTTATGACGTTAAAAAATAATTCGAATTAAAATTGTCGCTCTAGATAAAATTGATTTTTTTTTTGGGAATAAGGCCAAATAAAAACAGCTTCAACGTCGCCATCTTTTCCATCATTTTTTCCCCCGAAACCTCCAAATCTCGATCTCTCTCTCCTCCGGCTCCCTCCCTCTCCCCTTTAAGAGGAGCGAACTTTCGAGAACTTCGAAAAGGTTGCGAAAATTAAAAAAAAACCCAAGCTTTTTTTTTTTGTTTTTTGGGGGTGGCTGTTGGTTGGGCAATCTGATTCCTCCTTCCGCCATCTTTGCTCCCGACGAAGATCCCCCCCGGCATCTTTCCGTTCTCCGTTCCCCGACGAAGGAAGGGAAGGGAAGGAAGATGAGCACCGGCGAGCTGCTCGACATCGAGCCCTTGGAGCTCAAGTTCCCCTGTACGTTCCTCTTGATTTCACCCCCACCCCCTCCCTTCTCTTCCCGATCTGGGCTTCTTCGACGATTCCGTCGTTCGTGTTCCTGAGGTTTCTTTTTTTTTTCCTTTTTTTTTATTTTTGTTTTGTTTTGTCGTGGGTTTTGATTTAGTCGAGCTGAAGAAGCAGATCTCGTGTTCTCTCCAGCTGTCGAACAAGACCGACAGCTACGTCGCTTTCAAGGTAATGCCTTGCCTTTTCCTTCTTTTTGCTGCGAATCTCGAGGGGAACTTGTTTGGTTGCGCCTCGGGGGAAAGACGGATTTTGATTTTGACCGAGATCCCGTGCGAAACGGGCGCGTGGAGGCGTCGAGATTTGGCCGTCGAATTCGAATTTTTGTTCATGCCCCGTTTTGATGTGTTTCGTGGGTGCGAATAGCGGGGAGAGAATGCCAGATGGGATGGTTATTTTGGATTTCCCCGTGGCTCTATGCGGGATGCTTTTTGATGTTGAGATCTCTTCGTGGTTTAGGTGAAAACGACCAATCCGAAGAAATACTGCGTTCGCCCAAACACGGGGATCGTCTTGCCTCGGTCGACATGCGATGTGATAGGTACTCGGAACCTGTCATTTCGTGGCCAAGTTCATTTTGCTGCTTTGGGTTCTCCATTCCGTGTCGCCCTTTTGCTTGGATTTGCGAGGGGGGCGGAATCGTTGTATGTCGCCGTGTTTTTTATGTATTTTTTTTGAGAAATGTGTCTTCGTGTAGTTACTATGCAAGCGCAAAAGGAGTCTCCTGCTGACATGCAATGCAAAGATAAATTTCTTCTACAGAGTGTGAAGGTGAATGATGGCACGACTGCAAAGGATATTACTGCTGAAATGGTGAGCTTATCGTAGCATTTGTATGAGTTTTTTTGTTTCGGTTTCCTATGTTCGTGATCAAGCTGCTGAAATTATGGATTGGGGTTGCTTTAGTTCAATAAGGAGTCAGGCATTGTGGTCGAGGAATGCAAATTGCGGGTGGTTTACGTTGCGCCTCCTCAACCACCTTCTCCAGTTCCAGAAGGATCAGAAGAAGGTTCTTCGCCAAGGGGTTCTGTGTCCGACAATGGCAACATCAATGGTTCTGAGGTGGCTTCTGTAAGTATTGAATAGTTCCGTTTAAGCTGCTGAACTTAGCTATTTTTTGCACCCAGAATAAGAAAATCGTTCGGATTATGATGTTATCCTTGGTGACTGCAGGTTACAATATTGTATGACGAGCTTCAAGATAAATCTGTCGAGGTAAATTGTTTCTTTGTGTATAATGCTATGTGCATTGCATATGCAAACTTGGAAGCGTGCCCATATTCTGTCTGGAATTAGTTATGGTTGTATAGTGCCGTTGATGTTAAATTGATGCAAACTTGGAAGCGTGCCCATATTGCTGTTGATGTTAAATCTGTCGAGGTAAATTGTTTCTGTGTGTATAATGCTATGTGCATTGCATATGCAAACTTGGAAGCGTGCCCATATTCTGTCTGGAATTAGTTATGGTTGTATGGTGCCGTTGATGTTAGATTGATGCAAACTTGGAAGCGTGCCCATATTGCTGTTGATGTTAAATCTGTCGAGGTAAATTGTTTCTTTGTGTATAATGCTATGTGCATTGCATATGCAAACTTGGAAGCGTGCCCATATTCTGTCTGGAATTAGTTATGGTTGTATGGTGCCGTTGATGTTAAATTGATGCAAACTTGGAAGCGTGCCCATATTGCTGTTGATGTTAAATCTGTTGAGGTAAATTGTTTCTTTGTGTATAATGCTATGTGCATTGCATATGCAAACTTGGAAGCGTGCCCATATTCTGTCTGGAATTAGTTATGGTTGTATATTGCTGTTGATGTTAATTGGCTTGATAAAACATCTATGGATATGCATATTTGATAAATCACATTTTGAGTTGTCACCCCTCTCTTTTATCCTGTTTATTTTCGTGCAAGATGAGGTTAAGCAACTTTTTCATTATCTGTGGAGACTATAAATGTTTCCAGTGGAGTTTCAGGAGATTGCTTTGAAATTGTGTGTGAGATTTAATCTATTCGTCTCTTTCCTCCTCCTTTGCCTAATGGCTTCCCGTGTACGTCACTTCTCAGACCTTACCACAGAAATCACTGTTCCTATCCTTGTCCGTTTATCACACTCTGGGGCCGATCTCTCATTGTCCTCACTCTCTTGTACCATTCTAATTTGTGTTTAAGTTCTAGTCTAAATTTAATAGCACATGACAAGCTCCGAGGAGAATTGATCACAGAAACTTGCGACACATTGCAAAAAGCAGTTTGAATTACATTTTTTGTTCATAAATGTCTAATGAGATATATTTTGTAACATGAACTTTTCCAGACAAATATTGCTGACATGACATGATGTTCATTCATTGAGTGTGAGTGATTCTCTTTGTTTCATACTTGTAGCCGAGGGAAAATAACTGGGGAGAAGTAATATTACTTCTAATGCAATGGCAACTGATACAATAACCCATCTATCTTTCTATAGGTAACTTGTGCATGTTTGCTTGGCCCAAAGGAAAAAAACAAAAGAAGGACAATGCATACATCGATTTTGATCTGTGAGGAATAATGATGCTGCTATTGGATGGGAGACATTGGTTTGTTTCCTTCTTGTTGAGGAGGCAAAGGAATAAGCGTGATAGCAGTTCATAGTTTGGATGAAGAGTGGAAGATTCCTCGTTACATAAATAGATAAAGATGGAAGATTAACAAAGAAATTATGTTTTCCCCGTTAAATTTGAGTGATGGCCAACTAAATTTTTCCGGTCAAGAAGTAATAAGAAAAACTTAAGTACCAAGTGTAGATCACTGAACAAGATGTGTTGGCTTCTAAGGGAATACGTGCACTAAAAAGTTCTCAGAATTGCTCTCCCTCTAGTTCTCACGTGCTTATATTACTTGTGTGTTGATTTATTCTACAAAAGAGATGGAAAGAGGTTTGCAGAAGGATATACGGTTGTGCTTTTGTTTTAAATTCCTTCCTTTTCATGATGGTGCTTGGACTGCGGGAAGTCTGACATTTCGATCCATTGGCAGGCAAGAGCTCTCATAAAAAAGTTGACAGAGGAAAAGAATAATGCTCTTCAACAAAGTAACAAGCTTCGTCAAGAACTGGTGAGTTACTTTATCTGGGACTCTGCAATTTGCTTCACTTTGCCAAATGGTTGTTTGGGTTGATGTCGTATGTATGTAGTGATGGTGAACATTCCCAAATTTCCCCCGCTCAAGAACAGCTAAACATTAAAGAAAGAGAAAATAGAAGGTCTAAAGAGCATTAGCCACTATTACAAACCCAAATCTCTCTCTCAAACACATGTGAACACCCATGGTTGAATACACGTACATGGCACATGCGGCGAATCTGTGTCCTTAGTTTGGTGGTTCCTGTGGAATCCCAATGACTATGATATGGAAGTTAAAATGTTTGGCAGTGCAGTCTTTTTTGATTGCTTCAGGGCTTTTTAAGGCTGTGCCTCCCTGTTAAGCATATAATCTTATAGCTCGTTGTATAGCAATTAGCGAGATCACACATAAGGCTAGACAGCCTACACTTAATTTTGCTGCTCTGTCTATATCTTTTGTTATGATCCACTGTGTCGACCTGTTATGATCTATGCCCCCGAAGGGACGTTGTCTTGTAAGATCATGGGACTGACATACATTCCATTTTTCACTCAAGAACCATTGATAGTAAAAGATAAAACTCTGAAACTTTCCTGTCATTGCATTAAATTATCTGGCCTTCTTCCTGTCCCCTTAAACATCATACTCTGCTTACTTTTTCTTTGTTATCTTTCTTTCTGGGCAGGAGTTGCTAAGGCGGGAGGGCAGCAAAAGCCAAGGCGGCATCTCGTTTATGATTGTTGTCATTATCGGTTTGCTTGGCATCATCTTGGGTTACTTCATGAAGAAGACATAATGAGAAGTACCAGATTAAATTCTCACAATATTTTCTCTCCTGGCGTTCCTCTTTGTTTCCGATCTTCAGGGAAGGGATGACGAAAGGAAACAAAACAATGAACAAGGGGGCCTTTCTCTCCTGGCGTTCCTCTTTTGTTTTGTTTTTTCATGTTGTGAAGTTAACCAATTGAATTCAGGTGGAGTCATGGGTCTGTAGCTGCTGGAACTCGGGATCGGTAGTTAGCGAGTTCTTTTCGTTGTCCATGCATTCTTTTTTGCTGTAACTTGAAGAGGATGATTGATCGGTCTGTTTATTTTTCTCTTTTCTTTTGTTTCTTTTTTTTGGTGGTTAGAACTTTTGGGAGATAGCTGTGAAATGTCCTGACTAGTAACTGTTAAATAAATCTATCCTCTTAATGCTCGCCTGCATCTGGCTTGCCTATATATTCATGTTGTGCTGGATCAGCTCTACTCAGCAATTGAAACGCAGGCAGAGAAAACGTTCTTGGGACAAGCTCGGGGTTTATGCGCTGAGGGGTTTGCTCTTGGCCTCAACAAGGCTTCAAGCTATTGTCACGGGCAGACAGATTCTTGGCTGTGAAATAGCTCGTGCGGCGGCTGGTGAACCGATAATGACATGCCAGCCTTCCTTCTATGGTGAACAGATAATGACATGCCAACCTTCCTTCTAAAGATTGTTTTTAAGAGTAGTACAATGAATCGCATTCTCACATCGGATTGTATAGCATTCAGTCTCCCGTGCGAGATATACAGAAGATTTTAGTACAATAATTAGTTTCAACCAATCTGTGCAAGGTCAATCTTGTTTTCAAAGCTCTTTAGGTTTATAGCCTTTTTATTATAGAACTCTTAGTACAAAGGCCTTGATCGGTTGTATCATTTTTTTTTATATTACTCACTCTTTATCACGATACTATGAAGTTTCATTTTTCAACTCACAAGGGTACGGGAGAATTCGATCAGTGACATTTGCCCCAATCCAATTCCGCAACGACCTCCATCAATACCACTCCCTTAGGACTTATATAAATGAATGGCCAATGCTCATCCGATAGAACAAGTTACTCCACTCCATTATTAGCTTCCCCTAATTAAAGCTGTTTGCGAATCTCCAATTACTTATACTCTCCTTGACAAGTGTGACATTGCGTGTCAATTGCGCTCCCTCAACACATTTTCTTTCGCCTACTAAGCTTCTCTATTTCTCTTCTTGTTGGAAACGTGGTAGTAGACTTTCACTCGAGATTCGCCTATTGATCTAGAAACGTTTTCCGTATCCAATGAGCAATTCAATTTTTTCCAATCTCCCTATTACCATCCTAGAAGCTTGATAAGAGCGGCACCTTGTCTGGGCCCTCTTTATCCCGGCGATCACTCCTCGCTATCATAGGACTGGGTAGACCATAGGCATTGCCCGAATCACTCACCTACTGAAAAGATCTTGCTCTAATACCATTTGTTACGGGCTCTGCACAGGCTATTTCGAAGTTAAGAATTTGTTAGCTTGTGACACTATGCTTTGACTCATGGTGCTGGTTTTGCTGGTCTCTGCACACTCAATTCCAGAATCCGTCGAACGTAAAAGATGATTCTAGGAGCAAAGTTTCGGTTCATATGGAGTTGAGCGTAATGCAGCTTAAAAGGAGGAGCATACATAACTACAAGAGAAAACACTGTAAAATACTCAAAACTATGTCCACGGTGATATAAATATCCCAAACTTTTTTTTTATCACCAATATCCTCAACTCTTGTTTTGTCAAGAAAAAACACAACTTATACATGTGTGAATATATACCCTATATTTCAATTACATCCTAAGTATATTTGTCACATTTATATAAGTTGAAGATTTCATTATGAAACAAAAAAAAGTCTAAGTATTTGTGCCATAACTAGCAAGTTTAGAATTTTCAGTAATAAAAAAAAAGATCGGGATATTTGAGTCCTATTGAGCATAGTTTTGAAGCTTATTATGGTATTAACCCTAATCACCATGATTTTATGATTTTAATTGCTTTATTATTCTGGGAAACTAGTAGAGAGAGAGAGAGAGAGAGAGAGACAGAGAGAGAGAGAGAACAGTTCGGCGGTCTCTCTGCTCACTCTGGAAGTTTCTCCACCTCTCTCTGCATTCATATGTCATCACCTCGCTTCGCTTCCACGTATATCTCCGCATAAAGCAAGGACCGCCGCCGGAAACAAACCACCCCACGATCATCGAATTGTGCAGCCATGGCGTCCCCGCTCGCTCTCAGGAGGGCTCTTGCCTCCGCCGTCTCCAGCAGCAAGCTCGCGAGCCCGGTCCGGTCGGCTTCGGCGGCTCCGTTTCTGACGCCGGCACGCTCCTTCAACGCCGACGCTCGGATGACCAGGGTCGACGACGACGGAAGCAAAGCCGTCGACGTCGACCGGACCGCCCCCGACCGCTCCGTGTCCTGCCGCCGTGATCGCTCTGTAGCCCCTTTCTCTGGTGCTAAATTGACGCTCTTCTCGCTCGCCGGCTTTCGTTTCATTTCCGTCAACTTGACGTTGAATTTGATAGTTTGTATTTTCTCCGCTGTTGATTTTCTGGGATCATTTTCCGTAGTGGAAAGTGGTCACTTATCAGAAATCCTTCTTGGGGCTTCAAGTTTTGGTGCTCTTACTCTGTTTCCTCACGTGGTTGCTTCAGGGGAGAGTGAGATTTTTCTAAATCGTCAGGAATCTAGTATTTTAGTATTCAATTGTCATGGAAAACTATGTTTGCTCATCAGCAAAACTTTGCTAATTGATTTGTGCTGATGAACCGTTCGATTATGGTGGTGGTTCAGACGTGTTCGATCCCTTCTTTCCCCCGAGGAGCTTGAGCCAAGTCCTGAACCTCATGGACCAGCTGATGGAGTACCCGTTCCAAGCATCCCGCGGCGGCGGGTCGAGGAGAGGGTGGGACGTGAAGGAGGACGACAAGGCCCTCAATCTCCGGATCGACATGCCTGGGCTGAGCAAGGAGGAAGTGAAGGTGGCGGTGGAGCAGAACACCCTGATCATCAGGGGAGAAGGCGGGGAGCCGGAGGCGGGCGACAAGGAGGAGGGGAGCGCGCGGAGGTACTCCGGCAGGATCGACCTGCCCCCGAACCTGTACAAGATGGACGAGATAAAAGCGGAGATGAGGAACGGAGTGCTGAAGGTGGTGGTGCCCAAAGCGCAGGAAGGAGAGAGGAAGGATGTGTTGGAGGTTCAGGTGGAGTAAAGGCAGCAAGTGCGCGCATAGGTTCGAATGTAACAGTGTAATGTCCTGAACTTTGTATTATCAGTTTTAAGAATAATAAAGACAGCGAGCGATATTAAACAGCGGACAAAGTAGGCATCTCATCGACAGACCATTTTGGCTTGACCAGATCGAACAGCTCTTGCTTCCATCATACCAATCGACGATTTCTCTGAAACCATTCTGCAGAATCCCATGAAGCACATCGCTAAAGGTCTCGCCTTTACGCATTTGCAGGGCAACACTGGGCAGGACCCAGTGAAATCCCAAGGCGCACTGAACTCAGAAATATTGCATACATCCCACTCAATTTCAAGCGAAGCTTGTACACAGAATCGATCTGCCACGCTCTCTCACACCACTCGTATCTCTTTGAGATTCAGGACCCATCATCATCCACAATCGCATACTATATCAATTCGATAAAATCAACGCTATCCTAAAGAACACCAAAAAGAAAGAATAAGGAAAGGTAAACCCGCAATTCTTGAACGACATCTCGATCCTAATCGTCGGCGTCGTCCCTCTTCTTGGGCTTCCGATAAGTCTCTTCGATGTGCTTGGCGATCAGAAGGCCCGTACCCGTGAGCTTCTTGATGTTGGGCACGTTGTAGTTCTGCGCCACGTACACGCCGAAGGCCGTCCCCACGAAGAACGAGAAGCAGCTCCTGATCAATCCCATCTTCTTCGCGGCAGCAGCTCGCGGATCTCGCCTCAAGAGAACCGCAAACGCTTCTCTATCGCTCGCCGGCAGGCGAAGGGGCGGCGCGAGCTCCCGGTGCGGCGGGGAACTGGTGCTGGCGGCGGCGGCGGCGTCCGATCCGACGGAGGAGAGCGATGCGGAGTGGGGGGGGGTGTCTTATGGTGGGTTGCGACTTGTTGCCCACGGGATTCTCTGCGTTTGACCTGACCCGTTTCCCAAGGGGAGCGACCTCATTGGGCTGTTCGGTGGGCCGGCTGGGGCCGGGCTTAACTGGAAATTTGCGGGCCTAATGATCGGGCTGGACGGGGTGGGCTTTGGGCTGCATTCTGGTGAATCGGGCTCGAAAATAGTGTTTGGGCCTCAAAGGAGGGGAAAATTGTCCGAAAAGTTTTAAACCTATTGCACTTTTACCAATTTAATCCCAAATATTTTAATTATGTAAATTGAGCCCTAAACCTTTTCACGTTTTGCCAATTGAGTTTATCCGGCCGATTGTGGCCGGAAATCTTTGACATGAATGCCGGGCATTCTACGCGGCACCGCCGGCACTGACGTGGACGGTTTTTAATAATATTTTCTTTCTTTTTTTTTCTTCCCTTCTTCTATTAGCCGATTGCCGAGTCTTAGCGATGGCCGACGATCGGCAAGAGGCAAGGGCTAGCGAGGTCGACCTTGGGCAAGCCTTGCCCAGCCATGGTGAGGCCGACCTTGTCGTCGTTGGGTGAGGTCGAGCCTCACCAGCGGCTAGCAAGAGCGAGCTTTGCTAGAGGGCGGCGAGGTTTGCTCTGGCTAATAGCTGATGCTCGGTGATTGGCTAGAGGAAGAAAAGAAGAAAAAAAAGAAAAGGAAAGAAAAGAAAATAAGGAAAACATAAAAGAAAAATTCGAAAAATAATAAAATATTATTAAAATGGTTCACGTTAGCGTCGATCGTGTCACATGAGATGACTAGTATCAACGCCATCGATTTCTGGTCAAAATTGACTGGATGGACTCAATTGACAAAACGTAAAAATGTTTATGATTCAATTGACATAATTAAAAAGGTTTAAAACTGAATTGATAAAAGTGCAATGGATTTAGGGTTTTTTTGACAATCTTTCCCTTATCGCATGTAAATATCCTAAATCATGCAGGATACTTCCCTCAACATCTCAATCAATTTCAACCATCGATTGATGATTGAGGTTTGGTTGAGATACCGAAATGAGCATTTGCATAAAGATGATTAAATGCAAATTCATGTCAAAACAATACGAGATTCTTCCAGGAAACGACTCATTTGATTTTGCTATTCACAAATAATAACGTGGCAATCATTTTGTTGGGAAAAATTTACTTTGTCAGCTTTGAACTTATTTTACGGATGTCAATTTGATCATAAACTTTTTGAATTTGCCAATTTTATTCTAAATTTTCGTGCGAATTTCCAATGTAATCCTTCTAGTCAATTTTCATAAAAAATTCTCGACCATGATGTTCTAGCCATCGTTGGCCTTCTTACGTGGCGCACCATCATTCATATAATAGGTTTATGATCGATTGGACAATTTCCTTCCATATAATTTGACTTATTTCAAAATTGAAGCCTAGGTAGTGGCTGCATTTAGGCAAGCCCTCGTACGTACCACATCCACAATGGCCACGTCTCCCTTAAGGTCTAGACACGACCACGCATGAGACGCTGTCACATTGTCCATCGACATACCCACAGACACGATACAAACATGCAAGAAACACTAGTTGTCACAAATGAAATGTGGGAGCAACGTGAATCTCTTTCGTTAAGCAGTTGTACCAACGAGGGAAAGAGACACAATTCAGAAAATCTGTCTGCCAACTGCATGGCCTCTCAATTTCCCCATGAACTCACTAAATGAATTGATCTCAAATTTTGGCTTTCCTTAGTCAAATGGAAGAAGAGGAAATCATCACTCTGGGTTACATCAAATAAGCATATCAATATGTATTTCCACGTTAGCTTCATTTGCAGGAGATTTTAGTTTCACTTCAACTTCTTTAAAGCAAGTCGATCACAACTACTGTTGTTGAGGTGTGCGTTTGATGGGGGTGAGGCAGAAGGGTCCTACATTAGAGACGTGATGTAATATGGAACGGTTAACATATCGTAATTAGTCATAACTTATTAGCTTAAACTTACGAGAGAATGATAAATTTAACATGATATGTCGATGAGCCCTCATTTGAGCTCTCTCTTGGTGGCAACACACTCGATACGTATCGATGTACAGAAGGAATCTTGAATGTGACTCCCTAACCGAGACGGCGGATGGTGTCTATCGGCATTCTGTCAAACTCTGCCGGGTCAAGGCGATTGAGGTAGGGTCTGAAGGGCAGAGATGCTGCTCCTCACCACCATGCATCAAAACTTGGCCGGGCTAAGGTGAAGATTCGAGTCGAGACGGTGGTGGTGAGGAAGGATACCTGAACTAAGATGGAATAGACTCGATACGATGCGAGGGTGTTACCATAAGGTGAAAGAAATCTCATGTAGAGAATGTGCTGTAACGTGGAGCAGTCACGAGAGAAAGAGATAGAGAGAGACAGAGAGATGTGGGCCCACTTTGGACGGGCTTTACTTTTTGAAAATTCCATTTTGACAAGGACCGCCCCCAATCATTTCAAAAGGTTCATCAAAATTTAACAACAGCAGTGAAAAGCCCAATGGCCACGGCTACTCTCTTGTCGCCGTCGGTGGGGGTATTTGACGGCCGTCCCTAGAAGCTCGTCGCCTGAAGTTAATAGCTTCTCAGATGCTGTCCACCGGAGTACGAGAGAAGAAGACATGCACCGACGACTCACCGGAGCTTCATCTCGGGATGTTTTTCCTCCGACCAAAAGCCAATGCCCGTGGGATCAAAGTCGATAAATCACAGTAAGGATCCGTGGGACTCACGGCCGCGCCGAGGGCACATGGAGGCCCTGCCACGTGGCGTGCATGGACCACGCCCGACGATGGCGAAAGGGAAGGGGGTGGTGGGGGGTTGGTGGTGGTGCATTTGCGGAGGGAAGAGAGAGGAGGAGTTTGTGCAAATTGGCGGTCCGGCCATGCGGCCCTGTCTCCTCCTTCCATTCTTCCAGAGGCCCCATGTGTTCCCCCCCTGTTTCCCCTCCATTTATCGGTCCATTCGAAGAGCAATTTTAGTCGTCTACACGTCATTTTCATTCGAAAAAATAACACAAGTAGTCTCTGAACTTTTGACTTAATATGTAATGTGGTCTATGAACTTTTAATTTGTTTAATGTCGCAAATTTTTTATACATGTTCAATGTAGTTTCCGAACTATATGAAAATGTTCAATGTTGTTCTTCTAGTAATTCGAATTCAGGGATTACATTGAATGTTTTAGAGACGATATTGAACAAATTAAAAGTTCAAGGATCGCATTGCACGTCGTGCCAAAGTTCAAAGACTGTTTGTGTCATTATCCCTTTTCTTTTCACGTTGCATGTCGTCGATAGGGTTTTGACACCGACGACGCTCGTAACCGGATTCCTTACAATGCAACAATTCGAGTAGAATCTCATTCGCGTTGGATCGATTCGGCCGTGCAATCGTGTTTTTTCTTCTCTAAATCCTGCTTTCGGAAACACAATGGGGGAATTCTTTGAACTTACGCGTCGGAATGACATTCGTTCATGGGTCGTGTAAAGGAAAAACTCTCGAAAGAGTTCAGGGCCATTCCATCCATGCTCATTCACTTGTGAATGCTTTTGTACTACTATCGAGAACTTCCTCTCTCAATCGAAATAATAATAAAAGAGGGGGGGGGGGGGGGGTGTACGTAAAAAAAAAAAAAGCCAAATCGAGCTATGCAAGTAATAAATTCTGTGCCACCACGAGAGTGTATCAAACCACGTGGGTAGGCCCTAAGACTTACAATATTTCTTAATATTCTACTCATGATACCATGCCTCCCCTCCAAAAGCTTTGTCCCACTTTGAGCCGAGATTTTTTTCATCGAGAGTGGGTAATTTTAACGGCCTACAGATTTTGGCCGAAGAATGAAAAGGAAAAGGTCCGAAAGAACATTGATAGATTCGTGCCCGAATGTTCTAACTTCATATGCTTGCTAAGTCATTTCATACCGTTCACGAATCCATATGATAATTACGTGTATATAGAAATGCATCGAGAAGACTTTGTCATGGGATGATACGGAATATCTAAACTACTAGTTATTATTCGTCACGAGACATGAAAGTGCACATATAAAATGAAAATGATTAGGGTTTATGTTTATTTGCTGCACAACCTCTGTAAAAAAGAACTTCTCTACACAAGCTGTGATAGCGAGATGCATGACATGTTGTGTCATCTTGAAAGTTACAGAGGCTAGTTAGCAAAGACACCTCTAAATTGCGATCTTGTGTCTATCGGTGCGAGTTCAATATCATATGAACCTTACCCTTCATAAGAAACCCTCACGAGTTGTTGTGGTTTACCAATTATACTAATCATGCATCACTCTTTCAATCGAATTCGTATTACTATGCTATATACACACGCTAAAATTGAGAATTTTCTTTGGTAAGACGCAGGGTTTGTCGAGGTATCGAACAAGTGGAAAACCTAGGCCTCTTTCTTTGTTCATCATCCGTGTTTTTAATGCAAAAACTTCGAGTGCTGGGAGGAGACAACAGGAGGCCCCTCAATATCTCCAGTCCCGTGTTCCATATCAAATGCAATTCATCATGATCTCCAAACACCTGCATGTTCTCCTTTCATGGCGTACAAAACCGAGCATTTAATGCTCCCTCTCACCAACATGCCCCAAGGCATTACTTATACGGCAGAAGAGCCTGTGAAAGGTCGCATATTACACCCACAAGTACTGTAACATACCACAAACAGACGCTCCGCACTCAAGTCGTTCTTTCCACCTTCTCACAAAGCTAAAAGATCTTCCTGAAAGACAATCACAGCGCAATGTCTAGTTCCGTAGCTCTTTTCCTCCTATCGTGTCTTTTATCGGTGCATGCACGCGACGCCCGTCGTTTTGGCCCTAGTGTTGGACGAAACCCTAGCAACCAGATGCATCAACTCAGCAAGGTTGGTTTGGTTTTTCCTCATTCTAGTTCTCTCCAATCTCTTGTCCCAAACGCGAAGAGAAAAGTATTAGTTAAATTGCACGAAGTCGGTCCTCATAAGACTCACGGATTCCCGTCCCATGCAGGATATAGAAATTCAGAATTTGCGTCCCGGAAAGGAAAATAGCGCAGAAATTGTCCCCGCAAGCATTCATCACGAAGAGCTTAAGGATTTAATGGGTCATCTGAGAAAGCAACGAGTCATGGACAGAACGAGTTCAGGTTAAAAAAACAAGTGCACATATCATATATAGACGTTAAACATTTTTTTTTAATTACCCGAGATATCCAAACCTTTCGCCTTATCTCATCGGCTCTCCTCACGCCTCCAAGTTCATGTCTCTTTAGTTGAATGCTCATTTTTTGCTTGTATTTGCATTATTTACGTACATGGCATCAGCGATAGCTCTTCTTTGGCACATGCCGATGAAAAAACGTGAGGTTTTCACCCTTTCCTACTATTTTTTGTTAGATATAAATTTGTTTTTGGCCATGTGAAAATCAATCTTACGTAGATGAACTCCGGTTTTTTCTATGATATTTCAATCGCACTTTCATCTTCTTTACTAAGTTCTAATAACTCCCATCTCGTATGTGGTAGACCATAATACGTTGCCCAAGAAGTAAACAAAGAGAACGGAGATAGAGTATAGGGGTGTGCAAAAGCACCGGGAACCACCTGTACCGCCGGAGATTGTCCGGAACCGGTAGTTCCTAAGGGAACCGGTCTGGTTTCCGTTTCTAATTTTTGAGAACCGGTGGGTACTGGTCTGGTTTCCAGTTCCAGGTGTGGAATCGCCCACCCACCTACCCAGACCGGACTAGTAATATAATAATAATAATTATTATTTATTTAATTTTTAATTAAAAAATCTTAAATTCCTAAATTAAACCTAACTCTCACAGCCTCATATTGAGTCGAGAAACACCTTCTTTTACTTTTGCCACACACTCACTCTCACTCTCTCAATCTTGTCGGTCGATGCTCATCCTATCGTCTCCAACTCTCTGTCTCCATCTCCATCCTTGGATGGTGGGACCAGTTCTAATTTTTCGAAACCGGTCCTTAGTGGGCGGTTCCCGATTCTAGGGTAGGAACCGCCCACCCGAACCATGCTCACCCCTACAAGTATGGTGACATTATCACTGTGAAGTTTGTCTAGGGCTTCTTTTGGTTGGCATTCTTCTTTCAGTTTCTATCCCGTTTCCATCCCGTTGTTATATGTTGATGGGATATTGATCTTGTGTAGAAATATCACGAGTTACGCGAAACTGCACCCCGTACGATAGCCATGCTCTCTCTAAAAGTTTCAGCACGCTAAATAATTTTATAAAGCTTTCTTTTTGGTATCATCGCTGAAGTAAAATCCGTCTTGCCAATCGCAGGACATGAGGGCAGCGTGGCACGACCCTTTAAGGCCGATGCAGAACTGGAGGTATACGATTAATCTTTCTTATAGATATAAAGTTCGAGGTTGATATTGTAGGCGTGGTTGAATTGATAAACTCTATTGTGATCAAGGTCATAGAGACAGCTTACTGGACACTTGATATATATTTGATCTCGGCTCTTTCCGATTGATACAGGCATCCAGGGTTTCCAAAGCCAGGTTGATGGTGGAATCTGCAAATAGTGATCACGACGAGGAAGCCATAAATTCCGGAGAATTAGAGGACGACGCGAAGGGCGATGTGGTGGCAATGGACTACGCACAGCCCCATCGTAAGCCGCCCATTCACAACGAAGAACCCCGACTCTGAGCCATATCATTCCTGCTTTTTACTCTTTTGCTTCTCTGGGGTGGTGGTATCCTTCCCCGTGTAATTTGATGTATAATAAATGGAGCTCGAATCATCTTGTCCGATCCAAACCCTCGACATTGCACGATCAGTCATTTAAGTGCATAGCGCCCAAAAGCAGATCTGCTCACTGGCTAATCTTTTTGCACGAAGCATGTTGCTTCGCTTCTGTTAATAAGAAGTTCAAAGGGAGACTCCCTTCTCGGTTGAGGATCGAATCGAACAAAAACTTAAAGTCGAAGGATCAAATTCAAAGGATGACAGCGAGTACATAGAACTAATACTGACATTCTCCTTAAAGCCAATGACACCAGGGAGACAGATTTGACAGAGTACTAAATAGGCATATGTCCATTGTCCACAGACCACGTTGGAATGGACACAGTGATTCAGGATGCAAGACACTAGTCAGAAAAAATTACCGCCACCGGTCTGGCGTTTCTTGTAAAAACTGCTTCTAACTTTCTCCAATTTTCTTACCACGAATCATTCTGATCATCTAGAAGAATAATAAATGTGTTCAGGTGGTTCTAACAGACCAACACAGCTGGAGCTACTGCATTTCTCTGAATTAGTTGACAAATGGTTGACGGTGAAATGAGAGAGGTGTTGAAAATATCATCACCCCGACCTGAATATCGCAGGAAAGCAAATGTTGACCTTATATGATAGAGCTTTCCTTTGGCGTAATCACATACTGCAGCTGACGATGAAAGGTTTGACGCAATCGATGAATTGAGGAGTCCGTATTCCAAGCTTCAGATCAACCTCCCCACCTCCTAGCCAGAAGAAATCGGGATTAAGCTTCACAATGGCTTCATCCAGAATCACCTGAAGTAACATATATTTCATATAAGAATGTCAAGAGTACCATGAAAGAGGGTCACTTTTGCAAAATTACCGTCTTTATCACTTATGCAATTTAAATATGTATATAAACACTCTCAAGGAACATATTTTTAGATAAGAATGTCAAGAGTACCATGTAAGAGGGTCACTATTGCAAAAAATAGGTGGCTGTCCTCATTTGTTAAATTTGAATATTTATATAAACGCTCAACCAAACTTAAAATCATGCGTCTGAAAAATACCAGAACAAGAAAAAAGGGAAAATTTACAAATGAAGATAGTAATTTCTCGGATTGTATCCACTTGTTCCTTAGAAGTTAAGAAAATTAAGACATCTGTACATGGTCTGGACCACAAAGACATTAGGAGATCCTAGAGTTAATGGCCAGAGACTTCATTTATAGGTAATAACTTATGGCCTTCGAGAAATATAAGTTAATGGACCACCTAAACAGCTGGCACAAATGTTGGCAGGAGCAGGACAAAAGCCATTGAGAAAGAATGCAAACCTCCTCTCTTCAAAGATAACCAAAAGAGTAGGAACTTGTTTATAGGCCAGACACCCTAACAACGAGCTAGAAAGAAAGCACTTTTTCATAGACCATCAAACCTCAAGGACCCACATGTTGCAGCTTACAAAGCAGCCCAGGTCAATAATATGACACCAAATGCAACAAGTATGTCATGTAGTGTCCATGTGCCATGAAACAGAAATAAAAACTTGTTACAGCCAAAGCAACATCTTATTTCGCGTTATGAACATGGGTAGTTGAGAACAACTTGGCCCGATGAGACAACCAAGGTTGGATAAACGAACTCGAAGCAAGTAACAGAAAGAGGATACATTGAATATTCATTCACATGCAAAAATAAAATTGAAACCCAATCAGTATAGCCACAGATATGGTATTCTATACCGGAATCTCAGTCTTCATGCCAATACATGTTACTGCGTTGTGCTCAAATCCAGTCAACATCAGGGATGTCTCCTCGGGGGTGAGCCTCACTAAAAGCAGAGGCAGTCAATATAGATTCCATTCACAACTTCCAAGGTCAAAACAAGTATATGCCAAGTATTAAAAGTATAAAAGAAGAGCTTTAACTTTCAAGACTAGAAGAAGAATTTTTCTTTATCGCCAGTTCCATATCTCTTAATGTTCATAGCAACAAGATAATCTCTTTCTTAAATAAGAATAGACTCCTTATTTCCACCCTACCCATTTAAAGTACCTGAGCTAGTGCATAATCACATGCTGGTTCTCATATATGGCCAGTCATGCATATGCCTGAGCAGCTCAACCGCCATGTCTATGTGCTAACATTGGCCTGCAGCAACCTAAATCATGTCCCATGGACAATGTGTCAAGATATTGATTGCTAGCAGTCATAGTTCAACCTGTTGTCACTCGCCCAGCAGATACATGTGTACTCATGCCTCAATGTCCCTAAATTACTCGACATTGATGCAACCCTGAAAAGATATGTCAACATGGTGGAAGTGGGAAATCACTCTCCAAGAAGACGGGCAATCTCGTCAATAGTAACAAGCTGTTCCAAGTGATCAGACTAGTCACATTTTAGAAATGAGGAATCACTCTCTGAGAAGACACAGATTTTCTTATTTGAGGAAGACCCATCTGAATCCCATAAATGGCAACAAGCCGTCCAATCCAATTAATCAGAATGGTCACAGACATTATGGATACTTACTTCATATGATCCTAACAAAGACTCCCAAACACAACAATCCCCAACCCCTTGCCTACAACCTCTATCAAAATGTGATAAGGCAATAAGAGTAGTCACTTGAGCATCCAAATACTAGTGAAAAAAAGTTAAGATTAGATTAAAAGAATGGCATCCTTTTGAAAAGTTCCTATTATATAGCTAGAATCATGTTATGTCGCCCAAATAAGCTAACTTCTAATTAACAAGGATTGGGTCCATGTATACACTCGGTACTTATCTTTTTATGAAGAAATCCAGAAACATTCTTTAGCAGCAGAATCTGCTGAACCAGCAAATTGTAAATCATTTACCCTCTATTGGAAATAGGGTTATTTCAGTGAAAGAATTAATAGTGAGTTCAAAAATTTGTTTGTCTAAGATATGTTGGAAATGAGGTTAGAACTTAGAATAAGTTACAGAATGGAATCACTAGTACTCACCATTTTGTAGTACTCCCAAAGCATAAGAATGCAAAAAAATACAGTTTCCAAAAGCACCCTCATCTTAGAAAAAGAACAAACCTGTTGTCATTTTCTTCATCGAGTGTTATTGGTGAAAATGGACTTATATATATATATATATATATATATATATATATATAATCTTTCCTTCCATCTTTTCCAAAAATGTCTAAAGAATTCTTTTCCTCACTTTTTTTTATCTTCACTTCCCAATTTTTTCACCTTCATTTTCCTTGCACACTTCAAAATCTTTCCAAACAAAGGGTTAAATTTCCAAAGATTTGAAAACTTAAAAGGCGTCAAATTTGTCTTGGGTACAGACAAACCTACAACGGAAAAGACACTTGTCTGAGACTTTCTGCTGAGTAGGCAAAGTTGCACGATTTTCAAAGTCCAGCAGCTCCCAAGAAGAAGTACTCCCTTAATGATGTATAGATAAAGATAAACATAGGATAATTAGTTGCTATCCATGCTGATAATAGTTATACACTGTCATGCTTCGATGTTGAGTCTCGCTTTTGATAATAAGTCTAAGAAGGAGGTCTATGTTAAAGCACAGACTACTTAGAACCATAAAAATATATGGAGGAATCCAAAGGCTCTAAACCAACTACTCCAGTTATCAACTGGCAAGCTAGTTGTGGAGAAAGGAACACCATTAGCAGAGAGGGAGCAGCTTTCAAGAACTATTATCTCACATAAAGAGACCTAATTTCATGGAAAAACTGAAAGGAGTACCCTCCCCGCATGCCGCCATTTATTAAGCTATTAAATACATAGATAGGATAGATCGGTTACATGAAGTCATCAAAGCAAAACTTCATCAATTGGTTCCAAAAAGTGAAAAACTCAAAGGCAATAATACCAATTTTCCGTGTACATTATGAGCTTGCCTCCTTTGCATACAAGAATCGATTGCAGCCACTAGATCTTCATCCTTGAATCAACTTGCACTCAAAATAAAGATACTAAACTAAAGACTCCAACAGTATGTTGAGTTCACAGAGAATAACAAGCTTTTTTGTCACCTTGTTTTACCCCATAGAATTAGCCAGTCAACTGTTGCTCCGTTAAGTCCAGCTTTAAAAGATGAGTCCACATTTCCGCATACATCCACATCAAACTGTAACCTTTGAAATTAAGGAAGTCAGGTGAATGGCGAGAACTTACAATTGAATTTCTTTTTTGGCACCTTGCCATCGTTGAGTGCATAAAGATAATTTTTCAGAGCTTCAGCATTAAGCCGAGCAGTATACTGCAAGAGACAAGGTAAAAGTGTTAGTGTAGCTAGTACTTCAGCAGGATACCAACTGATCTAGAAAACAAGATACCTGAACAACTACAACATAATACTTTGAATTGTTTCGATCCTTGCAATCAATGACAGTAGATGGAGCTTGAGTATTCACCTGAAATTAATGAGGCAACATTAGCTCTAATATTGAGTTCGACTCAAGCTTACCATTCATTTTCATAAAAATTTCATGTCCAGAAACTATAATGAGCCCATTTGGAAAATAAGTTATAAGAATTTTTCTGACCATCAACAATTGCAAGGCATGAACTTGACATGCAAGATAATCATCGGATCTTGTGCAGACAAAATTTCAAATGCAAGATAATCCCGAAATTTCTCTTACCAAAAATGGACAACAAATGTATCGAACAACTACTTGTGATGAATTACGGAGAAAACTATTACAACACATTATGTGTAAGCTCATGCCCTTCAACTATGCAAGAAAAACCATTTATCACAGAAGAGCCGCAAACCACATATATGCCAGAAAAAGATTACTCAATAGTCCATAAAGTAGCTATTGGGAGCAAATTTCTGGAAAGGCTGGAGATCTGTCCTATCCCTGAAAGATATCAGCCACGTTTCATGTCTAAACACACTAAAGCTACAAACCAATTGACAAGGCATAGAAATAATCCAGATTAAATACTTAGAGACTATCCATTTTCGTGTTCATTTACATCCCCCACAAAAATAGAGACAAAAGAATAAGTAGCCCATTAATTGGTGTAAAGAAAAGAACCACAACTAGTGAATGTTTCACCAACAATGGCTCCTTTTCCCTTCCATTTTCTCCTTATTTTGAGTTGTTAACTATTTCTGGGGGATATCGAGTCTTACGTTTACATTCAGTTTGATTATACTTGCAGAAACCAACATTCCCCATCGAGTGTGTATAAGCATTTGTACACATGTGCAGGTTGCTTACATGAATGTGTGTGACGAAGGCCCTACACGTTAACCTTCCTCAATTCTCAAACACCATAATTCTTCTCCGGAGGACCTTAGCATTGCAAATATCATCCATAGGGTGTCTTAAACTGTACCATCATGTGATATATTGCTTCTGAAAAGGGCCGGAGATGCAATCTATAGGTATGGTTTTCCCTTTCTTTGCAAATCCGTGCTCATCATCGCAGCTCATACACAAACTACTTAGTCTGGCAAAGTTATCTAATAGCAAGTCCATTGAATGCCAATGGAGAACCAGGAAACAAAGAATCTATGTATTCAACAAAATAAAGACCATGGCTGCAAATGATCTCTTCAGTCATTCAGTATCAACTCCGGAACCTCCTCTAACCAACCCGTAGTCACCTCCGCCTTACAAAGTTTTTTGACATGTCCGCATTACGGATCATAATCTAAAGTCAGCTCCGTTTTCTTATCCATCAAGACCATCCATCTTAAACTTCCTAACTTCCTTCAATCAAAATCGAAACTAACGACAACAATCGTCGCCCAAGGATTCAATGCAAGGCCAAAAAATCCGAAACAATCAACAGCGAAATGCTAGAACGAACCAACTGGCCCATACGCATTTCTACTCCACTCGTCTACGCAATCAAGATCGCAAGCAACCTAGTGCCGAATTCCAACAAACACACAAGACAACACTCACCATGACGATGCTTTTGCACAGGTGATCGATCGAGTGCGCGCCGAGGATCCTCTGCCTCTCCTCGTACGACCGCTCGTAGTAATCCCCCGGAACTCTCTTGAAAGCGAAGTCCGCGACGCCACCGCTCCTGAGGATGGCCGAGAGGCGGGCTTCGGTGCCGGGGCCGGAATCCGGAGTCGCCGCGACGGCGAGCGGCGGCGAGAGCTGCCCGGAGAAGGCCGAGGCGGCGTCGCCGCCGCTCGCGGCGGGCGGCGAGGAGACGGCGAAGGAGGAGGAAGCGAAAGTCCTGGAGAGGAGAGAGAGCTCGAGGTTGGAAATGCGCTCGAGGATTCGGGTTTGTGCTCGCCGGAGCTCGTCCCATGCCTCCATTGTTTTTGTGGTTTTCAGTGATCGTTCTCCCTCCGCTTGACTCGAGAGCTCGCCTCGGCCGCGGTTTTTGCGTTGACGGAGGGGGTTTTTCCGCAAATAGTTTATTCTTAAAGGACCTGAAACTAATTTTGAAATGAGCCGCTTTTCCTTTCTTTTTGAAATAAGTACACCGAAATTCCTAAAACTTATCATGAAAGTACAATTAAGTTCTAAAAATACAATTGAGTCCAAAAAATTTTAAAAACTTAATTTTCTTTTATAAATGGTAAACAAGGTGGGGAGGGACCAGAACCAATGCTACGTGATGTTTAGTTTGAGTCATAATTACTGTCCCTACTTTGAAGATCCAAAATTAGTGAGCTCGATAACGCAACCCGATCAACATGATATATCAATCAAGAAGTCCTCCTGCACAAGCAATGCCACAATTAGGCATCACAGCATGAGCCGTTCAAAGGCTTGCTTGTGGCGCAAATCAAACTTGTGATCTTATGAGAGATATGTGATCCTTTTACTGGCGGGCCAATCATACTCATGTAGAAGCAAGTTTATTATGCTAACCACATTAGATTGCATTTTCTTATTTACATGCATGACATGTAAATATATTGTTTCACGCTTTAATCATCCATGCCCTAGAAGAAGTTATAAGATTGGATTTTTAATATTTAGAGATAAGTACACCTGAAAGTTTTAAAACTTATGAGGAAAGTATAATTGAATTTTAAAATTTTCAGATAGTGCAATTAGGTTTTAAAATTTATCACGAAAGTCCAATCGAGTCCTAAAACTTTCAGAAAGTGTAATCAACGGATGGACTTGATTGGACCAATTTGATAAATTTTAAGACTTAATTGCACCTTTTGAAAATTTTAGGTCTTAATTACAATTTTTGAAAGTTTTATGACTCAATTGCACTTTTTCTCGCCCTCTGCTCGCCCGGTCCTCGTCGCTACTCCCCTGTTCCTTGCGAGCTTTCGCCTATCATCTTCAAGCCCTTCTTCACGAGCTTCACGAGCTTCGGGTCCGTCGTTCGCGAGCTTCGAGTCCTTTCTTCAATGCCTCTTTCGCTCTAGTGCGCATTTTCTTCTTTATTGCCGCTCGACTAGACGAACTTGGTGCTTGCTTTCATTGACTCCATCAGTGGCAGGAGGCATGGATGGGCCTGAGTTCGGGCTCTGGCTTCACTAGCTAATCGATGAAGAACAAGTACGAGTGATGTGGCAGCTGGCATTTAGTCGAATGCAATCGTGCGATTTATCTCTGCGTAGCTAAACATGAACTCGAGCTCCAGCTTCATATGGTAATAGCTATATAAAGGTTTGCCTTCTTGCAATTGTCTGGATATTTGAAAGCCTAGTCTAGTTACGGTGATATGCTTGTGGGGACTGCTTGATTAAGGGTGTTGGGAAAACTAAATCCCCGATCTCTCGTTTGAAACATATTCGGAACGAATTCGATTAATGCCGAAAACGTGCCCGAAGACCATCAACTTGTATCACCGATCGTACAGGCATATCACACAACGAACATACCCGCTATTGTTACAGATTAAGTGCCGCTTTGCGTTTGAGAGTTCTTCGATTGTTTTTCGTACTCGTGTGCATTCCGAAATAAAACAGAGAAGATGTCGTATTCGAAGGAGTATGTTTGCATATGGAAAATCTCTTCTATTTTCCAAGAGGTGCCTTCTATTATAGATAGGCAAATAACTATCCCGTGGGCCCTTGTGGCTCACGGGCCGGGTTTGGCCCATCTTGGGCGGTCCACCCATTATGTCTTTCATCTCCCACTCGCCCACGATGGGCTAAACACAACTCTCTTCCTTGCAAAGTTCATATTGGCAAATAATCCGTGCGACCAGCATACTACGAGAGCTCGTTATTATACATCTGTTAGGAATATATAACAGCTCAAATTTGGGCATTATCCAGAGTAGAATTAGTATGCAGTTCCCTAAATCAATCAGTCACATTTTTTATCTCTCTTAATCTCTTTTAGTATCTCATATATTGTATTCACAATTATGATTTACTCAAAATCATAATTGGTCGACCTGTGAATACAAATATAGAATATGACATCATAAATTAAATCGATCTTTTTCTTTCCTTAAACCTCTCCATTTCAGTCCAACTCGCTTTTCTAGAAATGCCCCGTTAGACCGAATTATCATGATCATCGGCAACATCCTAAGATAGCAAACATTGAATAGAAATTTCGAGAATAAGTAAGAGTCGTGAGGGCACTTTAATTGAGAAGAACTATTTTCGTCAAGAGTCTCACACGACTTAAAAATTGAGATCATAAATTTTTGCCAACTCTTATCGATCGTCCCATGCATATGTAATATGAAATACGTATTACGGTATTCTCTTCTTTTCCCATAGAGCGTATGTTTTTACTCTCAATACCGTACATATGATAGATTAGACATAATCTATCAGAACTCATATCTGGTATTAAAGACAAGTAAAGTAAAATATGTGGGTCATTTTACTTTCGGACATAATAATCTATATGTCCTCATCTTAATATTCTGTTAAGGCGACGTCCATGCTTCAAGCTTGAGCTCTCAATTATCACATAGATAACAAGCTTAAAACTGTCTCATCTCTATTTATCACACAGTGAGTAGAGGCGATTACCTGTGTGAGTGGGCTAATCTCTCATCTGTCCGACATACCTTTTCAATATAATGCACTCAGCATCGACATTCACAAACGTCATACAAACTTATAGGCATTGATAATAACAAACTTCATCAATAGTAAACATTCTGGAAAAATTACAATATTTAGTACATCATATTCTACACAGTCCTAGAGATCTCACATGACCATGGTAAACTTCTCTAGGAATCGGCTTCGTCATAAGATCTTCTATCATCCTTTGTGTAGATATGTACTTCACGTTCACTTCCTCCCGTGCAACCATGTCCTTGACATAGTTATACTTGATATCTATATGTTTGGTCTTTCCATAGTACTTGGGATCCTTAGTGTATGCTATTCCTGTTTGGCTGTCACAATAGACCAATACTGGGTTTGCAGCATTCTCAGTTACACCTAAGTGATCCAAAAATCTTCTAAGCCAAACAGCTTCTAGTGCCGCTACTGATAGAGCCACGAACTCGGCTTCCATTATAGATAAGGCTATACACTGTTGTTTCTTACTGCTCCAAGATATGGCGCCATTATTCAGTAAGAACATATATCCAGAAGTAGATTTCCTTTCTTTTAAATCTCCTCCCCAGTCAGCATCAGTATAGCCTTCAAGGTGTAGATCACTTCCTTGATACGTCAGCGCATAGTCGGCACTTCCCTTTAAATATCTCAGGATTCTTTTGACGGCGATCCAATGTGCTTGACCTGGATTGGATTGGTATCTACTTACCATTCCAACTGCATAACAAATATCAGGTCTTGTACACATCATAGCATACATCAAGCTTCCGACAGCACTAGCATATGAAACTTGTTCCATTTGCTCCTTTTTTTGTGAAGTCTTAGGACACATTCTGTTGCTTAATGCTTCGCCTTTTGCAATAGGAGTATCTATTGATTTACAGTCTTGCATATGAAATCGCTCAAGGATTTTATTCACATACGTCTCTTGTGAAAGGGATAGGGATTTCTTTGAGCGATCTCTTGAAATCTTAACTCCAAGAATGTATGCAGCTTCACCCATTTCTTTTATCTCAAAATTGGAAGATAACCAATTCTTGACTGTATTAACCAACTCCATACTGCTTCCGGCAATTAGTATATCATCAACATATAATGATAAGATCACAAATTGATATTTGGATCTTTTGATATATACACAATTGTCTTCACTAATTATTACAAAATCATATGCCATTATTGCATTGTGAAAACGTATATACCATTGTCTTGAATACTGCTTAAGGCCATATATCGACCTCAATAGTCAACACACTTTGTGCTCCTTACATTTTGTAATGAAACCAACAGGTTGTTCCATATAAATTTCTTTCTCTAATTCTCCATTGAGGAATGCAGTTTTTACATCCATTTGATGTAATTCAAGATCCATACTAGCTACTATTGCCAGAATAAGGCGAATAGAGGTAAATCTAACCACAGGAGAAAAAGTTTCTTCAAAGTCGACACCTTCCTGTTGATTATATCCTTTCGCTACAAGGCGAGCCTTATACCTCTCTATTGAGCCATTAGCCTTACGCTTTATTTTGAGAACCCACTTGTTCCCAATGGCTTTGCGTCCTTTTGGAAGGTCAACCAATTCCCAAACTTGGTTTGATCTTAATGACTCTATTTCCTCTTCCATTGCATGTATTCATTCTTCCTTATCAGGGCACTTTAGAGCATCGTTCACATTCTTCGGCTCATCTTCATCTTGTGGGGCGATCATGAAAGCTTCTCCTTCAATGTCAAAACGTCGACGGGGAATCCTATTACGACTTGACTGTCGTATGGAATGCTGTACTCCTGATGATTCACCACGTTCCATTGCGCTCCCACTCGAATGAGATAATGATGGTGTCGTCTCTTTAAGTGATTGCAATTGAGACTGTGTTGCATTCAACTCTCCATTTGTCACAATGCTCCCACTAACTTCACTATCACGATCCACAGATTCATATAGTGAGTAATCACCACCTACTTCGCCCATTTTAGGAAATTCATTCTCTAAGAATGTGACATCTCGTGATTCAAATTTAGTTATACTTCCGCTTTCTTGCTCACCTATGAATACATATCCTTTTGAGTGCTCTGAGTATCTTATAAAAATACTCTTTTTGCCTCTTGGGCCTAATTTTCCATACTTGTGAGAAGACTCACGAGTATAGGCAGCACAACCCCAAGGTTTTAGAAAGCTTAAATTAGGCTTTCTGCCTGTCCATAATTCATATGGAGTAGAAGCAACTGATTTAGAAGGCATACGGTTAAGTATGTAGGCAGCAATCAACAAAGCATCACCCCAAAAGGTGATGGGCAACTTAGCTTGTGCCATCATTGATCTAACCATTTCCATTAAGGTTCTGTTTCTTCTTTTCGCAACACCATTTTGTTGAGGAGTATATGGAATAGTCAGTTGTCTTTCTATTCTCTTTTCATCACATAAATTTCTGAACTGATCAGACAGATATTCTCGACCTCGATCGGATCTTAATGCTTTTATTTTCTTGTCTAATTGATTTTCCACTAAGCTCATAAATCTTTTAAAGCAATTTAAGGCCTCGGACTTATGAGAAATCAAATCGACATGTCCGAATCGAGTATAATCATCAATGAATGTGATGAAATAAACAAACCCGTGCCTTTCTTTTACATTCATTGGACCACAGATGTCAGTATGGATTAACTGCAAAGGAAATTCAGCTCTTGTTCCTTTTCCAAATGGTTTCCGCGTTGTTTTTCCTTCTAGGCAATGTTCACATATGGGCAAATCAACCTTTTTAATATTGTCCAATAAGCCATCTTTAGCCAATCTATTCATTCTTTGTTGGCCAATATGACCAAGTCTAGCATGCCACACGTTCACATCATTCTCATAAGAATCATATGATGTAAATAAGGAATAACTAACATTAACTTCACAATAGTCAACATCTAATACAATGAAACCATCTAAAAAATATCCGGAACCATAATAATTTGTACCTAAATACAAGTCTACACCATTGTTATCGAAATTTACATTAAAACCAAGTCTAACTAAAACCAATACGGAACTAAGTTCCGACGAATCTCTGGAGCAAATAGCACATCATGTAGGAATAATGTGCGTCCACCGCGCATAAGTAGTTGACAGGTGCCAATGCCTCTGACCTCCACTCTTGAATTATTCCCCACATATATCCACTTTATTCCTTGTGGAACTCGTCGGAACTCCACGAAAGCTTCTCTGTCCTTCGCTACATGGTCTGTGGCTCCCGAGTCTACAGTCCACAAAGGATTAGATTCGGTTAGAAACACTGAACTAGACACATAAGTAGCATTTTCATGAATGCTAAGGGTTTCTACCTTCTTTGGCTCGCCACAGTCACGAGCAAAGTGACCCTTCTTGCCACAATTGAAACATTTCACTCTTGAAATGTTATTCTTGAAAGGACGCTTTTCTTTCTCCCGTTGGTTGAGCCTCGGCTTCTTCCCTGAAGGACTTGGCCCCTTGCCTTTCCACTTCTTTGACCCAGCAGGGTGCTTCCTCTTGGAGCTCGAAACTCCATGCGAGTTAGAACCAGCAAAGTAAATATCAGTTTCTGGCTTAGCTGCCATGAGGCGATCCTCTTCCAGCTCAACATGCCGCATAGCATCCTCGAAGGTCTTAATACCCTCATTGTGGGTCAAATGAATCTTCATGTGCTCCCAGCTTTGAGGCAAGGAGCGGATTACTGCCTGCACCTGCTGTTCATCAGTGAGTATGTGCCCGGCATCCTTTAGCTCACTAATCATATTCGACATCTGCCTCAAATGTTGTTTCATGGTCTTTTCATGAGACATCTTATATGAGTCGAAACGGATAGTGAGTTGTCTCAGTTTGATCACAGAAGTTCGACCAAATCTTGATGCCAGTGCAGCCCACATGTCTTTTGCACTTTGGAAACGTCCGAACTCTCGCATAATATCATTGTCCATGCTGCTCAGCAACGTAATACGAGCAAGAGAGTTCTTTCTTTTCCAAACAGCAAAGGCATCTTTGTCCCTCTTGTGTTGGGCAGTTGTCCCATCCTCAGGTTCTTCCGTAATCTGGTTAAGAGTTTCGAGTGCCTCTTGCTCTTCCAGCACATATTGAATCTTGAGACTCCAAATCTCATAATTGTCGCCATTCAATTTTTCTCCCTTATTTAGTTCAGCCACTATGTTCTTAGTTGCTGAAGCCATCGTATCTGAACATTTCAGACACATACGCACGAGTTATTAAAGCCTATCTAAATGCTTCATCAGTATCATGATTACATAAACTAATCATGTTAATGAATAGTTTCACAAAAACGTCTTAGAGTCGAAAGTTCACTATGTTTCCAATCATCGTCTAAAAATCTAATTTGAAATTACCATTAACATAATCATTTATGTAAAGAAATTAGTTCTTCAAAAGTTATACAAACTTTTAAGAACTTCCCACATATAACATAACATATAATATGGTAATATAAAATGATAAATCACAAAAAAAAAATTCATAGCCATATATATATCATAACACATTTACAAATGTTTAAGAACATGCAATAACAACTTGACACATATACAGAATTGATTCCAAATCCTAAAAGAACAACATCAAGTGTACCAATCCAACACATAGACAGGAAATGACTCATAAAATTCTTTAGAAAGTTTTATTTTCTTCGGAACATAAACAGAGGCTCCCGAAAAACCCTTAGATCCGGGCCATGGTTTGCGCCTAGACCCATTCAATGCAAGGGTTGATGTTCTTCTTGCCCCGACCCTTATGTATTCTTGCACAAAATTTTCCACAAGCATCTTATAGCTTGGACCATTTAAGGTTTCTTTAACCTTATCAAGCATTCTTCCCAACTCATCAAGCATAGTGCATTTTAGGGCTCCGACCATTACATATTCCGGTATTACAAAACCGTTCCAAATGATATCCTGTATCATTTTGTTGACTTTGATGACGTGTGTCATCATATTATCTCTAGCATCCCATCGATAAAGAGCTAGCTTGACTCTTAGGTTCTCAAGCTTCTCTTTTTGAGCTGCCGTTTTTGGGATTATCGGAGTGCGTCTCCAATGTACCATTGTTCCTGCAACGAATGCAGAACGAAGGATTACTTATAATCCATGATACATTAAGACAAGGAATGCTTATTCATATGCATATGATATAGCACTTGTATTTCAAAAAACTAGAGAGAAATACTAGAGAAAATGCCAAAGAATATACCCCTAAGTACGTGTACATAGGATTTATCGTGCATTTTCACATTCATAAGTGCAGCAAATATGTAATATGAATACACCATAATGTAGAGCATTCCGATACGAGCACGTTGATACCAAGAACGCCCAAATCGGAGCTCAAATGAGCTCAAACGGGCCGAAAGAACACGTAGGGTCATTCTGCCCGGTTTGAACCGGTCCGGTTCGACCGTTGACCGGTCAACGGTCAACCGGGTCGGATCAACGGGTCGGGTCAAAAGTCAACCGGATTCAGTCAACGGTCAACCGGGTCGGGTCAATGGTCAATCGGGTCGGGTCAACGGTCAACCGAGTCGGGTCTCGGGTCGGGTCAATGGGTCTGCTCCTGATGACGTCATCATCGGCGGTTAGGCGGCGACCGACGCGCCGTTTCGCACGGTCGCGCGTGGGCCTCACGCGCCGTCGCCCCCAAGGCCCTTGGCGGCACGTGAGGGCGCGTGCGGCGTCCTCTGGCGACATGCCGCCCATCATTTTGCTCGTCTCGAGGAGTACTTTCCGTTTATGCAATAAAATTTAAGTTTTGACAAAAGACAAAAATCGAAACATGCATGAACAGTTCGGCGAAGTGAAGAAAACGAACAAAAACGAGGCCAAAACGAAAAAACGAGCAGTATACACTTCAGACAATACATATGCATGATCGGGAAACAAGTAAACGGGCTCTGATACCAATGTTGGGAAAACTAAATCCCCGATCTCTCGTTCGAAACATATTCGGAACGAATTCGATTAATGCCGAAAACGTGCCCGAAGACCATCAACTTGTATCACCGATCGTACAGGCATATCACACAACGAACATATCCGGTATTGTCACAGATTAAGTGCCGCTTTGCGCTTGAGAGTTCTTCGATTGTCTTTCGTACTCGTGTGCGTTCCGAAGGAAAATAGAGAAGACGTCGTATTCGAAGGAGTATGTTTGCATATGGAAAATCTCTTCTGCTTTCCAAGAGGTGCCTTCTATTATAGATAGGTAAATAACTACCTCGTGGATCCTTGTGGCTCACGGGCCAGATTTGGCCCATTTTGGGCGGTCCACCCATTATGTCTTTCAAAGGGCAATCATGGGCCGGTGTGTCGTGCATCTGTTAGTTGGGGCATCATAAGAATTATGTGTGTTTGTTAAGCTGGCTTAAGTTGAGAGCTAAGTACTGATTGTATTGTAACAACATCGATTGAAGCCGACCTTTAACAAAGTAGAAAGAGAGAAGATTCTGTTGGGTGTTTTAATTATGCTTTTGTTTTCAATCATGCACACCATCCTCAGACTTATGGAAATCATCTTTAAGTATGGTTATCTTTCATTCATTGCCTTATGACCGAAGGTGGTTGAAAGTGAGTGAAGCTTGCGGACGGCGGACTTGAAGCTTGTGAAGAATGACTTAGAAGCTCGTGGACGACTAAACCTGGGAAAGAAGAGACGGCAACGAAACTTGTGAGGAGCAAGCGAAGAGCGACGAGGATCGGGTGAGAAGTGGCTAGGATCGGGCGTGGAGCGATCGAGGAGCGAGTGAGAGGGATTTGCTCGAGTAGTGGGAGAGGAAAAAGAAAAACGTGAAAAATTGAAGGAAGAAACCTAATCCCAAGTCAATTTGGGGATCTTCTTCATTTTTCCACCAATTGCAAATTTCAGACATAATTGCCTCCGTTCTGGTCATCGGAAAAAGTCGACCGGCTAATATTTGACTGGCCGGCGACTTCAGACCCTTATTTGAAGCAAGTATGAGGTGGAGTGACAGGGTGATGGCCCGGACTTCACGTTTCCATGGATGACAAGTTGTATCTAGACTAGAAGAACACTCACAATACATAAGTCCACAAGTACAAGTTGTTGATTGCACATATACGATGAAAAGGTGAGTTCACTCGTACAGTGCGGCAGGTACTGCGAAAAGACTTGGTTGACTAAGAAGAGTTTCGAATTCAACGGAAAAATTAATTGAAAAAGATTCAAATGGCTATTCAATGTACACGGCGTATACTATATTCATTTTGTGAATCAACTTTCTTTGACAAAGCTTGAGAAAAAACCGTACCAAATGAAATTTACTTGTTTTCGAATAAGTTTAAGTGCAATAATTGAGTGCAAATTGTATTTTCGCTGCGTAATCATACCGTGCAATAGTTTTTTTCCATGAGACCTAAGGTGAATCTCATTATATTTTTATCATGCGGTTGATATACTTGATTAAATTAAATCTATCCGATTAGTTTTTAACAAATAAAATTAAACCTCTAGCGGAGTGCTATGTCACTTTATTTTTCAATAGTTGCTCGATACGCGGGCCAAGGATTAGGTGAGTTGGATACAAAAATGAGGCTCATGCATGCAAGTAAACTAGAGCAATCAACCAGGCCTTTGTCTGTTTCTCACTGGACTAGCTGGAATGCATGCGTACTTGCGCAAAATTAGCGGGCATGATGCTCAATGACGAAATATTCTTATTGTATTTTATACGAGTCTTACGCAAGTATATATATTCAGCGAATAAGAAAGTCTAATGCCCATATAATATTATTTTGATGGGTTATGAGTTTGAATATAACCTACCTTTATTTATATCTAAATAGATGTGCACGGAGGTGATGTTCGCAATCTTAATCCACCGATCAAAGACGCGATTACAAGAGAGAGAGAGAGAGAGAGAGAAATATGTTGATAGTCACGAAAAGTGTCAAAATTTTTCGAGTGTCGCAGCAATGCCAACGACAAGTGAAAGGTGCACAGTTTATATCAATCAGAATGATGCCAATCAAAGGCCCTCGCCCAGGGCTTTTGCGAGGTCACTGCCGGCAGCCCTCACCTAGTTTGGGTGAGGCCTTTGTGGCCGATGAGGGCCATCGGTGACCCTTGCTGGCACAAAGAAAAGCAAATAAAAAAAGGAAAAAAAAGAAAAAATTATAAATTATAAAAAATCATAAAATTGTCCACGTTAGCGCCAGCGGTGCCACGTAGGACGACCAGTGTTCACGTTAATGATTTCTGATCAAAATTAGCTGGATGGACTCAATTAGCAAATTGTCAAAATAGACATGACTTAATTGGCAAATTGGAAGGTTTATAACTGAATTGACCAAAGTGTAATAGGTTTAAAACTTTTTAGATGATTCTCCCTCGTTTTATAGGCAATGTCACCCAGATTAGGGCAAGGCTCACCGGGCCTCACTCTCACCTAGGCAATGCCCGACGAGGCTGCCCTGGCTTGGGCAAGGACGAGTACCGGCGAGGCCAATCCTTGCTTCATATGGTAATATAGCTATATAAAGGTTTGCGTTCTTGCAATTGTCAGGATATTTGAAAGCCTAGTCTAGTTACAGTGATATGCTCGCGGGGACTGCTCGATCAAGGGCAATCATGGGCCGGTGTGTTGTGCATCTGTTAGTTGGGGCATCATACGAATTATTTGTATTTGTTAAGTTGGCTTAAGATGAGAGCTAAGTATTGATTGTGTTGAACAACATCGATTGAAGCCGATCTTTAACAAAGTAGAAAGAGAGAAGATTCTATTGGGTGTTTTAGGCTGCGCATGGCAACTTGCCAAATAGCGTTTGATTATGTTCTTTTGTTCCCAGAATCAGCTTGGGAAAAGAAACCCGTTTGTTTAATTTTTTGATTCTGGGCACAAATTCTTGCAAATTTTTGCCCAGAATCAGTTTTGGAGCAGAATTAAGAATAAAAAAAAGTAGCTTCTTGATTCTAGGAACAAAAATGAGAATCAAGTTTTTTTTTTCTTCTTTTTCTTGATTTTTAATATAGCTTCTAATGTCTAGCGCGATGGCCGCCCTTGCCGTATCTGGCGAAATTAAAATATTTTAATAAAAAAATTTTACTGGATATGGCCAACGACCAGGCCATGGCCAAAAAAATAAAAAAATATTATTAATTAAAAAAAAAATTTCCGGCCATGGCCAGCGACTAGGCCATGGCGAAAAAAATAAAAAAATATTTTCAATAAAAATAATTTTTATTCAAATATTATTAATAAAAAATATTTGTAAAAAATATTTTATCGGCCATGGCCAGCGACCAGGCCATGGCAAAAAAAAATAATTTCAATAAAAATATTATTTTATTAAAATATTATTAATAAAAAAATATTTATAAAAAATATTTTACCGGCCATGGCCAGTGACCAGGCCATGGAGAAAAAAAAGAATAAAAATATTTTTTAGTAAAATATTTTAAAAACAATTATTAATAAAAAATTATTTATAAGAAAATTTTTTACCGGCCATGGCCAAGAAGGAGGAGAAGAAAAAAAGAAAAGAAAGAAATATTAAAACATTTAAAAATGTTATTAAAATATTATTAATAAAAAGAAATTTTATGCCGTTACCAAACGCATTTCTGTTCTTTTACTATTTCAGGAATAGAAATTTTGGGCCGTTACCAAATGCCTTCAAAAGCTCAGAATCAGTTCCCAAGCACAGAATAAAAAATAACCATTTCTGACCAGAATTTGTTCCCAGGTACAGAATGGTTGCCATGCGCAGTCTTAATTATGCTTTTTTTTTCTCAATCATGCACACCATCCTCAGACTTATGGAAATCATCTTTAAGTATGGTTATCTTTCATTCATTGCCTTATGACCAAAGGTGGTTGAATGTGAGTGAAGCTTGCGGACGGCGGACTTGAAGCTTGGGAAGAATGACTTAGAAGCTCGCGGACGACTAAACCTGGGAAAGAAGAGACGGCAACGAAGCTTGTGAGGAGCAAGCGAAGAGCGACGAGGATCGGGTGAGGAGTGGCTAGGATCGGGGGTGGAGCGATCGAGGAGCGAGTGAAAGGGATTTGCTCAAGCAGTGGGAGAGGAAAACGAAAACGTGAAAAATTGAAGGAAGAAACCTAATCCCAAGTCAATTTGGGGATTTTCTTCATTTTTCCACCAATTGCAAATTTCAGACATAATTGCCTCCGTTCTAGTCGTCGGAAAAAGTCGACCGGCTAATATTTGACTGGCCGGCAACTTCAGACCCTTATTTGAAGCAAGTACGAGGTGGAGTGACAGGGTGATGGCGCGGACTTCACGTTTCCATGGATGACAAGTTGTATCTAGACTAGAAGAACACTCACATACATAAGTCCACAAGTACAAGTTGTTGATTGCACATATACGATGAAAAGGTGAGTTCACTCGTACAGTGCGACAGGGACTGCGAAAAGACTTGGTTGACTAAGAAGAGTTTCGAATTCAACGGAAAAATTAATTGAAAAAGATTCAGATGGCTATTTAGTGTGCACGGCGTATACTATATTCATTTTGTGAATCAACTTTCTTTGACAAAGCTTGAGAAGAAACCGTACCAAATGAAATTTACTCGTTTTCGAATGAGTTTAAGTGCAATAATTGAGTGCAAATTGTATTTTCGCTGCGTAATCACACCGTGCAATAATTTTTTTCCATGAGACCTAAGGTGAATCTCATTATATTTTTATCATGCGGTTGATACACTTGATTAAATTAAATCTATCCGATTAGTTTTTAACAAATAAAATTAATCCTCTAGCGGAATGGTATGTCACTTTATTTTTCAATAGTTGCTCGATGCGCGGGCCAAGGATTAGGTGAGTTGGATACAAAAATGAGGCTCATGCATGCAAGCAAACTAGAGCAATCAACCAGGCCTTTGTCTGTTTCTCACTGGACTAGCTGGAATGCATGCGTACTTGCGCAAAATTAGCGGGCATGATGCTCAATGACGAAATATTCTTATTGTATTTTATACGAGTCTTACGCAAGTATATATATTCAGCGAATAAGAAAGTCTAATGCCCATATAATATTATTTTGATGGGTTATGAGTATGAATATAACCTACCTTTATTTATATCTAAATAGATGTGCATGGAGGTGATGTTCGCAATCTTAATCCACCGATCAAAGACGCGATTACAAGAGAGAGAAAGAGGGAAATATGTTGACAGTCACGAAAAGTGTCAAAATTTTTCGAGTGTCGCAGCAATGCCAACGACAAGTGAAAGGTGCACAGTTTATATCAATCAGAATGATGCCAATCAAAGGCCCTCGCCCAAGGCTTTTGCGAGGTCGCTGCCGGTAGCCCTCACCTAGTTTGGGCGAGGCCTTTGTGGCCGATGAGGGCCATCGGTGACCCTTGCTGGCACAAAGAAAAGCAAATAAAAAAAGGAAAAAAAAAAGAAAAAATTATAAATTATAAAAAATTATAAAATTGTCCACGTCAGCGCTAGCGGTGTCACATAGGACGATCAGTGTTCACGTTAATGATTTCTGATCAAAATTAGCTGGATGGACTCAATTAGCAAATTGTCAAAATATACATGACTTAATTGGCAAATTGGAAGGTTTATAACTGAATTGGTTAAAGTGCAATAGGTTTAAAACTTTTTAGATAACTTTCCCTCGTTTTGTAGGCAATGTCGCCCAGATTAGGGCAAGGCTCGCCGAGCCTCACCCTCGCCACCCTGGCTTGGGCAAGGACGAGTACCGGCGAGGCCAATCCTTGCTTCGTATGGTAATATAGCTATATAAAGGTTTGCTTTCTTGCAATTGTCTGGATATTTGAAAGCCTAGTCTAGTTACGGTGATATGCTCGTGGGGACTGCTCGATTAAGGGCAATCATGGGCCGGTGTGTTGTGCATCTGTTAGTTGGGGCATCATAAGAATTATGTGTATTTGTTAAGCTGGCTTAAGATGAGAGCTAAGTACTGATTGTGTTGAACAGCATCGATTGAAGCCGACCTTTAACAAAGTAGAAAGAGAGAAGATTCTATTGGGTGTTTTAATTATGCTTTTTTTTCTCAATCATGCACACCATCCTCAGACTTATGGAAATCATCTTTAAGTATGGTTATCTTTCATTCATTGCCTTATGACCGAAGGTGGTTGAATGTGAGTGAAGCTTGCGGACGGCGAACTTGAAGTTCACGAAGAATGACTTAGAAGCTTGCGGACGACTAAACCTGAGAAAGAAGAGATGGCAACGAAGCTTGCGAGGAGCAAGCGAAGAGCGACGAGGATCGGGTGAGGGGTGGCTAGGATCGGGCGCGGAGCAATCGAGGAGCGAGTGAGAGGGATTTGCTCGAGTAGTGGGAGAGGAAAAAGAAAACGTGAAAAATTGAAGGAAGAAACCTAATCCCAAGTCAATTTGGGGATTTTCTTCATTTTTTCACCAATTGCAAATTTCGGACATAATTGCCCCCATTCTAGTCGTCAGAAAAAGTCGACCGGCTAATATTTGACTGGCCGGCGACTTCAAACCCTTATTTGAAACCGATTTGATCATTTTAAGTCCTTATTTGAAATAAAATTTACTTTGGATCCTTTTTTAAGAAATGACCCAACTTTATGGTGAAACTACTACCAAAGGAATTACATTTTAGGGGGCGGCTAATTCCGCAGCTTCTTCTCCCTCCTATCTTCACATAGCTTTTTTCTTTAATCTTCATGGAGGAGAGGGCTTGAGCTAGATCTCTCCCTCCCCTCCCTTTTTCCTTTTATTTTTTGGCTGATTTGGTTCTCTGTTATCTCTTTCTTGCTTTCCTCCCATTTTGATGAGCTTTTCTCTTCTGATCTAGTCTAGATTGAGAAGTTTCTCTCTCCCATTTTGGGGAGTTTTCTATCCTTATCTAGTTTAGATTTGGGTTTTTTCTTTTTTTTTGCATATATGATTTTGGGGTTTCGCTCTCCTCAGGTTTTGTTGGTGCGCAAATCCAGTTTCAACAAAGATCAGAAGAGTTTCGTGAAGGTTTCGTTCTCACATGTGTTAGATCTGTGCGCGTTCAAGGACAATCACATGTCATCCTGTATATTCAGGGGATTGGTGTATTTTCCTAGATTCAATATGTTTTGTGTATCCGAATTAAATTTATTATGTATATGGGAATCAAGTTTAAATCGGTGCTATCTATTTCGTGACCATTGTGCATAGTCAATTTGCATGTATTACGAAATAGCAATGTAATTGAATATTTAACATATTCCTGAGTTGGTTATGGAAGGTCTTTAGAAATTTTTGTTTGACCGGCACCGAGTTGCCAAGTCGCGTCTCTTCCACTCCAGTCCGATGGGGCTTCCATTCGAAGAGTTAGATGCTGTATTAAATGCTCATTTAATTCATGGACGTGTCTACTCATCCGTTCGCCAACAACTAGAATTGAGCAGATCAAAGAGTTAGTTGGAGCCTTAGGTACTGCATGATAACCATTCTGGTTCTGTCCAGAACTGATTTTTTGCTCCCGAAATCAGTTTTGGACCAAAAACCCGTTTGGTAACGTAATTTCATTTTTCTATTTCCGGGACAAGTTTGCTTCCAAAACTGATTTTGAAACCAGAAATGAGAACAAAAAAAAGTTGATTTTTCATTTCTGGAACAAAAGTGAGAACCATTTTTGAGGAATTCATTTTCTTCAACATACATATTCTTATGGAAGTCACGATCTTTGAGGTGAGAAAAAAAAGCAAAAAATCAAAAATTTCAAAACTTAATAGAATGGTTTAGAATCTGTGGCTACCCACTTTCAGTGAAATTTAAATTTTTTTAGGTACCGAAAAAAATAAAAAAATAAAAATAAAAATAAAAAATTTCAAAATTTCATAAAATGGCTTAGAAAACCTATGGCCACCCATTTTGAGCAAAATTTAATTTTTTTAGTTGCCAAAAAAATAAAAAATAATAAAAATTTCTAAAATTTAAAAACTTCACAGAATATCTTAAAATACCCGTGGCCACCCAATTTGAGCAAAATTTTAGTTTTTTAGGTGCTGAAAAAAATAAAAAAAAAGCAAAAAATTAAAAATTTCAAAACTTCACAGAATGGCTTAGAATACTTGTGGCCATCCACTTTGAGTGAAATTTAAATTTTTTTAGGTGCCGAAAAAAATAAAAAAAATAAAAAATTTCAAAACTTCACAGAATAGCTTAAAATACCTGTGGCCACCCACTTTGAGTGAAATTTAAATTTTTTTAGGTGCCGAAAAAAATAAAAAAATAAAAAATTTTAAAACTTCACAGAATAGCTTAAAATACCTGTGGCCACTCACTTTGAGTGAAATTTTAATTTTTTTATATGCCAAAAAAAATAAAAATAAGCAAAAAAGTAAAAATTTCAAAACTTTACAGAATGGCTTAAAATACATGTGGCTACCCACTTTGAGCGAAATTTTATATTTTTAGGTGCCGAAAAAAATAAAAAAATAAAAAAATAAAAAAATTTCAAAACTTTACAAAATGGCTTAGAATACCTGTGGCCATCCACTTTAAGCGAAATTTAAATTTTTTTAGTTGCCAAAAAAAATAAAAAATAAAAAACTTCACATAATTGCTTAGAATACCTGTAGCCACTCACTTTGAGTGAAATTTAATTTTTTTTGGGTGTCGAAAAAAAATAAAAATAAGCAAAAAAGAAAAATTTTCAAAACTTCACAGAGTGGCTTAGAATACATGTGGCCATCCACTTTTAGTGAAATTTAATTTTCTTTAGGAACCAAAAAAAATAAAAATAAAATAAAAAATACCATTTGGGCATCTAAAAAAAATTAAATTTTATTCAAAGTGGGTGGCTAGAGGTATTGTAAGTCATTCTATGAAGTTTTGAAATTTTTGATTTTTTATGTTTTTTTTCACCTAAAAAAATTTAAATTTCACTCAAAGTGGATGGCCACATGTATTCTAAGTCATTCTGTGAAGTTTTGAAATTTTTGATTTTTTGCTTTTTTTTTACCTTCAAAAATTAAAATTTCACTCAAAGTGAGTGGCCACAGGTATTCTAAGCCATTCTGTAAAGTTTTGAAATTTTTTAGTTTTTGAATTTTTTTGGGCACCTTAAAAAATTTAAATTTCACTCAAAGTGGGTGGCCACATGTATTCTAAACTATTTTGTGAAGTTTTGAAATTTTTTATTTTTTGATTTTTTTGGGCACCTAAAAAAATTTAAATTTCACTAAAAGTGGGTGGCCACAAGTATTCTAAGCAATTCTGTGAAGTTTTGAAATTTTTGATTTCTTGATTTTTTTTGAAAAAATTCAACAAATTTCCTATTTTCCCGAAATCTAAATTTTTTTATTTTCTCGACATTTTGATGATTTTTTCTGGAATTTTTCCATTTTTTGGGATTTTCTGAATTTTTTTAAAGATTTTTATGAATTTTTCGGATTTTTTATTATTTTTATCCCATTTCTAAAAAAATGGATTTTTGTTCCTGGAAATAGAATTTTCTGTTGTTTATCAAACGGGTTTTTATTTCAGGAAATAGAAATTTTGTGCCGTTATCAAACGGGTTTCTGTTCTAGAAATAGAAATTTTTTGTCATTATCAAACGAGTTTTTTTTCTCAGAAACTCATCCAGGAACCAGAAATAGAAAAATCTATTTCTGGTTCAGGAACTCATTCCGGAACAGAATGATTATCATGCGGTACCTTAGCTGGTGGGGAAGATCTAGGGGGCCCCTCATCGAGGAAAGTAGCATTCGGTGACAACATTCATTGACTTCCTCCCTTGACTCGGACAAATTCATGTGTCGGTACCGGCTGCTGCATTAAGTGCTTGCATGGTTGCTTCTTAAGATTCATCCACTTTGAAACACTGTCGATGCTCTTGTTGACAGTCAATAATGACCAATTTTCGTTTATCATCTACGAGTGACAGATTCAGTCGGTATAATAAAATTTGGTGGATGGCATAAGTCATTAATGAAAAAAACAGTCTGATAACTCACTAGTAAAGTCCTTGACAACACAACATGAAAGTTACCGACGAGAGCTTTCAAGACTTAGAAAGTTTATCAACAAAGTCATCGACGACGAACAATCCACGTAAAAACATAACCGCTGGGTGGTTATGTTTATTGCGGCTATTTCGGGATTTTTTTTGTTACTTCTTGTGGAAAAGTGCTCTGGATAGTAGAAGTTAGTGGATAATGTAACTTTTTGTAACTGTCGTTAGAAAGCTATTTGTTTATTTGAATTATAAAGTTGTGACTACCATTTGCAAGTGTCGATTATAAGCTTTAAATAACCACATTGTATTCTTTGTAAACCCCCATCAATCATATAACTCAACGTTCTCGCAAATTTATCTTTTATTTTTACTTTTTCGTAATTTTTTTTGGTTAGATACATTTCCGTAATTTAACGGGCAGCGATTGCCTCCACTTTTTGTATCTTTAAATTTCTTTCATTTACTTTTCTGTCCAAAATCAACAAAGGACCCTTCATATCTTTGTCGATTCACTCATCGATCCATATATATTTGAAAGGCATTTCATCGTCGATTCAATTCCGATGGAACATCTTTTTGGATATATTGAAAGGTATTTCATTGTCGATTCAATTCCAGTGAAACATCTTTTTGGCACGCTTGGAGGGACACATTTTGTTGATTCGAGGGGACTACAATGGCAAGAACGAGAAAATCAACAAGAGTTCGATGATGCTGCCGGCAACAATAATCTTGTGCCACAAACTGGTGACGAAGTTGCTGCACACTCTGAATCTTTAGCTGTTAATCGAGCGGTAGAACGGGGCCAAAGCGAGGGGTAGACCTTCCCGACGTCTCACTAAAGAACAATCGAGAGAAGTTACACCAAATCCTCATTTGTTGGCCATCATGAAGAGGTTATTCAAATGACAGCGAAATGATATGGCCAGCTACATTATGAGTCACATCTCAGACATAATTAAGCTGACTAGTCAATCCAGTGGTAATGGGGGTATGTTCCTAATCCTTCTTCGTTTATTGATGCTAATAGTGTCGGTCAAAACAAACAAATTGGTGACAATAATTGGCAAATCAAAATGGTCAACAGGCCAGTCAATTGCCAAACACTACAAAAAAACTCGGATTTTGAGATGAAAATTTTTTCGTCGGAAATTAGCGACGACTTTTGCGACGAAAACTAAATTCGTTGGAAATTAGCAACGAAAAGTTGTTCGTCACAAAATTCGTCGGAAATTTCCGACGAAAAATTGTTCGTCACAAAATTCGTCGGAATTTTGCGACGAAAAATTTCTGGTCGCAAAATTCGTTTGAAATTAGTGACGAAAAATATTGGGTCGCAAAATTCGTCGGAAATTAGCAACGAAAAATTTTTCGTCGCTAATTTCCGACGAATTTTGCGACAAAAAATTTTTCGTCGGAAATTTACGACGGAAAATTTTCGTCGCAAATTTCCAACGAAATTAGCGACGGAAGGTTATTTGTGGCAAATTCGCGACGAATTTTGGTTGCGACGGAAAAAAAAATTTGTCGCTAACGAACTTTCGACACGGAAAATAATTTTTATGATATCCATCCCCACTGATTCCTCATATCCCCCTCAATGTTCTCTCTCCCTCTCTCTTTCGTTTTTCTCGATTTACCTATCTGCGCACGCGCAAAACAATCTCGGTAAATCTTTTCCGCCGGTAAGTGTCGTGGCTAATTTCATCACTGGATTTGTAGTTTTTGGTGTTATTGAAATTTTTTTTTTCTCTTCCTTTCTGGTTTGGCCGGTCGCCGGAGACATCACCGGCCATGGGGCGAGGTCCAGCGGATCGGCCCTCGCCGGTCCACCTCGCTGATGCCCAGGTGGGCTAGCCTCGCCATGGCTGGTGAGGGCTAGCCTCGCCATGGCTGGTGAGGGCTAGCCTCGCATGGCCTGACGGCGAGGGCCGAGCTCGCCATGGCCGACGAGCTTGAGCTCACCCAAAACTTGCCCAGATCTGGGCGAGCTCGAGCTTGCCGGCCATGGCGAGCTCGGCCCTCGCCGGCATTGGCGAGGGCCGAGCTTGCCTAGAACTTGCCTAGGCGAGCTCGCCTAGAACTTGCCTAGGCGAGCTCTAGCTCGCCGGCCATGGCGAGCTCGAGCTCGCCCAAAACTTGCCCAGGCGAGCTTGACGGCCATGGCGAGCTCGCCAGTCGCCGGTGGCCGGATCGGCAACCGGCCAAGAAGAATGGAAAAAAATAAAAAGAAAAGGAAAAGAAAAAGAAAGAGAAAGAAATAAAAAATAATTAAAAAAGCGTCTCAAGTAATTTGTTTTTATTTTAGGTATGTGTCCATTTGAAGGTCTCGCAATACAAGTGAACGTTACAATTCTCATCAAATTGACCACTTTCTACTACAAAGATTTCAGTCAAATACTTGGTAAGTCTTCTTGACATGGTAATTTTTTCATTTTTTCAATGTGAAAGTAATTGTTTTGTAAAAAACGAAATTTAAATTTTTAGAAATTTATGGTTTTAATTAACAATGTTAAACAATAGATATGATATTTTTAATATTTTACGAGAATTTTTTAATTTTTATACGGACACAATGCAAAGAGACAGGGGTTGGATGTATAATAAGAACTTACCTGGACGTCGAGGATTGACCAATGAGTTTCATATCGGATTGGAACTATTTTTGGACTTTGCTAGTAGTAAATATGAGTTCATGGATGGAAATAAGTTAAGGTGTTCATGTAAAAAGTGTAGTAATGGAAAATTTCAAGATATTGATAAAGTTAGAGAACATCTTTGTAGATTTGGGTTTACTTCGAACTACTATAATTGGACTTGCTATGGTGAACCATTTATATCTGATGACGGATATCGAAAAAACGATCAATTTTTAGTTATGGAAGAATGTAGCTATTATGATCAATTGAACTCATACCAGAGGATGGTGTTTGATGAAGCCGGTCATAATTTTGTTTTAGAATCGAATCATGTAAGTACTAGTTTTACTTCTATACTTGAACAAGTGGGAACTAGTCATGCATCACAATTGGAAGAGGTAGGAGTTACAGGTTTTAATGAGAATGTGTGTGATCAAACTTTTCAATCTAATCAGTTCTGAGAAGTATTTAAAACAATATATGAACCTTTATGGGTAGGTTGTGACAACCACATGAAGGTATTAGTGATAGCAAGACTGTTAAATATCAAGGCAGAGCATAATGTGTCTGTGGATTGCTTCAACTCTTTTGTTGAAGTAATGCGGGAAACAATGCCTCGTGATAACATCATGTCAAGTGATTTTTACGATATGAAAAAGCTAGTGGATAACTTAGGTCTTCCAGTTGTAAGAATTAATGTATGTAGTAGGGGTTGTATGTTATATTGGAGAGATGATGAAAATGCAGAATCTTGCAAATTATGTAGCCAATCTAGGTACAAGATTAATAGGAGGCAGGATCGTAATCAGAAACGTAGACCATATAAGCAAATATTTTACTTGCCCTTAATCCCCAGGTTGCAAAGGCTTTATGCGTCTCAAGTCACTGTTGAACACATGACTTGGCATGCAAATCATGAAACAGAAGAGGGTCTAATGTGTCGTCCTTCAGATGCAGAGGCATGGAAACATTTTGATAAAACATATTCCGAGTTTGCGATAGAGCCTCGAAACATCAGGTTAAGTCTGTGTGTTGATGGATTTGCCCCATTTGGGAAATCAGGAAAAAGTTATTCATGTTGGCCAGTTATCTTAAATTCGTACAATCTTCCATCCGATATGTGCATGAAGACACCTTATATATTTTTGATATTGATCGTGACTGGCCCGCAAAATCCGAAAAAGTTGATAGATGTTTATATGCAACCATTGATTGAAGAGTTACAACGGCTATGGGACGAAGGTGTCCCTACGTATGACGTTTCTACCTATCAAACATTTGTAATGAAGGCTGCTCTTCTTTGGACGATAAATGACTTTCCAGCTTATGGAATATTATCTGGATGGAGTACAGCTGGGATCTTAGGATGTCCGATATGTATGGAGAGATCGAAGTCATTCAGATTAAAGCACGGTAAGAAGCCCAGCTATTTTGACTGTCATAGGTAATTTTCACCGCTAAAGCATACATTCAGAAGGAATAAAAAAAGTTCATCAAGAATAGGATCGAAAGAACACATCCACTATTGAGGTTGACCAGTGATCAAATTTGGGAGCGAGTGCAGGAGTTTCCAACGGTTGTTGAAAACCCTCACGGCACAACTATTGGGTACGGAAGTACACATAAGTGGACTAAACGCAGTATATTTTGGGATCTACCATATTAGAAGGCCTATCTTATTCATCATAATCTTGACGTCATGCACATAGAGAAGAACGTTTTCGATGATGTCATAAATACTATGATGGATGTCACTGGAAAAACAAAAGACAACTTGAACGCAAAAAAATATATAAGGGATATTTGCGATCGGCCAACACTAGATGTGGATGCAAGCAGCAGGGGATCAAAACCAAAAGCAGTTTATACATTGGACAAGGAGCAGAGACGGGTCGTTTGTCAATGGTTGAAATCAGTGTGATTTCCTGATGGATATGCTTCGAATCTAGGAAGATGCGTTGATTTGAATGAATGCAAGTTGACGGGCCTGAAGAGTCATGATTGTCACGTATTTATGGAAAGACTAATTCCAATAGCCTTCAAGGAACTTCTACCAAACTTTGTTTGGGGCGCCATTACAGAGTTAAGTAATTTCCTGCATGATATTTGCTCAACAGCATTGAAAGCATCATACATGGAGAAACTAGAGAGAGATATTCCAATTATTCTTTGCAACTTAGAAAAGATATTTCCTCTATCGTTCTTTGATTCAATGGAGCATCTCTTAGTTTACTTGCCTTATGAGGCCAAAGTTACAGGTCCCGTCCAATTTCGATTGATATATCCATTTAAGAGGTGAGTTTTTTGTTAAATAAATTTGAAATTACTTCATTATATATTATGTTCCGATAAATTTTTTTTTATTGCAACTAGGTTCTTATATCATTTGAAGAAAAAAATAAAGAATAAGGCATGTATCGAAGCTTCAATTTGTAATGCATATATTGTGGAAGAAGTGACAACATTTGCATCATACTATTTTGAGCCGCACATGCAGTGCAAGAGGCGAAGAGTAGGAAGAAATGATGAGGGCCCCATTGATCCCAATTGCAAATCATTCTCTATTTTCAATTATTTGGGTCGACCAAGTGACGCATGTAAGTTTCGTCACTTAACAGGTGAAGAAAAGTAGGCAGCCTATACATATATTTTACTGAACTGTCCAGAAGTTGAGCTATATTTCAAGTAAGTGTACATTTATAAGTATATGTATTGTGTGTCAAACATTTGATAATATATAAATGGTATTTGTTAATAGGATTTTCCAAAATTCAATGTTTGGACTACCACCAAATGAGTTTGACCGTTTGTGCGAGGAACAATTTGCAACATGATTCACAACATATGTAAGTTGTACGTGGACGAAATCCAAGTTATTCGAATTTTGTATACATCATATATTAAAATATATATTATTGACATTGCGTATGTGACCTTAGGTTCATAGTAATCATGATCATGTTGGAGAGCAAGGATTGCTATATCATCTGGTGTGGGGTCCAAAGTCAAGAGTACGAACTTGGCCAGTATATTTCATAAACGGGTACAATTTTCACACTTGAAAATATGGAATGTGAAAGCCACAATAAATAGTGGTGTGTGTGTTCAGTCATCCAATGGTGGCAGTTCGAAAGATGATTTTTATGGCTTATTGGATGAAATCGTAGAGATAGAGTACCATGGACTATTAATTTTGTGGGTTGTGTTATTTAAGTGCAGTGGTTTGACCCTGTCAAAGGAATGAATGTGCATACGAAATTTAATTTGATTGAAATAAATCACAAGAAAAGATATATGACATATAAACCATTTGTCTTGGCACAACAAACAATTCAAGTATATTATGCATCATATCCTAGTTTGAAACATGACAAAGCCGATTGGTGGACTGTATGTAAAACCAAAGCATGAATAAAAATCGAGGAATACTGGAAGGACACAACATATCAATAAGAGAAAGTTCGTCACACGATTGAAACTGATGAATATACCATTCCAACTTTACGAGATCCATGTGGAGTGATGATCGATGTGGATCCAACTGAAATTTGCGAATCAAATTTTGAAGTTGGTACAGAATTTTATTATGAGACAGAGGATGAAAATGATGCTCATGAAGAAGATGAAGATGAAGACGAAGACGAAGCTCAAGATGAAAGTGAAGATGAAGATGAAGATGAAGAATATGATTTTTGAGACTTTTTACTATTTATGTGTAATTATTATTATTATTGCGACATGTGTTTTTTTTTCTCATAAATTTTTATTATTGTTGTTGTCGTAATTATTATTGTTGTAGTCGTCGTCGTCGTCGTCGTCGTTATTATTAGAATCCGTGGCTAATTAGTCTCAGATTTAGCCATGGAATTGAAATAGTCGGGAAAAAGCCACGCGACTATAATTCCGTGGCAAATTTTCCACGAAATTTGCCGTGAATTATAGTTAAAAAGGCCGTCTCTGCTAGAGGCCTTTTTTTGTGGCAAAATTCGTGGGAAATTTCCCACAAATTTTCCCACAAATTTCAAATTCGTTGGAAATTTCCCACGAATTTAAAATTCGTTGGAAATTTCTGTCCAGAATTTTGCCACGAATTTGAAATTCGTGGCAAAATATTGCACTATAGACTATTTTCGTGGCAAAATTCGTGGGAAATTTCCCACAAATTTTGCCACGAAATTCCAATATTCGGCCTTGGGGGCTTTTTTGAAATTCGTGGGAAATTTTGTAGGAAATTTCCCACGAATTTCCAAAAACCTCTGGCAATATATAATTCTCCACGAAATTTGAAATTCGTTGCAAAATTTGTGGGAAATTTCCCACGAATTTCGCCACGAATTTCGTGGCGAGTATTCCACTATAGACTATTTTCGTGGCAAAATTCGTGGGAAATTTCCCACGAATTTTGCAACGAAATTCAAATATTCGACCTTGGGGTCTTTTTTGAAATTCATGGGAAATTTTCCACGAATTTCAAAAACTCGTGCAATTATTGCACTATATAGTATTTCGTGGGAAAATTCATGGCAAATTTCCCACGAATTTCGAAAAACCCCCAATGCCGAGTTTTTGAATTTCGTGGCAAAATTCGTGGGAAATTTCCCATGAATTTTGCCACGAAAATACTATATAGTGTAATTATTGCCCGAGGTTTTTAAATTCGTGGGAAAATTCGTGGGAAATTTCCCACGAATTTTCCAACGAAATCCAAAAAGCCCCCATTGGCCGAGGTTTTTGAAATTCGTGGGAAAATTCGTGGGAATTTTCCCACAAATTTCAAAAAGGACCCCAAGGCTGAATATTTGAATTTCGTTGCAAAATTCGTGGGAAATTTCCCACGAATTTTGCCACGAAAATAGTCTATAGTGCAATACTTGCCACGAAATTTGAAATTCGTGGCATTTTCCCACGAAAATAGTCTATAGTGTAATATTTTGCCACGGATTTCAAAAAACCCACCATTGGCCGAGGTTTTTGAAATTCGTGGGAAATTTCCCATGAATTTTCCCACGAAAATAGTCTATAGTGCAATAATTTGCCAAGAATTTGAAATTCGTGGGAAATTTCGTGGGAAATTTCCCACGAATTTAAAAAAACCCACCATTGGCTAAGGTTTTTGAATTCGTGGAAAATTTCCCACGAAATTTCCCACGAAAATAGTCTATAGTGCAATATTTTGCCACGAATTTGAAATGCGTGGGAAAATTCGTGGGAAAGTTCCCACGAATTTTGCAACCAATTTCAAATTGGTTGCAAATATTGCACTATAGTCTATTTTTGCCGAGACTTCACTTTTGTTGCAAATACCCTCACCGTCCTCACTCCTCGGCGCCGTCCTCGTCGCCGCCTTCGCCGTCCACCTCGCCGTCGGCACCGGCATCCTCGCCGTCCACCTCGCCATCGACTTCGCCCAGCACGGTAGGTAACCTTAAACTATTCCTTGAATAAAATGGTGTCGCGGTCGTGAGGGTGTCGCGAGGTTCGCCGCAGAGTTGGTCGAAGGGGGGTCGCGGCAGAGTTGGCCGGTGGGGGGGGGGGGTCTCGGCCGAGTTGGCCGGAGGGGGGTGGCCGCCGAGTTGGCCGGAGGGGGTGGGTCGCAGCCTAGGGGGCCCGGAGGGGGGTCGCGGCAGAGTTGGCCGGAGAGGGGGGTCGCGGTCGAGTTGGCCGGAGGGGGGAGGTTCGCCGCCGAGTTGGCCGGGGGAGGGGGTCGCCGTCGAGCTGGCCGGAGGGGGAGTCGCGGGCGAGCTAGCCGTGGGGGGTCGCGGGCAAGTTGGCCATGGGGGGGGGTCCCCGGCGAGCTGGCTGGAGAAGGGGGTCGCCGGTGAGCTCGCCGGAGGGAGGGGTGGCGGGCGACCTCGCCGGAGCGGGGGGGTCGCGGCCATGATTCCAGCACGGTTGTCGATTTTTTTAATGATTTTTGTGCTAAGATCTAAACTTAGGTAAAATGAAGCTTAAAAAGGGAACAAATTAATGGGTTGCATTCATGGCAAATTTGCTTGTTGAACGTAATTTGTGATCTTTTTTCTAGGTCTGTACTAGAACTTTGCGAAATAGCATATTTAGGGCATAAATTTGCATAAATGTGGCATCAGAGTTGATACTTATTGTAATTCGTTCTGCACATTTAATATGCTTCATTTTATTTTTCGTGGAATCTGATGTGGTCCCAATTTCAATAGGTTGCTTCGACGAGGGCCAAAGATTGCTATTTATCAGAGGCGATAGTCGGTTTGTTTCAATTTGTCGAGTTTATTTATTGCTCTCTGAAACAAAATGGTAAGCAAAGTCCCTAATACATGTTCATATTTTTAAATATATTTGTCTAACCTTCCTACTTGTTAGTTTAAACGTGAAGGTCTCGTGCGTGGTGCGGGTTCACAAAGAAGATCAACCCCTTCCGCTGCCTCGTCCTCGTCCCCATCCTTGTCCTCTTCCCCTGCCCTTTCATGTAACCCTCAACCACAATATGTTCATGGACAACACGAACACATTGGCCCATCCTCCGACCCTCAACAACATACTAGGGGAGAATCTCGAGACATGCGAACTGAATTTACTTCAGTTCCATCTCCGATTCCATCTCCTTCGGTTCCACTTTCTTCTTCAGTGCAACACTCGAATAATGAAGAAGATACCCGATTCATTATATACCAATGTGGAGATTCGTAAGTACTTCATTTTTTTTACGTATATATAAATTATCGATGTAAACAAAATTGTCCATGTTGCGAATTATCCGTATGCTTCATTATCTCATTGTCCATATTGTTATAACATGTTTTCAGATTCACGGATTCTACGTATGTTGTGAGGAAATTTAATAAAATAGTCAATAACTGTTAGATGGGTCAGTTTACTACTTTGAGCAGCGCTCCTGCAGAAGTAAAGACTTTGTGGTGAAATGAGTTTAAGGTTAGTGTTGTCTTTCTATTTTCTCACAAACTAAGTTCGGTGTAGCATACTGATGGTCAATAATGAATTTTGTCACGAATTGTCTGGTACATTGTAATGGATATGTGACATGTGACCCTAGTGGATAACTTTAAGTTACTTTTCTATTGATTGTAGTGTAAGTTCACGTGGGATGAAATGGAAGAGGATGAGGTTAGAAGAATTTTCAAGAAGAAAATCGGTGATCACATGCGATATGTGATAAATAGAGCGAAGAGAACAAAAGCAAAGCCAACCTTTTTTACAGCTGACAATTGGACGGAAATTATGAGAACTTGGGAAACTGAGAAGCATAAGCAAAGGTGTGAACAGAACAAGAAGAATCGAGCTTCTAGTTCTAGTAACGGATCTGCGTCTGCCACATATGCTGGGGGCTCTATCAGCATCGGGGAGCATAAAAGAAGAATGGTAAGTCTATTTATACATGTCAGTTCATTTAATTCAATGATTACTCATTTATGTTTATATTTTGTAGGCAGATGAATTGGGGACGGAACCCATATTTACAGCTACATTTGAACGCACATTAAAAAAAAAAAAAGACATGGACTAGCGCTCGAGCAAAAGCTATTAAGGCATGTAAGGTTATAGTTCCGACTTTATGGAAACTAGAATGAAAATCATGAATGTTTTTAATATTTATGGTAATATATATGAATTTATTTTATTTCCATCTATAATGTTAATATAGGAAAAATATGATGAACTTTTAATGAGCACTGCTAGTGGTGATGGTGGTGGTGGTGATGGTGGTGGTGATGATGGTGGTGGTGGTGTTGCCGTGTCTGAGCCATCGGTTGACAGTATGGCATTATGGGTGGAGGCAGCGGATGGGATGAAAGGAGGAAAAATATTTAGGATGGGATCCTTGTCAAGGATGTACAAAATGAAGGCTGCTGCAACTTCATTCTCCAATGTGGCTGCTTCAAGGAGGACACGACATGAGGAGCATATGACCCAAGAATTGAGCCAACTGAAATAGTTGCTTGTACAGAAAGACCAAGAACATTTACTTGGACAGAAGGACGAACAAATAAGGGTGATGCAACAACAAATGCAAATTATTATGCAACATTTCGACATCGATCGCAATAAAGTTCCTCCTCTACCTCATAGTAATCCAATTGATGATGGGCATAATGCTGAGCCACACAATGATGCGGCGATTGGTGATGATGATGATGATGATGATGATGCTGATGATTTTATTGTCAGTCCTTCCTAGTTCATTCTCGAGTACCAAAGCTGTCAACGTTTTACGGTTGTTCCGCGTTCTTTCAATGTTTTGAATGTATCACCTGATGTTCATTAGTGCTTAGTTGCCTCTTTGTATTATGAGATTGAATATTGAATATCATCATGTGAGACTTTGTAACTTATGAATTATAGAAATTAATATTGCTAATAATTAGATTTAAAATCGAAATTGCCCCTAAACAAAATTCGTCGCAAACTTAGCGACAAATTTTGTCACGAATAGATTTCGTTGCAAATTACCAACGAAAATTAAAAATTTTTGTCGAAAAAATTCGCGATTTCCCACAATTTTTGCAACGAATAATTAGCGACAAATTTTGCAACGAGCTTTCCAATGAATTTTGTTTTCGTCGGAAATTACCAATGAAAATTGAAATTTTTTGTCGGAAAAATTCGCGATTTCCCACGATTTTTGCAACGAATAATTAGCGATAAATTTTGCACCGAATTTTCCCACGAATTTAGTTTTCGTCGAAAATTACCAACGAAAATTGTAATTTTTTGTCGGAAAAATTCGCAATTTCCCACAAATTTTTTTTCGTCGGAAATTACCAACGAAAATTGTAATTTTTTGTCAGAAAAATTTGCAATTTCCCTTGATTTTTGCAACGAATAATCAGGGACGAATTTATATACGATTTTTCCAGCGAATTTACCCACGAATTTAGTTTTCGTCGGAAATTACCAACGAAAATTGTCATTTTTTGTCGGAAAAATTCACGATTTCCCACGATTTTTGCAATGAATAATTAGCAACAAATTTTTCCAACGAATTATTAGCGACGAATTTTGCCATGAAATTTTGCAACGAACTTTGCCACGAATTTAGCGACGAATTGATTTTCATCGCAAATTACCAACGAAAATTCAAATTTTTTTGTTCGTCGCTAATTTCGTTGGAAATTACCAACGAATGTTGGCACGATGTTTCCAACGAATAATTAGCAACGAATTTTCCAAAAAAATTAGCCACGAATTTATCTACGAATTTTGCAACGAATTTTTTTGTGTCGGAATTTACCAACGAAAAATTAAAATTTTTTGTTGCAAAAATGTCCAACGCCGAATTACCGACAAATTTTTTTTCGTCGGAAATTCGTTTTGCCACAAATTTTGCCACGAATAATTACCAACGAATTTTGCAACGAATAATTACCGACGAATTTTCCAACGAACTTTCCAATGAATTTTCCAACAAATTTTGCCACGAATTTTCCAACGAATTTTCCGACGAAAAAATTTCGTCACAAATTACCAAAGAAAATTTAAATTTTTTGTTGCAAAAATTCGCGACGACGAATTACCAATGAATTTTTGTTCGTCGCTAATTTCGTTGGAAATTCGTTTTCCAACGAATTTTGCCAAATTCTTCGTTGGAAAATTCGTTGGAAAACTCTTGTTTTTTTGTAGTGAAACATTGAAGATATAAGACCAGTGGCTCCATTGGTACCATCAACTATGAATATTTCTATTAGGTCTGACATGCCGATTAACGTAGATAATTTGGCAAGACCAGCATTATTGCCTAAGGGGCAAGATGGCCAAGCAATATCAAAATTGAACCCAACAGAGTTTGTCGAAGAAGTTCGACAACATTTAGGGTTAAAATAGAGGTATTATCATACCCGTTTATAGGAAACCATTTCCCGAATGGGTCAATAATAAGCATTTTTCAAGATATTTCAAAATGCCTGACTTTGCCGTCTTTACTGGCGAAGATGAATGATTGACTATCAAACACGTTGTTCGGTTTATAGCCTAGTGTGCGGAAGTAGGGACAAATGAGTTTTTAAAACTTATATTTCAAAAACTGCTTGTACCTGGTACACTAGTTTGCCACCTAATTCAATATGTGATCAGGCAGAGATGAAAAGACAATTTTATTCTCAGTTTTATAGAATAATACTTCAAGTATCAACTGACGATTTGGCGAAACTCTATTGATACAATAATGAGTCGGTTGATCGATTTATTGCTCGATTTAAGAAGGCCAGGATTAAATGCCTTACTTCACTCTCAGAAAAAGGTTTCACGAATTTGGCTTTCGATGGATTGAAGTTCAATCTAAGAGAAAAATTTAAAGGCTAAGACTTTGCCGATTTGTTAGATTGACAACGAGAGTATCCAAGTATAAGCAACTTATCAAAGACAAAGATAAAGGGCTACTTGAAAACTTTGCACAAAATGTGGCTTTAATAGAAAATTATGTGGCAAATATGAGATTCGAAAAGCCTTACATTTGTGGATCCTTAGAGCCTGCCAAAGTAAAAGAGAAGATGAGGCTAAGGCTTAAGACACTCAAGTTTACTCATCTGATATTAATAAATCGGACGAAATCTTCGACTTACTTTTGAAAGATGACCTAATTAAATTAACTAAAGGCCATGTAATTCCAAGTATAGAAGATTTAGTAAACCAAAAATATTGCAAGTGGCACAATTCATGGAGCCATAACACAATTAATTGTATTGTTTTCAGGAAAACAATTCAAGAAGTAACTTGGTAAGGAAAAATCAAATTTTCCGATGACAAAGGGACATATTATGACTCTTGATTATCTGTTTAAAAGAATCGTAATCAAGCAGTTGGCTGTTAAGTTTCATGGTTTCCAAGCTCCTGTGGCCTTCTCTATAAATGGAATTGTTCAGGTCAAGTCCGGTACCATCGTAGCTATCCCAGCATCTCCTCACAGACACCAGCAAACCCGAAAATGAGTTCGAGCCATTCCTGTTCAGTCACCTTCCCTGCCGTCTTGATCCTAGAGCTGGTGATCACAAGCTTCGCTTCTTGTAGTGCTCTAGGGAAAGAGACCGATAAGATTGCTCTGCAAGAGTTCAGGTCCCTCTTAACAGAGAATTCTGCAGAAACCTTGGCCTCCTGGAATGATTCCCTCCATTTCTGCCAATGGACTGGAGTCACTTGTGGTCTCAGACACCAACGAGTCACCGCCTTGAACCTAGATGGATGGGATTTGGCAGGGACCGTGTCCCCTTATATCGGAAACCTTTCGTTCCTCCGATACCTGAACCTCGCAAACAACTCTTTCCATGGTTTCATTCCCCCTGAAATCGGGCGCTTGGTCAGGCTTAAAAACCTGATCTTGAGCCACAACACCTTGGGAGGTGGAATTCCTAGAAATCTCTCATTGTGTCTTAGCCTCTTGACTCTCGAGCTCGACTATAATCATCTCCACGATCCCATCCCTTCCGAATTTGGGTCACTGTCGAAACTCCAGAAGCTCTCTCTTTCGAACAACAATCTCACAGGACCGATCCCCACTTCCATCGGAAACCTGTCCACCCTCGAAGAGCTTAATCTATGGAGCAACAACCTGACAGGAGGAGTTCCCATTTCTATAAGCCAAACGAGGCTCAAAATTTTCATGGTCGGTGAAAACCAGCTGACAGGTGGCTTCCCCTCTGTTCTTTACAACTTGTCATCCCTCAATACCATAATTTTGACCTATAACCTGTTCTATGGTAGTATCAGGAGAGACATAGGCCTTCTGCTTCCGAATCTGCAAATTCTCTATCTGGCAGGTAATCAGTTCAACGGTCTCATTCCCGATTCACTCTCCAATGCCACAAACATAGCAGAAATTGATATCCCCGGCAATAACTTCAGTGGACGTGTCCCGGCCAGCTTCGGAGGGCTTCAAAACTTAAGCTGGCTCAACCTTGAGTATAATTTTCTCGGAAGTGGCTCAACCGGCGGTCTAAGTTTCCTTGCTGATTTGGCCAACTGCAGCAACCTTGAAATGCTGGATTTACAATATAACCAGTTCAAAGGCGAGCTGCCTGTTTCGGTCAGTAACTTCTCAACCCAACTGAAGCGGCTACAAATGTCGGGAAACAGAATTCGTGGGAGAATTCCTGAAGTAATTGCAAACCTCTTTAGTCTACAACTATTATCCATGGACGATAACATGCTAACGGGCAACATTCCAATGTCTATTGGGAGGCTATCAAACTTGCAATATCTGAGTTTGGGCCAAAACAAGTTGACTGGACACATACCTTCGACCATTGGTAACATCACCGGTCTGACAACTCTGTACTTGTACAACAACAGCTTAGAAGGAATCATACCTTCGAGCCTCGGCAACTGCAAGGCCCTGCAAGATCTACACCTTTGTCATAACAAATTCACCGGGACCATTCCCAGCCACATGATCAGACCGTCGTCCCTCATAATAAATCTGAATGTATCTCACAACTCTTTGTCTGGGCCCATGACACCCGATGTTGGAAACTTAAAGAACCTCATTTCTCTTGACGTTTCGTACAATCAAATTTCCGGCGAGATTCCTACAACTTTGGGCAACTGTTTGGGATTCGAAGAGCTGTATATGCAGGCGAACCATTTTCGAGGATCCATTCCTCAGTTCAAGGGGTTAAAAGGCATCCGTTTTCTCGACCTTTCCAATAACAACCTCTCAGGGCAAATCCCAGAGTTTTTAGTTAACTTGTCATCGTCGCTGCAATTCTTGAATCTGTCTTTCAACAATCTCGAAGGCGAAGTACCTGTACGTGGGATATTTGGAAACACTAGTGCCTTCAAAGTTGATGGCAACCAAGAGCTGTGCGGGGGCATACCTGAATTGCATTTGCCTTCATGTCCGGCGAAATCATTCCCGAGATCGGTAAAGCATAGATCTTTGAAGAGATTGATGGTAATAATCATTTGTGCTTCTTGTGGAGTGGCATTACTGTCCTTAGCATCTCTTTTCGGGTTGAGAAACTCGAAGAAGGAACATCTGCCTACTCGCTCCTTGGGCCGTTTTCACGAGAGTATTTCTTATGATGCTCTATTCAAAGCTACCGATGGATTCTGTTCAAGCAAATTGATTGGTTCAGGTAATCTTTATATGTAAATGAACATTGAACAGCAACAAATGAGTACAGAACATACTTCGTAGTTCATACAGTAGTACCACGTCGCTTGACCACAATAGTTTCTAACTCTTGTTCAGGTAGTTTTGGCAATGTGTACAGAGGAACTCTTGGCCCCGACGGAAAAATCGTGGCCATCAAGGTTTTGAATCTCCAGCAGAAAGGAGCTTTCAAGGGCTTCTTGGCCGAATGCAAAGCACTCAGCGGCATTCGGCATCGTAACCTTGTTAAGATCTTGACTGCTTGTTCGAGCATCGACTCCCATCGTAATGACTTCAAGGCCTTGGTATACGAGTTCATGGTAAACGGCAACTTGGACATGTGGTTGCACCCAAACGACAAGCACATGCAACTCAAACCTTTGAGCTTCCTGCAAAGATTGAACATTGCCATCGATGTGGCCTCTGCTTTGGATTATCTTCACCACCAGTGCCGAACTCCAATCATCCACTGTGATCTGAAGCCAAGCAACATTCTTCTCGACGATGATTTCACAGCTCATATCAGTGATTTTGGATTGTCGAGGCTCATTTTCGAGTCTAACAAAGACATCGTTTCGAGTCATCTCAGCTCCTCCTCTGCTTTTAAGGGAACCATGGGTTACATCGCTCCAGGTACTGCTCTAAAGATCACAAATATATTTACATCCACAAAATCAAAAGATTTCAATGACCTTGTAGAGTAATCGAGCTAACAGGAACTTTTTTCTGGACTGGCAGAATATGGAATGGGCGTTCGTCCATCAACAAGTGGGGATGTGTACAGTTTCGGAATTCTCTTGTTAGAGATGTTCACTGGAAGACGACCAACGGACGATATATTTAAAGAGGATTTTAACCTTCAGAAATCTGTCGAGTCAGTGTTGTCAAAGCGAGCAACAGGGATTTTGGATCAGTCGATTTTCTGTGGGGAAGTAGGCGAAAGCTGGGACAACGAAGGGAATTGGAGCGATTGCGGAATCGACCAAGCCAAATGTCTGATATCGGTTTTTGAGATCGGATTAATTTGCTCAGCAGAATCACCAAAAGACAGGAAGGACATAAATGGAGTTGCACTGGACTTGCTCTCAATCAGAGACAAGTTTCTTAAAACCGGCATCCATGAGGATAGAATATAGAGCCCTGCACCAAGTAAAGTACCTTTTTAAGCCGCCATACGCTTGTATCTTTGCATCCCTAGCATTGCTCGACTGTTCCACAATGGATTTGGATTTAGTAAATCGGTTCATATGATAACGAGTCTTTGGACAAGAAACCACCAGGGTCTCGATCGAATCCTGCATGATCATTGACAATTGATGCGAACATGACCGATTCATTCTCCTTTTTCTTTTCATATTTTTCAGGGGACAGGTGCGAGGAGGCGGCCTGATCCATCTCCGGTTTTCGAGTGGGACGAAGAAACTGTAAATAGAGCCGGGCACCACGTAACTTGTTGGAGCCAGGTGGCCCTTTTCATGTCAATGGCAGGCTAGCTCGGGTGTTCTTGAAGTCCTTTGTCCGTAACCGAGCTACTAGGGAGGGCGTTCGACTACGAGGAGCCTCAGCTTGCTAGTTGGTGAGTCTCCAAACCAGCATTTTCTGGTTGGTCAGAAAGCAAAACTAGCACACTCTGTTAGATAAAGAAAAACAATGGACTTCGACTATTCCTATGGTTGTTTTCCTGTTATAAGACATCTAAATGTACTTGGGTCCGGCTGCGTTGTTCGGTCTGGTCCTAATTTCTCTGCTAAAAGGTGAGATCCTGAGAAACTGTCGGTCGAGAATGAGAACCTTCCGAGAGTCCTCGAGGCCGTGATGGAAGGTTTCCATGCACTCCTGTAATATATGAATGGATTTCCTTCTTATGTCCATACAGCCAACTTGTCTTTCTTCTTTTCTGGAAAAGTAGAAGCAACAACATTGATACCGCCCAATTGGCTCCGGAACGACTCGGTTCTCTGCTTATTCCATGATTTGTCTTGAGAACCCAACGATTGATTCCTAGTTCCATCTGTAGAGATGCAGCTTTTCCACATCAATTGGATAGAGGAGGATTGTTTATATTCATGTGGTCTTACTTTGGGTTTTAGCTTTCCTAACATGGTATTGGTATCGGAGTCGGTGTTATTCCTTTTGTGAATGTGCTTGATCAACGATAAAGAGAGAATAAAAATCATATCTTTTTGTTGTAATCCTCGAACAAGATTCGTCGAGATTGATGCTGAAATCGCAGTGTTTAGGAGGCAACTGTTGCAAAACGTGGGCTGAGAATCAATAGAACCGCATGAAATGTCTGATCTACCCATACTAAAACTAAAATTAAGGAAGGAGGACAATTTGTGAAATTTTAAATGACAACTTTGATGGACATTTACTTATAAGTAGCTGAAGTTATCGGTTTGTATAAAAATTACTTCGAGCCCTTCCAATTTATGAAGTCAAGTGTATGAGCAAATTTGATCGTAAATAATTGCCGGTTATAATTTTTAACATATAGAAAAGGATTAAAGATTGTATGGATCATGCCATCGACTAAACAAGCCAATTCGACAACACTCGACATATTCGACGATGAACATATAAATGTGGAATCAATTGGGTCAGAATATGTGAATAGGAGATATGAATAGAATATCAAAAGCTGAAATTATTGATTAGAAAAGAAAAACGAAAAGTGTGCCAGAATGTGGCAAATACTCTCATAATTATCTATTCACGTTTCGAACTTAGATGAGATAATTTTCGACGCGATAGGTCAACACGACTTGGATATAACATGAAGATGACTCATTGCATTAATGTGCAACTTCCATGCTAATGAAGTCTATCAATCATTACTCAGGTGAGTTGCGAGATGAGCAAGCCTGACTATATGCAGCTCAATGTATGCATGTCTGACTACACAGCAAGTGAGAAGAAGATGAATCAGAATGTAGAAATAGAGGGAGAAAAATAATGTGGGTCGAGTATGGATTGGATTTGGATCATAAGAATAACACTATATGAAAATGGGTCAATGTTGGTTAAATGGATCAATATGGGTTGAATGGGTAAATATGAGTCGGATCATTTTTGACCCAATCCAAATTCAACTCGATCCATCCGTTTGACGGGTTATACAGAAAGAAAGATTTCTAAATGCAGGGAGCCAAAATTCAAAGAAAATAGATGGCGTGATTGAGGAGGTAAATGCCAATGGGAATGATGCAATTTGAAGATGAGAGTGGTTTTTTTTTTTGTTATAGTTGAATTAAAATATTTTCCACTCATTTCATGGGCAAATTAGTCTCCTTTTCCCACGTCTTCCTTGCTAAAAAAAAGAAGGCTCTTTTGACCTGTTGACCATTCTTTAGGCCAACCCTAAAAATCAAACTCGCCCCACCAAACTCCGGCGACGAGGCGGAGACTCTGTCTCTCTTTCTGAGTATTTCGTTCTGCGAAGAAAATGCACAGAGCTCCGTCGGCCTCCTCCCTCGCCCCCGGCGGCCTGGACCTGAGCGGGGCCTTCTTCAAGCCGATCCAGAACACCGCGCCGCCGTCCACCACCAAGCGCCACACCAAGATCGCCGTCGTCGGGGTCGGCAACGTCGGCATGGCCATCGCCCAGACCATCCTCACCCAGGACCTCGCCGACGAGCTCGCCCTCATCGACGCCAAGCCCGACAAGCTCCGTGGCGAGATGCTCGACCTCCAGCACGCCGCCGCCTTCCTCCCCCGCACCAGGATCTCGGCCTCCGTCGACTACGACGTCGCCGCCGGGTCCGACCTCTGCATCGTCACCGCCGGGGCGCGGCAGATCGCCGGGGAGTCCCGGCTGAACCTGCTGCAGCGGAACGTGACCCTGTTCCGGGCCATCGTGCCGGCGCTCGCGAGGCACGCGCCGGACTCGATCCTGCTGATCGTATCGAACCCGGTGGACGTCCTGACGCACGTGGCGTGGAAGCTGTCCGGGTTCCCGTCGAACCTGGTCGTCGGGTCGGGCACGAACCTGGGCTCGTCCCGGTTCAGGTACCTCATCGCCGATCACCTCGACGTCAATGCCCAGGACGTGCAGGTACCGTACGCACACTTTTACTATTCTGCAATGGCCTTTTAGCTTTTTGCTTTTATCTTTGCTTTACTTGACTTTCTTACGGTCTTAGTGGTCATTATTTTATTTACCTACTTAGCCTGCATTGTACGCTGATACATTTTACGGTCTTAGTGGTCAACTTATTTTTCTTTTATAAATGGTGAACAAGGTGGAGAGGGACCAGAACCAATGCTACTTGATGTTTAGTTTGAGTCATAATTATTGTCTCTACTTCGAAGATCCAAAATTAGTGAGCTCGTTAACGCAACCCGATCAACATGATATATCAATCAAGAAGTCCTTCTGCACGAGAAATGCCACAATTAGGCATCACAGCATGAGGCTCGCTCGTGGCGCAAATCAAACTTGTGATCTTACGAGAGATATGTGATCCTTTTACTACCGGACCAATCATCCTCATGTAGAAGCAAGTTTATTATGCTAACCACATTAGATTGCATTTTCTTATTTACATGCATGACATGTAAATATATTGTTTCACGCTTTAATCATCCATGCCCTAGAATAAGTTATGAGACTGGATTTTTAATATTTAGAGATAAGTGCACCTAAAAGTCCTAAAACTTATCAGGAAAGTGCAATTGAATTTTAAAATTTTCAGATAGTGCAATTAGGTTCTAAAATTTGTCACGAAAGTGCAATCGAGTCCTAAAACTTTTAAAAAGTGCAATCAACAGATGGATTTGATTGGATCAATTTGACAAATTTTAAGACTTGATTGCACTTTATAAAAATTTTAGGTCTTAATTACAGTTTTTAAAATTTTTATGTCTCAATTGCACTTTTTAAAAGTTTTAAGGAGTTGTGATAAACTTATCCCTAATTTTTATACAATACAAACTAACGGCCCAAGCAAAATGGCTTTCGCCCTCTGCTCGCCCCGTCCTTGTCGCTACTCCCCTGTTCCTCGCGAGCTTCTGCCTATCATCTTCAAGCCCTTCTTCACGAGCTTCAGGTCCGTCGTTTGCGAGCTTCGAGTCCTTTCTTCAGCGCCTCTTTCGCTCTAGTGCGCATTTTCTTCTTTATTGCCGCTCGACTAGAGGAACTTGGTGTTTGCTTTCATTGACTCCATCAGTGGCGGGAGGCATGGATGGGCCTGAGCTCGGGCTCTAGCTTCACTAGCTAATCGTTGAAGAACAAGCACGAGTGATGTGGCAGCTGGCATTTAGTCGAATGCAATCGTGCGATTTATCTCTGCGTAGTTAAACATGAACTCGAGCTCTAGCTTCATATGGTAATATAGCTATATAAAGGTTTGCTTTCCTGCAATTGTACGGATATTTGAAAGCCCAGTCTAGTTGCGGTGATATGCTTGTGGGGGACTGCTCGATTAAGGGCAATCATGGGCCCGTGTGTCGTGCATCTGTTAGTTGGGGCATCGTAAGAATTATGTGTGTTTGTTAAGCTGGCTTAAGATGAGAGCTAAGTACTGATTGTATTGTAACATCATCGATTGAAGCCGACCTTTAACAAAGTAGAAAGAGAGAAGATTCTATTGGGTGTTTTAATTATGCTTTTTTTTCTCAATCGTGCACACCATCCTCAGACTTATGGAAATCATCTTTAAGTATGGTTATCTTTCATTCATTGCCTTATGACCGAAGGTCGGTTGAACTTGAGTGAAGCTCGCGGACGGCGGACTTGAAGCTCACGGAGAATGACTTAGAAGCTCATGGACGACTAAACCTGGGAAAGAAGAGACGGCAACGAAGCTTGTGAGGAGCAAGCGAAGAGCGACGACGAGGATCGGGTGAGGAGCGGCTAGGATCGGGTGCGGAGCGATCGAGGAGCGAGTGAGAGGGATTTGCTCGAGTAGTGGGAGAGGAAAAAGAAAACGTGAAAAATTGAAGGAAGAAACCTAATCCCAAGTCAATTTGGGGATTTTCTTCATTTTTCCACCAATTGCAAATTTCGGACATAATTGCCTCCGTTCTAGTCGTCGGAAAAAGTCGACCGACTAATATTTGACCGGCCGGCGACTTTAGACTCTTATTTGAAGCAAGTACGAGGTGGAGTGACAGGGTGATGGCCCGGACTTCACGTTTCCATGGATGACAAGTTGTATCTAGACTAGAAGAACACTCACAATACATAAGTCCACAAGTACAAGTTGTTGATTGCACATATACGATGAAAAGGTGAGTTCACTCGTACAGTGCGGCAGGTACTGCGAAAAGACTTGATTGACTAAGAAGAGTTTCGAATTCAATGGAAAAATTAATTGAAAAAGATTCAGATGGCTATTCAGTGTACACATCGTATGCTATATTCATTTTGTGAATCAACTTTCTTTGACAAAGCTTGAGAAGAAACCGTAACAAATGAAATTTACTCGTTTTCAAATGAGTTTAAGTGCAATAATTGAGTGCAAATTGTATTTTCGCTGCGTAACCACACCGTCCAATAGTTTTTTTCCATGAGACCTAAGGTGAATCTCATTATATTTTTATCATGCGGTTGATATACTTGATTAAATTAAATCTATCCGATTAGTTTTTAACAAATAAAATTAATCGTCTAGCGGAATGCTATGTCACTTTATTTTTCAATAATTGCTCGATACGCGGGCCAAGGATTAGGTGAGTTGGATACAAAAATGAGGCTCATGCATGCAAGCAAACTAGAGCAATCAACCAGGCCTTTGTCTGTTTCTCACTGGACTAGCTGGAATGCATGCGTACTTGCGCAAAATTAGCGGGCATGATGCTCAATGACGAAATATTCTTGTTGTATTTTATACGAGTCTTACGCAAGTATATATATTCAGCGAACAAGAAAGTCTAATGCCCATATAATATTATTTTGATGGGTTATGAGTATGAATATAACCTACCTTTATTTATATCTAAATAGATGTGCACGGAGGTGATGTTCGCAATCTTAATCCACCGATCAAAGACGCGATTACAAGAGAGAGAAAGAGAGAAATATGTTGGTAGTCACCAAAAGTGTCAAAATTTTTCTAGTGTCGCAGCAATGCCAATGACAAGTGAAAGGTGCACAGTTTATATCAATCAGAATGATGCCGATCAATGGCCCTCGCCCAGGGCTTTTGCGAGGTCTCTGCCGGCAGCCCTCACCTAGTTTGGGCGAGGCCTTTGTGGCCGATGAGGGCCATCGGTGACCCTTGCTGGGACAAAGAAAAGCAAATAAAAAAAGGAAAAAAAAAAGAAAAAATTATAAAATTGTCCACGTCAGCACCAACGGTGCCATGTAGGACGACCAGTGTTCACGTTAATGATTTCTGATCAAAATTAGCTGGATAGACTCAATTAGCAAATTGTCAAAATAGACATGACTTAATTGGCAAATTGGAAGGTTTATAACTGAATTGGCCAAAGTGCAATAGGTTTAAAACTTTTTAGATGATTTTCGCTCGTTTTATAGGCAATGTTGCCCAGATTAGGGCAAGGCTCGCCGGGTCTCACCCTCGCCTAGGCAATGCCCGACGAGGCCGCCCTGGCTTGGGCAAGGACGAGTACCGGCGAGGCCAATCCTTGCTTCATATGGTAATATAGCTATATAAAGGTTTGCTTTCCTGCAATTGTCCAGATATTTGAAAGCCCAGTCTAGTTGCGGTGATATGCTTGTGGGGGACTGCTCGATTAAGGGCAATCATGGGCCGGTGTGTTGTGCATCTGTTAGTTGGGGCATCGTAAGAATTATGTGTGTTTGTTAAGCTGGCTTAAGATGAGAGCTAAGTACTGATTGTATTGTAACATCATCGATTGAAGCCGACCTTTAACAAAGTAGAAAGAGAGAAGATTCTATTGGGTGTTTTAATTATGCTTTTTTTTCTCAATCCTGCACACCATCCTCAGACTTATGGAAATCATCTTTAAGTATGGTTATCTTTCATTCATTGCCTTATGACCGAAGGTCGGTTGAATGTGAGTGAAGCTCGCGGACGGAGGACTTGAAGCTTGCGGAGAATGACTTAGAAGCTCGTGGACGACTAAACTTGGGAAAGAAGAGACTGCAACGAAGCTTGTGAGGAGCAAGCGAAGAGCGACGAGGATCGGGTGAGGAGCGGCTAGGATCAGGCGCGGAGCGATCGAGGAGCGAGTGAGAGGGATTTGCTCGCGTAGTGGGAGAGGAAAAAGAAAACGTGAAAAATTGAAGGAAGAAACCTAATCCCAAGTCAATTTGGGGATTTTCTTCATTTTTCCATCAATTGCAAATTTCGGACATAATTGCCCCCGTTCTAGTCGTCGGAAAAAGTCGACCGGCTAATATTTGATCGGCCGGCGACTTTAGACCCTTATTTGAAATCGACTTGATCATTTCAAATTCTTATTTGAAACAAAATTCACTCTAGATCTTTTTTTAAGAAATGACCCAACTTTATGGTGAAGCTACTACCAAACGGCTAATTCCGCAGCTTCTTCTCCCTCCTATCTTCGCACAGCTTTTTTCTTTAATCTTAATGGAGGAGAGGGTTTGAGCTAGACCTCTCCCTCCCCTCCCTTTTTCCTTTCTTTTTTGGCTAATTTGGTTCTTTGTTCTCTCTTTCTTGCTTTCCTCTCATTTTGATGAGCTTTTTCTCTTCTGATCTAGTCTAGATTTAGAAGTTTCTCTCTCTCATTTCGGGAAGGTTTCTATCCTTATCTAGTTTAGATTTGGGTTTTTCTTTTTTTTTTTGCATATATGATTTTGGGGTTTCGCTCTCATCAGGTTTTGTTGGTGCTCAAGTCTAGTTTCGACAAAGATCAGAAGAGTTTCGTGAAGGTTTCGCTGTCACATGTGTTAGATCTGTGCGCGTTCAAGGACAATCACATGCCATCCTGTAAATTCAGGGGATTGGTGTATTTTTCTAGATTCGATATATTTTGTGTATCCGAATTAATCTTATTATGTATATGGGAATCGAGTTTAAATTAGTGCTATCTATTTCGTGACCATTGTGCATAGTCAATTCGCATATATTACAAAATGGCAATGTAATTGAATATTTGACATGTTCCTGAGTTGGTTATGGAAGGTCTCAGAAATTTTTGTTTGACCGGCACCGAGTTGCCAAGTCGCGTCTCTTTCACTCTAGTCCGATGGGGGCTCCCATTCGAAGAGTTAGATGCTGTATTAAATGCTCATTTAATTCACGGACGTGTCCACTCATCCGTTCGCCAGGAACTAGAATTGAGCAGGTCAAAGAGTTGGTTGGAGCCTTAGCTGGTGGGCGAGATCTAGGGGGCCCCTCGTCGAGGAAGGTAGCATTCGGTGACAACATTCATCGACTTCCTCCCTTGACTCGGACAAGTTCATGTGTCGGTACCGGCTGCTGCATCAAGTGCTTGCATGGTTGCTTCTTAAGATTCACCCACTTCGAAACACTCTCTATGCTCTTGTTGACAGTCAATAATGACCAATTTTCGTTCATCATCTACGAGTGACGGATTCGGTCGCTATAACAAAATTTGGTGGATAGCATACGTCATTAATGAAAAAAACAGTCGACAACTCACCGGTGAAGTCCTTGAGAACAGAACATGAAAGTTACCGACAAGAGCTTTCAAGACTTAGAAAGTTTATGGACAAAGTCATCAACACCGAACAATTCACGTAAAAACATAACCGGTGGGTGGTTATGTTTATTGCGGTTATTTTGGGATTTTTTTTATTACTTCTTGTGGAAAAGTGTTCTGGACAGTAGAAGTTAGTGGATAATGTAACTTTTTGTAACTGCCATTAGAAAGCTATTTGTTTATTTGAATTATAAAGTTGTGACTGCCATTTCTAACTGTCGATTATAAGTTTTAAATAACCACATTGTATTCTTTGTAAACCCCCATCAATCAAATGACTCAATGTTCTCACAAATTTATCTTTTATCTTTACTTTTTCGTAATTTTTTTTGGTTAGATACATTTTCGTAATTTAACGGGCCTCGATTGCCTCCACTTTTTGTATCTTTAAATTTCTTGTCATTTACTTTTCTATCCAAAATCAACAAAGGACCCTTCATATCTTTGTCGATTCACTCATTGATCCATATATATTTGAAAGGCATTTCATCGTCGATTCAATTCCGATGGAACATCTTTTTGGATATATTGAAAGGTATTTCATTGTCGATTCAATTCCAGTGAAACATCTTTTTGGCACGCTTGGAGGGACACATTTTGTTGATTCAAGGAGACTACAATCGCAAGAACGAGAAATCAACAAGAGTTCGATGATGCTGCCGGCAACAATAATCTTGTGCCACAAACTGGTGACGAAGTAGCTGCACACTCTGAATCTTCAGCCGTTAATCGAGCGGTAGAATGGGGCCAAAGCGAGGGGCAGACCTTCCCGACGTCTTACTAAAGAAACAGTCGAGAGAAGTTACACCAAATCCTCATTTGTTGGCCATCATGAAGAGGTTATTCGAACAACAGCGAAATGATATGGCCAGCTACATTGTGAGTCACATCTCAGACATAATTAAGCCGACCAGTCAATCCAGTGGTAATAGGGGTATGTTCCTAATCCTTCTTCGTTTATTGATGCTAATAGTGTCGGTCAAAACAAACAAATTGGTGACAATAATTGGCAAATCAAAATGGTCAACAGGCCGGTCAATTGCCAAACATTGAAGATGTAAGACCAGTGGCTCCATTGGTACCACCAACTATGAATATTTCTATTAGGCCTGACATACCGATTAACATAGATAATTTGGCAAGACCAGCATTATTGCCTAAGGGGCAAGATGGCCAACCAATTTCAAAATTGAACCCAACACAGTTTGTCGAAGAAGTTCGACAACATTTAGGGTTAAATAGAGGTGTTATCATACCCGTTTATAGGAAACCATTTCCCGAATGGTTCAATAATAAGCATTTTCCAAGATATTTCAAAATGCCCGACTTTGCCGTCTTTACTGGCGAAGATGAATGATTGACTATCGAACACGTTGTTCGGTTTATAGCCTAGTGTGCGGAAGTAGGGACAAATGAGTTTTTAAAACTTATATTTCAAAAACTGCTTGTACCTGGTACACTAGTTTGCCACCTAATTCAATGTGTAATTAGGCAGAGATGAAAAGACAATTTTATTCTCAGTTTTATAGAATAATACTTGAAGTATCAACTGACGATTTGGCCAAACTCTATCGATACAATAATGAGTCGGTTGATCGATTTATTGCTCGATTTAAGAAGGCTAGGATTAAATGCCTTACTTCACTCTCAAAAAAAGGTTTCACGAATTTGGCTTTCGATGGATTTATTGCTCGATTTAAGAAGGCTAGGATTAAATGCCTTACTTCACTCTCAGAAAAAGATTTTACGAAATTTGGCTTTTGATGGATTGAAGTTCAATCTAAGAGAAAAATTTAAAGGCTAAGACTTTGCCGATTTGTTAGATTGACAACGAGAGTATCCAAGTATAAGCAACTTCTCAAAGAAAAAGATAAAGGGCTACTTGAAAACTTTGCACAAAATGTGGCTTTAATAGAAAATTATGTGGCAAATATGAGATTCGAAAAGCCTTACATTTGTGGATCCTTAGAGCCTGCCAAAGTAAAAGAGAAGATGAGGCTAAGGCTTAAGACACTCAAGTTTACTCATCTGATATTAATAAATCGGACGAAATCTTCGACTTCCTTTTGAAAGATGACCTAATTAAATTAACTAAAGGCCATGTAATTCCAAGTATAGAAGATTTAGTAAACCAAAAATATTGCAAGTGGCACAATTCATGGAGCCATAACACAATTAATTGTATTGTTTTCAGGAAAACAATTCAAGAAGTAACTTGGTAAGGAAAAATCAAATTTTCCGATGACAAAGGGACATATTATGACTCTTGATTATCTATTTAAAAGAATCGTATGATCGATGAATCATTCAATTCTTTTAAAAGGGGGATTATGTTCACAACAAAAAATAACCAACTTTTGGTTATAATCGATAAGTGACGGACTTAGTCGATATAATAAAGTTTGGTGAACAGCAGAAGTTATTGATGAAAACAAAAGTCGACAACTCGAAGAGAATCGACAACTCGCTAGTGAAGTCATCGACAACACAACGTGAAAGTTATCGATGAGAGCTTTCAAGCCTAAGAAAGTTTGTCGACAAAGTCATCGACAATGAGCAATCCATTTAAAATCATAACCGTTGGATGGTTATGTTTATTGCCGCTATCTTAGAGTTTGTTAATAACTTCTTGTGGATAAATGTTCCAGATTATAGGAGTTAGTGGATAATGTAACTTCTTGTAATCGCCAACGTTGTAACCACCATTTGCAACTGTCGATTGAAGACTTTAAATAGCCACATCATATTCTTTGTAAAATCCCTAATCAATCAAAGAACTCAACGTTCTCGCAAATTTATCTTTTATCTTTACTTTTGCTCAATTTAAATGACTAGCTGCGATTACCTCCAATTTTCATATCTTTAAATTCCTTGTCATTTACTAAATTGTCCAAAATCAACAAAGGACTATTCATATCCTTTGTCAATTCACTTGTCAATCCATATATATTCGAAAGGCATTTTATCGTCGATTCAATTCCGATGAAATAACTATTATCATATAGGTCAAGTCAAGTGCCACTTGATGTCTTAGTGTCCCCGAAATCATTTGATATTTGCTACTTGATCTTATTGATTGAATCTGATCATCACAAGGCCTCCTCGGGGTCCCTATCGTCCTAAGGCAGTTGGCCGATAAATTTCATTAGTAGTGTGCTGAGTGATTGACGGCTTCATGATGTACTTGCACGGTAATACTTTCTGTGCTCTTTGACATGTAAAGTCAAGTCAAGTGCCGCTAAGCCAAGTCAAGTCAAGTCAAGTGCCACTAGATGCCTTGGCGTCCCCGCAGCAATCAATATCGTGATCTGATTGATTGAATCTGATCTTCTTATGACCTCTTCTGGTTTCCCAATCGTAATCAAGCAGTTGGCTGTTAAGTTTCATGGTTTCCAAGCTTCCGTGGCCTTCTCTATAAATGAAACTGTGCAGGTCAAGTCAGGTACCATCGTAGCTATCCCAGCATCTCCTCACTGACACTAGCAAACCCGAAGATGAGTTCGAGCCATTCCTGTTCAGTCACCTTCCCTGCGGTCTTGATCCTAGAGCTAGTGATCGCAAGCTTTGCTTCTTGTAGCGCTCTAGGGAACGAGACCGATAAAATTGCTCTGCAGGAGTTCAGGTCCCTCTTAACAGATAATGCTGCAGGAACCTTGGCCTCTTGGAATGATTCCCTCCATTTCTGCCAATGGACTGGAGTCACTTGTGGTCTCAGACGCCAACGAGTCACCGCCTTGAACCTAGATGGATGGGATTTGGCAGGGACCGTGTCCCCTTATATCGGAAACCTTTCGTTCCTCCGATACCTGAACCTCGCAAACAACTCTTTCCATGGATTCATTCCTCCTGAAATCGGGCGCTTGGTCAGGCTTAAAAACCTGATCTTGAGCCACAACACCTTGGGAGGTGGAATTCCTAGAAATCTCTCATTGTGTCTTAGCCTCTTGACTCTCGAGCTCGACTATAATCTTCTCCACGATCCCATCCCTTCCGAATTTGGGTCACTGTCGAAACTCCAGAAGCTCTCTCTTTCGAACAACAATCTCACAGGACCGATCCCCACTTCCATCGGAAACCTGTCCACCCTCGAAGAGCTTAATCTATGGAGCAACAACCTGACAGGAGGAGTTCCCATTTCTATAAGCCAAACGAGGCTCAAAATTTTCATGGTCGGTGAAAACCAGCTGACAGGTGGCTTCCCCTCTGCTCTTTACAACTTGTCATCCCTCAATACCATAATTTTGACCTATAACCTGTTCTATGGTAGTATCAGGAGAGACATAGGCCTTCTGCTTCCGAATCTGCAAATTCTCTATCTGGCAGGTAATCAGTTCAACGGTCTCATTCCCGATTCACTCTCCAACGCCACGAACATAGCAGAAATTGATATCCCCGGCAATAACTTCAGTGGACGTGTCCCGGCCAGCTTCGGAGGGCTTCAAAACTTGAGCTGGCTCAACCTTGAGTATAATTTTCTCGGAAGTGGCTCAACCGGCGGTCTAAGTTTCCTTGCTGATTTGGCCAACTGCAGCAACCTTGAAATGCTGGATTTACAATATAACCAGTTTGAAGGCGAGCTGCCAGTTTCGGTCAGTAACTTCTCAACCCAACTGCAGCAGCTACAAATGTCGGGAAACAGAATTCGTGGGAGAATTCCTGAAGTAATTGCAAACCTCTTTAGTCTACAACTATTAGCCATGGACGATAACATGCTAACAGGCAACATTCCAATGTCTATTGGGAGGCTATCAAACTTGAAATATCTGAGTTTGGGCCAAAACAAGTTGACTGGACACATACCTTCGAACATTGGTAACATCACCGGTCTGATATTTCTGTACTTGTACAACAACAGCTTAGAAGGAATCATACCTTCAAGCCTCGGCGACTGCAAGGCCCTGCAAGATCTACGCCTTTGTCATAACAAATTCACCGGGACCATTCCCAGCCACATGATCAGACCGTCGTCCCTCATAATATACCTGAATGTATCCCACAACTCTTTGTCTGGGCCCATGGCACCCGATGTTGGAAACTTAAAGAACCTCATTTCTCTTGACGTTTCGTACAATCAAATTTCCGGCGAGATTCCTACAACTTTGGGCAACTGTTTGGGATTCGAAGAGCTGTATATGCAGGCAAACCATTTTCGAGGACCCATTCCTCAGTTCACGGGGTTAAAAGGCATCCGTTTTCTCGACCTTTCCAATAACAACCTCTCAGGGCAAATCCCAGTGTTTTTTGTTAACTTGTCATCGTCGCTGCAATTCTTGAATCTGTCTTTCAACAATCTCGAAGGCGAAGTACCTGTACGTGGGATATTTGGAAACACTAGCGCCTTCAAAGTTGATGGCAATGAAGAGCTGTGCGGGGGCATACCTGAATTGCATTTGCCTTCGTGTCCGGTGAAATCGTTCCCGAGATCGGTAAAGCATAGACCTTTGAAGAGATGGATGGTAATAATCATTTGTGCTTCTTGTGCAGTGGCATTACTGTCCTTAGCATCTCTTTTCCGGTTGAGAAACTCGAAGAAGGAACATCTGCCTACTCGCTCCTTGGGCCATTTTCACGAGAGTATTTCTTATGATGCTCTATTCAAAGCTACCGATGGATTCTGTTCAAGCAAATTGATTGGTTCAGGTAATCTTTATATGTAAATGAACATTTAACTACAACAAATGAGTACAGAGCACACTTCGTAGTTCATACAGTAGTACCACGTCGCATGACCACAATAGTTTCTAACTCTTGTTCAGGTAGTTTTGGCAATGTGTACAGAGGAACTCTTGGCCCCGACGGAAAAATTGTGGCCATCAAGGTTTTGAATCTCCAGCAGAAAGGAGCTTTCAAGGGCTTCTTGGCCGAATGCAAAGCACTCAGCGGCATTCGGCATCGTAACCTTGTTAAGATCTTGACTGCTTGTTCGAGCATCGACTCCCATCGTAATGACTTCAAAGCCTTGGTATATGAGTTCATGGTAAACGGCAACTTGGACACGTGGTTGCACCCAAACGACAAGCACAAGCAATTCAAACCTTTGAGCTTCCTGCAAAGATTGAACATTGCCATCGATGTGGCCTCTGCTTTGGATTATCTTCACCACCAGTGCCGAAGTCCAATCATCCACTGTGATCTGAAGCCAAGCAACATTCTTCTCGACGATGATTTCACAGCTCATATAAGTGATTTTGGATTGTCGAGGCTCATTTTCGAGTCTAACAAAGACATCGTTTCGAGTCATCTCAGCTCCTCTGCTTTTAAGGGAACCATGGGTTACATCGCTCCAGGTACTGCTCTAAAGATCACAAATACATTTACATCCACAAAATCAAAAGATTTCAATGACCTTGTAGAGTAATCGAGCTAACAGGAACTTTTTTCTGGACTGGCAGAGTATGGATTGGGCGTTCGTCCATCAACAAGTGGGGATGTCTACAGTTACGGAATTCTCTTGTTAGAGATGTTCACTGGAAGACGACCAACGGACGATATATTTAAAGAGGATTTTAACCTTCAGAAATTTGTCAAGTCAGTGTTGTCAAAGCGAGCAACAGGGATTTTGGATCAGTCGATTTTCTGTGGGGAAGTAGGCGAAAGCTGGGACAACGAAGGGAATTGGAGCGACTGTGGAATCGACCAAGCCGAATGTCTGATATCGGTTTTTGAGATCGGATTAATTTGCTCAGCAGAATCACCGAAAGACAGGAAGGACATAAATGGAGTTGCACTGGAGTTGCTCTCAATCAGAGACAAGTTTCTTAAAACCGGCATCCATGAGGATAGAATACAGAGCCCTGCACCAAGTAAAGTACCTTTTTAAGTCGCCATACGCTTGTATCTTTGCATCCCTAGCATTGCTGGACTGTTCCACAATGGATTTGGATTTAGTAAATCAGCTCATATGATATCGAGTCTTGGGACAAGAAACCACCAGGGTCTCGATCGAATCCCGCATGATCATTGACAACTGATGCGAGCCTGACCGATTCATTCTCCTTTTTCTTTTCATATTTTTCAGGGGACAGGTGCGAGGAGGCGGCCTGATCCATCTCCGGTTTTCGAGTGGGACGAAGAAACTGTAAATAGAGCAGGGCACCACGTAACTTGTTGGAGCCAGGTGGCCCTTTCCATGTCAATGGCAGGCTCGCTCGGGTGTTCGTGAAGTCCTTCGTCCGTAACCGAGCTACTAGGGAGGGCATTCGACTACGAGGGGTCTCAGCTTGCTAGTTGGTGAGTCTCCAAACCAGCAGTTTTCTGGTTGGTCAGAAAGCAAAACTAGCACACTCTGTTTGATAAAGAAAAACAATGGACTGCGACTATTCCTATGGTTGTTTTCCTGTTATAAGACATCTAAATGTACTTGGGTCCCGTTGCGTTGTTCGGTCTGGTTCTAATTTCTCTGCTAAAAGGTGAGATCCTGAGAAACCGTCGGTCGAGAACGAGAACCTTCCGAGAGTCCTCGAGGCCGTGATGGAAGGTTTCCATGCACTCCTGTAATATATGAATGGATTTCCTTCTTATGTCCATACAGCCAACTTGTCTTTCTTCTTTTCTGGAAAAGTAGAAGCAACAACATTGATACCGCCCAATTGGCTCCGGAACGACTCGGTTCTCTGCTTATTCCATGATTTGTCTTGAGAACCCAACGATTGATTCCTAGTTCCATCTGTAGAGATGCAGCTTTTCCACATCAATTGGATAGAGGAGGATTGTTTATATTCATGTGGTCTTCCTTTGGGTTTTAGCTTTCCTAACATGGTATTGGTATCGGAGTCGGTGTTATCCCTTTTGTGAATGTGCTTGATCAACGATAAAGAGAGAATAAAAATCATATCTTTTTGTTGTAATCCTCGAACAAGATTCGTCGAGATTGATGCTGAAATCGCAGTGTTTAGGAGGCAATTGTTGCAAAACGTGGGCTGAGAATCAATAGAACCGCATGAAATGTCTGATCTACCCATACTAAAACTAAAATTAAGGAAGGAGGACAATTTGTGAAATTTTAAATGACAACTTTGATGAACATTTACTTATAAGTGGCTGAAGTTATCGGTTTGTATAAAAATTACTTCGAGCCCTTCCAATTTATGAAGTCAAGTGTATGAGCAAATTTGATCGTAAATAATTGCCGGTTATAATTTTTAACATATAGAAAAGGATTAAAAATTGTATGGATCATGCCATCGACTAAACGAGCCAATTCAACATCACTCGACATATTCTATAATGAACATATAAATGTAGAATCAATTGAGTCAGAATATGTGAATATGAGATATGAATAGAATATCAAAAGCCGAAATTATTGATTAGAAAAGAAAAACGAAGAGTGTGTCAGAATGTGGCAAATACTCTCATAATTATCTATTCACGTTTCGAAATTAGATGGGACAATTTTCAACGCAATGGGTCAACACGACTTGGATATAACATCGAGAGGACTCATTGCATTTATGTGCGACTTCCATGCTAATTGAGTCTATCACTCGTTACTCAGGCGAGTTGCGAGATGAGCAAGCCCGACTATATGGAGCGTAGTGTATGCTTGCCTGACTACACAGCGAGTGAGAAGAAGCTGAATCAGAATATAGAAATAGAGGGAGGAAAATAACGTGGGTCGAGTATGGGTTGGATTTGGGTCATAAGAATAACACTATATGAAAATGGGTCAATGTTGGTTAAATGGATCAATATGGGTTAAATGGGTGAGTATGAATCGGATCATTTTTTACTCGACCCAAATTTATTTCGATCCACCTGTTCGACAGGTCTGTTCGTAACCGAGAACAGAAAGAAAGATTTCTAGATGCAGGGAGCCAAAATTCAAAGAAAATAGATGGCGTGATTGAGGAGGTAAATGCCAATGGGAATGGTGCAATTTGAAAATGAGAGTGGTTTTTTTTTTGGTTATAGACTTATAGTTGAATTAAAATATTTTCCACTCATTTCATGGGCAAATTAGTCTCCTTTTCCCACGCCTTCCTTGCTAAAAAAAAGAAGGCTCTTTTGACCTGTTGACCATTCTTTAGCCCAACCCTAAAAATCAAACTCGCCCCACCAAACTCCGGCGACGAGGCGGAGACTCTGTCTCTCTCTTTCTGAGTTTTTCGTTCTGCGAAGAAAATGCACAGAGCTCCGTCGGCCTCCTCCCTCGGCCCCGGCGGCCTGGACCTGAGCGGGTCCTTCTTCAGGCCGATCCAGAACACCGCGCCGCCGTCCACCACCAAGCGCCACACCAAGATCGCCGTCGTCGGGGTCGGCAACGTCGGCATGGCCATCGCCCAGACCATCCTCACCCAGGACCTCGCCGACGAGCTCGTCCTCATCGACGCCAAGCCCGACAAGCTCCGCGGCGAGATGCTCGACCTCCAGCACGCCGCCGCCTTCCTCCCCCGCACCAGGATCTCGGCCTCCGTCGACTACGACGTCGCCGCCGGGTCCGACCTCTGCATCGTCACCGCCGGGGCGCGGCAGATCGCCGGGGAGTCCCGGCTGAACCTGCTGCAGCGGAACGTGGCTCTGTTCCGGGCCATCGTGCCGGCGCTCGCGAGGCACGCGCCGGACTCGATCCTGCTGATCGTGTCCAACCCGGTGGACGTCCTGACGTACGTGGCGTGGAAGCTGTCCGGGTTCCCGTCGAACCGGGTCGTCGGGTCGGGCACGAACCTGGACTCGTCCCGGTTCAGGTTCCTCATCGCCGATCACCTCGACGTCAATGCCCAGGACGTGCAGGTACCGTACGCACAACTTTACTTTGATTATTCTGCAATTTGCCTTTTTGCTTTTTGCTTTTGTCTTTACTTTACCTGGACTTTTCTTACGGTCTTAGTGGTCATTATTTTATTTACCCACTTAGCCTGCATCTTACGCTGATACATTAAATATTATTTCCATACTTTTCACCTATTGATACAAGATGTGGTGAAAGATAGAAAAGAAGAAGAAGAAGAAGAGATTCTGTAGAGAGTAATCGTCGTGCCTATAAATTGAAAGTTAAATGCAATAATAGTGTTAATGAAAGTTGTATGGGAAATTAGTCTATCCCGAAGGTGAAGAGTATGAATCAGTAAAATCTAAATGATCCGTGTTTTAACTGAACTGCAATTTAATCTCACTATGTTTGGTATTGAAAAGGGCGAAGCCCAAAGTTACACCGAAACTCACCTAACGAAACTAGATCCAGCCTGATCGACTACTATCAATAAAGGAATCGAACCTTTCGGTGGCCTATCTAAAATCAAGGTGTCATTCACATCGCAAGAGTGAATGACCGTTTCAATATTTTATTGCAAGTTCGAGATGAATGTCCACATTTGTTTTGTAATATTAAAATAACGGGAGTTATTTATCATCTAATTTTTTTTAATAAATCGCGTTATAAATTACCATTCTTTAACAAGAAATCGTTTTGTTTTAAAACTAAGTTTTATGAGGTCGACAAGATCGAGTCTTGAAAAGCAACAGAGGTTTCCCCTCTCATACCCTTCCAAAGCAAGTTGACACCAATCTCATAATAATGTATTTTTCCTTTTTGATTCGTTGCGATCGCACAATATAATATGATAATATATTCCTAGAAATGGTTTTGCTTTGTCATTGCAAGAATCGTTATAGGCATTGGAGTTTTGAGCAGCTGCTCCTTGCGATGCCAATTTTGTACATCAATTCTCATGTTACTACCGTATTACATTGCCCTTCGTTTTCACTTGCGTATTCGATCCTTGTTTCTAGGCCTACATCGTGGGCGAACACGGCGACAGCTCGGTCGCCTTGTGGTCGAGCATAAGCGTCGGCGGGGTCCCGGTCCTGAGCTTCCTAGAGAAGCAGCAGATCCCGTACGAAAAGGAGACCCTCGAGAACATCCACAAGGCGGTCATAGACTGCGCCTACGAAGTCATTAGCCTCAAGGGCTACACCTCGTGGGCAATCGGGTACTCGGTCGCGAGCTTGGCCCGGACCCTGCTCCGGGACCAGCGGAGGATCCACCCGGTCTCGGTGCTGGCCAGGGGTTTCTTCGGCATCGAGGGCGGCGACGTGTTCCTGAGCTTGCCGGCCCAGCTCGGCCGCGGCGGCGTGCTGGGCGTGACCAACGTGCACATGACCGAGGAGGAGGCGCGGCGGCTGAGGGAGTCGGCGACGACCATCATGGAGGTGCAGAGTCAATTGGATTTGGGCATTTGAGGAAGAAGCCCTTCCCTCTTGTAGTTTGCTGAGCCAGCACCAAGACTGGTTTGTTGACAGCCATCTTTTGGGAGCCTTCCCTCCAAGAACTTTCTCCTGCAGGCTCTCGGCTTGAAGTTAGTAGTCTGCATTTCTTTTCTAGGCTTTGATTTTTTTATTTTTTTCTCTCCCGATCTAATTTGGGAGTCTTTTTTCGCCTCGTTTGGCATCTCCTTGCGCTTGTTGTTGTTGCTTTTATTCGCTTGTCGTGGTGAATAAATATGCTTGCAGCTGAAAACTTTGTGAGAACGTCATCGTCAGTCTAGCCAACAAGATGCTCAGGGCATGGTTCTATGAACTTCTTCGAGATTTGACGGAAACTCTCATCTCCCGGTTTTTGCCTCGATCTAAATCTAGGAGACTTTTTCGTCTCTGTATGGCGATGGTGTTGAGGGTGTCGAAGCTAGGTGCGCACTGCAGGCCGTAGATTCTAGAGGGGAAGATATCTACGGCTACGGTGATCGACCACTTATTGTTTTTGATGACGTGACAATTCTAATATTTCAAAAAGGGAGCATGTCTGTAGCATGTAGACTATATTCTTTTGTTTGGGGTTTGTTTTGTTTCGCAGCTCTTTGAGATTAGCTTTGCTCCGAAGCTATGTTCTTCTTGTATTTGATCTTGAGAAATGAACAAAATTTTCATTCGATAGAAAGAAAAACAGTAAGATTGGTTTGGTTTTGACTAGGGGTGATCGGTTTCTGGCCCGGTCCGGTTTCAAGGTGGAATCGGGAACCTGACCCAGAGAACCGGTTTTCAATTTTGAGAACCGCGGACCGAACCGGTTGATTCTAGGATCAGAAACCGGACCGGACCGCTGATCCAGTCCAATCCAATGGAACCGGTCACTTAGAGTTTAGTTTTTTTTTTTTGTTGTTAATGAAGTTTACTTATAGTTTAATTCACATTTTACTAATTTTTATCAATGAATTTATGATAATGAAGTTCACTTAGAGTTTAGTTCACATTTTATTAATTTTTTTAAAGAAAAAATAACAAAATATATATTAAATAATTGATCCAATCCTGTCCGGTCCGGTTCCCCGTGGAATCGGGAACCAGACCGATAGTCCTAAGAATCAGACCCAACCCGTCAGTTCGATCTGGTCACGGTTTGAGTGGTCCGAGTTGCTCACCCCTAGTTTTGACACTTTGTTTCTCTGCATTGGGAACTTTGTACCCCCTGATTGTGTTTCCTTCTTAAATTAATCCCTAAATTTTTTTATGATTGCAAAAGAAACCTTAATGATTCTCCTATGTTGCAATTAAGCCCCTCCCCGGTAATACTACCAAAAAAAAAAGAACGTAAAAGAGCTTCGATCTCCTCTTTATAGTCAAATTAGAGCCTCACTAAACAAAATCTCTTTTTGGCCAAATAATGTTACATCATTTCTGGCGATTTACGCCCTCTTGTCGTTCGACTTGTCCAGTCGAAATTGGTCCATAATTTTAATTGCGAAGGAAATTAAGATCACATCTTTTAGAACCGCCAGATGGTTTCCATCCTAAATAAAAATACACAGATTAAACATGAAAAATTATTAGATTCGTCCGTCGAAGCAAAAACAAGACACCGAGGTTAACGATGGAATTGAAAAATCCACCTTTACCTAAGTCCCACCGCGATTTTATCCTTTTTCGTGTGCTCAGAGGGAGGACAAATTAGTAATTTCATTAAGAGAAAATGATACAAGCAGTCCCTGAACTTTGATTTAATATGTAATGTGATCCCTAAACTTTAACCCAATGTGCAATGCGATTCCTAAACTTTCAATTCGTTCAATGTCATCTCTAAACTTTTGATACTTATTCTATTTAGTCCATGAATTATATGAAAATAGTTAATGTAGTCCTTTCTTTAAGTTAAGTTTATTGATTACATAGAACATGTACCAAAATTCTAAGGATCATATTGAACAAATTAAAATTTCAGGGACCTCGTTACACATTGAGTCAAAGTATCATTATCCCTTTTATTATTTTGTCTATTGGGCCGGGTCGAACTCCGGTGCTCCGAATCTTGGCCCAATCACATACACAAAATCAGTTCAAGCTCAGGAAACAGTCCGTAGACAAGTGCTGCAGGCACGGGACGTATCCGTTTGGCACCCGAGAAAGTGCGAGAAAGTGCGAGAAAATGGCCGCGCGATTGAGCCACGTGGCTTCGCGGATCATGGGCGGCCACGGCGTCGCCGCCCGCTCCGTCTCCTCCTCCCTCCGCCTCCGCTCCGGCATGGGCCTCCCCGTCGGCAAGCACATCGTCCCCGACAAGCCCGTAAGCGATCTCGCCTCCCTCGCGGGGAACCCTAATCCGCCATTCTTATTGAAACGTTTCCCCGATTGTCGACCTTTGCTGTTTCAGGTGCCCGTGAACGACGAGCTCATGTGGGACAACGGGACCGCGTTCCCCGAGCCCTGCATCGATCGCATCGCGGATACTGTGGGAAAGGTTGGGGCTTTTTCTTTTTTTTTTTTTGCTGCTCTTTTCGATTGATTCGTTGACGAAGGACTGTGTGGGGCGTGGCTTCAACGGTGAATTGTGATTTGGCAGTATGAAGCATTGGCTTGGCTTTGCGGAGGTTTGGGGTGCTTCGCGGCTCTGGGGCTTTTGGCTGTGTGGAATGATAAGGCGTCGAAGATACCATTCGTAAGTCCAGTGACTTGGGTTTAGGTTTGGTCTGGAAGTGGTGTTCATGTTGATCTTAAATTGGTGGAAATTTGTCCTCTGTGCTCACTCTAATTGGCTGAACTTTTGGCTTTTCTTATTAACCACTGACCATAGATGTTACCGTGATCCTTTATTTGGATTATGGAGAGCAAAAGTCGGTGTCTTTAGGGACCTGATGCGAAAGTTTCACTTGGAAGCTTCTTGTGTGACATGTGATGCATAGGGACTTATGTTTGTATACATACACGGATGTTTATAGCTGTCCTGTCCTGTTCAATTGGAAAATCATTGAACTGGGGATCTTTGTTATGATTAAAATTTTCTTAGAGTCAGAGAGAATGGAATAGGATGCCAATGTGGATTAAGAGCCTGCGAGTTTGATTTGTTTATGATGAGACCCCATCGAGATGATTTCTCCTGCCTATTTTTTTAGCTCTGTTTGGTAGTAAGTAGTTGATCGAACCCAAATAATGTTAATTGGGATTTCCTGCGCGTTATTGATGACAATGTGATGTTTAGTAATTACATTGGGTCCCCAAATGAATCCTCTGCTTGTACATTGTTCGTAACTTTGATTTTTTTCAAAGATCGGAGACTTGTCTTTCTTCCATTCTGCTGATGAGTTTATGATTGTCATCTTCATATGCCCACTAACTCTTTTCCTCTATTTCCAGACGCCAAAAGTATATCCATATGACAACTTACGGGTGGAGCTTGGTGGTGAACCATAGGGAGGCTGCAGTTTATTGATCTTGAAGCTGCTGTTGTTTCGTGTGTGATATACTCTGCCTTTTCTGCAGTTGGTAATTTTTCAATAATAATCGATCAACTGTTCTTGTTCTCTTTTCCATGAAAGCAATATGGTGTTCGGCCGTTGCATCAGTAGAGAGATATGCAGGAATCTTATTGCAACTTATCTGTCTTTTTCATTCCATCAAAATCGATTTTACGGTATGAGTTGTTTTGGTTGTATGCAACAAGGTCCCTATGGACAAGGGAACAAGTGAATCATCGCTTTGGGGTGTAGGCAGCCCTCTACTTTCCATCCCATTGTTTTCTATCGTCTCGTATTATACTGTACCGTATCAGACCATAGCCATCTATCGAGTTAGAGAAAGGTACTATGATGCTTAGCCTTTGCATACCATTCTTTTCTGTCGGGTGATGATTTTGGGATCAGATTCAAATGCATAACTGAGAAGGATGTCCGGCATCTTGGGATTTGAATGTGCTTTATTTAGGTCCAAGATATGGGCACCCCAATTTTTATGAAGAGAAATATGAGAAGCACCTTCTTTAGTGTTTTTAGAGAAAGTTAACCCAAGACCTATGGTAAACACAAAAGAAAAGGACCTAAGGTAGCTGAAGTGGTGATACCAAGATCAGACGCTTGATTGCATCATAGGTGCTTTTGGCAGAGTCATGGCTCTTGTTGGTGGTTCTATGTAAATGGACTTCCAGTTTTGAGAATATTTGCAGGTTTCTAGCTTTGTTCGCCATATCTATGTAACACATTATGTTAGAAAAGGAGGCGAAGTTGTGAATGGCATTGCTAATTTACATCATAGTTAGGGATAGAAGCCCAATTTCCATGGGTCCGGATTGTTGCTATGGAGGAGGATATTCCTCACATATGTATCTTTGCTTCCTGGGCATGTATAGTTTCAGGTTTGCTTTGGAATGCATATCTTTGTACTCCCCATATGGATGGAAGTTCAAGCTATAACAAATAAGTGATTTTGTGGTATGATTTTGTTTGGCAAACTCTGAACTGCTTTCCTTTCATTAGGACAGGATCAAGAAAGACACTGGAAAGAAATATGATTGTCCATGAGAGAGTATTGGACACCCTAGGCAAAGGCAGGTTTTCCTAATGGTGCTAAATTTGAGGATGTAAAACGAGTCTCTCTCTATACAATTAAGTATACTGTTCTGGTTGTATGAGCATGGCCATGCGTGCTCTTGCTCAGGGATTTACATGACCCAGGTCCATATCTGCGTGTTTTGCTTGAAGTGTTCTCTCTTTTTTTGGTTGGTAAGAAAAGGCACAAGGAAATAAACCTCTCGGTGGCCTATCTGATGCTAGAGTGTCATTTACATTACAAGATTGAAGTACCCAATTTGCTAACCAATCTGCACACGAGTTATCTTCCCTAAAAGTATGTACGATTTTGAACCGTGGGAAATACTCTAGCGGTTTCTCAATCTGAGAAAGGAGAATATCACCAAAACTAAGAGAGGGAGTTCATTTCATAAGAAGAGAAATGGCCGCTGGCGAGTCTAGTGAACTCAATGCGATCGTTTCATCTGTAAATATTGATCCAATTAAGCTCCTGACCAAATTTCAGAATGATTAGTGAGATTGGACGTAAAGATGGTTTTGGTTGAATAAAATTGGTCGATTGGTCAGTTCTAGTTCTTTGCATAAGTTTTCTTTCTGAATCCGAGCCATGTTCCGAGACGGCTAGAGATGCCTTGGTTCATCAACATTTGGCCTTTGTCTGGTGGGAAGGAAGAAGCTTTTAGGTCCACTACCCGTCCATTGCAATTACGGAATACAAAATGTTGGGTTTACAACATTTTTCGCATGGAAGACGATGAAATGCATTGAATTTGATGTGCTGCTATTCATCGGGTGGATGATCATATGATTCTTTTGAAGCTTTGAAAAGTCTCGTGTTTAAGGATAGAACAAGACCTTCAGCATGCCGTAGGGTGCTTTACGCTCTGCAGCTTAATTCAGAACACAACCATACCGCTTATAATGTTGGTTGATTGTATCTTTCATCATAGTTCTATGATTCATAGTATCATTTCCTGTTATAGTTTTTGTTCATATGAAAATCCAATTTGAGCAATTGGCCGAAATGATATCTTTGGCAATAATGGTATCAATAACTACAAGTTGCTACCAATTCTTCTCCAGCTTCATGGTCTGACTGTAGGTGCATATGTCGCACGATTATAGTAGGAAACAACTTTGCATTAAATAGGAGAACACAATAGTACTTAATACAATCTCACAGCCTGAATTGGAAAAGCAAATGTGTTGTGTTGTGCCAATGTACCAACGAAGATCAAATTGTGCAAATTTTATTCGACTCCTTTTTGTTAGGCATCAAAAGACATAATAGGAAAACGAGAGGCTCACGGGTTTGCATCGTGAAGCGCGACGCAATCGTACCAATTACCAGCAGAAATCACAGGAGGGAAGGACAAGAGAAGGTGAAAGCTCATGCCTTGCTGTAATTTCTGTGATACTGCTCAAAACCATGCAAATCTCAATTCTCACTTACACGTAAAGAGAGAGGGAGGGAGAGAGACCCCGAATTAGCGAGAGAATGAGAAGAATGAGAAAAATCAAGGGAGGGTAAACAAAAACGAACAGAAAGAAGGGTGGCCTGAAAATTTACTGTTGTATGGGGAAGTGAGACTGGCTCTGAAGTGGAACGCGTTCGTGGATCACAGCGAAACATTCACGGATCGAGCTTTGGAGTTCGCAATTCACTGGAAAAACAGTCCAAAAATTACCAACTTTGGCGTGGAATTATCAATTTCATGCTTCCTTTTCTTGAGTGTATATCTAAAGATCAGCTCTCCAATTTATCTTTCATGTGTCATGAGAGAAGGGAACAGTCACGGGTTGCTCATATAGTTCGTGATCATCACCTATATATAAGTCCTGGGCACGATCAAAACTCGCCGACAAAACCAAGAAGGATTAACCAGGAACCGAGGAACCCAAGGAAAAAAAAAACATGGGCTCAATGACCATGGCCACCTTCTTCATCTTCATGATCCTCATGCTGTTGTCCCTGCCACCGATACACGCCTGTGGCTATTGCGCGTCCCCGCGCCCGCCGTACCATGGCCCGATGACCCCGACGGTCCCCCGCCAGCCCGGCACTCACCCCCATCCTGGCCCCCCTCACCATGGCGGCAGAGGCGGTGGTGGCAGGAGCGGAGGCGGAGGCGGAGGCGGAGGGAGCAGAGGCGGAGGCGGCTGCGGCGGCGGTTGTACTCCAAGAGTGCCGACTCCACATCCGCCCATTGTTCTGCCACCAATAGTGAATCCACCTCCTATCACTAACCCTCCCGGCCTCCTTCCTCCTATTGCTAACCCTCCCGGCGGCATCATTCCTCCAATCACAAACCCTCCTGGCATGTCACCTCCAATAACAAACCCTCCGTCAACACCGCCATCTTCGCCCTGCCCTCCTTATGGCGGTGGTCCTCCCGGCGGTGGCGGCAAAGGCGGTGGTGTCCCAAGCCCGCCGACCACGCCCACAACATGCCCTATAAACGCTCTCAAGCTAGGGCTCTGCTTGGACGTGCTGGGCGGGTTGATCCACATTGGGATCGGGAACCCGGTCGAGAACGTGTGCTGCCCCGTGCTCCAAGGGCTGCTGGAGCTCGAGGCGGCGATCTGCCTCTGCACCACCATAAGGCTGAAGCTACTCAACCTCAACATATTCATTCCTCTCGCTCTTCAAGTCCTAGTCACTTGTGGCATGACCCCTCCTCCTGGTTTTGTATGTCCTCCTCTTTAGATAAGTTCAGCGTAAGTACTTCAGATACAAATCAAGTAGCGATGGAGTCTTTAGGTCTTAGAAGGGGTGTTTTGTTGTAGTGCTTAGTGGATGTTTAGGGTCATAAATGCTGGCTGGCTACTGGCTAGTCCTAATTCATCTTTTTAGGGTTTGGGTGAAATCTTCTAGTTCCTCCATTTGCTTGTGAAGATTGAGGGTACATGTGCTCGGTTCACTTATTTATTTTGATGTTTCCCTAGTGTAGTAATAACTTATGGTCTCGAGCTAAAACATTCTTGTTCGCACTTACTCAGGAGTCAGGACCCAAACACTTCTATCGTCATTTTCATTTTCTTTTTTTCGTATCTGTCATCTCATGCCTAGCTCGATGCGCCTAAGCTTCGGGACAATCGCAGCAGGGTATCAGAATATGGGGACGCATGTCCGAAACAATGTTTCCTTTGCGTTGGTGACTTTGGATGCGTTCATGCATGCATGCATGCATACATGGATGCATGTTTCTACTCGGCCACACCACGAGGAAAGATAAACGGAAGAAATGACGAGTCGATTTTAGGCCCTCAAATAATGAACTGATACACTAGTTTGATATCTCATGCTACACCGAAGTAAGATCACAGTGCATTTCGGTGGGCTCTAACAAAGAAATTGAGACCTTTTATGCAATTCTTCATAGGTTGGTGAAGCAATGTATACCCTGCATGATATCCTCAATTGCTGCTCGCACAAGTGTGTGTGTGTGTGTATATATATGCAATATCGGGTATACACTATAATTTGTTGCGTCCACTAGTCCTCTCAAACCATAATGAGAAGGGCCAATCTTATAAACGAATTTGATTGCCTAGACTCGTTGGCGGGCTGGAGAAGGCCGGAGAAGTTTTATTCATAATTAGTACGCTAAGTACTAGACTCAAAATTTTATCATATCAAAGTTAGGCTTGTCGTAATGATAATCTCTCGAAGTCTCCTCTAAATGTTGGCCTATTTCGTGTTGGGCTCGTGTGGGCTTCCACCAATATGTACACTTATACGTGTATCCTTCTCTTTTTTTTTTTTTTTTGGTAAGGGTGTATCCTTCTCTTTTCTTTCACTTTAATTGTCAAAAAAATTGCGACACAATTTAACGAGCTAAAAAAAAGGGGGTTCATACATTTATATCAACATGTCAATGTGAGATCTTTATTTAGCACGACCGAAGCTACATTCGATAGATTAATCGATTCAGTAAGAACAACCCATTGAAAAAGGGTGACGCAACATCTTTAATTCCACCACGGTGTGATCCAATTTCAGAAGAGTTCCGGATGAACTTAATATCGTCTGGAGATGACGAAATCGGTTCGTGATTGACATTGCATAAGTTTGCATATGAAATAAACGATCTTTAATACTAATAAGAATCCGTCGTATCATCTTATAACTCACTTACTTCTCCATAGTATCGTGAAGATACTGAAGCATTACACTTTCGTAAGAAGTTGGTTTAAGGCATCACTATACTCAAGTCACAATCCGACGAGGGGATGAGAAAACGAGAACTCCGAGTGCACACAAGATCAGATCCTAGGCAAACGACAAAGCCTCAAATACAGCACATGGACACTTTCGTGCACCGTAACTCGTACAATATCGAAATAGGAGTACATGCCTGTGGCCCCTCACATGCATGCCCATCTTCTGATGTTCCAAGAACACGCAAAGTTCCAAAATCCCGCGTGGTACAGCAAGCCGCAGGACAACTGTGGCACATTTTCTGGAATTCGATACTAGGGTTTCGATCATTGCTGGGAAAATAAAATAATAAAAAAGCTTCCTGAAAGCTCGAGAATGAAGCCAAAAGAGGTTCACGGGAGCGAACGGTGGGTTCAAACAAGGGACCCCCTTGATGAACACCATTAAAAAGAGATCAAGCAAAAGTTTCGGGAAATTAGGTCGTACAATTATCTAGGCATATAATAAAACCACGTAGCTTGTGCATCGATATGAATATATATTGATCTTCAAATTAGTAAATGGTGTGTTGAAAACGGAGATAAACGTCAACCGAGAACTCATGCAAATGCTATTTACATTCCTAATTCCTACCAATGATATTACTATAAGACCGGTCTTTTAATCTCTTTAGCATTATGTGTGTGCTCCTTTCAATCGATAGGTTTTGACTTTTGCATGTGAATGCGAGAATGCCACACTTAATCTCAACCTATAGCTAACATCCCTCGATCACACGCATGGACTATTTAGGGTTTAACAACTCCCATTTTCCTTGGAAAGCCATTACTTTGAAGCTTGGAAATTGTGCATTCGATAATATCTTTGCTTGAATAATAGCGTCAACTGTGTGATTAGATCAACAGAGGCACCTTAAGCTAATAAAGTGAGGATTGAAACCATGCTCACTTTCCGAATCTATTATGTTTTCATCTAACAGATTAAATTCTTATATTTGTTGGAACGATCCCATGGAACTTCACATGATATGTGGAGAGGAGGTCAGGCATTTACGAGTCCGATCTAAAAATTTAAAGGGTTGATGTGACAGGAACTTTTCGAAATAGTTTTGCCTTTTCTCTATGTATGTGAAAAGCAGGTTTGCCTAATACAAGATTCTCATTCACGGACTCATTCACTGTGTTCGATCTCGTCCTCTTCCCATGATGATTTCTGAATATTGCTTGGGCCCTCCCCTGGCCGCTAACTTTCGACTAAAAGATTTACTTGCTATCACTCTCTCTCTTGGATACAGCACGGTGGACCTTCCCTTAACGTCGACCACTAAAGTCATTCGAATCATCACCTAGACAGTAGCTTATTATATTAAAGCTTAAATAATTGGAGGATGTGTCTTTCGGATTATAAGCCTCTAAATAAGTCGCATTTGTGCACAAGTATAATGAAAAACTTTGGGTGACTAATTTGAATGCTAATGTATATGTGTTTATAAAAATCCAAAGTGTCGGATTCGAAACTCTCTGTAATCTTGTAAAATAGAAGAGCAAGAATTATACCGAACTTCCACTTAATCTTTCTATTTCGTTGCATCAGTGATTGAATTGTTATACGAGATCCTTTCTTTTGATGGGATGGAGTTTACTAAGTGGTTAAGGAACACGTGTTTGTGGAATAGATGGGTGCACAGTTGACTACAAATAATCTCATATTTGGGTCGGTCATTCCATTTTTGACTTGCGTCTTATCTCATTTATAGGGTTTTTGCTTGGAATTTAAAGATCTTAGAATTCAGATAGCTTGTTTCTAGAAGGTTAAGTTAAACAGGAACCAAACCGAGTTCGAATGAATCTTAACGCGTAAAATCCTAATCCGATTACCATTAGTCTCGGTTGCCTGTCGTTTTCACCATATACAGCATGCACGTTCCAACATTGAGATGACTGCACGTCTATCCTGAATTGGAGCATTTCAGGACGCATTGGATTCCTCATACAAAGTGCATAAAACCAAAAGGAAAAGAGGCCCCTAAATAACCTTTCCGGGCAAGTCTGATGCCAATTATAATACCATCATATAACTAAAAAGAAGGAACCAAGGAGAGTTAGCCTCGTAGCTCAATGACGCATTTTGATCTGACAGCATTTGGGATTGTTCATAAAGTCTTGATCTAGAGCATCTGATTCATGTAACATGATCATCGGTTTGAGGATAAGGTCGACACCTTAGGTAAAAAAAATGGTGACTATATATTCTTTGATATATGAATTTTTGCTCCTTTAACTGAGTGGAGGTGGCTTTTTGAGAGTAATCATCCATTGAAGACAGTATCATATCACGGAACGGACTTAGCTTAAAATCAATAAGCTTTTTTAATTGTTTAACATTTTTTTTAATTCAAACGATGATGAAGAGAAGTTGGAAATTGAGGTTTCTTTAAAGAGGGAAGACTGATAATTATTCACTTCTTATCAAATTACATCATAAAACATCATAAATGGGAGCTGTAAATTATTCCTTCGGGAACCAGCCCCCACAAACCCAACAAGAACAATACATGGAAACAAGAAGTTGCCACCACTTGCACTGGCCCTCAAACACACACACGCACAGAAACTTTTCCTAAAAAGCACAATGTGTTACAACCCAACAATTGAAACCAAAACATAAGCATAAACAGAGGTGTGTCTTTCTTATAATTTAGGCACATTGGAAGCCGCGAGGAACGGTCCTGCTGCAAACATTGAGGAGCAAGCTGAGGGAGAGTGGGATATTGAGATTGATGCCCAGAATGTTGGCCTTAATGGCAGTGCAAAGGCAAACCGCAGCTTCAAGGTCCACGAGGCCATTGAGGAGAGAGCAACAAGGGGTCACTGGGGGTGTGCCCACAGTCACATTGAGCAGGCTCCCTAGCACATCAGCGCACACCCCCAATTTCAGGGCATCCCTAGGGCATGAAGCCGTGGACGGGCTTGGGCTTGGGGTTGGCTGGGGCCTGGGCCTGGGCCTGGGCCTTGGGCTAGGGCAAGTCCCACAGGAGGAGACTAGGGCAAAGAAGAGGAGGTTGAGGACGAGGAAGAGGGCTACAGAAGCAGAGCTTTTTGAATAGGCCATCTTCTCTCTCTCTTTCTTTCAAGAAAACGAAAGAAACCCTAAGGGGTTGATGAGAGAGGCTTCAGTGGCTAAAGCGAGAGAGAGGAGAGGAGTGTTTTCGTGTGTTTGTGGGATGGTGCGAGTTGTGAGGGGTGGTGGGGTATTTATATTGCGGTTACGCGGAGGAAGATTGGTTGGTTTGAGTTGATGTTGACAGAGAATAATTGCACAAGGCAATAGAACAAAAAAGTTTGCTGAATTAGGGTTAAGATGTATAGTACAATACAGTCCACATGTGTGACCTAGGGATTTTAGCTGGCACTAGCAAGCGAAACCGGGGGCGATGTTTTGGATGTTTGTGATGTGGGAAGCTGGCAACTTCCTAATTCTTGTTGTCTAGCATCAAGATTTCTAGGTCTATCTTTTGGTGCTGATAAATAACAATGTGTTGATGAATTTTTGTGATGTTAATTAAGTGTTCGCCTTCAGAAAAGTCCACAAGGATGGGTAAGAGCTAGATTGGGAGCTTGATATTAGGGAAATTTACGGCTTAGCTAGGTTGTAATTATGTGGTTAAATACACCTAAAATCTGTCATGGTTCAGTCAAGTCACGGAACTGCTAGAAGAACAGAAAAATGGAAAGTACATATCATCATTTGCAGGTTTGGATAGAACACGACGCAAAAGCAATCGCTGTCCATGGTCAATACTCATCCGTAGAGATGTGTGCATTTTGCTGCACGAGCCAAATCTATGTCTATGTCCCCTACTTAGCTTTGGACCTCAAGTTTTGTTGCCACCAATTGAAAATCCATCAGTTCAATAACTGCAAGTATACTTATTCAGTCTTAGCTAATTAATCTGCTAGATAGCTGTATCTTTTTCCAGAAGTACATAGATAGCTCTATCTTTACTGTCTTTGGTTCATGAGGTTCAGATGATCAAATCTTAATCCGTGTTATTCAAGTCAAGACAGCAAAGATTTAATTCCCATATGCAATCAATATGCAAGATTTAAGGGTTGACTCTTATCAGGCACAAACTTTCAATGTCTCCCACTCCTAAGTTGTCGGTAATGACAACCAAACTTTTTTTTTTTTCATTCTTTTGTCTAAATCGTTAATAGCTTTGATTGACTGAAAGTATTGCTTTTCCCCTCACTTTATTGATATTCGAGCTCAGTGGAGATCCATTTTCTGGGGCCATGTCTTTCAGCTGACGAGACGATTATCGTTTCAATAACTCCTTTTTAATTGCTTATTTGCACTTCCACAACTGAAACAACTTCAAGAACCATTAATCTTTCTGGTTCAGACTATTAATATCCAAGCAATATGCGTATTGAAGGGTTAGTTGGCACACTGGATAGTTAAACTGGCTTTTTGTGTTCGCGTCAATGAAATTTCGTGCTGATAGGGCAGAAAGGAAGAAGAAGGAAATATACATAGTTATGGCAACAGTTAAATTAAAGAAATAGAAGGTAATTAGCAGAGTTGATATCAAGAGGATTTGGTTTCTTTTACTTAACATTTTGGCGTGTTGCGAATGCAAGTTGCTTGGAGATGGGGTGTCACGAGTATTCTTAAGAACATGCGATGGGATCCACACTTTCAACCCTTCGCATGGAAAATCATGAAATGACACAATTCCAAAAAAGGATTCGTCGCATCACGAGCTCGGCCAAGCTTTTTCCTTTTTTGCATTCACACGGACATCACACATGCGAGCGCAAACACGCGGAGCATGTAAGCTTATCTTCTTTATCACAGAGAAGCGGCAGATGGATTAGAACTTGGGCCACTGTTTCAACTCCATTTTTGACAGTAAGACGTTCTGCTCTGATCATGGGGTGAGAGCTTAATCTCTCACTAAGGTCAAGCTGACGAAGACGGCTGATCATCCATTGTTTTCTGATGATGCGTGTTGCTTTATTGTTTTGAAAACTGTTTGAACTCGGGGTACTTGCATGTCTCTTACCTGGCAGATGAGGAAGCTTATGTTAAGTAGGTAAGCTCCGAGCCCATGAAATTCTGCAATAACTTTACAGACAACGCATTAACACATAAAATTGTTTATCTTTGGCGATGCGAAGAAATCGAGCCCGGTCTTTAGCCGCTAGGCCGACATTATGGGATCAACTCCTTGCTTGTCTTTTAACAGAACGCACGACCTTCACGAATATTTATGAAGAGAACATGTGGGAGAGATTCCAATGCCAACCTACCGCTATTTGGCATCGTCCATGATGCAAACTTGCAAGAGGAATATGCTATACCCTACGTACATATTGGTTCCCCACAATTTGGATAAGTTATTCGTGTGAGATTGCCGTCGCCACCTTTATCTGACAAATATAATGGGAGGGGTTCTTAAACTTTTTGGTAGACAATGAAAGGCACTATGAAGCTGTCGTATTCATCGCATCAAATATGTCGGCTCTTTCGTCGTGTGGACCAAGCATTTCGCTCGATCGGAATAATTTTAGGAATTAGATCGATTTTCGGTTCTGTTTACCGAATGATGTGGTAGACTTTCTAAATAGTTGTTTTGGTCAAATGGGAATTTGAACGCAATAAAAAAGACATTGTGTGCCGTAGCTTAATAAAATCACACATAATAAAAGTTATTTTTTCTTTCTCTCTCACATTGATCTTTGCACAAAATGCAGCGCAATAGTTTCGATTTAGGAAATTTTTTGCCAACTATGTTTCTAAAGGACATATGTATAATAGCTTATAGTCATATACTAGGTGAATCTCTCTAGATGCACCATCAGACATGGTTAGGCCACTATATTATCATATCATGTCGTTTCGTATGCATGTTAAGCTTAAAATATGTTTACTATTAATGTTTTAAACGAAATACTTTATTTTCCCCCTCCCAAACTTCAAATTCTAGTTTTTTTTTATTTATAAATATGTTTCAACAAAGTTAGGTGGAAAGAGAGTTCGCAAGCAAGTATTATACTATTTTTCGTGTATCATGTCATTTTTAAAGTTAGCACTTTCATTGTAATAAGAAACTCCAGCTCTTTGATCGAATGTTCTGAAGTCAGTGACTACTTAATTGATCGCATCTTCACTATCAAGTAATTCATCATCTTCTTAGCAATGATACTGATTATAAGTGTGCGAATGTGGGTAGAATGACGATTCCTCAAGCATGTCAACTTGATACAGTTAGAGGAAAGAACTTATAAAAATGAATTTATAAAACAAGGAAACCCAAGAATGGTTGGAAAAGAGTAAAAGTTGAGTATGCAAACATTTATTCTAAAAGTTTCAATTGGTAAAAAAAGAGAAGAAAAACGGTGTGAAATTTACTTTATATCTTAACATCGTTTACAACCCTTTCATTTTATAAAAGATTATGGCACAACTTCAAATACAAAAATTTATATGAATTGAAATACTTGAGGCTTTTAAGAGTAGATAAATGTCAAATTTCAAAGGCTAAAGTTAAAAATCATTAGAAACACATCATCACAAATACTGGAAGAGGAAAAAACCTAAAACCCTCAATATGTTGATTGGCATGTATCTACATTGAAAGTCAGATTACTTTGGGAAGATCAAGATGCAGAAAGAACTATAATTGGAGAGTAAACAAACGTGGATAAATAGAGCAGCTAAACTGAAATAAAAAAAAAACTAATAATAATCTATCCACATCTTCAATGCACTGCTGTCTGTGTCTTCAAGCTGTGTTTAAGAGCTCACGGGGAGCACTTACCATGGCGATTGGTCAATCTCGTGATCCACAGAGGAATAATCAAATGCAATGAAATTCGAATGTCGACAAGAATTTTGTGCAACTGTTCCCTTAATTGGTGCCGAGTCTTCTGCCCGGCCACTAGTTAGCCAAAGATCTGGCTAGCCCGTGCTTCACATGCCTTCTCGCTCTTTAACTCTTGCTACAGTTTCTTCTTGTTTTTCAATAGATAAACATCAGAGAGTGAGACAGGAAAGATGCTACAATGAGTCCATCTGAAGCGCACATATTCAATGGTTATGATGGTATCGGTCTACATAGATTGAATGAATATATGGTTTTGAGAAGAAGTGATCGAGGTGATTTGGCATTCATGTGGGTACTGAGTCACGTGCAAGACAACACCCAAATTCCGGGCGTCTTTTGTTTTCTTGAAATCGGGGTCAAATATGATCATATTGTTACACTACGATCCCCTTATAACTACGGCATCTTAACTTATTTCTCTAGGTTTTATGTATTACACGGAAAACCATCCGGTCAGGTCAAGGATTCGGGTGTCGACTTGAACACATATTAAACATGAGTAGTTACTAATGTTTCCATTTTGAGTTAAATATGCCTCCTTTAATGGCCACACCAAACATGGTTCGCTATGTGCAAACATTAGGATTTCGGTGTATGCACTCACCCTGCTAGTTATACGTATATTTCCATTATTCTACTAGTTCGTATATGCTCTACTTGAGTTTCATCGAGCATAGAACAATGGACTACCTAATTTCAGTAGGCTAAAGCTGGAGTAGTTATTTTAACTAGTTTTCCGTAGATTATTTAGTTTTCCGCCATCAAAATATCGGAAAATCGGAAAATAATTTCCTGGAAACCGTTTTTGTCCAAATAAACGGACCTTGATGTTTTTTTTTTATTGATGAGTCATTAGTTTATATCCACTTCTACCATAGGACCAAAGACACGTTGATCCGCGATTGAAGAGAGTTATTCCTTGTGACATAACCCCATCATCTTGCCGATTCGATCAATCTCTTGGAGTTTATCGCTAGATAGTTTTATTTTATTGATTTGACGCAAAGTTTCCCTACAAATGCTCGCCATCCTCCCTCATTTACCTCCAACTCAACAACAACACACGCACTAATTATCCCAAGTCACCAACTTCTTCCTTTCTTGCTGAGAGATGGATACCAAGATATCTTCCTCATCAGCTGCCTTTTTCCTTTGCCTCAACCTCCTCTTCTTTGCCCTAGCAAGCGGCTGCTACACTTGCGTTCAGCCGAAGACGCCGAACCCTAACCGTGTCCCTAACCCTTTCTCTTCGAGAGGCTCCAGTTGCCCTAGAGATGCGCTGAAGCTGGGCGTATGCGCCAAAGTGCTCAATGGGCCGGTCAATGCCGTCATCGGAACACCACCAGACATGCCTTGTTGCTCAGTCCTGGAGGGTCTTCTTGATCTTGAAGCAGCCGTTTGCCTTTGCACCGCCATTAAGGCCAACATTCTCGGGATCAACCTCAACATCCCCATTTCCCTCAGCTTGCTCATCAACACTTGTGGCAAGAACGTCCCATCTGACTTCCAATGTGCCTAACAAGAACTGATCAATGATCACATCACGCTACACTGTTGTTCTTGTTGTTGTTGCTGTGTCTCTGGCACTAACTGAAGTTGTTGTTGGGTCATTTCACTTTAAATCCTTTGTGATTTTTGGCCTAGTGGTTTTAACTTCTAGGGTTCGAATAACGTGTTTAGGTTGAGACTTGATTTCTGATTATGTGATTGTGAGGTGTGAGGGCATGAGAAATGTTCCTCATTTGTGATTTAGGCTAGGGAAAAAAAGGGCAAGCTTAGATGATACGAGAAATTCTATGAGAACCGAACTACGGTGTACTCTACGACCCGTCTCGCATGGAACCTTTATCTTTCCCTAATAAGTTCTTCTACTATATTGCAAAGTGCGTTGCTATACTTTCCACGTTCCTTTAAGTATGTAATATACGTAACTTGTGATATCATCATTATTTTACTGGAGTATTCCATGAGTCCACGAAGGCACGTGCTTCAAGGAGTACATACCATCTTCTCAATCTCAATTGTATACATCAAACAAAAAATATTTGGATCCATTTAACGTGTCCGTACATAAAAATATATTGAATGGTGTTCATCCTCTCGAGACAAGCTGCATGTTAATCTGCAGCTTGCCCTATTTCCATTGGCAGAAATCCACCAAAGCTAGGGTTTATTCTCTTTGCTTTTCGCTAGTTAAGCAAAAGCAACCCGTGAACCGGTTTCGAAATACTGAGACAGCACCTAGTTTTGTTGGCGTCATTTCCGTTTGCTCTTTCTATGGGATGATTCCAAAAGTTTAGCATCTTGTGCAAGTTTCGTCCGATTCCATATCACTACAATAATATTACCGTCAATACGGACATAATGACAAAACAAAAGCGTGAAAAGTGCCCCATATCGACCTTAGAAAGTGATGCTACAACATTTGCTGCAGCAAGACGTTTCTGTCCAGTCGAAATGATCGCGATGTACAGAATGTTGTGATCGTTTCTTAATCGTATCTTCTTTTCTTTCCTTTTTTTTCTATATGGGGTATCGTGACATATTTTCTTTATTTTCTTCTAAAACTATCGTGTCTCATAGTACGTGATTGATGTGGATGAAAAAAAACGCCATGCTCAAAGAGCATATAAATGTTCCTACATATGGACGGACAAAAAATAAGAGAAACGAGGGAAGAAAGAGGATAAAAGAAAAGGCGATATTTTTCGTTTTAGCATTTTAATAACCAACGGGTTTAAATTTTCCAAGCAAACCAATAGGTTTGAGAGCGGATCACTAGAAGTCTGTCACAGTTCTATACATTCCGATGCTACATGATTAGCACCATGTCAGCATGCCACGTGCAGTATAATTAAGTGCCGCCACAGATCGATCCCGGGTCCGCCCCGACCCGTCGGGCTGGACCGAGGAAGTGCGCTTCCTTCATGGGCCGAGACCTGCTCGACCAGCCCAACAAATTTTCCCAAGGAAGCAGACGAGTTGGGCGGGCCTATGTTGGGACTCTTTTCTGGAAGGGCCTGACCTAATTAATCCGGCCCATTCATCAGGTCCCGGTCACGAAGGCCCATATCGGTTTCAGCTTTAAAACCGAAAAAGCCCTTGGGAATATTGCCTTTTTATAGATAAACAGGGACAGAAAACTGTCATTAAGCCGGTTTATCGCTTAGTCCTTTCGATTTCTCGCGCCGTCTTTCTCATCGCGAGCGCACATAACATGAAATCCAAACGCCCGTTTCATCTAGCGAGATCTACCCTCCCACCCCACCTCCATAGCATTTGTACTAAAACATGTCTATCGGGACGATCCATGGCGACGAACACGGCGCGTTCCTTGCGAGAGCAAATTAAAAAGATAAAAGGATAATGAAGAGGAGCAAAAAGCAAAGAATTAAAGATTGGGGAAAGAAAAGCTCATGACAACTCAATCATGTTCAAGGGAGGCCCCGTCTTGACTTTTAGTCTAATGGGCCTTCCTCTCTCTTTTTTTCTTTCTCTTTTGGGCCATCTCGTAATTACAAACGATGACGAAAAAATTTTCCAAGGCATGATTACATGACATTATTGCGAGATCTTCCGCCCAAAAGTGTTGTCGCTTTCAACAAATTAACGGGTGTAATGTTGCACATAATCTCTAGATAGCCCATAAGATTAATGAAATATTTCGTCGATCCCAAGTTTATTCATCTGGTGTAATTAAACTTTCTCGCGATAGAAAGAAATCGTGTCGACTGTCGATTTTCATGTTCATCCTCTGGTTTTCGAGCATGTGAAAAGTCACATTGCATGCCTTTCGTCTGACCTGACGATTTTGTCAAAGATCTGACACAAGAAGAGGCTTTGCAATTGGCGAATGGATGAGCCTATGATCCTTGGTCCCCATTTAAATCGGGTAGATAACAGGAATCGGATGCTTCGTCGCTCTCTCGTACGTCGACAAGTTCGAACCAAGATAGAGCCGATAGCTGCGATAGAAAGTACTCGGCCGGCTCGGCGAATGCATGCCGTTCGCGCCAGGATCAGGAGACTTGCGTGCAACAACTTTCCTTCCTCGTACTTGAGTTCCACAAGGTTAAATCCGAGGCTCTAAACTTGGGTGCACATGTCTTCAAATTCTATTTAATCACGTAACGGGAGTTCCTTTCTTTCTTTCTGTTTTTTTAATCCACGATTTGCCATTCATTACAAGAGAATAATGCGATTGTTTTTCTTTTTTTTAATTCGGGCGTGATTTCCCCTTAATTGCTTATCAAAACCATGCTAATTTCCATGATGATAATTAACGAAGCACTGTAGTTATTCGAATCATTTGAGACATCACATGATTCGAATGATTGATGGATTCAAAAAAAAGAATCGGAGCGAAGAGATCGTGCCGGAATATGATGATGCCGAAGTAATAATTGAAAGGATAATCTCACGCTGCACAAAATTTGAACAAGGGAGGCTATTGACCGGAGCACTACTACTACTACTACTACTACTACTACTAGTAGACATTGGATTAGTTTGTAATTTGTATTAATATATGCGTCGATAAAGTATTAATTGCATATTGATTTGAACCCCTCGAAGAATGAAATTAATTAATAAACTGCCCATCACATGAAATTAATCAATTAAGGTCCCTAAATTAAATGACTTCAAGAACAAGATTGGGGTTTATGCTGGACCGTTCACGAGCATATTATGCACCAACTGGGCCTAATCGGATGATGATTGTGCTGAGCCTTTTTTTTCTTCGAATGATCCGGAAATCACTCTGCAATCGATCGAAATCTCTTTTGGAGAATTCGAGTGAGAATCATTTGATCTTCTGTCCCTTCCGCTATCTCCTCTTTTTCTCTCCTTTAATTTCTTCCGGGGGCGCTAGCGTGGGGGGGGGGGGACTCGACCAAAAGGTAGGAGAATTCTCATCATTAGGACTTTGAAAACTTGGATTCTTCCAAGCGTCTCCTTATATAATGATAATGATAGTAATGATAGTATAGGAGAGGAAAATCTCTCTTCACCCCCCCCTCGAGCTCTTGACTTGGCCATAAGGATTAGAGAGATGATTAGGAATTTGAATCGTGAACGGGACGTATTAGAGCATTATACGTCAAAAGCACGCCTTTATCTATTAAGTATATGTAATCGACGCATCTCATATGTTCTGACTGGTTTGATCGGAAAAACGTTGTAAGTCGTCGAAAGGGTAAATTGTCTAAAAAGTGATAAGCCTATTGTACTTTTGTCAATTCAGTCGCGAACATTTTAATTGTGTCAATTGAGTCATAAATATTTTTCACATTTTACTGATTAAGTCCATTCGATCAATTGTGGTCGAAAATCGCTGACGTAGACGTTGATTGTCCTACGTAGCATGATCAAGGCTGACGTAAATAATTTTTAATTAAAATTTAATATTTTTTCATTTTTTTTATTTTTCCTTTTATTTTTTCCTTCTTCTCTTTTCCTTCTTTACTTTTTTTTCTTTTTCTCCGTTTCTCTTCTTTTTTTTTCTTTTCTTTTGTCCTTTTTTTCTTTTTCCATTTTTCCCTCCGTCGGCCTCAAGCAAGGGCAGCCCTCGATAGGTAGTAAGGGTAGCCTTTCGCTAGATCGAGTGAGGGTTTGCCCTCGCCCAAGGCTGTCGGCCATCGCCAGCAAAGGGAAAAAGGGAAAAAAAAAGAAAAACAAAAGAAGAAAAGAAGAGAAAAAGAAAAAGGAAAAGAAAAAAAGTAAAGAAGGAAAAGAGAAGAAAAGGAAAAATAAAAAAATTAGAAAATTATTAAGATATTAGTTTAAAAAATTGTTCACATCAGTGTTGGTTGTTCCGTGTAGAAATGTTGGCATTCACATCAACTCCAAACGTTCCACATAGGACGGCTGGTGTCCACGTCAGCGATTTCCCGCTAAAATTGATTAGATAGACTCGATTGACAAAACGTGAAAAGATTTAGAATTCAGTTGATACAATTAAAAAGTTTAGGATTAAATTGGCAAAAGTACAATGAGTTTAAGACTTTTTGGACAATTTTCGCCTCGTCGAAATATCCCGAGTCGCTTCACTTGGCTATAGAGTTTATATGCTCTGTACAAACATTTGGTCTCCCTCCGCCTATTGATTTTAAGTTTTTTTATTGGATTTTCTAACATTGCATCAGAGTTAGGCTCTGTCCCAGTTTGTTTCGCAAGATTAAATTCCACGCGTCATTCCTAATCTGACTTGTAAACGAGGGAAGATGTTGAAATATCTTGCATAGCTTGACAAATGGAGTCCATGTGCATGACATATACACGTGGCATCTTTGTATCTACTAACTTAAACTTTTGGGTCGAGCTTTCTAACTATCCGCCGTTCTTGCCTAGCATCTACAGGAATGATTCCTAACTTATGCTATGCCAAATTTAATACGCGATGTGGCGCCAATAAATTCGGTTGACCGCGAGGGTGGCGGATGCGGATTCCCGAGCCGGACATTAATAGCGTTGCGAGATCGCGGTGAATTAAAGAAAGATTTTCGCGTGCATTTCATGGGGCAAAACGAAGGGCAGTAAGGCTTCGCATTGAATCCGAGCTGAAGCCTCCATTGCCCTAATTCAGCGAGCCCATCATCGCATTTGCATCGCATTGCTCGAAGTTGGTCAAAACCTACTAAATTGCACCAACCGCCGCCCTCCTAAATGCGTCATCATCAAGATTTTATGCATTGATTTAACCTATCCTGCTAGTCCCCAGATTTTGAATTTGATCGAAACCTAATCTGTCAGCGAGGCCATCCCATCCGAGAGGCCCTGCTATGATGTATTTGAACTTCAAACTCCTCGTCTTCTCTTTTCACGAGGCTAGGTGCCGCGAACTCGGAATGTAAAGTCCGAACATTCTGGTCGCGACATTGCAAATCAAAAAACGTGGGCAGACGAACAACTTGCTTGCCCCAAACACATTCAAAATCCTAGTGCACGTTGCATGTTTTCGAGAGATCGAGAGAGCGGGAGATACAGAAAGAGGCAAAAGGGAGGTTTTAATGGAGTTTTTTTGTCTCGGTCTGGAGCAGAAAGGAGAGGTTTTTAATGCAGTTTTTTTGTCACGGTTTGGAGAGAAGGCAGGAGCACGCCGAGGATCCCAAACGCGGTTCCCGGAGCTCCACTAAAATCTCAAAGAAGCCAGGCGTGAACGGCAAAGGCTGGCAAATCCTCCTCCATCTCCGCCAAAACCCAACAAAAACTTTCAAGGAAAAAAAAAAACGAGAAGACTTTTCTAGGTTCTTCAATGTTCGTTTGCACGAAATGCCCGATACGATACCATCCATCGATCTCGTTCGTCACGAGAACACAAGCCGAAGACTGATGGCTTTACCAGGTTCGCGGGGGGGTCATCGACATATTACAAAACGCCCGTGTAACGGGGCTTTCTTCGAAATGTAGATAGCGTCGACACAGACGTGCGCGCGGTCTAATGGCCTCAAGAGAAGCGTAGGGAACGTGCGCTTCTTCGGCACCGATTCGTGGTTCCTCATCATTCGGACAATAATTGGGAAAAACGGAACGGTCCCTTCGTCCCGGCACTTCGCGAATTCAAAATTTCTTGCAATCATGTCGGGTTCGGAAGGAATGTGTCCCCCCTCGATCGGATTAGGCGTCGGGCCACTCGTGCCTCTCTCTCTCTCTCTCTTTTCATCCTGTTTTTCGAAGTGCAAAGACAACGACTGATTATTGTCCCAAATCTCAATGTCGTCTTGTCTCCTCCTCTTAAATCTGAAGACCCGTTTTCCCAATTAAAAAACACAAAGAAGAAAAATCCCCCAAACCCACTTGTTGAATAAGAGACCTAAAAATTAATTTGAAATTGTCCCCCTTCTGCTAGGGCTGAGATGGGTCTCGCCTATTTCCACCAATTCTTTGAAATTTCGATGAAACAATATTAAGTATGTCAATTTTAAAAAAAAAAAGAAGAAGAAGAGAGGGAGGAAAATCTATGAAGTGTTGTCGTTTTGGTAGTTTAAATTTCAGTGCTTTTTGTTTTGGATGATTTCAGTCTGCCCCACTTCTCATTCTCTTTCTATTCTTCTATTCCCACCTGCTCCACCTCCACTTCAAACTCCCATGTCAGATTCCTCGCCCTATTAATTAAACCATTATTTTCTTTTTTTATTTCCACCCCAGCTTGGGATTTAAATATATTTATCGAAAATTCCGCCCCCCGTGCCCCTTAATTACCAATATATCCTTTCGTTTTGTCAGAGGAAACTGCTGGCACAGCTCATTGCATCAACGAGGCTGTATTGTAGGATGGGTTATATGTCTAATGTTGTTTTGGGGGCTTTTACTATGATTTCACAGTCAAACCCCCAGTAGAAATTTCAATGAAAGGAAGATGCCCTTCTTCTCTTTAATGCCATTTTGCTTATCAAAGTAACGAGAACATCATCTCACACGCGCCGAAATGCCGCCGACTCAGTTGACGGTACAAACGAGTCGGGGAACACGGATTTCAACTGAAAGTCTTTCAGGGGACGAGGGAACGAGTAGTCTAAAATCTTGGCCAAGAGTGTGGCATTCTTAGATTTAACTCGCTCGAAATCATAGTACATATAGGCCCCTTCCTAGGAGGTCACCCATCTCGGTAGTGCTTTCATCTGAGCACGCTTAACTTTTGAGTTCCAAAACTAAGCATTACTGTTACGTTAAAGTGAGCCTTCGTGAATTAATTCTGGTTTTCACACACGCGCGCGCGTCTCGGAATCGCTCTCCCCCTATTCAAAGCACGGTTCTGTTCATTTCTGTCCCATTCGTCATCTTAAAAGCCTGTCAGGAGCCCTCTCTGCCCTCGTTGGATCGGGTCGTCACAAAAGGGGCATGCATCGAACTTTTTAATGCTCCTTCTGTGCGTAAATAAGCCAATACAAGAGTCACATACATCGATATGGACAACCGAAAGAGACGGCTATATTTCCTAAAACTGGCCTTCTTGTCAATTACATACATAGATTTCCAAGATGGCCACGTCGTTGATTCACTTTAGTGGTTACGTAGATTCTATCAGTTCGTTTCAAATGAAAAGGATCGTGCCCTCCAATGTCATGCGTTAGCTTAATACGGAACCAAGAAACCGACCTTTCCCCCCACAAAAGTCGCAATTGCGAGGACCGGTTTTTGCGTTGATTATAATAGCTTTTGGTCACTGCAATGAGCACGTCAAGTCGCGTACCAGAAAAGAAGTGTCCATTAGCATTTGGTGCTCACCAACTGGATGTTGTGAGTCATTGCGTCGTTAGTGAAGAATTTAATGTTAATTTCCATGTGACAGCAACCGTCAACAAACATCGTATCAAATCAAACAAAATATCAAACGAAAATGATTGTCTGTGTATCCTTATATTTCATTTTGAAGCATTCATTAGCTATTCAAAACATGAATTGATTTAAACTTTGAATAATGTAATAAAAAAAGGCTTTAGACTCCCCCCCCCAAAAAAAAAAAAGAGATTAGTGAACTCAGATTAGAAATCATGAAACTTGTCGCAAAAGTGCAACCGAGCTCTAAAACTCGTCTAGAAAGTGTAATTGAGTCATCAGACGTTCAAAAAGTACAATCAAGTCTAAAAAATTTGTCAACAAAATGCAATCCAGTCCTAAAATTTTCAAAAAGTGCAATCAACGAGGGACTTGTTTGGATCAATTTTGATAAATTTTAGGATTTAATTTCACTTCGTAATAAATTTTAGGATTTGATTGCACTTTTTGAAAGTTTTAGGACCCAATTGCATTTCGGTGACAAGTTTTAGGATTTCGAGTGCACTTATCCCAAAAAATAAATATCAAAGTATATATAGCAAGAGATGTAGGGATGATTTGACAATAAGGTTTTTTTTTTTTGATGATTATCTTAATCAAGGCATGAAAAAATTCGACATAACTCCGCTTGACATGTTTGGTCATTAGTCATGTGTCATTTCCGACACTTAAATTCCACCGATGGGGAGCTCGAGACCTGATAGCGACGTTTTCCACATCATAAGTCCTCAATTGATCAATGACCGAAACTTTATATTTCATTTCCGATATTCATGAATACATGGTTTTATGCTTATACTATGGCCAATTTTCAAAAACCCATGGAAAGTAGTATGGAATGAGTGTACCTTCAACAAAGTCAATTCCTATTACTTGGATTGGACCACCGGATTCGAAGCAAAAGCAATAAAGCGTTGGGTTTTTTACTCTTTTTTTGGCCTTTTAAGAGATACCGTGATTACCAAGTTTCTCGTCTTTTTTTAAAGGAGAAGTATGCGAAACGCGTTATGCTCAGTGTTTTCTAGTCAAGCATTGAGTTAATGTGTATTATAATTATTGGTTTATGAAAATTACAGAAAAATAGGAGCAATATATAAATGTAGAGACGTGAGATTCTTCTATCATTTTGATACGATATTCCTGAGAAAACAATAAATAGATCGCGTAGCTATTCTCGTGAGAATACCGCGTGAGCGAGCTTCATAACAAGACAAATATGCTAGCAAGTGCACATGCGTCACGCATAAGCACAAAAATGATATTTCAAAGACTTTGCAAAATTGTATTATTACAAAATGTTTAAAGGGTTAATTAATGTAAATATATATTAAGATTTTGAGCTTTTTTTAATAAGGTTTTTTAATTTGGAGAAAAAAATCAAGATTTAAAATTGAAATGCACCAGTGATTAAAAAAAAAAGAATTATAGTTTACGCATTTGTCCATTGAAAGATTATTTATAAAACAAAAACAACCGAATGAGGATAATTTCAAGAAGGAAAAATGACCGTAATCCGTCAAGAGGGGCAGCTTTTCTTTACGTTACGTAATAGTGAAAATTAGTTCACAACTCGAAATAATAAAAAGGATAGACCTTCACCTTATACATCGCTATGTAATCAATATGTCCATTTTCACTCGACAGCGCTAATCAATTACCGAATACGAAATCAAAAAGTGTAATCGTTATGCAGCTTCGTTTCATACCAGAAGGTTCATTTGTTATAACCAGTAAAAAAAAAATGCGCGCTCGATTAACGCTAGATCAATGTCGATTTACACGAAACTATTTATCAATTTCCATCGGTGCATCTTTGCGAATAATCAAAAAGAGAAAAGGCACCGAGCAGGATCAAATCCAGCAAAACCAACGATTCCATCGCGACCATAAAAAATAATTCGAACGGTGGGAACGTAGCGACACCGCCGACATCGAATCGCGATCTGCCCCCGACCCGCCCCCGCCCCCCCAAAGGCAAATGCCAAGGATCATTCATGAATTTCTGTTTCCTTAAGCTAAACTTAAATGGAATTTGTTCTCTTCTCCGTGTCGCAACCCCCCCAAAAAAAAAAAGAAATTAGTAAAAAAAAAAAAAAAAACAGAGCGACGGGCGACGACATTGTAAAATTAATAATCACGGCCAAAACAAAACAAAAAAAAAGGGCGGGCGGAAACGACAATAAACAGCAGCAGCGACCGCGCGAGGGCATTCCGGTCATTTCGCCGGCGCCGGGGGGCAGAGCGCGTCATTTTTATCGTCGCGCCACGACGACCCGACGACTCCTTCCGCATTCCCCACACTGTCTGTCTGTCAGTCCCTCTCTCTCTCTAGAGGAAGAGCTCGGACATCGCCATTTCTGGAGAGAGAGCGAGCGAGAGAAAGTTTCAATCTTTAGCGGCGGCGGAGGAGGGAGGAGGAGGGAGGAGGGGGAGGATCCGGCGTCGGGGTCCGTCGTCAATGGCGGGGGGATGGGTGAAGTCGCTGCATTGCAAGTCCAGGGCGTTCGACGACGTCCATCACGGCCAGTACCAGAAACGCTTGCTCTCTTCCACCTCCTCCTCTTCCTCCTCTTCTGCTTCTTCTTCTTCTTCTTCGCTCTACTCTTCCGGTTGCAGAAAGAGCGCCCAGACCATCAAGGACGTCATCGACATCGCCAGGCAGCAGCGACCCAAGAAGCCCAGGCCCGCGCCCCCGCCCCCGCCCGCGCCCGCGCCGAGGCTTCCGCAGAGGACGGCGGCGAGGGCGGAGGAGGCGCGCCCGGGCGCGACGCCCCGGGCTCGGACGGGCGCCGCGGTGGAGCCCGCGTACCCGGCGCTGACCGAGCTGCCGGAGGGCCACCCGTCGCGCAACGTGGTGGAGATCATCTTCCACACGAGCTGGGGGCCGAAGCCGTTCGCCGGCCGGGTCGACGTGATCCTCAAGGTGCAGAACGGGCAGCGGACGGCGGCCCGGTTCGAGGAGTACCGGGAGCTGGTGAAGAAGCGGGCCGGGTCGGGCGGCCCCCGGGACGAGGACGCGCGGTGCGCCGCGGACGGGAACGAGGTGATGCGGTTCCGCTGCATGGGCTCCACGGCGCGCGAGGGGCCCGCGTGGGACTGCGGCGGGGCGTGGGGGGTCGGGGCCGCCGGCGGCGGCGGCAAGGGGGCGGCGATCTGCACGTTCGACGGCAGCGGCCGCGCCCACGAGAGCGCCGGGGGAGGGAGGGGGAGGAGGGCAATGCTGGTGTGCCGGGTCATCGCGGGCCGGGCCTCGAAGAAGCTCATCCTCGACCCGTTCCCAGACGGCGGAGGCGGAGGCGGCGGCGGCGGCGGCGGCGGCGGGGTCACGTACGACTCGGTGAGCGGGGACGACGGCGAGTTGCTAGTGTTCGATCCTCGGGCGGTGTTGCCCTGTTTCCTCATCATCTATAGGTTGTAAAAAAACCATCATGTCCCACAAATTTTTTCGCTATGTAAAATCGATTTTTCTTAATTGCATTCCATGTTTCTCCTATCGTTATTGCCAAGGGAAGTTCTCGATTTTCTGTCCCCATTTCTTTCTTTTAGGATTTTTGATCGTATGGGATCGAAGGAAAGTTGTCGGACGAATCAGGTTTGATGACGAGTGTGAAGTGAAAATGCAGATCTTGAATGTCAGTGCAAACTTCCCAGGCCTTGTGCACTTACTTTAGGTTCGTCTGATCTCTACGGTATCTGGTCGCGTTACGTTTCATTAGACCGTCCGGTTTTCGAAATAGCCGGTCGAATAACCCGATTCAAGGTTCGAGACGAGGCCAAGGCTCGCCGGTTTTCGAGTTGGGAACGAGCGTCTGATCAAATGTCGTGGAAGAAGCCATCGAAATTATTCACAGGTATTCTTAGCCAACCAGAACCCCCTGGTCCAAGTTTTGAATGAGCGGTCCTAGAAAAGCACTCTTCATGTAAAAAGCCAACTTGCCCTTTTCTCTTTAACCCTACCTCCTCCGTAGTTACCCGTCCTTTTCTTCCGTGATGGGTGGTGGAGTCCTTGCTGAAGGGCTCGACCCCGGCTTTTCATCCGTGTCGATCGATCGCCATCTCTGACGCACGATCGATTGACCGGCGACCAATACGCTGGATCCTAATTCTACCACACTTAACCCGCGATGCGCGCGCCGACCCATACGAGGATCGGAGAGAACCTATCGGCGCTCTCCCCGCAACATTTCGCCTCCTCCGTTTTTTCGTGATATTTTATGCACAGATGGTATTCGCTTTAAATATTCTTTCGGCCATTCTGCGCTCGCGATGAAGATAACATTGTGTGGGAAAATCTTTTGGACTTCGATTGGCATGATGCTTTTCTCGTGAAGGATTAATTTGTGGAGGAGGATAATGTTATGTAATTCCCTGCATGTGCGGCAAGTGATGGCCAGGGCCGACCCCTTTCGAAGGGAATTGAAAGTTGATGAGACTCCCGCAGAGAGAGAGATAGTCAAACGCCGTACCCTCTAAAGTGCTCGAACTATTAACAGGAGAAAATGTGTTCAGGAGTAAAAACTTCACAGGTCCTGATCAAAGCGGATACGAAGGAAAGCAATCTTAGGCCTGCAAGGTGTATTTTCGAAACGTGATCATGCGCTTTGTCGGACCCACCCATCGAAATGTGCAGGTTTGGATGGTGACTTGGGGCCGGTTTGCTGGACCGGCTAATTTTTTTTTTTTTTTTATGGATATGTTCAATAGAAATTCTAAAAATTATTATAAAAATATAATTGAGTCCTAAAATTTATTAAAAGCGTAATTGAGTTTTAAAACTTATCAAAATGATTCAAATGAGCCTTAAAATTATCACCATCAAATTTATTAACGGAAAATGCTGACGTGACTTATTTTAAAATTTGATCTTTCCTACGTGACTAAATCGAAATCGTTTTGACTCAAATTTGATTTTTAATATTAATTTTATTTAAATTAAATGTAAAAAATAAGCAAAATTTAAAATTTGAAACAAAAAAAAAAAAGAGGAGGACAGGCGAGGAGGGAGGGCTTGCCCTCCTCCCCCTTGCCGCCGTCGCCCCACCATCGCCGGGAGGGCCTGGCGAGGGGTCGCGGCCCTCCCCAGATCGGGCGAGGGTCGTCGACCCTCACCCAGACCTGGCCGAGGGCCGTCAATGGCGGAGGTTGGCCAGGTTCGGTCGAGGGCCCACAGGCCCTCGCCTGCCGTCGGTGAGAGTCGCCGACTCCTCTTGGCGATGGTGGGGCAGTGGCGGCGAGGCCCTCCCTCCTTGCCTATCCTCCTCCCCTTTTTTTTTCAAATTTTTAGTTTCGCTTATTTTTATATTTAATTTAAATAAAATTAATATTAAATATCAAATTTGAGCCAAAACAACATCGTTTTAGCTACATATGAGAGATAAAATATTAAAATAAGCCCCGTTAGCGCAACATTAGCATTTTCCATTAATAAATTTGACGATGTTAACTTTAGGACTCATTTGAACCATTTTGATAACTTTTAGCACTTGATTGTATTTTTTGTAAGTTTTAGGATTCAATTGCACTTTCGTGACAAGTTTTAGGACTTCTAGTGAATATATTCCTTTTTTTTTTTTTGAGATTGACGGGGTCTGGGCACATCATCTCCTTCTCGAGACAGGCTCGATCATTTCTAAAAAAAAAAATCAGCCTTTTAGTTCGCGAACGGACCTGGGTAAAGGTTTTTAGGACCGCCTAGGATCAACAAACTGGGACAATGATATCGCATCAGCCGGTTCGGATGATCGGTTTTTCCGAATTAATCTGACATTGCCTGATCAACTCGTCATACAGATCGGGATGATAATCTCGCATTAGCATGTTGCTCCTGCTGCTGCTGCTACTGACCCAGAAAAACCACTATCAAATGCCAAGTAACAGTTGATTGCAGAATTTCAGAGACATAAATTGATACCACATAATTTTACGAGTCAACAAAGGTTGGAGATGAGATTCAGCAATGCTGCGGTCCACAAATAAGAAGATCCGAATCGATAGAACCTGGGATGACGGATTTAGGCCGATACATTTTTTTCCCCTGACAAACAGTAGCTAAAAGTACCCACGAACCAAACAAGCTCCTTCGATACGACATTCGTGGATCTTGCCAGGTAAAGTTACCGATACTGGTCCGAATGAATCACCAAGGATGATCAAAATTCGGCAATGGTGGGACGAGAGCAAAGACATGATCGGGAGTCCCGATGAGAAGTGATCAATAACCAATATTGCTCTAATGTACGTCTAAGAAGGTTTCGCCAAGGAGGGCGCAACACACGCGCTGCTAGAATCAATGGGACTCCACAAGCACATATAAAGGCTTTCCCTTCAACCTCTCCCTACCCTGAGAAAATCAGAATTCGAGTATAGATTCAGAAAATGCAACCCGGCTATGAGAAGACTGTATGGGAACTGGAAGCGGTAGATACTGTTTGATCAACCAACAGATTGATAATTGAAAAAGGTACGCAGGTCTAATGCGATATGCGCACCTTTAAGTCTGGCAATTCAATCACGCAAGCGCATTCGACGACTTCGGCTCCAACGCGTTCTGAGGAACATTATACACGACTGATATTAGATGGCTTGCCCTTACCACCATAACAAGTTAAAAGGGGAAAAAGACATTCCATATCAAACTGACACTATTCCACAAAAGAGTAAATTAAACCATCCAAAAGACATAATCGAATCATTTCGGTATAAGAAATTTCAGTCGGAGACACTATTACTTCTCTTGCCCAAATTCACAGACCTTTCCCCGCAAGCAATGTAGCGCATCAATGAGAAATATATACCAAGTAAAGTCATGGCTGCACAGAGGGTACCACCGGTGGCAATTAAATCATCGACCACCAAAGCTCGTTCCTCAGGTTGCACTGCCCCGACGTGCATTTGCAAGCAATCTTTTCCATACTCCAGAACGTAATCTTCTGAGATGACCTCACCTGACATTAGACGAATCTTTATCATGACTACTGGCAACACGGTTGTATATGCAGAACATGCTCATTCTCAGCATTAAGCAATTTCAACTCCAAGATGGTATTGGATTTGCGGTGTTTATACAGCTTAAGAATGTTTAATAGCATGCAGGACGACAAATTCATTGTGTTCTTAGATCTTCTCAATGCCAGAGAGCAAGGAGCAGCAACCTTTACAGAGCTAAATGTGTACTTCATGGTTACTGAGAAAAATGCAGCCTCAGCGTAAGCCCAGGAGCCCAAAGGAGCTTGGGATGCCGATTAGAACATGACAGTCAATTAAGAAAAGACTGACAAAATATTCACAGCAATGTGAACAGAACGCAGCCTAAACATGTGCAGCTGTTGGATTGCTCCAGATGAAACAGTGTAAATAAATAAATTTGAAACCTGGGTAACTAGCAGAAGGTAATAATGTGCATGCAACATTTCCCGAAGACCAAAAGACAGCTCTATTTCTCATAATTCTAATGCAAATAAAAGAGAATGCTCATCCGTGGCACTGACTATTGTCGTCAGGTTCAGGGGCAGCCTAATATAACAAAATCTTTCGAATTATACATTATCATGAAATTATTTGGTAAAAAAAGGAATTATTAATTCTAATGTCTAAAAAGAGATGCAGACACAACCAATATTGATCATGAAATTCAACATATATAAGAATACAGTTAGTTTTACCAGATCATTTTGTCATTAGAAATGTACCTGGCAGCTTCCCAGGCTTTCTCAAGGGAACGAATTTCGCTCCTATCGCTAAGGCAATAGGGGAACCGAATATGAAACCTCGAGCTTCTATTCCTAGAAAAAAGAAAAGGAGAGAAAGATCAGTCTCGTGTCATTGGACAAATAGGAAACCACATTACTTAGCTCTGTTGATTACAAACTTGTCAAAATGATCTGAAGTTCTCTGTTATAACACAATTAAGTCTTTTTTTATCCTTAGCTTCAGAGGAATGGCGAAACCACCAACCAAAGCGAAACTAATCAGATTGATCAGTAATGAACAGTGCAATGTCATCACAGAACGAACTACATGAACAGGGTTTTCAAAATTTTCACATCCTCATATCCAGCATAGAGCATCATCCCACATGTCGCTTTGCAAATATCAGATCCATGGGACATATAGTCGGATAACATGATCCTTATCCTGAAAAGTGGTGAGCCGCAACTTATCCATTTGAGAGCATCTGTTGGTGTTGAAGAGAGAAGATTCCAAAAACGCGCATTTATGCTATTAAATTCATCACGCAGACAAATGACAGCAAATGCCTCAGAAAACAGACACAAGAAAGTCTTCAATGGTTCTGTAATGGAACAAATGCTGGCGAAGGGTACATTCAAACAAAGAAAGAGTTAGCCGACATCCCAATTACAAGGGTCAGGTGAGTTAAAAACGTTTTATTAAATTGACACGCCTTTAAAAATAGGATGCAGTTAACAGGCACCCGAGTTACGCTTAATGAGCTTTAGAAAAGTGTGAAACGTAAACTCTGCATGTTTCGAAACTTGTAATATGTCTTCTACAAAGATTAGCCGGTGTCCTGTGAAACAAGATCCTTCAAAACACAAATTGCAAAAAAGACACTGAGTCGGACAACGGAGAAAGCAGGCCAACATGAATAGACAAGAAGGAGCATAAGCAGCCAAAAGAATCCAAGATAATCTGTAACCAATCTGTACATAACCATACAAAGGCTTATTAGAGAATACAAATAAGCACATGGGTAAAGAAATGAGCTACTGGTCCGGTTTTCTCCGGTTGTTAGCATCTACAAGCAATAGGACAAACACCAAAATCATTTTCTAATCCTGAAACCGCAAAAAGAAATTCTTTCTTTTTTGGTAGAGACACTCTTACACAATCACAATCGAAGAATCATGTGAGTTGTATGTCAACACCATACGAATTACGCAGAACCCGAATTTCAACAGCTGCTAATTGTGATGCAACGGAGTCAAGGTAAGAAATTTTCATGGAGGGCAGGCACAAGCTATAGCTCACATCAGCATGGTCCACTTTCTAAGTAAGTGGGCATACATCGTTATCAGACGTCGGCCCAAAATCGGATCCAACCACGTCCCAACAACAACAACAACAACAATATTACAGAGAGAGAGAGAGAGAGAGAGAGAGAAGGAAAAGATAAGCGACTCAATGAAAACTTCTAAGAAGCAATTGATGGCACCCCGCACTAGCAGCGGCACATGGTCAAGCAACAAATCACCATAAAAAGCCAAATTGAATGGGCAAAAAATAAGGTGGGGGGAAGAAAACAAAAGCCCAAGAGGGAGAATGGTCGCTTATCCAATCCAATACACGTCAAGGGGAAAACAGAAAATCTCGAGAAAGAAAAAAAATAAGTCGCGCGAAATGATTAAACAGAGAAAGTTAAGTTGTCGATTTTCGATTCGTATTTTTACTACTTGAATATCGCTTGTTGAGAGTGACTGTCCGTGAAGCGAAACCAAGAACGCCTTTAGAAACTGAGTGAAGTGCGTACTTTGAAAGCGTAACTCACGCCTTTTACCATGAGCTTTCGGGCTCGAGGGGATTCGTTGACTCGACAGACCCTTCACTAATGTCTGAGTCCTGACTAATGAACTTGCGAATAACTCGCGGAAATAACACATTTTGATTAAGGAAAAAGCAAGGCTCTTTTCGAATCAAAATCTTCTCTTTCCCCGTTTTTTTACCTGCGACAACAGAAATGTTCCTGTCCTTGTAACGCTCAACGAACAAGTCGACGGCGTCCTTGAATACCTTGGAATCCAGTAACAGAGTAGTGATGTCTTGGAACATTATTCCTGAGACGAAACAAACGCGTTCGTGATTACTAGAGACGACAAAAGAAGGGAAGAAAGGAGGAGAAAAACAAACACCATCTGTGGATCACTAGAAAACAGAGGACAAAACGAAACAAGAAAAGGTGCAGAAAGACGGGACTTGGATAGAGAGAGAGAGAGAGAGAGGACATGGGTCGATGCATATTGCATTGTGCTTCTGACGAAGAAGAGGAACCAACAAAAAGAAACAAAGAAAACCCAACTTCGCTCGAGCCCTCCAAAGCAAAGCAGACGAACTTCAGAAGCTCGGACCCAACAAGAAATGGGGGAATCTGCAGAGAGGAGACAAGGACCTGGCTTGGGGAAATCAGGGACGACGCGGATTTTGGACTTGATGCCGGACACGCGAGGGTCCTCGTCTTTGTCCGCAGACATTTGTCGCTCTCCCTTTGAAATGCTTCGCGAATGGTGAAAGAAAGATGCAAGCTTGGAAAGAGCCGTGAAACCGGGAGAGAGAAGGAGAGAGAGAGAGAGAGCGAAGGAGGTGAGATTTGAAAAATGAGGAGGATCGAAGTTGCTGCTGATTTATATAGGCACGAGCGAGAAGCGCTAGGAGCAATGTATTTGGAAAGCGTAACAATTTCCCTTTTCTTTTTTTTTTCCTTGTAGATGAGATAGACCCGATCATGAATTTGACAGAATCTAACGTTGCCAAGCGAGAAAGTCGGGAGTAGAAATCCTATGAACCTAAGTAAACTAATCCCTTTCTCAAGCTCGGGCCCGCCAACATGGACCCACTGAGGCATGTCATATTACAAATTAACGGGCAAGCTTAGATCGGAACTTGAAGGCTCGATACTCTACTCGACTCGTCTAAGCCTGCTCATTGATCAAGCATGCTACAAGGTAATACTTGTTAGTACTTCAAAATTTAATTTCGCCATCCACGCATGAAGTAGCTTATTTTTAGGATTTGAAGAAGGCTTCGTTTTCATTTTTCGTATATTTATGAATTGTTATGAGTGTAGATTTTGCCTTTTTTTTTTGCATGCTATTAATGCTCATTCTAAGCTAGTTAAGTGAATTTAAAAGCTCATGAAATTACAAAAAAAAAATGAAGAGCAAACAAATGAGGGAAGGATAAGCGGTTTGGTTCGGTCTCCAACGGCACCAAGCTGCAAAAATGGTTTGGAGTCTTTAACTATAATATGGTTAAGCTATTATGTTTTTCAACGGACATGGCTAATATATAGACTGCAAATTTTAACATAACCAAGGGAATTAAAAATTCAACCGGGATACTAAACAAAAAAAGCTAAAATAAATAAAATTGGAATATGGTTCAAAATCATACTTTAAATTAAATGAAATTTTAAGATATGAGAATATCATTTAAAATTATGGAAAATTCCTATAAATAAGAAAACACATCAAAATTGGAATCTCAAAGACAATCACCCCCGGATGCTATCGTTAGGTTTTGGATATAATGACTTTTATAGGCCATTCTCAATTATTGCTTTTATATTTCCTGCTCAGAAGGTGATCGGGCAATACCGGGTAATGATAATAATAATCAGTGACTGAACTTTTATGTGCCTTGATCAGATTGACCGACTTAAAAATGTGTTTCCTAATGAGGTCATTTTCATATAATTCAATATGGAAAGCTGTAATCGCCAAAATTTTACTGATTGCGACGGAGCATATATCGTGAAACGAAAAAATAAGATTGAAAGAGATGAAGATGTCGAGCATGCAACTTTAAGAGGAACAACGGGCGAGTTTAATTAGCAAGTCAATCGGGATAATTGTCCAGAAAGTTAATTCAGTCCTAATCATTTTAATCATGTCAATTTAGTCTTAAACCTTTTAACGATTTGTCAATACAGTCATTTCGATCTATTTTGTCGAAAATTATCAATGCGGATGCCGGCCATCTTACGTGGCACGGTCGGCGCCGACGTGGATAATTTTGCAAATGGGCGATTATCTATGCATCGTAATTAAGTATAAAGTGGGGCAATGATCTATGTATAATAATATACTTTGATAAGTGGGATATCTTTCACGATTGCTTTCATCAGCCAATAAATGAATATGTATGTACTACAAGTGTGACCAAAAAGTTCAATATCCCACATTTTATCGTGGTTCTATATAATAAGTCGATCATCGTACAAATATTCAGGTATGCCGGTCTATCCCCAGTGGATGTTCCTTATTACTTGATATATTAAACTAGTTTACCCTTCTAGCTAGCAAAAATTAAAAATAAAAATAAGTGCAATTTACTCTTAAATTATAATTTTTATTTATTCAATTGCACCTAGAACGTTGAAAACACTCACTAGCACTTATGTTTTCGATCCACAATATGCAGCAACGGGAGGTGAAAAATAATTTGTCGAGTTTGGTAGTAATCATTCATCGTCACATATGAAACTCTATTAATATATCATTTATCAATGGTTACGGCACTAGAAAGTCGCGTGAAACAACCAACGTTTATTAATCGGCGTTACAGCTTTTCACGCGCTACGAGAAAATACTAATTTGGACCAGGGACGCCCGCTATCTTATTACGTTATCTTAATGGATTGCGTATCATCATCAAGGATTAGAATAAGTTGGTACGCGGGAGGGTTCATATGTTAGAGTAATTCGAACATGCAGCAACTATTCAAAGAGACGGCCTCATCCGTTCTTGATTCGAGGATTAGTAAGAGAGCGAGGATTTAACGCGCCCCACATAATGTTATCACAACATGAGAATTTGTCAATTTCTCCTAGACAAATTATTTTTCATGATAGTCATGCGTAAAGTATTTGAGGTCTTAGATAGTAAAGGATAAACAACACCTTAATGGGATTTGTCATGGTGGACTCTCTCAAGTTATACAGATGAGTGCAGGAGGCTCAGCATATCTGCACCTTGCATATCGATGCACTCGTTATCGCTCATTTTTTAGTCTTACCACGGACAAATTGATATAAGCTTTTTAAGCTAACACATTACATTCGTGGAGTTCTTTAATTTATTTATTAAATTAATTGTGGTCATAATAGGTTATGTACATACCGTAAAAGCGCGATGTACATAAAATAGGGATGAGCAAAAGGAATCGCCCGGACTGAACTGGACCGGTCGATTCTAGATGGTTCCCGAGGGGGCACCGATCCGGTCCCGGTTCCATACCATTGGAACCGGTGAATTTCGGTCCGGTTTTTAGTTTTAGGTGGGAACCGCCCACTCAGATCGCTCGAACTAGACCGATTTTTTTAAAATGTTTTTATTTCTTAAAAACCTATATTAAAAAAACCCTAATCTATCTCACAATTCACAAAGGAAGGCCCTTTAAAGTTGGAGCGACTACATTTACTTATGCACGTGAGTAAGATGACAAGAACAAATCAAAACATAATAAGTAGTTGCTCATTCCAACGAAATTTTGCCATAAATTGAAAAGATCTCCGTGAAACCTACAATGTCACACGCAACTCATTCATTGTAAAAACGTCGTGAGTATCAAGAACATCTTTAATTTCATCTTCAACATTAACGACAAGTCAAAACAAAAATTGAATATGCCACCGGTTCCATTCGCCCATCCAAGAACCGGTCCGGTCCGGTTCAGTTCCAGAGGGCACCGGTCCGATTCCCGATTCCTAGGCGGGAACCGGACCGCCCGAGAACTGATCATCCCTACCGAAAACGAAGGTCAAAATGTGCCGAAGGACCGATGAAACTGGGCCACGACGGGCGCACCACGTATAGTCGCTGCAGGAGTTTCAGCAATACCTCCACTTTGCCATTATATATACATACGCATATATATATATATATATATATATATATATATATATGTGTGTGTGTGTGTGTGTGTGTACACTGAAGTGAAAATTCATTAACACCTACAAAAAGGGCCTCACACACAACACTCAGGAAAACTATGGCTATCTCCACTCTCTCTCTCTCTCTCTCTCTCTCTCGTCCCAACAAGTGATCTTCCCATTGATAATCGCCGCCAGATTTCATCTAGCTAGATTTTGTGGTCCTGCTCTTGCCCGTTTGCATCACCCACTGCTTTTCTTGCATCGAATTAGAAAGCAAAAAAATAAAATAAAAAAAATAAAAAAGAAGAAGGAATTGATGGGTGGTTCGGTCGGAGGAATTCGAGAGAGAGACGGAGAGAGCCAGCAAAGCGAAAAAAAATCTGGTAAATTTCCCAGGAAAGGATGGCCTTTCCATTTCCTTTCTTTGCGAGCCAAACGTGCACACCTCCTGTTTGCCTAGCCATTTCAGCAGGACCAGTCACCGTTGTGCGGATCTTGGCGTCCTGTACTAAGAATCCGAAAGCGAAGCCTTAATTTAATGTGGAACTATGAGTTGTCAGATGACAGATGAAGGCCTCCTTTTATCGCAAACCCTACATGCTAACGCAAAGCGGAGGTTTTACTTTGGAAAGCACGAAAAGTCTCCTCAAGTCTACAGAGGCACACGTTAGAAAAAGGAAAAAATCGCGGAAGCGGGGGGGTTCACGTACTGATGAAGATCTTCGCGAGAGTGCGCGAACGAATACGACGGGACTTCAGCAGAGAGCGGTTGTTGTTGCGTCCTCGGTCGCATCCTACCGATTCGCATCTTTTTCTTTTTCTTCTTTTTTGTTATCTCGCGAGAGCCGAACAAGGGTTGATGAGACCCGTTTGACTAGCTAATGGGTGATGACATTAGCTATGGGGTTCTAGAATTAGGGAAGATTTCTTTGGGAGGGTTAGGTGATGGAAACTCCACTCCGCCGACCCTGTTTAGCCTTGGGAGGGCCAAGATAAACCGAGATGGGGGCATGAATGAATAGGGCATCGGATCAGCTTTGGGTGTGAACGTCGGGTTTGATGGAGAGTTCGTAGGGTGAGGACCACAAGAGAGGGTTTTAGGTACTTTTGGTAGGCATCATCAATCCGAATTATCGTGTCAAGGATTAGGTGATCCAACTGATTGGACCCAGCTTTTTTCATTTTGAGTCGAATCAGGGAAGGAGGGGGGGGGGGGGATTGTAATTATGTGCATTTAATTTCCGATCCAACCGACATATCAATTGTCATCTTTCATTTACAAAGGCCAGAGAGAGAGAGAGAGAGAGAGAGAGAGGGAGATCTTGCGAGAGATTATACTGTGTTCTGTGCTGTTTGTGGGAGGTGTTTGGTAACAGAGACAAAAAGTGGTGCTCGATTAGATTCGTTTGGGATGATGAATGTGTTACCACAAAGGCGCAGTGAACCTTTTCAGTGTCCCAAGTGGACTTATTCATCTTAGCCAAAGAGATGGTGTAGATCCCTCCCCTACCTAATTGTCCATACCTTATAGCTACAACATTGGCATACACTACAAACTGAGACATCCCATCAATCTCCTCTTGACAACATATTTTAAGGGTGTTTTCTTTTTGCCATTTTTTTTCGGCCCTATGTTCAGTTTATTTCTTCCGATTTCATGTGCAAATACCTTAAACTAAATTTGATGGCCCTACCGGAAACATTCTAGCCAAGGGATTAGCTCGAGCAGTAAAGACTGGCGTCTTATGTCTTAGCCATCCCGGGCTCAGACCCTAGGCTAGGGATGGAATTTTCCATAGGTGGAGCGGAGATTTCGACCCTTAAAGGCTTTGATTTTCTTGAGAGAAGGTGGACTAGTCGAGGCGTGTGCGGGCCGATTGGACTGCGCCAAAAGATAAGACTCAATAAAACAAATTGCGGTATGATGCCGATGAAAGTAAGATATATTGCTGGGGCCCACCATTGAGGCAAGGGGGAATAACTTTGCAGTGTTGTAAGGAGAGAGAAGAAACAAAGGGCCAGTGCTCATGTTTGAGGAAACCTTCCATATAAATCAACGATTCATGAATCAATCTGAAGTCATCATTTTCAGTCCACTCACTGGACAGTTCATGAGAACCCGAATGATTCATTGTAGAATATGGGCGTAAGTGTATCTCAGAACATTTTCCTTTAAAGATTTAGTCCTTGACTCTTGCAGCAACATGAGTAGGATCCAATGACCAACATGTTCAATCAGGAGGACAAAACTTGTGAGGTGGGACAGATCCACATCAAGAGAGAGAGAGAGATTTTATCGATCTTTCGCTCTAAAAAGAAAAATGGGGGTCCTCCTCCTCTTGCCTCACTAGAGTCTCAAGGTTCTCGATGGATTCAATGTCACGTTCTTGATCTTTCACCTCAACGTGAATTTTACCCTGGTAAAGCTAGGTGACGTCACCGATATTTTTGTCTGATAAAGAATAATCGCTAACTTGAACAATGGTTGGCACCCGCAAATAATGGCTGAATAACCAGATTGCCAATCGGGATAAGGCTGTTTTGAAGCTCCTAGTGATAACAAGTCAAAAGTGTTTCCTCTTGAGAATGTCACGGGATGATTCGTTTTTGCATCACTAAATCTAGGGGGCTGAACATGCATAGATGGCGTTCCATCTTCCATCTGTCTTGGCTGATCAAAGCATCCCTCGAATCTTTATGCAGCAACAGAAACGCTTAAGCCGCGATCATCAAGTCGCATAAGAGCAGCGTTCGACAAGTTCCTGTTTATCCTTTAATAAAGTAAAAGCATGAGTTTATCCTCACGGATCGCCTAACCGAAACTGCACAAGGAATCAGAATACAAAGCTAAATCACTAGGAGACGCACATCATCAGATAAACTTTGGCCCGGAAGGATTTTCCTAATCTGAATTGTGACAATCATTAGCAAAGATAACTTTTACAAAGATCATCTCTGAACACTGACGAGATTTTTCACAACAAAGTGCATAAACCTGACTGTTTTATAACTTACGACACAACCGTCCTACTGCAATGAAGAACCTAGACAGGTTCAAAGTAACACTAAAAAATCGACGTTTACAGTACTCATAAATCCCCGACAAGACTAGAATAACATTCTTTGCATCATAAAGCTTCTAAAACAATAATTGGTAGTGCAAAGGCACATCACTTGCGGTCATAGGAATGCAAATAACATCCAAGAAGCAATATTAGTCAACAATATCTTCTTCGTCCTGCGTGATAGGATCTTGACCGTCTGCTTCTCAAGGGAGCACACAACATCTCCCCATCAGCCATCTTGGCTCTTAACTTCCGGTATTCCCTCGATCTAATGACTCCCTCTAGAATGTTGACATCTTCGAGAATCTCGTGCCTGGAAAGAGATGCTAACCCAGGCAATATCTCCTTCTGAAAGTCTTTCAATCTCCTACCCCTTCTCAGCCTAATGCTGAAATCCTTATCCGACACTTCTGCTATGTCGAATGCCTTTGAGGTAACTGAATAATCCTCTGTATTGCTTTCCTCTAGCATGAGCACGTTCAACTCGTAGGAATCAGAAGAAGACAGGGGTTTCGTAGGATTATCACCATCCTTTTCTGCTTCGTTAGATCCCACTTGCCTAGAACAATCTTCAAACCAAGCCGGATCGGTAAGTGAAATTCGGATGAGTGATTCGGCTGCTTCTTGGATCAATTCATCACCTTCAGGTGAATCTTTCCTTCCCGGGCAATTGTTCTCAGGTCCAATGCTTATTCTTTGTGCTGTTTCCTGCTTGTTCGATGAGGTTTCCACAGCTTGACGTGCTGTTGATTTTTCTTCTGACATCAAAGAGCTAGATTTTCCAACTCCGTGTCCAGATTGTGCTGTCTTTATGCTACTTGAATCACTATCCATACTTCTGATCCCACATTGCATCTGCTGGTGTCCATCTTGACTTGTGTCTTGACAGCTCTTCCCAGATGAAGAAAGCAGAGCGTCTTTTTCATCATCCTCAGAATCTTTTGCTCGTGCATTACCCTCCTGCTGCTCCAGGACAAGACTATTTGAAGATTCTGATGTAAGCTCGACATATTCATTATTAATCTTACCATTGTTAGTGCCACGACATTCAAAAAAGCCCGGTAGCCTCTTGGATGAAGCCTCAAGATCCATGGAGCTAATCTCAGCAACTCTAATGGCATCATCACGGTGATTCTTTTCTGTGAGTCCACTTTTGGTTTCGCCCTCGGAGTTCTGCACGGCATTATTCAAGAGTCTTTCTCCTTGAAGCATGTTATGCCTTTCATTTGAGCTGCTGATGTCATCTTTCATGATATAACCAAAAATACAACAACCGTCTGGACGAACCTTCCCGGCTAAGGATGTCGAGTGATTGGTGACAGTGGTAACATCATCTGAGCAACAAGGTGAGCTGTCAACAATAACTGTATTAAGATCGACAACAGGAGGCTTCCTGGGCTGGAGATTGTTTGGAACTTTTGCAATGTACGCTTTCCCAGCTGCAAAGGACATGGCGATGGTGAGGAAACACCCTTTAATTTGCCCAAGAACTAGTCAAGGGGGAAAAAGAAGCAACAAGGGTACAATACAAGTCACAATCGAACAGCCCATACCTTCATCCAGAAAGTTGAACCTGGGTTGGCTTTTAGAGTGTGTGATCCCATCAGATGGATCACACTTCGCACTCTTCGAGATGCTTTGACTAGATAAAAGAGATAAGTTGGTATCATTTTCATGTGGCAACAACGTGAGTCTATCATTTTCATCGAACATCCTTCTAATTGGACATTGAGGATTTGTAATGCCATGGGAACCGGGGTAGCTCCTCTTAGCATCTGATATAGTCAAAATGCCTCCCATCTTCTCACTGTACTCTCCATTGGTCAAGGAAAGCTTCAAATTATTGAGATCGGCAAAATCATTGCCACGGGAACGACGACCGTCTTCTGATTCTTTTAAATAATCTCTTAAAATTTGCTTTTCAAAACAGTGCGCATCACTGCTATTGGAATACTCAATAGCAGGAAGTTGGCAGTTTATCATCCTCTCCTCGAGATCAAGGTGCCTCCGCTGAAGCTTGTTGCAGGAGGAGGTGCATTCCTCTATAGCCTGGTTGGGCAATATTTATGAGGCCTCCTTAAATTTCATTTGTGAACAATGTCGCATTTGTCAAATTAAAGAACACAAATTCAGCTCAGATCCTGATCAGATGCGTCCGAGGTAGCGGCAAACTCATATTTAGCAAACAAGTCGCAAATTTCCAAAAGCCTAAGCAAACACGCGGGCAAGGAAAAGCGGAAGCTTGCAGACTGAAATGAAACATTATTAGCGTTTCTTGAAGTTCATAGCATTACCATTGGAGTTTCATGAAAAATGACGTCCTTAGGCAGTGGGTTTCTTGTTATACTTGTAAGTTGTGTTAGATTTGACTGAGTGCTGGCTTTCCAAACATTGCATTTCCGGGGCTCCTTCCAGCTGAGCTCTTGCATTAGCATCTTCTGCATCTTGTATAATCGATGGAGCTCAAGGATCTACAAATAGACAAAAGATAGAAAAGGCAGCGGTATGTTGAGAACCTTCTCAGTCGGGTAAAATGAAGGCGAAAATCTTGAAGGCAATCTAGTTGTTGTCTATTTGGACACAAATGATAAAAGAAGATGACTGAAACATCTATAAAAACTGAAAAAGTCATGCCATCGCCCCCAAGAACACCCCAATAGTTGAGAAATTTCTCACCCAACAAGTGACCAAGATGAAACGTCAACACCTTGTCAAATTATGGTAATTGCTACAACATAAGACACTACCTTACGTGGATACTGAAGAATCTACGCCACCTTACCTGATTCCTGAAGATGAGCTCCTGGTTGATAATTGTATGCTTCATATACTCTCTATGTGAATCGCTGCGCCCCAGCACTAAGCTCATGGTCAAGTCACCTTGTTCCTTCATCTCTTCCACAAATTTGACGTACTGAAGTTCAAAAAGTGCCCTTATTCGTTCTGTTCAAGTCAGAGCCTCTCCTCCATAGATTTCTCCTCTGAAACACTCTGAAAAGAAATGGTTGAATGATTTATGCATCCAAGCAGACAAAATGAGAAAATTAAGTGAGCAAACATTTTGCATTTTTTTTTACTTACCAAAAAAAAACATTTTGCATTTTCTGCTATCGGATTTACAATCACTAACCATTGAGGCATTTACAATTAATAATTCAGTGACGAAGTTCCAATTCTTGTCGCATCAGAGAGCAGAAATTAGAATGGCTGAAGTTTAATTGGCGAGTGATGGCAGTTAGACTGATCTAAAAGACTGAAGTGACTGCAGCCACGGAGGACGCACAGTAATCCTCTAATTGCCAAACTCAATTAGTAAACAGAATTAACTTTCTTCCATTGTTTGACGCCTCAGAGAAAGAGCATTGTCCAAACAATTCCAGTAACTTTGAGGTTCAGAACAGCCGATACTTAAGTCCTCAAGCTCTATCTACTGAATCCACGTCGCATGTATCATTCATTTAAATCGTAAAATCTGCCCAATTGCGAAGCCACTCTAATGCGAACAATCATACCCCACTACTCACAAATATCATCCTTTGGTGTCAATTTTAAAGATTCAGGAGACGAAGTAAAAGCAACCCATCGCTTGGAATCATTTTCCATACAATCATTAAGCTCAACAGAGGACCCGTAGCGGAACCGCTGAACACCCTCGTTCTTACCGTCTAAATTATTCTCCATCGCTTAGGCAAAACACGCATTAAATCATAATATCCTGTCCCAACCACTACGGGGGAGAAAAGCTTACCCGAATTTCCATGTCAGGAACAGTTGAGAAACTACCAAAGTAAGCGCCAGTCTTCTCTCTTCATATGATCCAACAAAATCATACAAACACCAGATTCACCCATCTCTCTCTCTCTGTCTCTCTCTCTCTCTCTCTCTGCACGTGATGTTCCTCTACTCAAGAGGCTCGGACTTGGACAGGGTCGATGAAACATCAGACGCCACCAGAACAATTAATATTTGCAGTCATCACATCTACCCAGATAAAGGAAAGCACTTAATGCACAAAGCTAGAACGGAAAAGAAGAGCAAAACCCAGAAATCTGGTGACCTCAAACTCCGCATTCAGCTCGCGCGTGCGCGAAACAAAACGGCACAACACGATACCACCCAAAAAGGGGACATTTTTAAGCTTCTGGGTGATGAAATAGGAACCGGGCAAGATCAGACGCAGACTGCAAACACGGAACAGAAGGCGAAAGAAACCAAAGGAAGACTTCCACAGCGAGAGAGAGAGAGAGAGAGAGAGAGAGAGAGAGAGTACCAGGAACCATTGAAGCTCAAGAAAGGAGGATGCTTTCTTCCTCCTCCTCCTCCTCCGCTCCTCTTCTCTCGGCGAAATTCTCATTCTCTAGGAGAGACAGAGCGAGAGAGAGAGAGAGAGAGAGAGAGAGAGCAAAGGGAATCGCATGATCCCATGAATGAAAAGAGCACGCGCAACGGTTGGAGATATTATGTGTGGAAACGGATGAGAGGAAGAGAATAACATTGGATATATATCTAAACAAGAAAAGGAGCAAACACGCTGGGAGAGAGAGAGAGAAAGAATCGGATCTTTGGGGGACAGCTGATGGGAAACTCTCTCTCTCTCTCTCTCTCCAACGCTTGCATTGCGTTAAAGGGAGCGTGATGGGGCGAGAGGGCAACCTCAGCCCAAATCACATCATCCATTTATGACATATCATGATACATCTGTCCAAACCATCGAAAATCTAAATCGATACTTCATTATAAATTTATTTTTCGTTAAATTAAATTAATATTAAAATAAATTATAAATCGATATATCTGTGACGAACAAAAGGTCGAACCCCAAATTAGTACTCTAATATACGCTCTCCTGTCAATTGTCACGTATCATCCGGCTCAGCAATTCGATGACAAAATTTAATATACTAATTTGAGATTTTAGATGATTAGAAAATTAATTTTAAATAAACTTATCACGAATATATCGAATTATAATTCTTTCTTTTGCGGCGTTAATCCTTTACTATTTTTTTAAGCAATTTATTAATTTCCTATCTCCACTTCAGTTCTGACAATATAATAAAAAAAACATTAAAAAAGCTTTCTGTCTCTTTCACTCTCTCTCTCTCTCTTGATCTTCATAGAGCAAGATTCCCCTCTCTCTCTCTCTCTCTCTCTCTAGCATGAAGATTTTCCAAGGCGTTTTCAAGGACCGGCCAGTCACAGACAGCCGGGCTTTGGTTGGTACAATTCCAACTGCAAAAAGCGGTTTCCCACATTTCTGCCCTGTCCCTGTTCTTTTTGCGTCTCCTGACCAACAACAACACAGCACAGAGGGAAGCCTCCCATTCCTCGCCGGATTGATTTCGCCAAGGCTTCCCATCTATTGTGATTAGGTGATGCTTTGGTCGTTCGTTTTCTCGTGTGAAAAAAAAAAAAGTGGGGTGGGTCATAGTCCCTAAAGATAACTTCCAGGAAAAACATAAAAATGAAAAGGGTCACGGTTGTTCGGGTTGAGATATGTTTTGACAGTCGAAATTCATAACGTCTCGATCTGATGGTGAAAGATTATAAAGGGACGTGATGCCTCCTAGAGATCATAGGATCATCCCGAAAAAGGGCTCGTGATGTGTGTGGCGTCGGTATCTCTATTTCCCAATGGTTTTCCTACTTGTATGATCGGACACGGTGAGATACGAGAAGCTTAATGACTGACCAATGACAAGAGCATAGAAAAATTAAGGTAAAAAAACACCAAAAAAGTCTTAAACATATTACATTGATAACAATTTAGTCCAGCTGTGCCACATAAGATGGTTAATGTCCACATTTGCAATTTTGGACCTAAATTGATCGGATAGACTCAATTGCAAACATGAAAAAGCGTAGGACTAAATTGGTCTAATTGAAATGTTTAGAATTGAATTGGTATCAATATAGTATGTTTAAGACTTTTTTGGTACTTTTTGCAAAAATTAAGTGTTTTCTGTCGCAAACCCTTTTTTTACGGCAGAAATATTTATCGGTTCTCATTCACCCATCGAAAATTCTTGCTTGTAAACGTGCTATAAGGAACTGGATGAACAACTAGGATAAAATTTGACATCTTACCAAGATGGCTGCTTCGTCGCTACAGATTGATGTTAAAGTCGGCTTAGGCAAGTAAAACTTGGGTCTAGAGATAACTATCTACTTCCATTAATCAAGGTAGGACGCGAGGCAAGACATGGTATCGAGATCGTTTGCGCTCGATGATGTGGAGGACCGAACTTTCCTCGGGCGTCCAAATTCACAGACGAGGTACGCCCGACTCCCCGGGCATCGATCCGGGCCGGACGAGCCCGCGAGGCGCCCATCACGGGGCTCGTCGGTCGTCGATCGGAGCAACAACGAATCGAGCAGGCTGTCCTCATTTGCGTTTGCTTTATGGTCGGACCCGGACGGTGGACATTTAAAAATATTTAATTTCTATGTCCTGCTCGAAAGACCATCATATCATATCATTTATTTATTCATTTATTGATTGACGTTCCAACCTCTTTCGTTTTTTACTTTTGTGTGCGTGGTCAAATAATAACGTCCAGCCATGTTGGCATTGTTTTTTGTGTCGCTTGCCTGTTCTTAGTCCGCCCGTGGTCCCAAGTTTCCAATCTTCCTTTCCTTTTCTTTTTATTAATCGTACAAGATCTATGGTCCCACCATCATCTATGTGACATCCGGAAAATTCCCGCATTGATTAATAATTAGCGTAGGAATTTGTAGACGATACATGCCGCGAGTGGATTTTTTAGTTGGATTATTAACATTGCAGTAGAGGAAGGTCCGAATTATATTTTCCGTATTCTTAGTCTTGGAATAGTGCGATTCTATTAGTATTGAATTACCGAAAATTTCTTGTCGGGTCGGTTATTTAGAGTGATGATGAAACGTACATCGCCACTTTGGTTGTTAACGTAGGCCGATATGCTCCCAAGATTATGTGTGGAATGAGTGGTAGGTTAGAAATTTCTAATCGGTATGTAAACAAAAAAAATCAGTATCCGTTGTAAACGTCGAAAAGTGAGAAAAATATATTAAACTCGATAAGACGTTCAGCAAAAATTACCAGATGCTAGGAGCGTCTCGACCCGGTAAATTTCCAATCTACCACTCATCCGATACCTAATTTCAGAGCGCATCAATCTCCGTTAGCAACCAAAGTGGCAATGCGTTGCATTGTCACTCTATATAATTGACCCAATAATAAATATTCAATAATTCAATACTAATGGAATCACTATTCAAAGACTAAGAATGCGGAAAATATACCACGGACATTCCACTGCTACAACGTTAATAATCCAACTAAAATTTCCACTTGTGACAATTATCGTATACAAATTCTTTCATATATTATTAATTGATGCGTGAATTTTCCGAATGTCACGATATATTAATCATGATATTGTTTGATATAAGGAATCATTTTGTGCTTATTACGTATTACCATGCCTAGTCTTGAGTCCAATACCCATCTTATGCATAGGAGGGAGTGTTAGAATATTTAAATGCTACTTCTATAAAACAAAATGTCACTAAAATAATGGCTATTTTCGATCGTTTTAAGCAATTCGAATCCACACATAGCTCGCAAACCCAAATGTTCCACTAATGATAGCTTTGTTTTTTTTGGTCTATTTTCTATAACTCTCCTCACTTTCTGACCTTTGTTTTGTCTCTTACAGAGCGTCGAAGTCGAATCCCACACCTATGATACTAGCATCCCTATTCGCCAATTTCTTTACCGGTAGGTTTGATAGCTTTTTAAGAGCGAGATTTCTGACTAAAGTTGTGTTGACGTTACATATCTTTTTAGAGGGAATCTATGATTTTTAGTTGTCATGCGCTCAAGATGTGCACAAAAGGTGATATGCGTTGACCGACTATGGTTGGTGGGGTTGATAATTCATTCATTGGTCATGATAGTATGAACCGACCGAGTAGGGTCTGCATCCGAGGGTGAACACAGCTAATCAAAAGAGAGCAAAAGTATCATAGTACGATAGTTAATAATAGTAGATCATGACCAAATTCTCAAAAAATCGTGTCTTTTTTTTTTTTAATCTTTTACTAAGTTAGTAAAGTTGAATCAGAGAAGCTTGGTTCGCATGGAATTACAGAGAGCGAGACTGGCGGTGAAGCCAACCGCGGATTCTCTCTTCCTTCGATCTTTCCACTTGATCATTTAGACTCATATAGAAATGTCGTCGCATCGATCGGGCCGTTGAGCTAATATGGTGGTATTAAGACTCTGTCAGTTTCGCGGAGAACGTGGCATTCTTTGAAAACGATAATATTGTTTTGTATTTGGCCGAAATATGAAAATGAACTAGAAAATATTTTTCGTTATTTAATATATAAAAGCTAATTTGATTTTTCTGGAGAAAATTACCAAAAAATTCCAAATTTTCTGATTAATTTAATTTAACTTAATCCAATTTTTTTCTTTTCTTTTCTTTTCCTCAAGCTCTAGCAACCGCGGAGGAGGCTCTAGCGCGCTGATAAGGCGAGGTGAAGTCTTGCCGGAGGCCGACGAGGTCAACGCTTGCTAGCCTTGGGTGAGTTCCTCCCTTGCCTATGGCCATCGTTGTGGCTGGTGATTGGCCGAGGAAGAAGGAAAAAGAAAAACGAAAGAAAAGAATAAAAATGTTTAAAAATTTCGATTTTTTGAAAATATTTTTACTAGGACGAGTGTTTTATTAATTAAGGATCCAAGTCTCAGCATCGAGGACCTGGGCACGACCTTCATGGACCCATGTTTAAGTGTCGGGGACCAGAGCTTGAATATCGAGGACCCGAGCATGCCCTTTATGCACCTGGGCTAGAGCGTCGGGGCATCAGGCACGGGCACCAAGGCTTCAGGCTCGGTCTCGATAGACCCAGGCCGAGTGCCGAAGGCTTGGTCCTGAATGTCGGGGAACTGGAAATCAATATTGGGGTTCGTGTGCTCGAGTGTGAAGTTTCGAGTTCAAATGCCGGTACCTAATCATATTTTATAAAATTCATTTCAATTTTTTAAAGAGAAAATCATTTTTCCAGGAATTTAAGCACGGGGCTTTTCGTCGACTCATTTTTCTCCATAAAATGAAGAAAACGTTTTTTTCGCTGGAGAAAATGGGAGCACGAGCAATTTCTAAAAAGGAGGAAAGCCCAGAGGCGCGCAACACGACGCTCCTTCTTCGCCCGGGCAATTCAAGTCGGTCTTTTCTTGCTCGCAGCGGCAGCTTCTCAGAGCATCCTCGCCGCCCCAAAAATGGAAAAACATAAAGGGAAAAAAAAACAAATTGATTGATTAATTTCTAGCCAATTATTCGGTGCGCCCCGGAGAGATTGCCCAGCCGCCGGAAAAACTAACTCTTTCCCTCTCGGTCGTCGCCACTCCTTCGCGCGCGACCAAGTTTTCGCCTCCGTTATCCCGTTCCCCCCGCCGCCACGCCGCCATGGCCGCCGCCATGATATCCCGCCACGTGGCGGTCATCGGCGCCGGGGCAGCCGGCCTCGTCGCCGCCCGCGAGCTCCGCCGCGAGGGCCACGGGGTCGTGGTCTTCGAGCGCGGGACCCGCGCCGGCGGCACCTGGGTGTACGCGCCCGGCACCGAGGCCGACCCGCTCGGGATCGACCCGGCACGGGCCGTTGTCCACTCGAGCCTCTACAGGTCCCTGCGCACGAACCTGCCCCGCGAGGTGATGGGGTTCGGGGACTACCCGTTCTTGGCGAGGGCGGACGGGTCGGGCGACCCGAGGGGGTACCCGGGCCACGAGGAGGTGCTGGCGTACTTGGAGGATTTCGCGAGGGAGTTTGGGCTTGAGGAATTGGTGAGGTTCGAGGAGGAGATCGTGGGGGTTGGGATGGTGGAGGAGGGCGGAAGGTGGAAGGTAAGGTGGAGGATGAGAAATGGCGGCGGCGGAGAAGAGGCCGAGGTTTTTGATGCGGTGGTTGTTTGTAATGGGCATTACACGGAGCCCCGAATCGCTGAAATCCCCGGTAATGTTCGATATAATTGGATATGCATAGCGTTTAATTCGCGGTATGTGTGAATTATGTTCTGTTCAATAGGAATCAGCAGGCCATAGAAAGATTTGATTTTTGGCGGTTTCTTTTCTTGTTTTCGTTGTTGTGTGCTTCTTGTGGTGTTGGTCACGCTTTGCACATAGCATGTTTGATTGGAGTTACGATGGATTATGTTCGACAGCAGAAACGGAATGATTGATCGGATCCGTCGCTCTTGATGAGGTCTGCTAGTGCCGGTTAGCTTCGGTTCTCGACTTGACCGATCAAATGGAACGTGTCTTCAATTTGCTCTGCTTGATTGAGCCATGTCTATTCCAACGAGGAGGGTCTCGAACTCTCAGTTAAGAGTATTGCAAAATTCGTCTTCTATGAAGATTCTTGAACTCTTTTTTATCTCAGAGATTGCTGCGACTATCTATGAACACATTTGCAAAGTTTTCTTTTTCTTGATATTTGGATGAGAAACTAACGAAAAGCACTGAGAATCAGGTGGAAGAAGCATAGCTTTTACATATTATAACCTGTTCGTGAATGTTTAACCTGATCAGGGACGGAGCCTTAGTTCATACAAAAGCAAATAGAGGTTTTCCTTTATTCTTTCCATAGTCTGTGTGAACAAATTGGGTGAACAAAAGATTTAAGTCCTCAAAATTCTTTTCCAGGGCTGAGTTAAATGAACGATTTTGCCTTTTTTTTTTGCTTCAGCATCTGTTATTGCTAGTTCGATGTTCTTAACAATTAACAGCTTTTAAGTTAGCAGCAATCAAAAGTCCAAAGCATGGACATTTTGACTCATCAGATTTCAGCTGTCTGGATTCTCTGGAATCTGCATTTGATCACCTTGTATGCAGAGACCAAATGAAGTACCACATATTAAAGAAAGTTCTCTCATTTTGCTCCTTTTCAGTTCTGTGAGATAATTACTGAGTGCACGAAACATTGGTCGCACGTTCTTGTCATCTCTTAGCAAGGATATATGATGAACATGTGGTATATCATGCCTAATCATAGAGAGATTAGGCCCACAACGGAATGTGTTCTCGGAGGAGCCGTCATTGCTTCTGTCCCTGTCAAAAGAAATAATTCACATTTCATTTTGGTGTAAATATGTCGGGCTTATAATACTTGATTTATTATCATATCATGTTAATGCGGATTGGCATGTATCATGATTTTGGCCACTTCTGTGTAGGCATTGATCTGTGGCCGGGGAAGCAAATGCACAGCCACAACTATCGTACACCCGAGCCATTTCAGGATCTAGTACGTTTCAGGTTTCTTCTTCACCTATTCTTGCAGTGCAGCCTGTCCTCTGTTTCCTGTCTTAATTTTTCTTCATATCGCTATCACGCGCATATATTACAGTCGCTTCTGTCTATAATAGTTTCGAATATGCACTTGTATTTGATCTACTTATCATGTGAGCGGTTAATGTCGATTAGGGGTGCATAAAGACTGGGGGGGCAAAGATTTTGAGTCATTCATGGTTCCTGATTGGGGTGAACTGAGACTGCTCAGAATAAGTAATCTTTCATAAAGCTAACTCCTCCCCGATTGAGTGAACTGCTCTATTCAAGAGTTGGAACAATCTGGCATTTTTTTGTGTATGATATCTAGAAAGCTAGATGATTTTCTTTCTCGCCTCCCCATTTCTTTTCAGTGCATTTTTTTTTGCCTGATCAAGATTGTCAAATTGCATGCTAAACAGAACTATTTTTTTGGCTTCTCAACAGGTTGTTGTTTTGATAGGGAGTGCTTCAAGTGCCGTGGACATCTCTCGGGATATTGCCAAGGTCGCCAAAGAAGTTCATGTGACATCTAGATCATACGAAGTCGAGACTCTTGGAATTCAACCCGGCTACGATAATATGTGGCTTCATCCCGTGGTAATAATTGATCCTCCGTCTTTCATCACGACATATTTGTGAAACTCGGTCCTCGACGAGTCTGTTCAGTATGTTAATGAAGCGGAACTAAGTGCAGATTGATAAGGCCCATGAAGATGGTAAAGTCACTTTCCTCGACGGAAGTTCTGTACAAGCCGATATCGTCCTACATTGTACCGGGTATTCTTTCACCGATCCCACTTATGTTTCGACACAAAGGCAAACTGACACTGATGCTATTGAATGTGACGGAAAACAAAGCGATTCATGCTGGTTTCATTTCTTGTTTCAGGTACAAATATCATTTCCCCTTTCTTGAAACCAATGGAATTGTGTCCGTAGATGACAATCGCGTCGGACCATTATACAAGCACGTATTCCCACCACTTCTGGCGCCTGGGCTATCATTTGTAGGATTGCCATGGAAGGTTTATACCAAGCACCGATCATTCTCGTATTCATGTAGTTGATTTCTTTGACTCTTTTTCTTAATCTTTGTAAATTATTCTCTTCACATGAATTTCCAGGTCGCACCATTTCCCCAGTTTGAATATCAGAGCAAGTGGATAGCCGGTGCTCTGTCCGGTAGAATTGCTCTTCCATCGGAGGAGGAGATGATGCAAGATGTAAAAGATTTTTACTCCCAACTCGAAGCTTCCGGCGTACCAAAGCGATATACTCATAACTTAGCCAACTCTCAGGTAAGCATTGCGGAAATACATGGAGAAATTTTCAAATTTCAACAGCTCGGACGATTGTTAAAGAATCATGTTTCGACATTGATAAGTTCATACCATTTTGACTAAGCTGCACCTTCTTCTCCTCCTTCTTCATCTACAGTTTGAGTACAACGATTGGCTCGCGGTGCAGACCGGATCTCAACCGTCTGAAGAATGGAGGAAGAAAATGTACTCGGAGAGCTCGAGGAAGAAGCAGGCCCGAGACGAGGCGTACCGCGACGAGGCAGGAGACAAGACATTGATTTCACAAGCACACGAGGACTTCGCCAAATACCCTTCGCATCGATGATGCTGTAAATTGTCTCCTAATAATTAAGGGTGCCTAAAGTAGACCACCTATGGATCTCACCATTCGTTTTTTTCCCTAAGAGAATATTGTATTGGTGATGACAGCAAAGCCAACAACAATAACCAAAGCAACATCTTCTGATAACTCTCGCCCATTTTTGTTGACATTGAGATGGTTTTGGTGAACTTCTTCAGGGATGTTAGAAGTCCTTTGGTCTCCGAAAGGTAGTAAAATTTTTAAAGAGAATTCGAGAAAAGAGAGGGCAAAAAAGGTAAAAGAAGGAAGCTCAGGGGTTTGCGATAGAGATGATCCATCTGATGGATCAGAATGGCGTGATGGAATCAACGATCACGATCGCAAGTCGTCACAGCTCCACGGATGCACCAGCCGGGAATCGAACCCGGGTCTGTACCGTGGCAGGGTACTATTCTACCACTAGACCACTGGTGCTTGTTGCTGCAGGGTGAGCTACTTTATGTATATAATAATACTCGTCTAAATATTCATCTTCCCTTCTTGCCAATGCATTGCTTAGCTTCGTGACCAAGCACCTCTCTCGATATATGAATTTTGTTTGTTTCGCGGACAATGAAAAATTTGAAAAATACTTTCCTAAAAATAATAGTTCATACCGCTTATAAAAATAAATAAACGAAAGATATTTTCGTTATTCATGAAGAAGTTTAGACATAAATTATTGTCGGTAATAAAAATATTTTACATCGACATATACTTCCAAATTATAGAAGCAATCACTTTTAGGAAGATATTTTCCAATTCGTGCATTTTGCGCGAAACAAACATAGCCATAATCTCGATTGAAATCCATTTAAAATGGAAGTAATTGGAAAAATATACGGATGCTTCTATAAATTTAAGTTGGTGGCAGCTTGTTTCGTATGCATAATTATTTTCCGACACCCTCAACACCCCGACGTGACCAAAAAAATAAATTACGAAGGACCAAATCTCAACCATTATTTTTGAAGAACAAAATGCATACGATATGAACCACCAAAACCAACACAATTAAAGGAAGAAAATCACCCCCAAGAAGGGAAAATAAAGCAGCAGAAACATCCCCCAACCTTAGATTTTATCTAATGTTTTCCCTGTTTTCCCAAGTTCGCACCTGAATTGAATCGCATCCACCAGGAGTGTGTGCAGGCACAGGGGGTTCTGTCCTCTTCTTCTCCGCCTCGCTGGGGGGCAGGCCTTCAAAGGCTCTGTTTCTTCTGGCTCGGCCGAGAACCAGTTGTGTGAGGAGGAAGGAGAGGACAGGAGGAGCCAAAAAAATTGAATGCCCTCTAGGGTTTTACCATGTTGTCGTGTTGGGAGCCAAGCAGGGGCGCCGCGCCCCGGCTAGTCGTTTTAAGACTGGACCGGTTTACATAATGGGCGCACTACGCGACCGTGGCGGGAGGCCGGACAAACTGGGTTTTTAAGTAGGTCGGCGGTGTTCAACGATCGATAACAGTTCGCCATGTCGGTCGGGTTCACGGGTTAATATCGTAAAACCAAGCCTAATTGAGGCAGGGGAAAGAAACAAAAGGAGAGTGGGTGATGAGGTGATGCCTGATGGAATTCTGTATTTTACAGGTGGTGTTCTCCAGGTTTGATGGGGGCCATGCCTACCGTTTTTGTGGGTCTTGGGGTCCCATTTATCAGTCAAATTTGAGGCACGCAAGATCCAGATTTAGGGATTCTTGGTCGCCCCACAGCCTTCACAGGTCACTCCCAGTACCAGCTGCTGTTGCTCCGGCACTTGTTTCCCTCCAAATCTTCAGTTTCCACAAGCCATTCAATGTGGACCTCTCTCTTTCAGTCGACTGTGTTTGTCAATACTTGAAGTTTCAATTGAAAGGAAATGTGCCAAATAGGAAAGCTTTCTGTCATCCAATTACTGGTGGATTTACGAGTGATTATAATACAACGTAATATACATTGTAGCACTGCTAACGTAGAATACATTTTACACAAGTGGGGTCGTGCACCATCCATTTGGGAGAGTGGATAGTTATAACGCTCAAATCAATGGTGAATAAGACTGTTTGTGTACAAAAACAATTCCCGCTCACGGTGTAGATACTATTTTTTACAAATTTAATAAAGCTAAATCAATATATAAATCTCGGAATTACGTAGGGAGTTTTAGCTTAACTATTCACGTGGAAACACACGTGACTTTCTTGACAAAATTCTGGTCTCGCTTTCAAAATAAGTCTCGAGTACGGTACTAATCAAAGCTTGTGTATGATGGTCAACCTTCGGATTATAGGTAAGATCGACCATCAAATACGAAAAGGGACACACTATAACGAGCTCGGCATGCGATCAAAGTCTCAACTAGGCACTTTAGGTCGCGCGACAATCCCCGTTCATCGCACCATTTGATTCTCGCTCTCTTGTCCCTAGCACTTCTGCTCTGTCAGTCACTCCAGGTACTACCAATTCATGGTTCTTTGATTCTACCTGTTATAATTAATCATATGACTTCCAATTCCACTTTATTCAAATCAAAATCATTCGCTTCACAAGTACCTACTATTCAAACAGCAGATAACTCGCAGATGATAGTTAGTCCTACGGGGAATATTTCGACATCAAAATTGTCATTACCTGACACCTTCTTAGTTCCGATACTTTCTTTAAACTTGATATCTGCGGGATCACTGTCAACTGTTCTAAATGCTTAAGCTGTTAAATGAATGGGTGATTTAATATTTAATTACTTTAATGATTTGGTACGTGAATTCGATTTCAAATCTTAAAAAATGATCCCCGTGTTGCCCCAGAAGAACTTTTTGAGCCTACCCCTGGAATTATATGAACACCATTATCATCAGCAAGTAATCTACCTCGAAAAAACGAGGGAGTCGTTTAATCCCTACAAAATCACCACAGAATTTGGAAGAAGAATGTTATAGTGGTATCAGAGCAGGTTGTGAGAAGAGTGAGTTTGAAAAAGGAGAGATTGAACGTGAGATACCTTTGTGAAAAGTTGCAGCAGTAATTTTTCAATGGCCACTGATAATTTTGTTCAGCCTGCCATTCCTCACTTTGATGGTCATTATGACCATTGGAGCATGCTGATGGAGAATTTCTTGCGGTCGAAAGAGTACTGGCATGTCGTCAATTCTGGAGTAGCAGAACCGGCGGCTGGAGTGGTGTTGACATATACACAAAAGGCTGACTTGGATGCATTGAAGCTGAAGGATCTCAAAGCCAAGAACTACCTTTTTCAAGCTATCGATCGATCAATCTTGGAGACAATTCTTTGCAAAAACACCTCCAAGCATATTTGGGATGCAATGAAGAAGAAGTATCAAGGGAACGCGAGGGCAAAGCGCGTGCAACTTCAAGGGCTTCGGATAGAATTTGAGAATTTACGCATGAAAATCGGTGAATCTGTTACCGATTACTTGTCGAGAACAATGACGATTGCTAACAAGATGCGAATTCATGGCGAGAAGATGGAGGATGTCACCATCATCGAGAAGATTCTTCGATCAATGACACCGAAATTTAATTTCGTTGTTTGTTCTATCGAAGAATCTAAAGATATTAATGATCTTTCAATTGATGAGTTGCAGAGTTCTTTGCTGGTTCATGAGCAAAAATTTGTCCAGCAAGATAAAGAGGAACAAGCATTAAAGGCAGTAGCCCATTCAAAAGGTCCTGATCGTGGGAAAGGGAGATGGAAGGATAAAGAGTCATATCATAAATCAAATGAGGATCACACTGTCGATCCTAAATGGAAAGCGAAAAACCGTGACAACAACTATCCAAACGGCAACAAATCGAAGTTCTTCGACAAGTCAAATGTCGAATGTTATAAATGTCACAGGTATGGCCATTACAAGTCTGAATGTAGAACCAATCTTAACAAAAACCGTGGTGCAAAATCAAATTTTGCAGAGAAAGCAGAAGAAGTTTCGCTTTTGATGGTCTGTCATACAAAAGAAGAGGTTCATCAAAATTTGTGGTATCTAGATACTGGCTGCAGCAATCACATGTGTGGAGATAAGTCTGTATTTTCAGACTTGGATGAATCGTTCCGTAACACGGTTATGTTTGGCGACAAATCTTCTGTTTCTGTCATGGGCAAAGACAACGTTAAGATTCACACCAAAGAAAACTCTACTAAGGTGATCTCTAACGTTTACTTTGTTCCAGATTTGAAAATCAATTTGCTTAGTATTGGTCAATTACAAGAGAAGGGATATGAGATCTCTATCAAAGATGGAGTTTGTCAAATTCAAGATGAAAACTTGGGCTTAATTGCTCAAGTCAACATGACAACAAACCGGATGTTTCCATTGTATCTTGATGACACCAATCAATGGTTTTGCTCTACGAGATTGAAGGACGAAACCTGGTTGTGGCACTTTCGCTATGGATATCTGAGTTTTGGTGGTCTAAAAATGCCGCAACAAAAGAATATGGTAACCGGTCTTCCACAAATTCAAAGTCCTTCTCAAGTTTGTGAAGAGTGTGTTGTTGGCAAACAACATCGAGATCTGTTTCCAAAAGGAAAAACATGTAGAGCGAAGAAGGTGCTGGAACTGATACATTCGGATTTATGCGGACCCATTAATCCGACATCAAATGGCGGTAAACGTTACTTTATAACATTCATTGATGATTATAGTCGGAAAACTCGGGTCTATTTTCTGCAGGAGAAGTCCGAAGTTTTTCTAGCTTTCAAGAACTTCAAAGTGCTAGTTGAAAAAGAAGCAGGCATGCTTATAAAGACTCTTCGCAGCGATCGTGGTGGAGAATATAACTCGCAAGAATTCATAAATTTTTGTGAGACTCATGGAATTCGAAAACAGCTTACGACAGCTTATACGCTACAGCAAAATGGTGTTGCAGAGAGGAAGAATCGCACCATCGTAAACATGGTACGAACCATTTTGGCAAGAAGCAGTGTTCCAAGAAGTTTTTGGCCTGAAGCTGTCAATTGGAGCATTCATGTATTGAACAGGAGCCCCACGCTAGCTGTTCAAAATATGACGCCTGAAGAAGCTTGGAGTGGGCACAGACCATGTGTCGAGCATTTCAGAATTTTCAGTTGTATAGCGTTTGCCCACGTACCAGATCAGAAGAGGACCAAGCTTGATGACAAAGGTGAAAAATGCATTTTTCTTGGTGTTAGTGAACATTCAAAAGCATACAAATTGTATAATCCTATCACCAAGAAAATTATCATCAGTCGTGATGTAATTTTTGATGAAGAGAGGTTCTAGTTATGGAATGAAAACAAAGTTGAACAGCAAATACAAGCTGATTTTGATGGAGAGAATGGAGAAAAATTGCAGCAGCCTTTGGAAAATGCAGAACCTATAGAAAATGAGCAACAACCAGCAATCAATGAATGTATTTCAGCCTTTGAAACAGGAGATGAACAGCAACCTCGACGAGTTAGAAGAAGGCCCGCATGGATGACTGATTATGAGGTAACTGGGATCGATCAAACTGAAGACCCTTTTACTCATTTTGCCTTATTTTCAGATTGCAATCCAGTAGCTTTCGAAGATGCTGTTAAAGAACCAAAATGGCAGAAGGCGATGGAAGCAGAAATTGCAGCCATTGAAAGAAATAATACTTGGGAGTTGATAGAGCTTCCAAAAGGGCAAAAGACCATTGGAGTGAAATGGGTGTACAAGACGAAGTTAAAGGAGAACGGTGAAGTCGATAAGTACAAAGCCCGCTTAGTCGCAAAAGGCTACAAGCAAGTGTTCGGCATTGACTATACAGAAGTTTTTGCTCCAGTTGCCCGACATGACACAATTAGAGTGGTGATTGCACTTGCGGCACAAAATTCATGGCCTATCTTCCAGTTGGACGTGAAGTCGGCATTTTTACATGGCGACTTGGAAGAACAGGTATTTATTGATCAACCTCCTGGTTATATAAAGTTTGGTAGTGAGCACAAGGTGTACAAACTAAACAAGGCGTTATATGGACTAAAACAAGCTCCAAGAGCTTGGTATAGTCGTATAGAGGCCTATTTTCTGAAGGAAGGTCTCCGAAAATGTCCATATGAGCATACGCTTTTTGTGAAAACTGGAGAAGGAGGGAAGATGCTTATTGTTTGCCTGTATGTTGATGATTTGATTTATACTGGAAATGATAGTGCTATGCTTGAAAAATTTAAGCAGTTTATGATGCTTGAATTCGATATGTCTGATCTTGGAAAGATGCACTATTTCCTTGGGATAGAAGTTGTACAATTTGCTGGTGGAGTCTTCATTTCCCAAAGAAAATATGTGCAAGATATTTTAGAGAGGTTCCAAATGAAGAATTGCAATTCTTCTAGCACACCAACAGAGGTGAGTTTGAAGTTAGTGAAAGATCCTGAAAGGAAAGAGAGTTGATAGTACCATGTACAAGCAAATTGTGGGAAGCTTGATGTATTTAACTTCAACTAGGCCAGATATAATGTATTCTGTGAGTCTCATAAGTAGGTACATGGAGAATCCTACTGAGATGCATCTCTTTGCTGCCAAGAGAATTTTTCGATACTTGCAAGGTATGGCTAACTTTGGATTGCTCTACAAGAAGGGAGAAAGTTCAAACTTGATGGGTTTCACTGATAGTGATTATGCCGGAGATCAAGATGATAGAAGAAGCACTTCCGGATATGTATTTATGATGAGTTCGGGAGCTATTTCATGGTCATCAAAGAAGTAGCCGATTGTCATTTTATCAACCACTGAAACTAAATTTGTTGCAGCAACTTCGTGCGCTTGTCAAGCTATTTGGTTGAAGAAAATTCTCGAAGAACTTCATGTTGAGAGCCAAGGACCTACTGTGATTTATTGTGACAATAGTTCAGCAATAAAGCTCTCCAAAAATCCTGTTTTACATGGAAGGAGCAAGCATATAGATGTCAAGTTTCATTTCTTGAGGGATCTGACGAAGGAAGGAGTTATTGATCTCATCTATTGCAAAAGTGAGGATCAAGTTGCTGATATCTTTACCAAGTCCCTCAAGTTGGCTACATTTCAAAAGCTGAGAAACCTGCTTGGTGTCCAGAAGTTGTATTAAACTGAATGTTAGCAAACTTTCGGTTTAAGGGAGGGAATGTTGAGTCACGTGGATTATTTAATTGTAAATTGTTTAGCGTCTTAGTTATTAGGAGTCTGTTTTTTAGTGGTGTAGAACATGGCTTTGTGTTTTACCAAGTCAATAGGTGATTTATGCACGTTGCTGTTTTTTAGGGGTTAGTGGAGTACTTCCTTTTATGCTGTTAACTGTCGTGTGTTAGCTCTTTAAGAAGAGTATCTGATGTAAAGTTTTTTTAAAAAAAGAGAAAAAATTCAATGAGAACAACGTAGTTCTTTGCATACTGTGTAGCTTTCCTTCTTCCAAATTCTGTAACATTCTTCTTCCAAATTCTGTAACAAGCCGGCCGTCGAATCGCATTTCACGCATTGCTGCTTCTCGATACTCTGTCTTTCACATCGAACACCATTACACGGACAAAATCCAACAGATGATAGGATAGAGATACGGTTCGGTCGCCCACATAAGGCCACGCGAAATGCCAACTTCCCTTCTGAAGTCTTTCTGATCTTGGGAGCATTTTCTTTCTTTCCTCTGCGGCCAAACGGCTAAGAACAGAGAGGGGTCGACGAACCCGCGGAAATGCCGCGGAAGAGCACGAAAGCCCTGGAAATCAAGAGTCCTGGATTGGGCATGACATCCCCCGCCACTTCGAGGAGGTCTTCTGAGCCAAAAGCGGCAGGCTTTCGAAGCGGCCGCCCTCAGCGAAAACGGAGGTCTTCGATGCTGCGGTCGAGCGAAGACGAAGGAGCCCCCGATTCTAAGCGAAAACAGAGACGTCCCAGCTACTCTCGGGAGGACGAAGAAGGGCGAACGCTTTCTCTGCATGCGAAAAGAGAAGCATCGGAAGGACGCGGGGAGAAACTCTTTCTCTGGGCTGGGCGGGGGCGCTCAGATTGTCTGATGCAAGAGGCTGCCACGTGTCGGCTTCTGAGTGGATCCGACTAGACAAACGTGCCGTGGCTCTCTGCATGCATGCCATGCATGGCGCAGCGGTAGTTTCTGGGAACGTCCTCGCCACCCCCCAAAAATGGAAGGAAAAATCAATAATAATTAATTTTTTATTCCATTTATTTGGTGGGCCCGAAGAGATTGCCCGGCCGCCGGACGAGCTCTCCATCGCGCCCGTACGTTCGTCGCCACTTCGTTTGTCGTTTCTCCATTCGCGACGAAGTTTGCGCCGCCGTGATGCCCCCATGGTGGCCGCCCCAATGATGTCCCGCCACGTGGCCGTCACCGGTGCCGGGGCCGCCGCCCGCGAGCTCCGCAGCGAGGGCCACGGGGTCATCGTCTTCGAGCGCGAGCCCCGCTCCGGCGGCACCTAGGTGTACACGCCTGGCGCTCGGGATCGACCCGGCACGCGCCGTAGTCCACTGGAGCCTCTACAGGTCCCTGCGCACGAACCTGCCCCGCGAAGGGATGGGGTTCGGGGGACTACCCGTTCCTGGCGAGGCGGACGGGTCGGGCGACCCGAGGAGGTATCCGGGTCACGAGGAGGTGCTGGCGTACTTGGAGGATTTCGCGGGGGAGTTTGGGCTCGAGGAAATGGTGAGGTTCGAGGAGGAGATCGTGGTGGTTGGGATGGTGGAGAAGGGCGGAAAGTGGAAGGTGATCGTGGAGGATGAGAAATGGCGGCGGCGGAGAAGAAGAGGAGGCTTTTGATGCGGTGGTTGTTTGCAATGGGCATTACACGGAGCCCCGAATCGCCGAAATCCCCGGTAATGTTCTGTTCAATTGGATTCAGCAGGCTAAAGAAAGATTTGATTTTTGGCGGCTTCTTTCCTTGTTTGTGTTGTTGTGTTGGTTCTACTTTGCACATAGCATGTTTGATTAGAGTTACGATGGATTATGTTCAACAATGGAAACGGAATGATTGAGCGGATTTGTGGCGCATTATGAGGTCTGCTATCGCTGGTTAGCTTTGGTTCTCGACTTGACCGATCAAATGGGAGGTGTCCTCAATTTGCTCTGCTTGATTGAGCCATGTCTATTCCAACGAGGAGGGTCTCAGACTCTCAGTTAGAGTACTGCAAAAATCTTCTTCTATGAAGATTGTTCAACTCTATTTATCTCAAAAAATTGCTGTGACTATCAATGAACACATTTGCAAAGTTCTCTTTTTCTCGATATTTGGATGAGAAGCTAGCGAAAAGAACTGAGAATCAGGTGGAAGAAGCGTAGCTTTTACAAATTATAACCTGTTCCTGAATGTCTAACCCGATCTGGGATGGAGTCTTGGTTCATACAAAAGCAAATGATTTAGTCCTCAAAATTCTTTCCCAGGGATGAGTTAAATGTGCCATTTTGCTTTTTCTTGCTTCAGCATCTGTTATTGCTAGTTCGATGCTCTTACAATTAGCAGCTTCGAAGTTAGCAGCAATCAAAAGTCCAAAGCATGGACATTTTGACTCGTCAGCCTCCGGCTGTCTGGATTCTCTGGAATCTGCATTTGATCACCTTGTATATAGAGACCATATGAAGTACAGCATATCAAAGAAAGTTCTCTGATTTTGCTCCTTATCAGTTCTGTGAGATAACAACTGAGTATATGAAACATTGGTTGCATGTTCCTGTCATCTCTTAGCAAGGATGTATGATGGATTTGTGGTATATCATGCCTAATCATAGAGAGATTAGCCCCACAACGGAATGTGTTCTCCGAGGAGTCATCATGGCTTGCGTCACTGTGAAAAGGAACAATGCACATTACATTTGCCGTAAATATGTCAAGCTTATGATACTCGATTTGTCATATTATGTTAATGCGGATTGGCGTATATCATGATTTTGGCTGCTTCTGCGTAGGCATTGATCTGTGGCCGGGGAAGCAAATGCACAGCCACAAATATCGTACACCCGAGCCATTTCAGGATCTAGTACGTTTCAGGTTTCTTCTTCACCTAGTCTTGCAGTGCAGCTTGTCCTCTGTTTGCTGTCTTAATACATCTTCGTATTGCTATCACGCCCGTGTATTACAGTCGCTTCTGACTATAATAGTTTCGAATATGCTCTTGAATTTGATGTACTTATTATAGTAGCGGTTAATGCCGATTAGGGGTGCATAAAGACTAAGGGGGCAAAGATTTTGAATCATTCACAGTTCATGATGGGGTGAACTGAGACTGCTCAGAATAAGTAAGTCTTTTATAAACTTAACTCCTCCCCAATTGAGTGAACTGCTCTATTCAAGAGTAGGAACAATCTGGCATTTTTTTTGTGTATTGATGAGATTTATCCTAAACATAATCAAAACATTCACACAGATAACGGAAAAATTGACACACTAGTTTATCCAGGTTCATCCTAAAATAAGGCTATGTCCTCCAAAGGGATTCCACTATGATATTTAGGTTTTCAACCACAACCACTCGTTACAATGATCTCTTATACAAGTACAATATATAGAGGATTTAAAATAGGCCCAAAGCCCAAGCCTATCTAAATCCTTTTGATTTCATAACAAACGGGTCAGCAAACCCCAATGTTATTTCGGGGGCGCTGCCCCCGAGCTCTCGTCCGCTTACCGGGGATTGGAACCCCCGCCCGTTGTCCAGGCAGCGGGGCCCTCGACATTCCGTGCATATGGGTCACATGTCGTCGGTTCATACTTCGATTTCCCTAAGCTCATGTGGGCATGCCCGGTATGAGAAATAAGGGTCTTCGAAGTATTCGTCAACTCCGACATGTATGATATTTGGATTGCTAGATGGTTTTATTTCTCCCCTTCCCATTTCTTTTCTGTGCCTTTTTTTTTCCTGATCAAGATTGTCAAATTGCATGCTAAACAGAGCTATTTTTTTGGCTTCTCAACAGGTGGCTGTTTTGATGGGGAGTGCTGCAAGTGCCGTGGACATCTCTCGGGACATTGCCAAGGTCGCCAAAGAAGTTCACGTGACATCTAGATCACACGAAGTCGAAACTCTTGGAATTCAACCCGGCTACGATAATATGTGGCTGCATCCCATGGTAATAATTGGTCCTCCGTCTTTCATTGCAATATTCTTGTGAAACTCGGTCCCTCGAGTAGTCTGTTCAATATGTTAATGAAGCGGAACTAAGTGCAGACCGAAAAGGCCCATGAAGATGGTAAAGCCACTTTCCTCGACGGGAGTTCTGCACGTGCTGATATCATCCTACATTGTACCGGGTATTCTTTCACCGATCCTGCTTACGTTTTGACACAAAGGCAAACTGACACTGATGCTATTGAATGTGATGGAAAACAAAGCGATTCATGCTGGTTTCATTTCTTGTTTCAGGTACAAATATCGTTTCCCCTTTCTTGAAACCAATGGAATTGTGTCCGTAGATGACAGTCGTGTTGGACCATTATACAAGCACGTATTCCCACCACTTCTGGCGCCTTGGCTATCATTTGTAGGATTGCCACGGAAGGTTTATATCAAGCACCGATCATCCTCGTATTCATGTAGTTGATTTCTTCCGACTCTTTTTCTTAATCTTTGTAAATTATTCTCCGCATGAATTTCCAGGTCGCACTATTTCCCCAGTTTGAATATCAGAGCAAGTGGATAGCCGGTGCTCTGTCCGGTAGAATTGCTCTTCCATCGGAGGAGGAGATGATGCAAGATGTAAAAGATTTTTACTCCCAACTTGAAGCTTCCGGCGTACCAAAGCGATATACTCATAACTTAGCGAACTCTCAGGCAAGCCTTGCGGAAATACATGGAGAAATTTTCAAATTTCAACAGCTTGGACGATTGTTAAAGACTCATGTTTCGACATTGACAAGTTCATACCATTTTGACTAAGTTGCACCTTCTTCTCCTTCTTCTTCTACAGTTTGAGTACAATGATTGGCTCGCGGTGCAGACCGGATCTCAACCGTCCGAAGAATGGAGGAAGAAAATGTACTCAGAGAGCTCGAGGAAGAGGCACGCCCGACCCGAGGCGTACAGCGACGAGGCGGGAGACAAGACATTGGTTTCGCAAGCGCACAAGGACTTCGCCAAATACCCTTCGCATTGATGATGTTTGTGGTTGTGTTTCCATAATAATTAAGGGTGCCTAAAGTAGGCCACCCATGGATCTCACCATTCTTCTTTTCCCTCAGAGAGATTATCGTGTTGGTGATGACAGCAAAGCCAACAGAAAACAAAGCAAACATCTTCTGAGAACTCTTGCCCAATTTTATTGACATTGAGATGGTTTTGGTGAACTTTTCCAAAACGATGTTAAAAGTCCTTTGATCTTCAAACGGCAGTAAAATTACAAAAACAAAAATTCAAGAAAAGAGAACGCAAGAAACAGGGAAAAGAAGGAAGCTCGGGGGTTTGCGATGGAGATGACCCTCAGGTGGATCGGATGGCTTGATGGAATCAACGATCATGGTTGCAGGATGTCACGGCTCTCCTCGGATGCACCAGTTGGGAATCGATTCCGCGTCTGCATCGTGGCAGGGTACTATTCTACCACCGGACCACTACTACTTGTTGTTTGACATGCACCTCTTATCTAAACTTCTGTCCTTACATCACGTATATTCCTTCCTCCCTGCTGCTTCGCTGCTCGCGTTAACTTCGTGACCGAGCACCACTCTGTCAATCTATAAGCTCCATTATTTTGCGCAAATAAATAATTTTAAAAATATATATATTTTTCTAAAAACGATAGCTTATATTGTCTACAAAAATGAATATCGCTTACATAAATTATCAACGGTAATGAAAACGTTTTATATCGACTTACAATTTTAAGTGATACAAGCAATCACTTTTATCCTTCATTTTTTGCGGAACAAACGGAGCCATAATCTCTATCGAAATTCATTTTAAAAAATTGAAATTGGAAAGATATACATATGCTCCTTTGAAATTAAGTCGGTAGCAGCTTGTTTTGTGCACATAATTATTCCACGTTTTGCGCTAATTAAAAGCTTATAAATCCATCATTAAAAAGCCATGCGAAGCACTAGTTCACCTATTACGGAACACCTCAACACCCTAGCGTGACAAAAAATTAAGACTCCATTCATTTCGCGAAAAATAACTTTGAAGAAATTGTTTTTCGGATTTTCCAGTGTTCGGTTCCCGGAAAATAAATGAGTCAATAAAAACATATTCCGTCAATGAAAAAAATATCTTAAAAAATAGGAAAAATGATTTCCTCTTTTCTCTCCTCTTTCTTTCACCCAAACCAAACACATTCTCCTCCATGCACTCCTTTTAATTATTTTTTTTCTTTTCTAAGCAGTGCTTAGAACTCTGGCGCAACCAGTTAGATGTGATTGAGTTTTATTGACGTTAGAGGTGTCAAATGGGTGGGTTGGATTGGGTTTGGATAGGTGGTTAATGGGTTTAACCCAACTCCACAAATTTAACTCATATTAACCTATTTATATTCTAAACAATTTAGATAACTCGTACCCAACCCAACTCAAACGTAATCCAAACGCATCCATATAACTCAAATTTTTTTATGGTTAATTCCACAAAAAATCACAAATTGGTATATTTGTGACAAATTTATCTCGAACTAATTTTTTGACTACCAAAAACCCCTACATATGTGATAAATTTACCTCAAACTAATTTTTTGATCATTAAAAACCCAAAACTTTTACACTTATGATAAATTTACCCTTCGTTAAATTGCATTAATACTATGAAAAATCACAAATTGATAAACTTATGACAAACGGAAGGGTAAAACCTTAAACTGGTACACCTGTCAACTACCACGTGTCATCCAACTTAACAATTTTACAGAAAAATTTACGCAGTGTAAATTTATCACAAGCGTATCAGTTTGAGGTTTTTCAATGATATTAACCTTTTTTTTTTAACTATTTAGTATTTAGCAAATTTAAAATATACTAAAAAAAACCATCTCAGATAGATTTTCATCCCACGACTCTGGCCCTTCCTCTGCTGCCGACACCACCCTGAATCGCCAAAAGGGGGAAAAAGAAGAAGCTTAGGGTTTTGCGAGACATTTGATCCTAGGACGAATCCGTTGGCGGTCACAATCGTAGGTTGTCACAGCCCTTCTTGTATTCCCAGTCTATACCGTGGCAGGGTATTATTCTACCACCAGGCCACTGGTGCTTGTTTTTCAACATGCAGCTCCTTCATTATATATATATTTCCGTCCCTACATGATTTATGTTGCCTTGTTGCTAATGCTTGCTGCTTAAGTTAGCTTCATGACCAAAATAATAGCTCGTATCGCTTTTAAAAATAAATAGGCGAAAAATATATTTTATTATTTGTGAAAAAGTTTAGATATAAATTGTTATAGATAATAAAAACGTTTTACACCGACTTATAAATTCAAGTGATGCAAACGATCATTTTTAAGAAGATATTTTTCAAATCATTCGTTTTCTGTGAAACAAATAGAACCATAATCTTGACCGAAATTCGTTTTACAAAAAGAAATTGGAAAAATATATAGTGCTCCTTTGAAATTAAGTAGGTAGCATCTTTATTTCGTGCACATAATTGTTTCGTGTTGGCATTAATTAAAAGCTTATAAACCCATTATTAAAAGGCCGTACGAAGCACTGGCTCACCTAAGTTTCCGACACCCTCGACGCCCGAACGTGACAAAAAAATTAAACTACGGATGTCCAAATGTCTACCATTATTTATGAAGAACAAAGTACATATGATATGAACCACCAAAACCAACACAATTAAAGGAAGAAAATCACCCCCCCAAAAAGGGAAAATAAAGTACCAAAAACATCCCTTAACCTTAGGAAAATTACCAAAACAGTCCTAAATCTATTGTAATTATGCCAATTCAATTTTAAACCTTTTTTTTGTCAATTTAGTCCTAAAATTTTTGCATTTGTGTCAATTCAATCCATTTGATCAATTTTGACTACTGGCATCAAACGCTCGGCCAATAATGACGTGGCAATTATTTTAATATTTTTATTTTTTCCACTTTCTCTTTCCCTTTTTTTTTCTTTCCTTTTTCCCCTCACTAGCCATTGGTGAGGCTCACCCTTGCCTGGCAAGGCCATCATGGGCGAAGTCGAGCGTCACCTGGCCATGGCGAGGCTAGCCCTTGCCTAGCGATGGCGAGGTCGAGCCTCGCCACTTCGCCCGCGACGGCCTTGCCCAAGAAAGAAAGAAAAAAAATAAAGGAGAAAGGAAATAAATAATTAATTAATTGGAAAAAATATTTAAAAATTATCACGTCAGCGTCGGCTGGACGTCCGGTGCCGGTCGGCGTTCATGTTAGCTCCGGCCGGCAAAAATTGGCCGGATGGCCTGAATTTGTATTAATGCAAAAGGTTTAGGACTGAATTGGCACAATTGCAATAAGTTTGGTATTGTTTTGGTAACCTTCCCCCCCAACCTTAGATTTTTAATGTTTTCCTCGTCTTCCCAAGTTCGCACCTGAATTGAATCACATCCACCAGAAGTGGGCGCAGGCAAAGGGGTTCTGTCTTCTTCTTCTCCGCCTCGTTGGGGGGCAGGCATTCAAAGGCTCTGTTTTTTCTGGCTCTGCCGAGAACCAGGTGTGTGAGGAGGAAGGAGTGGCCAGGAGGAGCCAAAAAAATTGAATGCCCTCTAGAGTTTTCCCATATTGTCATGTTGGGGGGCAAGCAGGGCGGCGTGGCCCGGCTAGTCGTACTGAGACTGGTTTAGTGTTTACATAATGGGGCGTAACACGTGATCCTAACGGGCCGGACAAGCGGGTTTCTAAGTAGGTCGGTGGTGTTCAACGGTCGATAACAGTCTGCCGCGTCGGTCGGGCTCACGCGTTAATATTGTAAAACCAATCTTAGTTGGGGCAGGGGAAAGAAACAAAAGGAGAGTGGGGGGAGAGGTGATGCCTGATGCAGTTGTGTCTTTTTCAGGTGGTGTTCTCCAGGTTTGATATGGGGGCCATGCCTATTGTTTTCGTGCGTCTTGGTGTCCCATTCATCAGTCCAATCTGAGGCCCGCAAGATCCAGATTTGGGGATTCTTGGTCACCCCACAGCCTTCACAGGTCACTCCCAGCTGTTGTTTCTCCAGCACTTGTTTCCCTCCAAATCTTCAGTTTCCACAAGCCATTCAATGTCAACCTCTCTCTTTCACTCTCTTGTGTTTGTCAATACTTGAAGTTTCAATTGAAAGGAAATTTGCCAAATAGGAGAGCTTTCTGCCACTCAATTACTGGTGGATTTATGAGTGATTATAATATAATATAATGTACACCGCCGATGTAGAATATATTTTGCACAACTTGCGTCGTACACCGTCCGTCTAGAAGAGTGGATGGTTGTAACTCTCAAATCATAGTGAATAGGGTTGTATGTGTAAAAAAGAATTCTACTCGCAGTGTGGACACTGTTTTTTACTAATCTAATAAGCCAAATTAAGATATAAATCTCGAAATTACGCGGGATGTTTTGGCTTAACTATCCATTTGGAAACAAACATGCTTTCTTCACAAAACTCCTGTTCCTCCTTTCAAAACAAGTTTCGATTACAATACTAATCAAAGCTTATGTATGACAACAAAAGAACACTATAACGAGAGCTCGGCATGTGATCGAAGTCTCAACTCGGCTCTGTAGATTGCGCGACCGATCCCCGTTCATCCCATCATTTGGCAAGTCGTAAAATTGACCCCACTATGTTGCCCCAAAAGAACTTTTCGAGCCTGCCCCTTGAATTATATGAACACCATTATTATCAGCAAGTAATCCACTGCGAAAAAAGAGGGAGTCATTCAACTTGGGGCGAAATTATTGGCAACCGCATTATTTTCTCTCTCCCCCAGTTTCCAAAATTCAACTTTTTCATGCGCAGTGCGGCGAAGAGTCGGTCAATCCCCGCAAAATCACCAGCAAGCTGGCCATCGAATCGCATTTAAAACACAGTTGCTGCTCTTCGATACCCTTTGGCTCCCGCATTGAACACCTTTGTACAGACGAAATCCAACAGATCAAAGTATAGAGATATGATTCAGCAGCCTACATAAGACCGCACGAAATGCTGTCTAGCTAGTTATGGTAAACTGACGGGTTAATTAGCAACGTATAATTGACACCGGCAGATGCAGCCATGCACGCATACATCTGTACAATGATGATAATCACTTTACAAAAGAGGAGAAAACAAAAAGAGAAGCCGGTGTGTTTCTTGTCAGATCGCCGAAATCCGTCAGGAGGGCGTGCCCAGTCGTCTCCCGCCACGTGGTCAATGCAGGGGCGACCGGTGAGGGACGCCCTTCCGCCGGTTAATGAAGCCGGCCACGTCCGTCGCCGGCAGGCACCTGAGCCGACCCGTCACCTGGGTCATCGGGACCGGGCGGCTGCGCTTCCTCCTGACGAACTCGGCGCTGGGGGTTGAGTCGGGGGACGCGGGCGGCGAGACGGGCGAATCGAGGACCAAGTCGGGGGTGACGCGTCCATCTTCGAGCTCCGGGAAGCCCTCGTTGGATGGTTTGTTCAGTGATGGAAGGGGCTCGCAGCTGTGGTTTTGGAGCCATTTCTCGAGGCCAATTTTTTTGGTCATTCGGTGGTGGACCTGCATTTTTAGGATGAAAGATGAAACTCGACCAAGAAAGAAGAAAGAGCTATTCCAAACTAAGTTCTTAACAGAGTCGAGCTGCTCGAGCTTAATTCGTGCATTACTCGAACCGAACTCGATTCGTCTCGAGTTCCAAGTAGCTCGAGCATAATCGGCGTCGAGCTCGAGTAATTCAATTTCAGTTTTAATAAGAATGGGATTGGACCTTGCATGAGAGAGAGCAGAAGAGGAAGCCTTCTTGGAGGCTCCGGTCACAAGTGACGCAGAAGTTGCCCGAGCCTCTGAATGGCCGAGACGTTGGCCTCTGGTTCAAGAACACCACTTTCGCGCTGTTTGTTGTATATGGCTGTTTATCAAAACGATACATTCATCAAAATAAATTCAATTGGAAAAAAACAAGAACGGTAGCATATTTTTGGGGCACGCGCATGCGCAGAGATTCTGATATTACTTGGACGAGGGAACAGTTGAGTAGTTTCTGCGCATCATCCAAGCGAATGACATCGTGGTACACATACCTCCTTATCTGAGAAAAAATCACAAAGAATTGATGAATTTAAGCAAAATTCAAGACACGCTGTTTTAGTAGTAAAAAGGGTGAATTTTGGGTGGAGATGCGAACCTGCAAGAGATGGTGATGGCGATGAGGAGGCAAGCAATGAGGGCAAATGCTGACGCAGCAATCCAAGCAAAACGTGTTCTTCTCGTTCTTCTTCACACGGTCGTGAACACCGCACGGATCGAAGAACTTCTCTCCGAGGAGAATTCGGAGCCACCGGGGGATATTTGAACCCCCACCACCACCGACCTGACCCAAAAACAGAAAGAAAGAAGGGCACAACACCCACATGGAAAATTCAATGACCCATCTCACAAGATCCTCCAAAAAGTCGAAAGAACTCAAAATCTTGAAAATCTAGTAACGAAGGTCACCATCTTTTCTCGGCAAAAGTTTCTTCTCTGTTCCTGAAGACGAAGACAGGGTCGAGAGACTCGAGAACAGAGCAGAGACAGCTTAGGCTTTCGTCAGGCTTTATACCAATAGTTCCATGAGAGAGAGAGACAGAGAGAGAGTGATGGAATTGGAGAAGAGTGCAAGCAAGAAAGTGGAAACGGCGCGCCGGTGGGCATGTAATATTTACTCTGCTTCTGTGATTGCCAATGAAGAGCGGAAACAGGGGAAGTAGGGAAGTTCATTTAAAGACGAGAAGCTCTCTTTTCTTTTCCCCATTTTTTTTTGCTTAAAAAACTCATTCGCGTGCACTGTTCTTGATGATCTGATTTGAACTTTCGAGAGAAGTTCCAAAGCAAATCTTTCTCGCGCTGGTTTCACTCCTAGAAAAGCTAAGAACCCTAATCTACGATTCTATCTTCCCGCATCAAATCTTTTACCCATATCTACCACACTCCCCAGGATGTGTTGTTGCTTCCATCATCAGTTCTAGTCTTTCCGAGAGATGATAAACATAATAAAGTCTAATTTATAAAATTGGCTTTGCACGTATAATTTGTCTTTGCGGTGATTGGATAACTAACGTATCGTCGTCGATAATTCATCACATCAATTCGATTACCGCTCGATAGACAAATTAACCCTTGAATGGAGCTACTTATAAATTTGTAATCACGAGGGTGGAAATGAGATTTGAATTTTTTTTTAAATGAAGGGTAAAATGCTACCAAATACCTTAAATTACGTCCATTGTGACATATTTACCCAGATTTATCTTTTGTGATGTCAAAAACCTTAAACTTGTATCCGTGTGACAAATTTGCCCTAAATTTGTAGTCGTGTAATACAATTACCCTAAACTTTTTTCACGATACAAAAATTCCCAGATTTGTATATATGTGATACATTTACTCTAAACTTTTTGTGATACAAAAAATCTCAAACTTAGACTCACTCCGTACATTTACCCTCAGTCAAGATTTTTTATTTCTTCCTCCTTCGCCTTTAGCACAGCCCTTGCCACCGCCGCCCTTACCGTTATCATCGCTATTGCCCTCACCGTCCCCAAACTAAGAAAGAAAACAATGGAGGAAGTTAACAAAACAAAAGGAAAAAGAAAGCGAGGAAAAAAACATACGACGAGTTGACATAGTTTTCCCACATGAGTGCCATGTCGGCTCCGTTTTACATGCAACCACGTAAGATTTTTAGCGACGCTCATTAATGGAATTTTGACAGATAAATTTAGGATGAATATATCACAAAGTATAAATTTGTAATTTTTGGTATCACAGAAAAAAGTTTAAGGGATGGATATGTTTACGATGTCACAAGAAAAAGTGTGAGGAAAACGTGTTCCGTGAGTATGATTAAAAAATTTTTTACGGCTTTTTTCCCTAAAAAATGAATATTCTTAACCCGTCAATTTTATAGGCTCGGATAGGCGATTGGTTAGGGCTGCTCTGCTCCTCGGCTGTGCATTCGTTGGGCCGGAGTCGGTCTCTTTCCGTCACTAGAATGGAATGAATGACGCAACGAGGGAGGCCTCCAAGCAAAGCACGCCGACGGCACCCTTTCTTCCCATTCTTCGGAGATAGCATTGAATGTAATGTCGGGAAAATGTTCAGCTATTCCCGTCCAAACGCTTCGCTGAGTGCTTCCTCGAGCCGTCGCTGGAGATTGGACGACAATCGCACGCACGAATAATGATAACGATAATGATGGCAATAAAGAGAACGGTTTACGAGACGACTATTGTACTTTTGTACAGTGACCCAATGACCTTAGTCCAACTAACGAGTTGGACAATTCGCAAGCCGTCACCTATTGTTACTTAGGGTTAGGGATTGAGTCCTCTGCGTAGATTGGGGGAATAGTTATATACTTTGTCATCGAGATAAGGATGACAGGTTAAAGTTGTAGATGGAATTGTGGCGTGTTGGGCTTTGGTTCAATCTCCAATAAATTTAACTAGTCAGGCAAAAACAGGTGTAGACTTTGACTCTCTTAACAGCTTGGCTATAAAATGATTCGTGAGGATAGATTTTCTCATCTACTCGATTTCTTCTAGCACGCACCCGTTGTTCAATTTATCTAAACTTTCGATTGATTTTATTGCGGTCGGAGCATCTAATGCGACTAAGCGACCGGTGAGGCCGTATTTTAGTGTTGATGTGCGTCTATTCACAAAATCGAGTAAGTAAAATGAGATGATCGCATTGTCAAAACCATTGTTCCACACGTTCATGTCATTTGTTTCGAAAGGGAAACTTATCGACCGTGAATATCCTCACACCAGCATTCATTTATCGAAATGAAGGGAAAGAGCTTGTGGCAAATCTCAGATTGAATGACTATGGAGCATCACTTGAATATTACCACCTTCGGGTCGTCCACTCGATACTCCACATGATAGTATCGACCTAGCGTTTGTATCTTGGAAAGGACTCAAAAGTTCATTTATTTTTTCAACCTTTCGGGAGTCTATTCCAAGCCTGACAATGGAGAGTCTAACCAATTCTAGTAGAGGAACCAATGGACTAGGTCTTCATATTCACGAAAAACTATCGACCGGGCTGACTAACCACGTCAGATTGCATGAACAATTCAAGGAACGAGAGAACTTGTGGGTACAGTTTAGACGTACGGCGTAGATCCGATCCCGTGCCATCGAATGCCACACAAACTTATGGTCAAAGTCGCTTTGTTCATATGTCAAATCGGGAAAAATTGTCGAAGAAGTCCTAAACCTATTGTACGGCAGCCAATTCAGTCCAAAAACTTTTCGATTTCGCCAATTTAGTCCTAAAATTTTTTGGCTTTTGCCAATGTAGTCCTCTCAGCCCATTTTTGGCCCAAAAAATCACCGATGTGGATGTCGATTGTCCTACCTAGCGTGATCGCCACGTCGACAATTTCCGGTCAAAATTGATCGGAAAGATTACATTGGCAAATGGTCAGAAAGTTTATGTCTAAACTAGCAAATCAAAAAAAAGTTTAAGATTGAATTGATAGGCATCATGGATTTAGGGTTTTTTGGGACAACTACCTCGTCGAATCTTGTCCACGGTATATTTGGGGATGACAAACGAGCATTCAACGAAAGATAGAGAGAGGGTGGAATGTTGGTGGCAGACGGTAGAAACTCATGAGCGACCAAAAGCTACGCCAGAAAAATCTCTGTGATAGCTCCTTGACCCTGCCATGGTCGGATCGTGAAATATATACATCACGCGTACCTCAAGTGGATGCACGGAAAGGGTTGTCTTGTTCTCACGAAATCTGAACGCTGTGGACCATTTTGGAGGCACTCCTAGTCCTCGAGCGTCTCGGACCGGTGAAATTTAGGCATTCGGCTCGAGCTCGAGGACCACAGAGAATTTTCCTCCGTCCGTTTCCGGCTTGTCCGTATCGTTTTGCGATGTCCCCCTCCCGTTCGGACATTCATCCCCCTTAGGGAACAAACGTAGGGAACTCTTTCTATGTATCTCCCCCAATGAAATGAGCACGAAAGAAATTGAACCGCCCATGATTCCACGCGCAATGAGAGCCGAACATAATTCCACGCGTGCGCGTCTGGATTACAGATGCGGGGAAATTTGTCCAATCAAAACCTAAATTCACAGAACGAATTGAATGCCGGTTCGGTGCTAAAATTTTAGTTTCGCCAATTTAGTGTTAAGCCTGTACGCGAAATTCTGTTGTAGACCTTCTGATTAGTCTTCAACGGAAGTAGATGACGTGGTGGGGATGACTGGATTGCTACGTTAGTGATTTCGGGCGAAGATTGACCAGAACGGTTATATCGGAATTTCACGAAAAGGTTTAGGACTACATTGACGGAATGAAAAGTTTATGACCGAATTGACATTTGTAGATATATTGAGATTTCATTACTAAAATGAGGATTTGTATGATGAGCTATTTGGGTTTTAACATCTGACTAAATAAGCCAATTAATTGACATGTTAAGAGTGTAATTGTTTCACAGTAAATGAATGATTTGAAATATATATTTTTTAAAAATGATGTATAGTATCACTTAAAAAAATAAATGAATGAAAAATATTTTCATCATCTAAAAAAATGTATAGAACAAAGATTGTTATCGATAATGAAATTTTTTTTATTGACTTATCATTTGAAGTGACACCCACGATCATGTTTAAGAAAAAGGTTTTCTAAATCGCTCATTTTTCACGGAACGAGCAAACCCTAATTTATTACATAATACTCCATAGCATACGTCACAAGACCAAATCGAGCGATATCTCTTAGATCAGTTGTTTGGGCCGAGTCATAGTATTGTAACGAACACAAATGATTAAACATACTGCATTAGCATTGCATCTACACTTTCAATTCTCAATCTCTGTGCACGACCACATGCGCCGATTTAAGACCAAATAACGAGAAAATATGCTAAGAAAAATTAAAGATAACATGACGGAACGCTAGTCTTACACCAATCTGAAACCGATATTACTTAAAAGTTAATGACATTTTGAAAGAGTACCTAACTCTGATTAACTTCGAGGTTAGTGCAACGGTTTTATTAAGAAGGGGTGGCGATTACCGACACGGACAGACAACGCGACGCCGGTTGTCGTCCTCCTATTGGTGGTGAAGGATGAGCCCCGAATCATATGCGACAGAAACTTGGTATTTAAATTATCTTCATGTGGGCCTGAGTTTATGTGGTTGATCCATGTTACGGCCCAATTTACATCACAATATAAAAATTTGAAAAGGCCGACTCGTAGGCCATGCAAAGGTCCATATTCAAAGATATGACTTATTTCTTGGGAAAACGACACACATTATCCCTGAAGTTTAGCCAAATGTGTAATGTTGTCCCTGAAAAAGAATTAAAATTCTAAGGACCACATTACACATTTAGCTAAATTTCAGGGACCACATTGCATATTAGACCGAAGTCGATGGACCATTTGTGTCATTATCCCTTATTTCTTCTTAGGACATGCCTCCACGGCTCTACCAGCAAAGTTCGTTGTATGTTGGTAGAGTGCGTTTATTTTGCGAAAAATGAATGACTTGAAAATTATTTTTCTAAAAGTAATCGCTTGAAATAATTTTAGTCAATAAAAGAGATTTTCATTGTCGACGGCAATTTATGTCTAAATAGTATTATAAACGATGGAATTATTTTTCGTTCATTCATTTCTGCAATCGACGTAAGCGATGAGTTTTGGGATGATGTTTTCAAAAGTCATTCATTTTTTTCGAAACAAACATACCCATTTTCAATTTTACAAGCAAGTTCCCATTTTTCGATTCAATATATTAATTCTCAATTACCGTGCCTATTTTTTTTTCCCAAGTTGGCCCTGCTTTTAGATTAGTGTACATGTACATGGAATTTAAACAATTTATAGAAGATAAGAGAGGTCCATCTCTCTTCTATAGTGTGTACTGCTGTCATGAGATCTCTACATGACTGCAACTCGTCAAGCCTCACCTGATTTTCAATTACTAAATTTTGCTATAATTGTTAGTTATGTTGGTTGGTAGCTTTGCCTTGCAATTCTCCATTTTTTTTTTATGATAATTGTGCTTCATGTTACTATTTTTAATTGGTTTTTTTGGAACTTTGGGTACGTTTACTTCACTCAAAACTTCATGATAAATGAAAATATTATCTATGAAAATCATTTTAAAAAATGGTTAGTTTTCATTTGTTTGATAATTTTAAGAAACTGATTCCTTTCTTGCCAAAAGAGGAAGTCTTTTCCCCAATCAAAACTTCTTAGTTTTTGAGTAGATCTACTAGCTTTCCATCATCCATATACTGGAAAGTTGGAAAACAATTTATTGGAAACAATTTTTCCTAAAACAAACGGATCCTATATTTTGATTGCATCCCACACAATAGAGTTATGTGTGAGAGTAACTTATCAACCAACCAGTAAAATTTCGTATAAAATTGACCAATAACACATCTAAGTTTAGTTTGTATTATTTATACATGACACCTAATTCTCACAGATAAAACGCTAACATCAACATATTCAGGATTAATTTCAACATAAAATACTGTAGGTTTCCCCGTAACCACCAACTATATCCAGCACTTGTTATCTCGATTTATGAAGTTGACATCTACATAAAAATAACAAAATATGTTTATTAACTGCAAAATATAAACATCTAGCAAGACAAATTTTGGTACATAGAAATTTTGTTTTTGGTCGAAGGGTACGTATACATTGAAACATCAATTTCCATGACCTACTGACCCACTCATGATTGGGGCATCTATGTACACAGACATTCTTTGAGATATGACATTGAACAACAACATCCATTGTCACCATGATTGGGGCATCTATGATTAATTATCGAACAAGTGATTAATGAACATGTTTTGTCTAATCCTTCCATGTGAAGGTTTGCTTTTTCCTATGTGCATACCAAAGGTCATGAAGACAATTCAAACAGTGTAAGAACCGCAGAAGGCGCAGCAGCATGTACGGCATATTGGGACAAAATTTCGGATGTTGTAGAGAGATTAGAAGAACGAGCGTGATATTAGAAAACATTGGGCGGAACAAGCAGTTTCATCAATTGCCTGCTCTAATATAAAATAGAGCAGACATAGCAAGACAGGTTAAGAAAGACACCTCAGCATTAGACATAGTAAAATCGATTTTCCTTAAATCCTCAAGGAAAGTTCAAATTGGAATTTACTTCCTACACCGACTTCAACAAATCATTCTCAAAGTTGGAGAATGCTTCACCTAACATGAATGGAGCAAGTTTTTGGTTCAAAGCAGGAATCCTTTTTTAGCTGTATAAAAGGAAGAAGTTACCTTACCAAAAAAAAAAAAAAAGGAAGAAGTTGGTTCCAGATTGAAGGGCATTTGCGAGGTTTCCCCTAATTCTTTCTCCATTTGTGTATTTGTGCTTTAATACAAAAAAACTCGGATTGGAGTGGAGTCGAGCTGCTGGAGTGGCAATTGGTGAGCAACAACGGAGTGAGTGCTGGATTACAGTCGAGGCACTAGAGAGTGAGAAACTAGTAGAGACAGAAAGAGTTGGAGGTAGCAGGACAATATCATAAAAAAGAATGAACTTAGGGTTAGGACTCGAGGATGAATCGATTCCAGACTGATCCGACTCCCGAATCTACCATAAAACCGACCTTTCTAGTAGAACAAACTGTTTCGGGGTATGGAAACGGGGAGCCTAACCAATTAAGGTTGGTTCTCAGTTTTTTGAATCGGGAACCGAGTTAGTTCTCGTGTGAAATGGCCTTGAACCGGCTAGATAAAGCCGGTTCCTAGGTTGAAATGGTCCGATTGCTCACCCCTATAAACAATGACAAGGCTTGCTTCGTAATTTAGTGCATGTTCAACATATCACCGCATCCGATCATCACCCAAGTCCAAGCCCTGGAAAGTCAAAAACATTTGTCCGACTGACTGCTTCTCATCAAGAAAGTTCCTTCGTACATATCGAAATGAGGTAAAAGAAGACAAAAGGCTAGGTCAAGAACACGAAACCACACTTGGGTACCCTATAATCATACTAACATAATTCATGCACCCAATAAGTCAAACAACGTATAAATTACAAGGTGGTGGGGGTTCTTTTTAAGCCCCTACAATTCTCCTCTGCCAACCTACCAAGCCAACCTCCAATTAAAAAAGAGAAACCTACTAAGCCAACTTCATGCTCAACTAACCTCTAACCTTGAAATACAACGACGAAAAATTGCGATCCCCCATTGAAATTAGAATGTCCTATTCTTAATCGTGCAAATAAGACATGGTTCGACGAATGGAGTTAAGATCACATTAAACTCTCGTGATTTCCTCTTTTTGCTTTTGAATTACTGCCTCAGTTCTCTTAATGAATATGTATTCCCTTCTCCAAAACTGTTTGGCAAGAAAGAATGATTTGATAGTGCATCCTAAATCCAAAGAACTGCACTGTCAAATCTAGAAGACAATCTCGTACATGGGACCCCTTGGATGAAACAATCGAGGGAACAATGACGGTGGATTTTGAAGAATAAAACAAGCGAACGTGGACAAAGGACAACAACCCGTTCTCAAAGCAATTAATCTTCAGCTCAAGAAAATATCGCTCCTTCGTTTGCGGTCACTTGACATGTTGGCTCGATTCTTTTATGAGTAAATTAATGGGTGGGGAGGGTCGGTAACCGCTAACCCCCCTTAGCACATTATCGTAAAAGATTTCGCACTTTGGATGACACACTCGGATCGACTCCGCCCCATTCGCGATCCCATGGTTCAAGGTCCGGGGATAGAGCTTCTTGGCATAAAATATGTGTGCCGCTAAAGTCGTTTAGAGACTTGCTCGCCTCATGAATCGAACCCGCGATCTCTGCTCGAGAAATGGGACGTCTTTGTTATTGATCCGTTCAGCTCGATCGTGCGATGACGTGTGCTTGAATTACGTTTCGCACGAGACACACCGACGGAGGTGCGTAGGGTCGACAATCAAGAAACTGAGAGGCAACATCACGCAGATGCAAAAGATTTCACCATGGAAGAGGAGGATCTGAGTGCTTATTCCATGATGCCCTGCGCTTCATCGACTCCCCCGAACTACTTCCGTCCGTAGAAGGGGCGCGTTGTCGGGCTTTGGGTGCCTACGACTTTGCGAGGGTGAATCCTGGCGACGTAGCCCTTCCCCTCTGTTGGACAAATTCGTCAAAAATCGTTCCTTTTTTCGCTTTTCTTGCTGAAAATCGACATCTTTGGGAACTCAGGGAGCGTTGCATCACTCTCCCTCAGACACGCACGCTCTTGACAACTCTTTGGGGAGAGAGAGACAGAGAGAGAGAGAGGGGAGCGCATTGGAGTTTGCTCAGATTCGGGTTGGCATAATCGCCCCCTTTCCTATATATTTTATTTCTCCCCTTTTCATCTCTTCGGACCCTCCAATGTTTTCAACTATAAGACCCAAATAGCTGTTTCTCCATTACCGCCCCGTCCGTCGATCTCTCTCTGTAATGGGTTGTTTGGGCATGCCTGTTCTGTCGCAATAAGCTGAGAAGGAGAGGAAAAATCCGAACTTTTGTCTCGCCACAGCACGCAGCGCTTGGTGTATGCGCGCGTTAGAGGCACTGCAGACATTGTGTTTGTTTGTTGCTCCCAGAGAGAGAGAGAGAGAGACAGAGACAGAGACAGAGAGAGAGAGAGAGAGAGAGTCCCAAGTGATTTTTAAATGGCCAATGCTTCTGGGCTGTTTTCTCCTTCCATACCCACCCTGAGAATGAAGATTCAGCCTTCAATAGGAGTTTCTCGATCTGGGTCTTGCTCGAATAAGGTCGTGCTCCGGCGGATACTGTGCGGCAGCGCCAGCGAGAAGCATGCTTCGGGCGTTGCGTCTTCTGAATCTCGAGTGCCTAAGTGAGTACTGATTGGGTCTGTCTGCGTTCACGATGCTTCTTGATGCAATTGCAGTAGCAAGGAGTTGCATCAGTTTAATTGAATAATGCTTTTGAGGATGCTGTGGTAGAGTTGATTGGTGAAAAATGGAGTATGTTTAGCTGTATCTGTTGTTATTTCGGCCTCCTTGTTTCGCCTAGCTTTTCATTTTTAAACTTTTAATTTCTGTTAAAGCCTGGTAGAATTGGAAAAAGAACGATGATGTTGGCTAGATTAGCTCATGGGTATGGTCTAGAGGATTGCCTTTTCTTTTTAATTTGTTTGCGGCTGATGCATGTATATCTGGAGAAGAGGTGGGAACATTTGAGCAAGTTGAATAGAGACTAAATTTGTTTATGGGATCGAGTGGTCTTGCATTATGACAATGGTGACCGGAGTGTATTGTTCAATGACTATGTTGAGCTAGTTTTGGCAGCTGGACGGCGTTTCGGTCTATTTGAATGTGTTCGAAATGCTATGAGAAGAGCTTAGATGATTGTTGAGACGAAAAAGTTCTCGAAAGAGCTTGATCTTTTCTATAATTTGCGAGGGCGTTCTTTCTATAGATTGTACAGGAGACTCAAGAGAAAGTTAGGTTCTGAAAGCAGTTTGGTGGGATACATGTTTCTCTGTACTTCTTCTCACTCAATCTGAATGCAGCTCCTTTACAAATGGAGACTAATGATAAGCTTTTGTTCCAATTGTTTGAGTTCCTGTTGTTTACTATTAAGTTGGTAAATGACCGTAGATTTTATCTTGTAATATACTGATAGATAAGCAAAAAAGAGAGCCTTCGATCCATACAGCTGATACAAGTGCTTGTTATATTGTTAAGTTTCCTGATTAAGCATCTCAAATCATTTGACCTACATTTTGTATAAACTTTGCTCTGCGGAAGTGGGCTTCTATGCTTTACATGCCTCTCTGCTAAAGGACAAGGTCTGCACTTATAACCCAATCAACCCTGAAATGTTTAGTCCTGCCTTGGCCACATGCCATCTGTAGATGGACACTGACCTGGAACAGCATATGCCATAAACTGGCCTTGTCAATTTTCATTAGCTGTCAAATTCTGTTGAAGGTGAATGGAGAATTTATTGTGTCCAAGTGGCAGAGTATGCATCGACATTGAGGGAAGTTTTATCAAGTAGTGCAAAATTGGAATTTATAGCTTAATCTTTGAGGAAGCAGTTCTTTATTTTGTTAACGTTTATGTGTAAACTAAAATTTTGAAGGGTCATTGGTAAAGGCTGCAAGTTAATTGGATGCGGCTCGGCCATTCCAGCTCTTCAGGTTTCAAACGATGATCTTTCAAAAATTGTTGACACCAATGATGAATGGATAGCAGCTCGCACTGGGATCCGCAATCGCCGTGTTCTGTCAGGTTGGTTCTTGCAAATGATGTTGCCAGTATTTACTGCTTAAGTTCTAAGCTAATGAAGAAAACTTAGTCTTCTAACAAATTTTTGATGAACTGGTCCACTCTTGCTTTCTCCACATACCTTGTCAAGAAAGATTGGATTGTTGGTTTTATTTATTTTTGTCGTTTTGATGCGTACAATCAGATGCAGACATGATTTTACATAACTGTGAATGAAGATCCATCTATCATCTGCAAACTTATCCACTTATGTCACCTCTGTTTCCTTCATTATTTTTGACTTTGGATTTAAGTAAACACATACACTGTCTTGTTCCTATGGTCTGGATCTTACTATCTTATGTATGTGGTGGCTCTAAGGTCGATAGCTGCAGTCTCACAATTTTGTCAATGCAGGCAAGGATAGCTTGACAGGTTTGGCCGTGGAGGCAGCGAGGAAAGCTCTAGAGATGGCACAGGTTGATCCTGAGGATCTGGACCTAGTCTTGATGTGCACGTCTACGCCAGAGGATCTTTTTGGCAGCGCTCCTCAGGTACTCTACGATTGCATGTATTCTCATTGTGTGCACTTCGCTCTTTCACATTTGGACCTGTCTCGGTTGAGTATGATCCCATCATCCTTCCTGCTAAGTCATAGAGAGGATTATAAATTCAATTGGGGGAGATCGTTATGTCTTGGTGTAACCATAGAACGGTCACAGTTAACTCAAGCCTCGATAGTTCTTGGTTTAACCTTGCTAAACAAACATCTCTGGAGGCCAAAACATTCCTTTTATAAGATACCTTCTTTAAGAAGTCTTTTCCATTTCAATAGTTTACCTAAACCGTCTCATAATAGAGTCTTTTGCACTATGTCTATTTCAGATTCAAAAAGCACTTGGTTGCAAGAATAATCCTTTGGCTTACGACATAACAGCTGCATGCAGTGGGTTCGTGCTAGGTCTGGTCTCAGCTGCTTGTCACATCAGGGGTAATGTAAAATTCATTTGTTTTTTTCGAATAATCTACAGTATGATTAACATCTTTTTTGGCTAGTTACCATTACCGATAATCTTCTTGATGAAAATGTGCCTGAAACTACAGGAGGCGGGTTCAACAATGTCCTAATTGTTGGTGCGGATTCTCTTTCACGTTATGTTGATTGGACTGATCGAGGGACCTGCATTTTATTTGGTGATGCTGCAGGTGCTGTAGTGATGCAGGTGATTTCTGTATTGGACTGCATGAGGAATATTCATACTTCTGGCATTGAAATATTGTACTTTCGCTTTATAAAGGTTCAGCAATGTCACTGTCATCATCATCATTGTACAATATTTTAATACTTATATCTCACATATGATTTAGGTCTATTGCCTGTCTCCATTGCTATGTCATATGCTCTTTAGAAGGATTTGGTAATTTGTTTTATTTATGCTGCTTCATTTCCCTGCCAGCTTGTATGTATGATCCAAGAGGAATAATCCAGGTTCCTCAAATCTTGCTTCTTGAGTATTTTTTGTCCAAAAAACTTAAGAGGACTGATAATTCAAGGAGTATGGAATAAATTCACATCCTTAGAGGTGCAAGCCTTCATTAACGTATGCGTTGTAAAACACGCTAACGGCATATATCTTAGCAGCCGACGTCCTTTTACCTTATTCAGACTGCCTGTCAGTCTGCTGTTCTGTTGTATGAGGGACTCTGTACAAAATCTAATTCAGCTTAACCTTGTTTGTGCCTTTAGACAATTAAACATCAGGAGCAACTAAAATATTTCATACTTTACTTCTCTTCAGGCCTGTGAAGCTGAGGAGGATGGTTTATTCGCTTTTGACTTGCATAGTGATGGAGATGGTCAAAGGTACTTCTTTTCCATGATCTTCTTCTTCTCTTTCATCACTTTCTGCTAGGAATACCAGTTTTTGGAACGGTAAATTCCATTTTGCAGGCATCTAAATGCTTCTGTCAATGAAAACGAGACCGATCATGCCTTGGGTACTAATGGTTCGGTAAGAGATTTCCCTCTGAGGCAATCCTCATATTCCTGCATCCAGATGAACGGCAAAGAGGTTTTCCGTTTTGCTGTGCGCTGTGTGCCACAGTCAATCGAATCTTCCCTCGAGAAGGCCGGCCTTACTGCATCTAGCATCGACTGGCTGCTGCTTCACCAGGTATTCTTCAAATTCCTCACTTAACCTTAGAAGATTGGGACCTCATGTGAAAATTTTGCACTCTAGTTATATGTCATCCTTCTCTTTCTTTGATCGCACAGTCAATCGAATCTTGCTGCATTCTCTTGAACCAAAACCGTAGCGATGGATTACTTTGAATTCTGAGTACATAGATACATATACATGTGAAAAACGATGTAGTCAGATTCTATGGATTACTTGTCCAAAGAAGAATGGGAGAACTGTAGAAACTGACGGAGATGATGCAGGCAAACCAGAGGATCATTGACGCTGTAGCAACACGTTTGGAAGTCCCTCAGGAGCGTGTCCTCTCGAATCTGGCAAATTATGGTAACACAAGCGCTGCATCGATCCCCTTGGCCTTGGATGAAGCTGTTCGTGGCGGAAAGGTGAAGTCGGGCCACATGATAGCGACTGCAGGTTTCGGAGCTGGCCTAACTTGGGGATCTGCCATCATTAGATGGGGATAAAGCTTCACAACTTCACAAGGCAATCGCCGAATTCTTGCTTCCAAATTTCACAATTTCTCTTAGGGAGGTAGCAATTTTGTTCCTTTGAACTCCAACGATTCAAATAAAATTGTATATTTGTCCTTCAACTTTGAGCGACTCTTGTATGCATTTTGCTGCTGTTGGTCTTCCAACACAGCAAGCTCGTGACATTCTAAATTATGCAGGTAAAGAAAAGGTCTTTCATTGTGCACTCCCAGTAATAGTTCTCTATTTCCACTGCCATTATTGCGAGTTCATCAATGTTTGAACAAAAGAAGGGCGCATTGCACAACGGGCAATTCTGCAATGAAGGAAATATGTTTGAATCTTTATTGCTAGTCAGATACATATACTGCAGTTCTTTCTGCATTTTTTGCAGTCAATAAATAAGAGGGACAAAAAAATGAGGGACAACAACAAACAAACAAGAAAATTACAAACAAGCACAAGAATGTAGTAACTTCAATCTCAAATCAGTGAAGCTCAAACTGAAACCTCTTGAAGTCTTGCTTTGATCCTCTTCAGAGTACCCTCAACTGCAATATCGAACGCATCCATCTTAGACCCCAAACCAGGTGAGCCTCCATGTTTTCTGTACATGATCCTCGGTATCATTTCCACAACTTTCTCTCTCATCCTCCTCACTCTCTCAATCGGTATCCCCATCAGCACATCCACTATCCTCAACCCTTTGAACACCACCTCCTCCTTTGGTATCGACACCGCGAACTCCTCGAATTCTTCCTCTGGCAGATGCCACTGGTACTGCGACCTGGCCGATTGGTCCTCGAAGAACACCGGGATGCACCCAGCAAGGAGCGAATCGAAGGTCGACCTCCGCGTCGGTGTGTCCCCAGGAGGTTGCAAGCAGAATGCGGCCTTCAGCATCGGCTGCATGTACCGGATAGGGTTGTGCTCGCAAATGCCGTTCGAGCAATCCACGAAATCACAGGTCTTCGCATAGTACCCATTGTCCGACCCTGGAGCTTCTGTCCCGTTTTCGCACTCCATCCTGATGCTCCTCCTGATGTTGGGGGTCGCCGAGATGCCGCCCCCGCCAGCGAACAGCATCAGCGCGGTGCGGCGAGACCGGCGGACCCTGGCCACCCACGACTCGAGGAAGGTGGAGTCCGGCGGGTGGAACGAGGTCGGGTAAGGGATGGCTTGCTCCTGCCAGGGCCAAGCTCTGGCCTCGAACGTCAATGCGGTGACGTTGAAGAACTCGGGCAATTCAAGAAACGAAGTGCCCCAGATGGGAGGGTCGTTGGACAACGGCTGCGAGAAGTCCCAGGCGGGTCGGGCCATGACCAGGAAGTGGTCGTGGCCCGAGCGCCTCTCCCAGATGCCCGGATCGTTCGCCCTCAAGAAGCGGTAGAGATCGAGGCCGTGCTCGGCGCTGGAGTTGACGTCGCGGCCGTAGAGGTAGCGGAGGGCGTCGAGGCCGGCGTAGTAGGGGAGGAAGACGGCGTCGGCGACATCCGGGTCGGGGGTCAGGCAGGGGAGCTCCAGGACGCGGCGGTGGAAGACGAGCTCCAGCGCGAGGGGGTCGGTGCGGAACCAGCTGCGGGAGCGGTTGTGGGTGGGCCGCCCGAGGCCGTGGTTGGCCAGGTACGGGCAGAGGTCGTCGAGGAGGGGGTAGTCGGCGCACGTGGCGAGGAGGTCCAGGTTGAACCGCGGCGGCAGGCGGCGGACGTGGATCCGGCGGCCCGAGCAGCCGTCGCCGGCGGCGGCCGAACGGGCCAGGCCAAGAACGGAGACGAAAAGGGTGAGGAGGAGGAGGGAGGAGGAGGAGATGGCGGTGGCCATGTCGAGGGAAGACAGCAGGTTCGATCCGGTTGGATCTCTTCACTGACGCGCACGCACTCTCCCCATCGTGGGTTGGTCCGATCGAGCTCAAAGCCACTACCTTTCTCGCTCCTTCTCTCTCCTCTTTCTCTCTCTACTGTGGCTTCTTTGTTTTGCTCCCTTTTCAACTGTCGGTGGAGGAACCGAAGGATGATGACGATGGACCCTGTAAAAACAGGCCTGAAAATGCGGCGGCTTTTTCTTGCTTCGTGAAGGGCGGGGGGGGATCGTTGTTAACTGCGGCAATTTCAGCACGGGTCATGCTCGACTAAATTGCGTGTTATTAATGTTCATCTTGATAAAGGAAGGTCTTGAGCTTGAAGTTGGCGATGATAGCTGTTGGATTGTCATTAATTGAAAGAACATTGAGATGACTAAAGGAGGAAGTAACGATTAATGAGGCTCGCCCCATCGAAGGGGACGTATTTATGATAGACCTCACGGGTGAAAGGATGCATTCGCGGATTCAATGGACCATTCCCGAGTATGTAAAAACCTCTCGAATCGTGCGAACCGCCCCGTCTCCGCACACCGAGTTGGGTCGGAACCGAAAGTTGAGGTGTGACGAATTGGTTCCAAAAAGGTGCGGCTATTTTCTGTTTGAGTGTGAATTTATGCTCCTTATCGATAGGAAGGCACGAGGGTCGCAGGAGACAGCACTCATGGGCCGCCAGAGGGCTTTTATTGTTTGGGCCCGTACTTTATTGTTAGTTTGAGTTTTGACTCATGAATAGCTACTGAGTAGCCTAAGGCTTTAACGGCCTCTAGAGTATTTTGTGTCGCCTATATATAATCAATTTCTCTTGTAATTTAAAATTGCAACAGAGAGGTAGGAGGTACTAATTATAATGAAATCATCTATTAGATGTAGCCTTAGTTTAAAGATGAACGAAAATAAATCATGTATCTCGATGTTTTTTTCTCGTCTTTACACTTTATTTTTCGTTGTGTTTGTGCTCCTAATCCTAACATCTAGAAAAAGAGCTAGTGGTAGATTGGTGTGCCTCCAATCTTTTATAGTGTTTGCTGAATATCTCAAAGAATGAATCCGGTGACCAACATGGTTTTCGGGTGGTGGACATTGTGGTGGAGCAATGCGGGTTCGATGGCATACTTCATAATTTAATATGGAGAAAGAGACCATGGATGAAGTTAGGCATTGATGGAGATTCAAGTTGAGATATCTTTATGCCGAATGATACCTGGATTAAGGAAGAATAGACCTAATACTAAGCTCACACATGAAAAGGAGATTGTCGAGATGCATGTGCGATTTGTGTTAAAAAGTCCCACATTGGAGAATTGGTGTGGTGTGAAACAACTAATATATCAATTGGCTCATAACTCATTAGTTTAAATTTTTGAGTGAAGATGAGTCTAACTCAATATGTTGATGGATTCGGACTCGAGCTTTCTTGGCGATCTTCTGAGCGAAGGTATTGAGGTTTTCCTTCGCAATCCCAACAATTATAGAGGTCCAAAATGTTTGAGCTCATTGCGAAGGGCCACTAAAGATTCGGGCTCATTCTAATTCAATTCAAGCAGAAGGGCCACTGAGGATTTGGGCTCATTCTAATCCATTTCAAGCCCTCTCACTCGAATGCAGTCTTGTTAGCAGGGGAGGGAAAGGCACCCCCAAGCCCAATCTTCACGCAAATGGTGCTTATTGTCAGATCAAACTTACTTCACATGATTCGTGTTCATATTATACAAAACCAAGGAGAGCAGTAAAGAGCCATTATTCTATTGATCTGCTGGCTCGGTTTCAGGATTTCGACGACTGATCGATCGCTCTAGGGTTATAAACAATGTGAGATCAGGTGGAATCTTGATTATAATTAGCTCTCCAGGCTCTCATAGACCCCGATAACAACAAAATTAGGTCCGCTGGTCATATGTTCGGCCATGTGCTTTCTGAACTTTCCTACTAAACATGGGCAGTTCCCACCAGAACCAGTCACAAGGCACACTTGAGGCATCGTCTGCTATCTTTATCCGCGTGGAACTCGTGCAAGATTTTGTAATCTAGCTAGTCACCTTGACATGTGTGGGAGAGAGTGTAACTAAAGCGGAAGCTCAATAAACAAGTTGCACCTGACATCGCAGATCTTCTTCTTTCGGTTCTTCTTATCCACAAAGGGATGTTTTTTTAAGAATAGAATGGCAGCTCTATCAAAAAGAATTTTTATTCCGCCCACTGGCAAATAAAAATGTCATTTCCACGAGTTAATGTCACGCGATAAATTTTCCCTTGAGCTACAATTCGAAGTTTCGTCATAAGAAATTTAGGGTTTGTTGAGAGCGTCAAGCACGATAATTTCGAGTTGAGAAAAAACTCAACAGACCCATGTTGGAAATCCGCTGAAAGCCCTTTAGATCTCCCCCACCTCTGTCCCCAATCCACGCCACTCTGATGCCTTAACAAGAGCAAAAGCACACCGTATTATCCCCACAGATTCAGACATGCAATGACAAATCGGGCATCGTGAATCTCGAGTCCCCTGACCCATCCTCTCATTTCCAAGTCTATATTAGCTACATGACAGATATCTGTTGACTGAAACGAGGGAACTGCTGTTTTTTTTGTGTGCCATTATTATCTAATATCCCTATTGCAGGCTGTCTCATTTGATATTAAGCATGTATAATGCCAATGTGGAGACTGATTGACCACGTTTTAGACCAGTGATGATTTCCTAACTATGCCACTTTTTTTTGTGGGGGAGTCGAATAACTACGCTGCTTTAATAATGCACCAATGTGGCAGTTGATGGAATCACAACTTTTATTAAGCTCAATCCCACGTGAGCTTCTGGACAAAAGGAGAAATCATGTGTTCTTTCCATGACTGAAAGTCTATGATAAAGCCCCTGCCAGTTTCCTTGTCCGGCAAACATGTAAGCCAAAAGGAGGAGGAGACCAACAGGAAAATGTTCACATAATTGAATCGAGTTTGTCCTGCCTTCGTTTTGTTAGCTTGCTTGTAGACTTGTCAAAATGGGTCTACAACGCATTTCTGCACTCATATTTAATGGTTGAGTTTTATATTGATTAGTTGTATTCAGTAAATAGATTCAGAGTGGTAAAGCTTTAAATAATATGAGTATCAAGTGGGTTTACAACTTATTTAGACTTAACTCACTTATATGACTCTCTCTCGCTCTCACTTGATCTTGCACTCGCGCACTGCATGCCCTTACCTCGGTTTGGGTATGAGTTTCTTAGATTTGGTTAAATATGTAAGTATTTTAGCAATATGGATCGGGTCGGTATGTATTGGGTGGATTTGATAGAGTATTAGACATTAAATTTGTATTGCATGGAAATATATTAAAACGAGTTAAATGCGTAAATTTGGATCATACCAATTTTTACTCGATCCCACCCCATCCACCGATTTGACCAGTCTACTTATCATACTATCCCGAATGGGTATGCATGCATGGGCCCTACGACTGAGAATTGATGAGATTCTCGCTCATGTAGGCCAAACGGGACTCTTGGACTATAATGTTTGTGGCAAGTTGTACAATATTGTACATGCCTGTGGCTTTGGACGTTTGGGCAAATGCAAGACAACGAACATTAATAGGTTTTCGCTATTCACAAGAGGGACAACAAACATTAATTGGCTCCATTATTCACTTTGGATGCATATATATGTAGCACTTGCAGATAAAACATCCACACAAGCTCAAAAACGTCTCTTTTGGGAGAGAATTACCTAACCATTTTTTGCCATCATTGGGCTGATCATTTGGGAGAGCCATATTTACCTAATCGTTTCCCCAATATGTATATATTCTTCCCTTGACCAAGGAGTGTCAAATGTGAGGTACAAGAAAAATCGAAATGCTTAAGGGAAGATTGAGCATTTTGACTTGGTGCATGATTTCGCCATTTGCACTTTGATTTCAACACTTACTGTCGCTCCCCAATGTCAAACAATTTGGTTGTTTTGACGAAAAAACAAAGCGTTCACGGTAGCGAGATTTGACAATATACTCATCGTGCCAAGAAACTTGGAGACGTTGCGTGCTTTCTTGAGCATCGTATGTCGACAGACATTAGGAGGCAGCAACATAGGTGAGCCCTAGTTCTACCTCTGCTTAGGAAAATACTAGAATAATTTTTAAGCTTACTTGTTGCAGAAAACGAAGTTATTCCATTTGATGTCACCGATGACGCTCTGCAAGAATTGATGGTCTTCCCCAGAGTTCGGAACTTAAAACCCTAATTTGTTACTTGTTCTATCTTTTGTATGCACGCATCGAGATCAGAAGATTGACCCGAGAAAGCAAACATTGGCGTTTTGAGAGTTTAAGACGACCTCATGTTAATCCCAAATATATATGATCTTGTCTTAATGGGAGATGTCTGATTCTTCTCAGTAAGAGATTACATCGAGATTCGCGTTTGAATATCGTAGATGGTAATCGAATGACGACTTATTCAATCGCATCTCCTGACCATTTTTTCGGTCATATGTTAATAAGAGACTTTACTTCTTATCCTGGACATGGATTTGGGGTAATTTTCATTTGAGCGAAATGCAGATCGAGCATAAATTAGCGCTGGATTTCATAAATTATAATGTTAGGTGATATCTATTTTGTCTTTTTTTCCCCGGTGAATTTAGTTATTTGATATTCATTTCAACTCCGAAGTTAGGGTTTTAGAAGTACAAGAATGCGTCTACCAAACTAGTGAAATTCGACGGATGATATCATTGGCGACAGCGTCATTATCATCTGAAATTCTAAAATGGGGAAAGTCTTAGATTTATTCTTGAAGTAAGGCACAAATGTTTGACCTTGGGGCGTAGAGTACCGGGTATAATGCGCTTTTATCACGAACGATGACCCGGCGGTGACAAGTATCAACTTGCAAACGTACGCTTGAAAGATACATGCGCAAAGCGCAACGAGAGAAATTTCCCACGAAATTTCACAGCATGCGAATTTTCTACAATGATACATGATCTGGCTGTACGTACGAATCCAATGCATATAAATCTAGATCATTTAAGGACCATCACAAATAAAAATGAATCTTAACCGTTGATCATGTGGAGATCACGCGTCGATGTCATGTCATTGATCGACATCGAGATCGCTCGATTCCAATTGACGGTGGATCGAACGGCGTGTTGCCTAGTCATGGAGGGGAGGGACGGTGATTAGGAGGTGGGCCCGTCTGAATATTTTCTCTTGTCATAGACACCGAAGACAACATGTTACCCCCGTGGATCCGAGGTAGCTTCAACCAACCATTTCTGTATTTTTAAAAGGTCAATTTCGACGGACCAAAATAATACTAGAAAATAACATAAAAAAAATAAAATAAAAGGTCAATTTCTCTTGCAGTTTCATTTTGTGGTGGGGTGAGGGGTGAGGGCGATGTTTTAGGTCAGCTCATTCAAAGCTCGACTAATTCGCCTCTCTAAAGATTAAACGGTCCACATTCAGTCATGACGTCTTGATCGCTACACTTTTTTGAACCAGTAAAAAACTTGATAAGCCACATTTAACGGGGATCGGATTAAGATAAGACAATTCGCCTTACATCGTACCCAGATCAGGGTGTGACGAGCAATCCATGAGTCCCATGAGGATCAGTGAAATCTCATGATTATTGTCCGATCCTAAATTTAAACTCACGTATGCATCGGTACCCATTTTGCAATTTACGTGTTGTTTTGAGAGGGAATTCACTTATGAGAGTGGGATTTTGACCTAAGAGAATTTACATGCTTTTACACGTGTGTTTCCCCAAATGTTTTAAGCTTCTCCATTTAATCGAGTGTTGACTTTGCAAGGTGGGATAGTGGGAATGAGTCATAGGCTTGAAGGGAAAGAATATATGTAACTTTTACTTATTCATTGTACATTTACGGTCCATTTGTTTAAAGGAAAACTGTTATCCGATTTTCTGATATTTTGGATGACAGAAAATTAATCGATCTATGAAAAATATTTTCCATGGATTGAAAACGACAAGTTTTGATTCAGGGAAAACGACTACTCCTTCTAGTAAGAAGGAAAACAATTTTCTCTAAATCACCAAATAAGTGAAATTAAAATTTTCCCTCGAACATGATTTCCAAAAAAAAATATTTTTTTATCATGAAATATTCAGTGAAATAAACGCTAGGCTTTATTTGTTTCGCAGAAAATCTTTTTCTCATTTTCCGGCATTTGGTTAGCTTAGGAAAATAAGTCAATGGAAAACATATATTTAAATTCAGGAAAATGATTTCCTCTTTGAAAAATCAGTAAATATTTTACAAATTATGACTAGATATTAGTTCTTGGACCCGAAACTCTACGCTTGGCCACGAAAATCCTAATATTGATTTTCCGAGTCCCTGGCGTCCAGGACCAGGTCTCCGGCGTCCTCATACAGAAAGCCAGTTGACATGAACAAACGAAGAGATGAAAACCAAATATGAGTTCACATGATAACGACGAGGGGTTGGCATGCAATGCTAGAAGCGAGTTGCAAAGAAGTTTGGTGTGCAGTCGAAGCAACCTCGGAGGGCATCGTGGCAAACTGTCATGGATCAAAGCGGTTGCCCCCGACATTGGAGAGTTCCAAGCAAAGTGGACAGGACAGGGTGCAACTTCTCTCGAGGAACATGAGAGAGGCCGAGGCATCGGGCAGCGCTGTGTTGATGTAATTTCCATTTCAGTATAATTCATTTTATCTTGAACTTAGATTCGTGGAATTCGCGCTCTATTCGAATCCCTTTCGTGCGCTTTGTGCTCGAGTGAGAAATCACGGAACGATCCCGACTGCTCTCCAATTGTCTGAAGTTCGGATACTCTCGATACGATCACCTGCTCGATATCGATCGTTCCCGACACTGATTTAATGGGGAATTGGCCAGCATATTCGGATACTTCTTTTTGGCCAATTTTGTCAAATAGTTCGCAGAAATTTCTTTTTTCCTCTGCGTTAGCCAACATGCATTAGACGTATAAAGAAAGTCCAATGATCTTTGTTGTTGTAAGAATCATACATCATTTGTCTAAAGAGTAGCAAATCCCATCTAATAGTTTTTTGCTATTTTGATCAAAGGGGAGTGTACATAAGTCAATAAGCGGTGGAATGAAAACTTTAGGTTAGAAATGATAAGAGTGTAAACACATTAATTAAAGAGTATGATAAAACAAAGTAATCAATACATGAAATTCTGATATAGAGGGAAGATAATCTTTGTGCTATCCAAATTCATCTTCCATAAAAATTCTCTTTTAATAAACAATAATCTGCTCGAAATATTATCTCACATCGCTCGACAATGAATCATATATGCTAACAGTTTAAGCTTTTGGGTTGGATTTTTTAACACAGTATGAGAGTCGGTGCTATCCATTTCACGTACGTGCATCCACCCTCGTAGGACAATTGCTTGACAACGGGTTTTTAACAATCATCTTGGTATTATATTTTTGTTTTCTCTATTTGGAACAATAAACTGCAAATGGTCTTATGTTAGCGTACTACAATATAGAAAATATGGCCACGAGTATATTCAGATCCCGTTTGTTTCGAAGAATTTGAATAATCTGAAAAACATTTTCCTTAAAAACAATCGTTTGTATCACTTATAAAAACGAATGAACGATCGCCGGTTTAGACATAAATTATCATCGGTCAATGAAAATATTTTTCACTGATTAATCGTTTCAAACGAGACAATCGATTATACTTTGGAAAATATTTTTAATCATTCGCGTTCGAGCTTGACATCGATAGATCTCGGACTCTTGCTTAGTTTATAACCTTCGACATTTATGATGGTTGCTTCCAATGTGGCTGCATCATGCACCACCACCACACGAAAAACGAATCCCACCACCCGGATCATAGCATTTTGCACTTTTCGTGCGATCCCCATCTAACAAGTCCACATCAAAGAAAATCGAAGTTGTAGCTTTGGGCCAATTCGATTGGACCTAACATTTTTGCAATGTGTACAGGAGGAATTGGGCATGTTGGGTGCCGTCACCCGAATGTATTTTGGTTGGCCAGAAATGCCGACCTTTACCTAACTTATAATGTGTTATTATATTAGTGTGAAGCGAAACTTTTGAGAATGGCTTGTGAAAAGGAAGCAAAATGAAACTCTTTTGGGAAAAAAACAAACCAGTTTTTTCCTTTTTTTTAGTTTGGTGGGAGTCAATTGCCTTAACTTAAGGGGATGCATTAGAGAAGAGAAGGGCAGACCTTATGCTGTACCCTATGGTCCAAAAGTAAAGATTTGTGTACCTAAGTTTGGGGAAGTGAAATTTTCCTTCCAAAAATATAAAAAAAAAATTGTGTATGGATTGAAGAGATGTGTTTACTTAATTGATTGCGAAGGATTTCGATCTAGACACACATTTTTAAATTGGGCCAATTTTTTTTTGATCGAAAGAAAGATGCTATTTATATATCATAATAATACTGGAGAGGTACATAGAAAGTTTTCAAATCTAACAAATCCTAAATAATTGCAGAACGAAGCAAAAGCCAGAAAGCAAATAATAAAACATAGTCTGCAGCTGGAAGCACACTCTCATCCCTCAAGAAAATCTCTACCACCCTAAACATTCGACTGCTGATCACCAAATTCAGTGATGTCCTCCACTCCATATGCAATAACTTGCGGTGCGCGTCTAGTTCAATGTTCTTATCAATATCGCCGTACAGAGATACCGATATTAAAATGTTGAAAAAACACATATCAAATATTTGTAAGAAGCTCCCATATCTATATATAGATCTAGTTCGAGAGAGTAAAACCCCCAAAATTTGACCTAAATTTAAATCGGGAGAGGAAAGCGATATAATCTTGAAGAGGTTGTGAAGCCATGTTATGGATATCCTCCTCAATAGCTGTCGACTGGATGAATAACCGAATTGGTCTCCACGTTCACTCAAGATCAGCCGCAGAAATTTATTCATACACATACACTCCCAAAACAAATCGGGAGAAAAAAAGATGGAGAGCTTTAAAAGAGGGAAGAGGGAGACAGAGGGAGAGAGAGAGGTTGCTTAGGTACATTTCAGGTGCCACATTGGCATGACTTTGCTTAAGTACTAAGAAAAATGTGTGTAAATCGAGTGATAGTTATTTTCTTAGATGAATGCTCAAGGTAAGGCCTTACCACAATCTTTCACGTTGATGGTGTCTTCATTAATAATCTAGTTAGTCGCTCGGTAGTGCTTTGTGCTTTCGATTTATTTTATTATATGAAGACACGAGATGGTTGATTATTCCTTATGATGTGTTTCGACATGGGATTTTTTTATAGTTCTTGTGTGCATGGACTCGCGCTCCAAAATTTTTTTTTTATTGGAATTTCTTATGGACGGTGTCAATGAGTATCTTTAGAGACTTAATTCAGCAATAAGTTAAAGTTATAGGAACTCGGCCAAACTTATTAATGCGTTACAGCGAAACTGATTGAAACGAAGTTAGAAATCATAATACACATATAAGGAAACCCTAACAGGCGTCGGAACGCATGTTTCGACCATCTTCGTCGGTAAATTAATCATGCGTCGCATATTAATAAAAGTCCTAAAACGTTAATACAATAAATTATTCACATATCCTGAAAAACGAAACGGTGATGCCATGCTAACACTGTATCAAGAGACATCGTTGCCAACTAGGATCGTGGGGAATCACGTGACGTCCACATGAAGAGAAAATATTAGGTGATCCAGCCCCTCCAAATAATCACGAGATTCAACTAATCAATCGATGAACGATACGTGACGCCACATGTCATTTTATCTTCATAAAATAGTTTCTGTCCCATCTCTATTCATTGAAGACACATTCTCTCTCTTCCATTTTGTCAAAATTCACTCCCTCTCTTTGCGTCCTCCAAAGAACGGGGACTCGCTCTCTCTTTTTTTTTTATCCCGCATGTCGCCTTCACCTCCACCTCCGGAGCCGTGGTGACGTGAAGGGGCCGAACCACCTAATATTTTCTCCCGCACAAAGGTTCGTGCGACCAACAGCCGTGAAATCAAGAAAAAGCAGCACAGCCTCGAATCAAACCCGATGGCCGCATGTGGACCTTCGCGCCTTCCTTCTCACATAATGTCACGACGCATTTTGCCACTTCAAAGTCGTCATTTATGCTTGGCCAAAGTATATAAATTTAATGTCTCTTTCACTTCGCTGACTCCCACCAAGAAATAACCCTCTCTAGCGGTCGAGCGGTATCCCGAGCCGGTCCAGAAGCTCACACGGGGCTCGGTCGAGCAGTGTCCCGAGCCGGTCCAGAAGCTCGCACGGGGCCGGAGACCCAGCACAAGGAGCCGACGCCATCTCCTCATCAGTATGCACCAACGATGGACAGCCCATCTCCGCATGAATCGGGACCTCATAACCAAGCTAAGCACGCGATTCAACGCTCCTCGAATCACGCCGTCCAACGCCTCTTTTCCAAAAAGCAGTACAAGAAGCACAGTGATTCCTAGCTGCTGACCATGGTGGTGGCTTGTCGCCCCGAAACATGCTCGGCCGTTACAGTAGTCGATTACGTAAAGCTTTAGTCCCGTTTGAATCAGGGACGCGATTGCATCATGGGTGACATTAGCGATTCACCCATCCACCTCTGCATCTTTTGCCCAAAAGGGGAGAGTAGGCGTACTCTGTTTTGATACTAAATAATGACTGCAAATTATTGTGTTTACACTTATAATAAGGCAAATTAATTTCGCTATATCGTATAAAAATCACACACACATTATTTTTCCGGGATTGTATAGGTCCCGTGTTGTGATAGGAAGGAGAAATCAAGAAAAGAGAAAAGAAAAGAAGGGAAAGAAAAGGCAAAAGAAATGGAGGATGGAAAGGCAAGAAAATAGAGAACTTGGTCTTCGAAATCCCACCCCTATAAAAAGCCCCGACCACCTCGCCGTCTCTTATCTTCTGCCTCTGTGTTTCGTTTCTCTCTGTCCTCTCTCTCTCACTCTCTCCGTGTCTTTCTCTCTGTCTCTGTCTCTGTAAAGGGTCGAAAGCTTCGGCCTTTTTGGCATTTTGGTGACAGAGACAGTCTTCTTCTTCTTCTTCGAAGCTCCTCCGCCCATCAATTCCATTCACGACCGACCTCCGTCCTCCCGAAACTGCATTTTTTTCCCGAGGGTCGCTCGAGGGGGAAAAAAAAAAGAGGTGAGTGCTGCGTTTTGACCGCTCGCGATTTGTTGCTGCATCATGCACGTCTCTTGACGACCGTATCGACAGAAAAAGATTATTTCTTTACACTCGCGTTCCACTGCGGAACGGAGTTCGTGGCTGGGATTTCGTTTGATGAACGTTCTTGATACGGCAAAATCGAATCATTTGGTGGCCATCACGGTTTATGGTGACGATACATGCATGGGAGTCTTTCTATCTCAACTCCCTGTGAGTTCCAGCGACAGTTTCTCCGGCTTTCGATTTCAAGGTTTTTTATTTTTTTCTACCTGCTCGGTTCATCTAGGACCATATGATCTCGGGCCCGTGTTTTTTAACGCCGTATGGTTTTTGACGACACGATTTTCTTGAATATTTTGGAGGACTAAACAGCTCGTCTGCTTGTTTCGGCTTTGAAAGAGCTGTACTTGCTGAGAAGATGGTGACTTTGAGGACCCCATTTGTTTATTTCGCTCATAAATCATAGGCTAATGATAAAGTTAATTGTTTGTCGGTTGCTGTAATCCTGGTGGATGATGTTGATGCCTGGAAACGTGTATCAATCACTTTCTTTCGAATGCCGAACCGTGAAACGTGTCTTAGTCACTTTCTTTCGATGTGAACTGTTAAATGAAAGCTTCGATGTACTCTGGCTTACCTTATTTTTTGTTTCTTGATTGGCCCAGAAACTTCTGTAAGTAGTAGTTTACAATCTCGAGTTGTTTCAGCCTATATAGTTTGAACTGAAAGTGGGCAAGATTACATGTTTCAGGTGTGAACTATGAAGGTTGATGTTGTGTTCATTTTCTTGTTTATTTCCCCCATTGTTGTGCCTGGTGGCATCTCAAGGTCCTTTCTTGTAGTTGCAGTGTCCTTTTCGCGGTAGCGAAATAAACCGTGTCAATTTCCTGATGGGTCATACTATTATGCATCCGTGAAAGTGATATATGAGATCTATACATGGGTATTGCATGCCTTTTTTATTTTTCGATCTAGGCCCCCACAGGTCTATGTAGTACTGCATGATGCTTGCATAGGAGACGATGTGAAAATGATTCCTTTATTTTTTTTTTTTGTGGGATTTCTTTTTTCTTTGCATGTTATTTAAGAAGTTTGGCCTATGTTCCATGTGCATTGTCTCTGCAGGAATTGGTGACTGCACCATAATTGTCCCTTTTAGTCTTCTCAATGGCAATTGTCACAAACTGAGTCCTTGAGATGATGCGAAGGAAAAGTTCTTTGAGAATTATAAAATCTCGGATCGTCTTGCTGATGATTACATGTGTCGTCGATTACTCTCTAGAGAGCGCGAAGTCTGTATAAAGTAAATTTGGGATAGAATCATGGAGATTTTGTCTGTGTTTGTTTTTCACTTAATGCCACATGGTGCAAATACTGCATGCCATGTATTCTCTTTCTACATTTTTGTCTTTTCAATTTGTCATATGAAAGTGTCATGTAAAAATTTCGGACTGATTGTTACATATGAGTATACATATCCAATACCAAAGTCATCGCTGTTTGCATATTTGGTTGCCCTTTTCCATGTCTACGTTTGTAAAATGGGTTCTTTACCTCCTGCTGCTGAACAAGTTTTCAGGGCTAAAATATGCCAACAGGCTCAAACTTCAGATGCCAAATTTGTGGATTTTTTTTGCAGTGACCATCAGGGAGGTATTGAGCACACGAGATCTGGAAGATTGTTGCTTTTCTCAAACATTCCGATGAATAATCCGCTGTAAATGCAGCGCTTTGGAAATGAGAAGGTATTTTTGTCATAAATGCGATCTGTCTCGTTTTGTGTTAATTATAGTTATCTTGCTGAACGTTTGTGTTTTATATCATGACCAGATCTCAGGAACTCAGCACTTAATGGACTGCACTCCCAATAGCAGTGATAAGAAAACTCTGAAGAGGTGGTTTTTCATCGACAAGAGGGTCGGATAAAGCATATTTGGTTATAGCTTATAAGTCACTCTTAAAAGCGCCATTTCTGGAAACTACCAGCACAATCAATACGATCTGTTGTCCTGCGGTGCTCGTATTCTTGATTCAATGGAACTTAAGTCTACTCATTCATCTCCTGTTCTTGCCGACCCTGCACCCATTAATAAGACGAGACTAGGCATTCATTCCACGTTGTCCTCTAGCAAATGCATACCGATACTGAGGAGAAAGCCGGGAAAGCTCGATGAGGCTCTCTCTAATGGTTGGCTAGATGCAATGAAAGCCTCGTCTCCTCCTCGTAAAAAGCTTATAAAAGGTTATTGCGTTGAAGTTGCTTTAGATGATGCCGAGATTGCCTATTGCTCTTGGAAGGTATTCTATTCTATAATTTCTAGATTTAAATGATGTGCTAAGCACTATACTATGCCATTTGCTATAATTCATGTTGTTTAATTGCAATTTCTCCGGATTGCACAGGTTAGGCATCCATCAGCCCTCAATTCATTTGAGCAGATCACGAAGCAGGCTAATAAGAAGAAGATAGCCATTTTTTTGGATTATGACGGGACTCTTTCGCCAATTGTAGACAACCCTGATGATGCACTGATGTCTAGTGAGGTAAGAATATTGTTTTGTAAGCATAGAAGCCCTTTGTTTCTCGGTATTCCATAGTTATTTATTTTATGACATTGTTCAATATATTTTCAGATGCGTTTGGCTGTGAAAAACGTTGCAGAGTTCTTCCCAACTACCATTATTAGCGGGAGGAGTCGCAACAAGGTATTTGGAGGACTCCACTTTAGGGGGTGTTCAGAACATTTCAAGCCTTTAATCCACCTTTCAACTTTCACTTCTCAATTGATACTCTGAAGATGCTATGCCTGATTTACATCGATTTAATTTCTTTTTAGGTACATGAGTTGGTAGGACTGACTGAACTGTATTACGCTGGAAGCCACGGGATGGATATTATGGGTCCTGTGGGCGTTACCGCGTCCATTGACCATCATGGCTGTGTCAAATTAACTGACAGACAGGTATTCGAAGATCTACTCGAGAATGTTTGTATTGATTCTCCATGGGGAATAAATTTCATGTTGATGGTTTAACTTTTTAGCGATGTCTGTTCTTATTATTATAGGGTGAAAAATTAAAACAGTTCCAGCCCGCTGGAGAATTTTTACCAATGATTGACGAGGTGTGCGACTTCTCTGCCTTCATTTTCTTTTTTATTTTATTGTATCTATGTATAATAAGTGGCAATTAGAATATTGATTCTTGACCCTGGCATGCAGGTTTTTAGAGCCCTCATCGAGAAGATGAAGGGAATTAAAGGCACAATAGTTGAGAACAACAAGTTCTGTGCCTCAGTACATTACCGAAATGTAGATGAAAAGGTCAGGACTGGTTGCAGTTTGTAGCTTACCAAGGGCTGCAGTGATGTTCAATCAGCTTAACTTCCAGGCCTCATTTTAATTGCTTGTTCTCTGATTTCAGAATTGGCGCACTATTGCTCAATTAGTCCACAATCTATTAAAAGCCTACCCGCGTTTGCAAATAACTCACGGACGGAAGGTACAATTCTTGTCTGGATTCCACCATGTTCATCTATGCATCGTGACTTTCTATTGTGAAGTGGGTTTCAGTAATTTGTTGCACATACTTCTTTTCGGTTATCCAGGTTTTAGAAATCCGTCCTGTGGTGGACTGGAATAAGGGGAAAGCCATGGAGTTTCTGCTCGATTCTCTCGGTATCTTTTCTTTCCGCCCTTAACTCTCTCTTTTCTGGCACATAAGCGGACGTGCACTATGCTACAACAAATTAACTTGCTTTCATATCGACACAGGTTTCACTAATCAAGATGACGTGCTCCCAATCTATATTGGTGATGACAGAACTGATGAAGATGCATTTAAGGTACTACGCACATGCAATTTCAAATTTTTTTTTTCTTTTTCTACCTTGAAGCAAGCACGCAAATGAGTTGGCCATTTCGATGATTTATATCAGATGCTGGGCGAAAAGAAATGTGGCATTGGGATTTTGGTATCTTCAGTCCCCAAAGAAACAAAGGCGATTTACTCTCTAAGGGACCCATCGGAGGTGCGAATCCTTGTTCATCTTTTCATACTTTTCGCCTCAAAACTTTTGCTCGCGTTTTCAGAAGCATATACTGATATATGGTGGATGTGTTGGAATTGCATGTAGGTGATGGAATTTCTGAAATCACTTGTCGCGTGGAAGAAGATGGAAGATGCATGAAGGATGTGAAATTGCAGTACTAGTACTAGTGTCATAAGGCTAGGGATTCAATGGGATTCTGTCTATGCTTCTAATAGATCACGGTCGGGCGGTCGAAATCTGAGTGAAATTTTTTTCGCTTTTGCATCTCGGCCACCGGTCCGTGTAGTTTCTAATGTTTATATTCTATGTGAAGGGTAAATGTGGTGTGTTCAGCTAGCTGATGAGATCCTGTAATTATGTTGGACTCTTCTGCGAAGTGATAATGAATAGCCACACTAAGTAATCAGTTCAAGAACTTCAAGGGATGGTTCTGGGTCATTAGCATTTCACATGTTGTGATCTTGTAAATACTCTTGGGAATCTGGGAATCATTATCTCTCTGCCTAACAAGAAAGTATTCTACTCACGTTGCCTGTGCGGTATGCATATCCACTGACTTCCACGTTCGAATTTCGGAACTTTCTCCAGTTCGACCGTTTCTGTGCTTGTCATTATCACACGATATAACTCTTATCCTCGCTTGTCCGTGGATTATTTCGAGGATTTTTCTTTTCTGGGCGTAAGCTGAGGGTTCTTTCTTCTCTTCCGAATGTCATGAAGTTTGTTTTTCATTCACAGGTTTATCCTGACGTTCTGCACCAACCAGGTCCTGGGCCTGGGCTCAGCATGCATGGGGCAAGTCCCAAGTCTTATGAATCTCTCTTATTTTCCTTGAAACCGGAATATGTTGTTGCTTCATGCTCCCATAATGATTGAAGAGGAATGGTGACATTCATAGTCGGGCAGCGGCTTTTGAATTTTTCTTCACGCACCGACTATTCAGCCGTCGTGTTAATGTCGGCCGAGTTCTAGGACCATGAAGGCGAAAACGTTAGGGATGGTAATATGCTGCAAGGAGTCCTGAGCCTAATGAATTTTTTTCTTAGTTTCTACTCCATTCCTAGCCCTACATACAAAACACGGGGGAAGTGTCGTTTGTTACATATCACTTTGACATTATATGTGATGAACCTTTTCCTTTTTATAAAAGGATTGTGACAAGTAATTACGGATTATGAAATTCCTATTCGGTCATTTGGAAAAAACTTATGTCCAAAGCAAAAAAAGGAAAATAAAAGGCCAAGAGATCATCACTAATGATTTTATTAGTTTGGCATTTTAGAAACATTCCACGCCGAGTTCGACCCAGACCCAGATGCTATAGAAAAGGATCTCTTTTTTGATATTTGAAAATCCTTCACCAAAGATGGCATCCTTTTGGTGGTTCTAGAACTCGTATTCAAAGGGGTAATAGTGTCCCTAGCTATTTCATCTTTTTCTCTCTGGGCCAAATAATTTTGAATCCCCTGATTACCCCAAAGATGAAATAGGAAATCCTACTTTGTACAAGGCCGACCCTAATGTTGCTGTCACGGTCCAACTTCACCAAAGTTTCTTGAGAAATTATTTAAATTAATTTGGGCAGATGACATTCAGCTACTCACTGTCCTTGGAAAAACGTACATGAATGTCTTTTTGAAATTTCAAATCGTTCCGACCTGCTCTAGCTAGCATGTCAATAAGGTGCAATTTTATAGGATGCCCACAAAAAAAATATCAATTACAAGGAGCGTGACTAAACCCCGTAGAGCTCGGGACCTAAGATTCCAAATTCGCATTATGATACCCTTAATCCGCGAACGATCGTGTAATCCAATGTTCATTAGTCGTGACCATCGCTACTATAGGAGATACGAAACAAACCAGAATAATCTTTTACCCCTTTATATATCAACACATAGTCAAGTTGTAAGCTCGAGTGTGGTGTGGCACTCAAAAATACAATGAACTTAAGAATTTTTGAACCCCAATTTTTTTTTTCGTTTCAAAAAAGTTTTTCTAGCACTTGAATATTGGGATGTAACTTCACCGATTTAAATCGAGGGTTAGCAAACCCTTTACCCTAAGCTCTCTCTTTTTTCATTTTTCTTTGTTTTAGTTAACCCAACTTTTTGTAGTTAGGGTTTCTTGTGGAGGAGGAAAGGGAACCAAACTTATTGATTATAGCTCATGCAAGTTATGAACGTGGTGCAGACATAATTCAATAAAAGTCATACCTAACCCCATTATTTATATTCCTGGCTTTTCCTTGTAAGCAAGATCATCTCATCACATATACACACACTAAGTATAAAGTGAAATAATATATATATATATATATATATATATATATGTATGTCAAGAACTTGAAATGGACAATCTTTAATTGCATGGAAAGCAAAGGCGACACCACGAGCTTAGGACATTGATGAAAGGATGTCTAGGGTTTGATCATTTTCCACGCAAAGCACACCTTTTTCCTTTGTTCTTCTTTATCCGTTATCATCGAGAGTTTTTTCGAAGGTGCGATCAACGTTAGCACCAATTTGGGGGTGGTTTCTTTATGGATGGAATTATGTAAATTGGAGATTCCACGTGATCGGATGGTTCTAATCCATTCACGGCCTTTTTTCTTCTTCCTTTTCCTTTTGTCGCTCCTTAATTTTAGGAACGGCCATGGTAATAATTTCTTTTTTTTCCACCTACCCTCGAAATTTAATTGGATTTGCTCTAAAGGATCTAACGGGAGGTAATTACCGAAAAAGTCTTAAACCTATTATACAGATGTTTATTCAATCTTAAACCTTTTGATTTGGCTAATATAGTCTTAAACCTTCTAATTTGATTAATTCAATCCTAAAAATTTTGTCAATTTACCAATATGGTCATTCCGACCAATGTTTGGTAGGAAATCATTGATGTGAACACCAACCGCCATATGTGGTACAGCCGGCATTGACGTGGCAATTTTTTACAAAAAATTTGTTGTTTTTTAGTTTTTCTTTATTTTTTTCATTGGGGCCGACAAAGAGCTTGCAACCCTCGTTGGCCACAATGAAAAAAAAGAAAAATATATTAAAAAATTTAGAAAAACATTTAAAATTTTGTAAAAAATTATCCATATTTGCATCGATCGTGTCACATAGGACGACCAGCGTCTATGCTAGTGATTTCCAGCCAAAATTAAATGGAATGATTACATTGATAAATTATCAAAAGTTTTAGTATTAAATTAGTTAAATCGAAAGATTTATAACTGAATTGACATCCGTACAATAAGTTTATGACTGTTTTGGTAGTTTTCTCAAATCTAATAGAATCAGTGATTGTGTGCTCCACCCATTGAATTCGACTTGTGAATGATACTTTGATCTCTCGAGTGTCGTCATGATACTTTCGGATTCAAACTTATAAGGTTTGATTTATGTTTGTGTAATACTATTTTCATTTTTTTTTGGGTCAAAGCTGTAATAGTAGTAGTACTAGGCTCGGCTACGTTGTAATAGACAGCTAAAATCTCACATTTTGGCGGCTTGAATCATATGATAAAAGCCAAGATCGTCGCACCAGCTTCACAAACACATCCGCATATACCTATTATTCAGACAACATTATTAAATGGAATGATTAAATTCATCTTAATTCATTGTTTATTTGTTGCTTGTTGTGGTTACTATTATTGATATTTGGCCCACTCTTGAGAAACCCATAATTATTAATTTTTGGGCTACAATGTTTGCCCCCAAGCAAAAGCAAAAAGCTAGCAAAGTCAAAATTTTCACGAATTCTTCAACCAAAAAAAAAAAAATTTGTTGTCACGAATTGATTAACAAAGCCGGTTTCTAGGCGTGAGATATGGAGGTTGATTGCGCCTATTGCTCTATTCTGTTTGAGTACATTAGTAGTTCCAAATGTATAATTTAGCTTTATAGGGATTTTATCAAGTATTTTCCGAGGGAAAAATAGTAGGCAGTATCGCCACATATAACTTAGTAGACCGTTATTTTGTGATCGTTCTATAACTATCGTACGATGTTTGCGGCGGCCGAACACCTCAGAGAACAAGCCGTCCGACTTGTTTGTCCTTTTTTTTTTACCCTAAAAGTTGTACTTCTCGATATTTTTGTTTAACTCTCCTTTTCACGCAATTAGCATTGATGCGTTAACCATGTTACTATATTCCAAATTTCGAACGAAAGGGATGGTAAGTGAACCGAGCGGCGCTCCGTGAGCATGTATGGGTAGAGCTTGGGACCTGGAACCGGACCCGTGAACCTGAGAACTGGACCCATGAGAACCTGTCTAGTTTCAAGTTCCAAAAATTGGAAAACCTATTTCAACAGGTAGGTTCCAAGTAGGTGGAACCTGTAACGGGTTTTTGTATTTTTCTTGGTCTATATTTTCGCGCGATCTTGTGGTATTTCGTGGCGTTCGAAAATAAGTATATAATCTGGAACCACTAATCTGAGTTTTTATTTTATGATTGGGACTTTTACTTTATTAACTTTCTATATTTTTCGTATGTCTAAATATAAGTTGTGGTTAATGGATTGTAAAAGCAAGTGGCGGTCATTAAAAGCGATGATTCACTGTAATCGTTTAATTAATAATACAAATGAAACCTGAGTAGATCTGGAACCGACCTTGAAACCTGTAACGTGGTAGGTTCCAAGTTTCAAGTAGGGTAGGTTCCAGATTCCAAAAAATAGGAAACCCTATTTCAACGGGTAGGTTCTAAGTTTTAGGTAGAATTTGTACGGAATCTAAAACCACTTATCCCTATTGATGAGCACCCCGCCCCTCTTTAACTTGAGATGAACTCCTTTTTTTCTTTTCCTCTCTTGTGCATGGGAATGCTCTTGCGTCCTATCTCCCTCAAGGGTTGTGAATGTTCCCTTTGAAATGGAGAAAATTATCAAAAAAGTTCTCAACCTATTATAATTATATAAATTTAATTTTAAACCTTTTGCATTTGTGTCAATTTTGTCTATTTAGCCAATTTTGGCTGACTGTCCGGTCGAAGCTGACGTGACAATTTTTTAAATAATTTTTGCCGATTTTATTATTTTCTTCCTTCTTTCCTTTTTCTTTTCCCTACAGTGCCTCGCAAGGGTTGTGGCTCTCGCCTAGATCTAGGCAAGGCTAGCCTCGCCGGCCGCAAGCCAAGTCATCGTCACCATCATCTAGAAGGAGCAAAGATGAATACGACGGAGGGAAGAGTTGTGGAAGAAGGAACTGATCTTGTGCTGTATTACAATCGCATGCTTTGATCCTGCAGAGCTCCTTTGAAGGCGGCCTCGCTTGTGGCCAGTGAGGTTAGTTGCAATCGAAGGCAGCCATGGCCTTGCCAGCCGCGGGCAAGGCCATAACAAGGGTGGCCTAGCCCAGTGGCCGGCTAGCCTTGTCGGAAGCTTGTCGGCCACTGTGGGGAAAAAAATTAAAAGAAAGAAGAAAATAAAATAAAATATTCAAAAAAACATTTAAAAATTATCATGTCAATGTTGGCCGGCCAAAATTGGTCGGATTGACTAAGTTGGCACAAATGCAAGAGGTTTAGGACTGAATCGGCACAATTGTAATAGATTTAAGACTTTTTAAATAATTTTCTTCTTCGAAATGGCTGAAGTGTCCGAATAAATGGAGAGATGATGATGATGATGATCGGTCATTGCTCTCAATTGCCAAAACAAACTCGCCAAATGAACATTCGTCGCCCTATCGCTTCCGCACTTGATCGGACGATGAAGGGCTGGCATATTTGCTTGCCATCTCTCACTTTTTCCAAAATTGCAATCATCTCTTGCCTTGCTGGAAATGGTCCATGCATGGCATGTTTGCTTTCCATCTCCGACAGGAGGTAGAGAGAGAGAGAGAGAGAGCGAGAGCAGGCGAGCTCGGGGCCGAGGTTCGAGGGAGACTAAGGGGGTTGGCTCACGAAAATACACAATTCTTCCTTTCGATATTCAGTGTGAGCATGATATCCTAAATTTTAGATACGAAAGCAAAGTAATAATTGAGAAAAGGAGAATGCAAGATAATGCATATGGATGTGTTTTTCTCGTAATTCAAACTCCGAGTTTTATAAAAAAAAATGAAAAAAATACTATTTGGATGACAATTTTTTGTGTCGCAATCGGTATACCAAAAAATTGGAGGAAAACCGTAAAAATGTCATCTTGGAAAATGGCAATTCTTTTTTCTATTTTTATTATGAAAAATTCTGGTGGAACAAGTTCCGCTTTCGGCTTGCCATTTTCTCTGCCTCCGACCCCACGCCCCACAAAATTGGTCATCATGTTGTCACTTCCAAATTTCATTTTCTTTCCCAAGTAAAATCTCAGGACAAGTCTAACCATTCAAATTCAGGAAAAAAATGACATAATGATTCGTTAAATTTATTTAATGTCGTCCTAAACTTTGACCCAAAGTGTTGATGTAAATCAAGTCGGATCGCAATCGTTGGCAGCAAAATTTTAACTGTCAAAATCGTGCAAAATGTCGCTGAATATTCCATTTGCAAAAAAAAACGCAAATAGCATTGTAAAAGACGAACGAAAGTTCTTAGTGAAAAACCCAATATGGGAAAAATCACGAGACGTTGATCTAGGAACTGCTCCATTATAATTAAAGGATTACAATTAACATTCAAACAATGTTTCTCTCACAATAAATCTTCACAATTGTCACAAAACGCGTCATCACTTGATCTCTCGTGTTTATACACGTTGTTGAAAACTCTTGTGATTTCTATGGAGTATTTTTTGTGCACATGGAAACCTCCACCCAAGCCTTTCTGTTTATAGCAGTATATTTCCACTCAAGTTAGGAATCCTCTCTAATTGATTGACAATCACCTCCCAATTAGAAATCTCCCCGATTGGAATTCCTTTAATTGGATGATATTATTTCTAAGTAAAACTTCTTATTTGGATTTCTTTCTTTTCAACGTCCTACCATAATATGACTCCTTCCTCTTAGGTATTCTTGACAAGCAATTTTAAGGATATTTCAAATCGACTCCCAAATATGCTGGGCTGCTCTCAACAAATGCAATGTTATCCTTGAATTAATAAAATTTTAATATATATTCAATTTAATCTTCGAATCATTCGTATAATCATCCCTCTAAACTTCGACGGGTCCTTCATTGTTAGGGTCAAAATTAAAACAATGAAGAGTTGGTAAACCTAACAATTTTACTGGTCGAAAAAAGGTCAAAAAGCGAAGAGGGTATCTCGGTCACTCCTGACAGTCAAAAGACACTGGAAAAGCTGAAGACCGGCATCAAACGGTTCGGTCAGTGGGCGTTGTTACCTTAACCAACGCTGCTAATTGCCAATTTATTATTTGAATCCCTTTTATTTCTCCCAAACAAAACACCAGAAAAAGGACAAAAAAGGAAGGAAAAAAAAAAACGATAGGATCTATTGATTAGTGGCCGTGGGGGGAGGGGCCCACGCGTGGGAATGGCGATGGGCTGGCAATCATGTGGCGCTTTCGGAGGAAGATCTGGGAGGCCAAAAAAAATTGTTCCTTTTCTATTGATTTCTCTCTGTTTTTGGTTCTTGTTTCTTGGGTTTTCTTCCCTTTCTTGCGTTGTTTAACCTTTGGAGAGGAGACGACGGCGGTCAAACGTTAATCCCCTGCACGCGCTCTTCCGTCGTTGCTGCCGGGGGAGAGCTGTCTCTGCTGCTGCTGCTGCCGCTTTTCATACGCACTCGTATAATGATGGTGTCTGGTTTGATGATGCCTGCCCCTGCCCTCCTCGGGCAAGCGTTAATTTAAGAAGGTAATCGAGAAAAATCAAGGCTCGAGATTTAGGATCCGAAGTTGCCATTCGTATCCGCATCTCGAAGAAGGGGGCCAGTGTGGTCTCCGTGGCAGGATTCGTCATCCGTGAATAGGGAATGAAAACCACCCGCGATGTCGCTTTTTAAATGGCGAGCTGGTGCGACCGATTTGCCTTGATTTCGTCTTCTTTCTGAACTGGCGATAAGCTGTCGCACATCACACCTCCTCTGTTTCTCTCTCTGTCTCTGGAAAGTCCACACCTTGCTCTGTTTCTCTCTCTCTCTCTCTCTCTCTCTTCCGCACCATGCACGGTCATGCTCAGCAACGCATGAGCGACGAGTGGTGACCGACAAGAAAGAAGCTTGGGATCGGAATCCGATCCTCGACCCCTCTTTCTCTCTCCCCCATTTGACGAATTTCCTCGATTGTTTTTTTACGACTACCCGTTAAACTAAGAACATACGTCTAAAAAGTTTCGAACAACAACAGATCGCGATGATTCTCGCTCCCAATCCGAACTGTCTTTGACCCACCACCGCGCAAAAGACCGAAAAGTGGGTTCATCTACATATTCTTGCAAAAAGGAAAACGTTAGCATAGACTTGCAAATTTCACGGTGTTTTCTTTTTTCTTGGACAAATATACGAAAAACATTCAAGGGTGTAGGTCCCCGTAATTGTTTCTTTCTTTTTGCGTTTATTTTTTTTTGGTTGCAGACTGGCCCCCGGAGCTAATGTGCTTATAAGAGCCCACGATAGCAGATAAAGTAAAAAAGAGCCGTTTCCTCAGACGCGCAGACTCTCTCTCTCTCTCTCTCTCTCTCTCTCACACACACACACACACGCAGAGAGGCTACTCTGTCTTCCCCATTTTTGCTTTTTCCCTACCAGATCATGCAAAGCCCATAAAAGCTTGGTAAAAATCGCCCCCTGATTTTCGACACGAACAAGCTGAGAGAGGATAGAAAAGAAGGAGCTTTCTAGAATGGCTTTGAATGGCCTCGCCACCGCGGTGTTGCTGTTGCTCGTCCACATTGGCCTGCTCTTGGGCTCCTGTTATGCTGATGATCCATTCGTCTTCTACGATTTCAAAGTCTCCTACATCACTGCCTCTCCGCTCGGTGTTCCTCAACAGGTCCGTGCTCAGATCTCCTGCTCTGTTTTTCCTGTATCTATCTCCTTCGTGCTCCATCTTTCAGTGTTGAGCTTAGCGTTTTGCCTGCTTATAGATGATGGGTTTGTGCTAAGTCCTCAAAAGTTTCCATTTTAGGGACGGATCTGTGCGAAATGAGGTTTCAGTAGTTGCTTCGAGCAGATACGTTTTGGTTAGACAATGTAGTGTCGACAGAGTGAATGTCCCACAGGGCTTATCGTTTGGGTTTCGATTTTTCTTTGCAGGTTATTGCAATTAATGACAAGTTTCCAGGACCTACTATCAATGTCACTACTAACAACAATGTCGTCATCAATGTTCGCAACAAGCTGGACGAGAGTCTTCTTATGCATTGGTATGATTTGCTTGACATTGTGAGACGAGGGGGAAAAACGAAAGATTTGATTTTGCTGCTCGTTTGATCATATGGAGTGTGTGATATGTTGCTTACGAGTAGGTCCGGGATACAGCAGCGGCGCAGTTCGTGGCAAGATGGTGTTCTGGGGACCAATTGCCCCATTCCTTCAAAGTGGAACTGGACTTACCAGTTTCAGGTCAAAGATCAGATTGGGAGCTTCTTCTACTTCCCCTCCACTAATTTCCAGAAAGCATCGGGCGGATTCGGTGGCTTTATTATCAATAACCGGCCTATAATCCCCATTCCCTTCGCGACTCCTGATGGCGATATTATTATTCTGATCGGTGATTGGTATACCAGGAATCATACGGTTGGTGATTGTTAGATGATTTGGGATTGTGGCATATGGTCGAAAGCTTATTTTTTAAGATAGATTATGCCTTTTGTTTTAGGCCTTGAGGAAGTCCCTCAACGGTGGAAAAGCTCTCGGGATGCCCAATGGTGTTCTTATTAATGGGAAAGGACCTTACCAATATAATACAACGCTGGTCCCGGATGGTATTGATTATGAAACCATTACAGTCCACCCAGGTAATATTAATTAAGGTTATATTATTAAACAAATTATCTGTAATTATTTAAATAGGCCAGATAAGCTCTGCTTCCAATTGATAATGTTTTGCTGGAGTTTCACCTTGTCATTGTGGAGTTTCCCCAATACTCTCAGTTGTGTACTAGAAAAAGAATTTGGCTGGCTAAGGTAGGTGACAAAATTATCTGGTAGCTTTTAAACTATGAGCATCATTTACGCATTGCAGCCATGTAGTAAGAATTTCTGCATCACCGTGGCAACGTTAAGGGTGTTTCTTATGCTTTCGTGCTCTTTTCTGGTATTCTCTTCTTGTGTAAGCAGCATTATGGTTCTTGCTTTTTGCTTCATCATCTGCAACATTTTGCCTCGTCAGGAAACATATTTATGGTCAATGTCATTAACAATCTCATATATTGTAGTTATTTGATTGTTTCATAATGCTGCTTGGTCTAATTAAAGTGAGCAAATACAATGATTTATCCTGTAACTAGTTCACAGGTTGTGGTGGATGTGGCTGGAACCGCACAACAAGTTCATCAATTTAGCTTGTAGGATTATAAACAACATGAGACTTACTTATGCTAATGATCAACAGGGAAAACATATCGCATCCGTGTGCACAATGTGGGAATATCAACAAGCTTGAATTTCAGGATTCAAAACCATAACCTCCTTTTAGCTGAGACTGAGGGATCATACACAGTGCAACAGAATTATACTAGTTTGGACATCCATGTTGGTCAATCATATTCATTCCTGGTGACAATGGATCAGAATGCTAGCTCTGATTATTACATTGTAGCAAGTGCCCGGTTTGTGAATGAATCTCTTTGGAAAAGAGTAACTGGTGTTGCCATATTGCATTACACAAATTCAAAAGGGAAGGCGGCTGGCCCTCTTCCGGATGCACCCAACGATGAATTTGACAAAACCTATTCTATGAACCAAGCTAGATCGATCAGGTATGCTTCCTGGAATTTTACGCGTAGAAACTTACATTTCTTTTACTGATTATGGCAAGAGTATGTTGAGTCTGCATCACCTTGGATTCAACATCTGGACATCTTTTTTATCTGGAAAAACTGTCACTGCAATGAAAAGATAGAATGTCTTACATTAACATTCTGGGAGTGTCTGGTCCATGTTAGTTTCAAAAGTCGGTGAGAAGATCACTGCATCAAATGTTTGAAAATAAATCACAAGTGGCGTCAAAAGTGCCTTCCTTATTTGTTGCAAGTTGATCTTTTAATCGCTGACACGGCATTTACGATTACTTTGTTAACTGAAACAATAGATAATTGAATCTCAATCTCTGATCTGACACTGGGATGCAGATGGAATGTGACTGCCAGTGGGGCTCGTCCCAATCCACAGGGGTCTTTCCACTACGGCTCAATCAACGTGACTGATGTGTATTTATTGAGAAACGCTCCTCCAGTGACGATTGATGGAAAACGGCGCACAACGCTAAGTGGAGTCTCGTTTGTGAATCCTGCCACCCCAATCAGGCTTGCTGACCAGTACAAAGTGAAAGGAGTATATAAGCTTGACTTCCCCAATCAACCACTGACTGGACCGCCAAAGATGGAAACATCCGTGATTAATGGAACTTATAAGGGATTTATGGAAGTAATATTGCAAAACAACAACACTGAGGTGCAGTCGTATCACATGAGTGGATATGCATTCTTTGTAGTGGGGTAACTTCTTCTGCATTGCCATTCCTACTAGTGCTATTTACTTTGTTAGTTGGAGTCGTAGGAATTCCCTTTTCTTTTTAATCAAGAAGTGGTGACAAATATCTTCTATGTATAGGATGGATTATGGCGAGTGGAGAGAAAACAGCAGAGGTACATATAATAAGTGGGATGGCATTGCCCGCTCCACAATCCAGGTGCGTTTTCACATGTCAAAAAGTTTTATCGGATAAAATTTTAAATACCCTTATCTTCACCCTCAACTTTCTCACAGTGGTTGGGCTCATTTTCTGCATTCATTGAGGAAGACTGAGCATTTCGTTGGTTGTAGTGTGCCTTCGTAGTGCTTTATAATTGAGTGTGAAAGATGCTTGTCGCAACTCGCAAATGATCCTGCAGTGGTGATGCTCTAAGGCATCTCCTGCTATACAAAAGATAAATGCTTGAAAAACTTATTTTAGTTCAGAAGAAGCTGAAGTCCCTCGTGTTTCTTGCTCCTTTAGTCAACGCTTGATTTTCTTCGAAGTAGATGGGAGACAGATGAAAGATTGCTTATACTGATTACCCTTTCTCTAGGTCTATCCTGGAGCATGGACAGCGATCCTCATATCCCTTGACAATGTTGGAGTTTGGAACTTGAGAACAGAAAACCTGGACTCTTGGTACCTTGGCCAAGAAACTTACGTGAGGATCATCAATCCAGAAGAGAATAATAAGACTGAGATGCCCATACCTGATAATGCTTTGTACTGCGGTGCACTTAGCCATCTGCAGAAGTATGTAATCCAACTCTGCCACTTAATTCTTTGTTTCGGTAGATAGAACTATCATCTGCCAATTAGGCAGGCTATTCCTTTTCAAATTTACACCTCCAACCCTGACAAAACGCGTCTACTGCTCATTTTTTCTTTTAGTATGTTCATGGAAATGTGTTTAATCTAAAAACCGAAGCATAAAGAAACAAGGATTGTGACCCATCTTATTGTTTTGGTGAAAGCTTTCATGTCATACTAAAATTCAATGCCTTCAATTGCAGGCCTGAAGATATCTCTTCGGCAGTCACAATCACCGCCAGTATATCAACCGTGGCTGTCGCTGTGCTAACGATACTTTGCGCTCTCATATCCGTCTCCCGCTAGGCGCATCGTTGCCATCTCCTTCTAGTGTTTCCTACATGTTGCTTTGCCGGATTGTAGCTTTAGTGAGTTTGGTTTGTGAGTGTTTTAGGGCGTGCCATTCTAGCCTGTCCATAATTCAGTGATTTTGACATGTATTCTTTTGATCCACAGTAGTCTAAGTATTCCGCTCGGGGCCCTTTCGTCTAATTTATTGTGATCTTACATTCTTTTAAGTACCCTACAATTGTATGAATGACTTATGAACAGTTTTCAGAAGCAGATCCATTTTTCCGCACTCTGGTTTGGCTCTTTTAATCACTCATTAGCCTTGCCCTGTCTTTAAAAGGGACTAAGCCCAGACTACATATCGGCTTTAAAAGTTGAATCTTTGTTGCCTAGCTTGTGTCATTTGCTATGAAACTGTAGAAGAGTAAGTTTTCGCATGTGTATATTCACCTTTTTTCATTGTCCACTGAATATAAATTTACTTTATGTAGGACAATTAAAATGTAGAGTCATTCGTCAACTAGACCTAGTTCAAGTAATCATTTCGATGCCAAAAATGATCATCGTATTCTTTTTCCAGGTTTCTCAAAGGCCATCTCTATTTGCAAACAAGAATCAGAATCCAATGTCAGAGTTTTGGCATACTCTAAGCAATGCCTCGGATAGTGACACGACTCGGCATCAAAACTTGAAATCATTGACCGTTGTTGCACATCCAAAACTAGTTGAAAAAAGGATTTGTCAATGGCAACGATCTTAAGTTGTGTGCTTCCGACAAAAAATAACAGCCAAAGAATCGTCACGACATAGATCCCTTGCTCTCATGTCTTGTGCTTCATAAGCCCTTATTCTGTCTGAGGAATTCTCGGTTTTCAGTTACTAAAGAATGGGAAGAGCCTCCGGCTTCAGGCTAGGAAGAAAGGTAGGAAGATCTTCAAATCGATTACCCGACGCAGAGCAGAACTTAACTGGACCCAGAACTCAGGTCTCCTTGCTAAGAAAGATACTCGTAACCCCACGAACAACACCTACGATTTGGCTCAATACGATATATGCAGAGCAAGAAGGCTCGCCCCTTTCACTTCAGGTGAAAGTTACATTTTGTTGGGTCAAGAGATGGACCGAACCAAAGGAAAGGGAGTCGCTAAGGGACACTTGGCGGTCTAGTGGGCGAGCCGGCAGCTGCCACGAGGAGAGTCGTGGTGCCTGTGATGTACTTCAATCACCCGCTGTTCGGCGAGATGCTACAGGAAGCTCAGAGGGTTCGTGGGTATGATCATCCGGGTGGGATTGACACACCTCGCAGGATTTAGAAGTTCGAAAGGTGAACAAAAGGTCAGGCTGGTGGTGGGATTGCTAATCTCACTGAGATTCAAAACGATTAACCTATAAATTTACAGATGATAGAAAGAGTGACTGAAGGCAGTGGTGATTTTAAGTGGGGTGGTGGTCAAGATTCATGACTGGTGTTCCACAAGCTGCAGATCCTCTCTGTTCTTCAGTTTCTCAAATCTCATCAATTTGGTTGTTTGATGCAAACCTCAAATTAATTTCAAAAGTTCTGCAAATTACGGAACTCATCCCTGATTTTCCCTGTCATGGGTGACACCGATCTTCTGCAGAGTATGCAAATAATGAACCACGCACAATTGTGCATTTTGAAAGCAATTAAAATCACAGCATCAAAGCTTTCCCGGCCTAGAATCAAGGTGATTCTCCTTCAAAGGATGAGGATTGCAGAGAGAAAAAATATATGGTAAGAAGCTGCACTACTTTCAGTCTCAGATTGTTATAAGCCCAACAAAAGTACATGAGGAAGACATGCAATAAGGAAGTCTCTTAACTGTCCACAGCGGAGCCATTTATGAATTCTGCTCAACCCCAAGCTCGCTCAATAACCAATGCTGCTTGAGGATCAAGAAATTCACCACTGCCCCTCCTTAAAATGCAAAAAAGCACAACAGTCGTAGTCCAGCTCATTCGAGCATGGTGAAAATTAAAGTGAGAAGATGCTATTCACGGGAAAAAAAAAACACCTCTCACATGACCAGAAATTCAAACTTTTATGTGCTGCTGGTTGTGTAATCAGTTTCCTTGTATTATTCAACTCACAACGAATGACTATTCTCTAGTATCTACCCCTCCAGGAACTCCATTTGAGTTTCAGTTGGTACCACAAAGGAGAGATTCCTAGAACTCCTCGTGCTAGCCTTGAATCAAACACATCGAACTGCACCCGACTGAGGGTATCTAGCAGTACTTGCACAGGCACAGCCGGAAGCAGCACTGGGACCGCCTCTTCAGGCACTGTTCCGGCTAACTCACGAGCCTTCTGCAAATGGATGTTAGCCACAGATGCCATCTCAAATACTGCATCGCAAAGCTTCTCGCGGGAATCTAATCGAACTTCCAATTGACCTCCCAATTCAACCAGCAATCCATGCTTGGCCGCCACTTTTCTAGGTATATATAATGAGTGGCGGCTCTTGCTAGCATGATATGGCAGCGACTTGAGCAGCAAAAGAAGGCCACTGGCCTTTCCAATATGAGATGCCGCGTGATCAGCGGCAGTGGACCTGATTCCACCAGATTGAAGTGTCGTGTACAGAATGGTCGATGCAGTGTCCTCGGCATATTTTTCCAATTCATCGATGGTTTCCGGCATTTGAGTCACCTCTCTGCTAGCGTCATTAATACGAGCTTCAACAGATCGTTTCAACCATGCCTTGCTAAATTTGAACTCAGATACAACTGCAGATAAGGCCTGCGCAGTTGGGTGTTCGATTAGTTTATTGGCAAATATTTTGTCTATGGTTTCCTGCCACCAGACAAGTCGCATGAGGCCAATTCTTGGATCAGAAGCAACGTCCATGGCTCTGGATGTTTCAACATTGAAAGCGCGGAGGGCAAATGCAGCCTTACGCATGTTGGGTGGAAGTTCAAGAAGGCAAAGGTAGTGATGGTAATCATAACTCCGAACCTGCTGCACACAATGGGAGAAAGCAGCGCGTAAGTTAGTAGATGCACAGGAGCCGCTCATCAGTTCAACGTCGTAAAAACCACCCTGCAGATACACAGAACTCGAATGAGAAGAGGAAATCTCTAGAAAAGAAGGGAAGAAACTTCAGCATCGTTCAAGTCTCCAGGTAGTCTCTCAACTGAAAATGTTTAGCTTTCACATATGCATTTATGCTTCATCTTCTCTTTGTCAATGCAAACCTCTATCTATGCAAATTGATAGCCCCAACATCTTGCTATAAACGTAAGGCCAGGTCATTGAGTGAGATGGATAAGGAATTTCATACCAACCTTTGCGCATCACTGAAACTTCTTTGATAGTCCCTAATCAAAATTAAGCTAGATATATCGCTCTTTTCTGGTAGAGTTGCAGTTTTTCCTGCCCCACCTCGCGTCATATGGCCCCGGAGATACAGGGGCACGGGCGCATGCATAAATTTGCCCAATTCTTACAGACCTTTTAACACACAAGTATCGATCACCCAACGCTGGTACGCGTTCTACCAAATTATTTTCGCCAATGCCAGTCCGTTTTAGTACGCGTACATTCACAACAGGACACAACACCAACCGTTCGGACAAATGCAGCTGACAAAAAAGCAAAAACCATTCGGCCAAGTTTACGAGGATTAACAAGGTCCCAACTTTAGTAGATGGAAACGCGCACTGGCACGAAAAGCATGAGTCGGACAACAGACACGATCTCGCTGAAGCACGCGCTCACAGAGGCATTTCATCAAACAGGTGACACCCCCCCGATGCAACTCCCAACGGTCGAATCCAAAAACAGACCGATGCAAACACGGCGTTTGGGATCTTACCGGGATCGTCACAAGCGAAGCGACGGTCGGCTTCGAACAGTGGCTCCAGGTGAATACCAAGAGGGGCGAATCCGGTCAAGAGGGCGAGGGAATGCGGGTTCGGAAGCGCGAGCTTGAAGTGGGTAAGGTGTCGCGGGAGAGCGGCCGAGCTCTTCTGCACGTGGACACACGCGCGGTGGTGGATCTCCGGCGACAGAGGTGTGGTGGGAGCGAGGGGGGGTGGTGGTGGAGGGAGGAGAAACGCTGCGGTCGCGGGAGGTTCCCTCTGACGTTGGCCGGAACTACATAAGCGCCAAAGATCTTCTGGATTTCGTTTGCTCCGAGCTCGAAACGCGATAACGACACGGACAGCACCTGAACTTTAGCTTATTATACAACTTGATATTTGAATTTTTAATTTATTCAATATAATTTAAAAATTTTAACTTAATATTCAATTTGATCTTCGAAATTTTAATTTGTTCAATATAATTTCTGCAATTTCATTACCTTTATAGAAAAAAGGGTAATATCTTTCTTTTGAGGAATAAGACAATTCCAATACTCATGAAGAAAGAAACGTGACAAATGCAAAGAAGGGGCATCTTTCGACTCCAGGAAAAGGGTAGAAGAATGGGACCTATTCTGGAACATATAATGTATTACATACGTATGATCATTGCACTTCAATTGGGTTATTCTGTCATTGAAATATGTACCAAAAAGTTCAAGGATCATGTTTAGCAAATTAAAAGTTCGGGGACCAAATTAAAAATTTGGCTAAAGTTTAGGGACTAAATCGAATAAATTAAAAGTTCGGGGATCAAATTACACAATAAGCCAAAGTTTAGGGACCATTTGTGTCATTTTTTTCTTTAAAATAAAATTCATTTCATGTCCTTATTTGAGAAAATGAGAACAATTTAGGCCTTTTATTTAAAACGTGATCAATTTCATGTCTTTATTTGAGAAAATGAAGGTATTTCGGATCCTCATTTGAAATTTTTAAACCATAAACTATAATTAAGCTTGGTAATTTGCATTAGCTCGTCATAATGTCTTTATAATTCCTCAAATTATGTTTCCGCATGACCATCGTATTTTCTTTTCTCTATTATGTAAAGCGTAATAATTGAATTGCCACGAAATCCTGTTTATCGGTGTTGGAATCGCGCAACTTCTCATATCAAGCAAAGAAATTAAAGGCTCTCTCTCTCTCTCTCTCTCTTGTTTTTAATTTTCAAGGGCTTCTTTGCGTGCTCTCTCTCTCCTCTTTTCTTTTGCAAAGGCTTCTTCACCTGCTCTCTCTCCTCTCGTGCGTTTCTATTTTACCTTTGGGAGATGCAGAGGCGCTCCTTTACGTCTCTTGGCTCCTTCAACGAGACTCGTCAGTCTTGCTGGAGCTACCGAGCCGCGAGTGGATAATGACGCAATATCGCACCCAAGTCGTGAGGTTGCAGCCTTTGTTCCAGGGGTTGCATCGGCGTCCTTCCCGTCAGCAACCCCAGCAAGACGACTCCATAGTCTCGTTGAAGAAGTCAAAGAGCGGGAAGGAACGCCTCTGCATCTTCCAAAGGTAAAAGGGAGAGCAGGTGAAGAGGCCCTTGAAAAGAAAAGAGGAGAGCGAGAGGTAGTAATGCCCTTGAAAATTGAAAAGAGGAAGAGTGACGCTATGTCCCTTTTCAACTAATCGCCGTAGAATAGAAAGCTTCCGGTTTTGATTTATTATTTTTCACTCATGTCACACTTGTCGCCTTTTGAATAAGCCGAGAAAATACTAGGTGCATTCAACACTCCACGTAGGATATGCATTGAATCATCCACTGACGGACACGTGGCCATAATGGGCCCACTTTTCAGACATTTTCTCTCTCCTTCGTTACTCTCCCTCCTCTCACCATTTTCTTGGTTTTCTTTTTGCCTTTTGAGGCGCCATGGACGACGTTTCGTGGATTGAGCGTCACCGGCCAACCATGGACGACCCGCTCACTAGCACGCCGACGCGGTGGCGACCGCCATCAAGGCGGCCAATGCTGAGCTTTAGTTGGCCTAGAGCCCGTTCAACAGCGAGGAGATTCAGTAGGCGGACCAAGCCATCATCGCCGAGCTGAAGCAGATTTCGGAGCGCGAGGTGGAGATGGAGATCCTACGAGATCACGGTGAAAAAGATGGAGGCTGAGGTGGAGCGCAAGGAGTCGAAGATCTCCACGTGGAAAAGGAAGCTCAACGAGCTCGTCTTTGAGAACAGGTCATCGGAAACGCGAGCGGTCAGCAATGAAGGAGCTCATCTCCAAGAGCAGGTCATCGGCATGCTGGTGAGTGGGTCGTCCATGGCTGGCCGGTGACGCTGCAATCTACGAAGTGTCGTCCATGGCCTCGAAAGGCAAAAAGAAAAGGAAGAAATGGTGAGGGGAGAGTGAGCAATGAAGGAGAGAGGAATAACCGAGGAGAGAGAAAAGGTTTGAAAAATGGGCCCATTATGGCCACGTGTCCATCAGTGAATGGTTAAATGCATATCTTACGTGAAGTGTTGAATGCACCTAATATTTTCTCGCCTAGGCTCACGCATAATGGTTACAAACCACTTAGGATGCATTTGTCAAGTTGCCAAATAGTAATTATTTTTGTTTTTTTATTTTCAGAATTAGTTTTGGAACAGAAATCAGTTTGGTAAATTTTTTGTTCTCGGGCACAAATTTGCAAAAATTTGTTCTCAGAATCAGTTTTGAAATAGAATCAAAAAGCAAAAAAAAGTAGCTTCTTGATTCTGGGAACAAGAATCAGAAATGGAAAATAAATTTTTTCTTCTTCTTGGTTTTCTTCTTTCTCCTTGGTTTATTCTTCTTCTTCATTCCTGGCCTGCTACTAGCCGCCGAATCTAGCGTGGGCATGGGCGACCCTCGCCGCCACCCTCGTCGGATCCTACGAGAGCGGCCCTCGCTCAGGCCATGAGCTGCCCTCACTAGATATGGCAAGGGCGGCGGCTAGGGTCCAGTTTGCCGCCGGCCGGCAAGGGCTGTGATGCTCTCATCGACCATGGCCAAGGAAGGGGAAGGGAAAGGGAAAGAAAAAAAAACAAAAAAAAAGAAAGAAATATAAAAAAATTCAAAATATTATTAAGATATTATTAATAAAAAGAAATTTTGTATAGTTACTAAATGCATTTCTGTTCTTTTTTCTATTTCAAGAATATAAATTTTGAGCAGTAAGTTACCAAATGTCTTCAAATTCTTAGAAATTATTTTTAAGTACGGAACAAAAAAATATTATTTCTTAACGAAATCAGTTTTCGAAAACATAATAGATGTCAAATGCGCCCTTTAACACTTTTTCGTTGACTAGAGACAACGTAATATACGGGGTCAGATATCAGGCATGAAATTTTACACTGACGTGAACCAGACTAAGTGGGCCTGACCGGGTCATAATCGGGTCTAACACCTGCCTCAGTTTGTTGTTAGAGCTTAGTGGGCCTAACCGGGTCACGATCGGGTCTAAACAGTCCCACGCACAGCCAAGCTGCCAATACTAGGGTTTCGCGGGGAGTCTTCTTCCCCAAAAGAGAGAAACACAGGGCGAGAGCAACCGTCACTTTTTCTTACATTCACATATTTCACAGAACTTCTTAACATTCGAAAAGCTTAACATGCGACAGCAGAACTCAAGTTCCTACATATGTTATGCATCTACTAACCACCTTCCTTTCTCATCGCCATTTACACCAACCAACGTGTTCTTTCAGCCTCAACCCTGACCTTGGCCTCCCGCCGTGATGACCCGGAGCTACGGCTGCGCTTTGGCCCCGCGGCGCCTCGACCCGAACCTGTCCACCAGGGCCAGCGCGTTGCTCACCACCTGCCCCAGCTCCTCCACCTGCCCCCTCACCGAATTCTTCACGCTCCCATCCATGTCCGGCCTCGAGAACCCGTCGAGGCACATGTTCTCGTCGGTAAGGGCCCCGCTCACCCATGTCTGCACGTTGCTCATGTGCCATTCGAACGCGTCCCCCGTGGCCGCCTGGCCTCCCATCAGGCCGAGCTCGTCGATGGACTGGCTCAACCGGCTCACGCTGTCGCCCACGTTCTGCACGCAGTCCCGCACGGCCTGGGACTCCCGGGGCGTGATGCCCTGGAACTGGGACAGCCGTGCAACGTAGGACGAGGCGTCGCGGGCCCGGTCGAGACTGACCACGAGCGCAGCCCGGGCGAGCAGGCGGGGGTCCTGCTGGACGGAGGAGGCGTAGCCGGAGAGGCACTGGATGCAGAGCGCCTGGTAGTGCGTGGACTTGCATGAGGACTCGATGAAGTCCGTGTTCGCATCAGTCGCAGGCTGTGAGTACGACGGTTTGAGGAGCGTCGTGAAGAAGAGGGCGTGGAGGAGGAAGAGGAAGGAGAGAGATAATAGTGCTTTGGCCATGTTTATGTTTGTGTGTGTGTGTGTGAGAGAGAGAGAGAGCTGGTTCAGACTGTGTGCATGTGAAGGTGAAAAGCACCGTGGAGTGCATGGTTTATATAAGGAAGTTTACAGAGAGAGAAAGAGAGACGACCTTCCTCGGAAGCTCCACTCGAAGTCAATGTTTATCTCTGTCGTACTTTTCATTTTAACTTATTTAGTAATAAAAAATTCAGTCACGTGAATGCCTGCCTGCCCTATTGAGGTCCCTTCATTTATGGTTGCATTTGTTTATGTTCTTAAGTCGGCACCATGTTATTGAACCCTTTCGACTTCATTTCTCTCTAAGATATCGTGCTTAGATTATCTCGCCCCCGCGTGAGGCCAACCCTCACCCAGACGATGCCCGGCAAGGCAGCCAGGCCAAGGCTGAGGGTTGGCCTCCCTATATCTAGCAAGGGCGATCTCATCGGTGCTCGCCTCGCTTGTGGTGGTGAGGGCGACCCTCGCTTAGGGGAGCCAGCCCTTACTGGCCATGGCCTGTGTTGGCACCATGGACAAAGAGAAAGGAAAAAAATAAAAAAAATTATAAAATATGTCTACGTTAGTGCTAACAATGTCACGTAGGATAGTCAGCGTTCATGATTTCTGGTCTAAATTTGCCTGATGAACTCGATTGATATCAATGTAGAAAGGTCTAAGACTAAATTGATCTAATTGAAAGGTTTATGATTGAATTGGTATCAATGCAATAGGTTTAAGACTTTTTTTGTACTTTTCCCAACAAGTCGATGAATTGGTTTAATATCATGAGGGGTTAGCTAAACTGGCATCTTGATTGCGATTTTGGGTCTTAAGAAGTGTGGAAATTTTTAGGGTGTAATTCGGATTGGGCATTATCTCTTGAGTTTGTGTTAAGTCCTTAAATCCCCAATCTTGGAGGCTTTGTTGTTTTACAATCGCCACAGAATCCGTCATGAAGGCGATTTACTTCTGGCAGAACACTAATGGTCTTCAAATACAAATCACGCAAGAACCTAGTGTCGGTCGAGAAATTAATGTCCTAAATGTGCAAATGGAGTTAACTCTACATCTAAGCAGGGACATACATACAAGGTTTAATTCAAATTTCATACCAAAAGAGAGCCAAAGAAACAGTGGGTCTCGAGACACGAATGCCAAAATAGTAGCGTGGGTTTCTCGAATTTTAGCTTGGTCATGACCTCGAGCATAGAGACTATAGAGAGCTATATATTCGAAACGGTACATATGATTAAGTCTTTTAAACATCAATATATCGTTATTGATAAAGAACATATCTTTCGCTAACTAATTTTTTCAATCAATATCCAATTGGACCCACCTTTATTTAAAAGCCTGATACCTTTTGCTTGGGGAGATCACCAAGAGAGAACCTAAGTTGGAGACTGTTAACATATCTAATTAGACTCACTTTTACTCAAAAGTTTAAGTCAATGAATTATACGTCAATTGGGATATATTAACTGTTTTACATCACATTAATTCTCTGATGTAAGATTTTTTTTAACATAACTCGTACGCATATCCTAATAATTTAACATTCGTTCTCAAAGAAACAAACAAATCCTAAGCGGAATAACAACTAATTATAAGTCTGTGTTCTAGGACAGTTGGATACAGGAGGGCCGACAGGAGGATCAACCCTAGAATGATAAATTTTATAATAATCATATGAATGGACTGGCGACGCCAACCGGCTGAGTACAAGCCCGCCTCCCGAGATGGTTCTCTTCTTTCTGGACGCTTCTTCCTTGTCACTCACTTTCGTGCCTCTACCGCCATAGATTTATTTATAAGCGATTCGTGTACAAACACAGCGTTAAACAATCACAAGTCCACCTTTCTCGTTTCTCAAGAACCGCAGACCACACAGCTAGCCAGTTGCACAAAACAATGTCAACCCATCAATTCAAACTTGTTTCTCGTGTCAGGAAGTCACCCGGCACTTGCCTCAGGGAAAATATAATAAAGACCAGCCAGTTATTAGAGGCTGTTCATTGGGTCTAGGGTTCCATTTCCTTCTGTCCTCGTGGGTCTGTTGTGCATTAAAAGATTTTGTCTCAGAAGTATAGATTAACCAGCACCTTAACCAGCAATGCCGGTGCTGATTCTAGTCCGTCCCTTGTTTCTGTAAAGAAAAAGTTGAATTACACAACTTGAGCTAAAGCGTGGCATATCATCCAATCCTTGTTCAAACCTAGAACTCCCTTGAATTTTAAGTTTCTCTAAGGTTACCCAAAACTGCCTACTTTCGTGTACACACGTATGAAGATGACTGTCGAGATTGATTCGTACCCACAAGTCATTAATAAATCATGGAATTATATGATCAAGGGTCAACTTAGCTTCTCATCAATGTTACGTGCAGCTAAGAGTGTTAGACAAACAGTTCTTCCCTAAAAATTTTGAAGGTGCTTTTGACACTTTTCGCGTGTAAGTCGATCCATTTACATACGACGAGATATCCAAAGATCGAAAAAATAAAAAAGACGGAAAATGACAGGCATGATAAGGATTGATGGAAGAGACTGTTAGGGTTCAGGCTGATGGTATCATGTTAGATAAATCACTTTTCTCAAAATATTTAAACTGTTCAGAAACAGGGTTATAATGTGCGAATAGCATGTTTTTGTCGATCACCAAAGAACAAGGATGTTTGAAATTAACTCACAAGACCCGATAGCCATTTTTACATGACAACGAGGACGGGGTGATGAATCCTATTGATATAGTGTCATGGCTAAATATTTTGATTTTATAAGCTCATATTAGCTACCTTAAAATTTGAAAAACTAGCTAAGTGATCTATATTAAAATTGGGGCTACGTCTTCCTAGGGACATGCTATCGGTCCATTGACTAAACATAATATCGTTGATGATTTTTGTTGGGTCGATTGCATTAACGGGGAGACAAGGTTGCCGGTTGACTCCATTTTATTAGAATTTATAAAAAGAAAAAGAAAAGAAAAGAAATCAAAACACAGTTAAGAAAAAAATATACCATTAGCGATCGTATCGCCCACATAAGCCAAGTCTAGTCAAACTCTTAGCTGCGCCTCTAGAGGTCTGAAGTCGTACGTGCATTGGGCGGGGGGGGTGGTGGGGTGGGTTGCGGGGCGCTGATTTTTATTCAAAAGACAATGGGGAAATTAAAATCTTTTGTTACTTCAGCATCACCCATGTTCTACCAATGATTCAGGCATGCGTTCATTATGACTTGCTACATTGATTTGATTTCGATTTTGGAGCAAGGTTAAATTTACCTTTTTGTTTGATAAATTTGAGAAAATCTCGAACATCAAGTACTCCTAGATGAAGATTATGGCGGAATTGAAGTATTAGGGTCGAGGTCTCGGCAATCACTTGTATCCATCACAGATCTAGAGGATGGGGTCGTCAAAGTCGAATGGCGATGGCTCGACCCAAATTGATAGGAACTTTGGTTCCTCCTTGGCATATATGCACATAGATCAAAGGCTGAATTATGTAGCGACAGAGCCAGAAATCTGGCTGAGGAGGGGGCGAGATTTCTAGCACAACTCGCTTTAATTTTCAATCCCGAATTTTGGTAAGTGTTCAGTGATATCACCTTAATCAATTTACAATAACGCAACAAAACCTAATTATTGAAAATGCAACATCAGGTCGAAATGTGACTAACCGCGCGTATGTAGAAAAAGAAAATTGTTTGAAGTTTACATCTTACGTTAATCGTATTCATGAAGGAAGGGAATTGATTTTAGAAGCTGAATTACAATGTTTAGTCGACATGGTCATTTGGATTTTTTTCATAAAAACTTGTGTTTTAAAGTACATGGAATACTAGACATATGTTGGTATGGCATTAACATAGAAACTCAAACTTGCTGGAGATTTAATTCATCATTCCCGCTAATTATGGTGTATGTCTGGGTGAATTTTAGTCACATTGCATTGTGACGGGAGTGTTCTTCCTTGGAGAGAAACAGGCGTGAGAGCAAACATCATTTTTCTTGCATTCACATATTTCACAAAACTTTCTTAATCCAGAAACTTAAACATGGGACAGCAACAGCAGAACTCACGTTCCTACATATGTCTTCATATCTAAACACTGTCTTTCACATCACCATTTACACCCTATCTCAGAACTATCATTCTTTCAGTCTCGACCCTGACCATGGCTTCCCACCGTGATTCCCAGATCTAGGGCTGCCCTTTGGCCCCACGGTGCCTCGACCCGAACCTGTTCACGAGGGCCAGGGCGTTGCTCAGCACCTGCCCCAGCTCCACCACCTGCCTCCTCACCGAGCTCTTCACCCTCCCGTCCATGCCCGGCCTTGCAAACCCATCGAGGCACATGTTCTCGTCTGTGAGGGCGCCGCTCACCCACGTCTGCACATTGCTCATGTGCCAGTCGAACGCCTCCGCCGCCGCGGTCGTCTGGCCTCCCATCTGGCCGAGCTCGTCGATCGACTGGCTCAAGCGGCTCACGATGTCGCCCACGTTCTGGAGGCAGTCCCGCACGGCCTGGGACTCCCGGGGCGTGATGCCCTGGAACCGGGACAGCCGCCCCACATAGGACGAGGTGGCATGGGCCCAGTCGAGGCTGACCTGGACCGCAGCCCGGGCGAGCTGGCGGGGGTCCTGCTGGACGGAGGCGGCGTAGCCGGAGAGGCACTGGACGCAGAGCCCCTGGTAGCGGGTGGACCTGCAGGAGGACTTGATGAAGTCCGTGTTGGGAGCTACCGCCGGCTGCGAGCTCGACGGTTCGAGGAGCGTCGTGAAGAAGAGGGCGTGGAGGAGGAAGAGGAAGGAGAGAGATGGATTTGCTTTGGCCATGTTTACGTTTGTTTGTGTGCGTGAACTGGTTTCAGACTCTGTGCATGTGAAGGTGAAAGGCATCGTGGAGTTGTATGGTTAATATAAGCAATTTTAGAGAGAGAGAGAGAGAAAGAGGACCTTCCTTGGAAGCAAGTTTAGAGAGAGAGAGGGAGGACCTTCCTTGGAAGCTCCATGCAAAGTCAACGTTTATTTCTGTCGTACTTTTAATTTTTTATTTATTCATTTGGCGGCAAGATGTCGGAAATTTAAAAAAAAAAAAACAGTCACGTGACTGCCTGCCTGCCCTTCCTTTTGACCGACCATCCCTCATTTACGGTCGCATTAGTTTATGCTCTTATTAAGTCGGTAACGTTATGCTCGACCCATTTAGACCTCATTTCTAGATGGTGTCATGCTTATGGATTACTTCATCAAGAACAGAAATTGCGAGTTCGATTTGTCCTGATACACAAATGAGAGTCTCGTCTAATACTTGAGTAAGTGATATCGGACGATGCTACTCGTCTAATCAAGTCATAGGATCGAGAGGTTATTGTGTCAATTGTTACGGTTATTGCTATCACCTAAAAAGGGGTGAATAGGTGATTTTACTAAATTAGATGATTTAAACGTGCGGAATGAATATAATTGAGGTTAACAATTCGTATGATTAATATCGGATGGATGCGTATGACAAACTTGTATATAAGTTGTCATCAGATAATTGCGTCTGATGACTATGAAGATGTTTTAACGAACTCATTCGATAGATATGTATACAGTATAATATCAACAATAATAAATAAAAGTTTAGGGATAAAGAATATTGCACATAAATCTTTATAGTAGTTCAGCTTTATCAAGCCAACGTCCACTCTCTATGCTAGCAGCCTGTTGGCTGTGTTTCACTATTGAATCACCAAGAGATTATGAGAACAGTGCTTCTCAGATGATAGATTGCACTATCATATACACTCTTCACTCAAGTAATTTTTTTTTCTAAAGCAACAATGTGGAATACAGTAATCACAAGTATGTAAGATCGAAACTCTATTCAGACTTTGGAATTCTCGATTCTAGTTTTTCTTCTTGTACGACGCTTGCACTCCTTTTATACTCCTCTATTTCCAATCTGTCCATTAGACAATATTCGGAGGATTGATCTCCAAATTAACCTGCTGGAGAATCTTTCCAAAAAAAGATGCATAACTGTTAGAAGAAGAACCATTATCTTCAGGTGATTTGATCACCCATACAATCAAATCAAGGTTTCCACAAGTGTAGTTCTTTATATTTAAGGTACGATCTTGTGATTGCCAATTAGGATATCTTGAGGTATCAATTTGATTATCCCGTATAAACTTGCCAAAAATAACACTTATTGAATCTGACGAGGAATTATGAGTCTGATAACAAAGTCCTTTCATCGATTAAGTCTGATGACTCAGTATTTATCTACATCAAATAACTTAAGTGTAATTGTGGTAAGAAAAAGATTGTTTTGTCTTTCTTCAAAACTAATTAGGGATTTTCCTCAATATAAACTAAACCAATCACGTAGTAAGAAATAATGACACCCATAGGGGTCCGATAAAAAAAATCGCAAGTTCTCGGACGGTCTTCAGATTCCATCAAATCTGTCGTCCTAACTTTGTTTGTGGAATCAAATTTTGCGACATTAACTTATGAAGTTAAAATCTAAACGCTAATGTGAGTCAATAAATTGGCGCAATATCTCTAGGGTTTAGCTCAATTGGCATCTAGATTGCGATTATGGGTCTCGAAGAAGTGTGGAAATTTAGGTTTAATTTGGATTCGCAAAATCTCTCGAGTGTGTCGGAAGTCCTTGAATCCCCCTATCTTGGGGCAATCTCTAAGATGGACAAGGTTTGCTGTTCTGTAATTGCCACAAAATCCGTCATGGGGCGATTTTAACTCCTGACACCACACTTGTGAACTTCAGAAACAAATCACGTAGCAGTCTAATGTCTCCAAATGGCTTTTGACTGTGCACAGATCAGCTAAAGAAAGAAGACACGACATCCAAAGCAAGGACATAATCAAGGTTTAATTCAAGCATCAAACCAAAAGAGAGAAGCAAAACAAAAAGGGTGTGTATCTATGGCCTTACTCGAGCATTTCCATTGTGATGGTCTTCCATATTCGAAGTAGTAGCATGATTTCTTTTGTGTTAGTTGTTAGTGGTCTGCCCTAAGAATCAATCAAGGTTGATACTCTATAGTTGTGGATTAGGTTGTGTCGGAAAAATCGATATTCACTATACTTAGGTAGTCATAATGTCTTGTTAGAGACCGCTTATGACTTGTGGGCCAAAAGAGTTTTGGGCACACTGCTAATGTTCAGTGAACCTACAGGGTTGCATATAATAGCGAACGGACTTAATATTTTCTATGCGCCTTGATCTACTTAAGAAGTAGATTTTAATTTATTCTCCTATTTAAATTATCTATGCGGTCGTGCGCGTTATGAGATAACGATTAAACGTACGATTAAGGGTGGACGGTTTGGTGGGTCCAAATAGCCCGGCCCACTTCTTTTAATTCCGCTAGATAATGAGGCTGTATAAATAGATAGAGAATCGTTCTTTATCTAGGGTTTTTTCGACAGAGTATCAAAAATAAAAAGGCGTTCAAGAAAAAGGAACTTCAAGATCTTTCGCTAGCACGTGGATCATTGGAGAATTCTATTCGTGTGTGTGGATACCGGTAGAGGCGCAACACTTGGGGCGCTCATCCAGACATAATCAGTTGCTTATTTATCTTCGATTTGCAAAAGGTACGTATCGAAATTCCTTTTCGATTTCAATATACGCATGGATCCTGTCTAGGGTTCTATATTCCGCTGCGTTGTTACTGTTAATGAACCCTACAGTGGTATCAGAGCAACTTGTGATATATTGAAATTGAATTGAAAACCCTAATTGTTGATACATATGATGTATGCCTGAAGTAAGTCTAAATTAGGGTTAGATGAATGTTCAATATGAATTGATATGATCAATTGAGAAAGAACGAATCAAGGATGGGTCGATCATGTTCCGCTCGCGCCTGGGCTGTTGCCCGAGGCAGAGACGGTGGTGCATCTGGGCCTGTTGCCCGAGGCGGAGATGGCGGCGCGTCTGGGTCTGTGGCCCGAGGTAGAGACGGCAACGCGCCTGGTCATTCGGCGCGTCGAGGACTCGGGGCGTTCGGCCAGATGCGTATGGTGAGGGCGCGGGAGGCGGCAGCGACGGATAGTCTCCCGAAAACACAGAATTAAGAATTCTGTCTAGGTTTTCGGGGCTCTCCTCAAAAAATAGAATTGAGAATTCTGTCTAGGTTTCGGGGGCGCTGCCCCTCGACCCCGCAAGGGGGCGCAGCCCCCTTGAACCCTGCATGGAATTGGTCGTTCTCATATGCTTTATGTATCTTTGTTGTGATAAGTGATGTTTTGTTTATATTCATAACATGCATGCATTCATCGTTAAGAGTCCCTAATAAAATTAAGTAATAATATGATGCTTTTCCAATCATACACCTATTAAGACTTGAATCGTCAATAGATGTACCCGCCAAAGCAGTGTGTCTTTAACTATTTGAGTAAAATAGGATGGATAATGGTTATCCATAAGTCAAGATTGGTTTACTTAACGAGGCTATCAAAACAGTTTTGGGCCTTGAGGCATAGTATTTGGGGACAAGATATGAGATGTCAACCCCAACAACTAAGAGTTGTATTCGATACAATTGACAAAGAGTTGTCTACCTAAATAACTTAGTCTTGAGTGGTAAGCCAAATTTCACTCGAGTCTTGGTGAAATATGGATCTTGATCCACTATACTTATTAGGACACATATTATAAAAGTATAGTGGGAGTTTATTATAAGTAATATTAATGACCAATTCACTTTACATATTTGTTGTAGATAATGGCAAATAGCTCTGCATCACATTTTTCACTGCGATCTGTCCGTGAGAAGGACAAATTGAATGGTTCAAACTTCTTGGACTGGTATAGAAGCTTGAGAATTGTTCTCAAGCAGGAGAAAAAGGATTATGTCCTGGCGAAACCAATCCCTCATAAGGCACCTCCTTCCAATGCTCCCCATGCTGAAAGGAATGCTTATCAGAAGCATAAAGATGATGCATTGGATGCATCATGTCTAATGTTAGCTACCATGAACTCAGACCTTCAGAAGCAATTTGAGAACGTGGATGCCTATGATATGATCATGAACCTGAAAAATTTGTTTCAGGAGCAGGCACGCACTGAAAGGTACGAAACGGTAAAAACCTTAATTGAGTGCAAGCTAGCAAGTGGGAGCTCAGTTAGCCCACATGTCATAAAGATGATAGGTTATATTGAAAACCTGGAATGACTGGGCTCTCCCATTAGCCAAGAGTTGGCTACTGACATTATTCTTTAGTCATTGTTTCAAGATTATGACACGTTTGTTATGAACTATAACATGCATAATCTAAACAAGTCTTTGACTGAACTGCATGGGATGCTCAAAACTACTGAGCAGAATATCAAGAAGGACCCTACCCCTAATGTTCTCATGGTTCAAAAGGGGAAAGGCTTTAAGAAGCCAGGTAAGGTCAAGGGTAAGGGCAAGGGCATTAAGCCCAAACCCAAATCCAAGACTAAACCGGGTCCGACTGCTGATACTGTATGCTTCCATTGTGGGGAGAATGGACATTGGAAGAGGAATTGCAAGAAATATTTGGAGGATCTGAAGAAAAAGGGAAGTAAGACTTCCGATTCAAGTATTTATGTTATAGAAGTAAATGTTACTATTAGTTCTACTTCATGGGTATTGGATACCGGTTGTGGTACTCACATTTGTATGAATGTGCAGGGACTAAAACGAAGTAGAACATTTGCAAAAGGTGAAGTGGAGCTACGTGTTGGGAATGGAGCAAGAGTTGCTGCATTAGCCGTAGGAACATATGATGTAGCTTTGCCTTCTGGCATGATTTTAGAACTGAATAATTGCTACTATGTACCTGCTATACGCAGGAAATTTGTTTCTGTTTCTTGTTTGGACAAGGAAGGTTTCTGTTTTGATATAAAGAATAATAGTTGTTCGTTTTATCTTAATGGATTATTTTATGGTAGCGCCCATATTGTGGATGAGATATATGTTCTAAATCTTGATGTGCCAATCTATAATATAAATACAAAAAGGTTTAAATCTAATGATTTGAATCCAACCTACCTATGGCATTGTCGACTAGGCCACATAAACGAGAAACGAATTCACAAGCTTCATAGCGATGGACTATTAAATTCATTTGATTTTGAATCATTTGATACATGTGAATCTTGTTTAGTTAGAAAAATGACAAAAGCTCCTTTTACTAATCAAAGTGAGAGGACAAAAGAATTATTGGCCCTTATACATACTGATGTGTGTGGACCACTAAGTTCTACAGCCAGAGGAGGTTATCAGTACTTTATTACATTTACTGATGATTTCAGTAGATATGGATATGTTTACATGATGAAACATAAATCCGACTCCCTTGAAAAGTTCAAGAAATTTCAGAATGAAGTACAGAATCAACTTGGCAAGAATATCAAGGCTCTTCGATCTGATCGAAGAGGAGAATATTTAAGCCAAGAGTTCAATGACCATCTCAAAGAGTGTGGAATTGTTTCACAGCTCTCTCATCCTGGAACACCACAGTGGAATGGTGTCTCTGAGAGGAGAAATCGAACTTTGTTAGACATGGTTCGATCAATGATGAGTCATTCAGATCTTCCATTATCTTTCTGGGGATATGCACTCGAGACAGCTGCGTTTACACTAAATAGAAGTCCATCAAAAGCTATAGAGAAGATACCATATGAGATGTGGACAGGAAAAGTTCCTAGTATATCTTTTCTAAAGATTTGGGGTTGCGAAGCTTATGTAAAACGTTTATTTTCTGATAAGCTTGGACCCAAATCTGATAAATGCTTCTTTATAGGATATCCTAAGGAAACGAAAGGATATTACTTTTACAATCCATCAGAGAACAAAGTGTTTGTTGCTGAAAATGGTGTCTTTTTAGAGAAAGAGTTTCTTACTAAAGGAACCAGTGGGAGTAAGGTAAACCTCTAAGAAGTTATAGTGCCACAAGAGGGTGTTCCAATTCATGAGGAACCTCAATTAGATCTACAAAGAGTTGTAGAGTCTACTCCAGTGGCACCTATAGTTTGTAGGTATGAAAGAACACATCGTGAGCCTATGAGATATGGTTTTCACGTGATAGAACATTGTCATCTATTGTTAATAGAAAATGACGAACCTACGACCTATACAGAAGCTATGATGGGCCCAGACTCCGATAAATGGCTTCAGGCCATGAAATCCGAAATGGACTCAATGTATCAAAACAAAGTTTGGACTTTGATTGATCCACCTGAAGGTGTCAAACCTATAGGGTGTAAGTGGGTTTTCAAGAAGAAAACTGATATGGATGGAAATGTTCACATCTATAAAGCACGGTTAGTAGCTAAAGATTTCAAACAAACTCATGGTATTGACTATGACGAGACCTTTTCACCAGTGGCCATGCTTAAGTCCATTCGGATTATCCTAGCGTTTGCTGCATATTATGACTATGAGATATGGTAAATGGATGTAAAGACAGCTTTCCTTAATGGAAATCTAGAGGAGGATGTGTATATGACACAAGCTGAAGGCTTTACCTCACCAGATAACACTGGGAAGATATGCAAGCTTCAACGGTCTATTTATGGATTGAAGCAAGTATCACGGAACTGGAATATTCGTTTTGATGAAACTGTCAAAGAGTTTGGCTTTATCAGAAACAAAGAAGAAGCTTGTGTATACAAGAAGTCTAGTGGGAGTGCAATTGTGTTTCTAATATTGTATGTGGATGACATACTACTCATTGGAAACGACATTCCTATGCTTCAGTCAGTTAAGACATCGCTAGGAAAATTTTTCTCCATGAAGGACATGGGAGAGGCAAACTATATCTTGGGGATTAGGATCTATAGAGATAGATCTAAGAGACTTATTGGACTGAGTCAAAGTACATATGTTGACAAAGTCATCAATAGGTTTGATATGCAAGACTCCAAGAAAGGTTTTCTCCCGATGACACATGGCATAAGTCTTAGCAAGACTCAGTGTCCTTCAACACAAGATGAGCGAGACCGCATGAGTAGGATTCCTTATGCATCAGCTGTGGGATCTATCATGTATGCTATGTTGTGCACTCGTCCCGATGTTACTTATGCATTGAGCATGACAAGTAGATACCAGTCAGATCCAGGGGAATCTCACTGGATTGCTGTCAAAAATATCCTTAAGTACTTGAGAAGAACTAAGGATTTATTCTTAGTCTATGGAGGTGAGGAACAGATCACTGTAAGTGGTTACACTGATGCTAGTTTCCAAACCAACAAAGACGACCTTCGATCGTAGTCAGGTTTTGTCTTTTGAGTGAATGGTGGAGCGGTGTGCTGGAAGAGTTCCAAGCAGGACACTATTGCAGATTCTACGACAGAAGCTGAGTATATTGCTGCTTCAGAAGCATCAAAAGAAGCTATTTGGATTCGAAAGTTCATAGAAGAACTGGGAATCAATCCTACAAGTTCAAATCCAACGGACCTCTATTGTGACAGCAATGAGGCCATAGCTTTGGCTAAAGAGCCTAGGTCTCACCAGAAGACCAAACACATACTCAGAAAGTATCACCTCATTCGAGAATTCATTGAAAGAGGTGATGTCAAGATGTGCAAAGTTGCAACGGAGTTGAATACAGCTGATCCGTTGACGAAAGCTCTTCCACAATCTAAGCATGAGCGTCATTGTAACGCTTTAGGCCTTAGACACATTAGTGATTGGTCTTGATGTGAGTGGGAGTATATGTGATATACATTTTCATTGTTCATTGATAAAATATATATTATATTTGATTTCGATTTAATTTTAGTATATAATTGAATGTGAAATCTTTATCCCCTGAATATTGAATATCCTTAATAGATAATCAAATACGTGATTTGATCGTGAAATTCTATTAATAGAATGGATATTAATATTCTAAATGTCCCTAGTCAATTGCCATTGTGCATTGGGAAGCAAATGGTATTTGAGACTAGCATGTGAGTCAACTGATGATCAAGTTTCACGGGTCATGAATATAGAGATATAAAGTTGATCACATGGAATACATGTTAGAGAACATTGTATTGGACAGACCCACTATGAGAATACTGTAGAATTGTTATATAATGTCATCAGTATTTCTCATCACAACTATAGAGTATAGTCCTTTGACCTGAGTCTGTCATGGTTTCCTAGACGTGGATTGGCATGCTTTAACATTGCCAAACGTCAGCCGTAACACGTGATTATAAAGGTAATGGATGGGTATGTCATGAAGCGTGCTGAGTGATGTGAGTAGACAAGATGGGATTTGTCCCTCTCATATAACGAGGGTATGATTTCCTGACCTCCCGTAGAGTTGAGACTGTGAAATGCATGGCCATGCTCAAGTGAGTTGAAGAGTCAACTACTTGTTTTGACAGTCTAACTGCGGTATCGGGAAAATGAGTTTAAGCTATATAAGGATGACACTTGTCCTGCCTTATGCTTAACTCGGAAATCAAGTGACAAAGAGACTTAGTTTATATGATTGGTTCTAGTGCAAGTGGGAGATTGTTAGTGGTCTGCCCTAAGAATCAATCAAGGTTGATACTCTAATATTAGTTGTGGATTAGGTTATGTCGGAAAAACCGATCTTCACTATACTTAGGTAGTCATAATGTCTTGCTAGAGATCGCTTATGACTTGTGGGCCAAAAGAGTTTTGGGCACACTGCTAATATTTAGTGAACCTACAAGGTCGCACACAATAGCGAACGGACTTAATATTTTCTATGCGCCTTGATCTACTTAAGAAGTAGATTTTAATTTATTCTCCTATTTAAATTATCTATGCGGTCGTGCGCGTTATGAGATAACGATTAAACGTACGATTAAGGGTGGACGGTTTGGTGGGTCCAAATAGCCCGACCCACTTCTTTTAATTTAGCTAGATAATGAGGCTATACAAATAGATAAAGAATCGTTCTCTATCTAGAGTTTTTTCGACAGAGTATCGAAAATAAAAAGGCGTTCAAGAAAAAGGAACTTCAAGATCTTTCGCTAGCACGTGGATCGTTGGAGAATTCTGTTCGTGTGTGTGGATACCGGTAAAGGCGCAATACTTGGAGCGCTCATCCAGACACAATCAGTTGCTTATTTATCTTCGATTTACAAAAGGTACGTATTGAAATTCCTTTTCGATTTCAATATACGCATGGATCCTGTCTAGGGTTCTATATTCCGCTGCGTTATTACTGTTAATGAACCCTACATTAACTTGGTCTCGACCTCGAGCATAGAGAAAATAGAGATCTAGAACTTTGAAAGGGTGTGTAATTATTACTATGTTGACTAATATATATAAGTGATACAAGCAATCATTTCGGTAAATATACTTCAAATCATTCATTTTTATCAAAACAAACCGATCCCCGTGAAACGGAAGCTAATTATAAATCATGCTTCGGGGCAGTTGGGGCAGAGGAGGGCCAACGCCTGAGGAACAACTCTACAATGATGGAAAATTGCAATGATGCCATAAAATGAACTGAGGACGCCAACATCCAGCTGAGTACGTGCTTCCCAAGATGGTTCTCTTCTTTTCTGGATGCTTCTTTCGTGTCCCGCAATTTCGCGCAACTACTGTATTAGATTACATATAATTCGTGTACAAACGCAGCATTAAACAAATAAAAGTCTACGTTTCTCGTGTCTCGAGAATCACAGACGATGGCCAATTGCACAATAACAACCCATCAACTCAATCTCCTTTCACGTGTCCGGAAGTCACCTGGCACTTGCCTCAGATCATTACAATAATGGGTTGCGATTAAAAATATAAAACCAGCCAGTCATTAGAAGCTGTTCATTAGGTCTAGGGTTCCATTTCTTTTTGTCCTTCTTGGGTCTGTCTGTGCATTAAAGATTTCTCCGAGAAATAGCTTAACGGGCAATGCTGGTGCTGATTCTCATCTCTCCCTCATCTCTGTCTGCAGCTGGACATAGACTTCTGACTATTATATGAGAAAAAACTAAGGCGTGGCACACGTTGCGGTCCTTGTTCAAACCAAAACTTGCTTGAACGTTAAGTTTATCTACGTTTATCCTCAGCCTGCCTCCTTTCGTGTACACGCACGAAGTTGACTGTTGAGATAAATTCGTATGCTAGACAAACAGTTCTTATTTAAGTTTAAACGGTCTCTTTTACACTTTTCTCTTGTATAAGCCGATTCATCGACATTTGAAAGACGCGGGAATGCATGACGAGATATCCAAAGAACGGAAAGATAAGTAAAGCATAAGAAAAAACGGGCATGATAAAGATTGACGGAAGGGAAGGTTATAAGGTTCAAGCAAATGACATCATGTTGAATAAATCATAGTCTCAACAGCTAATTTAAACGAGAATCTCGATGATAATGTTGTCATGGCCATACATTTTGATTTTATAAGCTCATATTAGCTAACTCAGAATTTGAGAAACTAGCTTGTGGTCTATATCAAAATTGGGGCTACCTCTAGCTTCCTAGGCACACGCTATCGGTCCATTGACTAAACATCGACAATATTATGTCGATGATTTTTGCTGGGTCGACTGCATTGATGGGGAGACAACGTTGCCGGTTGACTCGATTTCATTAGTAATTGCAGAAGAAAACAAAAGAAGACAAGACACGATAAGAGAAACCCTCCACCATTATCGATCGCATCTCTCCCACATAAGCCTGGTCAAACCTTTAGCTATGCCTCTAGAAGTCTGAAGTCGTGCGCTGCATGGCAAAAAAATTATCTTTTGAGCTCACGTGTTGATTTTTCTTTCCCTTCTCCATATTCACATGCAAGACAAAGGGAAAATAAAAAATATTGGGTTGCTTTAGCATCACCCTTTGTTCTACCAATGATTTAAGCATGCGTGTATTATGACTTGCTAAGTTGATTTTGCTTTCGATTTTGGACAAAGATGAATGTTTTTTTTCTTTTTATTTCGAGATTGAGTGTACAGTGACTCGCGTCTGATAAATTTAAGAAACTCTCGAATTTCAAATACTCCTAGATGAAGATTATGGTGGAAGAGAAAGGCTAGAGTCGAGGTCTCGATGGTCGGGACTCGACCCAACATAGATTTGGAGGACGGGTTGCCAAATGGCGAAGGCTCGACCCAAATACATAGGAACTTTGGTTCCTCCTCGACATAAATAGATAGATTTAGAGGCTGAATTACACGGCGATGGAGCCAGAAATCTAGCTTGGAGGGTGAGATTTGTCGCACGATTGACTTTAATTCGATCCCAAATATCTGTAATTTAATATCAAAGTTTTTTTCCGCAAAACATACGGAGCCTTGGGTAACTTAGAAATATCTAAAATTCTTGTGAGAATAGAGTCAGTGCAATTCTTCAACATCAAATGCCCCTCCTTGGCTCCGTGGCCGGAATTACGTATTTATGTTGAATTTTAATTAATGTGTCCAAGATGATACGTCGATGAGAAATCTCTAAATAAACTTCCCGATAGCTAGAATGTTTCATTTAGGTTATTCGTGATTAGTCTCGTCACAAATAGAAGTATTTCAATAAGAGGAAATCTAATGTAACAATGCATGGCCCCGCTTGCCTCATCGGTCCCCTTATCTGGAGCAAATTACTACCTAAGACCAACATCCATCACGACCGGGCGAATCTCCATGGCCGTTGTTATGTCAGTCGAAATTCACTCGATCCATGACGGGACGTGTCCAAATTAAGTGTTAACTGCTTTCGATTACTGTATACCTACATATAAAAGCTACTAAACATACCCGCGTATCCACACTTATTTAGACAAGGGATTCAAAGACACTCGGAGTTCATTTCTTTCATCGAAAATTTCATGATAAGGGAAAATTTCTTTTATGAGAATCATTTTTAAGGAAAATGGTTAGTTTTTATTTGTTTGACGGTATAGGGAAAGTCATTGTTCTTCTTGCCAAAGGGGAAGCCGTTTTCCCCCTTTCAAGCTTGTTGTTTTCAGCTCATGGAAAAAAAGTTTCATAGATCGATTAGTTTTCCATCATTCAAATACCGGAAAGCCGGAAAACAATTTCCTAGAAACGGTTTTCCTTCGGACAAACCAACCCTTGATTTTATTGTGCACCTAAACATAAGCTACTAATCACAAGAGTCCACATAATCGAAGTGGAATCTAAAAGACAACCAAGGTTGGGCCAGTCCATTTTAGTACGTATACACTGTATATGATTAAGGCTGTCTGGTCTGGTCCTTGAGACCCTATCTTGGGCTTTCCCATTCTATCCCAATATACAATGCCTCAGTCCAATTCGATGGGGTCCGAAGTTTTCTCCGAGCCTGCCTCTCTCGAAAGGGAGGCATTTCCGATTATCTCTGTGCCGCTCGCCGTCGACGGAGTGAGCAAGCCTCCCGAACTTTCACATGCCAAGGCGATGACTTCTTTCGCGCTCCTGGTGAACATTCCCGCCACGTCCAAACCCTAGCCCTCGTCGAAGCTTCCTTTCTCTCCTCACGGCCAGAAGAAGCGAAGCACTCGAAGTGGTGTCGGACTATTCAGAGTTGGCAGAAGCGGTGTCTAACTCTCTTCGAGCACTATGGGAAGTACAATCACCGACATTAGAGGCCCGGCGGTCCATGGGCACTTTTGCAAATTTAGAGCTAGCCCACTGCAAACGAGAGACAAATTGTGTAGCGGCTTGGATAGTCAAGGCCCATAGATTTTTTTTTCTTTTGGTCTTGTCTTACTCTAACTCTTAACTTACTTTCGAACTTTTGCTCTATCTCTTTATAGAGCATGGGAGTCGAATTCTACACCCGAAACTAAACATCCCCATCCCCATCTCCTAAAAAGGTAGGGATTCGAACTCTCCACCTTCCCTAGGTGGCCACTAGGGTTGCCCATAAATTACATACTCTACCTCGTAATTGGTGAGCACTTTCGTTTGACTACTTTTCATTCGATAAATTCGTTTATTTTAGTCGGGTAATTTTGGTCGCGTTGCTCGTGAGTTCGGGACTGAGAATGAACAAAAACTCGTTTCGCCTAACGCTACTTCGCAACCTTCGTTAAGGTGTGAAAGGAGGACTTTTCAGGACCGCCGCGAATGACGGACCTTTTGTCCCTTCGGGCCACCGCGTGAAGACGTGGCAACGAGGCCTTGGGTTGTCTTCCATCGGCGTGGGATGTCGCGTGATTACCACCTGCCGCATATCAATATCAAATGCTAATGAGGACCTTCAAACTGTTTGCTTAGTCGGTTTTTCCACTCTGGTAATGTTGAAACGCGATTGCTCTCTGTCCTTGGCCCTTTCTCGCGGAGTCAAAATTTCGGACGAGAAAAGTTGAGGTGCCGCTAAAGGGGCGGAGTCCAAAACTCCCCGTCGGCTTGAAGAAGGACCCCATCCTGTTGCAGTCAATCGCCGTTCGACACGCCAAGTGTATGGGGATAGGAAATGCGTGGTGTGCTATCGTTGACCATGAAACTTCGATTCTACACCTTGCGTTTTCCTCTTTTGTTTAGTAACATAGCCGCCTCGAATGCGCATGATTAGTTTCTTGATTACATCTAGCCCAATCATAGTCCGATCTTGTTTTTTTCTTTTCTTTTTATCTTCTTTCGATATGCGTAGGCCGTGGAACGCACGACGTTTGGCAGGTTCCAAGAAGTTACGAGACGTCCATAAAATTTTACCGCTGGAAAGTAGAGGGTTTCGTGAATAAACGGAGGCGATGCGCAACTTCTAAAAGTAGGGGTGCACATTGAATTTCATTGTGTACGAAGGGTGTTGAATTCTTCGATGTGTGTGCGTCTGTATTTCTAAGAGAGGAAAGTGGAATTAGAGAGAGCCGGAGGTATATCGTCGAAAGTAGCAGGGTACGAGAAGAATTCGATATAGGGAAAAGAAACACGTCGTATTCTATATTCAAATCCATGAAATTAAAATTTCCATTTTAGTTTTGTTTTGTTTATGTAAATATGGGAAAGGAGACTTCGTTGTCAAAATTATTCAAAAAGTCATAAACATATTATATTGAAATCAACTTAATCATAAATATTTTAATTGTGCCAATTTAGTCCCAAACCTTTTGACAATTTGCCAATATAGTCATAAAACTTTCAATTATGCCACTTTGATCCTAAATCTTTTGATGATTTGTCAATTTAGTCTTAAACTTTTTGATAACTTGCCAACGTAGTCCTTTCAGTCAAATATTAAATTGGCAAATTTTCATAAGATTTATGACTAAATTGATACAAAGAAATGTTTAGAACTAAATTGGCACAGTTGAAAGAATTTTGACTAAATTGACTATCGTATAATAAATTTAGGATATTTTGGATAATTATTTCGAAATTGAGCTGGAGCAATCCCTCCTCATCAAACAAGAAAAGAAATTAAAAAGAAGAAAAACTTGACGGTTGGGTGGATGAAGATGTGTATTACACCAGTCAATGCCTTTCAATTCAATAATTAGCCGACTAATTAAAAATAAATAAATAAAGAACAAGGTACTCGCTGTCGTTGGCGGGTCGAACATCTGAAGATTATTTTTATTCCCGACAAAATTATAAGGAGGCGCTTTGGAATTCGGACAGCTAATCCCTCCTGAAAACGACGTCAAAAATCAAATCCTAGGGCCACCCCATTTCAAATTTTCAAATCTCGACTCGATGACATTACATCGCCACGAGTCAAGGGCCTACGAGACCCAATCCTTGGTTTGATTTGTTCAAAATTTGAACTCATCGTTCCTTTCAATGTCGCATCACATGATTGACAAAATGCAATTTGTAGATCGATGATCTCTTAAAGAACATAAACCTTTGCTTTCTGGTCTCGGGTCGAGCAATTCGTAAGCTTCATAGTTGTGAAAATGACCTTTTCAAAGTCCACCTATTTTGGGAGTTAATTCAAGGTAAAACAAACATGGCATACTCAACGTGATTATGCGGTCCCCAATTGATATACGTAGCTCTATATCCGTGTTAATAATTATTAGGGTCGTATTCCAGTTTTACGCGGTTTTCCCCATTTGCGTTCTTGTATTTTATAATTATCTGATTGAAATCCTTGGATTAATTTGAGCTTTCTAATCAAAGTCCATCCCGCTCCAAGCGCGATTGATTTGGGATAACTTGTTAAAAGCCTACTAGAGTTTTGACATTAACAACATGAGCGCTGTGTCCCGGAGATTGTTATGCTAAATGTCTATTTGCATATGGCCAAAAAGAAATGTTTAAAATTGTGGTCTTTACTGTCAAAATGGACATGGCTACTAAAGATTTTCTTAGAGCGTTTGAACAAGTAGAAATCCGAAAGATTAGCTCGGCACAAGAATTAGCACGGCACTTGGCCATAACTAATGATGTGGGAGGAGGGAATTGCCAATTCGAAGAGCTTGTTTAGAATGGTATTTTCCTGAAAAACCCTAATCCCCCTATCGGCAACCCTGTCTCTTCCAAAAAAAACCTCCCTCAAAGAAACTTCAAATGTAAGCTCTCCGCTTCAATTTTTGAAGTTGAGAGCCTGCTTTGCTCTGGCTTTCTTTTCTAGGTCCCGTTTTTGTGTTTCTTTTCTCTTTCGACCTGATCTAGGAGTATTTTTTCGCCTTGTTTGGCATCTTCTTTTGCTTGTCTCTGTTTGCTTTTCTACGCTATTTATGATGAATAAATCTACTTGCAATTGAAAATTTTGTGAGAACGTTCTCACTAGTACAACCAGCAGGATGCCCGGAATGTGGTTTTATGACTCCTCCGAGATTTGATAGAAGCTCTACTCTCATTTAGGTGTAGATCTAAATTTGAGAGCTTTTCTCTCACGATCTATATTTCGATCTAGGAATTTCCTAGAGGTGTTCAATTTGCGACGGTTAAACATGTTGTTGTTGTTTTTGTCTCCATGTGGTGATGGCATTGAGTTGCAAGCTGTAGTTTATGGGGAGGAAGATCTCGGCATGTGCCAATCGCTGACGCTCTCGTTGAAGGGCCGCCAATTTTTTTTTTTTTATGCTATGATGGATTTGGCCTTTTGGAATGAAAACTTGCTTATAGCTATTGTACTCTTTTATTATATGGGTTTTGTTTTGTTCTGTAACTCGTTTGGGATTTGCTTTGTTTGGAAGATTGCTACGTTCCTCTCATGTTTGATCACGATAAATGCATGAAATTTTCTTTCGACCAAAAAAGAAATATTTTCGAATACTTTTTAGCATTACTTTTTGCCCTTTTTTTATTTCTAGGTTGTTTCTTCCAATTTTTTTACTATTATTTAGTATTTAATTTATAAATCATTTAGTAATTCCTAGACTAGGGTTGCAACAACATTTACTTGCCCTGTTCTATCAAAACATTCAATTGCATTGTTTTAGAAATACAGAAGATTGAGAAATTCTCTACATGCTCTGTACGTGTTGGCGAGTTGCGACTCATGTTTATCGTTTCCACGCCGTGAATCGTTCGAAAGCAAAAACTTCTTCCATGCCATGCCTGATTAATTAGATTTGAAGGCGAAGGGATTAATCATAAAAGGGTGTTTGGGACTCACAATGGAAAACCCATATCTTCACTTTGTGTAATCATCCCCTCATGCCCTGGGTGACACCCATGCTACAATGGCTGGGACGAAGGGTTGCGATCCTGCGACGGTCAGCTATAGAGGAATCTCAATTCCGAAACTGTCAACATATGCTGTTAGTATCTAACTTCACTCAAGATATTAAGTTGATGAGTTATAGGTACACTTGTCAAACGGGTGGATTGAGTTCGGGCAAAAATGGTCCAACCCAAATCGATCCAATTAATCCGTTTTGACCCATTTTCATATAATACAAATCTAATAACTTGTACCCAACCTCACCAATACCCGACTCTACTCATATTACCAAAACATTTCTATATTTAGCTCAATCTAAAAAAAATTCATAACCAAATTAAGGTGAAAGCACGGAGCGAGCGAGCGAATACGAAATCGATAGAGAGTAAAAAAAGGGTTACAATTGTGAGTTAGGTTTAAATAAGTTATGAACTATTCAATATTCATATTAAACCCATTTATAACCCATAGAATAAGATCAAAACGACATCGTTATAACCACGTATGATAGAGAAAAAAGAAGAAGAAGAAGAAAAAGAAGCCACATTAGTATTTTGCGTCAGTAAATTTTGAACGGAGTCAACAGAAGAACTTGATTACGTCAATTTGATAAATTTGAGGAGTTGATTATAATTTTTATAAGTATTAGGATTCGATTGCATGGTCGCGAAAAATTTTAAGACTTCGGTCTTGGGAAAATTGCGAAAAGTAGGAGAGCGTGAAGGTACGGGAGCAGCAAACGCGTGGCGACACCGCGCTCCCATGAGTTTCAGAAGTTTCACACTTTTTCACACACAAAGCAAGAAGAAGACGAAGACGAAGAAGAAGAAGAAACGCAACTCGGTCGTCGCACGCACCGGCACTGAGTCGCAACCATATATACGGAGTCGACTCCGTCAGAAACGCATCACCAACCCACCCGCCTAACTCCCTTCATCCCCAACGCACAGAGAGAGAGAGAGAAACATGGCCTCCACTTCTCGCCGGACGCCTGTCCTACTCCTGGTCGCGGCGGCGGCGCTGCTGGTCGCCGCCGGGTCCGCCGTCCTCGCGGGGGCCCAGACGCCGGCGACGCAGACGTGCGCGTCGAAGCTCGTGCCCTGCGCCGACTACCTGAACTCGACGAGCACCCCGCCGGCCACCTGCTGCAACCCCATCCGGGAGGCGGTGAAGAACGACCGCGCCTGCCTCTGCAACCTCTACAACACCCCCGGCCTGCTCGCCTCCCTCGGGATCAACGTCACCCGGGCTCTCCAGCTCACCAAGGAATGCGGCGTCTCCACCGACACCAGCTCCTGCAACGGTAAACGATCGACCCTGCTCGCTCGCTCCCTCTCTCTCTCTCGTGAAATCTTTGCAGGGGGAAGGGAGGAACGAATTCGTCTGCGACTCGGAAGAGCGTTCTCTTTGACGAGATCGAATGGCGATTTCCCTGAGTCGATCTTTAACATTCGGAACTGGGATTTGACCTGTTTTGGAAACTGAATCGAACTTTGCTTTCTGCGACCCGTTCTTCCTTTTGAGTTCTAGTACGAAAAATGGATATCGAACTAGGTTTTCTAACACGGCAATCTCTTGATTGGCAGCGACCGCTACGCCTCCGTCGTCATCGACAACGCCACCAGGTAAGAAATTCGATTCCGTTTTCGTTTCTGGGTCGTTGAAAAGCAGCAATTTTGGTGCTGCAGTGCTGTTCTTCTTTTCGACTTTGGTTTCCAATTCGGAACCGGAGCTGCCGTGCCTCTGTGCATTGAATGTTTGATCAGCCATTGTTGAACCTCCAGATAGAGTAGTTCCAGAGCTGGTCCAGGGAATCAAATCTAAGTGAGGAAGATAGTTTTGTCTAGAACTCGACAAAATTTCCTTGAAAAATGCGGGTGTCCGATGCTCTCGGCACCTCCGATGTCGACTTGGGTCAATTGTGGAAATCTTACTTTAGTGGGGAAATAATTGGAGTCATGGCCTTTGTCCAAGCCTGTCTCATACCATAACTCTCCTTGGCAAAGCTGTCCACGTGAATGAGATCTATGAGGATGATCGAATATGCAATAGCAGATTCATGACAAGCAGAAAAATTTAAACAGGGCTGTTTATGGTTATCTTCAGTTAGTCTACACATTAAATTTTGGGTTGTCTCTGGGATTGATGTCTTGTTACTTCTATATGTAGATAGTTTATCGTATCCTAGGTTTGTCTTTAGGTTAAGACGGACAGACAGTGGAATTGGGACAAAATTCATGAAAGTTGATCAGAAGAATCGCTTATATTCCTTGAAGCTAGCAGTATTACTTGCTAACCTTCGAGCGTCGTCTTCTGCCTCAAAGACAAGTTAACTATTGGGTATATCTTGTGACTGCGTTCAAGGAGAAAAACCAACCATAGGGCTAAGCATCACTGATGTTGTAGAGACTCGAGAAACAAGAGAGACTTGCATTGTGCATCCCCCCTTTTGCGGAACTCTGTGTTTCCTTTCAATCAAGACATCTCGATCGTTATTGTAAGTGTTTCGGTTTCTAATAGCAGAACGTTGAATGAATGTTTACAGCGACACCTGGAGGCGACAGCGACGCCGGCAGAATAGCTTGGAGCGGGATCTTGAGCTTATTCCTGATTCTGGCATCGATGATGTTTTATTGAGATCCATGGGTTACCTATGTTGCATACCATCTGATTGACTAGGAGATACTTCACGCGGATTGTTATGATTATCGGAGAGGTGAATCCCAGCATTTGGAGATTTTGGTCATTTCAGTTGCTTTTGGCTTTCTCGATACGTGGGTGGTGAATTCGATTTCATTGCAGTGGTGGTTCTAGCTGGCTGTGTTACCATAATTATACCCTGATTATTGTGTACTTGATTTATCCGGATCTTGACCTTGGGACACTCGATGGAGGTCATTTCTAAGGTGCATCATACTGAAATTGTTTCAACACTTCTCTTTCAAGGGTCACTCGCACCATATTCCATCGTTGAATTGCATGTCATATGCGTCCTGTTTTTTTTGTTGGTCCCACTCCTCTTTACTATGTACATGTGTATGCTGTTTCACGGGATCGAACCTCGAACCCGATACTCTCTGGTCCCATCCCTCAATCTCTTTATCAGCAGGGCTGCATGCCTAGTTGGTATATTGGTCCTTGAAAATAAGTGGTATAAACTAGTAGAGCATATTCATGATTTGTGCAGGGCTCCGGCTCGGGCATGAATTGATAATTTAACTCGTCTTGGAGTTTGATTCATGCCTTTTTCTTTGCTCAAGGTGCTTGATTAGCTCCTGGAGCTGAGCTTCAGCTCGCTGTGCTTGCTCTGAAAAGCAGTAGTGGGGTTGTCTGTTCCCTCTAATTGTCCTCTTTCACAGGTAAAATGTCGTCTGTTCCCTCTAATTGTCCTCTTTCACAGGTAAAATGTATATTCTAAGTATTCGATATTTTACGGAAAAAAGAATATGTTATTTTACTTGTCCATTTACGTATATTTCGAAAGGGTTCGGATACTTCCCATTCACGAAAGTGTTAGATTACGAGACTCTTTAAGATTTACAAAAAAAAAATTGTGAAAATTTTAGTGGCCCAAGACTTCTCTCAGTAAAATACTCGTACGTATGAACTTGACTTTCAATAATACTGCCAAACTGTATCGAGGATAACATACTCCTTGCTTCTGACTTGATTCATAATTTCCACCTCCCTTCACTCATGCTAAACAGAAGAAGTATAATTATAGGCTTTTTTTAACATCTCGATTTGACAATACTTCTAGACTAGTCACACGGTACTGGTACGCGTGTAGAAAAAAAATCTCCCGTTGAGGATAAAACATAATCCCTCGGATTTCATTTCGTTTGGAAATTATGTTTAGGGGAGAGACGCCATCCTCAACTAAAGCGGCTTCCACTCTCTTTTCTGTCAAGAGGTGGGCATTGATCATGCGATCTATTGATTCGATGGGTAGGTTTTTACCGATCATAGGAACGAGCGAGCGCCTATAAATTCTTTTCTTCGCTCTAAATCAGATAAGTGAAGACCCACCTCAAAGGGGGCGGGCCCTAGGCCTTCTTTCATTGAGTCACTCGCTCCGGGGATATCTTCTTTTTTTTGGTAGGGATGAGACTAAAAATACTCATTTTTGTTTGAACTGAGGGAAAAATACTCATTCTTTTATAGTAGAATGTACGATATACATTGAGAATACCCCATATATTCTTAACATAGATCTAGTACTTTTATTTTTTAATTATCATTAGGTAGCACGAGAAAATGACAAAATTCAATTATCTGACATGAACATTTCATAAGAAATTGCAATAAAAATAGGTACATTATTATATGCAAATTTGGTGAAATTAATGTCGTAAACTCGTGATAACAATGTTCTTAAATTTTCTTATAGTAGGGCTGAATTTTTTCACGTAAATCAGGTGACGATAGTGCCCGACCTGAAATTATTAACAGAGCCCTAGACTCGAGGGCCTCGGCCCATTTTCTGTTGTCCGGCCAATGTGGAGTCGTCGAGTCTTCTCATGTTGGGCCAGTATCTTAACCCAACATGAATTATCCGATCGAAATCCAAATTCGACGCGCCTCGACTTAGCTCGAAACTAACGAGAATCGACACGTTGTCAACCATTTTTGATGAAAAATACTTTGTAATCACGTTTGAATGATTTTGTAACGACCCGAACTGACATAACCAAAAAAAAAAAAAGATCTGCTGACACCCTGCAAACTATTTAGTTCACAAAAGTATACTTGTTAGCGAAAGTTTCTTTTTTGTTTTTGTGTGTCGAAGTTACATTGGGATATTGCTAGACATATCTTAATATGTCTATTAAGTTAGTATATTAAGTGATACGACAGACTTTTATTAGATATTGGTTATGGCCCTGTAGTTTAAAGAAACATTGCAATCTGTTATGTTATTCGGCATAGCAAATTATTGGTTTAGTTTTCATATACTTAGCATTACTCTTGACATTTGCGTATATGCTAGGTGATTCTTTCAAAAGCATTGGACAATATGGTCAATTTAAGGTGACAAGGGGTTATCAGGAGTCAATAAGGGCAGAACAACAAGAGCTTATTCATAATATGCTCCCATCTTTATAAAGTCTAAATAAAAGAAATGGGAGTGAGACCAAAACGAGCTAAAGGATGGCCAATTTGGAGGCATAATGATAAACAAAACAGGACCATAGCCTTAATCTTGTTCTTTTTTATTTATTAGATTACATTTTATTTGCTTTAGCGGTCGGGCGGTGTTTGGGCTAGTTATTTGCGTACCTCGAGTAGTACATCTATGCATGCGATCTGAAGGGTTCACTCTCCCACATTGATTTGGTGTATTCAGGTATGACTCTTGAGAAGCTCTCAACAAGGAGTAAAATCTTGCACAAGCTAATCTAATTATAGTAGAAGTTACACTAAACCTCTCTAAATTTTTGGGGTTAGTACACATTTATCCCCGTACTTTTAATTGCCACATAATACCACTGAACTTTCCTTCAAAAAATGAGACGAAAATACATTTTTACCTTTTAAAGTCATGTGCATTGCACATGCTAACGAAAAATGTAACGGACGATTCATGGTTGCCGTAACAAAAATGAAAGTTGAAAGGGATACCAAAGTTTGGATGAGTTTTGTGTGATTCCCCCTTCTAATCATGCATAAACAATATTATGTTAATGGGATATTCGGCAAAACATATACAGTGAAGAATATTCTTGTTCTAATACATCATGTGATCAATCCAATCACATCTTGTTTGATTTGTGAGATGGCATATATCGGATAGATTAATAGAGATATATTTAGGTCGGTGCACAAATTAATTTACAAAGTGATGTGTCAGATTGTGAGTGGTTCTTTAAACAAATGGGTCATGTTCAAGAATTGATAATAGCTCAACACGTCACTTTATAAACCAATTCTATACCCAATCTCCGAAGGTCTAGTATTTTTCCTTACTGTGATAATATCCCGTCGAGATATTTCGTGTATTGTCAATGTAGAAATAATATATCTCCCCAAAGTCGAAGTGTATGAGCAATTGCCAACCTATAAATTACTTGTCGAACTGGCAAATCTCCACACTCATCACCAACAAAATGACATTGGACATGCGGCTAGTTGTATTTCTGCGATTACGACAAAAGATATGTGGTCCTATTTAGATACAATTGATGTGGTCCTATGCAGACACTCTATATCTCAAAAAATGGATACATCAGAGACAAAAAAGCACGGAGTTAGCAGCCCCAAAACGAAAAGATATGTGGTCCTATTTAGTTGCAATTGATGTATCGAAAAAAAATTTCATTTGTTTGTCATGATCAACATGAGATAAACATAGAAAGTTTTCAAATAAAAAAAAATACTAAAAGATGTGCAAAACAAAACAAAATCCATAAAGCAAAATAGTACAGCTTGCAATTATAAGCACGCTCTCATATCAAAAAACCAGATTTATCATAGTATCAAAAAATAATCGGCAGTCAATCAACGGAACCTTCAATGATGATTGGCACACGCCAACTTCGACTTGTAGTGCGCACCTTAGTTCGACATCATTAACATCATTGTCATATGGACACGACAACGACATGTTGAACTACAATAGATTGAACGTCTCTAAGAAACTCCCAAATCTAAATTTAAATCGGAAAGAAAAACTTCCATATTTGGATCTAGATTTAGATCGATGTTGATTAGCTTCTTTTGTAGGAGATTTTGTAAATAGGTAGATAGCAACCTCCACCATCTCCGTATATAAGACAACCAACACTTTTTCCTTAAGAAAGCAGATGAATGCCAGCTCTTTCAGAGACTTTTTTTCTACACCTCTATGTTTAGATTGAATAATACCTTTTGAGCTTGAAACAACATTTTCGCTGAAAGCATTCATCAAAAGCATTTTGTATATTCTCTCTCTTTCTAAGATAGCATATAAGTACCAACTCTTTCGGCCTACAAATCTGCTGCTCTTATATAAGTTTCTTGTAAGCAGATAATAAGCAACCTTGATCATTTATGTATAGAAAAACAGTGAACTCCTTCTAGTGCACGAGACGGGTCGCAAGTTTCACTTGACCAACATACATGCACTCAGGTGCTACATGAGGCAACTAGAGCAGATAAGTACCACTCTTTCAGAAACCCTTTTTTATACACCTCTTTGTTCTAATACATCATGTGATCAATTTATTCACATCTTGTTTTATTAGCAAAATGACATATATCGGACAGATTAATAAAGATATATTCAGGCCGATGTGCAGATTGCGACCAGTTCTTTAAACAAATGGGTCATGTTCAAGAACCGATAACAGCTCAACACGTCACTCTGTAAACCAATTATATACCGATCTCCTAAGGTCTAGTATTTGTCCTATTGTGATAATATCCTGTCGGGATATTTCGTGTGTTGTGAATGTATGTAGAAATAATATCTTCCCAAAGTCGAAGTGTATAGGCAATTGCCAACCTGTAAATTACTTGCCTAACTGGCATGTCTCCCCACTCATCAGCAACAAAATGACATTGGACATGCGGCTAGTTGTATTTCTGCGATTATGACAAAAGATATGTGGTCCTATTCGGCTACAATCGATGTGGTCCCATGCAGATACTCTATCTCTCAAATAATGGATACATCAGATATTAAAAAAAAGTATGGAGTTAGCAGCCCCATAACAAAAAGATATGTGGTCTTATTTAGTTGCAATCGATGTATCAAAAAAATATTTCATTCATTTGTCATAATCAACATGAGAGAAACATAGAAAATTTCCAAATAATGAAAATCCTAAAAGAGGTGCAAAACAAAAGAAAACCCATAAAGCAAAATAATATAGCTTGCAACTATAAACATGCTCTCATTTCAAAAGACTAGATCTGTCACAACATCAAAAACAATCGGCAGCCGATCACTGGAACCTTCAATGATGATTGGCACAAGCTGTGATCTTCCCCTTTATAAACTTCGGCTTGTAGGTTGTGCCTAGGTTTGGCATCCTCAACATAATTGCCATACGAAGACGATAACAACAACAACATGTTGAACAAGCATGTATCGGACGCCTCTAAAAACCTCCCAAATCTAAATTTAGATCAGAGAGAAAAGCTTCCATATTTAGATCTAGATTTTGATGGATGTTGATTTGCTTCTTTTGTAGAAAATTTTTGTAAACAGATAGATAGCAACGTCCACCATCTCCGTATATAAGACAACCAACACTTTTTCCTTAAGATAGCAGATGAATGCCAACTCTTTCAGAGACTTGTTTTTTCTACTCCTCTATGTTTAGATTGAAGAATGCCTTTTGAGCTTGAGACAACATTCTCACTAAAAGCATTCACTAAAAGCATTTTGTATATTCTCTCTCTTTAAGATAGCAGATAAGTGCTAACTCTTTCGGCCCACGAATCGGCTACTCTTGTACAGGATTCTTGTAAGCAAGATAATAAGCAACCTCGATCAGCCACACAACGAAAAACAGTGAAACTCCGCGCATTGCACGAGACGGGTCACAAGTTTCACTTGAGTAACATGCATGCACTCAGGTGCTACATGAGACAACTAGAGCAGATAAGTACCACTCTTTCAGAGACCTTTTTTTATTCACCTCTATGTTTATATTGTATACTATATAAGACAACTAGCATTCTTTGGATCAACATGCTTTTTAATGGTGTTTTGGGTCTTCTACATAGTATACACACGTAGTCGGTGTCCTCTCCAAGTCTAAGCTTGTTAGTCTGACACATGTTGAATACGATTCATCATGTCTCTAGGCTATGGCCAAGCTTTAGAGAGGAACATTTACCATCGATTGTCCTCTATTCGATGCTAACCTTATCATGCCTATTTTGGCTCCAAATGTTACTCGCAATCTTCCAGAAAGGCAAGTCCCGCCTGCCGCCCGGTCCGAGAGGTCTCCCGGTTGTCGGTTACCTCCCGTTTCTAGGGCGCAACCTCCATGAGTTCTTCATGGAACTTGCCCAAGAGTATGGCCCCATTTATAAGCTCTCGATCGGCACCAAACTCTATGTTATTGTAAGCTCTCCAATCTTAGTCAAAGAGATAGTACGCGACCACGACATCGTGTTTGCCAACCGCAATCCTAGCAAGGCCTCGTTGGCCTTCTCCTATGGGGGGAAGGATATTGCCTTCGCACCTCACGGGCCCCAGTGGCAGATGCTGCGGCGGTTGTTCGTGTGTGAGATGCAAAGCACGGCGAATCTCAATGCCTTTCGCTCGCACAGAAGGAGAGAAGTAATGAAGAGCGCGAGAGATTTGTGCGTTAGGGCGGGACTGCCAGTTAAAGTCGGGGAAGTGGGGTTCCGGACGGTGATCAACATGATAACATGCATGTTCTGGGGCGGGACACTCGGGGAGGAGGAGGCGGTGCGCATCGGGGAGGAGTTCCAGGAGGCGGTGGCACGGCTTACCGCTCTTTTGGGGAAGCCTAATGTTTCGGATTTCTTTCCGGTGATTGCTAGGTTTGACGTGCAAGGAGTGGAGAGAGAGATGAAGGAGGTGGTGGCTTGGATTGGGAGGATCTTCGACTTTGTCATACGTCAACGCATGAGTTCGGAAGAATTAGGAGGAGGCAAAGGATGTGAGAGGGGGGACTTCTTGCAGTTTCTTTTGGAGTATAAAGAAGAAGAAACTGGGAGATCAATAACCCCAGAACAAATCAAGGCTTTGCTTATGGTAATTTTCTGTCCATTTTCCCAGTTCAAAATTTCCCGAAGAACTAGCTCTCATGCTAATTTCTTTTACCTTGTCGGTTTTACTAGGACATCGTTATTGGAGGTGCCGATACCACGTCGACCATGGTCGAATGGACAATGTCCGAGCTGCTACTACACCCACAGGTCCTTCTCAACGTCCAGAAAGAGCTCCACGACATTGTCGGGCTGAACAACGTGGTCGAGGAGTCCCATATCCACAAGTTACCATACTTGCATTTGGTAGTGAAAGAAGCTCTGAGACTGCACCCTGCAGCTCCGCTTCTGTTGCCGCGCAGCCCGAGCCGAACCTGCACAGTGGGCGGATACACCATACCCCAAGGCACTAAAGTCTTCTTGAACGTGTGGGCCATGCATCGAGACCCGCGGTTCTGGTCCAACCCTTCCGAGTTCCGGCCCGAGAGGTTCTCTGTGGGGGGAGATGCATCTGAGTCGCAATACTCGGGAGGGGATTTGCGCTACATACCGTTCGGGTCGGGGCGGCGGGTGTGTGCGGGCCTCCAACTGGGGGAGAGGATGCTAATGTATGTATTGGCTACGTTCCTGCATTTGTTCGAGTGGAGATTGCCTCCGGGTGTGCAGTTGGATTGCAAAGAGAAGCTTGGGATAGTTCTTGAGAAGGCCACTCCACTCATTGCCATTGCCACTCCGAGGGTACCTAGCTTGCATCTCCACGTAAAGGAATAGTTTCGGTGGGATCCAAATTTATGTGATCATTCTAGTTATAAAACCAGGAATCACGTGGAGTGATGATGTCTTCTGTAAAATTAGTTGGTCAATATACGAATATCATATGTTGTCTTCTTATATAAGTTCGGACATTGTTCATGTGACATTGCAGGGAAAACATCGAAAGGTATTCCCCACATCGACACAAAATATCGTGCTGTCGGGTGTCACGTGATCAAGTTGGTACTTAAAAATTCTAATAATGCCCACGATGGTTCACCACTTGATGCGTAATCGATGCATGATATTATTCACATATTGCGTTTTAAATTATTTGACTATACGATCTGCAATAGCCAATCTCTTGAAAGGAACTATAGGCAGTCGGTCACTGAAATGAATAACTAAGTTAAAATCACCGTTTATATCCTTGTAGAATTACTTCTATGTTAGTTGTACATTCGATGCATGAAATTACACAACATCTCAAATGATTTCTTAAATTCAACATCATCGAGTTGGTATATAAAAATTCCAATGATACCATGATGGTTTGCCACGTATTAAATGCATTATTCACACATGATGTCATAATAATTTGACTATACAATCCGCAATTTTCGATTCTTTTATAAAGAACTATTGGCGATCAATTAACCACGAAATTAATCACCTCATATCCTTCTATAATCATTTCTATAAAGTTGTATACTCGATGCATTATATTCACACATGACATCTTAAATGATATTTTAAATTAACAAGACATATATCACGTATTCAACATGTACCTACACATGATTTGGTCATCAAAGGAAAACAATCCAGCATATACGAGTAACCACCCTAAGGCTTTGTTTGACAGTTTGGACATTTTCGTCGTGCCCCCTATCATCACACAGTCTGATAGCACTTCTATCCCTTCTCAATTATCAACATTGCATCCCTAGCGGCCTTGCGATCGCCTCAAATGGTGTCCTCAACCATGGGCGGCACCAAATGATCTTTGAACCTCGTGTTGTGGTCTAGGATCTCCATTAGGGTTGAGCAAAAAGAACCGGACTGGATTGGGAACCGCCTGAATCAAACCGAACTGGCCGATTCTGGGTAGCTCCCGATTCCAAGTGTGGACCTACTCACTCGAACCACTCAAACCTTTATATAATATTTATTTTATGCTTAGAGGCTCTTACCTTGAAAAAGTATGCAGGGTGCGCCAGTTCTTCGGAGGCAATTACCTAAGATATACCTATGATTTTAGTTCAACGAGAACTGTCGTGCTTCTTTGAGATCAATCCATTGAACCCTGCTCTTCTCTACCAATATCGAAGTCGATGGATGATATGTTAAGAGTAGATGTGACGGTCTTTTTGTCGAACAGAAAAGATATTTGTCTGTTTTAACTATTCAAGTTGGGTAATGTATCAATTGCCCACTGAATCAAGCCTTGGCTCTCTCATTTTCATTTTCCCTGACTTAGTCAAATCATGGCACGCTAAATCATAGATCATAGAGCTGTAAATGGTTCGGTTCGATTTTCTTGAAAAATCGAACCGAACCGAACCGTTAAGGAAGCACCCCTGAACCAAACTGAAACTCGCTCGAACCGAAAAACCGATTTGGTTCGGATCAGTTTTCAATTTCTTCTTCTTCTTCTTCTTCTTTTGCTTTTTATTCATGGCTAGATTTTTTGTTTTTTCTTCTTTTTTTTTTTGCTTTTTATTCCTACATTTGACTACATTTATTTCCTAGATTTGAATCTTTAATGTCAAAATGTAAACATATTCATGATATTCTACGTAAGAGAATCATCGATCTTACAAATTAAAATAAGTTGAGTGATTGTAAATATATTACAAATTAAAAACTCATTATTTAAAATTGAAAAACGAAAAAACAAAATCACATATTTAAACTAGGTTCTGACCCAAAAAAAAACTAGGACATTTGATATCATTAATATAATTTGTGTTAGAAGACTCTTCCGAATGAATAAATTCAATACGTCATTCTGAACAAAATTAAAGTTAAATAATTCATTTTAATATTTAATGACATTTACTTTATAGATTTTGAATTTTAATGCCGTGGGATATTTGTTTCTTTTTTTGATGGGCCAAGTGAATTTCGACTTTAATCGTCGTCGTTTATGTACCACGCCGTTTTGTATAGTAAATAAAGAAACTAACACTCTAATATTAATTTCTCATCCATTCACAAAATCCACACCTCTCTAAAATATGCCTTTAGACCATAAATGACACTATATAAACTGTATAATCCATGCAAAGTATAGATGGGTATCCTAAACCTTTGAAATAAGTCACATTCTAACAACAAACAAAATAACAAACCAATAACCCTTCACTAGATTATAGAACCATCACTTCATGCCCAAGCCGACGATTTTCACAACGTAAAAGCCAATCTTACTCTCGACCACTTTCGCCAATGTCGAACTGCGTATCAAAATCCATGCATTCTATATCGCTCAACTCAATCGCTGACCTAGATAGTCGAACATGGGTATGTCTAGTGGTGGCCACGGTTCGGAACCGGCGGTTCCGGTTCGTGGCCAAGTGTGAACCGGAACCGGAACCTCCTCTGGCGGTTCCGGTTCAGGGCCGGTTTCGGTTCGGAACCGGTTCCGGGCCGGTTCCGATTTTTTTTTCTATTTTTTTTCTTTTCCTTTTCCTTTTCTTTTTTTTCTTCCTCCGCGGCCGGCCATAGCCGGGGTCGGCGCGGAGGTCGGCAGCCTCAGGCGAGGCGGCCCTCGCCGGCGTCGGGCGAGGCCGGCCCTCGCCTGGGCTGGGCGAGGCCGACCTCGCCCGACGCTGGTGAGGTCGAGCCTCGCCCGACGCCGGCCCTCGCCGGGGCTGGGCGAGGCCGACCTCGCCCGACGCTGGCGAGGTCGAGCCTTGCCGGCGTCGGGCGAGGCTAGCCCTCGCCGGGGCTGGGCGAGGCCGACCTCGCCCGACGCTGGCGTCGCGAGGTCGAGCCTCGCCCGACGCCGGCGAGGTCGAGCCTCGCTAGATCTGGCGAGGCTCGACCTCGCCGGCGTCGGGCGAGGCCGGCCTCGCCCAGCCCAGGTGAGGGCCGCCCTCGCCCGACGCCGGCGAGGGCGGCTCTCGCCCGACGCCGGCGACCTCCGCGCCGGCCCCGGCCATGGCCGGCCGCGGAGGAAGAAAAAAAAATTATAATATAAATTATAATTTTAAAAACAGAAACAAGAAAAAAAGACAAAAGAGAAAAAGGAAAAACAGAAAAGGAAAAGAAAAAGAAGAAAAACAGAAATGAAAATAAAAAAAATTTAAAAAATACTATTCTTGTGAATTGTGATAGAACATTATTCAATATAAATTGTGATTAAAATGCAAATTGTACTCAAATTTGATGACAAAAAGACAAGAGAGAAAGAGAGGGCTTCAACTTAATAAATTATCATTAAGCACGTTACAATTCGTTACAACGATCTTAAAAAAAAAGGAGTACAATATATATACCCTAAAATTATCCCAAAACCTAAGCATTCCGTGCGTAGGGGACCAAAGGTCACATATCGTCGGATTATATTTCGGTTTCCCTAAGCTCACGTGGGCGTACCCGATATGAGAAACAAGAGTTCCCGAAATATTTGCCAACTCCAATAGTTCTTTTACCCTCAATCGTCACTACCCGTTTCAGTACCGATACTGGTAGCGGTAGTATCTCCGTCGTTAAAGAATTCGGATTCATTATTCCGATTTATCTCTTGTTGCCGGTATTGAGCCTTCGTCCAATCAGCAACACAAGCTTGCATCTCCACTGATTCTGGATCTAATCTTGAACGATGTTCGTTCAAAATATTACCTCCGGCACTGAATGCTTGTTCGACCGCAACTGTGGAACAAGGGGTTGAAAAAATCTGTTTTGCAATAAGAGAAAGGATTGGGTATTGGCTTGCGTGCCTCTTCCACCAATCCAAAATTAAAAAATCTGTACCACCTTCGGCTTCAGTAAACTCAAATAAAATGGTTAGATAACTCTCTAATTCAGAAATATTTCCCATTACTCCCTTTTGTTTTTTTTGTCTATGTAATAAAAGTTTGTACCCTCTACTAATTTTACCTGTATTGTCATTTTGTATCTCCGTAGATTGAGAAGATCCAATATCACCTAAATTATATTTAGTATAAAATTCATTATATAATTCTATTATTACGTTTTTAACCTCACGTACGATGGTTGTAATATTTGGCGCGTCATAATGTAAACATTGATAATATACACGCAAAAAATCATTTAAGCCATCCAATTTGCAACGTGGATAAAAAACACAAGCAACTAAATAAATCATGGGAATTTCACTATAATAATGAAGCCATTTCATTTTCATTGCAACTATAGTATGTTGTAATTCAACATCATTTTCATATTCATCAAAAGTTCCGACAATATTAGTACACTCTACTAAAAATAAATGTGTAGTAGGATAATAAACACCGGACAAAGTATAAGTTGCATCATTAAAAACCTTTAAAACATCTAAAATTTTTTGGCAAATATGCCACTCTTGTGGGTATAAATTAATGAGGTATATTATTAGAAATGAATGCACATAATAAATCTTTATATGGTAAAGATTCATTAAACAAGTGGAAAGTAGAATTCCAACGAGTTGGAACATCTCTTGAAAATTTTTTTGGCTTTACCTGATTTTCTCTACAAAATTGACCCCATTCTTTCATTTTTTTGGGATGTTTCCATAAAAATTGAATCGCCGTTTTTATTGGTTGAAGAAAAATATCAAGAGTTTTCAAACCATCTTGTACACATAAATTTAAAACATGACAAGCACATCTAATGTGAAAAAATTTTCCGCCAAAAGCAGGTTTACAAATATTTTCTAACTCGGCAATTGAAGCGGTATTTGCTGCGGCATTATCAAAACCAATTGAAAAAGTTTTGTTAAGCAAATAATATTCTTCTAAAACTTGCCTAATTATTCTATAAATATTATTTGCCGTATGATGATCATCGAAAACTCTAAATGCAATAATTCTTTTTTGAATAGTCCACTCGTCATCTATCCAATGACATGTTATGCCCATGTAAGAATGATTTTGCCAATGATCACTCCAAATATCACTACCTATATGCATGCATCCATTAAATTGCATAAAAAAGTTTTTTCAATCTTTTTTTTCATTTTTGTAAAGATCTTTAATTACTCGTTTAATTGAATTTCTAGGAACACGTTTTGCTTGTGGAGCACATGCTTTTTGTACAAATTCATTAAAACCAAATCTTTCTCCAAAATTAAATGCTAAATGCTCAACGGAAATAAATTTGCCTAATTCTTCCTTATAAGTTTTTTCATTAAAACGAAATAAAGGGGAAGTGTTAGGATTGACGTACCCGGAAATTTGTTGTTGCCCGATATCGATTCCCGTTTCGATTGGATGTTTGCTTCTAAGATGTCGTTTAAATGTTCCATATTCTTGTCCACCTGTATGTTTATATATTTTTCCACAATATTTACAAATTATGTCATACCTTTTTTGACCGATATCAAACCTTTCCACTTTCGTGAAGTAATTCCAAATGTCAGATGTAAATTCCCGTTCCGCTTCCTTTGTTGTAGATATTTCGGCAGGAGGATGAAAACTTTCTTGCGTCGGGACGTGCTCCACATCAGGAAAAATGTTGATTTCATCATCTTGAAAATCTGCATATTCACGAGGATCAAAAGAATGATGGGATTCCGTCGCGATATTCTTACCTTTGTCAGTTGACACTCGACTTCCACTTGCCATTTTTCGAATGGATTGAGAGAATTGAGCGGATTAATTGAGAGAATTAAGAAAAAATTGCGTGGATTGAGAAAATTGAGAGAATTTTGAGTATTGAGAAAATTTGAGACTTGAGAGAAGAGAATTTGAGAGAATTGTGTGTGTATTGTGAGAATTTGAGAGAATTTATAGGAAAAAAATAGAAGAAAATTTAGAATTAAAAAAATAAAACATAACCGTTGCAAAATTGCAACGGTTATGTCTTTTTTTTTTTTAATTACAAACGCCCGTTGGGGCGTCCGGCGTAGCCGTTGCTTGCCCCAACGGGCCGCTGCAGCAGGGCCTGCACGTCTGCAGGCCCTACTGCGGTTTTTCTTTTTTTTTTTTTTTATTTTTGGCCGTTGGGCCGTTGCCAGGGAGGGGCCTGGCAACGGCCCAATGGGCTGCTGCTGCAGCGTGCACGTGCAGCCTGCAGGGCGCAGCAGCAGCGGTAGGGCCGGTAGGCTCGTTTTTTTTTTTTTCTTCGTAGAACCGGCCCGGAACCGCCGGTTCCGGGCCAGTTCAAATTTCTCTGGAACCAGAACCGGGCCCGTATGCCACGGGCCGGTTCCGGTTTCGAACCGTTGGCCCGGTCAACAGGCCTGGCCCGGTTTGACCGGGCCGGTTCCTAGCGGTTCCGGGCCAAAACCGGCCCGTGGCCACCTCTAGGTATGTCTCTCTCAGACATTTCCTCAAACACCTTCCGGGTGAGCATACTCGTTGCATAGAAATGACCTATAAAATATTGACTTCTCAAGCCTGGCAAAAATCACAACATGTACAAGCACCTGTGGATGAACTCAGCCTCTGATGTAAAATATGCACTTCATTGGAGTGGGTGAAAACAAGAAGTGCCATTTTAATGTAATAAAACCAAGATAAAAGGAAGTTCTTGCATGAACAATTCATATATTTGATTACATTAATTCCAATGTCAGAAATTAATAAGACCCAACTCTGCCAAAAGGTTCTGCTTTGTGATGTCTGAGAGGAGACATCAAAAGTTAAAGCAAATAGACTACTGCGCAGAACAACAAAAGTTGCTCACTTGCTTTCCAAATGGTTCCACGGTTGCACCTGTTAAAATCACAAGATAAATTGCATGTCACTGAAGAATCTCTTGGCATGTGTTATCTGATGAGGTGTCGCTAGGATTATTCCTCTTCTAATTTTTTTTAAACGTTCACAGCCATTCACACAGCTATGACATGAAATCGAGTCGATATAGTGACATACTATTGAGCCTTCCTCTTTTTAAAAATAATCATATAATGGACTAGCTACAAAAAAGAATATAGAATCTCCGATACTCACTTGCTTTCTTTACTCATCAAGGAAATGACTACTTCTCTTTTGTTCGCCAATCATAAAGGGAAACCAATATCGAGTTTAGCTCCGTGGTTACAGTTGACAACTCTATATTAAATTCACAATAAAAATGAGAATTAAAGTATCTATTGCAATAGTAAAGGATATAAAATATTTCACGATAATTTTTTCTCACCTAACTCAAAATTTTTGAATTCTTCTAAGTCCTCCTCAATCGAAAGTGAAAGTGGTGCGAATCGTAGCCAATCTTGAGCACATATAAGAGCCTCCACTATGTTTGGGGTCAAGGAGCTACGAAACATGTCAAGTACACGACCTCTTGTGCTGAGTGCAGCCTCTGATGCTACAGTTGAGGCGGGCACGGCCAAAATATCTCAAGCAATGGAAGAGAGAATAGGATATCTCAAACAATTGACATTCCACCAATTTAAGATATCAAAGTCGGCGCTATAGTGTTCACATCTTTCTTCCAAATACTTATCTAATTCGGATTTTTCTTCCAAATATTCTTGTCCTATTTGGCTAAGATACATTGCAGTCATAATGTCCGCACCAACCACAGGAGACATTGACACGTTCATTCTCCTTGTACCCTTTGACCTCGAATTGCTTTGGGGGCATATACCGGTGCGGTATTGCTCGACCAATGACGTTAGAGATGATGTTACTTTATCTTGTAAAGTTTCCGCCCACTTGCTTTCATAAACTTGATTAATCATCCATTTCACATACTCCCACTAATGTCGAGGGTCAAGAATGCATGCAATGAACCATGTTAGATTGATGTTGTTCACATTGCCAAAATACTTATTGAATTTGGTCTTCATTCTTTTGGCCATTTCCTGCAAACTCCTATCCTCATTCACACAACATCTATCAATCATCATAAAAATCCCATAAAAATCTTTCGTGATATCATTACTAGTGACATAAAAACAACCATATACTTTTAAAGTTGTATCATAGAACAACTTCAAGAAAGGAAAAAATTGACGGGCATATTCCCAATCATCACTAGTAGGCAACCCTCTCACCTTAGAAAGCTCTTCAACAAATTTGCTATCCCGAATATCTAGTAAGATAAAAGCCTTCTGAAACTTCAAAGTTGCTTCCAACATTAGGTACGTTGAGTTCCAACGAGTCTCCACATCCAAACATACAAGATTCTTGGACTCGATATTTTCTAGCTCAATGCACTTCTTAAACCGTTACAACCTCACGGGAGAAGACCTCACATAACGTATAGCCGAGCGTATTCTAACAATGGACTCATCTATATCTTTCAAACTCTCTCTCACAATCAAACTCAATATGTGAGCACAACATCTCACATGGAGTAACTCACCCAAAAAAATTAGAGTGTTCCAAGAGTGGAATATTTTTTTCAAGTGTTGAACTCTCAAGTCATTTGAACTCGCATTATCCACAGTGATAGAAAAAATGCTTTTAATCTCCCAACCAGTCAAGCATTTTTCCACCGCTTTTCCTATAACCTCAGCAGAATGTCTCGGGATTTCACAAAAATTCAAGATTTTCTTTTGCAACTTCCAATCACCATTTACAAAATGAGCAGTGAGACACATGTAACTCATATTTTGACAAGAAGTCCATATGTCCGTTGTGAGACAAACCCTTGGAGATGTATCGAAAAAATATTTTTTCAATTTGCATCTTTCCTCCAAGTATAACTTATAAGAGTCCTCCCTCAATGTGTTTCTTGAGGGGATTGAAAACTTCGGCTGGATCCCACTCACGAATTACCAAAATGCCTCATTTTCCACAAACTTAAAGGGTAATTCACCAATGATGAACATCGCTGTTAGGTCTTTTCGACTAGTTTCTTGGTAAAATTTCTATGGACCAAATGACCTAGAACTACCAACCCCAACAAGTTGACCCGAGAAACTTTTTTGCCTTTTCTCAACGTTCACATATAGAAATTCCTTACATCTATCTAAATGATTACGCATCGCACTAGTCCCTTGAGAGGTAGAATAACCAATAATAGCCCCGCAATATAAACATTCAGCTTTGTCCGGATTGTCCTTTTATAGTGTTCCCAAGCAGTAGATCTCGTCCTCCTTCTATTTGTGCCACTAGATTCACTCATTGAAGTAGACATCTACCGATCTATGATAATTAAAACCTAAAATTATTATAATTCAAGTGGCTGTGTCAAGTTAACAAACTCTGTATCACAAACAAATACTTAATCCAAATAAAAGCATAATAGAAGGGGTAGCCATTAAAGCACCAGGACAGAAGCTTTGCACAGCGGGAAACTTCACTCGAAGCTTTGCACACAACAATAAGTTAAAAACAACAACTACAAACTTCTTGTTCTAGCCTGCATTGAAAGGACAATAGAAGATGATAAATACCTCAATGTTCAATATTACCAACAAATGAGATGAGGCAATATTACTACTTAAGCTTAACCTTGTAATAGTATAGGAGTAATGGCACTATTAGAGGAGAAGAAAGGGGAACCTAGATATATTTGACTTCTCCACTAACACAATGTTACAAATTTCACCATTGGGATATGCATTTACAAGCAAGAGCTCACCCATATTTCAGACCTTAAGTGAAACCATGTAATTCCTGTAGCAAAAACACTACCAGTGGAGGACGACTACAATATGTATGTGTTACATTTATTTCAGCCAAAGGGGTTTAGAGGTGTTTCTTCTTAATGAAATAACTAATAGGCCAGTGTTTCCATAGAATGAAGCTGTGAGCAAACAGATACTACTCCAGACAATTGCTAGAGACTACTCACATGAGAAAAACAGTAACATAAAACAATACCCACAACTATGAGCCTAACTGTCAACTAAATTGCAGTTTTTAGTCCCTACTTTTCCAATCCCAGCTGAAGTATGAGGCAATTCCAATCTAATCCAGTTGAAATGTGAGGCTATTCTGAACCCCATCATATAAAAGTAATACCTCCAGAAGCATAAGAAAATCAAAAGAGTGTCTGCACTTACATCAACTTTCCAAGTCTTATTCTCCACCTTGACCTGCAAAAAATGATAAAAACAAAGTTCAAGACATCGTCGCCAATTAAAGTAAAAGTGGAACAAGACCGTATTTCACCAGAAGGCAGAACTTCACAACCCAACAAATCAAACATGATTCAGGCCCAAATGAAGAAATCCACAGAACAGGCGAAGAGAACAAGAAAGATCGAGACTTTTCCACAATTCAGACACAAAAACAGTACACCCATCAGAGAGAAAACAATCAGCAGGAAAATCAAGTGGCAGAGAGAGAGAGGGGAGAAGTGACATGTAGGAGCCAAATCTTGGAATTAATGATACCGCCGGTGCCCTTGCACCAAGAGCCGCCGCCAATGATGGGGAACTGAGGAACATAAAAAGAGGCAACCGACACGAGATGGGGCATCGGTGACGGGGAGCTCCGTCCGGTCGTCAAAGACTCGGCGGCAAGCCGACGACGCCTCGGTAACCCCGGAGGAATGAAAGCGTCGCGACGGAGTAGGAGTTGCGGTGGCGAGGCTCAGTCATGATCTCGTCTCAGTAGGGCTCGGTCGTGCGGGCGCGACGTCGTGGACCGGCGGAGGAAAACGCTCGACTCCGGCCCGTGGTCCCGGTGGGAGCTACGGTCGTCGGAGGCGGTGGTGGGAGCAGCGATGGCGGCGGCGGCGGTGGCGGGGCCGGAGGGGGGAGTCGCGAATTTCGAAGGTGGAGCGGCGAGGAGGAGAGGGAGAGGGAGAGGGAGAGGGAGACGCAAGCGTGAGAGAGGGTGAGATACTGAGATAGGGCTTTTACTTTTTAGGGCTAAAACCGAAGTGTGTATTTCAGTTCGGTTCAATCCAAATTGATCCAAACCGAACTGAAATAAATCGAATTGAAAAAAAAAATTGGTTAATTTTGATTATCGAACCAAAACCGAAATCGAAACCGAATCGAAATGCATGAAATTTTTGATTTGGTTTTTCAGTTTGGTTTTGACACCCCTGGTAGATCACTTTCACATTTTTAAGACGATTAGGCATTTGTGAATTTGGGCATTGCGTTAAACACACCCAAAGTCATGTACAATACGTGAATGCGATCGACATCGATATCTCCGACAAATAGCCTGTCAAGCCACTCGTGCCAAAGTGTTGAAAAGGGTAATGGAAACAACAATCCGAGAACTTGCATATGGAGACAGCTCAGGACATGGCCAGTTCTATGGACCCACTCGATAGCCGGACCGAATCAGTGGTCCAGTTCTCGAGTGGGTCCAGGAATCAATAGACGATTTCCGATTCCCAGTTTGTGGAACCGGCCCTTCATCGACGATTCTTGGAATTGATTACCCCTAATCTCCACTAGTTCGTTCAAGCATCACTCGGGTTGGTGTAGTTGGTGGTGAACACGTTGAGGGAAACCGTAGCGTAGCGAATCGCGTTGAGCAACTTGGGCTTGATGAAAATCATGGTTTCCACTTTGTCATTGTCTTGGAAATAGTAGATCCCTAGCGCATGGAAGAGTTCGGCCACAAAGGTCTTCCTTATGTCCTTGTCTTTGAAGCTCATGCACATGTCATACTTCCGTTGATGAATCGAAGCAGAAGAAAGAATGTGTCGCTTGATATCTTCAATTCCCACAAGGATAATGCATAATTGAGTGAGAGTCTACGAAAAAGGTCAAAACTTTTCCTTGCAAGTGAAGTGTGCATGTAACAAAGAGTGCGCAAGTTGTCAATGAGAAGGGAGGATGAATGAAAGATCCGCATAGATTTGGGTGAAGGTGGAGATTCCAATCATGAAGCTTCGGTTGGGGAACATGATCGGTTGGCCGGCGATGACGATTGGTGGTGGTGGAAGGTGACTAAAACTGCCCATTGGTTGAAGGCAATGATGATCGGCTATTGTGGTGGCGATACTCATGGGATGGCCAGCTATTTTATAGTTTTTCTACCATAAGTATGAGAAGTCATTTTTTCCTTTATCACACCCTCACTGAGATTTTTGAATCAGGGTTATATTCCTCTTTTATCTGACTTAATCCTGTTTTGGACAGTTGGACAGCAACCAAACATAAGATATAATAAAATTTATTACATTCTGACTTTTGTCTTAATCACCAAACGTAGCATAAGGGAATTATAAACAACTTAAAACTCTATCTTGGAAATTCTTAAACTGAATGAAAAGTCTCAATCTTGCATTATCTCCAAATAAAAAAAATATATAAAGAAGGCATTTTATTTGTGCGAGAATGTCAAGTAAGAAGACTCATGGAGCAGCTTCAGTCTCTAAGTGGCCCAAACAAATATAGTGTAAATGGACTCATTCAAAAGCAAAGCTTTGTATACCAAAGTTTCGAAATTTTTGCTGAGCCCAATCATTGGTCTGTTAATTAGGGCACTAATATGTCATCTCCAATAATCTAGCCAAGATGGCCCAAGGAAATTCTTGAGCCTAAAGATGAAAATGGACCTATGAAGGCAAAATCACATTGGGCCAAATGATGATATATGGGCCAGCAACTTCACCCGATGGAATCCCACGGCCATGTTAATTCAAGGAAGGAACTTGATGGAAACAACCTGAATAGCAAATCACTGGGGGTGAGTGAGATTCATTGACTTGGAACACACGAGTCAAACAAACACTTTTTGTTCATTGACTTTTATACTCTTATTTAGATCTCAATTTGATTTGTACTTGTATTCACTAATTTTGACATGAATTTGGTTTGAGTACATAAGGACCATGACCAAGACACGAGCATCACACGATTGTATCAGACTATCTCCTGTTCAAATCAAGAAAACAAAAGACCGCATTTTAACCTTCAAGGTTGGCGTAATTGATTGGGGATTGGGAGATTTCTAACTCAAGCATTTGAGGTTGTACATTCAAATCTCACAAATTATCTGCAATACATCTCAGGGTAAGGTCGCATGTAAAGGCCAAAAACTTGAACTTATTTAGTTCGTGGGCCTTGAAAGGTGATCTACAAGTCTCTAAGCAATTGGGATGTCTCTCATAATAATAGCATGGGACAGCTAGAGGAACGAAAATGCAATTGGGGTGTCTCTCGTGACGTCACGTTTGTAAAAAGTTTTAGCACTCAAGTTATCGAATAAAAAGTTATATGTCACTCAAGTAAACGGAAAAAAAAGTTACGACATTCAAATAAGTACAATACAAAAGTTACAACATTCAAGCGATTGAGAAAAAAGTGATGATACTCAAGTTAGTGTCATATGAAAATTATAGCATTTATGGTGTCATTTTCCCCATCTCCTTAAGATGGCATAAAAGTATCAACTTTTTCAAAAACCTTTTTTCATACGCCTGTATATTTAAATTGCATAATGCTTTTCAAGCTTAAGACTACATTTTCACTAAAAGCATTTATCGACAGCATTTTTTATGTTCTCTGTCTTTAAGATAGCAAAGAAGTATAAACTCTTTCGGAGACTTCTTTTCATACACCCGTATATTTGGATTGTATATTGCTTAAGCAAGAGTTCAAGAAAATAAGATAAGAGTAATAGACCCACAAAAAACATTTTTATAATTTTTTTCTGGTAATAAGAGCAACTAAATCTTTTTTAGTCATGACAACAACTAAAATTGACAAGCAACCTTTTGTGATCATTACTTGACCAACATACCTGCACTTTAGGGTACGATGTAAGACAAACCACCAACTCTTTCAGAGATTTCTTTTTTTTTTTTTATGTTGCTAAAACACCTCTACGTTAAGTAAGAGCTGAAAAAGATAAGTTTAGGCTAGAAGACCCGCAAAAAGAGGGGGCGAACTGTCATGAACCTCCCAAAATACTTTACAATAATCAATGCAGTCCTTAAGTTCTTCATTTGATCATGATAATCCTAAATTTTTTTTAATGATTTTTCAATATAGTTTTAGGTAGGAAATTACTGACATGAAGGGTCAGTCAATGCCGGCCGTCCTACATGACAGGGATGGTGGCTAACGTGGATTATTTTAAATGAAAGTTTTGTAGTTTTTTGTTTTAATTTTCTTTCTTTTTTTTCCTTTACTTTTCTTTTTCCTTTTTTTTTCTATTTTCTCTCGTCTCTACTATTCATCTTCTTCCCTCCGACAGTCACCGGGGCCTTGGCGGTGGCTAGCGACAAGCGAGGATTGCGGTCCTTGAGATACATACACTTCGGTTCTAGCACTCTTTGTATATTCTCTCTTTGAGATAGCAGATAAGCACCAACTTTTTCAGAGACTTTTTTTATACACCTGTATGTTTAAGTAAGAGTGGAAAAAAAATAAGATAAAAGTAATAGATCCATAAAAATGCTTTTATAATTTGTTTGTAATAACGACAAACAATTGACAAGCAATTCTTGTGAGCATTACTTGACCAACATACATACACTTAGGTACTATACAGGATAGCTAGCACTCTTTTGTATAATCAATAATAGCAGATAAGTACCAACAAGTAAGATAACAGACATACACTTGGTACTATATAAGAACAATGGCACTCTTTGCATACACATGCTGTTTAGTAGTGCTTTCGAGGCTTATACGCATTACGCACACGTAGTCGGTGTCCTCTCCAAGTCCAAGCTTCTAACACGGGACGGATACGAATACATCATGACTTTGATGTGTCATGTCTCTATGCTATTGCCAAACCCCAGAGAGGAACATTTATCATCAGTTTTCCTCTATTCTGTACCGACCTTATCATGCCTATTTTGGCTCCAAAAATTACTCACAATCTTCCGGAAGGGCACGTCCCGCCTTCCGCCTGGTCCAAGAGGTCTCCCCGTGGTCGGTTACCTCCCATTTCTTGGGCGCAACCTACACAAGTTCTTCATGGAACTCGCCCGAGAGTATGGCCCGATATATAAGCTCTCGTTGGGTGCCAAACTCTTTGTTATTGTAAGCTCTCCAACCATAGCCAAAGAGATAGTACGCGACCTCGATGTCGTGTTTGCCAACCACAACCCTAGAAAGGCCTCGTTGGCCTTCTCCTATGGAGGGAAAGACATCGCCTTCGCACCTCTCGGGCCCCAGTGGCGGATGCTTCGCTGGTTGTTCGTGCACGAGATGCAAAGTGCAGCAAATCTCGATGCCTTTTGCTCACACAGAAGGAGAGAAGTCATGAAGAGCGCAAGAGATTTGTGCTGTAGGACGGGACTGCCGGTTAAAATCGGGGAAGTGACGTTCCATACGGTGTTCAACATGATAACATGCATGTTCTGGGGTGGGACACTCGGGGAGGAGGAGGCGGCGCACATCGGGGTAGAGTTCCGGGAGGCGGTGATGCGGTTCACCGTTCTAATGGCGAAGCCTAACATGTCGGATTTCTTTCCGCTGATTGCGAGGTTTGATGTGCAAGGAGTGGAGAGGAGATGAAGGAGGTGGTGGCTTGGATTGGGAGGATACTTGACTTTGTCATCAGTCAACACATGGGTTTGGAAGAAGTAAGAGCAGATAAAGGATGTGAGAAGAGGGACTTCTTGCAGATTCTTTTGGAGTATAAAGATGAAGAAACTGGGAGCTCAATTTCCCCAGAACAAATGAAGGCTTTGCTTATGGTAATTTTCTCTCCATTTCCTCAAAATCAACATTTCTCCTTTGCGTAAAATATATATGAATACGAAAGGCATCTTTACTATAGGTACGATACATGGACCTAAAATATTCAAAATCATTGGAGGCAAAGTTTAGATTGGAGGCAAAGTTTAGTTTAGTTAATTATTTGGTCCCATTCCGAGGGAAATTGTTAAAAAACGATATGAATTAGGACAAGCTTTTTGTTGAACAATCTAGGAGAGTAGCTGGCTCACCTCCGGAAGTTCCCTTGGCAGTACAAACATTTGATGCGATTGAGAAAAAAAGATGTTTCATAAGAACAGTCATTGTCCTAGAGTGTCCATATATGAGGAGAACCGAATGATTTTACCCAAGAGAAAGGGGAGATTCATGCCTTCAATTTGCCTTTTGATGCGTCCTCTCTATCCATGCAAAGATATTTAGAAATAGCTCTCATGCTAATTTTTTCATGATTTTTTCCTAGGACATCTTTTTGGGTGGTACCGACACCACATATACCATGGTGGAATGGACAATGACCGAGCTGCTGCTACACCCGGAAGTCCTTCTCAAAGTCCAGAAAGAGCTCCACGACACTGTCGGGCCGAACAACATGGTCGAGGAGTCCCACATCCACAAGTTAAATTACCTGCATGCTGTAGTGAAGGAAACTCTGAGACTGCACCCCGCAGGTCCCCTGCTGTTGCCGCGCAGCCCGAGCCAAACCTGCACGGTGGGCGGATACACCATACCCGAAGGCACTACAGTCTTCTAGAACGTGTGGGCCATGCATCGGGACCCGGCAATTCTGGCCCGACCCATCCAAGTTCCGGCCCGAGAGGTTCTCCATGGGAGGAGCAGCCTTCGAGTTAGAATACTCAGGACGGAATTTGCACTACATGCCGTTTGGGTCGGGTCGGCGGGTGTGTGCCAGGCTCCAACTGGGGGAGAGGATGCTGATGTATGTATTGGCTACGTTCCTGCATTTGTTCGAGTGGAGATTGCCACCGGGTATGGAGTTGGATTGCGAAGAGAAGTTTGGGATGGTTCTTGAGAAGGCCACTCCACTCATTGTTATTGCCACTCAAAGGGTACCTAACTTGCATCTCCTCGTAAAGGAATAATTTGGTAGGATTAGGATCCAAATTTATGTGATTATTCTAGTTACAAAACCAGGAATCACGTGGAGTGATGTCTTCTTCTGTAAAATTGGTTGGTTAACGTATGAATATCATATGTTGTCTTCTTATGTAAGGTCGTACATTGTGCATGCGACATTTGTGGGGAAAACGTGGAAAGGGATTCCTCCAAATTGACATAAAAATCGTACTGTCAGTGGAATTTCTAATAAATTGACCAATGCAAATAGTGCATAGCATTGGCATTTCTAATAAATTAATTCAGTTATAATTTATGTTTAGGATAAGTACACTGAAAGTCTTAAAATTTATTACAAAATACAATTGAGTCCCAAAACTTTAAAAAAGTACAATCAGGTTTTAAATCTTGTCACAAAAGTGCAATTGTATCCTAAAATTTTCAAAAATGTGTAATGAAGTCCTAAACTTGTCGAGTTGATGTTATTAATTCCTAAAACCGGTAAACATTGATTAATTGAAGGACTTGATTTTATCAATTTAATAAGTTTTAGGACTTGATTACACTTTTTAAAGTTTTAGGACTCTATTGCACTTTCATAACAAATTCTATATCTTCTAATATACTTATCTTTTTATGTTTCAGTAAGTTCTTAGCTGTCGCGACCTAAAAAAATCGGGTTTCGATCTTAGGCTAATTGATTACTAGATCAATTAAATTAACTAACCTAACTCGAGTTCTCCCAAACTCTATCAAATCTCAACTTAGGTCCAATTGTGAGCATGCAAATATTTTCAACGGGAGTCGCCACTAATCATTTAGGGTAGGTTGATTAGAAACCTAAATAAAATAGCGGGAGTACTATTTTATTTCTACAAACCAGAAATCATAAATTCGAGGACTTGATTACGCTAGATTCCCTAACGCCCTTTCGGTACCAATTTCGAGAAAAATACTCAATTTGACAATTTTGATAAATCCTGACTTAGAGTTCAAAGGTGCAGAAATTTCTTTTTGATTTTTACTTATTTAAATGAAAGCTAACCTATATGTAATGACGTGCAAAAATTGACATGCGATTAATGCAACCTAACATGCAAACTATATGTCATGCGACGACGTGACCTATTTCTAATGACGGGCATATTATTTTTTGTATTTTTCCAAATGAAATTCGGAATTAAAATGCCAATTATCTAAACATGCAATTTTAAACTAAAGAAATTAACCTATTCTATTAAAAAAATCATCTAGATATATTCTAAACATGCAACGTTATCTTTTTTAAAAAAATCAATTCAAATTGCATCTAATCTTTTTGGCTTTTCTTTTATGAAATTCGAAATTAAAATCAAGTGAAAAAATATAACCGCGAAATCTTTCGAATTAAGTTTCGATCTGAAGCCTGACAGATCGACCCTAAAATTCGAAATACCCGCTATGGAAATAATTCTATCTAAAGCCTGATAGATAGATTTATTTCCATGTGTGCGGTTGCGGATTAGGAAATTTTCCTAATCAATCACATCTTGAAAAATTCGATATCTTAAATATATTAGACATGTTCAAAAGATTTTGAAGATTCTAAATTCTATCCAAATTTGACAAGTAATAGATATCTAAGATTTCAAAAAAAAGGAAATAAATCCTAAGTGAGATATTGCCTATTATCTAAATATGCATAATTAGATATCAATAAGTACAAATTAGGCAATAAAATATTCAAATTAAATCAGGATAAGATAATTACCTGATTTGCAGATTTCTTTCCTAATTTGAACTTGCAGCGAATCAGGATTGCGGATCGGGATGGTGACTGGTGGTGCGTCGGGGACGGCGGCGCGACGTCGGGAGTGGCGATGGTGGCGCAAGGGCGGCTCGACTAGGCTCTGAGCTCACAGACAAAGCGGCGACGATGGGCTCACTCACGGTCGTGGTTAGCACAGTGGAACGATGGCCTGCGATGATCCTCGCAACTTTCGGGAAAATTTGTGGAAACTCGCTAAGTTGCGGTGATGGTGGTGAGCTCACGGTGGAACTCGATGATGACCGACGACATGCTTGTGGCAAAGGATGGCCTAAACGTCAGGACTGGACTTCTCCGTTAAGGCAATGGTTGCGCTCGGCCTAGCAAGTGTGCCTCGCGGTTGCTCGCGGTTTGGCGGGGGAGTGCAGCTTGGTGGCGACTAGAGGTGGCTCTCGTTGATGGGACGTCGCTGGAACCTTCTTGCGTTCACTGGTGCGGCCTGGAAATTGCAGCCAAGAATTCGATCCGACGCCGGAGAGGAGCTAGCTTGCTGTATGTGATTATGCGGCAAGCGGAGCAACGCGTGATGGAGCGCAAATAAAAAACAAGCTTGTGTTGAAATCTTTGTCGTCTTCTTCCTTTTTGTTTTCTTCTCTGCAGGTCTTCGTGGAAAACCAGTAAGAATGACTTGAGAGCGTGGACCTGCAAATTTGATGAGCAAGAATCGTGAAGAAAATAATCATGAATTCAAGCGTGGGTCTTTCTTCTTGCGAACATGCCCTTCTCTTTTGCGTGTGCTCTCTCTTTCTCTCACGTCTTTTCTTCGCGTATCTCTGAAAATTCTGATTTTCAGATTATGAGACCCCCTTGATTATGAAGCATAAACATGTATTTATATAACAACCCTAGGTTAATTAGCCGGGTTTCCTAGTCCTAATGGGCTTAGACTTAGGCTTCACCATTTAATTTCATTCTAATTTCAAACGGGCTAAATTAATTCGGGCTGATTTTTCAATTAAACTTGATGGGCTAATTTAAACTCTAATTAAGACAACCGAGCCCTTTTTGACTTGTGATTTTCGGCCTTTGCCTTCCGAATGAGCCGAGTCTTGTTCGATTCCCGAGCTCGATTTACGTGATGAATTTTAAGCTCACTTGCCACCGCCGATCCGATGCGGAATGCAATTAATCTATATGAACCTAAACTATATGCTATGCAATTTTAATTTTTTTTGTTCAGGGGTTAAAAATTTAATCCCTAATTTTCTATGCAATTAACACTAAATGATGCGTCAAAATTTAGGTGTCAACATTAGTGCGCTAGCATTATTCCAACATATTGTCACGCGCTATTCATAGCTTTGCACGAGAGTGCATCATTCAAATTATTAGCGTTACAGCGGAATTAGTGTGAAATCTATAAAATTACTGTCCGTATTGTTACTGACGCAGAGAGAAAGCGTAAATTTGGAACAACTCCAAAGAACTCAAAATTTTTATTCAATAATACTGTGTTTTGATTACAAGACGGACATCCTATATATAGAGATAGGACTCCTAATACTAATGGAAACTGCCTGAATAGTAATATAGGAAACTGCCTCAATGATAATATAGGAAACTGCCTAAATGATAATATTAGAAACTGCCTAAACAATGTGATCACCGGTCCCCCTAGGTGCATCATCCTCCCCTACTAGAGAAAGATTCGTCCTCGAATCTGCTTCGCCATTAAACTCGGGAATCTCGATCTTCATTCCGAAATTTTGAAAAGAACGCTGATTTCCAGGTCGTACTCCTCGATTCCGCCCCTGGTTCAGAACCCCGAAAGGGTTTACGTCTTCTTCGTCATCATTGGATGAATCCTCAGATTCCGCTCCTTCTTCGGATTGAACTCCCAACCTCGCCTCCGCAAGTTGTCGCTCCAAATCCTGGATTCGTCTTCTCTGTTCTTCAATTTCTATGCCTCGCAGATCTCTTAGACGCGGTTGGTCGTCTGCTTCAGGAACGCCTCCACGCCCCCGGCCACCACGAGCCCGCCGTCCACGACCGCGATTCTGTTCAGCCATTGATTCAAGCAACCTGTGCTCTGATACCAATTGACGCAGAGAGAAAGCGTAAATTTGGAACAACTCCAAAGAACTCAAAATTTTTATTCAATAATACTGTGTTTTGATTACAAGACGGACATCCTATATATAGAGATATGACTCCTAATACTAATGGAAACTGCCTGAATGGTAATATAGGAAACTGCCTCAATGATAATATAGGAAACTGCCTAAATGATAATATAGGAAACTGCCTAAATGATAATATTAGAAACTGCCTAAACAATGTGATCACCGGTCCCCCTAGGTGCATCAGTTACTCTACTGGCTCTCCCCTCAACTATATCAATAGATGCTATAGCGCAAATGTGGTAATAAAGATGCTGTGTCTCCATTTGGAACATCTGTTTCTAATGTATAATAAAGAGACGAGTGATGAAAAGGTATATTGATGGAAAAACACATTTATATAGAGTGATAGGGCATTCGTGCGTACATGGAGAAAAACGGTCCTTTTCTTTCATGGGAATATAGCCAAAAAAGTCTTTAACCCATTGCATTTTTATCAATTCAGTTCTAAATTTTTTAATTGTGCCAATTGAATCTTAAATATTTTCACGTTTTGCCAATTGAGCCTATCTGGTCAATTTTGGTTGAAAATTGCTGATCCGGATGTTGATCGTCTTACGTGGCACGGCCGGTGCCAACATTAACATTTTTAATAATATTTTAATAATTTTTTGAATTTTATATTTTTTTTCCTTTTTTTACTTTATTTTTGTTTTTTGAAGTGAGGGCTAGCGACCTTCGCCCATGCCGACGACGACCACCAAGCCCCATCCTGGACTAGATTTGGAGAGGGCTCGCACGCCCTCACTTTGGCCGGCGTGGGCATTTTGGCTCTCGCCCAAGCCCTCGTCATGGCTCTTGCCCAAGCGTCAACGTTGTGGCCAACGAGGGCATCGAGCCCTCGCCTAGTGACCGGCAAGGTAGTGGCCACCCTCGCCTAGAGCTAGTGAGGGCCACAACACCCTATCAGCCCTCATTCTAAAGAAAATAAATAGGAAAGAAAAAAAATTATAAAAATTTCAAAAAATTATTAAACTATTATTAACAATGTCCACATCAGTGCTAGCCATCTATTCTGGCCGTGCCATGTAGGACGGCCAGCATCCATGTTAGTAATTTTCTATCAAAATTGGCCGGATGGGCTCAATTGACAAAATGTGAAAAGGTTTATTACTCAATTGACACAATTAAAAGGTTTAGGACTAAATTAGCAAAAGTGCAATAGATTTAGGACTTTTTTAGTAAATTTTACCATTCTTTCACATAGGACAACAATTAAGATTCCATCACGTTGGTTATAAAAATACGAATTTTTTTGCTATCGACTACCGAGTAATTAACTCCATGGTGTTATAATATGCAATGGCTATTCAACATGTCATCGCTAAGCATGATCAAGTTGGTATGTGTAAAATTACAATGACGCCTTGATGTTTCACCAATTGATGCGTATGCGATGCATGCTTATTCACAGGGACTCTTAAATATTTTGACCATACATTCCGCAATATTCAATCTTTTTATAGGGAGCTATAGGTGATCAATCTGCAAACTGGATTACGAAATTAATCACCTTATAAATTCCTATGATCAAGCCAACTAAGATGTGTGTACTCAATGCATGACATTCACACATGACGTCTTAAATGATTTTTCTAATTAAACATGTCATCGCATGATCAAGTTGGTACTTAAAAATTCTAGTGATGCCATGATGGTTCACCACTTGATGTGTAGTCAATGCATGATTTTTACATATAACGTCTTAAATGATTTGACTATACAGTCCGCAATATCCAATCTCTTGGAAGGAACTATAGGCACTCGATCATCGAAATGAATGATGAAGTTAATCACGTCATATACTTGTAGAATTATATCTATGAAATAGTATATTCGATGCATGATATTAACACGCGACGTCTCAAATGATTTTTTTAAATTCAACACGATTGAGTTAGTATTTAAAAGTTCCAATGATGCCATGATGATTCGCCCATGATATTGTCGCATGACATCTTAATGATTTGACTATACAATCCGCAGTATTTAACTTTTTAAGAAGGAAGTATAGCGACCAATGAATGCCGAAATTACTTCTATGACATCTTAAATGATTTTTTTAGACCAACATGACATATACCTTGTATTCAATACATAATTATTTTTTAATCCAAACATGATTTCTCCTTTCTAAGATTAATGTACCAAAACCTGACCCTATAGATGATTTGGCCAGCAAAAGGGAAACGAGTCTGCATATGCGAGTAGCCACCTTAAGGCAGTGTTTGATGGTATGGACTTCTTCGTTGTGTCCCCTATCATCGCACAGTCAACAGGAATCGCTGTCCCGTCTCGATCCTCGACATTGCGACCCTTGCGGTCTTGTGATCGCCTTTGATGGCGTCTTCGGCCTTGGGCGGCACAAAATGATCTCTGAACCTCCCATTGCGGTCCAGGATCTCCACCAGCACATTCAAGCATCACCGCAAGTCAGCGTAGTTGGCGGTGAACACGTCGAGGGAAACCGTAGAGTAGCGAATCGCATCAAGCAACTTTCGACTCAATGAAAATCTTGGCCTCTATCTTGTCGTTGTCCTGGAAATAGTAGATCCCTAGCACATGGAAAAAGTCGACTACAAATGTCCTTTTAATGTCCTCACCTCTGGAGCTCACGGACATTTCGCACTTCCATTGGTGGATCGAAGCAAAAGACGGAATGTGTCGCTCGATTTCTTCTATTCCCATGAGGACGATGCGCAATCGAGTGAGAGACTGTGAAAAAGGTTGAAACTATTCCTTGCAGGTGAAGTAAACATGTAACAAAGAGCGCATAAGTCGTGAAAAAAAAAAGGGACGATGAATGAAAGCTCCGCCATTACACTAGATCTGGATGAAAGGTGGAGATGCCAATTGAGAAGCACCGATTGGGAAACATGATCGGTTGGCCAACAATGACAACCAGTGGTGGTCGGAGGTGAGTAGAGCTCCGCATTGGTCAAAGACGATGATGATAAGCTATCGTGGGGTGGTACTCACGTGGCGACCAGCTATTCTATAGCTTTGATACCATGAACATGTAAACTCATATTCACCTTTATTATACCCCCACTGCTATTTTTTTAATTCAGGTTGTATCTCTTTTTCATTCAGCCTTATCCTGTCTTGGATAGTAGTAATCAAACACCAAATATAGTAAAATTTATCGAATCCTGATTTTTTATCCTGGTCGATCACCAAATGTAGCACAAGGGAGCAATAAATTACTCCGAAAGAAAAGTGTCAATCTTGCATCCGCTACAAACAAGAAATAAAATATAAAAACAGGCATTTCGACAGTAGGAGAATGTCAAGAAAGAAAACTCATGAGGCAGCTTCAATTTCCAAGTGGCCCAAACAAACATGGTGTAAATGTAAATGGACTCATTCAAAAGCCGAGCTTTGTATACCAAAGTTTGGACATTCTTGCAGAGCCCAATCATTGGCCTGTTAATTATGTCATCCTCAATTATTTAGCCCATATGGCCCAAGGAAATTCTTCAGCCTAGAGATGAAATTGGACCTATGTAGGCAAAATCACATTGGACCAAAAGATGATATTTGGCCAACAACGTCACCATCAATGTAACCCCGTGACCGGAAAAAGTACCAAAAATATCTTAAATCTATTATAATTATGCAAATTCAGTCCTAAACTTTTTTTTTCAATTGAGTCATAAACCCAATTCAGTCCATCCGATTAATTTTGGCCAGAAATCGCTAACATGGACGTCGACTGTCCTACATGGTGTAACCAGCGCTAATGTGAACATTTTTTGATAATATTTTAATAAATTTTAATTGAATTTATAATTTTATTTTTTTTCTTTTCATTTCTATAGTTTTTGTTATTTTCCCTCCACTTGGGACCAGCGAGGGTTGCTGGATCGGGAGTCCCGGTCCTCACTTGTGGCCAGTAAGGGTCGGCCAGCGAGGGACCGGTTACCCCAAGTTTGGGGAAGAAAAGAAAAAGAAAAGAAAAAAAAAGAATTAAAAGAATTCAAAAAAATTTTAAAATATTAAAAATTATCCACGTTAGCACCAGCCGTGCAACGTAAGATGGCTAGTGCCCATGTCAGTAATTTCCCGGTCAAATTTGATCGGATAGACTGAATTGGCACAAATAAAAAGGTTTTTTTTTTTTTGATAACCCAGGGAACCCCCGCACGGCCGACAGCCGGGAGGTAAACCCTGGGGGCGACACGTGCTAGCCACCACACACGTGCACCGGTTAAGTCACCCTGCGGCGCCCGGGATTCGAACACTCAACCTTTTGCGAGAGGAAGAGTGCCCTTTCCAGCAGCGCCACCCAGGCGGGTGGTAGAAATAAAAATAAAAAGGTTTATGACTCAATTAATCAAAAAAAAAAGATTTATGACTAATTTGGCATAATTATAATATGTTCAGAACTTTTTGGTAATTTTCCCCCGTGACCATGCTAATACAATGAAGAGATCAATGTTGGGAACTTGACGGAGTCAACTTAAATAGCAAGTCATTGGGGGCGAGTGAGGTGCTTGACTAAGAGCACACGAGCCAAGCGAACACCAAAGCCTCTGTTAATCCAGTCAAGTGGAGCCTAAACAAACACATTCTTTGTACTTAGTATTCATTAACTTTCTAACTCTTATTTAAATCTCAATTTGATATGTTGTTGTATTCGTTAATTTGACATGAATTTGGTTGAGTATATATGGACCATGACTAAGATACGAGCAACACACAATTATATCAAACTGTTTTTCGGTTCAACTTTTGTGATGTATAAATAAAGAGACCAAAAGACTATATATTAACCTTCGAGGTTGGCGTAATTGATTGGGGGCATTGGAGGATTTTCAACTCAAGAATTCTAGGTCGTGCATTCAAATCTCACAAATTACCTGCAAAATGTCTTAGATTAAGGTCGCATGCAAAGGTCAAAAACCCGAACTTATTTAGTTCGTGGGCCTTGAAAGGTGATCTACTAGTCTCCAGGCAACCGGGTCGATGAGCTCGTGTCCCCGGATATATAAAAAGACTGCAATTGAAAGTAATGCCCTTCAGTAAGTACTATCAATGAAGGACAAAGTAAGGAAACGTCTCTTGAATGCATTCACTGGACCCAAGAACATGTTACTTAGCCATACAGAATGCACACATTTCTTCAGCTCTAATTCTCATGATGGCTTTTTGGAAAATGGCATTTGGTGGGGCTTGGTTTGGTGAGTGCTAATGTGAAGTCAACGTGAATGTGGTGAGTGTGGCTTAAGTTAGAACGAGGTTACTTTCGCTTGGCGAGCTTTTGGCTTTGTTAAATATTCTTGCCTTCATCACAAAGCCTCTCTTTCACACATCTTGCCATCATCGCAAGTTGCTCTTTCACAGCTCAACCTTTCTTGCTTCTGTCTCCTGAAAGACTCGGTTCTTCATCACTACTTTTGCTGTCATGGTCATCTGCATAGCCTTTTTTTTTTTCTTCTTTTCTGTTCGAAAGATAATCATGCATATGTGATGCGTACAAATCAAAAAAGTCGTAATTTAATGATCTGTAGTCAACCATTACGTTACATGATTCTGTTCCCGATGCATATTTGGAAATTGTTAACGTATAGCTTCACTTATGCAAAACATAGCATCAATACGCCGCCCGATATGCCTTTCACGTGGTATAATTTTTCACACATGTGACAGTATTTGCATACATGCCGCACAAAATGACAGGTAAAAGTATTAAAAAAGTCATAAACCTATTATATTAGTGTCAATTTAGTTTTAAACATTTTCTTGTGCTAAGTCAATTCTAAACCTTTTGTTTTTATGTCAATTCAGTCATTCCAACTAATTTTGGCCAGGTATTATTGACGTAAACATCGGTCAGCCTATGTGGCACCGCTGATGATAACGTAAATAACTTTTAATATTTTTAGAATTTATTTTTTTTTAGATTTTTGTTTTGCTTTTCCTTTCTTCTTCCTCTTGCCAATCCTCGGCCTCTGGCGAAGCTCACTCTCGCCAGTGGCTAGGCAAGGCACAACCTCGCCAAATCTGGCGAGGTCGAGCCTCACCCATGGCCGACGACACTCGACCCTTGCCAGCCCACCGCGAGGCCATGAGGTCGAAGGCTGCAATCTCCCAACCACTGGCGAGGGCGAGGCTCGACTTTGCCATTGCCAGCGATCGGGCTCAGCTCGACTTCGCCTCGCCAGTGGCTGGCCCTAGCCTCCAGCCAGTTGCCGAAGGAAGCAAAAAACAAAATTAAAAAATTCTTAAAATATTATTAAAAGTTGTCCATATTATCGCCAGCAGTGCCGCGTAGGTCGGTCGGTATTCACATCAATATTATCCGGCCAAATTTAGTTGGAATGACTGAATTAACACAAATAAAAAAAGTTTACGACTAAATTGGCATCACGCGATAGGTTTTAGGATTTTTCGACACTTTTCCCCAAAATGACATGTTGTAAAATCTCATAAGTAACCGATTTTTCATTTCGTCGAGTTCTCTACTAAATACGGAAAAAGCCGTGTTGATCAAAAACATGTTTTTCATCTTATTTCCGGGACCACATTGAAATCTGTAGCCCTCAACTAGCAGCAGGTGAATTTCCACCGCAAGGTCCAAGCTTTACATCTGTAGAGCAGAGTGTTGGACCTACAAGAAAGTTCACGACAAGAAAAAAAAAATTGCAATTACCAAGCATGAGCTGTAGCTAGTTGGATGCAACTGCTCAGAATAGGAATATAGGATCATTTTTCAGCCTGGATTGGATTCTTTTACTATCCGGTCAAGCAACAGTGAAAGAGAATCGAGAAGAGCATATCTTAGATCATATCATGAAAATCAGATCGATCATTTTCATTTGACCCAATATTCAGCAAACTCCAATGCTTCGTTTAAATAATAATGTCTATTTAACTAGAGCCGTGTGAGATGGGCAGAATTGTGCCTGCCACCATCCGTATATTTATAATCGGAGAAAGCGTACAGAAACGAACTTTGTTGACGGGTGTCCATCGATGGATTAGGTAAAAAAAATTCGGACTTTTCAGCAATTGGATTTTCTCGTATAATGTGTTGAAAAAATAGCTTGACGATAAAAATTATCTTATGCTCCTGCATTCTGGATTTTTGCCACTTATTATTGTTTTTGAAATGGCAGCACAGAATTAAAAACGAGATCTTAGAAAGGAAACTCATTTAAAACGAGATCAGCCCGAAATCTACTTCTCCGGTGTCAAACACCAGATCAGAAATTTCCAAACACTGCGAGAATTTCTCAAAATCTCTCTCTTCTTTCTCTGTGTACTGTGCTGCTGTTTGTGGGTGTTTTTTAGTTTCCTTTTTTCCTTGGTGTGTTCTTGGTATTCTACTTTCATTCTCTCTCCTCTTTCTCTCTCTCTCTCTCTCTCTCTTCCCAAGATTTGTTTTTTGGTCACAAACTTTCCTCCTCATCAAACCCGTGGATGTTGATCGCAGACCCACCATATAAAACCCTAGGAATTCCTCAGAAAAACGATCCAGGTGTGGACAAGAGCGCCTTTTCTTCCCACCCTTTTGCCAGGAATCGCCGGAGCAACCGGAAAAATCCAAGCTTTTCTTCCCGGCGGTAAGTTGGTTTCTTCGCCATCAAGATCGCCACCAAACCCTAACCCTAGATTTTGCCCCCGACAACGGAGATCGGTTTGTTCTTGATTGATTTGTGAGTTTTTTTCTTCTGGGTGGGGGCAAGCATCCGTGAAATGTCACAGTTGAAGACGAACTCGCTCTCCCACCTGGACAATGTACCATCCTCCCCGGGTAAGTTCAAGTCCGACAAGCCGTTGACCTACATCCACCGTCTGAGGTTCCACTCCTCCGTGTCCAAACTGACGCTCTGGCTGGCCCTCTTCCTGGCCCTCCTCGTGTTCTTCTTCTTCCTCTCCCCTCCCTCCTCGTCCCCTCCGCCGCGGCGGTCCCTCGGCTCGTGGGGCGGGTCGCGCTGGGAGAAGCGGATCCGGACGTCGGCCCGGGTCAGGTCGCGGTCCGGCTTCACCGTCTTGGTTACCGGGGCGGCGGGGTTCGTGGGCACCCACGTCTCGCTCGCCCTCAAGCGCCGCGGGGACGGCGTCATCGGGCTCGATAATTTCAATGAATACTACGACACCGGGCTCAAGAGGGCCAGGCAGCAGATGCTGGATCAAGCAGGGGTTTTCGTCGTCGAAGGAGATATCAATGATAGGGAGCTTCTGAATAAGTTGTTCGATGTGGTGCCGTTCACTCATGTAATGCATCTCGCGGCGCAGGCCGGGGTGCGCTATGCGATGCAGAACCCCGCATCTTATGTGCATAGCAACATCGCGGGGTTTGTGAACCTTCTGGAGGTGTGCAAATCTGCGAATCCGCAGCCGGCAATCGTGTGGGCTTCGTCGAGTTCAGTCTACGGGCTCAATTCCAAGGTGCCCTTTTCGGAGAAGGACCGGACGGATCAGCCTGCGAGTCTGTATGCTGCCACAAAGAAGGCTGGCGAGGAAATCGCGCACACTTATAATCATATTCACGGGTTATCTATCACTGGATTGCGGTTTTTCACCGTGTATGGACCGTGGGGTAGGCCGGACATGGCATACTTCTTTTTCTCAGAGGATATCTTGAAAGGGAAGGAGATTACTATATATGAAGGGCCTCACCATGTATCTGTTGCTAGGGATTTTACCTACATTGATGATATTGTGAAGGGTTGTGTATCTGCCCTGGATACTGCCAAGAAAAGTACCGGGAGCGGTGGGAAGAAGAAGGGGTCCGCACAGTTCCGCATTTTCAATTTGGGGAATACATCTCCGGTGCCTGTGACGAAGCTCGTGAGCATCCTGGAAAAGCTTTTGAAGGTTAAGGCTAAGAAGAAGTTCTTGCCTTTGCCGAGGAACGGGGATGTGAAATATACACACGCGAACATAAGTTTGGCTCAGCGTGAGCTTGGATATAAGCCTACCACTGACTTGGAGACAGGTTTGAAGAAGTTTGTGAAGTGGTATGTTAATTACTATAAAGGGTCGAAAAGGAGTTCCTGGTGAATTCTATATGCCAATGCCAGTTTGCAAAAATGACAATTGATCTCGACATTGACTTTGCGTCCCCGTGATCCTTAATTTCGATTCTATCTACGCTCATTCAATTGGCATCATCATAGAAAAGGTACTGAGTCCTGTACCGTCCAGAATTCAGCAGGACGGAGCATTCTTTTGCAGGGCATTCTGAACTGTATGTGCTGGTAATTGGGAGCATTGCATCAAATTTTCCCAAGTATAGGTTCCTTTCTGCACTCTATGATTATTTTAGATCTGAAATATTGTACAGTCCATGACTGTAGAGATTACAATCATATGTTGATCGCCGGACCTTTTTCTTTTCAGATGGTTGGGAATAAGATTTCAATTTGCTACAATGATTTTTTTCATTGTCTTAAGTCCTGGAGTGTTTAATAATGAGGTTGCCTCTATTACATCTTTGTCTCATTTCACAAGGTCACTTACTTCTGTCTAGAGTAGTTTCAGTTCTTCCAGCTGAAGTTGATATTGTTGCGTGTGTGTCTTTGCTCATGTTTTTCCTGTGGCCGTTTTGAGGATTGTCAATCACCTTTTGTTGCCATTAATTGATTTTATTTTACAGAGGTTCTCAGGAAATTGTTGTTGTTCAATGAGCATGACTTAAAGGTTCGTTATGCAGCAGTGAATCTGATCAAGTTTAGGAGCTTTTAACAATCAGTGCTTGTCCAATGCGCTTTGTTAACAATTTGCACATAATTTACAAAGGTTTACAATTCCCCTCAAGTTTTCAGAGTTACATGGACATTATAGTTGTAATTGTGATGGTTATATATCCATTTTAAGGTTTATTTTGATTGTATTCATGTTCTGCTAGGTATACAAAATGAAAGTTGGTTTCTAGGGTTATGCTCTGGAGTTGGGACAAGAATGTGGCCGTTTTGCGCCAGTATAATGTAGGTGCTTACTCCATGATACTGATTATGATACATATTGATGAGTTGACGAGATTTTTTGTGGATACTATGTAATTAGTTAGTTTTTATGCGGCCTTTAGGCTCAAACTGGCGATTGAATGTTCAGGCAGAGGAGCATAAAGGTGGCCTACATATATTTTGTCCTGAATGATGAGAATTGATAACAGGTGACATTGATGAAGTTTCTTTAAAAGCATGCTTTGAAGTTGGAGGCAGAAGTCAATTTCATAGATGACAGATTACTCTCCTTCAATTCTATACAACCTTCACACTCGGCATAAGTCCAAGACGTCCTTAAACAAATCATCAAATTGAGGGAACACAAATGTTCTTTTGACAAATGCCAGTACCATTGTTAAAATCTTGGGAAAACGCGAGAGTTTTTACAAAGAATTTGTAGTACCAGAAGCATAACATTACAGGGCGCAGGGGCAACTCCAATTAGACAGAAAAGTAGCACCTTGTGAAAAATTCAGAATCTCCTCGAACTTTTGGGTCATCGAAGCAGTTCTCTTTCTAACCGCTTTGTGGAAGAAGCCTGATGATCGGCAAAGTGATGTTGAAATGGAAGATTTGAGCTTTCGAAGACCCTGCAACATCATAAATTTCCCGCAAGCTTCTGATCCTGCCAGATTATGACTTCTCTTCGTCTCATTCTACACAAAGTACGCATAGTAACCGAATCATGATTCGATCCAAATCATTTGGTTCGATTCACTTCATCGGAGTCACGATGGGGCATCTTATAAACCATGAGATTTTAGTTTTAGTCTTGTTTGTTAGTCGGTATAGGAGGGTCGTCTTCTGTTTAGTCAAAGTACCAAATGGATCCTGAAATCAACTGCATTCACGGGATGCCTTATTCTAATTGAATTTTGGTTTTGGTATTATACTGAGAAGCATCTGGTCTGATCCTGATCAGACCGCTCCCTGATGGAACCGGATCGCAATATTATTCTGCCCGGCACTTCACCAATTCGCCAAAGAAATACAGGACAGACAATCTCAATTAATATCATAAAACTGATTTGTGAATGTCTTCCAGATAGATAGCTGAACTTCAGATCCATAATATTAACATCCACACCAATTTCCACAAGATAGTTATATCCTAAGCAATCATAAGTCCAGTTAATGTAATATTTAATATTCTGTTTGCATTTAATCAGTAAAGATCAATATTAGAAAAACTAGTGCGTGAAGCTATATAATGAAAGAGCTCAAAATCCCAAAAGAAAAGCTTCAACAGAGAGAATGTGGAATGCCTTAAGATCTACAATTCTCAGGATTCAGATTCAATTAAAACACTTGAATCTTAATTTCGAGCATTCTGAGGCTATTGAAGTAACCATGGCAGATCGTGCAAGGGAAAAACCATTGATAGTTCAACCCAAACTTAATAATCATTTGCCACCACATGGAAAAGTACCAGATCTGGAACAAGGAGCAACTGTTACCAGAATCAGGTTTTAAGGCACGCAATGGCAATCAAACCCTGAACTCAAATGCTTTCAACCAATACAGCAAAAAACTATGTCATTTTAATAAGAAGGTCAGCTGACTGTGCTAAATAAGAACAGCCTAAAGGTAGAAGCCCTTAAAGTCACCACTCACCACTTTCAAGTGTAGAGAACAAACCGAGCATATTATAACATTGATAAGTAGGATCAAAATGCAGAAGTAGCTGGTGCGCAACTGACCAATTTCAAGAGTCATGTCAAAAGCATCACCAAGGATGACAGGCAGATTTTATGCTTATGTTTGAACATGAACAATAATACTTGGGAAAAGTTATCACAAGTATGTCTTTATTCTGATTGGTACCTGCCTAGGTAGGAGTTCAACTTAACTTAAGCCTTTAAGCTTGACCACATTTCTGCATCATCATCCACAGATTAGCCAGCAAGCCGACAGAACATAGAGATAGAAAGTTCTGCCTGAGGAATGCAGTGTCAAACATTGATTACTCATTTGATTCTGCATTTACTGATATATGTGCCAAATCAAGTCAGTTCATCAACGATCATGAAGATGAATGAGATGCCTGAGAAGAAGCAACATCATCATCTGAGTCCAGATCCCACCAAGCTCTCCTATCATCTTTTTCTATAAATTCACCATCTACTCCGCTATCACTGTCTTCAAAATCCTGGCCTTCACTCTCATCATAATAATCATAAATTTTCCTATCCACTTCTGGGTTGTAAGTCCACTCCAGCCTCTTCAAAATGTCACGGTCTTTCCAACGGCCCACAACCGACACAGCTTCCTTCTTAGCCTTCCCCATCAGAATATCCCTCCACGAGAACCCAACATCTGCTGTTCTCTTCAAAAGTCCGTCGTTTGTATCTCCCACGACAACAGTCTTAAGACACCTCAGTTTCGCTTCCTTCAAAACATCCACAAAGTCCGAATCATCCGAGACCAGGACCAAACAGTCAGCCTTCCTCTTATCCATCACATCAACCATGTTATTCCTCAATGCAACATCTGCTGCTTGAGGCCTATCAGAGACCATATTCACGAAAAACCCTGCTCGTTTCAACTCATCCGCTAAACCGTACCCGACTTTGGGGGTCAAAACATCCCTTGCAGCATTCTTGTACTTCTCCATTTTCATTGAGTACTTGGCAACCAAGTTCACCCTCCTCTTCCCCCTCGCGGACTCTATTTGACTCGCCCTCTTCATATGTTCGCGCTCGTGGATTTGCTTGAAATGATTAACAAATTTTTCGTTCGTATAGAATTTCCTCCCACAGACACGACAGAAGTATGGCTCCACCGGCCTGAGCACACCCTTATTTTCCAACTTGTTCAACACCTTCCTCTCCTTCCTCTGCTCCCTAACAACTGGAGGGACGTGGCTGAACGCATGACGATTAGCGTAAGCCACCATGTAATGGACTACACCGAATGAAGATGCTGAAGCTTTTAGCTTGATAGCAGCATCGAATGGAGGGAAGGAATTAGGGGGCTTGTTGTCTAAATCCCAAAAGATGGCCACACTATTCTTGTTACTTGATGAAGGTGATGGTTCCAAATAAGTAGCAGTGACACCGAGTGGTTCGGAGTGACAATATCTAGCAAAGGCAGCGTACGTGTGCTTGAGGGCATCGAGTTTTCCGAGATGAGCAAAACACCAAATGCTTTGAATCTTCATACAAACAACCATGACAAATAACAAGCTAAAAGACACCAACTTATGTTTCACAAATGAAAATCTCCAATCTAGACAAAACCGAATCTTCGAAGTTTAATCGCACACAACCCTGTACATATGGATTCGTACCTTCGCGATTCCTGAAGCAGAGACCGGGACGTTGTTTGGTTCAAGGACGGGGATCTAGAAACGGAGTCCTATTCGATTGGTTGGTAGGCTTAGTTATACGTGAACCATGAATACACCACTTCCAGACAATCATCTCCCGCCTACCATCCTCCAATCAACAGTCATAAGCGTACCGCCACCTCCTATGCTCCACTGGAGCATTTCATCAAACAGACGTTAAGCAATCCTGAAATCACCCAAGTGTGGCACGACACGACTGCCAACTAACGACTTGATGCATATGGAACCACACGGTACATGTGCTAGCCATCACCATTGCTTCTTCTTTCGGAAGCACGGCGGTGGATAATGTCAACGTTAAGGTCATTGAGAAGAAAGTAAGACTTCTTTTCCCACTTTGCCTCCTATACTGGCCCAACAACGAGCGTATAGCTACCTGGCTCTGTTTCTTGCCGGACAACAGGACGCTCGTACGAGGTTTGCTTTCTGGGTTCTCTTCAAACAAGCCTTCCACTGCATCATCGCGATCGACAGCGATCTTCCGTGCGCGTACGTTCGTGTCTCTGGGAGCGAGAGAGAGAGAGAGAGAGAGAGAGAGAGAGAGGAAGGTGTTTCCATGGCGATGGAGAGAGCGTCCAGGCCATTTCGAAGAGTCCATCTGACAAGCTTACTACTGACTCTGGGCCCAACAGAACAGAGGGTCCATAATAACTTAGAATCCATCCTAAAAATCTCGTCTTTATGTTCTTAACTTGGACAAAATCATTCGGTAATATCATTTCATGGATGGGTTTTTCTTTGGTTAATAGATTTTTCAAAATTAATTTTACTTCCATTTGTCATTTTTTTGAAGAAATCATGAGTGATGCTCATGCCGAGCAACAATTTCTTCGTCAAAGTCTCAAATTTCATGCCGTGTCGAATTGGATTTTCGAGTCTCACGAGTCCTGATGTACCTAACTAAGATAGACTTTTTCCATCGTAAAATAAGAAATCGTTGTGTCGACTCTCTCTCTCTCTCTCTCTCTCTCTCTCTCTCTCTCTCTCTCTCTCTCTCTCTCTCTCTCCACTAAATTGTCTTAAATTTTTAGGTTATTGAAAAAACAAGATGGGAACTGAAGACAAAAGTTTCGAAACGGACACTCCATGACTTGGTTTCCTATAACGATTTTTTCCTGCCCTAGTACATTTATAAGAGTGGCTAAGGATGACATTAATTGTGTACAAGGTTATTTGGTATCACTTGTCTGCAACAATTTCAATTAATAAAAAAATGATGTTTTTCAGGGATTTTATAACTATACTATTTAAAAAAAAAAAAACAGCAACGTATTACAGCTTTCAGGAAGTTAACTTACAATTTTAAGGCACTACAGTTTTCAAACGTGAAATATCAAATCATGCACAACTGTAGTACAACAAGGTAACGATTAGTTGCAACTATACCAAAATCAGCTCGCTCAGTTTAAAGAGAGATTAATTATATTGTAATTCGTTTTAGATAACCCATGTATAAAATAAAGTGATTTGAAGATTCGGAGTTGATGAGGGAAATTGGCCACCTATACTAAGCTTTACAAGCGATAATTGAAACAAGTGGGCATGTTGTTTCTTCAATTTTTCTGACACTTGCCATAGAGGAATCTACTCTCATGAATAAAGACAAAAAAAATACTCAAATTTAAAATTTCAAAGTGAAAACATCCAATTCAAATGGAACAATAACTGATTAACCATTTAAACTAGCATAATGACAACTTAACGAATTGCATGTTAATACCCGAGATAAGAAGATTTTCATTTAAACAAATCACTCAATGGAGTGTTGATCTATGACATAAAAACTAAAATCGGCTAAAATGAGGACTTCGCACGTATTACAAAGCAACGTGTAGATAAGGGCTAAACGGAAAATACAAAATGAGAGAAAAATCACCTTTGACCTATATATATATATACACGCGCGCGCGCGCGATTACAATGACATAAAAGGTGTCAACAGTCGAATTGAAGTTGAGATGACCCAAGCAAGACGTCAAAGCCAGGAAAGGAAAACATTTTGATCGAGCAAATGGGCCACCTTGAAAAAGCAAAGAGCTGTTTGAATAAAGCCCCACGAAAGTGGCACAAGAAAGATCATCACGACATCGAATAATCTTAAGTAAAAGCAGAAGACTTTTGAAGGATAAAGATTTCGAGTTTCCCCTTTTTAACTTTGCTCAAGTAAGCACGATCGTGTGAAAGTTAAACCAATTTATAGATCTTCAAATCCAACTTTTCTTCTCGCCTTTTGACCATTGCTAAACCGAACACACTCTTTTCGTAAACGAAACGTTGCAAATTTGACAAACTAGCTTAGTTCGACGCGTCAATATGAATTTTTGTGGATTTAACTAAAATGGTCTTTCCTCTTTATTAAGAAAAACGGTACACGTTCATATTCGCCGTCTCCTGCTCTTAAATTTTCCTCCATTTTAGGTCGGTCTTCCATGCTCTCTCCATATGGAAACTTGGTGCAATTTGAATTGGCGACAGCGGCAAGTGCCGACTTTTCCATCTCGAATCCTTTTCTCCTTTGAAAAGTACAGCATGAGTTCTCCCTCCCTTTTTTTTTCCTGCTCAATCATGACGAGAATGGTGGAGAGATTGCGCATTCCCATCACCCCCATGATGTCTCAATCAAAATCAAAATCACATCACTTTCCGTCATGGTGACGACAATTCTCCGTCTCTTTTCATCTCCATTACTTCCTCTTCTTCGTACGTTGATATGAATAGAGGAATAAATACACTATATGCTACGTCGCTAGGGAGTAGAGTATGGTTAGTTGGCAATCGACCCCTTTTTTAATGTTTGTGCATTGAAAAGGATGGCCATGCAAATGTGGTCCATGGACCACCCCCTTATGCTATACATGCTCAAAAATTTAAAAGTGGGCAAACCTACTTCTATGAGCCACTTTCTAGGTAGAAATCATTAGACAAGGAAAACCTTCCCAAAAAAATAATTCATCCAATATAAATGATAGAAATTAGTACGGAACTTCATATAGTTCACAAACCAACAAGTAATAAGACTAATTCCATGTAAAAACCCGATATTTTGGAAGATTTCTTGTGATGTCGGCATGTTCGGCACTAATGAAATCTCGGTCTTAACAAAAGCATCAAAACTTCCTTCTACCAAATAATTACATGACTAGACATTTGGGATTCTCTATCCGAAAGCTTGGGGACAAGATAGACAAGAAGAAAGGATGTCCGTATGTGTTCTGCCCCCACTAGTTTGTGGTTTTTTCATGCATCTCCTAGATTAATCAGTCACTTTTGCCACCATTATGCGCAATGTATGCAACTTCTGCATGGAATCTCGAGGAACAAAAAACATTATAGAGCAAAACAGAATGAAGAGAAGACGACGAAAGATGATGTTAATGTTTGCCACCGTGTTTCAGATCCAAAGCATTCTTAAAAGAAGTGATTTAGCTGTATATCATTCGACATGCTTAAAAAAATAAGGCTGCATCAGTTGAATTTCGTCCTCGTGCCATTGTCAAAGCACGCACTATTTTTTTTTAGGGGTCAGAAAAGCACACACTACTTACTTAAGCAGAAAGCTGTGCCGTAGCAGGCAGTATGATAGTTGAAGCCACCCAAGAAAAAAGTACCACCAACCACACTTTCAAATCGGCATAAAAGGCTGATTTTTCCTTCAATACTATATTGATTATCATTTTGGGTTTTCTAAATGCAAATAGTCGAGAGGGACATAGAATCCAAGGCTGCTGAAGAAACGTGAGTCTGTCCACGTTCACTAATTTGGAAACTAGAAGATAAAACGCAAAGGCGCCATTCGCGTCAAGGGTCGCGTACGTGAAAGTCAGCTTTCGGGCAGTTTTGTCTTGCTTGTCTGGGGCAGAACATGTGCGATCGAGAGATGCGTCTAGCTTTCGGATGGCATTCGAAATCGTCGTATTACACGTCTGTTCTGTGTCGGAAGCAGAATCGGGTAGCCTCCTTGGGGACCAGTTAGGCATTCCCAAAACCCTAATCCCCTTGAATACGTAATGGAAATAGCCAAAATATGATTTCCATTCTAATCAATTCTCTCGCTCGTTTTGGTCTAGCTTCTAGGCCGTGGAGCGGAGGTCACGCCATGCACAGCTCACGATCCTCGTTTGCTAGAAAAAGACATAATGTGTATGAACTTCACTAGGGTTGTTGATCGGTTCGTTTCCCGACTCTGAATCGACGACGATTACTTATTTTTTCGAATGGCATCTTAGAATTTCAAATTCCATGTCAGCAAAAAGTTTCCAGAAATCTCCCATGATTAGCATAACATAAAATGGACTACATAGTCAACACATGCCATGTGGGGCTGCCATACCACTCCCCATCGAGACCGCCAAAGTTAGGTCTCCCCAACAATCAAGCACTCTGACTTTTCCACCAGAGGAAGAATAAAAGAACAACAAGTATTAGGAATTTCGTCGACGAGTCAAGATTGAAGGATGTATATAAACTAATAATAATAACAACAACAATATAAAAATAATATTTTCCCCATGAACCGTTGGTGCAAAAAATGGTTTTAAAAAGGATGAAGACGAATGCGGAGAGCGTCCCACCTAATTTCAAAATGCAGCCCCGCCTCAGTTCTTTATTTTTTCATACCACTGCGCCCAAAGTGAATTAACCCTCATAAATGACGATATAATACTCGATTAGATGCGATCGGTTGATGTTAGGGAGGTAGTTATAGGCAGAAGGGGAACACTTAATTAAAGCCCTTCGAGGCATATGTCTTGAAAGCAAACTTGATTGAATGAGCAGACCAATCGGATCGTGGGTCGTTCGGTTTGACTTTGTTACTCAAGCTCATTAGTAAAAAGAAATTAGATAAAAGCTTAGAGTTGGTTTCGATTCAAACAATTTGGTCGAAATTTTCAAAAGGCCAATTCCTCCGGTCTACCTATAAGCCTTTTGGGCCGATCATACAAAATAATTCAAATACGATATCACGCATATATTCATTTTTAACAGTTCATTTTGAACTATTGATAGAAATCCTATGCAATTCTACTCTGATAAAAGCGACTACTTAGACACGAGGGGGCCTTATATTATGGCCTACGAATACAGATTAGGAGTTAAGCCTTATTACTTTGCCCCCAAAAACATAAAAGGGTCTAATCACCTTTTGCATAAAAAGGAGTGACTTATCAATTTTTATCTTTTTTTCATTCCTATGTTTATTTTTTTGTAAGGATTATAAAAGAAAAGTTGTGATCGAAAGTAAATTTTTGCATTAGATACTATTATAGTAATTAATTTAGGTGTCTTTTAAAAACAGGAAACTTTAGAAAGTAAGATTCAAGAATTCCCAATGACGAGCTTTCAACCATGCATACCTTTTCATCTCCTTGTGATTTTGTTCTTCACTTCTACAAATTACACTCCTCACTATTTAACCCTCATCAACCAATCAAGGTATGCTCAGTACTATTTTTTCACACATACTAATTCTAGATGATTTTTTTTTATCTATTTTGAGCAATTTGTGTACTCTTTTTGCAATTTTTACATTGTAATTTGTCATCTTTTAGAGGAAGATTATTTTATATCAATAAACTTGATGCTTAATTGATTATGTGACGAAGTGAGACTACAAATTCCTTCTTCAAGAATTGGACTCTCAAAGTTTAGAAGCTAATAAATCAAACTCAATTTCCTTTTAGTGAATTTTTTTATAATTTTTATGTGTGTTTTACTAATTTATTGAATCGATTTCATTTGACATATCCTTTAGAAACGAAAATTAACTAAAAAAATAGCAGCATCATTGTTAAATTTTTTGCCCTTCGGTCAAAATCACGGCCCGTCACTGAATATCCTATCATGATATATCTCTAGTTTCCATTGCGCAACAATTATATAACAAATTCTTATAATCTCGATGCCTTCTTAAAAATGATCATGATGTTGCAGGTGTAAGAGCTTATTTTATAGTTGGTGATGCCAGAAAATCAAATATTTAGCAAGTGAAAATTTGGGATTTTATTATAATATGAGCATTCAAACCTTTCGACTCAACTAATCCTCACAGATATATGCAGATGGTCCACTCCACGTATATCGAGTAAGGCTCAATCCATAGAGCAACGAATGTGGTTTCCAAGGTAATTATGAGTGAACAACGCTATGATTTGAATACAAGATCCTTTTCTTTTTTATCCTAATAGAATGCTTAACCGCTCAACCAACAATTTGGGGTTAAAATTAAGTTGCATACGTCGAGATTCGACTCAATCTTTAACGTGAGAGGCACGACATAGCCACTTCGCCTAATGCGATATTCATTACCAAATAAAAACCACAGTAGTTTCGATGTCTTCCTCAGTTTACCATTTACAGGAGTTTCGTTTGTGGCGCGAAGAGGAATCACATTACCTAACTATGAATTGGCGTTGCTTTTAAACCATACTTGCCGCGAGTACGGAGAAATTCTGCTTCATTTACTACTTTTGTGACACAATAAATTAAGATATTAACGCGTGATTAACAAAATTTTTGACAGTGCATTAGTTTGGAAATCAGCATAGGATTTCTCTCATATCATTTCAAAAAGAATTTGTAAAAGCAATTAATTTTTTTTTAGAAATTAAATTCTACCGCAGCCAACTTCATCATAAATTAATGGGTTAATACCATGAAAAATCATAAACCGGTACATCTATGATAAATTTACCAAAAACTAATTTTTAATCATAAAAAATTCCAAACCGGTACACCTGTGACACATTTTGCCATAAATTAATTTTTTGACCGTCCAAAATCTCAAACTAATATGTTTGTGACAAATTTATCCTTTATTTATTTTCATTAAATTGGATTAATACCACAAAAAATCACAAACTGATACACATGTGACAAATGGATGGTAAAACCTTAAACCGGTACACCCGTCAATTGACACATGTCATTCAACTCAGCAATTTGACGAGAAAATTTAACAGAAACTAACGGAGGGTAAATTTATCACGGGTATACTCATTTGAGGTTTTTCATAGTGTTAACCTTGTTTAATACTTTCTTTTTCATCTTTTGGCCAAACCAAATACTTTTCATTTTTATGGGAGGAGAAAAAGGAAAAAAGATAAAGTCTTTATGAGAGAATGAGCTAATTACTGCAAAAAAATCTGACAATTCCTTTTCCCGAAAAGATTTTCTTTTTTTTTAACTTCAAAAGTTAGCAAATTTAGGACCACCGTATCTCATCATCCTCCCGCAGGTATTTAAACTCAAATCAAAATCGAAATCCGAAGTTGCTGTAATAACGTAGAATTCTCTCGCAGAATCTAATCCCGAGTCCAGGCCAGGTGTGAATCCTGTCAGAAGGTGACAGAGAAAAGAAAAGCGGTCCCCATTCGATTCAATGCCCGCCACCATCTCCTCCACCTCCTCCTCCGTTTGAAGTTACCACACGTACCCTCTTCTTCTTCTTTCTTTTTGCTCTCCCTTCCTCACCTTCGCTGGATCCCAGAAGCCAACGAAAGGACCCGAGATCCAGACAAAGGGGAGCTGTTTCAGACTCCCAGTTCATTTATTCCACACACCCAGAAAGCAAGGGAGCGAGAAAACATTGAGGTTATGGCCTTTTGCAGTTCCTGCTTCTGTCTGAAAACGAGACGCATTTGAGCGAAAACCGGATCTTTTTGGTGTTTGGAGGACGGGCAGTGTGATGGGGTTCGCTCATTTGATCCTGATTGGCTTGGTCCTGCTGGCGCTTGATTCTAGAGGGCTCGCCCGTGGGAATGCGGAGCTGGGGGCTCTCATGGAGATCAAGGCCTCCTTGGACCCGGAGAACAAGATTTTGACCTCGTGGACCAGTAATGGCGACCCCTGCGGCGGTTCGTTTGCCGGGGTGGCTTGCAACGAGCATCTGAAGGTGGCTAACATTTCACTGCAAAGGAAGGGCCTCTCGGGCAAGGTCTCTCCTGCAGTGGCTCAGCTCCAGTGCTTATCGGGCTTGTACTTGCACTACAACTCCTTGACTGGGGAGATTCCTAGAGAAATCTCTAATCTCACTGAGCTTACAGAAGTTTACCTCAACGTGAATAATTTAACTGGGAGTATACCTTCTGAAATTGGAAATATGGCTAGCCTTCAAGGTGAGTTTTGTTTTGCTTGAAGTGCTTTGAACACGAGTGCTTTGTTTTTTAGCAGATGAGATGGTTACGACACTTTTCTTTGGCATCTGATCTTTCAATAATCTGGCTTTTGATTTCTTGTTCTTTTCCCTTTCAGTGCTACAGCTATCTTGTAATCAGCTCAATGGTACTATTCCCCAGCAAATGGGATCCTTGAAGAAGCTGAGCGTTCTTGCCTTGCAGTATAACAAATTATCCGGTGATATTCCTGCTAGCTTGGGCAATTTGCAGACCTTAAAGAGCCTTTACTTGAGCTTTAATCGGTTTACCGGTCAAATCCCGGTGAAAATAGCTAACATTCCAGGACTGCTGGCTCTTGATGTACAAAACAATTCTCTTTCTGGATTTGTCCCTCCGGGTGAGTTCAGTTCCCCAGTCTCTGCTTTTCGTTCAGTGTTTTTTTCCTCTTTCAAACAATTGCTGTGACCTTTAATGATGAATTTTCCTCATTTAGCCTGTTTTCTAGTATTAACTGAAGTTTGTTCACGTATGTTGAAGCTCTGAAGAAATTGGAGGAAGGATTTAAATATCAGAATAACCCAGGTCTATGCGGAATCGGATTTCCTTCTCTTAGAAATTGCAACAGCACTGTTCCAATCCCACAGACAGCAAATATGACGACGCATTGCAACCAAAGCCATTGCTCAAATCCATCGAAACTCCCCCAAGCAGCTCTTGTAGCTGGGATTGTCTCTGTCACAGTCACATTGGTCGGTGCTGGTCTTTTGACATTCTATCGATATCGTAGAGGGAAACAAAAGATTGGTAGTACAGCTGATGCTTCTGATAGCAGGCTTAGTACCGACCAGTCAAAAGACTTATACAGCAGAAGTGCATCTCCCCTTGTCTGCCTCGAGTATTCTAGTGGATGGGCTCCTCTGGATGATGGCCGCTATGGAAATGGACTATCCCTGCAGGCGCCTAGGTACACGTTGGAAGAAGTTGAGTCAGCGGCCCAGTACTTTTCGGAGGTTAATTTGTTGGGAAGGAGCACTTTTTCATCTGTCTACAAAGGCATACTAAGGGATGGGACTCTCGTGGCTATCAGGAGCATCAATGTGACGAGCTGCAAATCGGACGAAGTTGACTTTGTGAATGGACTAAATTTGGTAAATTCACTAAGACATGAAAACCTCATTAGATTGAGAGGTGTTTGTTGCTCCAAGGGCAGAGGCGAATGCTTTCTTGTGTATGATTTCGCTCCCAAGGGTACCCTATCGCGATATCTTGATTTAGAAGATGGAAGCATCCAGGTTCTTGATTGGCCCACAAGGGTTAATATCATCAAAGGAATTGCTGAGGGTAAGTCTTACTTTCTTTTCAGATCTTAAGGAGATCTTTCTGGTTTTCCCTTACTTTCTGATTTAGTTGTTGGAACTTTTTTCTCTAGCTCAATGCTTCTAAGTCTTTAAATTTGAGAAGTAGCAACTACCAAGTGCATTTACCCAGTTCATTAAGTACTCTTGGAAGTTTTCAACATTTAGATCTGGCCTTCTAGCTTCATGGGTGGCTTAAGTTCTTCTGAAGCCTAAAATTCTTGCACTTAGTTTTTTATTCTACAACTCATCAGCAAAAGTGCTTGAAACATCAGTGGGATGAAATGATTGGTCATTTCTGGGCAAAGAGCTCCCTTCTTGAATTCGTTTCCAGTGTTCATTTTCCAATTGCTTGTGCTTTACGGTTTCAGCTTCCTTTGAGTTGATGCTGAATACAGTTAGGTTCCTCCAGATTCATTTTCATAGAGCCAGCTAGTTTTGCTGGCATTTGCATAGTATATTGCTATAACATCATTGTTTTGTGCTTGTGCGTGTACCCTGCCTCAAAAAGTAACTTGTATGATGAAACAAGAATTCCCTTTTTGATTAATTCTCTCTACTCTAATTAGTGTTGTTTGTTTCTCATCTGAGTAGGTATCGGATACTTACACAACAGTGAAGCCAACAAGCCTGCAGTTGTTCACCAAAACATATCTGTTGAGAAGATTCTCATTGACCAGCAGCTCAACCCACTCATAATGGATTCCGGGCTTCCAAAGCTTCTTGCCGATGATGTCATATACTCAGCTCTCAAGATTAGTGCTGCCATGGGTTATATGGCACCAGAGTACATTACAACAGGTCGTTTTACAGAGAAAAGTGATGTTTTCGCATTTGGAGTCATCATCTTTCAGATCCTCTCGGGTAAGCGACAACTTTCCAGCTCAATGCGGTCAGCGGCAGAGTCTTGCAGTTTCGAGAACTTTATCGATTGCAATCTAAAGGGAAATTTCACTGAACCTGAAGCGGCTATTCTTGGGAAGATCGCATTAGGTTGCACCAGTGAATTGCCCGACTGTAGGCCCACTATTTTCAGAGTGATTGAGGAACTAAATGATTGGCACGATAAATATTGACGATTGTACATAGCGAATTGTCCAAAGTTGCATCCATGGAGGCACCAATTTAACTTGATGAGTTATCAAGATCAGCGGTGACGGTGCAATGATGTATGATCCCTGAAGAGTTAACAGCGTAATCTTGTCCTGATGTATAACAGATTAGCTTTAATTTATATGTACTTTGTCTGTTCACCTGAGTCATAATCATTTTCGTTTTCCCTTTGTGCTATCATGGTATGATTTGCTTGTAAGTCGTTACTATTTGAGCTGGTATCCTGATTTCAAACCTATCAGAGCAGAACTATACTGTTCTCTGCAATATCCGTACACGGCGGAGACAGTTCTGCTCTCGAACTATAACTGCCGATACCAAAAGTTCCGTCACCGTAAGTATCCATATCGAAGAAGTTTCACATCCTAGCTTTTTCTTGAAGCTATTTCCAGGAGTGTCTCCTCTGGCACCGCAGAAGTCCAGTCCTGGAAAGTCACATCTGTGGACCGCGATTCAATCAGGTCCATATGCTCCTCCCGAATCACGGGTTTCGCAACCATCTCGGGCTGAAGTACACTCAAAATTGGGATTTGCAAATTTAAGTAAGGTCTGATGAACGTCAGGTTTGAGATTGTGAGATCTTCATATAGTTCTTGCATCGATTATACTGCCATGTTGGCAACTCTTTTACTCTCCTAAGCCAATGCGAGCTACCGCTCTCGATCACGACGATTACTACTGCTGCAACAAGCATTGCGTTTTGTTAATTCGCGAGTGAAATGCCGAAGTGAGCGAACGGGCAATTGCTCTAGCTCTTCTTTCCTTTCCCCTGTTTCATGAAATTGGTTGAAAGGGGCCAGGGACTCGGAGGATTGGGCTACGCAGAATGAAAGAGAGAGATGATATATTCTCATATGTTGTTCTTTACATGGTAACATATAGTGAGATCCCTATTAGGTCTCACCCATAAACGAAAGTTTTCCAAAATGCCTTGCATAGACATAACCTTTTGTACTGTGATTGACTTTTGTCCACTACATTGTACATAGCTGAAGGTTTTCATGCAAATTTTATATTATGATTGATTCTATTTATCAGTTATCACGTCGCCAATAGAGAGCTTATTTGGTTATGTATTTTCCTTAAATCCATTCTTGCTCGTCAACCAAATTTTTGAAACTCGGTTTCGATCTCTGGTAGTGTCCGAGGTGCATCGTGTTTGATCCACAGCACCAAATCCTAAGGCAGGCCCGCCAACCTTGGCCGCTAGGTGCTCGTTGCATATTTTTTATAATTATACACGTGTATATCCTGTATAAAATTTCATGTATAATATTTTGATCTAGTCCCCGAAGATTAAGATCTGGAAATTCTTTTTAACGATGGTCCCTCAAATCTAACTTTCATTTTTTCACTCATCATGCTGCTTCATGAGCAAGGGGTTGCTTACATTAAGTGACAAAATGTTAAAAGCACGTTCTGATACATACATTAGTCCTCTTATAATGACCAGTCAACCATCACTGCGTACATGCATATGTGTGCAATGTTACGAAATTCAAATCGGCATTAATATAAATATTACAAACAATACAGAGTTGTAAAGAAGCGAAATTGCAATAACAAAGTTGGAATCAATACAAATGAATACCGAGGCCTGTGTTTGACACAATTTCCTTAAAACAGATTCGTTCCCTCCAGTAGGTGACCGAGGTTTCATGAACGTCTATCTCCCAGGATACAATGGTTGACAGCGAAGAAGAGAGCACGGCACTTCCAAGCTTTCGGCGAACTTGAACAAACTCGAAATGAACACTACCGAAAAACAGTGCAAAAATGCAGAGAGAGTGTGAAACCAGAGGAAGAATGATTTTGATAAAAAAAGGAATAGAGGGGAGAGCAATTCAGGAATAATAACGGCCGATTAAATCTGCCGTTATAAAATCAATACGAATAACAGACGATTAAATCTGCCGTTATAAGATCAATATGAATAACGAACGATTAATTATGCCGTTATAAGTTCAATACGAATAACAGACGATTAATTCTGCCGTTATAAGATCAATACGAATAACGAACGATAATTCTGCCGTTATAAGATTAATACGAATAACGAACGATTAATTCTGTCACACGTTATGAAATTCGTAACTGTTTGAGTTGAAAAAAAAGAAGAAAATCAGAAGGCAAAATTGGGCTCGTCGCGAGGCCAACTTTTCGGTCCTGCAATCGTGTACGCGCCCAAGTTTCAACTTGTCGGGCGTCGGATTTGCACCCTCCTTTGCCTGCACGCGAGGCAGAGAGTTTGTGTTATGATAGTTACCGCTTTAAATAAGTGTAACTGTATATAAAGCACTCCATAACCTTCTTTCTTTTCCGATATGGGACTAGTGTTTTTCTACTTTCCACTTCCAACTCAAGGGTGTTCTTTGAGCATCAATTTCTCATTCATTTACCCATCAATTTATCCCATATTTTCAACATGCAATACGTATGTATCCACGTATTATTTTAATAAAATGCATGACGCAACACAAAAATAGAAAAAGGAAAGAATTAGTGCCTTCCGGCCAGTGCAGACTAAAGTTTTCGAGGAAAAATATAAGACAATTGGTCCAGCTTGTTTTCGACGCGAGGCACGAAAGACAATGTTTGCTGATGTCCGCATCATCACCACTTGTGGTATAAGTTTATCGTCAGTTTAGTGCAAATCTCAATACTTATAATAAGCAAAGTCAAACCCTTCTCAAATAAATTAAGCAGCTGACTATGGTGTACCTTGAGTGTCCTCCTGAAATCCCCAGAAAAAAGAAAGAAAAAAAGAAAAACATTATTATCTCATCAATGTTAACGTTTCCAAGTTGTGGTATTCGGGCCAAGTTCACCGAATACGACCATATAAATTGGTCTAGAGAAATGTATATCTCTCTTTATTTGTGCGGTCGTCGCCTTCTCTTTCTCAGTTTCATTCTTGTGCAAGCATACGCACGTCATCGTCGAGGAAACTGCGATGCGAAAATTTGCAGCAGTTTCAGAAGTTCATGCAGTTGATAGTCTCAAGCTTTCGAAGAGAACCACATAGGCAAGGTAAATCATCAAATGGACAGGACAACGAATAGTGAGTGAACTAGCAAGTAGATGGAAACATGTATATATATATAATAAGTGAGGCGAGCATTCGAAATGAAAGAGACATGAGTAAGATGAAATATTGGTAATAAATCAAATTGAACAAGTTGCCCTAGTTGTGAGGGAAACAATGCCTTAATTCAAGGGATAAGAAGGAATAAAGATAATGACACAATTAGTTCATAAACTTTAGCCAATGTGTATTGTGGTCTCTTAATTTTTAATTTGTTTAATGTGATCCATGAACTTTAAACTAATAGGCAATGTGATCCACGAACTTTCAATTTGTTCAATTTAGTCTTTAAACTTTTGGTATATATTCAATTTAGTTTTCAAACTATATGAAAATGTTTAATATTATCCTTCTATCAATTGAAGCTCGGAAACAACATTGAACATTTTTATGTAGTTCATGGATTAAATTGAATATATACCAAAAGTCCATAGACCATATTGAACAAATTAAAAGTTCAAGGACCGCATTACATATGGGGCTAAAATTTAGAAATCATTTATGTCATTTTCTTCGAAAAATGCTTAGGGTCTCGTCTAGGTGATTCCCCACTGTACGGGCTATCACATGAGGTTGAAGACAAGTGAACATTCCCAACAAGATGCATGTGAAAATCTCACAAGTTGCTATACGTAACTCGAAAGAGGAGGGTTTTATGAAATTGGACGGTCAACCTTTATATCATCCTTCATATGTCTATAAACAAAAGGAAAACCCCTTCAGAGTTTCAATTCTAACGTTGATGAAAACACAATTATTATGTTATACCGCCTCATACGTGCCGAATATTTCTCTCTGTTTCTTTGTTCTCGATTTTGAGTTTTTCCCCTCAATCTCTAATAGTTAAGGGACAGAAGAGGGAAAAGAAAAAAAGATGGAATAGTATACAAACCTGTGTCGTCAGCGATTAGGTGGATGTTGCGTGGCAATCTTACTGGTCAACCAAAGCGGGGGCCAACTCTCACTCGGACTAAAGTACAATTATTAGCAGAACAAGAAAGCAAAAACAAACATTAATCTTGTTTTCGTACCGCGGCTGGGATCTCCCGATACGGACGCGACCACATCATCTTCCATCTGAAAACTCTGGTCTCTCCCCACCATTTGTTTGACCTCTTCACCTTCTGGACCTTCCCATGCCGTGTTGCTTCAGTTCTCCTTCATTTTCCTTCGCTGAAATAGCCCTGGTTTCCTCATGGAATCTCGGTGGAGCCACTGCTCATTGCGTAGCAACAGTTTTCTACATGGGAATCATCAGCACCATCCCATTTAAAATAATAGAAAAGATAAGAGCAATCGAAATCGGTTGGCTTGATAACGCAGAAAAAACCAGCTTCTCGGCATGCACTGAACCCACCAAAGATGTCGAGGATAAGTCAAGATTTGGTGCTTCCGGCGGTGGCGGCACTTGGTTCCCATTATGCTCGCTCTTTGGTATAGAAAAGGTTGCTCTAAGATAAGAATACCCTTGAGCCTCAAACTCTCCAAAGGGACTTTGCGGCATATCTTGCCGAATTCATTTTCTTCGTACGACCAAAAGAGCACACGATTTATGTTGGAAAAAGGATGGTAAGAACAGAAAATGGGTTGTTGAAGATTTGGTCTATTTAGGGAGAAAATTCAGATTTTCAGGAGATAAGAAAGATTCAACTTAATGAAGATGAGAAAATTTACATTTTAAGTTTGGAAAGAGGTAGAGAGATTTAAGGAATCGTCATCCGAAGAGTTAGAGATTCTGATTTTTTTTTAATTACGGTTTTTGTCCATCGTTTATACTTATCCCTTTATAATTTTACAGTGGAGTTTTCCATGGAATTTGATGGGAAAAGGGTACGGTTGAAATCATCTTTTGGGTTTGTTTTAATACACATAGAGATGGAGATTATAAGAAAATGGAAAGACGAAATCCTCTAGATAGATTCGATGAAATGGTACAAAAATCAGGGAAGGCGGCGAGGCCACTTTTCTATTTATCTTATCGCAACAAAGATAAAATTCCACTAAATATTCCTTGATCAAGCGATAGAAAACCTTGGATAGTGGACACTTTATGATCCAAATTTTTCATACAAAGTTAGTCTGTGCACCCATCATTTCCACACCTGAAAACAATTGAATGAGGTCAATAAAAGCTTTGACCTTTGCTTATCAGCAATCATGTATGTAGCCCAACGTCTTTTACGGTTAAGTTGGTGTTTGTGGAAATAGGAGAAGGTGCAAGGAAAGAACCATAGAGAGATTAGACACTATGGTTTGCAAAGGGATGTTGGAAAATCTTAGCACTCTGAGCTCAATTAGTCTATCTTTCAAGCAACACCCTTCAGTTTAGGGTTTGTTCACTATGAGAGCCTTCTTGGCTACAACTACTGGCCCCTCAAGACCAAAGATTTTTAGAAAGTTTGGTTTTCTTGAAAGAAATGATGTTAGATTATGTTTGAGAATGTTTCTTTTTCCAATATGAACCTGGGGTTTGTTTAAAAATGCTATCAACAAGGGACGAGCAGTGTTTGCTTGCATGAACATCCAAAATATTAAATGCTCTTGTTGCTGCCATAACAGAATGATAGAGATAACAAAGTTGTAAATATCAGTGCACAAAATCTTGCATGGACTTCAACCTTGTTTTTTCAAGCTCAAGACTAGCTTGTATTTTTCAATACTTTATTTGAAGATCGAACCACGTATTGAGAATTTGATGGTTACCCGATTGTTAGCAAGGTAAATTAGGTCATAGACGTTGATGATTGGGCGGATGATGCAAACTACGCAAGCACAACACCATTCAGTGGAATGACATTCTAGTGATAATTTCGTAAGAAGGGGGGGCATTTTGTTCGCGTAGATTTTGCCTGCCGTTGGTTCACAATTGTAGGGAAATTTTTAATGAAGTTTTTAAAACCAAGTTGTGCAGTGTAACCCTGCAAAAAACAAAAACAAAAAATACAACAGCAATTAATGTAATAGTAGTCCACATGTTGATATTGTAGGAGCAATGTCAACGGCCCACAAAAAACCCTTTCTGGGACTCTTCCTGTCTGAAATATAAAGCCAAAACTGGCATTGCCTTTCCCATTACCACTCGTTTTTGCTTGTTCCTGAAGCAAACCACAAACTCAAAATTTATTCCACGAAGAAGAAGAAGAGGAAGAAGGAGGAGGAGGAGGAGAAGAAGAAGAGGAGAGGAGGAAGAGATGAAGCTAACCTGGTCTCCGGAGACGGCATCGAAGGCTTACATCGAGACCGTCACATCTGTAAGTATTTCTCTCTTGCAACTTATTGTAAAGAGTTTGTGTTATCTCTTTCGTCGATTTGTTTTCTGATCTTGTGTTTTGACAGTGCAAAAAGCTACAGAAAGAATCGGGTGTCGCTGAGCTAGTTTCAGCCATGGCCGCGGGCTGGAATGCGCGTCTTATAGTAGAGACGTGGTCGAGCGGTGGAGCCACCGCCACGAGCATGGGCCTTGCAGTGGCAAGCCACCACACGGGGGCAAGGCATGTGTGCATAGTTCCCGATCAGAAATCAAAGTCTGAATACATGGAAGCCCTGGGAGAAACCGACGAGAACGTGGAAGTGGTGGTCGGAGAACCGGAGGAGGTGGTGGAGGTGTTAACGGGCATCGATTTCATGGTAGTAGACTGCCAGAGCAAGGATTTCGAGAAGATCCTGAGATCGGCTAAGTTGTCAACTCGAGGGGCAGTTTTAGTGTGCAAGAACGCAAGCTCGAGAATGAGTCTGAGCTTCCGATGGCGCAGCGTTCTCGATGCAGGGTCACGCCGCCTCGTGCGGTCGGCGTTTCTTCCCGTGGGCAGAGGGCTGGATATTGCCTATGTGGCAAGCATCAGTGGGAGCTCGAGCGCTGGCAAGGGCAAGAGCCGGTGGATCAAGCATGTTGATCAGCAATCCGGGGAGGAGATTGTCATAAGGAAATGAATTTCACATCAGCAGTGGTTTTGGTTTTTGTCCTTGGCTTTTTTGTGTCTGTACAGTCTAACTTGTTATAGAATTTGCTGGGACACTTTATTGTTCAGAAGATTACTGAAACCTGTACAGAAATGTTCTCCACATATAAGCAAATGAGAAGAGATGCTTTTGCCCACTGTCTAGCTAGAGCATCATACTGACAAAAAACAAAGATCCAGACTCAATCATTCATTGATCACCCGAACAGAAGAAAAGTTTTAACAATACAGTCTCGAAAAATCTCTACTGACTCTGTATATGAAGTTGCCCCCTCGAAATTTCACAAGCAACAACGAAGAAACATATATGTCTATTAGAGGTTGGACTTCTTCCAGCAGCTTCATCATTGAGGGTGTCAGCGCGACCTAGTTGAATGATCTGTAGCTCTGATTTTTTATCTTCACGAAGTTGCCGCAAATGGTACTAGCTAATCAACGCTACATGAAATATATCCATTGCTACTATTCTCAGATGGTCAATGACAACGGTTGACGAATCAAAAGGGGGATTCGGTCCATCAATTTTAGACTGACGGTTACAGAACCCCTTTCTGTGTTAATCCCAGCCGTCTCTACTTCTGCGAAATGCCTTCTTATCTGAGAGTGCCTTTTTGCTCTTCAAGCGTTTCTGCTCTCCAATAGCAGCCCTTTAATGTAGACAACTTCATCAATTTGTAACAGAATTGGGACAAATTTAAGCGAGAAACCATAATAGCGAAATGACTCACATCTTTTGACCACAAAAAAAAATGACTCACATCTTGGCAATCTTCTTCTTCTGCTCTTCTGAAGGAGGTGGTGGGATGTAAGAAGCAGCATCAATAATTGCCTGCTCGCAACACCCCAATATAAAACAAAATTAAACCAAAATGTGATCTAAGAATCCAATGACTGAATATATCTAAGAGGAAAAACAAATAAGAGTTGACTGCACATCCAGACCCAGTGTTTTCACGTGTGAAATATGCGGATTAAATGTCCCAATCAGAAGGCAAAACGCCAAGTAGTGTATCATCACTGCACATGAATATGAAATTAGCCTCAATTTTTTGTACCTGTAGCTTTCCTAGAGCGTCGTCAATGTTCCCCCTGCACAGAAATAGAATTGTCAACCAGCTGCTGCACTAGGCAGTAAAACCAACAAAATGTAGACAAAAGAGGGAAGAAAGTGACTTCTGAGTTCTAGTTTTCGTTGAAGAGATCACAATTTCACCATCCCTATTGATTCGATTCTTTTCCTGTTCAGCAGACAATATGCAGAAAGAAGAAAGAGCAGTTAGGAAGAATAGCTTTCAATTAAATATCAGAGAAAAATTACACATTTCCAAGTGTTGATCATTCAAAAGACTGAAAATGCAAAATGTAGCAATATTGTTATATACATCCTGCACAAAATCACCTAACCAAAAACAAGAGCACCGATGCAATCACAGAAACAGACACCGCAGGGACAACTCCTTACTCCACCAGATAAGAGGAAAATCTATACAGATAAATATCTTGCTCGTGATATCCCCTTAGCCCCTGTATCGGGAGGGATTATAGTTCAACACGCATGATTCCTAAGGAAGATCTGTTACATAAAGCTCAAGAGAATATTAAAGCAACAAACCGTTTGCATTATCCTCTCCCTGATCCTGTCACTTAGCCAATATGCATTTTTCACATTGAAGCGCATGTCAACCTTAGTATTCACTGTAAATTGCATCAAGATAACAGATGTTAGTAGAAGGTATCATCTGAGAGAGAGAGAGAGAGAGAGAGAGAGAGAGAGAGAGAGAGAGAGGGAAATGACACATGACAGAGAAGGGAGGAAAGAAAAGGAAGGAAAAGATCCGACCTTTGTTCACATTTTGACCTCCTGGACCACCACTTCTTGCAAAACTCACGGTGACATGGTCTGGCAAGAAATGAGAAAGCAACTAACAGATATTATGTTCTTTGATCGATTTAGGAATCTAGTATTAGTTAATCACAAAAAATTTTCATATCTAGCAATAACTTCATGAAGATGCTACTTTCTACAATTTAAGCAAGCGATTATTCTTATCTGTTCACACTTCCGTAGCAGAATGTGAAAAGCAAACGACATACGCAAGAGCAGTGTTCCTTATGTATTTCCTTCCCTTCAGTGGCAGGAGAAATGGCCACGGGGAAGCCCGAGAATAAGCACAAGCCCACTATGGAATCCAAGAAATCACAATCAGGCAAAGAAAAGAAAATAAAACCATTTCCTGAGAAGGCTCCTTCACAACACAACGTAAGCTGCTGGATAAGGTGCTCCCCTCATTTCTGACCAAAAAAATAAAAAGGTGCTCCCCTCGTTAACCCTGACCAAAGAAAACCTGCCCACTGGCTGAATGTGCACTGAGAGCTGAAAGCCCAACTCACTTTCTAAACGAAGAGTCATACAACTTGCTGAAAACAGCTAAACAACTACTACTTCATTCATAGATAACACGAAATTAAATTAGCACAGGACATTGCATGAATGCTGTCCGTACGTACTCCTTTTACAGCTGACCCAAGAAAGAAGGCCAATGAAACAGTTGAAAAGCATTTGCACACCCATAACATTTGCATATGACTTTTTGAGAAAGACTACAGATAAAAAGGGCTAGAAACCCATCATCAGTTCTTTCCCAAGCAAACAGGGGAAATCATAGATCAATTCCATAACCCATATCAACTCTCAATACCATGCACCAACATAAATGAACAAAAACACAACTTTGTGAGGAATATGCGAGAGATTCACTCATCTAGCTGTGATGCACCGATGTTAACGAATTGCTGGCGACACCAACTATAATCAACACATGTATGCTCTATATGCCTCTGTGCAGCTGATACAGGTGGTAAGCTGAAAACGAAGCAGAAGGCGACAGGCAATGTATCCTCTTATCAGGAGCATTTGAAGAACGCGAAATGAACTTAAACACCTATCGGCTATCAGCCGCACGGGCATGTAAACTCTTCGGCAGTCTTTGCTGATATAAAGGGACTAAGAGGCAAAGGAAAACACTGCATCCAGTGATCATTCAATGCAGAACTTTTGACATTCCCGCGTGGAACAAGAAAGAGAAACTGTCGCCGAAGTTGCACAATCGCACGAACACAAAGCGAACACCCACTAAATTGAAGAACTCGTCGAGCCGCTAAAAAGCCAGCCAACGCCTGCCTCGACGCTCCCAAACCATTCATCAGCAATCACAACCAAACAGGAGCTCAAATAATCCGGAAGAAGCAGCAGAGACGCGGCCACCCACCGAGCGTTATCTTCGGGGTCGGCTCGTCGCCGGCGGAGAGAGCTCGCTCCTCGGCCTCCTGCAGGAGCTGCTGGACCTGCGCGAGCCGAGAGGGTGCCCTCTTCTCTCCGGCGCCCCCCGACGCGGCGCAGCGTATCCTGGTGAACCCGATCCCTCGCCGCGCGGCGCCGAGGCACGGCAACGGAGGGCGAATCCTTCGGACGGCCGGCGACGGGAAGAGCGGCCGAGCGAACATTTCCCGGAGGACCATGGCCGCCGTCGTCCTGAGGGCCGCCATCTCCGGCTCCGGCGAAGCCCCTGATCGGAGCGAGCAAGTGCAGGTGAGGTGGGTATGCGATTGGTGTTTTCGGTGATACTGGGCGTCGGGAGATGGAGAGAAGAGAAGCGTCGCTCGGCGGTGCGGCTGTCAGCGGCTCCGGTTCCTCGTTTGTGGCCAGAAAAAATTCGAACTTTCAGAAGGATTCGAACCCAAGACCGCAAAACTATAGCGCCTCAAGCGATAGGGATGAGCAAGACGAATCGACCGATCTGGGATCGGTTGGACCGGACCGAACTAGCCAATTTGGTCTAGGGGTGAGCGGTTTCCAGTCTGATCCGATCCGACCCAAGAACCGAGAACCGGACCGGAAGAATCGGTTCTCAGTTTCTAGGACCGGAGACTGGACCGGCTAGTCTTGGGACCTTAGACTAGTTCCAATAGGACCAATATTAAATATTATTTGTGAACCGGAAACCGATTGTTCCATTCTTTCCTTTGTAGTTCTGATTTAATCTTATAAGGCCATGGAAAAATTTGGAAAAATATATAATATATGAAAAAATTGAACTATCGGTTCCAACGGAACTAATATTAAATATTTTTCATATATATATATATATATATGAAAAAATTAGAAAAATATATATTTATTAGTCCAGTTCCCACTCTAGAACCGGGAATCGGATCGCCCGGAAACCGATCCCACTTTTAGGGATCGGGAACCGGACCGATATTTTCGAGAACCAGACCAAACCAGTCGGTCTGGTCCGATACTAATTTGGGCGGTCCATTTTGCTCATCCCTAATTTGTTCTGGTTCCCGAGAATGCCGATCCGGTTTTTGGTTCCAAGGGGAAACTAAATTGACCATATATTTTTTAATCTTTTTAATTTCTGCAAAAAATTAAGTAAGGTAAAATGAAACCCTAAATGAATTTCGATCCTCCTTCCTCGAAACTTTCCAAAAGTTGCATCGTCTTTGGTTGTGACACAAACAAATTTAACTAGTCTGGGAGCTATTCTCCACTAGAACAATTGAACAAATACTACAAATTACAAAATTTTCTAGCTGATTTCAAAGAGGGACAATGTACATGCCTAGCCGCCGTAAGCAAGAAGAAACTTGATGTGAACACAAATTGCAAGCTATTGTAAGTTACGTACAATAAGTGACCGATTCCATTAGACTCGACCAGACCAGTCCCAGTGTAGTGCGAGTCGTGAACATTTTGCAGTTGTCCGCTTCAGCCCGTCTCGTTATAAAAAACGCGGCGACACCTTATAAGATTAGACTAAGCTCATTTATCTGGCCCAAAATCTACACCGTCAAGCCCGATCCGAGTCATACCAGGTATCGTACGCTCCGGCAACGCGGTACTGGGCGATGTTTATATCGTTTAGAAAGCGCGTCTCGGTTGGGTCCAGGTCACTTACGGGCAACGCTTTTCCACTATTCTCGTCCACGATTCCATTCATAGTTTCCGACAAATCTTTATTAGAGGGGAAAAAACGCGCTCGAAACCTCTGACCGCGAAGATAAACTGATCTAAGATGTGTCGGATCGGTTCACACGTCGTGGCCAAGCAATTAGGAGCTCCCCACGCACGCGACAAGGAGAAACGATTGATCTGAGAAATCGGGAAAAGCTATTTGATGAAGTAACTTTGGATTGAAAAGAGGTTGTGCTCTCAACAAATATGCTGAAACAGATTAATTCATCTCCAGCCGAACGAAGTTCACATCACACCCAAAATCAAATGTGACCATTTTTTCCTGACACCATTCGGAAACGCCATCTCTTGACATTGAGAGAGAGAGAGATTCTCCGTACAGCAAAACTGGGAGGAGCAGAAACAGCTAATGCTATCCCTGGGCACTCAAAAGAAACTCATGCTTCTATTCCCTCTTCGGATATATAACTCCCCCCCTCTTGTAGCTCTCGTCACAATTCGGGATATATTGCTCCAATTCCAAACCCGTCAACGATGACTAGGCTGATGAACTGTGGGCATACATGAAACCCAAAAGCCTCCATCAATAAGCACCCACACATCCACATAAGATGGACCGCAGCCCAGTGTATGCGGAACTCAAGATGCCTGGTCTACAAAACTCCCTGGTCCTGAGTCAGAGGCAGAGACAAGAACAAAAGCTACTCTTTATATTTAGGCGAACTGCTATCCAATTAATCCTAATCCAAGAAAGTCATCTGTCACTCATATCCTGCTTCCGCAGACAATCATACAATCTTAATAAAAGGCAAAGTGATTGATTTAACTTTTAACATCCAAAAAGAGAGCATCCACAACATTGGGGCATTACAACCATGCCCATCGGATCGTCCGCGTATTGCCATCAGGCATTATGAGATAAAGGTAAAGGTATCTCTGTATCATGCGAATTTCTATCCAGCTAGTCCAACATATGCGAATCTACGTGGCAAGGGTACAGGAGCACCGCAACACACAAAAACGATTCAATCCTTATCCTCTCGCTTTACCATGGGAGAAGCCGGCCTTTTCGCTGGCATTTGCTTTCATTCTTCCGGCATTTTTGCCTCTGAGAAGACTCTGCTCGTTCCCTCATATCAGATGTCACCCTCTGCACGGGCACTGATTGCTGAGTGGACGGAAGCGCCCATCCTCCATGACCTGAGTGTCCACTCTGACCAACTCCTCCTAAAATACATTTGGTTTTACAAATATACAACTCACAACCGTATTTGCAGGAAACACAAGGTATGAATCAGGAGTCAAGACTTACAAAGTCACAAAGCAGTATCAAGTGCCTAACTATCATGAAAAACAACAGTAACACCTATGGCAATCAAAAGCAACTGCACCATCATGCACGGAAATGAACACGAGCGACTTGAGTTTGCATTAAAACCTGCCACAGTCAATTTCTGGTGCTTGCAGAACAAAGAGAACATATAAAGAAGCTTCTCAAAACAGCTTATTGTCATATTCAGCTAGAATCATCCAACCTTAGTCCACCTCATAAGTAGTAAGAAATCAAAACATTAATTCTTTGCTCATCATTAACACAAAAGATGCAACCGAAAAAAAAAAAATCTCACAGCAATACTCACCCCGTCCACCATGGCCATCAAAATGCTCGCTCCAACCAGGCAAATGCTTTCTAGCACTTCCCTTCCAGGCTTGTTCAAATTGAGGCAGCTCATCTAGATAGTCATGACGTTACATATATGAGCTATATGAATGAACCTTTTCTTAGGAATCCAGCATCCAACAAACAAGAAAATGTTTCAATACCTTCATTTAGGTTGTGCAGAGTCTGCATGGCATCCACCTTACCATCAGGATTAAGCTTCCTAGTAACAGAATGGCCCTGCAGTAAAATCATAATATTAAGACAGTCGATTAGAATCATAATATGTGACATCTTAGCTTATGTCACACCAGGTAACGAGACCAACACTAAAGCAGTCGGTGATACCTTATTATGAAGCCCCCTAGAAACTCTATGAGTGGCTTGCATAGTTGCACTATCAGCTTCTTTCCTATCCTCAAATGTTACCTGTTTTGTAACAAGGCAACCACTTAATCAGACCATTCCATAAGTTCAGTTTGTCACTATAACAGGCACTAATAGGTACCCCATCACTGCCCGTCCTTCTTGTCATGGATGATGTATAATATGCACCATTTGCACCACCATAAGTCACAGTAGAGCTCTGAAAGGAGAAACTGCGATTCTGTGGCTGCATCTGTCTCTCAGATGGCCTCTCTCTGGAGCCATTCCAATAATGTAGCTGCTTGCTTCTCCTCTCTGCCATAACAAACAAGGCAATCAGTTAGAGCATATAACAATTTCAGACATGCAATTTAGAGATGGACATACCTTCGACTTCATCATTAGGACCCTCAACATGAGGCCTCTCACTTGACCTCCCATGCTTTCTTGGGTTGTCCTTCTTCTCGTTGTCCCCTTCTTCCTTCTCATCATCAGAGTTCACTTCTTCAATAATGGGTCCTCTCGAAATTCTCGGTTCTGGAGGATGATGCTCTATCATAGTAGATGGATGCATATTCATGAAAGGATGCATATTCATGAAAGGACTTGCAGTTGGACGAAAGACACTCGAGCCAAAGAGGCCCCCAAATGGTTGTGCAAAGAAAGGGTCATCAAATGGGTCTCTTCCTCCAAAGAAGCTAGAAACTAAATTTCTCTGACCACCAAAGCTTCCAAAACCAGCAAAAGGGTCACCAAATTCGAAAAAAGGATTTCCACCACCTCCGTTGCCCTGCATCTTGCAAGTGCTAGATCCCTGCAAGGAACAAGCAGAATCCAGAATTTGGCAAACATTTAAAGCACAAAATCCTATAATGACGAAACATATACACCACCTAACTTAAAGAGCTTTTGCAAAATTGAAAAAGGTAAAAGATAACCAAAGAAACAAAGAAAACAGAACCACTCATTAGTCAGGACAAATTCCTGGAGTAAAGAATTTGATACTGCATTATTGAAGGGTTTATGACGAAGGAGAACAGCGAACAACTGATAAACTCTCTGGACATCTCAAAAAGGTGTAGTTGCTCTTCCAAGTACTACCCATGGGCACCAATAATCACCAACAAGGTAAAAGCATAACCACAAACACAGATCCCACATAGGAATGAAGCCATGAGGGAAGAGCAACTACTATATCAAAGCTTGAACACAGGTAACAGTGATGATATGAACAAGGGTGGCTCTCTGGCATCTTGCCAAGCCTCACTCACCGACTCATCTGGGAGCCACTAGCTCAGCAATGCAAGCGAGGTATGGATCAGTATCATCGGCGCCTACGACCACAACAGAAATCACACAAGTATTTTGAAACTGTACACGGTGCCGCCATGTTCAACCATCCCACTCGTCCAATTCGGACCCCGCATCCAGGCAGAACCAAAATGAACACAGAGATCAACAGAAAGGGAGCCGCGTAAATCTCAACAACAACAACACGATCCCCATATCAACAACCTCATACAGATAACCAGCAGGATAACCAAAACATATCTCTCCCTCCAACAAGCAAGGCATAAGGCACGGCTTGTAAATAACGCTAATCCAAAAGAACCGCCAAGAGCGCAGCCCCGCACTTCGCAAAAACACGTCCAATCCCCAAAGCAACATACACGCGCGGACCGAAAAATCGTGCCGGCAAGACACTTTCCCGGGGAAGAGGCGCGAACAAAGGATCGCTGATAGAAACAGGCAAAACGCCGACCGATGATCCGCGCGTCATCGGCCGAGTGAATCGCACGAGAGGAGGAGAGCGATCGTCGGTTGCCGAAACCTTCGCCTGGCGAATTCAAACCGGCGCGCAGAGAGAGAGAGAGAGAGAGATTTCACCTTTCCGCTTCGGGACGGAGGAGCTGCAGCAGCAGCGGTGGATTCAAAACCCTAACGCCGTCCGGGATGGCTTCGGATGCGAGGGATTCCGGCGCGCTTGCCAGATGAACCCGAAGCTGCGGCGTGGAATTCCCGGTATCGGAACTTTTTCCCCGCGAGAGAGATGGAGGGAGACGGGGAGGGAGAGAGAAGGTCGCCGTGCTGAGAAAGATCGAGATACTCAAGCGAGGGACTCGTGGTCGTGGGCAAGCCAGGGCACGTGTCGTGTCATCACGGGTTGGTGGGTCTGCTTTTCTCTCTCCTCTTTTGTGAAATGCAATTTTCGCCCCCCGGCATTTTTGTGATTTCCCGGGTCGGCCCCCCGGGAAATCAATTTGTCAAGCTTTTGACCACCCTTTTTTCCCTGGACTCGAAAACGTAACAAATAGCTCATAAAATTTGATCTAACATGCAATGCAATGCGATTAATTTATTCAATATAATTCATAAATTTTAAATTAATGTATAATATGATTTCTGAAATATTAATTTATTTAATATGATCATTGAATTATATGGAAATATTTAATAAAAGGGTTACATTGAACATTTTCATAGAGTTCATGAACTACATTAAACACATACTAAAATTCCAAAAATCACGTTGAATAAATTTACAGTTCAGGGACTGTGTTGGATATTAGGTTAAAATTCAGGAATCACATTGTACATTAAATCAAAATCATGCATTTCATTACCCTAAACACATTTCGTTTAGAACCTAATTCACAGACCCAGCAAGTCCATTTCCTGAATCTTCAGCATTTCACGAACACTTGCATCACCTTATCAAACACTTTCCATCAAAACATGTTGAGAATCCCCTAATTGTCACCACGCATCGAGTTGCAAATGTATCACTAGTTTTTGGTCGTCGTGAAAAAAGTTGCTGCTCCCATATATTACCAACAAAAGATATAATTCTACGATTATGAGCACGCTGGTCCGTTTCTCTTCATTTCGCAAGAAAAAATGAGCTATTGTTTGACAGTCACCAAATGCATTCTCAAAAGCTTGCAACATTCATAGCGTTCTGAGGAACAATCTCAGCAAGATGATTACAAGAATATCGATTGGGAATGGCCCCATCTAGCAACATTCATGCCGTGTGTCGATATAACAACTTATTATACTTCACTCTGCTACACTCGAAAGAGGAGATCCGACATCTTTCCACGATATCACTCACTTATTCTCAGTGTACAAGTATCGCTCATATCTAACTCTACGGTTTTGAACCTGGGCCTGAGCCCCATAGCTCATCGGACACCTGTTCCCTAGGAAGTCGGCGGCATATTGGATGCAAGTTGTGCATTCCGATGCTGTGATCCCCACTTGACACGTCGCGTGACCGTAGCACACCTAATCCGGGGCTAGACGGCCTCGATTGAGCAGAGCGGTCATAACCAGAATTTGTCGTGGAATCGACTAAAGCCTTGACGAAGGTAGATACCGCATCTCCATACGACGCTCCCGTGCCATACATGTCGCTGCTGCATTGATAGCTCAACACAACAAGGCCGGTGTCGTCGGCTCCAACGGAAACAGCAGCAACGAGAGACAATACAATAAAAACCATAAGCTTATAAGCAAGTGCCATCTTCAAATCTTTATAATCTTTTTGCACAAACTTGATATATATATATATAACGGGGAAAGCTCTCTTATATAGGCTTATCAAGTCTCGGCTTTACATTGATCAATTGGGTAATAAGGGATCAAGCGATCTTGCCGGCACTAAATGTCCTTGTACATGTGTTTATACATATATGTTTAAGATGCTGTCGCTGTATATTAGAAGCTGCGGTGTGAACGAGAATGATAGAGAAGAGAACAAGGACAATGAATGCAATGTTTTGAACTAGTATCGTGTTTGAGCTCTGTGTTTATGTTTCCACACACTCAGTTACATGATCGAATGCTCCTTATGGGCGATTTTCAGAGAAATTACTAATAAAGGTACCAAACTTAACTTATTGCACTTATGCCAATTAAACAATTTGTCAATTGACCACCCGCCTGGGTGGCGCTGCTGGAGCGCGCACTCTTCCTCTCGCAAAAGGTTGAGTGTTCGAATCCCGGGCGCCGCAGGGTGACTTAACCGGTGGCACGTGTGTGGTGGCTAGCACGTGTCGCCCCCAGGGTTTACTCCCCGGCTGTCGGCCGTGCGGGGGTTCCCTGGGTTATCAAAAAAAAAAAATCAAAAAAAAAAAAAAAAATAATTTGTCAATTGAATCCTAAATATTTTCACATTTGCCAATTGAGTCCATCCGATTAATTTTATCCGGAAATTGCCAACGTGGACGCCGACAGTGCCACATAGGAACGCCAGCATTCATGTCAGCAATTTCCGGCTTAAATTGGCCGAATGGATTCAATTGGTCTTAATATGAAAAGGCTTAGGACGAAATTGGTCCAATTGATACTAATGCAATAGGTTTAAGTTTTTGTTGATACTTTGCCGCCCGTATATGTTTACACAAGTAATGGGAAAGGTTAGTGTACAGAATCAACAAAGGGAAAGAAAAGAACATGGCGTCAAAACTGTCTTTTCAGCTTTCGTGAGGCTGTTCTCGTTGTTGAACGAGTAACGTGTCTGAGTTGTGTGTGTCAATTTCTCCACGTACTTGGTCACATAATCGGATGCTCTTCACAGGCTTTTTCCTAGCTTTATTGTAATCGACGGTGACGTACCATCTGTTAGCGCAGGGCATATACATGTACGGTAGCTCCCGCGCGCGAGCATAGCGGCTGCCTGATTTTTTCGCCACGAAACATAGATATGAACTTTAAGGGTTAGGGTTATGGGCTCGTAAGGACGGGAGATTCATTAGGTAACCTGCCTGCAGATGTCGAATTAAGAAAGATTCAACGACTCCAATTCAATGTCAAAACCCGGACCAGATGTTTCCAATTCGTGCGATTTCTGGCAATTGGCTCGGGGACAAGCCAACGAACATATCGGCGTTCCAGGACTTTGAAAAAGAAGGCAAGACGAAGAGCCACTCAAACAAGGAAGCTTCAAACTGTTAACCGCTGAACATTTTAGCAGCAAGTTCCACAGTACAAAATCTGACGCATGAACTGAATGGTTGTACAAATGGCTGTTGACTCGAGGCAAATGATATTTAGGAGCATTCTACTTTCAGCAGGAAAGAGAGACTCCCAAACAAACGTCATAAGAACAGCTACATTGACAATTACCACAATCTAATGCCATAACTCAGAAACCCTCTGCAGCCCCGTCTCCTAGACTTCATCTATAATTACTGGAAATACTACTACCACACTCTAGAGCGGCGATGTCAACTTAGAGTCAGAAGGCTTCCGGGAGCTGTCGCTAGCAATGGTATGACTATCTGGAGAAGTCCTGTGCACAGCCACAGCTAATCATTCTTCACTTCGTCGCTAGAGCAATCAAATTTTCCCCCGTTTAGCCCAGTGCCACTGCCTCCGTTCATGCCTTTCAACTGAAGATTGAAAAAGACCAGTTAGATGGATGAAAGAGCAAAGAAAGTGGGAACATGATCATTAAAAACCCTCAACTTTTTGCAGAAAGGAATGGGAAAAAGTTCGTGTTGACTAGGGAGTGGGTAAGTGAGACATGAGTTCCTGTGAAAAAAACGATATGGACTTCAAGAATGCCCCATGGTCTCAGCGATAAAATTTGTTGATGCCTTAGATCTTCCTTTTGGTTTAATTTTCTAGGGTCTTAATAATACAAACCGAGATGCTAAAACCTTACCTTACCAAGAACCTTCTTATGATACTGATACCCCTGGTAACAAGAGCAAAATTAGTTAGTGATACTCAAACAAATGGAACCTCAAAAAGTGAGGAGCGCTGATAAAAGGCATGCTCACCTTGTCAGTTCCATAGATGAAGTCACAATAAGTAAAGACAGATGCAAAGTTGCTCTGGCTTTGTCCTCCAACATAATGATGGTAATCATGGTACTCTGCACCTCCATAAAATGGAATGTACTTGGTTGGACTCCATGGTAAGTCATACCTGCACCGAAAGAGCAAGTCATGCCACAAGGATCACCCACTAAAACATAAATGAGAGGTTTGATCAAGGTTATGCATCTAGAAAGCATCACTCTAAAGAGAAATTTTCACTTCTCTTAGAAACAAGCAGAGCATCAGCATACAGGGGACAATTGTTTAATCTACATGCATGGGAGATGAAGAGTATCCAAAATTGGTGACAGATTCACTGTACAACAAATTTAAATAATGTCATACAAGAAGCTGCTTTAAGATCATTCATGAGATTTGCAAGTGCACCGACGTGGCTAATTAAGGGGGCCGAGATATAATCTTTTGGAAATGGGTCCATATCTTGATGCAGATTTTGGCAGGTTCCAAATCAGTAGAGAAATTTGGACGTCACCAACAGACAAGGGTATGGAAGTTATGCGCAGTTTCAGTCTGACCGGGCTTACAAAGTTTTTTGGGGAAAGAAGAGTAGAGTCACAAGAGTTTCAGGATTCTCAATGATATCTCGGATGAGAAACATTAAGGATCAATTTGCTAGTTGAAATCCCTAGACTCCAGAACAGAACCGTAAGTATCAAGCGGCTGTTCGTTCACTTTGCTTCAGGGTAAACTGTCTCATGTCAGCTTTCGTAAATTCCAGCCCAAAAATGAAGTCTGGGGACAAACACAAGGCAACAACATAAAAGTGTGTTATGTACGGGACTGAAATATCACTTGTCCAACTAATTGAAATATCACTTCTTTCCAGGCGAGGTACGAGGCAGCAAATACTTCGAGAGTGATATCTGAAAATCACTTGTCTAAAATTTCAAACTTCAAAATGCTGTTCTTACAATCTATCATGAAGGTCGCCATACTTTGAAGCTTCTTCAAGTTAGTCATTCTGTGAATCCAACTTCAGCATCCTCACTATTTTCCCTTTTCCCCAACTAATAGTGGCCCCTTACACTATTTCTACGTGCTATAAAAATTCCGAACAATTGTTAGCAGCAAATACACCTTGGATACCGAAAGAGTGTTAAAGCCTGTCTTGGTTGTGCTTTTTTTTTTTTTAACCAACAATTTATGCAATTTGTAATCAAATTATAAAATAAGCAAGCCAACAACAGTTCTGAGTGATTTGACTCTCAAGATAAGGTCATGAAAGATATAATATATAATTCAGCAAATCATGCTTGGCAAGAATTTGAGAAGCTATGAAGTGAAGACATACAGCCCCCAAACCCCCTCATAAAGAAATGAACAATTGTCATGATTTTAAAAGGCAATAAACTAATGAAACAGCAATACTCCACCAGCATGAGGAAAGCCACTTGATTGTGACACGTGTCAGGAATCTTCCCTTTAACAAAGAGTAACGCATATGCATACCTATGCATGCACATATAGGTTAAATACCTGTGCACAGGTTTCATAATATACTCACATAAAACCAAGGAAACCCGGTCTTTATGCTTGTTTGCATTCACGAAAGGTGAGAAAAATTATTATTAAGTGCAAAGATCCAACAAAATCTGTACTTTACATGTAATGGGTTCCAAGATCAGCCATAAAAAATGTAAATCAGCCACCATGATAGCATCATTTCGTCACTACCAACTTCGAAAAAGAAAGTGCTCAGCCAAAACAGACAATTAGAAAAGAAAAGCAAGTGACTAAAGGTGAAAAGCATGAAGACTAAAGCAAATATAGTAGATTATTGAGCATGCGTACCCGCTGTGAGTCTCAATGGCCTCTATCTGCCGTAAAGCTATCCACAGCCAAAAGGTGACCATGTGCCCCGGAGCCAAAGCTGGCCCGAGAAAAGACGGGATCCCCAGGATCAAAACCTCCCCCCAGTGAGCATAAGGCGCAGCATAGCCAATCGGAGCCGTGAATTCATGGTGAACGGAATGGATCTTCTCGTATCCCCATTTCCCGTGCAGGAATCTGTGGATCCAGTAATTCATATAATCCTCCACGAGGAAATACACCACCAACTGTGACAGAATTTCCCATCTCGAGGGCAATGGCAATCCTGTCCGAATACCAATCATCTGTAGATTAAGGAAAAGCCCTTAAATTATGACCCAAGTGGTTTCAGAAAGAAGATTCACGTCCCCAAAAAGCAAGACATAACAGTGCGACATCCCCCTTTTCATCACGAAAAGAAAGAGAGCAATGCAACATCATTCAGGCTCTCTGCAAAACAAGCTGAAGAGAAGAGATCATGAACGGCACCATCCAACCGTGAATGGCACAGTCCAACCATATGCACAATAACGAGACAAATTGCTCAGAGAACCACAAACATAATGCGATGGGAACGCGGTCAATCAGAAACCGAGAACACGTTTCGACCTGTTTTGTCAAAATTCCTGTAGCATCGCTTGGTAGTCATCGTTCAAAAAGAACGAAAATGCTAAATCCACACGACACGAATCGCCGCTCCCATCAACCGAAACAGCGTCAGCACGTTGGAGGGAACGCCGAAACGCTAAACATCGCCATGACCACCCCTCAACAACAGCAGAACTTCAAAGAAACCTACAAAGTCTTCACCTTTCCACACACTCACACCCAAAAAAAAAAAAAAAGAGGAGGAGTCTTCACCTTGATGGAAGGATAGGAGACGAGTTGCAAGGGGCCGACGACGAGGAAGAACATGCGATTGACGTCCTTGTAGCACTTCCACATCTCGGCGAACGAGAGCCTGACCTTGGGCTGGATCTTGTGCTGGTCGATGCCGAGGGATCGCGTGAGCTCCGCGAAGGCCAGGGGGATCGGGACGAGGTTGAAGACGAGGAAGAGGAAGAGGATGTTGTGGCAGTAGAGGAAGTAGTCCGACTTCGCCGCCGAGTACCGGAACCACAGCGTCTCCGCCAGCGTCAGGCCCCGCCCGACGGCGGACTCCGCCTCCTCGATCGTCGCGTACGGCAGCATTGGTCGCCGGCGGCCGGGGGTTTAGTGGAGAGCGAGAGCGAGTGTGCTGTGCGGGACTATGCAGTGCGGTGAAGCGAAAATTGCAGAGACGACGAATTGAATAGACAGACGGACAGGTTGCCCCGGATTTATAAGACTCTGGTTCGTATTTTCCCGCAACGGAAAATCACGCAGATGTTCCTTGACGTTTATTTCAATAAACAATATAACCCTTAAATTTTTAATTTATTTAATATGATATCGAAATTTACGTAATATCATCTTTCAATTTTTTTTTTTGGTAAGGTGTCGTCTTTCAATTTTTAATTTATTAAATTTGATCTTTAAACTTTTTATACATATTCAATCTTGTCCCTGGGCTATATGATAGTTAATAGAAGGGTGATATCGAACATTTTCATATAGTCTAGGAAATAACTTGAACTTGTATCAAAAGTTTGGAGACCATATTGAACAAATTAAAAGTTCAGAAATCATATTACACATTAGACTAAAGTACGCGGACCGCGTTGAACAAATTAAAAATTCAATGATCAAATTGTATATTGGGTCAAAGTTCAAAACCTATTTGTTACTAACCCTTCCCATGATCGATTCCATCCATCATTCAATTACAATTTAAATTGGTGATCCCAAATTCATTTGCTTCCATTTTTTTTGTTTTGTTTTTTATATCTATGTAAGATTTACTTACCATAATTAATAACTTCACGTGCATATTTTTTTTTGTTTATTGTAGATTTTCCATGTACATTACATGCATCATATTTTGTTTTATTGTTAGATATAACTTCCATAAAAATTTATTTTGTCGAACAGATAAATTTCCAAGAAACTAATTTTTTTCAACGTTGTCGATCAAAATTATGGATAAATTGTTAAGCAAATGAAATTTAATTAAATCAAACATTACATAAAGTAAGAATTTTTTTTTTGAAAATGCCAACGAAACATCATTATTCCAAATTGACATAAATTAGTATCATCCATCATCAACTGTTTACGAAAAAATATCAAGATGCCTCATTATGCATAATATTTTTAGCGTATTCCCAGATATTCCTCTAACGTCTTACACGCTTCGTATAATAGCATCTCGCCAATATAGTAAGGAAAAAATATAAATTCTTTAATATAGTAAATAAGGAGACTTGATATATATTTAAGAATAGTGAAATTAATAAAAAGTTCACCAAGAAAGTAAGGATTTGAGATGAGAGAGACAACTAATAAATAAGTTTTTATACAATTAATGATAAAGAAGAGACTTTTCACTTTTATGCTTTATCAAATGATCTCTTTTTTCCTTACTATTGGCGAGATAATTTACACTAATTATGTAAAATGTTATAGGAATATTTGATAATGCACTTTTCTTTAATACATTAGAAAACAAAACATGTGAAATGCTTAATTATGGTCATTATAACAAAAGAGTGGGGCCATCGCTTTAAATTACAATTGAAAGATTGAGGGCAGATTTGTCTTTTTAACGTGAATGGGGTGGATTTAGTCATTTAGAGGATGGAAATAGCGCCGCCCAATTATTAATATCTCAACAAAATTTTTAGTTTTCCGATATTATGAAACCTCAATATAAAAATCTCGACAATCGCATGGATTTTTATTAAAAAAAAATTCCAGTTCCCGACCATCGACTCGGATTAGGAGAGACAGAGCAAGACATGGCAGAAGTAAAATTCGCTAAATGCTGTAGCTCTTAGTCAGCTAATATAGACGGTTGACAAGACGACTAATAATTGCCGGCAGCAAAAACAAAGGGAAATTACTAAATCCTGAGATGTGAGTGTCGATGAATGAAGTTCGGTTTGATCAACAAGAGGGGCTACAGGAGAAGTAACCGTCAATGTTGGCCACGAAAGAGCAGAGAAGTAATGACTATCGAAGCAGTGGGTTTGCTCGGTAACTATTTGTTAATACATGTTGCCGAATTTTAGGAGCCACATAGAATGTGTTCGTTTTTGTTTCTAAACATTTTTAATTGTCGGCAGTATAAATAGTTGAGTTGTAGTTTATAGCAAGTACTATCAATCAATCAATAAATACCAATTGTGCAATTTTATCTTCCTGTTATCTTTACATTTCAATACTCTTTTACATGATTGGCTGCGATTGTCTCCAGTCCAGTACTTTTAATTTTCTTGTCAATTTGCGTTTCCTATCTAAGAGTCAAGAAGGGACCCTTTGCATCTTTTCTCGATTTTCACATCGATTTACATTGTGAAAGTTTTTCCGCCGGTAATTTTTCGGCAAGACAGATAGTTTCAACGTCAAAAGAGAAATGGAAACTTATTTGGTAAAAACCTATGCCTATACGTTAATTTTCAAAAAACCATCTCACCTAAATTTGAGTGATGGGATTTAAAAATATGTATTATAAAAAAAAAAAGTCACAGCAATTCACGTTACGGTCATATTAGGGTAAGACTACAAGTCAAATGTAGCTATACTACGTAGGCTCCACAGATGGCAACGAGTCATGGATGGGAATTGATCTCAAAGGACCACAAAATTGTCTCCGAACGATGGGTCCTTTGATAAATCCTAAGGTTTTTTTTTTTTTCGAGATGGGCAGCTAATATAAATTTAAAGATTGTTGAGAAATTTTTATCGTTCGAATTTGTGCTAATTTAGTCATAAATATTTTAATATAGAGCCAATTCATTCCGTTCAACTAATTTTGATTGGGTATTGTTAACGCGAACATCGGCCATGTTACGTAGGGCGGTTGGCGTTGACGTGTACAACTTTTAATAATATTTAAATATTTTTTTGAAGTTTTTTTTATTTTTCTTTTCTTTTCTTTCTTTTTTTTCCCTTCCCTTCCTTCTTCCTCTCGCCAGTCACCGGCCAAAGGCGAGAGCCAGCAAGGCACGACCTCACTTTTGGCCGGTCACTAGACCTCGACAATCGGCTGGAGACCTAAGCAACTGGCTAGAGGAAGAAGGAAGGAAAGAAAAAAAAAGAAAAAATAAATAAAATAGACGAAAAAGTAATAAAATATAATTAAAAGTTGTTCACGTCATTGCCAGTCATGTCACGTGGGCCAGCCGGCATCCACGTCAGTAATATTTAACCAAAATTGATTGGAATAACTGGATTAGCATATCGAAATATTTAGAGCTAAATTGACATAATTAAAAATTTTAAAAATAAATCGACATAAATGTAATAAATTAAAAAAAAATTCTGACACTTTTCCCGATAAACAACCTTTAGCATGGCTCGGCTCGCAAAACTTACAGAGGACAAGCAATTATATCCTCTCCACCGACTGAAATTAGACAATTCCAGTTGACTTTTTGGAGCCCTCTTTCTCTTTTGACTGCACTTTTTATCCACCAAAAAAAAAATCATTCTTCTTTTGATAATGAAAGCTGTACAACGATCAATCCCATGTAAGACATGGCTGCGAGAGTCTTGTCCCAATCCGAACGATGCTTATTTAGAATACGTCTTCTCCTTCTTCTTTCATTCATAGGCTGGAGTAAGTCTGAGATCATTTAGAAAACCCGAGCTCTTAAAAAAAAATTAACACATTAAAATGAGTAGTAAACGTTAATAAGTAATCCATTATAGAACTTTGCAAACACAAGTTAGTGTATAGTAAATTAAGAGTGGACGGCTTTAGAATTTAGAACCCATCCTCTCAGAATTAATTTTCAGTTTTTCAAATCTAGAATCTATCGTATAGACTCTAGGACGGATTATGTCTTATCGGTCCACTTTTAGGATCTACTCGGAAACCGACAAATTCCCCTTTATTTAAGTTTCCTTTTTTCCTACTTCGAGAGTATTACTTGAGACTTCGAATCTTCAGTTACATAACACAAATGTCTTCGAAAAACCTCTGTATGTGCTAGAATTGGAGAAATGGAGCTTGAGCATCTTTTATTCTTCTTATACAGCCGAGCCACCGATCCACAGGAGGCCCGAGAGCTTTGAACAATTGATTCGTGTCGATGAAATGTGAAGAAGTGGGCGAAGCTCAGTAGAGAGCGAGAGAGAGGAACGAGAGATAGAGGCGGTAACAACAAAAATACAAGATACAAGATAAGACTAAAAAGAGAGAGAATAAAGGATTCTCGGTCCGATTCCACATCCAAAATCGAGAATCAAACCGGTAATAGCCGGTTCCAAAAATTTGGAACTGGGAGTTGGACCAGAATCGGCCAAGTAAGGTCGGTCCGATCTAATTCCAAGGTTTACCCTAAACTGGTGCTCACCTCTGCGAATGACTATCCCTCCCAAGGAGAATAATCGAGTTTTGTGTTGAGTGTATTGGCAACGAGCGAAAGCATAGGCTAAACCGTGCGACATCTATACTGAATAATTCATCTTTAAGAAGAGATTGTTGGTATTTATTGGCCATCGGTAAAGATAGATATTGGACCATCAAATCATACTCATGCGCGTCCAAAAAATCTCCACCACTTTTTCACATATGATTTCGGATTTCCAATTTGGTCAAGAATTGGATGCTTGAGGTGGGGACTCTTGTACCAAAAGCAATCACTAAGATAGAGTGGCATCTGGGCGGTAGCTATTCATATAGGATGCCATTATTCATCCTTTCTTTGGCCTTTGCAAATTTTCCTTAATCTATGAAAAATCAGTTTGTCATTTCATCTTTATCGCTCCCATTTTGAGCCTATACTTAGCCTTTGAATGATTGATGCAACCTAGCAAATAAGGCCCACATTTCACAAATTTGATTTAGGCCAAGTACAAGGACATGCTCCTTTTTATTTATGTAAAATGTTGGATATAAGATCATGTTCGAGGGAGGTCGAAAAAATGATCTCTCGAGCGTAGCGCGGCCTAAAATCGACCAGTCGAAAAACCCATCGTTATTTTGGTTATCGTGGCTCTTTTAAACATGATTATTGCCCACGATTTCGATTTGGTCAATACCCAATCCACATTATATTACTAAACTAAACATTGAACTAGCCAATGAAAGAAGTTAAACGTGGAACTACATTCAAAACTCACTACGAGAGCATGATTTTCATCTTACCTTAACCAGGGGCTTCCATGGATTTTAGATATGGGTTAAGGGGTAACCTCACCGTGGAAGAAGAGCAAGTTCCCTACGAGAGCTTCTGCGGTCTGTCTATTTGCATTGTATAGATGGTGAGCTCTACGAATGCGTTTCTTATTTTAACATGTCAGTACTTGCACGTTTCATATCCCTAATTTTCCCTGTATCGTTATCTTTCATAAAAGAAGGGAATATCCTCTAATCGCTTAACATCTTTGTCTTCCATAGGAGGAGAAAATATCCTCTAATTACTTCACGTCCGAAGAAAGCCGAGGTTCGCTTGAGGTCTCAGACAAAGCAGTTTAACCTCGTACTCGGGAGGACATTCGAAATTCATCGCGGGAGCCTGATTTTCCCCTAACCTTCTCGGAGAAATTGATAAGGAAAAGAGAGGATGGAAGAAGAGGGGGGGGAGAGATTCGGCGAGCGGGCACCTTTCTTTCGATCAATCTTTTTACTAAATCGGTTTTGACTAAGGAAAAGGCCAAAGGTGAAATTAAAGGGGATTACGGGATCAAGATCCAATCATGAGGTTTGGGGGGGGGGGGCCCCCCTTCCCCGATTTCGCGAGCTCGTGGTTGATGATTGGCCCCCACCCGCGATCTCATGATTCTGTGCGTGGACCGCGCCTCACTGAAAAAAGCTCTCTCTCTCTCTCTCTACTTGCGATGTTGGACTGTAGGAAGATAGGAACAGATGCAAGCAAGGCATGCTTTGGTCGAAGCCCACAAGATGCAATGGCATCATTTGTCATTCTGTATCCAACACGCGCTGCGGTTCGATCTATCGCTCTAGGTCCCCGTGGATAACCATCTTTTCCCCGATCTCTCGCTCGGTCACATCTGCGCGACGATCGTGTCACGGGACGCCCGTCGTGGCCCTCGATGATTGGCGACCGTTAATTACGGGCCCGATGGCGGCTGCCGGCTCTCCTCTGGTAGTGGATCGAAAGCTCGTCGTGATTGGAACTGAATTGGCAACCGTCGTGTCAGTCCGACCGGGGATCGTTGATCCTAGGGCTAATGAAAACGCCTAGCACTAGCGGGCACTATCTCCTCCTCATCATCATCATCTTCATCTTCATCATCATGCATTTCCTCTTTCGAGGACAAGATTGTTTGGTGTATAGGTGCCTCGCAAAGTCACTCATTCGCTGTAAATATGGTAATGAAATAAAGGTTTTCAATTGAGAGTAAAGTGTAAAATTTAGTGCATTGAGTCAGTGGACTTGAGCCTATCTAAGGGTAGAAAAGAGCCGTAGAAATCATTACTTAAGAGTTTGGTGGAGCCTTAGTGAGCAACATGCCAAAAGAAACCCCTCTTTTTTACCTTGAAAGACGAGAGATTTGAATAAAACTTGATTATCCAAATCCTCGAAAGTATTCATGACGCATCAAAGTAGGTAATAAGAACTTAAGTCGAGATTGGGGAAGTCGTTTTCTTATAAATAATTCAACATATAAGATATTTCATCTATGTAACGCATTGCGCAATTATCTTATCGTACGAATATATCAACTCTCGCGCTTCTTTTTATGATTGCACTATATGCCGGATTGCATTATATTCTCATTTTCTCATTCGGGTCGTGTCATGTGCGTGCCAAAGACGTCTGAATCTGTCCCCGCATCGGATAATCTCGATCCTAATCAACTTTAATTCCCATGCACTTCAAGAAGCTATCTTGACTTTGACCATGATTCTGTCGGTGATCGCTGAGGTTTTGGACACTGTTAAGGGTCATGCTTCATGAGGGATTAAGCTAGCAGCGAGGCTAATCATAATCTGCTCTCTAACATGCTCTATTTACCCTATAAAAAACCTCCCTCCTTGTCATGATTAACCTCAGTGCTGATCATCCACCATAGAAGCAGCTCAAATAGCCAAAAAAAACAAAGGAAAATGACCCAGAAAGTCTCCGAACTTTGGTTCGATGTGCAATGTGATCCCTAAATTCTTAATTTATTCAATGTGATCTCTAACTTTAATCTAATGTGTAATGTGGTCTCTGAACTTTTAATTTGTTCAATGTCGTTCATAAACTTTTGGTACACATTCAATTTAGTCCTTGAATTATATGAAAATATTCAATGTAGTCTTTCCATTAATTCAAATTCATGGAATTACATAGAATATATTCATATAGTTAGGGACCACATTGAACATGTACCAAAAGTTCATGGACCACATTAAACATAAGGCTAAAGTTTATGGACTATATTGAACAAATTAAAAGTTTATGGACCGCGTTACATATTAGGTCAAAATTCAGGAGTTGTTTTTGTCATTATCCCAAAAATAAGAGGAGAGAGAGAGGGGGGGTATCAGAGCATGTCATTGGGTCAGTGAGTAAGATTTTGACAGATTCATGCACAAAAAGAGTGATTGATTTAATCCTTATCCCATGCTTAATTATGATTAATCACCTGTTCAGTGGTGGCAACATGCTACAACTTCTCGAGGCATGCCGAGGTTAAAAAGAGGTGGGGGGAAAAAGTTGCCTAATGGAAGGGAGACACTGTTGTTAGATTCTCCTTGCTCGTCCCACATAATGATTGTTTCCCTTCATCATGTGGGAAGGCCAACTAACAAAAGGTCATGGCGAATGTGAAAGGACACATTCATACACGAAATCGGATGATCATGGCAATGTGATCATCTCGCCACAATAACAGCTCTCGAGGATAGAACAGTCGGCGAATTGAGTTTACACTGCTCCGCGCCTGTAGAAACACGAGGTCTTACCTAGGTCCCATGCCCGGCATTATCTCTTAATATGAGCCAAAGTTTTGCTAGCTTTTCGTTTATGGTAAAGGGTGTGTCGATATTGCATTATTTACAATCTTCATAGCAATTTGTGGCCTTTCAACCTTACCTTTACTTATGACCAAAAACGAAAAAAAAAACCTTTTCCTTACTTTTCTAGAAGGCACTCGATGTGCAACCTCGAATTGGGCCAGAGAAACTCCTAGCTAGGCCCATGGGCCTAGCCAACCGTCGTCCAACTTCGAGTTCATTTAGCATTGTTCGAACTAGGCCTCATGAGCAATCCACCATTCGCGAGCCTACCCGGCCCTATCGGCCAAAATTTCATGCCCAAACCCACCCAATAATCGGTGTCCTATTGATCGATAAGTCGATACTTTCACATGATCCATTTTCTTGACATTTAGGGTGTATTTGCTTTACGAAGAACTTTATGCTGGAGGGAATGATTTTAGCCGAAATTAATTCTCAAGGAAACTGATTGATTTTTCCTTGAAAATGAGAAGGAAATGGTAGAGAGAGAGAGAGAGAGAGAGAGAGAGAGAGAGAGAGAGAGAGAGAGAGAGAGAGAGAGAGAGAGGCGCTCGCTAGTCTTGCATTAGCAACACCTAGATGGTATCTCTTCGGGGAAAACGATTTCCTCTTTTCATGGGAGGGGAATTCATTTTCCAAGGCCATAACAAAACCAATTTTGGTCAACGGAAAACCTATGGCTTTTAGCTTGGGCTTCAAACTTGAAACTGGGCTTTTAGACGACTCCCTGAACCGAGCACTTGTTCGGCCCATGTCCAGTTGAGAGTCCGAGCCCAGCCCATGGCCATTGACAAGTCCTTGAAAGAAAATCCAGACCTGGTCATGCAAAATCTCTCTTCACTATCGGTAGCCATCACATTCGTCGAAATTATTATTTCGGAAGTCATGGAAGTACTCCGTGTCAATTTCCGAAAAAAGAAAAAACCGCGCTTTCAAAGGAACAAAAAGAATTATCCGACACGCTCGAATATGCACGTCTTCCAATTAAATGCGACGTGGACCTCGCGGAAAGATGGGGTCATATTCTCGAGATTCGTAGTAATTACCCCGGCCCCTACCCTATCTATGAAGAAGTTATAAAGCGGGTAAGATTGGCATTAGTCTACGAATTTGCCACCCCAGAATCGCCTATTGGTCAAGAGAACTCCAAACGCAGGAACGCCCTAATCTACACTGTCATATGCATACCAATCGACAGTGACCTTATCTATGGAGACATGCACATTCGAATTATTCGATTTGCATATAAGAATAAGACAAGTACTTTGCACGACAGTTTTTTTTTTAATTATTATTGTTGCCCAATAATTATTTTAATACTTCATCGAGCCTATCCCAACATTGCAGAGATCAGGCAGGGGGTCACATTCGATCGGATTAATTAACACAATTATTGGGGGGGGGGGGGTGGCATGCATTTTGCCATTAGCTTGATACTTTGGCTGCATTATTTTACCCTTTTTCTTCATGCTTTTGCCCCATCGTTTAATGAAGGAGACAGGGGTTTGAGTAGGGGTGTAAATGGTTCGGTTCGGTTCGATTTTTCAAAAAAACCGAACCGAACCGAACCATTAAGGGTGCCCCCTTGAACCGAACCGAATTTGAACCGAACCGAAAAATCGATTTGATTCGGTTTGGTTCGGATCAGTTTTCGGTTTCAAGTTCATTAAGCATAGAGAGAGAGGAGAGAGGAGAGAGAAGGGAAGAGAGAGAGGGCAAAATAGACCTAAACCGAAGTGTTTATTTTAGTTCAGCTCGATCCGATCCGATCCGATCCGATCCGAAATGAACCGAACCGAAAAGAAAAATTGGTTTATTTTGATGAACCGAACCGAAACCGAAACCGAACCGAAATGCACAAAATTTCCGATTCGGTTCGGTTCGGTTCGTATCTCGGTTCGATTTTTCGGTTCGATTCTGACACCCCTAGGTTTGAGGGTGTTAACTTTGCCCTAATCTATATTTTATATGCGCATGGAATTGACAGGGACTTTTTGTTAGGGACTGTTTCAGAGTCGATAGACATTTGTCAAACAATCAAGTAAGGAAGTAATCGATTTTTTAAAAACTAAATCAAAATCAATTCAAACATGCGAAATATAAGACAAAACATGAACTTGGGCTTTGCTTTATTCTGGTTTTTTTTTTATTGTTAAAATGGATAGTCGGCCCCCCCTTGACTTTATCATAAGGATCTCACACACGCCTGTGAAATGTCCTGTCCGAATCTTAACTACTCCACATCAGCCATGATCCAGTGTCTAAGGTTATTGAGCTGAATATTGTAACGTACAGTTGGCAATTAGAAAGTTTCTCGACACGAAAATATGTCACGGTTGGAAAATACAGCACGAGCCATTTAGAGGTTCGCTTATAATGTGAACCAAACTTATGACCTCACCGAAGGCAGATGACCCTTTTTATCGCTAGACTAACCGTCTTGGTAGTGAATTCATTAAGTTCTTTCTTCCTTTGTAATTTCACAACTGATTAACTAATAGTCTAAATCCAAATTTTAAAATTGAAAAAAAATGTGTACATATATTAAAGTCCGAGTTCAACTTACCATATTTTACATATTCTTCGGGCAATCTAAGAATGGTAATCGTCGAGCTCTATTAATTATATACACGCGTGAAACAAGATACGATCGATCCCAATAAGGATCAGTCAGATATCCAAAGATATCCAAGATTATTATTTGGGGATAATTGCATTGAAAATCCTAAAATTTGTCACGAAAGTACAATCGAGTCCTAAAACTTTTAAAAATTGCAATCAAGTATTTTCCAAATTGGTCCAATCAAGTCCTTCAATTAATCGCACTTTTTAAAATTTTTGGGACTTAATTGCACTTTCATAATAAGTTTTATGACTCAATTGTGATTTTCGAAAGTTTTAGAATCGGCCGCACTTTCACGACAAGTTTTAGGACTTGATTATATTTTTTGAAAATTTTATGACTTGATTACACTTTCGTGATAAATTTTAGGACGTATACTGCACTTATTCCTTTTTGTTTTCGTTAATAGAAGAAGTAGCAAAAAAAAAAATATGATGACGAATCGCGGAAGGACACACAGTCCTTTTGACTTGCCTCAAGAGGAAATCTCCAATTGGGAAGTTAGGAACTACCCGTCAACTTTCACGTTTTCCCGCACACAAATTGGCGGATTCGGACAAGGCCCGCGCGACAAGAACCGTTGATTTCGTCACCATGAAACCGGCCAAAGAATTTCTGCTTTCCTTCTTCTCCTCCTCCTTCCTTCCTTAATGTTCACTCCATCCCTCTTTCGACTGCCAAAACCGCACGCAACCGACGAGGAAAAAGAACCGCCCACAACCCCCTCGAACTTTTTGTTGCTCTTTCTCGCATGTCGGAGAGGCGGGCCCATCGGCGACAGGCCGCGGTCTCCGGCGGCGGCAGGAGTAGCAGGCCGCCGCAGCCGTCGCTACCCGCTGCCCGGCGGTCTTCGTTCAAGCACCTGAGGCCGGCGAAGAGGCTCGAGAGGTGCTCCTCCGAGCCCTCGCTATGGAACAGTGCGGAAGATCTGGTCGGGGACGGCCCGGGCGATCTGAGGCAGAGCGTGAGCTCGAACGACGGGGCTCTGTTCAGCCCCCTGAGCTGCACGGACGTGCTTGCCTCGTCTCCTTCTTTGATGGGTAGTTCTTCTCCCGGCGGATTGGAGGTAAAAGTTGCGAACTTTTCCGTGCTGTTCTTGATTGGGAACTGTCGTGTTCGGATTTTCAGAGATGGCTTTTGATGGGTTATTGGGTTGTTTCGTTTGATCTGTTTGCTCTGACTTGTCTAGCTAATGGGGTTTGAATCGTTGGCTGCTCAAGTTTAATCTGTATAATGATCGGTCAAGTTCTGTTTTAGCTATCGAAGGGAATTAGTTGATTCCTTCGAGCAAAAGCAGGTGCTGGAAGAAACGAACCCATCCTTATCCCCTGATACTAGATGACATGCGCCTAGACATAGCAGCTAAACCAAACGTTTTGGTTCGCATGAACTAGGGATTGACCTATTTCTGGAATTTCTAGGTGAGCTACCAAACCACATACATAGACATGGCTGTGTGTGATTCACTTGTTGCATAGAGTGACTCAAGTGGATTGATCGCAGGTAAATGCTTAAGATCAATTGTCGGCCTTAAGATCAAAAACTTGTGTAGCGTTAATTGATTACTGAGAGACAAGTCTAGAAGCTGTGGAGGGGGGATCTTTGATTTCAGCTTTTCCAGTTTTTCTTAGTTATGGATCTGAAGTTGCTCTTTCTGTGTGCGCAAAATGAAATGTAAATCTTTTTGGAACTTTTGGATGTGTGTAGGGATACAATAAGGAAGCCAAGGTGGTGGTAAATGTAACCGTGGAAGGGAGTGTAGGGCCTATCAGGATGATGGTCAAATTGGGTTCCAGTGTGGACGACACAATCAAACTCGTTATGAACAAGTATAAGGAAGAAGGGCGAATGCCCAAGATCGATGGTGATTGGTCGACCGGCGTCGAACTGCACCATTCCTATTTCAGCCTTCAGAGTAAGTCCAGAATCTCGTTGTTCAGTACTTCTTATGGTGGCGTGTAGGAATTTTGGGAATCTGGTACATCTATGATTCTGCTGGCACTAGTTGTGCAATTTGTGATGTTCTTGGATATTCCGTGATGGTATGCTTGATTCATGATGAGAGCCAAGCCAACGAAATCAACGTGCAGTCGTGTTATGACTTTTTGGGGAGTATTGAACAGTCGGAATCTCAAATTAAGCACATAGCAAACCAGTTGCCTTCAAAAGGAAACATAGAGAACACACTTTCTTAGTTACTGCCTCTCTGGTTCTGCAGAATCTTTGAACGTTCTATAACTTCCCTGTGGTTCTGTGAAAAACCGTAGATATATCATGAAAAAGTCGGACCATAATTGGTAAATCCACAGGGTGACACTGTGATGAACATCTTCCATTAGTCAAGGTCTCTGCTCTACAGAAAGAACATATGGAATCTAATTTGGAATGTCGTGTGATGTATAGGTCTGGATAAATCAAAGCTTCTCGGCGATGTGGGTAGCCGAAGCTTTTATCTGCGAAGAACCACTACTGGTCTCGATAACAGCAGATTCTCGGCTTCTTTTGTATCCAATAAAGCAGCAACAGTGAGGACCAGCTCTCCACCGAGTCCGCCTCTTTTCTTCTTGTTTACAACTTTCATAGCTCAAAAGCTCGCGAAAATCATGAGAAGGGCTCACAAGCTCTGGAGAATCATTATCTGCTCGCAACAAGACTAACCCGACATCCTTCCAGTGTTGGAGCGGCATAATTTTTGTCATGCTACTCTAACTGTTATTGCTGTTCTATGTAACCTTTCATAATTCGGCATACAGACGACCAGCTCCTCTGATGGGGTCCTCCGGTTCAGCTTGTGAATGATGCCATTTGATTCGAGCATTGATTCAGCGTACCGGCTATGTACATAAGAAGTGAGTGTATTCGTTGCGTTGTATAGCTAAAGCGTGTGAGAGTCCACCCTATTGCTATGATGGTGGACAGCATTGAAATGGTCGGTCGGGTTTGGCAAAGGACAAGTTAGATGAACTTGAATGTAATGTATTAGTATCTATGATGTGTTTTCACACGAGAAGTGAAAAGAATAGTAAAAAAAGGAGGAACTTTATATTGTGCTCAGGTTTCTCCTTTCTTTTCCGGTCTAATTTAAAAAAAAAAAGCACCAATTTTAGGTTGAGTGACAATTCTGGTCTCAAATTTTTTTTTTATCTCGTCAAAAAGCACTAACTTTAGGTCGAATGATAATTTTGACCTCAACTATTTTTTATTTCGTAAAAAAGCGCAAACTATTACTTAAATCTCAAATCTGGCCTCCATTAACTTCGAATCATTAATTATCCAACTTGACTATTTCACGTCAGCAATAAATCCACGTGGCTTGTTGACTGGATTTAAAGCATTATTCATTATCTTATTTTCTAAGCCACAACTTGAAGAATAATGGTGAAACTGTTCGTCTCATTCACTTAACCGGCAAGTAAAAAATATCTCTAGATTAAATCTCTCTAGTGTAATCTGAAGCTATAGATCACTGTCCGTCGACAGACATCATGCACGAGATCCGCCAAGCTGACCACCATAACCTTTTTCTCTCAAACAAGGGTGACTTTAGACATAAAGTCAACGGGGGGCCAGATTTGGGATAAGGGTGAAAGTTGGTGATTTTTTATGAGACGGAAAAAAGTTAGGGCCACAATTGTCACTCAATCTAAAGTTTGTGCTTTTTTACAAGATAAAAAAAAGTTCAGACCAGAATTATCACTCAACCTAAAGTTTGTGCTTTTTTTTGGAATTAACCCTTCTTTTTCTTTTTCTCTTTTTCGGTTCCTTTTGTTTGTTTCTTGCCTGAACCTAGGAATTCGTTTTGTTACTTTCTTTTTTACTTTGAGACAACCAAAAGAACATGACAAACCCACAAAAAAATCAAAGTAATTCATATCAATAAGGGTTAATACCACGAAAAATCTCAAACCGGTACATTTGTGACAAATTTATCTCCCGTTAGTTTCCGTTAAATTGGATTAATATTACGAAAAATCACAAACTGGTACACCTGTGATGGTAAAATTGCCACATGTCATCCAACTTAGTAATTTGACGGTAAAATTTAATAGAAACTAACAGTGGGTAAATTTATCATGAGTGTACCGGTTTATGATTTTTTATGGTCAAAAAATTAATTTTGGGTAAATTTGTCATGAGTATATCAATTTCAGGTTTTTTGTTATATTAACCCTATTAATAAATCCTTAATTTTGTCATTCTAAAAGTTAAAATGCATAATAAAGTGATCAATGTAGTGTCCCCTCCATTTCAATCCTTGTTAAAGTCCTAACATGTAGACTCTCCAATAGGTCGGTTTGTATCTCTTTTTAGGCAAAATATCAATTGTCGTTCAACAAGATCAAACGAATCTTTTCAGTTGCGTGAATTAGTGTATCACATAATAACAATATACTTGAAATGAGTAAAATCGATTTAACAAAATGGATTTATAAAGGGATGGAATACATTAGAAAAATCGACTAATATTCGAGCATTAATTTAAGGGAAAATGACACAAATAGTTTTTGAATTTTGCCTCAATATGCAATGTGATTCATGAACTTTTAATTTATTCAATGTGGTCGTTGAACTTTAACTCAATGTGCAATGTATTCCCTGAACTTTTAATTTGTTCAATATGATCCCTAAATTTTTTGTAAATATTCAATTTAATCCAAGAATTATTATATTTCCGGATTCAATCTAGCTCTTGGATTATCTAGTTCGGGACTAGATGGAATATTTATCAAAAGTTTAGGGACCACACTAAATAAATTAAAAGTTGAGAGATTAAATTGTACAATAAGATAAAGTTTATGGACCATTTGAGGAATTATCCCTTAATTTAAACTCTATTTGAACTTGATGGTTAAAATCACGAAAATGATAGTTTGTACTATTATTCCTACGGCAAAGCGGCATCACGAGGGGCAGTTTGAACGTCCCGCCAACCTTCCACGAAGCTTCGCGCTGTCTCTCCATCCCTCCATCAACGTCCAAAAACAAACCTCGCTCGCTGATCTTTTCTCTATCTCCATCGCCATCTCTCTCTCTCTCTCTCTCTCTCTCTACAACATAGTTATCATGAATCACTGCTCACACCACCCGACCGCCCGCCGACGCCCCGCCGCCGGTGCTCCCCCGGCCAGGGCGCCCTCGGACTGGTCCCTGCAGACCTTCCCACCGGAGGGCCACGCCAACCTGGTCCGCCGCCGGGGCGGCCTCATCTCCGTCCCCTGGAGGCTCACGCTGCCGCCCTGGCTTCCGTCCGCGGCCCCCGAGGCGGCAGCGGGGGGACCGGCGAGGCTGCTGCTGAACGTGACGGTGGAGCGGAGCCTGGGGCCGGTGCAGGTGGTGATGGCGGCGGAGAATAGCGTGGGCGACCTGGTGAGGGCGAGCGTGGAGGCGTACGGGAAGGAGAAGAGGCGGCCATTGCTGAGAGCGAGCGACCCTCACTGCTTCGAGCTTCACTACTCGCCCTTCAGCTTGGAGTGTGAGTTCTCACCTCACCAGCTTTTTTCATTCTTAAAATCCACGAAAATTTTCTATGTTAATATTATTATGCTGACCTGGAATTTCCTCGAACCCAAAAAAAAATGTGGACCTAGTATTGGCTAAGTTGTTGGAGGTCAACGATTATCCTTCTCCGAGATGGACCACCCAAACCGGAACAGGACCGGACCGAACTGACCGGTTTGATCCAATTCTCGGAAATATTGGTTCGGTTCCTGATTCCTAAAAATGAAACCGGTTTTCAAGCGGTCCGGTTCCCAGTTCTAGAGTGGGAACCGGACCAGACCAGACCGGACCGATAAATATATATTTCTAATTTTTCATATATATATTTATTTACTTTTTAAAATTTTTGAAAAAAATAGAAAATCTAATTTAATTTCTCCATTTTGAGGAGATTTCTATCCGGTTCGGTTTTTTGGATTAAATCGAACCAGATCGGGAACAGCTCACCCCTAATCCTTCCCTTAACAACCCTCCCTCCATATAATTAGGGTTGAGCAATTCGAGGGTGAGTATATTTCAAACATGGAACATAGAACCTATCCCATCAACATCAATTCTTAGTTTTTAGAATTTGCAACCTGTTATGTAGAGCATAGAACCGACCCTGTCACTAATCCTTTTTTTTTGGTTTCATTTTTTTTTATTTCTTGAAATGACAACTTTAGTAAAACATCCCATTATTTATAAGAATCAGAAGCGGCAACAACAAGAATACAAAATGAAAGGTAAAACTAAAAAGAGAGAATTTGGGTTTCTTGGTCCGATTTTGCACCTAAAATTGGGCCGATAATAGCAGGTTCCAAAAATTTGGAACTGGAAACTGGACTGGAACCAGTTGAGTAGAATCAATCCAGTCCGGCTACAGGATCTACCTAGAATCTGTGTTCACCCCTCCGGTCAACAAATCAAATCAAATTATCAAAATCCGATAAGCAAACACCAATGTCGTTTCTTTTATATCTTGCGGCCCACGAATGTTAAATATCTTTCAATGTGATATTTATATCCATCTACCAAATCGATGCTCTCTATTTTACTTTCCATTTGTGCCTCCCGGAACTTGGATTGGGCACTGAAATTGCATAAGGAGTTGGTATTTTTACAATGCACCATGCAGGTCTAAGGCCAGAGGAGAAGCTGATAAACTTGGGGTCAAGGAACTTCTTCCTCTGCAGCAAGCGCTCCACATCCTCCAGTTCCTGTTGCTCTGAAGAAGCCAAAACGGGGGCATGCTCCCCATTAGCACTGACCCATCTGATGGACTTCCTCCTGTAGATCAGCCCCTCGGTTCAGTAGATGTACAAGAAGTCACGTAGTAGTCGGCACGTGCCCGATGCGCGCGAATTGCGAATCGGGGCGAATTACCCGCGAGACAAATGAGATCGAGGTTTTTAGATTGCATTGGGTTCACATGCATCGAGTTCGTGTTTGCAAATTTTCGAGGTCGAGGGCTCTGAGAGATTTTGCAAATTTTCGAGGTCAAGGGCTCTGAGAGATTGGATGGATTTCTCTCTCTTCTGGGAGCCATGATGTGTTTTTCATATGATTGATGATGTTGGGCATGAAACTCACGAGTCCTATGCTATGGTATCTAAATAGTTTTGTTCATACTTCTTACATTACTCATTACTAGACTGTCCGTTGATAACAAATTATTCTATGACAATTTTGAAAAAATAATCAAAAACTATAGACCGTCATACGTATCGATATTTGGATTTAGAAAGATTTTTTTATGTTTCATGCTAAATAAAGTCGAAATTGCGAGCGCCAAAAAAATTGCAAAATGTCGAAATAGACGATGAAGCATCAATTGTCTACTGGACGGGTCTGCTGCTGTAACCTCGCTAGGTGGAAGTGATGATGATCCCTAAGAAAGTTATGCACGTCAGCCCAGTCCTATCTTTGGCAGGCTAACGAAGTGGAGGAAAATACCAAAAACATGCTTGAATTTTCATCCGAATACCGAAAAACATACCTCTGTTTGAACTACTGGTTTGCTGCCTCAGTCCAACTAAAACTACTTTGATAACCCTCCCTCGTCTAAAAGTCTCAAAAACTCTAGCCTCGCACCACCCAAAAATCCCCGTCTCTCAACAAAAATTTGCCCCCCCGCCCTCCTCGACAGCCAAACGCCACCGTCTCCATCGAGGGACCGCCTCGTCATCGCCACTTTGCGCGGTTGGCTAGAGTTTAGGTACGAGTGATCGTGAATATAAAAGAGTAGGGCCATTTCCGAACAGAGGGGAATGAAAATCTTGCAAAATAAATGCACAAATATGCTGAGATGAAGTAATAAATTTGTAGTTTCAAAAAAGTAGGGATATGTTTTTTGTTGTGCAGTGAAATATCAGATATGTCCGACCAAAAAAAAATATATCAGATATGTTTTTGGTATTTTCCAAAAATGTTAAAAATGAGAAAGATAAAACTCCATTTTCTTTCTTTCATTCTTTCTTTGTGGGTCTCTTCAAAGACATCCAATAAAGTTCTTTCTTTTTGGGATAAGGGCACTTAAAATTAAGGAAGTGCAATTGAGTACTAAAATTTTCAAATAGTGTAATAAAGTTCTAAAACTTGCCATAAAAGTACAATTGAGTTGTGAGACTTTTTAAAAAGTACAATGAAATTATAAAGTTTGTTAGTATTTTCCATTTATCATGTCCCAAAACTGGATAACCGCTTTTCTCCTCTATTACCCATGGTTTTCTCCTCTCCTTATCATCTTCACACAATTTTCTTCTTCAACCTCCGTGGAGTGGAGGGTTTGAGCTACATATCTCTTTTTCCCTTCCCTTTTTTCCTTTTTCTTTGGATAATTTGGTTCATTGTTCTTTTCTTTTTGCTTTCCTCCTGTTTTGCAGAGCTTTTCTCTTCTGATTGAGTATAAATTTAGAACCTTCTCTCTTCCATTTTGAGGAGATTTCTATCCCGATTTGCTCTAGATTTGAGGATTTTTGCGTGTATGATATGAAGGTTTCACATCCCTCGAGTTTCATTTCAGGAGACTGGATGAGCTTTGTGAAAATTTTACTCTCACACCTGTCATATTTGTCTTTGTTCAACTTTGTTACTCTAAATGGCAATGGCAACGCCATAGCATCATAGCAATATATGATGATTTGAGTATGTACTCATTACTAAAGACGGATTTGGTAATTGACCTTGGATTTTGGTTTGAAGATGTCATAGAATTGCTCTTTGAGCGAATGACATCTACCTTGTTCTGATTATTTATCTTGTTATCTGTAGCTTGTTTTGTTTTGAAGTTATTTGGGATTTATCTTGATTTGCAATTGAACTTTGTTGTTTTCTCTTGTATTTTGTGGAAATGAACGAAATGTTACTTTAACCAAAATAAAAGTTTGAATGACTTAATTACACCAACTTGATAAGTTTTAGAATTTGATTGCACTTTTTGGAAATTTTAGGATTCAATTGTACTTTCATGAGGGAAAATTACCAAAAAAGTCCTAAACCTTTTACAATTATGCCAATTCAGTCCTAAACCTTTTTTTTTGCCATTTCAGTCCTAAATCTTTTACAATTGTGCCAAATCAGTCCATCCGGCCACTTTTGGCCGGCCGGCGCTGACGTGGACACCGGCCGACTGACGTGACATTATTTTAATATTTTTTTTCCTTCTTCTCTTTGGCCGGTCCGGCTCGCTGGCAAGGTGACCTCATCGGCCATGGCGAGGCCGACCTCGCTAGCCATGGGTGAGCTCAACCTCGCCCGGCCATGGCAAGGTCGAGCTCGCCGGCCATGGGTGACGGCGAGGCCTCGCCCAGATCTTGCAAGACCTCGCCAGATTTGGGCGAGGCCTCGCCGTCGCCGGGCGAGCTCGGCCTCGCCCATGGCCGGCGAGCTTGACTCACCGTCGCCGGGCGAGCTCAACCTCGCCGTCGCTGGGCGAGCTCGACCTCGCCCAGCGATGGCGAGCTCGACCTCGCCATGGCCGGGCGAGCTCGACCTCGCCCATGGCCGGCGAGGTCACCTCACCGGCGAACCTCCCCCTGGCCGGTCCGGTTAGGGAGAAGAAAGAAAAAAATATTAAAATAATGCCACGTCAGCCGTCCGGCGTTCATGTCAGCATCGGCCGGCCAAAAGTGGCCAGATGGACTGATTTGGCATAATTGTAAAAGGTTTAGGACTGAAATGGAAAAAAAAAAGGTTTAGGACTGAATTGGCACAATTACAAAAGGTTTAGGACTTTTTTGGTAATTTTCTCTTTTCATGATAAGTTTTAAAACTTAATTATAATTTTTGAAAGTTTTAACACTTAATTGTACTTTCATAATAAATTTAAAACTTTTAATATATATATATATTTGCCTTGGGATATGGTACACGTTCATTTCCTTGTCCGTTTGAAGACGAGCCCTTGGATTGGTTCCTCCGAGCACGCTCTCTGGCACTTCCTCTTCCGCGCCTCCCTCAAAAGTCAACAGTCAACTTGCAGAGCTCGCTGCCCTTCTCTCTCTCTCCGGCTCTGTAAATTTTGAGCTGAACTTGCGAGAGAGGAAGACGAGGCCAGGGAGAGCTCGAGCGAGCAGGCAGGGATCATGGAGGATCTCTTCGGGTGGCTGGTCTCCTTCTTCGCCGCCGTCGCCCTCGTAGTCGTCGTTATTTACCAGGTCAGCCCCCACCCCGCCGAAACCCTAGCTCCCCAACTCTCTTGTCCGTCGGAGTTACCCACCTTTCTTGATCAGGTTGCTGAAGTCGAATCGCAGTGTGTTGTTCAATTCGAAGTCGCGATTGACCCCTCCCTGTACTTTCCCCTCATCTTTGAGCCGACCCAAATATGGGTAGCGTTTAATTTTGGTATGAAGCATCTCAAAGTGGAAACTTTGTCATTGGAGGGTGATCGGACGTTGAGATTAGAAGGGTGGTCGATGATGGATTGAGAAGCAGATGACTCTGTGCTACGTATCGTGTCTGAATCCCTTTTCGATGATGGCCAAAAGCTGTTTTTTTTTTCCTTTGTTTTTTTGCTTCATTATGGAAGCTTTTGCTTCCCAAAGCGGGGTTTCATTTGCCTCTCCGTCTTTTGTTTCCGGAGCTGTTGATCCTCACTTGAAATGGGATCCTCCGTAAGAAGTGCCGCGATCCAATAACGACGCGTTTCGGTCGGTGTCGTGTGCAGGAATAGGTCCTTTGGTTTTCTTTATGGAGCCCTTTGACTTTGCAGTTCAATGGGTTCAGTATGGTTCCTTTTCGAGTGCCTTTTAACCACTTAGGGGGTTGTAATTATGAACAAACTGCGAACCGTGGCTGCCTTTTGCTGCTCTTACAATGAAATTCTGGTTTTTACGTATTCTTCGTTCAACTTTTTATGTTTACAAGTGATGAGGTCTAACTCTCGTGATTACTTGCAGCTCATGTGCTTGGCAGACCTGGAGTTCGATTACATAAACCCTTATGATTCTGCATCGCGGATTAATGCGGTGATCTTACCAGAGTTTATTGGACAGGGAGTCTTGTTGTTGTTTTATCTCTTGACAGGACATTGGGTTATGGCCCTGTTGTGTGTTCCATACCTATATTACAATGTGACACTGTGAGTTCAGTTTATTCCTCCTTTTATGGCGTTGTGTTGTGTATTTGAAGCCAAACTTGCAGTGCTTTCTATGATTTGGATGATTCTCTCTCTAGAAATGCTGGCAGCCTGTTTTGATGTCCAGTGAGGACAGTATTTTTAATCATATATACTAGCCAGAGCTTTTTAATTTCCTGGAGGTTTGTAACATGTTCAATGACCAAACAGATGCTTAAATTGATGGCTTGCACTAATTCATTGGGCCCAAGTTAATGATCCCTGTGATTCTTGCCCCGCAGCTGAAATTCGATTATTCTGAGCATGATGATGCTCTTTGGCCGTCATTGCAAATGCAGGACCTTTTTTATGTCAAGACTTAAACTGACATGTCCTAGCTCTGACTTATCTGAAGGATAGTTATTAATTAGATAGTCGAACCTCTTCTGTTAACTATGTTTAGCTTTATTCAATGGTGGATACTACACAAGGGCTTTAAATTATCGTGATGCAACTTGGTTATCGACTAGTACATCTAAATGCAAACTTGTGTGTAAATGAAGATATAAAAGCAGCTTGTTGTCTGAGCTGATTGTTGATTATCTGTTTACCTTGCCAGTGAAGCTATCTGCATGTAATAATTTGGTGATGGCTGGCTCTGATCTGTGACTTTTGTTAGGTACACTCGGAAACAGCACTTGGTAGATGTTACAGAGATATACAACATGCTTAAGTGGGAAAAGAAGAAAAGGCTTTTTAAGCTGGGCTATTTAGTAATGCTGCTCTTCCTCTCCTTATTTTGGTATGCCGAAAGTGAAAGGCTGCTTGCCCATGAACTATTCATGTTTTCTTACTCCTTTGAAATCTTCAAGCTGTGGCCTGATGCTAGAACACGAATGTTCCTCCCAGGTTGATCTATAGCGCACTGGACGATCACGAAGAATGAGGATATTCTCATCCGGAATTTTCACATGTTAATGTGATCTTTCCATGATCTTTGGGTTGGATTCCTGATTGATATGCTTTGGGTAGGAGGCAAGTTGCGCCTTTTCAGTCACTATCAGGTCCTCCATCTCTGCTTGGCTGTGCTGCTCTATGCTAAGGAGTGTTCTGTTCCCTGTTCCATCTGTCTTTGTGATGTTCTGAGCTCGAGCAGGAGTTACTCATGGAACTCCTTTCTGCCAAGGGTTGTAAACTTCATTAGATTAAGCATTTGTGCATTATTTATTCTGCAACTAGCTTTCATCGTTGTTAATTCTGGACTTACAAATTCCATGGGGAGCAAGGACCTCAGTTCTCATAATCACATTGCATGCGCTGCAAGTACAGGTACAATTCGCGAGTGTACTCGACTCTCGTGTCGGGCAAGTTAGATGCGTTTGATTCCAGGTGTGAATTGGGAAACATCAAAGTGGGCGACGTCGGAGAAATAAACTCATCTATGACTCTCTGATTTTACCATTTATTGGGCCTATCATAATTTCCGACAAGGAAATCATTTTTGTATCGCCCAGTAGAGAAATGCAGCTAAAAATTTTCCACGGGACTGTTATCTCCTAAGGGACTTGAGCAGGCTACTGTCACGGGTCAGGGGTTTTCCAAGCCCAACAGACCCAAAAAAATATGCGAAGATAGCCCGAGTTGGCCCTTGAGAACCATGAAGTCTAGAATCTAAGAGTGATTGATTCCCGGTCCAGTCCGATTTTAAGAGTCGGTTCCCAAAATCGGGAATCGGGGGTCGGACCGGTTGGTCCTAGAATCGGGGACCGGATTGGTCTAGTCCGGTCCAATGGAATTGATCACTTTTTTTTTCCCCACTATTTGATGTTATCTTTTCGTGTTGAATTTAATGATATGTATGTAATGATCCTCATATTGAAAAGATGAATAAAAAAAGACGAGTTTCACTTAGGGTTTAGTTTACATTTACTAATTTTTTTGAAGAAATAAAAAAAAGTACATGCAGTTGGTTCGGTTCGTTTTGGAACTGAGAACTGCACTGACACTTTTGAGAATTGGACCAAATCGGTCGGGTTTGGTTTAGGCGGTTTCCGATTTGGGTGATCCGTTTTGCATACCCCTACTAGAATCTTCTTGTATTTAGGGTGTCTTAGGAGACGGGAAAATTGTCAAAAAGGTTCTAAACTTATTGCGTTTTTGCCAATTCAGTCTTAAACTTTTTAATTATGTTAATTAAGTTCTAAACATAATCACTTTTTACAAATTGAGTCCATCCAGTCAATTTTGGGCGGAAATCACTGACTTGGACACTGGTCATTCTACGCAGCGTCACACTTGGATAATTTTTAATAATATTTTAATATTTTAGAATTTTTTAAATTTCCTTTTTTTCTTTTCTTTCTCTTTCTTTTTTTCTGCCCTTCTTCCTCTAACCTCGCTAGCCTCTAGCGAAGCTCGCCCTCACCGGCCACTAGCGAGGGCGAGGTCAAGCCTCGCCCCCCAAGGGGAGGCCAACCTCACTGGCTTGAGGAAGAAGAGAAAAAAAAAAGAGAAAGAGAAAGAAAATTTTAAAAAAAATTGAAAAAATATTATAAAAATTGTTCACGTCAACGCTGGCAATGACATCGATTTTCGGCTCGATAGACTTAATTGTCAAAAAGTAAAAATGTTTAATTTTCAATTGGTACACTTAAAAGGTTTATGACTCAATTAATATAATTAAAAGGTTTATGGCTGAATTGGTAAAAGTGCAATAAGTTTATAACTTTTTGGACAATTTTTCTCATAAGAGACTACAGGATAATCCAAGCATATAACATGAATGGATTTAGTGGTTTTCAAGCTCAACATACCCAAAAAAATAAGCCAAGATAGCCCATGAGTTAGCTTGGAGTTGGCTTGTGGAACCACGAATTCTAGAAACTTCTTGTGTCTTGGGTTTTTTAAGAGACTCTAGAATATTCCAAATATATATCGGAAATGTATATTGTAATTAATAGGTAAGTGGTAGGTAAAGAGATCAAATTTCCACCGTTTGATCAAAAGATAATCAATGGTTGTAAAGAGAAGAACTCATGTATAAATAGGGGTGCCATTCCCTCATTTGAATCATATAAGAATTGTGTAATCCAAGCATTTTTGAAAGCTTATCTCTTTAATCACTTTCTACCATTCCGTTCCTTGGTGAGAAGAATATATCTAGACATTTCAATTTGAAGTGAATCCCATAGGATATAATTTCATGATACAACCACTATCCGAGATAAGTACCTGAATGGAAACGTCTAAATGTGCTCAAACCAGGAACAACAATCACAACTTGACTCAGTTTATTCATCAAACCCAAATTAGACTCATGTTAGAAATTCAATAAAGGATGCCTTTGTTTTGGGGAAAAGGCTACTTTCCGGAATATCATTTTTCGAGAAAATGGATAGTTTTCCTTTGTTTGGTAATATGTGACCGAAGATATATTTTTGCATATGGATTTCATCTAAAAAATAGTTTTGCAAATAATAAATAATAGCCTTCCTCAACTTCTCTTTCCTAAACTCGATACCCTTCTCCATCTCTCCAACCTCCCTGAACCTCTAATCCAACCACGCACTGATCTACTATTCATCACTATAAAAAGGCTAATGGTAACCCCCCATTAACTACTTCATCTATGAATTTCATAGTAATAGAAATACATGTCCTACCGAAACAGAATTTGTAACTTGCTATCCTCTTGCCTAGCAGGCAAAGATTTACCTCCGCGGAAAGGATGATTCATTCGTATCAACACGAGAGTCCAACTCATTGCCAGAATCCATCTCCACCACCTCGATCCTGGGCGTTCCTCTCAACCTCCTAGAACTTGAGCTCAATCTCAGCCTTCTGCCTCAACGCAATGTCATTCTCCCTCCTCTCACTCTCCATCACCTCGAACACCCTAAAACTCGCCTCGATAGATTCCTCCACCAAGTGAATCTCCTCCTTGCGTTGCTTGAGCGCCTTGTAGTGGTCTCAAGATCCTTTTGCTGGAGAGAGAGCAGCAAGTGCAAGGAGGTTCAGAGGTGCTGCAACTCATTGCGAAAGCCGCTCTTCTTTGCCTCCGCAAGTCAGTCATTGCGAAAGCCGCTCTTCTTTGCCTCCGCAAGTCAGTCGAGAGTATTGAATAAAACAACACCAGCACGTGGGTTGCCTTGTGACCAAGTATTGCGTATCGTTAATATATTATTATTTATTTGTTATTCTGTTATCAAGTCCTTAACTTCTGTTACACTGATCCTAATTTATAGGAATTATGGGTTAGTGGATTTATTGCTTAATATTAGTGGTGGAAGTAGAGAACGTGGTGCAATTAATATTAGTGGCGGAAGTGGAGAATGTGTAAGTGCACCATTTGAGCTATCAGCCTGTATAAAGACAATGATATGCATCGAATAAAATATCCTAGACAGCATTTTCTCTTCTATTGTTTACTCTCCCCAGAGGTTATTCAACCATTCTTGCTGCTTGTTCCAAGTTAGTCGAGAGCCTTGTGTCAGCCATAGCTTTTTCTAAACCATTGATCGAGCGAATAGAAAACCTGACATGACGAAGATGACAAGATTGTCTTACTCATGAACGTGATTTCGCAAGAGCCACAAAGAGTTAAGGGTGTCAATGGGTTGGGTTAGGTTTCATAATACTCGACCCGACCCAAAATACTAAACATGTGTGGTTAGCCTGACTCGAGACAAGATCCGAATATGATATAGCTATACGATAGGGTCAGGTCGGATTTCATGTTTTAGAAACAATACAATGTTCCCACCCTGCTCCCTCGCTGCTGCGGCCACTCCCTTGCACCACGGCGCCAGTCACGTCAATGCCCTCATACTGGATCTAGAACTCGACGGTCTCGATCTCCACAACGAGAAAGCCAATTCCAATTTTCTTCTCCTCATGCGGCGGGCTGAGGCACCCGAGACCAGTGCCAAAAAGGCTCACATTTGACCGGTGCTTAGGGAGCCTATTCCCTTATTTGAATCATTTAAAAAACCATGCAAATTTTGTAAGAGTTTCTCTCTCTAAATTCGCTTTTTAAAAATCTCTTCATGATATAAAGTATTGACCGTGCTACTATCGCCATTTGTAAACTCAATCATATCATTCAAGGATTTAATGGCACGGCGAGATTAATTTGAGCACAAATCAATTATTTTTCCGTGTCACATTCTATTTGGAGCAGAAATTCATTTTTCACGCGTAACTTTCCTTCTAATATAACTTTAATAACAGAGAAAAGTATTACATTTAAATTTTGTAAATAAAAAAAAGGTACGACAAATGCTACAGGTTCGAGCATCGCCTTTCCACTTTCAGAAAATCCCTACAGGAGGTTCACTTCCATTCCCTGTGCTTTTCTGCTCAGTCCTGATCCCACCGTATTGACCGCTGCTCCAACGTCGGCAGCGAATTCCTGGTTTGAATCTTTATACTTTCGTACATTTTCAGTTGATCGGCTCTTCGATCTCTAAAGCTTTGCTGTTTGAAATGAAGATTGCTGCATGTTCTAAACTAGATCGTTGAACTTGATTGGAAATGAAATCGGACTTTCATGTCTCCGCACTGCTCTGTATCTGATCAGTTGGAGCTGTATTCATACCCTTTCAGAATCAGTACTTGTGGGTGGATTCTTTTTGTTGTGTGTCCATGATCGAGGTAGCTGCGAATGCGATTCTTTTGTTGTATGGGCCTTTGTTCTTATTGGCGTGGTGCTGCGCGCACTATGTGTTTGATCAATTGCTTCAAAGAACTTATAATCTTCAGACCGCCTGTTCCTCTCGAGCGTTTTCCTTAATAATCTTTGCTAGTTATAACGTGACATAAACATTCGAGTTTGGGTCCGCCGTTGATGGATCGAGGTTGACATTTTTGTCCTCTTTGAGTCCAAGAGAGCCATAGGTGCACCCACCATGGGACGTAGCAGCCTATTTTCTGCAATAAGTGTTTTTGGGACTCAGTGGTAATGGGTCTGTGATTTAATCCTATGTAGCGACCATTTGCTATTCAATCAGTCAAGAAGGTAGCATGTCGGATTTGAATCTTCCAAATATTGTGTAAAATTTAGAACACAAGTCTTTTGGTTTTAGTGCTGTCTATGAATGGTACCTGGTTGTATTTCTGTACCTGCGTCTCACTATCATTTGGTTTTCTGTTCCCAGTTTGATGCTCGAGTTGGCTGTACATAATGGTTAATGCCACAAAGGGACTTTTCATTTCATGGTAATCCCTTGGTTTTCTTATGCTTGGAGGATTGCTTTTAAATGCTTCAATCCCTTGTGCATCTTTCTGCCTTATTGATGGCTCAATCACAGATTTTATTTGGTCAAATTTCAGCATCTATAATACTGCAATCTGTTCCTTGAGAAATTATTGTGTTTGGTTTCAAGATACAGTTGTCTTTCCTTTTCATTTTACAATTCTTGCGTGGCATCCCTGGAGGGTTATTTGAAACATCGGTTTGATTTTTCAAAACAGAAGTTCACAAAGTGCGACTCTGTTGTTATTTATGATGCACATCTTTCTTTTCTTTTGATACTTACGTCAACAAAAGAAGTAACATAAATCTTCGTTCAGCGACATACCAATGGCGCAGTTCATCATCAACTTGAATGCTTCTCTGCCAGCATCACAGAAGTTTATCATACACGTCTTGGACAACACTCACTTGTTCGTGCAGCCTCACGTGGCCGACATGATAAGGAATGCCATTTCAGAGTTCAGGGAACAAAATTCCTATGAGAAGCCAACTTGATGACTTCTTCCCATTCTATACATTTCTCGGCCAGTTAATTACAATGAGGGAGACTTGGCATACTACTTCTGTCGTGTCAGTAAAGTTATATTTTATAGCTGCACATGGCTGAAACAAGAGCTTTTCGTCTGAATGTAGACGCTCAAACGCCTCTTACTTTATGTAACGAGAGTCTCTCTTTGGCATTGGCAAAACCAATTCCTCTATTCCTTGCATCAATAGCTTCATTCCGATTCAATTCACATGATCAACTCCTCACACCCATATGACAGATGATGTTACGGAGCTCAGATCTAATGCTGTGTACTCCCACTTTAAGCGATGCCAGACAACCGATTTTCCTTGTCTTCTGATACAGGGGCTTACCAGCTCATTTTTCGTTGTTGACATACCCTCTTTCGCTTTTGAGGTGAGGAAAGGAATTTGCCTCCTACTTGTTCCAATCATCCGGTACCTTCATTCCCAGATGCTTATTTGCTTTCGCATCGCCATGATCATATGCTCCAGGTCATTGCGAGAAGCAACCTTGGCTACATACATGTGGTTTTCTATTGACCATGTACATATGTTAGTCATTTGAGAAGACTTGAGCTACATGTGTAGAATACCATGTACATATGTAAGTCATTCGATCTTCCACCTCAACCTTAGTACACAGAACACCAAACGGAGACCTGCTTTTGAAAGCACTGTGGGCGAAGAGTTCTCAACCAATCTCGCACTTGACATGCAAAGCAAGAAAGAGCCGTCTATCTTCACAGAGAAAGAGAAGGATCTTCGGCAAGGGGTTCCGCCTTTGCGAGATCTTTTCGATCTGCTCTAGGCTAAGCTCAATGGAGCCTTGCTTTGTTGATGCCAATCTAATCCAAGCTAAAAATTGCACTACAAGTAAGGAATTTAGCCTTGTAGGCAAATTTAACGCGAGTCATGTGACGTGCATATTAGTATTATGCTCGAGTGAAAAATCAAAAGTTATTTTTCCGTTGAAAGTTAAAATAGTATCTAAATTCCATAAATTACGGAAAAATTATATGAAAAGGCATGTACCGAAATTTATTTATCATAAAAATTTCAGGTATTGCCGAGCAAGAAAAAATCAAACTGCGTCTATTAGAAATAAGGAAAATTAAAAAGTAAAAACTATCCGGGACTAGCAAAATCAATCCTAAAAGCAAAAGAGGAATAAAGACTGAATTTTTTCCCAAAAAAGCTGAAGAAGAAGAAGAAGAAGAGAAGAAAAGAACAGTACACAACATTTGTCTAAGGTTTATTCTCTCCCATCGGTTCTTCTGCTTCATCTTCTTGACCCAGAAACAGCGTCACTCTCTCTCTCTCTCTCTCTGTGCCGATAATGGCGGCCTCTCTGCACACCCAGCCGGGTCTCCACCAACCCTCTCTCAGGTCATTCGAATGCGCTTGCTTTCGCCGCCTAGGACATGCCTTTAGCTTGAATTTCTCGATTTACATTCTCTAGTTGATTTTTAGCTGGGGAAACTGATGTAATATCGGGTTTGCGAAATTTGCAGCTGCGCTACCAAGCTTTATTCGGGGCTAAAGCTTCAACCTTCGAGTCCGTCTCTCGCTCTTGCCATCGATTCCGCTCGTTCCAAAGATTGGTGCTTTCTCGTGTTGATTCGTGGTTGGTGTTTTTGGGTGTTTCTTCTGCAGGTCTGGCGACCGTGAAGCCGAACGTGTCCGCGGAGTTTTATGGGAAAGTTCATAAGAGCCTCCAGTGCAGGTAAATTTTGTATTTTTTTTAGTTAATTGATAATGGGTTATCTTTTTCTTTAGTGGTTCTGTGGGAATTACTGTGGTCCTGTATTGGCCTGGGAGGCATTCTCATGGAAACGTAATGGTTTGAAGCTCTTCCATGATGTTTAATCGCGACATGGTACTTCGGAAAGCGGGGTCGAAAGTTTAAAGCTTGTCCCTTCAATTTGTTGTGTAGGAGAAACTAATGTACTTTTTGTGAAAAGAGAGCAGTAGAGCAGAGGATGTTGCTGACATGTTATTTATCGGGTCAATTTTCTCTTTGCCGAAGTGAAATATTTCATGCCTTGCCCTGTAAAATATGTGGGAGTATTCAACTTCATGATACTCTTGACTTGCTGATTGCAGTTCAGGAACCAAATTTCACAAACTACATGGGTTTCTTATCTGTCACCTGCATTGTTCGTATAAAGTATTACCAAATCTCTTAAATTTGATGGACGTCCTTTTTACTTTAAATTGGAGTAAAAGTATAGATGCTGGGTTTCTTGCTGAGACTTCTACTCTTAATTTGTAATAATTGGTTTGTTGGTATACCTTCTTGTTCATCCTATTATCTGCACAAAGACACCGACGGCATTATTTTTTGGACAAATTGCCAGTATTCTTTAAAATGTACAGAGAGCAGATACTTTTCTGTACGTTAATGAACTGTTTCTGTAGTTTCAAGAATTCCGTGCTTGCTTGTTTTAGTTTATTGTGTAATATGCATTTTGTGTCTACTGTGTTTTCTGTTTGCAGGACTAGCAATCCTAGGCCAGCACAAGGTAGAGCAAGAATGATGCCGATAGGGACACCAAGAGTACCATATAGAGTTCCTGGTGAAGGAACTTGGCAGTGGGTGGATTTGTGGAATGCCCTGGTAAGTTATCTTTTACTAATATCCAAGTTGAACAGCTAGTTTGAGTTACCCTATAACACGCTGGCCTACGTATCAATGTTGGTATACTTCTTGTGCTATTCATATCCTTCAACAGTTCCACTGTTCTCCTTTGTCTCCAAGTGTTATATAGACCATTGATATATTGAGTGGTGTTTGGTCATGTCTATTGAAATGTGCATTGTTGACCAAAAGGTTTAATTACACTTTCTGCATTAAATCTACGTCTATATACCCTTTACTCGTTAAAGGGTCTGTCATATGGAGGACTCACTTAACCGATGGATGCAGTACCGGGAGCGTGTCATCTTCATTGGACAGCATATTGATGAGGAGTTCAGTAACCAAATATTGGCAACAATGTTATACCTTGACAGTGTTGATGATTCCAAGAGGCTTTATCTTTACATCAATGGTCCGGGTGGAGATGTGAGATCTACATGCATGCAGTTTTCCTAATTCTCTGGAGTTGTGTACTTTATCTTATTTTAACCGGAGGAAAACTGCAGTTTTGAGCTTTTAAATTTCTCATTTTGCAGCTTACACCAAGCTTGGCTATTTACGACACGATGCAGAGTTTGAAGAGTCCTGTCGGCACCCATTGTGTTGGCTATGCCTACAATCTGGCAGGTTTTCTCTTGGCAGCTGGTGAAAAGGTACCATCATCTTCACTAAACATGCGCTGGACGTATGCAGTAGCATTAGCACAGTCCTTTAGTTGAATATAACGAAAATATCGTCAATGCCTTGACTTTAGATAGCATGGTCAAGATAGTTCACAAGACATGTGTAACACTCTTAAATTGACGTCCACAATTGAAAAGCTTAGAGTAAGGAAGTCCACTTCCCCGTCAAATGGGCCCATGAACCTAAAGACCCAACCCAGGGTATCCATATCCCAAAATGAAACAATTCGAGCATCAGGCACTAGCAGTTGGTTAAGTTTACTCTGCGTATGTAATGGGTTGATGTGGAAAAGTGAATGGATTGAAGTAGAGAAGTTAAATAGAGGAAGCATGTCGGTTATTTGATATGAGCTGAACATAATTGTTAAGAGGAAGTTTAATTTCTGTAATGTTAATGTTCCATTAGCTCTTGTCAGAAGAACTGAATTCGAAAAAAAGAAAAAGGACCAAATGAAGTTGACCCCATTTAGCACGGTGTGGGCCCTCTTTGGTTATGTTTAAGGTAACCATAGAACTCATCTGCACAGTATTTGAGTATCCTTTTGAACCTGGTGTAGATGGCTTTCGGGATATATTTTGGTTCATAAGCTTGAACCTTGTTATGGTTTATTTAACTTGTTCTTTTTTTTTGGTAATTGACTGCATAAAGAAATTAGATGCCCAGAACCAGAAGTTCACTATTCACTCTTATATTTTGCTCCTGTTAATAGGGTAATCGCTTTGCAATGCCGCTTTCAAGAGTTGCATTGCAGTCGCCTGCTGGTGCTGCTCGTGGACAGGTATAGCTTCATGCTAGCATGCTGTTAAACTTTCTGAGGATTTTTTGCATGGCAATTATAAGTGTGCAAAAATATCTTTGCAGGCTGATGACATTCGTAATGAAGCAAATGAGCTTCTCAGAATCAGAGATTATCTTTTCAGTGAGTTGGCTAAGAAAACAGGCCAGCCTGTTGAAAAGGTGAGTGCCCTAAACTGAACTCCAAATCTAGTTTTGTTAAAAAGAAAAGAAAGAAAGAATTGCCAATTTACACTATTGATTTTATAGTATAAAATGATCTGTGTAAGTCTAGTTTGCAGTAGCACTTTGGTATGAATTCTTTATTTCTTTCCTCCGTATCTTTGGTTGAAAGGGCAATCTTCTTTATTTTTGGAAGCTTTTGAATATACTTAGTTTGAAAAAAAGAAGAGAGATGAACATATATTTTGATGTTTTGGCTCTATATCTTTGAATAAAACGGCTAACTTCTTCACTCCCAGAAAAGAAGTGCTCTTTTTCTTGGAAAGAACTGTTTAGATATTCATAAATCCTTTTTCAAAAAATGTGCAGGTTAACAGTGACTTGAGTAGAATGAAACGCTTCAATGCACAAGAAGCACTTGAATACGGGCTTATTGATAAGATTGTCCGGCCACCTCGTATCAAAGCTGATGCACCACGTAAAGATAATGGAGCAGGTCTTGGTTAGTGTAATTTATTCCCTCCTCGTGGGCTACTAGACATTTTGTCACTTTTTGCGATTATTTTTCTTTTGAGGTCATCAATTGTTTGAGAAAGGGCTATTTAGGTGGGAATAACCTTGTGTAAAGATTCTTCTGCTTGTGTAATGCTTTATAGTTAGTGACATCCCGATATAATCTCCTGCTGAATAGAAAATTTTAAAAGAGAATGAATATACTTCAAATAGCGGCTGCAAAGACGCGCAGTACTTTCTTTGAACTCATGACCGATACAATACCCTGCAGCTAGAGTGGCCAAGAGAAGGATTTCATACATTTAGCTTTTACGTTACACTCTCCTTGTGGTTGTTCTCCTTGAACCTCTCTACACACCATCGTTCATCAACCTTGGTGATGAATTCTTCGATTCTTTTCTCTAGACTGTTGGTACAAGCTCCGTCTTCCCAACTAATCTCATCGTCACTTCCACTCATGTCATCATCTCCATCGTAACCATCCGATCTACCAGAACCACTGTACTCTTTGGTGTCAATATCTCCCTCGTCTCTATTTCCTCTGTTGTCGTTTTCTGTGACTTCATCAGAAGAAAGGTGGGAGAGGTCAGCTCCGCGACAGTTCGGTTTATGGCTTCCGAGGAGGATGGTAAGGACGAGGGTGTTTAGGATTAAAAACACCAAGAGAGGGCTCGATGACGAATCTGGATCTTCGAAACTGCTGTGGCTGCTTGATGATGATACTATTTGTCGGTTCAGGAGAAGAATACCGGAGACAGAGACTACTAGGAGGACGCATATCTTTGGCAGGACAGGCTTCATGGCCCGCACAAAGAGTTTGGGGAGTTCGGTTTTGCTTTAACAAGAGAGCGACTCTTTTCTGACCACTCCTTTTTGTCGGGCTTGAGTAAAAGATGCTCTAATCAAATCAGAAGCTTTTTTCCGGTGTTGGTATTTGTTTGGAGTGGAAGATAATCTAATCGGGTGTTTTGGTTGGAAATTTTAGGCCCTGGATTACAAATTTCTTCTCTAATTCTTTGAGGGGGTTCCAGGAGTGCAATTATTTTGAACATGAGTTCTTATTTGTTAGATTATTCTTGGAAGTAACGTAATCTTATGGACATAAGATGCCGATGAATAAGGTATCAGTAATCAAAGCTGGCTGAGGACGGTGACAATGACCAGATACTAATATCCATGGAATGATTCCATAAACCAGATTCTTTCTGCTTCCCTTTCTCCATACTCTTTTTCCCATTGACCTAATAACCTGAGTTAGTTTATATTTTTTGACTGAGACGTGCCTATCCGTCTCGTCTCGTCATGTCGTCGATTTGTGTTATTTCATGCCACTGCCAAAAATTACTGGCAAAAATTACTCCAATCTCTATCGCTACGATGAAAATTCGGTTTCTTCAAAAACACGAGCCGGAGCATGCTAAGCGGTGTCAAGTTCCAGACAGTATATCCATGTTACATGGAATTCGTATATTTCGCCATATATTTGGCTTCATGCTATCATATCACGTCTCCAAGTTGCCCGCTTTCACGGGCACATGAACTCGAGGATGCTCGAACTGAAACAACCATGCCAGATGCGAGAGAAAATACAACTATATTGTCAACTGTTAAGAGCCTACTTGTAATCTAACTGAGTTTTCAAACAAAAAGTTCAAGACTTCGATTTACACACCGTTGAATTAAGTGATACCGATCTTCGTGCAATAGTTAGCTAGCTCTGTTCGCTCCATGGAACCATACGATCGGAAGTGAAAAGATGACCGAGCCCAAGATATCACCCGGCTTAGTATACGGAAAGGAGAAAATAAAGCAACATAGTTCCCAAGAAAAATGATCCCATCGTGTCGTCCGTCAAAGAAATAACTCGTCAAAACGTTGCTGAAAAAAGGTGACGGGCATCAGAGATCCGCTACATGGTTTCCTTGATTTCACACATATGACAAGATACGAGCTAGGAAGATGTACCTTGTAAGAGTTCTAGCATTTGCAAAAGGTGAGTGTCAACCAAGAAAAGAAATTGCAAAGCACATAAGGATAATCGACACATGATTCCTCTAATATCAAGAGCAACCATTAATTTCAAAGAAGTTGGCTAAAATTCCAAAGTAATTCCCATAGTTTTCATTAAAAATCCTACACAAATCGAACACACCGGCAGTAGCAGCATCCTAGCTGAACCAGACAACTAAAATCTGAACATAACACCGATACAAGAGCCGGGAAGAAGAAAAAAGAGAAGGAAAAAGAGGCCCTAGCTGAAGATTACTCTCTCTAGATGAAGTTTACAGACAAAGACAAACAAGGGAGTCGTAAGACTTACAAGCAGAGCCAAATCGACGTGGTGGGTCAGTTAAAAATCATGATATGATCAGTAGATATCGTCTAGCACTACTTCTACCACTACTACTACTACTTACTACAACCACTACTACTACCTCTCTCAAGGCAAAGATGACACATTAATGTCAGTTTGCTTGTTATTTCTCAAATCCGGCTGCAATGGAGACCAGTTTTCCACAGCGGATATTGGAATGGATGACGATGGTAGTGAGACCGTGGAAATAACATCATGCTTCTGTTTCTTTGGCTTTTGCTCGTGCTGGTTTCCCGCAAGGAAGCTGCCTACGACAACCTATTGATACATAACAGAGGAAAATAATGGTGAATTCAGGGGTTTGTGCGTCTAAATCAGGAGTACGTGAGGAATCACTTATAACATGGACATCCTTAGATCAAGATTCAGCATACTCGGATTGGAGATTCCTCTAAAAAGTTAGGCTCTAAAGATGGCTTTTAAAAACCCAAAGATGACTATAAATCTTTGTCAGAGAAATTGTACTGAAAAACAATTAAACACAAATCGAGTTCTTTAGAACATTTCCAAGCGACCACCAGTAGTCATTGACTCAATTTTGTTGTTGCGGAAATGGAAGCATGAAAAAAGAAACTATCAAAAAGATCATACCTGAACAGGACTTGCAGCTACTAGAAGACCAGCAACTCCTCCACCAACGACACGTCCATCTGGGCTTGCTAAAGACACACTCATCCCGCCTGATCTACTTCTTGTTCCTCCAGTGTCGCTGGGCATGAATGACCCAGTTAAGGACAGAATCTCGAAACGACCCTGTATTGAGAAAACCCACAATACATGGGAATATTATCAGTAGTCGATGAGGGGGAAGAAAGGAAATATTCTACAAGGGACTTTGAAATCACAATTATGTGGCAACCATTTGCTAACCATGAATTTATTCCACCAATTCTGGTTCTTATTAAATTTTTTTGTTAATTTAATTCTTTCCGTGACCAAAAAAAGAAGAGGAAGAGAGCATAAATCCAGAAAGATTCTGCATATACATAGATGCGTATGCATGTTTCTGTACGATGCATCACCTCATATGTCAATGTACCCCCGGAAGAATCAGGCTGACGAAGTGTAACGCTCGAGATCACGCCATTGGCAGAGAGAATGCATATAGCTCGAGGTCCTTGCTGAGAAAATGATATTATCTTCATAGTTACATCCTGAAACAAGGAACAGGTAAATCACCTATCAACTACAAGAAATGTAGGAACATATTAGGATGAACTTGATCTAGTTACTCCAGTTCAATAAGTCACCAGCGTTACTTTCTCAAATTCTGATGCCATACCCCACAAAATTTGGGTCAAAAAATAAACTAAAGAGAGATAAAGGAGGGATTTTTTTCAAGCTTTATTTTCGTGTAGTGTAAGATAGTAACTATCCTTTTTCAATGGGGAGAGATGGCTAAGTGGACTAAAGTGTCGCTTGCTAAGCAGAACTCAGATGGTATTTGTACAAAAAATTATGCAATAAGGAAGCCAAGGTTAAAGTAACAACAACAAGAACGATTACTGCAAAAACTTTTACTGGAATTCGAACAAACAAAAGCACTAGCGTGCTCCTTTCCCTCTTCCTTTTTATTTTTTTTTTGTTTTTCTATTGGTGATGGGAAGGGGTTGTGAAGAATATTCGTGAACTTCTGGAGGCCTATATCCCTTCGAATTCAATGCAGTGTTTGTCAGGCTGGTCCCTCAATGAGCATGTCATGAGAACAGTAGCTAAGCATGATTGCAGATAACATCAGATAAATGCCAATTTTTCCAAATATACCTCGCCTGTATTAACAGTGATGATATGAGGAGTAAAATTAGCACCAACAGAGCATGCAACCCATTCACCTGTAAAGGAACAATAAAATACATGGTTAATAACTCTGGAACAACCTCATTTACACGGTAAACAAGTTCATTACAACCTTAATAACACCGTAAAATTCGTGTGAAGTGAAAAAAGAAACGCGAATCAGAAGTTTAAGACCGTATAACATATGCTTGCCAGGAACTGATAGGCAGTCCTATAAATCATCTCTCAAGTTGCTAGCCCAATCTGCTCGAAATCCATACCAAATCACTATAAATAGAAAGGAAGACAGCAACGGAAATTTCTAAGTAGTCTAGGATTTTTTGCAAGTTCATTGTTATTACTTGCCATTGAGATGATCCAATTTACCTAACCTAAGAAAAAGTTTCAATTGTTTCAGGAAAGGATTGTCATTTTCTCAAGCCAGCAAAGCATGTCCAGAAGCCAACATGAGAACAATATCACCGAACTTCAGACATCGATATTCTTGCCATAAAAATACATCGCCTTAACCAAAGAACTATCCTTCTTCATCAGCTCTTACTATGTGGTCAAGAAAAAATCTGAGTACGAGCGCTGATCCCACCAGCGCATGTCAAACTATAGGTAAATTTATAAGTTGGGCCTCTTGAAGAAAAGAGGGTGACCGTAAAAGAGACGGAGAAGTAGAATCTCCCAAAGGTAGATTTAACACATTTGGGAACCAACTTTGCTTAGCTCTGACAGCTCTCGCAAAGTCCCATATGTCCAGTTTTTCGAGCTTTTCAACCAACAGATGATAAGGATGAGGTACCCAATGACAGGCTTTGCTAGAAGATTCCATCAGTCAACTCCAACACACTTCCTCCTCCTAGTCCTCTCAGAAAAAATCCACAAGCATCAGAAGATCTGATATCTGCAATATAAGCATCTAAACTCACAGGTCCCACATCTATCGTCCATCAAAGCATCACCAGAACCGCAAATTCCCACACCAATCTCTCGATTTTTTTTCTCAAGAGTAAAACAAACCCAACTCAATTCCCACATCAAAAACCACACAGATCACAAGAAACACTCGCAACCTCAACCTAAACGCCAAAGTGCTTCCAAAAAAATGTTAACTTTAGTTCGATAAACTTACTATGATCGCAAGAAAGCCAAGACTTCTTTCGTTTACCTAAATTCTCCACTTCAAAGCTGGGCTTGGGGACCGACCCGGCCGACCGCCCGCGGCCGCGCTTAGGACCCGCCGAGGAGAAGTCGATCACCGGCGACGGCGCCGACGAAGATATCGGCTTCGGCGACAGCGCCATCGTCACCGACCCGTCCGGCCCGTACTTCCTCGGCCGCCCTCTCTTCTTCTTCATTGGCAGCGCCGTTCCCGCCACGACGGCCGGCAGCTCGCCGCCCACCGCAGGCTGCTGCGGTGGCGGGGGAGGAGGGGCCGTCGCCGGCTGAGCCGCCGATCCAGGAGCCTGGGCCGGGTTCTCGGGCCTTGGGGCCACGTGGTACTCTGATGGAGCATCTGATCCCACCACTGTAACACCCCCACTGCTACTCACACCTTCTCTTCCCTCCATGGTTAAAAAACCTCGCAAATTCCTATGCTCTAAACACCAAAAAGCATTCAACTTTTCAGCTCAAAACTAGAACTACCCAGAACAGCTTTCCAACCAAAAATTCAAACTTGATGGAAACCAAGAAAGCAAAACATGCCACTGAAGCTAGAAACTTGAAAAAAAAAAAGCAGAAAAAAATTTGACAACCTTACACAGAAGCAGAACCTCAGCAAGGACAACTTCAAGAACGGATTTTTGAATTCTTTTCCTTCCTTCCTTTTCTTTTTTTTTTTTACAGTGAGATTCACTGCAGTTTCTTGATTAGAGGAAGTAGAATTAAGCTCAAACGGGAGAGCTTAAACTTAAAAAGTTGGTCATCCTAATTTTTTCCAGTAAAGAAAAAACTAAATAATATTTATCTAAAAAAGTGGAAGGTTTGATTTTTCGGAAAGAGGTGGAGTATAGGGAGATGATAATAATTAAAAAAAAATCGATTTTTTTTTTAGGTAAAGTTGTTGTTCAGCTAATTTGGTTCCTAACTTTCCTAAGACTGTCCGAACTGATATTATATTAAGAAATAGACAGGCATAAAAAGAAAACAATATATCAGATAAGCATCGCTCGAAATTATTATTTTAAGGTTGATTTTTTTTTATTGCGCATATTTAAATGTGGAGATATTGATTTCCGTGTTTTGGTTGGAACTCCCGTTGAGATGTAATAAATTAATTAATTATTGGCAGAGGGTAGGGTTATATATATTTTTTTCCCAATTTTTTTGAATTGTTTTTCTTGGAAAATGGGTGGGGGAAATATTGGATTAATACCTCCCCCTAATATTTAAATAATGAATTGAGACTTTGGTTGCCAAGGCATGAAGAAATTGTCTGTAAAGAAAAGTAGTGATGGCCAAGATTCTCCTCTTTTTCGGATCCGGCGTGCAATAACCAATTCAAATGAAAATGATGACCCAGAACAATATCAATTAGAGGAAATTAATAAAAAGCCCAATTATTTTTTATAATTTTTAACTTTTTAAGCTTTAAATCAGATTCTGATTTCATTTCCCGCACTAGAGTTTTTAAAACATGCAAGTAATAACATTTAAGTCCATCTTAAATTTTTCATAATTAAAAAAGTCATTTATTTTAATAAAGCTTTTGATTTGGTTTGGACAATACCATCCTCGCTTTAAATAATTGCAAGTCCATGGATTTTTTTTAAATTTTTCGGTATTTTCTAAGTTCATGCACCGTTCATATCATTCACCCTTTATTAGGTGCAAGAGAAATCGCTAAATAAATTTCAATCAATTATTATTTGTGAAATAAAATTTTTGGACATATGAAGTAAGTCGATCAAAATGAAAACTTAATGATTTAACAACAACAAAAAAAAACATTTCAAAGTTTAATTTTTCATGCATCTTCTTGGATAGTGCATGATTTATAACAAGAAATTAAAGCTTAATTTCCCACTAACAGTCATGTCATGACCCCTTTAGCAAGTACCTAATATTCAATTGAAAAATGTACATCTGCCTTGATAACCATAAATGTGAAACCGGTCACTTTTTCTTTAATAATGCCTATAATCATGTAAATTGATGAGGGATTTTCGCAAATTTAAATTATTATAGAAATGTGGAAGTGGGGGAATGGGGGGGGGGGGGGGGGGGACCACGGTGGTAGAGGCCAATCCATGTGCTTGAATTACCACCTTGATATTACCTACCGAAAGCGCAATGAATTACTTACTTTTTCGATATAAAAGACACAATAATAATAATTATTAATAATTATAACAATGAATTGGTGTATACCAAATGTTAGGCACAGCACGTGATCCAGCTGTTTTACACTCTCTTTGGAAACCAAAATTTATATGTTTATAAAAAAAAATGTACACGACAGATAACCAAAAAAGAATCCTTCTTTTTCTCTTTCTTTTGCAGGTTTTTTATTTCACTCTTCGAGAAGGGAACCGAGAAATTTATTTTCTTCTTTGAAAATTGGAAATGAAATATTGATAGAGGGTCTTTTTTTGTACTGTTAGATTGAAGAAAAATGGGACTAGGGAAGATGCTAAATGCTAAAATGACCTCCTCTCGCGGAAGAAAAGAAGACTTCAAGGACACTTTTCCAGAATGTGCTCAACTACCCATTATCAAATTATTAGTCAGCCATTGAGTTTACAACCGAAAACACACACCCAATTCAACATTATTGGGCATAAAATTCCATAGGAGGAAGAAAACGTATATTTCCTTTTACGTGTAGTCCACTAGTCAAACCATGCAAATGTGATAGGTGTCCCCCATACAAAGCATTTTTGTTGCATAAAAATCTGAATCGGACATTTATAACTTTGGGGCTATTTGTGAATGATTTGAAAAGCGTTTTATAAAAGGCATTGTGAAAGGTTATATATAATGATTTACGGATCTAGTTTATGAAATGAGTTCTAAAATGATTTGAGAAATATTTTATGAAAAGTATTTTGGCTGATGAGCTAAGTTGCGAAAAGGGTATATGTTTTAGTTTGTGAAATGTATTCAGATTTATAATATGAATTATGGATTGGTTTTGTGGATTGTTGGAGGATGGTGATTTAATGTTCATTATCATTGCGAACCTGGTTTAAAGATTTTTAGATATGCATACTAGTTTCATGATATCATTTGGGGCCGAGCCATCGGCTGATATGTAGATTGAGACTTTGCCGGGGGAAATCTTAGTCACCTTGTCGCTATGTATTATGCTGTGACCATGGTTGGATATTAAACAATAGATTAGTCGATGGAATGGATCATCGACGTATGATTTGATAAAGCTTGATCAATAAATTTCATCGTTGATGTTTGTTCATATATAATTGATTTAAGGAATATTTCATATATGTTTATTGTTATGTTAAGGTGATATGACTTTCGACCAAAAAAAAGTAATATAACTCATTTTGATTATGTGCTGGATTTGAAATAAGTGAGTTTGATGTTGCTTTATAAATGTGCATGGCTGATGCTCAATCTACTTAGAAGAAATTTGTACCACTCATTGAGATGTGATTGCTCATATCATTCATCTTACATCTCTTTTCAAGTTCTTCAATTAGAGGCAAGTTGAACAAGAGCACTATCAATGGGAATTTATTGTGGTTTCCTAAAATTGGGAACCGCCCATTAAGGATCGATTCCATAAAATGGACCCACCAAAGAACTAGACCAACGGTCTGGTACGGTTCCTGGGTGAGTCCCTGAAGCTGGTCTTTTTGTGTGTGAGTGCGTGCAATGATTCTCTGTTCAGTATCAAAACGATACTACAGCAATTGATGCATATTTTCATTCTCGCACTCTTTTCTTCTTCCAACTTCCCTCAAACATATAAAGAACCAAAAAGATAAAAGAGAAAGATCGGAAAAGAAAAGTTCAGACTTTTTGAACCCTCTTCAAAGAGCCTTGAAAGAAGAAACCTAGAACAAACCAAGACACTGACCACGGTCGCCACTAAATATGTTGGGGTCTTAGCCGGTGATCTCCATTCTCCTTCCATTTTAGCACCAACCCAGAACTCTCTCTTCCATTTTCTTTAAATCTCAAACACAAATTCAAACCCACGGATACAGAAAAGAGACCCCAACTCTCCTTGACTCGGTGTGAAGCAAGAAAGGTTATAACTTTTGAGAGGTCACGTTAATGGTGGGTCATTGGTGTAAGCAAAGAAAGGAGATCGTACATTGAAAAGAAAAACACACTTAAGATGGGGCGAGAGAGTTGAGAGGGCTAAGATAGAGGGTTTGCGTGAAAAGGTGGACAATAACGGTGTGAAAGATTTGTATGTACAAAGCCTGATTAGGGTTTTTTTCTTTATATGTACTTATCAATATATATATATATATAAGTATCGGTCTAGTCCGGGTGAACGGGTCTATGCTCGGAACCAAGAATTGGACCGATCCCCATGAGAATCGTCAATTTGATTTGGTCGAGTTTTGAGCAGTTCGAGCGATTCCTAATTCTTTTACGCACCCTCATATATAGGATGGATATACATTTGGATAAAAGGTTCATATTGGTTTTTCTTTGAAGGTGTGTCATTTGAGTAGAAGGACGGTTGTGTCATTCTCTTATACTTATAGGGGTCTGGGTGTGAAGTTTGTTGGTATTAGAGCAGGGCTCACTCAAGTAGATGTGTTGTTCAGCGATGAACCACATAGAAGCTAGTGAGCCTATAATGACTTGGTTCAATGAGGGCCGGGAGTGATTGTCAGGGCCAGAGGCTTGAACAAGTAGCGGTTCCTAGCGGGCTTCTAGAATGTCAAATGAGGCAAGGATGAACTGAATTGCGAATCGTACAGAGAGAGAGCGTTCATGAGATTTATATAATATTGAAATTAACTCACTAAAGACGCATTTTGATGTAACGACAAACTTAGAATTTGAACTCTAATTTTAAGTGTGCTTAAGTGAGAGCACTACGAAAATGGGTGACCTCTTGGAAAAGTGCAATTTGTACTCCAAAGGACAAAATCGTGAGTTTCGATATGAGATGGGTCCAAGCGGATAATACCTTGAATAAGTTAATCCAGGGATATCTCAATATGGTATATATATATATATATGGCCGTAATCTGTATACCTATGGCCGCAACATTAATATAAATAAACTACAACTTTGACACTACAAAAAATGGTTAGTTGTTAAATATGAATTATGTAGCTTTATTTCTTTCTTTTGAAATCCATTATCTTATATAAAAAAAACCATACCCTTTGTTAAGCATAGCGCATTTATATTTTATTTAAATTTTCTCTGATTTTAAAATTGACTTATTTTAGACATATCGTGTATTTGCAAAAATAATTCACGTGATTGAGAACAGTGATGAAAATAATTCTATTAAAAAATCCACTCAAATTGATCCTAAATTTCTGTTAGAAAACCGATGAGGAACAGGTTCACGAGCTTTGATTTATCATTTCATCATTCAAATTTTGTCTTCCATCTCAATATTCCATGAGAAATTAACGAATAAAAAAAGAAGAAGAAGAAGACAAAATTTCTAAGAAGAACAATTACCTGGTAAATTTCACAAATGGGATCGACATTTTATACCTTCTCACTTTCTTTTGTAAATTCAATTTTTTAATAACAGATTGGTAAAATCTAATTCGCGTAATAACAATTCAAAAAATTTTAAAAAAGGGATTAAAAAAAAAAGTGAGCGCTGGCTTCGAGAGCACGAATAAAATAGTGAGATCCATAAAGTTGAATGCCGGACAGCAAGCATTGACCAAAGCAAATTATATTTTTGCAATTAATAAATAAATTGTTTTTATTTTCACAGAGACTGATGGCATCTTGCGTAAACAGGGCTGCAAAAAAACAAAAAAACCAATTGAAAAAAAATTATGTCCAGATAAGAACAATCTAAATTAATTAATCCGATTAATAAAAAAATATGGTGATAAGGTCGATGCAACATTAGCTTGGACATCTTATAGTAATTCCAATTATTTAAGTCTTGTTTAAATACATATCGTTTGTCTATTTATAATAATTTTTTATTAATTTTTTTCCTTTTGGCCGGTGATCTAACCCGACTTAAATTGCATTCTACTCAATCCAAAAAAAAAAAAAAACCAAAAGGGGACGCAGCGGACAAATCAAAGAGAGCTCGTTATGTTATATTTATATAACATTGGATTATTAATTAATTAATTAATTACCACTTGACCCTAAAGATGAGTAGGGCTTATAGTGACTTTTATTGCACATCCATGTCATGATATGTGTTTTCATGATGAAAGTGAGTGAGTGATTAAATTAATTAATTATAATAATAATAAGCTTTTTCATAATATTTTATGTTCAGGCGTGCTCCAATCGTATTGATAATTAAAGGGTGGCACGTTGTGGAGACGAAAAAGGTGAGGAATTAGCTTTGAATTACATATTTCGGCCCCTACCTAATATCTCATTCATATCGGTACTAATCTCTACCGTATAGAAACCGAATTCAGAGGAGAGCTCGACCTCAAACTACTAGGGAAGACGACGCGAATAATCCCTAAACTCAGGCCCAATGTGCAATATGATTCTCTAAACATCTTGCTTTTCATAATCGAACTTAAATCTCCCGCAGCTTAAACGAACTTAAATCTCTTTCTTATGCTAATTCGCATCTCTTAACATTTATCTCTCTCCATATGTGTCAAACATTTACAACCAGGCATGGCTTCTGCTCTTTTGCTAGTTTGAACAGGTCACTAACTTCAAATTAATCAATCATAAATTTAATTAAATAAATAAATTAACAGGGTGTGCATTTCTTTCTGATTAATGGTAAAAGGAATTTAAGTAGGTTTTGAATTCCTCCTCCATGGAGTCAAAAATCAGCAGGCATGCTGGTCAAAAAGGCTTTTGTAGCATGCCCTATGGACCTGGATTACTGTAGTCAAAGAGAACATGTCCTTCCAAAAAGATGACAAAATTAGATAATAAATTAATAAAAAAGAAGGGGTTTTGTTAATTAATAATTGGGCAGGTCCATTTGGACAAATCTGGCGACCGTATATCAAGGAATTTCTCTCTTTCTTTAAAGTCAAGGACCACTGACCATGGGATGGCGGGATTGGTACTTAGTCATAATTAACTAGTTTTAATTATTATTTTTTATCACTGACCCAAATTAAAAAAAAAGATGGCTTTATTTTTATTTTATAGGCGTAATGACGATGATGAAAGTAGAAGCCAAGCAATCTCGACATTTTCTTATACTTAATCATCGTAAAGACAACAGAAAGAATAACTCTTGCCCGTTGTTTATTTCCATTTCCTCGTCGGCGCTTTGAATAGAACCTCATCTCGTGCCGTCCCTTCGCCTCGAGGCTATCTATTTTGATCCGGGAAAAATAGGGAAAAGAAGAATTACCCGCGATGAATCCCCGAGAGATGCGGCTCGAGTAACTAGCGAATTCATTCTCCTCGATAACAGGTTTGGATTCGGGATCATCACGCTCAGCACTATCTATCGAGCCTTTTTCTTCAAATCCAAGCGCAAAGATTTGTGAAACAACCGCTAATTTCCATGATCTCTTGAAAGTAACTTTACCACTTCACTTCGTAACTCCCAAAGCTCAACTTCAAACAAGGTTTGAAAAGCCCAATTCAGGTGATCCGTCCGAAAGCCCAACTCTCTAATCTTTTTTTGAATTTGCAGTTCATTAATTCAGATTTTAAAATTTTTTTAATATGCACGAGTTATCGCAGACGCGTGCCCTATGTTTCCTAAAAATCGATTTCGGAACCGGAATTGATTTTCATCGTATATTTTCCCCGCCAATTTTGTGCTTGGTCAATGCATGAGGTACATGCATTTAGTAAAGTCCATATGATCATAACCTAAAGTTTATTCACTAAAAAATAAAATAAAAGAAGATAATAGAGGACCTCACGTGGAGAGTGGAGGAAACCGAAATTTGAAATCTACATTGAGCCCGGCCCAATAAGCCCATTACCACATGTAGGCTTTTTGTAGCTCCTCTGCTATTAGCCTTCGAAATTTTTTCATGAAATTTCTCGGATACCCGACATTCGTATTCTCTCTAGGGCATTCCTTAAATCCAGAATAACTTTTGAGATTTAGACATGAAGGTCGGCGTCGTGCATGATACGTATGCTTCGACATCGAATGAGAACAAAGAGTTTCTCCAACACTCGACGGCCCAATCGATATAGGAACCTTTTCGAGCACAATTGGATAGTATATTCACAGGTTGTGCACAGAATCGAGAGCCCCAAAATCGGAGAAAACCAAGGTAATATTCTCGGCTCCTAATGCTTGTGTGTGCCATGATTTCTACGGATGGGGAACAAATTGGAGAGATTCCATCAAACAAGATGGCCTAACAAAGGTGGAATGGAGATTATTCCAATGTAAAAAAGCAAAGTCTCGTGAGAACATTTGTACTTTAGTTTCTCGCATGCGTCTTGTTAATAGTTGGCCGAGAGAACAAATTCTCTGTATGTTTTTGGATAGATTCCTGCTTTGGCCAACTTTCGATAACTTTGTTGTATTGTATGAAGCTTTAGAAAACTGGGTGTATCCGACACGAAATCCTTAGGCTCTTTGTTGTTTCGTCGTCCACCTTGTCGAGCGAAAGATAGGATGCGCGAGAGATTTTGTAATCTTCGCTGAAGATGCGTAGCTGATTATCCGCCTCGGACTCTCTTTAACGGCTTTGTCTTTTAGACAGAATATCCTTAACTTTGCTCTCCATAGTCGCATCAAATGTCACGCCGGCCATTTCAAATCCTACATTTTTCATCTCTCTGACCTACAAAAACTTTCTTGTGGTATAGGCGCCCCGATTACCCGTACGGACTCGTCCCCGGGGAATGGTGGCGGATCTCCGGTTATCGAAAACAAAAAAAAACAAACTTCTTGTGGTAGGGTCCGAGAGGGCAGTGTCTAGTAGAACCTTCTACTGGACGTAACCCTAATTTAAGAATGAACCAAGATAAAAAATTATTGTGTCTCGATTTTTTTTCTTGCTTCTACTCTCTATTTTCTTATGATTATGCACCGAATCCTAACACGTTGCCCTCATCCACACCCAATCCTCTCTCTCTCTCTCTCCAGACACAATAACACGGTAAAGTAGCTATCGAGAGCCATCCCCGATAGAGTGGAGTTGCCGCTCAATGCCATAGTCTGACCCCTAATGTCGACGACAACACCACACCCTTGCTCACCACCTGCGCGCCCATCCCTTGGCATCTCTGTTTCTGGAGAGATCGTTCGCAATTCACAACGGCAAGGCCACACAAGCTCGGCTTGAGCCTCTGCGGCTCTCGATCTGCAAGGCTGTGCAAGGTCGACCTCAAGCTCGCGAGCGTTGCAAACGGCCGCAATTTACACAAGCTTTGTATCATAATTTTAGAAAAAGACAGGTCACAAATTTAATTAACCAAAACAAGTTACGTGATTTTATTATACATACACGAAAACAAAAATAAACATAGCCATGCAGCCTCTCTATAATTAGGGGCGTGCAAAACGGACTGCCCAAATTGGAAACAACCCGGACCAGACTGAACTAGCTGGTTGGGTCTAGCTCCCGGGAGTGTCGGTCCGGTTCCCGGTTCCTAAAAGTAGAACCGGTGTCCGGACTGTCCGGTTCCTGATTTTAAGGAGGAACTGGACCGACTACATATAATTTTTTTTTATTTCGTCAAAAAAAATTAGTAAAATATGAACTAAACCCGAAGCGACTAAATCCATTGGACTAGTCCGGTCCGGTCTCCGGTTCTCAATTTTGGGAATTGGGATCCGATCGCCCTTTACCTATAATATACAAACTTTAGATTCACATACTGTTTTTCTCTTTACAAATTTTAGATTCGCATACTATTTTTCTTTGAACAAATATTTCAAAGAAATGTAACCAATCGAGAAAGCGAAAGTTAAAGCTGTGATCACACAGACCTTTACCAAGTTGCAAAACTCAGTTCCAAGGCCAAAAAGAAGGGTAACAAAAATTAAGGACAGCATGGAGAGAGACGGGCACACAAGAATTTAGATTCTGCTAACAAAAGAATGCGGCCGGGGCATAAACAAACGAGCCTCCTTTTGCTTTGTCGGATTCGCTTTTAATTAAATTCGCTTTCCCCCTCTTTAATTCTCGCAAATTTCTAGACCTGTCATGGTTCCAATTTGCACTAAATTATTGCAATTTCCGTGGACCCTTTTCTCGGATTTAAATTGGCTTTTTCTTTTGGCTTATCTAGTGCCGCGTGCAATCTTAATCCTACATGGGCCAAATTGGAGTTTTGCGTGTTGTATCCTTCTCACTAATTAGCAAGTAGCTAGGATATTCATTCCCCATCGCATTAAGACTGCAAAAACGACACGGTATATAAGACGCTGGCGTACTTAGGCAACTTAGGGTTTTCGGACTAAATTATTAGAGGGGTCAACGGCCCACAAGACCCAACACATTTCAACCCTCGGCACATGCCTTGTCCCCATGCCAATGTCATCTAACCCCAACACCAATCTTTTAGCATATGGTCATTTCCGAGTCTACATACATATATATACAGACGCGCGCGCACGTCCATTTCTCTCCGATAAAATCCTTGCTGTGCTCGCCGACAGAACCGAGTATATAGCTATGGCGAAGTCAATTGAGCTGACCCGTGTCGATGCCGGACTCCCCCCTTTCTTTAGCTGCAAACGGGGGGGAATTAACTAATGTTAGACGCGTACGGCCGTCAAAGCGAGCCCGCCCGAGCGAGGGGGACGAGGGAACAGCTCTCGCGAGAATACAGTGTCCGGCGCGCACGCAACCATCTCGCGGCCCCCCCCCCCCCCCCCTCGATCGGGCTCGATAACTCCGCATAAACAGATGAAATTAAGACCCAACTAAACCTTTGAAGGTTTTGATTTTTGCGTGTAAAAAGTCGTCAAACGTCGAATCGATCTTAGAAGACGAAAACGCGCGTGAAAAGAAGAGCCGCCAGTGAGTGGCGTGCTTAGTGGGGGAGCCGTACCCCCGCGCGACCGACTTCTTCCAGTTCTTTGTACCAAACCTCTCATGTCGTCCCTCCCTTCTTTTCCCCTCCATTAATTCAAAATAACATAAAATAATAATGGTACAAGAAATAAAGGTCAAGAAGGGTAAAAAGAGGAGAAGGTGGTGCCAGCTAATGCAACGAGCTTTTCCCGCTCGTTGATCGGCGCAAATTTCGGTCGTGTCAAGTCGGGCCATCGCCGCTCTTAGGCAAAAGGCGTGATCTTTTTGAGCCTCGGAGGATTTTCGATTCAGGGGAAAGAGGATGAGGACTCCTTTTTCGGGTCATCCGCCACTCCCATCGACACCCGAATCCCACCCAACGCCGAAAAACCGATGGCGAGTGGAGAATGACCGACGGGGCCGTCGACCCGGGTCAATTACTTGATGCGCGATGTGATGCTTATCGAACGTGTGCTCCGACTAATCAATGGAAATTTCGTATGAGTGCGTCGCCTCCGAGTTAAGCATCGCAGATTTTTCTATACCTTTCCGAGGAAAAAGTCGCGGTGAGAATTTCACGTGACGATATTTAATGTGCTTATAGGTATGAACCCTCGATTCAGTGCTTATTGTCGAGCATGTCTTGGGTCCGGAAGAAATGGAGTATTAGTATAGTTTATGTTTCCCCCTCATCAACTGCACGTCGGCAACAGGCATGCAGCCCTACCGATAAAGGGATTGAGGGGGACGGGGTCGGAGAGTACCGGATCTCGGGTTTCAATTACCGTGAACACCATACACACATATGTACATAGTAAAGATGGGCGAGACCAAAAAAACTAAACTGCTCGTCAATGAACGATTCGACTTTCAAAATACTAATTACACAAATCACGATTCGGAATTAGTAATAATAAAAATTCAATAAACTTACGCTGTAATGTATACTATATAATAAACTTCGAATAAATTTAGGCAAAGGCCGTCTTCATTCGAATTTTTTTTCAAAATTTAGGGAAATGGAAGGAGACAAAATAAAGAAGACGATGATTCCAAGGATGCCAAGCCAGAAGCAAAGCTCGCTTTTGGGATTCGATTGAGCGTCGGGAGTCGCGGTGTCTTCCTCGGGCGCATACCAAAGCACGCGATTTATTTATTTTTTTAAATTTTTGCTATCGACCCCCTTTAATTTAATTCTATTTCTATTCATTTAAATCCGGCCTATCTTTGACCACTTCAAATTCAAATGTTTTTCTTCTTTCGTTTGTCGGAACTCGAATGAAAGCAACAGGAATAGGTCGTCCCGGTGAACTAATCGATGCCCACCATCGTTAAACAAATGGAATTTGACACTAATCAAATTGGGTTTATCCGACTTAGCGCCAAACTTTTTTGCTCGCTAATGTGGGGACAAATTTGGCGTGGCGAGTCTGTCCAACATCGTAGCAAGATCTTAACGACGCCTAGTGCGATGCTACGTGACAAGAAGACAGGGAGACGAAAAACTTCGTGATCTCCTGCGGTTTTGGAGGGTGATTCTTATGGATTTATCGAAGTTAGGGGCAGATTAAACTTAGGAGCTGGCTAGCTAGCACCCAATTGAACAACCTTGTATAAAGTGGATTCCTAGTTTAATGTCTTGCAAGAAATCTACGCACGTATCATCTATATCGAAGAATCTTGTTCCTAGCCAAAGCTCTTTTATGTGATTGGATGTGCAAGATGCGCCATGGTGGTCGTATCTTGCTCGCCTGTATCGCTAGCGATGTGCATGCCCCCGTAAAGCGCGAAAAGAACTGCGCATAAGGCCTCGGAGAATCATTTGACGTGGTCGTTTTCTTCAACTAAGACCCTCGTTCAACCCCGAAAGATTGTTGCTAGGGGTGAGCACCGGATCGGGGTTGATCCTGAAACTGGATTGGGCTGACCCTACCCAACCAGATTCTGAAAACGGAACTGGCTATTACTGGTCTAGTTCCTTAGTTCCGGGTGTGGAACCGGACCGAGAAGCCTTAATTTCTTTTTTTAGTTTTAACTTGAATATTGTAATCTTGTTGTTGTCGCCTCTTCGTCCGGTTTCTCTCTCCTGCTCTTGGCTCTGGTTTGCCCACGTCTTCACATTTCCTCAACGCAAATCAATCATTCGAAGCTCACGAGCCTCCCGTAAGAATCGGTCACTAGGTTGTACAAGAAGAATCGAAGACGCTCCGTTTTTCTGATTCCAGCAGATACGAAGGCTTTTCAGATAAATTTGCATTGTGTAACCGAAAAATCGAAGTCTCCAATAACACTCTCAAGGAATAAAAAAAACGAAACGAAATGCAAAGGGAATTGACCTCGTTGATATCAAGATTCACGGGGTAAGTTTCAATTTCAAAAAGCTGAAAACCGATCGCGACGGGACTCCAAAACCGCTTGCCCCGTAATTGTTACCACACTGTTAGCATTTGCAGCGTGCTCAACCACCGAAGAAAACCCTTTTGTCAAGTTAAAAAGATGCACTCAGCGCTTGAAAAGCATTCATGATAGGGGAGGGGGGCAATTCACACGATTTCACCAAACGAAAACCAAATTTGATTTGACTTGATTTTGATTGAACGACGAGCGAGGGGCATGATGATAGCAACCGGAAAGGGTGGGAACAACACGGAGTTACTTGTCGTGCCCTCATTGGTTGCAGCGCTGGAAGAGTCGTTAATGCAGAGAAAGATTCCTCCCAAAACAGTGTGGCGCCGAGGACACATTGCAGCTCAAATGCAAAGCTCATCATGGTCTAGGTCAACCATTAATATAAACTAATCATTTTTCAACTATTCTCTTCTTCCCCCTTTGGGGATCGCACATGACAGCACCATGTCATGTAATTGCAGCCAACAAACACAGTTGTCTACATGGGTTGTTCCTCATAAAATCCGAAAACTACAGGACAAAGTTCACAAGTTCAGAGAGAGAGAGAGAGAGAGAGAGAGGATGTGGAGAACTCAAGTCAACCATTGAAACAGGTACTAGAAAAAAAATAGTCATTTTATGTTACAATACTCTCTGCTGCCGTGTAGAAATAACAAATGATTTCATCTACCTAACTCATCTCTCTCTCACTCACCGCCACCAACACCGACACCAACGCAATCTGTAGCATCCATGACCCTCATCCATCATCACTAAACCTTCAACAACACCCTCTCACCTCCAATTTGCTGTTTTAACTTTCCTCACCTGTCCTCTTTCTTTTTTCTTTTTTGTTCTGCTCCCTTCTGGCTATAATTCAAACCTCCATAAAAAATCAAGCATTTAAAAATTTAATCTTTTATAGGGGGACCCCCCAATCCTTCAATCCAATCTGGGTCCCTATCAAAATGAACCGACCAACCAACAAACCCTCAAAGCCGCCCCCCCCCCCCAAAACTAAACTAGCAAGCTACCATCACCAAATTCCCAACTTTTTGCTGTTCTGCCCTCTTCTGCTATGTACACAGAGCCCCCAATCCGAAGCAAAGAATATGCCGCCGCATCAGTGGACGAATCTCCCTATTGCAAAATACCCTTTTTTCCCTCACTCCCTTCTCTCTCTTTTCAAATTTTCTTTTTGCCCTTTTCAAGTACATGATCTGATCAACCCCAAATTGTACAGATTCCTCCTCACTAGGCTTCCAAGTGACAACAGCACAGCCCCAGCAACCCCAACTGCTTCCTCTCCTTCACTCTCTGGGCTTCTGTCGTAGATCAATGGCACTTCCTTCACTCGCAGTTCACTGAGCCCGATCCTCTGCCTCACTGCCTCGATGATCTTCAAATCTGCCGTGTTCCCCACTGCATCCGTCACATAGAACACGTTGAAAGCTGTGCCCAACGTGGTGGATATCTCGGCTCTCGTCACGTTGAGGCCGTTCTCGCGGAATGTCCTTGTGACCTCTGCTAAAAGGCCCGGTCTATCCGCCGTGCATAGTTCTAACCTCACACCCTATGAACATAGAGAACATTTCATTAGATTAGAGAGCTAAAGAAACAAGAATGGTACTAAATTTGCAAGATAAATGGCGCTTGATCAGTGAAATGTTGGGATTTCTGTAAAGTACCTCAGATGCTCTTCTCTCGATAGCAGCTTGCAGACATAAGATCACACGTTGCCTCTCAGCCTCGGAATTAATCGGGGTTCCATCCATGTGCCTAATGCAGAATTCCTGAAACACCATCAACAAACGGTCGAGTCAATATCTTTACCAAATAGCAAACAGGTTCTTCTTGTTTTGATCAAAATCGGCAAAGATATATACCAGAGATGCTCTATTCCCAGCAGTATCGATGGTCGCATGGAAGACGACATACTCCATATCCGTCAATGTGCACACCACATCGAACAGAAGCTTTGTTCTGTCCTTGCACTCAACGTTCACGACCGAGTAACCCCTCTCGGCCCAATGTTGTACTGTCACTACTGGAGAGTCGCCATTTAGCTGTAGGACCGGCTCCCTCTCATAATCGCGATCCGCAAACATCATCTGGTGCAGTCTTCTCTCGGTGTGTGTCACTGCCAGAGAAACTGACATCTTCGCGCTCCTAATATCGTTATCTCCCTTGAGAACATTCCTCAACCGTGCTTCGATTCTATCGATCTGCTGCGAGTCCTCGATAGGGGACCCGGAATTGCAGTCCTTGACATATATTAAGGAAGCGATCCTGCCATTGTGAGTCCACACCTTGGCCTCCACGATATCGCATTGCAGATCGGCCAACACTGCAAACACCTCGGAGAGCAGGCCAACCCGGTCTGTGCCGGTCAGCTCTAGCGCCGTTAGGCCAGCGTAGTCACTGGTGCTCGTATAGTGAATGGTTCCGAGAGACTGCAACAACCAAAACCGGCACTCTCTTTTTAGATACAAACAATGCAATGTTCATGACTAATAAATCACTTGATCCACTTATCCCAGAATTAATTGCTTCCATATTCTAATAGAGTACACATGTAACTAGTTCCACATATATCAGTTACAGTTAGAGAGAACTCTTAAGAGGTTTCAGAATAGTAAATTACCTGTTCCATGTAGCTGATAACGCTCTCATCTGTTAATTTCTTTCCGTTTTGATCGGTCACATGGAAAACTGTAGAACCCAGAAAAATCCAAGGCAAGAAAAATCAGGGAAATTGCTCAAAATGCAATCAAGGAAAGTTACTAAATGTAAAGATACCAAGATAAAGACACAACGCCAAGAAAAGAACCAAAAGAGCAAAAATTAAGGAAAAAAGATTTTGGTGACTCACCATCCATGGACCATCTTCCATCGGACGAAATGTAAGCCTTCTTGACGGAAAGGTTGAGATCAGTGAGGATCTGGACCGCCTCCAAGAGAATCCCATGTTTTCTTGCACTGTCGACCTGAAGAAACACGAGCCCAGGACTTGGTCAGACCCGCACAACGTTGAACAAGCAGCAAGATATCTCATTTTCTTTCTTTCTTTCTTTCTGGTTTTGTTGAAACTTCTGGAAAAGGGTTTCGCGGAAGCATACCTTGACAATAGTGGCAGCGGGACAAGCACCATTATCAATCACCACCCTGTTAAGAGGACAGCAACAGTAACAAACAACAAGTCAGCGCGAATGGCATCCGGTCTAAAATTCGAAGTCTAGGCGACTGACTCTGTCTTTGAACTTTCAAAGGAAGGTTTGCGAACAAATCTTTTTCCAACCAAAAAATAATTTCTTTCTTGAAATGGAGCAAGTCCCTTACAGAACTTAGCAAGAGATCGGATGGAAAAATTGGGGAACAAAAATCGACCAATCCCAAGCAAGGGGAGGGGGGAAGAAAAACAGAGACCCAGAGAGCTCCTCTGCGGTTCTGGGACCAAAGACGGCCTTCACGAGGACCAAGTTGAAAGGACTTGAGGACATGGATCCGGTAACAAACCTCGGGGTGTTCATGCGAAACACGAGCTTCTCGTACTCGTCCTGGCAAGCATACCACTCCATCTTCTCCATTCTTTGCATCTGCATCTTCTTTCCCCCTCCTCTCTTCTACTCTCCCCAAAAAACAACCAAGAAACCAAACTACCCAGACAAAAGCAAGCAAAAGCCACAAGACCCGGAGGCAAGGAACCCGAAGGGCGCTGCGGTTCGCAACGACGCTGCAGCTGCTGATGCGGGCTGCGGGCGTGAACAGCGAACGAACGGCAGCTACAACAATGTCGTGCTCCGGCTTGTCAGCCTTTTGCCGGGCCTCCTCCTTCGATCGAATCGCTTCGGTTCAAAGGGCCACCGCCCCTCGTCGGCGAGAAGAGGATGAGCCCCTCTGCAACTGCTACCGGGCGCTTTCTCTCTCTACAGAGCTACCGCGGGGGCAGGTCTTTCTCTCTCTAGAGAAGCCTTCGTTGGTCTTTCAGCTCTGTCGACTCTCGCGCTTGAGGTCTCTTATATATATATATACGTGCAGGTAGTTTTCTTTAAATTAATTGAGGAAATTTTATTTTTTTCACTAAAGGTGTATTGCAGTGTGAGAAATTTATTTATTTATTTACTTTATTTGTTTGTTTATTTATTTATGGCAATTAGCAAAAGGAATGGGGAGAGAGAGAGAGAACGGAGGGGGATGGGCCACATGGCGTGCGTAGCGCGTGCCCCGGACGGACTGTCCGGCCCGACCCACCCCCGCTCCCTTTTTTCTTTTTTCTTTTTTCTTTTTGGCCCCCTCCCCCCCCCCCCCCCACTACTTGAAAATAGGGAAAAACCCTGGAAATTTAAAAAAGTAATTCTGGAAAACCAACTCGATTTAGAAATTGGATAATGACTTTAACTATTTCTAAACTTTGACCCAATATGCAATGCAGTCCATGAGCTTTTAATTTGTTCGATGTGTCCCCGAACTTTAACTCGATGTGCAATGTGATTCTTGAACTTTTAATTTGTTCAATGTAGTCCTTTTATTAATTCAAGTTTAGGAATTACACAGAACATTTCATATATTTCAGGTACTACATTGAGCATGCACCAGAAGTCCATATGCCACATTGCGCGTGAGGCCAATGTTCAGGGGCTATTATGTCATTATCCCATTTTAAATTAGACGCAATTCGGGAAAACAAATCAAACAGCAAGTCGAGTTAAAATCCTTGATCGGACGGATGGGGTCGGCATTGCAACTCCGGGGCTGTATCCAGAGTGCTTCTTAAAAGCAAATTTAAAAAAATTTAAAAAAAAAATAAGAGAACGAAGTTAAACTTGGGATTATATGTTTGTACTAGCAAAGATAGTCCCGTCCATGACCGAAAGGAAGAGATAAATTAGGCCGATCCGGCCGACCGTTCGGCACGTGACGAGAGGCCCGCTCGGGTCGTGCGGCTCTTTCCCTTGTCCATTTAAAACTTTATCGGGGCCGGTTCCTCTGTACCTCTCGCTGTACCTTCCCCCTCGTAACGAACTCTGGTTCCACCGAATATGCCCCTCCCACAGCACCCCCTTACAGTTATATTCCCCCGCTTGTCCTCTTTGGCGGGGAGGTCAAAGTCGTCTTTTCACGTGCCCCCCTTCAAAAGATACCGAGCGCCGGATCGGGAGAGTGCTCCGATCCAAACGGAAGAGTCCAATCTTTGAGCTGCCACCTGCCAACACTAACTTCAATTCGCTAAATGAACAAGTCCAAAGGCCAAGCCATATGACAAGGAATCACGGCGCGCGCGGGGGTCGCGCGCCGTACTAGCCATTCAGGACTCATCGGTATTTTCACCACCCCGAAACCATCCAGCTAACCCCGACCCTGCCCCGCCTCCCTCGAGTGGACTGATCAAGCTGTGAAACGACAGTAATCTCGCGCCTCGAGAAGCTCGAGCAAATCGGGTTTTTCTCCGTGGAATGAGCGAACCAAAAAAACCATCCGAAACACCACCGCGGTCACGACTCGATCTGGTCGTCACCGTCCTCCTCCTCCTCCTCCTCCTCAGTTAGCGTAGGGGTGGTGGCGGTGGCGGTGGCGGTGGCGGTATCTCGCGCTTTTACTTCGCTTTGGACTCACTCGGGCACAACTGTGGGCGAGTGGCGGGCGGCGTTGGCGTGGCCGGGGAGGCACGCGATCTTGGGGGCCCGCTCGTCACTCCCCCGGCCACGTGTCGGGACAGGGTTGGCCCGGCAGGCGTCCCCCCGGCCCGCCCGCCTTGTCTCGCCCCGTCACGTGCCCCTCGTCAGAGGAACACGTTCCCGGGTTTCCTTCGGAGTCAAGCCCCCTTTGCGTGCCTGCCAGCGTGCCACCGTCGCATCAACCACTTCCAACCCCCCCCCCCCTCCGTCCCCCCGACTTCGCTTTCCATAGAGCAAGAAAATGAAAAATTCGAGATCCGCCGGAATTTTCGCGGCCGCAGGATCCTCGTGGTCCCGCCGCCGCGATGCCGCCACGTGGCCGGGTGGGGGGGGGTGGGGGGGGACGTCGTGATGAATGCTTTTCCCGCGACGTGCGCGGCACTAACGAACGAGAATTGAATGCTTGCGGGTGCGGGGGAGGGGGGAAAGTCCTGATGCCGCGAGGAGGCGAGGCGTCGTGTTAACGGCGCGCCGGTTAAAGCGCGGGGTTCGATGGTTGGTGCTGAAAAGACGCCTTTGCCCTTCCCCGGGTCGACCCGCCGAAGCCTTTGGTTTTTTTTTTCTTTTCTCTCTTTTAAAATTTGTGTTCCGAACATAAAATTAAGTTCATTTTTCCGGTTAGTCTCCCTCTACCCTGCCACTTTCTCTCTCATTCATTCCTCCCTAACGCAATCATCGAAGCTCAAAGGCTCGAGCGCGTGTTCTTGGCGCCTTCTCACGGTGCATAAACCCATTCAGACAAAAATCGATCTCTTGCTAAGCTTACTCCCGAGTTCTGTCTTAACGATTACTCAGAAAGGGGAGTAAGCTAGATGTTCCTACATGCAGCTAAAGACCCGGCTTCTTTTTCTTTAGATTGAGGTGATATTTCCTTTACAGGAGGTGTAACATGTGTGGGCACCTTGTAAATGCAACATTCAAAGTGCGATGAGGATTTTCTTTTCCTTTTTTCCTTTAGGAAAAAAAAGAAGGAGAAGAAGAAGAAGAAAGATCCGCACGGGACATAAAAAAGATAAAATCTCTCTTTTCACCCGGAAAGAAAGGAAAACGAAAAAAAAAAAAAGGGGGGGTGCGGGGGAAAAACTAATTCGAAGGAGGAAGAGAACCGGCGGGAAACCGGCGACGTTCCCGCCAAATCGAGGCGGCGGTGGGTCCACGTCATCACGGATGTCACAGCCGCCCGGCCCGAATCTGATAACGTGAGGAGGAGGAGGAGGAGCTGAAAAGCCAAAGGGGTGGACCCCCACCCACCCCCCGTGTCTTTGACGTGGCCATTACCTTGGTTGGCGAAAATGCGTGATTCCTGAGACAAGAACTTTATTCGAGAAGCCGTATGAAATCATATTATCCCAAAAGCACGAAAAACAAAAAGATCAAGTGGAGTCGAGCCGAGCTCGCGGAGAATTAAAGATGACAGTAAACTCGACCCAAATTTCGTGCAACTCGGCATTTGATCCCGGGGGGGTTGATGGAGCTCGATGTCCCTAATTCGAGCACACGAATTTTGCTAAGTTAGGCATGTAAATATTTGGATTACTACCACGATAAACTTCAAATTATATTTACCGTAACAAAAAAATCTCAAACTTTTTTGACATGTCACAAAAAACTTAAATTTTGTCCATCGTGACGCGAAAATCCAAAAAATTCGAGATATTTTTTTATCGCGTTAGACATAATTTGTAATGTTTTGTGGTACTTGTCCTAAATATTTTCTATTCGAGTTGGGTGGATTTGATTATTATTTTTATTTTTATTTTTATTTTTTTGGGGGGTAAAACGGTCGATTTGATTAAAAGTGCCTCAAATTCGAACTCGAGCTTCTCGCCTCCGCAGAGCTGACACGTGGGACGGGACGACAGCTAGGACGTCGGCCAGCGGGGCCCACGGTCCACCCACCTCCCCGGATTTGTCCTCCTCCTTTTTTTTTTTTTCCCCCTCGAAATTGAAAAAGAAAACGCCTTTCGACGTGGGTTTTTCCTTCCTTTTTTCCCCTTCCTCCTTTTTTGACCGTATATTTTCTCCCACTTTCCGGTACCCCGTTCACACCCGTCCGTGCGGTCGTCGGGTTCACGTCTCGACGAGAGACAGACAGCAATACAGCTTGCATGCATGAATGAACAGTACGGCGCCGCACATCTCTCCCGCCTCCTCCCTCCTCCTCCTCTCCTCGAGACACTCGCCGCATGTTTTCCTCCCCAGCGTGACTCCCACCAACACGACATGTCGCAATAAACAAGCCACTCGCATTTATTATCCTACATCGATTCGCCCCGTCATGAAAACTTCGGAGATCGCGCTTCATTTTTATCACTTTCCACCCTCTTTTTTTTTTTCACATCTTCTTCTTCGTCCGATCCGGAATTGTGGACTTTTCTTCTTACATGTTCTGCTCTGATTTCGGGCGCGATTGTGTCTGTTCCCGACCCGCTCTACGCGGTTTCCACACCTGCTCCATCTTCCGTCGGGTGTCGGGGGGAAATTCCACGTCCTCGATCCTCGTGCCGTCCCCCGCGCGCGCGCGCGTGGGGACCCGGGGGCACGGCGGTGTCGTGAGATCTTAGTTGGGGCTGTCGGGCGGACAAGGAGGATGAGGAAGATATCTGGTCAAAGCGAGACCGCACGTGATTGCGACGCTCGGCTAGGGTATTTGCTAGGGGTGTAAATGGTTCGGTTCGGTTCGGTTTTTTTGAAAAATCGAACCGAACCGAACCGTTAAGGGTGCCCCTTGAACCGAACCGAATTTGAACCGAACCGAATTGGAACCGAACCGAAAAATCGATTTGGTTCGGTTTGGTTCGGATCAGTTTTCGGTTTCAAGTTCATTAAGCATAGAGAGAGAGGAGAGAGGAGAGAGAAGGGGAGAGAAAGAGGGCAAAATAGCCCTAAACCGAAGTGTTTATTTTAGTTTGGTTCGATCCGAACCGAAATGAACCGAACCGAAAAGAAAAATTGGTTTATTTTGATGATCCGAACCGAAACCGAAACCGAATCGAAATACACGAAGTTTTCGGTTCGGTTCGGTTCGGTTCGTATTTCGGTTCGGTTTTTCGGTTCGGTTCTGACACCCCTAGTATTTGCTTCGTTCGTGGTGCATCACTAACTTTCCTCAATCGACAATGCACAATCAACTCCTGGGTTTAATATAACAAATTCGCGTGCGATCGGGAAATGCTAGACGAGCTTGGGGGTATGGTCAAGATCTGCGAGCGTGTAAATGGCACGACGAGGGGTTTTTAAGTTTAGTATTCGGTCGTGCGCGCGAGGGGGTCCGACCCATTACTAGGGTAAAAGATTCGTGTCGACGAGCGATCTCGAGCCGGTACCTTCTGCTCGATAAAGTCGCACAACGCGGTTTCGAGTTTTCGATTGTGAAGATATTTACAAGGTTCGCGAGAAAAACTAATGCTTTTGCGGTCTCTTCTGGCAATTACGCGTGTCGATTCGATACATGCCACGCAAAGAATGTACAAATGTTGAATCTTCGCGTTCATAGAACCGAACATGATAGCAGGAACTGTAACGGCCAGGTTTAATGAGGATGGGAGTGGTTGTTGGGGTTACAGGTCATGGCAGGTTTTTAGGATGACGAAAGGGATAGGAATGAATCGAATTGCATACCGAACATGGGGAGAGCGTGTTTGGGACACATATATGTAAAAATTAAAATTAACTCATGAATGTGTCTTTTGACGTAACAGCAAGTTTTGCTCTAGAATTCCAAAATTAAGCGTGCTCAAATTAGAACATTACTGGGACGGGCGACTTCTCGAGAAAGTGCATGCCTATATGTCCAAAGGACAAAATCACTCATGACAGATCAAAGCAGACAACACCCGGAGCCAGCTAATCCGAGGATGCTGCGGGAATGAAGTCAAGAAGTCGCGAAAACAAGATTAGAAGCCTGCCCAAGTACGCATTCCCTAATGATGTCAATTAGCAGCTGATGATCGTGGGGCAGTAGCTTTTCCCCCGTGGCAAAGTGCAACACGTGCTCAACAGCCAGCCACAAAATCATCGCTCATGATCGAGTCGAGAAGAAGAAGCGATCATCATGTTCGTGTGACGTTAGATACGTTCGAAGAAGAGAAGTGACGCACCCGCGGTGGTGGGGATCGGGGAGATTTGAAGATCGATCGTTTGCTAAGATTGGTGGATGCGGACGATCGAGCAGGTTGGTGGAGCGGATCATCGCTTTGGGATTTGTGAAGTGAATACGAAGCAAAGCGATCGTTGGCTTGCCTTGCCTTGCCTTTCACGACTTGGCCTTTCTTCTTATTATTAAGGCCCCCCGGCCACAACTTGCTCATTCCATAAGCATATCCCCCCAATGGGGATTGCCGCGGATTACCGACTAATTAACCCTCCATTTTTCCCCGCTCTAAAGTTGGCCGAAAATCCCGTTTGATGGATTCTATCGAGAGCGCTCTCGCCCCGGGCGAAGGAAACATTTTGCGAACGGAGGGTGACTGTTAGCACATCATTTAGAATCGACAGATCATACATGGGCATGTCTATTTGGACCGAACTAAATCAGGATGGAGTTAGGGGATCGATCCCATATGATCCAACTACCGAGATCACGGGGTTTTGTCGTGAATAAGAGTGTAAACAGGTCGAAAGTTGTAGCTATTGATACAATATGGACTCGAGCTAGATAAGATTCTTTTCGACTCGAGTAATTAATAGAGTCGAGCTTGAGGTTAAAAATACTTCGACTCGAATGTCTCGTATACATTATTAGGTGGTTATATTTCACTTACTTAATCACACACACATATAAGATGAGAAAGACAAAATAATAAAAATATTTTAACTATATTTTATTTTCATATTTCAAGTTCGAGCGCAAGCTCACGGTTTGAATTTTATTCAAGTCCGGAATAAAATTTATTGACCGACAGATTAGAGTTCAAGCATACTGTAAACTTATTCAATCAAGCTCGATCGATTATAGAGCCTTCGTTACTCAAATCGATCGGACCCGAGCACTGAATTGCAATGACTCGACTCGGCTCGGCTCGATTTAACTCCCGAATTCAATTCGCCATGCACGTGTTTCTTTCGTCCATCGAACTTCTGCCGACTCCTCTATTCTTTTGGTTTTTCCTCGTGCGCTTCTTTAAGAATTCTTATGCTTTACGTTCACGCTGTCTTCATTGCGGAAGGTGAGGAGGCGTCGATGATGAGCTGGACCACTCACGGTGCAGCATTCTGCCCAGTAGACCTGCACAGCAGACTATTTTTTTTTTATTAATTCTCGCAATTATGTCCGTCATTAAATTTTCGTACGTGCTACTTAATTTATGTCGGGGGGAAATGACGTCGGAACATGATAAAAATGACGTCTTCATGCACTGAGGAGTGAGAATCCATAGGTTTCTTTTGGCACTGACGTGTCCAAGCTCTTGCATGGTGTTCGTGATTTGGTAATCCTTTCTTTATTGCTTCTACCAGAGTTTATTTCTACCATAATTCTACTTCTTTTCAACGTCAAATCAAATACCTAAGTGATGTTGATAACTCTTTCTTTCTTCTTCTTGTGAACCACGTCATATACTTCACCGTAGCAATTTCTTTTTTTGTGTCGATATGTTATACTCGATAATAAATGAACATCTTCATACAATACACAGGAATTCATTGCCGATAGGGAAACGGCATCAATAAGCTCTAAATTTTCATTTAATGTGCAATGATAACCTCGAACGGTTAATTTGTTCAATGTGATTTTTGAAGTATTTCTAAACGTTCAATGCAGTCGTTTCGTTTGACCAAATAAGAGATGGCCTAATGTATAATGTCATCATTTAATCATCTTTTTACTGTGATGTGCAATTTAAATGACAGGAACTAAGGCCCTATTCTTGAAAAACAAGCACGAAATGCCAAAAGTTAACAAAAAAAAAATTAATAAAAAAAATGGGAAACTCCTTTTTCTTGGTCACTTTCGCTCCAATCTCATGATGGCCAATCATGCCATCACCCCACAATGAATGAACTCGCCCAAAGAAACTGCAGATGGTGAGAGAATCGCATCTCGAAAGGGGGATTTTCATAATTTTTCTCCTTCCTAGATATTAAATTTTTTCACCCATTAAATATTTATTTATCTGCTAGCGGTTGGTCCATCAAGTCCGTGCCAGCTACAAGACGATGGAAACAAGAAAAGGGCACGGCCCAAAGCAAAGAACAGCAATCGAACAACAACAAGAACAGCAACAGCAACAGCAACAACTGACCCCGCCTTCTCCAATCAAGAACCCACCAAGATTTTAATCGCGGAATCGCATTTCCGGCAACGACGTTTCCGTATTTCATATTAAAATATCGAGAGCTCGAGAAAGAGGAAAAGAGGAAAAGAGAAAGAAGAAAAAAAAGGTGCAGGAGATCTTGGTGGGGGCATCTCCGGTTCCCATTGAGAAAGACAATGTCTGGTGTCGATCGGACCACGTCCCCCACGCATAGACAATCCCTTTCGCTTCTAAATCATTAGGCATGAAGCTATCGAAATTACCCACCTTTTCTTTTCTTCTTTCTAGAATAATATAAATTTTTTTTTTGGCACTATTCTTTGTAGATGTAATTGAAGTTTAGATGATGCAACCGCTGGTGGCCGAGCAACTGTTTGGTTTTGATTAGAGCGGCTCTTTAGCGAGCAACGTGATCGAGTCGGATGATGTTTTTCTTGTTCCCATGTCATACGAGGAAGGACGTGCTTAAGGAAACATCTTGTCATGAATCGGTTTTTTTTTTTTTTTTTTTCGCGAGAAGTCAACGGGACGCGATGATTCCTCGTGGCCCCCCGGGTTGTTATCTTTGATTTTAGCCGCTCGGCGATCGCTCCGGAGGCACGATTGGACCGGGCCCGTACGGAGAGTGCCGTTTTTATCACCGGGGAGTTTGAGAAGTTATACGTGGAAGCGCGAAGATACGCGGAAAAGGGTTTCGACCATGGTAATCCGATCTCAACATGGGACTATTTAATGGAATGGTGCTTCATTTAGTGGGGAAATCCAAGGCATACAAGCTACAAAACTAGCTGTTTCTGTCAAAAAAACAGGAACGATGAAGTGAATCCAACCCGATTCGTGGTTTCGAAGCCCACGATGGCCGGCGAGAACAACCACAACAGCACATGGAGAGACCCAAATGCTCAAATCTAAGGGGGCCCTCACGGGAGGCAGAGTAGACCTTCCCACGTGCCAAGATCACACCCGCAATATATCTCCCGATTTCACATAGGCCCGTCAAATAGGTGGGTCCTGGTTGCACATAGACTCGTCAAATGGGTGAGTCAGGTCGTATCGAAAATGGTTCGCCTCAAATTAATCCATTTAACCCGTTTCGATCTATTTCCATATTATACAAATCTAGCGACTTATACCCAATGCCGACCATATTTACTGAACACAATTAACTTATATAACAACTCAATTCATCAAATATGGATTAAGAAATGGGTTTATAATCCATTTTGATCAGTTTAGTTTCACCCCGCCTAAAATGGAAACAGAAAGAAGAAAAAAGCCAAAATGAAAAAAAAACAACAATTTCGTCGCACTTGAGTTTGACCACTCAAGCTTTGGTCCTCACGTTCCACCTTTCGAACTCTCGTTTCAATTAATGCAACTGGATCCGACCCGCCAACTTAGTCGCTCGAGGGGAATTTTTTTAGGTGCTCTCGAATCACAAAGCATGTCCTCACGTCAATCGCTGTGTGATTAGATATAATAACGAGCTGTCTTCTAAGCCGGTAACATATTCTCCAACTTCATCATTTCAACGCGCCGAAATCACTTAACTGTGTGGCATTACCGGAAGAATTGCGATGACCTAATTTCGGTTTTGGCGGGTGGCCCACGAATGCCGCTTGTGTTGACTACCGTTCATTCGATTTGTGCCCAACAACTCCGAAGGTAAAAGATTCCCTTCATACCGGGAAAATCTCGTGCAAAGATTGACACCATCATGACATACAGGAATGATTTTTCCATGGAGAAGAGGGACAGTCTTTTCGATGCTGCTTCGGCTTTTTTTGTGTTCTTTTACCCTCCCATTGGTCCGAGCTTTTTGTTCAGATGCTGGCCGCCTAATCACATGGCAGCTCCCATGATCTGCCGGAGGCCGAATCACGAGGGATTCGCCATCTCCATGCCGTGTTAACTTCTATTGTAATGATATGGTCTGACAAGGACAGAGAGTGGTCACCGGGGCTAGAGGGCTCGGACAAGGAACGACTCCTGACAGGCTTCTAAGATGGCGAATGGGGCAGACGGAAACCGAACTGTGCATCAAACAGACGGAGAGCGATTATGAGATGAGTGCGAGTGTAAAACTAGAATTAACTCATGGAAGTGCCTTTTAATGTAATGACAGTGCTTAGGTGGGACGATTTTTAGGATAGATAACCTCCCTAGAAGGTATTTATCCGTATATCAAAGGATAAAATTGTAAAGCTCGGGATGGGAAGGACCAAAGTGAACGATACTTGAGTGAATTAATTCAAAGATGTCGCATATATTATATCTTTCTAGTAGGTACAGAGATGGCCTTTTCAAAATAATCGGGCCGTACCGGAAATTTTGGTGTCCATCTAAGATCCGTGTATGGGCAGAATCATAGTCGAAAGGAAGACAGGCCAGGGAGACGACAGCTTGCGCAAATCTAGGATTGAGACAGCAGTAATTGGGGGTAAGTGGGAAGTGACAAGCGTACACGTTTCTAGGTGTGCGAAGTGGAGTTAATGCAAGAGGGCAAAGGATAGGTTGCGAATAGTTACTCCCCCCCCCCCCCACCACTTTTCTACCAAGCTGTCTTCGGAGATCATCGCGCAACGTGCGCTCTTGATTTCCTGCATTGGGTTGCGAAGAGAAGACAGCTTCGGTCAACAAAACGCACGCAGCATCCGCTTCGCTTCGTTTGAACAGAACGTGTAGTGCTCGATAGATACCACCTCACTGAGCAAAGTACTCGTCAAGAGATTTACTTGATGTTTTAGGCAGAACCATAGATTCAGAAGTTCAGGTCTTAGCTCTCAGCTTCTAGCGATTGTATGCGATCCTCTGTGCTTCGTGAGATCCGCAGGAGATTGGTTCTGTGATTTGTTGCATCTTGGAGACTGTTCTTTATCTGGTTCGTGCATTGATTATAATTAATCTAGTGGATAATCATCTTGCGGGGTAAGTAAGATCACCATTTGCCTCCAAAAAACAAGAAAACGAAAGCAAAACTTAATGTTGTGAGAAGACATGAGGTGCTGATTGCTTAACACCTACCGTTTCCGTTGTGTACGTGACAGATAGGACCAATTGCGATCTCACGATTCACGCGAAACTTGGAGACTGGTTTTTTCGAGTTCCCGAGATACATACCGAAAGGCGAGAATGAGAACATTTGAGCGGCTCGACAATGTGGCGGGATACAACTCTGTGGATACTAGTTTGCTTAGCTTCATAATACGAGGCAACGAAAGTGTTTCACTCGAGCTCGAGTTCAACCTTCCGAAGCTGTTCGGACTCTATTTTAATCTCGATCAAGGGAAGGGGCGAGTTTAGATGGGTTCGAAGCAGGCTATGACGGATACTTGCAAGCCCGACAATCATACAGGGCGGCAAACTTCCGGACCTAAAGAGCAGTACCCAGACTCGCTCCGTCCTGCAAAACAAATCGGAAACTAGGCGTGCAGTCGCGAGCCTGCCCCCGCCGAGAGCTCGTATTTTCTCCAAATCCGGCCCGACGGGTAGAAAAGCTTTGCCGAAGTCCGCCTGAACGACGAAGGGCACTCTCGAGCCCCAGTGGCTGCACTATGCTGGGCAGGCCTTGGACATAGAGAGACATCAAAAACAGGAGATGTTACTAACTACATGGCACGTATGCTCTCCCCAGTCCATCCACCAAACACGAAACACAGAGGAAAGCAGAAACGAATGGGCCCAAGGCCCAATATGTCAAAAGGCCCAACGGATCGAACCATTTGGGCCGGCCAACGCCGAACAAAGAACCGAGCCCACGTGCGGCTACGACGTCGTACCGTCTTTCCTTCTCCATCTGTCTCTCTCTGTCCCTCTCTCTCTCTCTCTCTCTCTCTGTCGCTCACTCTATCCACAACGTAGCATCTGCGCAACGACTCCGGAGCTTTTGCTTTTGACCTGCGCGGCAATGGCGTCGCACGCTGTCTGCAAGCTCTCGCCGTCGACGCCCTTCTCGCCGTCGACCCGCGCTCGGTCCCCTCACCGGCCGAGGCTCGCGAGCTCGTTGAGATTGCCGAACGCGTGGCTCGGCGGCGCGAGCGATTTCGCGCTCCGTTCGACGAGCCTCGTCTCGCGGTCTTCGAAGCCGCGCCCGATCATCGCCACCGTCGCCTTCAGCCTCCCGACCGCGTGAGTCGCCGCAAAAAGCGTTACTTTACGCGTTCCCCTTTTAGGATTTTGTTTGATTTCGGTTTCTGGTTTTAAAAATTGCATTTTTTAGGTGACTGTGTTGTTGTTTCAGGAGTGTTGTGCTTGATTTTGCAGAAAGCCGGAGAGGGTCTCTTCCGGTGAGAATGTTCCCAGGTGAGTTCAGCCAAAAACATTCGATGGAAGTTTGTGTTTTTCTGTTGCTGTTTCTTGGTTACCATTACTGAAAATGTGCTCCGAACGAGCTGTATTTATCGAATGACGACTGGGGATGGAATAATTATCTTGATTCAGCTTTGGAGCATGCCATTTGTGTATATAGTCGATTCCAATCGATGATAAGTGAAGATGAATCTGTTGTGTTCGCTGGTATCCTGTGTTCTATGTGGACATTGAGTCTTTCTCTGTTTTTGTTGCGGTTGGGAGTGGAATTAGATGGTCGAGGAGGGCGATAAAGTCGTTTGCTATGGGTGAACTCGAGGCGAGGAAGCTCAAGTATCCGACTACTGGAACGGAGGCACTTCTTATGGGATTGCTTATTGAGGGTAATTCACTTTGTGCATTTTGGGAATATCTTTCATATTGCTTCCGGTTGTTGCTTCATTATTCATTGAAGTAGTCTGTTGGCCTATCTGCCTAGAGATATTCATAGCCATGTTAGATCATTCTGGCTATGTACCGTGTATATAATGAATTCAACTGGTTGGTGAAGTGGTTTCTTAGGAAAAGTTTTCGATTTTACTTGAACTGTGGAGTTGCCAGTGACGTTAATCATGGAGGGGGCATCTTAGGCCTGTCTTATATCATGCGAGCACTCTTGATGGGGCCCTCATTTTGTTACTGGGAAGAACATATGTTTTCACATGCTTTGCATGTAGTCTCGATAAGATTCAAGGATTATCATTAGACTGACATGGATTGTGCTACTTCTAATTTCTTGGTCGTGATGTGCAGGGACTAGCTCTGCTGCTAAGTTTTTGCGGGCAAATGGAATTACACTTTTCAAGGTGCGCGAAGAGTCCATAAAGTCGATTCCAAAGGGCGACATGTATTTTTTCAGCCCCGAGCATCCGCCGCTGACCGAAGATTGCCAAAGGGTGCTTGATTGGGCTGTCGATCAAAAATTGAAGTCTGGTAAGCTTTCCGTCAATTTACTCATTCATCTTTCAAGGACTGCTGTGTGATAGCGTTCTGCTGTAGTTGGAGGTCCACACATTCTCGTGGCTTATCAGGGAATATGACAATAGGTTTCACTTGTTTGAGATGAGTTACATTTTCTGATTTTTACGAGTTTATTCTTAAAATGATGGAACAACTCTCTTAAATTAAATATCTCAGATAGAGAGAATCACTAATATGAAATGGTTTAATGTTAGCTTCTTCAATGTCTGAAATGCAAAGTGCCTGTACTTCATTGTATAAGGCCTTTCGATGGCATAGAGTTTTGCACTTGGAACTAGTACCGGCATAGCAAGTGAGTTATAATCTAAACGTTTTTTCCTTCGTTTCGGACGCCCAGAGGAGTCAAATTCTGGTTTTTTGCGGTTCTTGGTTGGAAAGTTGGAAAGTGCTGTCGATGCTTTAAATATATTTGGAGGTCCACACATTCACCTATATTGTTTGTTTTTCTGGCCTGTCCAACTATAGGCCTAGAACTAATAGTTCTTGCATTCCTTTGTTGACGCAGCTGATGGTGGAGAGATTACGACGATCCTTTTGCTTCTCGGTATCTGGTCTGAAGTGGAGTCGCCAGGTCACAAGATACTAGCTGCCCTTGGTTTTGATGACGACAAGGCCAAAGAGCTGAAGTCTCAAATTAGTGAACCGGAATACGATGGCTAACGGATTTTCCCCCCTCGATTTTCTTTTTAATTCTTATGCGGGTATCTGGGGTTTCTTGGGAAAGCCGGGACGCTCAAACTAGTCTCCTCAATATGTTCAGTCCCTAATCCCTCACACAGGCTGGCACGATCGGATGATTTCTTGACCATTTTTGTTTGTTGATTGTTGCGACTTGAGATTCTTTGAAAAATGAGATGGATCCATCATGTTTGTACCAAGGTCTTGCATTCTGAGCAAATCTCTTCTTGGGACCTGAATTTATGTTCTTTATGGGTGTTGCTCTTCGAGCGAGGTGATAATAACCACAGGGGGTTGCTCGTTCAGCTAAAGATGAGCCATCTGGTTTAGTATACCACGGCGTTTTTTGAGGGTTTGATGTTTCTATTGATGTAACGAGGCTGTTATTTGCGAAACGCCAAGAACAAGTTTGACATGTTCTTTTACACCAATTGCTGCTAATTCCGTGTCTTCTCCTTCTTCCTGATCAAGTAACGTTTTTCATCGGGGGAGCAAATCACCTCATCTATCACCAAAAAATGATTTGAGGGAAAGCCAAGTGACCGTACATTGGCTCGGTTCAAAGTGCGACAATTTCTCAAGGATACCTCCGTGACTATGATTCCCGTAACCAGAGTCAACTTGTTTGTCAACCGATAAGCAAGTAAACTCTGATAATAAACTCAACACTTACATTGTCTGGAACTCTAGGCTCAAGCATGTTCCCTATGCAATCCAAGCTGTACACATCTAATCTCTATACATTCTTTCACGTGGAATAATTGTTAGCAAGTTATGGAAACTAACTAAATTTACACTACTAAAAATGGCATTGCCAGATTCAGAAAACATCAAACATGAATGAATAATGACCAAAGGGCACAAACCCTAAATGACGACCTGCTCCACCGGAAATCTTCTACAAGAGCAGAGCTTAAAATGGCCCCTTTCATGTGGAATCTCAATCCTTCCACTTGGATTAGTTTAAGCCGATAAATCAGGCTGACAGTTATGTTAATAATCCATCCTCAATCGCCGCAGTTCAGCTTTGAAAGTAGAGCTGGATGCTAGCGATCTACGGGCGAGGGTCCTTATATCTTCACGTGAACAGTCCCGTGAGATGCGAACCAGTTCCCATAACGCACCTCCACTAATCATGTCCTTCGCATTCACTTCTGAGATGATGTTAAACACAATTTACTTCAGATTTATATTAAAAGGTTACAAATTCTTCAAACTCTGAATTGAGAGGAAGAGAAACTACCATGCTGTGCTAAGTGGCAGAGAGCAAGCTCAATATGACGCCTGATTGCAGAGGCTTCATTATTAGCATTTTGCACAATCCATGGTAGTGCACCATCTTCTATCAGGAGAGACCTTCCAGTCTTCGTGCCTGCACCATCAGAGCGATGAAGTTCATAAAAGAAGAGAGGATTGTGGAATGAGGGGGTTCTATAGTACCGGGAGGTTGTAAGTCACAAGCACAGATTAGTTTGCACGAGATTGAACATTTCTACAAGGGTTCACTATCCCAAGTGCAGTACGATGGGACATCACACCTAGCTACAGGTGCGCCAAACTACTCAATTCATGATGGCATTGTCACATTTTCTTAATGGCAAGTCAGATATCAAATGACACCATGGGCATAGTCTAAGCAATGACAAAAGTTTCGGTAAAGTATCTCTTTTAGTTATTAAAAGGTATGTACCTTGAGCAGATGATCTTGACTCGCATTTTGCAAAATTGGCAATTCCACGAGCAACTTGTGCAAGAACGTCAGGATGCCCACAATGAACCATCCCCAGTAATGCCTTGATGCCACCTTCACCACTTAGCATAATTTGCAACTTGTCTGGACAATGAAAACAAAATGCGTGAACCTCTCTTTTACGCTAAAAGAAGATTTAGCAACAAGATTACTTTGCCAGATGATTAAAATGTATTCCCCCACCTTGTCACACTATTGAGGCATTAAAAAAGGCATACATGGGGACAGTACTAAACAATGAATTAGGACAATATATACCCACAAAAACATGACCTAACAATAGCATGTTGCTACAAACCTCCAAAAGGCTAATGATTATTGATCGAGGAAAACATAGAATGTTTGATATACAATTGCTGGATCAATGACTTGAGGGCGATTCATCCCCACACAAATAGTCCAAAACTGCAACCCATCCTAATTACAGCAAGATATCTAGTTTGTCGAGATCTCAGCATCAGGAAAGAAGGGCTCCTACAATTTTCTACCTGGGGTTTGTGTAAGTGACTCTTGCTTTTGGGAAAAATAATTGCTTAGTTTCATATATATTCCCAAAACGAATATGTCTGCCCTGCCATCTTAACATTGACAATCATGTCAATGGAGAACCAGCTCTGCAAATAGTGAAAGAACAACAAATAACAATTCCAACAAGACCAGTGAATATCGCGTATTTGATTTTACCATTTCCACAAAGGTTAGCAATAGCTCCAGCAACCATTCTAAGAGTTTGAGGATCCCCAGCATTAGCGGCTGTTGTCGACAACAAGCGAATTCCCCCTTGAGCCATTATCAGCTCCTGGTTGGTTTCTAGGTGAACAAACAAAACAAAGAATCTGCTTAAAAAGGAAGAAATACAAAATAGCAGCATAGAAACATTATAATGATTGTTATATATTGTGAACGAGGTGAAAATGAATTTTACCATTCATTGCCAGATTAGCAATTGCACCAGCTGCAACTCTATGTATGGTCTCATCGTCTGAGCTCCTAAGCAGATTCAGCAAGGACATAAGACCACCAGCTTCCACAATCTTCTGCTGATTAGCTTCTGCAAGTCGCAGTGAAGGTTTTTGCTCAAACATAACAATCAACTTGAAAACACAGGGTACTCATGTTGATAGGATATTGACAGATTTAAACCACTAAATAGATATTCTACTTCTCCAAATCAACATGCAATCGAAACTTTATTCAGAGATCTAATCAGTAGATGGACACTAGGAAACAACTCAAGCAACAAGGAGAAACAAGGAACATAAAAACCTTTAAATTAGAAAAAAAAAATTAGAGCTCACAAAAAAGTTTTCAAGCCATATTGTAATGAAAGTGCATATTAGAACATAAAACACTAGACACAAGTACAAAAAGGGCACCTTCAGCAGCTAGATTTGCTACCACCTTGACAGCATGAATGCGGACGTCAGCATCATCTGCTTCTAACAAGGACAAGATCTTGTGCAACCCCACTATAAGAAGATTTGATGTTATTGAGAAGAAGGAAAATTAGTCCATTATCCAAAACTATCAAGAGTAAAAGTGGCATATAAAATCACTAATGCTACACTACCTTGTTCAAAGAGTTTGGCTACTGAGGCTTTCTCGCCATTTTCGGAATCACTGAGCTGAGGATTCTTCACTTGGGACGTGAGACAGTCTAAATCATTGGGATCATTCCCTGATCCAGCTCTGTCTAGTTGTCTCCTTCTCTACAAGATAAATGACATGTACTTATGCATGGGGAATTGTTGTTAAGACTCAGCTTCAAGCAGCTGACCTATTTGCCTGAGTGGCAATTTATATATTACAATCACATTTTCCACCACATTTTAGGATACCAAACATCGTCTTATTCTGGACCAAAAGTATAAAGATTAAGCAAGTGCATCAAAGACGGAGATATCAGCCATCTATAAAACATAACAAACTTTTCGCAAGCCATTGAAGCAAAAAGGCATTAATATAGCCATCTCATGCAATGAACAACTAAAATGAGGGGTTCCATAGGTCAACTTTGACAATGTGATTAGCATACCTCATCAGCATCAAAACTTAGCTGGAATAGCTGACTTTGCAATAATGCAATATCTCCTTCAAGCTTTTCTTTCTGCCTTGACTCATCTTCGAGCAACTTGCGAAGCTTTAAAATTTCAGATGTTGCTGAAGCCTAGTAGATGGACATTAACACACTATCCAGTCACTCTTAAGATACAACAGCCCAATTAAAGAATGAAGGAAGAAGAGAGTTGGAAAACAAAATGTTAAACAATCACAAAGAGACCTCCATTAACTTTGATTGATATAGTTGCCTCTTATGGTTCGTAAGCTCCTCTTCTGCAGCCTTTTTGAGAATAGTTTCCTTCTCAAGCAGTTTCTTCAGATTAGCAACTTCTTCAAGAGCTGAGATTGACGAAACCTATGCACAAGACATCTTAAGTTTGACTTCATATGCACCATTTGTTATTTTGGGGGAAAACTAGGAGCAGCAATAGTATGTATAGGATATGTTGCAACAGATTAGGGAGGCAACATCTTCAAATAATATAGGCAGCATACGAGCAAAAGGAGAAATGCGTAAAATGGGTCTCTAGCTATGACTATTCACATGCAAAAAGCTATATCCAGGCCTTAGGTCTTGCATTTCTGATGCTTTCACTTTAAGTGTGGAGAACATTATTGACATCAAACAATTTTATTTGTACATCACATCTATGACAAATAGCGACAAACTTACAGATAAATTTTTGGTGACATCTAAGCTTGTCTATTTGTTCTTCAAGGCATTATAAAGGTACATGAAAAACAAAAACAAGCCTGACATTCATGTCAGGGCTGTGTTTTACAAAAATTCATTTCTACCTTGAAAAAAGTAGAATTATTTGTTGATCTACTTATTTACTCTTTCGAAAATTTTCATGAAAACATTCACAGTTCAAAAACGCCAAAATTAATTTTACAGTTGTTTTTTTTCTTTTGTTTCTTCCATTATCTGAGGAAATAAGCAGAAAAATGTCAACCATGGGCCCTGGTATCTATCTAAACGGTAGGAAGTTTTTCATTAATTTAAAATCAACACTAAGGTCCAATTGAAGTCGTCCGCACATTTTTCTACTTAAGCACACTGAAAAATCCGTTTCATGCTTTCATTCTTAACCGTTTCCAAGCAGGTCCCCAAGAATGCTTGTAGACAAGTAAGCTATCTCCAGCTTCCAGAGGCACTTTGAGAATCTAATACTTCAACTGCTTCCTACATTCTTCAAAAATCCGTGCATCTCAGCATTCTATTCGACTGCATGATCCACACTAATCTCCTCAAAGATTAATATCTCGCATCCCCTTTTTTGGCTCTTAGAGCCTTCACTTGATATTGAGACCTTTTGATTTTTTGTTATGAACTTAATAGCCGAGTATCGGTATTGATATCGCCCACTTAGGGGAAGACAAACAAACAGCTGGTTATTCCAGATGAGCTTCCTAGTGGAAGTATAATTGATTATGCATCTGTCAAGATACTTCCTTTTTCAATTCATTTTTCTAAACTATCTACAGGGCTAATTCACTGGGATTGATTGCTTCCTTTAGGGGAAGACACCCAAACAGCTGGTTATTCCAGATGAGCTTCCTATTGCAAGTATAATTCATTGTGCATCTCTCGAGATACTTAATTTTCTAATTCATCAAAACTGTCGAGCATTTCACAGGGTTAGATCATGGGATTGATTGCTTCCTTTATGTTATTTGCCAGCACGGATAAAACAGCTTACAGAATGCAAAATTGAGTTCGGTTACACGATTATTCTCATTGTAAAGACAAAAGGATCAAACAAAAACATGGAGACTAAAAAGCCCTATGAGGCTTTCCTCCTTGAATATTGAGCAAGAATAATTTAACAAAAAGGAGCAGTAGCAAATTATGGGATTATGGGGAGGATGATGAGCTAACCTCTCCATTAGAGTAGGAATCATTGTGTGCAACAGTAGCACTATCACTATCATGCTTTCGTTTGTCTCCCACCAACTGCTCCTCGATCTTCTTTATTGAGTCCATGTACTCTTTCTGATACTTCATTCTTTCCTTCTATAAATTGATTAACAGTTAGTTCAGCTAAGCCATTGAAACAAGCATAACACGTAGTTATAAATTGTAAACTGTATCTTTAAGAGTGCATACCTCTAGGGCATCTGCATACTTTCTCTCAGTCTCAGCTATTCGCATCTCTGATTCTGCGTGTATCCTTTCAATTTCATCATCAAATGCTTTCTGCTGCCTTTCATGTTCAGCAATCAGCTTATCTAACTGTAGCTCTAGCCTTCTAGACAAACTTTTGTAATCAAACTCTTCCTTTAGCTTCAACATGTTCTCCACCTTCATAGCCTAAAAGGGAACAAAACTTTAGCTTCATTCACTTGATTGAAGATCATCAAGAGAATTGCTGACATTAGTAAGCTTTAACTAAAGCGATCAACAAATTGTGCTGCTTCACAATTCATCAACAATCCAAACATATAAGTGAGAACCAAAAAAACAACAGAGAGGCGGTGTTACATCTAAAGCAAACTGTGATATGTGAAAGTAATGACCACTGAACATACCCTTTGTCCAAACATTATGGTGCTCATTGTCTCTCCTCGATGACGTGGGGATGGGCCAATAGTAATAACCAAAGAAGTTCTAGCAGTACCTGCAAAAATTCCAAAATTTCAGGCAACAAATATAGTGGTGTTATTCTGTTCCACCTACAAGCTAATTCATGAAGCCTTCCCTACATGAAAGAAATAACTTATAATGCGCATGCCTCTTGGTTAAGTAGTACTGAGCTGAGTATACAAGAAAGACGAAAATGGTGTGAAAACAATAAGAGATGCAATGACATGGATTAACTAATTTTTAAGGTTTAAGATAAAAGCATTCTAGTTTCTATTTTTCTTATCAATATCAGGGATGTCTGCTCATTTTACTGGGGACAAAGAAGGTAAAAGAGAAAGAACAGTAGGATCCTGCACAGATAGATACATTATCACCGTCACACCAAAGGCCATCATTACTGCAATAAAAAAGTAAACGGGCGCTACAAAGAACACTAGACTGGGAGTCCCTTATGATGTGCTCAATGCAAATATTATACACTTGAGAATGAAAAGGAGATTCAACAAAAATGTAAATGCGATCTACACTATACCTCCAAAAGAATCTCGGAGCAATCTAGTAAGCTTTGAATCACGAACTGGAACATGTGCACTATTTTCTGCCAGAGCATTAATGCATTTTCCTAGTGCACTCAAGGAGAGATTGATCGATTTGGCTTCCTCAAGCGTATGACCTTCACTTCCTGCCACATGCAAAATTGATAAATGTAAATCAATAGACAATAAAGGATCTAACTTTATAAGCAGCATCTAAACAATAACTAAGAACCTATGCGCCTGTTCTAAAAAATCTTCTAAATAAAAAAATGAAGAATCGAGAATTCACACTTAAGAATCTTTTCCTCTAGTCAGTTACATACCAGTCCAATAATCAGAATCTTAAATATTTATCAAATGACAATTCACCTTATGATGATCTATTCTAAGCTATTATCCAGATGCCATCAAGTAATGACGAAACTAACGTTAAAGATTTGTCCAAAATAAAACTAACCCATCAATCAATGTGATTATAGTGTAGAAGGCAACTTGACCATATTAACTTAATGGTTACAAACAGTCCATACAGCTAACTAAACTAGTTCCACAGTGATGTCTTGATCTATCATATCTTCATGGCACTGAGAAAACTTCATATCATGAACATTAGTAATTCAATTGAGTTAGCCCATTTTCGTTCCAAATTCTGATTAAAATATTTTACGTCGAGAGAAGGAGATTTATGCAGTTCTTTAAACCATCAGGTGAAGTTGATCTTAGTGATTTCTCTCCAATAATGTCTAGTGGAATAATCCGTTCTACTAGAAAAAATAAACAAATAAATAAATTTCAACATACTACACCTAGCAAATAATGTAACACATATGAAGCTGGAATTCAAATGTTGGCATCACAGTCCCCTACATCGTCATAAGCTACGGTGAACTGTACTGAAACAGGAGCAGCATACCCGTTTATCAAGATCATGGTAAGTATGGGTATTCTTCGTTATGATGTGCCCAGATGGTGGCATGCAAGGGGTATAGGAGGGTTGGCTTTCTGCAAGAAAGCTTCGAAATTTGCTCTCCAAGGAACATTCTGTTCCTACCACTATCAAACCTCCCAAAGTTGACAGACTAAAACTCCTTATCCAAATGGGCAAAAGAACCACGCTTCAATATTGAATCCTCAAAGAACATTCTGTTCCTACCACTATCAAGGCTCCAAAAGTTGACAGACTAAAACTCCTTATCCAAATGAGCAAAAGAACCATGCATCCCAATTGAATTTTGAGACGGCTGAATAGGAAGCAGAGGCATCTACATAGAATAATGTGCCACAAAAGGCAGAAGGGGCAAACAGATAGCAACCGCAGCATAAGAAGAAGATGAACAAAAAATTACTGTTGATAGAAATGCTTCTTCAACCTACTTCTATGGGTGAGCATATGAACATGTGCTTGCTAATATTGACGCGTGGGTGCATGTCATACAAACCAGTAAGTGCTAAATTAAAGACAATAGTCACTCTTATTCATACCTGACTTGTCAATGCGCTCTGAGCCAGCAAGATCTACCACAACTAGCTTCCCCTTCCGAATTATAGGAGCTTTAAAAGTTTTAGCCGAATGGGAGTTGCTACCATTTTCCATTGTAAGAACGGGATCCTTTTCCTTCAGATATCTTTTTACATTTACCTGAAGCATATGACAATTTTTGTCACGTAATGTAGCTCATAGGCATACCACTGAGCTCAAGTACCAGCAGCAATCTTAAAGAGATTATTCACCATTAGAATGGCATGACTGCGTGATGATTCAGTATTCAGTTTGGTGTTCGCAGCAAAGCGATGGGCTTCCCCTATTCGTAATAGCTCCAGAAAACTTTGTTGGTCTCTTACTTCAACTAAGCTAGCTCCTGGTAGTGAAACATCTCCTGTTTTGGGATCTTCTACTATAGAAATGTTATCATTAGAAGGATCGAGGAGGTCTTGTATAGTCTCCATATAGAGCTGAGCAAAATTGTGCAGATAGGAAAAGGTTATATTAACAGTTAAAACTTTCGGTCTTATTCTTATGAATTTCCAAAACTGATAAACAGAGAAAACTTTATAAAGAGGCTTGTAATGGTGACAAGACACAGAGATAACGGGGGCATAAAATCAAGATGTTATTCAAAGGCCCACAACCTGCAGATAGGAGACAGACAAGGAATCAGTCTCCAAAGAGATATCTCCCAATATATCTTCCATAGCACGAACCATGATCCCACGAGCAGCAGTGTCCTCCTCTCCAAGTTTCCCAAGAGTATAGGTTTTGCCGGTTCCAGTCTGCCCATATGCCATAACTGTTCCATTATAGCCTTCCAGAACACTCTGCACAAACAATCACAGATGTTCGTGTCATTTAAGAGCATGAATCATAGCAAACATAAAAATTAATTCATTAAGAGTTATACAGAGCAGCAAACACATATCTTTGGTATATTTAAAGGCTACGAGGTTATGAGTCGTAAAGTAAAATAATATATCAATGAAAATAGCATTCTCCTTCAGACTCTTCCAATTGAGGTCTAAAACAGAGAGCTAAGCAAAGAACAAAATTATCAGAAGAACTTCTTCAACTTTCTTCGCTCGATAATAGTTCAATCAGTGATAGCTAACAACAGTACTTCACTTTTAGTCCAGCTTTCTAGTTTAGCTGTGTGAACATACCTTTCCTCAAACTGTAAAAAAAATATAAAACGAAAGCATAAAACTCAACTATGGTATTTTAAAGATTCAAAGGAGTAGAGTGCCAGCAAAGTAAAAGTGTAACCAAAACTCATGATTTGGGACAGGACCTAGACCATAAATGATGGAGTAAACAGGAATGCTACTCTTGGGGGGGGCAAGATATAATCGCGGATTTCTCTCAATGATTCTATTGAAAATAATAGAAAAGGAAGCATATTAAATGCTTAAAATGTCAAAAGTTTCTCCACTTGCTTATATTTACCAAAAGCAAGCTCACATGAAGGTGAAACTAAGACAACTATCAAAATCTTTCATTTGTACACACCTCCACAACAGGCTTTGCCACAACCTCATACACGCGTTTTTGTGACGCGGCCTCGGTGAAAACTTCATCAAACTCATAGGTGTCTGTATCCCAGTTATTCTTCCGCAGTTTCAACCTTTTCAGCTGATCATAATAACACAGAGGACTTCAATCAGTGCATCACGAAAATGAATAAGCCACCTAAATATTATCTTTCATTTTTTAGAAGCTATATACATAAATTGTAGCATCAGATACCTCAGGCTGTAATTCCACACAATCAGCAAAATCTGCATCAGCAGCCAATTCCTCAGCATTACGAGGTCGCAACCTCACAGCTACCCGAACTCTTCCGAGAACTAAAAACAAGCAAAACCTCATGTCTCATGATATGTATGTATCACTTGTATGGATCTTGAAAGTCATTCATAAAGACAACCGTGATTGCCCATTCACGATCTATTTGGTCATGTTTGCCATACTAGGTTCTGACTCACCCAAGACTCAAAACAAAACGCAAACTTCAAATTAGTCACAATAAACCTGGAAAATAAGTCTCTTAGAGTTAAATTTTCTTCGCCGATAACCTATCAAGAATCACCAAAATAGATTGTTACGATGCAAAGAAGAGGGGCATTCTCAAACAATCAATTTCAAGGGTTCAAGTATGAAAAAATGATCAGTAACAATGGGCAGCAATTCCTCTATACTTCGCTTAGTATGCTGGGGACATTACTTAACCCCAATTCCTAGCCGCTTAAATTCATTCACCCCATGCCGATAATTTCACTTGGTAAACTGTTCTCAACAGCCTCAGTGCCAGAATGCAATAAATAAGACTTCCACATGAGATATGATTCCAACTGCAGACTTCACTTTACTAGGCACTTCACTTCATATTACATAGCAAAAGCGGAACATACATTACCATCGCTAGTCCATAAATGGCCAAAATTCTCCATGCAGCCAAAAAGACCGATCAAAGCCGTAGGCAGGCGACCGTAAGCAACAGAAAATAAGATAAAACAGACAGTCGACCTGATGCAACAGCATTATACAGAGAAAACCAAAAAACAGAACATCTGCCAACCAAAATTAATAATCTCAACTCGCGAAAAAGCCAAAGCTTTTCCTAGACTGCGTCATGCCAGACAGACAAGATTTCGAATTGCATCAGCTCCTCAATTCATACAAAAGCCGAACCCAAAAAGAAAATGGCAAAGCTCAAATCCCATCCGGGCATATTCTCTTCCTGCACAGCCAACGAGACCAACCAAACTCCAGGGCAAGCAATCGCGAGACAACAGCATATCGACCAAAACAGGAAAAACAAAAGCCTGAGCTAGCAGCACCATCACACACCACACCACACCAGAAACTGACAATCTCAACACAAAAAGAAAGGAACAACTTTCGAAAAGCACGCCGAAACTGACCCCCGCCGCTGTCCTTGGCGGCTCCGTTCGCGCCTCCCAAGGCCGCGGGGCTACTCTTCCGAAACTGCAGGCTCCTCGACTTAAAAGACGACGACGCGGACGACGACGCCCCCGAGGACGAGGATTTGAAACTCGGATTGGCAGCCAGGCTCTTGCCGTCCGCCTTGAGGGAGCTCCGGTGGACACCATTCCGGTAGGTGTTGCTCCCGAAGCCGGCGGCGGCAGCCATGGCTCAGAAGCAAAAGGAGCCGCAACCACAGACGACGCTCCGGCCCTCCGCTACGGCATCAGAGCCGACCCAGAAAGGAAAGGCGCTCGCTTGACGGCGAAACGCAGCTGAATTCCGCTCCTCCTTTCCAGCTTTTCCACAGCGAAAACCAGAGAGAGAGAGAGAGAGAACGAAGGAGAAGGAGGAGAAGAGTGCGCGTTGAAATTGAAGTCTTTTTGGCCGCAGGGGGGGGGGGGGAAGGGCGAGAGAGGGAGAGAGAGAGAGAGTGGGAGGCCCCGGCGCAGATCGTGTGAGGCGTGACTCGGACAAAATCGGTAGTTACAAAACGACACGAGCTTTCAAAATTATTGGAAGAAGGATCCGAGATTAATATTAAAAGAAGGATCAGCAGCAAGACGTCGATTAGCATTTCAAACGACGCCCGCTTTTACTTATGATATTGTCCAAACGTATCTAAGGCCCGGATTTGGGAGACACGACATCGTGCTCCCGACTTGGTTAATCGCGCTCTCGGTGCTCTTCCGATTGCCCGAGATATTTTGGATATTTGCTAGAGGATACTCGGGATGATTGCTCCGGTTTTTTCCATATTCATTTTGATTTTGCATATCCGATTTGGTTTTCCTCGTATGAAATGTGATCTCCAAACTTTCAATTTGTTCAATATGGTTCTTGAACTTTTGATACGTGTTCAATCTAGTTCTTGGACCGTATGAAAATGCACAGTGCTATTCTCGAACTTGAATTAATGAAAGGATAATATTGAATATTTTTATATAGTTTAGGGACTAATTTGAACATATACCAAAAGTCTAGGGACCACATTAAACTGATTAGAAATTTAAGGACTGAATTGCATATTGCGCTAAAGTTCAGGAATGACATTGAACAAATTAAAAGTCCAGCGATCATATTATACATTTGATTAAAGTTCAAGGATTACTTGCATCGTTATCCCTGCATCGAAATATATAGAAAATTCCACAATTATCTCTTCCGCCTTATTATTCTTAGCTCCGATGATGATGTAATGCTATATCTTTACGCTGATTAGAGGACAATGATCCGACCGTTGTCGACGCGTGAATTTTGTCATTAGCTAGTAATCTCGGGATATGTTCTTTTGGGTACTTGAAAGGTATTTGTGTTCTTGCATGCTTGTATTCTAAAGGAGGAGTTAGGTACTTCCTCTTTTGGACGTGGATGAGAACTCCTTGTCGATATAGCTATCCCTAACCATTTTCACTCCTTCCTTTCTTGTACTAACATGTTATTCCTATAGAATTCCCTGTCTGACGGATTTTTAATGCATGATCACCTGAATGAATAAAAGTAGATCTAAGAGCTTCCAGATGCACATCGACTTCAATGTAACAAACAATTCGAGAACATATCATATTAGAAATCACGCGCCGACAGATTCGCAAAATTAATCAGAGTGATTCGACGCATTCCTATTTTAACAGATCCATCTAATACTAGACGGAACGGTCATGTTGCTCGTCTCATTACACAATTCGGTCTCTCTTCTCGATCTCCATTGAGAACATGTTAAATCGCGTCCACAAAGATAAGATTCTTCAAAAGTTGTCTCTAGACGAGTGCTGTCGCTTATCTTATTCCCGTCGGACCACTTTCATTTACTGCAACAGGAGGACAGTGTCTTCACAAGAATCAAACTGCCTTGCGAGTGAACACGGCACGTCCGAGGCCAGAATAAATGCACGAGTCAGCGGGGCAATCGTACGTACGCCGGTCCAAAGCTGTATGAACAGATGCATGCACATATTGCGTGTGCGTTTTGATGAAAATCTATGATTTTGATATTGGGAAAATCTATGAAAGCTGTCGAAACTCTCTCACCTACTTCGCATTAGTATGACTGCAAAAGAGAAAAAAAGTGATATGAACAGATGAACCTGCTGCCGCAGCATTCTGGTGGTTGCAATGTCACCACCAAGATGCCCCGGGTTAAATTTGGATAGGGTTGAATTTCGATTTACTCAACCTCAAAGGAGTATAAAAGCAAAAACTCAAATGAAAAAGTAGTACAAAGAGGAAAAAGGGACCCGGATCTCCAACGACGGAAAGCTACCCTAAACTTGCAAGACAATTAAACCTTTCCCTCTTGATTGTGATCTAGGAAACAAGCTCTCACATCGATTGAATGCCCGTGTCGAGCTCGAGTTGGCGGAGAGAAGGTTCAAAACTAATCGGATCATTCTTTTGAATTCCTCTATTGAATGATCACGCGATACCTTAGTTCGACGAACAATACAGTCGAGAGGAGTGTGATTTCGACGCGCCTCTCGATGTCATTCAAGTTGTGGTTGGCTCGACGAGTTTTTGTCGGTTCAGACTTCGGCTTAGCAACCGTCGCAGCTCGACCAATCCACTCGTGCGGATGATCTTTAGGAGCACAGTTCCCCACATAAGCCGGGCGCATTTATGATTTTATAGTGGAGTGTTCTTAAAAAGAGCTTAAACCCAAGATTGTAAGGAGAGAGATAAACTTTCTAGACATTTAATTAAACCGGCCCAAATCCTAAATTAAATGACTATAAATGCAACGAGGAGAATGTCCTATTCCCGCGGAGAACATTCAAACTCATTCACAAAAGCAGATGGACTGAGCATCTTCACTGATGACACTCACAAAAGTGGCCTGATTTGGGGCCAGGGCTCCACTCAATGGATTTGACAAATTGGGCACCCCATTCTTAACCTCATGACACTATGAAAAGAAGGTCATTTTTCCAAGAACTCTGAAGGCTGAGAGAGCAAAAGGAAAAAGGGATAAAGGAAAGAATCTCCTAGTGCTGGGGTTTGCTAACATGATGAAATACTAGTGGATTTTCGCTTTTTAACTTTTATATTTGCGAGATTCATGTAGATTTTGTAGACATTATTCTTTGTTCTCGATGATTAAATGAGTAGATGTTGTTGCCCACTGAATGGCTGCTGGATCTAGGTTTTTCCATGAAATTGAGAGGAAAAAGATTGAGATCTAGTAGACTGAACAGTCAAGAATTTTGGATGAATTTTATTTCTCGTTAAAGATCAGAGGGGAAGAAAAGCAAAATTACCATTAGTGAAGAAGATGGCATGCATGTAGTTATAATCATCTTTCTTGTATTACATATAAACTCGCGATAAATGGATAAAAGAGATGCTTTCGCTCATATAATCATATATGAATCAACATTACGTAATCAATCAATCAAGTTGGAATATGGAGAAACAATAGAAAGAAACTCTATGATTCTTAGTTTAGATCAGTTTGCACTTCTTAATATTCAATTCTCAAGCTAAGTCATCGCAAAACCTAAATACGAGACGAACTTGTTTGGGGTATTATGCAAACGACAACCAAACCAAGGGGGGTTAATTAAAGTCATTCTTCATTGATCAATTAACATCTTAACAATGAACATCAAACAATCAACACTAGATCATGCAATAAATTTATCCTATGAAGTCCTTTAAAGGGTTTTTTTTTTTGGCCAAGAACCATCAAAGTTCAAAGGACCAATTATGTAGAGTTAACCTAAATATCCAACTTTAAGGAGGTTTTGTAGCAGGGGTCCATCAATGGTGGCCTCATTGCCCACCATTGGCAGGCCTAGAGAGAAGCCCTTTTGCTGCCCCTTTTTTTCCTGCACTTTTTCACTGTGTCTTGACTGAGACACTTCAAATTGAAGATGCTCAAAAGCGATTCAAAGGATAGAGATAGGCAAAGAGAAATATCACACCGAGATCCTCGCGTTTTAGGAACATGTCGAGACCGATGATCATTTTTTCAAGACTCGATCTTCATCTTAGACTCGAACTCCTCCTTTGAATCGCATCAAATGAACTAAATTCCTAGGGAATTAGTACAATAGAACTCTCGTTTTCGACATAAGAGTTTGAGGTTGCGAGAACGAAAGAGAATGAGAAACGAGGAGGGTTTGTGATGGAGTTTGATTGAACCACTTTTGACTTTGAGCATCTTCCTTCCCCCACATGCCCAGAAGGCCCATGTAATTTGAGAGGCCAGGGATTTGATCGGGATTTGATAGCTAGCTTTCGTGTTCGTTCGTACCAATCCGCTGCGAAAACTTTTTCTGCGAAACCTTTTTCTTTGGCCGTGAAATAATTCATGGTGAAACATCAGAGTTCGAAAATGTGCCTCAGAAAAGAAAGTGGGAGAGAGAATGGAGTCCATGTCGATTGTAGATAAATACATCTTTTAAATTTTTGTATGGCTTTTGACATTTAAGAAGAAAAGTAAAGGAAAGATAAGACTCAAAAAAGCAATTGAACCCATATTGTCATCCCCTCTTCTTCTTTATTTTTTGACAAATCTTGAACTCATAAGTGAAGTGGGGCTCAAGGAAAAAATTGGTTGTTCTAAAGTCCTCTCTCTTTTCCAAATCAAACTAGATAATTGCACTTAAGCACCAAAAGATAGCTTTTCTTTTCCTTTCTTGCTCTAATACTTCCATGTGCATTGATAATTAGGATAATGCCAAAATTGGTACCCGGACTGAGCTTGAAGTTTGATTTGGTCCTTAAACTTCAATTTTGACCGCTTTGATTCTTGACTTTTTGATTTGGACCAATATGATCATTTTAGCTGACATGACAATCCAACTCACTCTATGAAACTTACAATTGCTACCTTGGCTATCCAAGTGTGTAGCTAGAGGTGTCAAAATGGGTCTTAAATCCATATATGACCCATTTAAAAATAAATGGGTCATATATAGGTCATTTTAATTTTAAAGAGTCAAACTTAAATGGATTTTAAATTTTAAAGCTTAAAGCTAAATGGGTCTAAATGGGTTGAATTTGGAACCCATGTCCAACCCTCCCACTAGACTCATCCACACACTCTCTCCTTCTTTATAAAAATGTTTTAAAAAAATCGAATTTTAATTAATTTTATTTTTTCTCTTTTTCTTTTATTTTTTTCTTTTCTCTTCTTTCTTTTTCTTTTTTTTTAATATTTCGGCCGGTGGTCGGCCACGGCAACCGGCCACTGGGGCAGGACGAGCTTGCCGGAGGCCGGCAAAGCTCGAGCTCGTCGGATCTAGCGAGATTCGAGCTCGCTGGAATCGGGCGAGCTGGAGCCTCGCCTGAGGCCAGCAAGAACGAGTTTCGCCGGCCTCCGGCGAGCTCGTCCTCGCTTGTGGTCAGTCGCCGGCCACGGCGGCCGGCGATCGGCCAAAAACAAAGGAAAAAGAAAAAATTAAAAATTCGATTTAAAAAATAAAATATTAATATTAATATTATTAAAATGAATACACAAAGTAAAATCAAATCAGATTTTATATACCAAATATCAAAAAAAAATTTCTAGTTTATTTTCAGGTTTCAGCAAAATATCAGAATTTTTTTTATTTTCTTGGATAATGACTTTATGGAAAATATTTTCTAGAAATGTCGCATATTTCACAAAACAAACAGAACCTCAATTTAAAACAAAAATTATAAAAATTTTTCACTAGCTTTGTATTGCGTAAAATGTTTTAGCAGTATAATTTAAAAAAAAATCATAAGAAACAAGTATTCCTAGATAAGGTTAAATATAAAAGTGTTTTATCAATATGGGTCGGGTCGGATATGGGTTGGGTATGGGTTGGGATATTTACACTACGAATAATGGGTTATAAACGGATTAATGGGTCAATTTGGGTCGGATCATTTATGACCCGATCGAAACCCGACCCGACTCACATGTTTAACAGGTCTATGTGTAGCCACCTCAACATTAATTAAAAAAATAAAAAGAAAGGAGAATGGGAGCACAAGTATAGAGGGAGAGATAGACAATTGGAGAGGCACCACTTGCGCCAGTGAGGGCCAGCAAACCTCCCTAGGGTCTTGGTGAGGGTAGCCAACCCTCGCCGATAGTTGCACAAGGGCAAGCAAGCTCTTGCTTGCTATTAATGAGGGCTCGTGGCCCTCGTGTGGCCACCAGCGAGGGCTAGCCTCCCTCGTCGAGACCCAAGTGAGGTTTACTGGCAAGGGTCTGCAACCTTTCATATGTTGCTATTATTTTCTTTATTTTTTTAAGGGCAAAAGCTACCAAAAACCTAAACTATGCCCACTATGACACATTTACATTGAATTTTTTTTTTGTGACATCAAAAATCCAAAACTTGTAACTATGTAACAAATTTACCCCAAACTTGTACAATATGACACATTTACCTCAAAAAAAATTTTGTGACATCAAAATGTGTCACATTGATACAAGTTTGGGGTTTTGAGTGCCAAAAAAAAAGTTTGGAGGTAAATATGTCACACAAGTATAAGTTTGGGGTATAATTTAGGGTAAATGTGTCACAGTGAACAAAGTTTAGGATTTTTTGTGGCTTTTCACTTTTTTTTTTTATTTTATGTTGATATGCTAACATGGCTGTGCACGTTAACAAATGTGAGTTCCACGAGATGGCTTTGACAGCCATTTCAGCTAAAGAGATCACATTTGTTTAAACCAAAGAATACGAAAATCAATTTGACGAATTTAAGATTTAAGAACCAAATTGAATGTCAAGTAAAAATTCAAGGGCTAATTCTAACAACGTCCCTTGATAATTGTCAAGATTATTAGAAACTAAACAGAAAATCATCATTCAGTTTTGTCACGATTAAGAGTTCGATGGTCACTAAAACACCAATCTTAGATAGACTCACCTCACCACGTGTAACTAGTACAGCAAGCTTTCAAGGAAAACTCTACAACGGCACAACACGGAATGGAAGCGATATAATAAGACATCGGCGGACCTAGGGGACTAGCGGTGGCCCTTGCTCCCTAGAATCCGATTTTTTTAAAAAAAATATTAAGTAATTTTTTCACAAAAATAATCGGACATCTCAGTTATAATTTTGGTTCCCCTCCCTAATTTAGAATTCTGGGTCCATTGGTAATGAACTTTGTAATGGGCCTAGCAAAAGCACATTCTTTTGGGCTTGAGTGGCTTGACCTAAACTAGTATCCATCGAGGTTCAATGTTAGTGCACACTTATAATGGGCCTAAGCAGATCTGTAAGAGCATTGAGCAGGCAACTTGCTCAAATGCCTAGCTCATTCAAGGGTCAATACTAACTGATATTGAGAAACCACATGATAGAGAGATGTTAAGTTTATGATTTGGTTCCTAAACAACTTAATCCTTTGTGGATAGACCTGTGAAAATGGGTTATTTCTAGCCCATATTTGATGAGCTAGGTTGTTATATGGATTAATTATATTTGGTAAATGAGTTAGAATGGTAAGACTCAAGATAATATGAATGTTAAATAGATTCACAACTTACTTAGATCTAACCTACCTTTATGACTCTCTTTTGCCCCCACTCAATCTCACGCTTGTTTGCTCCGTTCTCTCACCATAGTTTGGGTATGTATTTTTCTAGATTGGGTTAAATATAGAAGTGTTTCAATAATATGAAATATGTTGGATACATGTCACTCCATTTATTGCATAAAAATGGATCAAATTGGGTGAAATGGGCTAGTTTGAGTCGCATCATTTTCGACCAGACCCAGACCCAAACCTAACCTGATCCACACGTTTGACAGGTTTACTTATGGATGAGGTCTCAAAATACATGTCATATATCCTTGTGAAAATCCTATTTTCCTGCAAACTACTTGTCTTTGATCGGACCAAAATTCTACAGCTCTTTGTCTTTCGGGAGAAGAAAAGTCTCATCAAGGTATCGATTCATATGGAGACATGGAATCCGAGCATTCCTGACAATTTCTTAAGTTTATGGAGATTGGATCATACTTTCTAAGTCAATATCTATCCAATTTCAATGAACAGGATAAAGATATTGATAGCGGGAACGATCGCGAATCTTTCAAACCTCACAGCGGCTTCCAAACATCCAAAAAATTTGGTTCAGCTTATGGATTTCAGGCTTTTCATGTTGGATGGCTTCTGTTTTTCATCTTAATGAAATGAAAACTCGAGAAAGATAAACCACCAAGAAGATGACCCAAAAGAAGGAAGAGAAAAGTAGGCACAGCAAAAGAGTCTTGCAGGTAGCGACGTGAAATGGGAAGATAACCACGAGTGGCATTCGTTTCTAAAACTTTCTTATCGGTCAGATTTATGAGCTAAGTACCATAACTCATCAAACCTTATTGTCCTTTTTCTTTCCGTCATCTCATCATGTGCCTTCGCATAAGATGCGGATGTCGTTTTAGTGCGTCGATGCCATCACGATATGCTTTTTTTTCTTGTTTAATGTCTGCGATTCTCGGTATTTCGAGAAGAACAATATAGTTGAGATTATGTTATTGGTCGTGAGCGAGGAAAAGAAGAGAGAGAACTCTTTCATTTGTCCCAACTCGCTGAGCAACGGGAAGCACCCCATCCACACGATGATTCTCACTTCAAACAGTAGGTTGACGTGCATAATTTCAAGTTAACTGAATGATTTCACAGTCAGTCACAGCAATCAAAGTCGCTAGATTGGTGGGTGCAGATGGGGACTGATCGATCCGACGGCATACATCAGAGGTGAATACTCAAAAAACAACACGACCATCGGTCACCGTGCGACGGGCCCATCATCGAATATGCAGGAGAATTACAAGTTACGAATTTGGGGATTCACCATGACAGTTAACTCTAGATGATGACACTTGATCACGCGAGCTCTCGACCAATCAATCCGACTAGGTAGAGACTCGAGAGCCGTCGTGCGTCCACGTTTTCGTCGTGCAAATGAAATGAGTGTAGGTATAGCATAGTTTCTGCAGATACAATTATGCACGAGTTGAAACTTCCGAAACCCTATTTCAAAGTTATCAAAATCGCCATGATGCTGCGGAAAATCAATGAAACTTGGACCTGGACGACGATGATGATGAAGAAGCTGATATGAACCAACAACAAGCCCGAGTAATCGATTGCCCGGCACTTCTAGTGGGAGGATTAGATACATACACAAGAGAAATGGTCGATGTGGATCGATCACAGAGGCCTCGCTCCTAGGGGGGATCATCGCGTCGGCAACCATATAATTGGTGCATGCGAGAGCTACGTCGTCAACCGGTACATCATGTTGTGTGGACAGTGCAATTTAGGGGCACTCGAGGACAATGAAGAGCGCAACGAATGGAAGGGAAAGAGCGGGTTGGCTTCATTTCTTGGTTGACTAAAGACGAGTCTCAACCTCACCTGGCTCATATTGTAGAGAAGCAGTGAGCAGAAAGTAGTAAAAGAAGAAATAAGTGAGGCATTGAGTGGTATTGGGTACTCTTGGAGTGGCTCCTCTTTGCACCCCCCCTATTCAAGTGTAGAATGATTAGGAATCTGTCAATTGCCTGTCTTATTCTACTGCCTCATGCGTCCGGTATCGATGAGTTTTAGAATTGGCTGGTGTACTCAGTACAAACACATTAGTTTGGGTCGTCGGTGCCTATGATCTTGGTACGGACAATCCCTAGAAACCAAATTTTCCATGAACTTTACAAGAAACAAAAATTTGCCACGTTTCACGGAACGTAACATCGGAGCCCAACCTCTATCGTCGAAGCGTCTTTAGCAGCCTTGATTGTAGCTTTTTACATTGTGAGCCCACCTGATTGTTTCAGCTTTTCAATTTGAAAGTAATTCCTCTAGACGTTAAATTCTACTCGAGAAATGATGCATGCCTTGCGGAAACTCGCATAAGACTCCAAATGCTTTATGTTTTGCCACTGCTCGCCATTCAAAAAAGCTTTAAGAGGCGTTCACACGAATAAGGCCCCGAGACAGTGTGATCTACACAATAAAACAACTTGGATCCCCCTGTTCACATCTCAAATCATGCAAATACCACCATCATTTGCCATCAAGGGCAGAGGGAAATAGAGAGGCCATAATGGATCCAGCCTTCGATATAGAATTTGACTCTTGAGGTTTGCAGTTCAAATTGAGTATGATGAGAGAGGAAAAAACGAACAAATAAAGGAGCACAAGCAAGGCAAAGGCGAGGCAGAGAGTGCAAAGATGCCAATGGGCCACCAAGCTCTAAGCAGAGAGAGAATACCCTAGACCTAGTGATGGCAAAAAACCCACTCTGACATACACATAACTTTTTGATCAACCTGGACCTTGAACTGTTGCAATCGCCATCCTCCACCTATGCTATGCGTGTATAGTAATAATTTCATGTTGACAACAACCGATTGAGGAGCATCATCTCTCTCTCTATCTCACGCGCCCGCGCGTGCGCGCACGCGCATTAATTGTCTGCGTGATTCCTGTGCCCAGGTGCACTTGCCGGCATTACTAGAAAGTCACTGCATTTCACCCTTGGAGCTAGAAACATTTCCAGAATTGTGCAATTGCTGAGGATAGAGAACCCTGCGGCATCTGCTGGAAGCTGCAATGATAGTTGACAGTTGCCGTGACAGAGTCACGCAGAAATTTTTTCTCTCTTGCAAAGACAATCAAGTGACAGAATTCGGCGGGTTTTCGTGATAATGCTAGAGGAAGACCAATTTGATACAGTAACCACAACAAACTAATTGAAGGCTCAAACTTAATCCTCCAGCAGATAACAGATGTTCCCAAACTACTACCTATCGATGAATGGATGCTAAAGGCTGCAGATGATGGCTCGACCTAATTTTACACAAAACATACTCACAAGAATCGCTGGTAACTCCTGAAACGGGGTTTCCTCGTCATTAAAAAATATAAAAATAAAAACAATTAAGGAGAGAGACGTGGTAGTACAGGTAGCCCCAATAACATGGATAGAACCTCAGTACACTGGGTGAGAGCACTGACGACACTGTTTTCTATGTGCCCTTTTTCAGTATGCCACAGAGTCCTAGGGTTACCAACCTGTGGATTGGGACACTGTACCAAGGAGATGGACACTGCCATCCAATTTGTGGGACAACAGGGGCTGGTTGAGACAGATATCATCCTCGTGAAATTGCAAATATGCATCAAGAGCTTCACAATGAATATCACCAGGCAGCTATTCACTATCACAGTCTAATGATAGTCCCTTGCAGAGTTTATTTTAGTATGATGTCACAGCCATTCTACTTTCTATATCACGACCAACAGCACCAATAGGGTGAAAATCTCCATAAGGTCACCTGTAATCAGGTGATGAATTCTCAGTGAACTACAACAAACACGCATAAAGATAGTGCTAGAGATAAATTGACCAACAAATTAAACTTCTAAGCCTGATAGTGCTAGAGATACATTGACTGCTTTAAAAATTAACTTACACAGATATGGCAACTCATTTGTTGTCTTGAAATCATGGCTCGTCTAAAAACCCACTTAGAATTCATCACATCAGAATGTAAACCAGCCATTGTACCTTTAACTTTGCTCTCTGTGTCATTCTCCCAAAGCAACAGCTGTATTTTTTAACCTGAACCTGTCATTTGGAGAAAATCCAAGGAGAAGAACAGCTACAAAGGCTCTTTCTTCCCTTAAGAAGAGAAGAATATATGAGGTTGCCTTTCTCTACTGCCATCATTGCCCAAGAAAGAAAATGTTGAGCAGCCAAGTCCAGACCCTCTTTCTCTCTCTCTCTCACATACAAACACACAGAGACAGCCTGCCACGTCAGCACACGAGCTCTCCTTTAAATAAGAGCTTATATTCCAAGATTGATTCCGTTCACCATACCATCTCAATTCATCTAAAAAAATCATCTACTTCAGAACATATCTAGCGAAAAAATGTGTTCTAACAATGAAGAAATGATGCCTTCTCATTCCTTCCACTCTTTTGACAAAAGGCGACGACCGAGAAGATCGAGAATTCAAGTTCACAGGTTAGCAAGGTATCTTTCAAGTTTAACCATTCTCACAACAGTGTTATATCTTCATCTTAAACCAACACTATTTGCGCCTTTTTATTAGTCCAGCACTCAAATCTCCCTCTACTGGTTAATGCGGAAACTTACTTGTTTAGCCCTTTCATCAGGAGGAGAGGTGAGCAAAACGTGGAGAAGGACATGGAACTACAGAACTGGAAGCTGTACTTTGTGAACCGAACTATCATTGAAGAGAATGAGAAGTTGAGGAAGAAAGCTAATCTTCTCCATCAGGAGAACTTGGCCTTAATGCTGGAATTCCAGAAAAAGTTCCCTCATCTACATCACAACCCAGCAGTTGATTTCACATGTGCAATCGAGGGCTGATATTGAAGGATGCACCCTATTATGATAATTAAACATGGTAGAGGCTGATAAAAACGAAAGAGTATGCTATAAAGCAAGTGAGTTAGTGTAATTGTTCAAGGTAGATATGTTATCCAGTCATTGCCGTATGTATGAACCCCTCCCCTTATGCTGGATGCTGCCTCCTGAACTTATAAACTACTCTTAGAGATGGACTTTCACCACAGTCAGAATCTATGCAGCTAGATGTGCAGACAACTGAGTTCGTTGCAGTTTTAATCTGGGGTAATCATGATATGGTTCAGTTTTTCAATTTTCTAATTCATAGATAGAATTTCCATTGAGAAGATATTGAGAAAGATCAAGAATTGTCGCTATCTCCCAAATTGACAGACTCAAATCAATTTAATCAACTGAATAATCAGCCTTAGGAAAATATTGTGATATAATATCATTCAGCAACTACATCAGCGATCATATATCAATCTTTACTATCTTTATCTACTTTCTGCTCTTCCATTCATGGCTTTCTGTCAGAAGGTCAGCAATCATGAAAACATAAGCTCGTAACAAGAAATATATATGGAGAAAACACTCGCGAAGGAATTTCAATGTGTGCTAATTTGACGAAAAATGCTTCAAAACCTTATAAAAAGAGAGTCCTAGCGTACAAGATCAATTGCTATGTAGGTAGATTCCAGATTCCAGTGACGCCTGACATTATCTGAAATGGAAGCTGCTAGTGACAAATATATTAGAAGAAACTCAGAGACCAGTTGTTCCTACTTCGAGACCAGCTAAAGATAATGTGAATTTCAAGCAAATTTCATGAAGAAGTTTTTGGTACAGAAATGTTGGTTCTAGCCTTGCCATGCAAGTGATTTTTGCTGTCAAAAATTTTTCCATTAGTCACCTCAGTTCAAGATTCATAATTTTCCCTATCGTATCTGGAAAGATTTTCTTACTTTAAAACACCTGAGGTCATAAGAACACCCAAAAGCCTTATATTACTAGAGTCGTGTAAAAATGAATGAACATATTCAGGCATCCTCCCCACCACAAGCCTTATCTTACTAGAGTTCTATGACATGTAACAATGAATAAACATATTCATGGACATGCTCTTTAAATTAAAGGTCTGGCCAGAGATTATGCGCACACGGCAAGAGCAGACCAGGTGGCTTGTGGATATGCCTCAGTGAAACAAATAGATGCTAATTACCTATCTCACTTAAAATAAGTATCACGAACACATACATTGAACGATACGCAGGATGGGAAAAAAAACATTTCAGGAATTTTCAGCAGGAGTACGGATTTTGTGCCAAATTCCTTCAGTTTACTTCAGTCACTTTCATATGAGCACATACGTGCAGGAAGTCAACATAATGCTATTACTGCAAGAACATAATATTCTGTTCTCCCCACCATCCACAAATCTAGTGTAACAAATCTTCCGGCACTGCATTTATGAGGAACAAGACATACCGGACACACAGTTGAATTTCTTGCAGGCAAGGTCCAAAATACTCCAAACATATTTCACTAGGATGAACAAATGCATTACAGCATTTACCAGATTATGATTTATCAAGCAAGGTAATCACACGAGACAATGAAGAAGAAATTAGTCAACTAGGATTTATTAACAAGGTAAAAGCAAAACATATTTCCAGATTTATATAGATGTCATGTTACAAGCTGAACCTGATCACACACCTATTGGGAAATGGATTTTTCTCCAAAAAGAAATTGGTAAGTCCACAGATGAGGCAACCAGATGACAAATCCAGACTCCAGAGATGCATTTGAATGAAGCCTAATGGAAAGCTGGCACCAATCAATTGATCTATACAAACTTATCAGAAACTATGAATTAATTTCACTGTTATGAATATATACGAATACATCATAAAAATCAACTCGAGGAAATTTCGAAGGGTCCAGCTTTTCCAGCATCTCTTGCATGATGATTAATTCTATATCAATGTAATCCATCAAGGACCATCGAACTCAACCTTCACCAGTGAGACGGCTCCTAGCGTCATGAAAACTCATGGTCATTCCTGCCAAAGAAGGGTCATCATACATTCTGCATGTCATCATATCTATCCTTTATACAAGATTTAAGATGCTCAATAAGAATTCAAAGTTAGAGAATCTAATTATTTATCAGTGAAAGGTTAGAAATCTACTTAGCAGGAATGGACCCCCCAAAAAAAGGTCTCATCCAGTAGAGTATGCGATGAAAGGATATGGAATATAGGCAGAAGACCACATTAGGCACATAGGATGTGAAGGTACCAGGAAAACTTCACAATTTTCCAGAGCGTTCCTCTGATGCTCTGTATATGCGGAATGCCGCAAAGCACATTGTTGCATTTCCTATCACAGTCAATGCTGCTTGAAGGGCCACCAATACCTATAGAAAATAGAGACAACTTATGCTCAGTAATGACATCCCCTAGCAATGTTTAGACAAATTCAACATGAAAACCGAGATAATACCTCCAGGGATTCAGAGTTATAAAAGAAATGCCATGTGCATGCACAAAATGCTCCACCAAGCAACGGTACCTAAATCAACAAAGCAAAAGATATTACAATTACATTGTAAATACAGATGAAATAAGAAACCACATTATTGCAGAAGTAAGATATTTTATACAAGAGGAGATGATTTTGTGTAGCCACTATCGAAGCAAGTTGATTGACTGTAAGTAGACTATTCAAGAATCTCAACTTCAATCAAAGAACAAAGTGACGTAAATATGCTAAAGATGTTCATTAACAAGTACAATTAAGAAGTATGATGATAATGTGGTATAGACAAATAGACCAAAATCTCAACATGGAAAAAGAAAAAGAAGATAGCGAGTGGGAAAGTAAATCAGATTTTGGTAGCCACAAAGAATGAGGTTAACGAAAATGAAAAAAAGCAAGTTCATTGATATAGACAAAATATTTCAAACCTTTCTTGTATCGTGTTCATAGCCCTGAGACAAAATCTGTACGGCATATGGTTGCTACAATAAGGACCACACCTCATGACACTTTTAGTGACCACTTGAACTTGGCTAATGAAAATTCGTCTAGGTTCATATTAACAGCAGGTCTTTCAGTAGATACACCGCAAAAGACAATCCAGCACAGGGTATCAAAGTCACTCACCATACCCCATGAAAGACCTTTCCAGGACTCATATCCAGACACTTCTCCATATTGCCGCACCAATGCCATAGCTGTGATCCTAGAGACAGATTGAACGAAATATCATCGCAACAAATTTGTCCACATAAACAGACGGTATTTCAGTTCAGTTAAGTTGCATCCTCGTCGTATCTCCTATAAATACTAAGGATTAACGGCAATGATGACAAAGCATTCAATTCCAAGAGTAGGCAAACAAGACAACTTAGAATAATGATAAGAAATATCGTGTTTCGAAATCTTGAGCTTCGAAAATTCTCTTCTTTGCTTTGCGTACAGATGGGCAGAAGTATGTCGTAATTACACATTGCACGATCAAAGACAATTTCAACATTCTTTACGATTATGCCGAGTCGCTGCCTCCAAAAAGCTCGAAGCTTTAGCTGCCTCTATTCATAGCATTTGCTTCCAAGTTCCAATGCTGGCCAAGAGCTCGTCATGTCAATTTCGAAAGCCAGAAGCCAGAAATCTGACTAGCGACTAGAGGCCTCCCCAAAACCGAAAAGCTCATAAGCAGCTCCGAACTCGGCACGAAACGCACGAACTCTCTCTACGCTCGATCGAAAAAAATCGCCACGAAATCGATACGGCACGACACGATGCACGCACGTACCATTCGGCGACGCTGGAGACGTGCACGGCCCAAGTAGGCAAGGACAGCGCATTGGCGGGCTCGGCGAGCTGGAGAGAAGGAACGACGAGGAGCGACGCCGGCTCGGCGGCGGCGGCGGCGGCCGACGCGGGGCTCGCCAGCGCCAGCGCCAAGCAGCCGGCGCCGAGCAGGCAACGCCCAGCGAGCCCCGCGCGGCGGCGGCGGCGGCGGCCAGGGGGGAGCTCGGCGAGGGGGCGGCTCCGGCGCGGAGGCGAGGAGGCGGCGAAGGAGCACGCGATGAGAGGACGGGACGAGTGCGGCGGAGAGAGGGTAGGCAGGTGAGAGATGCAGCGGTTGATCCCGCCATTATCGCGCTTCGGTGGAAGATGAAGAAGAAGAGCGCAGGGAAGTTTTCTAGTTCTGCCACGTCGGGAACTGTACAGATGCTCTTCTTTCTACTTTTTTCTTTTTTTGTTATTTTGTTTTCGCTCATCGTTAAAAGATTATCAGATATTTGAAATTGAAAAATAACAAAAATACACGCACCCCAAAATTTAGATTAAATACAAAAAATAAAAGTCTATTCAAATAGGCCGTTAACTTATCAAAGTTTGAAAAAATTTCTACGAATGATTCATTTTTGCAACTATAACTAATATTCTTGCTCTCTTATACTTCGTCGTCGGAACTTTTTACCTTATAGGCTATTGTGCGTATTCATCCTACTCGATTAAAATTAAAGACCTATTAATAAACACAAAGACACTTTATCGTATACAAGAACATAAATTTCCATTTATTTTCTATATTGCTGGTAATTTTACTTGTCTATTACGATCTTAATCGCAAAGAATGAGATTTGGATCTGACACCAGTAAGAGAGAATTATGATGCGCGATTCTATGACCTTAGGCTCTCCTGCCGGATTTTGGGAAGTGGCTCTTCTAAGGTCCATATCATTTGGCATTCGAATCATCCGCCATCTCTCCTAGTTGCAATCAAGCAAGCACCCTGTATTGCATAGTTCGTTAGGGACTAGCAAAAGGCTAGTGCAAAGCCACCTCGACCCGACTTATTGACTTTATCTTGCCGGTGAGCCCCTATAATAAATAAATCCCACGTTGGATTTTGCGGAGAGAGAAATTGTCGATGGTACTTGAGTGAACGATATTTAAGAAATGTAACACTCAAGCGAACGAAAAAGAGTCAAAACACTCAAATAAGTATCGTATGAAAAATATGACACTTGAGATATTCTTACCCTTAAATTGAACTTTATTGACTAAATTCCAACATCTCTAGTAAGCATCCGAGCCATAGCCAAACATTCCTACAATGGCAGTCTGCAACCATACATAGGTTTTCGACAATATATCAGTATCAAAGTTGGAAGAGAATATCGAAATCAGATTTCACATAGAGGAACATTGCCATCTGTACGTCATTTTCCTATGCGTAACCTCCAAAAGTCAATGAGCTTGCCATCCAAGCCTGCAAACTGGAGGATCGAAGTTGAAATCATGGTGAGCATTTCCCGGGAGGATCTGCTTCACTGGCCGGTCGCTCTTCTCCGAGCCCAAAGCATGACGAGGGAGAAGCCCATCAAAGACATCATCACAGTCTGCACATCATAGGAAAAAAAGAAAGGCCACTCCTCAAATATCTGCATGTGTCATCAGAAACGCAGGCTGCAGGAATTCTTTGATCAAAGAGGGACGCGACAATGCAGGAACATTGACTTATCATACTCCACTTTCTTCAGGAATCAATACAGAAGTTAGCTCGCATTTGCTATGAGATGAGTGACATTAACTTATCAAAAAGGATAAAAATAAACTTCTGTTGACAATTGACATGTTCACTTACAGAGATAGCTGGAGGCACAGCCACAAGTGGATCTTGAAAGAATCTGTTAGCTAGAGCGAGCGCAAGAAGGCTGCTCTGCATTCCTGCAAACGATACTTGCTATTAAGCGGGAGAAAAAAGAAACCCCTCTTCTTATTTCGGATGGATAAAGGAGGCACCTGTCTCAAAGGATAGTGTTCTTTGCAATGCCTTTACGTCAGGAGCCTTCTGGAAGATGAAACCGGGAAGGAAGTATCCAATGATGAATGCGGACAGATGAAAGGCTATAACGAGTGACAAGATCATCAAACCAAATGAAGACATGATGGAATGAACGTTTATTGCAAGAGGTGCTCCAACGCATAGAGCCGTCACAAAGACGGAGAGTGGCGGCAAAAGTGGCCGTATGGCGTTACAAATCCAAGGGAAGAACCTAAAAGCAAACTATGAGAAATTAAACTACTGAAACTCCCTAGCAAATGTACATATAGCAAAGGTGAGTGTTTAACCTATTCAGGAGCAACCCTGCAGTGATGGGTGCAATGACAATCTGCAAAATGCTGGAAACCATTCCTTTCACATCGACCGGCAATCTTTTGCCAATGAGAAGAAGTGACAACAAAGGGGTCACAAAAACAGCCGTAGCGGTAGATAATGATGTCATGACAATACTCAGAGGAGCCATTGATGGGTCAGTCAGAAAAGTAGCATAATTAGAAAGCTGAGCCCCGCTCACACAAGACACCAGCATAATCCCAGCACCTGAAATTTAGGTTCGAAGAAAGTCAATTACCAGTTCACTGGCTTTAGAGAGGGAATGGAGACTAGTACTTACCAATGGACGTTGGGAGCGAAAACATTGTTACAGACATCATGCCAAAGAAATAACCAAGAAGAGGCTTCACAATGAACTGGCCAATATAGCCAGCAAAAATAGCAGTGGGTCTCTTAAACGCTTCAAGAAAGTCCCTCTCGCTGGAATTAACCCCCACAGCAAACATCAGAAACCCTAGTGCAGGTGCATAGTACCTGAATGCAGATTCAATAACACCCATTGAGCATCTAGATATAAATTCATAGCCAAGCAACATATCTGGAGAAGATCTAGCGACCTGTTGGTGAACCAAGTGAAGGACGGCGGATATATAAGAGCCAGCAACGTACTTGCAAGAACGACATGAGGCAGAAAAGAATTTGCTTTCTTTAAGATCTCCACGATAGGAAACTGCTCCGTTGGCACAGATGGCTGAAAAAAGACACCGAGCATCTGTTGTTATTGAGGGTTTCACATCTGCCTCAAAAGAACTACATAATACATGGTCGTACTAACAGCCACTGAACAAATAAGTAAACCAAATCTGCATTAAATATGAGGTTCTCAGACTCTTTTAGGATGATGCAATTAAAATAAACAAGCCCTTCACTTGCTGTTCACATCACTCCAATATGAGACGCATTTAGAGAAGAACTAAATGCACCTGGATTGATTCAGATGGCGACTGCCGACCCAGCTCCAGCTCGAGAGACTCCGACAAATCCCCTGACTTACATTTGCTCGAGCCGTGTCTTCTGCTATGAACTACCAATTAGCACAAAAGAGGCTCACGCAACAATCCACAAAACTAACCACCAAGTAGAAAAAAAAAAACCAAGACCCAAGAACCCAAAAACAAACGAAACAGCTTGTGATGTCGGAAGCAAATGAGGAGAACACCACCAACCTGAACAAACCGGATTCAGTGACGCCACAAACCCTAGGCGACCCAAAAAACAAGAATCGAATCAGACCATCGCCACCGTGGACCCAGAAACTAGAGACGAGCGTACACCGCAAAAACACGGAAGAACGCTCGAAAGAGCGCTTACTTGAGGACGAAACAGGCGAGTTTCGCGGCAAGATTGGGACTTGACAGCGCGTTCGCGTGCGGAACGAGTCTGGGCAAGAGTCAAGGGAGGCGAAGAGCGAGGATGGGGTCTGTGAGTGCCTCGAGATCGAGTTCATGGCTTCGTCCTCGAGAGTTTTTCAAGAACGCAGACGGGACCGCGATCAAGAACGACCTTAAAGCTTCCGGAGATATTTGGGGAACAGAGAGAGAGAGAGAGAGAGAGAGGTTGTGGGTTTGACTTTGGACCCCAGTGGCAGTTCCTTCGTTGGTTGGTTGGTGCTGCCGGCCCGCTTAGGAGCGAGATTATCTTTGCTTAATTTTTTTCTTAATCATTTGACTAACCAGTGAATTCTTCGGAACCTTAATTTGTCGTTTCAGTTGTTTGGAAAAAAAAATATGTCAAATAGAAATCCTAAAACTTATTATAAAAATATAATTGAATTCTAAAATTTATAAAAAATATAATTAAGTCATAAAATTTATCAAATTGATTCAAATGAATCTTAAAATTAATACCGTCAAATTTACTAACGGAAAATGCTGATATGGCGCTGACGTGGCTTATTTTAATATTTTCCCTCTCTTACGTGGCTAAAATGATATCGTTTTGGCTAAAATTTGATTTTTAATACTAATTTTATTTAAATTAATTATAAAAATAAGCAAAATTAAATTTTTTTTAAAAAAGGGAGGAGAACAAGTGGGGAAGGAGGGCTTGCCCTCTCCGCCGCCAGCCCACCATCGCCAGGAGGGGCCGGCCAAAGTGGGGGGGCGGCAGGTGGGGGTTGCCGATGAGGCTTGCTCGATCTGAAGATCATGTGTTTGTTTAATTTTTCAAACTATTCTTGCCCCAAAAAAAATCCAACATCTGCCGGCACCTTCCCCCTTGACCCTGAGAGGCTTGCTCGATCTGATAGTCTTGCGTTCGTTCCACGCTCATCGCACCATGATAGAATAATCAAAGTTTGAACCACGCTTTTATCGGGAAAAGTACCAAAAAAATCTTAAATATATAGTATTAGTACAAATTTAGTTATAAAATTTTCAATTGAACCAATTTAATCCTAAACCTTTTTACATTGGTACCAATTCAGTTCATCAGGCTAATTTAAGTCGAAAATCGCTGAGATGGACGTCGGCGGTCCTACATGGTACTGTCGACGTGAACGTGGATAAATTTATAATTTTTTAATAATTTTTTCATATATTTTTAATGTTTTTTTCTTTTTTTTCTTGTTTTTTTTTTATTTTCTCCTTTCCTAGAATTGGTTGCCTGGCGACCTCGTCGGCCACAGGCGAGGGTCCCCGGTCTGGGTGAGGGCCACCGTGCCCTCGTCGGCCACAAGCGAGGGCTGCCGTGCCCTCCCCGGCCATGGGCGAGGGCCAACGCCCTCTCCTAGATCCAGGCGAGGGTCGCCGCACCCTCGCCTAGACCAGTCTGTGGCCAACAATGGTCAGTCGGCGACCTCGCCGGCCAACCAGTTCTAGGAAAAGAGAAAAAAACATTAAAAAAATCTGAAAAAAATTATAAAATTTATCCACGTCAGTATTGACAGTCCTACGTTAGCGATTTTCGATCTAAACTAACCAGATAAACTGAATTGGTATCAATGTAAAAAAGGTTTAGGACTAAAGTGGTCAAATTGAAATGTTTAGGACTGAATTGGTACCAATATAATAGGTTTAAGACTTTTTTGGTACTTTTCCCGGCTTTTATCTTATGGCTTAATTTTTTTAAACAGTGGTAGTGGATCCACAAAATTTCACAGAGTAACATAGCAAGATTCCCGAGTTCAAATCTCTCAAAACCCCATTTGTCTTCCCAATTAAATATATCTACGCTTAGTATTATACTTAAATTTTTAGAACAATTGATAGCGATCCTACCGATCCCACAAAATCTCACATCGTCGATCATCACACTCGCCCAAGTCTAGAACAACTCGAGGTCAACAATCTCGATTTTGGCAACAATCGCGGTCAAGCTTTTGCTAAATAGCTTACACTACTCGCGACCAGCCACACCCCTCATGAGCTTGAGCTTAACCTCCTCCACGATTGCAAGCCACGGGCTCAGACCGAACTCGAGTGGCCTCGTCATTGTGAGCTGCGGACGATCTCGTCCATTGCACTCGTCACTTTTTAGCACTGGACAAACTAATAATGTTAATATAATTAGGGGCAATTAATTTCCAGACGGTTTGGTTTCCACCCAAGAACCGAACAGGATCGGGTGGGCATATGAAATGTTCAATTTTTTTTATATTGTCGTTAATGTTCAAGACGAAATTGGATAATTAAGGCATCTTTACAATCGGCAAGTTACGTGTGACATTGTAGGCTTTACAGAGATTTTTCCAATTCGTGGTAAAATTTGATTGGAACGAGCAACTACTGCCGCGTTTTGATTTGTTCTTATCATCTTTACTAAAGTGCATAAGTAAACATAATTGCTTCACCCTTGAAGGGTTTTCCTTTGTGAAATGAGTAGATTAGGATTTCTTTTTACGGATTTTTAAGAAATAAAAAAATCAGAAAAAGATGATCCGAGTGGGGGCAATTCCACACCTAAAGCCGGAAAATCGGACCGAAATCCACCGGTTCCAATTTTATGAAAACGTGTACCGTACCGGTGCTTCTGAGAGCCGCTCGGAACCAGCCGCTTCCAATTTCATGGAGTGGGAAACTGGGCCGGTGTCACCGGGAACTACCCAAAACCGGCCCCCTTTTTTTTTTGGGCGGTCCCCACCCCCATTATTCTTTTCTGGTCCGGCCCCATCCCCATTTGCACTCGTCACTTTCTACCAACACCGGGACAAAACTACTGAAACGGCTAGTGGCAACCTCGCCAACGGCCTCGTGCGCACGAGCGGCGCACAACCCCACCGTCGGACGCCGAGATTTGTCCCCCCGCTCCGAGGTCGAGCTCGGAACCCGACGCTGTTGCCCCCTCCCGTCAACGACACCGGTGGAAGATTCCGAAAAGTATTCTCCCACCCCCCTCCTCCCCGGGCAACGCATCGCGGTTTTGACTTTTCCGTCCCCGGACGCCCATTCGAATTTCAAATGCGCGAACGGCGGGGATCGAGGGGCAGTTTGGTCATCGCCGCGGGGAAATTAAAGGACTGCTTTTTTTAATTTTAATCTGGCGAGCTCGAAAAATGACGGTTGTTTCGAGAACCCCGCGATGAGAAGCGGGACGCTTCCGCGTGTCCGATCCGACGGTGACGGTGTCACCCGTTCCGATGCGTTGCGGGTAAAAAAAAAAAGGGTAGATTGGCGACATTTGAAGGGTGCTCTTGGGCAAGAATTGAGTTTTATGAGGAATGTTGCGGTCGCGTAACCGATTGTCGTGTCAAACTTTTTTAATTTCCAACGCAAAATTGGATTTTCAAATCTCAAAAGGGAGGGCGAAAAAAGATGTTGGTTTTGATTTGGTGGACTTAAATCTAGGCATCAAATGTGCTGGTCTGAGATTGTATAGCATGACTAGAACGAGATTTGCCAAACTTATTAACCTTTTTTTGATTGCTTGTGGTTTGTGCTTTTGTGTACTTTCATGTTATGTACTTTTGAAATAAACGATAAGACGAACGATTACTATGATAAAATTGAAACGAGATTCACCAAAGTAATCGACCATTTCCGATTGCTCGTGATTTGGGCATACTTTTATGTTCTGCTGTAAAAACATACAAACAATGTGTTAGAATTGGTATATCGTACATGATGTGCTTTCATTTGGTTTTTTTTTTCTTCGATAAATGGAAAAAAAAATGCTTGTATAGGCTTATCCCACATTTATGTGCACTAGATTCACTAACTTATATAGCCCTCATTCAACATTTTATTATTTTCTTAGAATTGGAGTATTAACACGCGTACGCACACACGTGTTGCCCGTATGCAAGGAATTGATATTTGAAAAATTAAGAAGAATCACTTTACGAAATAGTTCAATCATTAAATTATAAAAAAGAACTATTTATAAAACTCCACGATGCATAACAAAAAAGCCGTCGTAATTACACGTGGCACGAGCAAAAAATACCACAAAATCTGAACATTTTCAGGAAGGTCGATATCAAGCAGAAAATGTCTGGATAATCGAAATATGCGAGAGATAAAATAGAATTATCAGCTCACATATGGAAACATTCATCGCGGTTTCTTGAAAATAGGAAAGTTCATTTTATTTTCCGCAACAAAATAGACAGTATAGACCCGTTTTCCGGAATTTACGAATAAGAAAAGATTATAAATTAAAAAGGGATAAATTAATTCGGGTCCCCCCTGGAAATTCCCGTGCTACCTCCTCGGAATACGCAGGCCGGGGATCGCGAAATACCGAGAAAGCCCCTGGCCCGGGCCGTTGCTGCTTCCCCTTCCCCCATCTGCGTCGTCTCCTCCGTCGAACTCCTCAGAACAGAAACCCGCATTTCCAGATTAGGGTTGTCTCCATCACAGTCGCAGAGGGAAAGCTAGAGAGAGAAAGCAAGAGAGAGAGAGAGAGAGAGAGGAGAGAGAGAGTGGCCTCTTTTTGAACCAGAACGGCTTCTTGTTCAATAGAGGGAGAGGGAGGGGGGCGAAATGGAGGAGGAGGAGGGCGCGGAGATGGAGATGGAGGTGGAGATGGCGGAGGAGGACGGGGAGGTGTTCGTGGTGCGCGAGATCGACCCCGACTACGAGTACGATGCCCCCCAGCACTTCGACTTCGCCCGCGAGGAGTCCGCGGCGGAGGCGCGCGACGCCGAGCTCTGGTTCCAGTCCGCCGGGAGCTACCCGCCTTCCCGTGAGTCCGCCGCTCGAAACGCCCGCCGACCGAACCGTGCGGCGTTTCGGATTTTTTTTTCTCGCTCGTTTTGCTCCGCCTGTGATTTCCGCCACCGAACTGTCTGATCGCGCCGAATGTGGGGCGGGGGGAAGATGAGCGTGAATGTTCCCTTTGAGCTTTCGTGGCATATACACACTCTCTCTCAACAATGTAGAATTTCTGCTGGAAAGTTTGCGGCTTTATTCGATTTCGAGCGTCTCGGCAGCTGCTTAGTTCTTTACTCGTGCTTTGCTCGGGGAAAAGAACAGCCTTTTCCCTTTTCCTTTTACCGTTTTTCTGTTGTTATCAAACTGCCTGGAGCTACTCGGCCCACTGTTGCTTGTTCGGGTACTGAAACCGTTGATTTAGATTGTCCGGGTGTAGACTTCGTCGGAAATGGAATGATGCGAAGTTGAGGTTTTGTCGACATTCGGAGAGTCTAATTATAGTCGAAAAAGATTTGTAACAGCTCTGAATCGGGGGCCTTTGGGCTTGGTTCATACTATTCGCAGCATGGGACGAGGAAAAGAGGGCAAACTTTGCTTTTGATTGCCTTCTTTTAGTAGCGGCGGCAAATTTATCGGCTGCTCTATGGGATTCGTTACCCCTGCCGTAATTTGTATCGCGAATTAATGATATGAGTGGATTCTCTTTGCTTGTGTGATTTGTCATGTTAAGGCGTGGTCATAGTTGTTGTTGTTTGTATATTGTTGATATACTTCTACAGTTAGGAGCTTTTTAGTCTTCTTCTTATTTCTGTACACAGATTTGAGCTGTGTAATGAAGTCCTTACATGTTCCATCTTTCTTTTGGTTCTTCCTCCGAAACAGCTTTTGTGGTGAAATTGATTCTGAGAGATGAAATCCTGTCAAAGAATGTGAACATCTCTCCGAAATCCAAAATGATGGAGACTGATTCTCATGTCCGATTCGGCGAAATTGATGCTGGCACTGAAGAACTCGAAGCTGTTCGACCAAATAGCAAAGGTATGGTGAAGAATCTTTCCTTTGATGGTTTTTTTAAAAAAATCAATATTTTTTATAAAGCTCAGTCTTTCTTGTGTCGAATATCATCATTAATATTCTGATCCCCGATACCCCTAAAAAAAGTTGGTTCTGTCTTGTATATTTAATTTAGCCGTAATTCAGGAACTATTCATTATCATCTACTCTGGTCGAGAAATGCCAATGTAGACCATAATTAATCTGCCCAAATCATGACATGTGCTGCGAGATAATTTCTCAGAAACCACGATCTTGATTCTTTTCACATTTTCTTTATTTGGCAAGTTTCCTAGTTTTCAAAAAGCTGACCCTTCATGTTGTTTGGTTGTGTCTTCTTGTTCTTGTGACATGCGTTTGGGATCTAATGAAAGTCTCTAGGCACGATCCATTTTTAGGCTATCTCATACCATACTGAATGTGACAGACTCTGGCCTTTTTTTTTTTTTTTGCTAAGAACAGATTCTTTTCATGTGGAGTGATGCTCGAAGCATTTTTCTCAAACTTTGTACTGAATCCTTAATATTTCTTATTTTTGGATAACTAAAAAAATTATAGTTTGTTATCAAGGGGTTACAGCCCCTGTTACAAAAAAGGTTTCTACAGCCTCGGTGATAATCATGGAATTGGGGATTTTTTGAAGTCAATTATTTTCTGCAGTTGCAGACTTGTGTTTTTATCCTGCACCTGTCATAGCAAGTCCTGTTGTTGATGCTGAAGAGAAAAATCTCAATTCAAGATTGCTCATGTTTTTCTCCCATGAAATCTGATATACAAATGTATTCTTAATAGCTCGAATGCGGAAGATACACATAAAAGAATCATGCTAAATCTAGAGCAATCTGTGCTGACAGTAAATCGGCTTTATTGTCGTCTAGATTGCAATGCTATGGCTAAAGGAAAAGGAATATTCACCAAGTTTCAGATTGAAAATCTACAGAAACCTGAGAGGCAGCCGCTAGGATTTTCTGAAGGTGATCAAAGACCCACAATGAATTTATTCTTGCAGGCTTAAAGTTGAACTATATGAGGTTCTCAAGTACTCGGTACTTTGTGCTTTACTGGGTTCGTCTGACTGATGTGTATATGCAACAAACTGTTCCCCAAGTCTTTTGAGGTCTTTTAAGTGGAGAACCGGTGTTATTATTTAGAAGTATGTATCTGTCTTTCATCTCCATAAAGATTCAGAATTTGGTTCTTCAACCAGTTGAAATATCCAAAATATGTTTTTTAAGGAACTTCCAGATGAAAACTCTAAAAAGTTTGTTAAGTTTGGGCACATTACCAACAGTTTTTTTTTTTAACTATAACCCCCTGAAATGTTAGTACTTATATGTGTTTTAGTGCTTCATGCATGCAACATGATACCTCTCTTTTTCCTTATAATTATTTATTGCAGGACTGAGATCTTGTAATCACATATCATGCAACATGATAAAAGCTAAATCCAGGACATCAGTCAAGCCTTACCTACCAAGGAGCTCAACATTAATGAAGCCAACTGCAAGTATGTTGGCCAAGCAAAATCAGCCATCTCAAGTTGCGAGCTCCAGGTAAATGCTATTTTTATATAAGTTTCTTATACTCTTGTTTGCTTTGTCATGATTTTACCGCCTTATTTATAATTTAAGAAACTGATGACTAATTGAAGACCTTTAATTTCCACTTACTGTGTAAGATTGTAAGCTCCTAAGGTGACTTGGTCAAATTTATTCCTGAAAAGATTGTCCTCTGTCTTTGCAAACTACATGTTTCTCCAAATGTTGGCATTTGGTATTTTAGCTAGCCACGTCGTTTACATGCACATTTATATTAATGTTGTAGAAAGTAAATGTGCTATTGCTTTCAGTATGAGTAATTTTTGATAACTTTCTTTCATTGGTTCTTAGATTTCTGGTGCAAACAAGTCAGATCAGTGGGAAGAGCTTGGGTGGTTCTTCTGCTGGTGAGGGTCAAGCAACTAAGAGACAGAAGTTAGATGGGGGTCATTCGCGGAAGGTCAGGCTACATCATCTTTGTGTTCTTGGTCTGCTTAAAGCCTTCATTGTGATTAATTCGAGTTAATGAAAATATAGGTGACTGTTGTAAAATGCAGATTTTTGTGCTTAAGTATGAAGTAATCTTTTTAGAAAACGAGCTGTTTTGCTAGAATCAGATCACGAGTGGTTGCTTCTGAACTAGATCATTAGAGGACTTTGGTTAGATAATCAACTTCAATGAGGCAACATTTTGGTTCTGGGCGATTTTCAATGATAGTAAATTGACCTAGGCCTAGCTTAGAGCTGGAAACTCCTCGTCTGGAGTTTATATGCTATGTAGTTGTTTAAGAGGACTAAATTCAGCCTCATCATCTTGTGACAGGTTGGTGAAGTAAAGCAGCAGACTGATTTTGTCCACAAGGCACCTAAAAAGGTACCGTCATGCTTGACATTGCTCTTGAAACCTGATGCGGAGATTTACATTTTAATATTGCCAAGCGCTGGACAGCAGTAATAAGCATTTAGAATTTTGGCTGGTGTTGCAGTAGTATGTGATGTAGCATGAATCTCTGGATGACTTTGCAGGATGCAATAGTCGAGAAGAACCCTCATTCAAAGCTGAGGCTTACCATTCCTCGGGAGCCGGAGCTTGAGACAGCTCAAAGGGCACAAAGGGCGAGGTTCAATATCACTGTGGATCTATCTACTGATTTCTGGCGTTTGACATTGGTAATGCGTATACGCATTTGAAATCTTTTGAATTGCAGGCCAAGAAACACAAGTGATGAGGAACAATCAACAGTGACTGTACGCAAATTCAAAGCAAGACCCTTGAATAGAAAAGTCAGTGCGCCTTTCTGAAGTGAACTCCAGTCTGTTCCTTATTGTTCTCCCCTTTGACTGGAATTTGCTTCTGTAATATTCAGATTTTCGAGGCTCCTTCTCTGCCACTTCCAAAAAAGAGCATTCCGAGAATGCCGGAGTTTCAAGTATTCTTTGGCTCTTCTAATTTTTGTACTTCTATGTACTGTGTGCGTGATAATTGATTCACACACTCATTTTTCTCGGCTTTTATTCATCATTTTCTTCAGGTTTTCCACCTGAAGACCCTGGAAAGAGCTATGGAGCATAATTTAGGTGCTACATCGTCCTTGTTGCATGAATCTGATAAGGTAATGACATTGTCCTTGGAATAGAATGCTATTCTGTCTAAAGTTACCCGTTTCTTCAAACAGTCAAAGAAATACTTGACGTGATCACATGATTGTGTCAGGTTTGCCAGTTTCCTGTTCTAATTCAACTTTTTTGCTCGTAGGAATTGCTGAAATCCTGTCCAGTTGCAGAAAAAGAACCCAGGAGTCCTCGAAGGTAATTGTTACAAAATCTTTCGATCAGTTTCTCCCATAAACTGGTTGGAAGTGAAGTTCGTATCAAATATCCCTGGTCACCCTTTTGGTCTCATGCATGATCTGTTTATCCTGATGACCTCTAGGATTACTTGGTTGGATTTGTATAGTACTAGTGTTTTATATTACGTGTCTTAATCTGATAGAAAAACCTTTATTTCATGTATCCCTTGTTGGGGGACCCAGTAGTTCTCTTTTTTTCTGGCTCTCTTTTACCTGCATTTTCTTTTCTTCTTTCCTTTTGGGGTTTGGGCCAGCGGGAATCACCTAATATGAGTTTGCCTTGCTAAAAAAAACTGCCGCCACCAAGGAGTAAAAATGCTTTCATGTTCGGTTGTGTAGTAAGAGCTGCCAACTCTGGGTGATTGTCGGGAGCAAAAAGTTCCACCATCAATGTTCAGATTCCGGATTGTACACGCTAACGTTTCTCCTGATAAATAGCTTAAGGCATCAAAGAAGTAGCGGATGCTGATATTGCCTCATTTTGATTATTGTAGTACAAAGAGAGAACATTGGAAGCATTTAATTATCAAGATAGAAAAGCTAAGATGACTCTGGTGTTGCTTTGGTAATTTACAGAACCACTGGTGTGGATGCTTCCAGGCTGGATGGAACCTGCTCAGTGTATGCTTTTAAGGCTCATCCGCTTAATAAAAAGGTGAATATAGTCAGTTGTTATCTGCCAGGAATGTCATGTTAAATTTTCAGATACATAATCTATATGAGGTCTGCAGATTCTTTCAAGTAAAGGAGACATTGGGGTCTTCAGAAATAAAAAGCGGGAAGCAACGATGCCTATGGTATTCATTACAAGCCTTGAATGTTTCTACCGCCTATGTTGTTTCTCTTACACAAACTAAAACCAAATGTCAATACAGGAATTTAAGTTCAATAATGAGAAAAGGATTCAGCTTAATCCGCCGACGGAACTTTTTAGCAAGGTAGAGAATGCTGAGTTGTGTTTGCGAAGCATCTCTGGAAGCTGAAACTTATGATATCAATAAATTTCTTCAGTTATTATTCAATTTGTGCTTTGTCATCTCTTTTAAGAATAATTCCTTGGTTTTTTGTCAGCTGTCCTTAAAACCTGAACTCCAGCCCAGTAATGGATCTTATTCTCAGCGAAAATCGTGTCAGCCCCCCTGTGTCTCCATGAAGGTTCTTGCTCCTTTTAATTGATTAAACACTGCTTTTCGGCCTCTATGATGTTTGACCTTCGTTATTATTGTATTGAGTTACTCACTTCTCTTTGTTAGGGTCCAAAAGAAAATAGATTCCATACTCTACAGCAAAACCTTGAGGTAAAAAGGGAACTTATGCTATTTGGTCCCTTGATGCTGTGCTGCTGCTTCTGCTCAGTCTTATTGCATGTCTTGCAGGTGACAAATTTGGTGAAGGAGAGAACTCCCTTTGGGGAAAAGCAATCCCAATATGGAAATGGAATTGCCACTACTGAAGCAGGCCCCAGATTTAGTGCGAGGTACTGAAGGTTGTAAACGTGCTAGTTTATATCGCTTGACCTTTTGATGTTTACTGTAAGACTTTTGCTGCAGGAGTTTGGGCATTCGCTGATGGCTGAGAGGACGTTTCCACATTGGTTATTTGTTGATTCTTGTGCCGTTGAAGGATGGTTACATATTGGTCCATGTTAATGCTCATCTTCATTATTCAACTCCCATAGGAAGTTTACTCACCATACAGCTGACCTTGACATCAAAGAGATGCACTCCCAAAAATTGAGCTAACCCCCTGTTTTACCTGAAGTAAGCCTGAGTCAGCCATACCCGAAATAAACACAGCAGCAGGTACTGACCGTACAGAATTCCATAAAAACCTTCTCACAGTCTGAACCATCCTTGTCCACACCGTCCTGTGGCAGTTGTTATTACCCATCTTGGGCGACTAGATTTGTGAGAAGCATGTACATAACATCATCGTATTGAGGGTGATGATCAAGTATATTACAGGATACTTTCTAGAGCTGCATTTTGTACTTTCGCAGCATGAGCTGCTATTTTTCGTAAGTTCGTTATGCGGTGGAAAGAAGCTATTATATTTCCAATTGCACACTTGTGCGTCTGCCTCACTTTTCGTTGGCTATATCAAGATCAATCAAAATTTGTGCCAGACCGAGACACCAAGAATTGCTTCCTGCACGGTTGCGGCTTTTCCTTCAATGAGCTCTGCATACGCGAAAGTCCCACTTATTTTGCGTGGGAAGCCCCAAGATCACCAATCCCTTTCTATACGAGTGAACTTTCACCGCTCCTCTATTTGTGTCAGAAGTAATTCGTTCCGGGAATGTAAGGTCCTAAGCATTAGTAACACTGCCTAGTTTTCCTTTTCGAAATCAGGAAACGCTTTCATGGCTGGTCAATGTTAGGTTTTGATGGCTTCGCCCAATCTCTCTTCAAATTGTTCCACCAGCAAGTCTAGTTTTTGCCTCATTCGAACCCATTTTCGTAGCTTCCATATGTCTGGCAGCTAAACTCTACGATGGCAGATTTGTCGTCACATGATTATTTGAATTAGTCCTAAGCATTCCATCTTTCATGCTCTAAATGTTGCTAAGTTATTTTATCCGTTCTTAATTTTTTATGCACCTGTTGAATCAGTTTGGCCGTCTTCGGCCGAATTGCATTTCATTGACTTGCGTTGACATCAGTCTTAACTTGATACTATAAATAGCCTGAGAGCCTGCACTCCTTTGCAAGCCCAATAGTTCCTACGAAATCTCTACTGCCTCAAGAAAAATTTCTGAAGTGTTCCTTTGTCTTCTTTCTTTTTTGCCCGCCTGAAGCATAAGAGAGCATCGTCAACTTTTCAACGATGGCATCGTCCATTATCTTCATGACCTTAGCCTTAGTTGCGGCATCTGTTCCTGCATCGGTGATGGGCACTGATTTCATGGTCGGAGATGACAAGGGCTGGGCCCTCAACTTCGACTACCAAGCCTGGGCCGAGGGGAAGCAGTTCTACGTTGGCGACAAGCTCGGTACGAACCATACTCCTCCCGTCTTTATCACCCATGCCACTCGAAGCGTGCGGCGCATTTGAGCAAACATGCGTACTTGTCCCACAATGTTACTGTGAAAACCTGCACAAAGTTGCCCTAAAGAAATTTTGATAGGTTAAATCAATTGAAATGCAATACTTCTTCCTCTTTGTTGCAGTTTTCATGTATGTGGAGGGCGTGCACAATGTCTTGAAAGTCAATGGGACAGGTTTCCAGCAGTGCGCGGCGCCGGCGGGCACTGTGGCTCTCACCACCGGGAATGACGTCATTCCCCTAGAAACCCCCGGAAGGAAGTGGTACATCTGCGGTGTCGGCAATCATTGTGTGGCTCGCAACATGAAGTTCGCCATAACCGTGCTGCCCAAAACGGCATCGCCCGCGCCCGTGCTTGTGCCTACAGCACCTAAAGTCTCGGCTGCCAGAGGAAGCGTCGCGCCTCAATATTACGTCTTGATCACGGCCGTTGTCAGCGTTATTGCAATGGTCATCGTTTGATGTACATTAAATCAGTCATTCATCCTGTTTGTCCTTTCACTTGGTGTTTGATTTATTCGTTTGTAATCTTTGCATTAATTTGCAAAGTCTGGTCTGTGAAGGTATTCTTTCATTACGACATAGAAAATACAATTGTTTTAGCCATTTATGCTGTTATTACTCAAAGGCGTATCTGTTCCAACCGATATCGCAATTCGAAATTCTACATGATTTGTCATTTGGGTTTTCTCCTCATTTTCGGAGGCTTGTGTTTGAGGTATTAGCCGCCTAGACATGCCTTCTACATAAGATGTCGTACCTCACAAAGACTTTAATGATTTTCAATGAACGATCGAGATTTGTTCTTCCGTGACCCAACGGTCGCCGATCTTGGAAGAACGGATTCTCGTGGTAGGAGATAGAAGCAGAGAGAAGAGGACATGGAAGAACCAAAGAACAAATGTGCGTTGATATCGCAGGTTGGCAACAACAAAATCTTTCCCATCGGCATGTCCATGCATCAACTAACGATTATGGATTGGAATGGACTTGATCCATGGATGAATCTTGGCAATACTTGTGTCTATGTGGCCACGAGAATCGTCTGAAATTTCTTGAAATGTAACTTGAAGAGGCACTGGCCAAGTAATTTTGACTTCCTAAAACGACTAGACGTTGATCCATGCGTTGCGCGGATTGTCATGCAGAAGTATAATTATGATGGAGCTCGAAACATTTCGGCATAAGTATAACATTATTTAAACATATCATTTCTTGTAAAAGGTGCACGAAAAACTAAACAATCAAAGCAAAAAAAAGCAACTAATTAGTATAAAAATAAAAGCTCACAAAAATAACATTAAATATTACATCATGAATATTATACTAAACTCTTAAATGCATATAAGCAACAGGCACTTCTGTATACTAACTTATATTAAAAAAAGTTAAAATTATGTTATTATGCTAAAATAATTTTTTTTCTTAGATGCAAATGTTACCATTAAATAATGTAATAATGAAGAGAGAAGAGAAAAATGAGGGTAAAAAATTAGTATGTAAGGTTTGCTATTTTGCGGAGAAAGCACCAAAACCTTTTCTTGCAACGAGGAGAGTCCATTTATAACAATCTACAGTTCTAGGCAGCAAACTTAGAGGCAACATTGGTTTTCCCTTATAGATATCGTCAATGAGGTTGTGGTCATCACATTGTGTTATCTAAATGGTTTGCCTTCGGTAAACGGTTGCTCCTATCAATTTGTTATTGAAACACACGCGCAAGTTGTATTGGAAAAAGTCCAATACCGGAAAAATGACGTGCTGCGGAGTAATTAATATATCTAAACCGACCCACAATTCACGATTTCGAAAAAATCACGGCGTAAACAAAATGAGCGCCGGTGGCGTCATTTCCCCGTACTAGCACGGCAACTTCCGCAAGTGAAATCTAGCCTTTCGCCTAATTCACACACATTTCCGCGGCCTCCATATGTTTGGTAGCTAAACATTGGCCAGACGGTACCGCGGACGTCCGCGGAGAATTCCAAGACCGCGATGGCGCCAATCACAAAAATTTCTTTGAATTAGTGCTAATCACTCCATTTTTTTCATTTTTCCAAAATCATATTAAACACCATTTCATTCGTTTTTATGTATTATTTTTCTCATGCACCTGTCGAATTTGTTTGGCCTGTCTTCGGCCGGATCGCATTCACTTGATCCTATAAATATAGCTCGAGAGAGCCGAGTCTCTCTTCATTGCAACCCTAATAGTTTCCCAAGGAATCTCTTCCACCTCGAGAAAATCTCTTGAACTGTTGCTGTGCCTCCCATCTTTTCTGCCCTCTGAAGCGTTAAAGAGCGTTCTTAACTTTTTAAAACCATGGCATCGTCCATTATCTTCGTGACCTTGGCTCTAGTTGCAGCAGCATCTGTTCCTGCATCGGTGATGGGTACTGATTTCAAGGTTGGAGATGACAAGGGCTGGACCCTCAACTTCGACTACCAAATGTGGGCCGACGGGAAGCAGTTCTACGTCGGCGACCGGCTCGGTATGAATCGTGCTCCTCCCTATTTTTCTCGCCCGTGCCGCTCGAAGCGTGGCGCGCATTCGAGCAAACATGCTTGCTTGTCCCACAATGTTGCACCAAAGAAATTTTTATAGGTCAAATCAATGAAAATGCAATGTATGTAAATGACTTTTCGTACCGTGATGGGGGCATCGCCTCGATTAGTATGGGCATGAAAATTTGTCTAGAATGGGTGTCATGCTTAGCTGATGCTAAGAGAGCTATACTTCCTCTTTGTTGCAGTTTTCAAGTATCCGGAGAGCGTCCACAACGTCTTGAAAGTCAACGGGACCGGCTTCCAGCAGTGCACGGCGCCGGTGGGCACTGTGCCTCTGGCCACCGGGAACGACGTCATTCCTCTTTTGGCCCCTGGAAGAAAGTGGTACATCTGCGGCGTCGGCAAGCATTGTGCAACCGGCATGAAACTCGTCATAACTGTGCTGCCAAAAACAGAGTTGCCTGCACCCGCACCCGCACCCGTAGCAGGTGAAGCCTCGGCTGCCGGAGGGAGCATTGCGCCTCGATATTACGCCTCGATCATGGCTGTCTTCGGCATTATTGCAATGGTTATGGTTTGATGTATCTTATGTTAGCCGTTCATCCCGTTCGTCCTTCCACTTGATGGTGTTTATTTCGTTTGCAATCTTTGCATTAATTTCAAAGTAGAGTTTGTCGAGGTACTCTTTCATTACGACTTGGAAAGTACATTCGATTTAGCCATTTACGCTTGTACCCTATTCAAGGGCGTGTCTATACCAACCAGTATTGCAACTGGGATTGTCCTCGATCGATTGCTAGCTATACAAAATTTATGACGAATGTATCGACGGTTGGTGTTCATTAAGGTATCAACTCATCGCATGTGGTGAGGCTGGGCGGATGACGCCAGAAGGAGAGTTTCTATGGCCTCGAGAGAGAGCGACTCACCTCTCTAAGTGCGTCGTACTCCTTAGTTTATTGTCCTACTTTCTGCATCAAATGTCATATCTCAAAAAGACCTCAAAAAATTTTCAATGGGCGATCGAGAGTTGTTCTGTTGTGATCCAACGGTCACCGATGTCCGAAGAACGGATCTTCGAAAATCTTTCGAAGATAAAAGAAGAGAGGAGAGGAGACGGGAGAAATATATATGACTAATGGGGGCCAAAGGCCATTGTGCATTGATATTGCAGGTTGGCAGCTACAAAATCTTTGCAATTAGCATGACTTGTATCAATTAACGATGATGTAAAACAAGTTTGGATCGAACTTGATCAATGGAAGGATATGAGCAATAAAGCCGTGATTTGTGAAATTCCTCGTGAATTGGTGGGGAAAATACTTTTAATTGAAGGCACTGTTTGTTTCGCGGAAAATGAATGACTCAAAAAATATTTTCCAAAAAATGATCGCTTATATTCCTCGTAAAGATGAATAAATGAAAATTATTTTTATTGTCCATGAAAATATTTAGACATAAATTTTTATCTATAATGAAAATATTTTTCGTTGGCCGATTATTCTAAGCGATACAAGCAATACCTTTTAAGAAACTATCACTACAAAAAAACGATTTTTTTCCGACAAAATTTCCAACGAAAAATTCTGGAAAATTCGTTGGAAAAAGAATTTCCAACGAATTTTCCAACGAAAAAAAATTCGTTGGTAATTCGTCGTCGGAAAATTTTCCAACGAAAAATTTGAATTTTCGTTGGAAATTTGCGACGAATTTTTTTTCGTTGGAAAATTCGTTGGAAAACTCGTGGCTAAATTCGTTGGAAACGAACTTTTTTTTCCGACGAATTTTTTTTCATTGGAAACTATAATTTTTTTTGTCGAAAAATCGTGGAAATTTTTTTCCATCGAATTTTTTTTTTATTGAAAAATAGCCCTTGCCGCCGGCGAGGGCCAGCCTCGGCGCCGGCGAGGGCCGAGCTCGTCGCCGGCGAGTGCCGAGCTCGTCGCCGGCGAGTGCCGAGCTCGTCGCCGGCGAGTGCCGAGCTCGCCCAGATCTGGGCGAGCTCGAGCTCGTCGCCGGCGAGGGCCGAGCTCGCCCAGATCTGGGCGAGCTCGAGCTCGTCGCCGGCGAGGGCCGAGCTCGCCGGCCATGGCGAGCTCGCCCAGATCTGGGCGAGCTCGGCCCTCGCCATGGCCGGCGAGGCTGTTGCGCCGAAGAACAAGAAGATGAAGAAGAAGTAGCAGCAGCAGCAGGGGCGGGAGCAGGCTTCGGGGGCGGCTCGGCCCTCGCCGGCGACGAGGCGTCGGGGGCGTCGGTGTCCATGGCGCGCAGGAGCCGGAGGAGGAGGGGGGGCGGCGGGGGAGGAGGCGGAGGCGAAGGGGAGAGAGAGAGAGAGAGAGAGAGAGGGGGGGGGGGGGGGGAATTTGAGTGGGAATAACGAGCGCGAACCGAGAAATTGAAATTAGTTGGAAATTTCCAACGAAAATTTTTTCGTTGGAAATTTCCAACAAATTTTCCAACGAAAAATTATACATTCTGAAGTAATTGCCCGGAAAATTGAAATTCGTTGGAAATTTCGTTGGAAATTTCCAACGAATTTTCCAACGAATATAAAAAATGCCGAACGGTACCGGGATTTTTTGTAATTCGTTGGAAATTTCTAACAAATTTTCCAACAAAAATTGTACACACTGAAATAATTCCCGAAAAATTGAAATTCGTTGGAAAATTCGTTGGAAATTTCCAACGAATTTTCCAACGAAAATTGTACACACTGAAATAATTGCCCAAAAAATGAAATTCGTTGGAAATTTCCAACGAATTTTTCAACGAATATCAAAAATTCCGAACAGTACCGGGTTTTTTTGTAATTCGTTGGAAATTTCCAACGAATTTTGGGACGAAAATTTTTTCGTTGGAAATTTCCAACGAATTTTGCTTTTCGTTGGAAAATTTGTCGCAAATTTTCCAACGAAAATTTTTCGTTGCAAATTTTCGTGGCAAAAAACCGATTTTTTTGTAGTGTATATTTTGAATAATTTATTTTCCGTAAAACAAACGAAGAGGAAGAGCCACATTAGCCTATATAACTTCCTAATGGACTAGATGTTTATCCGTCCCTAGGCCCAAAAATACTTCATAATATTCGGTAATTTTTGAAAATATATAGGCCTAATACCCTTAAAAATTTCGAACTTTAGATTTTGTTCCAATTTTACCTTTTGTATCATAAAAAACCTTCAAATTTAGGTTTTGTCCCAATTTTGCCATAAATTTTTTTTTGTTCTATGAAAAACCCCTCTAACTTTAGGTCTTGTCCCAATTTTAACGCCTAGTCTCCATTTTACCCTAAAATTTTTACAGTCTTATAAAAAACCACAAACTTTTACTTGAGTCACAAATTCCAAAATTCTTGTTGGAAACCGACGATTGGAAACTCTCAAGCACAAGCTGTTTAAGCGTCTCAAGCATGAGCTGTTCAAGCTTCCTGGGTGCGAGCTTCCTGACCACCAGAGATGGAACATTCCCAAGCATGAGACACCAACGAGCGCAAAATCACTAAGGACGATTTTGATGAAGGGTCAATGGAGAGCAAATTTGAGACTCAAGTGAAAGTTTTTTTTTTTTTGATAACCCAGGGAACCCCCGCACGGCCGACAGCCGGGGAGTAAACCCTGGGGGCGACACGTGCTAGCCACCACACACGTGCCACCGGTTAAGTTACCCTGCGGTGCCCGGGATTCGAACACTCAACCTTTTGCGAGAGAAAAAGTGCGCGCTCTAACAGCGCCACCCAGGTGGGTGGTCTCAAGTGAAAGTTGATGATCTTTTATAAGACAAAAAATAATTAGAGTGAAATTAAAACTTGACCGAAAGCTGAGAATTTTTACAAGACAAATAAAAAGTTTAGGGTATAATTGGTACTGAATCCAAAATTGAGGATTTTTTATGATACAAAAAAGGTAGGGTAGAATTGGGACTATATTTAAAGTTGTGGGTTTTTTAAGGAACAAAAAAAAAGTTTAAGGTAGAATTGAGACATGACTTAAAGTTGGAGGTTTTTTTACGAGACAAAAGGTAAAATTGGGACAAAAACTAAACTTTGAGGTTTTTTAGAGTATTAGGCCAAATATATATGATATATATCAATTTGAATATTTTGTCGTGCTCCAAACTTTTAAATTCTCGGCCTACATGTAATAAAAAGAAGAGGGGCTCTGCTATCATAACAATTTTTGGGCTACTGTTATTCTAACAATATGTTGTGAGCCATAAATTCTTGAATGAGTGGACCCCATAATATTTTCTAATTATTTGTTATTTATTTATTTGTGACCCAAAATAAATTGCTATTTTCACAGTAAATTCAGGACAGTTACGTAAGTATTTCTCAAGAGAATATATTATGAGATGGCAACAATGAACTTGTCCTATCAAGAATAGCTTGTGGCCACACAACAAGAAAAGCAAGATAGTGGATTCCTCTTGGCCGCACTATGCAAGTCCATACTCGACATAAATTGCTCCTGGCATTGATAAAATTTATGACCTTAGTTTACGTGATAAATATAAGGGAAAAAGTCACTAAAAATCCTAAACTTTCCCATCTGTGACACATTTATCCTGAACTTTTTTTTGTGACATAAAAAACCCCAAACTTTGCTATTTGTGACACATTTACCCCAATGCATTTAGTCCATGGGCATTTTCATCTTTTTTGCTTTTTCTTTTTTTTTCCTTTCCGGCGATGGGGGCCCTTGCCCTCGCCGGCGTCGGGCGAGGGCCGCCCTCGCCTGGGCGAGCGAGGGCGGCCCTCGCCCGACTCAGGCGAGGTCGACCCTCGCTGGCGTCGGGCGAGGGTCGACCTCGCTTGAGTCGGGCGAGGGCGGCCCTCGCTCGCCCAGGCGAGGGCCGCCCTCACCGGATTTGGCGAGGGGGCACTCGCCGGCGTCGAGCGAGGGCGGCCCTCGCCGGCATCGAGCGAGGGTTGCCCTCGCCGGATCCGGCGAGGGCCGCCCTCGCCCGGCGTCGGCGAGGGCCGCCCTCGCTCGCCCAGGCGAGGGTGACCCTCGCCCGACGACGGCGAGTCTCTGTGACATCAAAAATCCCAAACTTTACTATTTGTGACATATTTACCCCAATGTACATTGTCCATGGGTATTTTCGTCTTTTTTGCTTTTTTTTTTTACTTTTTTTTCCTTTCCGGCGAGGGGCATCGGGCGGGGGCCGCCCTCGCCGGATTTGGCTAGGGCGACCTCGCCGGCATCGAGCGAGGGCGACCCTCGCCGACGTCGGGCGGCCCTCGCCGGATCTGGCGAGGGCCGCCCTCACTCGACGCCGGCGAGGGGCCCCCTCACCGGAAAGGGAAAAAAAGTAAAAGAAAAAGAAAAAACAAAAAAGACGAAAATGCTCATGGACAATGTATATTGGGGTAAATGTGTCACAAATAGTAAAGTTTGGGATTTTTGATGTCACAAAAAAAAGTTCGGGGTAAATGTGTCACAGGTGAAAAAGTTTGGAATTTTTGGTGGCTTTTTCCCTAAATATAACTAGATGGGAAACAATGATGATTACAACGAAGTCTTCATCAAAGAGCTATAACTTTTCCGTAAACGTTTCTCTTATCATCGAGAGGCATACATGGCTCTCTTTTGGAGAACTCTAGTAATCGTAATTTGGTTTCTTTGCATTTGCTTCAACGTGATGGGCGATTCCGATACGACTATCGTGTACAAAATATGTAAACGGAATCAAGTTCGGATTCGGAAGCACCAACGGCGACCAAGTGGACAGCGTCCTTCAGGACTTGGTGTATAAGACGACAGATAACGGTTTCGATTATTACAGACAATCGACGGTCCTAGATCAGGGTTTCTACGGCCATGCGGCTTGCAACGGAGCTCTTTTGCACTATGACTGCTTTACATGCTTAATATCGGCTACGTATGATATACGAGATGGTTGTCCGGAAAACACCGGCGCCCAAGTGCAGCTTAAGGATTGTAGGATTAGGTACGAAAACTATTATTTCATTGAGGATTAATTGCAGCGTCAAGAGTGTCGTGTATTTGGATTAAGAATTCCCCCGTCTGTTTACTATTGTTATTGGTGCCCGCACGACTAGTGCTTCTAGAACTAAAAGCTCATCGATCAGACATTTCTTTTAGTGCATATACTTAGAGGTATTAATTTTTTCTTTATGACATGCTATATTCGAATACTCGGATCAACCAATCTCTACGCCAATACCTATTAATTTTGGGATTTTTTTTATGGTACAATATTGTATCGCACGACTCTTTTGGTTTATGGTATTTTATACAGACTATGACGAAATATCATAATCTCGTAAGATTTTAAAAAAAAATCGAAGTTACAATGAAATGGCATATCAAGACCAAAAAGTATGTATGTAATAAGTTATTCGAACCATTTTCTTTGTTGAAGGAAAATTGTATTCATGACTCAAAAAGATACATGAGAAGTAAATTCATATCAAAGCAAATCGAAGTAGAGTAACTCAAAATACTGTAAAACAAAACCGACTATACAAAACAAGGAAGATCAACAAAGCACCCGTAAAGTTAAGCACACGATTGTTCTAGAATAACGGATTTGTCAAGTAAAATAATCGACGGTGGATCACTGGATCTTGTATTTTGGTAAGTGATAAGCACACTCCGCAAATTCCTTCTCTAGTAAATACGACGTTACCAATTGGCAGAGCGGGCTTAGGTTTGGCTTTCTCTACATCATCGCCGTACGAAGACAACTAAAATAGGTTGAAAGAACGTAGATCTAACATTTGGGAGAACAAATCTTTGTGGTTCAGCGAGACGTTAGAGCTCTTACGATCATCGTTGAAGCTGGAGGTAGACGACTTGTATGTGGACAGAGTACAGGGGTATCAAATTCCCAAAAGCATATTTAGATCGGAAGAGGATAACTCTCAAAGCTAGAATTAGATCGGGAGAGTTCAAACTCTTAGATCTAGAACTAGATCGGGAGAAGAGAGCTCCCGGATCTAAATAAGGAGAGAAGAAAAAACAAAAAAAGAATAAAAAATTACAAATCAACAAGAGAAAGAGAGAGGAGAGGCAACAATGGACTTGTGCTCATAAAGTGGATTCCTCTTAGCCGAACTATGGAAGTCCATACTCAACACAAAATGCTCGTAATATCAATCATTGACAAAATTCGTGACAAAGACTAGGTAAAAACAACACACACACACACAAAACGATATAAGCTATGACATCGTAACATATAAATAAATAGGAAACAACGAGGATTTGTAAGTTATAAATTACCACCACCTCTTTGTCAAAGCTATATATTTTATATAAGTCGTTTCTCTAATCATAGAGAGGCATACATGGCTCTCGTTCGGAGAACTCTTGTCATTTTAATGTGGTTCTCTTGCATCTGCATCAACGTGATAGCCGACTCCGATACAACGATTGTCTACAAAATATGTAACGGGATTAAGGTCGGATTCGGAAGCGTCTACGATGAGGAAGTGGACGACGTCCTTCAATATCTGGTGTCCAAGACGGCAGATAACGGTTTTAATTTTTACAGGCAATCGACCGACTTGGGTCAAAGTTGCTACGGCCGCGTGGCTTGCAATGGAGCTATTTCGCATTACGACTGCTTCACATGCTTACAGTCGGCTAGATACGATTTAACAGATGGTTGTCCGCAAAACACCGGCGCTCAAGTGCAGCTTAAGGATTGCAGGATGAGGTACGAGAATTACCCTTTCACTGAATGAACGCGCATCGATTGCAGCATCAAGAGTGTTGTTAGTTTGTATCAAGAATCACTGGAGTTCATTGCCAGCGTCCAAAAATTTTTTCCCTTCATGCTCAGTTTGGTGAAATAAATGCTTGTGGAACTAAAAGCTCGATCAGAGGGTCCTTTTAGTACACATACCCAACGCATCTATTTTCTTCTATGACATGCTATGTACGAATACTCGGATTGACCAATCTCTATGCATGTACCTATTACGTTCGGAATTTTATACGACACAGTGTTGTATTACATGACTCTTTTGTTTGGTTTATGGCTTTTTATACTTGACTATAAGAAATAATGCTATGGTCTCATGTGGAAAAATCGAAGTTACAACGGAATGGCGTATCGAGACAAATTTTTTTTTAAAAGTTTACAATGATTTCAACGAGTGGCTACGATAAAAGGATGTAATGTCGTAACATAAAAATATAGTCATTGTATGATTTCGCACTTGGCTTCGACGAAAGATCGTACATTTTTTTTTTGGTCGAAGTATTACTTTCCATTCAAACACTAGGAAACGTATCACAAGAGAGAATATGACTAGAGTGAATACAAAATAAATCCCATAGAGGTAGGGGTGGTCTAGACATCTAGTTGGATGGTAGAAATCCTTTCTGATGATTTTTGGCTATCCAATCTGCTGCTTGATTGCTGCTTTGTGGAAAGTGGACCAGGGAAACCGCCTTTAATTGGGAGAGCAGTACATTACAATCAACAAAAAGGCTTCTCAAGGCCCATGGGCTTTCTGTCGGATTATAAGCGAGAAATACAGAGGCTTCATTGTCTGACTGTAAGCTAATCTTCTCTGCTAATATTTCCTTCGTCACGAAAGATCGTCCATTAGAAGGTCACATTTTATGACATCTTCTTGTTTAAGTCATACCAAATAGAAAAAAATGTCACAAAAATATAAATTTTCTTAATTTTTATGATGCTATGATGTAAGGGAAAAATTCCATAATTTTTTTTTTCATTTTACCACTTTACGAAATTTTTTGGTCGATATTGAACTTCATATGATGTTTTTTTTTTGGTAAGAGAACTTCATATGATGTTTGTCACGACCAAATACAAAAAGTCGTTTTGGTTGAAGGTACAATAGTGTACCATAAAGATTAAACTCCCGTTCGATTCAGTTACATCAATACTAAATAATCCAACAATTTGTGATAGACAAGGAAATATATTATGGTAAACAAATGGGTTGTACTGTAAAGATAATTAAACAATGTTAAAGCAAAGAGACCTTATCATGAACCGAGCGGCTCGATGGAGATTTCTCGAGCCTGTGAAGTCTTGTGCAATTGGTGAAAAATAATCCATAAACCACATTCTATGAAATTAGTGTTTGAGCCGTGAATTCTTGTGGTAATTCTATATTACTCACCTAGTGAAATAGGTTACATTGAAGCGAATCACTTAAATTCGATGTTCGATTTATTTTCTTGTCTTGCTTATTGTTGTAATTGATTCTTCTTTTCAACATACTTATTAAATTTGAGATTCTCCATTATATAACATTGTATTTCACGACATAACTATTAAATTTGGGATTTTCCATGACACTATTTTAGATGACTATGAGGAAATACGATAACCTCGTAAGTTTACAAAAGTTTGAAGTTACACCGAAAATGTCATATCGCAACAATTTTATTTTATTCACAATGTTTCCAATTAGGGATGAGTGGCTTCTGGGTGGGTAGGTTTCAGATCTTGAACTTGGAACCTACCCTATCGGGATTGGAACCCAGTTCTGAAATTTAGAACCTACCTTATAAGCCTTGACATTGACTTGTCGATTTGATCTAGTTTCAAAATTTTTTTTTATTCCTTGAAAAGACAAACTTGAACAAACATTACTTATTTTCAATCAAGACAAATATGAGTTACAACAAAATAGTATAGCAACAAAACGCGAGAAGTATAGTAAAAAAAAAATAGATATATAAAGCAATTGGGAAGTGTCCAACTCATCTCTTAGCCAAGCAAAATGAAAGTTAAAATAATGACAGAAATTCTCATCTGTCAAAAACAACACGTAACATAAAAAATGAACACGTAAAATAAAATAAATAATAAAAGGTTTAGAACACGTCACACAAAAACGTGAACTATAAAACTTCATTCTGGCCTCTTGCCTGTATAATATGGATTTTCTGATCCTATTTGCTCAAAATATAGATCTCGCTTGTTTTCGTGGTGCAAGTATTTGAGTCTTATGGTCCATAAATATGATAAAACGATTGGCTCTTGACTGTCTTCAGTTATCCTTCTTTTGCCGTGACTAATGCTTGACAGTGGAAGTGACGTCTCGCTATGGTATTGATAAACAACTTATCCCGAAGTTCCACTCAAAATACAATTATTAAGGTTTCTCGGTTAGGATTGGTTTCCCAGTTTGGTCTGGTTCCGCACCCAAAAACAGGAACCGGACTGGTAATAGCCAGTTTCAAAAAAAATTGAAATCGAGAACCGGATTAAAATCAATTGGGTAAGGTCGGTCCGATCCAATTACAAGATCTATTATAAATCGGTGCTCAACCTTATTTTCAGCATGTCAAAATGGTGTAATTTCAAAACGTAAAAAATTCGCATCATATAACTCTATACTTGGTTTTAACCAAACATTGTAGATAAAAAAATCACATCTTATGCCGTCTTCTTGTTTAAGTCACAAACAAATATAAAAATGTCATAAATATGTAATTTTTTATAGTCTCTACGACATTACGATGTAAGTGAAAAATTCCATAAATTGGATTTTTTTTTCATATTAGGGCCTTACGGAATTTCTTCGCCCATATGACGGTTTGTCACGACCAAACACAAAAAGCCATTTTGGTTGTAGGTACAATAGTGTACAATATATATTAGAAAAAATTCCTTTAAATTCAATTATATTGATGCAAAGTAGTCAAACAATTTGTGATAGAGAGCATTAAAGTGTTGTAATGGATAGATGGGTTGTCATGTAAGGATAATTAAACAACATTAAAGCAAAGAGACCTTTTCATAAAGTGAAAAGTTTGGTATTTTTTAAATTATGGATAGGTCCGAACAATGACTTTTAAGTTCGGCGTACAACCTAGCCCGCCAAGGCTCGCCATTAGTATGGTTTATTAACAAATTCAATTATATAGCTATTATAAGTTCCGAGTCCTCAGTTCTAGAAACAGAAGTTATATCAAAAGAGAAGGAAGGGAGTATTTTTGATCTGTTGTTATTTTCTAAATTTGATCAAAAACAGAAAAAAAGCAAAGTAATTACTTCCCAAGCAATCAAATAGACTATATATAATAAGAAAAATGTCATTTTGAAAAAGGAATAATGACATAAATGGTTTATAAACTTTGGCACAATATTTAATACGGTCACTGAACTTAGTCAATGTTATTTCTTAACTTTGGTCAAATGCGTAATTGATTTTTGAACTTTTAATGTGTTTAATGTGGTTCCTGAAATTTTAATATCTACTTCCCTGAACTTTTAATACACATTTGATTTAGTCTCTGAACAATATGAAAATATCTTGTTCAATTTAGTCCATAAATTATATGATAATATTATGAAAAATTCAGCAACCATATCAAATAATTTAACAATTTAAGGATTACATTATAAACTAGGTTAAAGGATAATATTAAGAAAAGTAAATTTTTATGGTCGACGTTGTATATGGAATTAAAATTGAGGGACCTCTCGTTCTCCCTTGCGCAAAAACACTCGTCCACTGCCTAAAAAGTTCCACTTCGAGGAGGACCACCGCAGCGTCCCCCAGAAATACGGAAAAATGACTCATCTTCACCTTCGTCTTCATCTTCTTCAACCTTCTCGCACTCTGATCTCTTTCGCCAAGAAAATCACTTCCCCAACGTCGCCCCACTGGAGGAGACCTCCGTGTTGCAGAATGTCGAGCGGCTCATACCCATCATCGTCACTCTCTCGCACCCTCGCCCTGCCTGCTCAGCCCGGCGAACCCGTCCACATTGTCGCTGCCCCCGGAATCTCTGATTCCCAGTTCAGGTGAAAAGACTTTCCTTTGGTGTTTCGTCCTTCAGTTTTGCAGCGAATCCCATGTTGGGTTTTGGCCGTTCGCCTTAATTGTCTCGGTGGGTTTCTGCAGAAGTGCCGTTGACTCGTCTCTGTTCAAGCAGTGGCTCAAGAACTTGCAGAGCGAAACTGGGATTTTGTCTAGCGGTGCCGCGACGCTGAAGCGAGTGCTTATCCAGGTAGTTTCTTTTGCCTAATTCTTGTTCCTTTCTTTGCTTCGCGTTGCAGACGGAGAGCTTTGCCCTATTCTGTGGTCAACTGTAGCGAGTCAAGATCAAGAGCTGTTTGGTTTTAGGAGTTGCTTTGAAGAGTTTTGTAAAAATGGAGACTTTCTATGGGGAAAATTTTTTTGGAATCATGCTTGGACGTGTAATTTTCCAACATTTAAAAAGAGATATGCGAAAACCATTAAGCATGTTTTCCTCCCCACAACCCTATGCCCACAAGATGTTATTTCTTCTCATCTGTGAATGTTATAAACCGGCAAAAAACATTGAAGAATTCCTTGGCAACGATCATGGATGTTTCGTTTTATGGTCATTACGAAATTGAACTATGTTTTACAATGACTCTTACCGAAACACCAATCTGTGTTGATGATAATGTTATAACGGAAGGCCATAGAACTCTTAAGGAAGTGTGTTTTCTTATTTGTGTTATCGTATATACGCTATTTTCTCTGGACTCGAGAAGTAATGATCTTTATAATAGGGCGTGGATATGTTTGGAAGCCGCATTGGGTTTCTCAAATTCAAGGCAGATATCTTTGACAAAGAAACTGGGAAAAAGGTATGTTAATCAGTTCTAAGCATCGATATCATTCATGTGGAATCTCTCTCTTTCTAATTAAACATGTGGCCTGTGGAGGAGGTGATTCAGGGAAGTACTTTTGCATCGCATTGTGCTTGTGCTCTAAAACGCTTGAATTTTCTTTAGAGTCATGGAAATAAAATATTATTAGGTGCCAGGTATAGTTTTTGCTCGAGGACCAGCTGTAGCTGTGCTGATACTGTTGGATTCGGATGGAGTAACTTATGCTGTTCTTACTGAGCAGGTATACATTCTGCATTGATGTCTCAGGTAGTATTTTTTCCTTGATTTTTTCCTTCTAAACATCTTATTTAAATTCTGAGAATCAAACTTTAAGCTGAAAAGTACAAATGATGAAAAGTAATATTGAATCCAAAAATGATCTTATAACTGTTTCTTCAAGCTGAATATTTGTGCACCTCGCAGGCTAGAGTTCCTGTGGGGAGGTTTGTTTTGGAATTGCCTGCTGGAATGTTGGATGATGACAAAGGCGATTTTGTTGGCACAGCAGTTCGTGAGGTGTTGATCCTCTTCATTTCTCTTTCCTTGAATTTCAATTTTTCTACACATTCAATTTTCATATCCTGTGATTCTGTAAGTGCTCTTGTAAATTATTACCCTGGATTTTGATTCTTGTCGTGATGGTACTGAATGAATCCTGGCTTATATAGTAAACCAACTAGGCACCACCAATACTGACTGCAGCACTTGCACTCTTGCTTTTTGTTTTTTTGGCGCTTTACTGATCACGATGACTTGTTAATGTAACAGGTCGAAGAGGAGACAGGCATCCAGCTGAATCTGGAAGACATGGTTGACCTGACAGCTTTTCTCGATCCATCTACTGGATGCAGGGTGATTCCTTCTCCGGTATGGCGACCTTTCAACATTTGAAGTTTTTCTGATTAAACATTCATTTAATGTGAATAATATGTAGAAGTTGCTCTAGTAAAGAAAAAGAGGAAGAAAGATAAGTGTATCTGAGAAACGTACTGCGTTAGCTTGACGTTCAGGAGCAAATTTTCTTTTGTGGCCTAGGATATGCTTAAAATCTGCCTTTGATGTCTTGGACCTGTGTTTCTCATTTTCTTCGAGGAGCTTTTGCAAGAAGTTATCATCTGCGAACTCTCTCTTACCATTCTTCTTTGAAGGGTGCATTCATATCTATCTGATCCCATCTCAATTAAACCAGGCCATGGTCCTCTTAACAGCTTGTGATTTCATCAGGTAAGGCAAGGAAGAGTAGGGGGTTTCGCTAATAGAACTATGCAAGCATAACAATTTTTTCATTGCTGGTCGACTTCTTTCATATGCTAAAAGAGCACCTCATGTCCTTTTGTACTTGGGGACATGTACGTGGTGACTTTGTCATCATAAGGGTGGAAAAAAATGAATCAACATCTTAGATATGATACAGGCTTGCACATCATGGAACTAAGTCGATCTACATTTGAAGTGTATCTTTAGTTATTTTGATATTTTATAGGCATGAAGTTCATGCTTGGATGCTAATCCATGTGTAGGGAGGTTGTGATGAAGAAATAGGCATCTTCCTATTCAGAGGGAATGTGGACTCAGAGATCATCAAGCAGCTGCAAGGCAAGGATACTGGTCTTCAAAAGCATGGCGAGCTCATTAAGGTTCGTGTCGTACCTTATGAGAAACTGTGGCGTGCAACTGGTGATGCAAAGGTTCTAATGGCGATCGGGCTCTACGAGATGGCCAAGCGAGAAGGTCTCCTTCCTTTGAAAAGTCAACCTGCTTCTTCGGCGAGACACTGAAGCTTTCTCTCATTCCATGAAAGTGCTGGTCAATCGGTTCAATTATGTCATGTTTGCACTTTAGAGCCAGATTTTGCACATCAACATTGCATTTTTAGGGTGGTTAAAGCTGGTCATCCATGTTGGATCAGGAGATTTGCAAGAAATTGTTTTTTTGACCTGATATCAACCGATGCAGCTGAAAAACATACAAAGGGCTAAGTAACTTGTCTGTTCATTTCTTATCAATAGTAACAAATCGAACCCTCATGTCGATACATGCCTCTCTAAGAATATTCTATGACTGTGAGATCTCATATGAATTTAGAATTTGCTGGTGACGAAATCACTATTACTTGACTCCCATATGGTGGTCCCATCGCATGAACAGAGCTTCTTGTAGTTCTCTCCCACACCGGCGCTTCTCGCAATTACAGCAGCTGCAGTGCCTGTGTCCGATTTATCTTCACTTTCATAGACTGCTACAGAGCGTCCGATGAGATCAGCAACTCGTAGCATCGCCTTGACACCGGAGAAGAAAGCTTCACCCTTCTCATCAGCATCTAGTGTTCCCAGGTCGCCAAGGGGCTGGAACACAAGAATTGGAACAGCAGCTCAATGCGAACCACATTAAAGAAATGGAACAACAGCTCAATCCGAATCACATTAAACAATCAGCGAGACAGACCGCAGGTGATATCACAACAAAAACACCTCGACAGACTCATGCTAGGACACCCAGAAAAACTAAAAGGTTTCATGTGATATTAAATTATGCCGGGATAAAATGCATGAAATGTAAAGCAAGAGCAAAAGTTCCAGATAATCAAGTAGCAAATCAGCAAAAGCACATTATATAAACCTTTGACTGGTCAACAAGCATATGTAACATAACTATGTACGAAGCACTTATGCAATCCAGGATGAACAGAGGACAACAAGACAAAGTTCATGCTTAAAACACTAAGACTATCAACTCTAGACACATGCAGTAGGAGGACAGACACGTAACCTGTGAATCCGAAATTACATGCAAAGAAATGAAGCTCGAAAAAAATCGCAGCTAATTTCGAGGCCCGCTCTCTCGCCAAAGCCTCTTAGCATTTATTATTCCAAGCACTAAGTATTCCTTGTCTGCTCAGATGCATCAATCCGTGATGTACCAGAAAATACAACATTATACAACGGTACACAGATAGGGCTCAATAAAACTATTTATGTTACGACATAAGATGCATTGCATGCAAGTCACATATTGTGCACTTACTTCACCACTTGTTTTTTGTTTTAGAAATCTTATTTAAGCTAGTCTTAGGCTTTATTAACAGAAAATATGAAGCAAAAGCAAAAACAACCCGTCATCATCCCCCATATAATATGCTCATAGTGAGAAAATGGGTCATTAGAACGAGCAAACTTGGAAGGAAGTATAGGTGAGCAAACCTGATCTGCAGTTACTTCGGCAGTCGGATTGAAAATCTTCCCAGTGCTTGCTGCCCCTTGGGTCAAATCACCATATTCGTTGATAGACCAACCATGTTTCCCGGGAGACAACCCACTAAAATTGGCTTCAATCCTAGCCAATTCCATGCTCACTTGAGCTAAGCGAACTACTCCAAACACATCTGGACCTTTGAATTCCGCTACAGCGGCAGATATTAGAAAATCTGCACAAGAGCAAGAACAAATTACCACTACATGTAGGCTGAAAAAAGTGTGCCCTGGTTCTTTTCACATTGTTGAATAATCGACCATCTTTCACATGGATATGTGCAATGCAGAAACTCTTTACCAAGACATTGGAATAATGAGCTTGAACAGATGCAGGTCTTGTAAAAAACGAATTCAACTCTTTGTAAGATTGGACGGTCTGTGACCATCATCAATGTGAATACAACCTTTGATTTGCAAGATGAAGATATTTCAATTTTACCAGCATCCATTTGTAAAAGCATTAAAAATTCTATTGTCAACAAGCTATGGGAAAGAGATAACATTATTTCAGCAAAAGAAGCTCGGTTGTGAGGGCATCAATAACCTAATTATCCATTCAACTGTCATAGAGGCGACTTTACCCCTAAATCGTTTTCCAGACAATTAGGTTTTCAAAGAAGATGAATGAGAAGAGGAACCATAAAAATCAATGACCTTATCGTATATGTAGATAATAATCACCAAACCAGACACAGAGGTTTTAGAGACAGGATAAGGTATGCAGCAGAGGACGGCTTTATATATCAATAGCCAAATGACTAGCTAGATTGCACACTTAGTACTGTAGCAGGCCGCCCAACAGCAATTAGAACAAAGCACTCACAAATTGTACTTTTGATTCTGTAAATTCATGAAAATGAGAACTATCCTACCTTGTTAATTTACTCATCCACCTCAAATTTTCAGACTGCATCGCATTTCATGGATGGTGCTTACTTATGCAACGTTGCTTCACATTTGAAGTTCAATCTACTTGCAGGCATCCCTATCAATCATCACTTGCAATTCTGATCTACAATGGACTCAAAATCAATAATAAGCATTTATAACCTGTTGGAGCTTCTACTTAGACTGTCACAGTAAAGCAACATACTTTCTATATGCGGCTAAAGTCTCCAAAAAGAGAATCACACAGTGGAACTGCATCAATCATAGTAGAATAGTCGACCCACCTTCTGGTACACCTTGGCCTATCAAGCGGGCTTTACGACCTGTCTGCTCCAATGCTTCAGTCAAACTCTTGACAGGTGAATTACCCAAAACCCTAACCACTTGATTGCTCAAGTCCACCTCGATGTTCTTCACTCCTAGATGAGTTTCCATCAGAAGAACAGCACAACAATTCAGTAAAAATAAAGAAAGATAAGAAATTAGAGAAGGCCAGATGATGAACATAATGAACCGCCCTGAACGTAACAATTAATGGACTATAAGCACTTACCCTCGACAGTCTGCAACTTGTTCTTCACAGCATTAACACAGCCTTCACACTTCATATCAACCATAAACTCAGTCTGTAGGGGAAAAATTAACAAGATGTAAACTTCAAAATTAAATCGGATGAAACTATTAAACCCAGTAACACCAACCAAAAAACGACGTAAAATCATATCAACCTCCATTTCCAGCGACAGAAAAAGCTCTTATTTCACAAATCATTGAAGGGTGGCAATGTGAACTTCTCTAGTTACATAGACCAAGAACTAAACCATCATACAGATGCCAATGATAAAAGAAGGGATCAATCCAATCCCAGATTCCCAGCAACACCAACCAAAACCAAATACCTATAATCGACAAAAAGAAAAAGAAATTCATGAGAAGGAGGATTGAAGGACTCACAAGTAGCTCCGGCAAGACAGCACCATTCTGCAAAGATCGAAAACCACCGGAAAATCAAGAACCGCCCAGAAATCACATGAAAAAGAGAAACGACTTCAAAACAGACGACCGAGATCAAGAGCATCCGAAATCAAGAACCTGGGAGGTGGGCGCGTCCATGTGAAGAGCCGAGGGAGCGGGATCGACGCCTCTGACAGTCGCCGGAGAGCCCAAGTGGGTCGAAGAATGAGAGAGAGACAAGAAGCCCGGACTCTGAAACTTGGGGAACCGTAAAGAGCAAGAACAGGTGGAAGAAGAAGAAGAAGAAGAAGGGGGAGAGCGACGATGGGAAGAGAGGGCGAAAGCCGCGGGGACAGAAGAAGCCGCGACGGCTGCTTTGATGGTGGTCGCTGACCTTGGCAAGAAGAACCCCATTTGTTTTTTCGCCTCCTTCCTCTCCTTATTATTTTTCTTTTTCCGCTTTTCTTGTTCCTATTCCAACCACGGAAGAATGCGAAAAAGAGTCGTTAGTTACTGCGCAGTGTCTCGTAGAAACTGGGTGATCGTTCGTTCGTTCGCACTTTCGTTCTTCGATCCGTGACGGCGAAGTCCTGACCGCCGGGCCACTCGCGGTGAACATCTTTTCACGGCGGGAGGAGCATCGTGTCTGATTTCTACTGGCTTTATGAACTGGTGTCGCGACCTGAAAATTCCTTCCCTCTCAGGCTAATGGATTATTAGGACTGAACCTAACTCGAGCCCTCCCAAGCCCTACCAATTCGCAACTTTGGGTTTAAGTTTTTAACATGCAAATGTTTTCATGCTTGGAGTCGCCACTAATCTATTTGCGGTAGGTCGATTAGAAACCTAAATAAAACATAGGGAGATATGTTTTATTCCTACGAATCAGAGATTCTAAGCCCGGGGACTTGATTACGCTAGATCTAGTCTAACGCCCTTTCAGTACCTTTTCTTTTCAAAAAATATTTTGGCAAGCAATTTGGATCCATTTTAACTTAGTCACTAACATGTGAGGTGTTCATGCGGGTACGCAAACCAACAATTTAACACCCAATAATCAAAGCATTAAATAAATTGCAAGATTGGGAGAATTACTTACCTCGAAGCAACGTAAGCATCTGCATGGTTAGCTAGAAAATCACATCAACAACCTAATATGATTTCTAATTAACAAGCAGTTCACTCCACATTTTTTTTGATTTTCACTTATTTAAATGAGAGCTAACCTACATGCAATGACGTGCAAAAATGACATACGAATGATGCAACCTAACATGCAAACTATATGTCATGCGACGACGTGACCTAATTCTGATGACGGGCAAATGACTTATTTTTGGTATTTTCTGGTGAAATTCGGAATAAAAATATGCCTAAATTAACATGCAACTTATGATGACTTAACATATCCTAATCATGACTTATTTTTGGGATTTTTGTTAAAATTCGAAATAATAAATTACTCAAATTAAGAATGTAATCTATCCTAATCTACCATAAAACAATTCATTCTTTTTTGGGATTTTCATGAAAATTCGGAATTAAAAAAAATAACCTAAATAATCTATCAAGGCTAGAAAATTATTTAATTCAAACTAGGAAATAGATTATCTCAAATCCTAATTTAAATTGAATAATTACTCTATCGTGTAGATATATTTAAGATTCCTAAACATGCAAAATTTAAATTCTAATCCTAACTGATATTTTTTTGTGAATTTTATTTTTTATTTGAAAAGGAAAATAATCTAAACAGAGATAGCATCCACATTTAAAATAACCATGCAATCCACAAGATTCGTTTCAAATTCGGATTAGGCACAGAAATCGAATTACCGGTCATATCTACAGGGTTATAGATATTAATGGAAAGTCGATCATTCAAATTTGGAAAGCAGATAAAAATCATTATCGTATCCAAGGGATTAGGGATAGGATAATGATCATCCGTATCGCCACGTATCATACCTTAGGGTTAAGGTCGGATAATTGTCCAGATACGTTGCTGAATTAGGAAAGATTCCTAATTTTGAATATTTTCAAATATTGCGAACAAGGCAAACATTATCCTAAGATATCTAGCAATCCATGTAATATTCACAGAATATTCAAATACTCAACAATTAAGAAACGAAATATTCTAAAAATATTAGATAATGTTCAATTACCTAATTTGCAGATAATTTCCGAATTCGAACTTGCGGATTGGGACGGACGGTGAACGGCGGATTTGACGGCGCGGTGACGGGAACGACGACGGAGCGGCGGCGATGGAACAGCAAGGTAGCACCGGCGTGCGACGGCTCCGGCGAGGACGGCGGCAACAGCAACGGGCTCGGCGGGGACAGCGGCAGCGGCAGGCGCGGCGGCGGCGGCAGCGTTGGCGTGAGGTGTAGCGCCGGCGGGAGAGAGCGACGGCAGCAGGCGCGGCGGCGGCAGCAACGTCGGCGTGAGACGCAGCACCGGCGGGAGGAAGCGACGGCAGCAGGCGCACGGCAGGCGGCGGTGCAGCAACGTCGGTGTGAGGCGCAGCACCGGCGGGAGGAAGCGGCGGCAGCAAGCAGCAGCAGCGCCGGCGTCGGCCTGAGAGGCAGAGGCAGCAGCAAACGGCAACAGCGCCGGCGTCGGCCTGAGGAGTAGCGGCAGCAGCAAGCAGCAGCGGCAGACGGCGAGAAGGAGCGGCAGCACTGGCGGGAGAGGCGGCAGGAGCGAGCAGCAGCAGCAGGCGGCGAGAAGGAGCGGTAGCAGGCGACGGCAGCAGCAGCAGCGGTGGCACGCGGCGGCGCGCGCGGAGAGGGGCGGCAGCAGCCGCGGTGGCGTGAGGCGCGACGCCGGCGGGGGAGGCGGCAGCGCGCGGGTGCGGCGGCGGTGTGGGCCGATCTCCTTCTCTCCCTCTCTCTTTCTCACCCTCTTTTTTCTTTCGCTCACGTGTGTCTCTCGTGCTCTCAAAATTCTGATCTGAAAAATCCCCTCTCCCCTCCAAAAATCTGACCTAATAACGAATATATAGTATTAACCTAGGTCAATTAGATGGGCTTTTAGTCTTAATGGGCTTAGGCTTGGGCTTTAATTTAAATGGGCTGAATTAATGATAATGGGCTGAATTAATTAATGAGAATGGGCTGAATTAAGTTCAAATTAAAACAACCGAGCCCGTTTGACTTATAATTCCCGGCCTTTGCATTTCAAGCGAGCCGAGTCCCATTCAATGAAATTTAAGCTCGTTCATTCACCGCCGGTCCGATGCAAAAAAAATGCAATGAACTTAAACTGTATGTTATGCCATTTAAATATTTTTTGTTTAGGGGTTAACAATTTAATCCCTAATTTTCTATGCAAATTACACTAAATGATGCGTCAAAATTTAGGTGTCAACAGCTGCCCCTCTTTGAAGGTGAGCTCATAGAGGTTGCATTCAAAGACTAAATGATACCTAAATTTCAACCATGCAAATGCAATGAATGTTGTTTTTGTCGGGATTATGATTCCCATTTTACAATGCATTAAGCAATGATGCATGCTGACCTGAATAGAAAACATACCCGGAATTACTTACCTGACGATAGCGCAATTCGAGGCACAACCTTAACTTGTATGTTGTTTTGGCAAATGTATGGGCTCAGTTCCCATCGGTATTGCCTGATATATGTTGATGAACTTCGGTGATCTGCAGTCAAGTCAAAACATACGAAGAAAAACTCGACGTATCCAATCATCATCTGGATTCGCGAGAACAGTTCCGATCTTTACGAACTACCTATATATTCCATAGGTGTTTGCAAAGATTTGGCCGCTTCACTTATATCTGCTCATAAGTGAATTGCGGGGGAAACTTTTGAAATCAAGAGGATATTCCGACCTTTACATATACCTGTTTATATGTAAAGATTTGGCCGCTTCACCTATACCTGTTCATAGGTGAGTAGCGGGGGAACACCTGGGGTGGAGAGAATATTCCGACCTTTACATATACCTGTTTATATGTAAAGATTTGGCCGCTTCACCTATACCTGTTCATAGGTGAGTAGCGGGGGAATACCTGAAATTTGGAAGAATATTCCGATCTTTACATATATCTGTTCATATGTAAAGATTTGGCCGCTTCACCTATACCTGTTCATAGGTGAGTAGCGGGGGAATACCTGAAATTTGGAAGAATATTCCGATCTTTACATATATCTGTTCATATGTAAAGATTTGGCCGCCATGCCTATATCTGCTCATAGTCATGTAACGGGGGAATACCTGAAATTTGGGAGAATATTCCGATCTTTACATATATCTGTTCATATGTAAAGATTTGGCCGCTTCACCTATACCTGTTCATAGGTGAGTAGCGGGGGAACATCTGAAATTTGGGAGAATATTCCGATCTTTACGTATATCTGTTCATATGTAAAGATTTGGCCGCCATGCCTATATCTGCTCATAGTCATGTAACGGGGGAATCTTCTCGAGATTGTATGAAAATCTGTGATTTGATGAACAAAGGGGCTAGCCCAAGCGTTCAAGAGTTCCTTGACAAAGTACCTGGATATCATCAGAAGTACCTGAAAAGGTTTGATCAATAGACACCTGAACACAATCAAAGGCATCTAGAGATCGCAAAAATGATTAAATGTGGGACCTGACAATTGCTTGAACAGGTTAGGGATATCTAGATAGTCATAGACATCCTAAGGATAGAGATATACTTACCTGGTGATATCTCCAACTCTGAAGGTGTGTTTCCTGTTAGACACGATTTTAAGTAACATGTAATATGCATTCGCACACTGTCAAGAACACATATACACATGCACTATGATTTCAACTGATTTTCATGCACGATGGTTTTGTCAAATCAGCATCACAAACTTCGCTGGGGAAAATCATGACAAGACAATCCAGATTCACAAGTAGATATCCTGAATATGTCGAATGAGGGACTTCCGGTCCAAAAGGGCTTTCTCTCATTCTCATTGAAAAGGCTGATTTATGGGGAATCGCTCCATCTCACCATCATCATGTTGACAAGGGTCCGAGTATTCTCGCAAGCAGTACGACTTTAACAATCTGAGAGGTCTTTGTTAGGACCGTAACATGGGCTTGGTCAATGGCTTAGCAAAAGAGACTCTTCGAGTCAAGGCTATTGAAAGAAAATACTCTGCAATTGTCTCCGGGTTTACAAGTCAAGAACCTGCAAAATGAGATAGAAATGGACTTGCTCGCACTTCTTCGAGCTAAGCTTATAAACATCAGAAACTCTACGTTAGTTCAAGTGCCCTAATCTGAAGAGACTTTGCAAAGGACGTAACGTAGGCTGGGCTCATGGGTTGAGAAATGAATTGATCATTAGGCTCAAAATGTATATAACTGGGGTGAATAAGTTGGTGATCATCTCAGCATTGTCACCAGTCTTCTTTTTCACCAGAGATTGTCTTCTCCGCAGATGTTCCATTGGCTTCGAGAGTTTACCACTTGACTCTTCAAGACTCTGGATATTTTTGTGACTTTGACACATCTCAACATTTTCTAATCCAAAGTCGTCACTTTTTCTCCATTTTTTTTACAGGCATTGGCCTTGCTTTTACCAGGCACACTGCTTTTTCATGCCCTCTAGTTTTTTTTTTTTTTTTTTTTTTGACACACACTGTCTACAATGCATACATTGGCTAGCCACACTTTGGCTTGTTTCGACCGAATGACTAACATTTGGACTCTCAGGGTCTTCGTCTTTTATCGGTGCTCCGGATATGCTGCCTGAACAATGATGACTTTTGCCTTGCCCCAGTGTGGGGGATGATCAACCAACTGGGTTTAAGAAACGAATTTACAGGCTCAATTGGGCTTAGCAAAGGATAAAGTGTGTATAGGATAGAGAAAGAAATGCTCTTCGTCATCCTAAGGCACTTGAACTTCACGTGAGTTCATCTGAAAAAGCAACACTCGAAGATTGATGCAAGTGAGAGCATGAAAATTTCTACTCATTTTTCACCTTATGATGTTGACTTACCTCCAGTTTGCCCCGATGTGGGGTGGTTCTTGACAGGGGTAATTTGAATGAATTTTTCCAAGTGTTTAGGCTCAAAGTGGCGAAACAATGGATAACCTGTAGTGTTTGGGATAGAGAAATGAACCGCCTCTCGTCATTTCGGTTGCCGTACCTTTTGCGAGATAACCCTTCGCCTTGCCGACATGAAATTTTTCTACTCAACTCACTGGGGATTAGTGCACGGGACTGTGTATAGGATATGGCTTGCCTTTCATCATCCCGATGTACCTCATTCAACACATTCGATTCATTCTACGTGAGTTATCATATTGTCTAAATAGATTCCCCTTTTGAAATCGATAATGCAGACTGACAAAATGATCAAGCATAATTTACAGCCAAGGCACACATTCCATCTTTCAATTGATTGAAACCATTTATTCATTAGTGAAATGTTTGTGACTCAGAGTATAAAACCAAACTTTTGAAAACTTTTGCCGCAAAAATGTTAGATCTTATCAGGGATAATATATCTTCACAGCATCAGAATTAACAGGAGTGGAAAACTCACGACTATCTATTTCTGCGAGAATCAGGGCACCTCCGGAAAGCACCTTTTTAACCACATACGGACCAATGTAGTTTGGGGCAAATTTTTCTCCAGGAACAGGAAAAAACTGGCAGTACCTTCCTTAGGACTAGATCATTTACCTCGAAGTGTCTTGGACGTACCTTTTGATTGAAGGATCTAGCTATCCTCTGCTGATAGGTTTGACCGTGGCAAATGGCTCTCAATCGCTTCTCATCAATTAGGTTCAACTGTTCATGCCTTTGTCGCATCCATTCTGCCTCGGACAACTCCACTTGAGACAATACTCGCAAGGAAGGGATCTCCACTTCGACGGGTAGGACTGCTTCCATGCCATACACCAAGGAAAAAGGAGTCGCTCCGACAGAGGTTCGGATCGAAGTTCGATACGCCATTAGTGCAAATGGCAACCTTTCATGCCAGTCACGATAGTTTTCAGCCGTTTTGGCCAAGATCTTCTTGATGTTCTTGTTGGCGGCTTCAACCGCTCCATTCATCTGTGGACGATAGGGAGATGAATTCAGGTGCCGGATTGAGACGGAGCTTAAACTCACGGAGCCTCTCGAATAATTTCTTCAAAGTATCAACGTGACTCTTCCCAGGTCTAGACTTGGCGATCATGTCATCGACATAAACCTCAATCTCCTTATGCATCATATCATGGAAGAGCGTCACCATTGCCCGTTGATATGTTGCCCCGGCATTTTTAAGGCCGAAGGGCATGACCTTATAGTGGAATGTCCCCCAAGGAGTGATGAACGCCGTTTTCTCCTTATCATTATCCTTCATTTTTATCTGATTATAGCCCGAAAAACCATCCATGAAGGAAAACAGCTCGAATCCGGCAGTACTGTCCACCAAAACGTCTATATGTGGCAATGGGAAATCGTCTTTAGGGCTGGCCTTGTTTAGATCGCGATAGTCGATGCAAACCCGAACTCGACCGTCCTTCTTCATGACTGGCACAATATTAGCCACCCAGCTGGGGTATTGGGTGACTTCGATGAATCCCACTTTCAAAAGCTTCATGACCTCCTCCTCTATTTTCTTGGAAAGTTCAGGCTTGGTCCTTCGCAGCTTCTGTTTCTTGGGCGGCACGTCTGGATTAGTGGGTAGACTATGCTCCACGATAGAAGAATCTAGACCCGGCATATCGACATATGACCAGGCAAAGATATCCTGGTAATCCTTCAGCAGTTGGACCAGGCGTTTAGCTTCACCTTCAGGAAGGGTTGCCCCTATCTTCACCTCTTTGGGTTCTCCAGAATCACTCAAGTTGACAGTGATAGTTTGGTCTATCGTTAGGACTTTAGGTCTTTCATGATGCTCTAGATTACGCTGGAGGTCCGAGGAATCTTCGAGTTCATTGGCGTCATCGAGATCAGGTTCGGTAGCACATAATTCATCAGATTGGACCGTTCCCATACCCTTACGTGTCGCAAAATTACCCCTGAAACATAAAGTAGGGGGTTCAGTAGGACAAACAGGGCTAAACAGTGTATTTTGATTTTTTTTTTTGATTTTTATTTATTTTGAAATTCTTTTCAAAAAGGTTTTAACACGAGGAAGCATGAAGAAGCCCAGGCCTCAGAATTCTCCTTGGACTATATTTTCTTCTATCGGTTGGATATCATCACCGGGCTGGTTTGATGTACCTCAACATGCCCTCAAAACGAAAATAACTTGTAATTTCATTGATTATCACCAAATGAATTACATTTATTGGAATGAAAATTACAACAATCAAATCCTAGAAATGAAAAGTACTAAAAAGCAGCTCCCGAGACGGGGCAAGTCCTAAAAAGCAGTAAAAATTCCCGCGTAGGGGAGTGTGCGAAAAAGGTAAATGTGTTACTCTTGCGGGCCAATGCCCATTCCCTTCAACGGTCCTTCCTCGATGGCTCCAACTAAGAAATTATCGAACAGGGCAGTGATTCCTTCCATTGCATTATCAGGATCTTCTGTCACTAGAGGTGTTGGATCATCCATACCTCCCCATCCATCCGGGACAATGTCACGGGGGTCAACATAGAAGCTGGGGGGCGCCGAGTATTTAACATAATAATCGAACTTGCCACTTGGTTGCCCCAGAGTGTCGATCACTTCCTTCTCTTCATGCATCATTCTTGCAGGGCCTGGGAATGTGGTGCGGAGGTGTGGAGGCAACCCACCACGCCCACGTTCTTCACCATTTTGCTCTTCTTCGGATCGCAATCTATTTTGACCATTTCTTCGAACTTGACTTCGACCACGTCCACGTCCACGTGCCACATTGTTCGGCTCACTTGACCCCAGGTATCCCAACCCGGTAATGCGGGGCCTCTGAAAGACTTCGACCGGTTGGCGAATACCTTGACCATTCCTACCAAGGCCTTCACCTGGAGTAAAACCATGGGACACCATTACTCTGCCAACCATGACCGCAGCATTTGACACCTCAGGAATAGGAGGTGATGATCCTCTTGACGCATGTATGGTTGATACAAGCTCGAGCGACTGATAGCTCGATTCTATTCTACAATCCGGCTCAACATAGGGGATAGCCGTTGCGTTGTAGATTGGGTGCTCTTCTTCACCGTGGACCGTGACTAACTTTCTCTCCACGACGAACTTCACCATCTGATGTAGACTGGATGGCACAGCTCCAGCAGTATGAATCCATGGACGACCCAACAGAAAATTGAATGCCGTGGGAATGTCCATAACTTGAAATAGGACATTGAACATCATTGGTCCTATCTGTATGTCAAGGTGTATTTCTCCCATCACTTCTTTCTTCGTTCCGTCAAAGGCTCGTACGGAGGTTCTTGCAGAACTTATCCTAGAAGGATCTATCTTAAGGCGGTGTAAAGTCGCCAAAGGACAGATGTTCAGGGCTGATCCGTTGTCAATGAGTACCCGGGCAACATGTGAGGCCTTGTATTTGACGGAAATATAGAGTGCCCTGGTATGCCCCCTCCCTTCTAGAGGGAACTCTTCATCTGAAAAAGCTATGAGGTCCTTGAGGAGTATAGAGCCCACAAATTCCTCTAATTTGTCATGATCGATCGTTTCTGGCACGTGGACTTCACTTAACACCTTCATTAAGGCCTCCTGATGCATGACAGATGTCTGGAGCAGCTCAAGCAGGGAGATTTGCGCGGGCAGTTTGCGCAATTGTTCAACTATGTTGTACTCGCTAGTCTTGATCACAGCTAGAAATTCCTTGGCTTCCTCATCAGTAACGGGTTTTGCAGGTTGGGCATTAGCTTGGCCGTAGGAACGCCCGGATCTGGTAACTAAGTCGACATCGAGACTGTAGGACCAGGGAACCGCCTTATTATCACAGTACTCATACGGTTGAGGTATCTCGATCACTATCCCTTCATCAGCTGTAGGCGTGCTTACTACGATCTCCTCGTTATCAGACGCGTCTTCAAGCGGAGGCATGTCTTCAGGCAGAGAGTTGCCCTTATCGCTCCTGGTGTTCAATGTAGCGAACTCCTCCTCCCAATTAATAACCACCTCGGAGATAGTGGAAACGATGCCAGTGTGGTCAGCATAAACAATCATCCCAGCTTCTACCATTCTTGAGATTCTTTCTCTCATGATGGCAAGGGGAAGGTCTTCATTACTCGGATAACATCCGGCTTTCACTAACTCATCGTAGACGTCGGTAGTATACACCTTAACATTCTTGATTTGACCAGCATCGAAGCTAAATATGGCATTCACGTTGCTTGCGTGATCAGGGAGTGGGTTGTTCTGAACATTCGGCTTAGCAGGCTGAAATGAGAAAGCCTTCGTGTCTAGGAGGTTCTGGATTCGGTGTCTGAGGGCATAGCAATCGTCGGTTGAGTGTCCCAGCTCACCCATGTGATAATCACATTTCTTCGACGGGTCGAAGTTATAGAACCGCTCAGGATTGGGCCGCTTTGGCTCAGTAGTGAGCAAGCCTTTCTTCTGGAGCACTGTTAACACTTGAGACAACGAACCGGGGAGGGGAGTGAATTGCCTCCTGTTGTTCCTCCTTTGAAAAGGTTGACGACTCGAGTTTTGTTGCTGAGCTTCTGCCACTTGGATTGCTGGTGCGGAGTTAGCATTCCGCCGGCTCGGTTGGTTATAAGCCACATTCACTTCAGCTGCTGGTTCTTTCTCTTTTCTCGCGCCAAATCTTCTGGTCGAGGAGGGCGGCTCGACAAACCATCCATCTTTCAGCCCTATTTCAATTTGTTCACCCATGGGGATGAGTTGGTTGAAGTTGTCAGTCGGAATGGCAACCATCCGATTACGGTATTCGAACGGGAGAGTTTTCACGAACATCCTCTTTAACTCACTGTCTATGGGTTCTGGAACAACCTGAGCAGCTAAATTCCTCCATCTGATAGCATAGTCTTTGAAGGACTCAGTCTTTTTCATCTGAGCACGTTCGAGATCATCACGGGTAGGAATGATGTCCGTTATGAATCTGTACTGCTTCAAGAATGCTTCACTGGCTTCTTTCCAAGTTTTGAGGCCATTTATCTTCTTCATGAGATACCAGCTCAAAGCAGGACCCGTCAAACTTGCTTGAAAGGCATGAATCATCAGGAGTTCGTTATCAACGTACGAAGTCATTTGCACGTGATAGAGCTGTAGGTGGGCTTTTGGACATGTGGTGCCATTGTACTTGTCGAAATCCGGCATTTTGAACTTCTTTGGGATTTTGATCTGTGAGTAAAGGGACAGATCGATCGAAGGTGAATCCTGCGAACCTTCCAGCTGCTTCACTCTTTCTTCAAGTTTATTGACCCGTTCATCAGGTTTGTCCTTGTTGACGATGATCTGGACAGGGTCATCTTCTAAATCAGGAATATCGTCATCTCCGTCAACATCGACACTTTTCCTGATTTTCTGCTTTGGGACAGACGCTTCGGGAGGTGTCGAAACAGGAACCGACCGGAGAGCTTTGATCTCAGCGGACATTTGTTGCACCGCGATGACAAGCTGCTTGATGTGGTCTTCCACACCAATAACACGTTCTTGCAAGTCGGTTTGATCGGCCATTCTGGCTCTCGACCGTGTACGAATGGGCGACCGTGATCGGTCCGTAGCTACCTAATGTAAAAGAAATGAACCAAATAAGTATATGGTCAAGACAAGGTTGGTCCATGACACGCTTCTAGTCTTTTTTTTGTTTATTCATGACAATATTCGTATATGGACGAGACTTTATGAAAAGTGATCTAGGAAAAGAAATATAAATGACGCCCTAGACACAACTTAGGAAATGGAAGTACCAAAATCCCTAATCATAAAATTATGAAAAACAAAAAGTGAGACTCCCTAGAAACTATGGACTGAAAATAAATTCTCTAAAGTCCCTTTTTTGCAAAAGCAAGATGACGGCAAACTTTGTAGGAAAATAATTACCTATGACACATCTAGGAAAATAAAGACATAGATTGAAAATAAATTCTCTAAAAGAGCTTTCTTTCTTTCTTTTTTTTTTTTTTTAAAAAAGGACTCAAGGATTATTACTTTCAAATTTAAAACCAACCTAGACCTATCATGGACCGACCAAAGAAAAAGACGAAACATAAATAAATTGCGAGATAAAGGTTCAGAAATCTTACTTCACCGGGTAGAATGATGGCAATCACATAGACACGCGCATGAAACGTGAGGTTCGATTTCTACCTAGACTCTGGCTTGCAAAGTGGAGACATGAGGATTACCGAGCTAAACCAGTCATGGTGGTGGTTAGGCTGGGATTCCCCTGACTCCGGCTTAGTCAAAGAGCCGACCCGGGTTGCAAAGGGTGCAACCGTGGTAGGTATTCAATGACACCATAAAAGAACTTTCGGGACCAAGAAAGGCGACCCATACCACACGGGTGTGGTCGGGGTGTCCGTTTTCTCAGTACCATCCTAAACCTGTGCCGCCCAGGTCCGGCAGCGGGTAGTGTGTGCGGTGTAGTGTAAATGTAAGGCATGCACAGCAGGTTATATCATACAGCGCTTCGTGCATAAAATAAATCATACATCCGAACACCTCCCTGCAAAACAAGGGTTAACAATCACGCCTCCCCTTATACCTCCCATACTGCAAAAACATTTAACACCTAAAATGTTAGGGACGTACCTGGGATCCTCGCTGCCAAACAAAATATATTTTTTTTGAAAAGAAAAACTGGCCTAAGTCCACTAAGAGTTTTAACTGTCCCCAGCGGAGTCGCCAAGCTGTCGCGACCTGAAAATTCCTTCCCTCTCAGGCTAATGGATTATTAGGACTGAACCTAACTCGAGCCCTCCCAAGCCCTACCAATTCGCAACTTTGGGTTTAAGTTTTTAACATGCAAATGTTTTCATGCTTGGAGTCGCCACTAATCTATTTGCGGTAGGTCGATTAGAAACCTAAATAAAACATAGGGAGATATGTTTTATTCCTACGAATCAGAGATTCTAAGCCCGGGGACTTGATTACGCTAGATCTAGTCTAACGCCCTTTCAGTACCTTTTCTTTTCAAAAAATATTTTGGCAAGCAATTTGGATCCATTTTAACTTAGTCACTAACATGTGAGGTGTTCATGCGGGTACGCAAACCAACAATTTAACACCCAATAATCAAAGCATTAAATAAATTGCAAGATTGGGAGAATTACTTACCTCGAAGCAACGTAAGCATCTGCATGGTTAGCTAGAAAATCACATCAACAACCTAATATGATTTCTAATTAACAAGCAGTTCACTCCACATTTTTTTTGATTTTCACTTATTTAAATGAGAGCTAACCTACATGCAATGACGTGCAAAAATGACATACGAATGATGCAACCTAACATGCAAACTATATGTCATGCGACGACGTGACCTAATTCTGATGACGGGCAAATGACTTATTTTTGGTATTTTCTGGTGAAATTCGGAATAAAAATATGCCTAAATTAACATGCAACTTATGATGACTTAACATATCCTAATCATGACTTATTTTTGGGATTTTTGTTAAAATTCGAAATAATAAATTACTCAAATTAAGAATGTAATCTATCCTAATCTACCATAAAACAATTCATTCTTTTTTGGGATTTTCATGAAAATTCGGAATTAAAAAAAATAACCTAAATAATCTATCAAGGCTAGAAAATTATTTAATTCAAACTAGGAAATAGATTATCTCAAATCCTAATTTAAATTGAATAATTACTCTATCGTGTAGATATATTTAAGATTCCTAAACATGCAAAATTTAAATTCTAATCCTAACTGATATTTTTTTGTGAATTTTATTTTTTATTTGAAAAGGAAAATAATCTAAACAGAGATAGCATCCACATTTAAAATAACCATGCAATCCACAAGATTCGTTTCAAATTCGGATTAGGCACAGAAATCGAATTACCGGTCATATCTACAGGGTTATAGATATTAATGGAAAGTCGATCATTCAAATTTGGAAAGCAGATAAAAATCATTATCGTATCCAAGGGATTAGGGATAGGATAATGATCATCCGTATCGCCACGTATCATACCTTAGGGTTAAGGTCGGATAATTGTCCAGATACGTTGCTGAATTAGGAAAGATTCCTAATTTTGAATATTTTCAAATATTGCGAACAAGGCAAACATTATCCTAAGATATCTAGCAATCCATGTAATATTCACAGAATATTCAAATACTCAACAATTAAGAAACGAAATATTCTAAAAATATTAGATAATGTTCAATTACCTAATTTGCAGATAATTTCCGAATTCGAACTTGCGGATTGGGACGGACGGTGAACGGCGGATTTGACGGCGCGGTGACGGGAACGACGACGGAGCGGCGGCGATGGAACAGCAAGGTAGCACCGGCGTGCGACGGCTCCGGCGAGGACGGCGGCAACAGCAACGGGCTCGGCGGGGACAGCGGCAGCGGCAGGCGCGGCGGCGGCGGCAGCGTTGGCGTGAGGTGTAGCGCCGGCGGGAGAGAGCGACGGCAGCAGGCGCGGCGGCGGCGGCAGCGTTGGCGTGAGGTGTAGCGCCGGCGGGAGAGAGCGACGGCAGCAGGCGCGGCGGCGGCAGCAACGTCGGCGTGAGACGCAGCACCGGCGGGAGGAAGCGACGGCAGCAGGCGCACGGCAGGCGGCGGTGCAGCAACGTCGGTGTGAGGCGCAGCACCGGCGGGAGGAAGCGGCGGCAGCAAGCAGCAGCAGCGCCGGCGTCGGCCTGAGAGGCAGAGGCAGCAGCAAACGGCAACAGCGCCGGCGTCGGCCTGAGGAGTAGCGGCAGCAGCAAGCAGCAGCGGCAGACGGCGAGAAGGAGCGGCAGCACTGGCGGGAGAGGCGGCAGGAGCGAGCAGCAGCAGCAGGCGGCGAGAAGGAGCGGTAGCAGGCGACGGCAGCAGCAGCAGCGGTGGCACGCGGCGGCGCGCGCGGAGAGGGGCGGCAGCAGCCGCGGTGGCGTGAGGCGCGACGCCGGCGGGGGAGGCGGCAGCGCGCGGGTGCGGCGGCGGTGTGGGCCGATCTCCTTCTCTCCCTCTCTCTTTCTCACCCTCTTTTTTCTTTCGCTCACGTGTGTCTCTCGTGCTCTCAAAATTCTGATCTGAAAAATCCCCTCTCCCCTCCAAAAATCTGACCTAATAACGAATATATAGTATTAACCTAGGTCAATTAGATGGGCTTTTAGTCTTAATGGGCTTAGGCTTGGGCTTTAATTTAAATGGGCTGAATTAATGATAATGGGCTGAATTAATTAATGAGAATGGGCTGAATTAAGTTCAAATTAAAACAACCGAGCCCGTTTGACTTATAATTCCCGGCCTTTGCATTTCAAGCGAGCCGAGTCCCATTCAATGAAATTTAAGCTCGTTCATTCACCGCCGGTCCGATGCAAAAAAAATGCAATGAACTTAAACTGTATGTTATGCCATTTAAATATTTTTTGTTTAGGGGTTAACAATTTAATCCCTAATTTTCTATGCAAATTACACTAAATGATGCGTCAAAATTTAGGTGTCAACAACTGGTTAACATGATCATTCGCCATCGGATCTTGTCGGCTGCGTTTTCTTTTGTAACATCTTCGCTCCCTCCGACTCGTCATCTGACTATTGATTCTTCCAGTTTGAGCAAGCATCTGATGCCAAAGTGACATGCGGAGAGATTCTGGAGCATCGGGAAACCTGCTCTCATTTTTTGCAGGGATAATAACACAAACGGTCCGTAAACTTTTGCCTGATGTACAATTTGATCTATGAATGCAGTCCTTGAACTTTAACTAAATGTTCAATTTGATACCTAAACTTTAATTTGTTCAATGTTGTCCATGAACTTTTGGCACATATTCAATTTATATATGAAAATGTTCAATATAGTCCAAGGACTAAATTGAACATCTACAAAAAATTCAAGGATTACATTAAACAATTAAAAATTCAGAGACCACATTGCACATTGGATTAAACTTCAAGGACTGCATTGAATAAATTAAAAGTTCAGAAACCATATTGCACATTGAGTCAAAGTTCAGGAACTGGTTGTGTCATTTTCCATTCTTTGTGACTTCCAAGAGAAATCGGAGAAGTGAGAACCAAAGTAAAGTCATGCTAACCAGTGCCTCCATTATTTGCTAAGCACTAGTTCCAATAGTTTGGTGTTCAATAAGGTTACATATAACTAGTGTTTTTTGATGATTTTACGAGTGTCTAGATCCATACGAAAAACTATACTCAATAAGTGTTTCGTGAGTATTTATTTGCAAACTTCATATAGAGAATGACTGATGACTTCATAAAATTTTTAAATTTCTGTCCTTTGCTTAATGTGGCGCCTAAACTTTTCTTTTGTTTACTCTGAACGTTTAGATTATGGTGTGTTTGTGCCTCCTATGTTAATATCTTGCCTTTAAGTGTCATGATAGCACCGACTGGATCAATTTACATTGACATTGACATTGGCGTACAAAGACTTCAAAAAAAATCTAGTACAAGACAAAAAAGCACATGAGATCCATGATTTTTTTTGGAATTGGACTCGTGTCTTCGACATAGTTTTGGCAAGGGTTTTTGGGCCCTTAAAGGTAGGAGTGATCGGTTCTAGGTCCAGTTCGGTTCCAAGGTGGAATCGGGAACCGGACCGAGAGAACCGGTTCCCAATTTCGAGAACCGCAGACCAGAACGATTGGTTTTAGGACCGGGAACCGAAATGGACCGCCGATCTGGTCCGGTCCCGGTCCGATCCAATGGAACCGATCACTTAGAGATTAATTTTTTTTTTTGGTTAAACACTTAAGGTTTGGTTCATATTTTACTAATTTTTGTTAATGAATTTATATCAATGAAGTTTACTTAGGGTTTAATTCACATTTTATTAATTTTTATCAATAAATTTATGATAATGGAGTTTACTTAGAGTTTAATTCACATTTTATTAATTTTTTTTAAAAAATAACAAAACTATATATTAAATAGTCGGTCCGGTCCGGTCCGGTTCCTCCTTGGAACCGGGAACTGGACTGCCCGGAAACTGGTTCCACTTTTAGGAACCGGGAATCGGACCGATAGTCCCGAGAATCGGACCAAACCCGTCGGTCCGGTCTGGTCCCGATTTGGCCAGTCCAAGTTGCTCACCCCTATTTAAAGGCCTTTGTACCAAAGTTGAGGTATTTGGCAAACAATTCCAAAGGCTTTTGAACTAAGGTAGCATTTCCAAAGTCTTTATGTTCAATGTAAATCCCATCTGGCAGGCTTTGAACATTTTTAGAATGTTATTATAGGGGTTAATGAATTTTTTCCTCCAAATTTGCCATAAATAAACTAATAAATTCCTGTTTTGCCTCACCACCTTTACTATGTATATCTAATCGACATACTGCGCCATTGCAGGCAAGCCCATATCTAACTATCGGTAAAAGTACATCACAAGTGTCATAACTTGCGTACGGCGATCACTTTGATGCCATAACTTTTTTTCGGATCACTTTGGTGCCACGTCGGAGGAAAATAGATCACTTTAGGGTCAATTTGGCCGGAAATCTGACGTGGCATTTTTTATTAATTTTTGACCCCAACGTGGCTTGCCGGAGGATGAGTCAGCGTGTATAGTCAGCATTTTTTATTTTAAATAATTTTTTTAGCGTGTACAGTAAGCATTTTTTATTTTAAATAATTTTTTTCCTTTTTTTTTTCTCCTCTTTCCTTTTTCCTTTCTTTTCTTTTCTCCCCTCGCCGGCCAGTTGCCGGTGGCCGACCGGCCACCGGCGACGCCTAGGAAGGGCTAGGCGAGGGCAGCCTCGCCCATGGCCGGGGAGGGCAGCTCTCGCCTGGGCCGGCGAGGGGCGGCCTCGCCTGTCGCCGGCGAGGGTCGCCTCGCCCATATCTGGCAAGGGGCGGCCTCGCCTGTCGCCGGCGAGGGTCGCCTCGCCCAGATTTGGCGAGGGCAACCCTCGCCAGCGTCGGGCAACCCTCGCCGGCGTCGGGCGAGGGAAGCCCTCGCCTGATGCCGGCGAGGGTAGCCCTTGCCTGGGCCGGCGAGGGGCAGCCTCGCCTGTTGCCGGCGAGGGTCGCCTCGCCCAGATCTGGCGAGGCCGACCCTCACCCGCCCAGGCGAGGGCTTCCCTTGCCCGACGCCGGTGAGGGTCGCCCTCGCCAGATCCGGCGAGGGCAGCCCTCGATTGGGCCAGCGAAGGGCGGCCTCGCTTGTCGCCGGCGAGGGTCGCCTCGCCCAGATCTGGCGAGGCCGCCCCTCGCCGGTCATGGGCAAGGCCGCCCTCGCCCAGCCCTTCCCGGGCTTCGCCGGTGGCCGGCCGTCCACCAGCAACCGGCCGGCGAGGGGAGAAAAGAAAAAAAAGAAAAGAAAGGAAAAAGGAAAGAAGAGAAAAAAAGGAAAAAAATTATTTAAAATAAAAAATACTGACTGTATACGCTGACTCATCCTCCGGCGAGCCATGTCGGGGCTAAAAATTAATAAAAAATACCATGTCGGATTTCCAGCCAAATTGGCGTTAAAGTGATCTATTTTCCTCCGACTTGGTACCAAAGTGATCCGAAAAAAAGTTATGGCATCAAAGTGATCGTCGTACACAAGTTATGGTCCTTGTGGTGTACTTTTGCCTCTAACTATCAGTGAGCCAGATCTTGCACCGGTGGCCCTCGCTTGAGGTCGTATTGTCACGTCCCAAACCAACTCACAATCGATATTATGTGACCGACCATGACCGAAACGAGACCGTGACGCAAGGAAAATCATTACAACGTCCCGTTCGTTTTAAATTAAAGCGCAAGCGGAAGCAAACAAACGAGACAAATCCAAGCAAGATAAGCAAACTTAGCACGTTGTATTTACATGATGGACTCGTGCTTATTTTTACATACCCTACTTCGGGCCAAGCAAGCCGCAAGCATAGGTATTTCACACGCCCATTTCAAGGGTATTTCCGTTTACAAGCCACATGAACAACAAAATTGGGCTTGGGGTCCCTAGCTTCTTTACGGCTATTAGCTTCTCGTTCTCGCTCGCTCTTCGCTTCTCGCTCGCTCCTCCTCGCCCTCGTCCGCACGGCCGTCCTCACGCCTCGCTTGTGGCCTGTCTTGGAGCCGTCCCACCCGTGCCATCAAAGGGGTCGCTAAATCCACGAAGGGGTCCGACCCAATCCCCATTGGCTAGGCGATACCAAGCCACGTACGGGTGCGGGACAAGGTCTACTCGGCCTTCGTCAACCATTACGTATGTCGTAATCCGGCGGTATGCACAGTTCTTGCGGGCATCAATCACCGTCAGTAGCTTGGCTATCATTTCGATGGGATTGCCAAACCGGGTGGGGGGGAGACGCCATGTTACGGATCTGAAAAAAAAAGAAAACAACGGGGAGTGAGTCGAGGAGACTCAGCAAGTAAAAACCTTAATAACGAGCGAGGGCATATCGATCGTCATAACATGTGTTGATTCTTACCGTACCGGCTTCAATGGTTACTCAAACAAATGTGCATGCCAAGTATTACAAGAAAACTTCAAACATGGCTATTTCACGGTCATCTCGCCTCGGTTTAAAGTTCGGAAACAAACGTCTTGCAAAACATGAAACAAAACAAGCAAGCCATCTAAATACGACATCGAATCACCAAAGAAACAAGAAATGGGTCGAATAACCACGATACGACGTATCTCAACGTCTTTTCCCGGCATTAGGGAATTTACTTACTCAATAGGGTAAAACAAGAACGGGAAAGGGAACGGCGGAACGGGGGCCGAGGGGTCTCGGGTGGTTCTGGGCTCACGACGGTTTCACGGCTCACGGGTTTTCGGGTGTGAATTGAAGTGGCCGAGCACTCCCTCTCTCTCTCTCTCTCTCTCTCTCTCTCTCTCTCTCTCTCTCTCTCTCTCTCTCTCTCTCTCTCTCTCTCTCTCTCTCTCTCTCTCTCTCTCGTTTTAATTTTGGTTTTGGATATGAAAGTTCGTGAAAAAGTGTTCACCGAACACTATTTACATATCGTGAAAACTCATTGGTCTAAAATTCTTTGCATTTATGCAAAGACTTTTCCCAAATGCTCTTCCGCACACACCCGACCTCTCGTAGCTCAAGCTTCAAGTTCTCGGCATCGCTTCCATCGCATCCTTCTGATGCCAAGACTTTCAAGAATGATATTGACCGCAGAAAAGAAAATCTCTAAATGCACATTTAAGCTCGTCTCATTTGTTTATATGTCCATTTAATTGTCGAGACACGACTCTAAATCAATTTTGAATCATAGTCTTTTATAGTACCGAAAACACAATTATTTGAAGCTCCAAAAATATTTAGGAGTTCCCAATATATTAGGGGCGATTGGTTTCACGGTCAATTGATTCTTACCTTGGACCTGGAATTGGACTAGTAAGGTCGGTTCCTAGTGTGTGGAACTAGTCTGGAATTGGGCCAGATCGATCGGTCTGATTTTGGGAGGCGGAGGCTTATTTTTTTTCTTTTTTCTCTATTCCTTGCATTACAAGTGTCTCTTCTCTGCGCACGTTGTTTTTGTTCTCTTCTCCAGCATTTTGGCAACTGAACAAGAACCTATATGACATGAAATATATAGGAAAATTGGAGAGAGCGCTTTTCACTTGTCCTTGAAATTAGCAACCAAAGGAATGCCTAGCTAGGTTAAAGGGTAAAGAACGTGTATAATATTGCAAACCATAAGGAATCGGGCTTTTACTAGTTGGCTCATAACTTATTGACTTAAGCTCTTGAGTGAACGTGATGAATGTGATTATAACTAGATATGTTGACTTCACAGGCTTGGGCTCTCTTGGTGATACCCTCACCCGAAGGTATCGGGCTTCTATTGCGTGCTTCCAATGCGGTGAGCATTGTGGTATATCAACGTAGTTCCGATGACATGCTACCTAACACTGAGCTCACACGTGAAGAGCACGCTCCCAACACTTTGTTCATAAAAAATTGCGCACTTGTATATTTTGAGACAAACCAAGAAAGGAGATGATGGAGCGTAAAACAATGCACAATCTATCTAATCGATCTAAACTATAAAAGCCATTCTCAACCTGTTCTCCTTGTAATATCATTGCGGTCAAGGAAAGCTGGACAGACGATAGTTTCCAGAATGTCAGCATTAATATATAATTGTCCCGATTAAAGTGGGTAAAAACTAAACTTTGTCCTTGACACCATAAACGGAAGCTTCGCATCTGATTTCTTCTTCTCGAGTCTTCACATAACTCCAATGATTGAATGATAAACCAACATTTGGTTGAGTACATAATCTAGTTGCTTTGTTTAAAACTAGTGAAATCTACACATACATTTGTTTGGTCGAATGGAATAGATTTCCGGATCGGAGATCGCCATGACCCAGTTCCTTCTCTTGGACTCTTGCAACCGAGCTTATCGTTGAAATTCAGAGAAGCCGCGACAAACTGAGCTTAACTCCCTTGATTATCATGATTCCACTGCCGAATGCCGGTTAGCGTCCATCGAAACTTGCAATTTCCCAATTTAGTTCGCCGTCTCGCTTCTGCTATATAAGTGCGCTGCAAGTTCGACATTGTCCACACAGAACTCGGAAGCACAAAGCGTTCTTCTGTTTCTTCTGCCAATTCGAGATGGAAGACCGGAAATGCAGATTGTCTCCAAACACCACGGTGATTTTCATTCTCGGTCTCTCTAGCATTCTAAGCACTCTACTTGCTAATGCTGCTATCGCAGTAGCTGATACAAGTAGCTCGTTGTCGACTTATATTATCCAAGTGCGGAAGCCGACCGACAAAGATCTCGCTACTTTGGAGGATCTCAATACTCTGTATTGCTCATTTTTACCTACCTCAGCAGCCAGCTCTGACCAAGAACAAAGAATGGTTCACTCAGCAAAGAATGGTTCACTCATACCGAAATGTACTATCCGGGTTTGCAGCCAAATTGACCGCTGAGGAAGCTAAAGCCATTCGAGAAAAGGACCGTGTTCTGCGTGTGCGTCCGGAGAAGGCGCTCTCTCTACACACAACTCACACCCCCAACTTCTTGGGATTGCACCAAGGAGTCGGGCTCTGGAATGACTCGAACTTGGGGAAGGGCATGATAATTGGAGTATTGGACACGGATTTTCTCCGACCACCCTTCCTTCAGTGATGAGGGGATGCCTCCGCCCCCGGCCAAATGGAAGGGCAGGTGTGACTTCAAGTCTTCAACGGCACATCCTGCAACAACAAGCTCACCGGTGCGAGGACGTTCATCAGATCGAGCACGACTCCTGTGCAGGCCGTTCCGCCGTATGATGATGAGGGCCATGGCACGCACACTTCCAGCACAGCTGCCGGTGCTTTTGTGAGGGGTGCCAGCACGCTAGGTCATGCCAAAGGCACGGCTGCAGGCATGGCGCCCCTTGCGCATTTGGCAATGTACAAGGTTTGTGAGGCAAAAGGATGCCTCGAGACCGACATATTAGCTGAGCTCAACGCGGCCATCGAGGATGGTGTCGATGTGCTTTCCCTCTCTATAGGAGGACCATCCGTACCGTTCTTTGATGACTCGATCGCAAAGGGTGCATTTGCTGCTACCCAAAAGGGAATCTTCGTCAGCTGCTCTGCGGGGAATAACGGGCCGTCCAACGGCACATTGGCAAACGAGGCACCGTGGATTCTCACCGTGGGGGAGCGAGCAGCATCGACCGCACCATAGCAGCCACGGCGCAGCTCGGAAACGGTCAAGAGTTTGATGGGGAGACCCTCTACCAACCCCACGACTTCTCTCCGACGCTGCTTCCCCTCGTTTATGCGGGAGTAAACGGAGATCCATCCTCGGCCCTCTGCCTCCCTGGATCACTAGTAGGCCGCTCGACCATCCAAGGGAAAGTGGTTGTGTGCGAGATAGGCGACGGAAGAGGGCGAGTAGCAAAAGGTCAAGAGGTCAAGGATGGGGGCCGCATGGCCATGATCCTCGTGAACGGTCCCATTGAGGGATATACCACATTGGTTGATGCGCATGTCCTAACCGCAGTCCACGTGAGCTACATCGCAGGGAAGGCGATCAAGGGCTACTTAAGCACGGCGCCGGCGCCGACAGCCACGATCCTATTCAAAGGCACCCTCATCGGGAGATCAGCTGTCCCAGCTGTATCGTTCTTCTCTTCCCGCGGCCCCAACATCCAAAGCCCCGGCATCCTCAAACCGGACATCATTGGCCCGGGTGTGAACATCATTGCTGGTTGGCCATTTTCCTTAGACAATTCCACAAACTTGAAGCACGCATTCAACGTGATTTCCGGGACCTCCATGTCCTGCCCCCACCTCAGCGGCGTGGCAACGCTGCTCAAGAGTGCGCACCCCGACTGGTCACTGGCTGCCATCAAGTCCGCCATAGTAACCACCGCCACCACCTCCAACATGGAACGCCAACCCATCGTTGGCCAGACGCTCCATCCGGCGGACATTTTCGCCATCGGCGCAGGACATGTCAACCCATCAAAGGCTGTCAACCCGGGTCTCATATGCGATGTTTGACCGCAAGATTACATCGCTTACCTTTGCGGGCTCGGCTACACCGACTCTGACATCGAGACCATAGTTCAATAAACTGTCACATGCTCGAGCATAACGAGCATACCTGATTACCAACTCAACTATCCATCGATCAGCGTGAGGTTCGGGGGTTTGGTAAGGGAGGTGAGCGTGATGAGGACGGTGAGGAACGTTGGACCTGCGAAGTCGCGTTACAGGTCGGTCATCGACTCGATCATGGGTCTTGACTTAATTGGCGTGTCCCCGGGTGATCTGGAGTTCACCGAGACGAACCAGACAGCGAGCTACAGGGTCGACTTGGTGAGGAGAGTTGACTGGAACGCGACGGCAGCGCTGTTTGCTGGGGGGGCGATCACGTGGGTCTCTGCTCAGCATTCGGTTCGAACCCCTGTCGCTGTTGTGTTCGAGTAATCGCAGAGAGCGTCTGAGATTTCTATGGTTCAAGAACAGAAGTCCACTAGTGGGGATCTTGGCTTCTCTATGTGTTTGCGTCCTGAATAATCATTGGAGCTTTTATAGTACCAGTTATCGTAAAACCACGTCTTGGTCCGGTTCATGATGGACTTAACGGGTTGAATCGTTGAATCTGAAAAGCAATTCACACATTCGAAAATCGAATTTCGCTATATCTTCACGAGAATTAATCTAGAATTTCGTTCGGTCAAAGTAATTCGATCAAGCTTTGATTTATGGACATTGCCACGGTGGAGTAGAAACATTGGATGGCCATGCTTGAGATTATCTTGTATCCCCATCATATGGAAAAACCTAACCTAATTCTTCTAATCTAGAGTTAGACAAATTCACCGCCGCCTCCTCCTAGTTAAGAGTGTTCGGGAAAGATTAATCATATATATATATGTATGTGTGTGTACGCACCTATAATAAATGTGCCATGAACAATTTACCTTTTTAATTCATTTAGGACATGTTTAAATTTAAGTAAACCGGTTGATCACAACACGGAACGTTTTGTTAAGTTTAGAGTCAATTTGGTATAATTATGGTTAAAATTTAGTTTATGATGTGCTGTGATTGCATTGTGAAGAGATATAACTTGTATGTTTGCTCATTGGTATGTTCTAGAGTAGGGTGAGGCAACTTTTTAGTTGCGACTTTGGAGGTGCTTGCAAAAGACCTTATAGATGCTGCGGCACGGCTTTTCACAATTAAAGTTGCCGCGAGAAAATTATATCGAACAATTGCTTAAATCAGTTAGCTATTATGCAAGGAGGGGAATGACATTTTGAATATTTACTTATTTAAAAATCGTTATTTGCAAATTAAAGTGTTTTCTCATTTGCATATTTAGCCATATTTAAGAGGAAAATTTTCCATCTTAAATCCAAACCTTTAGTCGTAAAACTTTCAATTGTGTCAATTTAATCCTAAACCTTTTGAGGATTTGCTAATGTTGTCCTTCCGACTATCTTGGCAGGAAGTTACTCACGTGGTGATCTAGTCATGTTAGCTGTCTTATGTGGCACGGCCGGTGCTAACGTGGGCAATTTTTGCATTTTTTAGAAATTTTCTAAATTTTTCTTCTTCTTTTTCTTTTTCCTTTCTTTTCCCTTTTTTTTTCCTATTCCCTTCACCAGTTGTGAGACAAGAGCCACGATGCCCTCACTAGGCACAAGCGAGGGTCTCGCCAAAGGCAGCGAGGGCGGCCCTCACCAAACCTGGCAAGGTCGAGCGCCAAATCCAGCGAAGGCAGGCCTTGCCTATGATCGATACACGGCCATGGCCGAGTACCGACCATAGGCAAAAGGAAAAGAAATAAGGAAAAAAAAAGGGGACAAAAATAGAAAAATTTCAAATTGTCATGTTACATATGACGGATAGCGTTCACATCAGTAATTTCCGAAAGGACTAAATTAAAAAATCATCAAAAGGTTAGGACTAAATTAACACAATTGAAAGGTTAGTGTCAATATATGTTTAGAACATTTTGGACAATTGTCCACAGATCTAAGGTTTTGCATATTAGAAGTGGGTGGTGTATTATAGTTGCATCATCATAAATGCCAAGTTAAAAAATTTGGAGTGTTGCAAGCTTGGCGATTATTACTTTGGTTTATTATCTTATTTTATAGTCTTATCATGCTTGGGAAAGAAGGGTTTCTTCTTCTTTTGGCATAAGCGTAACTAAATTTCTGTCTTTTGTAATCAAAGATATTTGACGTACAAATGATAGGACATGCCTTGTAAAATTGTCTACTGTGTTGATCTCAGTCATTTCTCGTTAAAGAATAAGGTTAAAGTATGTGAATAGCAATATACAGCATGCTGATGACATTTCTCATGGCTCAGTTTTGCAAATGTACAGCCATATGTGAACAATTTGGCCTCGCTGAGTATGACGAACTAAAATTAGGTTAGAATGAATCTCGACATATGAACGTGAATTAAATCGAATTGCGAATCTCGTTCTTTCACTCTAAGCGATGAGCGTTAACGAAGTGAAAATGGGAATGGTTATCATTTTATGATCATAGGATTTTTATACTTTTTATCAAGTGGTTTTTTTGTACGTGTTGTTTTGATCTTCAAGGTGTTAAGACTCGAGTCAGCCCATGCACAAGCATTAGGGCTTCGGCTCAAAGAAATTAATTCAACAAAATATGTTTAAGCTTTCCAAAAGACGGTCAACCATTCTGCCTTTGCATGGAATGGTTTAATTAAGTAAATCAGATTGTGCTCTAATCGTGTTTTAATTACATAGTCAAAATTGTACTCTACCTCATAACGCAAGCTTCGCATCTGATTTCCTTCTTCAATGTCGTCAAACGCATGGAGCTCTTCGTTTTGCTTCTGCTACCTATGTATATGCGCTCTTCAAGTGCAAGTTTTAACACAGAACTCAGAAGCACAAATCGTTTCTCTGTTTCTTCTGGTAATTCGAGATGGAAGACCAGAAATGCAGATCGTCTTCGACCACCGTGATGATTTTCTTTCTCGGTCTCGCTTGCCTTCTAAGCATTTCACCTGCTGATGCTGCTATTGCAGTTGTTGACACAAGCAGCCCTTTATCCAATTATATTGTCCAGGTACGCCGACCGACAAAGATTTCGCTACTCCGGAGGATCTCGATGCTTTCCATCGGTCATTTTTACCAACCACAGCAGCCAGCTCAAACGAAGAGCACAGAATAGTTCACTCATACCAAAATGTAGTATCTGGGTTCGCGGCCAAATTGACCGCTGAGGAATCTGATGCTATACGAGAGAAGGACAGTGTTTTGTACGTGCGTCCGGAGAAGGTGCTCTCTCTGCACACAACCCACACCCCCGACTTTTTGGGATTGCACCAAGGAGTCAGGTTCTGGAAGGACTCGAACCTCGGTAAGGGCATGATCATCGGAGTTTTGGACTCGGGGATTTCTCCCGACCACCTTTCCTTCAGCGACAAGGGGGTGCCTCCACCCCTGGCCAAATGGAAGGGCAGGTGCGACTTCAACGGCACGTCCTGCAACAACAAGCTCATTGGTGCGAGGTCGTATACCGGTTCGCTGCATGATGATGTCGGCCACTGCACACACACTTCCAGCACGGCTGCCGGTGCATTCGTGAGGCGTGCCAGTGTGCTCGATAATGCCAATGGCACGGCCGTAGGCATGGCGCCTCTTGCGCATTTGGCAATATACAAGGTTTGCGATGTCTACGGGTGCCTTGACAGCGACATATTAGCTGGGTTTGACGCAGCCATCGAGGACGGTGTGGATGTGCTTTCCCTCTCTCTAGGAGGAACATCCCGACCGTTCTACGATGACGTGATCGCAAAGGGTGCATTTGCCGCCACCCAAAAGGGCATCTTCGTCAGCTGCTTCGCGCGGAATAGCGGGCCGTCCAATGGCACCTTGTCAAACGAGGCACCATGGATTCTCACCGTGGGAGCGAGCAGCATCAACCGCAACATAACGGCCTCAGTGCAGCTTGGGAACAGGCAAGAGTTCGATGGGGAGACCCTATACCAACCCAACGACTTCCCTCCGAAGCTACTTCCCCTTGTTTATGCGGGAAAAAAGGGAGATCCATCCTCGGCTCTCTGCCTCCCCGGATCACTACGAGGTCGCTCAGACCTCAAAGGGAAAGTGGTTGTGTGTGAGATCGGTGACGGAAGAGGGCGAGTCAACAGCGGTCAAGAGGTCAAGGATGCGGGCGGCGCAGCCATGATCCTCGTGAACGGTCCCACGGAGGGATACACCACATTGGTCGATGCACATGTCCTACCCGCACGTGGGGACGGTGATCAAGAGCTACCTAAGCACGGCACCGGCGCCGATGGCCACGATCCTGTTCAGAGGCACCCACGTCGGGGGATTGGCTGCCCCGGCTGTATCATTCTTCTCTTCCCGCGGCCCCAACATCCAAAGCCCCAGCATCCTCAAACCGGACATCATTGGCCCGGGCGTGAACATCCTTGCCGGTTGGCCATTTCCTTTAGATAAATCCACAAGCAAGGAGAACGCATTCAACGTGATCTTCGGGACCTCTATGTCCTGTTGGTTGTTTATTTGTAAAATAAACAAAATAGTGCATTTTCCTTTACCCCACAAAGGAAAGTTTTGAAAAAGTGAGCCATTTTATATGTGTAAGTGTCTTCTTCAATGTTAAAATGAAGACAATGGAGTGTGAATTAGACTTCTCAATACCCGTGTGCAGGTGCGTGATTTTGGTGCGATTATTAGGTGCATTTAGCACTTGGTGCGCTTGCGGATGATAATTAGCACTGATCCTTGTTCATTATTTTTATTTATTAAATTTTGAATTTATTATTATAAAATAACAATTTTATCCTATTGAAACGGTGTTACTGTCCGCAATAGAATTGCGGTTATTTTTTTATTAATTAATTTCTAAATTTATTATTTATCCTAACGGTTATTAGGCGTTCTTACAATCTTTGGAAGAATTGTGTCCCTTCGGACATAACTACTTCACTTTTGGAAGGTTATGTCTTTTCGGGCATAACTCCTTTAACGTTGAAAGGTTGTATTTGTTCAAAGATTATTTTTCAGAATTATAAAATTCGGATTAATAAAAATGATTAAAAAATATTATTCTTTTATTTTATTATTATTTTATTCCGAATTTTTATATATCATTTTTCAACGTGACTTTTGATTTCGTACTAATTCACTATACATCTTTTTGATGAAGGGACGCCTGTGCTCGAAAGGGTGTAATTAGTGAGTCAGTTTTATATGGTTGAATATAAAGTCTCTTCGTTCAGATTTTTATAAACTTTTTCACTCCGAAAACTACAGCCATTTTTTTTAATTATTTTCCTAGAGAGACCCTGGAGATATACCAAAATAGCTAATCGGTATTCTCAATCGAGACTTTGTTGTATCTTGGAGGAAATTTGCCGGTGATCATTAGCAATTTCGTGGGACAAATAATTCCTTAAAGAAAGTGATATTACGCCTTAAAGTCTGACTTCGTTGTTTATCCCGTTTGAAGTTGAAGTTTCTTTTCTTCTACAGTTCGAATGAGCATAATTTTCTCCAACATGTCCTGCCCCCACCTCAGTGGCATGGCTGTGCTGCTCAAGAGTGCACACCCCGACTGGTCACCGGCTGCCATCAAGTCTGCCATTGTGGCCACTGCCGCCACCTCCAACATGGAGCACCATCCCATCGTCGACCAGATGCTCCATCCGGCGGACATTTTTGCCACCGGCGCAGGACACGTCAACCCATCAAAAGCCGTCGATCCGGGTCTTGTTTATTACATTGGACCGCAAGATTACGTCGCTTATCTTTGTAGGCTTGGCTACACTGACTCGGAAATCCAGATCATAGTTCAAAAGAAAGTCACATGCTCGAGCATAAACAGCATACCCGATTACCAGCTCAACTATCCGTCGATCAGCGTGATGTTTGATGGTTCGGTGACGAAGGTGAGCGTGACAAGGACGGTGAGGAACGTTGGACCCGCGGAGTCGCATTACCGGTTGGTCATCGACCCGATCAAGGGTCTGGAATCTATTGGCGTGTACCCGGGTGATCTGGTGTTCACGGAGGCGAATCAGACAGCGAGTTACAGGGTTTACTTTACGAGGAGAGTTGGCTGGAAAGCGACGGCGACGACCCCGTTCGCTCAGGGGGCGATCACGTGGGTCTCTGCTCGGCATTCGGTTCGAACGCCTGTCGTTGTGTTTTAATTGCAGGGAGTGTCTGAGAATTCTACGGTTCAAGAACCGAAGTTGATGAGGAGGGAGCTTGTGGAGTGATGTGCGATTACTTTAGCTTCTCTCGTGTATTTTTGTCCAGAATAATCTGTAGCTTGGTTAATCTTAAAATCAAAAAGGAAAATAAATATTCATTAGAGAGTTTACAGTACTACGTTTTCATTGTGGCTTTACTAATAAATCTGTCTTTGAGCCACCGTAAGAGTAATAGTACGTTGTGAGCCAAAAATTCACAAAAGAGTGAACCCCACGACCATTTATAATTATTTGTGATTTATTTTTTGTGATCAGGAACATGCTGTTAATCTCATAGTAGATTAAGAACTGTTGCTTAACCAATTTTTGGCATACTATCATTTGCAAAATTCAACCTGATTCTTTTGATCTACAGTTTATACATATCAACTCGATTACCTAGTTAAGAGTGTTTATTGTACGGCGGTCAATTTAGTTCTAAATCTTTCAATTATACTAATTTTGTTCCGAACCTTTTGACAGTTTATAAATATAGTCGTTCTAATCAATTTTGGCAAGAAATTATTGATGTGGCATGGTTAGCGCTGACGTGGATAATTTTTATATTTTTTTAAAAAAATTCCGAATTTTTCTTTTTTCGATTTTTTTCCTTTTTTTTTTTTTAATTTCTCTTCGCTGGTTGTGGGGCAAGGGCCACGACGTCCTCGCCAGATCTAGCAAGGTCGAGTGTTGCCAGATCCAGTGAGGGCAACCCTCACCAATGGACGGTCGCCGGCCACAGGACTTGGAAAAGAAAAAGGAAAAAGAAAATAAAGGAGAAGATTATGAAAAACAAAAAAATTTTAAAGAATTCCAAAAATCCATCATGTCAATATTGATCATGCCGCGTAGGATGGATGGTGGTAATGTTAGCGATTTCCAGCCAAAATTGGATGGAATGATTAAATTGACAAATTATCAAAATATTTACGACTAAATTGGCACAATTGAAAAGTTCATAACTAAAGGTGCGAATGATAACTATTCTATCATGGAATAGATTTTTGGCCAAAAATAGATTTTTCTATTTCTATTTCCTGAACGAGATTATGAATAAAGATGCGCGTTTGATAATAATACAAAATTTCTTTTCCCGGAACAGAAATTTATTTGATAGACCTTTTTAAATATCTCTCTCTTATGCTCTTTTCCATTCATCGATGGGTGGCGGGTGGTCGGGGGGGCTAGCAGTGGCTGGTGGGAGGCGGCGGCGGGCAATGCGAGGGCGAGCGATGAGAAGACAAAAGCCTAGAATATTGTAGAAGGACATAAAAAATGTATTTCAAAACATGCATAAATGACCAATTTCGAGGTTCAAACAAAGCAAGAATGTGCATATCATGTATACATTATGCTGGCACTCCACTCTACGATTTTGAACTGTCTAGAAATGCAACAAAGACCTCCAATTTGACTAGTGACGAGACAACTATCTATATATTAATAAAATTTATAGCCATTGACTCAAGAGAAGAAGGTTGATCAGTTTTAGAGTGAATAGGTTCCAGACCTGAAATCTGGAACCTACCCTATTAGAATTGGAACCTATCATGTTTCTCCAGTTTGGTTCAAAGGTCTACTTGAGAACCTGTTTTTCTATTGTTCCTTTTTATTTTATTTTTTACAGCAAAATAATATGAGTAATAAAACAATTCAAAGTAAAAGATGAACTATGGCAAGCGAGTAGAGGTGAGCAAGGTACAACCGATAGTCGTGAGGCTCGAATGAGCGAGGGCAAGCCACAAGCAAGTGAGGAGGAGGGTGAGTTGTGAGCAAGAGATAGAGAGTAATGAAGTGTGTAAGTGAGATCAAAGAAAATAGAGAAAAAGATGTCAAGAGAAAAAATTAAGGTTTTAGGCTTTATAAAACTGGTTCTAAATTCGTTCTGGCTCCTAGGTGGCTCTTCACTCGGAATCGAGAATCGGACCGATTCCCACCAGTTCCAAATTTTGGAATTGGGAACCTGAAACTGAATCGATTTTAGGGCAATTCGGTCTGGTTCGTGGATAGTACCAGTTCGGTTGCACAACCCTACAAGAGAGGGTTTGGAAATAGTTAGTCATTGCTCAATTGCAACGATAGTCCAGAGTTATGGATGAAACATAACACAAATGTCCAATATCTTGAGTTCATCTTGTGATGCTCTCGAATGTCATGCGCGACACAAATTTTTTTGGCTAAAAATTATTATTGCTATTAAGCATGCGGAAGCATAATAAACACATCACATGAGAAACGTACGTTTGAGAAATGTGAATTCATTCTAGCTTTATCTTTACTCTTCCAAATATTAATACAAGTACAAAATGAAGCATAGTACAACGCATCAACTCTGGGAAGAAGGTTTCGACCAAAAAAAACAAAACCTCTGGGATGTAGGTTAGGTCTTGTCGATACTATCCCATACTCAAGAACCCAAAAACTTTCTTATACAAAGTCACTCTACTAAACTATGAATTGACAATCTCACCCATCGACATGCCATTACTATAGAAACCAAGGGGACCATCGAAGCATTCAAGTGGTCCAACCAACTCCCCGTCGATGTTGAAGTACCAGGCAACAAATTGATGAGGGATCTACCGTGGTATCCTCACATCGATTCATACCACAGAACTACACTTAGTATAAACTATTGTTGATTCAGGTTCTAATTCGTCTTAGTATTCACAGTCAAAATACACAGAAACTCCAAATTGTAGTCGTGGAGGGTGGTCCATTCTACAAATCTAAAAAAGAAAAGAAAAGAAAAGGGATGAGTCAAAGCCCAGTAAATGAAATCTCTAAGTTTAAAGCAGGAGATCATCTTACCCCTTAATTTGGTATCTACAAAGCAATGTTAAATCAAGACGAGTACAAAATTGCTATAAGTTGGATGAATAAATGCACTATTTTTCTTATCATAATATGCCATTGAAAATCAATGAATAATGTTGCATAAGATTATTCACTTCATTGCAAGAGGATGACATCATATATTGTGATGCACGGTTACCACTAATTAGTTTATTAATAGATAGGTTTGAATATATGTGTTTATATATGCACATATACATGTATCATATTTGTTACTTCATTTCATCCCAAACACTCTTGGGCATCCGAACACACGGAGTATCTCCTCTCTGAGGTATTTTGAACACTCTCGGGACATCCCAACTCATAGGGCATCTCGACTTCCGAGGTATCCCAAACACTCTCGAGGTATCACGACTCACGGGACATTCCGACACACGAGGCATCGTAACCACTAATATATGGGTTACGGAAATATATAAAATAATACTTTCCATAAATAATAATATAGTAGGAGTGCACATGATAATATTATAATCATCTAATCTCCACTGCATCAACAACAAAATCAATGTTAAGATGATCTCCTACTATAATCAAATAGTATGAGATCACCTTACCAATTAACTTGGTATCCACAAAACAATGATAAAATCAAGATGAGTACGGAATTTTTATAAGCGGCAATTGGATGAATAAATGCATAATTTTTCCTATCACAATATGCCTATGAAAATCGATAAACATTGTTGCATAAGATTATTAACTTCGTTGCAAGAGGATGGCATCATATAACATGATGCACGACTACAACTAATTAGTTCATTAATAGACAAGTGCGAATATGTATGTTTATATATGTACATATACATGTATCATATTCGTTATTTCATCTCATCTCGAACACTATTGAAGCATGCCGACACACAAAACATCTTCACTCTGAGGCATCCTGAACACTCATTGGGCATCCTGACTCATGGGGCATCTCGACTCTCGTGGCATCCAAAACACTCTAGAGTTATCCCGACTCATGAGACATCCCAACATGTGGGGTATCGTTACCACTAATATATGGGTTATGAAAATATATGACATAATACTTTCATATATAATCATATAGTAGCATTGCACATAATAATATTATGATCATATGATTTCCCTAGCATCAACAACGAAATCAACTCTGATTTTGGAGAATCGACATCCGGTACACAACATCTTTTCATGCAAATCATTTCCAAAATACAATTTCATTGCCCTTTAAATGATCACATATGTGGGTAATGATAAAGACATGCTTACCTCCTTTCATTTCTCATGCAAACGATGTTAACATACTCGGAAATGGGTAATTCATATGGAAGATCAAAAAGTTATATGATCAATAACTCAAAGAATCGGCAACATGCACACCAATAATCAACAACATGAACATTGATAACTCAAATAATTGACAACGCGAATATTGACAACTTCAGAATATTTGCATTTGCTTTTTATTTACCTTAAAACAGGGGATTGTTTAATTGTTTCAAGTTATTATTTTCTTGCCTTTTACTATTCAATTATTTTCTGCTTAACATACATTTTATGAAATTGGTAACGTTTCAAATGTTTGATTTATTGCCAAAAATGCATGGACATTTAGATTCATGTTTAGGAAATAAAAACCAATTGAAAAGTTTTCCTTATAAGAGGAAAAGGTACCGGTCTATGAATTAATATTTGCATTGCATGTTTAATACGTTACACAAAAGTCATAGATAGCATGTTGTAAGCATTAATTATATTCTAGACTTGCTTGATCGGGACATGTTTAATAAAATTACATGTTCACATTAATGAGGTTTTCTGTGTAAGGAATTGCATTTTGAATATTTACTTATATAGAAAAGTTCATATATGTGAATTTAAGTGTGTTCTCATTTGCATATTTTGGCATATCTAAGAATTTACGTAGTTTTTGGCAAATTAGGGAAAATTACCAATGCAGTCTTAAATATATTGTCCTTGTGCCACTTCAGTGTTAAACTTTTCAATTTAGCTAATTTAGACCTAAATCTTTTGACAATTTATCAATTCAGTCATTACAGTCAATTTTGATTGGAAATCGCTGATATGGACTAGGAGTCCTGCGTGACACAGCCGGCGATAATTTGGGCAATTTTGTAAATTTTTAAAAGAAAATTGAATTTTGAATTTTTCTCTTTGCTGTTTTTTTTTCATTTTGCAAGCAAGGGTCACTGGCCACCATCACTGGCTACAGGTGAGGTGGCCCTTCCCCTGGGTAAGGCCTCTCGCTAGCCATAATGAAAAAAAGCAAGGAAAAATAATAAAAAATTGTAATTCAAAAAACAATTAAAAAATCAGAATTTTTTTAAAAAAATTATCCACATTAGTGCTAGTTATGCCATATAGGACGACTGGCATCCACATAAGTGATTTTCTATCAAAATTGGCCGGAAGGATTCAATTAACAAATTGTCAAAATGTTTAGGACTAAATTGGCCAAATTAAAAGGTTTGATTCTGAATTGGCACAAGTGCAAAGTTTTAGTTATTTTTTGGTAATCGTATTACATTTGCATCATCAAAGATGTCATTTTACAAGAAGTAGAAACTTTCATGAATTAATATTTCACTATTACACGTAGATATTTTAGATTGTATTTTAGTTTACATGCCTTAGTTCCATGTCATAACTGTAGAAAAAAAAAATAATCTCTTTCATATTAGTAGTTTTACATTGCATCTTCATAGAAGATCACATAAAAATAAATTTAAGATTGCATTTTTATTAAAGGTAAATCTACATCATTATGAGTTGATTTACTTTCCTCTTGTGCACAATTTGAGAGTCATAAAAAAGCATAATTACCATTTTACGTTAGAAAATTTGGATTGCATTACCCGTAGGAATTTGCTCAGATTTTATCTACATGTTCAGAAGTTTATTCGAGGAAAGTAATTTATTTAGGGAGCGTTTTTGTACAGAACGTTCAATCTGCACGTTTATATTTACGTTGATACAATAGTCTATTTTAGTAAATTTGCGTGGACAGTGCCCTGTCCTTGAGGGTTATAACCGGTCTTATTCAATTCTTACATGGAAATGCATACGCAAGTTGGGAAATAAAGATGCAAAATCACATTGCACTACCGTTAGGATTTTGGTTAGATTTTATTTTCATGTTTAAAAGCTCATTTGAAGAAAGTAATTTACTTAGGGTAATTTTTACTGATCACATTACAGTCTGACATTCAATTTTTTTTATTTAAATATTTGTAGAGCTTTGTATTAGACATTAGGTTGGTTTTTCTACCTATAAAGAATTTTATTTAGGATTTACAAAGCCAATTCGATATTTGGCCTCAATTGAATATTTTGTCTAACAAAAAGCTTTTTTTTTTTTGAAATTTTAACCATTTATTATGATATGACAGATAAGCGCATCGATGAGGAAAGTAAGAATCCCCATATACACATAATCACGTATTAAATAGGTCACCAATAAGTTTGCTCGATTTGTTATTAGGGGATGGGATCGTATCACGTTTTATTAGGAAAACATGAAATTCTGCCCCTTTTCTTACCCAAATAAATCTGCATATTTATATTTCCTTTAATGAATTAGTCCGTTTTTAGAAAATCTGCATGGACGGTGCCGAGGTCTTATTCAATTATTACACGGAAATGCATATGCAAGTTAGGAAATAAAAATATTTTCCTTCAAAAGAGAAAAAGCGTACCAATGATCGCTTCCGGAGGATCATATATAAACGCTGCAAGTTCTACTATCAACACACAACTCGTAAGCGAAAAGCATTTCTTCTCTGTTTCTTCCGCAAATTCGAGATGGAAGACCAGAAACGCAGATTGTCTCCGACCACCTTGACGATTTTCACTCTCTGTCTCGTTTACATTCTAAGCATTTCCACTGCTAATGCTGCTATTGCAGAAGCCGATACAAGTAGTTCATTGTCCACTTATATTATCCAAGTACGAAGGCCAACAGACAAACATTTCTCAGCTTCAGAGGATCTCGATACTTTGTATCGGTCTTTTTTACCTACCACAGCAACCAGCTCTAACCAGGAGCAAAGACTGGTTCGCTCGTACCGACATGTGATATCCGGGTTCGCGGCCAAATTGACGGCTGAGGAAGCTAAAGCCATTGGTGAGAAGGACGGTGTTTTGTACATGCGTCCGGAGAAGGTGCTCTCTCTACACACAACTCACACCCCCGACTTCTTGGGATTGCCCCAAGGAGTCGGGCTCTGGAAGGACTCGAACTTCGGTAAGGGCGTGATCATTGGAGTATTGGACACCGGGGTTTTCCCCGACCATCCTTCCTTCAGTGGCGAGGGGGTGCCTCCGCCCCCGGCCAAATGGAAGGGCAAGTGCGACTTCGACGCCACGTCCTGCAACAACAAGCTCATTGGTGCGAGGTCTTTCATGAGCGATGGTCCGCCATACGATAGTGTGGGCCATGGCACACACACTGCCAGCACGGCTGCTGGTGCTTCTGTGAAGGATGCTAATGTGCTTGGTAATGCCAATGGCACAGCCACAGGCGTGGCGCCTCTTGCGCATTTGGCAATTTACCAGGTTTGCACTGATATTGGGTGCAGTGAGAGCAGCATATTAGCTGCGTTCGACATGGCCATTGAGGACGGCGTCGATGTGCTTTCCCTCTCTTTAGGAGGAGCTTCCGAACCGTTCGCTGAGGACTTTCTTGCAATGGGTGCATATACCGCCACCAAAAAGGGTATCTTTGTCAGCTGCTCAGCGGGGAATTCCGGGCCATTGTACAGGACAACTTCAAACGAGGCACCGTGGATTTTCACTGTTGGAGCGAGCAGCACCGACCGCAGCATAAAGGCCATGGCGCGGCTTGGAAATGGGCAGGAGTTCGATGGGGAGACCTTGTACCAACCGCATGACTTCCGTCCGGGGCTCCTTCCCCTTGTTTATCCAGGAGCAAATGGAGATCCAGACTTGGCCCGCTGCAATCCCGGTTCACTAAAACAGCGCTCGGACATCCGTGGGAAAGTGGTTGTCTGCGACTCTGGAGGTGTGCGAGTTCGGAAAGGTGGAGAGGTCAAGGATGCAGGTGGTGCGGCCATGATCCTCGTGAGCAGTCCCACTTCGGGATACACCACAGTGGCCGATCCGCATGTCCTACCCGCTGTCCATGTGACATATGAGGCGGGGAAAGCGATCAAGAAATACCTAAGCACGGCGTCAGCACCAACGGCCACGGTTTTATTCAAAGGCACGCAGATCATCGGGAGATCGGTCGCCCCGGCTGTAGCATACTTCTCTTCCCGAGGCCCCAACAACCAAAGCCCAGGCATCCTGAAACCAGACATCATTGGCCCGGGCGTGAACATCCTTGCCGCTTGGCCACTTCCTCTGGACAATTCTAGAAGCAAGGAGCCCCCATTCAACGTGATCTCTGGGACCTCCATGTCCTGCCCCCACCTCAGTGGCGTGGCTGCGCTGCTCAAGAGTGCACACCCCGACTGGTCGCCGGCTGCCATCAAGTCTGCCATCATGACCACCGCCGCCACCTCCAACAAGGAGGGCCGACCCATCGTGGACCAGACGCTCCATCCAGCGGACATTTTCGCCACCGGCGCGGGGCATGTCAACCCATCGAAAGCTGTTGACCCGGGTCTCATTTACGACATCGCACCGCAAGATTACATTCCTTACCTTTGTGGGCTCAGCTACACCGACTCCGCAATTGAGCTCATAGTTCAGAAAAAAGTCAAATGCTCGAGCATAAAGAGCATACCCGATTACCAGCTCAACTATCCATCGATCAGCTTGAGGTTCAAAGGTTCGTTGACGACGCTGAGCGTGACGAGGACGGTGAGAAACGTAGGACCTGCAAATTCACGTTATAAGTCGGTCATCGACCCCATCGTGGGTCTCGATTCAATCGTCGTGTCCCCGCGTGATCTGGTGTTCACCAAGGCGAATCAGACAGCGAGTTACCGGGTTGACTTTGCAAGGAAAGCGACGTCGGCGACCTTGTATGGTCAGGGGGCGATCACGTGGGTCTCTGCTCAACATTCGGTTCGAACCCCTGTCTCTGTCGAGTTCCAGTAATCGCAGGGAGTTTCCACGATTTCTATGGTTCAGAAAACGAATTCGATAAAGGGGGCGCTTGGGGAGTGAAGTGACGGGTGTTTTGTTTGGCTTTTCTCCCTACGTTTGCGTCCTGAATAATCTAGAGGGCAATCAATGATACATTTCACCCCCTGAATTTGCCTTCGAGAACTTTGTCATTTTTCACCTCGAATTTATCTTCCTCCCCGATTTCACTATTTCTTTGCGATGGTTAACTTAGATTTTCGCTCCGTCTAGGAAATTCGATCAAATTTTAAATTTTACACATGACAGCGGAGAAGTACTAAAATTTGGATCGTTATCCTCGTCAAATGAAAATTTTGAAAAGTTTAACATGATTCTTATTATGTAGAGTCGATATTTTTCAACATGACGACCTAGTTAAGAGCTTTAAGTGTATGATTCATTATGTAAGTATTATAAACAGATCAACTCGTCTACACATGAATAGTAAATGTGTCATGCACACTTTATTCTTTTTAACCCATTTATGACACACTTAAAGATATTTGAGTAGCAACTGTGGTTAAAATGCAGTGTATTTGTTGTTCTGTAAGTTGGGTAAGGGTGAGGCAACTTCTTAGCTACAACTTTGGAGGTGTTTGCACAAGATCTTATAAAAGCCGTAGTACCCATTTTCACAAGTTATTACGGAAAAGTTGTATCAAATATATTTAATCCATTTCTGCATATTTATACCTGAGAGCTCTTTTTGTAAATTGCCTTGTCGTACAATAAGCAGTTCAATTTTGAGTTCCAATGTCGTGATGATTAATGAATGTGTCGGGTTTGATCAATCAGAGGAAATTGACAAGACGATAAGGTTTATATAAAGAGCTCCTCTTTCATATATATACACTCATGCTACATATGAACTTAATTGCCTTAATCTGGCTTCTAAAGTAATCTTAAATCATATTAACCAACGACTAACTCCTTGGATAAATGGTAATATAATTGGGGTGCACGTCAAGAAGCATGAAGTCTCTCAAATGTGATTTTTACTATGCGAACACGAGCTAGGCAACAAAAAGAAAAAAGAAAGAGTAGCTTCTTTTGAATCTCCGTTGTCATCGGAGGTGGTGCACCTTTCTTCGATTTGGGAAGGTGGATTTAGTCTTACCTATAAAGGCTGGATAAAGAAAAAGCAAGGCTCAAACCCGACGAGTCGTGCAAGAGTCTTCATCTAATTATGTAAGCAACAATTTTAGTCTCCTCTGAAAATATTCACCTCTTGGGAAAGAAGGTGCATGCAAGCAATATTATAATCGTCCAATGGATCAATGTCGAAGTGATCTATACCAGTCCAAGAGAAATATGCGAATGCATCACTCCTTTCTATCTGTAATGAAGTTGAAGCAAAGTGATCTATACCAGTCCCTCTTGATTTGTAATTAATCGTGATTACATGACCACTGTCGAGTAAATATTCCAATAATGGAAGATTAAGAAATATTCTCACATATGTTAACAATAAAACACTAAGTACCAAATACTAGATGACATTCTCGAAATATTAAAAAAAGCATCTCTCTCTCACTCGCTCACACACACACAAAACAAATACACATCTATTACAAATTTAAAATATTGCCAATTTTCCTCTCTTTTTTTCTCCTTTCCTTTTTCTTTTTTATTTTTCCCCTATTCCCTTCGCCTAGCTATCGCCGAGAAAATATAAAAAAATTCATAAAATATTGCAATAACTGTCGCGACCGACCTCCCGAGCCTTTTCATCGGACGACATGCAAAAAGAAGGAGGGCTCGCCTGGTACGTGCTAAATCTAGGTTCAGGACTTAACTCGGGCTCTCCCAAGCCCATACCATATCGCGACTTAGGGTTTAAATTTATTTAACATGCAAGTGATTTATACCAAGGAGTCGCCACTAATCGATTTGGGGTAGGTCGATTAGAGACCGAAATAGGGTGACGGGAGGATCACCCTATTCCTACGAACTAGAGATTAACTGGGTTCGGAGACTTGATTACATTAGTTAAATAACTAATGCCCTTTCGGTACCTTTTTACCCTGTTCATTTCATGAAAATATTTGTCAGGCAACTTGGATTGATTTTAGGACCTTTCTCCTAACATGTGAGGTGATCGAACGAGTGCATAATCAGAAACGATTAGCAATCAGGAACACAATAATTCATGCAACCTAAGGTTCTAATCTTAATTAAGTCAGATGACATTCAAAACACAACAACTCATGCAATTGTATTAAAAACATGCATAATAACAACGCAACGGTAATAAAAATAACATGCAAAATACCACCGCGTAACTCATGCTTGTCTAAGTTAAATAAGATAAAAATATGCATAATAATACAACAAATAAAACACCTAGATATATCACATAAAAAAACTTTTCTTTTTTTTTTTTAAAAAAAATTTTGAATTTTTTTTGGGAAAAAAAAAAAAAATAATACCGAAGAAAATAAAATAAAAATAAAATTTTTTAATTTTTTTAAATTTTAAAAAAAATTTTAAAAAATTTTTAAAAAATAAAATAAAATAAAAAAACAATATAATATTAAAACAGGGACGGGTCGGATCCGACCCGGGCGTTGACCCGGGTCGGATTGGTTCATCCGGATCGGGTAGGAATCGACCCGGGTCAACGGATCCGGCCCGGGTGTTGACCTGGGTCGGATCTGTGATCCGGGTCGGTCGGAACCGACCCGAGTCAACGGATCCGACCCGGGCGTTGACCCGGGTCGGATCTGTTAATTCGAGTCGAATCCGACCCGAACACACAGACCCACGGGGGGAACGCCGGCGGGGCCAAAATTGGCCGTCTGCCGGCCGGCCCAGGCCAGTACCGCCCCCGATTCGGCCCCCTGGCACCAATACCAAGCCTCTCCACCCATCGGGGCCATCGTCCGACCGCCGTTCGCCGGCCGGCGACCAAAACAAAAATCGGCTTCATTGAGGCTTTTTGTCGAGCAAGTGGTGTGCGCGACCAAAAACAGCAAATTTTGACCTGTTCCGGCGAACCGGAAGAATCAGGCGACCCAACCTACCTTCGGTGACGACACACGGACGGCGGAGGACGGCGGTATGGGCCGAGACTCGTGTGAAACGGCCGGCGCAGGTCCCGGCCAAACCGAGCAGAGAAACAGAGCAAAACAGAGGCGGTTCGGGCCGAGGGGAGAGCTCACCGTCGACGGCGCGTCTGGGGGGTTTCCGTTTGATCGGGGGCGACGGCGACGCGGCTGGGACCTGTAAAAATCACTCTTCTCTCTTTCTCTCTATTTTCTCTCTGTCGCTCTCTGTTTTTCTCACTCTCTCTGTTTCTGTCACTCTCTCTCTCTCTAAATTTTTCCGACCGGCCCTCTCTCTCTCTCTCTGGTTATATATAGTCGGCGACGGTAGCCCTGTGCGTCGGCGTGACGACGGCCTGCACCGGCCTAGGCTCCGCGAACTCCGCGGCCATAAGCCAGTGCAGAGGGGGTGTCGGTTCATGAATACAGAGGGGCGAACAGGGCACCGGGAGAGAGGAGAGGATAAGGGGGCTCTGGGAAAACGGGGAGGACGGGACTGGCAATTAATGCCAGTCCCGTCGGCGTGCTCTCTCGGCCTTCCTCTGGCCGGATAGCGACGGCGAGGAGCGGCGCCGCCGTGCGTCGGCGTGACGTCGCGAACAGGGGAGAACAGGGGCGAGAGAGCGACCGGCGAGGGGGAAAGAAGAAAGGAGAAGGGCTGGGCCGGGCCAGGCCCAGCTCGGGGGGGGGGAGGAAAAAAGAAAAGGGGAGCGGGCTGGGCCGCGCGGAGGAGAAAAGCGAAAGGAAAAAGAAAGAAAAGTGGGCCGTGGCCCATGCGGAAAAAAGAAAGAAAGAAAAGGAAAAAGGGTCGGGTTGGCCCGGCCCTGACCCGGCCCAACTCGATTTTTGATTTGATTTTTTTTCTTTTTCTCTTTTTTCTTTTTTCTTTATTATATTTTTTATGGATTAATTAAGAAAATATGCTCTAATAAGCCCTATTAATACAAGTGTGCCTAATTCTATATGCAATGCATTTAAATTGAAATATTTTTTTTTAGGAATTAAAGAAAATTAACTCCTAAATTTTGTGCAATTAATTTTGGGCAAATTAAAAATAGGTGTCTAGTGCTGCCCCTCTTTGAAGGCAAGCTCGCAGAGATTGAGCTCGCAGAGATTATGTTCAAAGATAAAATGACACCTAAATTTGGCCCATGTATGCTCAATGAATGTTGTTTTTGGTGAGACTGTGAATCCCATTTTTATGATGCGATAGAAGATGATGCATGCTAAAGCAAATAAAAAACACACCTGGGGCTATTTACCTTGCCGAAGGGTAGAGTAATTCCAGATAGTTGATATTGTGTGTCGAGGACCCGAACCTGTCTTCGATCGCCTCGACGGGGATTGTTGTTGTCTAGAACCCGAACCTTTCTTCGGTCGCCTTGACTGGGGAAATCACTTGCCTAGGACCCGAACCTATCTTCGGTCGCCTTGACTGGATTTCATTTGTCTCGGACCCGAACCTTTCTTCGGTCGCCTTGACTGAGGAAATCGCTTGCCTAGAACCCGAACCTTTCTTCGGTCGCCTTGACTGGATTTCGTTTGTCTCGGACTCGAATCTACCTTCGGTTGCCGTGACTGGGGAAATCATTTGCCTAGGACTCGAACCTTTCTTCGGTCGCCTTGACTGGATTTCAATTGTCTAGGACCCGAACCTTTCTTCGGTTGCCTTGACTGAATGGATTTTGTCCGTCTAGGACTCGAACCTTTCTTCGGTCGCCTTGACTGACTGGATTTTGTCCGTCTAGGACCCGAACCTTTTTTCGGTCGCCTTGACTGACTGGATTTTGTACGTCTAGGACCCGAACCTTTCCTCGATCGCCTTGACTGACTGGATTTTGTACGTCTAGGACCCGAACCTTTCTTCGGTCGCCTTGACTGACTGGATTGTTTGTCTAGGACCCAAACCTTTCTTCGCTCGCCTTGACTGACTGGTTTGTTTGTCAAAGTACTTGGGGGTTCTTGCCCAAGGGTTTGACGATTTGCCTGGTGGGTCCTCGCCAGCAGGTCTTGAAAAGGCTCAAACGATGAGCACCTGAGGGTCCTCGCCCGAGGATTTGACGGTTTGCCTGGTGGGTCCTCGCTAGCAGGTCTTGAAAAGGCTCAAACGATGAGCACCCGGGGGTCCTCGCCCGAGGATTTGATGGTTTGCCTGGTGGGTCCTCGCTAGCAGGTCTTGAAAAGGCTCAAACGATGAGCACCTGGGGGTCCTCGTCCGAGGATTTGATGTATCATCTGCTGAATACCCGATCTTTTTCGGGGCATCTCTTTTGGGATGATAATGAGGGCTTCTCTAGCGCCAGAATTTTCGTGTTCTATCACTGGGGATTAGAACTCTGAGCTGTCAAAGACGATTAGTGCAAACATGTATGCATTGATCAAGAATAGACAAGCTAGGCTATTCTAGAATGTGTATTTGAAAATTCATGCATGATGATTTTGCCATGTTTGCATCACCAAAAATCCACCAAGGGTCAATCCAGACAATTTTCGCTCGCGAGGTGGACTTCTCGAGATGTTGAACGAGGGACCTTCAGTCAGAAAGGACTTTCCATTCGCTCTCATTGAAAAGGGTTATTTGTCCCGTCCATTAATGCGGGAACATCGAAACACTCAATCTGACCTCTATCATATCAACAAGGGTCTGAGTTTTCTCGCAAGCGGTACGACACTGCCAATTTGAGAGGTCTTTTTCAGGGTCGTAATGCTGGCTTGGTCAATGGCTTAACAAAGGTGACTGTCCAAGTCAAGGCCATGAAAGAAAGAACATATTTTGCAATTATCTCCAGGTTTACAAGTCAAGAACCCTGCAAAAGAGATAGAAGTAGTCTTGCTCACACTTCCTCGAGCAGTGTTTATAAACATTTGAAATTCCACGTTAATTCATGTGTCCTAGTCAGAAGAGACTTTATGAGGAATGTAACGTGGGTTTGGTTCACAGGTTGAGAAACGAAATGATCGTTAGGCTCAAAAATGTGTGTAAGGGTGAGAATTGGTGATCATCTTGGCGTTGTCACCTGTCTTTTCTTCACCGCTAGGATCCTTCTGGCAAACTCCCTGAGTAATCTTGTGTTTTAGCATCTTTGACAACTTTTTCTTGAGGAGCTTCTGCGTCAAGCATTTTCCTAGATACCATTCTATCTCTGTCCCAATTGCTTTCTCAAGAATAGGTTCATCTTCGTCTGTCATGTGGCAGATCTTTGCCAAGACAAAGTTCCTAAAGTAGGAATTTACATCGAAGAAGAACTCAAGTTCAAACCCTTTGGGGTCGTCTATTCTACACCACTTAATGTCTTTGAGATATTTGAGAGCGCTTTCATCACGCTCAGAAATCTCCATTCATGGGCATTGGCCTTGCTTTTACCAGGCACACTGCTTTTTCATGCCCCTAATTTTCAGCATTTTTTGTGTTAGGACTAGCCTAAACGAGTTTGAAGTTTTCATCTTGATTCGATGCTTTGGACCCTGATGCTCAAATTGTGGTGACTTTTGCCTTGCCCCAGTGTGGGGGGATGATCACCAACTGGGTTTGTATGAAATGAAATCGTCGGCTTAATTGGGCTAGCAAAGGATATAAGTGTATGGGATAGAAAAAGAATTGCTCTTCGTCATCCTAGGGCACTTAAATTATCGTGAGAGTTCATCTGCAATAAAAATACTCAAAGATTAATGCAAGTGAGAGCAAGAAAACTTCTATTCATCTTTTCACCTTGTGCGAGCTGTTGCAGCCGATGATGATAGAAAATTTTAGATATTACAAACTCCTCATCCTTCTTGTCTTACTTAGTGAAAACATCGCTGTTATCAATAAGATATTGACATTTTGGACAGGCTTTAGTTTGCTGCTCCTCTCTTGACAAAGCCCTCTTAGTCTCGACCGTCCGGCCGTCGATGGTGTGCTTGTTTTTGAGGACTCTGTCGAGGATCGCCGGACCTCAAGCTGCCCCAATGTGGGGTGGTTCTTGACAGGGTTGATTTAAAAGAAACCGCTGAGTGTATGGGCTCAAATGGTTAAGCAAAGGATTAATGGTAGTGTATGGGGCAGAGAAATGAACTGCCTCTCGTCATTTTGGCTACCGTACTTTATGCGAGAAATCCCTTTACCTTATAGAAATGAAACCTTTTCGCTCATCTTGCAAGGGTTTGGTACTTGAGAATGTGTATAAATCAAGGATTGCCTCTCATCATCCTGACACACCTCGTTCAATACATCGGACCAGTTCGACACTATTCGTCGAATTGTCAAAATTTTCTCAGGGAATTGGTGAATTAAACAGGTAAAATTACCATGCAAAATTACTTTCCACGTAATGCACTTGAGGAAGGTCAGGCATTTATTCGCTTTAACATGCTTCCTCTTTCCCTCGTTGTTTTGCATTATTATGAGGAGGGCCTTTGATGAAAGAAATACTTACCTATGCCGCAGGGGCAAGGCAAACCTACAAGGTAATAAGGAAAACAGTGTTAATGAACAGTTCTTCGAGGGATAGGAATTAGGAACGATACAACATTACCCTTCGTGAATCCCTTCATTTGAGATTAAACTGGTAACTCCTTGAGTTTTCTCGGATGTTGATAATTCCCTTCTGACAAAAATATGAGTTTATGTTAGAAATGAGGCGATTAAGGGTAAATTGAGAACGATACAAATTACCCTTCTTCCATTTTGCCTTCAAAGCTAGCAGAGTCTTTTCTCCTCTTTACTTTGTTCAGCCTTCTCTGCCTCAATCTGCTCCTCCATACTCTTGGTCTCGAAGCTCGAATGAAATCCTCTATTATTAGGGATGCTTCCAAACAGAGAGTTCTATTGTCAGCGCATGTTGTGTCAATGCGGCTCCGGTATATTGAGGAGTTTCTCGGGAATCATATGATCCCTGACAGGCACAGGGCATGTGCAATTGCTTGCATGGGGAGCTTCGCAGCAAAGCTAATCTCTACTTTAAAGGTCTTTGACGGGCATGGGCGTGACTACCATCGAGGCTTCTGTGGTTGTCAAGATTGGCTTCGACGCCATTTTGTCATATGCCAAGTCCTTTCCAGCTGCTTGCACCATGAGTGTTGTTTACTCAATTTTGTCCTATATAAAAGGAAAAGATATGTCATTTCTATGCTAAAGTGAATAAACTTTAAGAACGAAATACACCCTTTTTGATGGACTGGGGGATTGCATGCCCCCTCGTCTACTCTTCCAATTGAGCACTTCTTCGTCGTGTTTCATTCAAGAAGTCCTAACATTGGTGTTCTATCCGGCTTGCTAGCACGTCAGAGTCTAGCATGTTTCCCAGTTCCTTATCTGCAAAAGAAAAGGGATAGAATGTCATTTCCAAAATTTGTTGAGGAATGAGACATACCTTTTCTTTTAAAATGGGTAATCTTTTCTTGATCTGCCCCCGATTTTTGTACGAGATGATGTTTCGCTCATCATGGAATCAGGGAATGCTCAGCAGTCTCATTGACTTCCTGGGGCTGATATCACCCACTGGTAATAATGAGATTTGCCCCATGTTTCATTTGAAGATTGGACGATCTTCGCTTGGACTGCCCCTATTAGATGAGTTGGTTCGCCAACTTCATCAGGGTATGATGTGCGCTTTAGTTTGTGTCATTTTCAAATGTCTCACTTGTAATAAAAAATGAGTATGCTCTGAGACACGAAGTGAATGAGTTAGAAAGACAAACAGGGTTATGAGCAAGCATGCTTTTTGCACCGCCATTTTTTGACCTTTTGAAAAATGATAAAACATTTGTTTTATTTTCAAAAGCTTAGAAACGAGGAAACATGAGAAAGCCCGGGCCTCAGAACACTTTCCTTTACATGGCTGGATATCATCAACGGGCCGATTTGGGATACTCCCTCATGCCCTCAAAACAAAACATTTGTAATTCTTTTGAATAATTCAGGCGAATTACATTTGTTGGAATGGAAATTGCATCACTAAAATTCCAAGCATAATTAAAAATTCAGAAAACTGAGAATCTTAGAAAACAGCTGAAACTTTATAAAGCAGGAAAAGCTCCCACGTATGGGAGGATTCAAACTATTAAATATGCCTCTATTCTAAAGGAGGAAAATTGAGTCTTCAGTTTACTCAATGACGACATCTGCGCCTCCTGCCTGATTGGGTGGTGTGTTGCGAAATGAAAATATCTTTGCATCCAATAATTTCTGGACTTTATTTTTCAAGACAACACAGTCATTGACGGAATGTCCCACTTCACCCAAATGATAGTCACATGTCTTGGAGGGATCGTAGTTGGGGAAATGCTCAGGATTTTCACGCTTCGGCTCTTTAGCAAGCAACCTCTTTTCCAGGAGAATAGGCAGGATCTGAGACATAGCCAAAGGGAGTGGCGTGAACTGCTTTTTGTTATTTCGCCTTTAGGGCGGCTTACGGCCTGAGGCCGGTTTTTGTCCACTGCTCATCTGAATCATTAGGGAAGGACGAACGGTTTGGGTGCATGTAACATCCGTATCTGTTAGGGGTTCTTTCTCCTTCTTCATGCCGAGTTTCTTGCTTGTGGAAGTGGGGTCTGTGAACCACCCCTCACGCAATCCCATTTCAATTCGTTCACCCACAGGAACAAGACGATTAAGGGACTCAGCGGTGGCACCAACCAGGCGGTGTCTATATTCGTACGGAAGAGACTTTATGAATAACTTCACTTGTTCATGATCAGTGAGTTGTGAGGTAACCTGGGCGGCCAAGTTTCTCCATCTGATGGTATACTCTTTGAAGGACTCACTCTTCTTCTTCTTAGCGCGTTCCAGATCGTCACGAGTAAAGGTAATGTCGAGGTTAAATTGATATTGCTTGAGGAATGCATCAGCAGCATCATCCCAAGACTTAAAAGCATCCACATCCCTCGACATGTACCACGTCAAGGCTGGCCCCGTCAAACTTGCTTGAAAAGTTTGAATCATGAGGGGTTCATTATCAACGTACTGGGTCATTCGCACATGGTACATGTGCAAATGGTGTCTGGGACATGAGGTACCATCATACTTTTCGAATTCTGGCATTTGGAACTTTTCTGGTACTTTGACCCGTTTGTATATAGACAGGTCAAGTGGGACCGCATGCTGCGGGCCTTGTAGTTGTTTCAGCATTCCCTCGACCTTTGCAAGGCGTTTGTCATGCTCTGTCATCGATACAGCTTCAAGTTCAGGCTTGCTGACAACAAGGAGAAGCGGATCGTCCTCTGGCGAGGGCATTTTACTGTCGCTGGCGGAGGCTTTGTCTTTTTCAGTAGACGGTGGTGATAACACTATCTCAACTGCTACAGGCGTGGGTGTAAGTTTGCCCTGAATGGATTCCACCTGCTTTGCAAGATTTTGAATCGCATTGAGGACCATCTTCATCTCGTCCTCCATGTTATTGAGACGGACGTTTTCTTCGGCCATTTTTTAACTACCTGAGAAAACGTTGAAATGAATGAGTATAATGCCCAATAAAAAATCACTTTATGACTTAGTCATATTATTATTACATATTTTCTTTATTTGCAAAGAAAAAATGAGAAAAAAGGTTTTTATTAATATATTCATTACAGGCGGCGTCTCCGGGATTCGAACCCCGGTCGCCTCGGACCCTGAGACTTCACCCCCGGATACCACTGGGCTGAAGGCCGCGGTGGTGTCATAAAGGGGCAAAAAATTTTATTTAAAGCATAAAAAGCGGTCCGAGTTATATTAACACTAGTACAACCCAAAAACACTTTTAAGGAAGAAAACCAAAACCCCTGAACATAATTACTAGGAAATATAAAATATAGGGGTTTTTTAACAAAAAGGCGCTTCTCGCGAATACTCATTTTATAAACGATGGGGAAATCACGGTCTCTCGGAGTCGCTTATTTTTATGGACAATCTCCGCAATAAGCGTATCTCTCGTATATAGACTGCAATCAATGGGTGGCCCATCAGTGACAAAACAATTAAACAAGTAGGCCGTATAAAAAATGAGAAGAGATAGAATATATACCTTTCCTTAAACCATGGCAATCACAACGACATGCACATGAGAAGTGAGGTTCGATTTCTATCTAGACTGGCTCAGCAAAATGAAATTAAAAGGGTGCTTGACCGTCGCAGTCTCGCGTTGGTGTCAAGTCCTTTTAACCTCGGCCAAATCGAAAGGAATAACTTATAGACACGCGAATAGCGACTAAAGATATTTCTTTACAATTTTTTAGAAATAAATTTCGGGGAAAAGAAAGGCAACCTCTACATCGCGGGCTCGCGTTCGAGGTCGTATCTTTCTTAACACCATCCCAAAAAACCCTATTGCGGCCCAGGTCCGGCAGCGTGGTTGTGTGTGCAATAGTGTAGTGCTAAATCATTAAAGCATGCACAACAATTTATAAACAATCAATTCGAACCTGTAAGACAAATAACACCTTAATGTTAAGATCATACCTGGAGTCCTTGCTGCCAAACAAAAATTTTTGAACAGGATAAAAATTTGGCCTAAGTCCACTTTTAAAAAAATGCAAGTCCCCAGCGGAGTCGCCAGTCTGTCGCGACCGACCTCCCGAGCCTTTTCATCGGACGACATGCAAAAAGAAGGAGGGCTCGCCTGGTACGTGCTAAGTCTAGGTTCAGGACTTAACTCGGGCTCTCCCAAGCCTATACCATATCGCGACTTAGGGTTTAAATTTATTTAACATGCAAGTGGTTTATACCAAGGAGTCGCCACTAATCGATTTGGGGTAGGTCGATTAGAGACCCAAATAGGGTGACGGGAGGATCACCCTATTCCTATGAACCAGAGATTAACTGGGTTCGGGGACTTGATTACATTAGTTAAATAACTAATGTCCTTTCGGTACCTTTTTACCCTGTTCATTTCATGAAAATATTTGTCAGGCAATTTGGATTGATTTTAGGACCTTTCTCCTAACATGTGAGGTGATCGAACGAGTGCATAATCAGAAACGATTAGCAATCAGGAACACAATAATTCATGCAACCTAAGGTTCTAACCTTAACTAAGTCAGATGACATTCAAAACACAACTCATGCAATTGTATTAAAAACATGCATAATAACAACGCAACGGTAATAAAAATAACATGCAAAATATCACCGCGTAACTCAGGCTTGTCTAAGTTAAACAAGATAAAAATATGCATAATAATACAACAAATAAAACACCTAGATATATCACATAAAAAAACTTTTCTTTTTTTTTTTTAAAAAAAAATTTGAATTTTTTTTTGGGAAAAAATAATAACAATAATAAAAATAATAATAATACCGAAGAAAATAAAATAAAAATAAAATTTTTTAATTTTTTAAAAAAAAATTTTAAAATTTTTTTAAAATTTTTTAAAAAATTAAAATAAAATAAAATAAAATAAAAAACAATATAATATTAAAATCGGGTCGGGTCAGATCCGACCCGGGCGTTGACCCGGGTCGGATCGGTTCATCCGAATCGGGTCGGAATCGACCCGGGTCAACGGATCTGGCCCGGGTGTTGACCCGGGTCGGATCTGTGATCTGGGTCGGTCGGAACCAACCCGAGTCAACGGATCCGACCTAGGCGTTGACCCGGGTCGGATCTGTTGATTCGGGTCGAATCCGACCCGAACACACAGACCCACGGGGGGAACGTCGGCGGGGCCAAAATTGGCCGTCCGCCAGCCGGCTCAGGCCAGTACCGCCCCCGATTCGGCCCCCTGGCACCAATACCAAGCCTCTCCACCCATCGGGGCCATCGTTCGACCGCCGTTCGCCGGCCGGCGACCAATACAAAAACCGGCTTCATTGAGGCTTTTTGTCGAGCAAGTGGTGTGCGCGATCAAAAACAGCAAATTTTAACCTGTTCCGGCGAACCGGAAGAATCAGGCGACCCAACCTACCTTCGGTGACGACACACGGACGGCGGTATGGGCCGGGACTCGCGCGAAACGGCCGGCGCAGGTCCCGGCCAAACCGAGCAGAGAAACAGAGCAAAACAGAGGCGGTTCGGGCCGGGGGGAGAGCTCACCGTCGACGGCGCGTCTGGGGGGTTTCTGGTTGATCGGGGGCGATGGCGACGCGGCTGGGACCTGTAAAAATCACTCTCCTCTCTTTCTCTCTATTTTCTCTCTGTCGCTCTCTGTTTTTCTCACTCTCTCTGTTTCTGTCACTCTCTCTCTCCCTAAATTTTTCTGACCGGCCCTCTCTCTCTCTCTGGTTATATATAGTCGGCGACGGTAGCCCTGTGCGTCGGCGTGACGACGGCCTGCACCGGCCTAGGCTCCGCGAATTTCGCGGCCATAAGCCAGTGCAGAGGGGGTGTCGGTTCATGAATGCAGAGGGGCGAACAGGGCACCGAGAGAGAGGAGAGGATAAGGGGGCTCCGGGAAAACGGGGAGGACGGGACTGGCAATTAATGCCAGTCCCGTCGGCGTGCTCTCTCGGCCTTCCTCTGGCCGGATAGCGACGGCGAGGAGCGGCGCCGCCGTGCGTCGGCGTGACGTCGCGAACAGGGGAGAATAGGGGCGAGAGAGCGACCGGCGAGGGTGAAAGAAGAAAGGAGAAGGGCTGGGCCGGGCCAGGCCCAGCTCGGGGGGGGGAGGAAAAAAAGAAAAGGGGAGCGGGCTGGGCCGCGCGGAGGAGAAAAGAGAAAGGAAAAAGAAAGAAAAGTGGGCCGTGGCCCATGCGGAAAAAAGAAAGAAAGAAAAGGAAAAAGGGCCAGGTTGGCCCGGCCCCGACCCGGCCCAACTCGATTTTTGATTTGATTTTTTTTTCTTTATTATATTTTTTATGGATTAATTAAGAAAATATGCTCTAATAAGCCCTATTAATACAAGTGTGCCTAATTCTATATGCAATGCATTTAAATTGAAATATTTTTTTGTTTAGGAATTAAAGAAAATTAACTCCTAAATTTTGTGCAATTAATTTTGGGCAAATTAAAAATAGGTGTCTACAATAACATCCACGTCAGTACCGACCGTGTCACGTAAGATGGCTAGTGCTAATCAAATCGCCATATTAGTGATTGCCGACAAAAATTAGCTGGAATGGATACATTGGTAAATCGTTTATAGCTTTAGGACTAAATTACAAAATTGAAAAGTTTAGGATTGAATTGGCCGCCCTAAATAAGTATGACTTTTTGGAAAATTTTTCCCATCATTTGAGTAGAATAAATTTCCTCTTGCTCACAAATTGAGAGTCAGAATATTACTAAGGGCGTAAACAATAACAATTATGTTTCTATAAACAATTTCTAGCCATAAATATAATTTTATATCCATTCCCTAAACAAGTTTCTGAGCAGAGGAATGCGTTTGATAATCACACAAAATTTATGTTCCTAGAATAGAAATTCGTTTGATAATTGCATAAAATTTCTATTTTTTGGAATAGTAATTAGTTTGATAACAACACAAAATTTCTATTTTCAAGTCTTCTGCATCACCACCACCATTGTCATCTCCTTCTGACACTACCAAGTATTTTGCATTTCCTGCTGCATACTGCCCAGTAGCATATGTATTACCAAATACAATACACAAATCAGGATACTGAGGAAACCCACCTTCCTGAGTTTAGCCTATTTGCTATTATCCTGCAATTTTCACATTGATGACATACGTCAGTAACATAATCAAAGCTTACATTCATAATAAGAATAAAATGACCCAATTAAAGTGATACCTTCATGTGAGACTTCCATACACTTAGATCTTCCACAGCAACCGTTTTGTTTACATTATCTCATCCAAATCTAGATTGTGAAAGAAGATTTTTAAAACTAGTAGACTATCTCTTCAATTTGTTTACCCTATTCTTCAACTGAACTAGACTAAAGTTGAGTCATGCCGATTTACTGAATTTGGCATGTATGTTATTTCATCTTGCTTTGTTGTAGGTAGAGGTGGTGTGATTTCCCTTTTTTACCTCTTCTACCAACAAACTTAGGCAGAAGGACACAAGAAGTGTCAAAAGTTATATACAACACTCACTTTAGTGCTAAAAGTTTTTGCCGGCTCACTTAGGTGCCAAATTAGAGAAAAAACAATCATTTAAGTGCCTCCGGTAACAAATTCCGACGATTCATTTGACGTGGCATTTTTGATAAAATTTTAATTCTTACTTGACTTTTCTTATGAAAAAAGAAGGCCAACGTGGAGATGACTTGGCATTCATGTTAAACTTATCTTCTCTCTCTATCTTTCTGTCTTTAGACTTACTGGCTCTCTTCTTCTCTCTTTCATACCCATAACGATTCATTCAAACTCAAAACCTAGCTAAAGAAATTTTCAATCAAGCAACTGATGCACCTCAAATATTTTTCAATTTTTCGAAATAGAAAAGTTGGACATAATCTTCTGTCCAAAACAGAAAAGTTAAGAGCTGGCGAAATTCAAAAAGGAAAAATTCCTCGCCAAACTTCATAAACATAAACTTTCCAAGGTAGAGACAGATGATAATGACCCAGCTGAAAACTTGATCAAAAGTTTAAAATTTCAGAGAAACGAAGTGGCAATTCGTGTGAACACACCCATGACAACAAGCAAAGAGGGAAAAGAAGAGGGACAATAGCATACCTTAGCGCTCGAGCAAATCACCGGCAATACGATAGTTCGTGATCTTTTTGCTTTTGGGTTTTTCTCTTAAATGGCATCCACACCCTCCTACAAATTAAATCAATCGTACCCATACTTCAAAACCACTCAAATCAAGCATCACCTCCACTTCAATGGACTCAAATCTGCATAACCTGAGTAGAGAGCACTCAGTCAAAGTTAATGGCTAAATCCGTGGCTAACTGAATCGCGAAGAGAAATCTATTTTGTCTTGCATATTAACCCGGACAAGCAAACTTTTTGGTCTGCACGGAGTTTGGGTACTGCGACTTCAACCTCAATGGGGTCACTCTGTCCAAAGAGCAAGATCTCGACGTGTTCTACAAGAAGTTCGTGGAGTCAAGGATCAATGGGGTGAAGTTGGGGGTGAGCCCTTATTTGGGAGGTCGGAGCCTAGATTCGGCTTCACTTGGGGCGACGGCACAAGAATGGGAGTTGACGACGATGGTAGCACTATGGGAATCGGGATAAAGGTCGGCATGACCAAAGATGAAGGAGGAGAGAGAAAGATTGAAGGATTAGGGTTTGAAAAACAAAATGAATTTATCCCAAATTCATTAATTTATGGCAAATAAATGAGAGAAGACGATGTTTAGCATTTAAAAATTCATCTTCATCTTCATCTTCAACCTTTGCTTCCAAGTCTTCATTGCCTTCCTCATCTTCATCAGCACCTCATCATCTTCAACTTTCTTCTTCTTTAATTGTAATTATCTGCAAAATGAAAAAGGAAAAAAAATCGATATCCAACGTGGACAAAAATAAAGTCCATCATAATATTTAGGTATGACGTGGCTCTCTCCGGCTAGCCACATCAGACTATTTATTATAAAATAATGACACGTTGGATTTTCCGACTACTTAGATCAGCATTAACACTTAAGTTATCGTTTTTTCACAAAAGTGGCACTTAAGTGATCGCTTGAAAACTTTTGACATTAAAGTGAGCGTTATACGAAACTTTGAACACTTCTAGTGTCCTTATGCCAACAAACTTACAAATAGATTGGTCAAATGTTTAGTCCACTTTGCCATAAACGCCTCTTTGTGAGATACTAATTAACCTTCACTGGTTGAGCATCAAATGAGCCAACTCATCAAATGCAATTACAATAACATCGAAGGCAATCAAAATGACCATAAAGTATCACCAAAGTATATCAAATTCATCTGTAATCAACAAAGGTCAACCCCCATTGCAGCGAATATAGGCACAAATAACTCACTCTTTGATCATATAAATGATAGACCAATGTTGAAATGAATAGAAGAATTGTCACCAATTAGCACAATTAACCAATTAGCGATTTTCGTCAACGCCGGTCATGCCATGTAAGATGGCTGACGTCCACGTCAGTAATTTCCAACCGAAATTGGCTATAATGACTCAATTGATAAATTGTCAAAAGGTTTAAGACTAAATTGATCAAATTAAAAGGTTTATGACTAAATTAACATAAGTGCAATAGTTTTAGGAATTTTTTGGTAATCATATTATAATTGCATCATCATAAACGCCATGTTACAAAATGTAGAAACTTCCATGAATTAATAATTTAGTGTTACAGATAGTTCGTTTAGATAGTATTTTGGTTTACATGCCTCATTTCCATGTCATGAAAATAGAATCTTCATAGAAATTCTCATAGAAGTAACTTTAAGATTGCATTTGCATTAAAGGTAAACTTGTATATCTACGTCATGTTGAGTAAATTTACTTTTCTCTCTTGCACAATTTGAGTCATAAAAATGAAAAATTAGATTGCATTACTTGTGGGATTTTGGTTATATTTTATTTTCATGTTTAGAAGCTCATTTGAAGAACGTAATTTATTTAGGGTGCGTCTTTGTGTAGCATGTTAAATCACAATATATATATATATATATATATATATATATATATATATTTCCTCTAAAGAATTAGTCTACTTTAGAAATTTTGCATGGACGGTGCCCTGTCGTTGAGGGTTATAACAGGTCTTATTGAATTTTTGCATGTAATTGTGTATGCATGTTAGGAAATAAAAATCAATATGGATAGTTTTCTTCAAAAGAGAAAAAGTACCAATATTGGCTTATGGAGGATCATAAGAACGATGCATTTCTTCATTTCGCTTCTCCGACATGTATATGCGCTACAAGTTCAACTATCAACACGTAACTCAGAAGCAAAAAGCATTTCTCGGTTTCTTCTGCAAATTCGAGATGGAAGAACAGAAAATAGAAAATAAAAAATACATAATATTTTTCATATTAGCCTTTTTAAATTGCATTTTCATAGAAAATCACATAAAAATAACTTTAAGATTGCATTTGCATGTAAGGTAAAGTTGTATATCTACATCATTTTGAGTAGATTTACTTTCCTTTTGTGCACAATTTGAGAGTCATAAAAATGCAAAATTACATTGCACCAACCGTAGGATTTTGGTTAGATTTTATTTTCGTGTTTAGAAGCTCATTTGAGGAAAGTAATTTACTTAGTGTACTTTTTACGGATCACATTACAGTGTGACATTCAATTATTTATTTATTTATTTATTTAACTATTTGTAGAACTTTGTATTAACCCTTACACCTTAGGTTGGTTTTTCGTCTTGTAAAGAATTTTATTTAGGATTTAGAAAGCTAATTCAATATTGGCCTGAATTGACCATTTTGTCTAACAAAAAGATTTTTTTTTGCAATTTAACTATTTATTATGTACGATATAACTTGAGTGTACCCATGAGGAAAATAAGAATTCCTATTGGATAAAAAATATTAAAAAATTCTTTATATAGCATGCAATCTGCATATAATCGTGTATTAAATAGGCCACAAATAAGTTTGCTTCATTTGATATTAGGGGATAAGATTGTATCACGTTTTATTAGGAGGGTAACAACGTAATTTTCGGGCTCTATCCGTTATCCTACCAAAAAATAAATCTGCATATTTATATTTCCTTTAATGAATTGTCTATTTTAGAAAATTCGCATGGACGGTGCCCTGTCCTTGAGGGTTATAATAGGTCTTATTCAATTCATACATGGAAATGCATATGCAAGTCAGGAAATAAAAATCCTTTCCTTCTAAAGAAATAAAGTACCAATGTTTGCTTCCAGAGGGTCATGAGACCAACGCCATTTCTTCATTTCTCAACAAACAAATTTCTCTGTTTTCTTCAGCATATTCGAGATGGAAGACCAGAAATGCAGATTGTCTCCGACCACCTTGACGATTTTCATTCTTGGTCTCATTTGCATTCCAAGCATTTGCCCCGCTAATTCTGCTATTGCAGTAGCTGATACAAGTAGCTCATTGTCAACTTATATCATCCAAGTACAAAAGCCGACCGACAAACATACCTCTACTTCAGAGGATCTCGATACTTTGTATCGGTCATTTTTACCTACCACAGCAACCGGCTCTAACCAAGAGCAAAGAATGGTTCACTCGTACAGACATGTGCTATCCGGGTTCACGGCCAAATTGACCGCCGAGGAAGCTAAAGCCATTGGGGAGAAGGACGGTGTTTTGTACGTACGTTCGGAGAAGGCGCTCTCTCTACACACAACTCACACCCCCGCCTTCTTGGGCTTGCACCAAGGAGTCGGGCTCTGGAAGAACTCGAACCTCGGCAAGGGCGTGATCATTGGAGTATTGGACTCGGGGATTTTACCCCACCACTCTTCCTTCAGTGACAAGGGGATGCCTCCACCTCCGACCAAATGGAAGGGCAGGTGTGACTTCAACGGCACATCCTGCAACAACAAGGTCATTGGTGCGAGGTCTTTCATCGGCTCAAGCAACACTGTTGTGCGGGATGTTCCGCCATATGATGACGACGGCCATGGCACACACACTTCCGGCACAGCCGCCGGTGCTTTTGTGAGGGATGCAGGCGCACTCGGTAATGCCAAAGGCACGGCCATAGGCATGGCGCCTCTTGCGCATTTGGCAATTTACAAGGTTTGCAGTGCTTCCGGGTGCCTTCAGGGCGACATATTAGCTGGGTTCGACGCGGCCATCGAGGATGGTGTTGATGTGATTTCCGTCTCTATAGGAGGACCATCCCTTCCGTTCTACAATGACGTGATCGCATTGGGTGCATTTGCCGCCACCCAAAAGGGCATCTTCGTCAGCTGCTCTGCGGGGAATTATGGGCCATCCAACAGCACATTGGCAAACGAGGCACCGTGGATTCTCACCGTGGGAGCGAGCAGCATCGACCGCAGCATAAAGGCCACGGCGCGGCTTGGGAATGGGCAGGAGTTCGATGGGGAGACCTTGTACCAACCGCACGACTTCCGTCCGACACTACTTCCCCTAGTTTATCCAGGAGTAGACGGATATGAATTCTCGGCCTTCTGCGATCCTGGATCACTACAAAACCGCTCAGACCTCCGGGGGAAAGTGGTTGTGTGCGACCTGGGCGATGGAAGTGGGGCAGTCGCGAAAGGTCAAGAGGTCAAGGATGCCGGTGGTGCGGCCATGATCCTCCTGAACGGTCTCATTGAGGGATACACCACATTGGTCGATAAGCATGTCCTACCCGCCGTCCATGTGAGATATGTCGCAGGGAGAGAGATCAAGAGCTACATAAGCACGGAGTCGGTGCCAATGGCCACGATTCTATTCAAAGGCACTCACATCGGGAGATCGGTCGCCCCGGCTGTAGCATACTTCTCTTCCCGTGGCCCCAACATCCAAAGCCCAGGCATCCTAAAACCGGACATCATCGGCCCGGGCGTGAACATTCTCGCCGGTTGGGCATTTCCTTTAGACAATTCTACGGACAAGGAGCACGCATTCAACGTGATCTCCGGGACCTCCATGTCCTGCCCCCACCTCAGTGGTGTGGCGGCTCTGCTCAAGAGCGCGCACCCTGAATGGTCGCCAGCGGCCATCAAGTCCGCCATCATGACCACTGCCGCCACCTCCAACATGGAGGGCCGACCCATCGTGGACCAGACGCTCCATCCAGCGGATATTTTTGCCACCGGTGCAGGACACATCAACCCATCGAAGGCTGTCGACCCGGGTCTCATCTACGACATCGAACTTCGAGATTACGTTCCTTACCTTTGTGGGCTCAACTTCAACGACTTCCAAATGGAGCTCATATTAAAAAAAAAAGTCTCATGCTCGAACATAAGGAGCATATCCGATTGCCAGCTCAACTATCCATCGATCAGCGTGAGCTTCAAGCCTTCGGTGGCAAAGGTGAGTGTGACAAGGACGGTGAGAAACGTGGGACCCGCGAAGTCGCATTACCAGTTAGTCATCGACCCGATTAAGGGTCTAGACTCAATTGGCGTGTACCCGCATCTTCTAGTGTTCACGGAGGCGAACCAGACAGCGAGTTACAGAGTTGACTTCATGAGGATAGTTGATCGGAAAGCGACGGCACCGCCGCTGTTCGCTCAGGGGGCAATCACGTGGGTCTCTGCTCGGCATTCGGTTCGAACCCCTGTCGCTGTTGTGTTTGAGTGACCGTAGGGAGTGTCAACGATTTCTAGGGTTCAGAAAATGAAGTCGACAAAGAGTGCGCTTGGGGAGTGACACATTTCTCTCTTGAATTAGCTTTGAGAACTTTCTCATCTTTCGCCTCTTATTTATCTCGATCTGTGGTTTCACTCTTTCTTCGCGAGAGTTGGCCTAGATTTTCACTCCATTATGGAAATTCGATCAAACTTTAATTCATGGACATTTTTTTTTTGGTAAGGTAAGAATATGTATAACTTTTCAAATCACCAACTACAACCTAAGCCCAAACCAACACCTGAACATATAAGGACATAGTAATGTCCATACAAGGTCAGGTAGGTCCAGCAGGAACTATATGACAAGCCGAAGGCCGGCTACAACCTTAGAAAAAAGAGAGAACCAAAGACAACTAGACCAGCCGCAAAAAGGAAGGGCGACACAAGAACCATCGGAGATCCACTGAAGATGGCACCGGAACAGCTGGGAGCAGAATTACCCCTAGTCCTAGAGGGACTATACAAAACCAAGGGAATAGGGATAGACAGCAACAGAACAACAGACAAGGAAAAACTATACAAGCGAAGGCCTACAGAACCAACTAAGAGAAGATGGAAGGAGATAGTCCCCAGCTCCTTTGTATTCTCCTATTCAAAGGCGTATCTGCAACTCTTCCGAGGGTCGAAGCTTTATCCTTCACCACTTTGATAATATGATTGCGCATCCCAGGAATGAAAATAGTCTTGTTTCGGAAGATAGAGTTGTTTCTTTCGGTCCAAATTATGTGACAAAGGGCGCCAAAAGAGAACCTGGATATGCGGTGAGCAAATGACGGTCCTCCACGTACCTCCATTGCCCAACTAATATGCTCATGCCACGGACGGTTACGCCATGGGAGATAGCATTTGGTTGCCCAAAAGAACGCCAGACTTCTTGTAGAAGAGCACTGGAAGAAGAGGTGGTTTATTGAGTCCGGGACAACGCCACAAAACGCACACATAGCGGAGTCAATCCTTCTATTATGTATAAGTACAGTCTGAGTAGGCAGTCGGTTGAGGGAAATTATCCACAGGAGAAAAGAGTGGCGTGGAACAACGTGATGATCCCATACAAAGGAATGCCACTGGATCGGGAGTCCTTTCCTTCTTATATGATTCCATGCTATCGCCACCGAGAAGGAAGAGGATGGTTGAGGGGCCCATATCAGCTCATCTTCAATGTCGTCCTCAAAAAAGGGGGATGGTTCAGTCCAGTTCAATATAGTATCCAGAGTAAGTGACTGATGCCATACCGAGTCATAGAAGGCCCTAACAGATGTGTCCCTAGGTATACAAGACTGGTAGATGTCCGTATTACTAAATAGAAGGTATAGGGGGCCTTTGTCGTGCCACCAATCAAACCACAATGAGATTGAACGCCCATTTCCTATTTTCCAACGAAACATAGTCCTAGCAGTTTCCCGCATATCTAGGATTTTCTTCCACATCCAGGAACAAAAAGTGGGCTTAGAGACAATCCAGAAGTTAGAGCTTTTTTTTAAAAAGTTCGAGTGTATCTACTTGCACCACATTGACTCCTTATCGGTAAAAAGAAGCCAGATGTGTTTGAGTAACATAGCTCTGTTATATTCAAGAAGTCTTCGGATCCCAAGACCTCATTCTTCTTTAGGTAGGCATACCAAGTCCCATGCAACTTTAGCGCCACCCACACCCAATTCAGGGCCCTTCCAAAGAAATTGTCTCAGTATAGTCTCAATTCCGTATAGCACTGATTTAGGGAGGGAGAAGATGGTGGCCCAATACACCTGAATAGAATGCAGGACTGATCGGATTAGTTGCAACCGGCCCGCAAAAGACAAGAACCGATGAGTCCAAGATCGAACACGGGCCGTTATGGAATCAATCAAGCATTTGCAATCCTCTTTCCGAAGCCGCGAGGATATGATGGGCACGCCTAGGTATTGGAAAGGAAGAGAGCCTTGTTGGAAACCAAGGCAAAGTAAAAGGCTACTTCGTAAATCCGGGTTCCCTCCCGAGATGTAGATGTTGCTTTTCCTGGTATTTGGTCTTAGACTAGACCAATTTGAGAACAAATCAATTGCTTCCTTGATTAGTTGGATAGATCTCAAGTGCGCTTGCGCGAATATGAGGACGTCATCCGCGAAGAAGAGATGAGAAGTGCGCACTTTCTTGCATCGCCAGAACCATTGAAAGTCCGGGTTATTCGTTTTTTCCTGCAAAACACCCGAGAAGATTTCCATGGCTAATACAAATAAGTACGGCGAGAGGGGATCTCCCTGTCGTATACCCTAGGTACTAGCAAAGAATCCATGTAGCTCCCCATTAATTGCAACTGAGAATTTGGCAGTAGATATGCAAGCCAGAATTAGCTTAGTGAAAGATTCCGGAAAATTGAAAGCTGCTAGCACCTTTTGAATGAAGCTTCAATCAATCGTATCATATGCTTTTTGGAAATCCACCTTGATAGCACACTTAGGAAGGTAAGCCTCATGGTGGAAGTCCGCAAACAACTCCTGTGCGATCATAATGTTGTCACTTATCCTACGACCTCGAACAAAAGCCGTTTGGGACGGCCCGCTTATCGAAGGTAAGACATGTGCGATACGCCTAGCAAGAATTTTGGAGATGCATTTATAAAGGGTATTGCAACAAGCAATTGGTCGGAAGTCATTCATACTCGACGCATTGGGGGTTTTCGGTATCAATGTTAAGATGGTATTGTTAATTTCTTTGAGTAAATGACCAGTTACAAAGAAGCTCTTGATCGCCTTCAAGATGGAAGGGCCAATAATCCCCCAAGTAAGTTTGAAAAATTCAACATTGTATCCATCTGGCCCAGGAGCCTTGCCTTTAGCAAGCGAAAATAGTGTAGCTTGGATTTCCTCATCGGTTGCCGGTTGCGTTAAAAACAGCCTTTGGTTCTCATCTAAAGTCTTGTCGATAAAACCACTCAACTCCCTAATTGAGGGTTGAATGGTATTTGACAAGCCAGTGAGTAGTTGCTGAAAATGGGAAACAATATGGTTTCTGACCGCCAATGGTTCAGTAATAAACTCCCCATCCTCTATTGAAACAGACATAATTCTATTATGAAGCCGTCTATGGTCGACGTGGTGATGGAAGAATTTGGTATTCATGTCCCCTTCCTTAATCCAACGGATTCTTGATTTTTGTCTATAGAAGGATTCTTCTTGTAGTCTCAAATCAGAATAAGTTCGCTGCAGCTCTACTTCGCTTGCAAGAAGGCTTTGGTCCAAGGGGTTCGAGTCCAAAGCCGTCTGCACAAGGTATAGGTCCTCTCTAGCCTTATCGGTTCTTGTAGAAATATCCGAGAAGGATGTACGATTCAGGATCTTCAGCTTAGCCTTAATAGTTGAGTTTACAGCAAACAACGAACATAGGTGAACCCACAATATGCGTATCCCAGACTTGAGTAACTAAGTCCAGAAACATTGGATGAGAGGCCCAAAAGTTGAAGAACTTGAAAGGCTTGTTCGAAGTAATCGGAGGAACAATCTTAATCACCATAGGGGAGTGATCCGAATGCCAGGAGGGAGGAAGTTAGCTTCCGAAAATGAGAACATTTGAGTCCAGCTATCATTGATAAGTACTCGGTCAATCTTACACATTTTCCGGTTGGCTCCTGAGGAGTACGACCAAGTGTATCTACATCCAACATAACGGAGATCTTCCAGTCTCGCTTAGTTGAGACATTCCCTACAATCATCAAAAGCTGGAATCCATTGGGTGGAACTGCCCACTCTATCGTCTGGGTCTCTAATCGCATTGAAATCCCCAGCAACAAGCCATGGAAAATCACATGAGGAGAGCCGAACAAGGTCAGCCAATAAATGTCTTCGATTCATAAAGGTGTGTTCTCCATATACTACTGAGAGCATACATGTTTTCTGCATGCGTAGCAACCTTGTTTGAGCATGAATCAGTTGAGAAGAAGAGTATAACAAGTCCAACTCAATTTCATTTGGATCCCACCCAAGCCATATTCTTCCACGGGGAGAGAAATCGTAGTTGGACATCCAATTCCAGTTAGCAAAAAGGTCTTTAGATATCTCACTAAACCGAGAAACTGTGACTTTAGTTTCAATAATACCAATACAGCAAAGATGATTCTTCCTAATGAAGGAGCGAATTTCTGCTTGTCTAAGGGGATGAACTAGCCCCCTGATATTCCATACACCAAAAAACATAAGGAGAAATGGAAATCTATCTCTGAGTTTTCCTTGGTCTCCTCCTTTTAGATTTTTTTGAGGAGGATGGGCTAGGAACACTCATATGGCATTTCGAGCTATGTGTAGAACCGGGAGAGGGCTTCAGCATATCCTCAGACACACTTGATGCAAGAGTACGAGATCTGGTAGTGGGAGGGGACATAGCAGCTGCTTCCACTCCCAGCCTATCATCTGAGGCACTAGACTCCTCTAATGCTAACCGAGAATCTGAAGAGTTTTCAGTGGAATCCTGTGGTGTGGGGAGAGGATCCATAGTCTGCTGATCAGTGAAACCAGATGGTTTCTGAGCAGAGGTTTGACTCTGGCCCGCCTCATGGTCTTGAAAAGGCCCCTTCACAATGGCTTCTGTAACTGGTTCCAGAGATGAACACAGAGCAACAGTCCGGCAATCTGTCCCAGCGGAAGGCTGTGCTGGCCGGAGAAGCTGGTCGGAACCAGCATCCATCGTAGGAGGGAGTTGAACAGGATCAGGGGCAAGGGGAGATTCTGTGTTTACCGGGTTCTGTGGTACCAGCAAAGCCGGAGGGGGCTGGTCATGAGCTTCAGAAAACGCTGGAGGACTGGATACAGACTTAGCAGCCGGAGCTCTACCTTTCCTGGAATGGACATGAACCCATCCTTCATCCCTTTGTAGTTGTCCATCTCGACTAGTCTTATGGACAATGTGTGAAGGGCCTGTGTTAGGAGCCACAGCCTTAGTAGTGGACTGATCAGTGCCACAATCAAAACCAATGGAGCCCTCTTTATGTCCGAAAATACCGCAAGAAGGACAAGACAACGGTTTCCACTCATACTCAATATTGATGGTATTCACCTCACCATCCCAACAGAACTTAATGTGCTCAGCTCTTGGTTTAGTGGCTTTGATTTCCACACATACTCTCGCAAAAGAGATCCTCGTCATCTGTTCAGTTTGAATGTCCACATATAGTGGTTTGCCAAGTGCACTAGCTATACAACTAATTCCAGCAGGAGACCATAAGGAAAAAGGAATGCCCCTAAGTCTTACCCAAACCGGGAGAGTATCCAGAACTCCCTTCTTGAGCTTAAGCTTGGAGTGCCATTGTTGTAAAACCATAGTACAGCTGAAAATGGATACCGGCCCCGAGTCAATGATCTTCTTGCGGAATTCATTATCAGGAACACGGAAAAAATAGAAACCATTCTCATGTAATTTAACCTCAGCGACTTTATCCCCCCACGACTTCCTTACAGCCTCTTCAGTCAGCTTAAAGGGAGCTTTCTTCCCTATATACTGGCCTACAACACATTCCATCCAAAAGGGGCTCTCAGCAGCAGCAATATCTGGAGTGATCTCCACGATCTCTTCACCATCCACCACCCGTGGAGGTACATACTTAAGGCTATATCCTTTGGTTAGAACTCTAGCAACATTTGCCCAGGTTCTGGTTTTAGATGCAAGAGGCTGCCGCTCTTGGGTCTTGTTGGGAATCTGTCCAATCGCACTAGAAGTTCCAGCAATGTCAGGTTGGGGGCGTCCAGAGGACTCTCTAAAATGGGCACGCCTGAGGGACCTGCTCCTATTCTTAGAGCGGCCTATACTACGACTACGATTATAACCAGAAGGGGGATTAGACAGGGAAGGCAATTTCCCCATCTGTTCTGTTCCAGCAAGACCTGCAGTGTCTTGGGCGGGTTCAGCAGCAGGGGACTCACAAATCCTGTCCTCCTCCATCAAGGGAACACTAGCCAGACCACAAACTACTCAACCAAATAGAGCAGCAAGTATCAGCATTATAGCACTCCAGCTATGCAACTAGACAGCCCCGCTCAAGAAATCCAGTTCCAGAACACCACCGCAATACTCAGCTAATCCGATATAGGACCCAACCACAGAGAAGGCACCACTGCAGAGCTACAATGCTTTACCTTAGAAGGTTGAGGGCGTCGTTGTGAGCCCCAAACACTCAGTCGGCCAGCAAAGGTGATCGTAGCTATCCACAACTGGAAATCCCAGATCTGAAATAACTGCTGTTGCACTACACAAGCGACAAAGTCCTATAATGAGGTCACAGAGGAGATACCAGGGGCCTTCGTCGCCGGAGAATAGCTTCAAAAGCCACCGGAGTCCACCGGAACAGAGGAAAATCGCCGGGTGTTCAGCAGACGGCCACCACGGCGATCGTAGCTACCCACGCGAGAAACCCAGATCTGAAATCACTGCTGTTTCACTGCACAATAGACGGAGTTCTTCAGAGAAGTCACGGAGGGGAGTCCAGGGGCCTTTGTCACCGGAGAATAGCTTCAAGGGCCGCCGGAATCCGCCGGAATCAGAGGAAAACCGCCGGGTGAACAGTAGCGCCGAGAACCCTAGCAGAGCACATGTTCTGCACTCGTGAACAGTAACCCGAGACATTCATAAATTTTCATTTCTGAGAAAGAGGAAATTGCAGGTATGATGGACATTGATGCGGAGGAGTACAAAAATTTAGATGGTTATCCTTGTCATATGAAAAAATTTAGCATGATTCTTCTAAACATAGAGTTGATAAATTTCAACACGACCATCTACTTAAGATTGTTCAGTATAAGATTCGATGATATCTCAAAGAATCTTCGTTAATTAAGAAAGATCGCAGAGACTTGGATCAACCCAGTTTGACCGGGATTGATCCCGCCCGTTAGGTCCGGCCGGATAGAGTTCGACCCTGGACCGCATCTTTCTCTTTACAGTGAAATTTTCCGCGCCACTTGACGCATCTTAGTTGGCCCAAATCTCCATTATTGCAAGCTCGCCACTTGTCAGCATATCAATCTAGTTTATTTTCTTTTGGAGGAGAAAAAAAGGGGAACAAAAGAGGAAGGAGGTAAGAAGAGGCAAAAAAGACAGTACACAAAACCCGTAACAAAAGGGTTTATAGGGAGAAAGTAGACGGACGCAAAGAGGGACGACCGTCTTTTCTTCCGCCCAACCATTTTTCATCGTATTCTCACTTGATACCACGATTCCTCGCCGTCATAGCCGGGATTCACCCTCCATTCTCACCATTCTCATCCGCCCCAGAACCTTCTTCTAAACATCACAGAGCAAGAACCTAGGTTCCGAAAGAAAATATTCATAGGAAGTTTGTCCTCTGAGGACTGCTGGTTGTCTAGGAGGAGGCCGCCCGTTAGCCGTCACTGCTTGCTCAAGTCCTGAAGGATTGCAGGGCCGGCTCCATCCAACCCTGTTCTGCAGCCATAGACCTCCTAGTGACGAAGTCTCGCTTGAAACTCGTTTGCTGACCGTGATTTTGAACACCGGCACTAGTGGGAGCTCTTGTTGTTGATTTGGTCTCCGATTATAGCTGCATCCTCGCTTGTCTTCCAGGTAACTTCCGATTCCCTGAGTTGCCCTGTTTTAGTTGAAGTTGAATTTCCTTCGTTAACACGTGTTGGATTGGGCTGGGATGTTTTTTCACTGATCTTGTACTTTATTTGTTATCCTCGTTCAAGTCGGGCCGCAAATCAGATTTTCAGTAGCACATAACCTGTTCAACGAAACTTATGAAAAACTCGGTGTAAGTTAGTTTCGTTTCCTGTTGTCATCTGATGGCGATTACGTCATGATAACTTGATGGAATGCGTTTTGTGTGCCATCCACTCCATGTAACGTTTCTTGTCACGTGGCTCCTAATGGCGGTCTTTCAGCGAGGTGTTGATCCTGAATCCAAGATTTGAATGATGATCATTACACATAGCGGCACTGATTCATTTATCGATTCTCATTTATCCATTCGCTTTACTCATATTATGGCTAAAGTGGCAAGTGATTGGTGAGATGATGAAAATAGCTGACGAGGAGGTTCGGTGATAGTCGACTGATGCTGGGTTCTATGATAAATATGGGCAACAGGCAATCGATAGCTAGTATATTCAATATACCAACATAGCGGCGTGAGGAGTTTTGATTGATAATGCCATAGTGTTTTCAGTTCTGTTTTTACGTTTTCTGAGTGTGTGAGGTTCGGGGGGAAAATGGGATGAAAGATTTTCAAGGAATAGGGAAAGAATAAAAAAAAAGTTCTAGTGGGTTCATATGGTGTTTTTTAAGTGGAAAATGTTTTCCTTGACCAGTTTATTTTTCATGGTCCGAACGCTGGAAAATTCGGAAAATGTTTTTCTAAAAGTTATTTTTCATTAAACAAATGGAGCCTTAGATTGGATTCTTTCATAGTGGGTTAGGTTCAGGGTCATGATATAATGGCCCAATTTTCGTGACCATAATTTGTTTGTTAATTTCTTTTCTAGAATGGTTAGGACTAATTCATATCCATAATGAACCCATCAAACCTATCAAGAACGTCGCAGCTTCAATATTCTAAGATCATATTTTGGCGTGATCACATGCTACCATAGCATTCTTATCGCATACGTTGTCTTATTTAATATTTCGATTGTACTTACGATAACTGTAGGAGTAGATTTAGGAACCATAAGGATGTCCTAGGTTTTGGGGTTTATCGATAAAGATGAGGATAAAGATGATGATTATTTAAAACATCGTATTTTAGGAATTTGAGACGATTTATAAAATCAAGAATATGTTCTATATCAAGAAGTAAATATTCAATGGTTAGAAATAATTTGAAACTAAATAAAAGAATGAGCATTAAGAGAAAAGGGTAAAATGGTAAGAAGACCAATCACAAGCGGTAAAACCTGCCGATTGTGGGGTACGTAAATTAAATTATTGTAATATAAATTGTAGTTAAGAAAAGATTAAGCAAGGATTAAGCAAATTACTCATATTTAAATAATATCGAAAGATTACAAGTGGAGATATAAAAAATACATGTGCAAATTATAGAAAATAAAAAACTTTGTATCCTCAGATCATGAACAAGATTCGAAACATAAAAGTGTTTCATGGATGATATGTGAATATGAAACTTACTGGATTTTGGACTTCAAGAAAAGGAGTGAAGATATTCAAGAGGTAGGATCCGGGTATGAGTGTGGAAAATAGGATCTAGGTATGAGATGTGAAAAGTTTTGAGAGTAATATCTTATTTTTCCGGAGAGAAAAAAGAGACTCTGGGGATATATGAAAATTTGATGTGAAGAATGATCGATGCCCTTTCGAATGGAAGAGGTCCTTTTTTAAGGGCGTCTAGGTTACTGTAGAAAAGGTTCACAGAGGGTAAATAGTGAAAAGTGTACAGTGATCAGTGTATGCTTTTATAAAAGCTAATAGACATAATTATGAAAGTTGACAGTCACAAGCATCTTTCGGCTCCTTTGCTGTCTTTTCAAAATTTGGACAATGATTCTGGAGGATTCTCTTCTTCCTCTTCTTCTTCATCCTTTACAACTTCCCATCGGATACCGAATATGTTTGGTATGCCATAACAGTTATCTTCATTAGAGTTTTCACTATGGTGAGAATGAGAAGAACTCGAATCTTCCAATTGAGAAAGGGCCTATTTTAGCATCCTTGCCAGTTGTTAATGAGATTTAGCATATGCTAGTTTTGATAAAACAAACCCTTTATCATGGAGATGAGTGATATTGTCTGAATTAATTTGGTAGAGCTTCTGTTATTTAGCCAATCTGTGACTACTTGTTCAGTAACTTTATTCCAAAATTTAAAATGATCCTACCATTTGACCTTAAATTTTCTGATGAGGACAATGGTGTTTGGATCAACAGATTTTCTATAATCAAAATCCTATGCCATGATCAATGATACTCCGAAGTATAGAAAACAGAGCATCAGTTAAGGGAATCTGATTTAATATGAAAGCGGTGCGAACTGGCTAGAGAACATCTTGTAACTGGGTTGCACCCATGGGTGTAAGATTTCAACAATGGAACCAAAATATTTCCACCATCTAATAAACCAGAAAGGCACTTGGCAAATATCAGAATTTTCAAAGAAAAATAGCCAGATATGAGTATTGTTGGCATATTTCCTGAAGAAAGTGTTCCACCAAGTTTGTTGGTAATCAAAATATGAATATAAAGATCTGTATGGAAGTGGTTCGGTGATTTTGACATCAAATTTCACTATAGTTATAGGATGGGGTTTCCATTGGGAAGGATAAATGATTTTATGGATCCTTGCCGTAAAATAATTGATGTGGGTTTTATTAGAGAAATGTTTGATGGTGGCAAACTTTGTTTCTGTCAAGATTCTCTTATAAAACCCATTTGTTTTATAAAAATCATAAGGAACATAATTAAATTTTTCAGAAAACATATTTTTATGGGTTTTCATGGAAAAATCCGTTTTCGATTGTACTTATATTTTGAAATACAGTTTTTGGAATGAAAGCAGATTTTTGTTTTTGGGGGGCTACTTTGATTGGCTGAATGACCACCTCACTATAAAATCTTTTCCCTATTGCCTTTTGAGCATCTATAGGAGAGGGATCTGCACTTTCCACTGATTGTTTTGGTGGCTGACTATTGAAAGCTACTTCAAGAAGTCTTGGTGCTTCTTTGTGAGATAGTTTAGTAATATCAAAAGAAGTGTTTGTAGATGGAGAGGCGGGTTTCATTTTGTCAACCTGGTTGGAAATGGTGGTAATATTAAAAGGTGGTTTAGCAGATTGAACTACTTGAAGCTAGGTCCTAATATTGCTTAGGCTTGGGTTTTGTTACGAGAATTCAGCAATTTCTTTGCTTTTGTCTCTTCGAGTGGGTTTATTGGGAGGCATTTTCCCTGTAAAAATTCTCTTGTGAGAAAATCAGGTAAAGAATTTGAAGCACAATTTATGAATTCGACATCAAAATAAAAAACGGATAATATAGCTTGCCATCCGGCAAAAATCTATTTTGAGGCAATATTTTGAACATTCTTTTGCAAAACATCTTTGGCAGACTTACAATCAATTATTAATAAAAATTTTTGGTTCAAAAGATCTCCCTAAAAGTTGGATATAGAGAAAACAATAGCAAGAATTTCCTTCTTGATGGTGGAATAATTCTTTTGACAGTCATTTCAATGTTTGGAAACAAACTGAACAACTTGTTCTTTGTTGTCTATTGACTGCTTTAGAATTCCTCCATATCTAATTTCTGAAGCATCTGTTTCTACGATTTTGAAAGCAAAAGGATCAGTAAAATGTAAGCAAGGAATTTCTTTAATACTATGTTTGATCTTTTTTACAATATCAGTATGAGCTGGAGTCCAAGGTGGAGGATCTTTTTTTAAGTCTTTGGTGAAGAGGTTTGCAAATTATATTGATATAAGGGAAGAAATCTATAAGATAATTTAAACTTCCAAGAAATATCTGCAATTGATTTTTATCTCTAATTTCATTAGGAAATTTTTCCGAAAATGCTATTGATTTTTCAATGGATATAATAGTTCCTAAATGGATATAACGTCCTAAGAATCTGACCTTTATTTTAAAAAGAGATATTTTAGTAGGTGAAACTACTAAATCATTCCTTTTTACAACATTAATGAAATGACCAATGTGCTTAAAATGTTGATCTATATTTGTGAAAAATATTAAGACATAATCTATATAAACTATGATATAGTCAGAATACGGATTAAATATGTCATTCATAATTCTTTGAAATTCAACAAGGGCATTTTTCAAACCAAATGGCATGACATTCCATTCATATTGTCCAAACGGGACAGTAAAAGTAGTTTTATATCTGTCCTTTTCATTAATTTGAATTTGCTAGAATCCATATTTCATAACAAATTTGGAAAATATTTTCGCATTATGAAGTCTATTCAATAAATCCTTTTTATTAGGGATTGGATATCTTATCCATTTTAATGCTGTATTTAAAGGTTTAATAACCAGTCTTGGAACTCCTCTTTCTAGCTCAGCCTTTTTGTTGACATAAAAAGCTGAGCAATTCCAAGGCGACTGACTTTTCCTAATGAGACTTTTATCAAGAAGTTCTTGGATTTCCTTTTGACAGAAACTTAAAACTTCATGGTTCATTGGGAAGGTCTAGCCTTGGTGGGGATATTTTTCTCAGAAAATTCTAGTTCATAAGATAGATCAACTATGTGACATTTTCTTGATCTAAAAGCATTAGGAATAGTTGAACATATGGAATCTTCTATATGGGTTTTGAGATCAACAATTTTTTCGAAGATTTGTTTTAGAAAGATTTTGCTCAATCTTCTTGTGTTCCAGATCTTCTTTTAAATATTGAAGATGGGTTTCTTTGTCCGGGACTATACAATTTATTTCATAAATAGATTGTTCTTAGAGAATATTCAAATTTCTGATTCTATATCGGATTTGTCTAAAACATTAATCTAATCAAGGGTATCTTTTACAACAAAATTGATTAGGGCTATGTGTGTGCATACGTGCGCGCATTTAGAAGACAAGAAAAATTGAGTTGTTCATAATGACATCTTTCATTTGTGCCCTTTTTCTTGGTATCAGAGCAAATATCGATCCCGGTGTAGTTTCTTCTCCTTGGCCGATCAAGACACTTCCACTGTCTTTTCCAAGATTGATGTAACTTCTCCATATTTTCTTCACTCAAGTGATCATTCGAATGCCCCTCAAGTCTCTCCCCATTTAGATGGAGACAATTATCCAAAATGGCATCATGCAATGCTCATGGCCCTTAAGGCGAAAAAATAAACTATGCCTTGTTGATAGATCCTTGCCGCGTCTTGGTTCAACCTCTTCAGATTATCCCCTATGGATATGTTGCAATAGCATGGTGAGGTCCTAATTGATTCATTCTACAGTACCAACAATCTCACATAGCATTCTCTAGCATGACTCGACAAATGATGTCCGAATTGATCTTTGCGAGCGCTTCTACCCTTGTAATGCTCCTTGGATTTTCATATCCGTAGGGCTTTATCTACACATCAACAAGGTACAACAATACCATGATTAAATCCTATCAAGATGAATTATTGTCATATTGAGCCTTGTCGATTTGCAGTTGTGGAGCAATGTCAACCCTTCTACAGTTTCTTGAAATAGATTCATTATTAGATTTCCTCCAAGGCCTTAAGGAATCTTATGCCACGGTTTGGAGTCAGATCCTCTTTATGGATCCACTCCCTACCATCAAAAGAGCATATGCCTTCCTCTTATAAGAGGAACAACAACGCACCATTCAAGACAGTTGCACCATTGTTCAAGATCCTGCTGCCATGGCCGCTCTTCGTCTTTATGATGCTCGCACTTCTCTGTCTACGGGTTCTTCCAAACCCATTTTATATTGTACTCACTGTGAAAGGGATGGACATCTTGAAAGCAAGTGTTTTAAGAAGAATGGATATCCAGAATTGTGGGATGACCATAATAGGCACCCAACAATGATTCTGGTCGCTACTGAAGTTCACGCTTAACTGGTTCTCTGACTATTGCCATAACTCCCACCTTTGATTCCTCCTCTCCACCTACCCTTATTGTTGCACAGATAGAACTACTCCTTCATTTACTTTCGGCTGGTAATACTACACCTTCTCACCATTTGGTGAATTTAGTAAATTTTTTTATTTGTTTAAATTCCACTTCATCCTAGATCCCAGACTCTAGTGCGACAGATCTTATATTTTGTGATGCAACCTTGTTTTCTGAGTTTAAATGATAATACAACTTCCAAACTTGTGTCCCTTCCTTATGGGACTATGATTCCTGTTTGACAAATCGAGCGGATTTCTTTACGACTAGATCTAACTCTTGATCGTGTTTTATTTGTTCCCCAATTTCGATTTAATCTTCTTTCAATTAATAAACTTACTACAGCTACTTCTCTCACCTTTGGTACTTATTTTTATAAGGACCCAATCTCAATGATAACTTTAGCGACGGTAAGCTGCATGGTGGTTTATACTACCTTTCCATACACCAACCCACTTCTTTGACATCCACCACCACACCAGGCGCACACTTTGACCTCTGGCATCGGCCGTTGGGACATCCGAGTCCATCCTCTCTTTATCACCTACAAGCTTTAGACAATAACATTTCATTTTCTAATACTTTTCTTTGCAGTGTGTGCCCACTTGCAGAGCAATTTCGCTTACCATTTCCTTGTAGTATAGTTTCTACTATTTTATGCTTTGATTTAATTTATTTGGATGTTTGGGGCCCATATCAAACCCCCTCTTTAACCGGGGCACGTTTTTTTTTTCTCATTGTGGTTGATGTTTATTCTCATAGCACATGGCTTTATTTAATGTCTTCTAAAGCTGATGTAAATTGTTTTATCATTAATTTCTTTTCGATGGTAAAAACCCAATTCAATAAACAAATTCGTTGCATCCGCTCTGACAATGGAAAAGAATTTTTCAATCAACTTTTACATTTCCTTTCTAAACGTTATGGGTGTTGTTCATCAATCGAGTTGTGTCCACCTCTCAACAAAATGGGGTGGTGGAGCGCAAGCACCGACACCTTCTAAATATTGCCCGTGCCCTTGTGCTTCCAATCCAACCTTGCCATTGTTTTTTGGCGTGAATGCATCTTCATTGCCGCCTACATCATAAACAGACTTCCCACTGCCCATCTTGACTGGGAAAACTCCATATGAGGTTTTACAAGGTCAGTTACTGAATGTCACTCACCTTCGAGTATTCTATTGCTTATGTTTTGGGTACAACAGCTCCATTCAAAATAAATTTGATGTTCGTGCTACTTCGGGGCTTTATTGGGATATCCCAAGGGTAAAAAAGGGTATGCCATTTTTTTTATCTCCTCGCCAAAAAGCTATATGTGAGTCGAGATGTTGTGTTTCACAAAACAATTTCACCTTATTCGATGCTCCCCAACCTAACCATGTCAGGCTCACCTACATCACCATTACCTATCACACAATGTGACGAGACAACCCAACCTCCACCTACAAATCATACACCACCACAAACACCCTTACTGTGACATCTCCGAATTTAGGCCTAGGAGCCGAGAGCAAGTGATCGATGAATGAGCGGGTAATTCAAGTCGAGGGTTGAGAATGGAACGGACAATATGATCGGAACGAGTGTACTAAGTGTTGACACCTAAATTTTGGCGCATCATTTAGTGTTAATTGCATAGAAAATTAGGGATTAAATTTTTTTAACCCCTGAACAAAAATATTAAAATTGCATAGCATATAGTTTAGGTTCATATAGATTAATTGCATTCCGCATCAGATCGGCGGTGGCGAGCGAGCTTAAAATTCATCCCGTGAATCAGGCTCGGGAATCGAACGAGACTCGACTCATTCGGAAGACGGGGGCCGAAAATCACACGTCAAAGGGCTTGGTTGTCTTAATTTGAGCTTAAATTAGCCCATCAAGCTTAATTAAAGAAAAGTCCGAATTAATTCAGCCCGCTTAGAATTAAATTAAATTAAAGGGTAAAGCCTAAACCTAAGCCCATTAGGACTAGAAAGCCCGGCTAGTTGACCTAGATTTACGATATAAATATAGGGTTATGCATCATAATCTGGGGGGATTCTCATAATTTTCAAGATCAGAGTTTTAGTGAGAGCACGAGAGGCCACACATTGATTACACGCCATAATTCCGAGAGAGCACCTTACAGAGAGAAGAAAAAAAGAAAATCCAGAGAGGGTTCTTGGAGAGAACAGTCACAAAAGACAAGGAAGAGGGGTTGAAGCTCGAAGCCTGGAGGAGACGGACGTTGACAATTGAGAAAAAGGGAGACTTCTCTCTGGAACCATAGAAAAGGACAAAGAAGCTATCCACAAGCTTGCACTTGAAAGAACGCATGCTCACTTTAGTGAGTATCGAGGAAGAAAAAGGGTGGTGGTTTCTGTTCTTGCAATTCTGGTTCGTGCCTTGTGCTTCCGCTGCCACGCGTCTCCACGACCTCCTGCTCTACGGCCTCCCCGACGTCCAGATTGCATTGGTTCAAACTATTGTTGTTTTGGCGTTTCTTATTTGCCGGATATCTAATGTCGACTCACCTAGCTCAGTCCACCCACGAAAACCATCGTCGCCCATAGCCAGCCGACTACCGCAAACTGTCTACGCGAAAGTTTTTGTATTTGCAGGTTTTTCCCGAGGCTATTCATTGTTGATCATCGGACGAATAATCGTCAAAGATAACTAGACGCCGATGATCTCTCTTCACTAACGGGTCCAAGCCGAGAAGTCCACACCATCACATCAGCCTCCGTCGAACAGCCCGCTGCCCCGCCGCGCCGGACGCCGTTGTCGTTGCATACCGCCACTGCCGCTACACACCGCCGCTGTCCCGACGCCGCCGCTGTCGCTGCACACCGCCGCTGTCCCGACGTCGCCGCGCTGCCGTTCCCGACGCACCGCCGATCCGCAATCCCGATCCGCTGCAAATTCAAATTAGGAAAGAAATCTGCAAATCAGGTAATTATCTTATCCCGATTTGATTTGAATATTTTATTGCCTAATTTATGCTTATTGATATCTAATCTTGCATATTTGAATAATAGGCATATTTCAATTAGGATTTATTTTTTTGTTGAAATCTTAGATATCTATTACTCGTTAAATTTGGATAGAATTTAAAATTTTCAAAATCTTTTAAATATATCCAAGATATTTGAGATATCAAAATTCTTTCAAGATGTGATCATTAGGAAAATTTCCTAATCCGCAACCGCACACGTGAAAATAAATCTATCTATCAGGCTTTAGATAGAATTATTTCCATAGCGGGTATTTCGAATTTTAGGGTCGATCTGTCAGGCTTCAGATCGAAACTTAATTCGAAAGATTTCGCGGTTATATTTTTTTACTCGATTTTAATTTCGAATTTCGATAAAAAAAAATACCAAAAAGATTGCTTTAGATTAGGTCAATTTCTTTAGTTTAAAATTACATGTTTAGATAATTGGCATTTTTAATTTCGAATTTCATTAAAAAATATAAAAAAAATAATATACCCGTCATTAGAAATAAATCACGTCGTCGCATGACATATAGTTTGCATGTTAGGTTGCATTAATCGCATGTCAATTTTTGTACGTCATTACATATAGGTTAGCTTTCATTTAAATAAGTAAAAATCAAAAAGAAATTTCTGCACCTTTGAACTCTAAGTTAGGATTTATCAAAGTTGTCAAATTGAGTATTTTTCTCGAAATTGGTACCGAAAGGGCGTTAGAGAATCTAGCGTAACCAAGTCCCCGAATTTATGATTTCTGGTTCGTAGAAATAAAATAGTACTCCCGCTATTTTATTTAGGTTTCTAATCAACCTACCCTAAATGATTAGTGGCGACTCCCGTTGAAAATATTTGCATGCTCACAATTGGACCTAAGTTGCGATTTGGTAGAGTTTGGGAGAACTCGAGCTAGGTTAGTTAATTTAATTGATCTAGTAATCCATTAGCCTAAGATCGAAACCCCGATTTTTTTTAGGTCGCGACAGCTTGGCGACTCCGCTGGGAAAAAAACTTGAATTTTTTGAAAATTTAAGGAGGACTTAGGCAAAAAAATTTTCATGGAAAAATCACTTGATTTGACAAAATTTGATTGAATTCTTATTCTTAGGTGTTAAATGATTTTGCAGGATGGGAGTTATAAAAGGAGTAGTGATTGGCTAACCCTTTGTTTTGCAGACTTGGTGGAGTAGAATTGTGATTTAATTTTTGCACTATTGAAGCGGTGTTTGCATATAATTGTTGTGCATGATTTATAGTATTTGCACTACACCACACACAACCTGTGACCGGACCTGGGTCACACCCATAGTTTTAAGATGATATTTAGATGGTTCTTTAACCTTGGCGGTAAGACCTCGCTAAAGGTTATCCCATTTGGATCCCGAAAATTTTTCAAAAAAATGGCTCAAGGGTCGTCCTCATGCACGTGAGGCTACTACGCATGGAGGTTCCCCTTGTCGACCGAACCAAGCCGAAGTGATTGGACCCGACTAGTCATGACTATGGTATGCGAGGCCGCGACTAGTCATGATGATTGTACGCGAGGCTGCGACGTGTCGTTCCGTTCATCATTTCACTTTGCAAAAGCCATTAGGGTAGATAGATTAAGGTTTAAACTCACGATTCATGTGCATGTCTCTGTGATTGACATTCTCTCCCCAAGGATGGTAATTTCTCGAGCTTTATATTTAGTTTTCTTTATCTTATTTTGGGTCGATCCATGATTTAGGTTGAGTCATTTGGCACATGATCTATATAAGAATGGGTCGCCTCGATATCCGTTTCGTGCCTACTCCGAAGCTAGAGGTCAAGAAATTATGGAGCCAGTTGAAGCCAGATGGTCAGCAGTACGTTCTCAAGCGCATTGGATTCATGCTGCCAATCCTAGACATAGATGTTCAGAGCGGAATCATGCAGGCACTCGCTCATTTTTGGTGCCCTGATACGACCACATTTGTGTTGGGAGGTAAGTTTGAGCTCACACCAACTCTGGAAGAATACAGTTTTGCCATTGGAAAATCAATTGAGTTAGATATAGTCGAACCACCCATTAAGGTAGATCCTGTGGTAGTGCTCGCTGAATTTTTGAATTTGACCAAAAAGAAAATTGAAAAAGTGTTAAAGGGTAATTGTCAAGCATGCCCGTTATCTTTTCTTATTGAATGTTTTGAAAATAACTCCGTCCTCATGAGATCTAAGATTTTTATCTTAGCTTTTTTCGGACTCATCGTTTTTCCATTCCGTCAAAATGCTATTGATCCCGTCATAGCCTGGACGGTAAAACTAATATGTGGTGGAGTTAGTTTTATAAACGCGATTCTGGCAGAGACCTTCATATCTCTGACACGATTTAAGAAAGGAAAAGATAGAATTTTTCGAGCCCCGATTGAGCTTTTACAAATCTGATTTTTCTCACACCTTTCTCAATTTGGGGAAAATATAACTGTATTTGAAATGAACATGACTGATAACCTATTTTAAAGTTCAAACAAATACAAGATCAAACTAAGAGTTTGCACTATACACAATGGGTCCATCTATTCAATGATCCAAGCTCTAAGATTTTCCTTTGACAAGCTGTATGGTTTCGGGAGGTTGAGGCTCGACTATACCATGACGATAAGAAGCCCGTGCCTTTGATGGGCATTTATGGGGCAACCTGCTATCAGCCCCTTCGAGTTACACGTCAGTTCCGAGTTCTGCAGGACGTCCCACCTCCACTCAGACCTAATGAATTTCAAGTCCAGTTTGAGAAGGGCGAGTCCTACAGAGTTGAGCTTAGGCGTCATTCAGACGCTTGGCAGAATTGTTCCACTCAGAAGCTGATTTGGCCACCGGATGAGCCCATCGGAAGGATGAAGAGTCACTTTGCCACGGCCCGGTATATTCAGCATCATACCATCCCAGCTGAGATACTCCCGAAGATCCCAGTCGTGACGGTACGACATACTCTTCAGACTCAAATCAAAATCAGCGAAGAAAAGGCGACGAAGGCCCAGGATAAGGCAGATGCTCTGGCTGAAGAGAATGCACGATTACGGCGTGCCTTGAAGGCCCATTCGTCTATAGATCACGTGGCCTCTAAAAAGAGAAAGACCGTCTGATTTCTTGTTTAGTTTAGGGAGTTTTTCTTTCTTTTTAGGATGGAATGTTAGCTTACATTTGTACTTCATGCTATTGATGTTTTCTGGTAATAAATGTCGTTTCTGAACGATTTTTAAGAATTCTTTTCAGACACCTTCCATCTTGGGCAATTCAATGAAAAGCATTAAGCTATAATTTGTAAATTTTGGAATTAGTCCAGATTTTTATTGAATAAAGCAATTTGGAATTTTGGGATTTACTGGACGAATCGGTCTTTCGCAAGAAATTTCATCTTGAAGGTCTAGAGGATGTCATGGACCGACTCGTTATTCTTACTCTTTGTATTTATTCCATCGTTACTTTTGCAAGTAATTTGCCACGGATCCCCCTCATCCTCATAATACTCGATCGGTGACCAAAAGAAGGATGGCCAATCAAGCTGAGATTGCGGCCATGATTGACGAAAAGCTAAAAGAACACATGAACATGATCAATGAGCAGATCGCGACTGCCATGTCCAAAATGATGAGTGATCTCATGGCCAAGCAGCAGCAGATCAATGCTGCCTCTCAATCGGAGATTCCACTTCCAACCCGTCAAGGCCTTCGCCTCGACAAATCTCCTGCAGTGAACACTAATCCAACCCTTCAACTGGATGATGTCATTCTGACTGACACTAGTGCGTCTCCGGTGGCCCCTGTTCTTCAGTCACCCCTCAATGATGAGAATGCCGAGTTACTGGCTAAGATCGACCAAAGGTTACGTGAAGTGGAAGGAACTCAAAGTGTTCCACATGTTGATCTGTCTATTTTTACCCGGGTCCAGGTGCCCGATAAATTCAAGATGCCAGCCTTCGAGAAGTATGACGGCACCTCAAACCCGATTCAACACATCGACATGTACCAGGGGCTCATGAATAGATATGTTTCTAATGGACCTCTAATGATCCAAACCTTCCAAGTAAGCTTGAAGGATGCCGCAATGAGGTGGTATACCAACCACCAAATCAACCGGAAAGACTCATGGGAAGAGGTGGTAAACCTTTTCGTGAAGCACTTCAAGTTCAATCTCGATGTCACCATTACAAGGGAAGACCTGGAGAGAGCCGAGCAGAAAAAGGGCGAAACTCTAAAGGAGTATGCCACTCGCTGGAGGAACATGGCGGGACAGATCATGCCTGAACCCTCAGAACGTGACTTAATGAAGTTGTTCGTGTCCACCCTACCGCAGCCGGTTCGTTCACGAATGTTAGTGACAGCCGCCCAATCTTTTGGTCAACTGATAACCATGGGTGAGGAGATTGAAACCGGGCTCAAGAAGGGATGGTACAGTGAGTCAGGTTCATCGAGCAAGAGATTTACTAGTAAGAAGGACAAAGAGCATGTCCCCGAAGTCAACATGACTTGTGTACAGAAGATGCCAGCTCAGGCCCCGAAGCTGCAATTTAGCACTCAGCAGACAACCTCTTATGGACGTCAAGGCCAGCAAGACTTATGCCAGCAGCGTAAAACTCGCCAGTTTACTCCACTTCCTGGGACGTTATCTCAGGTATTGGCTGTGCTAAGGAAAAAGAACCTGCTGAATTCAGAGCCACAAAGATCTAATGCCGCTGGTTATGCAAAATATGATCCGTCGAAGAAATGCGATTACCATAGAGGTGAAGTTGGGCATTCGACAGATGATTGCCAGGTACTCAAACATCGAGTGCAGGATCTACTCGAGACTGGAGCGTTTGTGCTACAGCCAACCGGTAAACCCAATGTGCAGAATAATCTACTCCCTGATCATTCGAGCAGTGCAAATGTTGTCTTTGGTCCGGGAGTCAAACAAGTTCAAGGCTTCAGGGTTCCTCTCAAAGACATGTTCGATGCTTTAGTCCGAGCTGGTTATGTTTCGACTGGTGAGGTGATGTCACTCAGCGAGATAGAAAAGAAAGTGGATGAGTTGTTGAGAAGGGGAATGATTGGGACGGCTAATAAATTCGGGGTAGTGGCCACTATATCTCAGGTCATTATTGACTGGAATGAAGAACTCGCAATGTTGACTGATGAACCAGTTAAGTTGGATCCTGAACTAAATGACATGCCCCCTCTTGAGGACGCCTCTGACGATGACCTCGGGATCGTTATACCCGATGCTTCGAAAATATTGGTCCTGACATCACCTCAGCCCTATGCTTATGAGAGTGACAAGATGGTTCCATGGTCGTATGACGTTGATCTGATAACAAGGTCAGGGCGAATTTATGCTGATAATCAATCGGCCAAGCCAGTGGCTGAGAAAGAAGCGAAGGAATTTCTAGCTGTGATAAAGGCTAGTGAATATAACGTGGTTGACCAGCTGAGAAAGTTACCTGCACAAGTTTCGTTGTTGGAACTTCTCCAGACATCAGATAAACATCGGAATGCTCTAATGAAGGTTTTGAGTGAGGTTCATGTGCCCGAGACTATTGAAGAAGACAAGCTAGAAGAGTTTGTCGGAGCGATTCTCCTCAAAGATCAAGTAGCATTTTCTGACGAGGAAATCCCAGTTGAAGGACGTGGTCATAATAAGACGCTTCACATATCGGTGAAGTATAAAGAGACTCACGTGGCTAGAGTGCTTGTTGATAATGGGTCGGCTCTGAATTTATGTCTATTGGCTACTTTGAAAAGGCTGGGTATTCCTCTATCTACCATGCAAGCAGCCAAGACTTCTGTCCGAGCCTTTGACGGAGTAAAGAAGGATGTGATAGGCCAAATTAACTTAGCGCTGCAAATTGGACCCTCGGTGTTCGATATTCTTTTCCAAGTGCTGGATATCCCTTCTGCTTTTAATTTCTTGCTGGGACGACCATGGATCCACAATGCAGGCGCAGTGCCCTCCAGTTTGCATCAGAAAATCAAGTTTGTGGCTAAAGCAAAGCTAGTTACAATTTATGGGGAGGAAGATCACCGAATCTTCAATGCAACATCGATCCCATACATAGAGCCCGATCAGGTTGAAGAGGATAGCTATCATTCATTTGAGATAGTTCAAGTTGTTCAGGCTTCCTCTGATATGTCGTTACCCGTTCCTGAAGTTTCTAATGCAGCTATCATGGTGGCCAAGGTCATGGTTGGTAATGATTTTAAGCCAGGTCAGGGTCTTGGGAAGGAAGGCCAAGGCATTCAGGCCCCGATTGAGACAAATGGACAATACCACAAGACTGGTTTGGGATATCATGGTCCCGTAAGCCGCGAACAAAGCAACGATTGTTGCAGAGGCCGAAGTCCCTTACCACCTCCCATTGACCACATCTTTCACTCGGCTGGAGTAGTGGGTGGATATGAGAATTTAAAGCTGAGCCCGACCGAGGATGATCTTGGGCTTATCTTTCCTGAGTCACCACAAGCCTTAACTGAACCACCTAAGAAGCATGGTAAAGCGATTGTGGTCGGTCTGTCTGACGATTCTGAGGGTGACCAGCCACCCTGTATTTTCAAGAAGCCGGAGTCGAGGGTGGTGGACTTTGACTTTAATGACGGTATACCCTACCTCACTGGATGGTTCGCTGAGACCTCCATTGGTGCAATCACTGAAGGACCACTTGAAGGGATGGGCGCTGGCCCTCAAGAGTAATCATTTTTAGTATCTCCCCTGCGTGGGAATCTTTATTGCTTTTTTTCAATTCATATTGCATTTAGGTTTTTCAATCCAATAAGATGTAATTCATTGATTCAATATCAATAAAATTACAGCGGTTTTTATCATTTTGAATCTTGTTGAAGTACCCCAAACCAACCCGATGACGATAACCAACGATTGAAAAATTTGTCATCTACGGTAAGAACTGAGGGTTGGGCTTCTCAAGAATTCGCGTTTCGAGGTCTTCGAAAGCAAAATGAATTTCAAAAAGCAAAGAGCAATTTTCAAAAATTGCAGTAGTTAAGCCCTCTCTTGTCTTTTTGATCCCTTTCTTTCATGTTTCAGGACTAATCTCGAGGCATGCGAAGGGACGGGAATCAGGGATCCTCATATATGTGATGCAAGTCAATCTGATGACTCAGATGATTCTAATCCGAATGATGAAGAGATACGACGGAATTTGGAAATCCATGAGAAATCTAAGCCTTTGACTGCCGAAGAAACTGTGGTGATCAACCTTGGCGACACAGAGAATCCTAGAGAGGTGAAGATTGGGACATGTCTTTCTCAAGATATGGCCGAACGCTTAACCCAGTTGTTGAAGGATTATCAAGACATCTTTGCCTGGTCTTATGCTGACATGCCGGGTCTTGATCGATCGATCGTTGAACATTGTCTACCGACTGACCCTTCAGTTGAGCCTGTGAAGCAAAGGCCGCGAAGAGCTAAGCCAGAACTGGCAAAGAAGATCAAGGAAGAGGTCATGAAACTTCTTGACGTGGGATTTATTGAGACTACCCAATACTCAAAATGGGTCACTAATATAGTCCCGGTGTTGAAGAAAAACGGTCGGATTCGAGTGTGTGTTGACTACCGAGATCTGAACAAAGCTAGTCCCAAAGATGATTTTCCACTCCCGCACATTGATGTGCTTGTGGACAGTACAGCTGGGTTCGAACTATTCTCCTTCATGGATGGTTTCTCAGGTTATAACCAGATCTTGATGAACGAGGATGATAAGTTGAAAACGGCATTTACCACTCCATGGGGGACATTTCATTACAAGGTGATGCCCTTCGGTCTCAAAAATGCTGGGGCAACTTACCAGCGGGCAATGGTCACGTTGTTCCATGACATGATGCATAATGAGATTGAGGTCTATGTTGATGATATGATTGCAAAAACTCGGCATGAAGAAGATCACATAGAAACCTTGACGAAATTATTCGACAGGCTTTGTAAGTTCAAATTACGCCTCAATCCGACAAAGTGCGTGTTCGGGGCAGCCTCTGGCAAACTACTTGGCTTCATTGTTAGTAACAAAGGGATTGAGATTGACCCGTCGAAAGTGAAGGCCATTTGTAAAATAAAATCGCCCTCTTCGGTGAAGGAAGTTCGTAGCTTGATGGGTAGATTGAACTATATAGCCAGATTTATTTCTCAGCTATCTGAGACAGCGAAACCTTTCTTTAAACTCCTCAAGAAGAATGCTCTAGTTAGATGGGATGAAGAATGTGAATTGGCGTTCGACAAGATTAAGCATTACTTGATGAATCCGCCGGTGCTTGTTCCACCGACGCCGGGGCAACCTCTGATCCTGTACCTCACAATCCATAGTGAGTCATTAGGTGCCATGCTCGCTTAGAAAGGTGAAGAGAATGGAAAAGAACGTGCAATTTATTATTTGAGTAAGAAGTTCACCGCCTCTGAGATGAACTATTCCGAGGCAGAAAGAACGTGCGCAGCACTGGTCTAGGTGCTACACAGATTGAGGCAATACACTTTGCACTATCGGATATTGCTTGTAACAGAATGTGATCCAATCAAATACTTGCTCAATCAACCCGCTTTGGTCGGAAAACTGGCAAAATGACAGATTCTCATCTCAAAATTTAATGTTCAATTCGTGTCTCAGAAATCAGTCAAAGGACGAGTAATTGCTTATGTCTTGGCTGAAAAACCTGGGAAAAATGACAATCTGGATCCGCTAGAGGATAGAGTCATGCCAATTGATGAGTATGAATGGACCATGTACTTTGATGGGGCCGTAAACTTGTCAGGGTCAGGTATAGGGGCAGTTTTAATATCCCCGGGCGGACAATATTATCCGGTCGCAGCGAAACTGATATTTCCCTGCACGAACAATATCGCTGAATATGAAGCATGTATCCTCGGGTTACAAGCTGCAATCGAAATGGGAGTGGCTCGACTTAAGGTGTTCGGGGATTCAGCCCTCATTATTCTTCAGACTGTTGGCAAATGGCAAACTAGAGATGCTAAGTTGCAGCCCTATCACGTCTATTTAGAGGAATTGGTAGAAGAGTTTGAAGACATTTCGTTTAAATACTTGTCAAGGACTCAAAACAGTTTTGCCGATGCTCTGGCTACGTTATCGGCAATGCTACGAGTGACAAGTGGTTTAGAAGTTGAACCTTTGAAAATAGAGGTCTTACAGAAACCGGTTTATTGCATGGCCACGACAGAAGAGCCTGACGGCAAGCCGTGATATCATGATATCAAGGCATATTTTCAAACACAGGAGTTTCTTGAGAAAAGTACCGCATCTGACCAAAAGTATATCAGGAAAATGGCGTCGAAGTTCTTCTTGAACGGAGAATGCCTATACAAGCGGTCCTATGATTCGATTTTATTAAGGTGTGTTGATTCAACTGAGGCTGTTCACTTGATGCTAGAAGTGCATGAGGGAGTATGCGGTCCGCACATGAATGGTCATATGCTAGCAAAGAAGATAATGAGGATGGGTTATTACTGACTCACTTTAGAAAGTGATTGCATTCAGCATGTCCGGAGTTGTCACAAATGCCAAATCCATGGTGACAAGATTAAAATTCCTCCGAATGAATTGCATCAAATGTCTGAACCATGGCCATTTTCTATGTGGGGCATTGATATGATTGGCCCAATTAATCCTAAAGCGTCGAATGGACATCGATTTATTTTGGTCGCTATCGATTACTTTTCGAAATGGATCGAAGCCATGTCCTATACGACAGTGACGGCTCAGGTTGTGGCGAAGTTCATTCGTCGGGACATCATTGCTCGATATGGTGCACCTGAGGCTATAATTACTGACAATGGGTCAAATCTGAATAACAAATTGATGGATGAACTGTTCAAAGAATTCAAGATCAAGCATCTGAATTCCTCTCCATATCGTCCGCAGATGAACGGAGCGGTCGAAGCAGCCAACAAGAATATCAAGAAAATTTTGGCTAAAACAGCCGAAAACTATCGTGATTGGCATGAAAGATTACCTTTTGCACTTATGGCATATCGGACTTCTATCCGGACATCTACAGGGGCAACTCCATATTCTCTTGTGTACGGTATGGAGGCAGTGCTACCTGTTGAGGTTGAAATTCCTTCGTTACGTATTCTTTCACAGGTACAATTATCAGAAGCAGATTGGATCCAACAAAGATTGGACCAGTTGAACATGATTGACGAGAGAAGGCTTAGAGCTCTATGTCATGACCAGTGCTACCAACAACGAGTTGCTAAATCTTTCAACAAGAAAGTCAAGCCTCGACATTTTCAGGTAGGTGACCTTGTCCTACGAAAGTTATTGCCGATAATTCCTCTTGCAGAAGGAAAATTCACCCCAAACTATGGCGGCCCGTACATTGTGAAGAAAGTCCTTCCAGAAGGTGCTTTGATTTTGGCCGAGATGGATGGTCGTATTTTTTCCAGTCCGGTTAATTCTGATTCTGTAAAGAAATATTACACTTGATTTGTACTCATTCTGACTTTGTTTCTATCAAGTGTCAAGTTGAATTTTATGAATCAATTGATATTACTAAGCTTTGTTTGAGGAAGGCTTTTAATTTGGCAATCTATTTCTGTCCTAATGAATCGATCATATTGCATGAGAGACTTCAAAATGACAAAAGGCAAGACATTTCTATACACATCCTGAATAATAATCTCTAGTGCGAGTTGAGTGAAAATTCCGTGCTGACGAGGTAAAGGATTATCTCACGAAAAGTATGACGATCAAAATGATGAGAGGCATTCATTTCCTCTATCTAAACACTACAGGTTATCATTTGCTTAACTCCTTTGAGCGGAGTTTCATTTCTTACCCCTGTCAGGAACAATCCCATACCGGGGCAATTTCTTAGAAAGTTCAAAATGGTTAGAATTTTCTTGCTTTCACTTGCATCAATCTTCAAGTATATTTATTGCATGCAAGTTCCGTGTTAGCTCGAGTGCCTTAGATATGACGAAAAGCATTTCTTTCTATATCCCTACACATTATACCCTTTACATACCCAATTTGAGCGGTGAATTCACTTCAACCCAATTGGTGATCATTCTTGTGATAAACAAATGAAATCATCTCAAGACAAGTTCAAGGTGACTTGGGGCAAATGAAAGCTCGAAAGAAAATTCATTAGAAAGAGTTCGAAAGAAAATTCATTAGAAAGGATGCAAAAGGACTCCATCAAATTGAAGTTCTCTCTGGGAAAAATCTCTCGAAAAAAAAAAAAAGAGAGAAAAGCTTCAGCAAGAACTGAGTCGATATACAAGATCATTCTTCAAGGAAAAGACCAGTTGAAGGTTCAGTTATGGAGCAATTATTAGATGGGATGATCACCAATCTCCACGTTCATAATACCCCTTTTGATGGAAATAGGCCATTCATTTCAAGCCTACCCGAACTTACGTTACAACCATTACCGAAGTCTCTTCAGAATAGGGCACTTGAGTTAACGTAGAGTTTCAAATGCTTATAAATGTTGCTTGAAGAAGTGCAAGCAAGATTTTTCTATCTCATTTTTGCAGCATTCCTGACTTGTAAACCCGGAACAGCTGGTGATATCAATTCTTTCAATAGCCTCGACTCGAAGAGTCCCTTTTGCTAAGCCATTGACCAAGCTCACATTTTAGTCCTTATAAAGACCTCTCAGATTGGCCAAATCATACTGATTTTGAGAATATCCGAACCCTTATCAAGCACGATGAAGAGAGTTCGAGTGATTCTTATACCCGCATCAAAAATCGGGTCAAAAGCCTTTCATTGAGAGTGAGTGGGAAGTCCTTTCTGATTAAAGGTCTCATTTAATATGATCAAAATATCAAAAGGACGAAATGGTTGTTCTTATTAATAAATTCCCTAGTAAAGCTTAGTAATGCAAGCAGATTCATGAATTATGTTTTCTCTGCCGCTGCGCATGTGTTATTTTAACCTTTTCTCAGGTAAAAACAGGAGTAATGCCATTGGCTCTGTCATAAGAAGAATTCAGGTACGTCTGCTAATTATTCTTCATTGTTTCTCTCTGGAATAGGAGAAATTATCTCTCATATGTTCACCAAGTGAAACAGGTGACATTTGATGTTGCTAAGTGGAGTACGCGGCACATCGTATTTTCATGTTCGCCCAGTAGGATAGGCGACATAATTCCTCTTTCGGTGTTGCTAAGTGGAGTACGAAGCGCACCCTATTTTATGTTCGCCCAGTAGGATAGGCGACATAATTCCTCTTTCGGTGTTACTAAGTGGAGTACGAAGCACATCCCATTTCATGTTCGCCCAGTAGGACAGGCGACATAATTTCTTTTTCGGTGTTGCTAAGTGGAGTACGAAGCACACCCCATTTCGTGTTCGCCCAGTAGGATAGGCGACATAATTTCTCTCGGTGATGCTAAGTGGAGTACGAAGCACACCCCATTTCATGTTCGCCCAGTAGGCCAAGCGACATAATTTCTCTCTTGGTGTTGCTAAGTGGAGTACGCGGCACACCGTATTCTCATGTTCGTCCAATAGGACAGGCGACATAATTTCTCTCGGTGATGCTAAGTGGAGTACGAAGCACACCCCATTTCATGTTCGCCCAGTAGGACAGGCGACATAATTTCTCTCTTGGTGTTGCTAAGTGGAGTACGCGGCACACCGTATTCTTATGTTCGCCCAGTAGGACAGGCGACATAATTTCACATTTGGTGTTGCTAAGTGGAGTACGAAGCACACTCCATTTCATGTTCGCCCAGTAGGACAGGCGACATAATTTCTCTCTTGGTGTTGCTAAGTGGAGTACGAAGCACACCATTTCATGCTTACCTGAATGAAAGAGGTGACATGATCCTTTTCATAATTGTCCAGTGGTATGGACAACACATCCCATTCTTTCTTCATATCACGCGCTATTTCGCATATGTAGGAAACTACAGATAACAGATAGGCAATCATGTACCTTGAGAACCTTACTTCCAGTGGACTAGAAGTTTGGAGATCGAGGGAACTCAAAGCATTATAAAGCTTTCCCCACTTGGACGCTTTTTGTGCGATCCGTATGTAAGACTCTTTCACCGCTCCGCATGAAGTGAGAAGTCTTAGCATACGTTCCTTATTGTTTGCATATCATGCATCATTACATTTAAAAAAAAATTCATCATTTTTCATAGTTTAAATTTAGGTCTCAGTCTTTGAGCGAAACCTCTGCGAGCCTCCACTCAAAGAGGGGCAGCTGTTGACACCTAAATTTTGGCGCATCATTTAGTGTTAATTGCATAGAAAATTAGGGATCAAATTTTTTTAACCCCTGAACAAAAATATTAAAATTGCATAGCATATAGTTTAGGTTCATATAGATTAATTGCATTCCGCATCAGATCGGATGTGGCGAGCGAGCTTAAAATTCATCACGTGAATCAGGCTCGGGAATCGAACGAGACTCCGACTCATTCGGAAGACGGGGGCCGAAAATCACACGTCAAAGGGCTTGGTTGTCTTAATTTGAGCTTAAATTAGCCCATCAAGCTTAATTAAAAAAAAGCCCGAATTAATTCAGCCCGCTTAGAATTAAATTAAATTAAAGGGTAAAGCCTAAACCTAAACCCATTAGGACTAGAAAGCCCGGCTAGTTGACCTAGGTTTACGATATAAATATAGGGTTATGCATCATAATCTGGGGGGATTCTCATAATTTTCAAGATCAGAGTTTTAGTGAGAGCACGAGAGGCCACACATTGATTACACGCCACAATTCCGAGAGAGCACCTTACAGAGAGAAGAAAAAAAGAAAATCTAGAGAGGGTTCTTGGAGAGAACGGTCACAAAAGACAAGGAAGAGGGGTTGAAGCTCGAAGCCTGGAGGAGACGAACGTTGACAATTGAGAAAAAGGGAGACTTCTCTCTGGAACCATAGAAAAGGACAGAGAAGCTATCCACAAGCTTGCACTTGAAAGAACGCACGCCCACTTTAGTGAGTATCGAGGAAGAAAAAGGGTGGTGGTTTCTGTTCTTGCAATTCTGGTTCGTGCCTTGTGCTTCCGCTGCCACGCGTCTCCACGACCTCCTGCTCTACGGCCTCCCCGACGTCCAGATTGCATTGGTTCAAACTATTGTTGTTTTGGCATTTCTTATTTGCCGGATATCTAATGTCGACTCACCTAGCTCAGTCCACCCACGAAAACCATCGTCGCCCATAGCCAGCCGACTACCGCAAACTGTCTACGCGAAAGTTTTTGTATTTGCAGGTTTTTCCCGAGGCTATTCATTGTTGATCATCGGACGAATAATCGTCAAAGATAACTAGACGCCGATGATCTCTCTTCACTAACAGGTCCAAGCCGAGAAGTCCACACCATCACATCAGCCTCCGTCGAGCAGCCCGCTGCCCCGCCGCGCCGGACGCCGTTGTCGTTGCATACCGCCGCTGCACCGCCGCTGCCGCTACACACCGCCGCTGCACCGCCGCTGCCGCTACACACCGCCGCTGTCCCGACGCCGCCGCTGCCGCTGCACACCGCCGCTGTCCCGACGTCGCCGCGCTGCCGTTCCCGACGCACCGCCGATCCGCAATCCCAATCCGCTACAAATTCAAATTAGGAAAGAAATCTGCAAATCAGGTAATTATCTTATCCCGATTTGATTTGAATATTTTATTGCCTAATTTATGCTTATTGATATCTAATCTTGCATATTTGAATAATAGGCATATTTCAATTATGATTTTTTTTTTGTTGAAATCTTAGATATCTATTACTCGTTAAATTTGGATAAAATTTAAAATTTTCAAAATCTTTTAAATATATCCAAGATATTTGAGATATCAAAATTCTTTCAAGATGTGATCATTAGGAAAATTTCCTAATCCGCAACCGCACACGTGAAAATAAATCTATCTATCAGGCTTTAGATAGAATTATTTCCATAGCGGGTATTTCGAATTTTAGGGTCGATCTGTCAGGCTTCAGATCGAAACTTAATTCGAAAGATTTCGCGGTTATATTTTTTTACTCGATTTTAATTTCGAATTTCGATAAAAAAAAATACCAAAAAGATTGCTTTAGATTAGATCAATTTCTTTAGTTTAAAATTACATGTTTAGATAATTGACATTTTTAATTTCGAATTTCATTAAAAAATATAAAAAAAAATAATATGCCCGTCATTAGAAATAGGTCACGTCGTCGCATGACATATAGTTTACATGTTAGGTTGCATTAATCGCATGTCAATTTTTGTACGTCATTACATATAGGTTAGATTTCATTTAAATAAGTAAAAATCAAAAAGAAATTTCTGCACCTTTGAACTGTAAGTTAGGATTTATCAAAGTTGTCAAATTGAGTATTTTTCTCGAAATTGGTACCGAAAGGGCGTTAGGGAATCTAGCGTAACCAAGTCCCCGAATTTATGATTTCTGGTTCGTAGAAATAAAATAGTACTCCCGCTATTTTATTTAGGTTTCTAATCAACCTACCCTAAATGATTAGTGGCGACTCCCGTTGAAAATATTTGCATGCTCACAATTGGACCTAAGTTGCGATTTAATAGAGTTTGGAAGAACTCGAGCTAGGTTAGTTAATTTAATTGATCTAGTAATCCATTAGCCTAAGATCGAAACCCCGATTTTTTTTAGGTCGCGACACTAAGGATTGATCATGGTTCGATCGAAAGATTATTCATGAATGGGCCTAGGGATTGACAATGGAATGACTCCCTGATTACGCAAAATAATTAGAGTAATATGACCGTGGAATGACCCTTCAATTATACGGGCCGTTAGTGAAACGGTCCGAAATAGCTGTGGATCAGTCCGATATCGACATGTATTGATCGCGGATGATATCGCACGGCCATGCATCGGTCACGAAGGACCATGAGTTAATTTCGAGGTACTGAATTCCACAAGGCCACGTGACAACCAAGGGTCAATCATGGATCGTTGACACTCGAACGTGGACCGATCACGAATCGGCCACGCATCATTACGCCGAGTCAGGTAGGCAATGGACGAGCCATGTGCCAGGCCACGAGCCCAATGGCTTGGCCGCGGACTAGGCTATGTGCTAGCCGTGCCGATCAAGCCGTGTGCCCGAAAATGATCGGCCATCATGCCCGTCAGCTAGGCCACGACCGGCTACATACCTGGTCGTGAGCCAGTCATTGTGCTTGACCCTTGTGCTAGTCAACGTGCTCGTTAAATCCGATTCCGACCTAGTCCCGTGCCCAAGAAATATGGCCATGAGCCGTGCAATGTGCCATTCATGAGCCATTACGCATGTTTGGCCGTGAATCGATCCCTCGCTCGTGTGACCAGGCGTTGTGCTTGGCATGTTGCTTGCGCAACCGCCATTGTGCTCGTGCAACCGGTGTGGTGTTTAGCACGTCGCCCGTGCAGCCCGGCGCAGCACTCGTGCGGCCCGGCCATGTGCCTAGTCCTGTGCCCGGATGACCCAGTCGTGTGCCCGTATGGCCCAACAGTGCGCCAGGCCACGCGCCCAATCAAACCCGGCCACTCGCCCAGCCAGCCGATTAGCTTGAGTTTATTCCATTTTACTTGGGCCATGATTTGGTTGTATTATGTGATAATTGAGAATATTCTCGCACCAAACCTCATGTCAAACGGGTATACCAAGCGTGGAAAACCCTCGAATAATTAGCAGAATAAATATGATGCGAGGTTGCGAATTTAGTATCAATTAGTCGAGTTTATGTAAACCGATTGGCTCAAGAAATTTGTGTGTGAATCTAGCATGCTCAGGAGACTCACGGTTTAGCTATGGAGAGGATAAGAAAACAAAATTTTGACCAAGTCAAAGGCTCATTAAAAGCCAATCAAGGTCATCATGATTGAACCCCTTTAGGTGTCCCTCTCCTTTATTGCTTCACGAGATGTTCAACCTTATTAAGGCTGCAAGATGACTCATGGTCATCAATTATTAACACAAAACAAGAGGGTATTCGGCCAAGTGAAGATGGAGCCGAGAGAGGAAATCGGCCAAAGAAAAAAGCCGAGAGAGAGAGAGACCAAGGGATAAGGCCACATTTAAGTTTCTTAATGGCCTTTCATAATTCTTTTTGGCCTTAATTCATTAATGCATTTTAAGGCTTCATTGACTTTAGAGGCATGCATTAATGGCTTGGCTTCTTCTCCAAGCTTGGCTTGTTTAAAAAATGGAGAAGCCCTCACGTGAGGAAGCCTCTCACGCCCAAACACACACACTTCCACCAACCAGCCATCATCTTCTCCTTTTTTTTCCTTGATTCACGCCCAAAAGAAGCCCCACCAACCTTTCTTTTGTTCAGCCAACTAGGAAGCCACGTTAGAAAATTGTCCGAGGCCCCGTTTTTCCCGAACTCAAGCTTTTTCCCATGCTCAATCCCAAGCCGCCAGCCACTTGTTGTCATTAGACTCTCATATTCTAGTGTTTCGTTGAGTAAGTAAACTCCCTAATATCAAAAAAAGAAGTTGCGATACGTTGTAACATGATTTGCTTGGTCCGTTTTTTGATCACTTGGTCGATTATAGCCTATTCTTTCTTTGAAAAATGATGTTTACGTGTGATAATCATGTTTGATGTTCTTTGTTGTTTCGTAGCACGAACTTTGCTATTGATTTGCTATCGATGCCAGTATAATAAGAGCTAACTTATATGAATGACGATTGTCTCATTTTCGCTTGCTATTAGTGTTTTCACTTATTGAATCTTTCCGACTCACTCCCCATTGTTTTTCCTCCTTTCAGGTCCGTAAGGATGGCGTCTCCCCCGAACTGGTTCGAAAACCCCGTAGAAATGAGAACCGAATTACTCACGGTAATAGACACCCAGAAAGGTCGTGCTTATCGTCATATCACAACGTATGTGATGGTTGATAAAGGCCGTGAAGACTTAGTTCTCTACCCATGTGAGGCATGGTATCGCCTCGCAAATGGAGAGTGGGTTGGACCCCTTCGTGGGTTCAATGGGCCGTTCAGCAGACCAGGCAGACCGACTCCGGGGCAGACCATGGGTGGGGCTTGAGACGGCCGAACGGACAGGGAGCGAGAGGAGCGAAAAGCGAAAAGCCGTAGTGAAAATATGGACCCCAAGCCAAAGTTCTGTTTATTCGATAGTTGGCTTGCTTAGCGAAATCGCATTTGAAATGGGCATGTAAAATATAAGAGTTGCTTATAAGTGACTGAGATAAGGCTTGACAAAATAAGCACGTATCATGTAAATATAACATGAGATGTTTGCTTATCTCACTCGTGTTATCTCATTTATTTCTATTTGCTTCCTCGTGCGCATTGATTAAAATGAACGGGAAGCACTAATACATTTTTGCGAGTCACAATTCCATTCGGATCATGTTCGGTTATTAAGCATCAATCGTGATTTGGGGTCGGGACGTGACACTTACCTCCACTACCTGAACAATCTACTAGACCTCAACAAATACGTCAACCTCCTCGTTACCTCTAGGACTATTGTTGAGTGCTTACTCAAATGTTAAGTTCCACCAAAGATAATGGTCCAGGTATCTCTTACCATGTCTAATTTTCTCCGATACTCATTTTAAATAACCCCATTAGGCATTTCTTACTTTTTTGTCTACTATCAATGATCCATCCACTTGCACTGAGGCAATGGGGCATTAGGAATGGAGAGATGCCATGCAAGCTGAAATCAAAGCTCTTTCTCATAATCATACATGGTCCCTCAAACCACTTCCACCTGGCAAGAAGGCCATAGGGTCCAAGTGGGTCTATAAAATTAAAAGAAAATTTGATGGCAGTATTAATCGATATAAGTTGAAGTGAAAGACTATTGTGATACCTTTGCACCTGTTACCAAATTAGTGACCATTCGTTCACTTTGGCCGTTGCCCCAACTAAGGGATGACCTCTTGAACAAACTGACATTAACAACGCCTTCTTATGTGGTGACTTGGACGAGGAAGTATATATGAAACCTCCCTTTGGTTTTCGGCATGAAGGGGAGGATCTTATGTGTTGATTTCACAAATCTCTATATGGCTTAAAATAAGCATCCCGTCAATGGTATTCCAAGTTTTCTATTGGCTTATGTGACTTCGGTTTCACACATTCTCAAGCCGATCATTCCTTCTGTCTTACACAGTGGCAGTAACTATGTGTTTGCGGTACTGTATGTTGATGATCTAGTCATTACTGGTACTAATGCTTCTTTGATAGATTCAGTGAAGACTTATGTTACATAACCAATTCCTCGTTAAGGACCTCGAGCCTCTAAAATATTGTTTGGGCATTGAGGTGACTCGATCTCGCTCTAGTCTTTATTTATGCCTGCGAAAATATACCGTGGATATTCAAGAAGATTGTGGTTTTAATGGAGCCCAACCAACTAATACTCTCATGGAACAGAATATAAAATAGAGTATTGATTCATACACTCTATTGGAGGATCAAGGCGAAACATTGCTCATAGTGTCGACATCCTGAGTCAATTTATGCATGCACCACACCATCCACATTTGGATGCAGCACACCGTCTCCTACGGTATCTAAAGGCTACCATAGGCCAATGGCTCTTTTACCCAGCTAAAAATGAACTCCAACTTACATCTTATTGTGACTCAAATTGGGCTAATTAACTATGATTGGGTATTGCATTTTATTAGGTTATAGCCCAATTTCTTGGAAAGCAAGAAATAAAAAATGGTCTCACGCTCTTTTGCTGAAGCGAAATATCATGTAATGGCAGTAACTACATGCAAAATTATGTGGTTATCATACCTCTTATGAGACATCGACATGCCTCTCCAAGCCCTGGTTTCCTTACACTGTGATAACCAGGCTGTTCTCCTCATTACCGCCAACCCAGTTTTTAACGAGCGAACAAAACATATTGAAATTAATTGCCATCTTGTTTGTGAAAAAATACAAGCCGACCTCATTGCTCCATTGAAGATTGGTAGAGTCACAACTAGCTGACATGTTTACCAAACCACTAGGCTAAGATCATTACATGCAGCTACTTTCCAAGTTGGGCGTCCATAACCTACACGCGCCAACTTCAGGGGAGTCAATAATGATGAAATATGTTTGCATAGTCAGGATGTCAAATTTTGAAATTAAAATTTCTTCCTAAGGGGTTAAATAATAAATCCAAAACTTTATCACCTAAAGACACACGAACATTTGTTAGAGAAATTACACAGTTGTAATGATAGGTATGCAAGTACGTGATTGAATGAGATAAGAATTAAGTTTGGTCGATATCCTATCTAAATGAAAACACACTGTCGCAACCTAAATTTCTCAGGCTAATAGATTATTAAGACTAAGCCTAACTCGGGCCCTCCCAAACCCTATCAATTCACAACTTAGGGTTTAAATTTATAACATGCAAAAGCTTTCATGCTTGGAGTCGCCACTAATCTATTTGTGATAGGTCGATTAGAAATCTAAATAAAACATATAAGGAGATGTTTTATTCCTATGAACCAGAGATTCTAAGCTCGGAAATTTGATTACACTAAATTTAGCCTAACGCCCTTTCGGTACCTTTTCTTTTCAAAAAATGTTTATGCAAACAGTCTGAATCCATTTCATCACCTAATTATTATGTGAGGTATTCATGCGGGTACGCAAACCACCAATTTAACACCTAAGAAAGCAATAAATAGATTGCAAGATTAGGAAAATGACGTACATTAATGCAACGCAAGCATATGCATTGTTAGTAAAAAATCTCACAGACAATCTTACTATGATTTCTAATTAACAAGGCACTCGAAGTGTTTTTTAGGGTTTGCGCTTTATTAAAATGCAAATTAACCTTTACGGCATTATTCCTGCTTTTCCTTACAAAAAAAAAATGCAAATTAACCTATATGCAATGACCTGCAAAAAATGACATACGATTAATGCAACCTAGCATGCGAACTATATGTCATGCAATGACGTGACCTAATTCTAATGACAAACATGATTTATTTTTTGTATTTTTCTCATGAAATTCGAAATTAAAAATAATCAAATCAACGTGCAATCTATCCTAAAGAAAATGATTTGATCTATCCTAAAGTGATTCTTTTTTTTGGGATTTTTATTAAAATTCGAAATTATTGAATATCCCAAATAATCCATTAAGATTAAAATAATCTCTAATTTAAACTAAGAAATATGCTACCTTAGATCCCAATTTAAATCAAATAATTATTTTATTCTTTTAGATATATTAAGGATTTCTTAAGCATGCAAAATTTTTAATTTAAATCTACCAAATTTTTTGATTTTTTTTATTTAAAAGAAAAACAATCAAACAAAGATAACAATCACATTCAAACAATCTACGTAATCCGTGAGAATCTTCAAATTCAGATAAGGCAAAAAAATCAAACTAACGGTCATATCTATAGGATTATAGATATCGACAGAAAGTTGATTATTTAAATTCGAAAAGCAAATAAAATCTATTATCATATCCAAGTGATGATGGACAAGATAACGATTTTTCGTATCGCCACGTATCGTACCTTATTAAGAATAAGGTAGGATAGTCGTCCAGATACGTTGCTAAATTAGGAATGATTCCTAATTTTGGGTGTTTTCGAAAATTGCGGATACCACAAAATTATCCTAAGGTATCTAGTCAATCACGTAATATTCACGAAATATTCAAACATCCGAAAATTAAGAAACAAAACATTTTGAAAATATTGAATAACATCCTTAACTAATTTTGAGATATTTCCAAAGTTGGACTCGCGGATCAGGACAGGATAAACTGGCTATGGATCACAAGCAGCTCATCTCGATGGTGGTTCACGGTGATGCTCGGTCAAGGCAGGTGATACTCGAGCGGCTCACATCAAAAATCGCGATGAGGATGACCAGCGACGATGCTTCACAAGAAAGCTGCAAAACAAAGTGTCTCGCGGTGATGGTGGAGAGATCACTAGCGGCTTCTCTAGGAAACTTACTAAATGATTTGTGTATAGGTTGACTCCTCAGATATTTGACCGTGGAATGTCAGGGCTTGCTTGACGTGTCAGTGACGAGCAGAGCATCACTAAACGAAGAACAGAAACAGGGATGACTCACAAAGGAAAGGCAAAAGTGAATCGTCGAATTGGGGCAGCAAGTCGTTGGCAAGGCTTCGGAACAATAGCGTCATCGAGCTAACAGCAGCTCTTCATCGCGGTTGGGTGGCAGTGGTGGTAGGTGGAGATCGATGCGGGAGCCACGGTAGCTCCGAAAGCAGCCACGGCGAGGGGGTGGGCGTCAGGCAATGCGGGCGCGGTGGCGGGGCGTTGCGAACGCAGCGACTGCACGGGTACGCAGCCAACTCTCTCAATCTCGTGTGCTTTTTTTTTTGGGTAAGGTGTGCTTTTTTTTTCGTGTCTTGCCTATCCCAAAAGAGAGACCCCCACGCATTATGCTATCATCTTTTTATATGCCAAGAAATAGAGCCCACCATGGAAAGAAAAAATACAATTTTTTCCTCTTTGCAACCACATTTTGCACAATCTAGCTATGCAATTTCTTTCCTCCTCTCCCCTCTCGCACACATCTCCTTTTATATTTGTTTTGTCTTCTTCCCTCGCCAAATCAGAATATTGTCCGTATTTCAACCAAGATTCCACACCTAAACCAACAAGATTACGCCTTTCAAGACTCGAAAAAGAATCTTTCTAGTCTCATTGTTTTTTCAATTCTTGATCGAGAATTATGCACCAAATATATGGCTAACATATAATATGCACACAATCAAGAATATAACCTTTTGCACGATTTATATGTCGCTCTTGATCGCATATCCCTAGATCGTGAACTTACAAAAATTCTTTCCAAGTGTAGGACCCCTCCCGCAAAAATGAATGGGCTACGCCAAAATCTTTAATCAACACGGGTTTAATCCAATTCCATTAAGTCCGGAGCCAATAAGTTCGGAGCCATTCATTTAAATCCATCCAACACCGGTCCAATTAATATGCAAAATGTAATTAAGCTATATGATAAATGCTCCTAAAAACTATATGCTATGCCATCTAATTATATTTTTTGTTAAGGGATTAAAAAAATTAATCTCAAATTTTTTATGCAATTGTTCCTAAATGATTAGTTAAAATTTAGGTGTCAACGCACAAATTTTGTAATAAAATAATTATACAAATAATTTCCAAATTTTAGCTCGATGTGCAATATCGTGACAACTTATGATTTGATCAATATAATCCCTTAACTTTTTGCATAATGTGTAATTTCATCCGTGAAACTTTTAATATTTTCAATGTGATCCTTGAACTTTTGGAAAATGTTCAATTTAATTGCTAGACTATATGAAAATAACCAATACTATCCTTCCATTAAATTGAGTTAATGAAATTTTTTGATTTGGCTTTCAATTCGGTAAGTTTGAATGGCGGACAAACAAACAACGTTACAAGTGGATTCCAAGTAAGATATTCAACTAAAATCACACAATATGGGCAATTACATATCATGTGATTTTTCTTACTAGGAAATTGGGTTTGTATCACATTCTTATTTCCCTATGATCAAAATTCTTAAAGAAATTAAATCTATTAACCCAAATCTTAATCAAGAATAAAATCTCTTCTTATTTAGCTACCGCCATATGCTGCTCACGTCATATTCAATAAGCTGGACCAAATTTTATGTTCTTGCAGGTTTAGTCTTAAGATAATTCAATTAAGCTCAGAGCCTCCCTACTTAAGTCGGTCCAATTATAATGGTGTCTATGTGGGCCTAATTAAAATGTTCCTAACATACAAACGCAAATTAATAATGTTTTTAGGGATTAGGGTCGATCCCAAATTTTCTTGTGCAATGAATGATTAAATGGGGTCGTGTAAAATAAGACCTTGTAAAGAAAAATGGCATCTTCAAATTTTTACTAGGAATCAAACAAAAAGACTACTTGAAAGTAATTAAAAATAATTGGCTGTTGGACAAATGCAAAATACATTATATCAAAATGAAGTCATTTGCAGTGTTTCTTTGGCGTGAATACTGGCAATAGAAAGAAGCCTTTCAATGGAAAGAGTTGTTTCAAAAAGCCAAATACTATTTAATTTGACCTGGAAATACAATGCGAGGGAAAAAAACCATTTGGACTAAAATGAAATGCTTCAAAGCGTGAAAAGTTTAAGTTATTTTTACAGAAATCCAAAGTAAAATTTAGCATTTCAAAGAAAAAATGCACTTTTTACAAAAATGACGAGTCTTGTCACCAAGATCTTTAATTTTTTTATTATATAAAAACGTAACCAAAAAAATGCCAAGATGACTTGAAAGGGAATTATAAAAATTGGCTTTCAAACAAAATACAAAAATTTATGTATCGAAACGAAGTTCCTAACACCTACAACTGCATAAAAAGTCTTTGGAGGTGAAAACTCATAGTAGAAAGAGGCCTTTAAATGGAATAAATTGTATAAAAAAGCCATGTACTATTTAATTAGCCCTAGAAAGAGGATGTGAGGAAAAAAGAACGCATTTAGTCAAAAATGAAATTCTTAAAACATGAAAAGTTAAAAATTATTATGGAGTAAGTATCTTGTAAAATATGACCTTCAAAGAAAAACGGCATCTTTTTACAAAAATGATGAATCATGTCACCAAGATCTTGGATTTTTTACGAAGAAACATAACAAAACAATGCCAAAAATTACTTGAAAATGGATTAACAAAAATTGAGAAAATACCACGAATAAACCTCAAATTATGCTCACTAAGACACAAATACCCCCAACTTTTTTTTTGTGTTATGAAAAAACCCAACTTTTTTTTGTGTTATATTTGTCACACTAGTAAAAGTTCGGGATTTGTGTCACAATTGGTAAGTTACAGATTTTTAGTGACAAAAAATGTTTTGGGTATTTGTATCAGAGTCGGCATAGTCTAGGGTTTTTTTTATAATATTAACCCATAAAAATTTGCTTTTGTAGTAAATACCAAACATTATATATCAACAAAAAGTACTCTACTGATGACTGCATAAAAGTCATTAGCATGAAAACTCGTAGAAAGAAGCCTCAGTGAAAAGGCTATTTCCACAAAAAAACATAAATTATTCAAATTGATCTGGAAATAGAATGTAACGGAAAAAAAAACCATTTATTCAAAAACGAAATGCTTTTTTTCGGTAGAAAAAAACGAAATGCTTAGGTGAAAAGTTGCAGTTATTTAGGAAGGAGTCTTGTGTCCTTCCGAAGAAAATGGCACTTGTCGCAAAAATGAGTCTTGGTGAGATCTTCAATTTTTTTTTTTTGAGAAACTTTAACAAAAAGATGCCAAGATTTTTTGGAAGGGATTTATAAAAATTGCCTTTTCAGCAAAATACCAAAATTATATATCAAAACAAAGTCCTCAGCACTGAGAACTGCATAAAATGTCTTTTGTGTGAATCTCATAGTAGAAGGAAACCTACAGTGGAAAAAGTTGTTCCAAGAAAAGCCATATTGCATGTCATACAGCAGAAGGCACATATCCAAAAGACAAAAAACTAGCCAACCGATCAAAATGAAAATGAGATACATCTTTGGGTTAAAATCAAAGGAACCACATGATTTAAAATATGGTTATCTTCTCAAAGTATCTAAATAAAGTCTCTTGATTCTCTAAAAAATGAAGTTTAACTAAAAAATACCCGTCCTTCCGACAAGTATTCACACCATTCAAAGTAGTTTCAAGAAAGCCATATAATATTTAATTTGCCCCGGAAAGAAAATGTGAGGGAAAAAGAACCATGTAGTCAAAGAAATATGTCACTCTGTACAAAAATAACGAGTCCTATCACCGATATCTTGGACTTCTCTTTTTTGAGAAATTGAGCAGAAAGATGCCAAGGTTACCTAAAGAGTGTTGCCACCTAAATTTGCCCACTTTGTTATCAATGCTTAAAATGTAAATAGGCCAAATTAGAGAAAGGCCGGTCCGCCTCGGCCCAGCAACTCCGACCCCCCCCCCCCAAAAATTTTATTTCCTTCTTATTTTTGTATATCAATCCAACCCCCCTTTTTTATTAGTTTTTCTTCATTTTCCCCACTGGAGCTCGCGAATGCCTATTTTGGCTCGCTTGTGCCCCCAGCGAGTGCTTGTTTTTGGCCCGAAAGACCAGGCCCTGTGCCCACTTTTTGCCCGCCTGTGGCCTGCTCTGGCATGGTCATCTGGTCCAATCTCCAAGCCATGAGGCCCTGTTTTCGACCCAGCCCCCTACTTTTCTTTCCCTCATCCTCACACTCGATCACGAAAGCGACAGAGAAGACAAAAAGAAAGAGGGGGAAAAGAAGCAGAAGGGGGGGACGCACAACAGGGGGGAGGTTGCGCAGCGGCATGGAACGTCGTGCAGCACCAATGATATCAGGCGTGTACGATGGTCCCAAAGGAAAAAAGAGAGAGCGAGAAGGATAAGAAGGGGAAGAGAGCTGGAAAAGGGTAGGGTTTCGAGGCTAGAAAAGGAGGAACAAAGAGCAATTGAAGAAAAACTGAGAGAAAAATGGAGGATTGAGGGGTTTTGGAGGAGTGTTCCAGCTCCTTGATTGGCAAGGAGGTGGCCGGGCGAATCTCTTCCCCCTCTCCACTGTACACTGAGAGTTCGCGAAAACCAAATTTGAACATTTTCTTCGTCATTTTGTCCGTGCTCCTTATAGAGAGAGTGAGTTCGAGAGAGTTGAAGGGTGAATCCAAAAGGGGAAAGCTTGGTTCGTTCGCCGATTGTCCACACTAGTCATTGTCGGTCCCGTCAAGCCTCCTGTCATTGATCTTCATCCCGCCTCATCATCGATCTTCATCCCGATCATTCACGAAACAGGTGAGTCACAATTGCACATTTTGCTCTATTTTGGCCCCCCTTCCCTACCTCTCGGGTGTCGAGCACACCGATCCTATGCAGTGGTTGTCCAACCCCGTCGATGGATGCTCATGCTCGTTTGACATTCAAAGAAACAATTTTAAACATTTCACACCGATGGGTGAGTCAGCGACGACTGTAGTGGCCAGAGGCAGGATGTGAGCCCCGCATGGGCTGTAGGCATTGGTGGAGCCCGTTAGTGGCCGGTGAGTGAGCAACAGTGGCATATGGCCGGTGAGTGAGCGACAGTGGCATCCCAGCACAACCTCAGTTGGAGGCGTGCAACCGCAGGCTTGAAGAGGCCTTCGGTGAAGAAGAACATGAAGAAGAAGTAGGGGAGAAGCATTCTGGGAAAGGCACAAAGAGGGGGAGGAGAATAAACTCAAAAAGAAAAAATAGAAAAAAAAAGAAACCCATTAAAAAAAAAGGAAAGAAAAAGAAGAGAGAAAATAGGAAATAAAAAAATCGAAAAAGAAATAGGAAAAAGGGATCCGAGCGGGTGAGAGAAAATCCAGGTTAGGCAGTTGGGCAAATCAAGTGAGGGGACCGGTCCGGAATTTTTATTTTATTAACAAAAATATTAAAAATATTTTAAAATTTTAAAATTTTAAAAAAAATTCGAAAATGTTCAAAAATCCAAAAAACATTAAAAAGTCCGAAAAAATTAAAAACCATTAAAAAGTTTCAAAATTTTTAAATATAAAAATTTTAAAATTTTAAAATAATTAATAATAATTTTAAAAAATTCCAAAAAAATTTTAGAAAATCAGAAAATGTTCGTAAATCAGTTTTTGGCTTAATTTCATTAGATCTTAGTGTTTAATTTCATTCTAGACTTAGTTTAAATCTTGTAAAAACTGAGAAAACCCTCTAAAAATCTTCCGAAAAATCGAATAAGCCATTAGGGCTTTACTTTAGGGCTTTTGATTGCATTTTCTCTTTTAAAGACGATGCTAGGTCGCTCGTTTATTTTCTTCATAATTATCTGGTTGCGCACATTTAATACATTGATTGTTATTTTCTATTTTTAGAACGGTTAGGTGAAACCTAAGCTTTTTCGATAGGCTGCTCGGTACGTTAATTTGCAAGCGATCAAATTTAGGTATCAAAAGGGCACTAGTTAGATCACTAATACAATCAAGTCCCCGATCCTTATAATCTCTAGTTTTCGCATGTATCGAGACAACACTCTTGCATCTCGATAAGAGTTTCTAGCCAACCCTTGATCATGACTAGTGACAACTCCAATTGATTGTTTAGTTTAGACGATTCTTGTTGCATGAGATATGAGGCTTGAAAGCACCTCGATCCTTAGATTAATGAACTATTTGATTTGTCCTTCAAACGAATCAATTAACCCTCACATCCCTCGACAAATACCTCTTGGCCTAATCAATCGGGACAGGTAGGTCGCGACAAAGGGATTAGTAAAAATTCGATTTTGTTGTAAATACCGCGATTAATCAAACAAAGTCCTATGCTGTGATGGCTGCATAAAGAAGCCTTTGGTGTGAAAACTTGTAGTAGACAGAATATTTCCAGTAAAAAAAGTTGTTTCAACAAAAGCCATAAACTTTTGCACTTTCTGTACTATCTAGAACTTCTAGTACATTTGTACCGTTTTTTGTTGAGCAACTTAACCAAAGATTCCCCAAGATTTGAAAGGGATTCATAAAAATTGGCTTTTGAACAAAATACAAAAATTATATACCAAAACAAACTCCACTGCACTTAGGACGGCATAAAAATTCTTTGGTGGTGAAGGTTACTAGTAGAAAGAAGCCTTTCGGTGGAAAAACTTGCGTCAAGAAAATGCCCAGGAAAATGAGCGAGTAAAAAAAACAATTTAGTCAAAGATAAAATGCTTCAAAACATTAAAAAATTGCAGTTATTTAAAAAGAAGACTCGTGTAAAATATGACCTTTCAGTAGAAAAACATAACTTTATACAAAACTAATGATTATTGTCACCGAGAGCTTCAATTTCTTAATGAGAAATGTATGAAAAAGTTGTCAAGATAAATTGAAAGGGATTTATAAAAAAAATTGCCTTTTAAACAAAATACCAAATTATATATGAAACAAAGTGCCCTGCACTGACAACTGCACAAAGTCTTGTGTGTGAAAACTCGTAATAGAAACAAGCCATTCGGTAGAAAAAGTTGTTTCTAGAAAAGCCATATACTCTTCAATTGTCGTGGAAACGAGGAAAAAAAAATGTCAAAATCAAATGCTTCAAAACATGAAAAAAGTTGCGGTTATTTTGAAAGAAGTCTTCGTATAAAATATGACCCTTCAAAAATTACACATTTTACAAATAGTCTTGTCACCAAGGTTACTTGGAATGAAACCCTTCAAGGTACCAAGTTTACTTGAAAGGTAATTTAAAGATTGGCTTTTGAACAAATACAAAATCTCTGGGTGAAAACTCATAGTAGAAAGAAGCCTTTTACTGGAAAAGTTTGTTTCGAAAAAGGTCATACACTATTCAATTTTCCATGGAAAGAAAATGTAAGGAAAAAAGAACCATTTAATCAAATAGGAAATGCTTAAAATGAAAAAAAGACGGGAGTTATTTTCGAATGTCTCATGTAAAATACAACCTTTAAAAAAACATCACTTTTTACGATAATAATGAGTCTTGTCATGGAGATCTTTTTTAAGATGCCAAGATTACTTGATAAAGTGGTTAATAAAAAAATTAATTTTGTAGTAAATTACAAACTTATATAGTCCTCTGCACAAAGTCCTCTGAACAGATGATTGCATAAAAAGCCCTTGGTGTGAAAACTCATAGTTGAAAGCCTTTGAGGGCAAAAGCAGTTTCAACAAAAGCCATAAACTATTTGGATTGACCACGAAATAGAAAGTAAGGGAAAAAAAAACCATTTAGACAAAACTGATGCTGCAACAGATGAAAAGGTGCAACTAGTTAGTCAAAAGTCTTGTGTGACCTTTCAAAGAAAAACGGCACTTGCTACAAATATAATGAGTCTCATCATCGAAATCTTCCATTTCTTATTGAGAAACTTAACAAAAAGATGCCACGATTACTTGATAAGGCGTTCAAAAAATTGAATTTTTCGAACAAATAAAAAAATTATATATCAAAACAAACTCCTCGGTACTCAGGACTGCATAAAAAGTCTGAGGTGAAAGCTCGTAGTATAAAGAACGCTCTCAGCAGAAAAATCTGTCAAGAAAAGCCATATACCATTTAAATGCCCTGGAAAAGGAATGCGAGTAAAAAATACAATTGAGTCAAAAACAAAATGCTTCGAAACATGACAAATTGCAGCTATTTGAGGAGTCCGATGTAAAATGACCTTCCAGTAGAAAAACGGAACTTTTTACAAAAACAGATGACTATTGTCACCGAGAGCTTCAATTTTTAACGAGAAATGTAAGAAAAAGATTGTCAAGATTACTTCAAAAGTATTTATGTTTTGAACAGCAATACCGACATTATATATCAAACAAAGCCCCTGCACCAAGGACTGCATAAAGTCTTTTGTGTGAAAACTCATAGTAGAAAGAAGCCTTTCAGTGGAAGTTGTTTCCAGAAAGACCATATGCTATTCAATTTCTGTGGATATAGACTCTGAGGAAAAAAATTGTGAAAAATGAAATGCTTCAAAACATGAAAAGTTACGGACCAAGAAATCAAAACATGAAAAGTTGAGAAGTCTCGTGTAAAATATGACCTTCTAAAGAAAAATGGCACCTTTTACAAATAGAAAGAGCTGTCACCAAGATCTTCAATTCTTACTTGAGAAACGTAACAAAAAGATGCGAAGTTTACTTGCAAGGTACTTTAAATATTGGCTTTTGAGCAAAATACAAAAACTATATATCAAAACAAAGTCATCAGCATTAGAAAAATACATAAAAAGCCCTCGGGTGAAATCTCGTAGTAGAAAGAAGCCTTTAGTAGAAAAAGTTATTTCAAGAAAGACATATACTACTTATATTACCATGAAAAGAGAATGTGAGGAAAAAAGAACCATTTACTCAAAAATGAAATCCTTAAACGTGAAATAAAAGGGAGTTACTTTGGAATAAGTCGTGTAAAATAGGTCCTCTCAAAGAAGAACGTCACGTTTTACAAAAATAATGTGTAAACGTAACAAAAAGATTCCAAGATTACTTGCAAGGGATTAATAAAGATTTGCTTCTGTAGTAAATACCAACATTATGTATCAAAACAAAGTCCGCCGCACAAATGACCGCATAAAAAGGCTTTGGTGTAAATACTCGTATTAGAAAGAAGCCTTTCAGTGAAAAAGCTATCTCAACAACAGCCATTAACTATTCAAATTGACCTGGAAACAAAATGTAAGGAAAGAGTGACTCGATTTAGTCAAAAATAAAATGCTTCATCAGGTGCAAATTTGCTGTTATTTTGGAAGAAGTCACGTGAACTTTCAAAGAAAAATGCTTCTCTCTTGCGGCTGATATGGTTGGTTTGGTTCTGTATTTGGTTTGGTCTAGAATCTGCCGGACCCGCTTGATCTTGCTCGGACATTATTATGTCCGGTTATGATCAGGTTTGGTTTGGGCTTTGGCTGTAAGTGGTGTTTTGAGGAAGTTATACATTCTTACCTTACCAAAAAAAAAAAAACTTTCAAAGAAAAATGCTTCTTACAAAAATAATGATCACTGACACCGTAATATTCAACTTTTTATTAAAAAACTTGAAAGGGATTAAAAAGGTTTTGGCTTTGGAACAAATAACCGAAATTATATATCGAAACAAAGTCCCCTGTACTTAAGACTGCATAAAAAGTTTATGAGGGCAAAAGCTCATAGTAGAAAGAAGCCTTTCCGTAGAAAATTTGTTTCAAGAAAAGGCATATATACTATTTTAATGCCCTGGAAAATGAATGTGAGCAAAAAAACCCATTTAGTAAACTATGAAATGCTTCAAAACATGAATGTGACCTTTAAAAAAAAACATCACTTTTTACAAAAATAATGTGTAAACTTAACAAAAAGATGCCAAGATTACTTGCAAGGGATTGATAAAGATTTGCTTCTGTATTAGAAAGAAGCCTTTCAGTGAAAGCTTATCTCAACAACAGCCACAAACAATTCAAATTGACCTGGAAACAGAATGTAAGGAAAAGAGTGACTCGATTTAGTCAAAAATAAAATGCTTCATCAGGTGAAAATTTGCAGTTATTTTGGAAGAAGTCACATGTGACCTTTCAAAGAAAAATGCTTCTCACAAATATAATGATTATTGACACCGTAATATTCTACTTTTTTATTAAGAAACTTGAAAAGGATTAAAAAAATTGGCTTTGGAACAAAATAGCGAAATTATATATCAAAACAAAGTCCTCTGTACATAGGACTGCATAAAAAGTTTTTGAGGGTTGAAGCTCATAGTAGAAAGAAGCCTTTCCATAGAAAAGTTGTTTCAAGAAAAGGCATATATACTGTTTTAATGCCCTGGAAAATGAATGTGAGTAAAAAAAACCCATTTAGTAAAATATGAAATGCTTCAAAACACAACAAGTTGCAGTTATCGGTGAAGAAGTCTAGTGTAAAATATGACTTTTCAAAGAAAAATGGCTCTTCTTACAAAAATAATGATTATTGTCACCAAGTGCTTCAATTTTTTAATGAGACGTAAGAAAAAGATCTCAAGATTATTGAAAGGGATTTATAAAATTGGCATTTGAACAAAATACCAAAATTATTTATCAAACAAAGTCCCCCACATGGACGACCGCACAACAAGTCTTTAGTGTGAAAAATCAAAGTAGAAAGAAGCCTTTCGAAAGAAAAAAGTTGTTTTAGGAAAGAGAATGTGAGGAAAAAAGAACCATTTACTCAAAAACAAAATGCTTAAAACGTGAAAAAAAAGGGAGTTACTTTGGAATAAGTTTTGTGTAAAATATGACCTTTCAAAGAAATGTCATTGTTTACAAAAATATTGTGTAAACGTAACAAAAAGATGCCAAGATTACTTGCAAGGGATTAATAAAGACTTGCTTCTGCAGTAAATACCAACATTATGTATCAAAACAAAGTCCGCCACACAAATGACTGCATAAAAAGGCTCTGATGTGAATACTCATATTAGAAAGAAGCCTTTCAGTGAAAAAGCTATCTCAACAACAGCCATAAACTATTCAAATTGATCTGGAAACAGAATGTAAGGAAAGACAGACTTGCTTTAGTCAAAAATAAAATGCTTCATCAGGTGAAAAAGAAATTGAGGAAAAAAACCTTTAGTCAAAAATGAAATGCTTCAAAACGTGAAAGATTGCAATTACTTTGAAGAAGTATCATGTAAAATAAGATCTTTCTAAGAGGCACTTGTTACAAAAGTAAAGAGTCTTGTCACTAAGATTTTCAATCTTTTATGGAAAAACTTAACAAAGAGATGGCAAATGCCAAGATTACTTGAAAGGGATTTATAAAGATTGTCTTTTGAACAAAACACGACAATTATATATCAAAACAAAGTCATCGGAACTGAGGACTGCATAAAAAATCGTTGTGGTAACACTTGTAGTTAAAGAAGCCTCTCAATAGAAAAATGTTGTTTAAAGAAAAGCCATGTACTATTTAATTGCCCTGAAAATAGAATGCAAGGAAAAAAAACCATTTAATCAAAAATGAAATATTTCAAATTGTGCAAAGTAGCAAAAATTTAGGGAGAAGTCAGGTGTTAAATATGTCCTCTTTCAAAGAAAAACAGCACAATTTACAGATATGAAGAGTCTTTTCACAGTGATCTTCAAAAAAAAAATTTTGACAAACGTAACAAAAAAAAATGCCAAGATTGCTTGAAAGGTATTTAAAAAAATTGGCTTTTGAACTAACTACACACACACACACACACACATAAATAAATAAATATATATATCAAGATGAACTCCTATGCACTGAGGACTGCATAAAAAGTATGGTGCTGAAAACTAGTAGCCAAAAAAAGCCATTTAGTGGAAAAAGCTGTTTCAAGAAATGCCATATACTATTTAATTTGACCTGGAAGCGAAATTGTTAGGAAAGAAAACAATTTTTAGTTGAAAATGAAATGCTTCAAATTGTAAAAGGTTGCAATTATTTTGAAAAAAAAAAGGCTCGTGTAAACTATAACCATTCAAATGACACTTTTTTCAAAAACAATGTGTTGTCATGAGATCCTCAATTTTATTGAGAAACTTACCAAAAGATGCCAATATTACTTGAAATACCATAACTATATATCAAAACAAAGTCCTTTGCACTAAGGGCTGCATAAAATATCTTTAGTGTGAAAACTCAAAGTACTAAGAAGCATTTCAGTTGAAAATGTTGTTTCCAGAAAAGCCACATACTATTCAATTGACCTAAAAATAGAATGTGAGGAAAAGAAAAACCCTCAAATGAAATGCTTAAGACGTGAAAAGTTGCTTTATTTGGAAAAAGTCTCGTGTAATGTATGACCTTTCAAAGAATAATGGCACTTTCTACAAAAAAAAAACGGAGTCTTGTCATGTTGACATTGCCTCTTTGACCCAAAAAACGATTTTTTTTATGCGCCCGTTAGACTATCATTGTCAAAATATCATGACTTTTTCAAAAATTGAAAAAAAAAACACACAGAAAGGAATAAGGAGAGAGTCAGAAAGATGGCAAAAGAAAGACATCTCAGATAAAGTACTGCAACTTCGAGAGGATTTAAATAATTTAGTTTAAGCCAACATATTAACGGAAAAGAAAACCTACTCATTCTCAAAGCGAAATTCTCAGAAAAGGCTTGTTAGAAAAACCCAATTTGAAAGACTAATTCTAAAGCTTCAGAAGACAATCATTGAACCAGGGCAACAGAACATAGTTTTAAGAGACGGTTTTCAAGCTATACATCCAAGATGGCTGGGAAAAATTAAGAAAAGTCGAAATGCAGATGGTTCAACCACTTCTATTGCACAGTAATAAAATATTTTGGGCAAGATAATTGGTAAAAAAGTAGCAGAGTTGGGAGATTTTTTTAAAGACAATGAATGGATTAAATTTGAGGAAGTGTAGCGTCAGGAACAGCACAAGAAAGATGGCCAGAGAAAGACATCTTAGAATAGTGTAACTTTGAGCGGATTTACATAATTTAGTTGAAGCTGATATATTAACAGAAAAGAAAACCTACCCGTTCTCAAAGCGAAATTCTCAGAAAAGTGGCTTTTTAGAAACCCAATTTGAAAGACAAAAAGCTACAGACGACGAACATTGAATCAGGAAAACAGAATATAGTTTAGGAGACAGTTTTCAAGATATACATCCCAGATGGGTGGGAAAAATTAAGAAAAGTCAAATAGCAGATGGTTCAAGCACTTATATTGCACTGTACTAAAATCTTTTGGGAAAGAAAATTGGAAAAAAAGTAGTAGAGTCGAGAGATTTTTTTCAAAAAAAAGAAAAGGTTTAACTTGAGGAAGTGTAGTCAGAAACAGCACAAGAAAGATGGCGAATGAAAGACATCTTCGAAAAGTAATGCCACTTCGAGAGGATTTAAAAATATTAGTTTAAGCTGATATATTAACAGAAAATAAACCCTACCCATTTTCAAAGCAAAATTCTCAGAAAAGTGGCTTGTTATAAACCCAATTTGAAAGACTAATTCAAAAGCTACACAAGACAATCATTTAACCAGCATAACAGAATATAGTTTTAAGAGAGTTTTCAAAATACACATCCAAGATGGCTGGGAAAAATTAAGAAACGTCAAATAGTAGATGGTTCAAGCACTTCTATTGCACTGTACTAAAATCTTTTGGGCAAGAAAATTGTTAAAAAATAGCAGACTCGAGAGATTTTTTTAAAGACAATGACAAGGTTTAACTAGAGGAAGTGTAGCATCAGAAACAGCACAAGAAAGACGGCAAAAGAAACACATTTTAGAAAAGTAGTGCACCTACGAGAGGATTTAAAAAATTTAGTTTAAGCTGATATATTAACAGAAAAGAAAACCTACGCATTCTCAAAGCGAAATTCTCAGAAAAGTGGCTTGTTAGAAAGACTAATTCTAAAGCTACAGAAGACAATCATTGAATCAGGATAAAAAAAAAATTATGAGACAGCTTTCAAGATACAAATTTGAGATGGCTGGGAAAAAATAACAAAAGTCGAATAGCAGATGTTTCAAGCACTTACATTGCATTGTACGAAAATCTTTTGGGCAAGAAAATTGATAAAAAAGCAGCAGAGTCCAGAGATTTTTTGAAAGCCAATGACCGGGTTTAACTTGAGGAAGTGTAGCGCCAGAAACAGCACAAGAAAGATGGCAAAAGAAAGACATCTTAGAAAAGTAGTGCAACTTTGAGAGGATTTAAAAAATTTAGTTTAAGCTGATCTATTAACAGAAAACAAAACTTACGCATTGTCAAAGTGAAATTCTCAGAAAAGTGGCTTGTTCGAAACCCAATTTGAAAGACTAATTCTAAAGCTACAGAAGACAATCATTGAACCCGGATAAAAAAATTTTAAGAGACAGTTTTCAAGATAAATTCGAGATGGCTGGGAAATATTAAGAAAAGTCGAATAGCAGATGGTTCAAGCACTTCTATTGCACAGTACTAAAATCTTTTGGGCTAGAAAATTGGTAAAAAAGTAGTAGAGTCGAGAGAATTTTTTAAAGACAATGACAAGATTTGACTTGAGGAAGTGCAGCATCAGAAACAGCACAAGAAAGATGGCAAAAGAAAGACATCTTACAAAAGTAGTGCAACTTTGAGAGGATTTAAAAAAATTTAGTTTAAGGTGATTTATTAACAGAAAAGAAAACCATTGCATTCTCAAAGCGAAATTCTCAGAAAATTGGCTTGTTACAAACCCAATTTGAAAGGCTAATTCTAAAGCTACAGAAGACAAAAATTGAACCAGGATAAAAAAAAAATTTTAGAGACAGTTTTCAAGATATAAATTAGAGATGGCTGGGAAAAATTCAGAAAAGTTGAATAGCATATGGTTGAAGCACTTCTATTACACTGTACTAAAATCTTTTGCGCAAGAAAATTGGCAAAAAATTAGCAGAGTCAAGAGAATTTTTTAAAGACAATGAAAAGGTTTAACTTGAGGAAGTGTAGCGTCAGAAACAGCACAAGAAAGATGGCAAAAGAAAGACATCTTAGAAAAGTAGTGCAACTTCGAGAGAATTTAAAAATTATAGTTTAAGCTGATATATTAACAGAAAAGAAAACCTATGCAGTCCCAAAATGAAATTCTCAGAAAAGTGGCTTGTTGGAAACCCAATTTGAACGACCAATTCTAAAGCAACAGAAGACGGTCATTGAACCACGATAAAAAATATTCAAGAGACAGTTTTCAAGATATACATTCAATATGGCTGGTAAAAATTAACAAAATTCGAATAGAAGATGGTTCAAGCACTTCTATCGCTCTGTACTAAAATCTTTTGGGCCAGAAAATTGGTAAAAAAGTAGCAGAATTCGAGAGATTTTTTTTAAAACAATCACAAGGATTAACTTGAGGACGTGTAGCGCCAGAAACAGCAAAAGAATGATGCCAAAAGAAAGACATCTTAGACAAGTGGTGCAACTTCGAGAGGATTTAAAAATTTTAGTTTAAGCTGATATATTTACAGAAAAGAAAACCTACGCATTCTCAAAGCGAAATTCTCAGAAAAGTGGCTTGTTAGAAACCCAATTTGAAAGACTAATTCAAAAGCTACAGAAGACGATCATTGAACCAGGATAACAAAATTTTAAGAGACAGTTTACAAGAAAGACATTCGAGATGGCTGGGAAAATTTAAGAAAGGTCGAATAGCAGATGGTTCAAGCACTTTTATTGCACTGTTCTAAAATCTTTTGGGCTAGAAAATTGGTAAAAAAGTAGCAGAGTCGGAAGATTTTTTTTAAGGACAATGACAAGGTTTGACTTGAGGAAGTGTAGCGTCAGAAACAGCAAAAGAAAGATGGCAAAAGAAAGACATCTTAGAAAAGTAGTACAACTTCGAGAGGATTTAAAAAAATTTAGTTTAAGCTAATATATTAACAGAAAAGAAAAACTACTCATTCTCAAAGCGAAATTCTCAGAAAAGTGGCTTGTTATGAAACCCAATTTGAAAGACTAATATTCCAAAGCTACAGAAGACGATCATTGAACCAGGATTAAAAAATTTCAAAGACAGTTTTCAAGATATACATTCGAGATGGCTGGGTAAAATTAAGAAAATTCGAATAGAAGATGGTTCAAGCACTTCTATCGCTCTGTACTAAAATCTTTTGGGCAAGAAAATTGGTAAAAAAGTAGCAGAATTCGAGAGGTTTTTTCAAGACAATGACAAGGTTTCACTTAAGGAAGTGTAGCGTCAGAAACAGCAAAAGAATGATGGCAAAAGAAAGACATCTTTAAAAAGTGGTGAACCTTCGAGAGGATTTAAAAAATTTAGTTTACGCTGATATATTAACAGAAGAGAAAACCTACGCATTCTCAAAGCAAAATTCTCAGAAAGTGGGTTGTTAGAAAACCCAATTTGAAACACTAATTCCAAATCTACATAAGACGATCATCATTGAAGCAGGATAACAAAATTTTAAGAGACAGTTTACAAGAAATACATTCGAGATGGCTGGGACAATTTAAGAAAGGTCGAATAGCAGAAGGTTCAAGCACTTTTATTGCATTGAACTAAAATCTTTTGGTTTACAAAATTGGTAAAATAGTAGCAGAGTCGGCAGATTTTTTTTAAAGACAATGAAAAGGTATGACTTGAGGAAGTGTAGCATCAGAAACAGCACAAGAAAGATGGCAAAAGAAAGACATCTTAGAAAAGTAGTGCAACTTCAAGAGGACTTAAAAAAATTTAGTTTAAGCTAATATATTAACATAAAAGAAAACCTACGCATTTGCAAAGCGAAATTCTCAGAAAAGTGGCTTGTTAGAAACCCAACTTGAATGACTAAATCTAAACCTACAAAAGACAATCATTGAACCAGGATAAAAAAAATTTCAGAGAGTTTTCAAGATATACAATCAATATGGCCGGGAAAAATTAAGAAAAGTGGAATAGCAGATCGTTCAAGAACTTCTATTGCACTGTACTAAAATCTTTTGGGCAACAAAATTGGTAAAAAAGTAGCAGAATTCGAGAGATTTTTTGAAAGACAATGACAAGGATTAACTTGAGGAACGGTAGCGTCAGAAACAGCACAAGAAAGATAGCAAAAGAAAGACATCTTAGAAAAGTAGTGCAACTTCGAGAGGATTTAAAAAAATTTAGTTTAAGCTCATATATTAACAGAAAAGAAAACCTATGCATTCTCAAAGCGAAATTCTCATAAAAGTGGCTTGTTAGTGGCTTGTTAGAAACCCAATTTGAAAGACTAATCCTAATGCCACAGAAGACAATCATTGAATCAGGATAAAAAAATTTTAAGAGAGTTTTCAAGATATACATTCGAGATGGCTGGGAAAAATTAAGAAAAGTGGAATAGCAGATCGTTCAAGCACTTCTATTGCGCTGTACTAAAATCTTTTGGGCAACAAAATTGGTAAAAAAGTAGCAGAATTCGAGAGATTTTTTTTAAAGACAATGACAAGGTTTAACTTGAGGAAGTTTGGCGTCAGAAACAGCACAAGAAAGATGCCAAAAGAAACACATCTTAGAAAAGTAGTGCAACTTCGAGAGGTTTCAAAAAATTTAGTTTAAGCTGACATATTAACAGAAAAGAAAACATACGCATTCTCAAAGTGAAATTCTTAGAAAAGTGGCTTGTTAGGAACCCAATTTGAAAGACCAATTTCTAAAGCTACAGAAGACAATCAATAACCAAGATGAAAAAATTTCAAGAAACAGTTGTCAAGATATACATTCAACATAGCTGGGAAACAATAAGAAAATTCGAACAGAAGTTGGTTCAAGCACTTCTATCGGACCGTACTAAAATCTTTCGGGTCAAAAAATTGGTTAAAAATAGCATAATTCGAGAGATTTTTTTAAAGACAATGACAAGGTTTGACTTGAGGAAGAGTGGCGTCAGAAACACCACAAGAAAGATGGCAAAAGAAAGACATCTTACAAAAGTAGTGCAACTTCAAGAGTATTTAAAAAATTTACTTTAAGCTGATATATCAACATAAAAGAAAACATACGCATTCACAAAGCGAAATTCTCAGAAAAGTGGCTTGCTAGAAACCCAATTTGAAAGACTAATTCAAAAGCTACAGAAGAAAATCATTGAACTAGGATAAAAAATTTTAAGAGACAGTTTTCAAGAAATACATTCGAGATGGCAGGGAAAAATTAACACAGGCCGAATAGCAGATGGTTCAAGCACTTCTATTGCACTGTAATAAAATCTTTTGGGAAAGAAAATTGGCGAAAAAGTAGCAGAGACGAGAGATTTATTTAAAGACAAAGACAAGGTTTAACTTGAGGAAGTGTAGCGTCAGAAACTGCACAAGAAAGGTGGTGAAATAAAACATCTTAGAATAGTACAACTTCAAGAGGATTTGAAAAAATTTAGTTTTAAGCTGATATATTAACAGTAAAGAAAACCTACGCATTCTCAAAGCGAAATTCTCAGAAAAGTGGCTTGTTATAAACCCAATTTGAACGACTAGTTCAAAAGCTACAGAAGACAATCATTGAACCAGGATAAAAAAAATTTGAAGAGATAGTTTTCAAGATATACAGTCGAGATGGCTGGGAAAAATTAAGAAATGTCGAATAGCAGATGGTTCAAGCACTTCTATTGCACTTTACTAAAATATTTTGGGCAAGAAAATTGGTAAAAAAGTAGCACAGTCGAGAGATTTTTTTAAATACAATGACTAGGTTTAACTTGCGGAACTGTGGCGTCAGAAACTGCATAAGAAAGATGGCAAAAGAAAGACATCTTAGAAAAGTGGTGCAACTTCGAGAGGATTTAAAAAATTTACTTTACGCTGATTTATTAACAGAAAAGAAAACCTACTCATTCTCAAAGCGAAATTCTCATAAAAGTGGCTTGTTATGAAACCCAATTTGAAAGACTAATTCTAAAGTTACGGAAGACAATCCTTGAACCAGGATAAAATTGGTAAAAAAGTAGCAGAATCAAGAAGTTTTTTCAAGACAATGACAAGGTTTCACTTGAGGAAGTGTAGCGTCAGAAAAAGCAAAAGAACGATGGCAAAAGAAGACATCTTTAAAAAGTGGTGAACCTTCAAGAGGATTTAAAAATTTTAGTTTAAGCTGATATATTAACAGAAAAGAAAACCTACGCATTCTCAAAGCGAAATTCTCAGAAAAGTGGTTTGTTAGAAACCCAATTTGAAAGACTCATTCTAAAGCTAGAGAAGACAATAATTGAACCAGGATAAAAAAATTTTAAGAGAGTTTTTAAGATATACATTCGAGATGGTTGGGAAAAATTAAGAAAAGTCTAATAGCAGATGGTTCTAGCACTTCTGTTGCATTGTACTAAAATCTTTTGGGCTAGACAATTGGTAAAAAAGTAGCAAAGTCGAGAGATTTTTTAAAGACAAGGACAAGGTTTCGCTTGAGGAAGTGTAGCGTCAGAAACAGCACAAGAAAGATGGCAAAAGAAAGACATCTTACATAAGTAGTGCAACTTCGAGAGGATTTAAAAAATTTAGTTTAAGCTGATATATTAACAGAAAAGAAAACCTACACATTCCCAAAGTGAAATTCTCAGAAAAGTGGCTTGTTAGATACCCAATTTGAATGACTAATTCTAAACCACCAGACAACAATCGTTGAACCAGGATAAAAAAAATTTAAGACACAGTTTTCAAGAAATACATTCGAGATGGCTGGGAAAAATTAAGAACGGTCGAATAGCAGATGGCTCCAGCACTTCTATTGGTGTACTAAAATCTTTTGGGCTAGAAAATTGGTAAAAAAATAGCAGAGTCGAGAGACTTTTTTAAAGACAATGACAAGGTTTGACTTGAGGAAGTGTAGCATCAGAAACAGCACAAGAAAGATGGCAAACGAAACACAACTTAGAAAAGTAGTGCAACTTCGAGAGGATTTCAAAATTTTAGTTTAAGCTGATATATTTACAGAAAAGAAAACCTACGCATTCTCAAAGCGAAATTCTCAGAAAAGTGGCTTGTCAGAAGCCCAATTTGAAACACTAAATCTAATTCTACAGAAGACGATCCTGGAACCAGGATAAAAAAATTTTAAGAGAGTTTTCAAAATATACATTCGGTATAGCTGGGAAAAATTAAGAAAATTGGAACAGCAGATGGTTCAAGCACTTCTATTGCATTGTACTAAAATCTATTGGGCTAGAAAATTGGTAAAAAAGTAGCAGTGTCGGGAGACCTTTTTAAAGACAATGACGAGGTTAGACTTGAGGAAGTGTAGCGTCAGAAACAGCACAAGAAAAATGGCAAAAGAAAGACATCGTAGAAAAGTAGTGCAACTTCTAGAGGATTTAAAAAAATTTAGTTTAAGCTAATATATTAACAGAAAAGAAAACCTATGCATTCTCAAAGCGAAATTCTCAGAAAAGTGGCCTTTTAGAAACCCAATTTGAACAACCAAATCTAAACCTACAGAAGACAATCAATGAACCAGGATAAAAAAAATTTCAGAGACAGTTTTCAAGATATACAATCAATATGGCTGGGAAAAATTAAGAAAAGTGAAATAGCAGATCGTTCAAGAACTTCTATTGCACTGTACTAAAATCCTTTGGGCAACAAAATTGGTAAAAAAGTAGCAGAATTCGAGAGATTTTTTTAAAGACAATGACAAGGATTAACTTTAGGAAGTGTAGCGTCAGAAACAGCACAAGAACGATGGCAAAAGAAACACATCCTCGAAAAGTAGCGCAACTTCGAGAGGATTAAAAAAATTTAATTTAAGCTGATATGTTAACAGAAATGAAAACCCACGCATTTTCAAAGCAAAATTCTCAGAAAAGTGCATTGTAAGAAACCCAATTTGAAAGACTAATTCTCAAGCCACAGAAGACAATCGTTGAACCATGATAGAAAAATTTTAAGAGACAGTTTTCAAGAAAAACTTTCGAGATGGCTGGGAAATTTAAGAAAGGTTGAATAGCAGATGGTTCAAGCACTTATATTGCACTGTACTAAAATCTTTTGCACAATAAAATGGGTAAAAAAGTAGCAGAGTGGGGAGATTTTTTACTGACAATGACAAGGTTTGACTTGAGGAAGTGCAGCGTCAAAAAGAACACAAGAAAGATGGCAAAAGAAAGACATCTTAGAAAAGTAGTACAACTTCGACAGGATTTAAAAAAATTTAGTTTAAGCTAATATATTAACAGATAAGAAAACCTACGCATTCTCAAAGCCAAATTCTCAGAAAATTGGCTTGTTAGAAACCCAATTTGACCGACCAATTCCAAAGCCACAGAAGACAATCGGTGAACCATAATAAAAAAATTTCAAGAGACAGTTTTCAAGAAATACATTTGAAATGGCTGGGAAAAATTAAGAAAGGTCGAATAGCACATGGTTCAAGCACTTCTATTGCACTGTACTAAAATCTTTTGCACAATAAAATGGGTAAAAAAGTAGCAGAGTGGGGAGATTTTTTACAGACAATGACAAGGTTTGACTTGAGGAAGTGTAGCGTCAGAAAGAACACAAGAAAGATGGCAAAAGAAAGACATCTTAGAAAAGTAGTACAACTTCGACAGGATTTAAAAAAATTTAGTTTAAGCTAATATATTAACAGAAAAGAAAACCTACGCATTCTCAAAGCCAAATTCTCAGAAAATTGGCTTGTTAGAAACCCAATTTGACCGACCAATTCCAAAGCCACAGAAGACAATCGGTGAACCATAATAAAAAAATTTCAAGAGACAGTTTTCAAGAAATACATTCGAAATGGCTGGGAAAAATTAAGAAAGGTCGAATAGCACATGGTTCAAGCACTTCTATTGCACTGTACTAAAATCTTTTGGGCAACAAAATTGGTAAAAAAAGTAGCAGAGTCAGGAGATTTTTTTAAAGACAATGACAAGGTTTGACTTGAGGAAGTGCAGCGTCAGAAAGAACACAAGAAAGATGGCAAAAGAAAGACATCTTAGAAAAGTAGTACAACTTCGACAGGATTTAAAAAAATTTAGTTTTAAGCTAATATATTAACAGAAAAGAAAACCTACGCATTCTCAAAGCCAAATTCTCAGAAAATTGGCTTGTTAGAAACCCAATTTGACCGACCAATTCCAAAGCCACAGAAGACAATCGGTGAACCATAATAAAAAAATTTCAAGAGACGGTTTTCAAGAAATACATTCGAAATGGCTGGGAAAAATTAAGAAAGGTCGAATAGCACATGGTTCAAGCACTTCTATTGCACTGTACTAAAATCTTTTGGGCAACAAAATTGGTAAAAAAGTAGCAGAGTCAGGAGATTTTTTTAAAGACAATGACAAGGATTGACTTGAGGAAGTGTAGCGTCAGAAACAGCACAAGAAAGATGGCAAAAGAAAGACATCTTAAAAAAGTAGTACAACTTCGAGGGGATTTAAAAAAATATAGTTTAAGTTAATATATTAACAGAAAAGAAAACCCACGCATTCTCAAAGCAAAATTCTCAGAAAAGTGGCTTGTTAGAAACCCAATTTGAAAGACATTTCCAAACCTACTGAAGACAATCATTGAACCAGGATAAAAAAAATTTAAGAGACAGTTTTCAAGATATACATTCGAGATGGCCGGGAAAACTTAAGAAAAGTGGAATAGCAGATCGTTCAAGAACTTCTATTGCACTGTACTAAAATCTTTTGGGCAACAAAATTGGTAAAAAAGTAGCAGAATTCGAGAGATTTATTTAAAGACCATTACAAGGTTTAACTTGAGGAAGTGTAGCATCAGAAACTGCACAAGAAAGATGGCAAAAGAAAGACATCTTAGAAAAGCAGTGCAACTTCGAGAGGATTTAAAAAATTTAGTTTAAGCTGATATATTAACAGAAAAGAAAACCTACGCATTCTCAAAGCAAAATTCTTAGAAAAGTGGCTTGTTAGAAACCCAATTTGAAAGACCAATTCTAAAGCTACAGAAGACAATCATTGAACCAAGATAAAAAAATTTCAAGAGACAGTTTTCAAGATATACATTCGAGATGGCTGGGATACAATAAGAAAATTCGAATAGAAGATGGTTCAAGCACTTCTATTGCACCGTACTAAAATCTTTTGGGTTAGAAAATTGGTAAAAAAGTAGCAGAATTCAAGAGATTTTTTTACAGACAATGACAAGGGTTCACTTGAGGAAGTGTGGCATCAGAAACAGCACAAGAAAGATGGCAAAAGAAAGAAATCTTAGAAAAGTAGTGCAAGTTCGAGAGGATTTAAAAAATTTAGTTTAAGCTGATATATTAACAGAAAAGTAAACCTACTCATTCTCGAAGCGAAATTCTCGGAAAAGTGGCTGGTTATGAAACCCAATTTGAAAGACTAATTCTAAAGCCACAGAACACAATCGTTTAAAAAAAATTTAAGAGACAGTTTTCAAGAAATACATTCAAGATGGCTGGGAAAATTTAAGAAAGGTCGAATAGCAGATGGTTCAAGCACTTCTATTGCACTGTACTAAAATCTTTTGGGCAAGAAAATTGGTGAAAAAGTAGCAGAGTTGGGAAATTTTTTTAAAGACAATGACAAGGTTTGACTTGAGGAAGTGCAGCGTCAGAAACTGCACAAGAAAGATGGCAAAAGAAAACATCTTACAAAAGTAGCGCAACTTCAAGAGGATTTGAAAAAATTTAGTTTAAGCTGATATATTAACAGAAAAGAAAACCAATGCATTCTCAAAGAGAAATTCTCAGAAAAGTGACTTGTTAGAAACCCAATTTGAAAAACTAATTCTAAAGCTACAGAAGACAATCATTGAACCAGGATAACAAAATTTTAAGAGACAGTTTTCAAGATATACATTCGAGATGGCTGGGAAAAATTAAGAAAAGTGGAATAGCAGATGGTTCTAGCACTTCTATCGCATCGTAGTAAAATCTTTTGGGCTAGAAAATTGGTAAAAAACTAGCAGAGTCGGGAGATTTTTTTAAAGACAATGACAAGGTTTGACTTGAGGAAGCGTAGCGTCGGAAACAGCACAAGAAAGATGGCAAAAGAAAGACATCTTAGAAAAGTAGTGCAACTTCGAGAGGATTTAAAAAATTTAGTGTAAAATGATATATTAACAGAAAGAAAACCTACACATTCCCAAAGTGAACTTCTTAGAAAAGTGGCTTGTTAGAAACCCAATTTGAAAGACCAATTCTAAAGCTACAGAAGGCAATCATTGAACCGGGATAAAAAAATTTTAACAGACAGTTTTCAAGATATACAATCGAGATGGCAGGGAAAAATTAAGAAAATTCGAATAAAAGATGGTTCAAACACTGCTATTGCTCTGTACTAAAATCTTTTGGGCTAGAAAATTGTTAAAAAAGTAGCAGAATGCAAGAGATTTTTTAAAGACAATGATAAGGTTTAACTTGAGGAAGTGTAGCGTCAGAAACAGCACAAGAAAGATGGCGAGAGAAAGACATCTTAGAAAAGTGGTGCAACTTCTAGAGGATTTAAAAAATTTAGTTTAAGCTGATATATTAACAGAAAAGAAAACCTACACATTCTCAAAGCGAAATTCTCAGAAAAGTGGCTTGTTAGAAACCCAATTTGAAAGACTATTTTTAAAGCTACAGAAGACAATCCTTGAACCAGGACAAAAAAAATTTAAGAGACAGATTTCAAGAAATACATTCCAGATGGCTGGGAAAATTTAAGAAAGGTCGAATACCAGAATTGGTTCAAGCACTTTGATTGCATCGTACTAAAATCTTTTGGGCTAGAAAATTGGTAAAAAACTAGCAGAGTCGGGAGATTTTTTTAAACACAATGACAAGGTTTGACTTGAGGAAGTGTAGCGTCAGAAACAGCACAAGAAAGACATCTTAGAAAAGTAGTGCAACTTCGAGAGGATTTAAAAAATTTAGTGTAAACAGATATATTAACAGAAAGAAAACCTACACATTCCCAAAGCGTTCTTAGAAAAGTGGCTTGTTCGAAACCCAATTTGAAAGACCAATTCTAAAGCTACAGAAGGCAATCATTGAACCAGGATAAAAAAATTTTAACCGACAGTTTTCAAGATACATACGATATGGCCGGGAAAAATTAAGAAAAGTGGAATAGCAGATCGTTCAAGCACTTCTATTGCACTGTACTAAAATCTTTTGGGCTAGAAAATTGGTCAAATAGTAGCAGAATTCGAGAGATTTTTTTAAAGACAACGACAAGGTTTAACTTGAGGAAGTGTAACGTCAGACACAGCAAAAGAAAGATGGCAAAAGAAAGACATCTTAGAAACATAGCGCAACTTCGAGAGCATTGAAAAAATTTAGTTTAAGCTGATATATTAACAGAAAAGAAAACCTACGCATTCTCAAAGAGAGATTCTTAGAAAAGTGGCTTGTTAGAAACCCAATTTGAAAGACCAATTCTAAAGCCATAGAAGACAATCATTGAACCAAGATAAAAAAATTTCAAGAGACAGTTTTCAAGATACACATTCGAGATGGCTCGGAAACAATAAGAAAATTCGAATAGAAGATGGTTCAAGCACTTCTATTGCACCGTACTAAAATCTTTTGGTCTAGAAAATTTGTAAAAAAGTAGCAGAATTCGAGAGATTTTTTTAAAGACAATGATAAGGTTTCACTTGAGGAAGTGTGGCTTCAGAATCAGCACAAGAAAGATGGCAAAAGAAAGACATCTTACAAAAGTAGTGCAACTTCGAGAGGATTTAAAAATTTTAGCTTTAGTTGATATATTAACAGAAAAGAAAACCTACCCATTCTTGAAGCGAAATTCTCAGAAAAGTGACAGGTTATGAAACCCAATTAGAAAGACTAATTCTAAAGCTACAGAAGACAATCATTGAACCACGATAAAAAAAAAATTTAAGAGACAGTTTTCAAGAAATACAATCGAGATGGCTGGGAAAAATTAAGAAAGGTCAAATAGCAGATGGTTCAAGCACTTCTATTGCACTGTACTAAAATCTTTTGGGCTCGAAAATTGGTGAAAAAAGTAGCAGTGTCGAGAGATTTTTTAAAGACATTGACCAGGTTTAACTTGAGGAAGTGTAGCGTCAGAAACTGCACAAGAATGATGCCAAAAGAAAACATCTTAGAAAAGTGGTGCCACTTCGAGAGGATTTGAAAAAATTTAGTTTAAGCCAATATATTAACAGAAAAGTGGCTTGTTAGAAACCCAATTTGAAAGACTAATCCTAAAGCTACAGAAGACAATCACTGAACCAGGATAAAAAAATTTTAAGAGACAGTTTTCAAGATATACATTTGAGATGGCTGGGAAAAATTAAGAAAATTCGAATAAAAGATGGTTCAAGCACTTCTATTGCTCTGTACTAAAATCTTTTCGGCTAGAAAATTGTTTAAAAAGTAGCAGAATTCGAGAGATTTTTTAAAGACAATGACAAGGTTTAACTTGAGGAAGTGTAGCGTCAGAAACAGCAAAAGATTGATGGCAAAAGAAAGACATCTTAGAAAAGTGGTGCAACTTCGAGAGGAATTAAAAAATTTAGTTTAAGCCGATATTGTAACAGAAAAGAAAACCTACGCATTCTCAAAGCGAAATTCTCAGAAAAGTGGCTTGTTAGAAACCCAATTTGAAAGACTAATTCTAAAGCTACGGAAGACAATCCTTGAACCAGGATAAAAAAAAATTTAAGAGAGTTTTCAAGAAATACATTCAAGATGGCTGGGAAAATTTAAGAAAGGGCAAATAGCAGATGGTTCAAGCACTTTTAATGCACTGTACTAAAATCTTTTGGGCTAGAACATTGGTAAAAAAGTAGCAGAGTTGGGAGATTTTTTTAAATACAATGACAAGGTTTGACTTGAGGTTGTGTAGCGTCAGAAACAGCACAAGAAAGATGGCAAAAGAAAGACATCTTAGAAAAGTAGTGCAACTTGGAGAGGATTTAAAAAAATTTAGTTTAATCTAATATATTAACAGCAAAGAAAACCTACGCATTCTCAGAGCAAAATTCTCAGAAAAGTGGCTTGTTAGAAGCCCAATTTGAAAGACTAATCCTAAAGCCACAGAAGACAATCATTGAATCAGGATAAAAAAATTTCAAGAGACAGTTTTCAAGATATACATTCAAGATGGCTGGGAAAAATTAAGAAATATCAAATAGCAGATCGTTCAAGCACTTCTATTGCACTGTACTAAAATCTTTTGGGCAACAAAATTGGTAAAAAAAGTAGCAGAATTCGAGAGATTTTTTTAAAGACAATGACAAGGTTTAACTTGTGGAAGTGTGACGTCAGAAACAGCACAACAAAGATGGCAAAAGAAAGACATCTTACAAAAGTAGAGCAACTTAGAGAGGATTTAAAAAATTTAGTTTAAGCTGATATTTTAACAGAAAAGAAAACCTACTCATTCTCAAAGCGAAATTCTCAGAAAAGTGGCTTGTTAGAAACCCAATTTGAAAGACTAATTCTAAAGCTACAGAAGACAATCACTTAACCTGGATAAAAATATTTCAAGAAACAGTTTTCAAGATATACATTCGAGATGGCTGGGAAAAATTAAGAAAAGTGGAATAGCAGATCGTTCAAGCACTTCTATTGCACTGCACTAAAATCTTTTGGGCTAGAAAATTGGTAAAAAAGCAGCAGAATTCGAGAGATTTTTTTAAAGACAATGACCAGGTTTGACTTGAGGAAGTGTAGCGTCAGAAACAGCACAAGAAAGATGGCAAAAGAAAGACATCTTACAAAAGTAGTGCAAGTTCGAGAGGATTTCAAAAATTTAGTTTAAGATGATATATTAACAGAAAAGAAAACCTATGCAATCTCAAAGCAAAATTCTCAGAAAAGTGGCTTGTTAGAAACCCAATTCAAAAGACTAATTCTAAAGCTACAGAAGACAATCCTTGAACCAGGATAAAAAAATTTAAGAGATAGTTTTCAAGAAATACATTCCAGATGGCTGGGAAAATTTAAGAAAGGTCGAATAGCAGATGGTTCGAGCACTTTTAATGCACTGTACTAAAATCTTTTGGGCTAGAAAATCGGTGACAAAGTAGCACAGTCAGGACATTTTTTTAAAGACAATGACAAGGTTTGACTTGAGGAAGTGTAGCATCAGAAACAGCACAAGAAAGATGGCAAAAGAAAGACATCTTAGAAAAGTAGTGCAACTTGGAGAGGATTTAAAAAATTTTAGTTTAAGCTAATATATTAACAGCAAAGAAAACCTACGATTTCTCAAAGCGAAATTCTCAGAAAAGTGGCTTGTTAGAAACCCAATTTGAAAGACTAATCCTAAAGCCACAGAAGACAATCATTTAAGCAGGATAAAAAAATTTCAACAGACAGTTTTCAAGATATACATTCGAGATGGCTGGAAAAAATTAAGAAAAGTGGAATAGCAGATCGTTCAAGCACTTCTACTGCACTGTACTAAAATCTTTTGGGCTAGAAAATTGGTAAAAAAGTAGCAGAATTCGAGAGATTGTTTTAAAGACAATGACAAGGTTTAACTTCAGGAAGTGTAACGTTAGAAACAGCACAATAAAGATGGCTAAAGAAAGACATCTTAGAAAAGTAGTGCAACTTCGAGAGGATTTAAAAAATTTAGTTGAAGCTGATATTTTAACAGAAAAGAAAACCTACTCATTTTCAAAACAAAATTCTCAGAAAAGTGGCTTGTTATGAAACCCAATTTGAAAGACTAATTCTGAAGCTACAAAAGACAATCACTGAACCAGGATAAAAAAATTTTAAAAGACAGTTTTCAAGATATACATTCGAGATGGCTGGGAAAAATTAAGAAAAGTTGAATAGCAGAAGGTTCAAGCACTTCTATTGCACTGTACTAAAATCTTCTGGGCGCGAAAATTGGTGAAAAAGTAGCAGAGTCGAGAGGTTTTTTTAAAGACAATGACCAGGTTAAACTTGAGGAAGTGTAGCGTCAGAAACAGCACAATATAAGGTACTTCACCAGAATCGCTACTCATCGAAGCGTCTGAAATTGGGAAAAGCATGTGAAACTTCACACGGCAGAGATATAATCTGCAAGAATCTAGTTCTTCTTAGTTCCTGCGCTAGTTTTCTTTCAGAAGATCACCCACCACAGCCCCACATCATCGCCGTCGTGCACCACAACTAGACAAACTCAAACGATCACAAAAGAACCAAGAAACTCGCGACAAGATTACAACCGCAGAACGCCCGACAGAACAAAGAACAGGCACAATCAACAAAACAACCACCGGGTAACAAACGACTTGCATAATGCGTCATCATCGAGGAAAATATAGAAACATTTACGAGCGATCGAGTTTCCAGAGACTCACAGAGCCAACCCACACGCCGTCGCTCAGCCTTGCCTCCGCGGCGGCGCGCCACCCGGTCCCCGAGCCGCAACCCTAGCCGCCTTCCTCTCTCTTTATCTGTCTCTGTCTCTCTCTGTGCCGTCGACGATGATCCGCCACACGCGGAGCCAGATGGTCGCTCCGCCCTCTTCGATCGGGCCGGATCTGGCGCCGCCGCCGCCGCGGGCGGCTCGACCGCGTCGGGGGCTCCGTCGAGAGAGAAAGAAGGAAGAGAAGACGAGGAACAAAGAGAGCACAGACGAATAAGAAGACGAGAGGATGGGAGGGAGGGTTAGATCGGGTATCTCCCATCACTTTTCACGTTGTTCCGAATCTAACCCTCACATAATAGGAAAGTCTGTGCACACGTCGGGGTTAAAAAGGGTATATACTTTTTCAACGGCTATCTCCGCGCTATGTCGGTTGCATTCAATCAAACCAAAAATCGATTGGTTTTCACTTATCCGAGTGAATGCAAAAATTGCGAATTTTACCGTACATGTACACTTCGTATTGCACAATATGCAATAATTTATTTACAATATAGCTTTCCCTTGTCATCAAAAACTCAAAACTATACCTACTGTAATATAAATATTCTCAACTTTTTTTATGCCATAAAAAATCCTAAACTTTGCCCCTATAACACAAATAACCCTTAACTTTTTTTTATCTCTAAAAATCCAAACTTATACATGCGTAATATATACATTCTATTATATCTCCATCCAAAGCATATTTGTCACACTGATATAAGTTCTGGATTTTTATAACACAAAAAAAATAGTTTAGATATGATAAAAAAAAAGTTTGAGATATTTGTGTCACAGTAGGTATAGTTTTGAGTTTTTGGTATTATTAGCCCATATACTAATTAATTTAGTACAAAAACACATTTCAATTAGATTAATTAGGTAAATTAAAGAATGGATCGTGGATTTGTTTTCTAATTTGAAGAGTTCTAGTCTATCTTTTAGGCAATCAATTTAGTCAGTTGTCATGAACAAAGCCCGAGACTAAGTTTATTTCGCGGAAAATGAATGATTTAAAAAAAAATTTCCTGCAAATAATCATTTGTATCGCTTGAAATAATTAGCCAACAATAATGTTTTCGTTATCAATAATAATTTATGTATAAATATTTTCATAAACAATAAAAATATTATTCGTTTATGAAATTTTGTAAGCAATATATGCTATCATTTTTAGAAATTTTTTTTTTCAAATCATCATTTTTCATGAAACAAACAAGGCATAAGTCTTGCTTGGAATTTTTTTGTGAAGAAATGTAGGATTTAATACCTAGATTGACCCGATTGGACCATCGGTTCATCAATAAAAAGGGCAAATTGAATCGGTTTCATGCACTTCAAACCAGTTCGGTGATGCGGCGGGCCTCCTCCATGAGTGGCCGTGACCCGAGACTCTTTCATGAAGTCAAACGGGCCTTAGATTTGGGCCATTTGGGAGATGAGCTTTTAGTTAAGTACCTAGCTAGCCCATGTTCATCTAGGGGATATGAAATTGAGATGGAGATGTCACGAAGGAGATTCCACAATGGAAAGGGAAAATATTTGTATAAAGCATATTATATGTGCTGAACTGAATCTATACTAGGTCTTGTTGAGTTTTATTAGATTCGAAGGTTTAGATTCATTTTAGTACATGTAATAAGTTCACTGGATAATTCCTCTTAAAGATGAGTGGATTTTGGAGCACTCCAGTGCCATACTCAAGGAAGCAAAAGTAACTAAAGTTCACTAAAAATCCAAATCTTCTTTCCATAAAATACAAGTTACACATCGCTCCGTTTGTAACCACCGATGCGAGTTGTCAGCACTGTTAGATTTCGTATTTAAACTGGGCCAATAAAGTTGCGCACATTTAAAAAGAAGCTATGGTCCTCTAGACCTATAAGCTATAACTAGGATAGGCAACTACCCATCTTTAGCCTATTTTAAAAAATTCGCAACACCTACAAACCCTAGTTTTCTATTTCGGCCAAAACTCTACTTGACGAAAGTAGGTGGAAAATGAGGAAAAATAATAATAATAAAGACGATGATCTATAGCGATGTGGCTTTTTTTTCGGACTTTGAGTTTCCTGATAGGATCTGTCCTTAATATTTGTCACATCACATCATGGACCACCTCCTCACCATCAATAAAGAACTCCGTAATGACGTTAATGCACAGAAAGTTGAAAATCTCAAGCAACCCTATATAAGTGCTAACTTTGCTAGATACCATATCCACATTAATCATATGATTCAAATTACTAAGTAATGAACATAATTCACTTAATCGAACGCTCAAAATAATTCCTACATCATATACTATAAGTATAGATCATAAGGTCTTATCCTCTTGAGAAGAACAAAGATGGCTGGGTCAAAATATAAATCTGATTTCTTGCTGCTGTAATCGAATCCCAAGAAAGTATCCTTTTGAACTTCTATCATTATTCAGAATGAGTTAAAAATGTGAAAGAAATAAAAAAAAATTAGGGTTCTTTTTCATATATTGGTCGTACAAAAAGTAGAGAACATTTGCTTTTACTCCACGCTTTGCATTCAATAGTTATTTTTGAGATACCCCATTGCATTTTGCGATTTCAAGACTAAATTCCAAAAAATTTTACAATTCGGAGTCTAAAGACGTGAAACTCCACATTTTACGGTAAGTTTTTTTTTGGTCAGAATTATATGGTAAGTTTAAGCAATTATGAAATGGTTATGTATGATTTCGCATGTCAAAGGTTAAATATTTCAAAAAGTTCTAGTGTTATTCGTGAAATAAAAGTCATATTAAGAGAGCCACGAAATTAAAAAAAAAGAACAATTATAAAGTAAAAATTAACGATCTGAAATTTGCACGCGAATATAATACTACTATCTGTTTCTCGAAATATGCAGTATTTTTTACGAAATTTTTTTTAAATCATTCTAAGGTCAGTTCATTGTGCAAATGATCACCTGAGATCCCATCTATCTCATTGTCTGCTAAACACATCTTACTCTCACATTCGACTCTGTGAGAGAGAGAGAGAGAGAGAGAGAGAGAGAGAGAGAGAGCAACATATGGATCCTACTTCATCTACAATCCCATCTGATGAGACTGAAGATCAAGTGTTGCACTCTGCTTCTTCGATGCCCTCGCACAAAGATGATAAGCTCCTGGTGATATCAGCACAACATACGAATCATGCTTCGTCCGCAGCCCCAACTGACGAAACTGAAGATCAGGTGTTGCAATCTGCTTCTCCATTCTTGATGATCTCATCTAGTCAATACGGCCGCGAACTCGCTGACGAGCTGGATTATAGGCGACGACGTAAATCTGGATTGTCCAGGTGTGACCTTGAAAAGACTAGTCCGAAGGGCGAAAAGAAGAATATGCACAAAGAAACCGAAAGACAAAGAAGGCAAGAAATGGCCGCTCATCTTTGGTCATTGAGATCGCTACTCCCGCTCAAATATCTCAAGGTTTACATCTAGATCTTTCTCCCAAAGAGAAAATTTTCATTTTGTTCACTGTTGGAAAAAAGGAGTCAGTTTCAATGATTTGTAAGGGGAAATTCTACGTATGCAATGGAGGATTTTCTTGGTTTCTTGTGCACACAGGTCAGTCATTGGAACTAATTTTGCAGCTAATTTAAGAGCGAATCTGAACAGAAAAACATTGAAAAAAAGTGCATAATTAGTTCAATCTCATCTTAAGTTTTTTGCCACGGAATTAATTAGCGGTTGCAGTATTTGTTTAATGGGGAAGAATGAATCTGGGGTGTGATGATCTTGCAGGGGAAGAGATCGATGGCCGATCATGTTTATGAAGCAGTGAAGTACATAAAGGATATGCAAAGCAAGATCCAGGAACTAAGTGACAAGAGAGATGAACTCAAGAAATTGGAGTCACCCAATTCACGTGGTACTGACACAAATAATTGGCCTACATGTCCTCCTTCTTGTTCTTCTTGTCCCAAGAACATTGTGATTGCCAAATCATTCAAGACAGGAGTGGAAGTAGCAATTAGTGCCGAACCAGAACAAGGGATGCCTTTAAGGAGAGTTCTTGAAGTTTTGATTGGAGATGAAGGATTGAACGTGATTAACTGCACCTCCGCTAAAGTAAACGGGAGGCTAATTCATCGTATTGAATCTGAGGTAACTCCCAGCACTTCCCGATTCGTCTCACGCATATCAGTTACTCTCGAAGTATCAACTGAAATATAATTTTCTTTTCCTCTGAAAATTTTCTTTCTCCAACCATTTGTGATGAGCAAATGATTTATGTGGAAGCACTCCATCTTGATCTTGAAAAATCAGCTTGCCTTGTTCATTGCGCAGATTATTGGCGGGCAAACCATCAACCTGTCCACGCTGCAACAGAAGTTAACGAGCCTAGAGTTTGAGGGTAGAGCCCCCGATGGGGATTAAGGATTGTTTTATGAAATGGTAGCACTCCTTTTCTCTCTTAGCTAGTCATAACTTATGGGATATAAGTAGTGCTCAAGATGTTAAAACTTGGGATGATTCTTGTAACTTGTGCTCTGTGTATATATGTATTGTGGTATATGAGATCAATTTCTGCATCCAAGAAGAGATTGTTGTTTCAGGAATTAATTGCAGGAATGTCTCCTTTATGTCTTGGCCACTTCCTCATGTTCATCATCATGAAGATTTTAAGCTTAGTGAGCTTTATACTGAGACATGATTTTTTTTGTGGTATGAAGCACTCTCCTGCTTCGCTAGTCTTGCAAATGAGCAAATTTTCTATCATAACACTCTCCCAATGATGGCTCTCCCTCATGCGAAAGCCCCATTATCACGAGAGTTGAGTTTACGGCGGTGTCCTCTATACATATAGAGTTCATAATAAGAAGGTTGTGATATTTCAATAATCCTTCTCACATGCAAATCAAAATAAAACATACAAAAATGCACAATAAATTGGAAGAACAAGTTGATGAAGAGTCTCACAAAGATAAAAGAGCCATATTAAATGGAATTAAATAGTTGAAGTTTAACCCTGATAACATAGTAGACATCTACATTTCAAAGTTTAAGCTTTTGGATAGCTAGAATTGCTAATTCAGTTTTTCTTCCTTTTGAGCAGAGAAAAAATTGAATATTGCAAGTGACATATAAAATTCGTATATACTGAAATGCGTGTATGTGTAGGTTTTTTGTGAATATAAACCTAGCAGATTTCATTGTGGACAGTCTATCCTATTGAATAAACTATTGCCTAATGACTATATAAAGAGTTACGAGAGCCCCTTTCATTTACTTTATAATTATTTATCGTCATTAATTCTATATATTATATATAATGCTCGGTCGCTTTCCTAATGTCTAAATCTTTCTAAATCTTCCTATTGCCTACAGTTGATAGTGAGTGGTATCAGGAGCAATCGCCATCAATTAGGCAGATACGTTTACTATTCCGATGCCTCGTCATTAGTAGACACTACCTAATTAAATTATTCATGTAAAAGGCTTCCCACGTGATTCCTCGTGGTCACTGGTGTTTGGAAAAGGACCGAGGATCTTAGGCTGCGTTTTGACGAATATTTTTCGAAAAATAATTAGTTATATTTTTTTTAAAAAATTAGTTAATAAAAAAATATTGTCATTATCAATAACAATTCATGAATGATGAAAATATTACTCATTTATTCATTTTTGTGAGTGATATGATTAATTATTTTTTAAAAAATATTTTTTAAATCTTAAGCTTTCGTGAAACAAACGCATCCAATCGTTTTATAGTTTTTGTACACTTATAATTAGAAAATGTTTTGTAAGCATGAGATTGTTTCTTTTAAGAAATATATTTCCCTCCATTTCTTATGGGTGAAGAAAAAATTTGTACAATTAAACTTTTGATTGGGTAAGTTATATAACCTATGTAATCCACATTTACACCTTAAATTTAAAAAGATGCGAAGAAATTCAAAAACGTAACCCTACACACTAGGGGTGTCAATGGGTCGGGTCGGGTCGGGTTTTCATGATACCCGACCCGATCCAAATATTGGACACATGTGTTCGACCCGACCCGAGACAAGACATGAACAAGATAAAGCTACACGATCGGGCTGGGTCATGTCGGGTTGGGTCGGGGCGGGTTTTGTGTTTCAAACAATGAATTCAAAGATAAAGATAGAGAGATAGAGACGCCATTGGGATGAGGAACGAGCATTGGGACTAGTCACAGGGAAAGCACCAGAGAGGGTAAAAGTGAGCTTTCTCATATAAACTGAATTAGACAAATTAACGAATAAAATGTCGGGCATAACTTTGATGGGCGAAAGCAACATACGAAATATTAGAACTAGGTATATGGAGCTAAGACATCATTTTCTGCTCAATGACCAAATTTCACTCACCTGCCAACGGCCAAAAGATTGCCGCAGGTGAAAACAACTGCGAATTTGATAGGCTTCGCAAACACAATCAATGACTGCGAGAAGCGAAGTCAAAGGAAAAAATCTTAGTATTGCAGTTCCAAGTGTCAGCAAATGGGTTCAAATTCCAAAAGGCGGAAAAATATCACATTTGGAACTCATCCATCACCATGAATGGTTCCCAAATAAGCAACCAAACATTCTCGCCCTCAATCTTTCATTTCCGAGCAAGCAAAAGATAATGGCGCAACATTCAACATGATAATCAGAAAGCAGAAAAGCAGTAAGCATTGTGGCAAAATGGAAAGCAGGCTTACAAAACGACTGAACCGCGAATCACCCAAAAAGCACAAGAATTTCGACACGCAGCAATGAGCAGTTGAATCGAACCCACTGAGATGGCGCGCGTGATCTTACCAGGAACATACATACGAGGCTGACGAGCAGACACGCTGCGAAGGCGTAGACTCTCTGCTCCACACCCACCCCGGAAAAAAAGAGAGAAAACCCAGGAACGGCATCAACGGGGAGGATCAAACAAGACATGAGTATGCGCAGAATCGGTCGAAAAGAGAAAGGAAAAGAGCGAACTCGACCTGCATAGGAGAGAGATTGCAGACACCATCTGAATCTTCAGCCAAGAGCTCATCTTGGCCGCCACCTTCTTCCCCGCCGAACAATGACTGGTTCAGCTTCCACATCGCGCTCGAAGGTTTGGACCTCGTGGCTTCGGAGTTGCGCTATCGGCAACTGAGGACTGCTTGCGGTGGTGGTTCCCAGGGACAGAGACGGCGGCGGCGGCGTTGTTGTCGCCGGTTGATGATTTCACCGTGCGAAACTCGGGGATGATGCGGTATTTCCAGAGGCGGCGGCGCGACGGTCGCGAGATCTGGTCGAGCAGCGTGGTCTCTGACAGAAGGATGAAATCCTCCGCTGCTTAGCTAGGGTAGAAACAGGTCGTCTCGTTGGTGAGCTTGAGGACGCCGCGGCCGTCGATCTCGGCGATGTCGCTGAGGGTGATGTTGCCGGCGGCGGCGGCGCGGCGGAACCCGGGGAAGAAGAAGTCGGCGGCAAGGTCCTGGGAGGAGGAGGGATCTTAAGGATTTTGGTTATTGTTTGGGTTAGCTTATTGTTTGGGTTGGACTTGGGTACCCAAGCCCAACAGATCCAAACAATACCCAATTCTTTTCATTGTTACCCAAACAAGTTGACACCCAACCCGACCCAATAAGAAAATTTCGTGTTCGGGTCGGGTCGGTTCGTGTTTCAGTTCGGGTATTGTGTTTGGTTTTGACACCCCTACTACACACATCACCGACGCCCTTTCTCCGTCTCCTTCTCTTTTGCTCCCCTCCGGCCGCCGTTGCACTGCCACCCCCCTAAGATGGGGTCAGCCCCTCCGTCTCCAACCACCTCCACCGGTACACTCCCTCGCCCCTTCCTTTCTCCACTGGTTGGGTCGCAAAGGGCATTGTGGCCTCCCCGGCAATCTCAACGACTACCATATGAGGTCTTGACCATAAACCAGTGGTGTAACCGTGGGGCGACCTTAGACCTAAAGTCGCCCGAGGTTGTGTAGAGACTGCTCCCTCCACTAAAGAGGTCGCGATGAGAGAGAGAGAGATTTAAAAAGATAGCTTACTTAGGTGTAAAAAAGAATGGGAAAATTATTCCAAAGGTGTTAAACTTATTGCACTTTTACCAATTCAGTCATAAACCTTTTAATTGTACTAATTGAGTCATAAGCATTTTTCACATTTTGGCAATTGAATTCATCCAGCTAATTTTGGTTAAATATTACTGATGTGGACACTTCCCATCTTACATGACACGGTTGGCACTAATGTGAATAATTTTTAATAATATTTTATTTTTTCAAAATCTTTATTATTTTTTTTATTTTTCCCTTTTTTTAATTTTCTTCTCTTTTCCTTTTCTACTTTTTTCTTTTTTTTCTTTTTTTCCTCCACCAGCCATCGTCGGGCCTCAAGCGAGGGTGACCCTCACCTGATTTAGCAATCTTCGGCGGCCATCGCGAGTAGACCTGTTAAACGGGTGGGTCGGGTCGGGTTTGGGTCGGGTCATAAATGATTCGACCCAAATTGACCCATTAACCTATTTATGATCCATTTATTCATAGTGTAAATATCCCGACCCATACCCAACACATACCCGACCCGACCCATATTATTAAAACACTTTTATATTTAACCTAATCTAGGAATACTTGTTTCTTATGATTTTTTTTAAAATTATACTACTAAAACATTTTATGCAATACAAAGCTAGTGAAAAAATTTTTAAATTTTTTTTAAAATTGAGGTTATGTTTGTTTGCAAAAAATGCGAAATTTCTAGAAAATATTTTCCATAAAGTCATTATCCAAGAAAATAAAAAAATTTCTGACGTTTGGCTGAAACCTAAAAATAAACTAGAAAATATTTTTCGATATTTGGTATATAAAATCTGATTTGATTTTACTTTATGCATTCATTTTAATAATATTAATATTTTTTATTTTTTAAATTGAATTTTTAATTTTTTAATTTTTATTTTTCCTTTATTTTTGGCCGATCGCCTGCCGCCATGGCCAACGACTGACCACAGGCAAGGCTGAGGCCTTGTCGGCCTCAGGCGAGGCTCCAGCCTCGCCGATCTGGCGAGACTCGAACTCGCCAACCTCGGGCGAGCTCGACCTCGCCAGATTCGACGAGGCTAGAGTCTCGCCACAGGTCGACGAGGCCTCGGCCTCGTTGGGATCGGGTGAGCCTCAAGGTCGCCGGAATCGGGCGAGCTCGAGGCTCACTAGATTGGCGAGGTCGTCCCGCCCCGGTGGCCGGTCGCTGTGGCCGACCACTGGCCGAAATATTAAAAAAAAAGAGAAAAGAAAAAAGAAAAAAGAAAAATAATTAAATTTCAATTTTTTTTAAATATTTTTGTAAAGAGGGAGAGAGTGTGTGGATGGGTCTAGTAGGTGGGTTGGACATGGGTTCCAAACTCAACCCATTTAGACCCATTTATCTTTAAGTTTTAAAATTTAAAACCCATTTAAGATTGACTCTTTAAAATTAAAGTGACCCATTTATTTTTAAATGGGTCATATATGGATTTAAGACCCATTTTGACACCTCTAATCGCGAGGCCTGGCGATGGCCAGTGGAGGGAAAACGGGACAAAAAAAAGAGAAAAATAAAAAATAATAATAAATTCCAAAAAATTATAAAATATCATTAAAATTATCCATATTAGCGTTGGTCATGTCACGTAGGACGGCCAGTATCACGTTAGTGATTTCCAACCAAAATTGATCGGATGGACTTAATTGGCAAAAAAGTGAAAATGTTTAGGACTTAATTGGCATAACTAAAAGATTTAAGATTGAATTAGTAAAAATGCAATAAAGTTAAAAAATTTTGAACAATTTTCTCGAAAAAGAACCTATCAAACAAACATCTGTCTCTAACAAAAAAAAAACCAAAGATCTGTCGGATCTGACCTACAAAAACAAAGATCCGTTGGAGGAAATATCTACCGGCAAAAGAAAGATCAATACAAGACCCATCTTTCAATGAACGAGTACTTTAACAGGAGAAAAAAAACCTTGCATGCTTTTTGCACTTTGGTTTTGTTAGAGCTGGGTGCGCATTGTTTTTCCTAAAAACTCACTCAATTGGGAAAGCTAGCAGGAATGACTTAATCCTGATGCGAATTGGATGTAATTTGTTGAAAATACATGCATGATGACAACGAAACTTAATCTGCAATATTTAATGAGCTTACTTAAGTGTGCAGAACTTCATATTTAAACCATGTAGAAACTAGTTGGTACGACATCCAGGGGAAATGGCAACTTGTCTAGTCTAGACCAAGAGTAACTAACGAGATTTAGATTCTACAATCATTTGAGTAAGAGCATGGAACCAAGTGTTGGTTCTACAAATAGTAAGGTGTGCCAATGTGGACTTTTGGGAAAAGTGCCATAAAAATCCTAAACCTTTTGCATTAGTACCAATTTAGTCCTAAACCTTTTTTTGATGTCAATTCAGTCTTAAACCTTTTGCATTGGTGCCAATTTAGTCCTAAACTTTTTTTGTGTCAATTTAGTTCTAAACCTTTTAAATTGGTGCCAATTCAGTCCTAAACCTTTTGTTTTTGCATCAATTTAGTCATTCCGGCCAATTTTAACAATTCAGTCATGAACCTTTTGTTTTTGGGCAAGGCTCAACCTCGCCGGCCTCTGGCCTCTGGCCTGAGGAAGGAGAACCCAAAAAAAAAGTGGAAAAAAAAGAAAAAAAGGAAAAAAATTAAAATTTAAAAAAATTAAAATATTATTTAATTTATCTACGTCGGCGCCGATGACCGGTTGACGGCCGGTAGGTGTCCACATCAGCAAATTCTGGTCAAAATTGGCCGAAATGACTAAATTGGCACAAAAATAAAAGGTTTAGGACTGAATTGGCACCAATTTAAAAGGTTTAGGACTGAATTGGCACCAAAAAAAGGTTTAAGACTAAATTAGCACCAATGCAAAAGGTTTAGGACTGAATTGGCATAAAAAAAGGTTTAAAACTAAATTAGCACTAATGCAAAAGATTTAGGATTTTTATGGCACTTTTTTCCAGTGGACTTTCCAAGTATAGAATTGATGAAAACTGGGGAGTTCTTAGAATGAAGACCCTGCTCATAACAACTATTTATGATATTTTGACATTATTCTGCCAAAAATCATGGACTATTAATTGTGCCAGAAAAAGAACTCGCGGTGAAATTGATGAAATGGCTAGGTAAGAACTCGTCGTTAATCGAAACTTTGATTTTACCAGAAAAAGAAGAAGATTTGTGTGACATCATTAATTTTGTCTCTTTTTCTTAGAATATCTCATTAAATCTACTAATATATCCATCAAAAAGTAAACGGGCAAATATGTACTACCTTCAAAGTAAGGAATTTTGATTAATATCCCAAAAAATCTATTACTTCGATGGCAGAATCCTTTACGACGTACGAGAGAGACGAGGGCAAATGAGCATTATTCTCGCATCTTATCTTTTTTTTTTCTTTTTTAAAATAAAGTTTCTGGTCTCTCCCTTGAAGACCTTTAAAAGTAATTTATTATAGGCTTAGACCTTACAAAAATATTTTCTGTCCCCTGTATCGCCAGATAGAACCTGCCCGCACGTCCACAAAGACATTGCACAAAATGCGTACAAAAGGAGGTAACCACGTTGCTCCATACTTAATTCCATAGTCGTCGTAAACCCTCCGTACAACTGCTTGCCACATATGGTAAATTTGGCCGGTCCAATAATCAATTCTAATCTTAATCATATCACCATTTGACTTCCAAGAAATCATGCAATCGCTCCCCATCTTCGTGAGAGTCACGAAGGGCGACCCCAACGTGTACATGCATATATAGAAGTGGAAATGTCTCATTTGAGAGGCTTGAGGTTAGAAATTGAAGCTGCTGAGAGAAAGAAGGAAAGGCCCTCTAATCAAGCATTTTAGTGGCGGTGGCGGTGGCGGCGGCAGCGATGGCTTCTGATTTGCTTCGTTCGTGGAGGCTTGGCCTCCTCTGCCTGCTGGTGGTCGTCGGGAGATCCGCCGTGGCTGCGGCGGGCTCTTACAGCAGTTCGCCAGCAAGGTTTAAGCCGAGCGCTTGGTCCCTTGCCCATGCCACCTTTTATGGGGATGAGACTGCCTCCGACACAATGGGTATGCTATGCCTCTAGCGTTCTTTCTTTCTTTATCGTGTGTAAAGAGTGGTTTTTTTCACATTGGACCTTCTGTAACTTTATATTTACATCCACGTGTGACTGAGCTTTTCAATTCTGAATGTCATGTATAGGGGGAGCTTGTGGATATGGAAACCTCTTCCAAAATGGCTATGGGACGGACACGGCTGCTTTGAGCTCTAAACTGTTCAACGATGGCTACGCATGTGGACAGTGTTACCAGATCAAGTGCGTCCAGTCGCCCTGGTGCTTCAAAGGGGTTGTGTTCACGACGGTGACGGCGACCAACCTCTGCCCGCCGAACTGGTCCCAGGACTCCAATGCCAGTGGGTGGTGCAACCCCCCTCGAGCCCACTTCGACATGTCCAAGCCCGCGTTCATGAAGATTGCTCAGTGGAAGGCGGGCATCGTTCCCGTCATGCATAGGAGGTACGCACCTTTGTGTACATTGTTCATGGCATACACATTTATTTTTACATTAGTCTCGACTTCTACTGGCGATGAAATTGACTATTCAAAAATCAATTCCCCTGATTTCTACTTTTGATGCTCGAACTATTCAATTATATAGTTTGTCAAACCGAACTCGGGCTCGAGCTCATCGATACGCCGCTCTATATAGATTTGTGAGCTTAATCCAGTCTTCATTATTTTTTATTAAAACTATATAATAGTTATTAAGAGGGAAAATGACACAAATAGTCCCTAAACTTTAGCCCAATGTGTAATGTGGTCATGAACTTTTACTTTATTCAATATAGTCCCTAAATTTTTGGTACATGTTCAATTTAGTCCCTAAACAATATAAAATTATTTAATGTTGTCCCTGATCTTAATTTAATTGTATGATTACATTGAACATTTTCATATAATTTAGAGATAATGTTGAACATGTACCAGAAGTCCAAGGACCACATTGAATATTAGGCTAAAGTTTAAGAAACACTTTGAATAAATTAAAAGTTCAGATACCACATTACTCATTATGCCCAAGATAAAAAAATTATTTATGTCATTATCCCTTATTAAAATAGATATAGAAGTCTTTGAAATTGGGTAATCTACCCACGGCATAGTTGCAGGGGGTATATATTCAAGTTTAATAAGCTCGAGCTTGAGCTCAATTATTACTCAACTTCAACCAAATTGAGCTTGAGCATTTTGATTTTCTATTTGAGCTGCGCTTAGCAAGAAATTTAACACTCGATCGAGCTCGAATCGATTTTTGAGCATATAGTGCATGAGTCGAGTCGAGTCGAGCCGAGCTCAAGCCACGCACTTTGTGGCTACTCCTCGACTCTACTAGTCCCAAGCTTCCCCAATCTACCTTCGATTTCTTCTTTAACTAACTTTAGAAACTCTGTACTTACACAAACTTTCAATTCATCCACTTCTCTGAAATCATATCATCCTTTGATCGAATCAACAGAGTCCCATGTGTGAGGACCGGCGGGATCCGGTTTCAATTCCAAGGCAACGGGTACTGGCTCCTGGTGTACGTGATGAACGTGGGAGGCAGCGGCGACATCGCCAGCATGTGGGTGAAGGGAAGCGGGACCGGGTGGATCAGCATGAGCCGCAACTGGGGCGCCTCGTACCAGGCCTTCGCGACGCTCGGTGGCCAGTCTCTCTCCTTCAAGCTCACCTCCTACACCAACAAGGAGACCCTTGTCGCCTACAACGTCGCCCCTCCCAACTGGAGCGTGGGCATGACTTACAAGGCCAACGTTAACTTCCATTGATGCGCGTGCATGGCTTTACATTACATACTTTCTCTTTCCCTTAATCGCTCATGCGGTCCCGACCCTTCTTTTGTCTTGTCACTTTTTACCCTAGTGAGAATATATTCTTACTTATTTGAAAGCAAAGAGCATTAAGATTAATGTCCCGGACTAAGGCTGAAATTGAAAGGACAAATCTACACAACCTCGCACTAAGAAAGGACAATCTTTCTAAAGCTTTATTCACGGGAGAACTACTTTCTGCTGATTAAGATGGTTCGTCTTATTTCAATGCCCTATCAGGACGCCTAGAAGAAGCTCCAGTTCACGTGGCTCAATGCCAAACCAAGAGTCCAACCGAATCAAGCAAGCAAAAGAAACCACAAAGTCCAAATCCATCTTTATCAATTCCCTCTATAGTCGTTTCACATCGCACCAAAATGGCCACTGGACAGCGATCCAAGACTTTGCTTGGGAGAAATTCATTCAACAAATTGGCTTCTTATATACACAATTTCATGCATTCATTTACAAAGCACACCCATCAGAGAAGTAAAAGCAATAGCTGACCAATAGGCAGATACAAGGTTTGTCGCTTTGGGCTTAGCTTTGCTGGCCCGCACCCTCCTGGGCCCCGTACCCACCGGCCCCGCTCTGCCGGGGAAGCTCCTCCGACCATTGTATCGAGCTCATCAGAGGGAAGCAACACTCGCACTCCGCGCGGCACGCCTCCGGCAGCTCCCACTCGGTGGGCGGCATCGCCATCTCAACCTCCTCCCCCTTGCGGGCCCCGGCCAAAGAAGGGGCGGTGGCGTCCTTAAGTGGGCCCCAGCACTCTACCTTGTTGAACTCTGGAAGGTTGGAGTGGAAATACACCCAGACCAGAGCCTCCTGCAGCTCTGGGTGCTGGTTTAGAAGATTCCCATCCCCGTGCACGAATGCCCCCAACACCTGTGTTTTCATTTAAAGTATAATCTGTTCGGTCAATTCGATTGTTTCCAAGATAAAGGTTAGATCAAATTGATTAACCAAAAATAATTCTCTTGATCTGTGATACAAGAAATGGTCGATCTGAATAGGGTGTATAGAGTTCAAGTTGATTAATTAGTGGGTCATTAGTCAGGAGTTACCACAGGGAGCTCTTTGCAGAATATGAAGTATCTGAGCTTGGCAAACAAGTCCAGGAGGAAGTGGCCTCCACTGATGTGGCAGTGGACATGCAGAGACATCTTCCCCTTCACTTTCTTCCATTCTGCCACAACTTCATCTCTCTGTAATCTGTTGTACCATCCTTGCAGCTACAAAAACCGAGATCTTCAGTTAAATACATGAAATGGAAATAAATTTTTGAAAGAGGCAATTTGCAATAGATAAATATGATCTCTTGTGCTAACTGTTAACCCTGTCTTTTCTTTCTTGTTTAAGGGAAAAAAAAGTATTCCCAGCTCGGATTTTCCCAGAAGTACGCGATGCTTCTGTGCTCTGTTTCCCCTGTTTTGCTTTCATTAAATTCTCCCAGCTTCTCACGCAGTTATGCTATTCAGTTCACGACCCAAGAATAAAAAGCAAGAGGAAACTCTCATGACGAAGAACAAACATAGTTTTAACAGAATCCCATGCAACGTCAGATTCTGGATAAATCAAGATTCAGGGTGGGGTTGGTTGGTTACCTGAGAGTTGTTTGTGGTCTGAGATATAGCCAGAGTGAGCTTCGAAGTGACATCACTGTGAGTGAGGGTGTAAGTCCTCGGAAGCTTCCCCGGATGCTTCTTATCATCCACGCCCAAGAAGAGAACCTTCAACTTGGACGCTTCGAAGATCGCCGGCCCAAATAACCTCGCAACCTGATCCAATCCAAACAATTAAACAAATATGCGTGACCAAGATTCTTTCTAAAGAAAAGTTACGAAGCACCCCTTAATTTATTTTCCCCTTTCCGAAAAAGGAAATTCCCAGAACAGAGCGTCTAGAGTGCACAACTCAGAAGCATGAGCGGAATAAAGAAAGAGAAACTCACGGGGACTATAGAGAGATTCTTCTTCTCGGTAGATCTCCTGTAGTGAAACAGAGATCTCTGTTTCTGATAAAGAGAAGGAGATTCCAACTTCGCAGGGACGAGAGAAGAAGCAGTCAGAGTACCCATCTCTCTCTCTCTCTCCCCGCAAAGGCAAGAGACGTGCTTCAGCCTCCAACTCCAACCCCTCCACCGATCCTCAACAAACAAAATGACCCGGACACTCTATTATATTCTAGAAAAGAACAGAGAAGGAAGACTATCATTAGAAGCAAAGCAAGTACTCGATATTTTCCTCAGGCCCTCTTTTCTCTTTATTCTCCTCTCTTTTGCTTTTACTTGGGAGGACGCGAAGGCTTTTGCTTGTGGACTTCAACGTTGGAAAGCGAGAACCGAAGCAACGCTTCGTTGGTTTGCCCAGGAAGTTTTGGGTACGTGATGGAAATGGAAGTAGGGCCGTGTCGGTATTCGAACCTCTGTGTTTCGGCGTTGATGAAGGGGGGTTGCTTGGACGGCTAGGCCTCTCCTCTAGGGGGAAAAGACACTTTCTTCTTTTGGGCCGACAGCAACAGCAGCGCAGCGGTGGCTACCAAACCCCGCGACCTTGCTTGCTTATTGTACTGTGCAAATGGGCGTGCCGAACTTTAGGTGAGCGTGTTTCGGCCGTAGGGTCGCCCACCATCCCATCTCGGCCGTTCGTTCTGTTACTGTTTCTTGAAGTCTTGTCCTTTGCGGGGAGGTTCACCGACCATCCCCCATCTCAGTTGATGAGAAATGGTGACCGTTTGATCCCCACGTGGGACCCACTTCATCCAACAGCTAAGATGGATTGAACTCATGTGCATTAAGGATCATGTGAAGAATGTGCTCAAAATTGATAGTGTCATGTGTCGAGCAAACAAGCAAAATAGAAAAAAAGAAAAAAAAAAGGTAAGGCCCCATGCTAGGACAGTATGAAAGATCTAAATGTGAAATGGAGTCTAGATGTGAAAGAATTTACACTTTAACGTAACCTAATTGAAAAGAACTTACACTTGATGATGATAGAATCGGACATATATGCTTGTGCATGACGCATGAGGATTGTGTTCCTCAATTGCTAAATTATCAGCAAAAAGGTGGGTAGAATCAATTTACGGTTGATGTGGGAGATAGATACGATTATCAAAATCGATCGAGACTCGGGAGCAAGGTGTGTCGTGGGTCTATTATTAATTAAGTAAATTCTCATAAAATTATGATGTACGATATTTTGACTAATTATCAGCACTTCGTCAACATGAAGAAAGCCCCAACATGAGTTTGAGTGATGGTTTTCCAAAGGAAGCATGATTTTCCAATCTTCTCCAATCTGTCTGGGTATGTTGCTGTTTCAATCCCTAATCTCTTGCCAATTATTCATGCCTATCTCACCCTTGGAGCCATGTGACCTTCGTGCGCAAGCTGTTATCATGTTATGTCAAGCAATTCCAAAGAAAAACGTATATTCAATTAAAACATTGCGTTAAATTATTCAAATGTGATCTTAATTGAGCATGCGCAATAACTTTTTGTGGGCTACCTTAGTAAATCTGGTCCAAAATATTAGGCACACCTAACTTGATCAATGAGTCACTTTCGAATTCAGCCCCCTTTTCCAACTTTGGTCTTAACTATAGGCCATCATATTTGGCCATCGCATGTTCTCTCGTATGCTTCCATACAAATTACAGAAAATTTGGCCTTCGGTTGGTGGTAGAACATATATACATATATATATATATATTGATGACATCATCCGGAATAAGTCAATGAATTAATTTCTTCGTTGGACTCCATGTTTTGTGGAGATGAATGTTGAAGATTCACGAACGCCTTTTCACTCCAAGCCTATAGAAGATGCCGGTTCAATTTAGATATATTTCAGTGTTGATTTGCATCCAAGTCAACATCAATCGGACATTTGCGAAGTAACAATGTAGGAAAGTGTCATGATATTTATGCCACACAATTTTCTGGAGACTGCATGAATTGAATTGTTGAATCATTGCATAAATTGAGTGTGACAGGAATGGAAACTGGCCCGATATAACATACTTGACAATATTCACCGGAATTCTCGACTTTTATTTAATAGTGATCGTATGGAGGCACGTCATACAAAACAAACATCGGGATAATTCGACGTTAATTAAAAAGTTTAGGGTACAAAGTACGACAATCGCGCAGTTTGAGGGGGGATAAGGTTTCCAAGCGTAACAAAAACGAAGGAAACAAAATCAGGTTTTTGCCACTATCCACGAAATCAACCCTAGTTTACCTACCAATAGAAGGTTGCTATCAATATGAAAGAGAGCATGCATGAATCTTTAAAGTATCTTCAGTTCATACAAAGTGAGCCAAGAGTTCTCAATTTTTTTCCAAAAGTCAACGAAATTTTCCAGCTTTTTCTGGATCTGTTTCTGGAAAAGTCTAGCGAAGGCCGGTTGGTTTGGACACGGCACTGCGTTTGGGGTTAAGCACACGATTAGAAGAATGCGATAGCATAAGTACCGAGTAGAGTCCCACGTTTTTGGTCTGAGTCTCTTCTGTTGAACAGCTTCTTTGCCTTCATTTGACCATTTGCGAGAGCTTAGGAAGACGAGCAAAGCATTAGACAGATGAAACTTCGGGACTCCAAGTTCAGCTTTCTTGGGCAAAACAATTTCAGAAAAGAGGAACTTCAATTATTAAGAAATTAGAGCTATCATCCTCTGGTCTTCCAATCTTTCCTTCTTTTCCTAGTCTTTGCTGCGGATGGACGTGGCTCATACCAATGGGACCATGTTTCTGTCCTGTCTATTCGGATAACTTCCGAAGAAATAAAGGTAACAAAATCGAATCTTTGAGAAGTAACGGCCCGCGACAGGCGAGTGCGATCCCCCCAAGTCATTGTACAAGACATAAAAGCCTCTACAACACATCTAAATCCTTATGCGAGCACATACACGCGCAAACACCAGGGGCATTATTTATATATGAGTAGCAGCTACATGCTCCAAAGTACAAGGAGGCAACAAATTGAAACCCTCCCTCTTCCCATCATTTGGGTAACAAAGCCGCTTTAGACAGATATTATGAAGTCGATCACAAAAAAATTACAAGGAGAGAGAGAGAGAGAGAGAGAGAACTCCGAGTCATGGTCAAGCTCGTACCAGCTTTTGAACAAATGGCAACTATTATAGCTAGTGTATGCTCAAACCATCTTCATGTGGATCGATGTTTAATCGGTGCCTTCGAGGGCATCCTATGGATAATTCAGTTTCCACGTCCAGTCCCCGTCCTCGAGGAACTTCTGGATGCACGGTCACAAATTGCAGCAGCTCTCGCATGCCGTTCTGAAACAAAAAACTTCAACGGTAAGATCATAATTCAAAACTTGAAGTTCCAGGCAGTGTCCACTGACTAAAAGAAATAGAGGGGGAGGCAAATCACCCTATTCTGCAACTTTTTGTTTTCGTCCAACAACTTTTTCTCCTACAATGGACCAAAGAAAGATTAATCACATAGGAATTAGAAATCACAAGTCGATGAATCTAGCGAAACCAGCAGAAGCACATGCGATCACAAACGCATGCGCATGGATTTACAGTTTAATTACCTTTTGCTTCAGCTGCTCAATCTCCTTCTGAAAGAGTTGATTCTGCATGAGCATGAGATCGACAAGTAATCAATTTAACATCACGGCAATTTGTATATACTCCCTTTTCTTTTTTTGGGGAAATTGTAGAATCAAAACATGAGCGATACAGCTAGAGGGGCAGCTTGCATATACCTTTCTTGCTCTGGTTTTGCTTAAGCTTCTCTCTAACTGGTTCTGCAGCGATTGTAGCTCCTCAACCGAACATGTATCTAAAACTTCTCCTGAGAGCTGTCTACACAACCATTCGCAATAATGCAATCGACACGATATCGGACTGATTAATAAAGATCTAAATATTTGCCAAAAAAGTTACAAGGGAGATCACTCGGACCTTTTTGAAACTTCGAGAAGTTCAATCTTCTTTACCATGTCTAGAGAGTTCCCCTTCAGATTCTGCATAAAAAAAAACAGACACACTTAGCTCCATTGAACTTGAATGATGTCTCGAGTTTGTTCTCTCTTTGTTGTTCACATCCTCGAGTGAGAGACGAAGGTCATTATTGCTGGACAACTATGCAAAACATTTTTCATAAGCAAATAGCACGATTACTATTGTATTTTTCTCGTAATGGTTAACAGATATGCATTTGTCTATGATTTGAATTGTTTTCAACAAGCTAGGCCAAATATGTGTTCCAAGAAATTACTCATCCAAAATTAATAGCAAGTTTAAGAAGAGACATCCGATTTCAGAGATGACACATATAATCCGCTTCATTGATGCACATAAATGACTGGTCTAACTTGTGAGAGTGGACACGATGTTTTTGCCTGTCTTAGGTGATCTTTCTTTTCCCTGCTAAATTTTTTATGCAAATTAGAGACTCAACATTCCAAGGATAATATGTAATCATCGTAGTCACGGCAATAATTAATTAGAATATGATAAATCCTGACAAGGGTACTGATTTAGTTATCCTAGCTAGCTGTGAACTCTTCTATGTAACTTCAAGACATGATGATCAAAGATGGTTAACATGCTAGCTAGAGAATATATTAATATTTATGCATGAGATGACGTGGGATAGATGCTAAGAACATGATCAGTATCAAAAGGCGAACCTGAAAATCGATTTCGGTAGTTTTCGCGCTGCAGCCCGGGTCCTTTGTTTTCCTTTGATATTGTTCTATTATGTTGCTCATGCTGAAAATTACCAGTGCCATATCAGCATTTATATGACTTGCATGTGTCCTAGTGGAAATGACCAGAGCTATACCAGGCCAAATGCTTAATGAAACATATTGAGACAACGATTAACGATACACACAAATACTCTGATACATATTTACCCTTTAGCTTTGCTATCAAACTAATAATTCCTTTCCAAGAAGAAAAGAAAACTTGAAAACCGAAAAAGCATATATGCATGGGCGTGTCACTTCATACATGTTGCTTGGATGCTCAGCTGAAGTTTTTTGAACTGACAAGCTCAGTGGTGAGTCTACTAGAGGGATATGATTGATGATCTACTCAGCAGTTAAGCAAAAAAAAAACTGAAGGACCAATTTTTGCAGCAATTCATAAATTTTAGTACAACCTAACCCAAGAAAGAAGGGCAACTCAATAACTATGGCAAAGAATTAGTTTGATGAAACGAACTAACATCTTATTCTACTGTCATGCTATAATTAAGTGCGTAACCATTTACTCTTAAAGTTTTAAGTGATTAGAGAGCAGCAATTTACGGTTTATATATATCTCAAGAGCACTTTTTCTACAATTTCAGCCATCATTATTATTAACGTACAGCACCGGCAGGATGACTCGAGAACTGGGATTTCTCTTCTCTAGGTCTTCATTCCTACCTAATCACTCAATGGTAATTTAACTATTGAATAAAGGCTGCAAGTTGTGATTAGTATAGAGAGACAAATTCTATGTAATCTTGGCTCCTGTTAATTAATGGAAACCACCTTTTAGCAAGAATTAGGTCGCAAAGATCCATTTTTTTGGCTGATATAACAATTGATGCTTGGGCATGAAGATGAAACATGGCGAGTTCATCAGGTCCTTGACAAGCTTTGGTAGCAAAAGAATTCTAATTTGAGAATTTTTTTCTTATCCATTCTTAAATGAATGTCTTCAGCTAGTTTGGTCACCGAAGACCCAAGAGCCTCTAGAACATTATATTGAGTTTCTGATCAATAGATAGGATTCCTATCTTCTTTGAAGAAACATATATAGGTAACTAATATTCCAAAATTTGGGAGTCTTGAAGTATTTGGCGCCATGTAATAGAAATTATATATCTCAGGGCTTAGCAATAACTTGGCCGAATGACGAGTGCTTTTCACTGTCAATCTTACTATATACAACATGTTAAAGTATCCCACAGCGATTGTTTAGGATTTTAATGGACCTTATATTAATGTAGTGTCCATCCATCTATCAATTTAAGCTTTTGGATTCGACTTTCTAATATTGAATAGGAGTCAAGTTCCACCCTGGATTTCTTTACCGTGTGAGGCTCCCTATCTCACATTGTTTGCCTATGGGATTTCAATGAACCTTATATTCATTTAATATCTCTTCACCCATTAGCTTAAGTTTTTTAGCTGAACATTCTAACACAACATAATCAATGATATGATAGATCATAACTTTAAGTAATCTTTAATAGAGTGCCAAGGTACAAGATATGGGATTGTTCTTCATATTACCAATCATACTGTAAATATGATCTCTTTCCTCTTGGTTATTAATGTAATAGCAAATATATATCTCAGGACTTAGCAAGAACTTGGCCGAATGACGAGTGCTTTTCATTGTCAATCTTACTATATAAAACATGTTAAAGTATCCCATAGCAATTGTTTAGGATTCTAATGGACCAAATATTAATGTAGTGTTCATCCACCTATCAATTTAAGTTTTTAGATTAAGCTTTCTAATATAGAATAGAAGCCAAGTTCCACCCCAGATTTATTTACCATGTGAGCCTCCCTATCTCACATTGCTTGTATATGGGGTTTCAATGAGCCTTATTCATATAGTCTCTTCACCTATTAGTTTAAGTTTTTCAGTTGGAGGTTCCAACGCAACATAATCGATGATATGATAGATCATAACTTTAAGTAATCTTTAATAGAGTGCAGAGGTACAAGATATAGGATTGTTCTTCATATTACCAATCATACGGTAAATATGATCTCTTTCCTCTTGGTTATTAATTTATCACTAAAGCACATTCCACTCTTATTGAGAAACAAACATTTTTTTTTCTTTTCAACTTCTTAAACCGGCAGGTAATAGGTGAACACCGAGTACATTATATATAGTATATTTTATTTCTTATCGCGGGTAAATCGATCTTTGGACGTGAAACACATGATGTGGATTTAACTGCACCAAATCTACAACCACTGCAAGTTAGGAAAATAGGCACAAAATCTTGAATAACAGATGCGATAAAGCTGAGATGAAATGTCAGGATTCAATCCTGTACTGCAAAGTGGCAAATCGATCTTTCTCCCGAAAAATGTAAGCTCCAATGAAGTGGACCAAAAACAATTGTCTAAAATATTTATTAACCGGTTCATCATATTATATATTCCATTGCGGTAAGAGTATAAATGTGAGAGGAAGAGGAGAACGAGTGTCCTTGCTTTTAAAGAGAGCATAATATGATTTTAACTAGGACTGAATTGTACCGTATAGATCTTCTGTTTTGAGTACTAAAACTGGGAAATCCTAACTCTTGCTCTTAGTAGGGGATTAGTTTTCCATATAGATTGAGTGCTAGATTAGCATTCTTTCCATGCATACGTTGTCCCCATCTCCTTCACTTAACACTTTCAAGAAAATACATAAACTATATATATATTAATAACAGATATTGAGTCCAACGAACCACAAAGATCATACAAACAGTAGCTAAAAAATAATACACTTAGTGCACATAAATCCAATCTTTCAGAATATATAGCTCTTTTACAAATCAAGAACTAAGGGAGGCAGATTTGAGGTAATAAACTCCTCTCACAGTGCATACAATATTGAGAAAGAAATATACCATCTTCCTCTACCATAGATGATTTAAGTGTGATCATTCTCGGCAAGATTGAGTTTATCTTTGTCAGTAAGTCTTTCCAAGACAACACTAACGAACGTTGGTTTCTATGGTGGTCAGGGTAACCAAAATGTATTCGATGGTAACCATTAGACGAAAAAAAAATGATGTCATCCAAGCCACGCCCACCATTTTGTGGGCGGGTCAAACAACGTATGTGGATGGAGCGATTTGCGTGAATCCATAAGGATGAGTCAAGTCACAAGGTATGAATAACCGTCTTATGAAAATATAAAGTGAAATAAAATAACTAGTTCACAGTTGATTAACCAGAATAGAAGCAATTATGTTTCAGTGCATGCAATAGACAGTTTTTACTTCATGTCAGCTCCTATATGTGCAACTCTAAAATGGTGATGACCATGTATATGTCAATGAAGAAGTAAAAATTCAGACATTTGAGAATAACCGAATCGTTCGGCACATTAAACTATATTCATATAGATCAAAGTTATGTTGACACAAAGTATGGTTTAGAAAATCTTGTGCATAACATGACCAACTTATTTATAGAAATACCCACTTAAAATTTGCCATCAGACTAATTATATGAGGAATTATATTTGACCCAGCGTCGATAAATCTTTTACACGTGTCATCTTGCGAAGAAAACATTCGCCTTTCACATAGGTATATATTTACTTACATAAAATGAAAATTTACACTGGCCACAATGGTTTGACTGTACTATTTGCAAATAAAATCGTTTCTTCCATGTGCGAAATAATATTTTCTATATTTCGTACTCCAAGCTAGTACTGCAGAGATTATGCAGATCTCAATCTGGGAGCATGGACCATTATATACGGAAAAAAAAATTTGACTAAATACTAATTGCCGTGCAAGACTGTAACAACAGAAGATAAAGAACGATCTGATTACAGGGAAGAAAGATAAAGGAGAAGATGATAGTTACTTGCCTATTTGGTTAAAATCACAGGCATCTCAAATTTTTTTTATTAATGACGGTGTCATCTGTACTAAAATTAAAATGAATAGAATACGTACTAATTCCGACCAGAAAACTTAATAAGAATTACAGCGTTTTTATTCTTTTTATTGCTTTTTTGCAGTCAATCTAGTCGTGACTGAAGACAGCAAATCAAGAAACAGCTAATAATTATAGCAACGAAAGTAATTGGTTCACTAACCGAAGTACCTTGAACTAGAGAACTCGTAAAGCCTTCCCGAAGGAGAGAATACGATGGCAGCGACTTGAGCATCACAAAGAACCGAGAGCTCGAAGGCCTTCTTGAGCAGCCCACTCCGACGCTTCGAGAAGGTCACCTGCCTGCTCGTGGTGTTCTCTATCCTCTTCATCTGCGTCTTCCCTCTCACCATTTTTGGTTTCTCGCGCTTGAGAGATGAGATGAAAAGAAGCAGCCAAAGAACTCCAAGAAACGACTATATGGTGCCAAGAAGATGGGAACTGAGAAATGACAGTGTATCGAGAGCCAGCTTCCTGAGTGAGTGAAGGAGGTTACCGGATCTGCAAGACCATGGTTAGGGTTTCCAAAAATAGAAAAGGAGTGACGAGAATCTGAACCGTATGAAACCAAGCCAAGAAAAGGAAAAGGGCTTGCTGGGTGAAGGGGGAAAATATCAGATATCTTGTTTCAAGATCATTTATTATAATCTAATGGAAAAGAATTCAGAGACCCAAGAAAGATAAATCAGAGAACCCTAGCCTTCCAATGGCTAACCCTGGGGAAGCATTCTTGAAATGATCAAAGAAAATGGATGGATGAATAAAGAACGACGGAGACCAAATATCTTTCTTGTTTTGGTAAGATCCTGGAGAAGACAGGCACCGCCCAAAGAAGGCTAACAATTAAAGGGAGGGAATAATAAATAAACGGATGGGTACATGGAAATTCGACACTACCTCATGATATGCGACACGTGGCGCTAGGGGGGGAGTGGGTCCTTGTCCTTCCCCCCATCTGGTTTCGATAACAATGCCTAACTCATTATTATGTTGACCTAAGAACATCAAGCGTGCGATGCAAGATTGTTCGACGATTTGGTTCGCTTTTGAATAAAGAATTTATCCATAATTTATATCACTTGCCCCATAAATCCAATCACGTTGAATAAAATAATTGAATTTTCGAAATCTTCATGTCGTTATGCGTAAAAATAATATTTTAAGAGTCCATTTGCTTGAAAAAAAAGCTCTCGCAAAATTGTTTTCCAATTTTTCAATATTTGAATGATAGAAAGATAATCGATGTACAAAACACATCTCCCGAATCTCCTTATCTTTATGTGTAAGATAATGATTAAGGGTCCATTTGTTTGAAAAAAAAAGTGTCTCTCGAAGACTGTTTTCCGTTTTCTGTTTTCAGTATCTGAATGACAGAAAGCTAATCAATATATGGAATATATTTCCTATCGACTGAAAAAACAAACTTAGATCGGAGGAAAATAACTTCCCTTCTAGTAAGAAGAAATCACCTTCCTAAACTACCAAACAAACCATGTAAAATATCTTCCTTTATCAAGAAGTTTTCGGTTGTTAGCGATATTAGAGATTTTTAAGATTTTCTATAAAATATTATCTTATGTTAGAGACAATTATAACATTACCATTGATTATCCATATCTCTTAATATTGCACGTAAATCTCTCTTGATTGTGCATATCTACGGACATATGTTAATTGATATATATATATAACCTTAGATATTTGTCTCGTAAAGTCTAATAACAGTCAGATGTAATCTTCGTCGTGATATATTGAACACATAAATTTCCCATTTTCACTATTCCGCATATTAAGATTCAACTGGTATTAGAGTTCAGGTTGCCAATAAGTATGAACCCAACAGTCATATGGGAGAGATACGGATTGTTCCGGCTCCGACCCAAGCCTGATGTGTGGGGAGAGATGTTGAGGTTGTCAAACATTGATTGTGGAAGAGGCTCTGGTTAGTTTATAAGTGTGAGAGAAAGTCTCACCTTTGAGCTAGCTTTGGGGGTGATAGGCCCAAGATCATTTAACAACTTGCCCGTCAAGTCCTTTGCATGTAGCTTTCTTTCGATGTCAGCCGCACAAGCCTCATCCCAATCACTATTTTCTGTGCAAGCACATCCCAATAATTATTTCTAAGCAGCCTATTCTAAGCCAGTCATATAGGCCGCTTGATGCTATGATGCTAAGTCATGTTGCTTAGTTATTATTTCGCAAGCTTGTTTCAAGAAGCCGATATCACCACTAGACTCATCGCCCTCAAATGAGCTAGATTTGGAAGATGACGCCTAACACACCGCCCCACTGCAGATCGACAAGCCCAACCGCGGATTGACTGGCCCGATTCCACACAGCATCATCGGAGAAACAAGTTTTCGTGGCACTATTCTGACAGGTTCAAACTCCAGTTGACTTCTTGAAGTCACCTTGAGTTTGAGCGATGTTAGCAACATTAGAGATTCTTAAGTTTTTCTATTATATATTATCTTATATTAGAGATAATTATGATTTTACTATTGATTATCTAGATCTCTCACTTAAGATTGCACATATATCTCCTTTGATTGAGCATATCTTGATTGATATATATTACCTTAAATAGTTGTAATAGGTGATGTAATCTTCATCATAATATATCGAAATACACAAATTTTCCATTTTCTCTCTTCCGATATTAACATTTAACTTCAGTGAAACAAATATAGCCTAAGCCTAAATATTGAAGGTTTGGCTAAGTGGTCAAGTGCTTAACCTTAGAAGTCAAGTTTGAGCCTCCTCAGTATATACGAGATTAGTCCAACCGAGTATTTATAAATTCCATATTAATGCCAGAGCCACGAAGTACAAATTGAGCTAGGTTTTGCTAGGCCATAAAATAGTGACCTATTTCAATAGTTTAGATTCGATTATGTGGTCCTTCCTTACCATAGAGAATGGCTTTCATATATTGTTTGATCACCTTCGATTTAACTTTGTAACAACAAACATGATCTCGTTGCCTTGTATTTTAATTTTGCGACAAAAAGTATTTTTTTTATCTCTATAATATAGTCAGTAGAAATCTATGTTCTTTGTAGCTATTGTAATAGTTCTCTCTCCTTATTTCTTTCAAGTAAGTACTAAGCGTGAACATATGTAAAACAGAACTCGTGATTGTATTTTAGCCTTTGTATCTTGGATTTTATCGACCCATTTTTAAAAAAAATATTAGTTCTTTTCATTGAATATATTATTCGTGCTAAAATATAAGCAACAATATGCTAACCCCAAAACCTAGGGCTCCAATTTCTATTTGGAGAAATTTCCATATATAATTTCCATTCAATTTCCACTGACCAAAGGTTTTAAATGATAAAGAAACAAAAGTGGTGGAAAGAAAAAAAAATTATAGATGGCCACGTCACCTTATTCCTTTAGTCAACAGGCCATTCATTTTAGGGAAAATTTCAAAAAGGGCTCCGAAGTGGAGTCATTTTCTCAAATAAGGGCATGAAATGGATCTTGTCTCAAATAAAGGCATGAAGTGAATCTTGTTTCAAATAAAAGCCTGAAGTGGCCATATCAGTTTAAAATAATAACCCGACCTCACTAGTCAAAGGGTATTTTTGTCTTTTACTTTTTTGAAATTTTTTCCTTTTTCTATCTTTCCTTTTCTTTTCCTTATCTTTATTTTTTTCCTCTCTTCCCTCCGTCGGCCATTGCCGGAGCCGGCGGAGGTCGCTGGCCTCAAGTGGAGGCTGCCCTCGCTTGAGCTAACAAGGGCCGCCCTCGCCGGCGTCAGGCGAGGGGCGCCCTTACTTGGGCTAGCAAGAGTGAGGCTAGCCCAGGTGAGGCGACCCTCGCCCGATGTTGGTGTGAGGCGCCCTCACTTGATGTCGGCGAGGGCGAGGTCAGCCCAAGCGAGGCGACCTTTGCTCAACACCGGCGAGAGCCGCCATCACTTGACACTGGTGAGCGCTAGGCCAGCTCAGACGAGGACTAGCCCAACTCAGGCAAGGTGACCCTCGCCGGCGTCGGGCGAGGCCCTCGCTAACGCCGACGAGGGCAACCTCGCTTGAGGCTGGCAAAGGTTGCTGACCAGGTGCAATGAAGGCTGGGAGGGAAGAAGAAGAAAGGAAAAAGAAAAAAGAAAAAGAAAAAGAAAGTAAAAGAAATCAAAAAATATACTTATAATGTTTTTGACTAAAATACCCCTTTTCCGGTGACGGAATAGTCACCGATCAGCCAAAGGTCCTTTTTGAAAAGATTTGGCCACTACGTGCCTTTATTTGAGATAATTTGGCCACTTCAGATTGAGAAAATATTCACTTCAGACCTTTATTTGAGAAAATAATTTCACTTCGAACCCTTTTTTGGAATTTTATCTTTATTTTAAGTATACAGAAAGCCCTAATTTATATAAAATATATAAATATTGAGCATAAAATCTTCAAAATTATGCGAAATGACAATCTCTCATAATTTTTTATTAGTAACTTGAATGATTATTACAAGCTCAATAATTCATTAATTTACGAAAGTCTTGTGATGGAATTAAGGCCATGTCTTGTGGTCATCATCCCACCAAGACATGTCCGAGTAGAGAGCGAGGGGACAGGATGGAAAGCGTTTGATGCGATAGATAGGAACCTGTCGGGTGATACATTTTTTCCCTCGATGAGCTGGATAGGAACCGGTAATGAGCTGCCACATCACCTCATTTAGATCATCGACCAGTGAGAATGTGCCTCATGGCTCGACCACGCTTCAGTGAATTGGTGTAGGATCGGTGGGCTACTTCAATCCTTCTCTCGACCTGCCGTGAGAGGGCTAAAAAAATTTAAAGCTAAATTGACACAATTAAAATATTTAATATTAAATTAATTAAATTTCAAAAGATTTTAAATTAAATTGACATAATTGAAAATTTTAGGAATGAATTGACCACCATATAATAAGTTTAGGACTTTTTAGACAAATTTTCCTTAAATTATTCGCATTTGACTCTAATTGATTACGTACAGTTTGAAAACCCCGAGATTGACTCGATTAAGCTTTTGATGAGCTCAAACTCAACTCGACTAGACTCGATTCGATTATTATGTATATTATGGAAATCCACCTATTTGATTAGGCTAACCGAGTTACTTATGTTAAACATTTCATGCTTTAGCTCAAACTCAAAGAATTGAGCACTGTTAAAAAAATCTTAGTCGAGATCAAATAGCTCGTTGAGTAGCTTTCCAGGTTTACGTAGTCATAGGCTGCTGAGCTTATCTCTCGAGCATTGAATGCTCTAGAACATGATATCGTGTACATTTTTTTTTATAACCGTCACGTGGAAAGTCACAAATTTGCTTCTCTATTTTGCGCCTCCCTATGTCTCATTGGATGTGCGCAATGAACTAATTTACATATCTGACAGGTTTTGCCTTATGATAAGCAAGCGATTTGAGATTTCACTTCAATTCTCTGTTTCTTTTTATAATCTAAAGGCATAATTGTGATTAACCGGCTATTTCGAGAAGAACTAGCATAGCAACCTACCAGCTCGCTCTCCACTTAAATCTAAAAGCACAAACCAAAAGCTGCAATTCATATTCTTTACATTATAAAATACTATCACCATGTTTTTTTCATAGCAGAGAGTTTCATTGCACTTTACTTAATCATTTCAATGCCATAGAAGTACAAAAGAAAAAACAAACAATCTCCACAATAATAGTTAAACAAAAAGTGTCTTTGCCCCACCGTTAACAGAACTCTTATCTTAATTGTAATTTCAATCACAATGCATTTTGCCCACGTTTTGCCCATCCAATGAAGCACTAGCATCAAATGCATAAGAAGAGTAAAAGACGCATCCACATGCAAACATTAACGCTGCTTTTGGTCGTCCGAATTTCTAAACAGAATAAGACTGGATAGGATAGGATAAGAAATCCTGAGATTTTTTTCAAATCCTGTTCACTGTTTGGTGGACTACGGATTTAAAGTCGGATAGGATAATATTTTTTTTTATTATTCACGGGTCCGGATGAGTCAGTGAAGGAAAAAAAGTCGAAAATTTTTTTTGATGAAAGCACACAAGGTGTGAAGATGAAAATGACGACAAGTGAAGCATAGGATTTCTAGAAAAATAGGCATTAAAAATCCTATCCGGGTCTATCCCACCCCCTCCCCCCCCGGAATTTTTTATCTGAGCTATATCCGAACTTATCCTATCCTGGACCATCACCAAATACAGGATAGTATAAAATATATCCTATCTTGACTTTTATCCGATCGACCAAACGCAGCCTAAAAGGATAGAAACAAGATAATTGTTAGGAGTCAAAAAGACAATAATTGCAAAGGTTGCTTCGAGGATCCAACATGAAACTCGATGTGGGTGATGTCTCCCTTTCTCTTAGGGAGAGGGACTTTTAATTTATACAATATAATCCCTGAACTGTTGTATAATGTTCAATGTGATTTATGAACTTCTAAATATTTTCATATAATCTATAGACAACATAGAACATTTACTAATAATTCACAGACTACATTGGACAAATTAAAAATTTAGGAATGACATTACACATTTAGCTAAAATTCAAAGACCATATTGTATAAATTAAAGATTCGAGGATGACATTGTACAATGCAACAAAGTTCAGGGATCATTTGTGCTATTATCTCTCTTTTGGCTTAAGCAATTTAGTGAAACTTCTGGTTGAAAGGAGGGACAGTGTGGTGTAAGGGGACCATCAACAACTTGGAGTAAATAATCAAAAAGAAAGAACAAGAGGAAAAGGAACTTTGGGAAGCCAGAGAGTGCTCAACAAAGGCATTGAAATTTGGCTAATACAACACACTGTTCGTAAGCACCTGTCTTTAGCTGTGATCCCTTGCATAATCTTTTTTGTTTAAACCTCTACTCCCATTCCCGCAATATTCCTTATCGGCACGATTCAATCGCTACTCGGCATCACCTCAGACTAATTCTGGATATTGCGGAACATGCTCAATCCTGTTCACATGCCGGTTGAACTGTCGACTCTGCTCAATGTTGTGGCATCCGCAATACATGAGAATAGAGAGTATCCTCTTCGACTTCATACAACTAGCAGATAGCATGTGGATATTGAAAATTCCATTATCTGGGTGAAAAGGAGCGTTTAGAACCTGTGTTAGGTAAACAGAAGCAAAGAATTAAGCTAACTCTTCAGTCTCTCACAGCTGCAGCAGACCTACATTTACTTGATGATTATCGTGGTAAAGGTAAGATTTCATTACGGCGAAACTCCAAAGTAGTAATTTAAGCAGGCTCCCTAACCAATCAAAATAAGTGATCCATGCAAAGAAAGGGAAGGCATCACAGATTGTCGTATTGGTCTGATCTTTGTCAGCATATCTCAGACAAGCAGAAGAAGATCAAGTACATTACCTTCTGCTGAAACTACTTTACCCTAAACTAGGGCTAAAAGAGCCGTATAGGAGCCTAAGGTGACAAACTATAATGAGTGTCAAGAGTTGTATCTAACTGTTCTCTGGGCATATATACAATTCAGATTTCTTCAAGGCAAAAGGAAAATTGAGTTTCATTACCAGGATTATGTTTGGCAGAAATAAGAGCAACTCGGAAGGATCTAATAGCTTTGTAGCTGGAAACTTCAATCTCTACCCTGCAAAGAAGTGCACATGCATCCCATCAACCAATAAGCGGACAAAACTGAGTGAAAGCAATACATGATGCGAAACTGACACCATTAATCGCTCTTTTATACGAAAAGAAGATTGCATGACAGACAAAATAGTAGTATAGAAAAGCTAACCTGGTCAGGAGCGAGGTTAAGTTGTGGAGTTCCATTTGGTCTGCCAGTTCTCATCTGTTGAAAAATCTATGTCAATATTTCAATGACCGATCATCTTCCCTGGTTCGAGTTTCAGCTCTATAAGACAGATTGACCAAGTTAACAATGTGCAAAAATGCAACTACTGGGGTATTCGTTAGCTGATTTTTGGATATGCAGTATGACTGAAGTAGTTGGGGACAACAGCGAATTCCTGATGTAACTAGCTACAATTTTAGGTGATTAGTTATAGAAATAGAAACAACAACTCTCTTGTAAATTATTTCGTAATTGTGCTTGACATATCAATGTATAATTGAATCTCAGGCTTAAAGAACCTCTCACTGGTGGCATCTATGCAATGGAAGGCAAAGGAAAATGAACTCAACAGAGTAAACGAGAAGGGAATATCTTGATTGATCTGAAACTTCGATAAACAACCTATGCTAAACGAGAAATATTTTAACTCAAGAAGATACATATAGAAAATCGATCAAAAACTCTAAAGAGAGCACACAACCAGTCAATCTGATGCCATGTAGAAATGGTGAGATTGTTGCAAACTTACCTAAAATCTTGAAAAATCTTTATAAGGGAGTTCTTTTTATTTTCATAACTAATAGCAGTACTGAATGGAAAGCAGATTTTACCACCTATCAAATGCAAAATTACATACTACTGCTTACTGACAGAAACACAAGTGCACAAGACGATTACATTAAGTTGGACAAGTCAAGACTGCACCTCAACATTTTAAAGTCGCGCGGCTTTAGCAATCCAACTTGGTGATTTTCTCTTTGATGAAGAAATCTTGGAGATATCACTCCCACTTGACTTAGCTTGAGTACATAGGTAAGACAATGACTGCAACCACGAAACTAATGTGGGTTTGCGGGTAAGATCATCAGACTCTGCAACCTGCGCGTACAAGTCATTGAGCACCATGTTCTGGCCATCTTTCGATAACCGGACTATCAGCTGTGCCAATAACTTCATCAAGTCTGGCAATACCTGAATCATCATATTACAAGTTCAACCCATCAAAGAAGATATACTATCTCAGTTGCAGAAGTCATTTCTCTAACAAAATGAGTTTCTTATTAAGCTCTGCACCACCGTACTAAGTTACTTTGCCCCAATGTGAAATTCTTGTCCCTCAGTTACCACTGTGACAGAAGCAACTTCCTATTGAATGATAAAACTAAAGATAAATGCGGTTCAAAAGTGGTACGAGCACCCAGGCAAATAATCACCGAATATATAGTTTGGCTAAGAATTATCTTACTGCAGGGCATAACAAACAAGCGAGTAAGAGAACTCACTTGAATATCGACAAGTGACAAAAGGCGCAGGAGCAACTCCAGCAGATTTTTGCAAGGTTCTGACTCTCCTTGCCATTTCATGGACATATGACCATCCTGAACGAACTCTACACTGCATAGCTTATTTGCTTTTTCAGCAATACTGTGGATGCAGTAGAAAATAGCAGGACTACCGGCAGGAAGATGTCTAACAATGGCTGCCACTCCAGATGCCAAACCCTCAAAAGGAGTGATGGCAGGAAATGCCTGCAACAGAGGAATTACAACATTGAGAACAAACTTTTAATGAAGAAAATGAAGATTGATTTTTCATGCATAGCCATATCACTAGATACCTCTAAAGATCTCTGCATGTAGTAGAACACAAGTTGCTCCTTTAGGGATGCCCTTTGATCCTCAAAAGAATCTATACCAGAAGATACAAATGCAGCAAACAAAGAGTGTGCAGCTCGAGCTACTTTTACATTTGGGTGTCCCATATATCTAATTGAAGCTTCATTAAGGATGGTAAGACAAACAACTCACATATCATAAAGAACAAAGATCCTTGGTTAAGGATACAGGAACATAGTTGGAGCCACAGATTTCCTAAAGACAGGGCTCAATAACCGTTCGATGCAGGTTGGAATAACCCGTAGGTAAAACAATATGCGAGCAGTTTGCACATCATCTGTGGACCAACAGTACTCTGATCCTGACGAAGGAATAATTGCAGAATAAACACGGAAATTTATCAATTACAATAATCCATATATAGCTATCAGAAGTACTGTTGCTAGGTGCTTAGCACACTCATAAGTAGAACAGAAGATAATTCTTACCTTGCCCAACTGTTAGATCAGCATAAGAAGGAATTGACTCTACAAATGATACACATGCAGACTCATTTTCCTGAACACTAGGAAGGACCGCCCTGACAGTATCCAGATACTCGGCCAACCTCATATGCCGAAAGTACTCTAAACAAGAAAATGCAATTAATATCTGCACCGACACCCCCATCTGAGTTTCCTTGCCGTGTTTGGGAGTTAACTTTTGCTTTGTTACTGCCAATGCATACATAACAACCATTAGAAAAGCAGATTCGGCAATTTTTTCCAAGTCACCAAGTAAGTTATTGTCTCTGCCCTGAAGCACTAGAACGACTTGTCGATGACTCAAATACAAATCACAACAGTAACGCCAGAAGAGATTCTCCACAAGAGCTTTGTTTTGTTCATCTGCAGAAGCATAAAGATTGCAGAAAATGCCAGTTACAGCTCCTCCTTCTTTAAATAGAACACTTTCCACGTGTTCTCTAACCTCATTGCGTCTTATTCTAGCTGAACTGCTAAGAGAACTATTAAGTATCTTGGCATATAAGCGCCTTAAGGGAAAAATTTCACTCATCAACGCAGAAGCAAGGCATATAAGAAAGGGGGCTCTTGAAGATAATGAGCCACTTCGAGCGAATGATAAGGCTAAACACTGTAAAAGGAGTCTATCCATGGGATAGTCAAGACAATTCCCGGGATCTCCCATTCTGGAAATCAATCCACTAGCAAGATATTCCATCTTGTCTTCTGCACTAATTCTCAATCTAAGAATCTCCAACCCTGCACCACGAGATGCAAGTCTATTGGAAGCTCTTAATACTCCACCAGCGGCCATTGAAAGAGCATAAGGAACATACTTCTCCTCTGAATTTTCCAGAGCAATCTGCGAAAAAAATCTAATCTTTTCGAAAGAACGAGAATTGATATATCCCAAGATCACCCATTCAATCAAATGCAGAATCATAAGTCCATTTGGAATACTACTCTCAGGTCCATCCTCGCTCCCCCAAACGCCCAACGAAAAGCTCACAAATTTATCGTAATGAACATTGACAGGACAAGATAGAGCATATCCAATTCCTGCAAGGACATTCGCTATGACTCCTTCAGACAACCTCATCAATGCACCACATTGTTCCAACAGCCTGCAAATAGACTCCAAGCACAGAACTTTTGACGCATCGGAGGCAGCAGGCACAGCAGAGAATGCACCCAGAACAAGAACACCCTCAGAGAACACCAAACGACCCCAGTCAGAATCGAACCTAGCCGAAACAACAATTCCACACACAACCTCCACAGCAGAATCAACAAGCGCGGGATTGGGTCTGAAGGACTTCCTTACCCAGACATAGAGGAGCCTGAGAAACATGGGATGCGATTCCCGAGGAGGACAGAAGTCCGGAGAAGAGAGGATGGAGATCAAAAGCTTGGCTTGAGGGTCTGCAACATGGAGGGAGGCTTGGGAGTTGAGGAGAGTCTTCAGCGATTGGAGGTGGTGGGGTTGAAAAGACTGGTGCTGAAGACAATCTCTGAGCTCAGCCCATGCTTGGATTATTGCTCGAGCAGATGATGGGGAAGCAGCGCTTCCGGTGTTGCCGATACTGCCGCCGTCGCTGTTGCTTCTCAACCAGTCCTCAAGAAAGAGGGTATTTGCTTGTTTCGCCATAGCCCCCGGCATGAACTAGCTCCGAAATTCTTCTTTACTTTCAGCCAAATTGTTGAATCAGACACGCACAGAGATTTCCCAACGAGCTCCAACTTTCCCCGGCAAGCACTCACGCTCGAAAAGCCCTGAAATTTAAGGTTTCTTCACCAAGGTTGTCTTTAACCGTTTTTGAAGAGGATTCTTCATTCCTTACTACCGTGAAAGACGACATTTTCCGCCCAGGCGTGATCGGTTCCCGGTCCGGTCCGGTTCGGTTCGGTTCCCGGGGCGGTCCAACGGAACCGCTCGCCGATTTCAAGAAGAGAAAAGATGTCCCCGAATCGACAAGCTCTCTTGCAATTCATGTACTGTGAACAAACTATTCGCAAGAAATGAGGCGGAGAAGGCGGAGACTTGCCTGCGGGTACGAGAGGGTTCTCGGCGCCGCCCACTTGCCGTCGGAAACGATTACCGTCGGCCGGCGTCGAGCGAGGCTGGAGGCGTGCGCGAGAGGCGAGGGACAAAAGAGACGATCAGGGTTAATTGTGAAAGAGGAGAGGGAAAAAGAGCGGATAAAACTATTATGGGCAGATTCTTGCGGTGAAGAGGGTAGTAGGCCTTCTTCACCAATCGCTGTTGGCAAAGAAGACTCTTCTTTTAAGCTGTTGCCGTCTCTCTCTCTCTCTCTGTCTCGAGCCAGAGCACAAAAGTAATTCCTGCCGCATTCGTTCATCGAATTTTGCCCACTCAGAGAGCACCCAGATGGTCTTTCTTGAGGATTGGGGACAATCATCAAGTAAAATCAAATGGACGAATGTATATGGTGCCACATTAGAGAGTGAAGAAAGTTCACCTATTTTGAAGGTCTTAGGCTTTGTGCTCCAACATTGAGGGGTTACGCAGATTTGGACCCTGTGCTGTTTGGTGGTTCTCCAGAACTCGGGTACTCAGCATGTCTCGGTCTGCTAAATGATCGGTGAAGTTCGCACCATCGACAATTGGGGGATTCGAAGACTTTCTTGGGCTTTTTTTTTTTTAAACCTTTTTCTTATGAAACGAAAAGGATTTCATTACTCAAAGGTTCCAGCTGCTATTCATTGCATTGCAAACCAAAGACCGTCTTTGAAACACCACGCTCAGGTCATCTCACGGAGTTATCAATCGGAGCAACTAATAAACTGCTAATATCATTGAAAATATGCTCTCCAAATATGTCTTTCTTCTAGAGGATTAGATCTGCTCTGCATATATTCTTTTTGTCTTTTTTTATGCGACTGCCACCAGTGACTAGGCTATGGCCAAAATGAAGTTTTCGACTTAGACGACCACTCTCGCCGTCTATAAATAGTTGTATCACAGCAAAATCTCCTATTTCCCTCATAGGAGAACGAAATGATAAAGGTGGGGTACTTAAGCGGCATACTGATCCCGAAGTCCCTAGACAGGCCCTGGGAAATCTTGTGTGCGAAATAAACTCTGGATTGAGGTTAGATAGCCTCCCCGGGTCATGCCAATTGCTAATACTTATTTGAATTAGCAAAAGTAATGTCTCCTTGCATAATATGGATTCCAAACAAAGTTAAAACAGAGTATCTTTATCTCCCAAAGTTAGCAGAATTTCTTTTAGCCATAAGTTTGAATTGGAATGACTATTTTTTATCTTTTTCCATGGCCTGACATCTCAGTCAATTCTAGATCAGAAACTAAGGCAGTTCAAAGATTACCCAGTTACTCTTGTTCTAGTTAATCAGAACCTATAATCTGTTTTCTGCTCTGTATGTAAGAAACCTTCTGAGTGTTTGTCATAGCAGCCTCATAACAGAAGTACCCTCCTGTTTCTTCTAGCTTTGCTAGTTCTAACAATGTCTTTAAACCTCTCTCAGTATAATCAAATAGGAAAAGCCAGATGAACCAGTAGTTCTTCGGCACCTCCAAAGTTGAAGTATTGTGAAGATGAGGTGTGAAGCACAATCTGGGGATAATTGATTGTACGAAAATAGAAGTGACGGAGACTCGAGATATGCGATCGAAATTGTTAATTCTTGTTGTCCATCAACTTCTGGTCCCTTCCGACACCCCGAAACACAAATTTAAGTGTGCCTTTTTTTCCATTTTCGTGCAAGATAAAAAAACTTTTTAGAAGTTAATGCTCCATCATTCTAGCATAAAAGGGGAAACCCTTGGGAACATCAAATGAAGACAAGAAGATTGAGAGCAAGGAAGATCAATCAGAATCATATACAAAAAGTAAACTGCACTAAGAGTACCAAAAAAGAGTTACCCACGGATAGAAATCATCTAACCAGCCAAGACCTAATCGTTTTCACAAGTCATGCTATAGAAAATGCAATTAAGAATGAAAGCGGCCAATGGGAGTTAAATATCCTGCAAAAAGTAAAATCCAGCTTCGTCAATGCTTCATTAAGCAGCTTGCTGTCTACTGAGAATGATCTCTTGGAGCTGATATCACTGATATAAGTAGGCAAACTATTCCAATTTCATATTATAACAGACGATAAGGCTTTCTTGCAGATAGAAAGACATCCATGACAGTGAAGCATATCCAATGGCGTCTGTTCCATTTGAGGAACCTGCTCAAATGATGCAAGGAACTGCTCTTATTAGTAGTTATCCAGCTTTTCAGATTTTCTTTACACTGATCACAGAGAAGTTATTGCAGGGCTCCATCCAATAGACTTGATCATTTGCAGACGAGAAAGCATGTTGAACCTGCATTGGGAAGCCATACGAACTGAATCATGGAACAAAAGTCCTCTGAATTGTAATTGGCTATACCTCAATATGGAATTGCATACTCAACATAGCTTTTGTCATGCCATTATACAAGTTACCAGTTCTCTGTGATTAATTCTTCACACAAAAGAATGACGAGCTTAAATTGTTCAACTCTGTCACAGTACAGCATACAATGAAACAAGGAAGGTTGCTTGAAGGTCTCAAAACCTATTTTAAATTAAAATAATCTCGCTTCTTAGGGAGTTAGGTCAGCCGCCAGAGCCATTTTGGCTCTCCTGTACCTGTATATGCTTTAAAAACTACAACTTGGGAGTCTCAGCCAACTCTTACATAATCAGTGAGGCTCTTGCACTAAGATTGCCAACATTCCTCTCCTGTGGCAATAACTTTGCATGAAATATTATCCTTCTAGTTTTCTCTACAACCCGCTCTTTTCTCAGCCAATCAACGAGTGAAATGTACATGCAGAAGATAATTATTTTTTTTTGGTCGCTATGCGGAAGATAATGTTCATAGGGAACCTTTAAGGCATTTATGAAGGAGTTGAAACTTGAGATTCCCAAGATTTTCTGTGGTAGTACTGAGTGGTTCATCAATAATGGATGTATAAGAAGTTCAACACTTTAAGCACTGTTTTGAGTTTTGACAGCATGGTTTCTACTTTTAGTTGCTAATGGTTGCATGGGCTAAGTGATTAATGACCAATATAAAGTCATCTTATATTATCATATAATTACTGTTGTTGATCAATTTGTCTTTTTTTTAATAGCCAGCAAAATGCACTAATATATAAGCAATCACCTACCCCTAAATTAGTAGCCTCACAAGATGGATTGGTGCTCATTTTCTGTGTCTTCAGCAATCTTCGCAACTTTGTATTTCCTTCTCTCAATGAACACCCAACTTGCAGCACACAAAATCCACCACAGTCACCATCATTTTGGAACATCAGTAACTGTAAGGAAGGACCTCTGCTTCTCTACGTTCCATCCTAGATTAAACCCAAGTAGTACTCCCGACATCAAGCTCCTGGGGAGTGAAACAATATCAGATGACAATGGTATTGTCCAAATTCCTGACCCATCACCAGCCGCTAACCGTAGTTATCAAGCAGGTAGAGCCGTTTATAACTGTCCCATTTGTATGTTTGAACCTGTAACCAAGACCCTAGCTTCGTCCAAAACCACTTTCTCCTTTCACTTCACAGCCACCATGTTCACATCCAATGCTACTGATGAGTCATCCTCAAGCCGTGATCAAGGTGGGAGCGGCTTAGCATTTGTCCTGGTTCCTGATGAGTTCACTGTAGGGACAGCCAGACCCTGGCTCGGCTTACTTAATGACACATGCGACCACTACAAGATTTTTGCAATCGAGTTCGATAACAGCCACGACACAGAGTTTGGCGATGCTAACGATGATCACGTCGGAATCAACCTTGGAACCATTGTTTCCATGAAAATGGCCGATCTATCAGAAACCACGGTTTCCCTCCATGATGGTTCTGTTCATCGAGCATGGATCAATTATGACGGTAGTCGGAAATGGATTGATGTTTATCTCGGAGCCGATAATGGTCATGTACCAAACCTAACCATATTATCATCGCCTCTGGATCTCTCGGGTTTTCTCAACGAATTTATGTTTGTTGGATTCTTGGCCTCCACAGCCAAATCAACACAAATTCACAGTGTTCTACCATGGAACTTCTCTTCTGCAATCGAAGCCTTTCCTCAAGTTCCTAGCGAAAGAACTTGCAAAAGAAACCTCATCCACCAAGTTTCCAAGTACTCTAAAGCCCCTAACTCAAGGGCGCCCAGCAGCTTTCTGATTTTTGTCCCTGTGGTTGGGCTATGCACACTAGCTCTTGTAGTCCTCTATTCCAAAAGCAACCCCCAAAGGAGCTCACCTTCTTATAGTTTTCCCGATATCAAGTGGAGGAGAACACCACCTAGCAAGCCTCACCCCTTCACGATCCATGAAATTTACAGAGCTACACTCAAATTCAGCAATTCAGAAGTGCTAAACGGTGACCCGAAAGGCGTCGTATATACAGGAACTCTTCGCAATGGCCGTCATATTGCAGTTAAGTGGTTCTTGCAGCATTTGGAGAGTCAGACCATTGCATCGAGCATTCATGCCCGAATAATGAAAAGAATTAATGGCTTCAACCAATTTTGCCATCCTAATCTGGCTCCTATCAAAGGGTGGTGTTACAACAGTAAGGAGATGATCGTCGTCTATGATTATTTCCAGAATGGGAGCCTCGACAAATGGCTTTTCGGACTCAGTGTCCTTCCCTGGACTCGCAGGTTCAATCTCATTGAAGATATAGCGAAAGCATTAAGTTTTCTCCATTCTAAGGGCACCATTCATGGAAATTTGAGGACGAGCAGCATGTTTCTCGACGTTAGCTATGGAGCCGTTCTGATGGATTGTGCATTACTTACCATCGTGGCCAAGTCAAACAGAGGCGAGAATGCAATCATCGGTAAGAGAAAGGATGTGTTCGGGTTCGGGATGATGGTACTAGAGATCATTGCCGGGAAGAGAAGTGTGAGCGTGGGTTAGAAAGAGGAGACGGGAGTTCTAGAATTTAATTTGCAAGGAGCATGCACGAGAGAGGAGAGAAGGACAAAGTAGTGGACGAGCGGATGGGGTTGGGAGGAGTCAGGGAACAAGCTGTTCGCGCCTTGGACATTGGTCTGGTCTGCACTTTGAATGAAGCGAATTGCAGGGTTTCCATGGAAGACGTCGTGCAACTTCAGAATATGAAGGCACTTCCCGAGTTGCCCCAGAAGAAACGAGCCCAATTGTTTAAATCTCTTTCTGTCTCATATAATATGATTTGAAGTATGCATGTACTATGATGTACTATGTAGGCATACAGGGGCATGTTAGTATCTGATAAACTCTCTGCAAATGGAAGCATATGATTGATAGTTTGTTGTGATCAATGTCGCTCAAGTCTCAAACTAAATCCGAGTCCTAGAATGGTGTCTGAGGAGATGTTTCCGGATTGGTGTGGTAAAATGCCCTCGTTCACTGCAAAAATCTATGATTCTTGTTAATACAAAGAGATGGTCGTGAATGGTCTATCTGAGCATAGCGACTTTAGTCCCTCGTGCGAACGAGCTTACCCAATGGAGATAGAAGACTCGAGAGAGCCAATCGTCTTTTACTTTACATACCATAAAGAGCAGCAACATAAGACAAACCGATTGGAATGGTGTTCAAATGAGCTAATGCTGCATTATCGCGAGTGAAAATGATATCCATCAACTGAGCACACCTAATTTTCAGCCAATAAACATGCCTGGTGACGCTTGGCCACTAAGGTTATTCCAGAAGATTGGAAGATGCAACACTTCCGCAAAAGATAGGCTCCCTGATGTGAAACCATCTTTGGCGGTCCCCTTTTTGTACTTCAAAGCGTTCGCTAGTAAATTTGGCATGCCCTAACGATGTATGCCACGACCAGGATAGTGACGTTGGGGGTGGTACAGACGTTGAATACTTTATAGAGGGCGCAAGTTCTATTACTTGACTCACCAAGAGGACTTTTTTTCTTGAGAGAGAGAGAGAGAGAGAGAGAGAGAGAGAGATTCTCGTCTCAGGGACTGACAATAGAGAGTATGGAAGTTGCACAAATGACATTTTAAGGGCAATTAGACAGCAATATGGAAAGAATTTACTGCACTCTAACCAGTAATAGTTCACACAAACCAGATCTTCCCAGCTTCAATTCCCAAAGGAAATGGCTCCAATAATACAACCAAACTCTCTGAGTAAGTGAATGAAGAACTCTACGTTGGAGACGAGTAAAAACATTGACAGATACTCATCAGAATACTTCCAGCAATAACTATTAAATTAAACAGAGAAAAACATCTGGACATACTACTGTGCAGAACACGAGCTGGCTAAATGGTGTTACAGAAACAGGGAAGATAGTGTTGCTTCCCGAAACTGCCAAACTCGAAAAAGCGAAAATCCAAATTTGTGCTTTTACAGGAATTATCTTATTCATTTCAGTGACCAGCCAAACTTTTCTCGCAACTACCGTCCTTGGTTTTCTTGGCATAGAATCTCCTGTACATGGAGTCTACTTCAGTGAGATAGTATGTACCGGGAGATAGGAGAGTACAGTCCTTGCTTGTCGTGAAGTCCTTAGCCCCATATCTATGCTCCATAAGCTTCATGGTCTCGACAAATTTTTCGGGAGGGAACTGTAAGAAAGCACGTTTCATCATTAGTCCATCATCCACCTAATCAGTGGTAAGGTGACAGTTCGCTCTAGTTTTCTCATCGCAAGATGATTAGATTTTCTTGTCTTCAGACTTTAGTAAATTGAATACTAATACCACTGGACACTTAGCAGTTGACACAGAAGCAATGCAGTTGAGCAAGCTGAAATTTACAAAAGCGTTAGGTGATCACAGGCGGACATTTACAGAGACGTCTTAACTGCTGCAGCATATATATACTTCCAAATGAGATTTCTACCATTAAAAATTATGAGTATTAGTGGAGTATGAGAAGTACCTCATGCCTTGACTTCAACTTCTTCTCGACATCCACAACAGCTGCCATCTTAGAGAGGCTGAAGGGATTTTGGCCATCACGAAGTCGCAATGAGAACATTGTAGCAGTTAAACCACTTCCATATGAGAACAATATGACGCGTTTGCCTCCCTACAGACATTGAAGAACATAAACTTGAGATGCAAGATCCAGATGTTAGGTGCAAGAACCATTCCGTAAAATATGTCCAAAAACTTTTACCAGTGTGGCATGCTTCTTGTGAATAAGAGAAGCAAATGCGGCATAGAGAGATGCAGTGTACATGTTGCCAACTTGTTTTGGTATCAAAGTGGTTGGTTGCACTTTTTCATCATACAAGGGCTTTGCAACTTGTTGGGATACCTAAAATGAGGGGGAAAAACAACACTATGAGCCACAAGTTTCATCCCTTTATTGTGTTTGGATGTAGGCTTTAGAATGACCTTCTCAAGATCACGGCTTGAATAGCTTTCATCGCCAGATAAGCTTGAAAAGGGAGCCAGCTTTTCTTTGGAAAGTTCATCTACAGAGCTGCCCGTCAAATGGAAGTAAAATCAATCATCGAGTCAAAGTATATATGTTAGAGAAGTTTTAAAGCTGTAAAGCAGGAAGAACATAAAACCTGGCATTCCTCAAGTAGTCATTGAATACTAAACGAGCAAAGCTTTTCTGTACAAGCTGCAGTTGGTAGTATGTTTTAGATTTAGTGAAGTTGAAGAATACTGAAATAAGTAGCTGCTTGAGAGTTGAGATGAGGCGAAAATGGCACCTTGTTATAAGGAGAGTGGAAAACAAAATAGGCAGCATCAGATATTGAGAATTGTTTTGCTTCTAACTTCTCATATCTATTGAAAACCAAAGCGCGAGAATGTAGAAAGCATGTAAGATTCTTAAAACATAATAGGGAGTAAAACGCATCTAGCATATTGATAGCAACTTACTTGTGACAAAAATGTTTATAGCAGGAGTCAAGAGCCATCAAATAGCATGTTTGTGATAGCTTCCCATCAACAACCTAGAATACATTCAAGAAACAGGGTAAGCAAATAGATATCACAGAGAATTCAGGACTAATCGGAGCGCAACATTGTAGGAAGGAACCATCTAGTCTATACCACATACTACGTAGTGAAAAAAGCCAAGTGCATTCATTTTTGTTGTCAGCAACCAAATAGCTATCAGGTTTACATTAAGAGAGCAGCATTCAACGTCATCAAGCTAGGTCCACTGTGACTTTGAGGTACTTGGTTTGACGTAAACACACTTGCTTGACGAAGGTCTCTGATAACACTAGGTTTGACATCTTGCTCTGCTGAATTATACATGCCATAAGGGCTTGATTGCTGAAAACCCACTAGCATCACAAGCATTATCTGAACTGTTTTTCCAGATGTTTTTGACTAATCTATTGAACTAATTTTTGGTCTTGGTGAAACAGAATACTTCGAATTATTTCGCAATTGCACTGACAGACTCAACTGTCCCTCTTGATAAAGAAATTTTTTTCCTTCATATTTCGCTTTCTCAACCCAAAATCTTTTTGACAGATTTATTGTCATCACAGATCCCTTTGAATAACAAATCACTCTTCCTCATCCTACAATATGTATATTATTCGACCATTTTCGCTAAAGGACTTTGCTAATACCCAAAATTTTATTCCATAAGAAGCTAAAGTCATAATGAATTAAAGATGAGAGATCGAAGACACTTCCTTATATATTCTCTGTTCTTTATAACTGTTCAAATTCTAGAAAACTTTCAAGGTGCATTTTACCATCTTCAGAAAGTTCGAATTTATCAAGCTGAATATGGCAGAAATAGCACCAAAAGAAAATCCCTTCATTCAATTTGTGGCAATACTCTTGGAGACTTCTATAGACTATACATTTAGCAATTATCTGCAATACTTGCTGTAAAGAGTTTATAAACAGCCGCACATTTAGATGCAGAAAAGAATCTAAGACAAGTGTTGAACCCAGGGAGAAATCATTTGACCGATTAAGAATGTAATGTACAAGGACAGTTACCGGATATTCACTTGCAAGATTAGGCTTGTAAAAGTCATAGGCATGGGACATGTGACTCCCCCTAAATTTGCTTTCAAAAACGACCGGTGCATCAGGACCTATGAGCATTGCAATGGCAGCTGCTCCTCCTGTAGGGCGAGCCGGTCCTTCAGCATACACCTGATAAAGGAAATCTCTCGCAATAAATCAACACGATGGGTACTCCAGCATACAAACTGTACATGATACGATCTAAGACACTATTAAAGACCATCTGAGTGCAGCCGAAAAGGTGCTTTCAAACTGATATTCCTCACCTTTGTCGACCACAAAAAGAAGTAAAAAAAGCAAATTGACAATTTATATGGGGAATGGATTTACAAAAACATCCATTCAGCATGAGTAGCTACGAACATAGACAGATATACATACATGAGTAGACTCGCACAAACATAGATGTATGCACTTTGGCCAAGGAATTAGAGATAACTTGAGGTAACAGTGAAATACTAACAAGAATCCATACCGCACTATCAGTGCATACAACAAGTCCATAGCGTCCATCCCATGAACTACTCTCCACCCAGTTGACACAGTTGAACAAAGCTGCAGTTCCCCCATAGCATGCATTAGTTGAATCAACACCTTCGACATCAGTATTTCCACTTGTCTGTTCGTTTTACACACAAAAATTAACCAAAGCAATCATTTCTCTTGAGGCAATTCTGTAGAATAGCCCAAAAAAAGTCCCCCAGAAATATTGATCATTTTCTTGGCAACAACACTAATGCACCACTTGCCACAACAATTACTAGACTCCAAAATATGTGGAAGTATACCTCAAAGATTGGCATGAGGAAGGTTTTGATGGACTTGCTCTTATCAATGACAGTCTCACTGCCTACCTCCAGACGACCGATTTGTTTTGGATCAATTCCATATTTCTCCAAAAGGGAAGTCACGGCTGTCAAACTGAATAATCGAGATTTAAGTAAATTGTCATGTCCGCATAGGCAATGAGTGGCAAACTTAACATGCCATCTGAGAGGCAAAAGGGCTGTGATTATTTCACAGATAGCCCGAAACCATGGTGAGGCAGACCTCATTGAGATGACGTCTTCAACCTCCGCACAAAAGGCCAGGCAGTCCTGTCCTAGCCCAATAGTGTACTTCCCTTTGCTTACTCCATCATGAACCTCCAGGGCTTCCTATCCACGCAGAAATGAGAAACTGGGTCAATAATTCAGATGCAACGGCAGATGTTGTTATGGACGTAGAGCTGCATAAATTCACAACGATCAGCCTCGAATCCATTCAAAAGAAAGGATCGTCGTCGAAGAGCAACCGACACGGCGCCACCGGGAAGCTCCCACAGCATCACGAGACAGTCCAAGCGGATATTTATTTCGGATGAGGAGATTCGTCATAGCAATTACGGAGGCAAATGAAACGCAGATGCCGACTCCATCAGCAAAGTATTGAATCCATCGTCTAAGCGACTCTGCGGGCTCCATCACCGAATGCCATGGGATCAACGCTCGTCAAAGCCAGCCACTTGGATCACCATACACTACAGACAATTTTTCCATCGCGTGACGAACTTAGCGCTCGGGTTCAGAGCCACACTCAGATTCCGAAAGATCTTTTCCTCCGTTCTCTCTCGGGCATTGAGAACGATACCGCCACGACGGGGACAGAGAGGAGCGGGGGGAACGCACCTGCTGCACGCAAGTAGGAGGGAAGTAGACCTCCATGGCGAGAATCCCGACGTTCTTCGCCATTTCCGCGCCTCGAACGAACAAGAAACTATCGCTCGAGACGCGGAGAAGCTCGAAGCGGAGAACGAGGACACACAGGAAACAGAGGACGATGAAACGTCGCTCTCCTCCTCCTCCTCCAACCTCGAACGTAACTCCCGAACAGGGGAGGTGAGAGAAACCAGGGAAGTCGTAGAGAGAGAGAGAGAGAGAGAGAGAGCAAGTGACAGGTGAGGGCTGGAACGTAGGCGCTCTGGCATATTTATACGCATCGACATGCCATTGCAGAGAGAGACCTTGTGAGAATTTGCCAGATGTGACGATGCACGTAATACACGCGATCCATAAGGTCCATCGATGATGGGATTTCTGATAGGCCCGTCGACCATGTAAGTCGAGCGTCGCGTGCTCATCGACGATGAGTTTCCGGTGGGCAGCTTTCCGGCGAGCCGCGTGACGCGTGGTGATGATCGATTGACTCGAACCGTGCGTAGAAATCAAAGACCATGTTAAGAAATATTCATCGATCGGGGAATAACCGTTGCTAATGTATCCGGATCGGTTTCTCGTCTTAGCTAGAGCAGCGCGCAATTCAAAGACGGTCAAAGAGGAAGATCAAATTGCATAACGAACAGCGGGCCAACCAACTCTCTCTGCGCAATTCGATCGGCGTCGAATTTAACAAATCAATTGCCCAAGATCGTCCGATCGGACTTTACTTCCTAACCGATGCGCCGCCTGAGAGGCTAAGACATTTGATCCACGGAGCACCAAACTCTTTCATAAGAATGAATATCTTGTAACACTATTTTAATTGCCAGACGACCAATTTCGACTGCGGCAACAATAGTGGTTGGTGGGGGCATTAGTTTAGTCAATAAAAGACACCTAGAAAAAATTTTAGCAAAAAAAAAAAGACACCTAGAAAATTACGCATACTAGACTAGACTACGGTCATAACAAGAAATATTAAATAAATATAGTGTGTGTATATATATATGTAAAAAATTATCCGAGGAATATACATAAGCACAATGCTTTTGACTTTCCGCTCACATTTCATGTATCTAACCTAATGAACATATAAATAGATAATAAACTATAAAATGAGACGTAACTAATTGGCTATACCAATCTTTTTACTATACATGAGATTGAACATTCGCTTGTCATATCTAATGTTATAAATATAGAGTTTTTTTTTTACAACATCAGAAGACATTACCACTGTGCCTTTGAGGTATGTGTTTAACGACACGTGATTAAGCAATTGTGATTCAAAGATGCTCACGTGTGGAGCATCACCTAACACACCATCATAGTTAGTTTCACAGATTCACATAAATGAGCGACAAGACAAGTGATTCAAACCCGATTGAGGTAAGAAAAAGAAATTCGCTGTGTATCGTTTAACCCAATGTGGGTGTTTCAAAAAATAAAAAACCCACGTGGGTGTCTATCGATCAATAATCGAGTAACAAATACGATTGAATTCATCTCCATGTAGTAGGTATATGGACATCTTTGATGATTTGCTTGAGAGTATCATACCGATAAGATTTTATAGGATCATTATTAATTGTTTTAAAAGCTAAAGTTATTGGATCAATGCGTAGTTTAATATTTAAATATTCTATCATTCCACCTCACGCTTAGTCTAATCTTTTTATCTAGTACTAGTAGACATATTTAATTGGACAGGCAAATAACACCTAGAAAGATTTAAATTCAGAATGCTCTTTTTCTCAAGTTAGGTTGTTATCAGCCACCTTTGCTATGAGATTGACAACCCAACATGATTTAGGACTGATGATTGTATAAGGGAGATGTTTCAACGGCTGTAAAGGCTATGCGAATGTACGATATTCCGCAACTTATCATGTCAGTTGAGAAGATGTCAATCTTTTTGAACATGCTAATGTACAACATACCTTTCGAATGTTTCTAAGCTGCAAGGATGTTTTTCTGTCACTTTGACTTTTGGGTTTTGTGTGAATTGATTGCTTTAAGAATTAGACATCGAACCTTGTAAGTTTCCATAGACCCTCCTCTAAAAGCAACTTAGAATAGTGCCCTGAAGTTAATTTATTTCGAAGATTTGACAAATTGCTATCCAATGGCATATCGTGACCACGACTAGACCTTCGCTTTTGTCACACAGCCGAAAAATTGACGTCATGTTTCCCAATTACCAGATCATATGGTCTTAAAACAATATTACGAATATAGCAAATGTGGGTTACATAATAAATCTCACTTACTTAAAAATTCATTCAGCTTAAATTTTTTTTATTTTTAGTATATATTATCTTATTACACAAATAAATTTCCCTTTATGAAAAACGTGCAACGTATGTTTATCTAAGTGAAATTTAAAATTTCATTTGTTTATAGTTAAGTAATAGCATTAACTGAATAAGCTCCACCCTTAAAGGTACATGTTATTTGTAAATATACCATGGCTGATTAAAGCATAACTCATTTCGTTCTAGTAATTTCATTCATTTTTTTTGTTGAGTAATTTCATTCGTTATAACACAATTTATTCAATTTGTTTCTTTTGACTATGAAATAATTTAATGGAATAAATAACTCATCGTTCCTTTTCTATTACAAAAAAAAAAATTCAAACTTACAATCAAATACGTTAAATTAAAATAAGATTAATTACAACTTATTTAAAACATAGAGCAATTTTATTTTTTAAAATCTATTTTCTACTTTTTGAATAGACTGATTTCAACAATAGCTTCCATCATTGGATGCTAGAGATCACTTTTTTTTTTCTCTATTTTGTGTCCCGGGTGCTTACGTCTTTTTTGCCACACGTTAATCTTAGACCTCCATAAGGCATGATATTCTTCTAGAAAAATATATGTGATAATTAAATAAATAGCATCTTTTATCTTACAATTACACCTTATTTAATTGGCTTAGTAAATATACAAAAATATGCAAATAGACGTGCCTGCGCAAAGTGATGGCTAAGGAAGTAGTTTAAAGTAACTTCGACTTTGAGGCCACAAGCGCCACCTTTTAGATCAATGATTTTTTATGCACACGAACCAAACAATTTAATTTTTGCTTGGTGGGAGGTAGCATAGGAAAACAACAATTCACATCAACGAACAAAAATATTATTCGGAAATTAAAAAAAAAACATGATATTTACTTTTTCTCAAAAGTCTGTACCGATTACTCCTCGCGGTTTTAATCAAATACATTGTCGATCAAATTCGTCCTTTCTTGTTAACATATATGTCGGGGATCGAGATTAAAGTTGAATCACAAAAAGAACATATATATATATATATATATATATATATATATATATATATATATATATATCGGAAAAGCGAGGTGGAGAAAATAATAATTCTAAAGTTAGAGGATGATGAAGAAGATGGAAATTCACTCTTACAATTCTTTGCCTTAAAATGAGATGTAATGATTGTCAAGCACATCCCTTTGTCTTTTGGGAGAGTGCTTGTTTATGTCTTTGCTTTTTTGTTTCTTTGGACCCGACTTTGTATGGGCTTGGACACCCTTTAAATTGGCCGATCAGCCCCCCGCTGCAAAATTTGGCTTGGAGTGCTAAATTTCATCCGTAACTCTCAGCTAATAGCAATCTGCCATAAGAATTTGAATCGATGGTGTCGCGTAATTCCTTTAATGGATTCGATCAATGTGTTATACAACTCATATGGTCTAATTCGAACACTGTTTCCTAAGGGTTAGCTGGAAATTGGAATTAAGCAGAGAATCAAAATTTCGATTAGCAATATCAGTGAACTTGACTAAATTTAGAATGATCCGCCCATATTCATTTCGTGAACCTGACATGGCTTTTACTGACAAAAAGAAAACAGTGAATGTGTTCATCAACTCTTACAATGACGGTAATAAAATTCTAAAATAGGGAAAATTAATGTAACATATTGGCGGATTAATTTATATGTTATGACAGAAAAGTTCTTCAAAGTACAAGTTTATAGATCAACAAATCAGACCTGGCTGCCCACAAAGCATATGCTCAGGAGGAATGATGAATCAAAGAATGGAAGAATGAAGAACAAAAAATGTTTCCAAGAGTTGGAGAAGATTCGGACAGAACTCTGATTTCACACTTCGACCGTCTGTTGGTTCAGGGCCGTGTATCTCCACCTCTCTTTCTCGACGAAATCCGCGTCCAAGAACCTTGAAACGAATGCCCACAGCCTATACACATCCTCGAAATTGGTCAAGAAACCGAGTGAAGCCGTGACGACCGATATACCGCGGCGGTCGTCCCTCTTCCTTCTTGATTCCGTCCCTTTCGCTACACTTGTTCTGGTCTCCAACGTCCTCTCCCACTCCTTATCCTTGTCCGCAAACCATATGTGTTGCAGAAATCCACAAGTGAGGGAAATGTTATTTCTATCGGCGAGTTTTTGCACAAGCACGGGATCGATCTTCTCCCCTTTCCAGTCGAACACATTGAACGCGACCGCCGGTCCTCGTTCGAATTTGACCTTTGGCCCGTAAATCATGACCAGGGGAAGTAGCTCGGTGTCTGAATCCGGATGTTTCAGGCTCAGCAACGCATTCACAAGCCAGTTGATCAGGTACCTTGCTCTGCAATTTATAAGTATTATGCCCAATCTATCTGCATGATCAAGGCCTCGAAACTCGATCTCCAACCTCCCATCAAAGCTGGTCTCTGTAATTCTTGATCTGACGGAATCAAAGGGTGTCTCTACTTCTTCAATCTCAGGAGATGACACTGCCTCAGGTGTTACATTGTCCACTTCAGGTGAATGCAACTCGGGAGATCCGTAATGCATTTCTTTAGGCGCCATTCCAGATATAATATCATTTTTTTGCAACTGAAATAATCCTGAACTTGGTCTCTGACTGATGCCTTCTTGAGCAGATTCCTGAAAATGACGAAAAGATGTTGTGACAGGGGAGAGACTCACAATCCCTATACTTCTAGCCGCATCCGAATCCCGTAGGATCGAAGCACTCGATTTCTTGATGAACAAGCAAGCGAAACCAGATGGGTTTTCCCCGAAAACCTTGTAGAACGAGCAAATGAGGAAGTCGGGCTTGAAGATAGAGAGGCCAAAAGTGTCCATGTCCTTAGGTCTCAATGCAGATGCATCGAGCAGAACATGCCAACCTCTTTCCTGTGCCATTCCCATCCATGAGTATGAATATTGAGCCCCGGTGATTCTTGATTGGAGCGGGAAAACGAATAGCCCTCTTCTTCTCCTGTTCCTCTTACTACCAATTATCATCTTCCTCAATTTTTCTGACCAGATTCTCATCCTCGGATACGAGAATTCAGCTGATCTGGTGTGTGCACCCCTCTTCCTTGCGCTCTCTAGCATCAATTCTACTGCCTCATTTTCATGGTCATACACTGTCAGGAGATTAGTATTAGAATGGAAGGAATATGACTCTGCAAGAAGCTTAAAAGCAGATGACTGGTTAGCAGTGAAAACCATGGCATAATCAGATTCCGAAACATTCATGAAGGCCATAATTCTTTTCCTAATTCTGGATTCGATTTCCGATTCTTGGACACCATGAAGTATCTGTGAGCTCAAGTTCACTGATTTGTATGAAATCACGAGGAAGGGCGATTCCAGCGAGGACGAATGCGATGGCGGAGGATGAGAGGAGGAAGAGGCTATCGAAGTCGCAGGAAGATGGCCGATCTGCTGCGAGTAAGAGAAGAGGCCATGACCTGTGTAGTCAAGACAAACATAGTTAGCCGAAGAGAGATGATGATATTCATTGGCTCGGATCTCATCGGCCTTATCCGTCTGTTCGTATTGGGGAAATGCATTTGCAAACAAAGAAGACGATTCGTGCAATGAAGGAAGGGACTCGTGGTTAGTGAATTGTGAATTTGGGTGGAGAGAGGAGGTGGTGGCAATAAGGAAGTCATGCCGGAACATGGCGGCGCCGGTCACAGACTTCTCGGCCGGAGCTCCTGGAAGGCCAGCAAAGGGGGAGCAACCAAGAAAGCATGTTTCTGAGGCCTCCCTGAGGCAAGGGGAGTTCATACTGCTCCTTGCTGTTCCGACCACATTAAATCATCTTTGGTTTTCTCTCATTCCTCCTCCTCGTTTTATCTTATCTGCTTCTGTAATCAATTCCATGTGTCCCCAAATGTCAAGTTCGAAGGCCTTTGCTTATTGGACAGGCTGTCTTTTGCGTGTTTTCTAATGAACAAGTCAAGGTCAACTTGCTCACATGACACCACTTCAACACGGCAGCCTTTCAAGCTGCTTCTAGTTCTTGTCCACTTGGCAATCTTTCAGCCCGATGCTCAGCAAATTCCCAAGGTGCACCGAGCGCATGTGCACCACCGACCCACCTCCGCCCTTGATTCAAGTGGGTTCGCATGGAAATTGCAACATCCGGAGCTTTAGGTGCACAGATGGCTCACACACCCGGCCCACCCAATAATTGCTCGCTCTACTTCTCTCCCTACTTCTTGATGGCTGATCGTGACTTTTCTGCTGACTTAGTTAACTTTCGGACGCGGGCATCTTTTTAACACCCCAAGAAGATGAGCACTTTGGATGCTATGCATCTGCATAGGCGGGGGACTAGATGATCAATCACGATCACTGAGCCTCGTCTTGTTATTGTCGTGAATGGACCATGCAATAATAGCAACCTCTGCGAAATGAGGAACGCAAACCTCCACGTCCAGTGCATTGTCAAGCAGCCTCCTTTTCCGCCTTGATGTTGGCAAAATATGTTGTCTTGCGTTTCCAAGATAACAGCCAACAGCACCACGAGGCCCACCAGACCGAGAAACGAGGTGGCCGTGGCTGGTGGGTACTCCCCAAACAAGACGAACCCTTGGAAAAAAGGCCGCATCAGGGCCACACGGGAAGAACAGTCGGTGGATGGAACCGAACAAACGGAAAAAGGCAAGAGAACTTTTGAAGTGGCCGGCCCTCTTGCGCAGGCCACAAGTTTTTTCAACTCCTTGAAAATGACCCCACCATCTCAATAATCAAGAATTCATATCAATGTGAAACTCAATCATGCAGTAAGGCCCAAGCTGTGGTTCCCTAGGGCATTCGTAACTTAGGCATTTATGTAGCACGACACTTTGCATAAGAGTTATGAGAAAAATAAACTTAGTTTGCGATGTTTTTTCGGCACACGTATCTGCTCATGAGCGTTAGTCTATATTACTGTACAAAAAGTATAAAGATTTTTTTACTTTGAAGGAGAAAAATAGCCCCTCTACTTGCCATTGATGCCCTGGTCATCCCATTTGCACAAATTGTCAAATCAAGCTGACGCGGACATTGCACGACCCTGGAGTGTGATACGGAAAATATATTTGGAGATCAAAAGTTAAGTCCATGCTGAAAAAGAGAGATTATGAGCGGAAGAAGATGATTTGTTTTCTTGTACAATTTTCTAGGGGAGAGTTTACACGAGCAAAATGTGGCCACGTCACACTTGAGCATTGCCAACGACCATGTCAACCGGACGTAGTGCCTAAGGGGCTCGATTTAGTCACCTTGCGTAAGTAAAATGACTTGATTAGAAAAAATAAAAGTATAAGGACTTAATTATTAAAAAGTTTGAAAGTATGAAAGCAAAATATTTGACTTTTTCCGTGTGAAAAGACAACCTTCCCAGAGATTTCTAATCAAATTTGGACAAGGATTCACAATGGGTAATGGCCATGTTATTCAACCACTGAGGGTTGTCCTAATGGCCACCCTTCACACTTGCGAAGAGGAGGTAGGGAGTTCGATTCATCGCCTTCTTAAAAGGGTTAGGGTGGGGATGTGTGAGTGAGAGAGCAGGGTTTCACAACCTGCGCACAATGACTTGTAAAAATAAATATAGGATAGAATAAGACTAGACAAAAAACAATGGCCAGCTTTCGTTTGAAGCGATTGAAATTTACTTTTCATATTATTTACTCGGATGCTTACTTGCTTGTGAAACCGTCTCATTATCAGCTTTTGTAATCTTTGACAATACACAAAATTGTGAAATTATGAACAAACATGGCTTCGCCTTAGTGATAAGTGTCCTTTTGAGCAATGGCTAATCACAATTCGCAAAATCAGAAAAATTGTCCAAAAAAGTTTTAAACATATTGTACCGGGGTCAATTCAATTATAAATTTTCCAAATTGTCAATGTGGTTCTCCTGGTCGGGAAATATTTACCTAGATACCCAATCAGAGTTGGCCGTTCTATATAGTGCATTTTTAAAATTTTGTGAATTTTCTTTTTTCTTTACTTTACGTTCTTTTCTTTTTTTTCTTTTGAGGCAAAACCGGTGTTGTAATGCGTATATCAGATCAGTGTATGGTACCCTTTGCATATAGATATAGGTATATAAAGAATGATCCATCTAGATATTTACCTTGTTTTTCCCTATTTGACGAGGTCAATTTCATTGACTACCTGTGCATTGCCATTGCCCCCTCCCAAATGTCACATTAATTGGGTACATACTTTCTAGTCTTTGGTCTTCAAGTCTTCACGAGCATTTAATCACATTACCAAACAACATAGTCCTCAATTTTTATTTACGCGAAAAAAAAAGCAATATATCGACCCATGTCAAAATTAAAACGATGCTATTATGATCAAAACCCTTTCGAACAATATTCATTAAGTATACCGCTATGAAAGGTCGGTAAGTGGTTAAACGCTCACTTCGAATGTAGCAATCCCTGGTGTTGAATCACAATGTTTCTCGTTCAGAGTTAATCGGAGGGGCCATAGGCACTCAAGCGAAAATTCGGAATACCGTGTGATCCAAAAAAGAACAAAAGCAAATATCGTGTTGCTTGTGTTAAACTGACAATCTGCAATTTATTTTTTCCAAGAAGAAATACTTGCTACAATTGTAATTCGGTTGACCAACTTATTTAAACATCGTAGGATTTTCTATATATATATATCTCTTTAACATTCTGCTAATGATCTATTTTTCTTGTTCATAGTTTGTGGCAATCTGTGGTCATCTTGCTCTCAAAAGGAAGGACCATGTGAAAATAAGTTTCTACTTTACAGTCTTTGCTTTTATACAAGATGGGGTTAAGATAAGTAATAGGCTCGCAGCATTACATGGTTTTGATAAAAGGAAGATACTAAATTAATTCATGAAGTTTATGCGATAGACTCTCGTTGGACTCTTTAGCGTGACTCTTTTATCTAATATTTACTTGAAAAAGGACAATAGGCGACGGGTAAAATCATCCATAAAAACCCGAAAATGTTCCTTGAATGCGGTCGATACTTGATGGGCCGTCGCGGGTGTCGCTGCAAAACATTAGCGCGTATCTCATCTTTCCGACAACTTCTTTTGGCGTCTCCAGAGACCACTTCGAGGTTTAGCGACGACGCCTGTAGACGTCCAACGAGGCTTCAGACATGCTCTCAGGGATGAGATTTTCCAGTCGCGAAGTGATACCCAACAGGGCAGATCTTTATCACCTTGTCTCGTGCATTAAAGAAGGATTGCTTTGCCGGAGCCAAATCGATAGGCAACACTAAACTCAAAGTAATTCATGTTGCATAAAGATCATTACATTTTGAAAGAACAAGATAGTTATCATTTGAATACTTTATGGCAAAAAATCAGAAGTAGTATTGGGTTCGATTCATAGTATAGAGCCCTTTCTCTAGAAGATTTACAGCAAAACATAGCTAACTTCTTTTTTTCCACGCCATGAATTATAGTTGCCAACTTGTACATCAATTATTTAGCAGGGCAAAAGCTTACCTTGGTGTAGTATGCACAGTCCAATTCTCTGAATTAGTAAACTAGACCATTCGTGACCACAAAAGTAAGCCCCGATTAAGTCATGCGTCTCATAAAGATTCACATTTCACTAAGCCAAATCTATGGAATTTTCCGACTAATTTTCTTGGTATGTCGAGTTGAAAGTGTTTATTGCTAAGTTGGCGATTATGCAGGCACCATACATCGATGTCATTCTAATAGCTTCACAAAGATACAGGTTGGTTGTAAATGAAAATGATTAAATAAAAACCAAGAGACGTAGCATGATAACCTAATGTCAAAATTCAATTAGTAAAAATTTCGTACATGTGGGTATAATGGTCATTAATGCAATGAGAATGAAGAAATGTGGCTGAATGGACGACATCACATCAATATTTTCATGCGGTTTTGGTTTTCTTCTCAACCTGGGCACTATTATTTGTTGATTTATCCCGTCAATACCATATATATGGTAACGACAGATAAATCAATAAAGAATAGTTTATTTATGCCAAGCAGAGACTAAAACTCGACATATATGCACATATTATGCATCATTTCAGAAGCTCACCATGTATAAACGAAAAGCTTGAAGACCCTTCGAGTTCGAGCCGTGTTAAGCAGAAGCAGTCAGAGGGCAACTCTCCTTTGGCAAGTCATTAATGGCCGGAAGGCATTCACCTTCTCCATCATCATCATCATCGACATGTCTTGCCAAAGAAGAGAAACCCTAAAACTGATTTGCTAAGTGCAGTCACCGATGTTCATCGGCCATTTAAAAGCTTTGACTTTGACTCTTTCTTTCTCCCCTTTTCTTGGTTTGTAATGGAAGGGCATTTGAAGATGTATTTATAGGCTCTAGGGTTTATTAAGAGGCTTTGAGTTCACATGGCATATGCCATGGATATCCAAATAGCCGAGTGCCTGCTTTCTACGCATTCCATGCATGCCAGCCTTTTTTGTTGAAAATGCTTCTCATCGCAAAGATATTCTTCATCCCATGATCTAGACCCCTCTCTTTCCTTCACTCTATGTAAGAAAAGTAGAGGGGCAATGCCAAAATGGATTCCCAAGCTCTTTCTCGATGTTCGATTTGATCCTTAAACTTTAAATTTGATCCTTGTACTCTTTGGTTCTGACCAATTTGGTCATTTTAGCTTGCGTAGCAATCCAGTTCACTCAATGAAACCCACATCAGTTGACGTGATTGTACATGTGAACAGCCACCTTGGCAAAAAATAAAATGAAAGAGAATGGCAACAGAAGTATGGGGAGAGAGATAGGCAGCAAGGCCTGGCGAACATCATCAAGATCTCGCCCTCAATCCTTGCCGGTGCCTGTGTGAGGGCCTTCTTGCCCTCGCACTTAATCATAGCCTTACCGCATGTTACCACAAAGCAAGGGTCAGCAAGGGTCCCCGAGACTTCCCGGCGGTAATGCAACCACGCCGCCCCCAACTCTCTCTCTCTCTCTCTCTCTCTCTCTCTCTCTCTCTCTCTCTCTCTCTCTCTCTCTCTCTCTCTCCTCTACTCTCCTCTCCTCCAGTGCTCCTGTTCTTTTTCCTTATTTTCCTAATCTTTTGCTAATTTGCTCATGTGGTCGTTACACGTGAATAGCCACGTCAACAAATGTGGATTCCACAGGATGAGCTGGATACCCCTTGTTAATTAAAAGAACCAAATTGGTTAAAACAAAAAAAGTATAAGCACCAATTTGGCCAAAATTAAAGTTCAAAAATCAAATCGAATTCAGGAACCAATATGGGCTTTATCCCAAAAGTAAAAAAACTAAGAAACAATTGCGATGGAGTTAAATCTTGAGAACCTTAGCTACATTTCAATGTATGATTATCAATAGCACACACTGTCCATGTAATTTACTAGACATATTGGGGTTTAAAAGAACTCGATCAGGAAGGTGCATTAGTGGTGGCTAGGTCTGTATAAATTGAGTAGTCTCGTGACATTTTACTCTCTGTCTCTGTCTCTGTCTCTCTCTCTCTCTCTCTCTCTCTCTCTCTCTCTCTCTCTCTCTCTCTCTCTCTCTCTCTCTCTCTCTCTCTCTCTCTCTCTCTATTACAGAAAGAATTATAAAGCATGCATGCAAATTGTCAGTTTGTTTGAGTCCATGCATCAATGGCGTCCATCGCTCAGCTCAAAGCCACCAATGAAGTGGGAAGGTGACGAGTACTTTTACGTCTGCGCAACATTTCAAGACAATGAAAGGGAGAAAGGGGTAAAAGCCAGGCAAAGATAATGCCATCTCTTTTGCATGTGGAATTTTGGCAGCGATACCCGGAACCGTGGAAGCATATCCAATATCATATTCTCTTCAAAGGGGTACGAAACAGAATTTGGTATAGCATACCAAATAATATTCTGCCACCAACTTAAAAGCTGATACCTAATCTTGCTTCTTTCTGCACTCTCTAATACAGTATCTTTCTACTCATAACACTTTGACTATCCTTGGAGAGCAGCTAGTGAATGCGCCCATCTGGTGATGATCTCCTAGGACGCTTCGCTTGCGAGCCTCTCGTTCAATATCTTGACCCCCATGTACCTGCACCAAAACATGCAAAAACTCCTTTGAAAAACCAGTTCATGACCTAGATTTCAAGTATTCTCCATCGTCATACATGGAAAAATGCTTTTTTTCATGAGCACGACTTAAACACGTGGCCACTCGTCCTAGATCCGTCCATCCATGCATGTGCCAATTTGACTTTATATCGCTTGTGAAAATAGTAGTTTTTTTTTTTGCACCGGCGTTATAAATTAAAATGCTTGATTAATAATGAGTTATTACCTTCCGAGCATCATGACCGTGGCTTGAGGATTAGTGCCGGGAGAGTGATTAAAAGTGGAACCGTCGATGACCCTAAGTGCGTCCACACCCAATACTCTATACTCACTGTCCACTACCATCCCTACTTGGCACCCTCCATGGTAGTGCCAAATGGTCATGACCGAGTCCTTGCAGAACTGCTCCAATGATGTCGTCGTGTTCCGGTGCCTCGGCAATAGGTTCACTGGCGCGCTCATCGTCAGGTTCAGCAGCGACTCGAACGACATGGAGTCGTACTTGAAGCTAGCGAACGCCTTGGAGTCGATGACCCTCTCGATGGTGGAGATCCCCTCAACGCATTTCCGCAGGTCCTCAGGGTCTTGGAAGTAGTTGAAAGTGACGGAGGGGTTGTCCTTCGGGTTGCGGCTCCGGAGCTCCATGTGGCCCGTGGACATGGGCCCCGTTATCTTCTCGAGGATGAATCCGCCTTGGAATGCCGCCTTGTCGAGGCTGTTCATGTCCTCTATGGCTTTCGCTAGGGCTTCCGGAGTTCTTTGTTTTGGCGGCACCGTCGCGAGCTGGCCAATCTACGATGATATACCATAGCAATGTGCTTTGATTTGTTAAATAACTCCACGTTAAAGAAACAATCGTTTGAGTTTAGAGTAATTAGTCTTTTTTTTTACCACAGAAGGAAAATGCATGAGATTCATGTTATTGAAAATTATTGATTTTAAGTGATTATGTGCATCAGTGATAATTTATGCAAGAGTCCGCAAAACATTGTTCCTCGTCCTAGACCGCATTGTCCTAGCTAATTGAACCCGATCCAACCTAGGTGCCAGCAAGATCGGCCCGGCATCCTAGCCCATCAAAACAATACGGCACTCGCGTACATATATGCGTATGTATATGAAGTCTTTACCTTGGGAGAGAACATGCCATAGTCCTTGGTCGAGGAACCGCCGGCAAAGTTCTCACCGCTGGCGGCCTCAATGAAGCTCCCGAACTGAGTGATCCCAACCACCTGGATCAACGACACCTCGACCGGGTTCGGCGACGGGATGAAGACCGCGTTCATGGGGTTGTCGGACATGCCTTGCCCGACCATGGGCTGGTCCACAACCAACGAGATGTTGTGGGCCCGGAGGTGGGCCTTCGGGCCCAGCCCGCTCAGCATCAGGAGCTGCGGGCTCCCGAGGGCTCCGGCCGAGACGACGATCTCGTTCTTGGGTCCTTGCCTAAGGTAGGCCCTGTGCTTGGCCCCCGCCGAGTCCCTAAAGGTCACCCCATGGGCCATGGGCCTTGGCATTCCTGTTCAGTGAGCAATTCGAGGAGGCAAAATAGGTTGTGCATCTTTTGAAGAACTCACAATTATTGGGGCGATAAAGAAAATGGTGATTTGAATAATCTTTAAATAGCTTCAACATCTCTAATCTCAATCATAAACTCTCTCCCTCAATGAAAGCATGTGCGGGAGAGATCGTGCATTTGTCCAGTGACAAGAAGCCGTACCTTTCCTCCTGAAAAGGATCTTATGCACGGAAGCATAGAGGAGGACGGTGATGCCTTTGGGATTGGCATACTCCAGCAAATCGGCGGCCGTGTGCCTCCGGCCTAAGCGGTCGAATATGGTCCCGCCCACCTTAGTCCCGGAAATGTGGTCGTAGGTGAAGCCGTTGTTGGGAACCACGCCGATTTCTACCAGCCCGTCCCTCACCGCCGACTGCCACTGTCGTATCTCGGGCTCGAAAGCCACCAGCCGCTCCACCCACGTGTACGACTCATTCACCAGTTTCCCATCCCACCCCACATCCCTATCGTCAACCGAAAAGTCAATAATAATGATGATGGTAAGATGTGACTATTATTATTATTTTATTGAAATTTGCCTTTCACGCACTTGTTTAGCAATCAAACAGAAAAATATTACAAATTTTCAATACACTGATTATTTTCGTGATATATGCATAATAAATAGTTTGAAAATGCAATGTGTTTTTTTTTTCACTAAACATGCATGAAAAGTGGGGCACTAAACCCAGAGAACAAAAATAAGTAAAAGGTAAATGCATAGAGTACACTTCACTACCTACCTCACATATTCAGGAGCGGCACGTGAGTAGAACCCGGCGTTCAGGCAACTTCCACCACCCAACACTCGCCCACGCGCATTGATGACGCCGTCCTCGGAGATGAAACGCTGAGACGGGGAGGATGGAGAGAGGTCCGAGATCGCCGCCCCGAAGGCTTCCAATTCGGTGATGTTCGGGTTGCCATAGGGCGAGCCGCCTCTTTCCAGGAGCAAGACGGAGGCGTTTTGAGATAGAGTCGCCGCTAATGGGCAGCCGGCGGTGCCGCCGCCGATGACGATGTAATCGTAGTATGAGACCGGTGGCGCCGATGTGGCGTTGCGCATGAAGCTATAGGTTCGAGGCGGGATGGCTGAAAAGAGAAGAAAATTTTGGTGAGGAAATTATGCGCCTTCGAACAAATAATTTAGTTTCCTGAAATTTGTGCAGAACATATATAGCTTAGTAATCCCACTTTATTATCATTTTTTCTTTTGGTCAAAAGAAGATTTCATCGAATCATATTGAAAGGAAAATGATGGAACACGAGTTGTTATTGGGGTATCGGTTTTTTTTTTTCCATTTTTTTATGGTGATTGGCTCAATAAATGTAGCAGCCTTAAAAATCAGTTTTCATGATGAAACTCGGAGCTGAGTGTGATTTTTAAGCTACTGGACATTTATGTATCCATTTGGCAGGAGATCATTTAAGTTATTTGTAAAAAATAAACGCCGGTCGTTTTTAATTTAGCTTTTGGGATAGGCTAAAGACGGGAAGGTGCAATTAGCGCCAACAATCCCTTCTGGGCATTATTATAGGAGTCTCGCACCTACTGTAGAATGTTTCGATAGAATGCCTCGTCTTGCTCGACATAAAAAACCGAACGATGTTGCTATAGAGTGCTAGTAATACAAATAAAAAGATAGAACAAAAAAGTTGGTGCATTTATCTTTGCATCCACGTTAAGGCCAAGACAACCGGCTTGCTTGTGGCCCAGTCAACAACCTTATGCAGAAAATTTCTCAGGCAAACACAGATGATGATGCTTAAGTGAATGTCCTTTCATCAAGGGCGTGGATAATTAATGCAAGACAATGGAAAAACAAGACGAAAGAGAAAGTTGCATCGGCTTCTTTAATAATAAGAAGAATAACTCCATCTCCAAACCTAACGCCTACCTTAAAAGTTAGGGAAATCCCTTATTTTGCTGACTGGAATTTGCTCTAACCATGTGAAGGGACCATGGGATGACCCAGCTCCTATGTAGTCTCCTTCGTATCTTGTTAGCGTTGCTCTTTTTTTTTTTTTGCCTCCTTCCGATAAATATGCACATAATTCGCACATGAATTTTTATTTTTCGCTGTTATTTTGCACCGAAAGGGAATGATGTCATTGTCACTTTGTAATTTGGAGAAAGCATTGTGAAGCAGTTCGTGTAGTACACTGGAGAAATGAAGCAGAGATCCATGTGATGTGTGGCCGTGAAAAGGAAGAGAAAGAATGTGATATACAATTGCAACCGCTGCTTCCCTTAAATGGGCTACATATTGAGCTGCAATAAGTAGGTAGAACAACCCCGTCTTTAACTTCATCCTGTCGCTAATCTACAATGCCATGATTCATGAGAGACAGCTCATGTTGAATTCTCAATGAGAGACCTTCTCGACCTCGTTTTTACGGCGTTTATATTCGATATCGGGCTGAATTTGACTTATCTATGTACCCGTTTTTACGCAGGTATTATAGATGCACGCTTTTTTTTCTGGTATGTAAGCTACTTCTATTAGCTCAAAACCAAGGATGACATTTAATATATACACTCTCGAACATGGTCTAGGAGTATCCCGGGAAATTAGTAGTATGGTATTAATCGAACACTAATTGAGTCCCCTGTGAGTTAAAAACAAGAAAAAGAGCGAAGATGGGTGTACGACGAGGCGTACCTTCAGCTGAAGAGAAAGATCCATGAAGGAAGAGAACTGCAGCAAATGCAGCTCCAAGGAACCTCCACAACCCAAGAACCATGATCACTTTCTTGAAGAATCTCCCCAACACAACCTTGTGGTTTCTCCAGAAAACAAGATGAGCGATGATGTCCTTTTAAACAACGATGCTGCTGGCTGGCCTCTCTCTCGAGAACCTCGAACCAAACAAGCTTGGCGGCGATGCAGGCGAGGAAGGGAAGCCACCGATCTCGAAGGCGACGAGCAAGCCCGGGAATGGGATCGAGAGAGAGAGAGAGAGAGAGAGGGAGGGGAAATGCAGAAGACGTGATGAAGGAAAGAAGGAAGTAAGGTCGCCAAGATGATAAAGTGAACTAACTTTCCAAGCGTATTTCAAGACGCGACATGCAGTGAAGAAAGCTAAAGATAGATAGGGGATGATCATTCGGGGGGGGGGGGGGGGTGGCTTTCGTGAAATTCAATTTGCTGACTCGAATAGGATCCTACATAGTACTATAACACATGCATTAACATTTTGCTTGAAAGAGAAAGAAAGGAAAGTTTGGTAAAAAGGATTAAATGGTGAAAACAAGAAGTTAAATATCCATAAAAACTGCACTTGATGAAATCCCTTTTTAAAGAACTCGCATAGTATTAAGAAAAAGAAAAACAATGTGGAGTGTTTAGCTTATCCATCCAATTACAGTTGTTTATATCATTATTGATTCGTTATGACGTCGAGCACGTGTATAGTGCGTGCATGAAGACTGGTATAATTCGAGAGAGACAGGATGGGTGGTCCTTTGCTAAATTATGGGTGCATTTAATTGGCTAATTACTGAGTTTGGAGTCGGATTTCTGGCCACCGTTGGCATGTAAACATCATTGCAGATTTGATTTTTGGAACCATTCTTCTTCAATCTCACTCGTGGTAGGGGTGAGCAAAAGTAACCGCCCGGACCGGACCAACCAGTTTTGGGCGGTTCTCGGGGGTACCATTCCAATTCGCTATGGAATCGGTGAATTTTGATTCGGTTTCCGATTTCAGGTGTGGAACTACTCGCCCGGACCTAACCGACTCTTTTTAATTTTTGTTATTTCTTAAGGATCTGTAAAAAGAAAAAAAAGCTAATCTATTTCCCATTTCACAAAGGAAGGCCCTTCAAGATTGGAGTAACTACATTTACTTATGCATGTGAGCAAAATGACATGAATAAATCAAACCACAACAGTAGTTGCTCATTCCAACCAAATTTTGCAACAAATTAGAAAAGTCTTTATTAAACCTACTATATTACACGTAACCTACTAATTATAGAAATACCTTAATTATCAAGAACATATTCAATTTCATCTTCAAAATTAACTACAAATAAAAAAAAACTAAATATGCCACTAGTTCCATTGACCCACCCGAGAATCGGACCAGTCCAGTCCGGTTCTCTAGGATACCGGACCGCCTAAGAACCGATCACCCTAACTCGTGGAATTTTTCTCTAGGTGCTCCATAGTATAAAGAGCATGATGATAAGCCGTTGCTAAATGAGCATATCGATGTTATCCGCAATTCTCCCATATTTTATACATTCAGCGGTGACTGTATATCGGGTAAAAAAAAAGGAATATATCGGTGTAAATATTACGTATCATTTTGCCAGAATTTATCTCGGCGATGAAATACCTTTCATTGAAAATTGTTCTTCGGTTTTTTATTAAAGAAAACGAGTATCGTGGTGCTTCCGAACATACAAGTACACAAGGAAATTAATACATATACTTCAACGGAATTTAATCATCGTTAAAGTACACAAGATAAAGATATAATGTCGGAATTTAATCGGCGACGAAGCACCCAAAAACTATAGCAAAAACACACGTCGGAATTTGAACAATGAAATATCTGGAAATTACAACTAAGATATATGCCGGAATTTAATCAACTATGAGGTATCTGGAAACTACAACTATAACTATGATATAAGAATTGAAAGATAACGGGAATTGTATGTTTTTCTGCGGGGGCTTCTACAATACACAAACACTAGTATTTGTAGAGTTCACAACAGAATTGTCTATAAGCAGTTCTTCAGCAATTTTAGCCATGCCTTCACATCTCCAGAGCTTTCGGTTCCATATCTTCATGTCACCACGACTTCTCATCCCCGTGTGGTTACTAAATTAGATGAATAACTTCTTCATCTACCTACAGTTATAAGAAGTTACAACAACACTTATCCGCAAGAAGCTCAAATAGCTAAAACTATCACTAGTAGACAATTACACATCAATGTTGATGTCGATGACTTCATCCGAGATTACTGACGTTTGTTGTTGATAACTTTATTGGTTGTTGATTATTTTGAAGTTGTCGACATTTGTCTAAAAAAGCTTAAATATTCGAAAATACCGCTCTACTCATCAAGTTGTCGACTGTTCTTTTCATCGATGACTTCTACTGTTCACCAAACTCTGCTCTCATCGACTGAATCTATCCCTCCTTATCCAAAATAATCAAAAGTTAGTCATTTTTTGGTGTAAACACTTATTTCATTGGCAAAGGTCTAATCGAAAATCAAGCAATAAAGCACGAAGTGATGACCATACTCTGTACAACTTATGTATGGCTCACTAAGCTTCAATTTTTTATACCCAATTCGGTATTGGTTTCGCAAGTTCTGTCAACCTCGATACAATTTGATCGCTAAGCTTTTTAGTCGGGTCACTTTACTTCAACTCCACACAACTCGACCTATACGGTTCGATTAAACCGGAAATCGTGATTCGGGAACTTGTGAACAAGGGCCTCTAGGGCAATGATTAAGCGACCAATCGGGAAGACATTATGATTATTAGCGCATTAACTTCTCAACTAAAGTGCACAATCGACGTCTTGCAAATCGAAACTGCCCCGCATGACACGGTGACGGGGACGGTGTGTCGGAAATCAAAGAGAGTTGTTAAGGATCGGCAAAGACCGAGGGAGACCTCTTCCTAAAACTCATCTTTCGATGGAGCAAAACGTTTTTTTGTCGTCATGAACATCAATCTATTATTCCCAAACTCTACTTGCCTTACCCCAAAAAAAAAAAAAATCTATTATTCCCAAACACGAATCAATCGAGAGCTCGAGGAAGAGCCATGTGACGGGTTTGAATTTTGGGGGGATTTTGCTTTCGCTACTTGGCGGGAGGAGGTGCGGAAATTTAATGAGGAGCCAACTACTTGACGCGAGGTAGTTCGGCTTCTCACTTAATACGACCCCGATCTGTAAAGACCTCATAAATTCACTTTAGCCTATCTGGACAATGGGAATTAATTCGACTAACAACTATGTCTGCGGAAAAGAATAAAATAGAGATGACGCAAAGTTATGGGGCAGCTTCTTCTTCTTATTGTTCTTTTGCCCTTCTTTTTTTTTTTTTTATGTGGGAGTAGAAGAATTACCAATTTTCAGATGGAATTCACCGTCGGAATCCCGTTAACGATAAGTGTTTGGACACATCTGTTGTCCGGTGCGTTCATTTCTCGAGAAATTGGCCTCGTGGGAAGACATTTTCCTAGAACGATCGCTTGTATTTGTAAAGATGCATCGGCGAAGAGATGTCTTCCGTTGTTGGCACAAATGTTTTGACATTGAATATCTTGCAAGGAGAGATGAGGCCGGAGGGATGATGGTTGGAGGAGGTGTGTAGGTGGGTAGCGAGAGAAGTGACGGGATCGAACCTCGAGTGGGGGTGTTAAGTAGGTGGTGGCATTTAATCTTTGGCCTCCTCCTTCGCTTCCTTTGTACCTTAGGGCAAATGTGACCGGGGAAGAAGGACTCTGGATATGCACGACTGATCCGGCCGGGGGTGTGGGGGAGGAAGGGCGGCCTAAGCAGTACAAATTTGATTTTTACAATACAATGGTGCATTTGCGTGCTTGGTATTGGTTCCTCACGAAAAGCATAACCGGTTAGCACGGGAGAAATTACCGAAAAAAGTCTTAAATTTATTGCATTTGTGCCGATTTTTTTTTTGTCAGAGTATTTGTGCTAATCCAGTCATAAATCTTTTAACAATTTTCCAATTTAGTTCAATTCACTGGAAATCGCTAATGTGGAAATCAGTATGGCCGGCACTAACGTGAACGATTTTTGCACTTCTTTTTTTTATCGTCTTTGATTTTTTTTTTATATTTTTGTTTTCTCTTTTTTCCCTTCTTCCTCTGCCGAACGACCGTGAGGGTCACCCTCGCCGACCTCAGGCAAGGGGCAACCTCCCTCACCTCGGGCAAGACTCGCCCAAAGCTAGCGAGGCCGGCCATCGCCGGTCATCAACTAAGGCCGATCGCCGGTCAACACCAAGTCTTGGCGACCGATGGAGGAAGAAGAAAGAAAAGAAGAGAAAACAAAATTATAAGAATTATTCACATCAATACCTGACTGTATCATGTAAGACAACCTAGCATCATGAAGGACAGACGGCATCCACATCAGCGATTTCTGGCTAAAATTTACCTGAATGACTAAATTGGCTAAATTAAAAGATTTAAAATTAAATTGATATAAATACATATATATTTAAGATTTTTCGATAATTTTTCCTTTGGCGCCAAGGTTCCTCCACGTACTCTCTCTCTCTCTCTCTCTCTCTGTCATGAAATCCGCCACAATCCCATCCAAAATCCTCAGCCTGTCAAGTCCTCACTACCCACTTAGAAGTCTCATTAATGAGACCTCTCTTGAGAAAGCCCGCTCAACTAGTATCGACAGCCATGAATAGCCTGAGATTGTAGTTTCACCATTATTGGTCCAACTTCACAACGTCAGGATGCAGAACTTGACCGTGCCGTACCTCCAAGAAGTACGATCCGAGTACGCCGTTCTCTTTTCCGGCAATTTTAATCGCGCTCCGGTACATCTTGCCTCCATTACGAACGTAAACGGCATTAAACAACACGAAGAGCGCGATCTGGCCGCTGGCCATCGACCTACTTTGGTGGTCAAAGCTTGAAAATGGATCGAGAGAGTAAATTACTGATATCTACTAAGGGAATGAGTCCGATCGAAAACTTCTAAGCTACGTTTCTGGTTAGGATAAGATTTAAGATAGCATAAAATTTATCATATCCCGTGTTTGGTGTCTGTCCAAAACAGGATAATGTCTTATATAAGATGGACATAACTTGAATAAAAGTGAATGGGATTGCCAATATTTATATTATAAAAGTTATTTTTCTCAAATAACAAATTTATTAAATTAATAAAATTAAAATAATATTTGAATTCTAATATAAAAAATTCGTAATTACAAAAAATAACAACAATTTCGTTTTTAGATATTCATATTTTTATTTATATATTCAAATTTCTTTTTAGCTTATGATATAATTCCATATACATCTTTAGTATTTATATTTATTACATATTTTAGGTATATTAGTATAGTTTACTATTTAATGAAATTCTATTGAAGTATGATGGAAGGGGAAAAAAGAAATAAAAAAAGAGAGGGAAAAATAATAAGAAATAAGCAAATAAAAATGATGTGGGTAAGAGTGTAGTGAGAGACTCTTACTATATCCATTGGTGCAATTTTTAAGTTCATTTATACTTATATGCTGTTCATAGCAAACAATCAACTTAATAAAATATGAAATTATTCTGCTTTATTATCATGATTCACCAAAAAGTGGATAGGATACAGAAAAAATCTTTGAATTTCATATCCTATCCTATCCTATCAAGTCTTATTCTAGCTAAAAATCCAGACGACCAAACGCAGCCCTAGAGAATCCCACTCCAGAAAAAGTCAATCGACCTCGTTAGTTACAGTTTAGAGCACCTATAAATACATTATTGGAGAAGAAAATTGAATAAGGACAAGAAAACAAGGATAGGATGGCATTAATATGGGGTATGGCTACGAGAGACATGAAACTTAGTAGAGGGAGTTGTAGGTGTAAAGGGTGGCCGTGATGGATGATATGCAAATCACCAGTGAAGGAAGAAGGGTGATGTTCAAGAGCCTACTCTCCCCCAAGTAACCGGCTAACGTTATCGTGCCATCTGCGATCACCCGGGCGATCGTTCCCGCTTCTGTCGAAAGTAAGCCGCCGTTGTAGGTTCCCCGTGAAAGCCGGGACGACATGACCCGCGAGAGTAGCGACAGGTTGACACCTGGAAAATGTCCAAGAATATGAAAAAAAAAAATGTCAACAAGAACCAATGCAAAAATCCCTGCCCTCTCTCTCTCTCTCTCTCTCTCTCTCTCTCTCTCTCTCCATAAATTGCATGGTAATTTCCAGCTGTGACTCTCCCATAAATTGCACGATGGTTTCAGAGCATGCATTTGAACCTGTCCACTGCTTTGTCCAAACCGGAGAGCTGTCTCTAATGATCCACACGTTTAGCAGTTTTTTCCACTATGTTCACGGACATCATACACATTTTGCCGAAATTTACTACTTAGGAAATGGGTGCATGATCCCTTTATGTCATCCTCATAAGCTATCAGTAAGATTGTAGGAGTTGCCTTAACAGATGAAGATTAAATTGGTTATGACAGTTTCTTGGAAATCTTCGTTTTTCCCAGGGATGGATTTTTAGTTCTAGATTCACTCGATTCTTGCCTTTCTATATCCCCTAGGAGGCCATTTCTCTATGTTTATTCACATACAAAATTGACTTTTTCCTAGAGAGAGTAAACTAAACTAATACAATACCTTCGAGAACTTCGGCAGAAACAAACATGATGAGCCCGGAAGACACGTATTGAGCAACAGAATAGGGTATTATTAGGTGGAAACTTAGTACTATGCCTATGAAAACCATGACTTCAGATGCCAGCAAAATTTGCCTGCAAGCATATCGATGAGAACAGTTACAAACTATTTCAATTATGAAGAAGTAGAATATAAGCCAAATAACTTCTCAAACATTTCGGATTACCTGTCTTCAAACATGTTGCTAATGTAGGTTCCAACAATAATATTTACTGGAAGAACCGTCAAGCCAAGACATGCAAGGAAAATTGCCACTTTGGTTGTTGACCATCTAAAGTAGTAGGAGGTGATGACACTAGATTCTGAAAGCAAAATCTCCATTGCATACTTGAGCATGAAATAAATCAGCAATTGAACCTAAAAACATAGGTATAGTTAGAGTACATTTGAAGTATGAACCATTCTAATCCAACTTTAAAAAGAAGAATGCAAGAGAACATTTGACTAGAAAGAATGAACATATAAAAGATAAATTCAAGTTTCAATTCGAGCATGTACTGTGGCTTTGATGACACAGAGAGCCAATAGAAAGACCAAGAAATCATTGTAGATTTATTATAGAGAAAAAGTTGCTGGTGATGATAAATTCATGAACTCACAATGAATGTTTCAGGTCTAAAAGAATCCACTCTGGAACGCATGCTGTGAATTACAAAATACTCCATAGAACACAGTGCATGCAAGTCTACTGCAGATGGGATCTCTTTGGGCAAATTTGATATTGCATGAAGCTGCATTGCATGTTTAAAAAGAGCAGTCCAGGGAATCATTCCAATACCTTCACAGAGGGCGTTAGTAGCCTATACGCTGATGCAATTGAAGTGGCTGGTTGGTGAGATTCCTCAGAAGCTTCATCACTTCCATCAAATTCTTGATCATCATTTCCATCTTCATTTTTTTCCTCTGAACTTATGAGCAATGGTTGCTCGAGACCATTCTCAAGAGCATCGGTTTGTAATGATTCTGTTGAGCAAAATTTTTAAGATAACAACAAAGACAGATAAACTATGAACAAGACGTTGCAAATACAATGATTCTCTAGACAAGGGGACAATTAACTCCATATGATGCAGGTAAAAGTTAAAGCCAACTGGATATTAGATTTCTTAATTGACAATGAGTCCTGATAGATATCAATATCTAGTCGTCAAGATTACAGTGGATGCTAAATTCCATTGACGTTTTACATCTGGATATCAAGATTAAAGTTTCCACATTTTATAAAAGTTAGATGATGATGAAACAGGTAGTCTTTCATGGTTGAATTAAATGATAAGATGCCCTCACCCAAAAAAAATGAAAAGATGCAGCTCATAATCCCAAAGATAGCTTCTCAGTTACTAGAAAAGGTGGAGGCTTTGTTGGACCCGTAATGACATGACCATAGAAAAGTTGATGGCAAGTGAAAAAAACTTACCTTCATTAGACTCTTCTGGCGTGTGGCTTGGTTCCTTCTCATGGGAGGGTTCTCTAAATGAAATCCACAACCATACTAAGTACAAGAGCCATCCCACAGCCATTGCCCATCCAGGCAGAGTCTCCTGATTGAATGTAATTTTGAAAAATTTGAAATGACACTGAAATAAACCGGCAAGAGCAGGACCACAGGCCATGCCAAGGGCACTAGCACTCACAAAACCTGCAGATGCCTGCATTCTGATCTTCATAGGTACACAGTCACTTATATAGCGTCGATTAACAGCTCGAGCAGAGCCGAATCTGCAATTATACGGCAAAATTTGTTACAATCTGATGTACAATTTAGGGGTCACACTATCTGCATGGTCGAAGATGTGTTAATAGCAGGCAGCATACTTGAGAACCTGATAGGACTAACACTGAAATTTCAAATTCAAGAACATAGCCTGTCCACCTGTAATCTAGAGGACAGACCTTCAGAAAGTTTCAAGTGGTTTCCCGTGGTTAGGCTACACAAGTCTCGCCCTGTCTAGGACATGCATAGTTAAAGGCTTCTTTATCAACATACTCTTCAAGATTTCAAAGACATGATCAATCTCAAAATGAGCACCGACCTTCTAATTTAATTAGTGATTAATAACCGAGCAATCTTCTGATAGATAATTGAACAAGACCAAGCACCATTGTTAGAAGGGGCTGTCGACATTATGTGTGCCGTGACAGATTTTCTTTGTATTCAGATGACGCCTGTTTAGGAATCAAATTACTATTTGATGAAAAACATGTTGGTACAACATCCGGACTATTCGGCCAGTGATAATTTCCTTCTCCTTTAAGAATACGACATACAAGGTCAAAGTGATTGTGTCCTAACATACAAGGTCAAAGTATTGTGTCCTTCATTTCAAATAAAAGATGTTCACATTACCTATGACCCACCAGAAAACTAAGCCAATCTGCCTTGCAGATTGAATGACAGAGTGCTTAAATTTTGCAAAATTGATTGTTTGAAAAAGAAAAATACAAGGAGTTAGGCTTCTTACCCACATAAAAGACGACCAATTAGAAGAATAGCAATCGAATCTAGATCATAGGCCATTGCATACATGGTATTGCCCAGGAAGAGGACAATACTGCTGAAGACAAGAGGTCTGAAGTATGATTTATTTGACCACGCACTGAAATATACTGAAGAGAACACCTGTGCAACAGCCATTGCTCCAATCACAACTCCACAAACTGTGGCAGCAGCACCAAGACTTGTGGCATAATCATCTGCTGTGGGTACAATGATGTATGTATTGACCATATATAGAAAAGTGTTCGCCAGGTTCAACAGTAAAGACATAAAATGGTATCTTCCATCGTCAACTTGTTCCTCAACTGGAGTTGGTAGTTCCTCCTGCAAAATTAATGCATGCTGTGCCAGAAAGTGTAGGAAGTTCGTTGAGTGGGTCAACCTGTCTACTGCTGCTTTTATTAACTCGACTGTGGGATCCTGCAGAAGAACCTTGGTAAATATCATAGTGGAACATCATTCTGAAGTAAGAAACAACCGCGAAATACAAATTACATTGCATGAAGAATATCTGGTGGAGATAAACCTGCAGAGGAAGTGCAGGCTGGTCATAGATTGATAAGTAGCTTCCTTGGCGATCCTCCAACTCTGCAAGGTTGCGGGAGATTGCTCCAACAACAGCCCCTATCCCCTGGAATTTTGGCACATGGCCAGCTTGTTATAATGTGCCTATGCCATTAATCTAAATCGATGGAGAAGTTCCAGTTTTATAATAGATACTAACAAAATGGAGCATGAATAACCTAAGTAAAAAAAGATGCTGGACTAAGCTTATACCACATGCTTGAACACTTGCTGAAGCTGAGAGTAAGGATGATTAGCGCGAGTTTTGACATAGTAGTCTGTAAATCTATATCCAAAGCGTTTGTCAAACTTCTTCAGTATCTTTCGCAGACCAATTGCATTCAACTCAACAAAATAAAGGAGCTTCAAAAGATCTCGCCCCACTTCTCTATAAGCTTCTCTTAATTCAGATATTTTTGATATATCTTGCTGCTGCTGAAGAGCTTCTTGCTGCTCCCCTAGCTTGGCAATCCTGCTGGCTAGGCGACCTTGTTGCTCCAACAGGAAAAGGACAATCTTCTCAATCTGATATTATCAGGTGACTCATTAAACATATTTGAAATGAACTTCCATAAACAAAAAAGAGTTGAAGTATATAATTCCTTTGCAGGATCCCACCATATAGTGTTCTTTTATCAATCATCCCATGAGAACAAAGATAAGAAAGAAACATGGCAACAGAAAAGGTAAATATCAAGACCACTGCATCTGTATTGAAATTATCATAATACTTGTCCTCATTCTCATAAGTATACATGCAATAAAATAACTCCTTTTCCCTAAAATCTCAATGTCACCGCACCAAAGGATTTCTCCTAAATAAGAGTTGGTATCAGTTGGTTAACAGGCCTTTTAAGTACGATAAACTATTCCATCCCTTGCTCATTGTTCAATCGATCCCAAAGAAGGACACTACAACTAGTCCCACAATGTGGAGTTGAAAGGACACTACAACTACTCCTAAAGGGCTAGTAAGATGTTATTATCCAAATGCATTCTAAGTAATATAGGAGTATTCATAATTGAACTATTTTTTCTGAAAAGAAAAGAAAACTTCCCGCCTGCAAATGCTTGTAAGACTGTACAGAGTTACAGCTCCATGTACCTGGTGGTCCAACATTCTAGAGAAATCCTTAAGAACATGTCGGCGATTTTGAGTTCCAACTTGAATTTGTTGAGCATATTGTCTTACTTTCTTCTTCATCAGCTTATAGTTGATGTAATAACTGGAGAATTTGATTAAAGAGGGACAAATTAAGAACCTATCAATTTAATATCAGGAAAAAGGTAATGCAGCAATAGTAGCTTCAATAACTTTATACGATGCAACTGCAAGGGCATACATAAAACCTAAAGGCAGCACTATTTATATATTAGGACATCAATTGGGCATAGGAAAGAATTCAAAGAACCAAAAGACATTCCCTGGAACAAAATGAACACCAGCAAGCATGCATGGAGTTTCACAGAAGCAGAGTCTCATGACAAGTTGTCAAGTTCACTCCATTATTTGAGAAGATAGCTACCTCGACTTAGACACAGTAGTAAGTATTATCAAAAAAAATATGAGGCACATGAAATAACACATTTCAAATAGAATGGCAGAAAACTCCGCGTGAGACAGATTGGTTGACACTCAGTGTGGCTTTTCCAACCTCTGGTGATAAGATATACACTCATAACATTTTCCGGGACCTAGATTTCAAACTAACAATTTGACAATATGAGCCTGTACATTGCAGCCGATCATACCCTTGCCATTCTTGAATTTGCCTTTCCTTCAGCTTTTTACCAAAGCCGACCATGGCTCTGCAATACGTCACAAAAGTTCATTAGGGAGGGGGAAAAGTTAGAGAGAAGATGTCCTTCTGAAATAAAGCATAGACCTTTCACATCAAAAGGGAAATTTTATTTTTTTTGTATTTAGTTGAAAGAACAACATAAACACGACAATCTCCCATGTCAAAGAAAATAATAGTATCTGAATTGCAGGGGAAATACTAGTATGGACAGGGAGAATCACAACCATTGGTTGTTGTAGGTGGGGACCCACATGATTAACAGCTGAGATTCCCCCCAGTCCACCCTGGACCGCATCCACGAAAGAATTTGCCAGATTCCAGAGAGAGTTGCTGATTTCATCTTATTGTAGAAGGGAACATTCTCAAGCCAGACATACAAGATTTCTACCCTATGACTCAAAGCTTCTGAAGAAAAGTATATCATGTCATTCGAATAAAATAGAGAAACAGAATATAAGGACAAGCATATTCCGTTGCGCACTATAAATGCTTAGATGTGAGTTGTAAAATCCCAAAGTGCCAGTAGCATTACACGAGTCATACAGCGCAGAAAGTGCAATTAGCGGAAAGCAGAGCGCACAAGAGAACGACAGTAACTAAAAAATTTTCTATCGAATACAATTGGCTAAATAGATTCTTTCATATTTTCAACACAACATAAGACAAAGCAGAAAAACAGAGAGAATTCCCCTCTTCCAATACTAAAAATGTGCATAATTCTCATTTCTTTAGTTTCGACATAAGTGGCGTCGCATCTGTCAGGTCATGCTTTCGGTTTCGATTCCTCACCAACTTAAGGAGGAATTCATAAGCTCAAGTTCAAAAACCACACAACACGTCCAATCTGACGTGAATCAATAAATAAACTGATGCCTCGACTGCAAGCCAATGCATCAATAAAGTCGAACCTACGCAAACTTACACTTGCAAGGATCTTGAGAGTGAAACAAACACAAGAAAAATTTACAATAATAAAAAAAAGACCGCTTTCGAGTCACTAAAAGAAATATGCAGAAAAGAATCATCAGATTGACCAATATCAACAAGTTGGAGTTCTCAAACACAAATCCTTCGATTCAATAAGCTACGGCATCGAAACGCGAAAACTCTAAGCTCGGGTCTCCTAACAGAGCTCTGTTTGATCCCCGAGAAAACTCGGGCGACTTCTTCACTCAGCTCTCTACAGCTTCCAGGAAGCATCAACAACATTGAAAAAGACGCCTCGGTAGGGGTGGGCTAGGCCTTCACATCCTCACACTCCCTCTCACTTTCCAGCTTCCTCGCAGCACGACCCGACAGAAGCAGCCCTGCACGCACGCACCCCCCCCCCCCCCACCCACCACCGAAAAACGCCGACCCAAAACGGCTCTCGCCGTCACTAGAACGAACGAACTTACCGGAGCGGATTCGACGAAGCTCTTGCGATCCCCCCGGAGCACTCCTCCCAGGCCTCAGACGACGACGGACGAGCGCGCGCGACCGGATGACGACGGAACGGAGCGCCAGGAAGCGGCGGCGGCGCGCGGCTCCTTCCGGGGAACCGGGAAGGTGGAGCCGGGGGAGCAAAGCAATGGAGGGTCCTCTTCCGAGCTTCTTCGCCGGATCGAAGAGGAGAGAGAGAGTGAGCGAACGCAGGGCAGAGATAGAGAGAGAGAGAGAGAGAGAGAGAGAGAGAGAGCTGGAATTCTGCGGTTCAGCAGAGAAAAGCGGATCTTTTGTACTTGAGAAGTGCTCGTATGTAACGTCCCCACGGGGGAGAGGCTTAAAATTGTAATTTCGTCATCTCAAAGTTGGCAACCTTGGAAGAAATGGAAAGGATGGTGGCAAATATCAAATTTAATGAAATCATCAAGATTAGTGTTTCCTAAAATCATACCTTAGGTTATATAGAAACCTTTAATGAAATGCGCGCGGACAGCGCCCGTTTAAGGCGCCTTCTACTTCTAGTGTTTTGCGGTTACAACGATCGCGTGTACTTGTGAGATTATAAGAGAACATGGATACTCGCTTGATTTATTGGTCATACCCACCTATTGAATACTCCGTTTACATAATCGAGCGCATACTACACAGTGTCAAGTCGCCCGCGAAAAATGTTGATTCCTTAATGAAATTCGCTATAAAAATATATCATTCATGGTTTAAGACCTCAACCAGAAAAGGAAAAAAAAAGAAGCCAAAAAAAATCGTGAATTTACTGGAGAGGAAGCACGGAAAAGGGAAAATGACAGGTCGTGATCAGAAAATCACATGATACGGCTCCTTTTGAAAACGAAGAGAATAGAGTGGTACGCAATAGAACACAACCACAAGCAAATGAATGTTCTGTTTTTACATCAATGAATCCTCCCGAAAGCTTCGTGGTCCACACGGCCCCTTCAATTCTGACCACTATTATGTAACATGGGCAATTTGTTTGTCCCAAAATTAAACCCCCCCCCCCCACCAAAAAAAAATGAAGCAAAAACAAAAAGAGCTTCTCCAATTTACTAAAAGGCCACAGCAAGGCAACCACAGAAAAATTGGGGGTAATTACCTCGTTTGGTCCTAAATCTATTGACTGACTACCAATTTGACCCTGAATTTTTCAATTTCCACGGCATAATTCTAGACCTTTACACGAAATTCCAGCGCGGTCCTCCAAGCCAATTGCAGCAGGGGATTCGCCAACGTGATGTCCAATCATCACCGGCCATCTTATGTTGCCTGCCGAGTTAGACGCCTTGTGGATCGTCACGTCGGCAATTTTTTATGGGCAATTGACCGAAATGACTATATTGAAATTTCGTTCAAATATTTTGGAATGATTACATTTTCAAATCTGAAAAGAATATGGTCAAATTGTCATTCACGTAATAAATTTAGGACCGAATTGGGAATTTTTCCCCGCTAAACACAACATGATTAATTAGTCGCACGCGAGACACTAACCCGGCACATGCCGGGCCGGGGAAAATGAGGTCATTTTCGCTCCTAAAATGTCATCACATTGGACACGCTGCAGCGAATCTCGGGGTTCGGCAGACATGAGATATGCTTTGCGATTAAAATCGAAATGTCAACATCTTGGGAGGCACCATCGCCTCTCGTTCAGTCAATTATGAGGAAGATGACAAAAAGGGACGAGGGCGACGCCCAGCAGCCACGGTCCCGCCCTTTTACGTTAACCCGTCGCTAATGATGGGACGTGTCGTCGTCCACGTTTCATGGGACGACCATTCGCAACTTTGTTCTTTCGTTTTCCTTTTTTCCTATTTTTTTTCTCTTTGCAGTGTAATCGGAAAAGTAAGAGGGTTCATGATAGGCAGATAATATATAACGTAACACTTAAATTTTTAATTTATTCAATATAATTCATAAATTTTGATCAAATAAATAATGTGATCTCTAAATTTTTAATTTATTCAACGTGATCCCTAAACTTTTGGTACTTATTCGAGTTAGTCCCTGAACAATATGAAAATATTCAATGTTATCCTTCAATTAGTTCGAGTTCAAAGACAATATTGAACATTTTCATATATTTTAGAGATTAGATTGAACATGTATTAAATGTTTAGGAATCACATTAAACAAATTAAAAATTCGGAGACGATATTGCATATTGAGGTAAAGTCCAGAAATTATATCGCACGTTAGGCCAAAGTTCAAGAGTCATTTGTGTCATTTTCCCTAGTCAGATTAATCGAGTTTGTAGTGATGTTGACCGAATTTTATTTCGATGATAGGTGCGTCGATTTTTACGCAACCGATTAATCCACATCAAGTATCAATGAGTATCGTTATACATTTCCATGCTCCTGCTTAGGACTCGCGAGTGGATTGAGATAACATGTGAAATTGGCCATTCGATAACTAGAATTGGTTAAAAAAATATGTTAAACATGCAATGTAGTCTTTCCGATCAATTGCCACCAGAAATCATGTATATAATTTAGTTTAGTACATGCTTCATTAAATGAAGCCCCGAGGTTCTATCCATAAGTTTAAGGCAAAAATGCACGCACATATACGTACGAGTGCAATATAATTTGATTTGCTTTAGAAAATAACTCTAGATTATTACAGAATGAGGAAAGCTATTCCAAATTACAATCTATGGGATATTTAGAGTGTAATGTGATTATTACTTTTTGGTCCATTATTTAGTAATACATGATTATTATTCGTCATAGCAAGCATGGGCTTTTGTGGAATTTTAGGCAAAATATTTTAGGTCGAAATTGTTTGCACATCTATTTTGTACGCGTAGATAAAATTTATAATTTAAAACCATGGTTTGGCATCAAACGGACATGGAAAAGTTAATTCATAGTGTTCCGAAAGCAATGTCCAGGGAAAAAAAACATAATTTTACCTCGTATTAGGAAAGAAAACGGGTCCCACACAAGAGGCTTCTAGACGTCGGGTTCGGTTAAAGAAAGCATGATGTGACGCTGCCAAACAACAATGCCCGCTGACGTACTTTTGCCCTCTTGCAATGATCAGAAAATGGCAAAGGACGGCTGGAACTTTAAGAGATCAGAATTATTTAATTGAATGAAATTTTTAATCAGAAGGAATAAAATATTTATTGCCAAAATTGAGCATTAGATCGATCCGCTTATCTTTTTTCTACATACATCTAGGCAGATCTTCTTGAAATTGCGATTTGTGCATTTCCTAGGTATGGCCAAGCCGGTATATCTCGGTTCGAGGGGAATCTTTGTTGGGATCAGCAATTCCCAACACGATCCGTTTGCACGACTTGATCGCAATTAAGCAGGTTTGGATTTGGCATAATTGATTCCGTATCGTGAAAGGCGCACAACAAAATATTGTCAAACTTGAATTAACCCGCTTGATCCATTATGAATTGATATGTTTGAGTTAATATGTTATTTGATTCGACACAACACAATTAGATACGTTTTTAACACGTTTCATGTAAAGGTTTTTGTCACCAATAAAAGCTTATGAGAATAACACCCATATCGAAAACAACAAGCAAATAAACAATATATTTAGAACACAAAAGTCATTAAATATAGTAAAAACTAACTTAATACTACATTTTAGATGTATAATGCATTGAAATTATTCATATTGCGTTAGAAACATGTTAATACAAGTTTCGGGTATGCACGTGTTTAATGTGTACGCAAGTAAACGTATATTTGTAAACGGTTTAATGCATCGTGTCATGTTGATGCCTTATATGGTGACACGTTCAATAATCATGTTAATCATGCCACGCCGTGCATCCCATTTTTATTAGGTGGTGTTATGTTCGTGTCGAGATAGTTCAACGAGTCTCATAAATGGATCGCGTTCGGATGAGCCACATTCATGTTATACCCCACCGTTTTGACAGGACTCGGATTGTTAGCTCTAGATGTTTGCATAGTTGCACTCTATGTCCCTAAAATTAACCGAATGTCCCATATCAAGCTAGATGTACGATCTTATCCATAATAGGCCGATCAACATGGTGCCCATACGATCGTGGGAGATGTTTATTACCATACCATGGTCGTTTGTATCACTTATATAAATGAATGAACGAAAAATATATTCATCTCCACAAAAATATCTAGACATATATTATTTTTAATAATGAAAATTATTTTAATTGATTAACTATTTCAAGTGATTATTTTTAAAAAAATATTTTTCAAAATCATTCGTACAAGATTTTTACTGCAGATTTTAACTCGTGATATTTTTTTTTTGGTCCAACTAGGCACCATTTCGTTCATTCATTCAAAGTGGTACTACACAAGTGTTGAAGACAAGAGTCAAGGCATAATAAATCCCAAAAGTGTTGGGGTGGCTTAGATAGCTCATTACAAGGGAGTATCCTTTTCCGTTTGGCCTTCGCGGTCCAATCTGCAACTTGGTTGGCTTCCCGTGAGCAGTGGGCTAAGGAAACGCTTTTCAATTGAGCTAATAAGTCTTTGCAATCCTCAAAAAAACTACTAAGGTACCATGGGCTTTGGCTTGGTTCAGTTGAGAATTTAACCACAGCTTCATTATCTGTCAGGATTTCCACGTGCAGCACACCATTTTGCTTAAGTTCGGTGGTATCTATCAGCCATTCCAACGCTTCCTTTAGCGCTAGGGCTTCGATCTCAAGGGCTGAAGAAGCTGCAAAATTCTTTGCGAATCCAGCCATTATCACTCCCCGGTGATCTCGACACACTCCCGCCGCCGATCCCTCTTCAGAGCTGTCGAGCCAAGACCCATCCAAGTTGAATCTCCAGACCCCCTTTACTGGTGGCGACCATTGCTAGGGTAGCATTTTCTTCTCCGTCCACCGATTCAGTACATGAATGTTCCACCGGCGGAAGGTGTTGGTTAGTGTTTAGGCATCTTCGACAATTGTTTTCAGGTTGGGTCGTCTGTTTTGGAATACTAATGCGTTTCGCTCTTTCCAAATTAGCCATAGAATTCCGGCAACCCATTCTTGAGAAGAAGAACCAGCTCTCGAGATAAGCACTTCATCTACCCATTTGTCTATCCTTGTTATGTTCATCGGAGATGCCTGCACATTCAGTCTTCGATCTGACTAGATTGCTTTGGTCCAGTCGCAGAGGACGAAAATATGTTCAGTAGTTTCGGGGGCCTTCCGACAAATCAGACAAAGCGGGTCAGGTATTACTTTCCTTTTGCACAAGTTCTCCTTCGTGGGTAGGGCATTTTGGCACATGCTCCACAAAAAAATGCGAATTTTAGGTTCGGTGTGTAGCTTCCATATCTTAGTCCATAGGGACCGAGGTGGCTAGTATGATGAGGATGTTTTATGTCTGACTTTGATAGTGTTGAGCGTAGTCTGTTGTATCCCTGCTTCACCGAGTACTCCCCTGTAGTGTTTCCTGTCCAGATTAATTGATCCCCTTCTAAGTTTGGCCTAATCCGAATGGCAAGTATTTCTTTCACAATGTTCTCTTCAAATAGCTCCTGCAATAGGTGTTCCTTCCACATTTTCGATCCTTGGTCGATTAAATCTGCAACTCTTTGGGGGTCTTCTCGTTTGGCTGGACCACCGATAACACTGAACTCTAGCCATTTGTCCTCTCTTATATCAATACTTTCTCCGTTTCCAACCGCCCATTTTACTTCAGAACTCATTGTGTCTCTTCCCATAAGCAAACTTTGCCACCCCCAAGAAGGGCGGGAGCCTTTTTTTGCATTCCATAGGTTGCCTCTTGGGAAATAAATCCCTTTCAAAAGCTGGCTCCATAAGGTAGAAGGAGAGTGTGCGAGTCCCCATGCTTGCTTGCCCAACATCGCCTTGTTAAAAGCAACAAGGTCTTTGAAGCCCAAACCTCCATCTACTTTTCTTGCTTTGAGAGTTTCCCAATTCTTCCAGTGAATTCCGGACTTGGATGAGTTTTGTTTCCACCAAAAGGATTCTATCTGCTGTTCTATGGCTTTGCACACTGAGATAGGGATCTTGAATATCGACATAGAATATTGAGGAAGCGCTTGTACTACTGTTTTAATCAAAATCTCCTTTCCTGCCTTAGATAACAATTTCTCTTTCCAGCCCTCCATCTTCATGTTTACCCTTGCTAAAATCCATGCAAACATTTGTTTTTTAGTTTGACCCCAATCCGAGGGAATGCCCAAGTATTTTCCGGTTTTCTCCATAACTGGTACTCTTAGTGCACTCGCCATGTTGCTTTTCAGGCTTTGTGGACAGCCTACACTAAAGAAGACCCCGGATTTGTTCAGATTGATTCCTTGTCCTGAACCAAAGCAATATTGATTTAAAATGTTCACCAAATTCTAACATTCCCCCACAGTTCCATCTAGAAAGAATATTGCGTCATCAGCAAATAAGAGATGAGACAAGGTGGGGCAGTTTCTATTTAGTCTTATCCCATTTAAACTTCCGTCCTCCACTGCTTTGCTTAATAGAGAAGAGAGCGCATTAGCCATGATTATAAATAAGTAAGGAGATAGTGGATCCCCTTGCCTGATTCCTCGAGATGGCTGGAAGAAATGTAATGGTTCCCCATTAATTTTGACACTGAATGTGACAGTGGAAATACACTGCTTTACCAATGACACCCATTTCTCACCAAAACCCATTTTCAGCATATATGCGGATAAGAAGTTCCATTCCACTCTATCGTATACTTTCTGCATATCCAGCTTTAGTATCGCCTAAAACTTTCGTTTCCTCTGCCTAATTCTCAATTGGTGGAGGACTTCTTGAACTATTAAGATGTTGTCTTGAATTAGTCTTCCGCTAACAAAGGCACTTTGTTCTGAGGCAATAAGATTTGGGAGCCAAGGCTTAAGGCGATTCGCCATTACCTTGGAGATAACCTTGTAACTGAAGTTACACAAGCTAATGGGTCTAAACTGGATAATACTTTATGGATTAGAAACTTTAGGAATGAGAACAATATGTGTTTTGTTGAGCTCAGGGTCAAGTCTACCTGAAATGAAGAAATTGCTAACTAGCAGGTGAAGGTCATGCTGTATGTCCTCCTAGTGATGGTGGTAGAATTGGCCATTCATCCCATCGGGGGCTGGGGCTCACGTGCCAGCGGTACCCCAGCTCTCCAGCCTCAACTATGGAAGGCGAGAGAGGTAGCGATGTTTGCCTGGCTGTCTTGTGTAAGAAACTTGGGAATCTGTGGTCTGAAGATGATGTAGTGCCGATTATAGGAGATATTAATGAAGAAAAAAAGGAGTGCGATTGTTTGTTGTATGGGAAGTTATTTTCAAAATCAAATGTTAACTTCCAGGCTTTTCTAAGCATGATGAGGAAAGCGTGGAAGACTGAGTTGGTAGAGTGTGACCTCATTGAGCCAGGGTTCTTTTCATTTTCCTTCAATCTGGTGGAGGAGAAGAAGAGAGTGTTGGAAACAGGCCCTTGGTCCTTCTCCAATAATTTATTGGTCCTCCAGGAAGGGGACCCAGACACTTTTGAGCACTGTTACGAATTCACACATTGCGCGTTTTGGGTTCATGTAGTAGGCCTTCCTCGAGGGAGAGTAACAGAGGAAGTGATTCGGAGTGTGGCAGGGAAAATTGGAAGAGTCTTGGAGGTGAAATTGGAGTCGAGAGGTGGCAACCCTCATAAAAATGGTAAAGCAAAGGTATACCTGAACTTATCCTCCCCTTTGAAATCAGGAACTATTGTGGACTTAGGTTACAAGAAACTCTGGATGGATTTCAGATATGAGAGACTTCCACATTACTGCTATTCATATGGAAGGATAGGTCATCATGCTACCTTCTGCATAGAAGCACCAAAGAAGGAATCGGGCCTTGAAGAAAACAACGAGGGCAAATGCGGGCGGTGGCTAAAAATGGAAGCACGAGAATTTAGTCCTTATTGGAAGATTTTCTATGAAAAACAGGGGCCAATGTCAGAGGATGAAGAAATGATCCCGAAAAGGCCAAGAGAGATTATCCTAATAGAGCCAGAGGTGCCAAGTACTAAAGATAAGGAGGGGACTGGAGTTGTAGGCACTAACCAGTAAGCTGGAACATCCATGGAGCTGATTATAAGATCTGAATTGAAGGGCGAAAACCAGCAGACTGAGAGACCTAACTCACTCAAGGGGAAGACTAAGCAAGATAACCAAACCGTCTTATTTGATCCGGCTAGGGAGGGCAAACGAGATAAATCCTCGAGGACAGATAAGATTGGGCTCAAATCCTTTAAGAAGGTGGTTGTGTCGAAGAAATAGAAAGCACTCATCTCATGCGGATGGCATGACTTTCTCCATCAATCTATTAACGAGGAAGCACTACTTGAAACACCAATTCAGATGGTGGCTGGGATGAGCGATAGGCTTTGGAGGCTAGCCCTAATAAGCCTCCGGGGGAAATATGAAAATTTTGAGCTAGAACTGCCAAGGGTTGGGTACACCCTTGACAGTCCAGCATCTCAGAGCCATAGTGGCTCAAGATAGACCCAACTTAGTGTTCCTAATGGAAACTAAGAATAAAAAAACAGTAGTAGACAGAGTCAGGAGGCAACTTCAATTTCAACAAGCGATGATAGTTGATCCTATAGGGATAGCGAGGGGTTTGGCTGTTTTGTGGAACGAAGGCGTGGAAGTGGCAGTTGAAGATAGCTCAAAGGAGTTCATTGATGTATCATGTAGGGACCATGATAGTGGGAACATGATGCGTATAAACTTTTTACATGCCCCCACAATCTTTCAGGAAAGACTTCAGCTATGGCAGCAAATACAAGCGATAAGCTCAGCAAATCACTTCCCATGGATTTGTATTGGAGACTTCAACGAAATTTTGTACTGCTGGGAAAAGGTAGGCATTAGAGAGGCAGACCATTACAGGCTAGTGGCTTTCTGAGACTTTCTGAATAGGTGCTCATTAATGGACATTGAAAGCAAGGGGTGCGCATTTACTTAGACGAACAACAGGGAAAGGGAAGCTCTTGTTAAGAAGAGATTAGACAGGGCTCTATGCAACATTGACTAGAGAGTGTTGTTCCCCAACGCGGAGGCTTATGCCTTACCAGCAATAAGTTCCAATCATAGCCCAATTCTCCTTACACTTTCCCCAACATTCATCAAGAGGAAAAAGGAATTCAAATTCGAGGCATTCTGGTTGGAAGAGCCCCAATGTAAGGAGTTAGTGCAGAAGATATGGAATCAGGAAGACATGCCTAAAGATTTTGCGAGCAAGCTGAAAAAGATCATAGAAGCATTGATCGGGTGGAGTAAAAAGAGATTCTCCAATGCCCGTTCCCAAATAGCGTCTTTGAAAAGAAGACTCACAGACCTCACAAATACAGATGTTAGGGAGTCAAGCATAAAGGAAGTGCAATGCATCAAAGAGCATATTGAGAATTTGTGGAGGCAGGAAGAACTATACTGGGGGATGAGGTCTCGAATTAATTGGCTCAAATGGGGAGACAGGAACACAAAATACTTCCACGCCACTACGGTTCAGCGTAGACAAAGGAACAAGATCTCAATGCTGAAAGTAGATGATTATTGGTGTCGAGAACCCAATGCACTAAAGCAACACATTGCAAGTTTTTACCAGTCTTTATATGAATCAGTGGGTAATAGAAACTTCCAGCCGATTCTAGATCAATGCCCTCCTCTTGCCCAAGAAGGGATGAACGAAGCTTTGGAAGCGCCAGTAACCTTAGAGGAGGTGAAGAAAGCTGTTTTTCAACTCGTGATATTTAACTGGGGTAGGTTTTTGGAATTTCTGGAAACTTGGAGGGGGCCATTCATTGTTCTCGTACTTGCTTTTGTTTTGGGTCCAGGTAAATTAGATGATGTCGTGAGACGGGGCCATCAATGCGGGCCGAGGTAGGCGGTATCTAACGTCGCGTCGAACAGAAGAAGACAAAAAGCAGAAAAGGAGGCAGTTTACCACCGTACGCGAGTAACATGCTTACACGTGGCGCCGCCCCTCCCTGGCCTAAGCCAGATCTGCGGAGCCTTATCCCCCATCGCATCTCCGGAACAGGACTTTCATGGTTTTGCTGGAATAACATCGCCACCCGAGTTAAGGGTGACCAGTTCCCGATCTAATTCAGTATAATGAAAATAGTTATTCATCATGCATTATTGCAATTTATGTTGACATCAAGTTTGCTTACAACGGTTAGGTTCGTATGTTTTCCTTCTTTGAAATCGGTTTGAAAGTTTTGTAATTTTGTAGTAAGTATTCCGGTAGAGAATAGCTCTCATAAAAGTAAAAATTATTTGTGTTATTATTGAAGACGGTGTAACTTCCGGGGGAGGAGGACTAAAATTCACTTAGGGTTTCACTTTACTTTACTTAATTTTTTGAAGAAATTAAAACAAAAATATATATCCAATTCGATTCGCAAAGAATTGGATCGCTCGGACTCCAATTCCACTTTTAGGAATCAGAGACCGGACCAAATTGGCATGTTTAGTCCGGTCCTGGCGATTCACAGTTCAATCGGTCCGGTCCATGTGGTTCCTAGTTCGATCGGTCCGTTTTGCTCAATTGGCAAAAAAAAATTGGGACTGAATTGTTACAATTGCAATAATAATATGACTTTTTTGGTAATTTTTCTAGCTATTAAAATAGTTTATGATACATGTGCTTTCAAATGATTTTTGACCTGGTGGGGTTGAGAGGGTCCAACCGGACTTTCATAGCTGACTAGTAATTGGTTTATTTAACTAAGTGGATGATGTGATTTTCCAAACATCGTTTTCTTGATTGTCTTGTCACTAGTTCTCTCCCCAAACTTAGAAGATTAATTCACATGTCAAATGTACACGGCACGATTCCTGGGTGGAGTCACGACTAGAAGACTTTGATTTCCTTCGGCATATAATTGCACTGAAGAAATGAAGAAATGACTCGTGAAATGACTTGCCTCATTAGCCGCAAACAAAAAAATTCACGGTGGACTTGTTGAAAAATGTAATTATGGTATCCCCAGGACATAATCAGACTAAAGAAATGAAGACATGACTTGCGAAAATCGTTGATGGCTTATGATGGGCTCGTTGAAAAAATATAATTACGGTACTTTCCCAACATAATGGGACTAAAGAAATGAAGAATTACTTGTGAAAATCATTTATGGCTTGCCCAATTATGCACAAACATCATAATGGACTCGTTGAAAAATATAATCACGACACCTTTTGAACATGATCGGACTACAAAAATGTAGTAATAACTCGTGAGAATCGTTAATGGCTTGACCAATTAGGCACAAACATCACGATGCGCTTGTTGAAAAATATAATTACGGTACCTTCCAGACATAATCGGACTAAAGAAATGACTCGTGAAAATAGTCGATGGCTTCCCAATTAGGCACAAATGCTACAAATGGACTTGCCGAAAAAAAAATTGTAATTAAGGTACCTTATGGGCATAATCGAACTAAAAAAATGAAGATATGACTTGTGTAAATCGTAGATGGCTTGCTCAATTAGGCACGAACTTCGTGATGAACTCGTTGAAAAATACAATTTATGCTACTTCAACAATGACATGATGATGACGACGACCTTTTCAAAGTGATAAGACTAAACTGTACACGACAACAACATCTACACACATATCTATAGTCTATTAGAGATTTATCACCCTCCAAGAACACAACACGAGTGTGCCAAGCGATTGCCCGATTCTACTTAGCTAGCGGTGATACCAATTCGCCAGTTTGTGTACTCGTTTGATTATGAATATTTTACAACATGACCTCATATCACATGCAATCACGTGGTATTGTTATTCAATAAGTACTATCTCAAAATCAAATCAAACAAACTTTTGATTTGGATTTAGGTGGTCTCGTGGGGGTGCTCGGGTGTCCCGAGAAGGCGACACGATCCCATGCTAGCTATAAAATAAGATTAAATGTGATTGAAGGGTTAGTGTCGTTTTAAGAGTTTTAAATGGTACGAAATCAATTGCAAAATTGAAGGATATTCGACAACGACACGAGCCGACCGAGTGTGATTGTCAAATCGAGACAGCCAGAATTAAGTGTTCAAACATAGATCCACCACTCCAAAGTGCAAGTTCAATTCACAATTGCAATTATTGTCACCATCGCTAGCCCCACTTCAGATCCGAAGGATCTAGTCCTTTTGTTCATTATGGGCGTTTGTCTTCATGCCCCTGAATTTAATTATTGGAGAACAATCTGTGCTAAGTTAGACTAGGAAACGTACCTTTTTTTGTGGGGTTCATGTGATTATGCGTCTCCATTCTAATGCATCACGGTAGATTAGATTGACTTCAAGGCTTCTAATGGAAGTTCCATTCATCACTTTTATCTTGCACTCTTTTGTTGCTCTGTTCATCATCATCCCCACTTTACGCCTAAATTTGAGGAGTATATGCAAATTTGGTGAGATCACGATCGACTTTTTTTAAAAATTTTAAGCCATTCGAGCGATCCTCGTCACTTATAAATTGAATTTTTGGATTTTACCCTAAGAATAAAGAAATAAAATATACACCAAGGGAGACAAATAAGGAGCCTAGAAAAAAACAAACTCATAATCTCCCGCCCTAATACCATGTAAAATTTTGTGTGACCACTGTTAACTGGTTTAAAAATTTAAGTAGGATTTCGTAGGATCACTAAAAAAATTTTCTGCTAGACTTGTATTAATGTAGGTGCAAATCATGCTTTTCTTCTAGCAAGAAAAAGGGTCATGCTTTTCGAGGAATAGAGACAAAAATATGTTGTCTTTTCTAGGGGTGAGCACCCATTCATGGTAGACTCTGGAACCAGGCTAGATCGACACCATGCAGTTCGATTCCCATAGGAAACGGTCTGGTCCTCAGTTCTAAAAATTGAGAATTAGCACTATGCAGTCCAATCCAAGGTCAGGGTGTTGTACCAAACCGACGAACCGACCCTAGATCGATCTTGAACCAACCTTGGACCAAACCCATTTTAATTATCTTTGTTGTTTGTTTTGTTTTTAGGTAGTTAGAATTTGGAGCAATCTTTTATGGACGAATGAGGAATGAAGTTCTATAATTCATGTTTTATGTTACATGTTTTGAACTTTTTATTGTTTATTTTATTGTACGTGTTCATCTTTTATGAATTGTTGTTTTTGGCAGGTGGAGATTTCTGCTCTTGCTTTAGCTTTCATTTTGCTCGATTAAGGGATGAATTGGAGAATTCGCTATTGCTTTAAATTTCTATATACTTTTACTGGTGTTTTTCATCTCGCCATTTTGTTGCTAAGTATGGCAATTATTAATATTGCGTGTTGATGGATATGTACTTGGAAAGAGTAAGTTTGTTTGTTCAAGGAATACAAAAAAAAAAAAGGAATCAGTTGGTTCCTTGGACAGACCCGAGAAACGGACCAAACCAATAGAGTTGGTTCCAAGGTTTCCAGCGTTGGTTCCAAGTTCCAAAATATGAAAACCGATCCATGTGGGAACGTTCCAAGTTCCAGGGTTAAACCAGCCCAATCTTGAAACCGCTCACTTCTAACCTTTTCTGTTGAAGTGGTTCATGAGATCAAGATATTGTTCTAGGATTGTAATTTGTAATGATACAGAGATGATGTAAAGAGGGGAAAGGGGAGGGGAGGGGAGGGGTAAAAAGAACATCTCCAATCTAAGCATACAGAGTGAGCACGTCCATTCCTAAACTGAAAGTGTTTTTCAGTACTCCTGTCCTCTCACAACTGCAGAGGGAGATTTCATGCATATTATGCATGAAATCTACCCAATAAATGAAGGCCACGAAAATGGCACACCCAGGATCACCACAATCAGAAATCGAAACACGAAAATGGAGAAATTGTCGATTCGCGTACCTGGTTTGGAATCCATCGAACTTGACGCGGAATTTGCGACGGTTTCCGAACACGAACTCAAGTTCTTCTCCCCTATTCCCTTCGTTAGAACACTGGCCTAATGAGATTGCCACTCACGAGAAGAAAGTTCTCTCTGAATCCGTATGTGAGTCAAATTGTGCATCATCAGGTTAGGGGAGGGACTTGAGCGCTATTTATAGAGTCTTCGACCACGGGCCCTCTCATTACGGGTCGGGCCGTACTCGGCCCACACCAGCCAGCCCCATATTAGACTGATTAAGAACCCATATATCTTATCTTTATTAGACCAAACTAATTCAGTTAATTTCAATTAATGAAACCCACATTAGGAAATTCTTACAATAAATTCATTATTTGAAACAAATGAAGAAAGTTCAATTGGACCAGTGGATTGTTCACTTCGCCGGGCTCTTAGTTTGCATTTGATAATCTGGATAAAATTTTGTATCCTATCAATAAATTATGTTTGAGAGCGTCATGAGTTACTCAATAATTATATTTTACGGAGAAATAATTTCACAGAAGCTGACCAGAAACCCATGCATTAAAAATTTATAATATCTTCTTGTCAATAAAGAAGAAATACTCTACGTCCTGCTTAAAAGTTGCCTCGTGGAAGGAAAGAGAACAGGTCCCGTCCCGCGCAATAAATCCTCCTAGATTTCGGTTCTCAAAGGAAGGCACCATGGGACGCTGCGAAGCGACAACGCCCGCTGACATCCTTTGACCTACGAATAAAGAATTACTGAAATTGCGACTGTTTAAGGTTGCTATCTCCAACGCAGCAAGGATTGAACATCACTAGTCAAGCAAGATAAGACTAATTGAGCTTATCCTTTCTCTATAGATCTAGGCGGATCAAGAGTCAATTGCTACGTATCACTATCGCCTATTATGTAGATGTGATTTTTAATCACAATCAAGCCATCGCTGCTTGCAATGTAAGTATTATCACGATTTTCATAGACTTATCGCATGTCGATTTTTATATGATGAGCGTACCAAAAAATACATATTCGAGAACAGCTTAATTTTTGTCCACCTATAGCGGTGCGGATTGTAATATGTTTAATTCTAGCCACTTGCCCAAAACAACATGAATAGTATTCATTCCATTGAGTTGCAAACGGTGCTTTTAAATACCATGAGCATCCACCCTCTTGTCATTTGGTTTTTGATATTGTGTTTGTGCATAGGTATTGTATCGAATCTACTAAGTCATTATATCGGTTGTGGAAAATTTTATTAGGGCCGGCGACTCTGAGATTGTCTATTCATATGACATGATCACATTTAATTAGAATTGGATTTGGTATAAATGAGTTTGTGTCATTATAGGGGACATGGTGAATAATTCTATCTTATGCTGGTTAACCTGCTTAACTTGTTAAGACACGAATTGATACATTTAAGTTACTGTGCTAGTACATAATTTGATTTTACACGCAAAATTAGATACATTTTGACATGTTTATTGCTCGTATTTAAAGACTTTCTATCCTTAAAAGTTTATAGAAGATAACATCTATGTCGAAAAGAATAAAAAAAAACATATTTAGGAATACAAAAGTCATTAAACATTACGAAAATCCGTTTAAAGAAAAGCTAATTCAATAGTACCTTTTAGATATAATGCCCAGTAAAATTACTCATAGTGTTTAGAAACATTTTAACACAAGTTGCTGCTCCTAAACGCGTTTTAGTATTTAACACAGGTTAACGTACAGTTGTAACAAGTGAATGTATTGTATCTTGTTGACACCTGACAGGGTGATACATTTGACAACCATGACGTGTCTAAACGATATGACTCGTTTCATAAACGCGTTGGGGTTCGAATGATTTATATCCGTGTTATGTCCTTGCTTCGACATGTCACAGATCTCCAGCCCTAAATGTTGTATATTCTATTCTATATTTCTAAAATTAATTGGAAGTCTCGCGTCAAGCCAGGTGTACATTCTTACCTCGTCTTGCATGTGTTAGAGTGAAATGTACCTATGAAATGCAATTGCAAATGATGCGATTGGATAGCATTGTTTGAGAACGAGAGAAGGAAGAAATTAAGCTTTGAAATTGAAGCTCCATTTGTTTCGCGGAAAATATAACATTTCTAGAAAATATTTTTCAAAAAGTCATTTTCTAGGAAAATAACAATATTTTTCGGTGTTTGGTTGAAACTTGAAAATGAACTGGAAAATGTTTCCGGTAGTTTGATATTGAAAATCTGATTTGATTTTCCTAAATAAACATACACTAATAGAAAGTTGGGGAACTGGCCACAGGCTCCAAAGTCCCAGGTCCAGCCTAGATGGACTCCGCCTGGGCGCTGGGAATCGGGGTATAGGCACCTAGATCCTAGGCCCAACCTTGATGGATCAAGGCGCAAGCATCGGGGTATCGTGCCTAGCCTCCATGGACCTAAGTGCTAACATCAGAAATCTGGGCAAGGGCACCAAGGTCTCAAGCTTCAGCCTTGAGAGACCTAGCTAAGGCACTAGGGACTAGAGCCCAAGCGCTAAAGACCCAAGCACAGCCTTTATGGACCCAGGCCCAAGTGTTGGGAATCCAAGATCCAGCGCTCGGACTTTATGGACTTGGGCTCGGGTGCTGGAGCATCGAGCTTCGAGCTGGCCTCGATGGACCTGGACACAGGCGTTGGGGGTTTGGGCACAATCACTAGGGTCCCCGGCTCGATCTCAATGGACTTGGGTGCCGATGCCTGAGATTCGAGCATAGAAACCGTGGTCCAAGGCACGGGCACCGTGGTCATGCGTCTGACCTCGATGGACCCGAGCTTAGGCGCCGAAGACCTGATCCTGGATGCCAAGAACCCGGGAACCAGCTTTGGGGTTTCTGTGCTTAGGCATAGAGTTTCAGGTCCAAATGTCGACACCTAATCATATTTTGGAAAATGATTTTCGAATTCTTAAAAAAGAAAATATTTTCCTGAATTTAAGCACAAATTTTTCGTTGACTAGAAAAATATTTTGTGTTGACTTATTTTTTCTAAACAAACCAAATGCCTGAAAATGAGGAAAATATTTTTCGTGAAATAAACGGAACCTCTCGAATTGGAGATGGAGATGATTTATTGATGCACTTAAAAAGCAACTGGCAAAAGATGAAGTTACTGACGTGTTGAAAGAATTTGACCGTTGGAAAATTCATGCTTTTAACTAGGGAGGTTTTTATAATTTTTACTTTTTGTTCAAAAACTCGTTTAAAGAAAAAAATATTTTTTTATTTTTAATCAAAAATAGAGTCGGAAAAGAGAAATGTTGCCCTTCATACTTTAATTGTTTCGTATTTCATGCTGTAAAAAGCGGGGACCATGTCCATCAAGATAGGGTAGCAAAAACAAAAAAGCAGAAGAAGTTAAGGGGGGCGAAGCTGACTTCTAGACCACCTTACGTGGGTGACGTACTTACACGTGGCACTGCCGTCCGTGGTCCCCTCGTATCTTGGAGCAGGTATGTACCTGCACAGATGGATGATCCGACGACGCGTGTGTCGGGTTCACATGGGATTTTGCCATGTCCCCGACAAAATGGACGGTCAAGATTGTCCTCAAAATCGGATCCTTTCGGGCGCATCGGAGAAGTTATTCGACAGGCTTAGTAATTCAATGGATTACGCTAATCACATGTTAAGAAATAATGAGATCCATCGATTCTCCTCCCATAACGCGAGTGCCCAAACAATTTTTGGTAGGTAATCGACTCTATTCCATGATATTCTTCGGTGGAAGGTCGGATATGTGTAATTTTTTTTTAAAACTTTCTGCTAGCCCCTTGCATGCTGTTTTTCTGATAAATACTGTATAATTTATGATGAACTTGTTAAAATCATAATTATGGTACCTCGCGACACAATTAGACTGAACAAATGACTTGGGAAAATCATTGATGGCTTGCCCAATTAGGCATAAACATGCGCAATGAACTTGTTGAAAAGAATAATTACGGTACCTTTCCAAACATAATTGGATTAAAGAAAATGAAGAAACAACTCTTGAAAATCGTTCATTGCTTGCCCAATTAGGCACAAACATCACAGTGAACTCGTAAAAGATGACAATTATGGCACCTTCCAGACATAAATCGAACTAAAGAAATGCGGGAATGGCTTGTGAAAATTATTGACGAGTTGCCCAATTAGACACAAACATCATGACGAACTTGTTGAAATACACAATCACGGCACTTTCTGGGACAAAATCAGACTAAAGAAACAAAGAAATAACTCGTGAAAATCGTTCGCACAATTAGGCACAAAATACCATGATGCAGTTGTTGAAAAACATAACTATGCTACTTCAACAATGACATGATGGCGATGACGACCTTGTTGAAGGGATAAGACTAAACCGTACGTGACAACAACATTTATAGCATATGCAATCGTCCTTTTCTTCTTAGCTAGCGTTGATACTAATTCGTCAGCTTGTGTACTCATTTGATTACGAATATAATTTCAGCATGACCTCACGTTACATGTAATCACGTGGTATTGTTATTTAATAAATATTATTTCGAAATCAAATCGGACAAATCTTTGTATTTGGATGTCGATTGGGGTTACAAAGTAGAATCACAATTTGATTCATGGGTTGTGTCGTTTTGCGAATTTTAAATAGTACTAAATCAATTAAAAATTGAGGGAAATTCGATAGCGAGACGAGCCCACCACTCCACAGTACACCTTCAATTCACGATTGCAATTATTGTCGCCATCACTAGCCCCAACTTCAGATCCAGAGATCTAGTGCTTTTGCTCATTATGGGTGTTTGTCCTCATGCCCTTAATATCTAAAAAAATTGGGTCTTGATCTATTTATCGGAGAACAATCTCGCCTAAGTTTGACTAGTAGCATACCCTTTCTTAAAAGAAAAATAAGAAAAAATCCGACATGGGCCCGTCTAATTATGTATAGTGATCACGCCTCTCAAATTATGCAACACGTGTTAGAATTATAAAATATTGAATCACGTATTCATTTAACAGCTTAAGTTTTGTCAGAATTCCTTACGATATATTTTCACGCTTAATCTTAGGTTAAATTTCAATTTACGAGTGAGGGGAGCATTAAAATATCTAAAATATTAAATTACGCATTCATTTAATAATTTAAGCTTTTTAAATCATCGGTAGTAATCTCACAAAATTATACTAACATGATACATGGGACCTGATGCTTATCATGGAAGTGTCATTCACCACTTTTTATCTTGTTTAGTAATTTATTGCACTCTTTTGTTGCCTGCTCATCATCCCACTTTACTACTACTTTTTGAGGTATATGGCTCTGGAGATTTCGATCTCTGTCTTGTTTTTGCAGATCATCATGTCGATCTGGAAAGTGAAAGGCAGTTCAGTTTATTTGAAGGTTGGTGTGACTGTTCCTGCTGGACTTTTTGTGAAGGTAGGTCTAAAGGTCATGCTTTCCTTCCGGCAGGAAAAGAGAAAAACAAAAAAGGGGTCGTGCTTTTCTAGGAACAGAGACAGAAAAGTAGGTCGAGTTTCCTGTTGAAGTGGTTCTTGAGTACCAAAGATAGTGTACTAGGATTGCACTTTGTAATGATGTAGAAATGATACAACAATGATGTTATGTGGGGAAGAAAGAGGGAAAAAAAACATCTCTAATCTAGGCATATGTATTAGCATATTCACTCTTAAAGTCAAAAAAATGTTTTTAGTGCTACTGTCCTCTCACGATTGCAGAGGATCATGCGCGAGCAGATTTCATGCATTTGATCTAACAAGCAATCCGAAATTATGCAATCCGATAGATGAATTCCTTATTCAAAAGAAAAAGGAATGTTTACTGGACTCGTGGATTACTCGCGTTGCCCGACTTTTGTGATCTAGAGATGAAGTTAGAGCTTTTTATCAACTAGGCAAATGAAACTGAACTTATGAAGCGGAATGCGCTCAAATTGAGTCAGTATAACCGGTTTTGTCTGATTTAGCTCGATAGATATCATTTTTGAAGCTCAACCTCAACAGAGTGCAAAATATTCCCATCCTCGAATGCAAGATCTAGAACAACCTGATTAAGTTGTTACAAGAGTGGATTTAAATGAAAATTTTGAGGTCATTGAATAGAAGTGAAGCATAAGCATTTTTATCCATGTCTACAATACTTACAAGAATTTGTGCACATTAAAGACAATATGAAACGATTGCATACTCTTTGATGAAGAATATCATGTGCACTTTGTGATCAAGAATGACTCTTAGGATAGCGTTTGATTGCACTATCAATGCACGATGAACTTGCTCGTTCTAGGAAGTAAAAAGATGATGCCAATGACATATGTGTAGCTGCTTGTGATTTTGCATCACGTGCCTTTACTTTTGACCTTAATGACAATATCTCGGTTTGAAGGGCAGCTGGTAACCTAGACACTCGGTATGTATAAGTCGTTGTGACACACATACTCGACTTGATTCAATTTTTAATCACTCTAAGTAAAGTATGTTATCAAGCTCGAGCTTGACTCCGATATGAATTGCTTAGCTACTTGTGTCTGTTCATATTCCTTCTGATCACTTGGGTTTTTCTCTATTTCTTCCTCTGGCCTATTTATTGTTTCTCTTTTTGATGCATCACTTTTCTTCCCAATCCTTTTTGGGGTATTCATGCTTGTGCAGTGTCATGCGGCGTTTGAAGAATTTGCTAGCGGACGATGAACTGGCTAAGGTCTAGCGGGTCGGATCATGAAGATCGACATTGGGCCTTTTGCATCCTTTGAACTATGGGCTATTGTCAAGGAGCCTAATCTTTAATGGCAAGACTCCAGCCCATATTGATTATTGTTTTGTCGAAGAATGCATCTTCTGGCTTGGCTATAGGACAATTAATGACCAAAAACAACAATTTCCACTCCTATTCTCATTATTGGAAAAAAAAGAAGAAGAAGAGAGAAATGAAACTTCAAAGTACATATCCAACTTGTTCATGTGCACTTGAGCACTCGAGTGATTTGAATCTTACGTGGATCTCACCTGATTTGAAACTTTAGATGCGAGTTGCGTACATAACGCATTCAATCGATACATCAGATAGGACTTAGTTTTGTTAGCCGAATTGGTTACTCTTTGAGTTGCATCTACTCTTTTCCATAACCTCTTTGTCTTCGTGAATTAAAAGTGTGGGAAGGAACAAACCAATCTCGATTACACTCTGGACAAATTAAGGTTTTTCAAGACTGAATAATGATTAGGTGGTTCAAACTTGTGGTCGAGGAGTTCTAAACTATATGAGAGCAAACCCTATAATACTTGATAGACCGCCGTGGCAGTTTCCTAAAACTTCCGATGCGGTGGTTCGTCGTCTTAGAAGAAATATATTGCCTTACATGTTGCACCGTTCAAGCACTTTCGGGTGCGAAAAGAAGGGCCCTAATCATTAACTCTCAAAAGATGGTAGAACATCAATTCAAATTAGGGCTTCAGATGGTTGAACATCATTTTCATATCCTGCTACTCTTACCCACTAATTTAGCCATTTTATATGCATTTTGACCCCATCTGGGCCTTTTGCCAGCATTTGCAATCAATATTGCTCCTCAAGGCATGGTCCTCCGCGATGGAGCGAATAATTTTATGGCGCAATGATACCATTCAGGAATTGATTCATACCTATGAAAAAGGACAAAGAAGAGAGAGCTCTCAGCTCTTTTCAATCAAGACTTCAAAATTGAACTAGTGAATGCTCTCATCAATTGTCCACCTCATGAAGCATGATTGCTTCCCAACCAAAAAGAAAAGGGGAAAATCAACCTAATTCATTCAGCTAAAGATATCAAGCAAGACTTCATCCATCAATGAACTCCAAACCTCAACCTCCATGTCCAAAGCAACTTCCATCTTTTCTTCATCCACATTTCTCCATCTCTCTCTCCTCTCCATATCCTTAATGTAAGCATGCCTCCCATCTTCAACCTCCCATCCTAAAAACACTTCCTGCGGTTGTCCATTGATCCAACCCTCGGCTACCTTCAGTAGCTTGCTCTCGAATTCGTTCGATCCTCTGATCGCCATCTTGTTCGCACCCTCCTCCTCCTTAAGCCTCTCTCTGAAGAAGTCCAACAGGAGAATGTCCACTTTCGAGGTGAAAGATGGATTAATTCCCGCAGCGACATCGAGCAACTCTCGAATCTTCTCTTCGATCTCGCTTTCTTTGCCTTGGTCCTCGGTAAAAACACTTGGACTAGGGGTCGAGCTCGAGTACTGCACCGGAGCTTCATCTTCGAGCTCCAACAAAGTGATCCTTTTCTCCAATTGGACTGGCCTCAACCGAGAAAGCGTCCTGCACCGGCGCGCCTCATGCTCAAGCTTTTGTTTAGCACCTGTTGATCACAAACATCATACTTTAGTTACTTAATCCACACAAGGATTCCATGTACTCATTAACTAAGCTCGTTCACTTAATTATGGAGAGAGAGAGAGACAGACAGACAGACAGACCGACCTCCAATACGTGAGGGGCTCCACTCAAAAGGTGAAGCAATGTCCTCGTCATCCTTGAATGGACAGTCCAGGACAGACACCGGACTGAACTGCTCCTTCTCCTCATTAGGCCATTCTTGCTGCACAAACAAAAAGGAAAGGCTTTTTAGCTAAAGATGATCGAGTGAAAGAGCATTTACTGACACAAATCATAGGGAAATGCCATTACAATGGAAGAGAGCGCATATACTTCTCATTTCAATGATCTTTCTGGCCCTTTATTTGTCCAGTTTCCATAGATCAGATCCCCAAGTGCACATAGGACCTTCAGTTTTCATGCAAAACAATCTCGGAGGCCCTCAACGCTTCGTTTTTTCTCCTCATTTGGGTTCTATCACTTTTAATTTGATTACCAAGGATAAGAAAAGCCGGATGGTACGTCGCACAACCTGGACAGTTCAAGCCACGAACCTATGCGCTTAGATAAAATAGTGAAAAACGACGACGGCGACGACGACCACAATGATGTTATGGGCGATCGAAAAGAAATAGCAAGAAAGTGCTCATGCATGCTCATTCGATGCGGAGCATGCTAGGGCACGTTCCACGTCCCCAGATGAAATAATGGGCGCGTGTCCTTGACTCTAGAGGAGTCGAACTCTATTTTAATCCGGTGACATCCTTCTTGAAGAAATATATAGCGTTAATTCCATGCAATTATTGCCACACCTTTACATAGATGGACATATACAATGAATAAAGCAAGAGAAGTCAAAAGGACAAGGACTCAATCATTCGAACAATCACGTCCCAATTATTCGTCACGCTTGATCTTATCATGCTTAAACATGGCTAATGATTTGGAGCGAGAATAATAATACGAGGGTCGTACAATTATATGAACTTTAGAGATAATAAAAATGAAGAAAAAAATTCAAAACCAGTGGCAACGACCCAACATGCACGCCACAACTGCTTACGAACTTTTAGATTTATGCGAGCGGGACAAGGCTACGAGCAGACAAGAATCGACATCTGTCCGCTTGGTCCATCTACATTGAAACCTGATTTGGTTCGATTAATTTATGTTATTGTTGGCATTATTAAATTTCCCCGCTCGCTACTACGTACAAGAGACCAGCACCTAACCATGGCACATAAAATACATTCAACTAATTTATTATATTATATAGAAATCGAAGCCTCCATTTCTCGACCGACAACAAAATTTTTACAACTACCTAACGCAAATCAAGTGCCGCACTAAAAAAAGGAAATTTCACTAATCACCGCACACGTGGCGGGCCGACAGAACCTTAGACGACGGAGAGATCTAGTATTTCGCGCGGTAGGGATATTAATGGTCTTGCACAAATCGACGCCGTCGATGCCGCGTAGAGGTCTACACGTAGCGGGATCTAGGGCCTTGAAAAGCTCGATGGGATTCCATTGCGCGGTCCCGAGAAATACCATTTTATTTCCCGAGACAGATAGAACACCCGCACGTGGGAGCCGTGCAAATGACAGTTTCCAGCTGTCCTTCTCGGGCAATTTCCACGTAGGCCCATCGTTTTTTTTTCTTTTAAAATAAGTAAAAAAGCTTAGCTTAATCAAAGACAAATTAACATTAATTTGCATGAATTACATTCAATGCCCTAATACCATTTCCTGCTTAAGAATTTTAAATGGAAATTGAAATTGTGAGATTTATAAAAGAAAAATACAGTAAATATAAGAATCGATATTTATGCCAAAGTAAAAATAGAAATTTATTTATACTGTGCTTTTTAAATATTTGCTCCGGTGTCGTTTTAATCACGTCACTTGGTCGCTAGTGACAGACAATTAAGCAAAATTCTAATCGAACTCTTTTGGTGTTTACCTTAGAGCAGTTGGGGGTTGCTGTGATGGAATCCTGGCCGTGCGTTGCGCCTACTTTGTCGCTGACCTTCTCATCGTGCGGTCCCCCCCGCGCCGACCCCTTGTCCCCCGAAACGACCTCGTTTGGTCGCCCGGAGCTCTCCGAGTCGCCGCTCGGAGAACGGGCCAACTCCGCCGTGAACTCGCTGCTGTCCCAGCTGCTGCTGTTCCGGCGGTTGTTGCTGCTGCTGGAGCTCGTGGATAACCGGTGAGGCGCGATCGCCGACGTGGCATTGCGGCCGGGCGTCGGCGGCCGCTTCTCGATGGACCTCCGCCGCCCGACCTCCTCGCCCCAGCCGCCGTCTTGTCTGTGCGGTTTCCTCCAGAAGCTCCGCTTCCACAGCTTCCGCGAGAGGCCCCGAGGCAGGAGCCCCTTGTGGCTGCGAGGTTTGTTCTTCTTCGCCACGTCGCGCGACGGGGACTTGGCGGCGGAGTGGAACTGGAGGAGCTTCATGGCGTTGAGGACCTTGACGGAGGCTCTCTGCAGGACGGAGGCCGTCGCCGGAGAGCGCCGGCTGCTTCTCCGCGGGCGTCGTTTCGAGGGGGTCGAGGGTGCCGCTTTGAGGTCGATCTCGAGGAGGAACCGGACGGTGGAGCAGCACCGTCGGCGGGGGATGGTTTGGAAGCCGTTGGACGAGCAGGAGCTCATGTCATCCCGCAAGTAGTCCTTGAGCATCAGAGGGCGCGGGTCCATCTTGAAGGACTTTCGATGGTGGAAATTGACGGTGGTTATTTCCATGGCGGGATGGGTAGCTTCTTCAGCAGGAAGTTTGAAACTTTTTCAAGTGGGTAGAGACAGAGAGAGAGAGAGAGAGAGAAGATATGGGACTTTCTTAAAGAGTAGTAACCCTGTCCTTTGGTTTGATTTCGAGTGGGCTTTATGAGAAGAGGCAGGAATTCTTGGAGAGACGGAGATTGAGCGCTTTTCGTGAAGGGTCTTATCAAACAGAAGAAGCATTTATGGCAAAATGCTGAATGCGCACGGAAAAGGAGATCACAAAGGAAGATTTCCCATAAATTCACCGACAGAAAAGTGAACTGCTTTATCACTGTATTGTCAGAAGTACATGAACACAGAGAAAGAGAGAACACACACTAAGAAACGAAGCCGGAGCTGAAGCTAAAACTGAGAAAAATGGTGGAGAGAGAGAGAGAGAGTGTGTGGGGAGAGAAAAGAATTTATAGTGGGCGAAGGAGGCTGGGGGCGAGAGAGAAACAGAGAGGTAAGTTCCTCGCTATAGCTCAATGAAGATCTCAAGGTGAAGTGGGAGAAATCTGAACTGACAGGCTTGCATTATTTTGTTGCAGAATTTGACAGAGAGGAAGCAGAACAAGAAGCGGTAAAAGAAGAAAGAGAAGGAGGAGGAGAAGCTTCATCCGAGCTTCCTCTGCCTGAGGCGATGTGGGTTTTTTGAATCTCAAGTATGGTTATTCTAATGTTTCGGATTCGAAAGTTTTGACAGAGATTTGCCAAAGAAACAGTTAAAAAATGAGGCGTTTGAATCCGAATTGAACGGGGTCCGTGGGGTTTTGAACGGGAGTGAGACCGGGAGTTGACCTTGCAGAATCTGATGGGGATTCGGCCAAATCGCCATCTTCCATGCTCGCTCTGACCACACTTCGCGCACTTGAGCACGTGTGCATGTCCATTTTTCTGATGGCCTCGCGATTACATAAAGGAGAAGATTTTCGAAGCAGAAAGTGAAAACACCTGCGGCTTTTGAATGCGCACGTTGGTACCTGCAGATCGGTGCCGATTTGTCGCTGCCACGGGCCTCCCCCCCTCACGAGCACACTGTACGATATGACAGTGTGTGTGAGAGAGAGAGAGAGAGAGAGAGAGAGAGAGAGAGAGAGAGAGAGAGAGATTTGTCTGTTTACTCTGCTTTTCTCTGTGTTTTCTCTGTTTCTTTACGTTTAGAGCCACAAAATTTGTGAAGGGAGATTCGAGATTAGCCAAGATATTTTTGGTCTTTGGCATGCTTGATTAGATCTTGTTTCGGTTAAACAAGTTGGCCGGTGTCCTTGGAAAAATTAGAGGTGGAGAAGCTGCCCATTCTTTTTGGAGTTTCGCTGGAGGTTTAGCTCGGTATTTCTCTTATTTCTGTACGAGTCGTCTTGATCCCATTCGAAGAGATTAGAACTTTTAACTTCTCGTTCTAACCTCGAAAGGTTTGACCTTTCAAACTCCACATTTGCTATTGAGATCTCTTTGAAAAGCAGATCTGAATATGTTGCCGTGCTCATCTTAATCAAATTTACTTGAATTCTTTTTTAGATAGGAGCAACTATTGAAGAATCTTTGGAGGTATTCAAAAGGCGACATTCTCCTAGATGAATCTTCTTTGCATCCTTACTTTTGGCCATGATCTTTTGGTCCACATTGACTGTGACCTCACATTAGAAAAAGCCTGTTCCAAGCCCTGCAAGACCTCAATAGCACCATCGATGAGTACTAATTCTGACATTGAAATCCTTCGTTTCCACCTCTTTCAAAGCACCAACGTGAAATTCTATAAGCTATTTCAGTTCATTTTGGTTATTATTGTTGATTTCCTTGTTAATCTTAATGTTGGGGTGTGGTTCATATTATCTATTAACAACAAAGCATGGAATCCCGCTCTTAATTGAGATATGTAACAAAGAGATAGGATCTGGGGGCTGCCCCGGTGGGGGTTGTAAGTGGCAACGCCCCCCCCGGACTCCAAATGGCTTTTATAATTTGGGCTTATATTTTAGTAGTAGTTTGAGTTTAGGCCCATAAATAGTTACTAAGTATATATAGTCTCTTTTTGTTGTAATTAAAGAATGTAAGAAAGAGGTGGAATGTGCTAAATATAGTTAAATTTTCTGTTGGACATAATCCTAATTTAAGGATGAACCATGATAAAACTTTGTATCTCAATTTCTCTTCCTCCCCTTGCATGTGAGCTTAATGTTAGGTTGCTCCCCTTTAATCCAGGTGTCCTTCTTCATTAGGATATGAAATCTGCCACCAAGCCTGCATTATTACACTACAACGCCCACGGCCCGGAAATCACATCCAGCTTCATCCACCAAATACCAGAACAAATTTGGGGCCCCCACCAATCGACCATCATCTTTGATACCATTTGTATGGAGCGCACAATAGAAATCCAATACCTTTAGCTTAGGGAGATAGCCAAAAAGGAGCCCAATTCCGAGCCTACTAACATATTTAGTTGAACCCACATTCAATCAAAAACTTAAGCAATAAGTTATGGCACAACTAGAATATATTAACTACTTTACACCACACCAATCCGGAGTGGAATTTTTTTAACACAACTCACACGTGCATCCTAACATTTATTAGGGTTGTAGCTAATTAAAATTTTTAATATTGCTATGTTCGACAGAAAGTGGTTCTTGTTGACATATTAGGGTTGTAGCTAATTAAAATTTGTAATATTAGAGATGATCGGTTTCCGGTCCGATCCGATCTCATCTAGGAATAAGGAACTGAACCAATTGTTCCCGGAATCGGATCGGTCGGTCCGGTTTGATTCCAAGATGGTCCAATGGATCCGATCGCAGCGAAGTACCTGATTAAACCTCCCTCCAAACCCTAAATCCATAGCCAAAACACAAGCAAAAATCACAAATTTGAACAGAACGCGAGATGATCAAGCATGCAGTGGCAAAAAACGTCATTCAAAGAGTTTCAACTGGTATGCGAGTCTAAGTTGCAAAATTGCTCGCTGAATCCCACTGTTTTTTCTCAAGGGCCAAACAGAGTATATCTATATCCTATTGAAAGGATATAGCACACACCAAGGAGAAGGAGAGGCAGAAACATGAAAATCTAAGAGCTTTTTCTTGTTCCAGTGGGAAATAAAGAAGATTTTCCCAGGAAAGAAGAGATGGCAAAGAAAGAGTAGATCCATGCGAGCAGGTTGCTTGGTGTGTAATGGCTTCGTGGGAAAGAGGCGTAACAGCAGAGAGGGAACAGGGGAAAAAATCAGCCGGCTTACGGTTTCTTTTGAGATTTTTAAGAAATAAAAAAAAATAACCAGTCCGAGTGGGCAGTTTCACCCTTGGAACCGTACCGAAAATCTCCGGTAATAACAGGTTTCGCGGGTCCCATGTTTTTGTTTGGTTTTCCGCACCACAAATCGGGATTTGTCGAATGCTGTAAAGTGTCCAAACAGACACTGATAAAACTGTTGGCTCGGTCGCCCCAGCTAACATAGATAAATATAAATAAAGAGAAAAGGAAGTCAAAAGGTCAAAAGGCAAAGAAATTTGAAGAGACGGGACTCATCTTGCACACGCTTGAGAAGAGGGAGGCGAGAAAGTGCCCTCTCACCTAGTAGAGCACGCACATGAGGAAAAGAAAAAACACAGCGGCTTTGACGAAGATGTTGGCAGCCACTCGTTTTTGGAATTGGCTCAAATTTCTAATATTATGATCGTGACACCAAGACCTATGAGCTGCTCGGTTCTGTTCGTTGAAAGCCTTCTCCAACTAATCCCTCGCAATCTCTAACCGTGGTTAGGGTTTCATGCTCTATTTATACTAATCTATCTTCGTGGTGATAAAATACTGTTGTATTGTTAATGTTCAGCTTCTAGTGTGTGACCAAAGAAGAACCTTTGTGTATCCTACAATTTTTTATGATTATTAGAAGCTTTTTTTAGCGGTCCGTGGTCTTTTCCCACATTGGGTTTTCCACTTAAATTCTTGCTGTTGTTGTTGCTTTTGTCCCTTTATTGTACCAGCATTATATTTACTTGTTTTGAGATCGTATTACTGGAATATACTATTGGTTGTTGCTGTGGTAAGTCAATTTTAGTCGGTTCAGTTTTGGGATAGAAATTGATCATGAATTAGGTTAGTTCTTGGTCCGCTGGAGTCCCTATCTTTGAGAGCCCTGGCAGACTTCTAATCCATCCCTTCTTTGTTGATGGAAGAAAGCCTACTGTGGTTCCAATCAAGATGAGAAAAGCCCTATCTATGTTCTTAGTCAAGCCTAAACTGCAATAAACTATTAGCGCTATCATTTTCTATTTATTCCCTAACATCATAACAGTTATTTTTTTATATTTTATTTTTTCCTAGCAAGCACCCTTCTCAGTTATTCTGCCAGGTCAATTTACAATGACAGTTTTCGAGTCTCCTATGAAGTAATTAAGGGGGGGCCGGTTTCTCTTTTTTAAATGCTCTTTTCATGCTAACCCCAAGAAGTTGTTAGTTGTTAACTATCTCTCTTGACATCTCGGTGCAGTACTACAGCTCGAGGCCTATCTTACCTTAGCACGACAAAACAACAAGGTTGCCTATTTCTCCCCAACGTAAACATGTACTATTCCTGCTCACGTATTAACAATTGACTATAGTTTTGCCTCCTCGATTATTCGCCCACTAAATTTCCTTCCATTGATCTTTTACTTGAAAAGCGCGAGCGCCCTTAAGATCGATCGCGACGTCGTTATCTCGACCTATTGCATTCCTTTACTGCTTGACCAACTTTCTCGCTCGTATTACCACTCGAAGTCCTTATAAACCCCACAGGCAAGTATAGACAAAAAGTATTCAAAGATTTTACTTCAGAAAGTAAAGGATGAATCGCTCTGATCAGACAACAGAAGTCCCAACGGATGAGACAATGATTCCACCAAAATGAAAATGAAACACAGATGGCTTGCCTGTCCCAAAATGACTAAGCTGCCACGGCTAAGTCAGACTCTTTCTATGATTCTATTCTATACCTTGTTCTCTGTCTGGTCGGTAATGACTCCAGTTGTACATGTGATGAGCATATTGACAGTTGACACAGAATTGTGCCTATTCTACGGCACACAGAGACGCTGTAACGAGCTGATAATCGGGAAAATACAACGAAATCGAAATAAGATGAAAGCCCCGCCAAGAGGAGGAACTAAAACAATGTAAAAGAATTCTTTTTTAAAAAAAAAGCTGCATAATTTACGTTGTCGTCATCACAAGGAGTAACTCCACAGCGAAACATCTGCATGATCGCCTACCGCATCGTAGTCCCAGCTAAAATGGGCGCCGGCATCGTGTGGTGTCGGAGACAGAAGAGGACACTCGAGCCACTTCTTCAGGTCGAACGACGTCGTCTCTTCAATCTCCATGCAATCACGCACCGTCTCTTGCTTGACCTTCTTTTGATCACCGTCTTCGTCGTCTGAAGCACGCACGCTTGCCTCCTGGCCGGTGCAAACGCTCCCTCCGCTGGCTTCGCCGCACGAGGAGACCGCCTCCTCGGCCTCAGCAGGGCGGAACGCCTCGGCCGCCGCCGCCGCCGCCCTCCGTATCTCGGCCGGCTCGCGGGACGCCGGCGCGGGCAGCCGCCAGGCGGAGTCGGCGAAGTTGAGGCACGCGCCCTGCCTGCCGCGCAGGGCCAGCGCGGCCACGTCATGGGCGCGCGCAGCCATCTCCGCCGTCGGGTACGTCCCGAGCCATATCCGGGTCTTCTTGTTGGGCTCCCGTAGCTCGCACACCCACTTGCCCCTGTTCCTCGTCCGCACTCCCCGGTACACCGGGTGCCGCGTCTCCTTGAAGACCCTCCGCCCGGCCGGCTTCTTCGGCCGGCTCGACGCCAGCACCACGACCTGCTCCTCGTCGGAGCATGCGGGGCGGCTCGAGGAGGAGTCCGACGGCGACGGCGACGACTGCTCCGGCATCAGCACTTCCGATTGCAGTTGCATGGAAATGTTCATCAAGGATATGGCTACACCCGAGGATTTGACTTCGCGAGTGATGGATGAGATGTTTTTTTTTTCAATTTTTTTTTGCTGTCAAAAGCCGCAAAAGGCCGACACACGGACAGATGGATATATACCGGAGATCGAACGAATGGGTCCCACTCGGGTCGGTTTCTACACGGGAAGGGAAGGAGAACGTGTGAAATGAGGAAGCTGATTGGGCCGCACATTAGTTGAAAATTGCTCCTTTTCTTTTTTTGGGTACTTTTGGATTTGACCTTAAAAACTATTGCCGTTGGGGCAAGCACCGACATTTTCAACGTGCCGGAAACCATTTGCGGCTGAAAGGAGGTAACACGTGCATTTCCGTAGTCATGATTAAAAAAAGAGTAAAATTTGCAAACTTACGTATTTGAGGGCGTGTCGCAATCGTGTTTATAATTTAAGTCAGCAAAAAAAAGATCGTAATTCTGATTTCCGTGCGTTCGGTAATTGGATTACGATACCAAGATGTGTTAATTCATATCGATTCGCGTTTGAAGTGAAACGCGTCGTGCCGTGTCGTATTCTTCGAGCTTTTTTCTCTGGGATTGGCGTTTTTGTCTAGTGTCGTGTTTGGGACGTGGAAATGGACAGTGGCCCGATATTGCTCTCACGACATTCAATCAAACCGATCATATTGCTTAATCGATCAATTTACTGTAATGGTCTGAATTTGTCTGATATTATTCTAGACTTATCGTGCTAAAATGTGTGTAACCTGCTAAGTGAGGGTGGGATACGTATAGTCATGAAACGTGTACCGAATGCAACTTTTGTCTTACATTTTGTTTTGATAGGTAAAAGGATGGGGGCGAATCAGCACGAAAATTCCCATTGAGCGTCATCGCCGTAACTACTCAAGGCACCCATAAATATACGAGCCTGCCAATACAAGTGCCGACGATGTGTGATTAGTTAAACTGTCCAATGGGTAGATCGGATTAAATTTGTATTGGGTCGATAACGGTCCAACCAAAATAAACACATTTAATCCGTTTTGACTCATTTTCTATACAATGCAAATATTATGACCAATACCAGTTCCCACCCGATTCATATTACTAAAGCACTTTTTATTTAATCCAATTTAGGAAAATTCATATCCAAACTGAGGTGAGAACGCAGAGTGAGTGTGAGAGAGAGAACGAAGAGAGATTTAGAAGTATGTTGTGTCTAAGTGAGTTGTAAACCCAATTATGACTTATTTAACACTCATATTGTTTTGTGCTCTTATCATTTTAAATTTATTAATGATCAATTTACTAAATATAACCAACCTATATAATAATTTAACTCAACATATATGGGTTAAGAAATTGATTTATAATTTATTTGCAAATTAGAGGTTCGTCCTTGATACGATTCGAACTTATGAGCTGCGCGACTCTTTTGTGACTAGGCTATTGGTTCTTACCCTCGTACTAAGGGAAGAAGCAACAAGAAAAAATTTTTTTTAAAAAAAAGATAAAAAAAAATGGGTGGGACGAAGACTCGGCTTATGTCTTGGTCAGCGGGTGCTCTCTTTTCTTTTGGGGCCGGTGTTGGACCTTTTGTCGGATTCGCTCTTCGTTTTCCCTTTTGTAGCCAAGAGTTCTGAATTTCCTTCCCGCATAGAAAGAAGATAAAAGACGATTCACGTGAAACCGAACACATTGCCGAGTCAACGTTCTTTGCGGTGTATCATGCGCGTACGTGCCGTCGTCTCCATCAATACGTGGATAATCCCTTTCCCCTTTCTCACCTGTTTTTTTTGAAATCTATTACTCAGTTTGGCTCGAACACCACATATTCTTTAATCGTTATCGATATGAATATATATATATATATATATATATATATATATATATATATATATGCACGTACGTGCTTGGATTATGTTGCATTTTGTGATTGTTACCATATAAATTCGATCTAAGTTGCCATTGGCTTGGCCTCGCAAGATAGTGCCGTTGCATTGATTATAGGGTCGCAGCGCCGTGAGATCGTAGGGCTCGACTTCTCGTGCCTGCATCTCCCATCACGAGATGACACGTGCATTGCGCGAAAGGTTTTTGTGATCCGTGGGCACGTGGTAGTAGACCTATTTGATGGGCGTGTTGGTTCGGGCACTTGGCGTAAAAAACCCTTTTTCAAACCCAACCATTTGCACTTTGGACCAAGACAAGCTCATTGTTTTGTGCGAGTACAAACTCAGTGTTAAAATATATCTCGAGTTTGAGTCCGATAGACGAAATCCGATTCGAGATTAATTATTATTTGGGGAGGTCTCCATATTCCGAAGTTTGGATTTCCTATGCAAGTTCGGAATCATGCATGCAATGTTTGGCAATTTTCGTTTACTAGTTGTAGGCAGTTTTATTTCCAATTTGTAGTCCAAAGGATGTTGGACTTTGACTATGAAAGAAAGCAAATCATATGTGCAAGAGAAAGCAAATAAAATCCCAGTTGAAGTCTGCCAAAGAAAGACGAAATAGGAAAGTTCAAACTTGGACTTGTTGATCGAATCGTGGAATATCTCCTCCATATTAGAGGTGAGCGTTTCCCGATTCAATTCGATCCAATTCAAAAATTGGGAACCAGATCGGGAGGGGAAGTTCCCAATTTCTAGGACTGGGGATCGGACCGGCTAGTTTTGGGACCGTGGACCGGACCGGATCCGGTCCGGTCCGGTTCGGTTCTAATGGGACCAATCACTTATTAATACAGGCAAAAGGAAATTTGGGAAATTATATTAGGTTTTTTCTCAAAATTTTTAAAAGTAAATAAATATATATGAAAAAATTAGAAAAAATATACATTTATCGGTTCGGTCCGATTCCCATCCTAGAACCGGGAACCAGACCACCCGGAAACCGGTTTCACTTTTAGGAATAGGGAATCGGACCGATATTCCCAAGAACCGGACCAAATCAGTCTGTCCGGTCTCAGTTTGAGCGGTCCATCTTGCTTACCCCTACTCCACATTGAGTTGGCCACTGTGTGTTCTTTTGCTGCGGAATATATATTGCAAGGAACGTCATGGCAGATGCAGTCTTGAAGAGCCCTAATGCGAGTGCTTGGTGTGCCGTGCAAGTGAACAAGAAGCATTGTTATCGTGCACGAAGAAGGAAGCGCCGCGTTCGTGAGTGCTTGGCGATGGATGTTTCCGTGGATTCTCGTTCGTGAATTACATTCAAGAAGAATTAATGTTTAAGCATAAATCTTGTGATAAGATTTGTGTATAATTCTTTTGTGAGATTAAGAGATTATTTTGTAAAGAATCGTGGACTAAACACTGCTTGAGTTATTGGGCGTAATTGGGATTTGGGAAATACTGAGAGTGTTTAAGTAACTCGATTGTGGTTATAATCTCCGTTGTATCGCTTGATCTATAGTAAAATTCCGTGCTGCTCTCCCTGTGGACGTAGGTCACTACGACCGAATCACGTAAATCTGATGTCCGATTTATTTTCTTGTTCTGTCAATTTTGATGGTTTGATCGCTTGACTTCCGCAACACTCGCCGTATATGACCATGTTTTTCTCTATCTCTGGTTGAAAGCAACTTTCTCAAATCAATCTTCTAGTTTGCAAATTACATATGGACATAAATTGCTTTTTAAATTAGGTAAGTTTGCACGTGGGCGAAGTCCATAACTTGTAACTCATCAATGAAAGGCGTAATTGAAGAAAAATGCAGCCCTCATTTTACACCAATTCTGGCTTCACAACCTCTGTGTTATCAGCGCAACAGCGCAACGAGATATATGCTCCATTTTACTTGAACTCTACATCGACGTGGATGGATTTCACACGGGAAAATTATTCGAATAACATGAAAATGTATTCGGAAACCTCTCGTTTTATGACGTATGCCAAGTGAAGTGTCATATCTCGTTTTATGACGTATATCTTAGCTCCCTCGACTATAAAAACCCCACCCATGTATACGTATACATCGGTTTCGAAGTATCCTCTACAAAATGTATCCTCTTCAAAATGGATTCCAGAACGGAACGTGGAACTCGATTTGCAGTTTGAACTCCGAAGGCGTCCTCGGCCAAAGCGAAGAAGGAAGGAACCCCCCTCCGCCAGAGAAAAAACCAGCATTTGACGGAGCAAACGATGGTGGGAACAGCAGAGGATGAAGTCACCACTGACTGCCCACTTCAGCGCTGAGCTAAGGTCTTTCGGGGAGGACCTGCGACCGCGACGCGACGGAGACGGTTGGGCGTCGGCAGGGGCGTTCAACGCTGAGGGAGACTGCCGTGACGCAGACCCGGTTTCGCCGACGGTAGTCAGGAATTCGTGGCTGACGGAGCATCAGGTGGTGGGGATGATGATTGGCCCCGACCACTGAAACTGCGCCACCTGTCGCCACGAGATGTGTCGGGCTGGACGGACAACCCGGACCACAGGAAGGAGTGGTCGGACATCGTTTAACCAAAGTCCCATGAACAAGAAAAAAACATGGGTATCCGTATGATGATTGGTTCTATCCTCGTACAAAGGGAAGAAGCAACAAGAACAAAATGGGTGGACGGAGACTCATCTTATCTCTTGGTCAGCGGGTGCTCTCTTTCTTTGGGGCCCGATGTTGCACCTTTTGTCGGATTCGCTCTTCGTTTTCCCTTTTGTAGCCAAATTCTGAATTTCCTTCCCGCATAGAAAGAAGATAAAAGACGATTCACGTGAAATCGAACACATTGCCGAGTCAACGTTCTTTGCGGTGTGTCATGCGCGTATGTACCGTCGTCTTCATCAATATGTAGATAATCCCTTTCCCCTTTCTCACCTGTTTTTTTGAAATCTATTACTCAATTTGGCTCGAACACCACATATTCTTTGATCGTTATCCATATGAATATATAGGGGGAAGAATAGCATTGGTGCCAAAAGTTGTGTACGGAGGCCACTTTTGTGCCAAAAGTTTTATTTGGATCACTTAAGTGCTAAAAGTTTACGTCGGCGATCACTTAAGTGCCAAATCAGAGAAAAAACGATCACTTAAGTGCCAACGGCGAGAAATTCCGACCAAATTTAATACGTGGCTTTTATATTTAAATTTTAATGATACATGGCATTTCCATGTGTATAATTCAATTTTTTAAATATTTTTTTCTGATTTTTTTCTTTCTTTTCTTTTTTCTTTTTTCTTTTCTTTCTTTTCTTTTTTCATTTCTGTCTTCTTCTTCTTCTACCATGGCCGATGGCCGGAGGCCAGCCACCGGCCATGGCCAGCCTCGTCGGGCGTCGTCTTCCTTCGGGCGAGGCAATCGTGGCCTCGGCGAGGGCCGGCCTCGCCGAGGCTCGCCCTGCCCAGGCGAGGGTCGAGGTCGCCTGGGCAGGGCGAGCCCCGACGAGGGCTCACCTTGCCAGATCCGACCCTCACCGAGGCCACGGCTGCCTCGCCGGGCATCGCCTTCCTCCGGGCGAGGCCCGGCGAGGCAGCCGTGGCCTCGGCGAGGGCCGGCCTCGCCGGATCTGGCGAGGCGAGCCCTCGCCGGATCTGGCGAGGCGAGCCCTCGCCGGGGCTCGCCCTGCCCAGGCGACCTCGACCCTCGCCTGGGCAGGGCGAGCCCCGGCGAGGTCGGCCGTTGCCGAGGCTACGGCGGCCTCGCCCGGAGGAAGGCGACGCCCGGCAAGGTTGGCCGTGGCCGGTGGCCGGACGCCGGCTATTAGAAATAAGAAGAAAGAAAAGAAAAAAAAAAGAAAAGAAAGGAAAAAAGAAAGAAAAGGAAAAAAAAAAAGAAAAGAAAGGAAAAAAACAAAGAAAAGGGAAAAAAAAAGAAAAGAAATGCCATGTCAGCCTCCGGCGAGCTACATCAGCTTGAGAAATTAATAAAAAAAATGCTACGTCGGATTTTCGGCGAAGTGGCACTTAAGTGATCGTTTTTCACAACTTTTAGTACTTAAGTGATTCGATTGAAACTTTTGGCACCAAAGTGGCCTCCGTACACAACTTTTGGCACAAATGCTGTTCTTCCCCCTGAATATATATATATGCGCGTACGTGCTTGGATTATGTTGCATTTTGTGATTGTTACCATATAAATTCGATCTAAGTTGCCATTGGCTTGGCCTCGCAAGATAGTGCCGTTGCATCGATTATAGGGTCGTAGCGCCATGAGATCGTAGGGCTCGACTTCTCGTGCCTGCATCTCCCGTCACGAGATGACACGTGCATTGCGCGAAAGGTTTTTGTGATCCGTGGGCACGTAGTAGTAGACCTATTCGATGGGCGTTTTGGATCGGGCACTTGGCATAAAAGCCCTTTTTCAAACCCAACCATTTGCACTTTGGACCAAGACAGGCTCATTGTTTTGTGCGAGTACAAATTCGCTGTTAAAATATATCTCGAGTTTGAGTCCGATAGACGAAATCTGACTCGAGATTAATTATTATTTGGGGAGGTCTCCATATTCTGAAGTTTGGATTTCCTATGCAAGTTCGGAATCATGCATGCAGTGTATGGCAATTTTCGTTTACTATTTGTAGGCAGTTTTATTTCCAATTTGTAGTCCAAAGGATGTTAGACTTTGACTATGAAAGAAAGCAAATCGTGGACATGTCTCTGAGAAACGAAATAAAATCCTAGTTGAAGTCTACCAAAGAAAGACGAAATAGGAAAGTCCAAACTTGGACTTGTTGACCGAATCGTGGAATATCTTCTTCACATTAGGGGTGAGCGATTCCCGATTTGACTCGGTCCAATTCAAAAATTCGAAATCAAATCGGGAGGACCGGTTCCCAATTTCTAAGACCGGGGATCGAACCGGCTAGTTTTGGGACTGTGGACCGGACCGGATCGGGTCCGGTCCCGGTCCAGTTCCAATGGGACCAATCACTTATTAATAAAGGCAAAAGGAAATTTGGGAAATTAGATTAGGTTTTTTTTCAAAAATTTTAAAAAGTAAATAAATATATATATGAAAAAATTAGAAAAATATATATATTTATCGGTTCGGTCCGATCCGGTTCCTACCTTAGAACCGGGAACCAGATAACCCGGAAACTGGTTTCACTTTTAGGAATAGGAAACCGGACCGATATTCCCAAGAACCGGACCAAATCAGTCTGTCCGGTCTCAGTTTGAGCGGTCCATCTTGCTCACCCCTACTCCACATTGAGTTGGCCACTGTGTGTTCTTTTGCTGCGGAATATATATTGCAAGGAATGTCGTGGCAGATGCAGTCTTGAAGCGCCCTAATGCTAGTGCTTGGTGTGCCGTGCAAGTGAACAAGAAGCACTGTTATTGTGCACAAAGAAAGAAGCGTCACGTTCGTGAGTGCTTGGCGATGGGTGTTTCCATGGATTCTCGTTCGTGAATTACATCCAAGAAGAATTAATGTTCAAGCATAAATCTTGTGATAAGATTTGTGTATAATTCTTTTGCGAGATTAAGAGATTATTTCGTGAAGAATTGTGGGCTAAACACCGCGTGAGTTATTGGATGTAATTGGGATTTGGGAAACATTGAGAGTATTTAAGTGACTCGAGCATAGTTGTAATTTCCGTTGTATCGATTGATCTATAGTGGAATTCCGTGCTGCTCTCCTCATGGACGTAGATCACTACGATCGAACCACGTAAATCTAGTGTCCGATTTATTTTTTTATTCTGTCAATTTTATTGTTCGATCGCTTAACTACTGCAACACTCGCCGTACATGGCCATATTTTTATCTATCTCTAGTTGAAAGTGTTTCGCCGATTTTTATTCCGTCGAAAATCTTTCACCGAACGCTGCGTTTCGGATTTTATTAGAGGAGACCGGGTCCTGAGCTAAGATTGGATAGAGAATGTCAAATGCGTTATTTAATCCCAATAAATCTTACACCCTAATTTGATATGACACCAAACTTGACAATATATTCAAAGTACGTCAGAATTTAATCAATGACGTAGCTTAAGAGAATATGGCTGGAATCTAATCAAGAGCTATAATCTAAGCACAATACCGGAATTTAATCAATGACACTGAACTGGTGGCACAACATTGGAATTTAATCAACAATGTTGAACCTGATAAAGACCCTCGTCGGAATTGAATCTACGATAAAGAATCTGAAGGCTACAATTAAAACTACTCCTAATGCGTTAAGGATAAAGACTAGATAAAAGATGTGTTGTGTTTATCGAAGAAGGTCTTCTCTACGTTGGAAATCCTTGAGTATTTATAGAGCAGCTTGATAACTGTCGACCGACTTCCCCTTGATAGTCGTTTTCCACTTCCTTACGTTTCGCGCTTTAACCGTTTCCTAACTTGTCGACATTGCTCGCGTTCTTTGGGCATCACGTAATAGCTAATTTTCTTCCACGTGTCTCTTTATTTCTTACTTGATCTTCACGCCCACGATCATATCTTCACTTTTTGACACGTGTAAATGAATTTTTTGCCACGTATTACCAAGATTCCGTGCAAAGCTCGTGATCTTGGATTCGTCGACGTCACTTACAAAGCTCGTGATCTTGAACTCGTTGACGTCACGTGCAAAGCCCGTGATTTTAGATTCATCGACATCACGTGCAAAGCTCGTGATCACGTGCAAGGCTCGTGATCACGTGCAAGGCTCGTGATCACGTGCAAGGTTCGTGATTTTGAACTTATCGACACCTCTATGACGTGTCCTGTCGATAATTACCGTAGGTCCTTTTAATGCCTCTGAGCATGACTTGTGGCCTTTTTGGATTTTCGCCATGTGGGCCATACTTTATAACTTTTGTAAATTGTAAACGGCCCACTCCCACCAGGGGTAATTTTGGGTGTCAACATATGCCCCCTTTTAAAAGGAATAAATTTGAATTTATTTCTTTTAAAGGTGTACCTTGTCTGTGTACGAATCTCGAGACAATGATCATGCCTTTCTGTCCTTTGATGTCCTTTCGAGCAGTCTCTACGAATTCTTCATCCAATACCTTTTGGACACATCATCACGTATCTTCCCCGAATAGCTGTGACTTTTAAAATCGTCTTCTTCATTCTTTATTCTTATAAAAACCTTATTTCATCGTCGCGTTTTATTCTCTAACCCTAAAAATCCTTTCTTGAACCCTTTTCTGATCTTGATCCATCGTTTCTCATGGCGTCTAAAAAGTCTGAATATTCAGCCAGCGATTACATCGCAGCCTTTGATAAGTTTAAAGAGGATCCACGCGCTGGTAATTGCTTTTTTCATTTACTGAGAGCTGTCGAGGATGAATGCAACTGTTTCTCTTTGGGTTCCAGTTTCATGAACCATCTCAATATACCTGTGAATCTTCAATTCCACCTCCCGTATACACACAGTGAGACTCTAGCACTGCAACATTCTTCTATTACGGATATGTGGTTTACTAGGTCTTCTCGATTTCGAAGTTTCCCTTCTTACGAAGAGGATTTCACAAATGGTTTATTCGGTTGAAGGCCGACCAAGAAACTCGACTTTTATGGACGATTGCTGGAATCGACATCGTTCTCGAGGTCAATATGTCATCTTATTACTTGGAACGTGGGTTATTGGGCTCCGTCATCACTTTCTGGTCATCTTCCAGCAATTGTTTCTTTTTTCCTTAAGGCCACATGTCCATCACTATGCTCGATGTGTTTGCCATAGCGGGTTTTGAATTGGTTGGTCACGCCGTCGAGGATTTGCCTATACTGTCCACTCCTTTTATCTCTGAAGATGCTCTGGCATACAGCAATTTCTTGTCTCGATTTAATCTAGCTTTGGGTCCTGTTACTCAAGATGAGCGTCTCTTTTTCTTACTCTTTTGGCTGTCAAAATATGTGTTTTTTAGTCCTACCCTTAAAGTTTGCAAAGACTATCTGCAAATTGTTGCAGCTTTAGCTATGGGACGATGCCTCGCATTGGCCCCTCTTGTTCTTGCAGTTTTATATAGAGGCTTTACTCACGCCTCTCGGGCAATGAAATTCGAGGATTCTGGAACCATCTCGGGTGCTTTTTGGGTACTTCAAGCATGGATGGCTTTGTATTTCCCTTCCCTTTTTGGTAAAAGTATTCGTCACCTTCCTCATCTATCTTTACAAGGGTATAGAAAACCCATACCGCTACCTCTGGGTTGTCGATTGCTGAGTTGTTCCCCTCGACATATTGCTTCTCAAGCTCCTTCTTTTATCTTCTATCTCCGAGCTTTCCTTGAACTGAATCATGACCAAGTCATTTTCTTTAAGTATGGCCATGGAGAGTTTGATTATTTGTTTAATCCAGCTCGATTCAACCTCTATAGGCCTTTCTGGACTTGTGCTTTGTCTGCAGTAGATCTCCCAATACGGACTTCATTGAATGGCCGATTCTATCCTAGGTTTGAAATATATTCTCCATAATATTATGCTAGGCAATTTTGACTTTGGCAGGCAATTCCTATGCCAATTCATTATTCAATGGGCTTCTCGGAAGGAACCAAGAAGAAAGAATATTCTCTCAAGAATCGAAGCCCACTTCTCTGTTGTATTGAAATTGCTAATACAATGCGCACCCATTATAGTGCAAACCTCCCCAATGGTTTCAGAGCCCGCCCAGGACATCTTGCCGAATGGCAGACTTGGTTGTATTCTTTTGCATTTGAAAGTACTTATGAAGAGGCCCTCCGGTCCGCGATTGGTCGTGTGAAGCAAAGTGGTTCTAAGAAACCGATTACTCAAGGTATAGACACCATCACTCTATGTTCCTATTTAGTTTTAATCTGGTGCACCTTCTAACCTTCCACTTCTTAACTCAGAAATAGAAGAAGACTCTGATGCAGAGGGTGTCGATGCTACGGAAAATCCTATTGATGGTAAATCTCTATCTTTCTTCCCCCGCGTCAGCTTACTTTATCCTCCCTTATATTAGTTTGTTACTTATAAGGTCTTTCTCCCCTTTGGATTGTCTCTGGGATAAACGAAGAGGAAACATTGGAAGAAATGGTATCATTATTGAGAAGGAAAAGGAAAAGATCTTCTCCTCCCTCTCCAAAAAAGAAGTCCAGCACTTTATCTGTCGAACCATCTACTAAGCCAATTGTACGCAATATGGTTTCTTCAGAAGCTGTTACTTCTTTGGATAACGGTCTAAGGGATAGCATCTCTGTTCCTATATTTTAGAATCCTGTTACCATCTTGGCATCTACTGGTCTTCCTTCCGTCGAGCGGGTTATCAACATCTCAATCCCATCGACCGGTATTTCTAGTGCCATACCAACCGCAACTACCTTGATATCTTCCAGCACCATTGTTACCAATTCGATGGCATCCCGAGTACAGTTCTTTACTCAGCCTGGTTCATCCACTATTGTGGCCCCTGGTAAAGTTTTGTTATTATTTGTTATATTCTGCTTGTCTTATTTACTGGATTTATTTATATCCTTATTCTTTTTCCAGTTATACCAGCAATTGTTCCCACTTCTTCATTCGTCCGAATTGCTCCGGTCCTTGGTTCCACAGTAGGGACCACTGTCGCTCTTAATGTGGTTGGACGTGAGACAACTATGCTAGAGACAGGTACATGCCTTTCAAACATTTCAATTCTAACCCTGATACTGAGATATCATTCTGGTTTTGCAGCATGTGGTCCGTCGACAAGTCCGTCAACAAATATTATAGTTCAACGGACCACTATTCCAGCTACTGTGGTCAATCCTTCCACGATTTCTCCGTCGACGTCTATTCCAGTGTTCGTAACTTCGGCTCTCACGACTAACTCTGCTGAGGCTTTATCATCGATGTTCGTCTCACCAACTCCTTATCATCAATCAACCACCGCTTATACGGGAAGGCAATGCACGCTATAAACGAAGCTAAATTTATTTTGGCATTTAATCCATATGACTTGTCGCCTCATTCTGGTCAATCAAAAAATTATCAAGAAGAAGATGGAGTTGACGCGCTTTTTAGACTTCTCTATAGGAGGATTTGCGAGGATGTCGTATGATGCCGCAGCCTTAGAGCAGTTCAAACTCCTCATTGAGCGTCTTGGGAATGACAATGCCGAAATTGTGTCTATTCTTCCTTCGGTACTCAGGGAACAACTTAAGATTTTCTCTCAAGAGTTTCGGACTATGTTCGATAAGTATCAACAACTCTTGGCCCATGTACGAGAGGCGTCCATTCCCACAGAAATACATGAAGAGCCGGCTGATATTGTGAAGGAGGCTAGTGAAACAGGAAGCACTCGTCATGAATCCCTTCGGGTTATTACGGACGAGGTAAGTGTCCTTGTCGAGAAGGAAAGGCATCTTACGGAAATCCTCGAAGAGACTCGCCGACGGCGGGAGATGAAGCTTCATCAACAAGCAGAAATTGAGCAAGAACTGCGTCATCATGTCGGTGTCTTGAAAAGGTTGAAGCAGCAGGAGCACATTCGAGTAGTGAATTCCATGATAGAGCATCATCAAAATAAAGGTGCATGTACTTCAGAGATGAATAGATTATAATCTCAACTGTTTTTGCTCCAACGAGGGATTCACGACTTTCTGTCGGATAAACCTTCTTCTTCTTAATAAAATATCCTTATTTTCATTGAGTGTCCTACGTGTGCCATGATCATTCATAACCAACTTTAATAATGGATCCCGAGCCTTGCGCCTTCATTTATGTGCACGTCACCAGTTAGTGGGCCTAACTCATCGGCCAAACGGATTAGTATAAATACCTAATAGCCGTTAACAAACTTCATCACAAATGGCTAACTTTTCTTTTTCCCCAACCAATGCTCAAGCTCTCCTTCACCTGAATTGTTTTGAGAAACTTCGGAATGTTGAACGATAAGGGCGCCTTTCTCTATCCTTTATGGATTATGATGCAAAAGCTCGTCACGTGATCCTAGGTTCATATCTCAAATCAACACCCCCACCATCTATCTTTACCGAGCATTTTCCATGTCATTACAAGGAAGTTCTTCCCATTAGTCGATCTCGGCTTAGCATCTCTACCTGGGCATCACCAAATTCTCACTTCAACTCGTATCCGTGCTATGACGAACAATTCTCTCGGTGGTACTAAAGAATGAGACCAGAAATGTCCAGCATTTGGAAAGCGGCAAAAATAGAGGAGGCCTTATCACTAAATTGTCTTTCATTGATCCTATGGAATATGGGCTTATCGGAGCTCTTTGCTGTCTCTGGTCACCATCGACTAACTGCTTCTTCTTGCCTCCTGGTTCGGTAACCATTACTTTGCTCGATATATGGTCACTGACTGGCCTATCACCTTTTGTGGAATTTTATAATCAAAAGTCGTGGTCATATCCAGATTTTTGTGGTATCTCTTTCATTAACCTCTCATTTTCTAACTTCATCAAGGAATTTAGCAAGCTAGACGGACCCATAACGCCTCAAGAACATGTTGCATTCCTACTTTGTTGGCTCTATCGATATGTCTTTTGTACCACCTCCATATCATGTGGGTTTATGGACATCGCATACGCCCTTACTCAGGGTATTGATGTAGGGTTAGGTCGAATGGCCTTATCGGCTTTGTACAAAGGTCTGACTGACGCACAATCTTCATTGTTCAATGCGCATCATGACCCTTTCATTGGTCCGCTGTGGATATTGCATGGTTGGGTTCGATCATATTTTCCTCATCTGTTCACGTCTTACGGTTCTACACCTGTCGACTGGTATGATACACATAAGCAACCCATAGAGACTGTTCTTTGGACCTTGGAAGTTTTGTAACGTTTTCCTCCGGCCAATTGAAGGGCTTCCGATCTTGAAATACTTTCTGGGTATTCTGCTTACCCTAAAGGACTTCACTTTTCATAGGTTTAGCGTAAACTTCGTGTGTGATCCATCGACTGTACAATATGATACCTCCATATTTTGGGCAAGCATCCTTGTTCCCACCGATCTTTCACTGGAATTCACTTTTGGGGGAAGATTTTCTATTGGCTTCGAGGCATACAACCCACATTACTGTGCTCGACAATTTGGATTGGTGCAAGGTATTCCTATGCCAATTATCTACTCAGTGAACTTTTCTTATCCTTTGTCTCCGCGGAATGATGCTCTATCATGTTACAATGAAGTTGTCAAATATATCCTGGGACAATTTAAGCTTGTCGATAATTTCACCACTCCGTATGGTTCAACGTCGTTTAATCAATAGTGGGATGAATATAAGGCCTTGATTTTTCCTGAAGACCTGGATTCTGCCTTGTCAAGGATAACCCTGCTTCCAATGGGATTGTTACATCCTTTTAGGCGATTTCCTATGCCTAATATGCCCCTGTCTCTGAGCACTCCATCATTATCTTTCTCTGACATGGATGAATTTTTAAATGAATCGATGGACGAAGTGAGCTCTACTATGAATCATTCTTCCCTTAAAAACTCCTCAAGTTAATAACATTCGAGTCATTGGGGGTAAACGTCTTTCGGTAAGCAACTTTTTCCTCCCACTAATCATGATGAGATTCGCTCAAAGGGAGCTCAACTTTGTGGGTTTTTAAGGAAGGGTACGATATCATTTGTGATGTCCCAGAGATCGAAAGCAAAGTCATGTCTTTGCTTGACTATTTGACTAATTTACCTTACCCTTTACCTTGTCAAGCCTTAGACTTTGCTCTCCGTGAATTCTTTGATTCATTCGATGTGACTATGAAGGCTTTTAAGGCAGGGCTTGAATATGTTAATAATATTGAGGGCAAAGAGAAGACCTTGAGTCTTCAAGAAGAAGAACTAGTTGAGGCCTGTAAGGTTTTTGAGGCATTCCGTGTCGATGAAAGTATTTCTCTGTCGACGCTCTTCGATCAAAGCAAGGCTATATTAAACCTCGAAGTGACCATGAAGCAACTGAACACTAAAGTGGAGGACAGCCAAGCCAGAAAGAACGAAATCCTGGAATTAAATTGTGACCGAGAAGTCCAATTTCACGGCTTCGTTCTAGGCCTTGAACAACATTTCGTTTAATTTGCGATTTCTTTCTCTTTCCTTTTCATGTCGTTAATGCTGGGGATAGCACTGATGTAAATATCGTTATTGCTCGGCTTTGCCTTTTATCTGAATAATCATAGTCCGCGCCTGCTCTGATGGCATTATTGACCGAACTGCCCTCTCTTAATGCTCTTGAAAAGACGTTTGTGTACAATATTCTGTACTTGCATTTAATGAATCAGTACGACGCGTGATCACTTTATATCGGTGCGATTTACTTCTGCTGTCGTATGGATATCCGTATGAGTGATAGTTGAATCCCATCAATACACGTGTAAATTATCTAGCGGCTAAGAACAATTATCGGCACGTTTTCCCCCAAATCTTGCTTCGTGACCTTCAAGGAATAAATACCCATTACTCGCAACGTTCCAATCCTTGTATCTTGGGCTAATCAATCGGATACGAACGTGCCCATCGAGATATTCGTCACGTCAGTCAATGTTCTCGTACCGATTCGTGATGATTCAAGACTCCAGTCGCGGGCTATAAATAGTGGGCTTATTGCGATCAAGACTTCACCACTCGACTTTGAATTTCAAACCCTTATCTTCTAGAAAAAAAAACCCGCTTTCTTTTACTGTGCCTATCGTCGATGGAGTCCAGTGCCTCGTCATCAACCTCGAGTGCCTGTAAGTTCAAGGCCCTGTGGAAGGAGATTATCTCCTACCTGAGCCTGACTTACGCCGTCCTGGTTGTCAAGTCCCAGGCGGTGTCCAAGGTCGAGAAGCTGATTCACAAGGGGAGACCCGACGACCTTCCTTCCGATCATCCTTTTCTTGCAAACTATGAAGAGTTCGTGACCGTCTTCGAGCATGGGGTGTCCCAATTCTAGGACAATGAGAAGGCCATCCGTGCGTACTTCGTCATGGAGCGTTTGTCTGAGAGTATCAAGGAGGAATCCAAGCATGCCGATGTGGTGTACAACACACTTTGTGACGTGCAGGGCCAACTTCACTCTTTCCATGAGCATCTTAATAAATACCGGGAGCCGATTGTTGAGCGGATCCAGGAAGCGGAGAAAAAACTGAGGCGAGTTTCTTGCCCTGAAAAGGATGAAATCGAGATGGACCTCTCGATGGATTCTCGTTGTGAGACCTTTGTCACCTCCGCTTCCACATCCTTGGGCTGAATGGCCGAAAAATCGGATGAATTGGTGGAGTCCCACCTTGAAGTTATCCGAAGGCTTAACAAATGGCTGTCGAACCTGGATGAGATGCTCCCCAAACTCGAGGAGGCCAAAGAGCGGGCCGAAGCGGCGAATCAATACTTAGAGGAGCGGATGTAGTACTTTGTGGCCCGTTTTAGAGTACACATCAGTCTCGGCCTGAGAGAGTGACGATGGCTGGCAGGTTTGGGTTCGGAAGGAAGGAAGGAAGGAAGGAGAAGAAGAAGAAGGAAGGAAGGAGAAGAAGAAGAAGGGTGACGGAAAGAAGATTTCATTTTTTTTATCTGTCTTTGGCTCATGAATGAAACTGGACCTACTCAGAATTTTCAGTCTCTTCTTCCTCCATATCTCGCATCTCCCACATAGTAGGATAATATTTTTTCAAATATTTGCCATTGATAGTACGAGGAAATTCCTTTCCGTCGATATGCACAAGTCAATAAGCATTTCCGACAAATGCTTCGGTTACTATAAATGGTCCTTCCCAAGTTGGTGATCATTTACCAAACTTTTCACTGTCCAAACTCGTCGGCAAAATGGTCTTCTATACTAAGTCGCCAATTTTGAACTGTTTATACTTCACATGTTTATTATATACTTTGGCAACTCTATCTTTCTGGAGGATTAGCTTCTCCAGGGCAATCGCCCTGTTCTCTCCCAACTCATCGACGTTGGCGAACATTAACTCGTCATATTCTTCCTTGGCCAAGTTATTTTGAAGTCTGACTCGTAGGGATTGAATCGTAACTTCGACAGGGAGAACTGCCTCTTGTCCATAAGTGACCATATATTGACTAGTTTCGGTAGCAGTCTTTTTGGACGTTCTATGTGCCCATAATACAGTCGACAACAACACATCCCACTATCTGGGATTATCCTCAAGATGTCATTTAATCAGTGCGATAATGGCCTTGTTGGAGGCTTCAGCTTGGCCATTAGCTTGGGCATAATAAGGAGTTGAATGAATCATTTTAATACCTCTAGTCTTGGCGAAACTAATCACCTCTTGCCCAGTAAAAACCGTGCCTTGGTCCGTAGTTATAGATTCTGGAATGCCAAATCGATGGATAATATGCTCCTCGATGAATTCCTTCACTATCTTTTGTGTTATATTCTTATACGAGGCCGCTTCAACCCATTTGGTAAAATAGTCGGTAGAAACCAGAATGAAGCTATGTTTTCTTGACGAAAGGGGGTAGATTTTTCCTATTATATCCATAGCCCATCCTCTAAATGGCCAATGTTTGATGATAGGCTTCATCACGGCCGCAGGAACATGTTGAATGGATCCGTACTTTTGACAAGCCTCACATCCCTTAGCATAGCTTAAGCAATCTCGGGTAATAGTTGGCCAAAAGTAACCATGTCGATGGAGTAACCACTTCATTTTTATCCCTGATTGATGGGCCCCACATATGCCTTCGTGAACCTCGGCCATTGCTATCACAGATTCTTGTTATCCTAAACATTTGAGTAATAGCCCATCCACGGTCTTTCGATACAGCTCATCTCCAATCATTAAATAATTGAAGGCCTTTCTTTTGAAGTTTCTATCAGTAGAGACTGGATTGTTGAGATACTCAATAAATGGGCTTCTCCAATCTTAGGTTACCACTTTGTCGATAGTCGTGTTGTCAACAAGAGTTTCTATCGACTATGTAAACATAACTCTATTGTCCATCGATGGTAAGACCTTAGTCTGAGTAGTCATATGGTTAACAAGCTCTTTTGATATTTTATAACCGGAAGCCATTTGTGCCAAATCATTGGCCTCCGTGTTATGTTCTCTTTTAACATGGATCAACTCAAAGTCGTTAAAGTGATTTAGGAGCTCTTTAGCCAGTGAATAATAAGATATAATATTCTCGTTAAGACACTGGTACTCCCCAGATAATTGCTTTATCACCAATTGAGAATCCCCTATACCTTTGACGAAATGTATTTTCATGTTGGCCAAGATATTTAAGCCAACAATTAAGGCCTCGTATTCGGCCTGGTTATTGGAACATTCAAAATTCATTTTGAACATAAGTTTCGTTTTTTGTCCATGAGGAGATATTATCATGATCCCAGCCCCTGCTGATCCGGGGGTACTGGATCCATCAAAGTAAAACTTCCATGGGACTACATGAATGTATCCCTCACAACTTTCATCTCGTGCTCCAGGATATTCCGTAATGAAATCTGTTATGGCTTGTCCTTTTATTGCTTTAAGTGGTACATAGACCAGATTTATTTCGGTCAGGGCAAATGCCTACTTGGCAATTCGGCCTCTAACAATAGGCCGAGTCAATATGTACTTAATCACGTCTGTTTTACATATCACATATACCGTAGTCGACAGCATATAATGACGTAATTTTGTACATGCGTAAAACAATGACAAGCATAACTTTTTAATCGCAGTGTATCTTGTTTCAGGATCATTTAACATCCTACTCAAATAATACACCGCTTGCTCTTTGCCTTCACCATTCTCCTGCTCCAGCATACATCCGATGGTAGTATCGGTAGTGGCCAGGTATAATTTCAATGGTTGACCCGCTCTCAACGGCATCAATACTGGTGGATTAACCAAGTATCGCTTGACTTAATCAAAAGCATGTTGATGTTTATCTTCCCATACAAACTCTTCATGACTTTTCAACTTCAACAATGGGGAAAACACCTCAATTCTTCCTAACAGGTTAGCAATAAATCGACGCAAAAAAATTATCTTTCCTAAAATCATCTGAAGTTGCTTTTTGATTGTGGAGGCGGCAATTCTAAGATGGCCTTAGCTTTATTCTTATTAATTTCAATTCCTCTCTGATTAACCAGGAACCCTAAGAAGTTACCAGCCCTTACTCCAAAAGCACATTTCAATGGATTCATTTTTAGATTGAATTTCTGCATCCTAATAAAAGCTTGTTCTAAATAGTTTAAATGACATATCTGGTCTGATTTAATAATAATGTCATCGATGTAGACTTCCATAAATTCTCTGATCATGTCATGAAAAATAAAATTCATGGCCCTTTAATAAGTTACCCCTGCATTCTTTAATCCAAATGGCATGACGAGCCATTCAAAAGTACTAATAACCTCAGGGCACCTGAATGCTGTTTTATGGGCGTCCTCTTTAGCAATGAATATTTGATTGTAGCCTGAATGACCATCCATTAACGACTTAATTTCGTTTCCAGAAGCTGAATCAACTAGCATATCCGCCATTCCCATCTGGTACTCATCTTTGGGGGTGGCTGCATTTAAGTCTCGGAAATCAATGCAGACACGTAGCTTCCCATTCTTTTTCTTTACTGGGACTATGTTAGACAACCACTCAACATACCATGCCGTCCTAATAAAACCTGCTGCTAGCAATCACTCGACTTCTTCTTTTACTTTAAAAATAACCTCCGGGGCGAATCGTTTGGGCGACTGTTTATGAGGCCTGAACCCCTTTTTTATGAGTAGTCGGTGTTCGATGACATCTCTGCTTAATCCTGACATTTCTTTATAATCCCAGGCAAAACAATCCTTATACTTCTTCAAAAGTCTTATCAGCTGAGCTTTGAAGTTGTCATCGATCAACGAACTTATGTAAATAGGACAGTGCTCATTATCTAACCCAAGGTTGACCTCTTGCAATGGGTCTTGAGCTTCAACTAATTTTTCACTTTCTTTTATTGGTGACTCCTCAAATTCAAGGATTCTGTCGACAGCTTCTGCAGATTGTTCTACAAGTTCAGCCCGATAGGCCGAGTACCTCTCAATGAGGTCTTTTGACAATATAAGGTTCTCCATGGATAACCTCATTTAATTGTACTGCCAGTTGATTCTTTGGGACCCACTCAACAATCCCTTTGTCGAAACGGCAGAATGCAATACTATTGGGGTCAACGAGAGGTGGCTTACTGATGGATATACTGTCTTCTGGTGCCAATTGACGAGTTGGAGATGCGTGTGTATATATTACCTGTGATTTGGTGTTTGCTTTGACGTATTCTACCTTATCCCCATTCCAAAATGCTAGCATCTGATGGAGAGTTGACGATACGCATTGATTACCGTGGATCCAATCTCGGCCTAATAGTAAATTGTAAGATCTATCTGAATCAACCACACAAAAAGACGTTCTGGAAGTTTTGGTTCCTACAGTCAAGTCGGCAATGAAAATTCCTTTAACTTCAGAGATTTCTCCAGTAAAGTCGGACAATTGAATGTTTGATGGAATAATCTCCTCATCATGCCTTCCCAGTTTCTTGTAGAAACGATAAGGATGAGATTCAGTGTAGATCCTCCATCCACCAACACGCGAGACACCGGTCGGCTATTAACTTTTGCGTTGATATTTGGAGCCCTTAAATGATTTGAACCATTGGGTAGAGGTTTTTCAAATTCAACTACCTCATTTATGTCAAAGTGAAATTCTGCTTTTTCTTTCTCTTCCACTGTAGCCTCTACCAGATGATCTGATTCCATCGTCATTATCCGAAGGTTCGATGGAAGGCATACTCGAACCATGCAAGAGCTCAACGATGAGATTGATCTCGACAATTGTTGTGGTTCGTGCCGCGCAGACTCAGTGTCTTGATTTGGTGAAGATTGCTACGGTCGACCAGATGTCGACACTTGAATTCCTGGCTTTCGTTTCCAGACTAAATTCTTATGCTTAGGATTTTTCGGCTTGACCTTTTGCTCTACAATCCAGACTGGTTTAAACTGCTTGATGTGAACTTGATTTACCTGTTGTTGGAACTGATATTCTTTTCTTTTCCACAGCATTCTTCTTTTTTAAGTCCACGTTAGATTCGAACCATGACTTTGACTTCGGCTGGCCTCATACCATTGACCTACAAATGGGTCTCTTGGCACCTTCAGAGTTTGTCGATATGGTGGATGCGAATCTGTGTGAAGATCTTCCCGATAAGGGAAATTAGAACCCTATCCACTTGGCTCAATTTTCCCATTATATAAAGGTGGTGGCGTATAACTAACATAATAATCATATTTGCCACTAGGCTCTCCTAAAGTACCAATAGTCGGATTGCCTTCTTCGTACCTTTGCCTGAATGATTTAATAGCCTTATTACGGCTTCGACGGCCTTTATGATGATTAACACCCCTAGAAAGGGTTTGTTCATCATATGAATCAATGAGTGTTAAATCACGAAATTCGTCGACAACCTCACTAGTCGGACTTCTTCGACTTTTGGAGTAATGCTTCTCTTGTTCCAACAGTCGTTTACACTTTTTGCAAAAACGGCGAGGCCGATGCCCCCTAGCCTTTGCCCTTAATGACATTATTCCTGCCATTACAAGAAAAGGATCGACATCGACTTCCATCGGGGACTTACCTTTATCTTCGGAGAATTTTATCTTCCCTTATTTAATAGCTTCCTGGACATTTCTTTTAAATACAAGGCAGTCATTGGTGGCATGGCTCAATGAATGATGCCATTTGCTATACTTCTTTCCCGCTAATTCTTCTTTGGTGTGTAAAACCTGACCCTCTGTCAATCTGATCTGTCCGTCAGCTAATAATAAGTTAAATATTTCCTCTGTCTTGTTGATATCGAAAAAATAAAAAATGGGTTCCTTAGCCTTGGACATGAGGTTGGATTTTTCTTTAACTCTTGTTGGTTTTAGAGCTTTGCAGATATATGGCTTGTCGATCACCATTTTCGCGAGAGCCATATCTGATATAACTATTGATTCGATTTCATCCTCGCTCTCGTCAGCATCAGCCCAACGAACTTCACATCGTCGGTCATACCTTTTGTCTTTTTCCTAGAGAAGACTTTCATACTTAGTAGCTATGATTGACAACTAGAACAGATCTGAATACGGTTGTCCAACCATTCTCTCTCGGATTTCAAACTTTCATCCATTAAAAGCGAGGTCCGCAAAAGTCTTCTCAGGTAAAGGGACTAAACACTTATTTCTAGCCCTCTTAAACTTGGACACGAACTGATCGACAGACTCATTAGCTAGCTGTTTCATGGTCGAGAGATTAGCTACCGATAAATCCGGCACGGCCCTTTGAAATTGGCAATGAAATAACAATCCATTTGTTCCCATGACGTAACCGAATTCACAGGTAAAGCTATATACCATGTAAAAGCTGTTTTTGACAAGGACAAAGGAAATAACCTCAATTTCCAATAATCCGCATGAGCCGCATCACCACATTGAGCCAGAAAATGATTAACATGTTTAAAAGTGGACTGATTTTCCTCTCCAGTGAACGATGTAAATTCTGGCATTTTAAAACCTCTTGGATACGGTATAGTATCCATCCAATCAGGATATGGTTTCCTATAAATATTTGGGAGGTATGCCATATTTTAGCCAACTCCTCTCATCACAGGATCCACTACTAACTGATTTCGTACTGGACCTACGATGGGCGCAGGAGCTACCACATAATTAGGTGGTAATGACTGGTTCAGATTTTGATGAGGCAATTGGTAGAACGGCTGTTGTGGTAACTATGGCTGCTGTTGAGGTGGTGGCTGCATTAGCTGTGGCACATTGTGAATAACCGGTGATGAGTTAACTGGAGGGTTTAATTGTGCTGGTAATGGTTGCTGGACTTGAACATTTGGACCCATAGGGTGTGGAAAATGCTGATTCACGTTAGGCACCACAGGCTGGGGTGCCTGACGTTGTGGTTGGATATTTATCTGTTGGATTTGTTCTTGCCCCCTAGGGAAGGGTGTTACAAGATTCTGAACATCTAGGACTACAGGTGGAGGACTTACCTGGATGACAGGGGGCCCTGTATCTGAGCAACCTAATATCCTCTTTGGAGGTTTTCGTCAATCGCCGACTGTCGAGCAATTCCTCCATTTGAGTCCGTGTTAGCATGCGGTAATCCTTCGCCGGGTGCTATTGGCAAGGTTTCACCCCTTGGCAATATTCGAATAGGTGGGATCGTAGATGTAGTTTACATCATTGTTCCAAACTGTATAGCAGGACCCCCCAATGCTGACGGGGACCCTGTTCTCAATTGGGTTGGTGCAATGGACCCTCCATGCTGACCTTGTGTGCATTCATGATAAGTGTTAATGATTAAAGGCCTAACCACTTCAATCATACGCCTTACCACATAATCAGTGAACTCGTTCTAAGTTTCTTCAATAGTTCGCCTCATGATAGAAAGTGCAACTGGTGTGAGCTCAGTTTGTCTTCTATCTTCAACACGCTACCTCGACATATCTGTGACCTCCTCTCGAGATTGGTTAGCCACATCGGTATGAAGAAGTTGAGCGGATGATGTCTCAGCACGGGTATTATCTTCCGCCATCGATGCAGCTTGTTCGTCAGTAGTATTATCCAAGTTGGTTCTACTACGGGTGCGTGGCATAGCACTCTCTCTACTTAACTCAATAAGAGTCCCACTAGGCGTGCCAAAAAGATGTTTCGCCGGTTTTTATTCCGTCGAAAATCTTTCACCGAACGCTGCGTTTCCGATTTTATTAGAGGAGACCGGGTCCTGAGCTAAGATTGGACAGAGAATGTCAAATGTGTTATTTAATCCCAATAAATCTTACACCCTGATTTGATATGATACCAAACTTGACAATATATTCAAAGTACGTCAGAATTTAATCAATGATGTAGCTTAAGAGAATATGGCTGAAATCTAATCAACAGTTATAATCTAAGCACAACGCCGAAATTTAATCAACGATGCTGAACTGGTGGCACAATATTGGAATTGAATCAACAATGTTAAACCTGATAAAGACCCTCGTCGGAATTGAATCTACGATAAAGAATCTGAAGGCTACGATTAAAACTACTCCTAATACGTTAAGGATAAAGACTAGATAAAAGATGTGTTGTGTTTGTCGAAGAAGGTCTTCTCTACGTTGGAAATCCTTGAGTATTTATAGAGCAGCTTAATAACTGTCGACCGACTTCCCCTTGATAGTCGTTTTCCACTTCCTTGCGTTTTGCTCTTTAACCGTTTCCTAACTTGTCGACATTATTTGCGTTCTTTGGGCATCACGTAATAGCTAATTTTCTTTCACGTGTCTCTTTATTTCTTCCTTGATCTTCATGCCCACGATCATATCTTTACTTTTTGACACGTGTAAATGAATTTTTTGCCACGTATTACCAAGATTCCGTGTAAAGCTCGTGATCTTGGATTCGTCGACGTCACGTACAAAGCTCGTGATCTTGGACTCGTCGACGTCACATGCAAAGCCCGTGATTTTAGATTCATCGACATCATGTGCAAAGCTCGTGATCACGTGCAAGGCTCATGATTTTGAACTTGTCGACACCTTTATGACGTGTCCTGTCGATAATTACCTTAGGTCCTTTTAATGCCTCTGAGCATGACTTGTGGCCTTTTTGGATTTTCACTATGTGGGCCGTACTTTATATTTTTTGTAACTTGTAAACAGCCCACTCCCATCAGGGGTAATTTTGGGTGTCAACAGAAAGTAACTTTCTCAAATCAATCTTCTAGTTCGTGAATTACATATGGACATAAAATCGCTTTTTAAATTTAGTTAAGTTTGCACGTGGACGAAGCCCATAACTTGTAACTCATCAATCAGAGGCATAATTGAAGAAAAAATGCAGCCCTTATTTTACACCAATTATGGTTTCATGTCCTCTGTGTTATCAGCGCAACGAAATACATTCTCCATTTTACTTAAATTCTACATCGACGTGGATAGATTTCACATGGGAAAATGATTTGAACAACATGTAAATGCATTCGGAAACCTCTCGTTTTATGATGTATGCCGACTGAAGTGTCAAATTGCGTACATGTATACGTATATCTTAGCTCCCTCAACGATAAAAACCCCACCCTTGTATACGTATACATCGGTTTCGAAGTGTTCTCTACAAATTGTATCCTCTGCAAAATGGATTCCAGAACGGAACGTGGAACTCGATTTGCAGTTTGAACTCCGAAGGCGTCCTCGGCCAAAGCGAAGAAGGAAGGAACCCCACCACAGGAGTAAGAACCAGCATTTGACGGAGCAAACGATGGTGGGAACAGCAGAGGATGAAGTCACCACTGACTGCCCACGTCAGTGCTGAGCTAAGGACTTTCGGAGAGGACCAGCGACCGCGACGCGACGGAGACGGTTGGGCGGCGGCGGGGGCGGTCAACGGCGAGGGAGACCCCGCGACGCAGATCCGGTTTCGCCGACAGTAGTCAGGAATTCGTGGCTGACGGGAGCATCAGGTGGTGGGGATGATGACCGGCCACGACCGCTGAAACTGCGCCACCTGTCGCCACAAGATGTGTCAGGCTGGACGGACAACCCGGACCACAGGAAGGAGTGGTCGGACATCGTTTAACCAAAGTCCCATGAACAAACTTTGAACACTGCAAGATCGATATCACGAATTTTTTTCTTTTGCACCGACAATTATTTTAAAAGGATAAAGACATAAATTGTTCTTAAATTTTGATCAAATATGTAATGTGGTTCCTGAATTTTTTGAGTATCCAATGTGGTCCTTGAATTTTACCCTAATGTGCAATGTGGTCCATGAATTTTTAGATTGTTCAGCGTGATCCCTAGACTTTTGATACTCAATTAAGCCCTTAGACTATATGAAAATATTCAATATTGTCATTCTATTAATTCAAGTAAGTCCAATGACTTAATTGATCATAAACCAATAGTTCATCGATCACATTGAACAATTTAAATATTCAAGAATCAAGCATTGCACATTGGAGTAAAATTTAGGGGCTAAATTGTACAATTTAAAAGTTCAGGGACCACATTGCACATTGATTTAAAGTTCATGTACCATTTGTATCATTTTCCCAATTTTAAATTATTCCCATTGCAACATTAATAACCCAATTTTTTTGTGTTACCCAAACATCCAAACTATACACATGTGACGTCAATATCCGACTTTTTTAAAATAAAAAAAAAAATTGGATCATCGATGTCATGGTAGGCAAGGTTTCTAGTGATTTCACATGATTTGATTAGTGTTGCACCAAAGGACCGTCGGATGACAGCCGTGATGACACGAGGCGCGTTTTCCAGTGATCTGGCTATCATCGCAATTTGAAAATGTTTGTAGAAGATGATGGAAAAGCAGTTATATTGAGATTTTGCAACTTAAAAAATCTAGAGGGAGAGACATAAGTCAAGATTGCAGATTAGAGAGAGACTAGAGAGCTCGTTTGAATAATTTTTGAAATCCAAAATTAGTAGGGAGAGACTTTATGCTCTCATATATCGAAAATGCCCTCCTCTACGAAAGCCCATTAGTGACTTCTTTCTGCATCTGCTTGATTTCTTCTGCTTAAAACTGGTTTTGCCTCTCTTTCTCTAACCTTTGTTCTTTGTAATTCATGCATATATTGCATATTCAATGATAAATGGACGTGTAGAAAAACTGCGCAACCAATTTCAAGGACCCGCAATGACCGTGTAAACCATTTTTGCTGCCGAGCTACACTTAAAATTATCAAACGAATTTGCAAAAAGTGGCTAGGCAGCTCTTCTCAAGTAACTGAAAAAAAGAAAGCATGTTATCTCCAGAACTATAGAGCAAAGAAGAACCCGTTTCACGGTTGTCAAAGAGAGATCCAAATGGTGTTATTATGTGAATATGCCAAGCGACTGTGCTAGCAAAACAAGACTAGTTCGGGATAGTTTCGATTAAGGTCTCATAATCGTATAATTTTACGAGTTAAGCGACCTGTCGAAGCTGCTCGGAGTGAAAAATGAAGCGGATGTTTTTGAAAGCACGATCTTATCCCCTCAAAAGCAAAAAAACCTATTTAGTTTTTTCGTTAAGATATTTTCTCTTGATATCTTCTCCGCAAACAAATATTTGAAGTTGGTTATAAACCCTAAGAATCCCCTAAAAATCTGGAGGGATAGAGATATATCCACAGTCAAAATGCAGTTTGGATAAAGTAAAGAGACCAGCTTTAAACAGGAAGTGAATGCCTGCTTCTCTATAAAGACCCAACAAGTGACTTCTTCTTCTTCTTCATCTCCTTGATTTAATCTTTCTTCTTCTGTTTCCCACTCTTGCATTTGCCTCTGCACTTACATGTTTGATGAACATTAGATACAGACTGTAGCTTAAGCAATATGGCAGGCGGTGGTCTCGTTACTGGTCCCGGAAAGAACTATCCGGGCAATCTCACGTGCAGGGTTTTCATCACCTGCATCGTCGCCGCGACCGGGGGTTTGATCTTCGGCTATGATCTCGGCATATCAGGTCTCTCTTCTCTCTCTTTGACTCCTGATGAAGTGTGGAAGGTCTTGCGTATTAGATTATTTTGCGCAATGAAGTTTTTTAGTGTCGATGGTGCATGAACGTAGCTTAACCTCTGTGCCAAAAGATTATCACCGGTTAGATTGGTAAACAGCGAACGATTTGCTCATTATAGATTGAGATAAGCTGAAAAATCTGAAATTTCTTCGCCAGCTTCTTTAGTCATGTCTCTCGACCTTGCGCCATTACCAAACTCACAAAACAAAGTGTGATGTTATTAATATTGGAGGTGAAGTCTATATTTTTTCAAATTATTACAACAACAGCATGAGTGTGTTTAACTAAATGTTCTAATGTATGTCGAGTGCTACTAGTTTTTGATACGATGCATTGCAGGTGGAGTGACGTCGATGGACTCCTTCTTGAAGGAGTTCTTCCCGTCGGTCTACCAGAAGGAATCGTCTGTGAAGCCATCGGACGACCAGTACTGCAAGTTCAACAGCCAGATCCTGACCCTGTTCACCTCATCGCTCTACCTAGCGGCGCTTGTGTCGTCGATGGTGGCGTCCACCGTGACCCGCTCCTTTGGGAGGCGGTTCACGATGCTCTCTGGTGGCATCCTCTTCTGCGTTGGCGCGATCGTCAATGGCTTCGCCAAGTACGTCTGGATGCTCATTGTCGGCCGCCTCTTACTAGGGTTTGGCATTGGATGTGCTAATCAGGTTATATATATATTTATTTTGATACGTGACTATGTTATGTACTGATACGTGACCAAATTCTCACTAAGGAATTGTTTGGCTTATGATTTATAGTCTGTACCGATCTATGTATCCGAAACTGCTCCATACAAGTACCGCGGCGCGCTGAACATGATGTTCCAACTAGCGATCACGATTGGGATCCTCATAGCCAACCTCCTCAACTACATGTTCGCCAAGATAGAAGGTGGCTGGGGGTGGCGTCTCAGCCTAGGGGGCGCGGTCGTCCCCGCCCTAATCATAATCCTCGGGTCGTTCTTCCTCCCAGAGACGCCCAATTCGTTGATAGAGCGTGGGAAGTTCGACGAAGCCCGAGCTCAGCTCGTACGCATCCGGGGGATCAAGAACGTGGACGAGGAGTTTGACGACCTGGTAGCGGCCAGCGAGCGGTCCAAGCAAGTGAAGCATCCGTGGGCGAACTTGTTGAAGAGGAAGTATAGGCCGCAACTGACGATGGCAATATGCATCCCTTTCTTCCAGCAACTGACCGGGATGAACGTATTCATGTTCTATGCGCCAGTCCTGTTCAAGACGATCGGGTTCGGGAGCACCGCCGCGCTCATGTCGGCTTTGATCACTGGAGGGGTGAACGCGCTCGCGACGTTCGTCTCGATTTTCGCCGTTGATAAATTCGGGAGGAGGTTTTTCTTCTTCGAGGGTGGGCTCCAAATGCTCATTTGTCAGGTACATGTTTCGAATCATCCTCTTCATTTCAATGCAGGAGTCAAATTTGCAAGATTAGCGTGTTAAATTAATTGAGATAGTATAACAAAAAATGATGTGGTACTCATGATTTTCGATTATGAAAAAAGAAAAAAATTAAATACACTGTACACATCCAGTGTCCTGAACATTGATTAAAGCATCCCCATTTTTTTTACCCGAGTTATGTGATTTAATGACTTTGATGAACTCTATAATTAAAGTTAGTTTCATTCAAATCTCATCGACATTATCTATAATCCCGTTGCAACCTTAACCGCAGGCGGTGATCACCGTGGCCATCGCTTTCAAGTTTGGGACGACCGGCAACCCGGGCACGCTATCCCACTCGTACGCCTTGACCGTCGTGGTAGCGATCTGCGTGTACGTCGCGGGCTTCGCGTGGTCGTGGGGCCCGCTGGGATGGTTGATCCCTAGCGAGATATTCCCCCTGGAGGTCCGGTCGGCCGCGCAGAGCATCAACGTCTCGGTGAACATGATCTTCACGTTCTTCATCGCGCAGATCTTCACCCTCATGCTGTGCCGGTTGAAGTTCGGGCTCTTCATCTTCTTTGCTTTCTGGGTCGTGATCATGAGCATCTTCATCTACAAGTTCCTGCCGGAGACCAAGGGCATCCCCATCGAAGAGATGCACCGCGTGTGGGAGATGCACCCCTATTGGAGCAAGTTCGTCAAGGGATATGGCGATGACAATGGCAATGGCGGCGGCAACGGTAATGTCATCAGCAACAGTGGCGGTGACGGTGATAAGCCTCCGTCTGAGGAATAGTGTTGCTTGTGATGAAAGAATCACTCAAGGCAAAGTGTTCATCAATTTCTACCTCGACATGGGTAGAACTTGAGAAACTCTTTGTTAGTAAACAATATGGCTTCTGTTTAATGGCGCTTTTAATGACCCTTTTTCTAGGTTTTGAATTTCTTCTTTGGGCTTATGTTGAATCATTATGGTTTTGCTTAGAAAAAGATACAATCTCTGACACGATGATGCAGCACAACATGGGGCAAGTTACAAAAATTTCCGACAAACCAGGGATTAAGAGCAACACAACTAGTACTGGTAAATCTGACGTATACATTGTTCAGACTTTCAGAACAGTTCGAACTATAATGTTCGCAATTCAGGACTCACTTGAAACCGCATTCGACGACATTAAACTTGAATCTATGTACCTATGGTCCTCTATCACTCCCATGTCTTCTGCATTACAATTGGACTCTCTTTTTATGTCCGTTTCTGGCCTTTGAAGGCATGATTTACCAAATCCCAAGGAGTAACAGATACGGGAAACCATGAGATAGCTTCTGATTGGAGTAAAGCTCAGTCATTTTATTACATCAGAAGAGTGCCATTGTTCACAGAATACATAAAGCAGCAGAGTAATTACTTGAACGAGCGACATGTCCAAACAAACCCGTTACATAAGGCCTAGTGTGTCTCAGACGTACTGCCTTCCCGATTCTCACTGTTCCTTGCGACCTTTAGATCTGGCTGGTTTCGTCGGTTTGATTACATACCCAAGGAGGATCAAAGCTATGGGAAGAATGGTTCCAATGTAATATACACTTCCGTACGAGGCAATTGTCTCGTGTAAACTCAACACCTGCATGACACAACAAGAGAAAACTTAGAAACAACAGTATGTCGATTCCAACTCCAAATAAACCGAATTCTGTACAAAAAGAGAAGCTTATAAACAAAAGAATGCCGATTCCAACTCCAAAGAATTTCATATCTTTACACACAAAGGTATCTGCCTGTATCTTCATTTTATGAAATGTACTTGATATGGACGAGTGGACATGGAGAGACAGAGAAGGAGAGGGGCTCACCATGAAACCAACACATGAATAATTCAGAACTAATAACGTGTACGCAAAGTTCAAAAACACTAATATATTCCTCATCAGAGCCATCTTTGCAGGAATAGCCTGTTGCCATCTGTATATCACTGCTTGCAAAGCAACAAACCATAGTCAATCAAAGAAAGCATCAATTATCAGTGCAAATCAAAATGCACAGATCTGTGGTTACCTCTAGATCCAGCTATCATCAGGGCGGACTGTACAAAGAAAATGATATATCCAGGATACAATCCCTACAATGAGAACGGCAAGATAGTAGGAGCGGTTAAGATGATTGAAAAGTACCAAAATCACAATATGAAAAAGAAAAAAACTGACTCAACATAAAATGAAAAGGAACCGAATCCCAACATACGGATATAGCTACTTCAAAATGCAGTGATAGGGGAAGGAGTGACATGAATTGGCTTGTATTCAAATAAAAAGTACCCATTTTAGGCTGGAAGGTTCTCTCAATATGCTATGCTTCTTACAAGCACACAGAGTTATTCGAGTTGCCTTCTCACACAAATGAAACATACTAATGTCAACTGCCTTTTAGAACCTCCATGACCCACACTCCCAGAGGGCATGAAAAATGAAACAAAGACTAATGAGAGCCTCTTCTTTAGTTTTCTTTTCTTTTTAGTGGCAGAAAGCAACATTTACTCACATGCCAAACTGCGCTGACTGTCTGAGTTGCCAGCAGCTGGAAGAAGCCAGGTTTTTTCCCCTTCTGAACAAGCCTATCATAAACATCTGCAGCAACAGAATTTTAGATAGTCTTACTTATAAATAATAGAATTTTTCAAGTAATTTTACACTTGAAAGAGGATTTATCTATCAGTTGCAGTTCCTAACCTATTTAAAGATTACAAATGTTTAAGCCAATTAAAGCGAGTAACCATAGCTTTAGCATGCATATAAGTATCATAAGATGCAAAAACACCCAACATAACTCCAAAATCATATATTTGTGCTTTAAGGCATATACTAGAGGTGGAATGATATATATACCCGGAAAGTCTCCTCATTGTAATCACAGACTGCAACCAAGCAGTAATTACTATTTGGACCAGAAGTAAAACACAGACCAAAGAATTAACAAATGAACTCTGTCCACTACATTTGTCTTAGATGATAGAACCTTGTTAGCTATACCCGTTTCAGTTAAAAAAATCAAATAACAATCTGATAATGCTACTTTCAATTGAGACCCTTCAGTTTGACAGAGGAAAAAGAGAAATCGACACCCTGCGCATCTACGTACTTATCAGTCAAATTCTTTGCACGCTACTCGAATAGTTCACCTTCTGCCACACAGCATTCGAAATATGAGATCTTTTAAGAATAGCTACTCACAATGACGGAGCCAAGTGCTGACTTGGATATTCCATACAAGTGGCAACACAACTGCACTCTTCGCAAACTCAACTCCCAGGATGTCAACATTCTTTGCCCTGTCCCACAGTGGCTTTGGTGGAGAAGAATCTGTCCAGCCACTGAACCCAAGGCCAGATATAATTATAGAGGCCTCGGAAATTGACCAGATGAAATAATATTTCCAACGTGCCGTGAAGCCAGCCATATATTGATAACTCAACCGCTTCCAAAATCCCCATTCATGGTATACTGGATCCGTAAACTGAGACAAAGGATATTGGGGCACCAGGTACAGGTACAAAGCCATGCAAAAGGCTGCTTGGAGAATAGCTCGCATGGTCGCACCAAAAGGTGATGGTTTAGGTCCTTTATCTGAGTGGCTCCAAATCTATAAAAATTTCGTCAAACGCCAAGAGATCAGTTTCCATTAGAAAGTGGAAGATAAAAGCACAGAGTAAACTTGCACAAACCCTACCCCCTGCCCTTCAGTCCATTCTAGATAATCCTTCATCTCATAAACAGGACCAGCAAAGTGACTGCCACAGCAGAAGCAGAAGCCAAAGTACTCTATCAATGAGGGCAACTTAATTAAACGATTCTTCTTCTGAGACTCGCGAAGATCCTCCTCCTTCAGCAACCCATCATTATAATTGATTGCACATGAGATGACTTTCAATGTCAATACCATCAAAGCTCCTGTATACAAAGTAACAAGCAGTTGATCATCAGACGGATGGTATACTCAATCTCATTAAAAGAAACACTTTCGCCCTTAGACAAAATCTACTCATCCAAACTATACATGCAACATTCAACTGAAATGAATAGCTTTAGCTAAGGTCAAGAATAAAAAAAGGTGTTTCCCACTGGCTGGGGGAAAGTTAATTCCTTAAAGCCCAGAGCCACCACTGCAAAGGACAAGAGGCAACTCAACATCATATCAAAGATCTTGAACTTGGAGAGCAACACAAATCATCCAACTCCAGAAGAAAAAAGAGTTGGAAACTTATAAATTAGGAACACCAGAACATAGAAGGCACGTAAAAACTGAAATTTTCTCTTACCAGTAGCATCAATGCCTCCTTCTTTCCATGCATCCCCACTCATGTAGTAGACATGGCTACAAAGTCATATACAGTCAAGATTTTTAAAGCATTTCACCATAAGCAAAATGACAATAATCAGAATGCAAATTCTTCTTGACACGTTTTGAAATACTCAGCTCATTGTTTGTTTGTTTAAAAATGTTCAAGATCTTAAAATTCATCAGAAAAAGTGGAGCACAACGTAGTATGTACACTTGGTGAACGAGCACAGTATGTGCAACATATAAAGCAAGAGAAAACTGAAAATAGACAGCAAAAAAGGTTAGATGACCTTTAAGCATACTTTATGCATGATATTACCATAAAATAAAGCAGAAATTAGACAGCTAAACAAAGGATCAGATTGCCTTAAGCCAAAGTGGCCCTAAAATTTGAGTGACTGCCATAGATAATTTCTTCTAATAAAAAGAGGGCTTAAGTGTACTGGAAGTCTTAAAACTTATCACGAAAGTGCAATTTAGTCCTAAAACTTGTCACAAAAGTGCAATTGAGTCCTAAAACTTTCAAAAAGTATAATCAAGTCCCGAAACTTGTGAAGTTGGCACAATCAAGTCCTTCCATTAACTCCGTCCAACTTGACAAGCGGAAACGCTAACAAGTTTTAGGACTTGATTGCACTTTTTGAAAGTTTTAGGACTCAACTGCACTTTCGTGATAAGTTTTAGGACTCGATTGCATTTTTTTAGAGTTTTAGAACTCAATTGCACTTTAATGACAAGTTTAAGGACTTCCAATACACTTATCTATAAAAAGAGAAATCAGCAGCAGGCCCACGCTTCTCCAAGCTTTCAAGCATGTACAGCTTACTTGCTTCTCCTTATTAACTTTTTAACTGCTTACTGAAGTCTAACGGACTCTTGAAAGCCCAAGCAGATTCGCTATTAGTGCTGACAATTGGGATCTACACCTAATTAAAGAAAATTAGAAAGTTACAGGAATCGCCTTAAAGTAATAAATCCGGGAACACCACCGTAAAGGAAGAAAGGGCCATTGCTTACATCATAAACCCATTGCTTATCCCAAACATATATAAATGAAAGAGATGGCTTTGTCTTTCGCTCTAAAGGTTGGAAAGAGCCAAACATAAGCAAAGAGCTCAAAAGAAATGAGAGAAAGATAAAAAGCCTAACTCTTACATGTATGTAATAATTGCATTAATGATCATCCATGTCAAAGGTTAGTAATTTACAGTCTCAACCGATTACTTGAGAGATATCCCAATCAGTAGCATAAAGGTCAAGTCATCTCCGGAAAAACTCAAGCACCCATACTTTTAGCAACAGTAGACAATTTTTACATTTATCCTAGACAATTTGATTCCAGGGAGACAAAAGGATCAGAGCCTCCAGTGCCTAATATGTTGTCTATAGTTGAAGTACGACAGACGAAATTAAAATTTGATGCCATTTTCATTCTTTATAACATCACTAGCTTAGTTGCACAAGCAAATCAGCTTCCCGGCCAACTCAAAGAGTCAAATAAATCCGCAGAACTGAGAAAAAAAGAAAAGATACTCGACATTGATAACAGCCAAATTCAACAGAACACACAAGGCTTATCAATCAAACAAACATGCGACACCAGATGAAGCAAACCCACTTCACAGCATGCACCATTGGAAAAAATTTTACAAAACATGTTCACTTCATCACACCCATAAGCACCACATTGGAGGAAATTGAACTATGAGCTATCTATCTTCACTTTCTTTAACAGCAATAGCTACATATATGAACCAATCAGCTTCAAATCAACACAAGCAGGCGAAACAAATCCCGACCCGAAAAAACATACCGGAATCCAATAACAATCGAATGCAATGCAACAAACACACGATAAACGACATTCAACAATCAAACCACGCGCGCAACATCCGAACAAGTAGGGAAGCCATTACAGCCACGAAAACTAGCGAAAACGCTCGAAACGGTCCGCGCCGAGAGCAAATCATACCAGCCAATCAGGTAGCCGAACCCGAGGAAGAAAGTGATGATCCCGCACTTGGACCGGCAGGCCACCATCGACAAGTAACCCAGCAGCATCGGCACCAGGAAGTGGAGGTTCGAGGAGAAGCCGAAGGAGAGGCAGGAGAGGAGGGCGCCGGAGCCGGCGGCGTAGGCGTGCCGCGCCGCGCCCATGCCGGGGACGAACCGCCAGAGGAAGGAGACGGGGATGGTGGCGAGGAAGCAGAGGAGGAACCGGAACACGGGGACGGAGACGCCGATGGCGGAGGCCATGGATTCCATGTCGAGCTCCATGGCGGCGGCGGCGGCGGCGGCGGCGGCGGCGGCGGCGGCGGGAGCGGCTCGACCCGCTCGGCGATGGTTCTTATGCTCCTCCTCCGAGTGGTTGTGCGGTGGTGGGTCGCGAGAAGTGAAGGCACGGGTAGCGATCGGATTTTAGGAGTTTTGTAAGCGCAGGAGGGGTGGGGGAAATTACCGGAGTGCCCTTATGACTTCTTCGGCTAGGTGGGGGGTGGGGGGGGGGGGAGAAGTCTCCGGTGTCGTCGTGCGCGCGCGGGATCGCTTTGAGGATTTCGCAAACGCGACAAAAACTCTGATGATGGGCCGGCGTTCTCGTCTCGTCGGGGTCATGCGCAATCGATGCATCGACGCATCAAATTTGATAAAATGTCATCGAGAAGTGTTTCGAGGGGAACCCCGTTAACAAGACATCCGAATCCTATGGTCCTCCTCCGTCATAAGTCTTATCGATTATCAAATTACATAGTTATCTATTCGTAATCCACCCTCTCGTTTGGCATTTGTACGGAATTGCCGACGTTTGTGCCACTGTTAACTAGATTAATCAGTCGCGTTCAATAAAAGGAAAGTAAAATTTACAAACTTGAGGGGGGGGGGCGGGCGGGGAGGGAAGCGGGGTGGTGACAATAATATCGTAATCTAGACATCGGCGCTTTAATCGAGAGGGCTGGCGAGAATAGTTATAAATCTAATCGAGGGTCGAGAGCGTGTCGGAAAGACTATCGAAGTGCTTTCGATGCACACTGGCCCGTTCGAGTGCACTCGATCTCACTTGGCGCCCACCTCATTCGAAAGGTTCATCGGGCATTGCGGACCATCACCCCCTTTTAGGGGGCCGATTGATATTTTTCCATCACGAAAAAAGCTCACGAAGTTTCGGGCACGCGCGATCACGCCCGCTTCAACTGCACAACACAATAATCGGTTGAAGTCAGCCTTGGGAGGATCTCGAGGAGGGAGCGAAACGCGTAAATGCGCGTCGTTCGATCGCCGGCTCCTCTTGATGTCCGAAAGAGACATTTCCTCAAGAGGATGCGGGTCGCTTTCGCGTTTTCGCCTCGGGATTATCGAGGGACTTTATGGAGGCTACAACGGCGCCGTCTTTGGTTTGGCGACCCAAAACACAATTAACTCCCCAACCATCAAACTGTGACGGCGCTGTCTTTGGTTTGGCGACCCAAAACAATTAACTCCCGAACCATCAAACCAAGTTTGGTCGTCTTTTTGGCCCACCCTCGTAGAAACTTAGGGACTTGACATCATAGAATAATCAATGTCAAAGTGATTTAGTGTTTTATGGATCATGTAATCGTCGTCTCATAAGTCTTTTCATGCAATCGATTATCAAATTACATAATTATTTATTCGTAATCTACCCTCTCGTTTGACGTTTGTACAGAATTGTCGACTTTTATGCCATTGTTAACTCAATTAATTAGTCGCGTTCGATGAAAGGAAAGTAAAAGTTACAAAATTAAGAGAGAGAGAGGGGGGCGGGGCGGGGAGGGAAGCGGGGTGGTGACAATAATATCGAAATCTAGCCATCGGCGCTTTAATAAAGAGGGCCGGCGAAGATAGTTATAAATCTAATCGAGAGTTGAGAGCGTGTCGAACAGATTATTGAAGTGCTTTCGATGCACACTAACCCATTCGAGTGCACTCGATCTCACTCGGCGCCCACCTCATTCAAAAGGTTCATCGGGCATTGTGGACCATCACGCTCTTTTAGGGGGGCCAATTGATATTTCCATCACGAAAAAAGCTCACGAAGTTTCAGGCACGCGCAATCACGCCCGCTTCAACTGCACAGCACAATGATCGGTTGAAGTCAGCCTTGGGAGGATCTCGAGGAGGGAGCAAAACGAACAAATGCGCATCGTTCGATCGCCGGCTCCTCTTGATGTCCAAAAGAGACATTTCCTCAAGAGGATGCGAGTCGCATTCGCGTTTTCGCCTCGGGATTATCGAGGGACTTTATGGAGGCTATGACGGCGCTGTCTTTGGTTTGGCGACCCAAAAACAATTAACTCCCCAGCCATCAAACCAAGTTTGGTCGTCTTTTTGGCCCACCCTCGTAGAAACTTAGGGACTTGATATCATAGAATAATCAAATGTCAAAGTGATTTAGTGTTTCATGGCTCATGTAATCGTCTTCTGAGGTATTTAAGGTACGGACTAATTATTGAGGTGTGATTTATATTTATCACCGATAGGAAGATACGAGGTCCCGCTTCTCATTGAGCAGGCGGGATCATGGGGCCATCCCAACGGGATTGCAGGGGCAGTACTCCTTGGCCGCCCTATAAGAAGTGGGGAGATGGTAATTATAGTGGAATCATCTACTAAATATAAATCTAGTTTAAGGATAATTCATAATAAACCTTGTGTCTCAATTCTTCTTTTTCGTATTTAGTCTCTATTTCGTTGGGCTTGTGTGTCTAATCCTAACACTTGAGCTTTGATCTCCTACGTTCTAACGAATTGCCACTTAGTTACCGAAGCTCTCAGGAAAGCTTAGATTGGTATGTCTCGATCGTTTTTTTCATACTTGCTAGATTTCTAAGTAGAACCTCGATTTCAACGAGCATGTTAAAGACGGCAATTACTGTCGCTACATGGTACATAGGATTCGGATTGGAATTCTCGAGAATTAGCGGAAATCGGACTGCCAAGTGATAACCTCATCAGCTATGGAGTTGTTGCATTACAGTCAATGTCCCCTGGTACATAAAACTTAGGAGGGGTATCGACGCTGCTGCAACCATGGATTAGCCAACTCTTCGCCGGTTTTTAACAGACTTCAGGAGGCAAAGTTCATCACTGTATCGCAGTACAGCAAAGAAATAACGTATGCTCACTTTCAAGATCAGGAGCAAATGACATTCAGAAAGGAGAGCCTATCTTATTTGGAATCAAACCAAGACTCAGAAGAAGTTGTATGCGAACTCGAATTTTCACTTGGAATCGAAGTCGTACAATATGAAAAATGCAGAGTTTTTGGGGACCGAGGGGTTTCAGCTGATAGATTTGGTGGGCTACTCTCAGAATAAAAGCACATGCAAGTACACCCTTCAGACTAACCACAAACCAACCATGTTCACAAGTTAACGTCAACAATCTTTATGCAAGAAATCATAGGTCTCGGATGTTATTTAAATGTTTCCGGCAATACAGCGACCCTCGGCAAATTCAGAGAGATGTGTCTACTCAAGCAGGATGCTAGACTATACACAGTTTCCTCGCTTTCTTACACACAAACGCTCGTACTCCTCAGAGAACCACATTGGTACTTAAGGACTAACTTTGTTACTACTTCCTACCTAAGAAGGGTTGATGCACCTCAAAACCGCATCAACCTCTCCTTGGACTCGCTAGGGTATATAATTACAGAGTCTAGACATAGACCTCCCTTAGTATGTGTACAATCGATTTGCGTCATGGAGAACTTCACCTTCATGGACGCATGCTCACCGCGGACGGCGAAGTCCCCAACATGGTAGTTGATCCATTTCCCGGGCTCACCAAGGAAACACTGGGATGAAGCAGACTGACCGTCTGAAGTCCACAGCTGGAAGCGCACGGGCTTTTTGTCCCAACCATGTACGTGCTCGGAGTTGCAAATCCTACGACCGAACCTCCTCTGGGCCCGGCCCAACTGGATTCTGAAGAAGATGCTGTAGGAACCCACAGGGAACAGGAATTCCATTTCGCCCTCAACTTGGAACCACCATGTTTGCTGGAGATATGCAACAGTTCCGAACCTGCATTTGAGTGGTATTTATCAATTAGCTCCAAAGCTCAATCTCCCACCATGTAGATAGATATGGAAACGCCAAATGAATCAGCAGAAGAATAAATTAAAAAACATGCTTAAGCTCTTTAATAATCCTATTTGAATGGAGCAAAAAGGAAAAATCCCAAAGAGAGCAATTTTCATTCTTTTTTCTAACATTAAGCGCCGGTGCCTCTTAAAGCACCCTACTAATCTGTCGAGGTAGTCTCCCATTGCATTGCAACTAAGTAGTTACCAAGGCAGGGGAAACCCGAGAGTGGCCCAAAGGAAGTTTTTTTCAGTAGGACTAACCCATGACCACACCTCTTGAGGCGTGGTATGGTGACGATACTTAACCAAACACGCAAGTGCTCTCTCAAAGACAGCAAACCAATTGGTAGCTTTATTTAACTGTAATAACTCATGTGGTATAACAGAATTCACCAACAATGCCGCTATCAGGTTTTCAATTGGCACACCCAACTCCCAGAACAAGCATCAGCATTTGTAAGTCAACAAGGCTAAAGAAATAAAAAAGGCTAAGTAAAGTACAAAGGAGCACTGATGTTTTTCGAAGACACAAACCCAAAAAAACCTTATCTCCTTCCAACCATACTTGGCCATTTCCCATAGATTGATAAATAGCAGAATAGATGTCAAGCACCAACTGCACATGCAGATGATAGGCCTAAGACTATGGTACTCAACGAAACAAGAGTAGCACTTCAGATTCAGTAACAAATAACATTGTGCAACCCAAATTCTACACTATATACAAGTCTCCATGCTTTTTTTTATTTGCTTTCCAACAACGAGAGAAAATAAGGATGACGAAATTTACGAGGTAATAAAGTTTTTGAGACAGTTGCCCTGACTTCTTGATGGACGCCATGTCAACTGTCAACAACAGCAGGAAAGTTCAGCTGCGAAGGCTACAAAGCATGTCATGGTCTAAAAGTTTAATATTTCAAAGAAAGACTGGAACCATCTAACTGCATCAAATTCTGATTGGTGCCTCAAAGGAGTTTGATATTTAAAAAACAAAATAGATAAAGCTCTAACTGAATAGTCCTTAATTTTCTGATATTGCCTGTATAAATAGTCCAAGAGATATAACAACTAGATGTAGGAATCAAAGCTCAGTACTGAGTAGTATAACAACTAGATGTCGGAATCAAAGCTCAGAACTGAGTCCATTCTTCTTCCAAAAGCATCATGGTTATAACTTCTTGAAGACAGCTGCTAACTATACAAATATAGAAGAATCAGATAAATAGTCGACCAACGAAACTAAACTGATGGGTCCTTCAGCATGAGGTTAAGAAAGGTAAGCTCCGGTTCTTAAGGCCATCTAGCAAAAGCATCCAAAAAGATAACATGATTATATCCAAAAAAGAAAACGCAACTTCCATGATGAAGTGCTTTGCACAAATAATGCTAAAAAGCCCGTGCAGAAACTAATAGACAACCAGGCCAAACATCAAGGCATAAAATCCACGGAATTTGCAAAAAGAAATTGAATACTAAGATAATTAAAGGACCTCCTCAGGATGATTACAATGAGGAATCCCCAAACCCGAACACTTGGGGCCCTATCGGGGAATTCACCTAAACAATAAGTTCCCAAAAATGCATATAATTTCGTCAATGAATCTGACAAGGAATTAACATGAGACTCACCTAGATTCCTCTGTTGGGATGTGACTCCAATATCTTCTATCATCGATCCCAGTAATAGCTAAGCCTTTTGAAGCAATAGATATACAAACACGGCTGGTACATTTATCCAGCCAAACTTTCTGGCAAAACAGATAAACAACAATACCGCATCAGCTATGCCGCGTAAACCTTGCTTAACTGAAAGCTTGGGCAATTGAATCATAAATCCGAACTCAACTAACTCGTAGAGACTCGCGAATTAAACCCCATGCTGATATAATTCGGCGCGGAACATCACACGCGACCCATGCATCAAAGAGAAAGAACCCAGTTCTCGAAACAAGTAAAAAATATCCAAAAAAATCGAGGTAGGTCAGATTATTAGCTGAAATAAACCACCAGAAGAGAAAATAACACTTACTCATGCCAGAACTCTCACCACAAAAGCTCCCCATATATCCAGCAGATTTCGATAAGAGTAAAAACAGGAAAAGCTCAATTTCAACTACTGTTGATATAATCCTATTTCTCAGATCCCAATCAACAAATTTTTCATCATCTGAAAACATAATCCCAGCTTTTCTCCACATATTGTCTGTATCAGAAGTACCTTGGTGAATCTAAAACCGGAGACTTTTATCAAAATTATCAGCTACGAGCCAGAAGAAGAGATCAACAATCCTTACAAATGAAAACCTCACAAACATCCATATAGTAGATAAATTCAAACACACAACATTTCCTCGCTTAACGATCATGCGAAATTCATTGCTCTATCAAAAAATTCATCGACTCTTAACAATAATTCCGCTAGAAAAACGTCTACCTTTGTGCCTCCATCGAAAACGTTAGCTCGACAAAGCCGCGTGTATATCTCCCTCTTGCTCAACCCATTTCCAACGACACAGGCACCACCGAGCACCTTCTTGACGAGAACGCCGTAGTTCTCGGGCAGCTTCGATTCCCAGACGAAATCCGCCCACGACGCCCCTCGGAACGCCCGATTCAGTCCCCCCAGCCGGCAGATATCCGTCGGCTCCAAGTAGGCCAAGATCGACGCCGCGCAGCCCTCCGGCAGGTCCCCCAGCCCCGTCGCCGCCGCCGGCCCGGCGGAGGGCGCGCAACCCAGGGACTCGCTCGAGAAGATCAAACCCATTTCGCCAAGCGGGTCTCTCCCCGAGAACGAACGAACAACGAACGAGGAGGGAAAACTCCGAACTTTCTTGAAGGTTTCTTATTAGTAGCCGGGGTGGGACGTGGAGCGGGAGAGATGAGGAAACGGGGAGGTGGGTTATGTAAGCCGACGCGTAGCCATGTCGGATTGGCCTCGATTTTGCTTACTTAATGCTAATCTAATCTCTTGGGCCGTTTTGTCTCCTCTGTTCCGTTCTGTCCTGTTCTGCTCTGCTGTGCTTGTTTGTTCGTTCGTTTGTTCGTTTGCTGAGAGAGAGAGAGAGAGAGAGAGAGAGAGAAAGTGGAGGGAGGACGGTGAGGACGACGTCCTTGATATAGACGGAGGGGAGAAGGCGATGATGACTACGATGACCACGAGTCGTCAAATTCATCTCACCCATCGATCTTGATTTTGTGGTGGGGGGGTGGGGGGAAGAAAATCAGGGGATGATCATGCCGAAATCGAGCACGCTTTTCCGAAATTTTGCTGTGGGCGGCGGGGCGGATGGTTTGAGACTTCCTCCTTCCGGGAACGGAAATCCTGTGGTCACCATTGGTTCTTCGGAAAGATCATCCGTTGGAATGGGGCGCGCGCGCACACCGAGCTGGTCTTAGCAGATGACGAGGAACTCTCTTTGTCGTCTCCCGTTTTTTCCACGAAAGTGCAAGAGAAAGTTGGAGGTCCGGTGGCGGATGACTCGGACGTGTGCTTAACCCTGCTGGCGGGATAATCGGGGGGGGATTACCGGTTACCTTTCTTGCGTCGGACCAACGAAAGTCCAAGACATAATCCTCGGCGGGTTTGGGCAAAGTACTGTTCCTTCTTGTGTCCACACACGTTACGAAGGAATTTGAATCTAACTCGGCACGAAGCAACTAACTCGAATTCGACACGACTTAATCCATTTTCGATAAAAAAAAAAAGAGAAGTTACTTTTATAACCATGTCAAAACTCTGGCGACGACGTGCGGTGATATCAGGCGATCGGCAGGAATACGACAACACGACCCGAAATTGTTAACTTGAAACCGAGGCCGCCATAAATTAATCGACCGGTGCTTGCTCCCTCGACCAATCTAGGGTTCAAAAAAAAAAAAGAAATCTATATCCCTATTTATAACTATATTACCCTAATTCAAACTTTGGGTGGCTTTAGACAACCTTGGATGATAGGGACAATTTTTTTTTCTGCGCCAACAAATCCGAGTTTGAATTTTCCAATGTTGGCAAATCCATCCCCACGTTGATCAGATCTAATTCCAATGTAGCATTGATACGATCCTCACAAGTGTTACCTAATTCAATGGGACCACCAACCCAAACCGGAAGTGACACAACAGGAGCTGGTACGATAGTATTGTACCATATTATAATGCATGACCCCATCATTTTAAATTGACATCGACATTGACAGACCGATGTTCCCCATGAAAGAAAAACATAACAAGTTGAAATCATTAAATTCGAACTGTTATCTATACGTACAATCAAGAAGGGAACAAGCGCTCGATATGTATATCCGAATCAGTGGATCATATTGACTACATGGATCGATAGGGAACGAGAGAAAAAACTTAGCTGCACACCGATGCTCGTAAAGACCGATTCGCATGCACCGTCGGACGAAGCGGATCCGACGTGGGACCCTCCTGATCCGACAACAGATATGGATTGGGCTCGCATGCACCGGGTGTATTCAGTACTAGACATACATGTTTTTTAATCGCGATCTTAGTACTTTGTCATGATATAATAGTGGCAATTAAAAAAATTATATAGGGATGGTGGCATGACCGATTTGATTAAACATCGCATTGAGATAAGTTATTTTAGTTTCCGGATGTTTAAATTTCTTCGTCGTGCTAATTGGGGACCGATTTTGATTGACAATGAGAAACCGCTTCTGCAAAAAGCTCCTCATACGTTTCTTCCTTCTTTCATTTTAAAATAACTCCTCTACTAAAAGAAAAAAAAATGGTTGATACCATGATAAATCTCCGTAAACCCATGATAAATTTACCCCAAACTAATTTTTAGATCACCAAAAACCCTAAACTGATATACTTGTGATAAATTTACCCTCCGTTAAATTAGATTGATACCACGAAAGTCACAAACTTGTAAACATGTAACAAATAGAGAGGTAAAACCATAAATCGATACACCCATCAACTACCACGCATTATCAAACTCAGCAATTTATCCCAAACTACTTTTTAGACCACTAAAAATCCTAAACATATATACTTGTGATAAATTTACCCTCCATTAAATTAGATCGATACCAGGAAAGTCACAAACTTGTAAACATGTAACAAATAGAGAGGTAAAACCATAAACCGGTACACCCATTAACTGTCACGCATCATCAAACTCAACAATTTGACGGTAAAATTTAATTATCAGAAACAAATGAGAAGTGAATTTCCTATTTTTGTAAAAAAAATGCAATTAAAACGGAAATTAATGAAGGGTAAATTTGTTATAAGTGTACCAGTTTTGAGTTTTTAGTTGTCAAAAAATTAGTTTTGAATAAATTATCAGTTTAGGGTTTCTTGTGGTATTGACCCAAAAAAAATAATCATCTTACACGCATTATTATTTCACTTTTTAATTAGAATAGGCCCCCCAAAGGGTGATTTTCATTGTCATGTATGTCATCGATCCTTCATAGGAGTTTGAGGTTTCAATTATTTATATTTTTTAGACATAGGAATGTTGGATTGAGTCACAACTTGTTCAATTAGTCAAGGAAATTGTCCAATCAATTCAAAAATTATTGTACAGATACTAATTCAGTTTTAAATTATCCAATCAGGCCCTTTTGCTACGTATAATCTCTTTCAATTTACATTATCTCTACAATATTATTATATTTTTCGAGTTTTACAATGCTCCTCTTTCCACTTAGTATCCGAGTCTACTAATTTTGCCTGGTTCCTTCTCTCACACCTCTTTAATTCATTTAAATAGCTGATGTTTTCGATGTGCGATACTATTCACGTGGTCTACATTAAACCCCGTGCAAAAAACAAATTTTGCTAGTGAATTTCAATTTCGTTATGTCTCACGAGTTAGTTTCATGAAGCGAGTGATTTCTTATTTAACACGATTCAACTTCGCTATTCTCTAAGCCTACAAGTCGTTCCTAACCCGAGTTACAAACTTACAAGTGAGAAAAGATGTCAAAGTTATTATCTCATGTCACTCAAAGAGTCCCGATCAATCGACAGTGCACGACATACTCCAGTCATTGAGCTAAATCCTTTATCGTTCTAACATGGCACAGGCAACCAACTAGGCCGTGCAACCACGGCAATAAGTAATTTCATAATAAAGTCTTAATTACTAATTCGTGTGAAGGAAACTATTGCCGCATTTGAGATATCATTATCAATTTTTTGGATGTGCAATTGCCAATGGACCTCGACTGAGTAGTGATCGAGAGAGATCGTGAGTCCGTGACAGGCGACAAGCACCTACCTCCCTTAAAAAGACTTCCACCCCGCAACTTTGCGATCCCATTAGTGGCCAAGAGAGGTCATTTTCAAGATTTTCAGTAAGGCTAGCATGCGATGCTGACTAATGAGGGAACGTGACACCAATGGAATTCCATTTTAGCGGATGCAGAGCAATAGCCATTAGCCAACACAACACAACACAACACAATCCCCAACGTTATAATCGAAATAAGCATTGAAGCATTACAATGATTGACGATGCTGTCTTTCGCTTGTGACATAACGCTTGATTCCTGAGAGAGACAGAGATAGAGAGAAAATATATGAAGAAATATCTGCAATCAATCAAAAGAGTTCCTAGAATTTGAAAAACTTTTTAGCTTTCTACAAATAAATTTTAAGCTATCGGCCTTTATATTTGTTGGGAAGTCTAACTTAATAATTGGAGGGAGTTCACATGAATATAAAGAGTGTTTAGGATTTGTTGTCAAACGACGCAAGGCGATATTTTAACAATACTCATGTGCTTGAATGACAGCAAAATGATAATTGCGTCGACGTGGCCGGGACAAAAATGAGAATAGAAGATAAGGAAAACAGGTAAGAAATGATAAGATAAGCAATTGAACTTGAGATGGACATCCACGGCATATCAGATGCTGCTGCAACTTGCCAGCTGGAGTTGTACTTTGTGACTTTCTGGGCCGTTCAATTTGCCTATAAATATTTATGTTATTTTAGACATAGGAATGTTGGATTGAGTTGGAACTTGTTCGGTTCGTAAAGGGAATTGTCCAATCAATCATAAATCTATTATATAGATGCCACTTCAATTATAAATTATCCAATCAGGCCCTTTTGCTTTGTACGATCTCTTTCAATTTACTTATCATATCTCTACAATTTTATTATATTTTGTGTGATTTCAAATTTTAAAATGCTCTTCTCTTTCCACTTAACATCCGAGTCTACTAATTTTGCCCGGTTCCTTCTCTCGCGCCTCTTTAATTCATTTAAATAGTTGATGTTTTCGATGTGTGACACTATTCATACCGTCTACCTGAAACCCCATGCGGAAAACAAATTTTTCTAGTGAATTTCAATTTCTTTACGTCTCATGAGTTATTTTCATGAAGCAAGTGATTTCTTATTTAACACGATTCAACTTTACTATTCTCTATGCCTACAAGTCGTTCCTAACCCGAGTTACAAGTGAGAAAAGATGTCAAAGTTGTCATCTCATGTCACTCAAAGAGCTCTGATCAATCGATAGTACACGACATCCTCCCATCGTTGAGCTAAATCTTTTATCGTTCTGACATGGCGCAAGTAACTAATCAGGTCGTGTAACCACGGCAATAGGTAATTTCATAATAAAGTCTTAATTATCAACTCGTGCGAAGGAAATTACTACCATATTCAAGATATCATTGCCAATTTTTTGGATGCGCGATTGCCAATGGACCTCGACTGAGCAGTGATCGAGAGAGATCGTGACAGGCGACAAGCACCTACCTCCCCTAAAAAGCCTTCTGCCCCACAACCTTGCGATCCCATTAGTGGCCAAGAGAGGTCATTTTCAAGATTTTCAGCAAGGCTGGCATGCGATGCTGACTTATGAGGGAACGTGACACCGATGGAATTCCATTTTAGCGGATGCAGAGCAATAGCCATTAGCCAACACAACACAACACAATCCCCAACGTTATAATCGAAATCAGCATTGAAGCACCATGATGATTGACGATGATGTCTTTCGCTAGTGACATCACGCTTGATTCCCGAGAGAGACGGAGATAGAGAGAAAATATATGAGGAAATATCTGCAATCAATCAAAACGGTTACTAGAATTCGAATACGTTTTAACTTTCAACAGATAAATTTTAAGTTATCGATATTTATATTTGTTGGGAAATCTAACTTAATAATTGGAGGGAGTTCACATGAATATAAAAAATATTTACGATTTATTGTCAAACAACGCGAGATGATACTTTAGCAATACTCCTGTTCTTGAACGATGGCAAAATGATAATTGCGCCGACGTGACCGGGACAAAAATGAGAATAGAAGATAAGGAAAACAGGTGCGAAATGATAAGATAAGCAATTGAACTTGAGATGGACATCCACGGCATATCAGATGCTGCTGCAACTTGCTAGCTGGGAGTTGTACTTTGTGACTTTCTGGGCCGTTCAATTCACCTATAAATATTTGTTGATCGAACGGTCCTTGTCATCTATCACTTCCTTCGACCCAAAAAACAAAATCCATCGCTTCCAAAATGCTTTGATAATCTTTTCCTCTATGCCATTGATTTCCGCTCAGACTTTAAAGTTGTTCGTAATCGATTAGCCTTTCACTCAGCCCTTCGTGTTTCGGGGGAACAATAAAAAAAACTCATACCTTCATTGTTTTTTCTTCAAAAACGAATTATCTAATTAATCATAAATTTATTGTACCGATATCAATTCAAATCTAAATTTTTCAATTTTACTAAATAATGAATTTAAAACTGATCGGTAATTTTCCATCTTCTCTTCTTCTTTTGGTTTTAGGAAGGACAAAGGGTCGAGTAGCGTATGAGGGTTAATGTGTTAGGCAACATTCCACGTTTTGGCCGGCTAATCGGTGTCCATATAATTGGGGAGAGATCATTAGGTACTAGACTATCATTCTATGTAGTCACTTTCCATCAGTTATCAAGTGAAAATTTGAGAAAACACCTCGATTTTATCTTGCTTTATTTCGCGGGGAAAAATTCATAGATTCGATATTCGGTACAGAAAATTTGGCATCTTTTTTCTTACAATATGCCGGAGCAAATAGTTCTTTATTCCTTATTTATCAATTCCTCCTCGTCACCTTTCTTTGTGTCGATAACAGCCTATGTCGAGTTTATAAAGATCCCCCTACCCCGCACGGTATTTCAGTTATCGTCTCAAACACGATCGCTTGTTAACCTTTGATGCATAGAAATGATATAAGCACCGACAGGTGAAATATGATGAGACATCCTTGAGACAATCATGCCGATTGATGTTGTGTCCATTTGCTGATCCACTCAAAGGAGGGGCAAATGGAGGGCCGAATCCCCCGCACATGGACCAAATCGATCACAGCCACAGATCATACGGTCCCGTGAGCCCCGAAGGCCGCGACTTCACTTGGTCCGTCTGATTCCTAGTCCTAACACGTACTCACGTTTCATCATCATCATCTTACAAGACGGCATCATAAGATAAGCACTAAAGAGATATGGCATTAGGACATGATCGAGGATAGGAAACGGCAACACTTCATCACGCACGATACTTTTCCTTAGCTCAGCCCAATTTCGCTCCAAACAATGAAACGCTGCAGTATCTTGGCCACAAGCAGACCTCTGCCTCTCCGCATCGCTCACGCTCGGGCTTTGCAATAGAATGAATTGCACATTCAGAGAGAGAGAGAGAGAGAGAGAGAGAGAGAGAGTTTTACAAGCTTCGGTTTCTAATTGGCTCAAGCATGCGGTCAATAACAGCACACCTAACCTCAAGCACGAACCCTCCCAAAGTACAAGAGGAAATTCTGCCCGACAATGAAATGCCATAAGTACATAAACAAATGTTGTAACCATCAGCGTTTCGGTCGACAAATATTGCCACTTCAAAGTTCCTTTTGATCGATCCAACAGCACAAACCCAGATAAAACCAGCATTTCGCAATGCATGAAACTACAATACCATGGACGTCACGCTAAATCACCTCAAGGAACAGCGCCTCTTGTTTGCTTGTAAGCCCAAGCTCGTTTAGAGTCAATGTGCTCTCACTGTCGGTGAAAGCACGCCGTGGGTAAGGCCTCACCTGTTCAAAAAACCACATAAGCACTTGCGGGTATAACCAAAGGTATCTTCCCAGGTGCCATATCACATATTTCTTTTCATCTGTTCACGATTCATGCCTTTTGAAGTTTGAACAATAAACCAACACTCTCAAGTGAAGTGTACGTAGTAAACAGAAAAATCCAGCAAGGATCAGAAGTATTACCAGCCTATATGCACCAGGTTTGACTACCCTACCAATGTCTATGAAGTCAAAAAGACTCTGCAGAGAAAAACAAAAACCAGAATAAGCGTGGATAAGGTAAGTACAATGAGCAAATTCTTAGAGATAAAAAAAAAAACCGAAAGAATAGAACTCCTATTCAACTTGATTCACCTGCAACTTATCAGATTTGAGGAACCGCCGGCCTCGCCGGCTGCCATCTGGCATTCTCACTAGGAGGGTTATCGCATTTTCATCATCTGGCATGGGTTCCTGAGGAAGAGAAGCCTCCTTTGCGGCTAGTTGTCTCTCAAATTCCTGTCATAGAAACCATAGATGCTAAAGATGCAACCACAAAGCTAAAGTAATGGTAAGAAAAGCAGTACACTGCCTCTTCAGCGAAACACTCAGGCAAGAGTGCGAGATAAAAGCACCGCACAGGTAAAATCCACATAAGATGATTGCTTTTATGTCATGTACCATGACTGGAACTAAGTTGGAATCAAATTAGTCATCAAAAGAGATTCACCGAGAAATGGAGCGGAATAAACACTTTGATTTTAACAACTGATGGTCCCACAAATTAGTGAAACAAATAATCCTCTCTAATTTATTTAATTAGACAACTCGAAAGTTTGTGCTACATTTGAAGTAAGACCGATGCTAGCGATACTGCGATTGGTTCACAAAATTGACTTACTGAGTGATGTGAAAACTGCAACTGGATATTTGAACAAGTGAATCGTATTCAAAATCCATTAGGACTTTCCCACAGCACTTTGTAAACCAATCTTAGTATCTTCGGGACTGTTCTTATTGCCATTTCATGGCTCTAGAGGAATGACAATGCCCTTGGTAGGCAGACTGCTCATTCCAATAAAGCAGGCATTAGCCCGTGATTGACAAATTTTTTTTTTGTAGTACTCAGTCTGCTGAAGAGGGCATTCTAGCTTCCAAGTTCCCCAATAAACAAGGGAAAGGATATTGGAACCCGAATGGCAATCCATTTCTGCCATTCACGTCCAACCAAACATGACCTAAGATGACTACACCATGCATCATGTCTCATACAGGACTTTATACAATTGTCCATTCTATGAGATTGTCAATTATGATCAGCTGTCAATAACTTTAAAGCACAACAAGACAGAAAAAGAAATCTGACGAGTCTACCTGCTCCTCCTCCAATTTCCTGCGAGATTCTTCCTCTTTTCGTCTTTCTTCCTCAAGAGCTGCTTCTCTGGCTGCTTCCTCTTCCAAACGACGAGCTTCAGCTTCTGCCTTGGCCCTCATTTCCTTCTCTTGGTCAGCTTGTAGTGACGCAAGATACTCATCATCCTGCACACCTAATATTTTTAAAACGAGCAATGGACCTGCTAAAGAGAACAATCTACACTAGAAGCCCAAAATCACACCTGTTGTTCCCTTATTAAGCGCTGGGCTTCAAGAGAGGGTGATGGAGGTCGAGGTGATACCCGGGGATAAAGACTATCGCCTCGCATGAATTGATGAGGTCCATAAGCATAATTATATGCAGTCCCTTCAGGAATTCCACCGAACATTGCAGCTTCAAGCATAACTGCTTCATCATGTTCCTCGGAGGAGATACCACCCCACTTAAGTATGACAAAAGGGGGAGAAAAGGAGGAAAAAAAAACACATGAGCTGGAAAAGAGAAGGTAATTGCAATAAATAGAGAACCAAAAGAGTAATATCATGGCACCTCAGAAGGGAATGTGCTTCCATTGAGCTGATGTTGATTATGAATACTCTGTTCAGAAGGCGGTGGATCATCCTCAATTTCCTGGACAGCTACAACAGCACGGGCAGAGCGTCGCCTGGGCCTTTGCCTAATGAGAGGTTGCTCCACTTCTTCAACTTCATCTTGGTTCGATGGTCCTCCTGCATCCAGCCTATAGAGGCGATTAAAAGAAGCAGCAAATAACAATGAAATATGACAAATGTCAAAATTTTGATGCTGCTCCAAATCACTTACCTCCCATTCGATGAAGCCAATTTGCTCAGTTCTACCTCTGAACTATTGTGATCCACTGCTTTTGAGTCTCCAAGGTCATCCCTTCGCTCATGCAATGCCCTTTCTTGCTCGGCAGCCTGTTTACAATTTTCTCGTCATGTGAGACTGGAAAACTGATATAACATATCTGCAGTAGCAGAAAACTAGAATGGTTAGGACAACATACATTTTGGAAAAGGTCGCTTCTCTCGATATCCCGTTTTGATGCCTCAATGGCAGCTTGAATCATTTCTTCTTCTATGTCTTCATTGTAGTTGTCAAAACCGGATGGACTTGGCCCCACATTTCTGTTCCGGGAACTGACACCTGTAGAATCCTCAGTATCCTCATTTTCTCGTGTCGCACGTGCAGTCGATTCAGCTGGAACATCATCTCCTTCATCGACTATAACAGGTCCGCGAACTTCTGGACCATGATAATGTTCAGTACCGGTTGCATCCTCCATGGTGGGACCCCTGCCAGAATGATCAGATGACCCATTGCCATCCTTAACCTCTATGGGAATTTCCCTGACGTTCCTCGGATGTGTGACAATTGGTGCTTGTTGACCAAAATCAGAACTGGCATCACGAAATCTCCCTGCGAAACTTTCAACGGGAAGAGAGTAAGCATTGGATCTGCCTCTAGCAGCAGGGAGGAGCGAGAGGGGTTGTTCTGGACGTTCAACTTGAAAGGGCTCGTCAATATCCATGAAATCATCTTGACGTGCAATAGATGTTGCGTTCACACTGGTTAAGAGAAAACCAACAAAACAGGAGTGAGAAAGAAACAAGAGAAAACAGAACATGAAAACACAGTAACACAGAAAATTCTTCATGTACATATATTGGTACTATATGGAAATATATGACAATTCACTGACGTGTTTCTATCTCCTTCACTGAAGTGTGCATTGACAGCTTCATTGAGGTTGCCACCATGCTCCTGGTTAAAGTAAATAAAAAGAACTAATTAAAAACATCGACCGAACACTTGGACTAACAATTCAGCAAATAGAAACGAAAGTCCAAAGCCAAAAAGAATAATGTAAATAAGTTCAACAGAAGGGGGGGTATTGACTATTAACGCGCAAATAAATATATGAAAGAAACACCACTCTGTCTAATCTGCCAATAGTGCAAACACAAACATGCTAAGCTCTATTCACTCGGGAGTAGTGACAAGCCCATGCAGAATATGTAAACATTCTAATGCTGGATTCCCCTATAAATTACAAAGTTCCACGCTTTAAGTAACCCATAGGCACCCACCTTCGAACTTTGAAAGTCTCCGACTTTTAACAACCCGATATCTATTTCCAGGTTCTGCCAGTTTGGGCGAGCTCTACTTTTAACTTTTGACTCTCTTTTTTTAAATCGTGCAATACTCACATTTTGACTTTTACTTAAAAGAAAACACTTGAAATCAAAACATTTAAATATTGACATGTAAAATCATATGTAGTTTTTTCCATAGTTTCAAAACATAAATAATATTTCTATTTTCATATATTGAAGGGACATTTGTAAGTTAAAAGTAAGAAGTAGCTGAAAAGCGGCCGCAAACAGGAATAAGACACCACACGAAGCCCGAGCTCTTGCTTGAAAATGACATTTAACAGAAAACCCCAATCACTACGCATCGTCCCATGATTTCCATTGCCTATGCTAAGCAAATTGCAAAAGCATTAGCCTTCTCTTATATTCAGAAGACCGAAATTCTTGCCTAAAAATGGCCTTACATTTGACGAGAACTACCTTGTTTACCAATTCAAAGTAACCTATTTTTGGTATTATTCACAGTGAAGTTACGACATATGTGCCTCACAGTCTTGTACCAACAAGCAAGTTCTGATTTGCCCTATGAATTACAAAGTTCCCCACTTTATCTATCTCTCATGTAAGCATTTTCCAGCTTTCATATTCACACTTCCAATGTCTTGTACCGATGAGCAAGTTCTAATTTGCCCTGTGCATTACAAAGTTCCCCACTTTATTTATCTCTCATGCAAGCATTTTCCAGCTTTCATATTCATACTTCCAATGTCTCTAATTCTGACTAAGCACGAATTTTACCCAAAAAAAAAAACCCCCAAGCAACCTCTAGCTCGAACACGACTCGCATTAAGCAGAAAACCCAATCAGCAAGCATTGACCCAACAAGCTACAACCCAGAAGCACTCCCAACACAATCAATGAGCCAGAAAAAAAAACCAGCTGAATGAAACGATCGCACGAGGCGCCGCCTAACTACAAGCAACCGCACCCAATTCAGCAACCCACACCGATCACCCAACTCAAGTGAAGGAAGAGAAAAAAAAGCCCTATTCTTTCCACGAACGCAACCGCCAACCAGCCGATTGCCCATAAAATTTCCCCCTACCACAACCGCGCGTCGAGAAATCAAGAACACGGAATTCCCCCCCCCCCCCCGGCGAGAAGGCCCGATCGGAGGGTTCCGGACGAAATTTCACCTCGAGTTTTTGGATGGCGACGGCCTCGGCCACGCCGGTGATGCTGGCGAAGGTCTCGATCGCTTCCTGATCAGGCCTCGCCATGGGGGAGGGAATCGGGATTGGGGGAGCTCGTTTCTTTCGGCCAAAGGCAGAGATATCTGGTGGAAAACTGAAGAAGATGAAGGAGGAGGAGAAGAGCTTCGTGTGCTATATATATGTGGGTGGGGGGAAGGACGGGAAGAGGGAACTGGGGTATTTATCGGGGTCAATTTGGGGAAACCGCACCGCAGCTTCTCAAGTCTTCTCAGCTGCTTCTTCTTCTTCTCTTCGCGTCTCTCTCTCTCTCTCTCTCTCTCTTTCTAGAGGCAGAGGATGGTGGTAGCAGCGAATACATCCCAAAAAAAAATAATATGTATTTTTGTTTTTGCCTCCCCTAAAAAAATCATCAATTTTAGCTCAAATTTCAATTATACCCCGGATTTCTTTTTATTTCAAAATAAATCACCAATTTCTACTCTAATCCCAAGTCTGCTTTCGTTAGTCCTACGTCGAAGAATCGTTATCGGTTTCTTCAAAATTATCAACACCAGGAGGTTACCATTGTTCCTTACGAAGGTGGGGGTGTTGTTGAAGATTCTAGTTATAATTAGAGGTGAACATAATTCGGGTAGACGATTCTCACCGTGAAACCAGGAACCACCCACTAAGGATTAGTTCCGAAAAATTGAAATTGAGAACCACACGTTCGTTCAATGGGCCCGCCAAACTTCATGCAAATAGAGGTGATTGAGAGCGAGAGGGAGGCGATGAACGGCAGGAGGTGTGGCCATGAGTCAATGCGTGTTGAGCTTGAGAGTTGAGATAACGAGTAAGAGATAGAGGCACAGCTTAGATAAGGTGAGGGTGAGACGAGATGAGCACTCAGTTGATGGACATTGAACTTTAGATTAGGGATTTTAGGGTTTTTATTTTCCTTAAATTTTTTTCTTTTCTTTTTTTGGTTGGAAATTTTTCTTAAAAATTATATATATTACCAGTCCGATCAAGGTGAATGGGTAGGCAGCTCCACGCCTAGAACCAGGAACCGGACCGGTCTCCACGGGAATCTCCAGTCTAGGGCCGGTCCGGTACAATTCTGAGCCGGCCTGATTCAATTCTCAATTCTCGGTTCCTTTGCATACCCTCAGTCATGATAATGAATCTCTAAATGGCTATGATGTTGATAATTTTAAAAAATGTGAATTTTTTTTATGGAAGATTAATGGTGTCAGATTTGTAACTAGAAAGAAAGTTGGCGACTTTTTCGACAAAAAAAAATTGGACCAGGACTGAGCTTTAACCGAAAGTTAGGATTTTTTAAGAAATTAGCCCTGATTTTTATCTCTCGACTCTTCTACATTCGCCTTTATGGATGAAAATTGTACTTTTAGAACGATGGCAATAGTTTAATCTTGAAATTATAAAGGACATATAACTTGAAAATGTTATATATTATTTGGAGAGTAATTGAATTTTATGGTTTCATTTGCCTGTATATAAATTCAATTTAGACATATCAAACACCTCCCGACATTATATTTTTTTACAAAATATTGAATTTGTATGAATCGTGTCTATTTGATTCGAATTGATAGTCTAATCATTTCTTTTTGAATAATTATGATCTTTTAAGCAATGTTAGCTCTGATATTGTATTTTACTTCATGTTAAATTGAAGTAATTCTACTCTATATGGCGAATTATATTGAAAGCGCTAGAGTAAATTTTTCTCTCATTGTTATAATAAAGATATATGGATAGGTTTTTCTGTAGATATATTGATTGTATAGCATGAATATTAATATTAATTTAAGTAAACTTATAAATATAATTAGTTTCCTGTTCTTGTAGAATTAATTTTATTACTTGATACTTTAGACATTACTAAATCAATTTGATATTTATAATTGTGTGAATATCTAAAAAAATATTTTAATTTTTAAAAAATATTTTCTCGTTCTCGTAATTCAATTTTACTAGTTATTGCCGAGATTTTCCTCTAAACTTTCACATTTTCTTAAGTCTTAAATCTTCATTTGGAAAGGAAAAATACTCCCTTCATTAAAATTTAATGCATTTAATGTACAGACACCACTTTTGGTATAATATCTTACATTAGATCTGAATATTCAATTTAAGTCTTAATAATTGCTTATTGTGAGCAAGTTCATCACCCTTGACGTGTTTATTGGAGTAAAGCGGGGTCATCAATATGCCCGGTGCAAGTGCAATTAATGCCACAAACAAATCAAGAATGGAAGGAACCGTGTGATTTTGGCAATAATAAAATGGAATTTACAAAGAAATTGAGAAAAACCTATTAATATTTCTTTTTGTGGTAAAATGCAATTAAGTCCTAAAACTTTCAATTTGTTCAACCAAATCATAAAATTTCTCAAATTCATATAATTTAGTACCTTCGTTAGCTTCGTCAAGATGATGGCAGAGAAATTGATTACAGAGACTTACGGCAGGAGGTGTTGCTTAATAGAGTGGCGGCACCGACAAGGGTCACCGTCCATAGGTGAAGGCTATAGGCCCTCACACAATGGTGTTGAGTGGTGGCGTAGGCAAAAAATAATGAAACCGGTATCTTCATGACACTTTTGTTCTGAACTAATTTTATTTCATAAAAAATTTCAAACTAATATCCATTACACATTAACCCCAAATTGATACCTTTGAGCTATCCTCTGTTAACAATGCTGGGATTTGACTTGTAGTATAACCAGTTTGGGGATTTTTCGTGAAACAAAAATTATTTCGAAATAAATATATCACGAGAGTACCAACTTTAGATTTTAAGACGTTTAGGGTAGATAGGTCATTAAGATGCCGATTTGACATTTATAATGGCATTAACCCTAAAAAAAATCACATTAGCATTTTATCTCACTCAAATTAAACGAATCTAAAGAAGGTATTTGATTGCACGAATTTTACAGATTAAAAGTTTCAGAATTTGATTACATTTTTATAATAAGTTTTACCACCTCAACCGAACTCATCCCTAAACACATATAGGCACAAACTTTTATAGTATACAAAATCACTAGCCGCAATAAAACCGTTAGCATATTGCACTTATTGTGAAATTCATCCTTTAGTGCGAAAGTGACTAAACCACACACAAAGTTCACTAGTCACTAATTTCAGATAGGAAGGAAGTTAGTTTTGCTCATCGAGACTTACTAATCACCTAAATAGTTAATAGTCACTAATCGAAACACTAAACATTTTACAACTTTTTCCACATATTAAATATCGAGTAAGAACATAACAACAGCCCTTATCAAATTGCCATACACGACAGTCACCACGGAAGATTTTTAATGAGGATTTTTAAACAGAAAATCTAACGGATAAATTATTTTGAGATAAAACGATGTGCTTCTCTATAAGACATTCTAAGGGCTGTGTTAAAAGTACCTAAGATTATTTTTTTCTAGAAATTCGAAACGTCGTGCTAAATTAGTCCCGGTCGAAACCTTTGAAATGTTGTATTAAATTTTTCCAAGTATAGAGAGATTATTCTTTAAGGAACTTGGCCTAATACCTTTTGCACCCGCCAAGCATAATTATCCCAAAAATTCTTCTGATGTACATACACACGCACGAGGTCGATTTTTGAAGTGGCTAGAAATTTTGCGTGAAGACAAGTCCACTCCTGTTATATTAACCATTGCGTTTACGAGTTGCCAATATCGATTCGTTTTTTCCTAATAATTATTTGTTAAAAAGAGAATTTGTTAGCAAGCGTGTCGAAGATAAATCATCGTTAAACACGTTCAATTAGAAATACTTCATTTTTGAAGCGATGGTCATGTATGACACGGGGGAAAAATAATTCATTGAAAAGAAAAGAAAATGTATGATTTTTGTTAAGGGTTAATATCACAAAAAACTCTAAATTTAAACACTAGTGATAAATTTACAAAAAAACTAATTTTTTTATCATAAAAAACTCCAAATTAATGCACATGTGATAAATTTACAGCCTGTTAGTTTTCATTAAATTTTTTTATCAAATTACTAAGGTAGATGATACATGGCAATTGATGAGTATGCCGGTTGAAGATTTTATTTATCACAGATTTACCAGTTTATGATTTTTCGTAGTATCAATACAATTTAACGAAGAGTTCATTTATCACAAATGTACTGGTTCAGATTTTTAATGATCAAAAAATTAATTTAGATTAAATTTATCATAAGTATATCAGTTTTGAGTTTTTTATAGTATTAACCCTTTTATTAATAGCTTCCACGATCAAGGCTCGTTACAAAATCTCAAAACGGTGCGCTTCAACGGCCCGCTAGCCACGACGTCGTTCCGCCGTTCTTCTGCAACCCCCGAGGCAAAGAAGTCGAAGGTCGCAGCAGATCGTCGATTAGTCGGAATCTCTGAGGAGCAGGGCTCGAGCTTCCGGCGACAATGGAGGAGAGAGAAACGAAGAGTTCGGCGACGGCGACGGCGACGGCGACGAAGAAGACGAAGCAGAAGCACGCGCGCTCGGAGTTCTGGACGTGGTTCGTCGCGTCGGTCGCGTTCAGGCTGGTCCTCGTTTACCTCCCCAGGAACCTCCACCTGTCATCCCGCCCGGAGGTCGCCACTCCTCTCACCAGCATTCGCCGCCGTAACGCCTCTCTTCTTCACGTCGTCGATCGACTCGATTCGCCGTCCCTCGCTTGAAATTTTAGAGAGACGTTCATTCTGATTCGGTTTTTTTTTTTTTGGTTACTTGTTTTTTGTCGCCCCTGCAGTTGCCGAAGGCTACTGGTTGAAGCAGTCGTCGATGTCTCCGTACGCAGGTTCGATTCCGTGTGTTCGATCTTTAGGAAGGAAGCTACTTGTTGCTACTGGTGTTGCTGTTTGATGCTTGATGATCTAGTTTCGGTTCCCTTCCGCAGGTTCCATGTATCACGGTTCTCCTTTGCTATTGCTGCTTCTCGGACCTCTTGCTGTCAAAAGGTACCTGCCGGACTGAAATTGCCGATACGTGTGAGCTTTGCTGGTTCTCGGCTAGAGCTGAACTAGATTCATTCGAAGATGTCGAAGTGGAGGCGGTGGTTTATGCGAAAAAGCCGTTTTCTTACTCCGGAAATTGAACATTCTTATGTATTGCGAAGTTAATTATGTTCTGTAGCTTTCTCGCTGTGCAGGATTGAAGGGCAACCGGAGCATCTTCTGTGCAGGTATCTCTACTTCTCTCGTGTTTCGCTTGTGTAGGTTGTTTGTGATTTACTATTTTCATGCAGTGTGATATATGGTATGTCTTTATTGTAGTGGTTTTTTTCTTTCAAAGCATGAGTAATTCAGTGTCTAGTCAACTGCTAGACTGACAGTCATCCATTGGAAATACCTGGACGTATCTAACCTAAGTACAGATTACAATGCTTCTGGTCCTAACTTTGATTCTCTGAGTCGAACACGACTGGAGAAGACCTCTGAACTTGGAAATTTGCCGTTGTTTCTTGTTTTGCTTCGATGGATTACAATGAGCATTCTATAGGATTGTTACAATTGTCACAAATTTTTATAAACATCTGCTGTATCTTACCTTGTGAATTTTGTCTTTCATAAGTCGGTATGATCTGTCAGATCTTCTCCAGAGCAATCTAATATTATTCCCTGCATTCTTTATGTAATTATCTTCTATGTTGATAAGTTGCTCAGTCCATGAGAACAGCTCTTTTGGTTGTAGTCTACTTCTTGTGATGGCAGATATTCTCAATGCAATGCTTATTCGTGCGACTGGTCAGAGTCTGCAAAAGGCATATGCCCAACATCTGGAAGCTCTGGATCTTTTCAAGTTGACAGAAAAATCAGGTAATTTTGTTTATCTAGAATCTAACAACTAGTTCTATATCCTTCTGTTTCTCTCCCTTTTGTAAGACTATTATCGTAGTGCATTAAGTTACACAAGCTAATATCTCCTAGGCTTAGAAATATGGTGAGCTATATGCATTGAGGTTGCATTTGTCTAAAATTGGTCTAAATTGAGTATCTCATGCATATTGAAGTCACTGAAGACTATTTCATGATTTATTATCCTAAACAAGACATGCTGGCTTGGCAAGGTCCATGTTAGTGAGAGAAGGGATTCTGAAGATATATATAGTCTAACCTCTTGATGTATTATATACCAGTTTGGTTCGGGTGTACTTACAGTCTCTTCTTCTGGGAACTTTTTTTTTTGGCCATTTCTTTCTGGGGACTTTGTGTATTCACTAATTCTTATTTTTCTAATTTCCATGGTATGAAGCTACGTAGATGATACGCTGCTTTGAGAAAAGAACTAGTAAAGCTACAACGCTACGCTGCTTAAGTTTAGGTCTTATTTTGTTTCAGGGATACTACCATCAGGAGACATTGCAGCCCTGGTCTATCTGTGGAACCCTTTCACAATAGTTGCGTGTGTTGGTCTATCGACATCCCCTGTTGAAAATATGGCAATCCTTTTAGCCCTTTATGGTGCTTGTAAAGGTATATTTCTGCCTTCACTGAGATATGGGGACTGTGTTGAATATGTATTTGCTGAATTTATTTCTCCAATATTTTGCTTAATCAAATATTTGCAATTCCTATTAATGTTGGCATTAAAGCATATCGTGGTTAAGGACTCGAGGCTGATGCTCATGGTGTGAGACATCAAATTTGAATTTTAAGCAGCTTTTTAGTTATTCTTACGGCACAGACAGACTCCTTTTAATTTATCTTGTGTTCACCATAGGCCAAGCTAGATGAGTTGATGCTTATTGAGCACAATTTATCCGTCTTCATGGTTTGGGTTATTCAATTTCTGTTGACCAGATGCATAATAAACACATTGCAAAGAGGAGTATTTAGCTAAAATCGATCAGTCAAGAACAAAGTTTTCTTGGAAGTTGTGCATTTAGAATAACATTATAAGATTGTCTCAAATTGAGTGGAACTGAGAGTAAATAGAGGATTTGAAATGTGATTGCAGAATGCCCATTAGGTCCTAAGCTCGTCTTGTATTTCTGTTTGATGTTCTTGGACTGTACTTGTTGAGCCAAAATGCTATTATGTTGGAATTGGACCGCAGGACTGGTTCCCTTGGCAGCTTTTGGATGGGTCTTGGCTACGCACATGTCTCTTTATCCCGCAATACTTATAATTCCAGTATGCATTTCCCCTCTTTTTCCAGTATTGTTTGGCTCCTTAGGTCTATTTTTTTGTATTTACGACGGTGTTGATCAATAATTATACTTGCTTTTGATTTTAGGTTATTCTCTTCTTGGGTTATGGTCCAGATGCTCCTCCTAGGAAATTGTTCCTGCAAAGGAGCTACAGGAAATGTGGAACTAGTCCTTCCAGTGATCAGTATCGTAAAACAGAGGATGCGGCAGACCTGTTGGAACTCCGAATTACCTTCTCATGGAGACGAGTCATGCAATTCCTACTCTGGACTTTTATCTGGGGAATCTATTTTTTGCTTCTTTGTGATATTTCCGTCAGGCAGTATGGTGGTCTTTTAGAGATGTTTAAAAGGTGACAACTGCATGCTATGGAATCCTAGCTTCTCATCACATCTTGACTTTGTGAGACTACCAGAGCAACATTATATTCGTTGCCTTATCTGTTTCATTACCTTTCACCTTTTTCACTATTATATGAGTAGATTAGTTTCTGATACTTCTTACCGACAGGAAAGGGGGATAATCAGGACAAGAACCTAAGGATTTTTGTTGATTTTCTGATGGTATACTCACTTGATATTGAAGGCGAAAATTTAAAGATCTGAAAGATTTTTTATATGATTTGTTGTACTTGCTGTGCTATATGAATTGTCAATTTAAGTTTTTATGTGCTTTGGATCTGCATGAGACAGAAGCATTTGCATTAGAATGTTCTGTTAAGGGACTTCGCTGTCATTTCCTTTCTAATGCTAGAAAAGTTTTAGGTTTAGAATCAATCCTTCTTTTGCTGGCTAGCCCACAATCTGACAGCAGCAGCTTATAAAGAGCTTGATGCGCAAAATATCTTGACCGAGTCTGAAGATTGGTTTAGAGCTTAACTTGCCAAGTGTGTTCTTGACGAAAGCAAGCCATTCTGATAATCTGTATACCTACTTACTATTGAGATTCAGGTGGTGGTTGTTGAATCTTACATGGTGAACATTAGTTGAATTACCATCTTTTTTACTTTCCCTCTGTATTGAGGGAATCGAAGTGCTCACACTTTCTTATTTTTTGCTAGTTATACTGTGGTTGAGTAGTCCTCAGTTGCCTTCAGTGATTTGTGATGATGAATTGGTTTTTCTTTGTAAAAATCAATCATCTTCTTCAATAGTTGCTGCTCTAAATGTTTGGCTTCTAGTATATTTTGTTGAGATTCTCTGATATTTTTGCTGGTTTTTGCAGTACTTACGGTTTCATTCTGACCGTGAAGGACTTGTCTCCAAATACAGGTGTCTTATGGTGCGTATGACTGACAACTGTTACAGACATTCCTAAAACGGAGCAAGTCAACTTAATGGCAGGTTTTATTTTTTTGACACAATTTGTTTGATGTATGCAGGTACTTCTTTGCTGAAGTCTTTGACTTCTTCAGAGATTTTTTTCTTATAGTTTTCCATGTGAATATCTTGTTTATGATACTACCACTTGCCATACGGCTGAAACACCGACCTGGTTTTCTGGCTTTCGTGTATCTTGCAATCTCTACAATGTTCAAATCCTATCCTTCAGTAAGTACTTTCATAGCGAAATCTCATATCTTCACCAATAATTCACCATTGCTTCTCCTTTATAAGTTTCATTCTCAAGTAAAAGTAGGCATTTGAAGACTCTAATCCTATCACCGAGGACTTTATATGGTGAGAGTTTAATTCCGCATGCTGAAGTTTGAGAAGTTTGATGCCTCCAGCCAATTCAAGAAGTTTGAGGTCAACAAGTCACACCACTGTTGCCTAGCATATGTATCAAGAGCTGATCTGTTTTGGATGCTGGAGCTGATCTATCTCTTCCCATATTGTTCTTGTTCCAGTTAGGAAGTTTTATCCGAAAGTTTAAATTGATAGGTGAAGGTAAATTGTATGAATATAAGGCCCATCGGAAGTGATGTGAGATATTTTAACATTCCCTCTCATGTGCAAATTAGATTGAGAGCGATATATGAAATTGATTAATAGGGCGCCTCAAACGCGAAATAATTCTGGGATGACGAATGTGGCTCTAATACTGTATTAGAAAGTCCAACAAAAAGGCTTAAGCTAATAGACGAAGGATGTCTATATGAATGTAAAGTCCATTGTAACCCCATAGATAAGCGATGCGAGATGCCTTAATTAGTGGTAAGAAGATGTTTCATCACCACACACCACCACTAACAGTTATATACCTCATGTATTGGAGTGGAGAAAATCGATTTAATCATGTGTAATCAAATCACTGATACCTTTTTGGTGCCCCCCAATAGTATTGCATTTTTCACCTACCTGGCTTGGGATTTAGGTATGTGATCTCTGGTATAGTTTTCCTTAAAAGTGTGATTGTCTAGCCAAAGAATATGAACAACATGGCCATATGATATGTCCAATGCCATAAAGGCATTTGCAGCTTCTCTTAAAATTACATATATTTTCTTTGGTTGGTCTTTACATTCTTTTGTGTTCCATTTTCTCCGTCCATCACATTCTTTTCCTTAACTTTGGTTAGGTTGGTGATTCAGCTCTTTACTTGGCTGTGTTGGCTTTGTTCGTGAATGAATTGGCAGGCAAGCGAAGAAAATCCTTTGTTCTGATTGTGTTTTGTATCTTTAAAGACTTAAGACCTTTTTGATATAATGTTTTGCAGACATGAAGTTCTCTTTCTTCCTCTTCTGTGGATATGTTGGAGTGTCCCTCCTTAGCCCTGTTATGCACAACTTATGGATTTGGAGGGTATGGTACTCTTGGAAGTTTCTTAGATGTCTGGCTGAGCTTTCTTGTTTTTTCTTCAGATCATAATTTCTGTGGGATAATTTGCAGGGCACTGGCAATGCAAACTTCTATTTTGCCACTGCTATGGCCTATGCTTGCCTGCAGGTATGATTTAAGTTTGTAGCCCACTTTCAGCAGGCATGACAATGAGCAGTAGATAGCTGAAATTAAACATCATTTGCAGACAAATATTGTTTCTTTATGCGCATTAGTCTGTAACATGAAAGTTCTAGGGGAATATGTCTTGAATACTTAGTCGTTACCTGTAGTTGTTGCTACCATTGTTCAACCAGTCCATCATTCATTTTGGGTTCTCTTGAAATTATGAATTTTAGACTTTGGCATGAAACTTCTATAGAATATATATTTCATCGAAGCTCTTTCTCTCATAAGTCATAATTGATAGAAAAGAGAACAGAAAAAGAAAGGATCGGTAACCAACTGATGTCTCCGCATTCTGTTTGTCCCTTTATATGGCCGATTTTGCAGATTATTTTGGTGGTGGAGAGTGTCAGTGCAATGCTCAACCATGACAGAAAGTTAAGAAAAATAACTACAGCGCAGCTAGACGACGGCAAATCTTAGGCCCTTGTTGCAACTGGTGGTGGTAGTTTTTCCACCTTGAACATCTGTCAACGCTTAAAAATTCTCAGGAGCAGAAAAGGTGCAAAGGTTTCTGCCCAGATCAATCCTTGATGTTCAGGCACCCTCTCTCTCCCTCTCTCTTTCTCTGGCTAGATGTTTAGGGCTTTAGTCTTGGGTCTTCTTCCACAAACTATAGCTCACCGTTTGATAAAGAGTTTTGCGTGGATTTTAACGTAAAATTCAATAGGCTATTGAGTGAATACTCGAGTTAATTATGACATTGCGCCGATTTTGTATTATTTTTTTATGTCTAGCACTGGGACATCATCATCTATAGCAGACACGGTAAGCTTGTCGACTGGAAAATGCCGAGTTCATCTAGAAAAAAAGTTATGAAAGTTCTTATCGTCATAGGATATGCAGTGATGAAACTGAGGGCTTATATCCCGTCGTGTTCCAACTTTTTCATTTTCTTTTGATCATGCTCGGTCACCATGGTTAGTCTGGTCGTCACTGCTGACGCCAATTCTTACAATGCTCAATCAACAACTGGATTCGTGAGGTTGACCCATGAAATGAAAAGTACCATGCAATCTCGAATTTATATTATGGTGGTTTGTCGATGTGATATTTGTAACTCACTCAAAAATATTCTCGGTCAATGAACGTGATATGATAAGCCAATGCTCACGTTGAACGAATGAAAAGTTGCCTAGTATTAAGCGTGGGAATATTTAATTGGGGTAGGCAAATAGAAGCTTGAAAGAATCAAACTCGAGATCTTTTGATGTAATACCATGTGGGATTTGGTGAAATTACTATTAATTGTTATAAAAAGTTTAAATTGTTAGATAAATACGTGATTCAATATTTGAATATTCTAATACGCACAACTGGGAATCCTTAACCTTGGGCAACACTCTTGATCCTCGTCAAATGCAGGATCGAGATGCGTATTGGAGCCTCTCTAGTTTTGTCCTTTGATTCAATTATTGCCCATGCAATGCCCTCAAGAACGCGCTTCTGTTTCTGTGTTACGTTGTCCTTTGAATTAATAATCTTTTTGACGACGATGGTGATACTATGGTACGCATTGTCATGTGCCCAAAGCTTCAGCCCAACTTCATCGCCAAAGTTGAATTTCATGGACGATTACGAGAGGCTTCTCGTTACTTTGTTCAGAAGAGCCGCAGCTCCCACGTCTATGCAAAGCAACGCCACCTAGAGATTTCGTGTCTTCCGAGGTCCATTGATTGCCACCTCTTTAAGCTCAGTTGCCATTGTTTACTTGTGGAAGACAAATATTATTCAAATCGAGCGATGATGTTTGTATTATAAGTTATGGAGTTCTTATTCCATCCGCAAGACAGACCAATTCAGTTAATCAATCTGACATATTTACTTGGCGGTCAAGTCGGTTGGGCAATCTTTTTTGGGCTAATTATCCACATCGACGTTCCGTATAGGATGGCCAGCGATGACTGGACATCGCTTTAGTAATTTCTGGAGGTAATTGGGCGAAATGACTACATTAAAATTTCGCAGAAAGGTTTAGGATTACATTGGTAAAATTGAAATGTTTAAATCTGAATTGGTATCTGCACAATATGTTTAGGATTGATTGTGTAATTATCTCCTCATTTGGTTTAGAACGTTTTTTTATTTTTATTTTTTGAGTTTTCATTTTGATCAATTGCCAAATCTTTGGTCCAAATTTTTCATTATTAAAGATATTATTGCATAGTCATAAGGATTGTCTCCAATGCTTGCTTTCACATCAGCTTATGAGAAGATAAAGAGATGGTGCACTATTCTCCCATTTGCTTAGGTGGCGGGAACGTGAGTATTTCGTTTTGTTTACTCTTATACTTAGACAATTAGTAACTAGCTTTTTATGCCTATTTCACAACTGTAACTTTCAATCTATAAATAATAGACTCCTTTCGGGAAAACATTTCTTTCTTTATTGCTCCGTACAATTATTTAAAAATGATTTCTGCCGTAATTTGATAAATATATGCTATAAACAATTGTCATACCTAATTGGAAGCGCACCATTATTTGCTACGTTGGCCTCCATTTACCTGTCTTTTGAAAGATCAGTGTTTTTTTAATCATTCATTAACTTCTTTTCCCCACTAACGTCTTGTCTTTTTGTTTTTACCACTCCAACATTTCCATCATTTAAAAACATTCTCTTTTGATGCATGTGATATGGCTCTTTATAAATGATTAAGACTAGAGGTGATCAGTTCCCAATCTGGCTCCAGTCCGATCCAATGAAACTGATCATTTTTTTTCCCACTACTTGATGTCATCTTTTTGTATTGAATTAAGTGATATGTATGCAATATTCCTCAAACTGAAAAAACGAATCAAAAAACGTACTTCACTTAGGGTTTAGTTAACATTCATTAATTTTTTTGAAGAAATAAAAAAATAAAAAAAATGTATATGTAATCGGTCCGATCCAGTCGGTTCGGTCCGGTTCGATTCCCTTTGGAATGGGAAACCAGACCACCCGGACACCGATTTCACTTTTAGGAACAGAAAACCGAACCAATACTTTTAGGAATAGTACCAAATTGGCCAGTCCAAGCAATTTTCAGTTTGGGCGGTCTATTTTGCACACCCCTTATTAAGACTTGGCAATGAAAAAAGATCATATAATTCTTTTTCTTTCTCCAGCATTTTGTCATAATTAAGTGGTCTCGACACGATTTTACATTTTTCCCAAATTATGAGTAATTGACTATTACATCGATGCTCTTGCATTAAGAGTTGAGAGGACGACCTTCGAAACATTTTCTGACATATTTAACTTTTGCATTTTTTTTCATTTTTTGAAAAATGATAGGGAAAATTCCAATTAAGGACCCCAAGTGGGGTCAAATTCTCAAAAAAGGGCCCAAAGTGAATATTGTATCAAATAAGAGCCTGAAGTGCTCAATCAGTCTCAAATAAGGACCCGAAGTGCCCAAAACGTCTTAAAAAAGGACCTGGGTCCCTCGCCGGCCGGCGAGAAAGTTACTGTTCCGGCACCGGAACAGTAACTTTTTTAAATTTTTTTTGTTTTTCCTTTTTTGTTTTTTTTTTCCTTTTTTTTCTTCCTCCGTCAGCCATAGCCGGGGCCGGCGGAGGTCGCCGGCCTCAGGCGAGGCCACCCTCGCCGGCGTCGGGCGAGGGCCGCCCTCGCCTGGGCTGGGCGAGGCCGGCCTCGCCCGACGCCGGCGAGGTCGAGCCTCGCCAGATTTGGCAAGGCTCAGCCTCGCTCGCCCTTGCCGGCGTCGGGCGAGGCCGGCCTCGCCGGCCACTGGCGAGGCTCGGCCTTGGCTGCAACTGGCGAGGCCGACCTCGCTCGACGCCGGCGAGGTCGAGCCCTCGCCAAATCGAGCGAGGCTCGGCCTCGCCCAGCCCAGGCGAGGGCGGCCCTCGCCCGACGCCGGCGACCTCCGCCGGCCCCGGCTATGGCCGATGGAGGAAGAAAAAAAAAAGGAAAAGGAAAATAAAAAAACAAAAAAGGAAAAACAAAAAAAAATTAAAAAAGTTACTGTTTCGGTGCCAGAACAGTAACTTTCTCGCCGGCCGGCGGGTATTTTGGCCGGCGAGGGACCCAGGTCCTTTTTTGAGACGTTTTGGGCACTTCGGGTCCTAATTTGAGACTGATTGAGCACTTCATACCCTTATTTAACACAATGTTCACTTTGGGCTTTTTTTTGAGAATTTGACCCCACTTGGGGTCCTTAATTGGAATTTTCCCAAAATGATATCATTCTATGGATGATCTACACTATTGATCTTTAGGCACTTTCTTTGTTAAGATTTCTATTAGTTGTTTAGCTTCATCTGACGATTCTCGACGGGTTCAATGAACCTACTAGGAGTAGCCCCATTAAACAAATAAGAATGCCTTAAATTAGCAAAAATCAATTAGATGACAAACGTCCAAAGAATTCATCATTTCTAGGAACGAGAGAAGCACATGAATCACATGACCCTCCATTTTGTCTCCACTCTGAAGTTAGTAATACAACATCAAAGTACATTAGAAGTCGCTCATTTGTCTAGCCAGTTTTGATAATCGGACACAATAAAGAAAAATTGGTAATTGGCCCATGCAAGTTTTTCCGCTAGCCCAAATTACATATAGAATAAGCTAATGAAATTTCGACAGTCAAATTCAAAAACATAAAGGTGTAAGAGTCTTGTTTTCTTGTGTGAAACCCTTGTTCCTAATGATTCTCCATCATATAGTAATCCTATTCCAAATTTCAAGAAGCTACAAAGCCCCACCTCATATGGGACACAGCAACCGACAATCTACTGCATATAATGCTCTTAAAGTGATAATGATATTGCCTGAAACCACCCCAGCAAGGAATGCAGAGACATTTTACCGACAAGAAAGCATATGGCAAGCCTCTTGGCACCCAAAGATTACAAAGCTATGTTAGTGTCAAACCCTAAAAATTTGTGTCCAGAATCAATCATCATTAATATGGTCAAAAGAGGCTTTGCTTTCCTAGATGTTTTTAGTCTTACCCTTGCTCCGGTCAAATGGGAATTAAATGCAAGTGGCAGCACTTGCTTGACCGTTACATGTTCAGGTTTTTACAATCTGAAGCAATGTGGTTTACTGGTTCACTACTCCTTCCAGTTCTCTGATTGCACAGTTCAAAGCATCTTCACTTCCAATCATGCAAGCTTGTTCATATAAATATGCAATTTGAGACCATTATTGATGGATTGACAATGGGCAATGAAATGCAACTTGAGCTATAGACTAAGTTTTATTCAGAACATTTGTGTGCTTCGCCGTCACGATACCGCTGGTTAACATAAGCAGGGTTGCTCACAGTGTATCTTAATTTTATCTCTACTCTTTATTAAAAGAATCATGAGCAATTATCGACTACGTGTATGTGTTTCCAAACTAACATGTAAACAATGTCATCAGATTTTCCTTAAGAGAATTACACGCTTATTCGCATTAGAAGAATGATCGCTAAAAGAGAGAAATTACCATCAATAGAAGGCATTAGTCATGAAACCACAGAAAAAAGCCATCAGAGTAACTCCTCACTGCAGACTATACCGATAATTTCATCCTCATGCGAAGTAATTGAAGATCTAAATTCGGTATATCGAACAACTTCGACGGATATTACTGGTGCAGGTTTTAGCGAACTTTTACATGGGGCCCCCACACGAAACCGCAATAAAACCCACAGGAACGATGCTCTTGCAACTTGAGTATAAAATTGTAGAACGAAAGTACGTGAAATACGTAGTAGATGCAATTCTTTAAGGGGCTTATGGGAAGTAAGAAATGAGCAAGCGGGCCATGAACCATAGCAGTATTTTGATTAAACTAAACATCAAGGAGATCATACTTACGAGGATCCACTGCGTGTGGGTGGCCACTAAAGAGATTCTGAGCGAAGGACAAGCCGAGCATGTGGGTCCTCATGACTCTACTTCGATTGAGCTTTCATACATGATACGACAACCATTGGGAGTTTGGAGGATACCCTTTTATAATTTGAGGGGAAAAGAAGGATTTAATTCCTTGCTGGCCCAAAAAAAGAAAAGGGCTTGCTCAAGCTGTCATTGTTGTGAACCCACGACCATTCCACAAGGGAGTTCAGCTATCTTCGTCACCTGATTCTGTCACGGAAATATTCTATTTCTTAACTTCTTCATATATTAAGAAACAAGACAACAAAAGCACTTTTGTGCTATAAATGTGTGGGGCGTGACTTATATATATATATATATATATATATATATATATATATATATATTCTCAAAACATAACGTAAGCAATAAAGATAGTCTGTGGTCTGCATACCCAGAGGTCACCACCAGTGCGGTGGCCAGAGTTGTTGACAGCAAATCGCAAAGATGCAGATAAAATTCGTTGAGCGACGTGGCTCCTATAAAAAGTACACAAACAAGCCTAGGAATGCAAAGGATTTTACCAAGTTGATAGGAATACTGTGGAGACATCTGAATCCGCGGTGGGTCAAGAAGTTTTTGACACGAATACCATCCGTCGCGTGATACATTTAAACAATTTATTCTGTATCATGCATTGTCCGTGCAGAAATCTTTTTCTCTAGTAAATCAGAGATAAACCCATAAACAAATAAAATGAAACCTCAAAGATTCAAATAATGTTGGGTGACAAAAACAGTGACCTACCTATCTAGTGGAGCTCACTGCATGAGGTAAAAGTCCGTGGCTCAATGGGACGGAGGGGCGCTGCTCTATGCTTCGAAATGAGTACAGCCTCATTCATTAGCCTAATTAGCTTAGCCACTGACTCTTCACAAACATTAGTCAAAGAAGTAAGAGAGAACTCTTTTTCCTCACTCTCTCTCTCTCTCTCTCTCTCTCTCTCCTTATTTCTTCCGTATCCATTTTGCAATCTCTGATGACGCAGGCGCAGAGATTTAGAGCGATAGATACGAATATAAGAACAAGATTCCAGCTAGAGAATATCTAGGAACATATCTGTCACAACTGTAACTTGGACAGTAAACGAAATGTTTAAGGGGGAAAAACAGAGGCAACCAAGAAGAGCATATATTGAGGCATCAGCGTCACTTAGATACTGTTGTATACAGAACAGTTGCTTTTAAGATTTCAATGAGTTGGGGAGACCTTATTCTATTCATGTGTTCTATTAAATGATGCACTGAAGATTGGCATCGCTTTCTGATACAAATTTTCCATCAGACAAATCCTTCCAACCTCATGTTTCTTTTCCAAGTTCAGTGAACATCTAATCTAGAGAGAGAGAGAGAGAGAGAGAGAGAGAGAGAGAGAGAGCTTCTTTATCATGTAATGCAAGTCTGTTGCACAATTTCACAGAGGCCGTTGACGAAGGATAATTTCATAGTCACTATTTTAGTGGTCTCTCGGGCAGAATGATTCCTGAGTATCTTAGTTTATCTCCAACTACTCGTATAAATTTCTTTCTGAAGCAAACACAACTTCCCTATAACAAAGGGCGCCAATTTCATAGTCATTTCCCAGCTAGATGTGAATCACCATAACCCTATATAAGATTCCTCTAATGGGTTTCCGAGATAGGTCAGCATCTATGCCCTCATTCATCCCTTCCTTCCCAAACTTTCTCCTCCTGTTTTGACATTTTGTTAAACCTGAAAGCTGCCTACATAAGATTTTCACTGAAGCTAGCATCTGTTAATAGAGAACTTCTCACATTGAAGATATTAGCAGAACTGAGAATGTGGGCATTGTGCATTGGAGCTTTGATCATTATAAGCATCACACACTTGGTCTACAGATGGAGAAATCCCAGATGCGACGGAAAGCTCCCGCCAGGTTCAATGGGGTGGCCACTTCTAGGCGAGACCCTTCAGTTCTTCACTCCAAACACTACTCATGACATCGCTCCATTCATTAAAGAGAGAATGAAGAGGTAACTAAAATCTAAAGTTAGGACGCTGCCACTTTTGCCTTTTCCGATAAATGTCTGATTCCAGTAAATTTTTCAGATACGGGCCAATATTTCGTACCAGTTTGGTCGGTCGACCGGTTGTAGTATCAGCGGACCCAGATTTCAATTACTTCATCTTCCAACAAGAAGGGCATTTGTTCGAGAGCTGGTATCCAGACACCTTCACAGAGATCTTTGGGCGACAGAATGTGGGTTCTTTGCATGGTTTTATGTACAGGTACCTCAAGAACATGGTGCTCTATCTCTTTGGCCCAGAAAGCCTCAAGAAGATGCTCCCTGAAGTTGAGGAAGTTGCAATTCGAAGGTTGAGGCACTGGTCGAATCAGGACAAGGTCGAAGTAAAAGACGCAACTGCAAGTGTAATGCAGCCTAAGCTCTGCTCTCTGATTCACATATTCCTCCAAAAGGGATCCTAATTCAAGCATATGCATGAACTTATGATCTCTGCAGATGATATTCCATTTGACAGCAAAGAAGCTGATAAGTCATGACTCGGAGAGCTCGTCAGAGAATCTGAGAGCGAATTTTGATGCCTTTATAAAGGGTTTAATTTCCTTTCCGCTAGATATGCCTGGGACAGCCTATCACGAATGTCTCCAGGTAGACTGAGTTAAGTCCAGAACATTAAATAATGTGATTTTCCTACTCTTTGGTTCCACTTTCCTAAAATAAGGGGAAAAAAGAGATGGGAATGACTCATTTCTTGACAAGCTGAAGTACCCTATTATGGTATCAACCTCGTCCCTTTGTGATCTTGAATCAGGGCAGGAAAAAGGCAATGAGAATGCTGAAGAACATAATGCAAGAAAGACGAGCAACGCCCAGGAAGCACCTAAGTGATTTTTTTGATTATGTCCTGGAAGAACTTAAGAAAGAGGGAACAATACTCACGGAGGCAATCGCTCTAGATTTAATGTTTGTGCTACTTTTTGCCAGCTTTGAGACCACATCCTTGGCTCTTACGCTAGCCATCAAGTTTCTTTCGGATCATCCTAGGGTGCTGAAGCAACTCACGGTCAGTAAAATTCTGCCGTTTTGGTTCCACTGTATAAATTTACCGATAGCTCTTAAGTGCTTGCAAACTTTCCCTAAATCCTTATGCTTATGGCAGGAAGAGCATGAGGCCATTCTCAGGAAGAGGGATGATGCTAGTTCCGGACTTTCATGGAAGGAGTACAAATTAATGACATATACATTTCAGGTGGGTTATAACCGTTTAAATTATCAGGTAGAGATTATACGTGCATCTGTACGGCTCTAATAAAATTCATCTTTCAGTTCATAAATGAGACTGTAAGACTAGCAAATATAGTTCCAGGAGTCTTCCGGAGAGCACTAAGAGACATCCAGTTCAAAGGTATGTGCAACAGTATCACTAGGCCTTCTATTGTAACTATGCTAATAAATTCATGCCCACCTTGACGAAGCATAAAGCCCAATGTTAATGCAGGATACACCATACCAGCAGGATGGGCAGTTGTGGCATGTCCACCAGCTGTACACTTAAACCCCACGAAATATGAACATCCTCTTTCATTCAATCCAGAAAGATGGGAGGTGGGTCCTGCATTTGTGGATTTCTACTTTTGGTGCACCAGCCAGCAATTTGGTGCGAAAGAATTTGTATAAATAACTTACTAAGCCATTTAATGTGCTGATAAAAATTGGTGTTCAAATACAGGGAATTGAAGTGAATGGTGCATCTAAACATTTCATGGCTTTTGGCGGTGGTATGAGATTTTGTGTTGGAACAGACTTCACAAAAGTCCAGATGGCAGTCTTTCTTCATTGCTTGGTTACTAAGTACAGGTAAACATGCTATGAAAATTTATTGTGTATTAGCTTTCCTGACATGCACGGCGAGTGAGTATTCATGCACAGACCAGAGAGAGAGAGCTGACCTTTTCTTTGAACTTTCAGGTGGCAAATAATCAAGGGAGGCAACATTGTTCGAACCCCTGGTCTACAATTTCCAGATGGCTTTCACATTCGGCTCAGGAAGAAAGATGCATTGAATCTGGAAGATGCATAAAGCTCCAGAATAGCAAAATAAACACTTCAAATGCATGGCATTGTCATGTCTGAGCATTGAGCGGGTGTAAACTGAGGGAATCGTACTGGCATCCTCCAATCAGATTGCTTGAAGAGCCGCTGAATAGGAAAGCGTAGCAAGAAGAATGCAAAATACACAGAAGCAAGAAGCTATCAGAGTCTTTTCAACAAAGATCAATTGATAGTTCGGACACTGTATCATTTTACTTCCATCTTGTTCAAGAGAATTAAAGAGAAAGTGGGAGAAACATGTAACTTCAATCACTGAGCAAACGAAAATTTTTGTTGCAAAACACATTACCTCTGTCAATCTTTTTGGTCGAAACGACATATCTCCATGTCTAAATAGAGCATTTGCAGCTCGTCAGCCTTTCTTCCACGTTCTCGCCCCACCCGAAAGAAGAGTTGAGAAAAGAAATGACGAAACGGAACATCCAGTCAAATTAACAGGAGACACATCGCCTATAAACTCAAACAAGAGATAAGAAGATAATTACAGCGCTCTCGTAATATATGTCCTCCCTCACTAATGCGATGTGGATCCCGCCCATGTAGGATTCACGCTCATGCCAGAGAGGGAAGTGTATTCTTGGGCTATACAATAATTTCTCGAGCCTAAAGTCTAACGCCAACTGAGGCTCCTTCACCAACATCTATGGTCATGGGTACTATGACTCTGCATCTTTTCTTATCAATTCCGCGACAATCATTTTCCCCACAGCACCGGTGACGGTACTTCCAAGAGTGAGCAGATAAGCATTTTCAATTTCACCAACAACTGTCTGACCATCTTTATGATTCAGCTTAGAATCTCACTTCTGGAAAGAAAAGGTCAAATGAATCATGCTTTGGTGCAAAAGCCATTGTTAACACCGAGCCTGCCACTCCGGTAATCTCTTTTGCTGCTTATGAAGAGATATTTAACTTCTACCGGCATGACAGACGATATCCAAAATTGCTTAAAGAATCGATGCCATCTCAGGCATATATATATCTCCTTCACGTCGGCGACTTCCCAGCAAGACGCACCGAATCTCCATGAATTGCAATCAATTCATAGCATCGAAAGAAACTGTGGAAAAAGTTGGCTTTCTCTCTCTTCTCTTTTTGTTAAGTTACAAAGAAAACACATTAAGTATATATATAGGCTTAACCTTAAGCCTAGTACAATTACAGAAATAACCCAACTTGTTAACATTATAATAAATAATAAACCCAATACTTCCCCTCAAGTTGGGGAGTACATATCAAAAAAGCCTAACTTATGGCAAATGTACGAAACTCGTCCACGTCGAAGAGGTTTGGTGAAAATGTCTGCTAGTTGTTCCTCAGATCATGTGTGCACCAACCGTATATAATGTGAACAACAGATTGATTATCACAATGAAGAGTAGATGATCCAGTCATAGGTAGTCCAATCTCAGTCAACAACATACGAACCCATTGAAGTTCACTTGTAACATTAGCCATAGCATGATATTCGGCCTCTGCACTAGATCGTAGACCGACGATCCATGACACAAGTAGGGCAATTCATGACACAAGATTGCCACCAACAAAGACACAATATCCAGAAGTAGACCGACGATCCACAGGGCAACTGGCCCAGTTTGCATCGGAGTATCGTGTCACATCCAAAGATTTAGGGTCATAATAACCAGCTATATGAAAATGACCCCGATTATGGAACACAAGTCCTTGACCTGGAGCTCCCTTCAAATAGTGAACAATGTGTAGAATGGCTTGCCAGTGAGTAGTACGGGGAGAACTCATGAATTGACTCATCATACTAACAACAAAGGAAATATCTGAACGAATAATAGTGAGATAATTTAACTTGCCTACTAACCGACGATACTTCTCGGGATCATGAAGAAGCTCTCCGTGTTCATTATCAAACCTCACCCCGGGGTCCATAGGTATGTCACTAGGCCTAGCGTCATGCAAGCCCACCTCCTTAAGAATGTCAAGAGTATACTTTCGCTAAGAGAGAGCGATATTGTCATTAGTATAGGCAACCTCTATGCCAAGAAAATATCGAAGACGACCCAAGTCTTTAGTATTAAACTCTTTTTTGTAAAAACTGTTTAAGGCACTGTATACCTTCTAAGTCATTCCCAGTAACAATAATATCATCAACGTAAACAAGAAGAATAACACACACCTTTAAAGATGACATACTAAACACGGAGTGATCCACACTGCACCGATGCATGCCAAAAGTAATAACCGCAACACTAAAGCGGCCAAACCAAGCACGAGGAGATTGCTTAAGTCCATACAGGGCTTTTCGCAACTGGCACACCTTCTCCCCCCGAGCAACGAACCCAGGTGATTGTTCCATATAAACCTCCTCGTGAAGATCACCATAAAGGAATGCATTTTGACATCAAGCTGATAAAGAGTCCACTTAAACCGGGTAGCCAAAGAAATAATGATACGGACGGAAGAAATTTTGGCCACCGGAGAAAAAATCTCATCATAGTCGATACCATAAGTTTGAGTATAACCCTTCGCAACAAGATGCGCCTTCAAACGCTCAATTGAACCATCGGGACGGTGTTTGACTACAAAGACCCAACAACAACCCATCAATTGTTTGTCAGGAGGCAAGAGACCAACTCCCAGGTCTTATTATGATGCAATGCAGCCAACTCCTCCTCCATAGCACTAGCCCAACCTGGATGGGCCAAAGCCTCCTGCACACTACAAGGCACAAATACAGATGCAAGAGATGACACAAAGAGAGACATCTGAGGGGTTAAATTATGATAAGATACATAATGAGAAAGAGGATATCGAGACCGAGTACGGTAAGCAATAGGAGAATCGGCAAGAGTTGGTGGAAGAGGATCAAAAGTCGGTGCCAGAGGTGGTGGTGGGACGTTTGCTAGTGGAGAGGCACGACCCCAAATAGGGCGAGGCCCACATCTGTAGACTTGAAGTGGAGTCGATCTAGGTAATCCTAGTGGAGCATTAGTAGAAGGAACAAGCGGTGGTTCCGACTGAGAAGCAGTCGGAGTGCACGGCAACAATTGATAAGGTCCAGAAGGTGGCAGAAGATCCATCGTTAATGGCGCCTGAGGAGAAACATTGCCAAAATATGCTTGATCCTCAAAGAAAGTTACATCAGTAGAAACATACTCTTGACGGCAAGTAGGACTATAACAGACATATCCCTTTTGAGTACGGGAGTAACCGACAAATATACACTTTTCAGCACGAGGTGATAATTTATCCGATCCAAGAGACAAAGAATGAACGAAACAGACACACCCAAACATACGAGGACGAACAAACCACAAAGGACGATCGAGATGAAGAAGAGCATAAGGGATAACTCCCTTCAACACAGAGGACGGAAGACGATTAATAAGATGACATGCTGTAAGAAGAGCATAGCTCCAAAATAACTTAGGCATATGGGTATGGAGAAGTGGACAACAAGCAACATCCAACAAATGACGATTCTTTCATTCAGCAACCGCATTTTGTTGCGGAGTGTGAGCACAAGAACTCTGATGTAAAATACCATGTGACGCGAGAAATGGAATAAAGGTAAAAGAAGAAAAATATTCACGAGCATTGTCAGTGCACAAGCACTTAACAGGATAGCCATATTGAGTACAAACTTCATTATAAAAATAGCGAAAAGAAGAAAACACTTCGGTACGATCTTTGATTAAATATAACCAAGTTGTACGAGTACAATCATCAATAAAGGTTACAAAATAGCGGAAACCAAAAGAAGACTCCCAACTAGGACCCCAAACATCAGAGTGGACTAGCTCGAATGGTTGAGACCCACGACTCAAAACACGAAAGGGAAAAGACAAACGATGATGTTTCCCCATTTGACATGTTTCACAATCAAACTGAAGACTAGAACTAGACATAAAAGGAAAAAGTCGGAGAACGTCTGCTGACGAGTGACCAAGGCAATAATGTAATCGATAGGAGTCATCTACAGCCTTCTTTTGAACAGTAGTGGCAGCAGCAAAAACCCCAAGATCCAAAAAATACAATCCACCAGCCTCATGCCCACCACTTATTTGGTGTCCAGTCTTCCAATCCTGAAAAACACACGAAGAAGAAGAAAAGATAATATCACAGTCAAGTTCACGGGTAAGAGAGCTGACAGATAGTAGATTAAGAGGAAAGTTTGGAATATGGTAAACAAATGGTAAGGACAAAGATGAACTCAATGATACACAACCTGAATCTATCACTTTGAACTGAGAACCATCTGCCAAAGTGACTGACGTGGACGAAGCTGATGAGGTTGAGGTAAGAAGATGCAGATCACCAGTCATATAATGAGTGGCACCCGAATCAATAACCCAAGGATGAGGGGTCGCTGTAGTGGACAAGAGACAAGTAGGATCATTGCGATGTGCCTAGGTAGCAACTGGACCTCAAGGAACATCAAGTTGTCGTGCCCTAATCAGCTCATCATATTATGCATGAGTCAAATGTACCATATTTTGTCCAGACGGTGGTCTAGATGAAGGAGCTAAAACATGTAGACCCCGTAGCTTAGGATGGAAGTCGTAGCAATAATTAGTAGTATGTCCTATATGTTGACAATGAGTACAAAAACGACCCCCACTAGCTCCTTTAGAACCGCTACTACCACCACCACGAGGGGCACCTCGGCCTTGAACGCTACGACCACGACCACGAGCTCCTTGACCACCACAAGCCACCATAGCACTACTGTGTGATATAACTAAAGTTTGGGGACTCGAAGTATAACGAGCAGCTCGAGAGTACACTTCTTCTATGGAAGGTAGAGAGTCCAAAGAAGTAATCTGTTGCCGAAGGGCATTGTGACCTGGACCAAGACCTCGGAGGAAGAGGACCACCACCATATTCGCTTCTCGTTGTTGCATTTGAGTAACCGTGGTAGCTGGTGAAAGGTAGGATTTGAGACGTTGATACAAAGATGAAAAACGAGCATAATACTCTCCCAACCTGGCATCACCAATTTTAGCTTCAAATAAAGCTTCCCACATATCACAAACTCGACTCATATTATTCTGTCCAGAATAGAGTAGAGCACATTTTGTCCATACCTCACGGGCTGTCGTACAATCCATGAAAAGATGGCGGACGGATTCAGCCATACTCCCCCATAAAAGAGTACGCAATGCAACATCAGTGACCTTCCATTCTTCTTGACTAGCTGGATATACAGGTGGTTCCTCTTCAAGCCATCTAGACTGACGATTAGCATAAATAAAAGTAGAAAGAGCCATTGATCAAGTAGAATAATTGGTACCATCCAACTTAATCAAGATAGTGTGTAAGCTTGTCATACAATGAGTACCACTCTGATAGGTACCAAAAGACCCTAAACTAGAAGTAGCATTAGGAGGGATCACCCTTGAAACATTAGACGGAGAGTTTGCTAGATCCGTAGACATATCCATAAATTTGACTAATCGGAAAGCCCCAACAAAAATCTGTCTTCAACAACACTTCCAAATAAAGAACCAATGTCTAGTGATCACACGTCCCTTAGCCAACTACTACTATCACCAACATAGATTGATCACCTCATAAAAAACTCGCTGATCGATTCAAAATGACACCACAATAACAATTAAACGAGTCCTCACAACCCATAAAGCTTTAATTTTCAGCTCGGAACAGCAACAACACAGGCAATACACCAATGTAACGTCTCAAAAGACACGAATCGAGCCCTCACCTGCTGCAACTCGGCAGCCGCGACAGTCCGCTCACACCCACGAGCTCATCGTCCCCATCCCTCCGCCGGTACTCAGCGCACATGAAGAACTGCTTCACAGTTAGCTTTGAAAATCCCTTCAATGCCAGAACCCACGTGATCTTTGACTAGTCATCCGCAGAGCCACACCCTCAGAGGAGTGGACGACCTCTCCTTGAAGGCGGACAGGAGCACGACCACCGCGAAGACCAGGTTCCACACGAAGTTGAGGACCATGATCGGCCTTGAGCACGCGGCGAACAGGAGAGGGAGGCGGCTCAGTCGCACAAACTAGAGGCGAGAAATGAGCGCGATCCGAAACTTCAACCGGGCTCACTTCTCCCGCCAAGTGAGCTGGAGCAGGCCGCACCAGCTGGAGGCGAGAAGGAGAGCTCGCACGGATAGGGCACGAGCTGGAGGAGACGAAGAGAGAGAGAGAAAAGAGAGAGCCAATGCTATGATACCATGAGGAAAAAGTTGGCTTTCTCTCTCTTCTATTTTTATTAAGTTAAAAAGAAAACAGAAATATATATACAGGCTTAACCTTAAGCCTAGCATAATTATAAAAATAACCCAATTTATTAACATTATAATAAATAATAAACCCAATAGAAACAACAGTCATTGTGCACAATCCACCTCGACAAGCTGTTGTTTTGATGTTAGAATATAAAACACTATCAGCATCCTAAAAAATATCGTCGGATCAGTTGATTGCCATTCCAGTACTCCGGGCCGTCCGCAATCATCATTTGATGAGCACGCTTCAGCTACGCTACGGCCTGGCTCGCTTCTCTACAAACCAACATCCCGTCACCGTTTTCCACGTCGGAAAACAAGCGAGGATGGCGACAACAACGATACACAGAAAGCGGAAAAGATTCTTACAGAACCGCGCATGGCATCGCTTCGATTCAGAGAGCGTTAGAGCTACAATGAGGAGGAGAAAGAAGAAGCGCTCAACGCAGCGCCGAAAAAGTAGAGCGAGAGGAATCGCGCGCGATCAGGGAATAGCGATTCGAGCTCCGCTTCTACTTTAGAATCTGAGGGATTCGAAGGTCGGGTGCCTCTTGGGAAATTGCGGTATCCCTGGTTTGATGATGATTTTGACTTTTTGACTGCCAAACGCTTCGAACCGTTATTTACTGGTCCAAAGCACGCCATGATTTAATTCCTCTTGAATTTTCATGGAGAAAATAACGCAAATAATTCTTAAATTTTGACTTAATGCGCAGTGTGATCTAAAAATTTTGAATTTGTTCAATACGGTCCATTAAATTTTATCTCAATGTACAATGTAGTCCCTGGACTTTTAATTTTTCGATCCTTCTGTGTATATGAAAATGTTCAATGTTATTCTTCACTAATTCAAGTTCTTAGACAACATTGAACATTTTCATATAATCAAGGGATCAAATTAAATATGTACCAAAAGTCTAGATAACACATTAAATAATTTAAAGTTTCAGGGGACGACATTATATGATGTGCTAAATTTCATAGATCATCTGTGTCATTTTCGCATTTTTATACGCCAAAATTTTTATTTTGCCCACACAAAATATTTTATCAAGGTCTTCAAAAGGGATTAATTATATAAGCTGCTAATTTAGCGATCTACCGATTTATTATTTTGCAGGTGTAAAATAAATTAAAGTAGATTGATTGAGTTTTTTGTGTATTCGATACTAAGGATGAGCGGTTATAGGTTCCTTACAGGTTTTACATGGAATCTGGAACCTGGAACTTACCCTCGAATATAGGTTTCTCATTTTTTGGAATCTGGAACCTGCTCGTCAGAACCTAGAACCTACCTTGTCATAGATTTCAATATAGATTCTAGGGTCTATCAGGTTGTCATTCACCAAATAGACTACAAAAGGGCTATTTTTTTTTTGCATTACAGTTCAAGTAAATATAATTAAAATGAGAAGTCATTACGTGAATCGATACTACGGGTGAGCGGTTTCATGTTCCATATAGGTTTCACTCATGATAATAGGTTTCTCATTTTTTGGAACTTAGAACCTCCTCTATCACAGGTTTAAGGGTTGTTTATAGGGTCTACCCAGGTTCCACTTGTATTATTAATTGAACAATTACAGTGAATCATCAACTTTAGTAACCACCATTTACTGTTATAGTCCATTAATCACAACTTATATTTAGACATACGAAAAATATGAAGCATTAACAAGTCATAAAATGAAAACTCAGACTAGTAGTTCCAGATTATACACTCATCATCTAACTCTATGAAACGCCGCAGGATCACGAGAAGATATATGCAAAAAAAAACAAAAAACTTGTTTAGGTTTCGAGTTTCATGTTCTAGGTTCCACTTACCTAAAACTTGGAACCTACCCGTCGAAATAAGTTGCTAAATTTTTTTAATCTGGAACTTACCTTACATACTTTGAAATCCGAAACCTATAAGTGTTCTCACTAATTAGGTTCCAAATTCTACCCTGAAATCATGATTATCCCTGTTCGGTACATATGTGGTCAAAATGAAAAATCAGATTAAAAAATTTTAAAAAATACAGATTTTTTGTTCCCCCATCCGCTTCCTCTTGAGTTTCGAACGAATGGCGGCAAGGGCAGGACGTGTAAATAACCCCAAAAGGCAAGGGCATCCTTCGAGGCACCAAAACCCAAAACGCAACAAGAAGCTGGCGTGGCCGTCCCTTCAACCAAATAGCGAACTCTCCAGCACTGCTGACATCACGCGCCGGCCCCACCACGAGAAAATCCCTCTTCCCCCATTGGCCCCCTTCGCTTCACCAACTCGTACTCCTGTCGACACCTGATTGCTCCCACCCGCGGGCCCGCTCACAGGTAAAATTAAAAAATGCAATTTCTCTATTTATCAATTGCGTGTTTTTTTTTTTTTTACCCCGTCTGTTCTTGTGGCTGCTGTCGTTGTAGTGACTTCTTCTTGGTGACCACCTTTGTAATAATAATAAACTAAGCGATTGCGTTGCTTGCTCCCTGTGATCTGACCCCTCCATGCGCAGCGGAGAATGGCCGGAGATGCCGAGCCGGAGCCCGCGCCGGGGCCGAGCCGGTACCGGGCCGTCGCCGATCGGTGCCTGAGGCTCGAGGCGAGCCAAGCCGAGCTCACGGAGCGACTCGCCGAGCTCGTCGAGTCCGGCGAGAGCACCGAGCCCGGCGCGGCGTCGCCACCGCCGCCGGACTCGGGGTCCGATCCGTTCGCACGGTTCCCGGGAGCTTTCCGTGGGGAAGGCCCGTGCCGGAGGATTCTGGAGTCGATCGGACACGCCGTTCACGTGTGCGGAGCTTCTTCGCGAAAGATCACGTACTGGTGCGTTTCTGTTTCCATTTGAGTTTCTGCGGAATCTCGGCTCGCGATCGCGGTGGCTGATTGGCTCTTGTTGTCTCGTATTAGAAGTCGAGGATTGTTTTGGTGTCGAGGTTGGAAGTGCGTGGAGCAGGTAGAGCTTCTTACGCGCTTGTTTGTGCGAAGTCGTTGGAAGTTTGGCTTGCGATTGTTCGTGCTGCTTGTTTTGCGTGTGTGAATGTCTGTGCGTGGTGGAGAACGATGGATGTTCAGTTACTTGGGCGCGAACTTTGAATTCCGATTGCCTATTCGCTCTTCGAGTGTGTTTTGGAAGTTGAAGAGCGCGTTTTATGATTTTTAAATCCGGTTTGAAAGTGCGGAGGAACTTCTGTAATTGTTGTGGATGTAGAAATTTTACTCTAGAAATCAGAATAACACGGGAAACTGAAAATCATGTGGCACTTGTGTGCAGAGTCTGTTGAAGTAACACTGATAATTTGAAGGAATTAGTGGTGGCGAAATCTCAAAACTCGTACTAGTTCATAGGATAGAGATGTTCGACCTTTTGCGGTGCAATGCTGAAGTGCTAAGCTAAGGTGCTGTTTACTTCCCTTAAAAAGTTTTGACGCTTGGTGCTTAATTGACTCTAAAAGTAATTGTCTCTTTATGCTGTTCATCACAGCTGATGGAAGATCATGTTGGGATGTTTAACCACGATTCAGTGAATCCTATGTCTAAACTGTCGAATTAATTATAGGAATTTCTCAATGGGCTGTTCTCCTTTTTTGGCGATTTCAAGACGGTGTTCCTATTCATGATGCATGACGATAGGAGCCAAGATAGTGAAGGTGTTTGACAAAAGTTCGCATTGAACTTCCAGCCTTACAAACGAAAGCCACAGTTATATTTTGTTTGTTTTTCTTGGTGTTGGAAGGCCAGACAATGGTAGAGCCAAAGTTTTATTGCTGAAGGGCTGAACATACTCTAAGCGAAGTTTTAACTTCATGTATTTATTGACAAAATTTCCCAAAAGTTAGATAAGAAAGTATAGCACTAATATAACTACAAATTTAGAATTTTGAAATTTGTCTGACTAAAGACTAGTAATATCCGGAAGAATGTGAACCATTTAACGTTATCCAAGAAAGATCTCTTCTCTCAATGAACTTGAATGCCAGATCCATAGACAGAAGCTCAGATTATTATGCATTTACCAATGTCCATCAAAATAATAACTAAAAGGTCCCTTCCCCTTTCAAGTTACTATTGTCACTTGTGGCTTCTGAATTGTGTAACCAAAAGGTCAAGCAAAGAATGCTAGATGCCAGTATTTGCATCAACTATTTTTCAAATAGGTTAAAAGATCTCTTTGAAAGTAAATCTTTTATTACATGATATACTGAGCTATATTTACTATTTCAACTTTCAAGCTCTCACGAATATGCCACAAGAATAGAAATTGTAAAAAAATGTATAAGGCTTTGAGCAATTCTGAAATTTTCAAAAACGTTCTAGCGAATGCTAGTCACATTGGTCATATACCAATGCAGCAGTTTTTGGAAAGTATTCAGCCCTTATTCTCCAAGAAAGTGTAGCTTTGATCGTTCCGCCACATTTCACCCTTAGTTTTGCACTTGTTAAAGCAGGGAAATCTTTGATTAGAGGCTGAGATAGAGAAATTTCATGTTTGCAATATCTCAGTGAAGCCGCATCTGTATCTGAAGTCTATTTGTGCTTTTCAAATTCCAGGAACCACTCTGCTGAGAATCTCTATGGATGGAAAGACTATGAAGTCATTGGACGAAGAGTTGATGAAATTCTAGTTGCTGAAGAACATTTTCCTTCTCTGCATAATATCATGGAAAAGCTGAGGTTTGGCCAGTCATGGTCAGGTCAGTTTCCTCTTAAGAAAAGGTCTGGTGAAATATTTATGGCTATGGTGACGAAAAGCCCATTATACGAGGCTGGAGAGCTTGCTGGTGTTATCACTGTTTCAAGTGATGCGGCCCTTTTTAATGGTATAAGCCTGGACAGATCAAGAGCAAATGAGGAGCATGCTAATGGCTTGCCTAAATCACGGGGTTTGAACTTGAAAAAGATTCAGTGGCAGCCACGGCCACAGATTGCACCTATACCACAAATTGCTTCCTCTGTTTCAAACCTGGTGCTTACACATTCCATGTCATATTTTCTCACTTTCTTCCAGTTTTCTTTCCCCCTTTATCATCTTCCCCTCTATTACTATTTTTGGAAATTCCTGAATCTTGGAGATAGTTGACAGAGACTACATTCTTTTTGTTCACAGGCGTCCAAAGTTCTACCACGCAGAAGTGGAGACAATACACAGAATCTACGTGTTGGTGGACAGCATGATACAATAGAAACTGATGATGCTATATTAGAGAAACCTGGTAAATTAGTAAGTCTCCGTCGTCTGATCCTATAGCCGCAAGATGAATTTCTCATATCTCTAAAGAAGTGATGGAAAATCATTGTCTTGTATTCCCAGTATGAACACTGGGAAAATATGGTTGATCGAAGAGATTCCTCAGATGGTGAATTGGCATGCTTACTTGCCCAAATCTACGAAAGCCTATCAGCGTTTTTCAATAGTCTTTCCAAGAGTTTATTTTACCTTATTAAAATTTTGATGGTGTCAAGTTTTTAGATGGGCGATGCCTATTTGACTCTTTAGTGAGTTTCTATGAATGTTTGCTTTGGGATGATGTTTGCATGGACACTCTATCTTGGGATGCATGTCCGAGGTGTGAGTAGGAAGTCCCACAGTGGATAATTGAAGGTAAAGAGAATAGTTAAGCGACTGAGTTTGGCCAAACTGATCAGCTTAATTGAAACTTTGTCTGGTTAAGTCTGCCAGTGGCTGTAACTTTGGGCTCTTTCTTGTAATTCGCATTACAAGATCTTGAACTAGAAAGCCAATAGTTTATCTGCATGAGTTTCCAAAGGACGATTATTGCAAATAGTTGGTTGTTGGGTTGTGCGTGCCATCACAGGTTGGTCTGGTAAAGGAGATCAGAGTTGACTTAGAGGTGAAGGCTGTCGAGATTTGTTGGTGTATGAAAATATCTAACTTTAGATCCAGTTGTAGCTTGCTAGATGGCAGGTTCACACGTGAGGGGGAGGTTTCTAAGGTGCGCACTTCTGTTGCAGGGGAAAGTTCAACATTGAATAGTTAAAGTTCTACAGAATAGTTAATATACTTATTTAATCTTTAACATTTTGACTTAAACTTTCCAGGCAGTGAAATATGGGTTAGCAAGATAAGTTTGTAGACTAAGATTTTTGGATTCCTCTTTGGCATTTTTTTCAGTCCTAAACGCTCTGCCATTTTGAATATAAGAACATGAGCTACAGGACTATCCACGGCTGTGCAAATATAGAACATTATTCATTTACAAAATGGGTCCGTGCTGTGATAATGTTGCCATTCTATCTCGTTTTGGTAACCTTTTCATGATTGAACTGACCGCAGGCAGAAAAACTGTTGGAGAAGCTGCATATTAAAGGTAATCGGAACGTGGTAAATGAAGATGAAAGTTACCAACAGATCCAACATGCAAGTAATGGTCCACTGAGAAATGAAACGACATGTGGGCCTAATGTTGCAACAGATTTGAAGGCATCAAGTACCTGCCAGGGAACTCTTCATCCCAATATCATGGGGAAATTTCCTGGCAGGAAAACTCCTGTTTTAGCTGAAAGAGAATCTATTGATTTGCACAGAGGTGCACATCCTCCCACTTTCAGTGGAACTTCTCAGTTAGCATCCTCAAGAAAATACCATAAGCGTTTTCATTTGCCTAGACCAGGAAATTTGTCGCCGAAAGTGCTCAGCCAAGTGAGTGAGGAAACTGCTGAGCCAGGAGACTTGAAGGCCTTCCTGGTAAAGGAGGAAGTACAAAAACCGCCTGATGGCAAACAATTCAACAGTTCTGGAGAAAGCATTGGCAGCCACAACACTTCATCAAGCAAAAGTGATAGTGAGTTGAGTTACATGGTTGATTGCGAGATTCGTTGGGAAGATCTACAGCTGGGTGAAGAGATTGGGCAAGGTACGGTTTGGTATCTCTATATTGTTGTGACTGACACTGTACTTCATATATCTAGGTTTATGAGTTATATGTTTCAATTGAAAATAAAAAAAGTGTCAGCTTGAGGAAGATTGGCTTAATCATGCTTTCCAATGAAAGTGAATTTTTTTAAGCTTGTCTTAGAGGGCATCATTTTTTGTAACCTACAATGTCAGTAAAATAGTCAAGGGAAAAGGATATTGGGAAGTAAAGCCTAACGCAGATTTCCATGAATTTTAAAATTAATTCTGCTTGTCTGACCTGTGCTGCAGGCTCATGTGCAGTAGTTTATCGCGGCGTGTGGGAGGGATCGGTAGTTACCTTAACTGATGCTTAAATGTCATAATAAGTATGACGATCAATATCTTGATCTTCGCAAATTGATTCTGTCCCATCAGGATGTTGCTATTAAGGTCTATGTTGGGAACGAATATAGTGAAAATACTTTGCAGGACTACAAGAAAGAGGTACACTTGAACCTGTTACTTTTAACTACATTCAGAACATGCTTGTCAATGATCATTTTGGCTCTCCCTTGCTGCAATTTAGATCGAAATAATGAAGAGACTGAGACATCCGAATGTTCTATTGTTCATGGGAGCAGTCTACTCTAAGGAACGACTAGCCATTGTAACAGAATCCATGCCAAGGTAAGGAAATTATGGCGGTTTCTGATGCCTGGTCTAGCAACGATGCCAGAAGTAAGAGTTGCTGTTTGTTATATATTGAGAGTATAACTGTGCAAGTGTGTTGGGGTGGTGCCTTTTTCCTTTCCTCGTTATTTCTTAGATGTATCAATTTCTTGCTGTCTTGATTGATCAGGGGAAGTCTCTTCAAGACACTACACAAAAACAATCAAGTCTTAGACACAAGGCACCGTTTGAGAATGGCCCTTGATGTTGTTAGTCTCTCTCTCTCTCTCTCTCTCTCTCTCTCTCTCTCTCTCTCTCTAGTACGTGAACGCACACAGCAGACGCACAATGCACACACTTACAAGAAGCATGTAAGCATGACTATGATAATGACATTGTAGACGCTCTTCATTAGCGGATAAGTTAACTTGAATTAATTCCTCATTGCAGGCCAGAGGAATGAATTATTTGCATCACAGGAATCCACCAATAGTGCATCGAGACCTCAAATCTTCTAACCTGCTCGTTGATAAAAATTGGACTGTCAAGGTAATGTATTCTCAATATAGTGCCATGAGGACCTCTGTTCTTTTTTTTCCCCTTAACCTGACAACATGCACTTCTATCGAGCCGAGCATTTACCAATTGTTTGATGTTATTTGAACAACTTGTCAGGTTGGAGACTTTGGTCTCTCAAGGTTGAAGAATGCCACGCTGTTAACAGCAAAATCTGGAAGAGGAACTGTAATGACATTCTCTTGTTGAGTAATTTGTTTCATGTGGCAATTCTTAGCATAAACAGAGGCATTCGCTACTTGATTACTTCTCTCTCTGTCTCTCATTTTCTTCGCAAGCTATTGTCAGCGGGTCTGTTGACTCCAATGTTTCTGATGCAGCCTCAGTGGATGGCTCCTGAAGTCCTTCGTAATGAACCATCAGATGAAAAGTAATTTCTGGAGTCACCCCATATAATTCCCTGAGGGGCTTTTTTCTCTACATAGGATAATCAAAATGCGAGTTTCAACAAACTTAGTCCGCAAAAAGTTCTTGATAAAAATATGATCGATTTGTTCTAATTAATGAAATTAGCGGCCGCATCGTGCATGGTATCTACTCTCTACTCAACATGTGGCCATATTTTCTGATTTAAGAGAAACTCACGCATGGATATATCTTCTATATCACGCAGGTCCGATGTGTACAGTTTCGGCGTAATACTATGGGAACTGATGACAGAATCTATTCCATGGAACAACTTAAATTCCCTTCAGGTACCCCACTCTCTCTCTCACACACTCATAGCCTACTGGTGTTTGCTTAAGTTGCTCTCCTCAAAACCGAAGATTGTCGGAGTGGTTGGCTTTATGGATAGAAGATTGGACGTGCCAGAAGGGATTGATCCTGGGATAGCCTCCTTAATCCACGACTGTTGGCAGAGGTAACAAACACCCTTTAGCTTCCTTGTCGTCGTATCTGTCATTATTTCCTCGGCACACAATTAAAGCTCGTTTTGACTTTGGCATTTCGTAAATTATGAGCAGTGCCCCGGATGAGCGACCTTCTTTCGAATTGATCCTCCAGAGAATGAGAAGCCTAGTCCGCAGCTGTGCAGCTGCCTCCATCCGAAAGAACCCAGGTAGCTAAGGTTGTAATTCAACTCGAAACCAAAGTTTTGTTTGTGCATATAGTCATCCAAACTGTAGATGAATAGCTCCAATTAATCACATTATCTTCTTTACTTTCATCCTAAAACGAAAGTGGAGTAAAAGCATCCATGTGCATAAGATCTGAGAGGCGAACTCTCATCCAAAAACTATGCCAAGATGAGATGAGACTTTCCCCGTCTTGTGATAATCGAGAACTGCACTTGATTGTTGAATGCTATAGAAATCACAATCTTGGCTGGGAATTCACAATGCATTTGTTGCTACAGACTTTGAGTAGACTGATTCTAAGAACTTTGACGCTGTTGGCAGCTGACAGCCTCGTTCCTCCCGATATATTTTCTTCGATAGGTTATAAAGAGGGGCTTTATCTTTTCAGAAAGAATAGAAGTTCTCTTTAAGTTGAGATTTCCATTGTTTTATGCGCGCGTGAGAGAGAGAGAGAGAGAGAGAGTGCTCTGGGACTATGTTTGAGAGAATTAAGCAACTTTCTAGTGATGTTGGCTACAGAAGTGGTCGTTCGTTACTCCTCCCATGGAATTCCAGAGGAAGCACGAAGAACGATATACAGAAATTTAGAGAGGTAAACGATTTCTTATATCTTCTTATAATCAGAGCAATAGAAATCATGAAGCACGGCTATTACCTTCTGATGTAACCTTAGTGATTCAATGAGATTAATCTAAGCCAAAATATTCAAATTACTTGTGGCTCTTGTGGCTCGATAAAAAGGATAGATCTTACCAGCTTTCCCTCGCGGTTCGGTAACTCGTTGTTGAGCGAGTCAACTTTGAGCGAGACTTGTAGTCCAAAGTTATTATTGCCCATGCATTTGACCGGTTAAACGCACCAAGAAAATTTTTGCGTGTGGATCCGCCAAGTACGAGCAAAGTACGGGGAGAGAAACAAAATCGGCGTGGGCATCCTTCTTGGGATGGGGGGAAATTGGATTTAAGTGTTGACAGGCCACCGCAGCGAACATTGACTGCTCCCCTGCCCTGCACCTATTGATGGTGGGCAGCGAATTTTGACCTTTGGAACGTGGCTCACAGTTTTCACACCGGAGATCGGAATCCTTTCTCTTCGCATGGGGGGGGCCCTAATTTGGGAGGCCAGGAGCTCGCGGTGACGTTGCATTTCTCTGTTTTTCTTGACCCGGAATGTGGGGGGCCCCCTCCACTCGGGTCAAGACCCCACCTAATCCTTTTTTCCTTCGTTTGGGTCCGATGCTTCCCCAGGCTGAGACTTGACGATCCCATTTTTTGGACGATGAGCACGGCACATTGAAATATTTTTTTGGATAAAAAATCCAATCTATATTCAATATGACACATTTACCCTCAATATTATTAAACCTCTAAACTTTGTACCTAACGTGACATATTCACCCTCTATTTAGGTTTCATTAGGTGATTTTCGGCCAAAACGTCGTTAAGTTACGTGGATATCATATCAACATTGTTTATCTTCCGGCGTCCATATAAGCAGATTTTTAATGGTTCTTATCGATAGAATTTTGACAGAGGGTAAGTGCGTGTTTGAAATTTTTGGTGTTGCAGAACAAAGTTTGGGATAAATATTTTACTATTAGCATAGTTTGAGGTTTTTGGTGATTTTTGCTCTATTTGAAGATATTGCTAGAAAAATACCAGGACTAATTCGTAAAATTAATTCACTGAATAAATATATTTAGAGGAGACTAGAGCCGCTCGGCACATTGAAATTTTTTTTTGGATAAAAAATCCAACCTATATTCATTATGACACATTTATCCTCAACATTATTAAACCTCCAAACTTTGTACCTAACTTGACATATTCACCCTCTATCTAGGTTTCATTAGGTGATTTTCGGCCAAAACGTCGTTAAGTTACGTGGGCATCATATCAACATTGTTTATCTTGCGGCGTCCATATAAGTAGAATTTTAATGGTTTTTATTGACAGAATTTTGACATAGGGTAAATGTGTCATGCACGAACGACTTTGAAATTTTTGGCGTCGCAGAACAAAGTTTGGGATAAATATTTTACTATTATCATAATTTGAGGTTTTTGGTGATTTTTGCTCTATTTGAAGATATTGCTAGAAAAATATCAGGACTAATTCGTAAAATTAATTCACTGAACCTCGTTCACAAAGTGGCGGGCCGTATTTTTAACCGACGCGCCACGTCTCCTAACCTTCCAATCATAGAGTGGCTCGACACTTGCTTCCATCCCAATCACGTTCAAGGACAGACATATTCGCAGTTGAAGTATCCAGCGTCGCTCATCGGCGGGGTTTACGTGCTCTTTACATACACGCGGCCTTTTTTCAATCTACAAGTCTTGTGGTTTTTGGTTTCAGCTTTCTAGCATAACGTCAGAGCCACGCATCACAAGCAAATTCGATTTCGGAGGGTTTAATGCGAGCTGGAATCTCTAATTACACGTCCGAGGGTCACCACATTTACCTCTTCCTCTTCTTCTTGTTTTTTTTTTCTGTGCTTTTGCCGTAAAGATTAGGGAAAAAGCCACCAAAAATCCCAAACTTTCTCACTTGTGACACATTTACCCCGAACTTTTTTTGTGACACCAAAAACCCCAAACTTTGCTATTTGTGATACATTTACCCCAATGTATTTAATCTATGGGCATTTTCGTCTTTTTTATATTTTCTTTTTTTTTCCCTTTTATTTTCCTTTCCGGCGAGGCCCCCGAGGGCTGCCCTCGCCGGATCCGGCGAGGGGGGCCCTCGCTGGCGTCCGGCAAGGGTCGCCCTCGCCTGGGCGAGCGAGGGCGGCCCTCGCCTGGGCGAGCGAGGGCGGCCCTCGCCCGACCCAGGCGAGGTCGACCCTCGCCGGCGTCGGGCAAGGGGGGCCCTCGCCGGATCCGGCGAGGGGGGCCCTCGCCGGCGTCGAGCGAGGGCGGCCCTCGCCCGATCTGGTGAGGGAGGCCCTTGCCGGCGTCGGGCGAGGGTCGCCCTCGCCGGCGTCGGGAGAGGGTCCCCCTCGCCGGACGCCGGCGAGGCCCCCCTCGCCGGAAAGAAAAAAAGGAAAAGAAAAAGAAAAAGAAAATGTAAAAAAGACGAAAATGCCCATGAACTAAATACATTGGGGTAAATGTGTCACAAATAGCAAAGTTTGGAGTTTTTTGTGTCACAAAAAAAAATTCGGGATAAATATGTCACAGATGAAAAAGCTTGAGATTTTTGGTGGCTTTTTCTCTCAAGATTATTTTGCATAGTATCTCGTAACCCTCCTACTTGGTCGGCAAGTGGGTTGCACTCCATGTCTGCTATTCATGAGCACAGAAGTTTTATCAATCTGGCCAAAAATCAATGCAGTTGCAGATGTATCTGCGCGAGGATACCATGGTAAATACGAGCCCCAGCGGCATCGGGAACCGACATGCCAATTCGCACGGCGTGTCGGCAAGGAGGTGATGGCAAACGATATCTTCGCAAAGATATTCTCGTTCCGGTCCACTTATTACTTTTTCCGTTTTCCCAGGAAAAGGACCAGGAAAGAAAAATCAAGCGGGCGGGGCGTTGGAAAAGATATCGCCTGTAAGATTCTACTTCGTCCCCGTCCCGGCACGTGAAAAGAGGAAGGAAAAAGAAGCGACGACGTGGGACGTCTCGTCGCCTCGCGAGCCGTCCGATCGAGAAGATCGACCGACCGCGTGATTCCCGCTGGGCGCCCACCACCACCACCATCGCGCGGTGGGGCTCGCCTCTTATGATTGGAAGCCTACGGCGCAGGTGGTTGCAGTGGGATCATAGTAGGGCGTGGCGTGGAAGCGCGGTCCGTCCGATCCTCCCCGTTTTCTCTCTCTAGAGACGTGGGCCTCACGATCCGACGGTCGCCATCTGTTTGCCCGGTTCGGATACCTACCCTATGCGTCTCTCTAGAGCATAGCCTTGATCGTTGGGGGGGGGGGGGGGGGATCCTTCCTTTTTAACCGTGGGGTGAAAGGAAAAATCACGGACGAGGATCTCAACGTTCTCGTGAGTGAGCATTATTTACTCGCTCCACTCTCTACTGTGCTCGCCTCTTTCACCCCTCCCTTTTTTTTTTTTGTAATTTAAATCGACGTCACGGGCGGACACAAGCGACGTAAAAGCCATGTCGAATAGAATCGAACTGAAATTTCGTACATTTATAGTTCGGTTCGGATTTCGCGAATTTCGTTAAAAAGTTTGGTGAATAAGTGCCTCGAAGGCATTAATTTAGGAGCATCGAAAACAGAAAACGATGTGCATCGACACATTTTGAGAATTTCGCAATAGCACGTTTCGAAAGAAATCTTTACATTTTCAAAGCATGATTAATTAGAATTAACAAGTACCTTAAGAGCGCTCTTTTATATTTTTCATGTGAATATTTGTCTGGTGATGATGTCATAAATACTATTGCCTCCGCCCTCATATAGTCATGACCACGTGGAGAACGTAGGGACGTATCTTCTTATGTGGCCGTGGGACATAAGGTAGGCAACTTTGCTTTCTCTTCCATGTAGACGACATTCTCACGGGATGAGATCATTGGATGACATGTATGTCGATTACCAAGAAGCTGTTCTCGTCTTTATTTCCTCTCGAGTTTTGTTGAAACTTGAAAGTCGGTTGCCAATTTCAGCCCGGTCATCTATAAATGAAGAACGCCTGTGTTGCAATATCCAATTGTTAAATTGCGGGTTCGTACGATAACTTGAATTTTTAATAGGGCTAATGGCACGAAAAATCTCAATATAATACAGTTTTGATAAATTTAGAGTTTTTCGTAATATTAATTCAATTTGACGGAAAGTAAATTTGTTGTAAGTGCGCCAATTTAACCTCTTTTTTTTGTTAAAAACTTACTTTTTTGGTAAATTTATCACAGGTGTACCGGTTTTGGGTTTTCATGGTCAAAAAATTAATTTAGGCCAAATTTATCACGGGTGTAAGCTTGGGATTTTTCATAGTATCAACCGTTTTTTATATAATTGACAACAGTCTTACGAAATTTTATATGACGTCAAAAAATTCTCAGTTTAAATATTTTTCAGGTTCCTTATCTACCTTATGGATTATACATTTTTTATGATTTAGTCTTGGGCCAAATCCCAGCCTAAGCATGAAAGATAGTGCTACGGTATTTTAATATTAAATCACATATTCGTTGGATAGTTTAAACTCTTAAAATAATTTGCAACAATCTTACAATATGACAGTAGTATATTCTTTGATTTCATGTCGCGTAAAATCTTCCTCATTAATACGTGAATTTAGATGATAAATCAACGGAGTCATGATGGAAGTATGACGAAATTCTTATTTTACGGCATCACGTGCTTTTGAGTCACACCCACCACTTTATGACCAAAAGTGCGTTCGTCGTCTTCCGCAACACCACAATTCATGGAGAGGACAATTTGTCCATCAGACGTGTCGCATCACGTCGTAGACACGTGTGACGTGCCAAGCCAACCACACATAATGATTTTTAAAGTTCACACGTGAAGTTGGTTGGGATCGAGAAGCACGTGTCATCCGGTAATGTCATCAAATCCAATACATAAAAAAATTGCAGTGGACGGTATTAAACGACCTGTTGAACGTGCAATCGAGTTTTAAATTTTGAAAAGTGTGCAATCTAAACCTAAGTGTTTTGATATTGACGGCCTCTCGGTAACCGTTTAATTAATTTGGCTAACATGGTACATCGTATACAAAAAGGAAATATCGCCTCAATTTTCAAACAAACGCTACTCTCTCTCTCTCTCGTTTCTTTTTTGAATCTATTTGCTATTTTGTTGTATTTGTTTCGCTTTTTTCCGACGTGATACCACATCAGCTAAACAATATTGAAAGACGCCATGTGGGACCAGCTCACCAGGATGATTTGATTGCACATTGGACGAAATGTTTAGGTTCCCCCGTGCAACTTTTCTTGAACTAGATACTTGATTTGAGTTTTTTTTGGCTATCCATACTGCACCAAGTTAGGTTTGTTAAATGACCAATCTAAGTGCCAAAGAGTAAAAATTCCGCACCCAATGAGTAGATTTGTTCGATAGCCTTAATTTATATCGACTTTGTGAAAACTCCACTTGACACGATAAGTAAGAGATGGATTACTCAGTTCATAATAATAAGAAAATCGATAGCAATTCGAATATTGCCAAATATATCGCTAAAACCTACCGTTAATGAACATCGCCCTATCTTCGGTATAATTGAATAATATCCGGCAATCGATTGCAATTATCAACAACAAACTCTAGGTTTTATTTTCAACGCTTAATAAGGTTGCACCAAGTTGATTTATTTTTCAGATTTACTTATTTTTCGTGAGATTTGCATATTTATCTAGAAGTTACGTGCCTCTTTTTCATGCACGGTGAGAAATTTCCTTCCTACCAAAAACAGAACAAAAAAAACCAAATATTTAAATTTCCAACACTTATTTCTTAAAAATTATCGCACAAAATCCAAAATAATAAATTGAAAGCTGGTCCTCCTCCTTGGCAACTAACTTATCATGCCCGTTTGGTGGGGTCCGATCCATTGACGATCCGTTGAGCGCTCAGCATGCATCCAATGGATCGAATGTCGTGGGCCGGCAATCGCGAGCATCGAACGGTCACCGCAACGCGTTGGTCGGATGGTGAGCCATCGCTGTCCATCAGATCATCCCTCTCTGCACCAATGTGGTGACCCGCCCCCCTTTCAATTGCATAATTTGGACTCGCAAGGCATTTTCATTTTCGGGCCGCAGTCACTCGATCGACCAGTCGATCCGACAGATACATGTGTCGGGTCGGACCGAAAGTGATCCGATCCAAACTGATCCGCTTAATTCGTTTAGATCAATTTCTATGCAATATAAATTTAGTTACTCGTATCAAACTCAACACATACCTAATCATATATCCTAACCCATATTATTAAAATACTTTCGTTGTTAACCTAATTCAAGAAAATTCATATTCAAGCTTAGGTGAGAGCACGGAGTCAGCGAATGCGAGATCGAGTGAGAGTGAAGAGAGAGTCACAAAGGCGGATTGGTTTAAGTAAGTTATAAACTCATTTAACACTCATATTATTTTGAGTTTTACTATTCTAAATACGCGTGGCATATATACCGAATATAATAAACTCATATGGCAACCAAACCCATCAAATATAGGTTAAGAAATTGATATATGACCCAATTTGACAGGTCTAGTGACGACGCAAAGATGTTAAATCGAATTTGCAACTTGATTTCGTTCCGGGGTACGCACGGACTCGCTCGGTAAGCAAGAGGGTTCGTAAATGTTGATTTGGATCGGTAAATTCGTTCGAGATCTCCAAATCGACAACCATCAAAGTAAATTCACTTGGTCAAAGACACAGATGAAAATGAAAAAGTAAGTATATCAAAGCAATACATGTTTTATCAAGAGATCTGATTTGATCGTCCTTTTAAGCATTATTGTATTTTTCTAGTATGCATTATTGCATACCATTGTTGTCGACGACGATGAACTTCTCGAAATTGCTCGTTTGTCTCGCGACATTAAAAGAAATGGAAAATGAGAGGGCGATAGCATGGTCCCCGTCCCAAGTTTTCTCGAAGAAACCGGACAAATTGTTCGTTCGATCTCCTTGCGAAAACTGTGAATCTCATTTGGCGGGTACCGCGAAGCGGGGTGTGTTCTTTAGATTTAAAAAGCCAATAAATCAAACCAAAAAGTAAAAAAAAAAAAACCATCGGTGAAAGCATCATCTTTACATTCAATATAAGAACAACGGTTAAGCATATTCATTATAAGGCAAAATGAACGTAGCATATTTATTAACATCACCTCTATTGCAAAACATTTCCACTTATGCAGCTGTGGAAGAAAATATCTCCTTCAAAAAATTGAGTACGATTGTCTAAATTAAAACTCGAACACCTAGTTTACACAACTTGAAGCATGAATAAATTTTAAGGCTGCTCGGTCTCCTTGAATGGCAAGTTGCGGCGCATAAGGTGCCGCTATTCCCTGTGAACAACGGCGCCGTTTCCCTAGCAACGTCCTCAAAAAAAAAAAAATCCGGCGGTGACGATTGAGCTGCTACCGGCATTACATCGCGATTTGAAAAAAGAAAATGGAAGAGCAGAAAATGTGTAAAAAAAAAGAAGAATAAATAAAAAGGAAAAAGCCACAAAAAATCTCAAACTTTACCACCTGTGATACATTTACCCTGAACTTTTTTTTGTGATACTAAAAATCTCAAAATATGCTATTTGTGACACATTTACCCAATGTACTTTAGTCCATGGGTATTTTCGTCTTTTTTGTTTTTTTTTTCTTTCCCTCACCGGCATCGAATGGTAAAGTTTGGAATTTTTTGTGACTTTTTCCCTGAATAAAAATACAGAAGGGCTGTCACAAAGAAAGAGTCAAACCCGGGGGGGTCAATGGCGGTGCGGGTGCAGGTGGAGGGGTATGTATATAGGCCCGGCTTAAATTGGAATTCGCGACTTTCTAAATTGACTAATTAAATGCGTCAATTCCGTTGGTCGCTAATCCCACCAACGAACCGGGTACAAACCGGGTCATCCGGGGCCATCCGTCTCCGATCCCTTTCGCGCGCCCCAGAAGAACCATCCCCCCCCCCCATTTCGCACGCAATTGATTGATTGATTGACCCCCGTAATCAATAACGCCCGTACACATTTCACGAGCATCGCCCGTCGATACTCGGTACACGGCCACGGAACGTCTCGTCAGGTGAATACGCGACGGGCGGGGAACTGTGGACGGCGATGGAAGATCGAGTGTTTAGCGACGGTTTTCGAAAGGATAGACGCGTCGAGCGTGACGGAGTACCTGGAACACTTTTCCCGCTTTGATCTCGAGTTTTGAAATTTATTTTTATGCTCGAGTCTGCTCCGGCAGCTCTCTAGGGGTGTTATTTAGCATTGAAAACACGTTTTTTCATTCATCCTGCTTAATAATTACCGTGCAGTAGCCTGAACATGTTTCTATATACGAATTAGGGGCAACGATACAAATGGTCAACGAACTTTGGCGAGATGTCGAATATTGACCCTCGATTTTTAATTTATTTAACGTGGTTCATGACCTTAAGCCCAGCGTGCAATGTAATCTTTGGACTTTTAATATTTGTTCAATTTAATCCATGGACTGTAAATATTTTTATATAGCTCGTGGACGGAATTTCACATGTTCCAAAAGTTTATAGATCACACTGAACAAATAAAAAATTTTAGGGATCGTTGTTATTAGTCCATGGACTAAATTGAACACGTACTAAAAGTTCAGGAATCACGTCGAGCAAATTAAAAGTCCAGAGACCGCACTGCATATTGATTTTAAGTTTACGGATCTCATTAAACGGATATAAAAAAATTCGGGAATCACGTTGAGCATCCGGGCCAAAGTTCGGAGACCGTTCATGTCAAATTTTTTTTTTTTCCCTGCGAAATTTGGGAGGTGGCGGGCGAGTCGCTTCCACGCGCGATCACACCCCCCCCCCCCCCCACGGGGTCCCACCATTTCTTCCCCTCGTCAACTATCTCCACCGTATAAAAGTCAAACTCCCACTCTCTCACTCGCTCTCTCTCTCCATCGCTCTCTCTGCGCAAATGCAACTCCATCGCCATACCCATAGCCACAGCCAAAGCTCGAACTTCCGCTCGCGCCGCCACCGACACGCCGGCCCGAGCTCGCTCGGCTGAGCCGCCGCCATCCGCCGCCATGGGCAAGGCCTCCAAGTGGTTCCGCGGCCTCCTCGGCCTCAAGAAGACCGACTCGGTCCCCCCTCCGCCGCCGCCTCCTGCTGCCGCCCCCGGCCGGGAGAAGCGGCGTTGGAGCTTCGTCAAGTCGCACCGGGACAGGGACGGCGGCCACCGCCACCAGCGCCAAGGCTCGTACTCCTCCTCCGCTTCCTCCGCGGCGGCGGCGGCGGCCGCGGCCGCCGCGCGCGCGGAGGAACTCGCCGCGGATCCGAGCAAGCGCGCCATCGCCGTGGCAGCGGCCAGCGCGGCGGCCGCGGACGCGGCGGTCATGGCCGCGCGCGCCGCGGCGGAGGTGGTGCGGCTGACGAGCAGCGGGAGGTGCGCCGACGGCGGGGCCGCGGCGGCGTACGGCTGCGCAGGCGGCGGCGGGAGCTGTGCGGCGGTCAGGGAGGAGGTCGCGGCGCTCAAGATCCAGTCGGCATTCCGAGGCTATCTGGTGAGTCCTCCGATCGTATTGACCCCGTTTATTTCTCATCCTGCACGAAGTTTTCAGTATCGATTTCGGTGAGGCGTTACGGGGATTAGCTTCGAGATGGAGCGAGCGGCCGGGCGACGCCACGTGTCCGCATTTGTCTTCTTCTTCCTCGCCCCGTCGTCGTGAAACTACTTGCAATTAGATTTCTCCACGAGCTCCTAGAGATTGATTCTAATGGCTGCTCCAGCCTCGGCGACTTCGCACTCCATGATCGTTTCTCGGCAGGAGCATCTTCTTCCTCCTGTCAAATTGAAGATTCCTCCCGCTTTTTCCTGGTTTGATTCCCTCGCTGCTGCTGCTCCTGCTGCTCTTCTTCTGCAGATGCTAAGCTAAATCCGACCCTCCGTGGTCCCTCGTTTGCAGAATCAATCACAAGATGAAAAATCGAATTTCAGCGAAAGTTCGTGGAGGCGGATGCATTCGGATTTTCAGCATAAGATAAACAGAATCTCCGACGAAGGAGGCGCGATCCTTCGTCTACCTACAGTTTAGGCGACTCGTGATCTTCCTTTTTCATCCTCTCTTTCCTGCGGGGGAGCTATCCGTTATCAGGACGCTGTCGTTTTGTCTCGCTCGCTCTCTCTCTCTCTCTCTCTCTCTCTCTCTCGCCCGTCGGTTTCGTCCGAGTTGTTCTTTCCTGTCGTTTTACTGAGAAAAGCTCGCTATGCAACAGCAATGCCGAGACTCTTCGCTACTGTTTCCATTTCTTCGATTCCGAGATTCACCGAAATAGAATCTGATGTGCATATCCCATAAAGACGGAGATGATGAAGAAGAAGAAGCCGTGTGGGCCTGTACAAAAAGAAATTCCCGTCACGTGCGACGCGAGATGGCGTTTTCGCTATTTAATCGGGAGAGAAAGAGGATTAGGTGCTTCGCGTTCCCCCACTCTACCCTACTCTTTGTTTGTTTGCGGTTGCGTCGCCCGCCCTTCCTCCTCTTCTGGGGTTTATCTGTATCGTTTTCCTATTATGAGCATTTGTCTGCTTCTGGTGGGTAGAGGCTCGTTGCCTGGCCTTTCCCGTTCATTTGGTGAGAGATATGGCTTTCAATCTGTTCGGTGTAGTTGCCAACCGTACGTGGTCGATGGGTAATTGGTCTTTTGCTTTATGGAGGTCTCTGTTTTGCGATTTCGACCAGCTAATGGAATCGCATGCATCTCTGTGCTAAAATTACTTGTTAAAGTGATTGAATCTTGACGGTGAATGACTTCGGCAATTCTGAAACAGACTTGCAATCGCATGCACATCTACTTCTTTTCGTATCATTGACAAACGGGTCAGTGTGGACTACTGATTCAAATCGAAGTAGATGGCTGGTCGGATAGACTTGGGAAGGTAGGTCAACTCTTGGTCTGGTTTCTTTGATCTTTTTTTTTTTCAGGATTATATTGAGTGGGTGGTCCTTGACCCCACAAGTTGTGGAGATGGGGCTCGGTGCTGATTTCCTTAAGTGGGTTTATGTGCTTTTTGGCGATGAAAGTTGGATTAGATGGTTACTTTTACGGGTTTTTGTTGTGGAAATCATGGTCACGGGCTCGTGAACCAAGTCTCTTTTGCCTTTTGTAGGGCGGCTAGCGAAACGTCTTTGTCTTCTCGATGCAATGTCAGGCTTTTTCTTCTTCTTCTCACCCTTGTTTTTCTTTTTCAACTTCAAGTAGGTAGTGCGGTGCGGAGTGGGTGAAAACTCGTCTCTTTATGGCGCCTGTTTCCTTTCATTTTCGCATGTTAATGTGTGCACTTGCTTCCCCTTGGCGCCATTTTGGAACGACCCATCTCGATTTAAAGTCAAGGAATGGTAAATGCAGTTCTCGGATGGAAAAGCAGCTATCACGTGACGTATTTACATGTTTATGCTAAGACTTTTGAATGTTTGCATTTCTAGGTATCATGTCATGTACCGTTCTTTCAAATATTCAATTCACTTAACATGATTACACGAGAAAAAGTAGAATATTGGAAATTATATATTTACTTCACGAGTCAACAAAATCCATTTAGAAGTTTTCAATAATCGCAAAATCAATATGAATTTACCACTTGCGAATGATATTACCTGGCATAGCATGACCCGTGTCACGCTTCGTACACTATTCTGCATGACCCACTTTTAGCCAGTGCCGGTGCCGCGTCTATTGTCCATGGCTGTACTTTGGATACCGATTTGTGCTCAGATAATTGTACTTAAGGAAGTTAAGACGCTAGCCTGGGCCGAACTGTGCTCACTTGCTCAAGACTGATATTTGCTCAGTGGTAGCGTTGCTTCGGCCTGGTCCCTCATTGAAACCCACTTGGTTCTCTCGTCAAAAGCTTTCGTACATGTTATCGTCTGACGAGGTGCTCAGCTCATTTAATTAAGTCACTATGTTAGTCCCAAACATGGCAAGTGCTATCTCACTAAAGTGAACCTTGCCGTACAGACCCCATCTTATCTACTTACTGCACATGAGTGCAGTTTCAAATAATCTGTGACGGTGCCTTTTCTTGTTATGGCGATGTGTTTTTTAAATTCAAGCGAGCTGGAGGAATTGCCTTTTTATTCCCATTTTGCTACCTTTACCTATAGCTGTGAAAACTCACAATTCTCTTTCTTAATCGAGATGGGTCCCTCTGTAATTTATAAATGATTACTGTACATTGAATCTTTCTTCTCCTGCTTCTTTGGGTTGGGCAGGCAAGGCGAGCGCTGCGAGCATTAAAGGGACTGGTCAAGATTCAAGCACTGGTGAGAGGGCACATCGAGAGGAAGCGAACTGCCCAATTGGTGCGCAAAATGCAAGCCGTGTTGCGAGCCCAGGCTCGGGCACGTGCCGAGAGGGCCCAGGTTTCTGAATCTTCACAATCAAGCAGCAAGTCCTCTCACTTTCACCACCCTGTATTACCTCCACTTATCCCTTTTTCTTATACATTTGTTGCGTCTTCCTCTGGACCAGCGATTTTTTATTTGTTTGCATCGCTTGTATTGATGATCTTATGCATAACTTTTGACAAGTTCTTTATGTACGAGAACAAGTGGACCTTCGAGAGCTACATTTTAAACTATTCATGACAACAACCTCATTACAGGGTCCCGCTACTCCTGAAAAATCAGAGTATGTGGTTCGAAGCAAGAGTTCAAGACAGGATCAGTCACCGGTTCTCCGGGTATGCCTTGGCCCTTCACTAAGTGTTGCGTGCTATACGTTTATTGTGTTCTTTATAAAAGTAAATGTATCGCTTAAAATCCCAGGAAAGCTCGAGGACTAGTTTGTCCTGAGGGAACGAACCTTTAATTGCTTGAACCCCCCTATTGCTTTGAAACACTGTTAGTGCTTGTTTATCTTCGACGCCTTTACTAATTTGATCCCAATAAATGCAGAGGAATGGTTCCAGAGCAAGTGGCAGGATTGTTGGATTTCAAGAAAGAGCACCCTTGGGCCGCAATTGGTCAGAGCGTCGGGTTGATGAGAGACTGGGGGATCAACGGGGACTTTCAGCGAACAGTGGGCATGCGGATGATGAGAAAAGTGATAAGATCCTAGAAATTGATCCAGGGAAACCCTCCTTCACACCCAAGCGCCGAAGTCTTGTACAGTCGTCTCGGCACGCGTTGCCTTCAGACCAAGCGAGTCATAGCTACACCACTTCAAAAGACTCGACGGCGCGCCAAACGGTTCCTAGCCCCTCTTCGTGTGAGGTGCAATCTCTAAGCCCGGTGGATTTCTCTCATGAGGTGGAGGAAGGCGCATTCTGCACTGCCGATAACAGCCCCCAATTCTATTCGGCATCTTCTAGGGGCGGTAGTTCTAGGAGAAGCCCATTCACTCCCACCAAGAGCGATGGCTCGAGAAGCTACTTAAGTGGCTACTCAGACCACCCCAACTACATGGCTTACACCGAATCTTCAAAGGCCAAGGTCAGGTCAATGAGCGCCCCTAAACAGCGGCCTCACTTCGAGAAATCTAGTTCTGCGAAGAGGCTATCTATACACGGTTTCGGCGAATCGAGGTCCATCTCACAGAAGGTCTTGTCCTTGCACTCAAGTTTTGCGAACAAAGCATATCCAGGGTCTGGTCGCTTGGACAGGCTTGGGATGCCAGTTAGAGGCGACGGGTACGGATATAGATATTAGAGATGATGGGCACGGTCTTTTCGTTGCTGGCATGTATCAGCTATCTTAGAATTGAAGTAGTCACCATTAGGGTAGGTCTTCATATCTAACCGAAGCCTGTGCTACATCGGTTATCCGACAGGGTCATCATTGCTCTAGAGAGCTTCTAGTTTAGTTTGCACGCTTTTTTAATCTAACTTCCGCGACTCTGCTACATTTGTTCTACCAAGTACTAGGAATCAACAATTGTCAAGGAAGATAGCACTTTTAATAGGAATTACGCAACTTTCTTTTACTGCACCCAAGTGCATTCCTTAAACAGTGCCCTCTTCATTTGCTTGTGGCATGACAACAGGCGCGAACAAACAAAACAAACCGTCGTGGAAATGCTGTTTTCTGCATGTTTCACACATTGCCTTATTGCAAATCCAAATGGAGGCAATTCATGAGAGAGAGAGAGAGAGAGAGAGAGAGAGAGAGACCTGGGTATACTGTATTTCTATAAATTGACGGGCAAAATAACGAAGAGGTGTCTGAAGCTACAGATTTACACAAGCGGTAAGGGATGTCACACAATAAACAAATGAAAGAACTAGTTATGACATGAAAAGAAAATCAAATGTACCAATGAACACGAGCATATGAGATACAGAACTCTCGGACTTTTCTCAGTTATTACACTTCCATCTCGAAGTCGGGACGCAGCTGAGGTAGTGGCACCAGCTGCAGTGGTCATTTGCATTCTCACCTCTGAAAAGCATGATCAACCCCACCACAAATCTGCAGCGAGAAATTGACGACACTAGTAAGATAAGGTAAAATGTCCTATTCATGCAAATGATGCAAAGACAAAAGATCTTGGTCCATCGATGCATGCGTTAATCTTGTCCAGGATAAAGAGCTTACCCAACTATCAGCAAGACCAAGGCAATCAACCAGAGGGCATATTGGTAGCCCATGTGCTTCGATTTGACACGAGCATCGGCAGGACGATAGTGACGCTCCACCCAGCCAAACTGGGGCCGGACGAGCAAAACAAAACCAAGGAGGAATCCTGTCAAGAATCCTCCAATATGGGCAAAGTTGTCCACGTGAGGGAGAATCCCGACTGCTAGATTAATGGCTACGATGAATATCAATGTGAAAAGAGCTGCAGCCTGCATGAGATAAAGAAGGTTGCTTATGAAAAAAATTTGCCAACCGACGGTGTTCAATACATGTTGAACACACTGTAGACACCATGGTCAAAGCATTTACTTTCCTTAGATTCGGTGAAACTTAAAAAGCTAGAGCAGTCATAGGCTAATGAGAGCTGCCCCAAAAATCTTCAATTCCAACCTCAAAAAAATTATTTGGCGTTAGGATTTTGCCATTCTCTAGTCATGTTATTGGAACGGCTAAGGAACAAATTTAAAGAATCAAAATCGAGATCTACGGGTGTGTCTCATTAGTAATTAATATGGCGCTTTAACCTACATTAGCAGGCATAAATCATGATGCATGAAGAAATGAACATCCACTTTGTTCTTCTTTATTTCTTGTTAGGTTGAGGTATTTGGGTTGGGGGAATAAACAGTGACATGGAGAGAGCATCAGACCTTATTGGTATAGATGGTCCAGTTAGTAAGAAGCTCTGACAACATCGCTCCCAAAAGCCCAAAGACAGCGCCAGAAGCACCGACAGAGATATTGTTCTGAATAAAAAGGGAGGACAGAATGCTACCACCAAATCCTGATATTAGATAGATTGCTCCAACTCTCCCTTCAGGCATAACCACAGAAGAGCAATGTCAATTAGAGTCCACGGTAGTGAAACTCATCTAGTAGAAGACTTCCTTAATCAACAGGCAATGGAATGAAACACCATACAGAATATTGCTGTAGAGCAGCTTTAAGACCTTATTATGTGATATGGGCAGTTGACATACCGAAGCCAAATTGCTGTTCAAGGCGAATTCCAATGAAGACCAAGCTCAACATGTTTGCAAGCAGATGAATGACACCGGCATGCAACCACATACATGTGGCAAGTCTCCAACCTTGGTTTCCATGTACAACATTGTACCACACCAAACCTCCCATCTTCTGCAATCTATAATAAACCGAGATGAAGTTCATCAGCGATCCCATATCGCCATAAAGATTCTCCAGTAAATTATAAAGATGTCTACATCCGTTAGCTTAGTTAGTGATGGGAAGTAATGCTGCTAAGTTTCTGTTAAAGATGTCACTCAATAACTTCTAGCCATTTAAACTAAAGATGTAAAATACTGTGGGACTCGTCGTCCTTCATCAGCTCAGTAAAGCCTAATTGAACGTATGAAAAGGTTTCAAGAAGCAACAGTGGTACTCCATCATCTGAGATTTTGTGAATGAAATTTCTCATATTTAATCGTGCACCGAGTCGAAGTTTTTTGACATAATACAGGGTCAGACAGAAAATTGGATGTTAACCTGGAAAATTTTTCAGCCCAACGATAGTCCTAAAAAGAAAAGAAACCAGTACATCTTAAATCCAGACAAAACTTCATATGAACATTTTGTTCATTGAAAAGGCCGAAGGAAAAGACCTTCAGAAAAAGTCAAGGTGCCAACTTTGTGAAACATCAGAACATAAAAAGAACAGAGAACATAAACATTATTTTATGCAAATAGAATTTACGATCAAACAAGAACCATGTCATATAAAAAGAAACAAGATTGTCCAGCCAATCGATTTGCTTTATTCCTGACAATTTAAGTCAATTGAAAACTACAAATTAGCCGTTAGAAAATGACGCTTCACAACATTACAAAACCTCCCAGCTCAAACACAAAAAATAGGACAAACATAAAGACAATACCTTGCATAAGGAATGCTTCAAGATTTGCCTTGACTAAACGCAACATGAGAAACTTTGCAGAACTCAAAGCTAAAATTATGGACTATGCAAACAAAAAGAGTAGGAGGAATCAAAAAATGCGGCTGCATTCATCTCTTTTTCTTTGGCCAATATCTGCATTCATCTATTTATTTATTAACACATACAGACAATAGCGAAATCCAATAGTATAATTTACCATGTTCACCGAGATCGAACCACAAATTCTCCATGATTAAGATATGTCAACTCCTTCAAAGTGGGGAAGCCAGCAAATTTTCCATATGAGCAGCTTCAAGACAAACTCAAAAACCAAAAAATTTCCCGAGCTGGAACTCAAATTCAACAAGACATAGTTTCGAGAACCATCTAGTGCAGCACAAGAAGACTTAGCCATACTTATGATCCCACAATAGCTAATCAAATTCGCTGAAACAAACCAAAACCAATAAACAGAAAAAAAAAAAAAAAGAGGCATAATTGTCAATAGAATTCCTTGTTCTTAGTTCCATTAGACCAGCCTGTCGAATTTCACAGATCAAGTGGAACACACACTGGAGCACACATTTCTGCACCGGGACAGGCTGTTTATCAAGCAACAAGTCCAATGCTCGGGATTTTCTCAATTCCGAGCTGAACACGAGCTCCCCAACCGCCAGGAGCAGTCGCACAGCAACGAGAAATACAAAATCACACGAAGAAGCGCAAAAATCGAACTCACGTATTGGAAGAAGGGCCGAAGAGGGGATTCTCCTTGAGCGGCTGGAACGAGAGCCTCCCGAGGAACCTGGCGACGCAGCCGCCCTCGAACCCGGGGTTGTACCGCGGGCCCTCGAACCCGGGGTTGTACCGCGGGCCCTCGAACCCGGGGTTGTTCCGCGGGCAATCGTTCACGTACATCGCCACGATGAACACCGCCACGTTGGCGACGACGATCAACGGGACCAGCCACGACGTCCACTGGCTGTCGGAGTCGCCGCGGCGATTCGGGTAGTACGCCGTCTGGTTGTAGCCCGCGCTGGGAGGATAACCGCCGCCGCCCGCGGCGGGGCCCTTCCCGGGGCCTCGCTCGAGATCTCGGCCGGACATGGCTCGAATCGCAACCGAATCCGATCCAAATACCAAGCCACCGGTTGCTGTGCCTCGGATACGGAGAGCTCCCCCCGACTGTATACGCTCAGCGATCTCGCCGCGCGAAGAAGGAGACGGAGGAGGAGGAGGAGGAATCGAGCGGCCAGGAGCGGCTTCGAAGGGGAAGGCAAGCGGAGGAACGATCGACGAGGCGGCGAGAACGCGGCGGGAGGGAGGAAGATATGGCGGAGGATCTGCGCCGCTTTTGTTTTGTATTTACGGTGGTTTAGCCGTTAAACTACTACGACGACGAAGACGGGGGCGAGGCGGCGAGCGAGGGAGGGTTTTTGCTATGGTTACCGGCGGGTGACGCGGGGAGATTTTATAGGCTTTGGGCCGCCGTACGGTGACGGGCGGGCACGGGGGTTGGTGGGGGGAGTTGGACGGAATTTTACCATAACGCCCTCCGCGGATTTAGCCGTGAAATGACAAGAACACGCGGATTCCCGTCTTTTTTTTTTTTTTTTGTCTATTTTCCGTTGGTGGGGTCGCGTTACATTTGGAGGGGGGGGGAGGGAATTCTCACGCGGTGTGTTTTGTATAATTCATTATATTCCCCCACCGAAATTTAGGTTTTTTTTTTTGGTCGGACACCGAAATTAAATTTATATAATTGCCCTCCCCCCCCCCCCCAATAATAGAGGCACGAGCAAGATTTCACGTATAAATTAGGGAAAATATCACAAAAAATCGTAAATTATGCCTATCGTGATGTCAATACTCCAAACTTTTTAATACATTACCAAAACCACAAAACTTGTACCGGTGTCATCTAAATACTCCCTGAAATCCAAATCATGATCCTTACAAATCAATCATCCCGTGTAATATATTTTGATATCCGATATCTTTATTTTCGAACGAGATCTCAACTTCAGTCACGATTTCATTAGATATCTTACTACTAGAATCTCTCTTTTTTCAATTCTAGTTCCTCCGCCACTACTAGCCCTAGTTATCTACCACAAAAAAATCCTAAACTTACCCACCCACTATCTGACAAAAAAAAGAGAGAACGTTGCCCATGCTCAATAACCAATTTTTTTTTTGTCACCAATACCCCAAACTTGTATTGGTACAGCGAAATTTTGGAGTATTGATATTGCAGTGGATATAGTTTAAGAGGTTTAGCGACATGAAAAAAAAAATTGTGAACGTTTGATGTCACGGTATGCACAATTTAGGAAGACGGCACAAAATGAAAGTTTGAGGTGTTAATATCACGGTGAACATAGTTTTATGGTGTTTTGTGGCGTTTTATGTCCTGAATCTTATAAATTAGGGAATGTCGTGATTCAAGACGAGTATAATCGGATCCATCAACATGGTTTCTCATTAACTAGCAAGTCTCAATTAAACAAATCGCATCTGTACACGTCATTTCATCAAATATGCATAATCTCTCCTAGGGCAGTTCATTCAAATCTCCCATAGGCAATGAGGTGAAAAAGGCTAAAATTCAACAAATTTAAATCAATATTTTTTTTACTACCTAACGGTTCTCTCCCTTCTTTGCTTATTATTATTATTATTTTTTCTTTCTTCTTTTCTCTGCCTTCTCACTTTTGCTCCTTTAATGATGCCATCATGTACCAGCAACTTGGACCAGTGTGCCCATCTGGGCCACCTTACGAGTACACTGCTCTATTAAGGTTTTACAAACTTTAAAACACACAATTACAGCACGTAATGCTGGTCGTGATTTCATACGAAAAGTGTGTCATTAGAACAATAGGGATGGTGCATGGAATGCTGAAGATCAATCATCTCAATTTGTATCAAGAGAAGTTCCATGACTCTTACCAAAAATATTGCTCATCAAATAAACATATCTAGAGTTAATCCGATGTTTTCAAAAAAAAAAGAAAAAAACCTTGTGCTGTTTTTGTGCGGAAATAATATCGCCATTTCTGTAAACATTCTGCCATCACCACCGGTAAATTAATTATCTAACAAAGGTTTCTAATACATTTTAGCATTTTTTTGAACCATTACAAGACCCCGATTGACGTAGTTTTCTTGAAATCAAATCGCGCCGAATTTACTCAGATAATATCTATAAGAATATGGGTCGTGCGCAACATGTGTAATGATACCTTACGAGCCTATCGACCTTAAATTTTTTTTTTTTAAAAGGAAGAAAGATTAGTTAGCACCTTTTGCTTGTTCCAATGTACTTTGGAAGCTGAGAATAAGAATGTCCCCTCAACTGCTTGAGTCGGCAGTCCTTGTTCTCCCGTTGGAAAGCCGCGGGACAGCTAAGCATTAGCGAAGACCTGTTCCCTTGGACACACAAATGGTTCTCACGCTAAGCCAAGTCAAACATCTCTTTCTTAATCGCGCCTTAGTCAGGAACCCAGTCAACTTTTGGTTGCCTTGGCTTTTCACTAAAGCCATTGGGAAACAAGCTTCGATGAGTTGTCCGTTATCATCGTCTCTTCTTGCGCCGTCCAAACACATGCGCGAACAAGATTCTGTCGATGATTTCTCCGGCATTTTGCTTGGCGTTACCGAAGCACGCCGTCTCTCTCCACTCAACTAGCCGTCGCTTTCGTCGACCCGGTTTGCAACAGTTAATCGGTTTGTTCTTTGCCTTAAAATTTAGATGCGTCGGATACTTCCAAAACCAAACCCAGTATTTTTTCGGAGCTCAGGACTCGTGTGGGCTTAACCGGGATTCATTTAATCATTCAATAAGCACGACATGGTACGGGAAAGAATTGGCGAGAAGATCAGGACCAGAAAGTGCCTGCGGAAGTGGGGTGAAGGGTGAGGGGGGGAACGGTCACGGGCGGGTGACGGTAGGATGCGGGCGGGTGAGGTCGCGGGTGGTGGGGGGTTAGTTGCGGAAGAAGGAAAGGAAGCGGGAGGTGGAGAGCTTTCGTGCGCGCGATTCCACGACAACGAACGCGAACCAACCACTTTCGCGTCTCCATTACCAACTTGCGTGTCCGAAAGTCGTTCCCACTGTCCCTCGATCGCGCCACACGGTGCAATGTGTGATTATTCAACCCGCCCCAGGAGAGATTATGCACACGATCCGATTTCCAATATGGGGTCGGGTCGGGCATGGGTCGAGAAATTTGTATCATGAACGAGTTAATGGGTCAATTTAGATCGGACCATTTATGATCCGATCAACTGATTTGATGGGCCTTAGAGTTCATTGATCTCGTGACGTAGCGAGTCAATCGCAGAACACGCGCGATAATTCTCGTCGACGTAATCCCATCACGAGTAATTAACGCGTGACATTGGGCGGGTGAGCTCGAGAGGGGCTACCGATGGCCGTCGCGCCTCTACTGCGTTAGATGGGTAAGGGCGTTTATTAATATAACGTGCATATGCATTATTTATTTATTCGAACTTGTATCGTCTCCGTTAAATTTATATGTCTTGCGTCCGTCGCTGTGCGGCATGGCTGGATTATCAGGAGTCAATGTCGTGAGGAGGTGGCAGATTTGCTTTGTCCGGTACGGTTGGTTGCAGCTGTCGCTTGGAAGTCAATCCATTCAATCTTTTTCGTCCCTCGCAAATCCACGCGCGAAAGAAAGCCCGGCTCGAATTTTACGAGCGCAATTTACCTGTGCCGTTCGATGAGACGAGAGGATTCACGTGAAATTCACACGCGATCTAACGGTGTACGTGCATTCGTTTCGCCCGCGCGGCCGTGATCGATGCACGTCGCCATCTAGCAGAGTGTGAACACCCTCGGCTCCGGTCCGTAGAAGTTACGGTCGGACTGTGACTTGTCACCGGAATAGCAGGTCCCAGGTCACCGTTTCTCCCAGCGTTTGACCGTGATAGCAAGTTTTAATTATTATCGCCGTCTCCAACTCCGTTGAATTCAGAGCCCCTTATCCCACCACCACCAGTTGTCGTCCCACGCCGGATTGGATGCCACGTGGACTACACGTCTGCACTGTAGACTACGCGAAATTCGACTACTTGATCACTGACATGGAGAGTTATTTAGGCTCGGAAAACATTTTTCGAGGAAACATTTTCTTTACTTTTCTACGTTCGGTTTGCATAGTAAAATGAGTTAACGGAAAATATTTTTCTAATCAAGGAAAAATTCATGCTTAAATTCAGGAAAATGATTTCCTTTTAGAAAAAATCGAAAACAAAATTTCAAAATATGACTAGGTATTGAAGTTTAGATCTGAAACTCTACGTTTGAATACGAGAACCCAATGCTGGTTCTCGAGTCTCCAATACTTGAGTCGGGTCCATTGAGGCCGAAACTAGGTCTTTAACGCCCGGGCACGAGTCCATCGAGACCGGACCTAGGTTCATTGAGGCTGGGCTCGCGACCCCGGTGCCTAGGGTTGGGCCCCCGATGCCCATGCTCGGGTACCATCGAGGCCAGGCCAGAACCCCTAGTGCTCATGCCTTATGCCCGGCACTCGAACCCGTGTCCATATAGGTCGGGCTCGAGTCCCCAACGCTTGAGCTCTAGTCCCTAGCACTCAGGCCCGGGTCCACAAAGGCCATGCGTGAGTCCTCGGGTCATTGATTAATGAAACGTTTGTTTTTATAAAAATATTTTTTAAAAAAATCTATGCTTAAAATCCAAACCCCTTCAAATGGAAAAATTCTAGAGATCCTTTACTCAAATTGCGAATTAAGTGTCTTAGATTGGTAAAATTCAACGAATGATAGTAGTTTCTCAAATACTAAATGTCAAGTAAGATGGTTATGTATTTACTGAAATGGATCTTGTTAATCATTGCTCAAATGGTACTTGTTAAATAACCAATTTTTGATTTTCAATATATTGATTGTGCATATTAAAACGATAGTTAATGGATTAAAAATTTCAATATTTTTCTTATATGATTATTTAATAAATGTCTTAAGGACATTCTTTTAAACAAAATCCTAATAAGACATATGAGGGTCGATTTGAAGATACTATTAATGAATACATTTGAGAAAGTAATTTCTACAGGCTCAGATTCAGGACTAATACATTGGACTGAGCAAGGCGTCGAGTTCACAAACTTGTTCTTGGTTAAACCTCTTATTCCATACTGCAGATATAAATTACTCATATGTTTAAAAGGTTCGTATAACAATTAGTAAATAATCTTTGATACACCAATAATTTTGTACATAGTAATGACCAATTTTGCTTTCATATGACAAGACTTACCATATAGTGTGTTAACATATTTATTCGGTAGGGAAAATACCATAAAAAATCCTAAATTATGCCACTTGTGATAAATTTACTCTGAACTTTTTTTATGACACGAAAAATCTCAAACTATATCTTTTGTGACAAATTTATCCTGAAATTTTTTTTGTAATACGAAAAATTCTAACCATGCCACATGTGACATATTTACCTCACATTACTTTGGTCCATGGGTATTTTCGTATTTTTCCTTTTTCTGTTTTTTTTTCTTTTCTTCTCTCCGGCGGAGGAAGCCGACGAGGGCTGCCCTCGCCCGCCCAGGCAAGGGCGACCCTCGCCGGCGTCGGGCGACGCTGCCCTCGCCTGGGCTGGCGAGGGCAGCCCTCTCCAGATCTGGCCCAAGCGAGGGTCGGATCTGGCCCAGGCGAGGGCGACCCTCGCCCGACTCCGGCGAGGGTCGGATCTGGCCCAGGCGAGGGCGACCCTCGCCCGACTCCGGCGAGCGTCGGATTTGGCAAGGGCTGCCTTCGTCGACGTTAGGCGAGGGCTACCCTTGCCTAACACTGGCGAGGGCAGCCCTCGCTGACTTCCTTCGCTGGAGAGAAGAAAAGAAAAAGAAAAAACAGAAAAAGGACTGAAATACCCTATTCGGTACATAAAAATCAATTTTCAACTTTGTGTCCAAAGACTGAAATACCCTCTATTGAGAATATGTGTCTAGTTTGAGCGGGATTCCCAGTTTGAGTAGGTTCTCTAATAGATGTGTGTTTATATATATATATATATATATATATTCAACTTTGATATCATATACAATAAGGCAAACAGGAGGAGTATCGGATTTTCTCTTTGTGAATCAATATATATTGATTATGCATATTACGATAATGCTAAGAGAGGCTATGCCTTAAATGAGGATCCTTTACACCAGCATGAATTTCTCACAACTCATCAGATCCACATCCCAAGACCCTGCTATGGTCTGAAATCTTCACTTCATGACATCACTGCGGCAAAATTTCTGTAAAAACACTAACACAAGAATAATCACACCATAAACAGGAGATACTATTACCACCGGCCCATCCCTCTCAAGTCCAATTCGACATTCGCTCCCATAGAAACGGGAGGCTGCTGCTATTCTTGTTTATCTCGATGGGCTCGATATCGATGCGAACAATCTTAGCTCGGGAAGCAAGAGCCTCTGGCTTGACTATCGCAATCATTGCACCTCCCCCCGAAGGCGAGCAACGGATCACATTTGCATACACGGAACGGTGCATTCCGCGCATACGAAGAGATAGATCACCCGAGCATGAGTCGAAGATCCCCTCAAACTACTAGTGATGGGGGATCCCGGCAAGTTCTGCGAACCTTCTCAAATCCTCACCGGAATCTCAACAGCCCCCTCCCATGGAGCAAAATGGCTATGAACCTCGACGTGTACCCCGACGACTTGACGGGCGCATTCCAGTTTGGAACCGCAAGCTTCTGTCTATGTCCTTAGGTATATCGATCAAAACCCGACCAGGCCTCCCTGAATTCGCAACCTAACATGCATTGCTGATGTGGTTTGGCAAATTCCGTCTGATTAAAGTCAGTCTAGTCTGGTGATTGTATTAAGCACCGACGAATATAAGTGATTATATCACTTCATTGGTTCGAAAAAAATTAATACAGTGGATGAAATGCAACATTAACTTGATCATTTTTTCAATTTGGACCAATATGAGATATTATATCGTCTTCCTTGTACCTCTTGCATATCCGCATTGCCACAACCATATTGTACTGGCAGTTCGTCATCGATGTAGAAGTTTTACAAACCGACATGTTTGACTGAGTTACGATCTGTTGATAGTTCAAAGTTTCTGTGTCCGCTACTAACTGAAAAGGTTTTAACATGATTATTCATATGAACGTATATTTGAAAGAGCAAGTAAACAAAGACTATTCAGTGCCACTGCAGAAAGTATACAATTGATATAAATATAATCATCAGGGCATTTTGCTGATTTTGACACGGAACTTTATGAGAAAACTTATATTGAACATACCGAACATCCCGTCTATAATCGAAGTCATAATAGTTTGCATCATCCGAATGAGCAGAAAATAGTAATAATTACAATTAAGAACGTTATGTTCATCAATTCTCCTAATAACTAGCTAGATACAGTTGCCAAAGTCCAGAAACTCAACATGCCAATTGGCTGGAACTCCTTCCGGTTGCGATTCAATGAGGTCGTTCCTTGCATTAAGAGCTCGAGCAGGTTGCTTGACGACTATATGAAAGAGGTAATCGTCGAACGGATCTATTTCCATATTCATAAGCTGATGCGCCCATTGACTGTCAATCCCTCGTGCTGCCATGCTCGCTGTAGGACGCGGATGGGCACTTGGGCCGCCAAAAGCCCAGCAAGCCTCGTCGCAGGTATCTCCTTGCATGTTTGCTGCCACTGGAGGAAGCGAATTAGTGTTTCCGTTGCAGCGAAAAGCCTGGGAATCAGTGGCGTAGAAGATGTCATTTTGCGCAGCCATTGTTGTCGTCGGATGGAGGCAGGCGGGGCCGCCAAAGGCCAGGGAACTGGCACCACAGGTATCTTGTTGCGCTGCCATCATGGTCGTAGTAAGCGAACTGACATCATTTGCATCGCCGCAAAAAGCCGGGAAAGTGATGTGGCGGGTATCTTCTTGCAAAACGTTCCTCGCGGTCGTGGGAAGCCAATGGGTATCCATGTCTCCGCTGAAAGCAAGGGAATCATATGTGCAGAGGATGCCCTTCGCCACGGTCATCATCGTCGTCAGATGCAAATAGAGGTTGGCGTCGCCAGCAAAATCCACAATCGGAGTCACGGCAGGAGGTGGATTGAAAACAGCAACTTCGTCGAAACCCAGGAAAGCGGCTGGTTGATCTCGAGTGGCGGCGATACAGTGGAACGATCGTCGACGGCATCTGGGTGATCATAGCAGAGTGGGCGTGCCTTCTTTGCTCGTCGATTCTCTTCTTCAAGTTGCACACGCCCGTGCAGCTTACGGCACGCCTTTCTGTTTGCTTTTTCGGCGTATTTGTTGCAAGAGATTATAACCAATATGAACGGTATGATCGCAAAAATGTGTCCTAGCAATGTACATGCAACCTAGTAAGAGCCAAAGTCATGTTATGGCGAAATCACACTTTCTTGATCAATCAAGTCAAGATTTATCAAAGAATTCCTTTTATACCCTAATCTTTTTGTGGACGGATCATAAATACAGTTATATTATCCATCAAACCCTTACTAATGCTTCAAAGTTGGATCAAAATAGTTAGAATCCATAAAAGCACCAAGTTAAAGATATATTGTTAGGTGTTTATGAGTCGAGCGTGTCATGTCAATTTAAAATTATATTTTTAAGTAAATCGATCTGAATATGATCCATTTAATAATCGCGTCAGAAAATTCAATTCGAGCACGACCTTTTAATTAAATAGGCATCAGAACAATAGCTTTATAACTCGTTAAATTAGTCAAATCGTGTAAAACCAATCTACATGTGGCAAAAAAAACCGTAATGAGTTCTTTGAAATAAAATTTAACTTTTATGACTCATTTCACAAAATTAATGTGCTTAATACATTGATAGTATTCTAAACACACTCAAATAATTTTTTAGACAAATTCAATGAAATTGCAAATTTTTTTCTTACTTAATCCACAGAAAAATTTAATTTTCATCCTAAACAATCCAGAAGAAATTTATAAGTGATGTCTCTATTCACTTATATTACGGTCATCGCTAGTAAGAAGTAGAAAAATATAGCTAATTTAATTTAAATTGGTCAATTTCCCCTTATATTACAGAAAAATTATGTCAATCAGTGTATTGAACACTTATTAATCATTATTTATGAGAAGAAATTTGATTTTCCACAAAGTTAATTACATGAGAAAAGTCTATGTATTTACTCTAAGCCTCACGAGGAAAATCTCACTCCCTCCTGAGTTAGTCCTCATAATATTTAATCAGAATAAATTATCCTTTCCCTTTGATAAAAGAAATGGAAAGAAATTAAACAGCTAAAATACATATATCAAACGTATGATAGAATAATTATGCCCTAGAATGTACATGCAGCCCAGAATTGAGTTATGGTAAAAGCAGATACTATCTTGATCAATCAAGTCACAATGAGAATGGTCTATATCGTGTTTACTGTTTAAGACAAGGACGGACCATATCAATTGAAGTATGAAGAAAGATATACCGACTAAACCCGTATTTGGAATATTTCACAACCGAAGAGGAAAGAGACACTTACACTGTGGTGATGTGTCGAGTACTCATCCGTGATCCAGTGCCCATTCTTGGCCTTGTTGGCTTCTGCACTCGAGTTGGCTTTCGGTTTGAAAGTGAAGAGTTCTTGTAGCCAACTAGCTTACCTCGCGAATCCCTGATTTCGTGGCTCTGTTCGTCCTTCCATGTACCCGAGCCAGCAATTCTATCCACTCTCGATTTGTTCTTCTTCTTCAACACGGTGAAGACATAGAACTTCTCGTCCCTATCCTTGTCGAAGATATTCCAGGGATCGCCGCTGCTGTACACGTTGCAATCGCGAACGGCATTCGGATCGGTCAACGGTTCTTGATTCAGCCTCCACAACAAGTAATGGAAAAAGAGGTGTTCGTCGATGAGTTGAAATGAAAATCCGGGATGCCTAATCGCCATCGTAATGAACTCGAAAGTGATGATAGAATCTCTTCTTCTTCTCTGGCTTTTGTTGTTTTTGAACGAGAGATGTTCGCTCTCATGTGCTTTTATAAACGTGGGTGGACTGATTACTTTGTAGCGAAGGCAACAGGATTAATGAACACAAATACGAGATCTCACTGCCATATTTGATGGAGTACTTATCTTGAATCCTGACGATTCTTGGATAAACTGTGATGCTTGGCATGACATTATTGGAGGACTTTAACTAATTCAAAGCCATTGTTATCCAAAATCATATCAAGGCCCAACGTTACTTCATTTCAAACTTTTTTCCGGTCAATAGTTCAATTTCATGTTGATTATCTTCGGTCCGTCTTTCCTGACAATTCGTGATATACTTCATAGATTTTTGGATAAATACTCTAACTAAAATAACTGGGTTAAGGTAAAGTCAACCAAGTTTAGGAACTTATCCTCAAATAAATGAGATTCTTGGATAAATACTCGATAGGTAAAAAAAAAACGTCTTTCCTTCTTTAGCAAGAATCCTGGCATGGCCAAATAAATCATTTGAATTTCTTTGATTATTTGAAAATCAGGTCAAGAACGATGAACAAAAAATGGAAAAAAAAGAGCGAGTAAAGATATTGATTAACGGGTTAATGGATGGCCAACTAGATATGACTATCTTTCCAAATTAAATGTTTTCTTCTTATATACACAAAAATTAATAGGAGATTTGCCCAGGCAAAGTAGTGGTAATATGAATAGTCCTATATATCTCTAAACTAACAAATTGCAAGTAAACACGTAATTCTTTATATCTCTGTTAAAATCATATTCATAAATCCCAATCGCCTTTGTATTTTCTCACTTTTCAATTTTTTGACTTCTGGATAATACTTGATAACCTCATTTTGTAGGAATAAATTGTAGGGCCTATTTGTTCTTGATTAACAAAAGTGAAAATGTTCTTTCAATTTCCCTCCGAAATTTGAAGATCATCCAAATTTTTAAAAAAAATATGCAAAAGTATAAGGGAGTTTACGTGCCAATATTAGTATGTTGTGAAAGTTTAATGTGTTTTGGAGTAAAAATAAGTCAAAGCGTGTGGTAGTGAGATTTCAATTAAATGAAAAGTAAAGAGCAAAACTCAATCCATCAACTACGCCATACGGTGTTTTAAATTACCATGCGCTAATAGATTTTCCACGTGCAATGATTCTAGTACTCTAGGATACAAGTTGGAAGATGTATAACACCTGAGTTTTTTTAATGATCACAAACCTAGTAAAATCTATGCTTAAAATTCAAACCCCTTCAAACGGAAAAATTCTAGAGATCCTTTACTCAAATCACGTATTAAGTGTCTGAGATTGGTAGAATTCAACAAATGATAGTAATTTCTCAAATAATAAATGTCAATAAGTTGGTTATGTATTACTAAAGTGGATATTGTTAATTACCGCTCAAATGGTACTTGTTAAATAAGAAATTTTCGATTTTCAATATATTGATTATGCATTATGAGGATAGTTAATGCATTGAAAATGATTTTTTTATTTGATTGCTTAACCAATGTCTTGAGGACATTTTTTTGAACAAAATCCTAATAAGAATGAGGGTCGATTTGAAGATACTATTAATGGATACGTGCGAGAGTTCTTTCTATAGGGTTAGATTCAAGACTACTACATTGGACCGAGCAAGGCGTTGAGTTCACAAACTTGTTCTTGGTTATACCTCTTATTCCATGTTGTAGATATAAATTACTAATATGTTTAATAGGTGCGTATAAGAATTAGTAAATAATCTTTGATACACTAATTTCTTCTACATAGTAATGACTAATTTTGCTTTCATATGACAAGACTTACCATATAAACATGTTTAATGATGCATAGCAATCAATATAACATATTTAACCGGTACATACACTACAAAAAAACATATTTTTTCCGACAAAATTTCCAAAGAAAAATTCGGAAAAATTCGTTGGAAAATGAATTTCCAACGAATTTTCCAACGAAAAAAAATTCGTTGGTAATAACTCGTTGCAAATTTTTCCAACGAAATATTTCAATTTTCGTTGGAAATTTGCAACGAATTTTTTTTCGTTGAAAAATTCGTTGGAAAACTCGTGACTAAATTCGTTAGAAACGAATTTTTTTTTCCAACGAATTTTTTTTCGTTGGAAACTACAAATTTTTTTTTGGTCAAAAAATTGTGGAATCTTTTTTCCATCGATTTTTTTTTTTGATTGAAAAATAGCCCTCGTCGCCGGCGAGGGCCGAGCTCGCCCAGATTTGGGCGGGCTCGAGCTCGTCGCCGGCGAGGGCAAGCCTCGTCGTCGGCGAGGGCCGAGCTCGCCCAGATCTGGGCGAGCTCGAGCTCGCCGGCCATGGCGAGCTCGGCCCTCGCCATGGCCGGCGAGGCTGTTGCGCCGAAGAACAAGAAGATGAAGAAGAAGTAGCAGCAGCAGCAGGGGCGGGAGCAGGCTTCGGGGCCGCCGCCCATCAAGTCCGTCGTCGTCTCCTAGCCTCGCCGGCCATGGCGAGGGCCGAGCTCCAGATCTGGGCGGCTCGGCCCTCGCCGGCGACGAGGCTTGGTGGCGTCGGGGGCGTCGAGGGCATCGGTGTCCATGGCGCGCCGGAGCCGGAGGAGGAGGGGGGCGGCGGGGGAGGAGGCGGAGGCGAAGGAGAGAGAGAGAGAGAGAGAGAGAGAGAGAGAGAGGGGGGGGGGGGGGGAATTTGAGTGGGAATAATGAGCGCGAACCGAAAAATTGAAATTAGTTGGAAATTTCCAACGAATTTTTTTCGTTGGAAATTTCCAACAAATTTTCCAACGAAAAATTGTACATTCTGAAGTAATTGCCCGGAAAATTGAAATTCGTTGGAAATTTCGTTGGAAATTTCTAACGAATTTTCCAACGAATATAAAAAATGCCGAACGGTACCGGGATTTTTTGTAATTTGTTGGAAATTTCGTTGGAAATTTCCAACGAAAAAAAATTCGTTGGAAATTTCTAACAAATTTTCCAACAAAAATTGTACACACTGAAATAATTCCCGGAAAATTGAAATTCGTTGAAAAATTCGTTGGAAATTTCCAACGAATTTTCCAACGAAAATTGTACACACTGAAATAATTGCCCAGAAAAATGAAATTCGTTGGAAAATTCGTTGGAAATTTCCAACGAATTTTTCAACGAATATAAAAAATGCCGAACAGTACCGGGTTTTTTTGTAATTCGTTGGAAATTTCCAACGAATTTTCCAACGAAAATTTTTTCGTTGGAAATTTCCAACGAATTTTACTTTTCGTTGGAAAATTTGTCGCAAATTTTCCAATGAAAATTTTTCGTTGCAAATTTTCGTGGCAAAAATCCCGTTTTTTTGTAGTGATAAAAATCGATTTTCACTATGTCTCCAAAGAGTGAAATACCCTTTGTTGAGAATATGTCTTTAATTTGAGTTGGTTTTTTTTAGTTTGAGTTGGTTTTCTAAAAAGAGGTATACATATACATAAATATGGTAAATTTGGGATATTTTGGGGGTAAATGTGACACATGTGCACCAGCTTGAAAGTAAATGTGGTTCGGGTGTACCAGTTTATAATTTTTTGTAACATAAAAATTAGTTTGGGGTAAATGTGGCATAGTTACATTAGTTTAAGATAAATGTGACACAAGTTTACCGGTTCGAGAGTTTTTGCGATACAAAAATTAGTTTGGGGTAAATGTGGTACGAGTATACCAGTTTGGAGTTCTTGGTATTAATTTTAAAATTAATCTTAGACTTTTCTATTCACTCTCTAAAAGACTAAATTACCCTCATTTTCGATTTTTTTAACATGACAGTGATTAAAGAGCAAATTAGATTTTACTTATATGTATCACGGGGCATGACATGCTGCATGACCAATACTAATAGTGTACGTCAATGATGCTTTGTTCTTGTTTTCAATAGTTGTCCACGTTACACTATGCGTGGAATGCATGCAAATTCTCGTTTATTTTCCCCTTTTTCAATGGTAGTTGTAGCCGACTTTTATTAATTTTAATAGATGGATCAGTTCCATTAATTAATCAAACAAAAATAGTGAAGTGCAATAAGTTCATATATAAGTGGTGATGCGTGAACAAATTTTAATTTTAGAAAGTGGATACATCCCATTAATTAATTGAGCAAAGTTTCTATTCATGATTATTTACATAAAAAATAGTTTATTTTGATTGTGTACATCCCATACATATATCTATGTATGTATGCATGTGTCATGGTCGTAAGGTTTTCATGCGCTGAGGACTGTGCATTATTGACAAAGGCTTGTCTAAACCCTAATGGAGCTTCTGGAACATTCCCATGGACGGGCGATATGGTAATTGTGCTGTGTTCTAGAGAGTTCTCGACATAAATGTTGGTGATTGGTGGGTGGAAAGGTGCGATCTCGGCCACTCGTTCAAGAATCGATCAATGGATCCGAGGCCCTCTACTATATTAATGGGTGTCCTTGTCATTTTGATCATCCAAATGAATAGAAGTATTTTCACTCTTTCCCAGAGCTTCTCTCTAGTTTCTCTCTACGATCGTGAGTGATCGAGAAAAGCCTAAGTCACCGCATAGATCGTTCCCAAACATCCGACCCGTGACACATGCATGTATCTAAAGCAAAAACTGCATTTACACCATCCATAAGAGCCCTAAAAAAAGAACATGCCTATGGATCGATTCGTTTAATAACTAGAATTGCTAAACTAGAAAAAAGTTGTCAGCCCATGCCAATATGTCTGCAATATCTTGCACCTGCGATTCAGCAACGTTCCTTCCAATGGATCGGCAAAAGGATTTGAATTAAAGAGGTAGCGAATTACGGGATCCGTTTCCATGTCCATCATCTACCCCTTAGGACTTCCTAATCCTTATTGACCAATGACTCTAAGACAGACCCTATCCTTCAAGAAGTATCATATCCCATCGTAAATCAAATCAAAACAGAAAAAAACACTCCAGCTTCTTCACATGCTCTAGTTCGCCTCAAATCAAAACAGAAAAAAACACTCCAGCTTCTTCACATGCTCTAGTTCGCCGCGATTGGCGAAATGGTTTGGCAATAAAAGGGTAAAGATGTAACATCCTCAATTTCAGTTTCTGGAAAATGGCTATGATTTACGTTTGGTAGTTTTCCAATTGAAATCAAATTTTACTCTTGTTCTGAAAAACCCAGTTTCGGATCCTTTATATCCCTTCATTTTGTTATTTTTGTGGAGACTTTTGTGATCCGAATTTCCAAATACTTCCTTTTTGAAAGTTTCTCCAAACATCTTGAAGTTTTACATACTTTTAATTTTAGAATTTTTGGACTTGATATGAGTAATACGACAGCCTAATTTCCGAACCGTATAAAACTGCCCAGAATGGGTATTTCGGTGATGTCCACCCTTTCTTTATTTTTTACAAGCTTTTCTGGGATAATTTTGGAAAATTTTCTTTCACAAAAGTTGTTGAGAACTTCTTTTTCTATAACATATATAAATTTGGGAATTTTTCGAGATGATTTGAATTTTGGAAAGAGCTTACTTTTAGAAACAAGATTCTGTTCCAGCGAACTATTTTTAGTCTGTCTTTGAGCTATTAAAAATTATGTTTACAAAACGATTCAGACTTCATATTCTCCATGAAAAATGTTTGTTAAGGTCTTATTTATGACATATTCAAATTTAAGAATTTTTGGAGTCCATTTACTATATTTTCAAGTCCGATTTCTTGAACAGTGAAAAATTGTCCAGTTTCGTCAGACTTCACAGATTCATCAATTTCTATATGAGAATGTTGGAATCTTATCTTGATGTCTTCTAGTGATTTAATGTGTTCATTCTGAGCTTTCGAATGAGCTATGCTAAGCTTTAATTGGAGAGTTCTAGAAAATCACAACTTGGAAAACAAATTGGAGAATTCTAGAGAAAGTCAAAACTTGGGGAGCAAGTTTTGACTAGGAGAATTCTAGAAAGTCCAAGCTTGGTGAGCAAGTTGGAGAGTAGCTTGGTGAGCAAGTTTGGATTGTTTATAAATAAACTTAGTCCCCCTTCTTCTCACGCCAAACACCATCGCCATCTCCTTCTCTCCTTTGCTTTCTTGCTTTATTGTTTTGTTCTTTCTCAGCCAAGAAGCCTCACGCCCAAAGAAGCTACCGACTCTCCCATTTTTCTTGTCTCTTGGCCAAACAAGGAGTCTCATGCCCATATACACACACAACCGGCCCTTGCTTCTCCTTGTTCAAGCTTGAGAAGCCATGATTCAGCCTTGATGTGCCTTGTAGAATTCGGCCAAGCAAGGAGAGAAGCCCAAAAATTTCACGAGACTCTCGAGTCCACCTGTCTCTAACTTGTTCTCTAGTTCTAGTTTTAGTTGTTAAGTAAGTAAACTTCCTAATATTGAGATAGGACGTTGTGATCCACCATTGATGCGGGTACGGTAAGAGCCGACTTATGTTAACGGCAATCCCCTCGTCCTGCGATATTAGTAGGTTTACTTGCTGAGTCTCCCCGACTCATCCCTGTTGTTTCCTTTTCAGGTCCGAAAAATGGTGTCTCTCCTGTGGAAATGAGAGCCGAAATACTCACTGTGATAGATGCTCGAGAAGTCGAGCCTACTGCCAGATCAAGACATTTGTGATGGTCAATGAGGGCCTAACGGACTTGGTGCTTCACTCGTACGTAGCATGGCATGGCTACACTGACGGAAAATGGGTTGGACTCCTATGTGTTCAATGGACCTTTTGGCGGTGTAGGCGGGCCGGCTCTGGGGCAAGCCACGGGTGGGGTGTAGATCGGCCATGCGGACAGGAAGCGATGAGGAGATGTGGATGGAGTTAGAAGCGAGAAAATGAAGTAGAGGGGATCGGATCATCCAAACAGAGTTTTGCTATTCATAGTCGGCTAGGAACGGATGAGTCTCTGGAATATACGTGTGAAATATGTGATGTTTGCCATGACCCGAAGGGCTTGTTAAAATATGCTTGCATGCACTGTAAATATAATGTTTGCTCATGATGCTACTTGTTTAAATTCCGCTGTTGTTCTGAATGTGATTGTCCTGAGTTTACGTTTTCGCTTGTGCTTATTAAAAAGATAATAATGAATGGGACGTTACGTTAATGACCCCGAGGTGGGGACATTACAAAAGACCTGGTTTCATCAACAGTATTCAACACGAGGACTTCATGCTACCTAATCATTTGGACAATCTGATTGAGATTGTCCTATGCCTCAGCCAGTCTCGCGTTCGCATTTCATTATTCTAGCGCCCTGAGGAAAGAATAATATCAGTGAGCAAGAGTACAAATACAAGTTTATTAAATTAAATGAAGTAATACTTACGTAGTCGTGCTCTGCATATTGACCATACGAAAAACTTCATGTGCTTTATGAAGCCTTCGAGCAAGATCCATAGGCGGAACTGGCGGCTCCAGCTCCGCCTCCTCCTCCTCCGACTGGTCCTTGTTCGGTTCAGCCATGATGAAGTGGTTGAAGTGTGTATGAGAAGTGGTCGAAGAGTAGCACTATCTTAGACATGAGGTTCCCTTGCATGAAGGGTCATCGCCGCATGACTAATAGAACATGCGATTTGCATGTCACCGGAAGAAGAAGAGAGAAGGGAGAATGAAGGTGAAGCCAGACTGAACACAGGGAGGGGAAATGACTTTTCATGCTTTCCGAGTCTTGAGAGAGAAGCCAAAACTTCAAAATTTCGTGACCCCATATTTCGTTTCATCCCATCTCAACCATTTCAACGCGTTCAAGATTGACACAACATGCTATGAGCAAGTATTTCAGCTTCAGTGATCGGCCAAAAACTCTCAAAGTATGAGCATATTCTAAAGTAAATCGCTCTAGAATCGGACAATTGGCGAGTAGTTGCTCAAAGAGTTCTCCCTCCATAGTGACTCGATTCAAGGTGAGTCTAAAACCAACATGCCAAGAGCTAGAAGGGTTAAAGCCAAAATTACTTAGACACGAAGCCCGTCGGGAACACCCTACATCAGCATGCATAAGTGTCGCCTGCCTTAATAGATATGGCAAGCAACCGAGGTCACAATCAGGCATCGAATCCTTCAAAGACGCCGACCCGAAATCTAGTTGGAGAAGCGCGAAACCATCACAAGAGTTTATGTACATACAAAGAACTGGCAAACCCTTATGGGTTGTATCCGAAGATATGGAAAGGGATGTTTCTATGTCAGCAACTGAAGCCCAAGCTCATGGAATTGTTGATCTTGTAGCGATTGAATAAAAAAAAAATACGATTAAGTTGACAAAAATCGCCGATTTGAGTTTCACCAGAAGAAAAACAAATAAGGTTAGAAAATTCTGACAAAAAGGTTAATGGAAAATAGGAAGTAAGAGAATTCAACAAACAAACGAGGTGGGATCTCCTTATGACTACTGCTAGTTCCACCCTCAAAAAGCGAAACTTTGTGCAACAAAATTCGTTACCTCGTTTGCAGATTCGGCTTCAGATTCAGAGCGGAGCCCCTTTGGAGATGGAGAATCCATAGACGCCGGCATTACTTCACCTTCCAGTTCATGTTTCTTCTTTTAGACTTCCCGATCACATCCTAGATTTTAGCCATAATTCCGAAACAACCTCCGATTTGATATCTTTTTCAAAAGAATTCGTGATCAGCGACATCTTTGTTAACCATGTGTACCGATTAACATTGTGAATGTATTACACAAAACGGAATATCAAAAAATTTTATTTTTCAAAAGAGTTATGTCATCGCTAATGGCCTGTGTAGATTAACTTTTATTTTTTACTTTGACATTTTTCAATTCGAAATATCTGAAAATTTCACGCTGTCATGTAGATTAACATATTTTATATTCATTAATTCTTGAACTTAATATAACATTTTAAATCTTAATAAGCAAGCACAATTTTTTTTTATTTTTGATTAGTCCAAACAAACAGGGACTCAACTTTAGATTTCTTTGAGGATAGAAATCAAGATGAACCTACCACCCGCCTGGGTGGCGCTGCTGGAGCGCGCACTCTTCCTTTCGCAAAAGGTTGAGTGTTCGAATTCCGGGCGCTGCAGGGTGACTTAACCGGTGGCACGTGTGTGGTGGCTAGCACGTGTCGCCCCCAGGGTTTACTCTCCGGTTATCAAAAAAAAAAAAAAGAAATCAAGATGAACCTTGAAATATGATGATTGAATTGCTAATCCAAGCGACTTACCTCAAATATATATATATATATAATGCTCTTTAATCTCAAGCTGAACCATGGATCGGGGGCTTAATCAATCATTCATATAGGTGCACCGACTTGAAAGTAAATATGGTTCAGGTATACCTAGCTTGTGATTTTTTGTAACATAAAAATTATTTCGGGGTAAATGTGGCACATATATATCAGTTTAAGATAAATGTAAGATGAGTTTACCAGTGGGGTAAGTCTGGCACGAGTGTACCAATTTTGAGTTCTTGGTAATATTAATTCTAAAATTAATCTTAAACTTTGCTATTCACTCTCTAAAAGACTAAAATACCCTCATTTTCGATTTTTTAACTCAATAGTGACCAAAGAGCAAGTTACACTTTACTTATATGTATCACATGGCATGACACTCTGCGAGAAAATATTGGGTTGGACTGATTTTCCATGTCATCCATAAGTCACTCCATTCCTTGGGCGACGCGTGGCAATGTGGGTCCCACTTTTTCTCCTTTTCGTCACTCTCTCTTCCCTGTTATTGTCAACGTTACTGACCGATTCTCTCTCTTCCACTCTACACTTTCTCTTCTTCTTCTTCGTCTACCTCCCATAGATCTATCAGTGTGATTCAATGAGCTATGCCCATAACTTCGATTCGTCGAAGCTTATCGATTGATTGATGTAATGCCGTAGTGAGAGAGCTAAGTAAAGGAAATCGAAAAAAAAAAGAGACCGAGGAAGAGGAGGAGAGATCCAGAATGGATGGAATAAAAGATCCCTAGATCTAGACCCTAATGGACTGAGTTCCCCGTCTTTCTTCTTCTATTTCTAGCTGTTACCGAGATTGTTTCAGAAGTTTATTCTTTTCTTGTTTTCCAGTTTTTTTCTGTCTTCGTGTTGGTGAGGTTGATGAAAAAGATTGCTCTTTTTTTTTTATTTCCTTGTGAGCCTGTAATTAGAGAGCAAATGAGAATAAGTTATATCAATCAAAGCTAGATTCTCAGTATTGCAATATCGAGAATTGTTGTTGTTGGGGTCTCTCTGGATTTAGCAACATTTGTTCTTCTTGTGCACAAAAATCAGGTCACCAAAGGCTTGGAGATCAAGCACATTGCAGAGGTTATGGCCACACAAAAAGAAAAAAGAAAAAGAAAAATGAAGCTCCTCTTCTACATCGTGCGTTGCTGATGGAGGTGTCGTGGGTATGGATGTGTGCTGAAGAAGAAGATGGTGAAAGGTGAGGTGGTGGGAGAGAGAGTAATGGTCATGGGTAGAAGAAAATTTTAGGTGATATAATGACGGAGAGTAGAGAGTGACAGAGGTGAGAAAGCAAAGTATAGGTTAATAGTGGGACCCACATTGCCATGCGTTGCCCAAGGAATGGAGTGACTTATGGATGACGTGGAAAATCAGTCCATGATTCAAAATTAAGTACTAACCATGTACGTTGATGATGCTTTGTTCTTGTTTTCAACAGTTGCCCACGTTACACTATGCATGGAATGCATGCAAAATCTCGTTTATTTTTCCCTTTTTCAATGGTAGCTGTAGCCGGCTTTCATTAATTTTAATAGATGGATTAGTTCCATTAATGGATCAAGCAAAAATATTGAAGTGTAATAAGTTCATATATAAGTGGTGATGTGCGAACAAAAATTTTGATTTTGGAATGTAAATACATCCCATTAACTAATTGAGCAAAGTTTCTATTTTATGATTATCGTACCTTATACATATATGTATGCATGCATGTATATAATGCAGAAACTGTATTTACATCATCCCTATTAACCCTAAAAAAAGAACATGTCGATGGATCGATTCATTTAATAACTAGAATTACTAAACTAGCAAAAAGTTATCAACCCATGTCCGCAACATCTTGCACTTGTGATTCAGCAACGTTCCTTTCTGGATGAAGAGAAGTTGGATCCCTCGTTTGGTCACATGGTGCGCCGAGCGAGGATGCGAGCATTGCATTTGTATCGCCTTCCGATGGATCAGCAAAGGGATTTGAATTGAAGAGGTAAACATAGCGGACTACCGGATCCGTTTCCATGTCCATCATCAACCCATGCATCCATTCCCAGTGGACTGTGGGCACCGATATGTCTGGAACATCTTGCACTTGTGATTCAGCAACATCCCTTTCTCGATGAAGAGAAGTAGGATCCCACGTCTGGTCGTATGGCACACCGAGCGAGAATGCGAGCATTGCATTTGTATTGCCTTCCGATAGATCAGCAAAAGGATTTGAATTGAAGAGGTAACCGGAGCGGACTACCGGATCCATTTCCATGTCCATCATCAACCCATCCATCCATTCCCAGTTGACCACGGGCGCCGACGTGCTCGTTGTGGAAAGTGCACCAGCGTCTGCGCCGCCACAAGCCGAGGAAGCTATGAGACGGGTGTCTTCTTGTACGTTCGCTGCTGTTGGAGGAAGCGAATTGGCATTTCTGTCGCTGCGAAAAGCCGGGAATTCAGTGGCGTAGCAGATGTCATTCCGTGGAGTGACAACTTCGTCTTCATTGAAAGCCGGGGACGTGAATGGTTGAGCTTGATTGGTGGCGGTAGTTGAGGGTGGCGATGCGGTGGAAGGAACGTCCACGACGGCGGCGTTTGTGTGATCATCACGGAGTAGTGATGCGTTCTTCGCTCGTTGATTCTCTTCCACAAGTTGCACTAGGACGTACGTGCAGATTCCGGCACACCGTTTTGCTTACTTTTTCCGCGTATTTGTTGCTAATCACGCATAAAACATACTACGTTTCCTTCGTTACATTCAAACAAAATAAGATGTCCCCTTCCTTTGATTAAAGAAGGAAAAAAAAAAGAGTCAAACAGCAAAAATACGACAAAAGCACACTCTCGAGATCAACCACATCATAATGAAGATAGTTATTTGTGGCCTTTTGCAATTAACCGATTGATTTTTATACCCCAATCATATTCGTGGTCCATTGTGGATGGATCGTAAACACATTTATATCAGGATCCATAAAAAGCTCCGGAATTAAGTAAATGAGCAACGTTCAAACAAACAAAATTGTGAAACGTTGACATGGAAAGAATATTGCATCTAAGGTATTCATATCGACAAAAGCGTTAAGGAAGATATACCAACCGAACATGTATTTGGGATAATTAGTAACCGAACAGAATACGGAAAGAGACACATACATTGTGGGGATGCTTCGAGTAGGGGTGAGTGATTCTCGGTCCGGTCTAGTCCGGTCCAACCCAAGAACCGGGAACCGGACCGATTCCCAGTTTCTAGGACCGGAGATTGGACCAGCTAGTCTTGGGACCTTGGACCGATTTGGTCCAGTTCGGTCCGGTTCCAATGGCACACATATAAATATTATTTATGAATCGGAACCGATTGCTCCGTTCTTTTCTTTGTAGTTCTGATTTGATTCTATAAGGCCATGAAAAAAATTGAAAAAATATATAAAATATATGAAAAAATTGAATAATCAGTTCCAATGAGACCAATATTAAATATTTTTTATAAATATATTAAATATTATATATATAAAAAAATTAAAAAAAATATATTTATCGATCCGGTCTGGTCCGGTTCTCACCTAGAGCCGGGAACTGGACCGTCCTGAAATCGATTCTACTTTTAAAAATTGAAAACTGGATTAATATTCTCGAGAATCAGACTAAATTGATCGGTTCGGTTTAGTCCCAGCTTGGGCTGTCCATTTTGCTAACTCCTAATAATTAGTCCGTTAATTTTCCAACAAGGGTCAGCAAATCCGTTCTCCCGCATGTAATTGCACCGCGGAGCTTGTCCTTTTTTCCAGCTCGCTGATTGGCGGAATCAAAAGACGCGCTCGCTTGCGCTTTCTGCGGCACCCTCGGAATGATTGCTCCCCACTCGACGCGAGCGAACTGTTGATCCCCCCCGCCCCCCCCCTCTCTCTCTCTCTCTCTCTCTCTCATCGAATTTTCCTCTTTGAAAAGTTCCATCGGAACGACCGCCGAGTTCCACGACCGCCGCCGCCCGGCCGCCCCCATGGACCCGCCGCCGCAGCCCCTGCTGCATCGTTACCGCCGCGATCGCCGGAAGCTCCTGGAGTTCCTGCTCGCTTCGGCCGGACTCGACTGCTCCTCTCTGTCCGGCGCCGATTTCGACACCCTCAGCGCCGATTACGTCATCCACCGCCTTCAATCCGGTGAGTGGCTGTCCAGAGTTCTCTTTGAGTTTCGGCGAAGGAGGTCCCGAGACCGAGCTCGGTGTCGGTGTCCGCATGGTGTTGCTTTGGTCCGGATGCTAGTTTTTGTGTTGTTTGAGTTGTTTTCTGGAGTTCGACGGTGAAAACTGGAAGTGAATTGAGCTCGTGGTTTGTGAGTTATGTTGTTGCTTTCGTGTTTCTTCGACTCGCGCGGCGCTTCGGCTCGTCTGAGTGGAGGCCTCGGTCTCGTGGCTTTGAGCTGGTGATGTGTTTGTTTGTCATTAGGTGGATCGATTGATATGGCCGCAGCAACTGAGACGTACTTGGAAGAATCCACGTATCCGATCATGGTGAGATTACTTGTGCATGACATTTGGTTCTTCTTCTTCGGTTCAGTTCATGCACGACAATCGGTGATTCTGTGTTATGTTTTCCGTTTGAAAGTTTCCTAGATTATCAGTCGGATTAAGTCTTTGGGCTCAATGTTTGCTACATCTTCTCTGTTGCTGTTTATATTCTTGTGCATTATCTTTGTTAAGGCTACCTCATGGTTTTGTTTGAATGTCTAGGGAACATACAAGAGTAAACAAACGATATGTATATTATTGTGCTATACCTTCCAATTAGTATTGAAAGATAAGGTTTCTGTCTAAGTTCAAAAGTTGCTTGAAGGTCTATTTAATATTGCCTGCTGCGTATGTGAATGCTTGTAGAATGCCAACCGCTGAAAGCTGGAACCTAACTGATTTTCGAGCAGGAAATAGTAGTGGGTTTTGATGAAGTTACATGATATAGTGAAACTCAAAAAGGGTATTGGTGTATTGTAAGGCACTGATTATTTTCTGAAATAAAATTTTGTAATTTACACATTCCTAGTAAGGCATTGAGCATTTAGTTAAATTACTTGCTCATCTCTTTCTTATACTTTCTCCTGAAAGTTTACGCAAATTTCTGTGCAAGCAGATTCAGTCGCCGTCCCAGAATTCTTATTTTCTTGTCTCCGACCCCGAACTTGCTGGATCTCCACCCCAGCGCATGCCTCCTCAAGCTGATGTGGCCCACAGCTCTGGCCATGCTTCAACGTCAGTGGGTAAATTAGATACTCCAATTGTTGGGGATACAGAAGACGATGTTCTTCAATATAAGGAGACACATCGTACACCTATGAAGCCTGTTGATTCAGAAGTTCCTCCGTTGGGATTACCTGTCCTGATTGCAGGTATGTGATTGCTTACTTCCGTTTCTTCTTGGACTGAAATGTTTAGGATAAAAGCTTATGTATGATGATGTCTAAAAGACTCGACAATTGTCTTCCTCTAAACATTGGCAAGTTTTTTAGTAAACTGATACATGGCTTCAGAATTTTAAAGGACTGTCTGATGATGACTTGCAAGAATCAGCCTATGAAGTACTGCTTGCATCTATGATTTTCTCTGGGTAAATTTCTTCGCTTCTTTCTTTTTCTTTCTCTCTCCTTCTAATACACTTGCTTCCAGTTTTATTATTTCTTTCCACTCTCTTCATTTTTGTTTGTTGATTTCATGATATGATCTACTTATGTTTTTTATTTCCTGTTTTTAAATTGGAAATTCTTTGCTCAGATTAATACTATTGTTTCTTTCATCAGGATTGAGCTACAGGCGGTTTATGATAGAAAGAAGGAAAAGAATTCCAAATTTTTCTCGGGAATAAAGGGCAAAAAGAATAAGATTCATTTACAGTCTCAGCCTCTTGAAAGACACTTTGAGCTAATTGATATTATACGCTCTCAGATGCAGGCAAGCATTTCCGAATATTATTGTCTCTGAAGATATAAGTTCCATGTTTGGATGGTGATGGTGAGAGCTTGAGTGGATCACTTTAAGTATGATTTCAAAAGTATGCAAACGATACTCATGCTTTCAATGCATTAATGTCATTCACCTGGTGCTGGCCATGTAATTAAAATTTGGTCGATCAAATTATTTCCGTTTGATGCACACTTAGACAGAAATTTGTCTAGTTCAATCCTGTGGTTTAATATTCCATCCCATATTCTTTGTAAATCAGCAGCTGGAGAATGTTCTTTGGTGAAAATAGATAGTAACATCTAGGTCTTCATGTTTTTGGTCTTCATACAGAGTTTCCAATGTTACGTGATATATAAATGGTGGCATGATGTACTTACTCCAGTCATTTCTCACTTAGTTTTTTGTTATCTTGCATGGAAAATTTTTCCTTGATCAGATTTCGGAAGCTAAAGATGTATGCATCAGAAAGAAATTGATAGAGTTGGTGGCAAGTAAAACATGCAGACAGATTAATGTTCCTCAAATTTCCTTGGGCCTTTTAGATGGGATTCATGAGTCTGATTTTCTCAACGAGAAACACTATTTGCAATGGAGAAGGAGACAGGTAGTGATTCTAAATGCCTTTCTTTGTAGTTCTCTGTGGTATGGGACAGATTGAGCTTGATGTTTGTTCCGCACAATTCCAAATTTTATGGATATTAAGGCGTCAATATGAAGGAAAGCACTTCTTATTGGATAGAGAGAGTATGAATGCTTCAGTTATGTAAAGGGGTTAGAGTTACTTTTGGTGACTCACATCTAATACCAAGAGATGGCTGTGTTTTTCGTATAGAAGGCTCCTGCAATGAATAGAATTATGTCTCTGCTGATTGTTTTGTTGACAGAGAGACACATAAATGACTGCACTAAGCAAGCTGTCATTAACTAAGTGGTCTTATACTGGTCTGATCCTGAAGGTGCAGTAAATGTTGGGAATCTGCTTAGGATCCATGAGTTGTGCAGATAGGATCCACTCAGCAAATAGATGCAGACTTTCACATACATACAGATGCAGGATTGAAGAACTTAAATCCAACCAAAAAAGAGACTTTGGAGGTGTTCTGGGGGCTATGGCTTTTAGCTTTTGCTTTTATCATTTGAATGTGGCTATATATATTGAGCACCGTAAATCTTTAAATTCCATATAAATGCTGGCATCATCTAGACTTTTGTTAGATGAACATGATTTTTCACCTAGTGGCAGGGAAGCAAGTAATGTTTTCTTAATTTTCTTTTGGGGTGGGGATTGGGTGGAGGCAGAGACCATTATAGTCTTGTTTTGTGTTAAATTTAATCACTAAAATTAGAAGCATTCCGTAGGATGGAAACTCTGACCATCTTAAAAGATTCTTCATCAATCGATGAGTGCAGTCTAGCGTCAGTTTATATTTATGCAATCTGATATCGAGGCCATTAAAGATAGTATCAAAGTGAATGACTTTGATGGAAAGAACTGGATGTATGATTTTCGTGTTCTTATGCCTTTGACTCTGCTCCTGTGGATGATAGAGATGAGGTGATCATCAGCTAGTGGTAAATCTATAATTTGTCTGGTCTTTATTTGTAGGTGAATCTTTTGGAAGAATTTATAAGTTCCTCTACTAATCTTGGGACAAATGAACATTGTATGGTGAGAAGCTCTCTTCCGAAGATAAGAGATCCAAAGGTGTGGCACTTGTTAATCTGCACATATTCATGTCCACTTCAATCACATCAACCGAAATAGTTCTATTCTTTTTCAACATTTTCATTTCTCATATATTAGAATGAATCACCTTCTCTATATTCCAGGAATGGGATGTCAAAATGTCTCCAAGCGATCGTGCCGACGTTCTGTATGCTATTAGGCAGGTGGTTTTAGGGCTGTCATCTCTGCCAGGAGAGGTTGGTCTTGAAACTGGAACTTACTACTGGACAGTGGGTTATCAACTGAACATTCGAATTTATGAGAAACTACTTTTTGGCATGTTCGATATTCTCGATGAAAGCCAGCTCATTGAGGTGTGTCCATTGGCAATTAGCATTACCTGTAGTGTTGCTTCAGTTTTGTAGTTTTGCACATGCATAATTTTCTTCATGCACTTGTTCAGGAAGCTGAAGAAATTCTAAATTTAATCAAGATGACATGGCCTACCTTAGGCATCACTCAGAAAATCCATGATGCAATGCATGGGTGGGTCCTTTTTAGGCAGGTATTTTGTTGTACCTCAACTGGATCTTAACAATTGCGAGGCATTTATCAATGTGAAGCTATGTAGCATTCCTCTGCATTTGATTTGCATTTTTTATACAGTGTGTAATACGACAGATGTATAGAATGAAGAATGGGCAAATAAGGCTCTTTTTATATTGTTTTTTGCAAAGATGGATAATAGCTAGATTATATGGCAATCGTTGTCTCATTCTACCTATGTCTTGAGTTTTGTGTGTGGCAATGCAAATTTGGGAGAATTTATGCCGGAGGGGCACAGGTTATTGACTATATGATCCTTACTTGTGGTGTCCTTTTGTTGGAAAAGTAATAAATAAATTAATGGTTAAGTGGCTTGGAATTTGGAATAGCTCTCTCTCTCTCTCTCTCTCTCTCTCTCTCTCTGTGCTAAATCACTCTTTATACATCAATCCTGGTGATAATATTTCACTGCATGGTTCTTAAAAGAAAAGCTGGATCCACACTGAAACATCTTGTAATGTAGAGACTATAGAGCCGTGTAATTTATTGTTTGCCAAGAATACTTTGTAACTGTACATAACCTTAAAGTTGTATTGTAAGCAAAATTATGTTTCCCATGTAGATGTTATTTGTTTTCATAATTGTCTACTGGCCTAGCATATAGTTTGCTTGGGTTATCCTTGTTTAAGTAAAATAAAATCGACAATTTGCAGGAAGAGACTCACAACTAGGTAACACAATTAATATTCTTTTCTCTGTCCATTCTGTTTTGACATGTACACGTCTGTGCAGGACTTGGTAAATATTTTTGTGGGCTTTCCTACGAGTTTAGAAGGAATTTGGCAACTTCTTCATGTTGTGATTAAGTTTTCTGCCCGTTTGGCTTTGCAGGGTAAACTTGGAGGATATATCATCAGATGAGTGTTTAAAGAATATAAATAGGAATTTAGTTATTAAATCTTGAGAAATTGTTTGACTCTTTAGATTGTAGCGAAGCAAGCATTTATTTACCCATAATATTCTGGTTTAAAGAATACTCTGGTTTCTAGGCATGTTCTTTCAAGATTTATTTACATGTATTTAAATAACCACTTTTCTTGGTTCGACCATTTTTAGTTGGTGTTACTCATTATTTTAATTAATGATAGTATCGTGCTTTGAGATGTCAAACTTCCTAACCATTGGAATTTTTCCATTGAAGTTTGTGGGGACACAGGAGCCTTCGCTCTTAGAACATTGTATTCTCAAGTTGCAGAGATTTGTCTCTGCTGAAGACCATGATAAGAAGGAAGAGCAATATATCAACAGACTTGCATGTTCTCAACGATACAATGGTGTCGAAACAAAGTTAAGTCTGGATGAGGCTGTTCTTTGTTCAATAAGCATTTGGTGTGATAGTCGCCTGGAGGACTATCATCTGCATTTTAGTAAGGTCAAGTTCTGTTTATCTTTAATTATTTGTTAAATTTAGTTGATAGTTTGTGCTTTTACTTGTGCTTTCCTCATCAAACATAATATCTTCTTCCTGGGCATGTACTAGGTTGGCGCTCGAGCTCATAGATGTCATATACTACCAGTTGCATGTCAATGCTTGCAGCTTGCTTTTTACTATCACCTGCATTCCTTTGAGTAATCATCTTATTATGAAGCTCATTTTCAGGAACCTGGTATCTTCGGAAGGGTGATGATGTTGGCGTCACTGACTGGAGTTCCTATCATCAACTCTGGGGAAATTAAGGCAAGTTGTTCCGCACAAGCTAAATGTTTAGCATGCTTGCTAATTTGACATTATGATTTGTTCATGATCTAATTTTATAAATGCATTATTACTAAATTGTCATTTGAGATGTTCTCCAAATAATATAAAGCATCACCATTAATTGTCATTTGAGATTAACTGTATAGCGTGTTTGGTAATTTGACATTATGATTCATTCATGGTCTAATATTATACGTGCATTATTACTAAATTGTCATTTGAGATGTTCTCCTCATAATATAAAAACATCTCCTTTAACTGTCATTGTAGATTCTGGTCCCAGCTGTTTTATATCTCTTGCAAACATAATCCAAAGTCTTCTCCTTTAGGCGTTGCTGGTAATCATTTGAGTATAAGAGGCAAATGGCCCCGCAAAAAGGCTATTATACCCATAAAATGTGGTTGAGAAAAGTGATGAAACTTAAGAGTGAAAGATAGAAAACTCATCAAAGTTTGTGGTTGGAACCCTCCTCCATTTTCAAAATTTGTAAAAACTGAAAATGATCTTTTGGAATCCTATATAATAATAAAATTTAATTTTCATATTTAAACTGAAATAAAAAGGAAATTGAAAGTTTTTTTGACAAAATCTTTTAATTTTATTTATTTTAAGTAAAAATTATGCTACAAGAGAAAGCACACTGTGCTAATAAAAATAATTGACCAATAATTTTTCCAGAATATCGAAAAAATTGGAAGTGGAAAAAGGTTTTTTTAACAATTTTCAGTAAAAAATGCAATATCAAATATATTGTTACTAAGCTGATTAGAGAACTCGCAGAAAAATAACGAGAGAAAAGAAGGAAGAGAGAAGAAAAAGAGAGAGGAGAAGAAGAGAGAAAGAAAAAGACTGTAAAATCCAAGAAAGGGGCTCTTGGTTTCTGTGTGTAACCGAAACCTTACACCCATCACGATATATTTATATTAAATATGAATTGTATATGACCATAATGCCCTTATATATGTAAAAAGGAATAAAACCTAGAAAATAAAAATAATTCTACTCTAATACTCCCCCTCAAGCTGGAGCATATAGATCACCCATGCCTAGCTTGGAACAACCAGCAACAAAGGCAGGACGAAACAACGCTTTAGTGAACATATCAGCAAACTGATCTCTAGAGGCAACATAAGGAGTGGCAACCAACTTCTGCTTCACAGCATCTCGGACAAAGTGACGGTCAACTTCTATATGCTTAGTTCGCTCTTGAAAAATAGGATTTCCAGCAATATAAATAGCTGCCTGATTATCACATCATATCAATAGGATGATTAATAGAAAATCCAAGCTCCTGGAGAAGAGATTTCAACCACAGCAATTCAGCCACAGTTTGTGCCATAGCACGATATTCATCCTCCGCACTAGATCTAGCAATAGTAGTCTGTTTTTTTGCTTCTCCAAGTAACCAAATTACCACCACGAAAGGTGCAATACCCAGTCATAGACCGCCGATCACACTTTGATCCAGCCCAATCAGCATCAGAATAACCAACTAAGGTGGAAGAACCATTCGGTTTATAAATCAGTCCCTTACCAGGAGAGCCTTCAAGATATCGAAGAATGCGACAAACAACATCCCAATGAGCCTTCTTGGGTGATTCCATAAACTGACTCACCACACTAACAGCAAAAGAAATATCGGGACTTGTAACAGTAAGATAAATTAGTTTCCCAACTAGACGCCGATACCGATGTTTATCTTCAGTATCATCTCCATCATCAACTCCAAACTTTTGATTTGGATCCATAGGAGTATCAACTGGCTTGGAAGCTAGTGTACCAGTCTTAGATAAAAGATCAAGAACATACTTTTGCTGAGACAAATTAATACCTTTCCTACTTCGTAAAACTTCAATACCTAGAAAGTACCTAAGAGCTCCCAAGTCTTTAATCTGAAATTGCTGTTGAAGAAAAGATTTAACCTCAGAAATTCCGGTCGCATCACTACCAGAGACAATTATATCATCCACATAAACAACAAGAATGACCACTCCCGACTCCTTCTTGCGAACAAAAACAGAATGATCAGAATAACATTGGTGAAAACCACACTTGAAAATCACTGAACTGAATTTCTCAAACCATGCTCTAGGAGATTGTTTCAACCCATAAATAGCTTTATATAGCCGGCATACTTTATTGCGATCCTCCCCCTGGGCAACATACCCAGGAGGTTGCTCCATATATACTTCTTCAGACAAATCACCATAAAGAAAAGCATTCTTGACATCCAATTGATATAATGGCCAATCAAAATTCACAGCAAGAGAAATAATAACACGAACAGAATTGAGACGTGCCACGGGGGAAAAAGTCTCAAAATAATCCACTCCATAAGTTTGAGTAAAACCTTTAGCAACGAGCTGAGCTTTGAGACGCTCAACTGAGCCATCCGGGTTATACTTGATAGTGTACACCCAACGACACTTAACCACATTTTTCCCAAGAGGAAGATCAACCAAAGACGACGTTTGGCAGGACACCAAAGCTTCCATTTCTACATCCATAGCTCTCTTCCACTCGATATGAGACAAGGCCTCAGCGGTAGAAGTAGGAATTGTGTGAGTATGTAATGATAGAGCAAAGTCATGTAATGGAGGAGGAAGATGTGAAAGAGACACATAAACGCTCGATAGGGTAAGCAAAAGAGGATTTTTGTGTACAAGAACGAGTACCTTTGTGAAGGGCAATCGGAAGATCGTCCGGACCAGGAGACAAGGAGGGAGATTGAACGGAGGGCACGGAAGAGCTGGAGACTGGTGGTGCCGTAAACTGCTTTCGCTGCTGATATACTTGCAAGGGAGGAGGTATGGAAGGACTAACGGAATCTAAGGGAATAAGTTGTGGAATAGGAGGATCAGTTACAATGTTAGTTGAAAACTCTTTACCCTCAGTAGAATAGTATGGTGTGCCCTCGAAAAAAGTAACGTCAGCACTGACATATTGAGTACAAGTCATAGGATCATAACACCGATATCCCTTTTAAGTACGTGAATACCCGAGAAAAACACATTTAGTAGCACGAGGGGATAGTTTATCAGCACCAGGTCGTAGATTATGGACAAAACAGACATACCCAAAGACGCGGGGTAAGAGAAAATAACGGCTTGTCAGGAAATACAATACTGATCGGTGACTGTTGATTGAGGACAGTGGAAGGCATACGATTTATGAGGTAACAAGCAGTAAGGACAGCATCACTCCAAAATGATTTTGGGACATCCATATGTAATAAGAGTGAACGAGCAACTTCTAGAAGGTGACGGTTCTTTCTCTCGGCCACATCATTCTGCTGAGGGGCATAAGTACAACTTGTTTGATGTATAATTCCAAGACTAGAACAAAACAAAGAAATTGATTTTTGTGAATATTCTAGAGCATTATCTGTTCGCAAAATTTTAAGGGATGTATCAAACTGATTAGTAACCTCACGATGAAATAATTGAAAAACATGTAAAAATTCAGAACGATCATGAAGCATATAGAGCCATGTTAGACGAGAATAATCATCCACAAAAGTAACAAAGTACTTGAAACCATTTCTATTAGCAACATGGGAAGGTCCCCAGATGTCCGAATGAACAAGTTCTAATAAAGTAGATGCACGAGCATCACTACGACTAGGAAAAGAACTACGATGATGTTTCCCAAGTTCACAAGCCTCACACTCAAGAATAGAAATTGATTTACACTCGGGAATTATTTGTTGTAACTTAAATAAAGATAAATGCCCTAAACGGAAATGCCATAATAGGGGGGTAATAGGACTAGCAGCTAGACCATTGGCGTCAGCAATGGAGACACCATCCAGATAATAGAGTCCATCATGTTCATGCCCTCCACCAATCTTCTTCTTTGTCTGAAGGTCTTGAAAAATGCAATAGGAGTGGTAAAATGTAACAGAACAACCAAGATTTTTAGTTAACTGACTAACAGATAACAAATTCAAAGGAAGTTGGGGAACATGTAAAACGGAGGACAAGGATAAGGAGGGTGTAAGTGAAACAGCCCCTGATCCAACCACTTGAGTAGAGGAACCATTAGCTAGAATAACTTCAGGTGAAGGACTAGAGTTATGGTGGGAAGAAAATAACTCTTGCTTACCCGTCATATGACTAGAAGCTCCCGAGTCAATGACCCAAGAGGTGCCAGGAGACAAAGTAGAGAAAAAGGCCATGTTACCTGTACGTGCAAGAGTGGCAGTGGATGAGAAATTAGAAGCCTCTAGTTGTTGGACAGGCTTCATGAGTTGTGCGACCATATCATCCCGAGACACGGACTCAGAAGAACTACCCCCACTTGGGATAGATGGATTCGTGTCGCCGTAAGACACATTTACAGCACTCCCTTCAGACATAGCAGCATTTGCAGTAACTAATCGCTGAGCCCGCTCAAGCTTGCCATGCTTGGCCCAACATGTGTCAACAATATGACCAGATTTGCCGCAGTATATACACTGACGGCTATCTCGATCAGAATTTTGTCCACTACGTCCACCACCACAACCGCGACCTCCCCCTAAACCACGACCTCTATTAGAAAATCCACCACGACCACGAACACCACTACTAGCCACAAATGCTGAATTATCTTTAGATGATGTAGAAGACGGAGGGACAATGCGCTGAATCCGACAAAATGCTTCATTCATAGAAGGAACTCTCTCCAGCAAGAAGCTGACTCTTCATAGGCTGTAAGTCAGCATTCAAGCCTAATAAAAACTTGGCCACCTGAAATTCAGCTTGTTGTGTCTTTAGTGTCTCAAGATCAGTAATGATGGGCTGATAAAGATTAAGTTCTTCCCACATGCCTTTCAAAGTACTATAATACTCTCCAAGAGACTTGTCCCCCTGTTTAAAATTAAAGATCTTCTCATAGAGCTCATAGACTCTAGACATGTTTTTGTCTTGTGAGTAACTCCATAAGATCATCCCACACTCCCTTGGCAGTTGTGTGGAACATGACATTAGCAGCAATGGATGGTTCCATGCTATTCCATAACCACACCAAAAGTGTATCATTCTCTCTCATCCAGTCACTATAGTCTTTAGAGTTTTCAGCAGGGGGTTCTGTAGTAAGATAATTAAGTTTCCCTTTGGCATTAATATAAACCTTCACAGCTTGAGCCCATAGCAAGTAATTGGAGGATCCATTCAATTTAATGGTGGTAATCTGAACATTGACACTGTCCGTAGAAGACTTAGTGCCATTCATGGTGAAAATCTCAATATAAATATATCTACCACCAATCACAAAGGCCGAAACTTCAGCGCAAGAAATAAAACAGCAATACCAACATATAATCAGATGCGATTGGCTCCATCAATCAAACAAAGGGATGCTGAAATCTTATAAATATAGGCTGCATAATCAACGAAATACCCTGACCCTTGAATCTGCTGATCAGGAAGTGTTGTAATCCATTGTCACAAACAGAACCTGATAAATCTGATTTCTCCTGATCTTATATATATCGGGACTTGAAGAGAAAATAGGTAAAAATTGCAGCTTTAGGTGGCTACGCACCAGAGAAGGAATAGGGTTATTAGGGGACTCTCAAACCAGTAATAGGACCAAGGAATCAGGTAGTCAAACCGTGCTCTGATACCATGTTACTAAGCTGATTAGAGAACCCGCAGAAAAATAACGAGAGAAAAGAAGGAAGAGAGAAGAAAAAGAGAGAGGAGAAGAAGAGAGAAAGAAAGAGACTGTAAAATCCAAGAAAGGGGCTCTTGGTTTCTGTGTGTAACCGAAACCTTACACCCATCACGATATATTTATATTAAATATGAATTGTATATGACCATAATGCCCTTATATATGTAAAAAGGAATAAAACCTAGAAAATAAAAATAATTCTACTCTAACATATATCCTGTGGCAACTAAAGAACCATCCTAAAATTGCCTGATGAACTCATGTTCTACCTCGAGTGGCTTTCTTTTAATATTACGGTCTTTGGCAGGCCTTCTGACATACTCATATATTTTCCAAAAAGCTTAGTTGTGACATGAGGGTATTGCATGTATGTAGCTCCTGAAGTTAAATGCTTCCGATGGGAATGTTACCAGAAAACTCAGCACTTATGTGGAAAGGTCCATTGAAGCTGCATATAATCGGGTGAGACAATCGTATGGTATCCGAAGTTTCTCTAGCATATCTTTGTTTCTAATCATTGGTTTGATATCGGATTTTTTAGGTAGCAAGTACAATTGATTTGGAATCCAAACTGGCAAAAACACATAGTCTGGCTCTACTAGCAAATGAATTAAATTTGCTAGCCAAGAGAGAGTTTGGCATTTTTTATCCAGTGATGCGTAATTGGTATCCAGAAGCTGGGACAGTTTCAGCGACAAAGCTGAAGAAATATTATGGAGAAAGACTGGTTTGTATCACATTAAATTTGTGCAATGTTTCGTCTTTCTTCGTATTTGCACTGTACATATATTAAGTTTTCACTCTTTTCTACCTTTCTTCCCAAATATACAGCAACCGTACCTTGTGGAGGTGTCATATCTAACCGAGGATGTTAGATCTGTTCTTTCTGCTGCCCATACATTGGATTATGATCTTAGTGAGTTATATGCATCTACTTGTGAGGAAAACAAGTTGAATCATCTGTCCGACCGAGATCTGGATAGATATCAAGTATGATCTTCTGAAATCAAGTATCATCTGTTTACATGGGTTTTTCCTCTCTTTAGATTGTGCCACATGTGAAACTTCTTTTGCTGACAGAAATTGACTAGTTACAGATTATAGGAAATGTTTTTTACTTGGTGCTGTCTAATTTTTTTTGTCTATCGGATGGTAACTTGTCTTCTGTCATTATACTTGTGTATTTGCACTTCTAGATGTAATAATATCTGGTTTTGAATTTTAGCAGTCAGTTAATATTTGAGAATCGAGCTCTCTGCTGTTAGGTTATGGAGATCATCAGATTCATTCAGTTTGTAAAATTTGTCTGATGTGAACTCCCATGTAAAGTCATACTGCATACTTATTCCAATGGTAATTGTCCCATAGTACGGCTCATTGTGATGCTAGGAACAAGATGCCTTGATGTTTGTGTATGATTCCTATTTTAACCCTCCATCTTGTTTATTAAGGAGAGAGAGGGGGGAGATTGTGATTCTTTTAAGTGTGGCTGATGTGCATCTTCTTTGGATCTACACTTGGCGAGTTGAAGTTCATTCGGCATATATTAGAGATTCAATTACCTAAGCTTAGACAAGTAATCATGGCTACTTTACATTTGTGCATCTACAATTTTGTGCTTCAAAGTCATAACGAAACATTTCTTATGCAGATCGAAGAAGTTGCTGGGCCAGTTATTCTTGATTGGATTATTGCTCAACATTCTCGTGTCTTGCAATGGACTGAACGAGCAGTAGATCTTGAGGTGGAGTGGATAATTCAGAACCATCACAATTTTTTCGGACTGTATGGCTTAGCATAACCTTAGGAAATCATCAGTTATAATTATTTATAGGGAAGACTTGGAGAGCAGGGGAAGAGCATGGATCCATGGTGTGGATACTGGATTGACATTTCTTATGATTCATATAAGGGGTTTTGTTAACACCAGAAGCGATTAAATTAGTAGAAACACTTTTGGAGAGACTATAAAAAATTGAAAAACTACACATATAGAGAAATCTACTACATTCAAATATGAAATTATGGTTTGAAAGATATTACTGAGACTTTACAAGTGTGTTAGGGGTACTCTTTGATATTTCCCTTTTAAAAGATTGGCAAAATGTTGTGCTAGCAAATGCAGTGAACAGGACAAAAGGTACGGGTATTCATTTTGATGCTAGGTGATACTTGATAGCGGAAAAAAGTTTGCAATCTAATTGTCCTGAACTTTCAATTACGTTCCTAGTGTAGTGAGTTGGAAAACATCCGATTAAGATCTATGCCTGGTCTGGGCGATTTTCTTGGGTTACTTTTCTCTGTGCAAGGTGGGACTATTGAACAAGGCATAAATAAGACACTCAAGATTCCATTGGCTAAATGAGGCGTACCCTCCTGCTTAAATAGTTATTTATTTATTAGATAATGTTATATGATTAATTTTAGCGGCTGGAATTGCCGATTGCATTTATTCTTGTTTTGACTTTGTGCAGAAGTGGGAGGCAATATCATTCCAACAAAAGCAGGCACCATCCGTAGTTGAAGTTTTCAGGATAATCGAAGAGGTATGAAGTTCTTAATGACTCAAGTACTGGTTACTTTATATAGATGAATTCATGATGGTGGATCTGCTGAATATATTCTTTTATATAGTAAGTTCAAAACTGATATACATGGCAGTCACCATAAGAGGGATATAGGGCAATTGTTTGGTTTTGTCTGAAGCTGGTATAACATTCCACTTCAAATATGAATTAGCATTTAAATGGGGAAATTGAGAAGATTCAGATTAGTTGAAGAAGACGTATTTGTTTGGTAATATTAGTTAAACGTGTTTCATCCTACCATTAATTGGAGTATTACTGCTTAAAAAAAGGTCAAAGTATAATGCTAGCCTTGTGAAGCATGTAGATAGTTAGAATTTGCATAGATTTTTTCATGGTTTAATTCTTTTCATGCCTTTTGACTTGCAGACAGTAGATCAATTTTTTGGGTGGAATCTCCCAATGAACATAACGCATCTTCAAGCTCTACTTTCTGTGATATTTCACAGCTTGGATGCCTATTTGTTGAAGGTATCTAACAGTTTAGGTATGTGCTGCAAATTTGAGTGAAAAGTTGTGCTAATAGGTTTACTTGAATTTTAGGAGATTACGAATTTCTTTCTGTCTGGCAGCATGGACTGGGATTTAGGGGATTGATGGACTATGCGCTTCTCATTTGACTAATCTTTTATTTTCTTTACATGTGCAATGGATTGAGGGCTGAGGCCTGAGTTAATTGTGCTGATTTTCCAGTTAAATTCAACTTACACACCAGTTTACACTCCAGGAGTGCATCCTTTAAAAACTCTGATGATGATGCTTACTGTTTTGACAGTCGAGAAGAAGGATCTATTACCGTCAGCTCCTCCTTTGACTCGCTATACAGAGAGCGTTATTCCTATAATCAGGAGGAAGATGGTGGAAAACACTCTGACTGACAATGGCATGAATGATAAGTTGACTGCATCGACCATATCAAAGCTCTGTATAAGATTAAATACTCTTCAGGTCTGTGTACTTTCCATTGACTCATTAGGTATATGAAGATGGTAGAAAAGATTGCTTCGTGTTTATAGGAGAGAGGTTTTCTTTGTTTTTTGATTGATTTCAGTTGACCCCATATACATGTTGATATGATACTAAAATTCTTTTTCTACAAAACAATAAAAGGAGTGGAATTAGATGCAACAACAAGCAGCAATCTGAGTGGATCTAAACCCCAAAAATTTCAATTTTCAGATTCATATGATCAATCATGAAGGATTGTCCTACACTCTTCTGACATTTTTTTATTCACTGTGCAGTATATCAAGAAAAAGGGTGGCATACTAGAAGATTCCCTTAGAAAATCTTGGGCTCTTGTCAGATCATCTAAATATCAAAGATCAGGTGACTTCCTGACTGGGAGCAAAAACTTCTTAAATTGGTTTATCTGTTGAGTGTTTGAGCATATTGACACCTTTTTTTCTTTTTATTGTAATTAAGCATATGCATAAATATTTTTGTGACTTGCTGTTTTTCTGAGTTCCCATGGCTTTGTGGGCTCTTGGGCATGGCAAAGGAATTCTAAAGCCTTTCACGCATACTGAGATTTAATGCAAGAATTCTCCTGTTGTTTCAATCAGTTTATTTGGTTGGTGATCTAGTATGATTAAGGACATTCTTGCCATTCCTCATAACTGATATCTCGGAGAGCGTACATGGCAAAGTTTTAGCAGAATGTTTCTTGGAAGTGTGCCTGCTAAATGGTCTTTCATTGTCCTAACAGAGGATTGTTTTGACGTGGGTTCAGTTCTTCTAAAGATCTTGTATGCCAATATAATAGATTGCTGTAGAAATATTCCAGTACGTCCGATTATTGTCATGCATCTGTCTATGGAAGTACGAATGATCTTGCAAACATATGATCACGCTTCTTCTACAATGCCTGTCTTGTGGATATTTCGTACTTTTTTGTCAAATTTCAAAATAGGTTTGGTGTTAGAATGGCAGGTCTTGTTTTACGTATGTGGAGCCCTCCTCAAGTGTTGCAGGGAAGACGTTTTTCTCCAAAACTTGTGATGGATTTTTTGTGGTTGGGTAGTTGTGTTGCTTAGATGTAATCTAAGGGGAGGGTGAAAGGAATAGTTCCTTGATCAACAAACTTGCGTTCTTAGATGTGTTGCTACTAGACCTGTCAAAATGGGTCATAAACCTATTTCTTAACTCATATATCAGTAAATGGGTCATAAATAGTTAGTTATATTCACTAAATGGGTCATAAATTGGTATAAACATAATATGGGTGTTAAATGGGTCATAAATGGGTCGTAAATGGGTTTACAACTTATTTAAATTTAACTCATCTCTCTCATCCTCACTCAATCTTGCGTTCACTCACTTCGTACTCTTATCTCAGTTTGAGTATACGTTTTTCTAAATTGAGTTAAATATGGAAGTGTTTTAGCAATATGGGTTGGGACGGGTTTGAGTTGGTCTGGGTTGGGTCGGGTATGGGTCATTAAATTTGCATTATATGGAAATAGGTCAAAAAGGGTTAGATGGGTCTATTTGGGTCGGACCATTTTCAACCTGACCCACCCATTTGATAGGTCTAGTTGCTAGTGCTTTCACAAAATTTAATTCTAGTAATTACCAATTGAACCATTTCTCTTTACCTGAAATATGAGTTTCTACCATAAAGCTGTCATGGTGCATGATCCTCCTGCATTGCTAGGGTCTTGGGAGGGTAAAAAAATACACTTTTGCTAGGATTGAACCTGTGAACACACAGGAGTAGTTTCCATTTTTTTTATAAAGGCTCATCCGTGATAAATTACGGGAATAAAGAAGTGGCTATGTATTGGGTTTATTTTTTCAAGATCAAGTCAGGCATTTTTCCAATCTTAGTGTGCTTTTGATTGCTGATCTTTTTTTTTTAGTTGTGTGACCATGCTGATTCTTGCTTGTTTTAAGATAGTCCTGAAATTTAGTTGCTTGGGTGGTTACGTGGACTAATTCTTTCCTGAATGCTTATGCAGCGGTGGAGGAACCTTTGCAAAATACAGTTACTGACTCCTTAACATATGATGAAGCAGTTGATGAACTCTTTAGTACCGCATTCAACAGCATCAGGGATACTTCAACAAATGCAATAGGCACGATTTGCGACTTAATTGGTGAGTTGACATTTGAGTACTGTGCCTATAGTTCTTCAGGCACCGATCACTTTTTGAAAGAAACCAGCATAGCTGGTGCTTCTAATACACATAATACACGTATAACGTAGCCAATTGATGCTTAGTAAATGAAGGGATGGAAAATATTTTGATGTTTTTTTTTGTAAGCATTGCTTTATATGTGGTTAGCCATTAAATCTCCTATACTTTCACTTACCTCAACAAAAGGGATCATCTAATAGTATGTTAAAAAACATATACGAACAGACAATAGTATATTGATCTTGTAGATAAATGCCAATTGGCAGTTCGCACGAGCGTGTTTCTCTAAAGATAATTGTAGTCACATGAGGAAGTGTGCATGTTATTGGAATATGGAGAACTATGCAAAGTTGACTGAAAAAGGAGTTGGTACTCACACAGTTGTCTAGAGATGCTGTTCCTTTCCTTTTTGGTTTCTTTTTTTTGAGAGAGAAGAAAAAAAGAAAGGGGTTTGGGGGGTGGGGATTGTAAGCAATACAACCCACAAAGTTTTGAGCATATTTGCTAGTCGTACAACAGTGTTTTTGTCGGCAAGCAATGCACATGCTATTCTTGATACAGCTTTCATTTATAATTGGGTTATATGCACTCTTCATCTCCAGAATTTGACTCTACACATAAAATGAGAATGTTTTCTCTCAAGCATCATGTGCAATGTGTGTCTAAAGCTCTCATATATGCTGTTAAATATCTTTTGGCATTCGGATACAAAATAATACCTTACTTGCTGAATTTATCTCTTGGATTTTTTTCTAGGATTGAGAATGGTGTTTTGGGATCTAAGAGACAAAGTGCTTTCATTTTTATACTATGGTAATGTTGAAAGCGCTCGACTGGACAAGTTTCTCTCTCATTTTGATACCGTAAGATTCTCTCTCTCACTCTCTCTCTCTCTCTCTCTCTCTCTCTCTCTCTCTCTCTCTCTCTCTGTGCACACACTGATTTGGAAGTGCATGGCCGTTTACATGTCTTTTAGTATGCTCATATATAGAATCAGTGTTCAGAGTTTCAAACATTGGTATCAATGCAGGTCCTTAAACATATATGTGGCTTACTTGATGAATCTCTTAGGGACCTTGTGGTTTTAAGTGTCTATCGAGCATCCATGGTATGTTACTGTTCTTAGATTCTAATGATGCTGAGGCATATTTTTTGTGATGGTGCAACCTGAATTCTTCATCTTAATCTTCCAGGATGCCTTTGTCTGGGTGTTGCTTGATGGCGGCCCATCTCGTGCATTTTCTGAGACAGATTTTTCTTTGTTGGAGGAGGATTTTACTATGTTGAAGGTTTGTGAATATATCCCTTTCCTTTTTATTGTTTGTTTCTTCTCTCTGAATTCCTTGGCTTCTTTTTGTGTCTAAGTAGAAAGATATCATAGTGCACTAAACTCTTGTATAAAAGGTGATGATGCTGAGTTTTGACTCTCTTACATAGGACGCTGTCTGGTCAAGGACAAAATTTTTTGTCCACTAGCATGTCTTTTTCCTTTTCAATTAATGTCCTGTTTATTCTTCAGAATTGAGGGATAAAACTTTTCCTTTTAGGAGTTCAATTGAGCTTGGTCACACAGCAATTTCTTGATTCAGTTAAGAGATTGAAGGTTTAGTAAGAGATCGGTATTGTTTTGCATGCTTGTCCTTGAGATAAAATAACATGTCTCTGTTTCGAGAATAATCATGAACGCGAACTCACCTTGAAATTTGAAGACTTGAAAGGTGTTGAGATAAAATAGAGTTGTTTCTGATACCCTATATATAAGCCTCATCTAGGTCATATTAGCATTCAAGGTCTTTATATTTGTATATTGTGGTATTGTTTCTTTTTAAGCATAACTTGAGAGTTGGAGTTGCTCTGGATGTGTTGGTTGTGGCCTGATGACACTTTTGTTTTGGTGCCCTTATTTGCCAATGTTTTGGTGCATTTAAGTCGATGGTTTTTTCACACTAAACCGGAGCATGAACTGGTCAAGTGACTGCTCGTCAGTTGCATTGGCGCAACCAGCTGTCAATTCACCTTATAGGGGAAACTAGACGGAAGACATAAAGCATATTGTGGCTCGGTTGTGCCGGCGTGTAAAGCACCCAGGACATCTGTGGAGTCCTGAGTTCACGCTGCTCTAACCTCACTTTAGGCCTTCTATTCAATGCTGTTAAAGCAATTGTAAAGGGGTTGTCTACTTTTTCTAGGATAAGATCCTCTTTCATTTATCCTTATTTTAACTCACATGGTTGGCCTGGATCTTGACCTTGTTAGATCAGTTCAGCCAGGTCAAATTCGGTTGATTCTTGTTTCTTGCTCTTTATTTTGAGGGAATTAACTGGCCTTTTTATTGGTGGCCAAAAGAACTGGATATAATGATTCAGTGTTGAAGAAGCCGACTAGCTGGTCTGGTGCCATTGATTCGATGCTGTAGCATCAAAATCAGTGAGTGGTGGTAAGTTCAGTGATGCCTGAGAGATCATGCATGCAGGATTTGTTAGCTTATTAATGCTTTCTAAATCCATTTTGAAATAGGTATATATTGGCTGTGATTTAGATATGTAGCACATCCTATGAAATGTGCTGTAGGACTTTTTTTTTATTGACCAATTAGAATTGCCTCCCAGGGTTCTGGATAACTTATGTAATTCATTTATCTGTGATGAACGTGAGAGTGGCTTTCAAGTTGCAACAGAGGATTGAAGTACCGAATCTTCCTTCCGATGTTTGCTTATGCTAAAGATTGACCAAGAATGTGCCATTGCTTTCTCTCATACTATGCAGTTATTACATGCTTTTAGTTGTGCTATATTTTGATTTATAGGAATTTTTTATTGCTGATGGAGAGGGGCTTCCCCGTTCTCTGGTGGAGAAAGAAGCTAAATTTGCTGCACAGATACTACAATTATTCTCCCTTAAGGTTCGCATGGTGGTGGATAACTGAAAATTGTGCAGTCATATGAATTTATATAAGTAGCTGCTTGACCAATTTTGTCTTGACAGACTGACACAGTTATCCAAATGCTGCTAAATGCAAGTCAACGGATCTCATCAGGATTACATGCACGTAGACATGGCAGCATCCCTGATGATGCATACATTTTGATACGAGTCTTGTGTCATAAAAAGGACAGAGAGGCCTCCAAGTTCTTGAAACGGCAGTACCAGCTCCCAATGTCTTCAGGTGTGATTCTCTCATTTAGGTTTCTTGTTACCTTTTCTCCCGCTGTATCTCATGTTTCAGTGAGTATTTTTGTCAGGAGTGCTGATTCTATGAGTTGTTTAAAATTAAATGATACATTCTACTACAAGGATCATATTTTGATAAAAACAAAGAATTGGTACCAAATATTAAATCTCATGAACATGCAAAATTCGAGAAGAAAGTGATGACAGCAGAACAGCAGTATTTGTTTCACATTAATGAAAGTCATTAGAGAGGGATGCATTCACGGGTGTCAATCTAAGTTTTGTTCTTGGCTGGTTCTCTTGAGATTGATCCAGAAACTTTTTTTCCTATGCTGGAAACCCTTTATTATGGTGTAATTTAGGTGCCATTGCCATTTGAATTCTTTGCTTGGATTAGTTCTCGACATCGAGTAATGCGATCTTTGCTCGTCTTATGTAGCATATATTGAGAAAATCCTCAAATTTCTAGACCTTTGCCTCACTCTAAGTGCTGTTGTCACTTGCCAGCAACTCTAACCAGTGAATTGGCTTTGGGTTTTATGTACCTGCAGAATATGATGACACTCCATCAAAGGATTCTGCTGTGGGATCGACATTTATGTCAGATATCCTTGAGCGAAGCAGCTCTTTCCATTGGACCGAGAAGGGCCAAAAAAGTTTTACTTCATTCAAGAAGAAAATTCAAGAAGCGACATCAGAATTTAGACATGCTGCGTGGTGACATTTGCTCTTAGTTGACATCTCAGTTTGGCTGGCACGTAGGTGTAGATTCTGAACGACCTTTTTGAGATGGATTTATGAGGCGCTTAGTCAATTTCTTCCATGGATTTCCTGGTAAGCGCTAGTGGGAGGTGTAGCATTGCCTTCCATTGGACTGAGAATGGCCAAAGAAGCCTACATTCATTTAATGAAGAAAATCAAGTAAGCAACATCCAAACTTAAAACATGCCACATGGGGATGTCGCTGTTAGCTATTGTCTTTGGCTGGTTCGTTGGTGTGGATTTCGGCGGAACCTCTTTGCGTCTCATTATGATGCACATAATCCATTGCTTGGTTGAAGTTTCCGGTGAGTTATACATTACTCTCTTTTGTCTTAGGTTCGTGAGCGAATTCCCTGTAGTAGAGCTATTCTTTGCATAATGTTGCATGACATTGTTCACAGTGCAATATTCGTGCACAAAGATAGACTTTTCAGTTCATCGATGACAGTAATGTAGTTTGAGTAGAACGCATAGTTTGATTTTGTTTGCAATTCCTCTGACCTGCTCTTATGCATTTAATAGAGTTACCCAATTATTCTGGTCTATACACATTGGAACCGTGGAATGTGTAACTTTATGATCTTCAGACCAGGACAAGGTTTCCTTGTCCATCATCCTTTTCTGTTGCGATGTTGCAACGGCCTGGTGGGTTGAGTTGGGCATAAGTTCTTTTATTGCAGAGATTGCAGAAGGCAACCATGTTTTGTTTTTGAATTTTTGCGATCGGTACACACTTACAAGGGCAACATCTACAGCAGCAATGTGAGATCGAGTTGTTGCGGTGTCGGTGCATTGATGTTAAATCAATAGGAAGTACTTAGTAGGAGAATTTTGCTTGATTGATTTAAGATGACTATGTTAACGGCAACTATACGAATTTCGTAGTCACGGCCTCTTCTGTCAAGGCTTTATTTGGCAGCTGGCACACTATAGTCGGGAGAATTTTGGTTCAAATGCGCCGGGAAGGTTCAAACGTGCATACACGAGAGATATTCGTATTTCTTCTGGTCCAAAAATTTTCTGTATTTCTTTCATCGACTCCAAACAGGTCACAGACGTCTGAAATTCATGGAGGCGGTTTAAGATTTAGCAATGAGTGATTTCGCGAAAAGAGCATACTCATTCGGTCAGCTGTAAAATCAAAATGTGTATCATTGCAACAAATCTCGAGACAAAACTTTGATCATTGCTCATTTAGATCTGGACATTTCTATGGGAAATTACTAAAAAAGTCATAAATCCGTTGTATTTGGGTTAATTCAGTTATAAGCTTTTCAATTTGAACAATTTAGTCTTCAACATTTAAATAATTTGCCAGTGTAGTTTATCCGGCAATTTTGGCCGGGAATTAATGACGTGGGTTCTAGTCGTTCTATGTGATAAAGGCCGACACTGATGTGAATTTTTTTTTTTTATTGTTAAGTGTCGGCAAGGGGTCGCCAATCATCGGTTGAGGCCTGGCGACCCTTGTCGGCCACTTGGGCGAAGGCCTGTAGGCCCTTACTAGTTGCGGGTGAAGGCTGCGAGCCCTCCCCAATATCATTATGACCCTCGCCATGATTGGCAAGGGATCACAGCTCTCACTTAGATCTGGGCGAGTGTCGCAGCCCTCGCACATAGCTGGGCAAGGGCTACGACACTCACCTAGTGGTTAGTGAGGGCAGCAAGCCCTCACCCAACTATGAGTGAGGGTTGTGACCCTCGTTGATGGCTAGCAAGAGGGTTGTCGCCCTTGCCAGGTGGCTAGCGAGGCCTAGCGACCCTCCCTTAACAATAAAAAAAAAAAAAGAGAAAGGAATAAAAAATAAAAAAATTTAGAAAATTTCAAAGAATTTTCACAACCGTCGTTCACGTCATTAATTTTCAATCAAAATTGGCCAGATGGACGATATTGATAAAATGTTTAAATGTTTATGACTTAATTTGTATAATTGAAAGATTTATAATTGAATTGACACAAGCCTAATAAATTTAGGATTGTTTTTGATAATTTTCCCAATTATCCACCGTCGGGCATCACTTGTTTAGTATTTATTATCATTATGTTAATTCTGCCGTCTGTGGGTGGCCATGCTTTTTACTGGTTTGGCGCATTTCCCTGGTGTGAAACCGCAGAATTTGCACGCCGCTTGACTTAAAGCACAGGATTGACTTTACTTTCACCTATCCGAACCTAAACCTTACACCAGACCAAGGTCTTGACTAGACCAATACAATGCATCACCTGTGACTTCTAGCGCTTTGGACTATCGTATGTCGACAAAACTATTTGCGGCGCCGTGTGTAAGTTACCTTTCGAACTTTTGCTAGATGGCTCGTGAAGGCACTTTCGTCGGACCAGTGTTTTTCCACGGTAAAGACCAGAAATTAAGATAAATGCTGAAAGCGAAACTGCACTAATGTGAACGAGTCAGCCTGGTCATCTGGAGTGATTCCTGGAATTCCCCCTCAAAGGAAGCCCCGGAACCCTCACAGTACAGGGGCTACCTGCAATTTGAATTGGCTAGGATATTCGATCACAGATTAAGATGTTGGCTCGAGTATATGACGATAAGTGATGAGATATGCTGCATGACAATCGATAATCATGATTTGGGTCGTAGAAAAATTAACCATTAGGGCACAATGAAGGTGTATGGGATTTACCCGAAAACAGTTCTGCTCTTTGATTGTGTAAGCTGCTATAATACAGAATCTTAAAAGTTGTAAATTCTCACTCTTTTCAATCACCATCCTGGCACTTCTTGCCGCTATCATTTCACCTCATAGGAAACTGGCAATAATTAACCGGTATGCCTATCACGGTTTGAGATGTCTCGGCTCGACCGTTATCACTCGACCATTTCTCACGTGTATCTGACGACCCTCCAATTTGAGAGGTCACGGCTCTACCGTTATCGCTCGACCATTTCTCATGTGTATCAATTTGAGACGCCACGGCTCTACCATTGTCGCTCGGCCATTGGTCATGTGTATCCAAAGACCCTCCCACTTTCACCGCAAGATTAATAATGCCATCGCTCCTGGTTCCATCCCGATCAAGTAGCCGGTAGCTCAGGTACTTCACCGAGTCCACTGGTGGCCACCCGATATCGGTCGCCGGAACCCGGCACCAGCCCAGCTGGGCCCAACCCTGAGTGAAGCTCTTTCTGTAGAGCTGGAGGTGAATGGAAGCATTCAGGTCAGTGAAGAAACTCGAGCTGACATGCACATGAAACTTGTCACCCCAGTTGAGCCCTACTCGATCTTCCTCGTCGCCATTGCTTCGCGCGACGCGCGGATTTGAAGAAGTTATCGCCGTGAGAGTAATGAAGGGTCTCAGAGGTTTTGAGAAGATGGAACAGGAGGAGGGTTGTTTCTTCAGTCCCTCAGCTGATATGACAGTGATATCCATGTCTGAAGGCTCGATATTATTGGTTGACATAACAAGGAAGGACGTCAGTTCTTGCAATCTTTGCAATCTTTCCGATTGCTTTTTTCACTCTTGCAGTGTTGAGTGTCGATGAGTCCTGGAGTGAGTCGAGGGACTATTTAACAAAGAATTGTGAGAACCAAGGAAAGAGAGATGCTTCTAGGGGTGGGTTGGTCACAGGACAAAGCAAATTGCTTTTTGTGGTGGTCCACGTATGTTCCTTTCATTTTTTTAACCAACAAGGATGTACTTCGAAAGGATTTTATAAAGGTTCCCAAATAAATGAGGATTAATATTACGAAAACCCTAAACTGATACATATGTGATAAATTTACCTTAAATTAATTTTTTGACTATAAAAAATCCAAACGGGTACACTTATGACAAATTTACCTTCAGTTAGTTTCTATTAAATTGGATTAATACTGTAAAAAATCACAAACTGGTATACCTGTGATAAACGGTGGATAAAATCCCAAACTGGTACACATGTTAACTACCACGTGTCATCTAACTCAGCAATTTGACGATTAAATTTTAATAAAAACTAATGGAGGGTAAAGTTATCACAGGTGTACAGGTTTGGGGTTTTTGATGGTTAAAAAATTTGTTTTGGATAAATTTGTCATTGGTTTGCTAGTTTAGGATTTTTTGTAGTATTAGCCTAATAAATAGTAGGAGTCATTTGAGCAACAAAAAATCCAATTTTAAATTTTTAAGGCTAAATTTGTTCTCGAAAAATGAATAATATGATCGTTCGTATCAATTGAAATAACTAAGGAAAGTGAAAAACATTGTTAGTACCGACAACAATTTATATCTAAATAATTTCGTGAACAGTGAAGATCATTTTCGTTCATTCATTTCTGTAAGCGATACATGCGATTATTTTAGGAAAATATTTTTCAAATCGGCCATCTTCCGCGAAACAAACGGAGCAAAAGGCGAGCCTATTTTGCATCGAGGGCATAGGATGCTCTTGTAATTTATAATTGCGGGACCACCAAAGTTGAATCTCGGATTTCGACAGATAAGATCTGGTTTCGGCGATCCAACGGTCATATGTTACAGAGTCGTATAGTAATCCTAATTTCAACTTTAGATTACAATGTCTCAACTTGGTGCTTTTTTTTTGTAGTTGCATGGAAGATGGGAGTGAAAAGCAGTGATTCTTGTCACATCCTTTTTCGAACAAGAAAGGAATGCAAAAGATCATCCAACAATAAGGTAAACGGTCCACGAGATTTGTCGGAGTAACTTTTGCATTTAATTTTTTTTTATTTTTGCCTATAAATTTTGCTGCTCTCGCAATTTGATTTTTATGTAATACAAAGCTTTTAAAATATTTGAAAATGTACAAATAATTGCAAATGAAATCATATATGAGTTCGACCCAAAAAAAAAATCATATATACTTTGTACAAAACAAAATCATATATGAATTTTTTTTTGGGTGGATGCCGACGAGGAAGGGACCATGAAGTTTTGTGGTGCGACGACTTTTTTGGTCCGCGGGAAGTTGCCCGGGACAATGCAATCACCAACTTGCACTCTCGATTGAATAAAACGCAATTTTTTGTTTTTCTTTTTTGCTTTTGTGGGTTTGAAGTTACGCTATATTATATTTCGTTTTCCTCTTTTCTATTAAATGATTAAAGAAAAGGGAAATATCGTATTGCATGGTGAATATTACTAGGGTTTCTTTGGAAAAGCATCTGATGCACTGGGATTTGGCAAGTGTCCCACATCGCTTGATCATGACGTATGTATGATTTTTATCTAAATGCGGTCTCCCTCTAAGCTCCACTTATTGGTTCAAGTTTTTTGATCGTGCTTTTTGGCGTGGTGTCGGAATCAGTTTCTACCCCTGTTTATTTCACGTGGGCATCCACGAGGTTCGTCGAATTCCACTTGTCATTTTTTATTCAATTTGTACACGAGATAATTAAAATACTTTTAAACGGTCTAAAGTATTATCCATACTTAATATTATAAGTGAAATTACATGTCAACAATTGTACGTTGTGAAAATTTCAAGTGTTTCGAATTTAAAAAGAAAAAGTAAATTGTGCGCTCGAAAGATTTCAATCAAAAAGTAGAAATCAAGTCAAATATCTTATAAGGGCTTTGGTAGCATAACATTTTTTGGGCTACTGTTATTCTAACATTATGTTGTGAGCCACAAATTCTTGAAAGAATAAATCTCATAATATTTTTAATTATTTAGTATTTATTTATTTGTGACCAAAAAATAAACTGTTATTCTCACGGTTTAGGACAATCACATAAACATTTCCCATCTTATATTGTCTTTTGCTATAAAAAAAATACAAGAATATTATAGTACCTTTAGGCTTTCAATAATTGCATGGAATAATAACAACCAAAAGAATAGAAGAGGCTATGAATCTATATATATATATATCATAACGAGAGCAATGGGATTCTTATAGCAAATGCGGAGAGGCCTATCAAAGTTCATCGCCCCTGATAATCGTTTTTTACTCAAAAAAGGTGTCCTTGAGCTGTCAAGAGAAATGCACGATGAATTTCCACGAGACCTTCGCTTTCTCGAGTCGTACTCCAGAAATTTTAAGGAAAAAGCACCAAAAATTAAAATCTTATTCGGTCCTAAACTTTTCAATTGTATCAATTTAATCCTAAATATTTTAACGTTTTACTAATTAAGTCAATATGACCTATTTAGGCCGGAGATTACCGACGTGAACGCCTGCCGGCCAACCTAGTGGCACGACCGGCATTGATGTGGACATTTTTTTTCTTTTCTTTACTCTTTTTTTTGTTTGGATCGAGGGCCGGCGATCCTCGCTAGCACTGGGCGAGGATGCCGCGGCCCTCGCTGACACTCGACTAAGAGCCGGCGACGGTGCCCTCACTAGCCAAAGTGAGGGGGCGCGGTCCCTCGTCTAGATCTGGCGAGGTTGGTGAGGGCTGCAATGCACTCGTCGAATTTGGGCCTGGCAAGGGCGGAACATCAGCAATTCTTCACTGCTTATTCTGAAGGGATCTTTCCACAACTTGACCAATATCCTTCGAGATCTTACACCAAGGGAAAATCGTCTGAAGTGCTTTTTCTTTTTACACCGATCCTTGTCCAATCTGGGGGAGGCCGCAATGCCCAAATTTGGCGAGGGAGTGTGACACTCGCCCAGTGCTAGCGAGGGTCGACAAGTCCAAAAAAAAATGTAAATAAAAGAAAAAACCAAAAAAATTTTAAAAAGTTCACGTTGGAGCTGGCCGTGTTATGTAGAATAGCTGGTGTCTACGTCAGCAACTTCTAGCCTAAATTGGCCGGAAATGGTTTATAACGAAATTAGTATAATTGAAAAAGTTTTGGATTAAATCGATATAAATATAATTGATTGAGGACTTTTTATCAGTACTTTTTTCGCACGTAACACGTAAGGGATGGTGCCTTGAGTTCGGGTCAAGTCAGGGACCGGCGCAGCTATTGTGGACAAGATTGAGATGGTGAAATTGCCATGAAAGAGATGAGTCGGCAATGTCGAGGAGGAGGTCCTGGAACCATTACACTTAAGACATCATGACAGAGACCTATTTCATAATCGTTCTGTCGCGGACGAAGTTAATTGGCAATGACGAGAACTACGGCGTGCATCATCCCTTTTACTAGACACCCAGCCGACTGGATACAGCACCAAAAGTCCAAAACCCTCTCTACTCGACTGAATCGCAAATGTGAAAGTTCACAAGAAAAAGCTGCAAGAGGGTGCGTCACATCTGATGTCTACGTTTCCATGTGAAATTTAATCAGATAAGCAATAGTCGTAGCAGGAATTTGCCGCGAGTTCCGTGCGGAAAATGGCGGGGCTGGAGTCCAACCGAAGATTTTCGATCGGGCTCGAACGGTCTTTGCCACGGAGAGACTGATATGTTCGTTTAATGGCAACGAAGCACATGGCCTGCCTGTGTTCCTTGTACCGGGCACCTCACCGACTCAATCCAGCAGAACGTGTCTATTCAGTCGAATCCATTCCGTTAAGTTAGACGCGCAGAAGTTGCCGGAAGCTTAAAGCGAGCGCGCGCACCCATGTGGTGTTTCGCGTTTTCTATGGGAATTTAGATAAAATTAGCGGGAAACTACTGCACCTTTCGTGTAGAAAAAGTGACGGGTGAGATTCTTTTCAACCAAAGTGAATGCCGGGGTGGATTGGACTCGTGCATTGAACTTTGCCATTTGCTTGAACGCGAAGGAAAAGTTGCTTTGGAACGAAGAAAAAAGAGAAAATCATCTGAAGAAGCCCTTTATAGATCTTGTCGACATCAACACGCCATATTTAATAAAGTATTCCTTACATTAGAACCTTAATCTCTGCATGAATTTAGGTGTGTCTACCTTTCTCTCTTCCTCTCCTCCTTCAGAGAAAAGAGGCGGGCTCAATTCAACTCGGCAGCTCATGGTTCTGGGCCAGCGCCTGCCAGAAATAGTTCAAAACCTCAGCTCCCACCAAGCCCTAAACTCTAAGCTTTTTAAGTCCAGCAGCAAGCAGCAACTCCACCGCCTTCTTTTCCTCTCTCCATAGCCCCGAACCCACCACAGTCTGGCTCAAGTTCAAAGACAGGTTTAGGTGCACGAGACAGGTTCAATTTAACTCGGCGCAGGCCCCTTACCCGACGAGATGGTTTTTCCCTCACAAGAAAACGGTTGGCCGGGGAAATTTGCCCGCTGCTGGCCCACCAGCCCGCCTCGGCAATGGGCCTCCGGCTTTAGCCCGCTCTCGTATCGGCTGTGCATTTGCCGTGCTCTTGTGTGCGCGCCACGTTCGTGTACCCTCTTCCTGGCGAGGGCTGCGACGTGCTTGATGACTTAGATACCGTAAGCCATTTGATGTTGGTGTTACCCATCGTCGAAGTGGAATGAGTCATCAGGAGGATTAATTGATTGTTTAATCGTTCTTTACAAACCGTTATTTATCAAACTGCGAACAGCTCACATGGAATGACAGTGGACCATGTATATTGTCGCAAAGAAGATAATTGTGAAATAGCTAGAACAGTGCTTGAGGGATCCATTGCCGATTTCCTTTGGTGCTGAACATGGACTTGTCCATGGTCCTTTTTGACCCATATAATCTGAACTGTTTATTTTTTTTTAAAGAGAAACATCTTCTCCGGTGCGGGCCGAAGGACAGAGAGAGACATACAACGGTCTTACTTGCGGCGATGAGATTGAGATTTACGACGAATCTAATGTACTCGACCTGTGGACTCAATCCATCTCGTATCTGCAACGTGACGGCATGGCGCAAGATGGTGCGAGAGAATTTGAATACTCGGAATCCATGCCCTCTAGATAAGGAATGGAACGTTTCTGTACTACTACTAAATTGGAAGAACGAATAACATAATCATTTGTTAACTTTTATGTTGTGAGGGGTCGATATTAAATTTAGACATTTGCAAGTCTTTTCATCGTCATTTGTTGCTAAAATGTACGATGAAACGAATATACATTTTCAAGATATTGCCGCAACGTTCCACCAAAAAGTGAGGCGGCCCATGAGGCACCATTGCCCCACGCAAGATGCCCCATCCCGTCCCGGCCCTGCCCACACGATGCCTTGAGGTGGTGACGGGGCAAAATCCCTGGCTGGGGTGGTCGGGGCATAGGATCATAAGGTTCTTTCCGCTAACTACCTGAAATTGGTTTCTCCTCAATGACGCACATCCCATAATGACCAGAACATGGATATTTGCAACTTCGAATCCGAGAGCATACCCACTATTTCCCTCAACAGACATCATCACAGATAAAAAGTAAAAGACATAAGCTTGCCATTTCAATCCAGACCGGATACTGAAAACACATCATCCGTAAGTTAAAAGTGAAAAAAAGTATAGCACGTCGACCGTTGGATTGAATCCCTAGATTCTTATCCGATCGCCGAATTCTGTCGTACTACTACCGATAGTAAAACCCACTTACGATTCAACCATTCTTAGTTAATCAGGTGCGCGTATGGAATCAAATTGAGTCAAGAATCGATATCGACAGATACATTTGAGCCAAGAATCGATATCGATAGATACACCAAGGACACCGTTTCGTGCCCAAAAGAAGGAACCCTATTCACTTAAAAGCTTTCATACATCCTCGTTCTCCCGAACAGCGTCAACAATTACACCCCAAATTCCATTCCAATTTAGGGACAAAATCGCACGCCTCGCACGTGCGCAGAACTCAGCCTTCTTCCTCCGCGAAGCAATTATTATTTCGCCTTTATCACATTCTCTTCGCCCGCGGATTTGGTTTTGACTTTTGCGTTTTTGCCGAGCGAGTTCGGTTTCGAGGCCTTGCTCCCGTGCACAAGTACCGCCAAGGAGCCCCCGACTCTCACGAGCGACGCGCGTGCCACGCCACGCTCCCCACGTGCCCCGCGCGTGACTCGCTCCCCAAGCGGTGAAGCCTTCCTCTGATGTCCATCACTTTTTGTCCGACGGACGTCCCCCGGCTAGAGAGCTCGTCATTTTCCGAGGTCGAGCCACGGCGGGTCTTCCCCGTGATGATCTTTGCTACCATCGGACGGCTCTGATTTCACCTCCGCCCCGGGCTCACGCTCATCGGGTGGTGATTGCACCGCCTGATCATCCGCCTCTCGCATCTCTTCTTCTCCGCCGTGGTTGCCGTTGATGTTGCTGTTGTTGTTCTCTTCGACTCTCTGCCGTTTGCCCCCGATCGAGACCCCGAACAGCCGCGGAGCGACCGTCGCGCCCTCCTCCTCCTCCTCGTCCTCCTCCTCCGCCGCCGCCGCCGGGCCTGCACCGTCCTCCCCCGCCTCGGCCTGCCTCGCCGGCATCAGCTCCAGAGCCTGCCCCTCCGGGGCGGCGGAGGCGGAGTCGGAGTGGCGGGAGACGTAGTTCGCCATCAGCGATAGTATGTTGTTGCACAACCCTCTCAGCTGGGACAGCTCCTGGCTCATCTGCGTGTTCTCCTTCTTCAGCCTCTCGTTCTCCTCCAGGAGCTCCGGCGCGGTCGTGCAGCTCGGCGAGCGGTGCACCAAGGACGGCGAGGCGGCGGCGACCGCGGCTGCCGCGAGGGCCACCGGCGGGGAGCTCGACGAGATCACCTGCTCGTCGCCGGAGTTCGCCGGAGACACGGCCCGCCCCACCCCCGGCACGGCGGCGACCGTCACGGCGGCCGCAGCCGTCGGGGAGATCTTCCTGCGTTGGATGTCGCGGAGGAGGGCCTTCTCGCCTTTCCGGAAGCAATCATTGGCGAACTCCCACCGATCCGGCACCACCTTTCTGAATCCCTAGAAGCCAATCGATTGGGATCATCAACACGAAGAAGATATCGCCGAAATCGAATCCTAAACCAAGTAAAAATCGCGTCGCGGACTCACGTAAGTGTTCAGCTGACGGACGAAGCTGGAGAAGTTGTTGTGCTTGAAATACTGGGGGAGCAAATCCCTGGCGAATTCCGCCGGCCGCCACACGATGAACGTCGTCCCGTCCTCGTTCCACGAGATCAATTCGTCCACCACCGGATCGTCCACGAGCTGGTAAGTCTTGGTGAGGAACGGCGTCGGGAGCGACCTCTGCGAGTCGCCGGCCGCCGCCGCCGCGGGCGAGTCCCCGGCCTGCTCCCCGGGCATCGCGAGGGCGCGCACCCTCCCCTCCCCTCAGATCCGAAGCCTAGGGACGACACCTGGAGAGACTCCGAACCAGACAGGTTCCCATATTCGAGTCAGCTCGCGGACGACACTGTCGCGTATCGTATCGCACGCCGAACCACAAAATCAACAGCGCACCGCAGAAGCTTCCTCCATCGCAGAACCGAAGCTTCCCTCCCCCACCAATAATTCGATCGAACGAAACAAAAGCAAAAAAGAGAAAAAAAAAAAAAGCCGAAGGAATTTTCGCGGATTCTGATTCTCAGCTAAGCAGGCGACGAGAAACGATGCACCGAAAGGGGAAGAACAAAAAGGTCGCGATGAACAGGGAAGAAGAGAAGAGAAGAGAAGGTGTACCGGGGAAAGCAGCGAGCCTCGTAGCTCCGATGAATCTCCTCGCCAACACGCCGGAGGAAGTCGACGGCACGGGAAGCCACCATCAAACAAGCACCCGTCCACCCGCCCCACACCGCGGCCGCGGCGGCGATCGGAGAGAATCTCGCCGGAGCGAACACGCGCGCAGAGAGAGAGAGGAGAGGAGAGAAGGGAGGAAGGGGTGGGAGGAATTAGGTTTTTTTTTTTTTTGTTTCTAGAAGTTTCGTAGGGGAAGTGGGGGGGGGGGAGAGAAAATGATGATGGATAGGGGAGAGAGGAGGAGGGTTCGCGAAGGAAAAGGACGGACGTGGGGGTATAATCGGGAAAAAAACAGAAGGAAATTTCGGATTTCTGGAGAAAAGGCGGACCAAAAAGGACGTCGGGCCCGCAAGACAGAAGAGAAGGGAAGACGCGAGAGGGGAGAGTGCAGAGAGAGAGAGAGAGAGAGAGAGAGAGAGGAGAGGGGGCCGTGCGTGTGTAAGCTTCTCCTTCCGTTCTCTCCTTTCCAGAAGTTTCTCTCTCTCTCTATCTCCATCTGTAATTCAATTAATTAATTACGTCGATTTTTCTTCCCTTTTCCGAAGCTTTTCTTCGTGGGAAAGAGGGGGGGGGGACAAAAAAAAATTGAATCTCAATTTTTAACGAAACATATATATCGGAAATTGCGATACCCTTCGTATGTCTAGAGTACCATAATAATAATAATAAATGTCCTATACACCGTGCAGCGCTGCTCATCGATTTTTTTTTTGTCTTTTCCGCTCTCTTTTTTTTTTATATTTTATTTTTGGGGGCTGGAGTTGGGGCGCCGGGGGGGTTTGCAGAGTACGCGCGACACGTGCCGGGCGAGTAATGGAAAGGGAAAGGCAAAAGGCACAACACAATTCCAGCCCCGAACGGATAAGGATTTCTGAGTGGATCGCGAGTTCGCGAAAAGTCTCCTCCTTTTTGCATCGCCCCCGGATGAGGAGGGGAGGGAGAGATCACGCATTTTTTTAAGGTGAAGGGACGCTCGCCTCTCTCTTAAGTCTCTCTTTCGTGACTTTGGGGGTGGTCGGACGTGTTTGGCTCGCTCTCGTGGTACCTCGAAAGCCCAGGAGAAAATGACACAAATGGCCAATGTAGTATTTTGGCTCAATATATAATGAAGTCTCTGAATTTTTAATTTGTTCAACATGATCCTTAAATTTTAGCCTAATTTTCAACATAATTCCTGAAATTTTGGCACATGTTCAGTTCAGTTCAGTTTAGTCCATATATTAAACTGAAGATGTACTAAAAGTTCAGGGATCATATCGAACAAATCAAAAGTTTAGGAGCCACATTATATATTGGGGCAAAGTTTAGAGATTACGTTACATATTGATTTAAAGTTGATGTATTGTTTGTGTCATTATCCCTTTTTCTTACGCTTCAAAGACATGAGCACATTCACCCGATTAATTATCTGGAGACTTGGGGAAACACGCTTTGGAGAACTCGATGGCTTGATTAAGTCTGACCTTTCGGCATGTGCAAGCGGTTCCGGCGGTTGGCCTGACAAAAAAGGGATTTCGCATGAGGTTGGTGACGTCTGGACACGCAACCTCCACTTTCCTAAACCCCGAAGCTGAATAGATCGCCTCGAATGAGGAGGGAGAGAAATCACGCCTTTTTAAGGTGAGATCGCACGTCTCTAAGTCTCTTTCGTAACTTTGGGATTGGACATGTTTGGCTCGCTTTTAGGGTTTTCCGAAAGATTGATCGAACAACATCATGTTTTTCTTACAGTAACCGGATTAATTACGTGGAGACTCTAGAAACGCTCTAAGAACTCGATGGATCGGTTAAGTTCGATCTTTTGATATGTGCAGAGAACCCTAGTCCTTGGCCTGACAGAAAGGGGATTTTGCACGCAATTGGTGTTGTTCGAACATGTGACCGTCGCTTTCTTGAGTTTGAAGTCTCTTGACGGCCCAATCCTGAAGCTGAATAGATTATATTCGAGCGAGCTTCTAGTGTAAAGAGCCGTCGTAATTACGGAGAATTGTGGAAAAAAGGTTGACGTGACTTTAAATGTAACATGAGTTAAAATTGAAATTTCATGCGTCACAAAAGTTTTTTAAAAGTTGAAAATGAAAAACACAGCGGATGCTCATAGGTCATTTTCTTATTTGTCTTTTATACAACAGCTTCTGTTTTTTTTTTTTTCCCTTCCTTGCTGAATTCCGTGATGACAATCCCAATAAATGCAGATTTTAACCTAACGTAGGAAAAAATCAAGCCATTCCTTGCCAACTCTCAAAACATTTGACTACTTCGTGAATGATGATGGCTTTTATTATTACGGGTACTTTTCTAAAAAGTATTCTTTTTGTTAGTTTTGAAAGAAGAGCATGAGGACGCGTGCTTTTTATGGAATTTTTATTTTTAAGGATGAACTCTAACATCCTCTTCTCAAGAAGGTGGGTATGTATATGTGTGTGTGTCTATATATATATATATAAAATTTCGGAAAATTCTTAAAACCCCACCTTGAATTTCGATGGCTATACATGTTTACCAATAAACTTTCAACATCTACGCAAAACTCCCCCCGAACTTTCATTTTAATACAGCTATCAACCTTTCGTTTATTTCTCTATTTGCATGTGCTCGGCATGTAATTTTTCAAGGGAAAATTTGTAATTTTCCTTGATAGAGAAAAAAGAAGGAGGGAATTAGGTTAATACCACAAAAAACTACAAACTGATATACTCGTGTCATATTACTCCCAAACTAATTTCCGTGTCATAAAAACTCCAAGATCGATACATTAGTGCCATATTTACTCCCAAAATGGTACATTTGCGTCACATTTACTCCAAACTAATTTTTGTGTAATGAAAATCTCCAAATAGGTACATCCATGTTGTATTTATCCCAAACCAATACACTCGTGCCACATTTACCCGGGTAAATGTGGCACGGATGCACATGTTTGGAGATTTTCATTACACAAAAATTAGTTTGGGATAAATGTAGCACGAATGTACCATTTTAGAGGTTTTTGTGACATAAAAATTAATTTGGGGTGAATGTGGCATGAGTGTACCGGTTTTGGGTTTTTGGTAGTATAAGACCTTATTGTTATCTTCTTGCCAATATTTTCATAAAAATAATCACATTTCCTTGATGATTTCTGTGTTTTTTCCTCTTGTTGGTAAAATAAATGTTCCCCTAAATAGATTAGCAAAATGAAAAAAAAAAGAAAAAGAAGAAGAAGAGATCTCCACCAAACAGCAGGGCCATTGAATGGCAAAATCTTGGCTATGGCCTATATAAGCAGTACATATATGGTCCACACTAGCAAGATTGGTCCCCCTAACATTTTATTTTCCAATGCATTGTGTACTTATTGTAGAATTTAAAATAGCAAATTATATTTCCTTTCATAGCTTAAACTTCGATAAGTTGTTGATGATCTCGTTATAACATCTTGGTACGTGAGATTTCGACACTAACTATTGATATATCACAAATCAAGAACAAAACCAAACTGATTGAGATGCAACGGCGAGAGAAAGCGGTGGCCATCTCCTCCACAACACGCTTTGGCTCATGGACTAGGCTGTGAGAAAGCTTTCATGGGATCCATGAAGTTGTCCGGACTCAATCGGTAATCCTTTTTAAGTGGTTGAATTTCACGGGTAAATGGTATTGATTTGGCTGTAAACTCGTGTTGAAGTGACCAAGATGGATAAATTCTAGAAGTTGGCGGTTCAAATTATGGAAGGAACAAAAGTTGGAGGACGACATTTGATAATGACACAAGTTGGAGGACTAAATGTATACTTAAAACCCAAACGAGGAAAGAGGGAAAAGGGAAAATTAAACTCGACTCCTTCGCAATTTGCGTAGTGTGTGTACTTTTAAGTTCTTAATGGGCTCGACTCGATTGTTTGGTGATAGTCTTAACTGGGCCGTTTGGGCTTCTTTAATGGCAAGGCGAGTGTGCGATCCACCTTGCAATATTCTTGGCAGGAGATAGGCAAATATAAGTGAGAAAGCATTTCACGAGACGACGCGACGTGCGGTGTACCACCCTAATGAAAGTATGCGATTCCTAAGGGTAAAAGGACATTATAAGTGCCATAAGTTATATACGGAGATCACTTTAGTGCCATAACTTTTTTTCGGATTACTTTGGTGCCAAGTAGGAGAAAAAGAGATCACTTTAGTGACTTTGGCCAAAATTCAGGCAAAAAAAAAAGCCACGTCAGATTTCTGGTGAGCCATGTTAGCATCGAAAATTAATAAAAAAAGAGCCACGTCAGATTTCCGGCGACCATATTAACATTGGCACTAAAGTGATCGTTTTTCAAAAAAGTTGACACCAAAGTGATCCGAAAAAAAGTTATGGCACCAAAGTGATATCCGTACACAACTTATGGTACTTATAGCGTCCTTTTGCCGATTCTTAAGTATTAAGCATCAATTAGGATGACAAAGCATACCACATAGGTGAGATGATTTGTCGATCGCATCACGTCAGTCACCTTGTGGTCAACACATAACATACTCTTTTCCCGACTCTTGACCGCTCATGGCGGGTTGAAGATAGATCGGCAATGTCAAGAACTGGAGATGCCGTGCAAGTGCGTAAGTCGGTAGGGTAGTCAAAAATTGGGTCTCCATTTAACTTTATTTATTGTGCAAGTTATCCCAGCCTTCAAACTAGATTGTTGAGTCTTCCAATAAGATAAAGTCATCATTCATCTTCCATAGTTGGCGTGGGCAGTTCGATAATGTATCGATCGAGATTTATTTTCTATGGATATCGATGCCAAAAAAAAAGGTTCAAATAAAAAACGTACAACATCCAAATCTCACACACACTCTCTCTATATATGTTTTCTATTACTAAATATATTACAGCTAACAAATCACAATTGATTTTTTTTTTCGAGTAATTTGATTCGATAGAAAAATTACACTATGTAGATATATACACTTAGAAAAATAAAATAGTTTCAATAAATCACAGCTGATTTATAACATGATTCATTAAATTGCTATAAGGAAATCAAACCGAATATATAGCCTTGCTAGGGGCAGGCGAGGCTTGCCCTTGCTACTTCGCCGGTCCTTGCCTCTGACTGGTCGCCGACGTTCATTGGCCGACCCGAGGAAGAAGGGAAGAAAAGAAAAAAAAGAGAAAAAAAGAAAAAGAAAAAGAAAAAGAAAAAGAAAAAGAAAAAGAAAAAATAATACAAAAAATTATTAAAATATTATTTACAAATATCTATATTTATGCTGGCTGTCAGCAATTTCCGGTCAAAATTGATCAGATGGGCTAAATTGACATAAATAGAAATGGTTAAGGACTGAATTGTCACAATTATAATAAATTTAAGATTTTTTTTTGATGATTTTTCAATTCAATTGGACAAACCGACAATGGTGGGAGACTTTTCATAGGAAGAATTCACCGGTGTCCAAAATGAGACGCCACGACTAGGCACGGCCTAACTTGTTTATTATTGGGTAGAGTCTCCGCATAGACTTCCTCTATTAATCTGTGCACGTGGTGTGGAGCAACATCATTGCTTGCGCCTACGAAGTAAAGCAGTCTTTGTGGAAATTAAGTTTATGGTCTTCTCCCTTCGCATGAAGGTGCCTACTTTGTCCAAAGTCGAAGGTTTCGATCGCGACGTGATCCCTTTTCTCTGCACTCTTTTCACGTGCCAGTTCATTCACACACGTCTAGGAATGAAGCTCCGGCATCACAAGTGGTCGAGTAATTTGAACGAGGGGGAAATTGTCGAGAAGGTGCCGCAATCTCTGTTTCGGTTCTAAGTAAGACCTTAAAATGTTTCATCTTGGTTATCGTCTGGATCTCAAGATCACCGATATATAAAATTATCAGAATGTATTCTGTCTTTCTAAGGAAGACAAAGATACAAGGGGATTGGGGGTGCAAGACTGCAAGGCATGCGGGGGCATCGGCACATTTATATGCCCGGATGGAACTAATTATGGGGGGTTGTGTCTTGCCCTTGGAGAGCTCCCTTTTAAGTCCATATTACAGATGGAGTAATGTATATCGACACGATGACGACGGAGTTATAGTCATCGATGTAGCAATTCTATAAGCGTTCGGAGCAATTTGAGCATCATCACTCTTTATTCATGAAATAAAACATGGGAAGTATTCATGTGTCTGTGTTATGCATGATTAGACACTCTTTCTCTATTTGACAAAAAAAGGCTGGTGTAATTCTTCGAATGATACTCGATTCATGTTCAACCTATCTTTTCACTCGTTCTCAACATCGTGCAAAGACTAACAAAAAACATTCACGCAATTCACTAACTTGCGCTGTCTCGAACTTAACATATGTCCTGACATAAAGCTCAATAAAGATTAGACGAGCGAGCCTGAACCGTGTTTTGATTCAATCAAATTAGAACGGATCTCAAGCGAAACAATATCCACATTTGAAAATTCTCTCCAGGGTTGACCTAAACGAAGTCTTCGTCTCGATCCAGTTAACATTTTTCCCCATGTCTGTAATACGACATGGATGGACAATGTCGACAGAAAGTCATTCGTCCTATCTTATTAGTTACTTGGCGTAGGATCAACATCAAAGAGGAAGGGACCTAGAACAACTCACACATCTAAGCACCACCACTCGTTCATAGGTAAGTGTTGGAATTTCTCTCCTCCGTGAGAATTACGGGTCTAGAATCCGAATATCCGACCTAATATCCCATGGAAGGACAATGTCTTCCCCCCTCTCACCGTAGCAGGAGGAGATTTTCTTCGGTCACCCTCCTCATCGGCGGGGCTGCAAATCATCAGGCACCCTTCCGAGTGTCTCCCACTCGGAGTAACCCTAAGGGCTTGGGCACGCCGCCCTGTCGGTGGAATGGCCGCAGACACACGACGGATTTCGTGCATTCGTAATTTGATCCTGACACCCGACAAATATCGAATGCAAACTATTTCATTTTTAAAATTCGTGTGAGGAGTCTCGATTGACTAGTGCCCTAAGAGAAGTGTTTTAACATTCTCCTCAATAAGAAAAGGAAAAACATCGTGGACCGCAACCGTGGAAAAACCAAGTCTACTAGTATGCCACGAATTCCAGCTTTAAATTAACGAAGCAAAAGCTCGTCCTGAGGTCTATGGCTTTTTATATGAGTCGCGGCTTCTTTGACCCAATTCATTCTTTAAACTTTAGGGAAATTATCATTGGAGTGCCGTGACCCACTCAAACAGTTGGAAAACTTCGCCGCTGATGAAGTTCATACATACTCAATCACATGCTTACATTCAAATCACAACAATTTCAACACGAATAGCCCTAAGCAACGTGTGTCACCGCACAGAAGGATTCTAAGTGTTTTGTCGGACTCGACATGGTACAGGACCGAGTCAAGTGCGTAGACGACGCAGGATGTCACGATCGATGGTAGGAGGTTTACACCAGCTTTTGCTTAAAGTTGCACGAGCATTGGTCGATGGTCACGGACACGATATTGAGATCATCGTCTGTGGAAGCTTAACTTTTTATGTGGCGGGATTCATGAGCGAGATGCAGACAGCAACATTTACGACGCTATTTATCCTCGCGTCCTTACTGTTTTGCTTGACTGGTCTGTTACCACGTTAAAATGGGCCATATAGTTCCACAATTCTCCCTGGAAATGTCTGGCGCAAGAGGCTCAGGCAACCCCCTACGTTGTTACGAGTCAAGGTCCTCGAAAGACCGGCACAACACGTAAGTCATCGTTTTACCATTTCAATTCCTCTATTTATATGGAGCCTTCGGTAATGAACTGGAGCACCAAACTTGAGTTTCTGACATTAGTAGGCCTTGCTACAAGTTCATTTCCCCAGCATTACAAAATATGAGGTTCCTCACGAATCTGTCCGTCCCCTCTTTCTTCTTCCTGCTAATTGGCTGCTCGACTCTCGCTCAGGCAGCTAGGTTTGATATCACCAACAACTGCCCCTACACCGTGTGGGCCGCCGCCGTTCCGGGTGGCGGGAGGCAGCTCGACCGTGGGCAGATGTGGCCCCTCGACGTCGCCGCCGGCACGAAGGCCGCTCGGATCTGGGCCCGCACCAACTGCCGGTTCGATGGGGCCGGGAGGGGAAGCTGCCAGACCGGCGACTGCGGCGGGCTCCTCCAGTGCCAGGCCTATGGCGTGTCCCCAAACACGCTGGCTGAGTTTGCCCTGAACCAGTACATGAACAGGGACTTCATCGACATGTCCCTCATCGAGGGGTTCAACGTCCCGATGGAGTTCAGCTCGACCTCCGGCGGATGCAACCGGGTGATCAAGTGCACAGCCGACATCATAGGGCAGTGCCCGGCCGCGCTGAAGGTCCCGGGTGGGTGCAACGGGCCGTGCCCGATTTTCAAGACGAACGAGTATTGTTGCAATTCCGGTAGTTGTGGGCCGACTGATTATTCCAGGTACTTCAAAGGTAAGTGTCCGGATGCTTATAGTTACCCCAAGGATGATCCTACCAGTCTTTTCACCTGCCCTGGAGGGACAAATTATAAGGTTGTCTTCTGTCCTTGAAGACATATGACTAATAAGAAGTTCATCCTTCCATGATGAGCGAAGTTCCAAGGCAAATAAAACCCGATATATGTAGCTTGTAACAGATGCATAATGAAGTCCTTCTCTCGATGAGCACGGTGTGATGTGCAGGGGAGGATATATACGTAAATAAATGCATGTAATTTCTCGTGCCGGTTTTATGTCAGTACTTCGATTTTGTGTTAGATCATTCTATGCTGACAGAGTGGCGGGCAGGACCACTAATGTTATTTTAAGCAGAAGGCGTCGTGATTTGAACACGAGATTGACCGCATTCATACGAAGCACTTAATCACTCAGGTTACGTATGGCTGCCAGAACAAAAGTATTAGGATAGGATAGCGTAAAGCGAGATAAAATCCCTCGGACTTTCTAATACCTATCATTTGTTTGGAAAGTAATTGAATACAATGGCGGAGATATGGTCACGTCTTATGACGTGATATGTTCGGTAGATCTAGGTTAGGAATGGACAAAAAATCAAAAACTCAAGTAAATTGCCTAGAAACCCTGCGCCTAGCGATTTTGGTCACCGCCATTGCCATGCTACCACCGGGGTGCTCCCCTCTCCACGGCGACTGCCATTATGGTGGTTGACAACGGAGTGAAACCTTAAAGTAGCAGGGGCGGTCATATCTGAATTTTTCCATTCGAGATCTATCACCAAATACTAGATAGGATAACCCCTCTTACTTAGGCCATCGAACTCGCCGTTCGGTCTTCTAAAATAATTTGGGGAGCACACGCCTTTCTTAACCGTACATCATGGCGTGCCCTTCCAAAGTCGGTTCGAAGCAATCTAAATAAAGAAAATTTCTGGTACTTAGGATCTTTAGTCAAATGCAGCAATTTTCCCAAGTCATTTGAATGTCTAGACACGTGAACTGTTACGTGGAAAAATAATAGGAGGACCATAGCCATAGACACTACCATGATCATAAGCCTGAACATGCAATGGACCAAAGTTCTTCGTGTAGGCCTCGTTGTAAAAGGAAGGATTAGGACATCGAATTTTAAGTACGGGTGTGCCGACTTGTCAAAACCGGTCGACGAGTTTCTTCAAAAGACCTGTCTTTGACCCAAAACAGTTTCGTTCGCATCGTCTTCTGGTCTGAATCATTATAAACCCATCGACACAAAAGAAATGCCCAAGTCTTCGACCATCGACTCGGGCTTAAAAAGACCAAGTAAAATACGATAAAGGTAAAATTTGAAGCCTCTTAGTCGGCAAGTATAGTTAGTCGACGGAGTTAGTGGCTTTAGCTGACGAAAGATATAACAGAGACTGACCAAGTCCTGGAGCATGTGCGTGGGATGAAACTCGGTTTAGTCGACAAAAGGCAAAACAAACGAAATCTATAATGCAATGGATGAAAAATGGTTATTTAATTAAGTGATGGATCCGACTAGGCGAGGGTCGCTGGCCTTCGCTTGTGGCCTGCGACCTCATCGCGTAGAGTTGTAAAAAGAAAAAGAAAAGAAAAAGAAAAAGAAAAGAAAAAGTAAATAAAACATTTGAAACATATACCGATATTATTAAAAATTAATAGGTGTAGGACTCAATTGGCATAATTAATAGGTTTACGACTGGATTGACGAAAGTGCAATAAATTTAGGATTTTTTGGATAATTTTCCCCCGGACAAAGTATGGAGACTGCCAAAAAAAATTCTCTTACTTTACTAATTTGCAGCGTATTAAATTGAATACGTGTCCTATTAGACTATTGAGTTGCAATCAAACTAAAATGGATCTTTAGCGAAACAATATCCGCATTAAGTGGGGGGTTTTTGTAGAGTTGCCCCATATCCGAGGCTGACCTAGAGCAAGTCTTCGTCTCGATTCATTGAACATTTTTTTTCCATGTCTTGATATGACAAGGTGTTCGACAAAAAGTTATTTGTCCTTATTTTATCAGTTAGCGTTCTTTTGGGATTTCTCAGTGGACCAGTATCAAAAGAAAGGGACAAAAAGTGTTCACACATCTAGCCACCATCAATCGTTCAAGTCATGGATTTTCTGTTCTCCCCTAGAATCCGAATATCCAACCTAAAATCCCATTGAAGGACTATATCTTCCCCTCATCATCGCAGGAGGAGATTTTCTACAACCACCATTCTGTTTGGCGGGCTGTGTATCATGGACACTCTTTCGAGTGTCTCCCACTCAGAGTAATCTCAGGGCTTAGCCAAACCGCCCTGTCAATGGAATGTTCATAGACACATGACAGATTTCGTGCATTCATGAGTATTAGTTGATCAGAATAGCTCGAATAACAGTATTATTTATAAAAAACAGGATTTACAATTGCTACAATTTCATGCAATATGTGTTAATTATATATTTTAGAGAAAAGACGCTAAAAACTCCATAACATTTCTATGACACTTACTTTAGTGAAAAAAATTTTGGACGGATCATTTTAGTGCCATTTTGGCAAAAAAAAAAGTTCACGTAGATGCTAACTTTGATTTGTGATGCTGAAAATCCGGCGTGACAATATTTTAACTTTTTTTTCCGAATGGCGTGACTTGCTGACAATAATCATAAATGTACTAAAACAATGTTGCTACACGTGTTTGCCCCAAATTTAACAAAATTGAGGACAAATCGGTTGAATCTCCTCTTCTTCAAGCACGAATTCAGACCAAAGCATTTTGGGGCAAAATTAAGAACCGAATCTTGCAATGACTGGTTTCCTCACCATCTTCTTCAAACCCTAACCTCTCAACCGAGGATTCGGGGTAAAATTAGTAGTTGAAACTTGCAATGGAGGTTTGCCACTTTATTTGTGTGATTTTGTTTTGCGGGAATTGAAATTTCCCAGTGGAAGAGGACATCCGCAAAACCAACCCAAATGAAATCTCACAACATTTTTCTTTGCAAAGTCTAAACAAAGAGGGCCTAATTCCCTAAAAAACTCCAAACTTTAACCTTTGTCCCAATTATATCCCAAACTTTTTTTTGTCTCATAAAGAACCCCAAACTTTTACTTTTGTCCCAAATTTACCCAGTTAACTTTTCGTCCAATTTTTTAATATTATTTTTTATTTTTTCGAATTTTTTATTTTTTCTTTTCTTTTCTTTTTCCTTTCCTTTTCTTTTTCTTTTGTTTCACCTTCAACCTCCGGCCGGTCGCCGGTCCGGCGACCGACCAGAGGCGGGGGTCGATCTGGTGAGGCTTGGCCTCGCCGGCTACTGGGGAGGCCGGCCTCGCCTAGCAACGGCGAGGCCGAGCCTTACCAGAGACCGGCGGGGCCAACCCTCGCTAGATCTGGCGAGGCTCGGCCCCGCCGGCGACTGGCGAGGCTCGGCCTCACCTAGCAACGGCGAGGCCGAGCCTCGCCAACGGCCGGCCCCCGCCTCTGGCCGGTTGCCGGATCGGTGACCGGCCGGAGGTTGAAGGTGAAACAAAAAAAAGAAAAGGAAAGGAAAAAGAAAAGAAAAAATAAATAAAAAAATTCGAAAAAATAAAAAAATAATATTAAAAAATTGGACGAAAAGTTAACTGGGTAGATTTGGGACAAAAATAAAAGTTTGGGGTTTTTTATGAGACAAAAAAAGTTTGGGATATAATTGAGATAAAGGTTAAAGTTGGAGATTTTTTAGGAAATTGGGCCCAACAAAGAGAGGATTAAAAAAACTTTACACAAGCATGAGAAAAGATGAGATGTACCCAAGAAGGAGTCAGATCTCCCTTCGAATTGCCTAAGTTATTTTGTCTGTCGGTGTTTGCTAGAAGCCCGCCAGTTTATCTGCCAGAGAGAGAGAGAGAGAGAGAGAGAGAGAGAGAGAGAGAGTTTTAACACGAAATGTGATCCTTTGTCAAGAATGGCTACGTCAAAGTCCACGTTGGACTTTTTCTTTTTTTAATGAAAAAACCACATAGAAGTCACAATTCTATTAAAAGAAGCCGCAAAGGATGAGTAGCCGGAATTTATCGCTGGAAGCACTTTAGTGATTATTTTTTTACCGATGTGACACTTAAGTGATTGCTTGAAAAGTTTTAATAGTAAAGTGAGCGCTTTGTGAAAGTTATGACACTTCTAATGTCTTTTTTTTCAAATATCTTAATAAGTTGCACTCACTTTCCCAGCTAAAGTTACTAAAAGAAAAAGTTGTCCCAAATAGCCTCTCTGAATAGTATTGTGTTTTCTGACAAAAACAAAAAAGGAATAGCATCATGTTTATTCGATCGACAGATTCGCACTGATCAAATTACAAAAGGAGAAATGCGGTTAGAGCTGCGCTCATCGTCTGTACGAGCTCAACTTTTACGAGGCAGCTGATGAGAGAGATGTAGACAATGATCAAAAGAATAAAAATTTTCCAAGGGCAGAATTCTAGAATGAAATAAAAAAAATTAAAAAGGCAAGCAATACCATACGAGAAAAGGGTAACAGAAAACATATGACTCAGACAAGCCCCTACACTATGGGCCCCGTTTGGTTCATCTTTCCCAAGGTGCTTTGAAAACCCCCTTGGAAAAAATATTAGAAGTCAAGGTCTTCGAAGACCCGCTTAATACTTTAGTCGACATTTAACTGTTCAATCCCTCTATTTATATGGAGCCTTTGGTAACGCGCTAAAGCACAAGCTTGAAACCCTTCTATACATTCGTTTCCCCACTATTACAAAACATGAGGTTCTTCACAAATCTCTCCATCCCCTCTTCCTTTCTTCTTCCTACTAATTAGCTGCTCGACTCTCTCTCAAGCAGCTAGGTTTGACATCACCAACAACTGCCCCTACACTGTGTGGGCCGCCGCCATCCCGGGCGGCGGGAGGCAGCTCAACCGTGGCCAGACGTGGCCCCTCGACGTCAAGGCTGGCACGACGGCCGAGCAGATCTGGGCCTGCACTAACTGCTGCTTCGACGGGTCCGGCAGGGGAAGCTGCGAGACCGGCGACTGTGGCGGGCTCCTCCAGTGCCAGGCCTACAGGAAGACCCCAAACACGCTGGCCAAGTTCGCCCTGAACCAGTACATGAGCATGGACTTCATCGACACATCGCTCATCGATGGGTTCAACGTCCCAATGGAGTTCAGCTCGACCTCCGGCGGGTGCAACCGGGTGATCAAGTGCACGGCCGACATCATAGGGCAGTGCCCGGCCGCATTGAAGGTCCTGGGCGGATGCAACGGGCCGTGCCTGGTTTTCAAGGCGGATCAGTACTGCTGCAACTCCGGCAGTTGCGGGCCCACCGATTACTCCCGGTACTTCAAACAAAGTTGCCCGAATGCTTATAGTTACCCCAAGGATGACCCTACCAGTGTTTTCACTTGCCCCGGAGGGACAAATTATAAGGTTGTCTTCTGTCCTTGAAGGCATTACTAATAAGCAGCTTCATCCTTACATGATGAGCGAAGTTCCAAGACAAATAAAACCCGCTATGTACCTCGAAGCAGATGCATAAATGAAGTCTTCTCTCGATGAGCACTGTATATAATGTGCAGGGGAGAATATAAAAATAAATAAATGCATGTAAGTTCTCATGGGAATGTTAAAAAGTAGTTCTATTTTCTGTTTGTTCATTGTACGCTAATAGAACGGACGGCGCGACTACAAATGTGCTTGTTTTTTGAGTAGAAAGCATCGAGATATGAACATGCGATCTGCCGCGTACTAAGCCTTCAACCACTTAGGCGATGTCTGACCGCCCCGACAAGTATTAGGATAAGATATGATAATGTAAAATGTGATAAATGTCATTGCACCTCTTTATAGTTTGGAAAATAAACGAGTATAATGCCTGAGATATCGTCATAATTTATCCGATCCGAAGTGTATCACCAAATGACTCAAATCTATTACACTTTTACCAATTTAGTCATAAACCTTGCAATTTTTCCAATTGAGTCGTAAACCTTTTCATATTAGCCAATAGAGTCCATATGGCCAATTTTAAACGGAAATCAGGGAAGTGAACACCGGTAGTGCCATGCAGGATGGCCGGCACTAACGTTGACAATTTTTCATAATTTTTTATAGTTTCTTTCTTTCTTTTCCTTTTTTTTCTACCAAGTCCAGCAAGGGTTGTTGGCCGACCCTCAACGACCACAAGCGAGGGCCGACGAGCGTTGGCCAACGGCCCTCACCGGGCTTGGAATAAAAAAACAAGAAAAAGAAAGAAAGAAAGAAAAGAAAAAATATAAAAGAAAAAATTCAAAAAAAATATTAAAATATTATTAAAAATTATCCACATCAGCGCCACTGGACGTGTACGTAGGACAGTTGGCGTTCACGTTAGCGATTTTCGGCTAAAATTAGTCGGATGGATTGAATTGGTAAAACGTGAAAAGATTTAGGTTTAGGATTGAATTGATAAAAATGTAATAGATTTAGGATTTTTTGTACAATTTTTCTCCTTACGCCAAATAGAATAATGTTTTTCCTGTTCAGCCTCTTGTCTGGGTCACCGAACAACGCCCTTCGGACTTCTAAACTAACTTGGGGAGCACACGTCTTTTTCTTTACTGTACAAATCATGGCCTGCCCATCCAAAGTCGGTTCCAAGCTCAATCTAAATAAGGAAAATTTCCGGTGTTTACGATCTTCACACAAATGCAGCAATTTTCCCAAGTCATTTGAATGTCTAGACACGTGAAGTGTTATGTGGAAAAATAATGAGAGGACCATGACCATTGACACTATCACTATCATAAGCCTGCACGTGTTAGGGTTTGATTTTGGGGAGTAATTTGAGGCCAATTAGAGTTTGTTCCGCGAAGTCCTGTAATTGTTGCTAAATTAGAGATTCACCGAGGAATGAGCATACCGGGTTTATTGAAGTTCGTTCTCTCTATCCTGTCCCTATTGGAGAGATTCTGAGTTTCATGTCAGCGAGTACAGTGAAACTCAGTCAGAGAGGTGTGATATTAAGGGTGCGCATGACAATCATTCTGTGCCCGGGAATTATTTTTGAACAGAAATGATTCTTTTTTATTCTGTGCCTGAAAATAATTTCTGAGAATTTGAAGGCGTTTGGTAAACTGTCCAAAATTTCTATTCTTAAAATAGAAAAGAACAGAAATGCGTTTGGTAACTACACAAAATTTCTTTGCATTAATAATATTTTAATAATATTTTGAATTGTTTAATTTTTTTCTTTTTCTTTCTACTGATTCTCTTCCTTGGCCATGGCCGGTCGCCGGCGACTGGCCACAGGCCAGGGCGTCGCGGCCCTAGTCGCCTGCCTCACCGCCGGCCTCGCCGTCGTGACCCACGGTGAGGCTCCGCCTCACTCGATCTGGGCGAGGCCAACCTCGCCATGACCGACGACGAGGCGCCTCGCCCAGGCGGCAAGGGTCCAGCCCTTGCCCTCGCCGGCAAGGGGGACCCTCGCCTCCGTCGGCGGTTGGCGAGGGCCGTGACGCCCTCGCCAGCCCTGGGCTGTGGCCGGTCACCGGTCGGCGGCGGCTGGCGACCAGCCACAACCCAAGAAGAGAAACACAAAAAGATGAAAACAAAAAAAAAAGAAAAAAGAAGAAAAAAACTAATTCTCAAAATTGTGCCGAGAAACAAGAAGCAATTTTTTTTTACTTCTTGTTTCTCTTCTAAAACTGTTTCTGGACACAAATTTTTTTAAAAATGTGCCCGGGAACGAAAAGTTTACCAAAAACATTTCTGTTCTCAAACTATTTTTGAGAACAAAAGAATAGAAATTTTTACTGTTTGACATATTACCAAACGGACCCTAAGCCTACGGTTGAAGAGTCCAGGGCAAGCCTGGCATGCCTAGTTCTTAAACCGCGCGATGAAATAGAGGCGTGCCGGTAGGTTGGAACCGATCGAGTTTCTTCATAAGTCCTGTCTCGTCCCAAAACAATTTCGTTCATATCATCTTCTGATCTGAATAATTAGGAAAAATGACACAAACGGTCATTGACCTTTGGCTCAATATGCAATGTGGTCCTTTGAACTTTTAATTTGTTCAAAGGTTAATACCATGAAAAATACCAAACTAGTTACATTTGACAATTTTATCCCGAACTATTTTTTTGACTACGAAAAATCCCAAACTGGTACACTTGTGACAAATTTATCATGAAGTATTTTTTTGACCGCAAAAAACCCCAAACAGGTACACTTGTAACAATTTTACCACGAACTAATTTTTTGATCACAAAAAACTTCAAACTGGTACACCCATGACAGTTTTATCCCGAACTAATTTTTTTACCACTAAAAACTCCAAACTGATACATTTGTGACAAATTTACCCTCCGTTAGTGTCCGTTAAATTGGATTAATATCACAAAAAATCACAAATTGATAAACTTATGAAAAACAGAGAGGTAAAACTCAAAATTGGTATACCTATCAATTACCACGTGTCATTAAATTTGGCAATTTGACATTAAAATCTAATAGAAATTAATGGAGGGTAAATTTGTCACATGTATACCAGTTTGGGATTTTCGATGGTCAAAAAAGTAGTTCGGGGGTAAAATTGTTATATGTGTGTCAGTGTGAGATTTTTAGTGGTCAAAAAAATAGTTCAGGATAAAATTATCACAGGTATACCAGTTTGAGATTTTTTGTGATAAAAAAAAAATTTGAAATAAAATTATCATAGATATATCAATTGGGATTTTTCATAATATTAACTCTTTGTTTAACGTGGTCCCAAGAATCGAGCCCATTTGATCACTTCGGTTCTGGATTCTTTTTATAGCCCCAGTTTTAGGTTCGTTGGATAAGGATGAGGAAGATCGAGCAACCGGTTCCGTTCTTGGGTTGCACCCAAAGTTCAATCATCTCACGAAATAGCCCAGCGGTTTTCAATCATGGAAGAACTAGACAAGGATTTTTAGGCTAGACACTAGGTTCACACTTGTCTACGCCCCACGACTTTGATTTTTTTTTTCTTTTTGAATTAATATCATGAAAAATTCTAAATAAATATTTATAAAAAATTTTATTCTAAATTAATTTTTTTACCATAAAAAACTCCAAATTGATATATTTGTACAATTTTATCTTTTGTTAGTTTTTGTTATATTTTACCGTCAAATTTCTGAGTTGTATGGTACGCGATAGTTGATGGGTGTACCGGTTTGGGTTTTATCCTTCGTCTATCACAGGTGTACCATTTTGTGATTTTTCGTGATATTACTCCAATTTAATGGAAGGTAAATTTATCACAAATGTACCAGTTTAGGGTTTTTGATGGCAAAAAAATTAGTTTAAGGTAAATCTGTCATAGGTGTACCAGTTTGGGATTTTTAATGGTTAAAAAATTAGTTTGAGGTAAATTTGTCATGGGTGTACTTGTTTGGGATTTTTCATAATTTTAACCATTTCTTTTTTCAACTAGCAAAATCCAAGCCCCTGTTGGAATATGTCTCTAAATGGCTTTGATGATGACAAAACTTAATCTAATTATCTACTGAAATTATTTAAGTGTGCGGGGATTCGTATTTAAACCGTGAAAAGTCTATGTCCTAATTCTACCAGCATTTGCGTCCAATTACACTAAAGTCTAGAAATTCTGCAGAATAAAGGGTGTCTAAGCACTTGGTTTTGCAAAACAGTTAAACTTGATTATCAAAGTATTTTCCATATATGGATTTGACGATTGTTGGAATTTCTAAATTGAAGATCCGCTCATGACATTAAAGTATGATATTCTAGTGTTATTTATGCTAGAAATCATAGATATATTCACTAAAGAGATTGGTGAGACGGTGTTGTCAAAACCTGCCATCATCAAAAGAACATAACATGTCTCAATAGAAAACCTAACTGATAGCTCAGATTGATGGAAGGTTCTGCATGTGTTTTTCAATGAATTTTTTTCAAGACTCTTTCTATAAAGAATTAGATGGACATAATGGCTACATGATGCAAGTGTGTAGTTCCAATTTGGAGTTTTACGAATTGAAGTTCAGCCAGAAGTGATATAATTGAGAGGGGCAAAAGCGAGAGAATTTATGCATTGCTGAGAGGACCTTGAGCCGTCTCTTTGGTAAGCTTGTCGACTCCGTTTTTTTTCTTCTTTTCGGATAATACATAGTGACGAGCTCATTTGTAAACACATGAGAGAAGTAACGTACTTTTTTTTTTGGTCGATAATGCATGAAATTTCATTAACATAGCAAAAGCCTATTTACGTCAAAAACTATGATATCCAACATAGATTTTGGAGGATAAAGCAGCCAGTCCGAGGGAAGTTTTTTTTTTTGTTTTGTCTTGACCACCCAATCTGCAAGTTGATTTGTTTCTCTTGGACAGTAGGACAAACTCACCCAATTTAATTGGGCCAGCTTTGATTTGCATTCGTTCATCTAGGCCTGTATGTTCCATGGACTTTGCTCCCCTTGAACTAGGCACTGGATGAGCAAAGTACAGTTGGTATGCAGGGTGGCCACTGGCCGGTTTTGGCCCGAAACCGGCCCGGTCAAACCCGGCCCCGACCCGTTGACCGGGCCATCGGTTCGGAACCGGAACCGGCCCGTGGCATACGGGCCCGGTTTCGGTTCCAGAAAAATTTGAACCGGCCCGGAACCGCCGGTTCCGGGCCGGTTCTACGAAAAAAAAAAAAAAGCGGGCTTGCCGCTGCTGCTGCGCCCTGCAGGCTGCACGGCTGCACGTACACGCTGCAGCAGCAGCAGCCCGTTGGGCCGTTGCCAGGCCCCTCCCTGGCAACGGCCCAACGGCCAAAAATTTAAAAAAAAAAAGAAAAACTGCAGCAGGGCCTGCAGATGTGCAGGCCCTGCTGCAGTGGCCCGTTGGGGCAAGCAACGGCTACGCCCCAACGGGCGTTTTTAATAAAAAAAAAGAAGACATAACCGTTGCAATTTTGCAATGGTTATGTTTTATTTTTTTAATTTTAAATTTTCTTCTATTTTTTTCCTATAAATTCTCTTAAATTTTCATAATACACACACAATTCTCTCAAATTCTCTTCTCTCAAGTCTCAAATTTTCTCAATACTCAAAATTCTCTCAAATTCTCTAAAATTCTCTCAATTTTCTCAATCCACGCAATTTTTTCTTAATTCTCCCAATTAATCCGCTCAATTCTCTCAATCCATTCGAAAAATGGCAAGTGGAAGTCGAGTGCCAACTGACAAAGGTAAGAATATCGCGACGGAATCCCATCATTCTTTTGATCCTCGTGAATATGCAGATTTTCGAGATGATGAAATCAACATTTTTCTTGATATGGAGCGCGTCCCGACGCAAGAAAGTTTTCATCCTCCTGCCGAAATATCTACAACAAAGGAAGCGGAACGGGAATTTACATATGACATTTGGAATCACTTCACGAAAGTGGAAAGGTTTGATATCGGTCAAAAAAGGTATGATATAATTTGCAAATATTGTGGAAAAATATATAAACATACAGGTGGACAAAGATATGGAACATTTAAATGACATCTTAGAAGCAAACATCCAACCGAAACGGGAATCGATATCGGGCAACAACAAATTTCCGGGTACGTCAATCTTAACACTTCCCCTTTATTTCGTTTTAATGAAAAAACTTATAAGGAAGAATTAGGCAAATTTATTTCCGTTGAGCATTTAGCATTTAATTTTGGAGAAAGATTTGGTTTTAATGAATTTGTACAAAAAGCATGTGCTCCACAAGCAAAACGTGTTCCTAGAAATTCAATTAAACGAGTAATTAAAGATCTTTACAAAAATGGAAAAAAAGATTTACAAAACTTTTTTATGCAATTTAATGGATGCGTGCATATAGGTAGTGATATTTGGAGTGATCATTGGCAAAATCATTCTTACATGGGCATAACATGTCATTGGATAGATGACGAGTGGACTATTCAAAAAAGAGTTATTGCATTTAGAGTTTTCGATGATCATTATACGGCAAATAATATTTATAGAATAATTAGGCAAGTTTTAGAAGAATATTATTTGCTTAACAAAACTTTTTCAATTGGTTTTGATAATGCCGCAGCAAATACCGCTTCAATTGCCGAGTTAGAAAATATTTGTAAACCTGCTTTTGGCGGAAAATTTTTTCACATTAGATGTGCTTGTCATGTTTTAAATTTATGTGTACAAGATGGTTTGAAAATTCTTGATATTTTTCTTCAATCAATAAAAACGGCGATTCAATTTTTATGGAAACATCCCAAAAAAATGAAAGAATGGGGTCAATTTTGTAGAGAAAATCGCGTAAAGCCAAAAAAATTTTCAAGAGATGTTCCAACTCGTTGGAATTCTACTTTCCACTTGCTTAATGAATCTTTATCATATAAAGATTTATTATGTGCACTCATTTCTAATAATATACCTCATATTAATTTATACCCACAAGAGTGGCATATTTGCCAAAAAATTTTAGATGTTTTAAAGGTTTTTAATGATGCAACTTATACTTTGTCCGGTGTTTATTATCCTACTACACATTTATTTTTAGTAGAGTGTACTAATATTGTCGGAACTTTTGATGAATATGAAAATGATATTGAATTACAACATACTATAGTTGCAATGAAAATGAAATGGCTTCATTATTATAGTGAAATTCCCATGATTTATTTAGTTGCTTGTGTTTTTGATCCACGTTGCAAATTGGATGGCTTAAATGATTTTTTGCGTGTATATTATCAATGTTTACATTATGACGTGACAAATATTACAACCATCGTACGTGAGGTTAAAAACGTAATAATAGAATTATATAATGAATTTTATACTAAATATAATTTAGGTGATATTGGATCTTCTCAATCTATGGAGATATAAAATGACAATACAGGTAAAATTAGTAGAGGGTACAAACTTTTATTACATAGACAAAAAAAACAAAAGGGAGTAATGGGAAATATTTCTGAATTAGAGAGTTATCTAACCATTTTATTTGAGTTTACTGAAGCCGAAGGTGGTACAGATTTTTTAATTTTGGATTGGTGGAAGAGGCACGCAAGCCAATACCCAATCCTTTCTCTTATTGCAAAACAGATTTTTTCAACCCCTTGTTCCACAGTTGCGGTCGAACAAGCATTCAGTGCCGGAGGTAATATTTTGAACGAACATCGTTCAAGATTAGATCCAGAATCAGTGGAGATGCAAGCTTGTGTTGCTGATTGGACGAAGGCTCAATACCGGCAACAAGAGATAGATCGGAATAATGAATCCGAATTCTTTAACGACGGAGATATTACCGCTACCAGTATCGGTACTGAAACGGGTAGTGACGATTGAGGGTAAAAGAACTATTGGAGTTGGCAAATATTTCGGGAACTCTTGTTTCTCATACCGGGTACGCCCACGTGAGCTTAGGGAAACCGAAATATAATCCGACGATATGTGACCTTTGGTCCCCTACGTACGGAATACTTAGGTTTTGGGATAATTTTAGGGTATATATATTGTACTCATTTTTTTTTAAGATCGTTGTAACGAATTGTAACGTGCTTAATGATAATTTATTAAGTTGAAGCCCTCTCTTTCTCTCTTGTCTTTTTGTCCTCAAATTTGAGTACAATTTGCATTTTAATCACAATTTATATTGAATAATGTTCTATCACAAGAATAGTATTTTTTTAATTTTTTTAATTTTCATTTCTGTTTTTCCTTTTCTGTTTTTCTTCTTTTTCTTTTCCTTTTCTGTTTTTCCTTTTTCTCTTTTGTCTTTTTTTCTTGTTTTTTAAAATTATAATTTATATTTTAATTTTTTTTTCTTCCTCCGCGGCCGGCCATGGCCGGGGCCGGCACGGAGGTCGCCGGCGTCGGGCGAGGGCGGCCCTCACCTGGGCTGGGCGAGGCCGGCCTCGCCCGACGCCGGCGAGGTCGAGCCTCGCCAGATCTAGCGAGGCTCGACCTCGCCGGCGTCGGGCGAGGCTCGACCTCGCCGGCGTCGGGCGAGGTCGGCCTCGCCCAGCCCAGGCGAGGGCCGGCCTCGCCCGACGCCGGCGAGGGCCGCCTCGCCCGACGCCGGCGAGGGCCGCCTCGCCTGAGGCCGGCGACCTCCGCGCCGACCCCGGCTATGGCCGGCCGCGGAGGAAGAAAAAAAAAGAAAAGGAAAAGGAAAAGAAAAAAAACAGAAAAAAAAATCGGAACCGGCCCGGAACCGGTTCCGAACCGGAACCGGAACCGCCAGAGGAGGTTCCGGTTCCGGTTCACACTTGGCCACGAACCGGAACCGCCGGTTCCGAACCGGAACCGGTCGGTTCCGAACCGTGGCCACCACTATGCACTTCCACTTTGCTCCCACATGGGGATTTCTCTTCCCAACTTTTCATCCACAAAGCGTAGGTCATGGAGGAGAGCTAGGGCTTCAGCTGCTTCAGCCGACCCAGTATAAACAGAGTGTGCAAACCCATCAATCATCATTCCTCTATAGTCGCGAACCATCCCAGCCACCGCTAAGTCCAACGATTCTTTTGATTTTGAACCATCCAGATTAAGCTTTAGAGATCCCCTCGCCGGCGGCTTCCAGGTAAGATCTGAAACGTTTCTGTGTTCGGTTATGTTCGTTTTGCTTGAATTCCATCTTTGAAAGCTTGCTAGCTCTGTAAGTGCGATGTCTATAGTTCGATTTGGTTCTGGCCGTCGCAAGTTGAAAACAAAGGCATTTCGCGATTTCCAAATCGACCATAGTATTCCGACTATCTCCTCGGTTGTCACCAAGTATGTGTTTGATTCCAAAACTTGTGAGACCCATTTATCCAGGCGTGTGATTGGTATGCTCAAATATTGCAGATTTAGCCTTGGATCTGCCCAAATGGAAGCTGTCCATGGGCAAAGGAGTAGGATATGCTCGATTGTTTTCGGTACCTGTTTGCACAATGGGCATAAGGGGTTAGGTATGATCTTTCTCTTGTACAGATTTTCTCTAGTTGGTAAGGCATTTTGGCATGCACTCCATAGGAATATCCGAATCTTGGGGGGAGTGTTTAACTTCCACAGAGTATTCCAGAAAGATCTTGGTACTTGGAATGAGGAGGAAGGTAACGCTAATTGTTGTTGTAGGCTTACTGGACATAGTTTGTTGTAAGCGCTTTTAACCATGTATTCCCCAGTTTTGTTCCCTGGCCAGATCATCCTGTCCTCCTCGGTGTTGATATTGAGTGGAGCAGCTAAGATTTTGCTAACAACATCCTCTTCAAATAAAGACCTCAATTTTTGTTCATTCCATGTTCTATTTTCCTGGTTGATCAATTCATCCACTTTCTGGGGTTCGCCATGGTTCGTCGATCCATTAATAGTTCCCATTTCCAGCCACCTATCTTCTCTTATTTTGATCGATTTTCCATTTCCCACGATCCATCTCATGTCCCCCTGAATAGAATTCCTTCCAATTAGCATACTTTGCCATCCCCACGACAAACGTGACCCTTTTTTGCACTCCAAAAATCACCTTCAGAAAAGTGTAAGCCTTTGAACAACTTGCTCCAAAGAGCTGGAGAGGATTGAGAGAGCCTCCATGCCTGTTTTCCCAACATCGCCTTATTGAATGATATAAGGTCACGAAAACCCATACCGCCACTATCTTTCCTTGTCTTGGGGGTGTCCCATTTCTTCCAATATAGCCCGCTAGTCGATTCATTCTGTTTCCACTAATAGGATGCTATCCTTTGCTCAATCGCTCTACACATCGAGTATGGAATTTTGAATATGGACATGGCATATTGCGGCACGGCTTGTACTACAGTCTTAATCAATGTCTCCTTTCCTGCTCTCGACATAAGTTTCTCTTTCTATCCCTCCAACTTCCTATTCACCCTGGCTAGGATCCAAGAAAACATTTGCTTCATTATTTGTCCCCAATCTGAAGGTATACCCAAGTATTTGCCCGTTTTTTCCATCACAGGAACTCTGAGTTCTAAAGCCCTATTCCTCTTCAAACAATTTGGGCACTCCTTATTGAAAAAAATTCATGACTTGCTCAAATTTATAGCCTGGCCCGAAGCAAAGCAATATTGATTCAAAACTACACCAAGGTTCTGACATTCTCTGACTTTCCCATCCAGAAAAAATATAGCATCATTCGCAAATAACAGGTGAGATAAGATAGGGCAGAACCTGTTTAATTTAATCCCCGTAATACTACCATCTTCAACTGCTTTGTTTATAAGATGTGAGAGCGCATTAGACATTATTATAAACAAGTAGAGGGAGAGGGGGTCACCTTGCCGAATGCCTCTAGTGGGTTGGAAGAAGTCAAGGGGTTCACCATTAAACTTAACACTAAAACTCACCGACTTTATGCAGGCCATAACCAGGGATACCCACTTCACACTGAAAACCATTTTTCCTATCAATGCCTTCAAAAAATCCCATTCCACACGATCGTACGCCTTTTACATATCGAGTCTCAACATTGCCTGAAATTTCGCCTTCCTGTTTCTAATTCTTAATCGATATAGTACTTCCTGGACCATCATTATATTGTCTTGGATTTGCCTTCCGCTTACAAATGTGCTTTGTTCCACCGCAATAATCTCAGGGAGCCAAGGTTTTAGGTGGTTTGCCAACACCTTGGAGATAATCTTGTAAGTAAAATTGCACAAACTAATGGGGCGAAACGGTTTGCCAAGGTTTTAGTGCCAATGCTGACGTGGCTTGCTGGAAATCCGATGTGGCGCTGACACGGCTCATCGGAGAGGTTCAGTCAGCATTAAAAACCCAAAACGACGCCGTTTAGCCCGCTGACGTGTACTTTTTTTAAAAAAAATTAAATTATATTAGAAAAAAGGCTGCAGCAGCGGCGAGGGAGCCCTTGCCGCTGCTGCCGCCAACCCATCATCACTGGGAAGGGCCGGCGGTGGTGGGCTCAGTGGTCGGCGAGGGCCGGATCCGGCAAGGCGAGACCTCGTCGTCGCGACCCAAGCGACGGCGAGGTCTCGCCTCGCCCAGCGAAGGCGAGGCTTACCTTGGCATCACTTGGGTCGCGACAGCGAGGTCTCGCCTCGCCCAGCGAAGGCGAGGCTTACCTTGGCATCACTTGGGTCGCGACAGCGAGGTCTCGCCTCACCCAGCGAAGGCGAGGCCGACCTCGGCGTCGCCTGGGTTGCGAAGGCGAGCTCTCGCCTCGCCGGATCCAGCCCTCGCTGGGCGAGGCGAGGGTCGCCGGGCACCAGCCAGGGGCCGGTGACCCTCGTTGGCCACTGCGCCCACCACCGCCGGCCCTTCCCGGCGGTGGTGGGTTGGTAGCAGCAGCGGCGAGGGCTCCCTCGCCGCCGCTACAACCTTTTTTTTATTTAATTATTATTATTTTTCTAAAAATTAAAAAATTCGAAAAAAAGCCATATAATTTCACGTGTACAAGTCAAATCATTTTTTTTAATATAAATGCCAGGTCAGCTTTTTGATCGGAATTTTAACTGAAATCACTAAAGTGATTTATTTTCCTCTAACTTAGCACCAAAGTGATTTCCGTACACAACTTGTGGCACTTCTGGTGTCCTTTTGCCACTGGTGTTGTAGGCTCTTAATCTGATTAGCAGCATTAGAGAATTTCCTTTTGCTCCATTTCATTAATGAGCAAGTGACTTCCTGGAGCTGGTGCAATAAACCTTCATTTTGAAATCGTGGGACATGCCATACTTGATCGAACCAAGTCCCTATACTCTTCATCCTTTAACCAAAAGGCTTCAAATTTAAAGGTTCTCCTCCTTCTCCCCACCTTTGGCATCACTGATAAATGAATTAGGCTATGGTCACAACCTGTTGCTGGCAAAGCAAAAGCCTCGGCACTTGGATATGTGACCGTCCACTCAATATTACACAGTGCCCTGTCTAGCCTCTCCTTGACTAAGTCTTCCCCTTCCCTATTGTTCGCCCAAGTGACGTTGCATCCCTTACTCTCAATATCCAGCAAATCACATTCATGTAAGCAATTGCGAAAACCAGCTAACCTGGAGTAATCCGCTATCTTTTTCCCCACTTTTTCCCATTGATACAGTATTTCGTTAAAGTTCCCCAAACACACCCAAGGTAGGGTATTAGTTAAATGAATGCCTTTCAATGTCTCCCATAGTATTCTCCTCTGTTGTAAGTTCGTCGGTGCATGAACAAAGGTGATTCTCATGGTTTTGCCACTATTCTTGATTGTACAGGCTAGATCGATAAACTCCTCTTTAGAGGATAATACCTTCACTGACACATCATCATTCCACATAACTACTAATCCACCCGCTATGCCAATTGGATTCACCAAAAACGATTGCAAAAACCGGAGACGCCGTTCGTACGATTCACCACTACTTCCTTATTCTTTGTCTCCATAAAAAATATGATACTGGGCCTTTCTTGAGCCACAAGAGCTCTCAATGCCTGGAATGTCAGAGGTGTGGCCAACCCCTGACAATTCCAGCTCAAAATATTCATATATCCACCGGTGGCTTATTAGGGCTAGCCACCAAAGCCCATTCCTTTGAGCCGTCCTCCAACATGTAGGAGTTTTCAAGAGCTGTATTTCATCTAGAGCAATTGACTCCACTTCCACAGAGTAATAGGGGTTGTTTTGCCTCACTTTTTTAGTAGCCGAGGTCTTTGACGTCTTCCTAATCTTCTTTGTGGGCTCAGACAACAACTTAGAGAATTTGTCAGACCAAGGGGAATCTAAGAGCAGGGGATGTGTGCCTTTAGGGTGTTTCCCTTTTGCCGTCGGCTCAGCTTTCATGACTTCTTTGCCTTTTTCCTTTGAAAGTTCTATTTGCCGGATTTCCATAGGTGATTGATGATTTTCAGGACAGAAAGTGACCAAATCCTCCCGTAGGATGGCCTGATTAGGAGTCTCGGGAATAGCCTCCTCCTCCTCCAGCACAATAAGTTCTTTCTCATTAAGCAACTTCCAAAATGGACTAACCTCCTGTGTTTCTGCTTTTAACCAATATCCAAAGTTGTTGGAGCTTTTTTCTCCAGGTTCCAATTCCTTATAAGGCACTTCCTCACAGCTAGTAGCATAGTGGCCAATCCTCCCACATGAATAGCAAAAGTGAGGGAGGCATTCATACTTAAAATCAACCCACATTTGATCATTTTCGAAATTCACCATCAGCCCCGATTTTAGTGGGGATGCTAGGTCTAAGAGAACACCAAGTCTACCCACTTTACACAGGCTGCCCTCTTTGGATTCCATCTTCACTTCTAGAACTTTCCCTCTTTTTTACCCCAATTCACTCAGTATATTTTCAGTTATCATAGCTAGAGGTAAGCCCAAAACTTGCACCCAAAATGCACAATGCATGAATTCATGGCGGTAAATAGGCATCTTAGGATTTAATTGTTGTAGGATGAGTAGATTGCTTGAATAGCTACTAGCACTTTTTCCTTGTCACTTTTTGAACTGAATGTAAAGGAGAAAAGACCCATCTTCATTTGATCGCACACTACGTTCTCAGCCTTCCAAACCTTTTTCATTGTTGATACAAATGCCTGAAAGTTCACACTTGGTCTAGAGTAAAGTTTCCCCAACAAGGTAAGGTTGCAAACACTCAGTTTCTCATCAGGATTTTTCTCAAACACGTTAGCTACGACATCCTCTATCCACATTCTGCCCATACGCCTACATAATGCTGCCAATCTTCTTTTCTTTTCTTCCTCCTTCTCCATCCTACAAACAGTTTCAATAACCCAGAACTCTCCTTTGTTAATGGCAGGTTGCAACTCACAGGGCAGATTTGGATCAACTTGAGGCAAATTGATGCTGGAACATGCCGAAATCAGCTTCGGTGCTCTATGGGGTCGTCGGCTACCAACATTGTCTAAGCTTCTGGGATGATCAACATTCTTCCATGAGGCATTAGAAAAAGTTTGGGAGCTCTACACTCAAAAAGCCATAGAAATCCATAAAACTAGGCCATTTAGGGTTCCAAGAGGTCAGAGATGGGATGGATGAATGTAAGGTGTCGTTTGACAGTAAGAGGAGAGGTTTGTGGGAGGTGGATGTGAGGTTGGTGATTATGAATCAAATCTGCCATTGTTCGACAGAGGAGGGGACAGAATGTGCAAGGGATTTAGTGGGGAGGGGGTGCATCATGATGTGGTATATTGCTTTGTGGGGACGAAGAGAGAGGAATTCCATGGGAGAGGATGAATGGGATGGCTAAAGAGTTTTTTAGGGTTTACTATCACAAGGATAGGGTAAATCTCTTACAGCTCCTGCAAAGAGGAGAGCGTTCTTTTTGAGTGATCGAAGAACTTCAAAGTGTCGCCCTTAAGTTACCGGACTTTAAGTGAAGACATTTGTCTGGATGAGAGACTAAAAGCATGCAACGACTCTTTGTGAGTATTTAGAGACGTATTCTACAGTTTGGGAAGACAGTCAGTGGATTTGACCTTTTTGGGCAGTTAAAGTTGGAAATACCATTCCAATTTCTTTTTCCTTGAACTCGTTAATTTCCGTTGTTTACATTACAAGTTTAGTTCTCGCATAGAAGCAATATTTTTTTGATTCAACAAATTTACTTTGTGATTTCTTGAAAAACCAATTCACCCCCTACTATTCATGTTATGCCCATCTAATGACCAATTCCGCCTTAAAGATGATACAAATGCTTGTCAGACCTAGCTACAAAAGAAATGGGAATTGCCAAGTGTATGGTGAACACAATTTCGGACAGTTTAATATATATAAATTGAGATTGGTAAAACGTTGTCGTTATTTTCTGGTAATCTAATCAAGACAATCGGATAATCTCTCGAGATATTTCAATTACCCTGTCACCGCATATGGACTGAGGAAGTAAAAGCTTGATTCTTATAGCCCGTTTGGTATAACCATGGCAGTCTTGTAGTTGGGCTGGGATACGATTGTGTTGTGAAGTGTTATCATTTGTGTTTGTGGTGACTACAATACCTAAAAAATTGGGTGGGTAGGCTTTTTAAAAGGTAAAGTAAGTCATTGCAGCTGTGACGGTAGCTTTTTCACGACTGATGGTGCTACATAAAAGTTAAACAAACAATGTCCAAGTATGTGATAAATCTTAGTTAGGCCATCAATCACAGCACGAGCTTCATTTAAATTGTTTCAAAACCCATGTGCTCAGAAAATAAATGCTATACAAACAATGTCCAAGCATGTGACCATAGCTTTTTCTCCGGTTTATGTTAACTTACAAAGGGAGGTCAAAACCTACGTGCTCAGGAAAATAACATAAGATGAGTAATGCCTGATATACTAAGATCAATCCAATAAATCAATACATGAAAAAACGAGGCAGATAATTTAATAATAGGACTTTTAAAGAAATAAATCATATTCAATACTCTATAAAAATGTCCTACACTTATTATAAAAAGGGTTAATATCATGAGAAATCCTAAACTGATATATTTGTGCACTACAAAAAAATACCGGATTAGCGACGAAATTTGCGACGGAAAATGTGGAAAAATTCGTCGCAAATCGAATTTGCGACGAAATTTGCGACGGAAAAAATTCCGTCGCTACTAGGTCGTCGCAAATTTTTGCGACGGAAAATTGAAAATTTCGTCGCAATTTGCGACGAAAAAAATTTCGTCGCAAAATCCGTCGCAAAATTCGTCGCAAAAATCGTCGCAAATTTGCGACGAATACAATCCGTCGCAAATATTTCATCGCAAATTTGCGACGAAAACAATCCGTCGCAAATTTCGTCGCAAAATTCGTCGCAAAATCCGTCGCAAATTCCGTCGCAAAATCCGTCGCAAATTTCGTCGCAAAATTCGTCGCAAAATTCGTCGCAAATTCCGTCGCAAATGTCGTCGCAAAATTCGTCGCAAATTCCGTCGCAAATGTCGTCGCAAAATCCGTCACAAATTCCGTTGCAAATGTCATCGCAAAATTCGTCGCAAATTCGTCGCAAATTTCGTCGCAAAGTAGCCATGAATCCGTCGCAAATTTAGTCACAAATCCGTCGAAAATTTTGTCGCAAATCCGTCGCAAAATTCGTCTCAATTTTCGGCGCAATTTTCGTCAAAAAATTCGTCGCAACTTAGCGACGAACTGTAATGATCGCAAAATTCGGCTATTTTTACAGCATTTCGGCCATAAATTATTGTTCATATCAAACAAAGGAGACAATAACATATAGCATATAATTGAAACAGGAAAACGAACAAACCATAAATTCTGACAAACCAACCACAATAACATATAATTAAAACAAATAACGGAAGGAAAGTTGCAGAGTCTGACATGATGTTATTTGAGATCCAAGCCTTACAATATATTCAAAACATGAACTAAGCGGCGAGACAACCATATAAGACGAAGAAAAACCGTACACAAGAAGACGCAGCTTTGGTACGATGGCAAGACACCAAAAGTAGTCACTTTTGTCGAGACCTGAGAAAATGTCGATACATAAATCAGTCCATAATATTAAAGAAGCGTTTATGCATGGATGTGGAACTAGGTATAAAATAACAAGAGGGTTAACAAAAAAACGTTTCAGGACGAACATAAATGTTCTTACATATGAATATGAGTGAAATTATGAAAAACCAAGATTATGAAGCAAGCTTACCCCCGATTTTGAGAAGTAAGTCTAGAGAAAATCATCATCATCATCATCAGCATCAGCAGCAGCATTCTCGGCATTAATGGGTTGGTCATCATTGTGCCCATGACCTATTGGATTGGCTGGAGGTACAAAAGGATCGTTATAGCGATTGAGGTGAAGGTGTTGCATAACGAGTGCCATTTGTTGTTCCAAGTTATGTATTCGTTCGTCCTTCTGAACAAGTACATTTTTCAGCTGATCCACTTCTTGGGTCAATTGCTCTTCTTGTCGTGACCTCCTTCGACCAGTCCCAGTGGATGATGAACTTCCAGGATTCTTCGGCATGTACATCCTTGACATCGATCCCATCCCAAATATTTTCCCTTTTTTCACCCCACCCGTTGCTTCCATCCACAATGCCATATTTTCAGCTGATGGTCTAGACTCAGGACAATCATCACTACCACTAGCACTGCTCATTAAAAGTTCATCATATTTTTCCTACATTAACAATGTAGATGAAAATAAAATCACTATATATATATATATGTATATATATCAACCATAAATATTGAAAGCATTCACGGTTTTAATTATAGTATAGTTTACATATAAGCCAAAGTATAACCTTACATACCTTAACAGTTTTTGCCCGATTGCCAGTCCATGTTTTATCTTTCTTTTGAAACGTGCGTTCAAATGTAGCTGCAAATGTCGGTTCCTTCCCCAATTCATGTGCCTACAAAATGTAAACATGAGTAATCGAATTAAATTAAGTTATAGCTCATTTAACCAACTTAATTACCAGTCGTTTGCGATGCTCCGCAATATTGATAGAGCCCCCAGCATATGTGGCTGACCCTTCACTGGAACTAGAAGATCGATTCTTCTTATTCTGCTCACAGAGTTGCTGACTCTGTTCAGATGCCCAAAATCTGTTAATTGCCGCCCAATTGTCAGCTGTAATGAAAGACGGCTTCGCTTGCTTGATCTTCGCTCTATTCATGACATTTCGCATAAAATCACTGATTTTCTTATCGAAAATTCTTCTCACTTCATTATTTTCCGCTTCCTCCCACTTGAACTTCCGCTGCAATGAATAAAAACACAAATGGAAAGTTATTTTGATGATCACATATCCATAACCATGCACCAGACAAATATAGACAGATTTTGTAAAGTTCATGTCGGGAAAAATATCTGGTCCTTTAGGTATCGAAAACTACAGAGTTGTTCTAGTCCTTTTACTTCATTCTTGACCATGAATATACTACACCAAACTTAATTGATGAGAAAATAAAATATGTAAAACTTACCTTGAACTCATTCCACCACATTTCTTTCACTTCTTGTGGAACACTTCTGTAAGTAATATACTCTCCCATCCAAAAGTTTCTTACTATTTTGTTTAATTCCCTCACAACAGACGGAGCATCCGTGAATCTGCAATCATACGGATATTGTGCAATATCGACAATTCAGTTGACATCTATATCAAAAGCCCTAAATATAACATATACTAAAAAAAATGAAGTACTTACGAATCTCCAAATGGGCATATGAAGAATCGGTTATCTTCTTGACCTAGGTTTCCGTCATTATTCGATTGTTCCGCCGAATAATGCGGTGGAACGGTAGGAGAGGCAGCTACAGGAGATTGAACTTGAGGATATTCAGTTCCCATGTGGCCAAGTCCCGTAACATGTTGTTGAAAATTGGAGGAAGGGCCAACGTGTCCATATTGTGACGGACCATATTGTGACGGACCATATTGTGGTTGAGGGTTAGTTGACGGGACAGGGGCAGAGGAAAGGGCCGGGGACGAGGACGAGGAAGAAGCTTGTCTTCTATGCATGTGACCTCCACGTTTATACTGACAAGTATGAAGGTTATGCGAATATGTAAAAAACTATTGACACGTATTACGAACACATAATGATGTACATGACGAAACTTACCATTTTGATGGAAAGACTGAGAAAATGTTTCCTTGAAATGAGCCAATGTCAAGTGTTTATGACGTGCAATTTCCTACGAACAAATATATTATGAAACCCATTCATTTTCATATGAAATATCAGTATATGAGCACGATATGGGTGGCAACAAGTATCAAATATCACAATATACATCGCATTCATTTTGATTACATTTTTTTTTACCACATACAAAAATTTAAATTTCATTGAAAGTGGGTGGCCACAGGTATTCTAAGTCATTTTGTGAAGTTTTGTAAGAGAAAAATTGTTATTATTGTTAAATATTTTTTGGGAGCTAAAAACAAATTTCACTAAAAGTTGGTGGCCACCGATATTCTAAGATATTCTGTAAAGTTTTGAAAATTAAAAATTTTTACAAATGTTACATAATTATTTTTTAATATACATTTTTTTCCGTGAAATAAAAAAAGTTTTCAGTCCTAAAATTGGGTGGTCACAAGTAATCTATGCAATTAGATCAAGTTTCCAAAATTTTTGTCCTTCTTTATTTTAATAATTTTTATAGCACGTTAAAAAATTTAAGTATATCTAAAAATGGATGGCCACAGGTATTATAAGTCATTCCGTTAAACTTTGAAAATTTTTAAATTCTAATTTTTTTTGCCACGTCAAAAAATTTAAATTTCACTGCAAATTGATGGCGACATGTTATCTAGGCAATTATGTGCAGTTTTGAAATTTTATATTTTGAAAATTTTTTCAAAATTTTTTTTCCCAAAAAAAATAAAAATTTCCTTCACAATGGGTGGCCACATTTATTTTAAGCAATTTTATAAGGTTATGAAAATTTTTAATTTTTTTGTATTTTTTTTCCCGGAACGTTAAAAAATATAAATTTCACTCAAAATGGGTGGTCACTATTAATTTTTGCCATTTTGTGATATTATGAAATTTTAGTTTCGTAAAAATTTTTAAAAATTTTTACGAAACAAATTTCATATTTGTTGCCAACATATACCGTTTTTATAATTTTCCGTAATTTGTCATGATTTTTTTTAGAGTTTTTCAATTTTTATGCATTTGATATGAAAACGCTTAATCAATCAGGTAATCGTCATTTAACGCTTAATCATCAACATAATAGACAAATTAACCAGTCGACCATCAATCAAAGCCACGTGCAATCCTAAAATCGACACGTAACTTAGCCAACGTAAAGTGATTATAAATAATCCCTAAACAAGTCCGACTAATTACCTAATTATACTAACTAGGGTTTAGAAAGTTGCTTACTTGGTTCAAGGACAACAAAAATCGGTCGATCGAACAGTGGCGGTCCCGGCGCGAGTGTGGGCCCAAATGGCGAGTAGTCCGCTAGGTGCTCGGCCACAACGGGGCGAACGACGGCGTCGGGCGGCGGCGACGGCGTCGGGCGGCGGCGACGGCGATGGCGACTGGGAGGCGGATGGCTGGCTGGCTGGCTGGCTGGCTGGCCGGTGGCGGCACGCCGGCGCGGGCCGCTGGACGGCGGCGATGGTGACGACGGCGGCGGCGGCGGCTGGCCGCCGGCGAGGGTGGCTGTGCTCCGGCGAGGGCGAGGGCTGCTCCGGCGAGAGCCTCGGCCGGCTGCAGGTGGGCGGCGACGGCGACGGCAGCGGCTGCGGGCGGACGGCGTCAGGCGGCTCCTGGCGGTCGGGCGAGTGGGCGGCGAGGCTGGACGGCGACGGCCTCGGTCTGCTGGTCGGCGGCGGCGAGGCTTCGGTCCGCTGCTCGGACGCGGCGAGGCGGGGCGGGGACGAGGGCGCGACCGGCGGGGGGGCGGGGGATGGGCGGGGGGCTGCGGGGCGCCTGGCCCGCGACCGGCGACGGGCGGGGGGCTGCGGGGTGCCTGGCGGGCGACCGGCGACGGCAGCGGGGGGGCCTGCGGGGCGACCGGCGACGGGCGGGGGAGCTGCGGGGCGACCGGCGACGGGCGGCGGAGCTGCGGGGCGGCTGCGAGGCTGGGCGGCGACGGTGGCGGGGGAGCTGCGCAGATCTGCAGATCTGCGGCGTCGGGTAGGCAGAGGAGAAGGAGGGGGAGCGGGGGCCCGGGGTAAGTACATGTCGCAAATTTGCGACGGAACGCAAATGTCCGTCGCAAATTTGCGACGGAGAGTTGTGTGTCCGTCGCAAATTTGCGACGGACGGAACTAATTCGGTCGCAATTTTGCGACCGAATATAGAAGATCCGTCGCAAAATTTCTACCGACAAAAATTTTCGACGGAAATTAAAATCCGTCGCAAATTTTTTTTGTTCGAAATTTGCGACGGACCGGCCTTGTCCGTCGGAAATTTGTGACGGACAGGTCTTGTCCGTCGCAAATTTGCGACGGACCGTTTGATTCCGTCGCAAATTTGCGACGGACCGTTCCCCTCCGTCGCAAAATTTTGCCTCCGAATTTCCAATTTTCCCGGTCGAAAATTTGCGACGGAAATACGCTGTTCCGTCACAAATTTGCGACGGAAGGCTTTAATCGGTCGCAAATTTGCGACGGAAAATTTTATTCCGTCGCAAATTTTTGATTTTTCATACTAAAAATGGGGGGAATTTTTTTCAGGGTCGCAAATTTGCGACGGAGAGAGGATTCCGTCGCAAATTTGCGACGGATGGTTTGTTCCGTCGCAAATTTGCGACGGACATAGTATTCCATCGCAAATTTGCGACGGACGGTTTGTTCCGTCGCAAATTTTTGATTTTTCATAAAAAATGGGGGGAAATTTTTTCCGGGTCGCAAATTTGCGACGGACAGATGATTCCGTCGCAAATTTGCGACGGACAGGATATTCCGTCGCAAATTTTGCGATGGACAGGATATTCCGTCGCAAATTTTGCGACGGACGGTTTTAGTCAGTCGCAAATTTTCCACATGTATCAAAGAATTTCCGACGGAAATTAAAATCTGTCACAAATATGCGACGTTAAAAAAAATCCGTTGCAAATTTGCGACGGAAATAAATATCCGTCACAAATTTCGAACGGTAAAAATTCACTCGAAAATATGCACATACTAAATGATCGTTGTAAATTTGTGACGTCCTTTTTTCGTCTAAAAATTTAGCATCTCATTTATTTAGGTCATAAATTTGTTACGTCTTTTTTTCAGTCCAAAATTTTGGCATCTCAAATTTTGCAATGGAAATTACAATATCGGAAATGTTAGGGGACGTTACTAATATTTGACTTGTCGGCATTTAAGGACAAAATTTCGGACGATCAATTAAAATAAAAAGAATAATCGACAATTAAAAAAGCACTATAACAATAATAACAAGAATAATAATGATAACAACCAAAATAGCACTTGTCGCATTAATAATTACACATTTGTAGTGTTTTGTGACAAAAATTTTAATCTTCATCTTCGTCTTCGTTCTCGTCCTCGTCCTCGTCCTCGTCCTCGTCTTCGTCTTCGTCTTCGTCCTCGTCTTCGTCATCCGTTAGAAAATCAGATTCTGAACATTGTTGTACATTTAATTCGCAAATTTCAGTTGCATCCACATCTATCATTGCTCCACATGGATCTCGTAAAGTTGGTATGTTATATTCCTCAATTTCAACCGTATTACACACTTCCTCTTGTTGGTAGGCTCTATCCTTCCAATGTTCCTCAATTTTCCTCCGTGCTTTGATTTTACATACAGCCCACCAATCAGCTTTGTCACGTTTCAAACTAGGATATGATGCATAACATACTTGAATTGCTTGTTGTGCCAACACAAATGGTTCATACTTCATATACCTTTTCTTGTGATTTATTTCAACCAAATTGAACTTCGTATGCACCTTCATTCCTTTGACGGGGTCGAACCACGTGCACTTAAATAACACAACCCGCATCCTTAATGGTCCAGGGTACTCTATCTCGATGATTTCATCCAACAAGCCATAAAAATCATCTTCTGCACTGCCACCATTGGATGATCGAACAGACACACCACTATTCATTGTGGATTTTCCCATTCCATATTCTTGAATATGAAAAATATATCCATTTATGAAATATGCTGGCCAACTTCGAACTCTTAACTGTGGACCCCATGACAGATGATATAGCAATCCTTGCCCTCCAATTTCATTATAATTACTGTGAACCTAAGGTTACACATGCAAAGTCAATAATATATATTTTACTAAATGATGTATACAATTTTAATAACTTGGTTTTGGTCCATAGGCAACTTACATATGTCTTGAACCATGCTGCAAATTGTTCATCGCACAAACGATCAAACTCATTTGGTTCTAGTCCACACATTGAAGTTTGAAAAATCCTAATATTAAAAATCATTTAAATATTAGCAAATATTTGACACACAAAACATATATTTGCAAATTTACACTTACTTGAAGTATGGCTCGACTTCTGGGCAGTTCAGTAAAATATAAGTATGGGCTGCATGAAATTCTTCGCCTGATAAGTAACGAAACTTACAAGCGCCACTTGGTCGACCCAGATAATTGAAAATAGAGAATGCTGTGCAATTGGGATCAATGGGGCCCTCATCATTTCTGCCTGCTCTCCGCCTCTTGCACTGAACGTGGGGCTCAAAATAGTATGATGCAAATGTGGTCACTTCTTCCACAATATATGCATTACAAATTGAAGCTTCAACACGTGCCTTATTCTTCACTTTTTTCTTCAAATGATATAAGAATCTAGTCGAAATGGAAAGAAGCTTATCGAAACATATTATATGATAAACTAATTTGAACTGTATTTTAAAAAAAAACATTACCTCTCAAATGGATACATTCATCGAAATTGGACGGGACCTGCAATTTTGGCCTCATAAGGCAAGTGAACTAAGAGATGCTCCATCGAATCAAAAAACGATGGAGGAAATATCCTTTCTAAGTTGCAAAGAATAATTGGAATATCTCTCTCTAGTTTTTCCATATGCAATGCTTTTAACACTGTGGAGCAAATATCATGGAGGAAATTGCTTAACTCTGTAATGGCGCGCCCCATACAAAGTTCGGTAGAACTTCCTTCAAAGCTATTGGAATTAGTCTTTCCATCAGGATGTGACAATCATGACTCTTCAAACCTGTGAACTTGCATTCATTCAAATCAACACATCTCCCGAGGTTCGAAGCATATCCATCAGGAAACCGCACAGATTTCAACCATTGACAAACAACTCGCCTCTGCTCCTTATCCAATGTATAAACTGCTTTCGGTTTTGGGCCCCTGCTGTTTGCATCCACAGCTAGTATTGGCCGATCGCAAATATTTGTCATATCTTTTCTTGCGTTCAAGTTGTCTTTTGTTTTTCCCGCGACATCCATCACAGTATTTATGACATTGTCGAAAACATTCTTTTCTATGTGCATGACGTCAAGATTATGATGAATAAGATGGGCCTTCCAATATGGTAGATCCCAAAATATACTGCGTTTTGTCCACTTATGTGTAATTCCATATGCAAAAGTCGTGCCGTGCGGGTTCTCAACAACAGTTGGCAAATCCTGCACACGCTCCCAAATTTGATTGCCGGTCAACCTCAATGGTGGACGCGTTCTTTCAGTCCTATTCTTGATGAACTCTTTCTTATTCCTTCTGAAAGGATGACTTGGCGGTAAAAATTGTCTGTGACAGTCAAAATAGCTGGGTTTCTTTCCATGTTTTAATCTAAATAACTTTGACCTCTCCAAACATATCGGACATCCTAATATCCCAGCTGTACTCCATCCAGATAACATTCCGTAAGCTGGAAAATCATTTATCGTCCAAAAAAGGGCAGCCTTCATTACAAATGTTTGATCGGTACAAACGTCATACGTAGGGACACCCTCAACCCATAACCGTTGTAACTCCTCAATCAATGGTTGCATATAAACATCTATCAACTTTTTCGGATTTTGCGGCCCTGGCACGATCAATGTCAAAAACATATAAGGTGTCTTCATGCACATACCAGGTGGAAGATTGTACGGCGTTAAGATAACTGGCCAACATGAATAACTTTTTCCTGTTTTCCCAAATGGAGCAAATCCATCGGCACAGAGACCTAACCTGATGTTCCGAGGCTCCATCGCAAACTCAGGGTAAGTTCTATCAAAATGTTGCCATGCCTCCGCATCTGAAGGATGACACATTAGACCCTCTTCTGTTTCATGATTTGCATGCCAAGTCATGTGTTCAGCAGTGGCTTTAGATGCATAAAGCCTTTGCAATCTGGGGATTAAGGGCAAATAAAACATTTGCTTCCATGGTCTACGCTTCTGTTTACGACCCGGCCTCCTGTTAATCTTGTACCTAGGTTGGCTACAGAATTTGCAAGATTCTCCATTTTCATCATCTCTCCAATATATCATACAACCTCTATTACATACATCAATCCTTACAACCGGAAGACCTAAGTTATCCACTAGCTTTTTCATATCATAAAAATCACTTGGCATGATGTTATCACGAGGCAATGATTCCCGCATTACTTCAACAAAAGAGTTGAATCAATCCGCAGACACATTATGCTCTGCCTTGATATTTAATAGTCGGGCTGTCACCGATAACTTAGTGTGGTCCTCACAACCTGCCCATAAAGGTTCATCTGCTGCTTTCAACACATCCCAGAACTGATTAGATTCAAAAGTTTCATTATACACATTCTCATCAAAACCCGTTACTCCTATATCTTCCAATTGTGAAGCATGACTAGTACCCACTTGTTCACGTGTAGGAGTAAAACTAGTACTTGCATGATTTGATTCTGTGACAAAATTATAACTAGCTGCATCAATCACCATCCTCTCGTATGGGTTCAATTGCTCATAATAGCCACATTCTTCCCTAACTAAAAATTGATCACCTCTTCCATATCTTTCATCAGATATAAATGGTTCACCATGGGAAGTCCAATTATAATAGTTCGGAGTAAATCCAAATCTAGTAAGGTGTTCTCTAACTTGATCACACACAAGAAATTTACCATTACTGCACTTTTTATTCGGACACCTTAACTTATTTCCATCCATGAAATCATATTTGCTACTAGCAAAGTCTAAAAATATTTCCAACCCAGTACGAAACTCATCTGTCAATCCTTGACGTCCAGGTAAGTTCTTATTATACATCCAAGACCTTTCTCTTTGCATTGTGTCTGTATTAAAATATAAAATTCTGGTAAAATATTTAAAATATCAAATCTATTGTTCCTTATTAAAACCATAAATTTTTTGAAATTATAATTTTTGTTATTCACGCAACAATTAATATGCAATTGCAAAAATAGAAAAAATTGCAATGTAAAGAAGACTTACCCAAATATTTGACGGAAATATTGGTAGGAGAAAGTGGTCAATTTGATGAGAATTGCAACGTCCACTTGGATTGCGAGACCTTCAATTAGACACATATCCAAAAAGAATAATCACCACCTAAGAATTATATTTTCATAATTTCTAGTGTCAGATGAGAATGGAAAAGTGTCCGTCGCGAATTTGCGACGGAAATTTGCGACGGAAAACGATGTCCGTCGCAAATTTGCGACGGACACTTTATTCCGTCGCAAATTTGCGACGGAACATGGGATTCCGTCGCAAATTTGCGATGGAACTTGGGATTCCGTCGCAAATTTGCGACGGAACTTGGGATTCCGTCGCAAAACGGCATGGGCTTTCGGCAAGACACCTAAGTCCGGCGAAGTGTCGCCGGTCGCCGGTCGTTAAACCGGTGATGCAGAAACGAAATAAAACAAACACAAACATATATATATATATATAAAACATTACAATCCAACGATAAATAGTCACGAAGGTAGCTATGATACTTACCCGCACAAAAGCTTCACCGAGATTAATATGTGTGTGCGCGGATTTTGCTGATTGAACACATATGAGAGAGGGAGAAAAGCGAGAGAGAGCGAGAGAAAGCGAGAGAGAGCGAGAGAGAGCGAGAGAGAGAGCGAGAGAGAGAGATAGAGTTGGAATAAATAACAGGCGATGTAAATTATAAATTTGCGACGGACGTACGTTTCGTCGCAAATTTGCGACGAATTTAGCGACGGTTTTTTTGCCGTCGCAATTTTATGACGAACTTTTTTTGCGACAGATTTTAATTCCGTCGCAAATTTGCGACGGAAAAATGTCCGTCGCAAATTTGCGACGGAATTTTTCTCCATCGCAAATTTGCGACCGACAATTTTCCGTCGCAACATTTGCGACGTACTGTGCGACGGTGCTTTTTTCCGTCGCAAATTTGCGACGGAAATTTTTCCGACGCAAATTACATGTTTTTTTGTAGTGGTGATAAATTTATCAAAAACTAATTTTTTTACCACAAAAAATCTCAAACTGGTACACCTGTGACAATTTTACCATCTGTTAGTTTCCGCTAAATTTTACTATTAAATTTCTAAGTTAGATGACACGTGGCAGTTGACGGGTATTGACAGATATACCGGTTTGGGGTTTTACCCTCTGTTTGAAATAGGAGTACCATTTTGTAGTTTTTCGTAACATTAATCTAATTTAACGGAGAGTAAATTTGTCACAAACGTACCAGTTTAGGGTTTTTGGTGGTCAAAAAATTAGTTTAGGATAAATTTGTCACAGGTGTACCAGTTTAGGATTTTTTATGATAAAAAAAATTAATTTAGGGTAAATTTATCACATGCATATTAATTTTGGGTTTTTCGCGTAATTAACCCTTCTAAAAATCCAATGCATGTTAGATTCACCCCGCGCAAATTAGTCCAATGCATCCACACCGTTGGATCTTGTGGGGTTCATATGATCCACGTGCGCCCAACAGATCCGGCACTACCCGAAGAACAAACGTGCTTGCCAGCGTGGCAAAAGTTCGGGCCCACTGCCTCCCACGTGGACAACCTTCATTGGCCCCGCACGGGGACTGTACGAAGTCAACGGCGGTCTCCTCCTCCTTTCTCGGCTGGACGGTCGGCCTCCTGTCCCCACGATCCGGTTCGTATCCAGACCGATTCTTCCCTTGATAACCTGCGTATAAATATCCCGGCAAGTCAATTACTTCGTCCCCCGTTTGATTCTTCATCGTCCTCCTCGTTCGAAAGATCCCAGAAACCCAACAAAGGTGGTCGAATCTCTGTCCGTCCGTCCGGTCCGGTCCGGAAACCAAATGCCTCAGGGAAAGATCGAAGTCCTCCTCGTTGGTGCCAGAAGAGAGTTTCTCAGTATGCTTGCAGTTACCCTAAGGAAGATCCGACAGGCACATTTATATGCCCGGATGGGACAAATTATTGTGGTCGTGCCTTGCCCTTAGAGAGCTCCTTTTAAAACCATATTACAAATGGAATAACGTGTATCGACACGATAACGATAGAGTTATAGTCAACGATGTAGCAATTATATAAGTGTTCGGAGCAATTTGAGCACCGCCACTCTTTGTTCATGAAATAAAACATGGAAAGTATTCATGAGTCCGCCTTATGGATGATCAGACACTCTTCCTCTACGTGACAAAAAAAGGCTAGTGTAATTCTTCGAATGATACTCGATTCATTCTTAACTTATCTTTAACTCGTTCTCAACATCGTGTGAAGACTCTTAAAAAACATTCACGCAATTCACTAATCCGTACCGTATCGAACTTAATATATGTCTCGATGTAAAGCTCAATGAAAGATTAGACGAGTGAGTTCAACCGCATTTTAATTCAATCAAATTAGAATGGATCTTAACCGAAACAATATCCACATCTGGAAATTCTCTCCAAGGTTGACCTAAACTAAGCCTTCGTCTCGATCCAGTTAACATTTTTCCCATGTCTTGATATGACAAAGATGGACAAAGTCGACAGAAAGTCATTCGTCCTATCTTATTAGTTACTTAGCGTAGGACCAACATCAAAGAGGAAGGGACCCGGAACAACTCCCACATCTAAGCACCACCACTTGTTCAAAGTGTTGGAGTTTCTGTCCTCCCCGCGAATTACGGGTCTAGAACCAGAATATCCGACCTAATATCCCATGGAAGGACATTGTCTTCCTCCCTCTCACAGTAGCAAGAGGAGATTTTCTTCAGCCGCCCTCCTTATCGGCGGGGCTGTAAATCGCCGGGCCCTTTTCCGAGTGCCTCCCACTCCCTAAGGGCTTAGTCATGCCGCCCCGTCGGTGGAATGACTGTAGACACACGACGAATTTTGTGCATTCGTAATTTGATCCTAACAGCCGACATATATTGAATGTAAACTATTCCATTTGCAAAATTCGTACGAGGAGTCTTGATTGACGAGTGTCCTCAGAGAAGTGTTTTAACATTCTCCACAATAAGAAAAAGGAAAAAATTTCGCGGACCGCAACCTTGGGAATACCAAGTCTACTCGAATGCCACGAATTCCAGCTTTAAATTAATGAAAGCAAAGTTCGTCCTAAGGTCCTTGGCTTTTATATGAGCACGCCTTCTTTGACCCAATTCAATCTTTGAACTTTAGGGAAATTCATTGGAGTGCCGTGACATCTCAAACAGTTGGATAACTTCGCCGCTGATGAAGGAAGTTTATACATACTCAATCACATGCTTACATTCAAATCACGACAATTTCAACGCGAATAGCCCTAATCAACGAGTGCCACCGGACTGAATGATTCGAAGTGTTATGTCAGACTTGACATCGTATTGGATTGGACCGGTCAAGTGCGTAGTCGACGCAGGATGTCACGATCGATGTTAGGAGTTTTACACCCACGTTGCTTAAAGTTGTGCGAGCAGCGGTCGATGGACACGGACATGACATCGAGATCATCGTCTGTAGAAGCTGGACTTTTTACGTGGCGGGATTCATGAGTGAGATGCAGGAAACAACATTTACGACGCAGTTTATCCTCGTGTCCTTACTGTTTTGCTCGACTGGTCTGTTACCACGTTAAAATGGGCCATGTTAGTTCCACAATTCTCCATCGAAATGTCTGGCGCAAGAGTCTCATGCAGCCCCCTACGTTGTTCCACGTCAAGGTCCTCGAAAGACCGGCACAACACGTTAGTCATCGTTCTACCATTTCAATTCCTTTATTTATATGGAGCCTTCGGTAATGAGCTGAAGCACCAAACTTGAATTCTGACATTAGTAGGCGTTGCTACAAGTTCATTTCCTCAGCATTACAAAATATGAGGTTCCTCACGAATCTGTCCGTCCCCTCTTTCTTCTTCTTCCTGCTAATTGGCTGCTCGACTCTCGCTCAGGCAGCTAGGTTTGACATCACCAACAACTGCCCCAACACCGTGTGGGCCGCCGCCGTTCCAGGTGGCGGGAGGCAGCTCGACCGTGGGCAGACATGGCCCCTCGATATCGCCGCCGGCACGAAGGAAGCGAGGATCTGGGCCCGCACCAACTGCCGCTTCGACGGGTCCGGGAGGGGAAGCTGCGAGACCGGCGACTGCGGCGGGCTCCTCCAGTGCCAGGCTTATGGCGTGTCCCCGAACACGCTGGCCGAGTTCGCCCTGAACCAGTACATGAACATGGACTTCATCGACATGTCCCTCATTGAGGGGTTCAACGTCCCGATGGAGTTCAGCTCGACCTCTGGCGGGTGCAACCGGGTGATCAAGTGCACGGCCGACATCATAGGGCAGTGCCCAGCCGCACTGAAGGTCCCGGGCGGGTGCAACGGGCCATGCCCGATTTTCAAGACAGACCAGTATTGTTGCAATTCCGGCAGTTGTGGGCCGACTGATTATTCCAGGTACTTCAAAGATAGGTGTCCGGATGCTTATAGTTACCCCAAGGATGATGCTACCAGTGTTTTCACCTGCCCCGGAGGGACAAATTATAAGGTTGTCTTCTGTCCTTGAAGACATATGACTAATAAGAAGTTCATCCTTCCACGATGAGCGAAGTTCCAAGACAAATAAAACCCGTCATGTAGCTTGTAACAGATGCAAAATAAAGCCCTTCTCTCGATAAGCACAGTGTAATGTGCAGGGGAGGATATATACGTAAATAAATGAAAAAATAATTTCTCCTGCCGATTTTATGTCAGTAGTTCTGTTTTATGTTGGATAATTCTACGCTGACAAGCAGCGACCATGACCACCGATGTTATTTTGAGCAGAAGGCATCGTGATTTAAACACAGGATGGACCGCATTCATACTAAGCCCTTAATCACTCAGGCTACGCGTGGCTGTAAGAACAAATGTATTAAGATAGGATAGGGTAAAGCGAGATAAAATCCCTCGGACTTTCTTATGCCAATCATTGTGTTGAAAAGTAATCGAATACAATGGCGGAGATATGGTCACATCTTATCACGTGATATGTTCGGTAGATCTAGGTTAGGAATGGACAAAAAAGTCATAAGCTCAAATAAATCGCTTAGAAATCCCGCGCCTAGGAATTTTGGTCACCGCTATTGCCAGGCTACCACCGGGGTGCTCCTCTCTTCACAGCGACCGCCACCATTTTGGCGGTTGACAAGGAAGTGCAACCTTAAAGCAGCGGGACGGTCATATTCAATCCCGTCCGAGACCTGTCACCAAATGCTAAATAGGATAACGTTTCTTCTTAAGGTCACTGAACGCGCCATTCGGTCTTCTATTATAATTTGGACAGTGCATGTCTTTCTTAACTGTACAAATCATGGCCTGCCCATCCAAAGTCGGTTCCAAGCTTAATCTAAATAAAGGAAATTTCTCGTGTTTAGGATCTTAATACAAATATAGCAACTTGCCCTAGTCATTTGAATGTCTACACACGCGAGCTGTTATGTGGAAAAATAATAAGAGGACCATAGCCGTAGACACTATCATGATCATGAGCCTGCACATGGGTTGGGTTGGACTTTGGGGAATAAGTTAAGGCCAATTATAGTTAGTTGCCATGAATTCCTGCACTTGTTGCTAAAAGTAATTGTCAACTTTGTACTGTCAATTCTGAAGAAGTAATTGGGGTGTTGTTTCGCCAAAAATGGTTCCCGCGATAAAATATAATTCACCGAAAGTCGTTTTTCAGTTTTTAATTAGGTGAGACTAGGTTCTAGGTCTAATTTTGGATAGGTCTGATCCGGGCATGAACAAAGAGTCTGATTGTCTCGATTGATAACATAAGTCTCAAATAATGATGAAATTTGACTTGGATTTATAGAGGATTCAGATGAACCCATCCAACTACTGGTACGATATTACAAAGTTACTGACTTGGAAAATAAACAGCTACAGCTACGGCAACTAAAGGTGCGATATGGAAAAGTAAAGATTAAAAAGACAGTATTTTGGTTTGTGTTCGCAGGGGGGGCTTCTTCTGTCAGCCGGGTGCTATTTATAATGTAGGCTCAATAACCGTCTTTGATATTGTATTCGATAATCACCGTTGATCTCATCTACATCGTTCATTTAATGATATATGTCTGCCAACTGCTATCGATCTTATCTTTTTGTTTGAGGTGATAACCGTCGTCGAATTCACATCATTTTGACATTTGTCCTTCTCGGGATGATAATCGTCATCGAATTTTTCTCATTCTGACACATGTCCTTCCCAGGATGATAACCGTCATCAAGCTTCTCTTATTCTGACACCTGTCCTTATCGGGGAAATAACCGTCATCGAGCTTTTCCCGGCTTGACATTTATCTTTTCGAAGCAGGAATCATCGTCGAGCTCTTCCTGGCTTGACACTTGTCTTCCCGAGATGGTAATCGTCATCAAGCTCTTCTCATTCTGACACCTGTCTTTCCCGGGGAAACAACCGTCATCGAGCTTTTCTTGGCTTGACACCTGTCCTTCCAAAGCAAGGGCCTTTATTGAGCTCTTCCCGGCTTGACACCTGTCCTTCTCCTTGTTGATGGCCTCGATGACAATTTCCCTTGATAACTTTGGCGCTTGCTTGCTAGTTCTCTCTAAATTTTAAATTTCCCGCCGATGTCTGCTAGCGCTTGCCAGTTGTTTTGCTTGATTGAGCCGTCTCGTACGGGCTTGTCGCGACCTTTCCAGAGGTGAAAAACCAGAGGAAGGCTAACGAATTTACTAAATGGGAACGAAGGTTCCTTTCACGAGGCAATCGTTCGGGTTTAGTGCAAACTCTCCCGAGCCCATCTAACCGCAACTTGGTACTCAATTCGTCATATGATTAAACTTATATTTTGGAGCCGCCACTAATCGGTTATAGGTCGATTAGACACCCAAGTAAAATGTGGGAGTACATTTTACTTCTGCGAACCAAAGAGTCATGAATTCGGGGACTTGGTTATGCTAGATTAATCTAACGTTCTTTCAATACCTTTTCTATTTATTTCAAAAATGTTTTGCATGCAATCTTTATCCATTTTTTACCTATGCCACTAACATATGAGGGGTAATCATGCACGTGCGCACTCAGGAAAGTAACACCCAATAATCAAACAGTAAATAAATTACAAAAGATTTTAAGAACCTCGACACACTAAACAAGCAAAGCGTATCATTATCCATCACCACGAGATCTCTGCAAACTATTACTTTAGAAAATTATGCAAACATAATGTATGAATATTATGCATAATCATGCATGAAATAATGACTAACTATGCAATCTATGTGAGACTCTACTTCTTCTTCTTTTTGTATTTTTCTTTATTAACTAACAAAAGAAAAATGACCCTAAAAGTCTACAAATTAAATAAATCCTAACCCTGCATCTATATAATTTAAATCCTAAGTGCTTGACATAGTTACAATGAATTATAAACTATTATTGAACTATATGCAATGTGGATGATGCATGTACTGTAATCACTAAAAGTATCTACATGATACGGTTATAAAACTTAGTTCTAAATGACATGCGTTTTATGAAGTAAGCCTAATTAAATCTAGGTCTACAAGCAATATAAATGATTCTAATGACATTTTATTTTTTATTCAAAATCTTTATGTATTCTAAGACTAATTATGGATGCCCTAAATATGAAAATCCTGAAGTGCAAATGACGTGCAATGACAATTGATAATATTGTGATGCAATGAAACACACATCATATCAAAATCAATCATAAGAAGTCATGCAAGACGATATTAGGATCCGACCTTAGTGTCTAAAGGTTTGAAGGCCTAACACGCCTTAGTTAACTCAGGGAAATAATCAAATCATGATTACCTAAGGGTCTATCAACCAACAACATGAAATTAAGAATTATCATAGAAAGTTGAACCCAACTCCACTTACCTGCACAAAACCAATCGAGACCGATAAAGAGGAGCCACAAGCAACGTGAGGAACACTATAGTAGCGGTTCAATGCAGGCCAATGGTGAAGCTTCCTTGAGGATACTGGAACTAGCGAAACTGGAAGAATACTAGGCGATGATTAAAGATTGATTGGACTGAGACCACGACAGATTGGTGGGCTCGTTGGCCTGTTAACGCGATGAAGGTTTCGTCCAAGAGACCTGCAACAAAAGAAATTGCTGGAGCGTACACGAGCAGATTGGACTTTCTTGGTGAACGCGGAACACGGCAGAAGGGCTTGCTATTGAGGCGCGGTAGGAATACTGGGTGTTCGTTGGGTACGATGTCGGGGCCGGTGTTCGTCGAAGTTCGCTGAAGACCACTGGGACTGTCAGAGACGGTGTGGGAATTCGTCTACACCACTGGAATTTCTGGAATGGCTGCAGGGACCGTTGGATGCTGGGGAAGGTCACCCGGACATAGCAAAATCGCTAGCGAGCAACTCCCTAGGCGGCTGTGGAAACTTGCTACAACTGGATTGTGATAGGGACCGCGGATGAGCTGGGGCTGAGAGTTCAGCGTCACTAGGAAAAAATACTGAAACAGCCGAGCTTGGCGAGCACTACAGATGGTGATGACTTGCGGCAAAATGATATGGACGTCGAGGCTCCTTCACGATCGCAGCATCGTCACTGGAGAAGAGTCACCGACGGCCAAAGTGACTGGAACTTCGTTTCGTCAATTTCCACTTCGGGTGCTCTTAATGCTTATGCGTGTGGAAGGTCAAAGCAAGTGTGGCTTGGAGTGAATGTCCTGTACGCTCGACAATTGAGCTCTATGGGTGACGGAGAAAAAGGAAATGGGGTTGGCGGGCCTCTCTAGTGGTGGACGTAACCTTCAGCAAGAAGAAGGAATTTTTTATCTCTCTCAAATTTTTTGTATTCACGATTGTCTCCTCTCTATTTTTTTTACGATCGCTTTTCTCCCACAATGTGGACTCACATAGGAAAAGCCACGATGTTGATGATGATGAAGAAGACCTCCCCCTCCTTCTAGGTGTGCGTCCATCTCCTTTTATAGCAAAAAATCTGCCACGTATCATTGGAAAGTCTGGATTCGTGGAGCAGATTGATAATTCTCGGAGAATTGCTGAATTTGGGCTTTGACTTGTCACCGAGAATTGACTGTGAATCTCTCTAATTCACTTCCCAATTAACGCTCGCAATCTTTTGATTTCCTCTTCTGCTTCCACTCATGTTGCCTTGAATGTGTCCACATTCACTCGCCATCGGCCAGACCATTCCATCAATCTCTTGCGGATATTCCATTGACTCCTAGCTTCTTATTCTTTCCTCTTCCTCTTCAACTCTGATTGGTGGCCCTCATCAATCTTTGCAATCCTATTCTCATCACTTAGTTGGCCTTCCTTATTTCTTTTTCCATCCTCACGGTCTGACCTGCATCTTTTCCATAATCGGATTCGGATTATCTTGGAAACTCTTACTCAAATGGGTAAGTTTGTTACTTTCTTATCTGCCAAATCTCGAGTCTACATTACCTCAATTCCGACCTTGTGGAGAGATGATCTGATGTATGCTTGTCTGCGGAGGCATCGTACGATAAGGAGTGATCTTACATGCGCAGACTTAAGTGAAAATGCAAATGCAAGTGATTTTTTTTTTTGGTCGAATTTGATCCATAATTTTTCAAATGACTAGGTGAAATAATCAAAATTTAGGTGTCAACAGGGCTACGTCATCCTTTGACGTCTATTATTTTATTTACTTCAATTGTCGACAACCTAACTAATTATAGGTGTCAACAGGTGTGCTGACTTGTCAAAACCGGTCGAGTTTCTTCAAAAGACCTGTGTTTGACCCAAAACAATTTCGTTCAGATCGTCTTTTGATCTGAATCATTATGTACCCATTGGCTCAAAAGAAATGCCCAAGTCTTCGACCATCGACTCGGGCTGAAAAAGACAGTGAAATACAGTAAAGGTAAAATTTGAAGGCTCTTAGTCGGCAAGTATAGTTAATCGCCGGAGTTAGTGGCTTTAGCCGGCGGAAGATATAACAGATAATGACCAAGTCCTGGAGCATGGGCGAACAAAAGCCAAAACTAACGAAATCTATGATGAATTGGATGCAAAATGGTTTAAGTGATGCAATTGACAGTTTCGGATACGATTCACCATGGCATATCGATGTAGTCATGAGGAAGAGAAACTGATGCAATCATCATGTAGTGGAAGCCATGAATCTCGAAAACCACTGATGGTAGCGATCGGGAAATGTGGGTTATTGCAACTGTCGAATAGTGGAATAAGGGAGTTCAAAAGTAACCAGTGAGGGTGGACGTGAAGAGTGGACAAGCAACCGTAGGGTAGTGAGGGTGGACGTGAAGAGTGGACAAGCAACCGTAGGGTAGTGATGTTGTATCCAGGTGTAGATAAACCATTTGTAAATACAAGTTGTTGAATTTCTTGAGTGGCATAAGATGTGTTTGATTTTTTTGTGGCGGTTGTTAAATACCGGTAGTAGCTATAAATACTATAATTATAATTAGTGCAAAGGACAACCAATCGATTAGTGAACACCAGTTAGTCAATTTTACTTCCAATTTATATTGTAGTAACCTTTTACATGGCTGGATGCAATTATCTCCAGTCTTAATACTTTTAGTTCCTCGTCATTTATGTATTATGTCCAAGAATCAATATAGGACTCTTCGCAACTGTAACGTCCTTACCTCGGGGTTATTAGTGTGACGTCCCATTCGTTATTATCTTTGACTAAGCACAAGCGGAAGCAATTAATTCGGGACAATCACAATCAGAACAAACAACGGGGTTATGACAAGCATCATGAGCAAACCTTGTATTAATATGTAACATCCTTATCTTACTCTCGGAAACTAGGAAAAGCATAACATGCAAGACACATTATTGCCATTAAACATATTTTACAAGCCCTTTTTCCAGGGGCCGCTCCTACGTACAAATCATATCACCCAATCATATCACAAGCGAAGGCCGAGGTTAATCCTAGCTCCTCTTTGTCATCCTCCATCTAATGGACCTGAAAAGGAAAAAAAAAAACAACGGAGGATGAGTCGGAGAGACTCAATGAGTAAATTCACTAATACTTGTGCAAGATGATGCCTCGCCATTGTACTAACGCATATAAATATTTTCCCCACCTTATGTCGATGGCAAATCAATAGCAAAAACTTTAGCCTTGCCCTTGCTATGTTCACATGGAAACTCACCTTTACGTGAAGCATCCTCCAAAATCCTTCGACTTATCAATAAATACACACACCAACATACATATAAGATTTATTTATTATCATCCTGGCTCAAATAGGGCATCCAGCTTCATGCTATGCATCCTGGCTCAATCAGGGCATCCCGGCTCAACCGAGGCATCTCGGGGCTCACCCGAGACATCCTAACTCAACTAGAGCATCCTGACACTAGTTTACCAAGACATTCGGGCTCAACTTAGGCATCCTAGCTCAACTAGAGCATCCCGACGCTAGTTTACCAAGGCATTGCCGCCAACGCTATGTGACGACGGTCTTCTTCATTCATTTAGTGATCACACATCATGGGTCACACAAGCCAGTTTATTATCTTGATTTCATTAGTCTATCAATCAAGCCCAAAGGCGTGCCGTGCTTGTGTAATCATGATCTCTAGAATATTCGCCTAACATGCGGGTCATGGTCGAGGGCACGTGGTTCAGTCCACCATGCCGAGCGCCGGTTTAGAGCTGAACTTGGCCTGGATCTACACATCCCAATGTAAACCCGCACCAAGACGAACTCGTTCCGTGATACCACAACATAAGTACAAGACCATACGACACCCCGTTTCTTAACTTGTACGTGCCTTGACTTACAATTATAAAGCAAAACAAGAAGCATTCATGCAAACATTGAGCATCACAGACACATCACTACTCGAGCCAAACTCATAACACCACGTCCTATCAACAAGCATGGATGAGAACATCAAGCATGATAACAAGCGATGCGTGCAACATCGAGACAAACAACAACACGCAAGTCTCAACAAAGGCTCGGGTGAGAATTCAAGCCAACAACGCATCATAACCTCCTATCTCGAGATTAGGGAATCCACTTACATGTCACTTTCCAACTGCGTAACACACCGCTCTATCCAAGTGATAGGGAATTCACTCACCTATAATCACCTATAATCACAACAAAACATCTACGGCGGTTGACGGCGGCAAATGGTGAGAGAGAGAGAGAGAGAGAGAGAGAGAGAGAGAGAGAGAGAGAGAGAGAGAGAGAGAGAGAGAGAGAGAGAAGTATTTGGCATGAGGGTGAGAGATGAGAGAGAGAGGCATGAGAATGAGAGATGAGAGAGGAAGAGGAGGTGGTGTGTGGTAACTAAGGGGGGGAAACTATGCCTATTTATAGGCAAGCCAACTTGTTCCCCAAGCTTAATCATGAAGAAAAGACAATTGACATAATGAAATAGCCGCTAAAGTCAAGTGCCATCATGACTATGATCTAGCAAATCTTGATCATTAATGAATTAATGGAGGAGAGCCAAATGACATTAATAATGTGACATTCTGAAATTCGATCCACTTGGGATTTATGAAATGAATGGTTTATGGACGTGCTTATAGTTAGATCTCGCTCGGAATTGATCACTTCGGGAATACTAACCATTAGGGAAAGGCTAATTAGAGATTTAAATTCGCGCAACCAAAGAACTCGATTGTGAATCGACTTTCGACCATGAAAAATTGTCAAGGTGACATTTTGAGCCACTGTAGACCGATCTAAGGATAGTTAGGGATTAGTTCGTTATTGTCATACGAGTGGATCGCAGGTGATTCCGCTTGACCACGAAATGAATTGACGAATGACCCCAAACCTATACCAAACGATGGTGCCTGTCGGATCTAGTGATCAATCCTCATGATTAAGTGACTACCGAGATCGTCACGAACTGAGTGAACTTGAATGTGGCTTGATTTAGTATCGACCATGGGTCAATAATGCGAATTTTCCCAAAAGCCACCCGTTAGAATGAGATATGCGCAAGTTACATTATTTAGAACTTAGTCATGAATTAGAGACCAAGTTGGGCATTAGAAATTTAGAAAGTCACGACAGATTATTTGGACGATGTTGTCATTTGCCTAGGTAGCCTTGGATTTATCTGAATCCTTTAGAAAAATTGAATTTCGGCGAGAAATGGAAATGACCATTTTACCCCGGAGGTTTGTTAAGGCCAAGTATATTTGGGGAAGGGCATTTTGGTCATTTCTCCCTAGCCTTAGAAATAGAGATTTTTGGATAATTTTACCCTTGGACTTTTTGAGAAATTCCCAAATTGCCCTTGGATATTTTGAAAAAGATTCGATTCGGATCGTCGATCTTAGAATAAGATCGAATCTTGGCCGTTGATTTGGATTGTGAGAGAGGGGCATGATGGTCTTTTGTGACGTCAATAATTGTCCTAAGCTATTTAATCTCTTTTCCTCTCTCTCTCTCCTCACTCTCTCACCACTCTCGGCTCTCTCTCTCTCTCCCCCTCCTCCCGACCGAGACCACCTCCCCTCGCTGTGCACGTGGCCGTCCGACCTAGCCAGCAACTGTCACCGCCCTCTCGCCTGGCCGGAGTAGGCACTCGCCGGAGCTGCCCCTCGCCCCCCCTTGCCCCCACCACCACTCACCTCACTATCCCTCTCTCTCTCTTGTTTTGTCCTCACTGAGCACCACCACCAACCCCTCCTGCGGTCCTGTTCAGCCGTGGGAAGCCACCAGACCACCAGCCACCGCCGCCGCTCGCCACCGCTTGGCCGTTGACCTACCGTCCCCATTCCACTCTAGCCGAGCTAGCCTAGAGTTCATGTAAGTCGCCTCCTAAACCCTATTTAGGATGTCGGGTATCGATAGACGCGATTAGTGGTTAAATCAGGTTAATTAGTGGATGTTTAGGGGCTAATTAGGGGCTGTTTAGGGATTAAATTAGTGGGCTGATTTGGAGATGGTATGGGCTAATTTGAGGTCGATTTGGTGACGTGTCGAGGCTGAGTTGAGGACTGGATGTTGCGGATTGAATTGACGAGCATATGGTTCGATTTAAGGGCAAAAGGGTGTCGGATTGGTGCATGGTGTGGTGGCTGGATTGTGATGCTTGTTATGATGTGAAATGAATTTAGAAATGCCAAATTTATGCTCACGATGTTGGCTGTGATTGTGGGCCCGTTAGCGGCCTTGTATGTTTTGTGAATCGTGAGCTAATTGATTGAAATGTGAGTTGTTATGTGCACGCATAGGCCGAATTGATTTGATTGGTAATTGGCCATGATCGAGTGTTGATTGAGCTTGAGAATTGTGTGTGATTTGGTGCATGCACGGGCCAAGTGTGATTGGCCAATATATCGGCACGTGGGTGTTGAGCATGTGAACGAGTGAGAAATCGTGTGTGGTGCGGTATGTGTGGTTACGGAAATGCCTGAGGCGGTATCATTATGCGGGAAATTGATCCGTCTTGAGGCAATACGATTACGCGGGACGATGCTCGGTATTACCGGAGGACGGCCAACCTGAGACGGTACCATTACGCGGGTTGTGTCGTAGGTGGTGGGTGTTGAGCCTGAGGCGGTACCATTACGCGGGCAAGATACACGGCCAGAGGCTGTACCATTACGCGGGCCCCGAAGTGTTGTTATTATAAGTTAGTCGTAGTGAACCTGAGGCGGTACTACTACGCGGGTCACTAGCAAGTCGAGTAGAAAAATGAGATAGTCGCAGTGAACCTGAGGCAGTACCATTACGCGGGTCACTAGCGAGTCGAATGGAAAAATGAGATAGTCGTAGTGAACCTGAGGTGGTACCATTACGCGGGTCACTGGCGAGTTGGGTAAAAAGAATGTGATGAGGCAGGAACGAATGCGTGAAATGTAATTAGAATGTGCATGTGATTGGAAATGGTGCTATTGTGGCTAATGTGCATGTTGCAAGCTGGGAAGGCCTAGGTAAGTATAAATTGTGTGCATGCTATGTGATGGCTGAGTGTAGTTATGTTTGTGATTGTCTGGAGGTACGTGATAGCCTAAGTGGGGTTTAGGTTGTGTACTTATTGAGATGTAATCTCATGATTGTTCCAACCAAAAATTTTAGAACCCCGGCCTGAGCCATGAATCCTCCGCTACTGCCGCCGCAGCATTTTGGGATTCCTATGCACACCGATCATGACGTTGTAGAATATCCGATAGATGAAAACATGACCTGAGTAAAGCGTATTACGGTAGTTTGAATAGATATAGGACTACCCCTCTGGCAGGCCCATACCTACACTGCATGGATGTTCAGAGACGGGTTGGATGAGTTTGGTCCCGTCCGTGGTTTTGATGTCCCCTTTGATAGAGTTAGGGATTAGGACCCATCAGCCATACCCCTTCCCGACGGCGAGATGACGAGCCTAGAGACTAGCCTGGCACAGTCCGGACTTCAGCAAGTGCCTGCAGCACCTGAGCCCTCGAGGGCCGAGCATGAATCGAAGCCAGAAGAGTCTCAGGTGGGGTATGATCTAATGGACATGGATCTCGAGGCGATACCAGAGGAAGAACCAGAAGAAGAAGAACTTGAGGCAGAACCTGAAGAGGACCCAGAAGATGAGCTTGAAGAAGAACCAGAGGACGCCCCCAAGTACGAGCCCATGTATGATCTCGAGTTTGTGCCAAAGGATGAGTCGGATGAGGAGCCAGTTGAAGAGGAGCTAGATGAGGTTCCAGCGAAGTCAGGTGATATAAACAACCCGATTGAGATCGAGGCCGAGGCGAAGTCCTCAGAGGAGCAGACAATTCAGGGGGATTTAGACTCGAGTGCCGAGGAGTCGGACTCAGAGTGGACGTCGTCTCGTGGTCGTAGGGGATAGTGTAGGGGTTGGGAGTAGGCTTTTTGAAGTGTACTATTTTTAGAGATAGGATACCCAGACTATCGATCCTTTTTTACATCGGTAGTATATAGTGTAAAAGTTCGATGTGCTTGTATATATTGTGGTTTTGTAAATAGTGGATATTGTATAAGTTTGAATCGATAATGGATGTATTTAATCTCCCCTGTTTATCCCAGTTCTTATTGTCCGGGTATTTGTAACTTTCGCTGATTGATAAATCTCTGATAAGTTTAATTGGGTCGGTGATTTTTCGGGACGTCGCTTTATTCGACCAGAGAAGTGTGTTGCGTGCTCGATGGGGTTCGGGACGTGACAAATAAAATAGCCCCTAAAGTTAAGTGCCATCATGATCTAGATCTTGAAAATCTTGATTATTAATGAAGAAGAGCCAGAAGACCATAATGAAATGGCCTTAAAAGTCTTAGCCATTAATTTGGCTTATTGAGCAAGATTTAATTCTAACCACATAATCTAAGCTTGAGCTCTAAGTTTCAATCTAGAGTTCATGATAACCTATAAGAGCAATTAAGATCCTAAAACTTGATCCTCAAGTTGCAATTGGCCCTAAAGTTTATAATTAAGCTTCTTGTGTAAGCCTTTAATTTGAGGCCATTTATTTCCAACTTAGCCTCCAAGTTTCTACCTTAGGGTCATTATGCCCTATTCATTCGAGACCTAAATAAATCATGATGATCTCTCTTTCTCTCTCTCTTTGGCCGTGAGCCATCTTGCTAGGCGAGAATGATGGTCTTGGTCCTCAAGACTCGGTTATAGAAGCCTTTCGGAAGAACACATTTCGTCTTCTGTCAGCACATGTAAAGCCTCATTTCCCCCTTCATATGACCTCCAATCAAAGTGTAACATATCTTATTTAAAATCTCAGAATGAGCACATTAAATCACCAAAAGACATCAAGTCGAGATTGACAAAAATACACCATAAGTGTCATAACTTGTGTACGGCGATCACTTTAGTATCATAACTTTTTTTCGGATTACTTTGATACCAAGTTGGAGGAAAAGAGATCACTTAAGTGCCAATTTGACCGGAAATCTGACATGGCATTTTTTATTAATTTTTGACGCTGACGTGACTCGCCGGATGATGATTCAGCGTGTACAGTCAACATTTTTTATTTTAAATAATTTTTTTCCTCTTCTTTTCTTTTTTTTCTTTTCTCCCCTCGCCGGCCGGTTGCTGGTGGTTCGCCAGCCATCGGCGAAGCCCGAGAAGGGCTGGGCGAGGGCGGCCTTGCCCCTGGCCGGCGAGGGGCGGCCTTGCTAGATCTAGGCGAGGCGACCCTCGCCGGCGACAGGCGAGGCTGCCCCTCGCCGGCCCAGGCGAGGGCTTCCCTCGCCCGACGCCGGCGAGGGTAGCCCTCGCCCGACGCCGGCGAGGGTCGCCTCGCCTAGATCTGGCGAGGCCGCCCCTCGCTGGCCATGGGCAAGGCCGCCCTCGCCTGGGCCGGCGAGGGGTAGCCTCGCCTGTCGTCGGCAAGGGTCGCCTCGCCTAGATCTGGCGAGGCCACCCCTTGCTGGCCATGGGCAAGGCCGCCCTCGCCCAGCCCTTCCCAAGCTTCGCCGATTGCTGGCGAACCACCAGCAACCGGCCGGCGATGGGAGAAAAGAAAAAAAAGAAAAGAAAGGAAAAAGAAAAGAAGAGGAAAAAAGGAAAAAAATTATTTAAAATAAAAATGCTGACTGTACACGCTGACTAATCCTCCGGCAAGCCACGTCGGCGTCAAAAATTAATAAAAAATGCCACGTCGGATTTCCGGCCAAATTAGCACTTAAGTAATCTCTTTTCTTTCGACTTAGCACCAAAGTGATCTGAAAAAAAGTTATAGCACCAAAGTGATCGCCATACACAAGTTATGGCACTTCTGGTGTACTTTTTTGCCAGTCGAGATTCCAACGTTCTCATATAGAAAATGATGAATCTTTGAAATCTGACAAAACCGGCGGTTTTTGCACTATTCTAGAAATTGGGTTTAAAAACATAGTAAATGAATTCAGAAAATTCCCAAATTTGAATATGTCATAAAAAAGACCTTAAAAAACATTTTCTATGAAGAACACAAAATCTGAATCTTTCTGTAACTACAACTTTGAGTAGCTCAAACATAGACTAAAATCTGTTTGTCGGAACAGAATCTTTGCTTCTCGAAATAAGCTTTTTTTCAGAATCCAAATCATCTCTAAAAATTCCCAAATTTATATATGTTATCAAGAAAGAAGTTCTTAACAAATTTTGTGAAGGAAGTTTGTTCAAATTCGGCCCATAAAAAGTTTTAGAAAATCGAGAATGTGTGAACATCACAGAAGTACCCATTCTGGGCAGTTTTACACGGTTAGAAATTAGGCTATGGTACTACTCATATCAAGTCCAAAATTTTTGAAATTAAAGTATGTAAAACTTGAAGATGTTTGGAGAAAATTTTAAGAAGGAAGTATTTAGAAATTCGGATCACAAAATTCTTCACAAAAATAACAAAACGAAGGGATATAAAGGATCCGAATCTGAATTTTCCAGAACAAGAGCAAATTGGCTCCGATTGGAAAACCACCAAACTTCAACTATAGCCATGTCTCAGGGACTGAAATTGAGGATGTTACAGCAACCTTTGTCGATTTACTCATTGATCCATATTTCGTCAACACATTTCGGCGAAACAAAACCGAACCCATCCTTATCCCTTCGGTTCATATTGCTAAAAACATTAACTTACTTTACTACTTCACACCGTATTAAACGGAATATATGTCCTATTGACTAGCGAGTTGAACCCTATTCTAATTCAATCATCCTCAAATAGATTTTTAGCGAAACAATATCCATATTAAGTGGGGTTTTGGTAGAGTTGCCTTATATCCGAAGTTGACCTAAAGAAAGCCTTCGTCTTGATTCCACGTCTTGATATGACGAGGATGGAGAACGTCGACATAAAGTCATTTGTCCTTATTTTATCGGTTAGTGTTCTTTTGGGATTTCTCAATGGACCAATATAAAAAAGAAAGCGAAGTAGAATAGTTCACCCTTATAGCTAGGAGTGTCATAATCGAACCGATAAATCGAATCGAAAATTTTGTACATTTCGGTTCGATTTGATTTTCGGTTTGGATTATCTAAATTAACCAACGTTTTTTTCAATTCAGTTTATTTCGGTTCGATTTGATTTCGGTTCAGATCGAACCGAATTGAAAATAAACCCTTTGTTGCCTTTAGTTTTTACCCTAAGTAAAAGGATTTTAGGGCTCCTGCGTCTGCTCCTTCTCCTCCGATCGAGGGATGCAATTTGTGACATTCCGAGTTTCAGCCCATTTTTGAGATTTATAAAACGTGTAATTCATCAGTGTGCTTATAGTAAAATCTCGCCCGGGAACTGATCACTCCCGGTTATTATTTTTAAAATTGAGATTTTGCTAGAATCGCACTCGATCAAATTTGGCCGTTATTTAGAGCCCAAATTTTGGTGTCGAATTTCTTGGAGTTTCGTGACAAATTAAATTGGACGGTGTCGATATTATTGTGGTCAACCTTGAAATTGTCCAGATTAGTCGGAAAGTGAAATTTTGGACCGGATGCGGATTTTGACTAGTAGACCTCCCTTTGGATTTATTTTAATTGGTGTAGTTGGGGATTTTTATGAACCATTAGATTATTTTCGGATTTGAATCGTGGCCGTCAGATCGCACTTGAGTACGATGTTTGGCTTTTCCTCTCCCTCTTCCCTTTTCTCCACGCCAGCTTCCCCGTGCGTCTGACCCCCGCTTACTCCCACCAGCCCCCATCATTTCCTTCTTCTCTCTTCTTCTTCTTCTTCTTCGTTGGTTCGGCTTCTGGTTCGTGCTTCTGCTCCTTCGACCTCCTTTGCTGCTCACTGACCAGACCTCTTCCTCGCCGAAAACAGCCGCTCCTCCTCGCTGTCAAGCCACTGCCATCCCGGCTCCCCTCTGGCCGAGCAGCACTGCTACCGTCGCCCCGGAACCGCCCGTCGTCGGACCGCCCGAGCTGCACGCGGGTCGTGTCCTCGCCGGTCCTCCCGTTGGACCAGCCACCGCCTTCTCGTCGCCACCAACTCGGCTCGACCCCAACCAAGCCGCACCACCGGCCACGTCCTCAGCCCCCGTCGCTGCCCTGTTCCAGCCAAGCGCGAGCCGCGCCTCTCGCCGGCCCAGCCGCCGCCTGTCCACCGTCGCTCGCCGCCGTTGTCCCCACCGCCGGGACACCACCATCAGTCGCCGTTCAGCCCTTGAACAGCCCTCGGGCAGCCAACGACCAGCCACCCACAGCCGCTCCTCCGTCGCGCCGTTCACCGCCGTCATGCTCGCCAGACGTCCGCCACCGTCTAAGCCGCCCAGCTGCCGCCACCAGCCGCCATTTTCGCAGGGAACCAGCCCCGAGCAGCCTCAACCAGCCACCACAGCAGCTGTCTCCCCTCGCCGCTTGCCAGAGCAATCCGAGGACACCACGGACCGCCCTCGCCGCCACCGTCGTCCTCGCGATGACCCCGGCGTTAGCCGAGTAAGTTAACCCCTAATCCCGTGTTTAGGGTGTTAAACTTGCTTAGGATAGTTTAGATTAAGTTTAAGTTAAGTTCATGATTAATTAAGTGGGATTAGGTGATAAGCTATCGATGATTGATTGATTAGTTATCGGTAATTATTCGATAAGCTATGGTTGGGTTTGCGATAAGCTATCACGTATTTGTTGATAAGTTATCAATTATTTTATTATTATTGATTATTTTATTAAATATATTAATTTTAGGAATTAAATATTAATATTTTATTATTAAAAAATATATATAATAATTTATTTCCGAAAATTAATTATGAATATTTAAATGATTTTTAATAGCAAATTGTGATTTTTATGCATGGATTATGATGCTTATACTAAGAATTGTCGTGTTGATTAATTAGTACGGCTAAATGATTTTAATAATTATTTTCAAGAAAGGATTTCGAGTTTTCGAAAATGAATATTTGTCATCGCTATGTCTACAAAATGAATTTGATGTCTTGAGAAAGAAAGCATGTTTGAAATGAGATTTACAAATTGATTGACTATTTGCATGTGTGGCAACTTGGTTTGTTATGCGGCATTGTGTAAGCACTATTCATGGATGCATGGGTTAATTGAAAAAATAATAATTAGCCAGAATGCTTGCGTGCTTGTGTGGTCACACGTCGAAGCCGTCTTGCTGTAGATCGCTTGACGATGCCTGATTTATCGGGGTTTTGCTGTAGATCGCTTGACAATACTCGATTTATCGGATGCCTGGAGATTATCTGGATTGCCGATACTCCGGATGCTATGTCGCAGCCTAAGGCCGGACTTGATGCTCCTTACGGGATACCATCTTACTGTAGATCGTTTGATGTTGCCGTATTGGAATGCCGTCTTACTGTAGATCGTTTGACGTAGCCGTGCCTGATAGGGTGGGACGGAGCCTGGTTATGCCGGAAGACTACCATCTTGCTGCAGATCGCTTGATGTGTAGTGGCCCGAGGGGGCATAATAACTGGAATACGAGTGATGCATAGTGCCTCATTATGTTATAGAAACTGCTAGGCATGGTTTGGGACGTGCCCAAGTGGATTCTGTCTAATAATCGAGACACACGCGCCTGTGATGCATTGATGCATGGGAAATCTCTTTAAATGCTTCGAGTATGTGACATGTTCATTTCATCAACGAGTGTACCAAAGCGAGGTAAGAATGCATGTGGTTGTTTAATAATGTTACTGTTGATACTGTATTGCCTGGTTAAGGACCTCCGTGCAAGCTGGCCTTCTAAATGGGGCTTAGGCCGTTAACTTATTGAGATTTTATCTCATTTGTTGTTGTTAAACTTTTTTCAGGACTTTAGCATGTCGATGCTCCCTACGCAGTTTGGAGTACCGTAGTTTTTGGTTGGTCCTTGAGGGTTAGGCCTGAAAGCTGATCTTTTGAATGGAGCAAATTAACCCTAACCTTTTGTCTTTTTGCTGATTTTTGTGAAAACGCCCGAAGTGGGCTTGTAAGTATGTTCCCAGGGGTTAGTCAAGTGAATATTAAAAATGACTTTTGTTATGTCTGGTTTTCCTCTGCTATCCCTGATTTGATTATTATCTGGGTTTGTTGCGTTAGTTATCGTTTTCGCTTGCGTAATTCAAAGATAAAAAGAAAAGGGTTGGCGACGAGTCCTGGGTCGTCGCATCATAACGACCATAGCGGGATGTTGCGTGTTTGTAGGGTTCAGGGTGTGACACAATTTGTGCCCCCACCACCCGCGACAACAAAACTAAAGTCGTCGCTCCAAGAACCGAAGGCGACGATCCTAGCCAGGGGCTGGTCTCTGCTCGCCCTTCCATTGAGGGCATAGACCGTCGCTCGCTCGAGGAAGCTCAAGGTCTCTGCTCGCCCTTCCATCGAGAGTAGAGACCGTCGCGTGAACAGCAATCCTGGCCAAGGGCTGGTCTCCGTGCGACCTCGCTCGCTCGTGGCCAATGCCAAGATGGCGAGCGGAACCCATCCCGCAACTCTCGTGCCTCTCCCCATCCGCGCTCAACAACACCCGGTTCGACAAGACAAACAAAGAGCGCCGCTGAGAAATGTCAACTTCCATGCCAAAAAAGGAGAGAGAGAGTACCAGTTGATGATGTGTGGCGCTGGTTAAGGTTCGTGGGTCGAAGTCTCAAATCAATTTCGGGACACCCTTCTACGTGTACGGTCTTCTTCCTTCGCTCTCATCCTCCATTGTGCTTGCTCTGTGCAATTGGGTGGGTTCTTGTCATTTCGTGCTCAAGCAGATTGGGCTGACAAAGTTGGTCATGCAGAGTTGTTTCTGTGTATAAGTTCTTTTCTGGGTAGAGCAGGTGATAGAGAAGATAATTTTGGTTTTGATGATGGGTTCCTTGCCGTGTTCACTGACAAAGAATGATCTGAAACCGAAAACCAAACCGAACCAATTTGGTTTTTCAGTTCGGTTCATATTCGGTTCGAGTGAGATTCGGTTCGGTTCAATGGTGCACCCATAACGGTTTGGTTCGGTTCGATTTTTCAAGAAAATCGAACCAAACCGAACCATTTACACCCCTACATCGAGCCACCATCAATCGTTCAAGTCATGGAATTTCTGCTCTCCCCGTGAAATACTGAGTCTAGAATCTGAATTTCCAACCTAAAACCCCATTGAAGGACTATATCTTCCTCTCATCATAGTAGGAGGACATTTTCTAGGACCACTATTCCGATTGGCGGGCTGTGTATCGTGGACACCCTTCGAAGTGTCTCCCACTCAGAGTAATCCTAGGGCTTAGGCAGATTGCCTTGTCAATGGAATGTTCATAGACACACAACAAATTTCATGCATTCATGAGTATTAGTTGATCAGAAAAGCTTGACTAACAATATTATTTATAAAAAAAAGATTTACAACTGCTGCGACTACATCCAATATGTGTTAACTATATATTTTAGAGAAAGGATACTAAAAATGCCGTAACATTCGTATGTCACTCATTTTAGTGCCAAAAATTTTCAACGGATCATTTTAGTGCCATTTTGGTGAAATAAAAAAGATCACATAGGTGCAAACTTTGATTTGTGACGTTGAAAATCCAGCATGACAATATTTTAACTTTTTTTTTTAGATGGTGTGACCCGCCGAAAAATTACTATGGCAATAATTCGGCATAAGTGCTCTAGAACGATGTTTCTGTACATGTTTGCCCCAAATTTAACAGAACTGGGGACAAATTGGCTCAAATTCTCTTCAAACCCTAATTCAGATCGAAGCACTTTGGGGCAAAATTAAGAACTGAATCTTGCAATGGTCTATTTCTCACCATCTTGTTTAAACCCTAACCTCAATCGAGGATTTGGGGCAAAATTAGTAGCTGAAACTTGCGATGGAGGTTTGCTACTTTATTCGTGTGATTTTGTTTTGCCCGAATTGAAATATCTCAGTGGAAGGTGACATCCAAAAATTATGACATTTATAATGTTCTTTTGCAAACTATCTTATAAGTTACACCCAATTTCTCAGCTAAGGTAACTAAAGAAAAAGTTGTCCCAAATAACCTCTTTGAATATTTGATGTCCTCATAGTTTATATGTCTAAGGTGATACCAATAGCTATTTCAAGTATTGGTTATATCGAATAGAACCTATATCATTTTCAAGGTACATGCGATGAGTCTTCCACTACAAAAAAACCGGATTTTTGCCACGAAAATTTGCGACGAAAAAATTTTCGTCGCAAATTTTCGACAAATTTTCCAACGAAAAGAAAATTCGTTGGAAATTTCCAACGAAAAATTTTTCGTCGCAAAATTCGTTGGAAATTTCCAACGAAAAATTTTTCGTCGCAAAATTCGTTGGAAATTTCCAACGAAAACTTTTTCGTCGCAAAATTCCTTGTAAATTTCCAACGAAAAATTTTTCGTTGGAAATTTCCAATGAATTTTGCCACAAATTCAAAAAAACCGGTACTATTCAGCATTTTTTATATTCGTTGGAAAATTCGTTGGAAATTTCCAACGAATTTTCCAACGAGTTCCAAAAAAACCGGTACTATTCGGCATTGTTATATTCGTTGGAAAATTTGTTGGAAATTTCCAACGAATTTGAATTTTTCGCACAATTATTTCATTGTGTACAATTTTCGTTGGAAATTTCGTTGGAAATTTCCAACGAATTTTTTGTCGTTGGAAATTTCCAACGAAATTTCCAACGAGTTCCAAAAAATCGGTACTATTCGGCATTTTTTATATTCGTTGAAAAATTCGTTGGAAATTTCCAACGAATTTTCCAACGAATTTCAATTTTTCGGGCACTTATTTCAGTGTGTACAATTTTCGTTGGAAAATTCGTTGGAAATTTCCAACGAATTCCAAAAAACCGGTACTGTTCGGCCTTTTTTTATATTCGTTGGAAAATTCGTTGGAAATTTCCAACGAATTTTCCAACGAATTTCATATTTCCGGGCAATTATTTCAGTGTGTACAATGTTCGTTGAAAAATTCGTTGGAAATTTCCAACGAAAAAAATTCGTTGGAAATTTCCAACGAATTTTCCAACGAATTTGAATTTTTTGGGCCATTATTTTAGTATGTACAATTTTCGTTGCAAAATTCGTGGGAAATTTCCCACGAATTTTGCAACGAAAACACTACTTTTTCTTTATTCATATTTTCGCGCCCAATTCATTCCACACTCACTCTCTCTCTCTCTCTCTCTCTGCTTCACCTTCGTCTCGCTCCGCCTGCTCCCTCGCCGCCCCCCCTCCTCCGCCTTCACCTGCTTCACCTTCGTCTCGCTCCGCCTGCTCCCTCGCCGCCCCCCCTCCTCCGCCTTCACCTGCTTCACCTTCGTCTCGCTCCGCCTGCTCCCTCGCCGCCCCCCCTCCTCCGCCTTCACCTGCTTTACCCTTCGTCTCGCTCCGCCTGCTCCCTCGCCGCCCCCCCTCCTCCGCCTTCACCTGCTCGCTCCGCCTCCCGCTCTGCCTCGTCCCCCGCCGCCCCCCCTCCGGCTCCGGCTCCGACACCATGGACACCAAGATCGGGGCCCTCAACTTCTCCAGATCTGGGCGACGTCGGCTCCCTCCCCCGCGGCCATCCAGGGCGACATCGGCTCCCTCGCCGCCACGGCCATCCAGGGCCAGGCCCCCGCGGCGGTCGGCGCCCCCGACGCCACCAAGGGCCGCCACCTCGCCCGCCGCCTCAACCACCTCATCGCCGTCGCCGGAGCTCGAGGTCGCCCAGATCTGGGCGAGCTCGGCCGTCGCCGGCGACGAGCTCGAGGTCGCCCAGATCTGGGCGACCTCGGCCCTCGCCGGCGGCGAGGGCGATTTTTTGAAAAAAAAAAATTTGTTGAAAAAAAAATTTTCACAATTTTTCGACCAAAAAAAAAATTTGTAATTTTACCAACAAAAAATTTTCGTTGGAAAAAAAATTTCCACGATTTTTCGAAAAAAAAAACATTTGTAATTTTACCAACGAAAAATTTTTCGTTGGAAAAAAAATTTTTCAACCAGAAAAAAAATTTTGTAGTTTTTCCAACGAATTTAGCCACAAATTTTCCAACGAAATAAAATTCGTCGCAAATTTCCAACGAAAATTGAAATTTTTCGTTGGAAAAATTTCCGACGACCTATTACCAACGAATTTTTTTTCGTTGGAAAATTCGTTGGAAATTCGTTTTCCAACGAATTTTTCCAAATTTTTCGTTGGAAATTTCGTCGGAAAAAACGTGTTTTTTTGTAGTGTTCCTTAATCGATACCCTAAGAAGTCCTTGACATATATATCTTGGTACTGCAACTTGAAAAACCAAGTCTACTCGAATGCCACAAATTCCAGCTTTGATTTAATGAAGCAAGCTCGTCTTTAGGTCCCAGGCTTTTATGAGCACGACTTTTTTGACCCAGTTCACTCTTTAGACTTTAGGTAAAATGTAATTGGACCACCGTGACCTCGCAGACAGTCACTAACTCCTCCACCGATGAAGGAAACTATGTCTCAATGACACGCTTAAAGTTCAAATCATGCCAATTTCAACACGAATAAACCATAACCATTGAATATCGTCAGATAAGACAAATTCTATTGTTATGTCACACTCGGTAGTGTCGGAGTAATTCGAGTGTAGATCACGCGATTTATCCTCGTGCCTATGCTTGCACATCTTACGTAAGTTCGACATATTCGCATGGATGATATTACAAAAGGAGAAATGCAATTAGACTAAGCTCATCATTTGGGGAAAAGTGTCAAAAAAGTCCTAAACCTTTTGTATTGGTGTCGATTTAGTCCTAAACCTTTTGCATTGATGCCAATTTAGTCATAAACCTTTTTTTGGTGTCAATTCAGTCATAGACTTTTCGCATTAGTGCCAATTCAATCCTAAATCTTTTGTCTTTGTGCCAATTCAGTCATTCGGGCCAATTTTGGCCTGATTTTGATGATGTGGACGCCGACCGGCCATTGGCACTGACGTGGACAACTTTTAATAATATTTTAATATTTTAAAGTTTTATTTATATTTTTCTTTTCTGTTTTTTTTCCTCTCCTCCCTCCTTCTTTTAGCCGGTCGTTGGATCAGTAAGGCTTGCCCTTGTCGAATGGCTGCGAGGGCGGCCTCGCATTGGGCGGGCGAGGCTTGAGCCATCACTAGAGGCCTTCAACCTCGCGGCCTCTGGTGAGGTCGGGCCTTGCCAGATCTGGTGAGGTCCAGCCTCGCCCAGCCATGGTGACGTTCGCCTTTGCCGTTGCTGGAGAGGGCAAGCCTCGCTAGTGGCCGGCTAGGTCGACCTCGCCAGCCTCTGGCCTTTGGCCGGTCGCCGATCTGAGGACCGGTTGGAGGAAAGAGAGAGGGGAGGGAAAAAAAAGAAATAAAAATTCAAAAAATATTTAAAATATTAATAAAAATTGTCCACGTTAGCGGCGATGATTGGCTACCAACCGGCTGGCATCCACGTCAGTAAAATTCGGCCAAAATTGGCCAGAAGAACTGAATTGGTACAAAGACAAAATGTTTAGGACTGAATTTGTACAAATACAAAAGGTTTAGAACTAGATTGGTATCAATGCAAAAGGTTTAGAACTGAATTGGTATCAAAAAAACGTTTATGACTAAATTGACATCAATGCCAAAGGTTTAAAATTTTTTTGACACTTTTCCTCTCATCATCTGTATAAGCTCAACTTTTACGAGGCAGGATTGATGAGAAAGGCGTAGACAATGGTAAAAAATAATAAACATTTTCCAAGGGTAGAACTCTAGAACAAAAAGTAAAAGACAGAATTTAAAAAATAAAATAAAGAGGCAAACAATACCATAAGAGAAAAAGGGTAACATAAAACATAAGGCTCGGGCAAGCCCCTAGATTATTACATGTCAATGTCGTCGAAGACTTGCACAATTCTTTAGTCGACATTTAACTGTTCAATCCCTCTATTTATATGGAGCCTTCGGAAACGAGCTAAAGCATCAAGCTTGAAACCCCACTATTACAAAATATGAGGTTCTTCACAAATCTCTCCATCCCCTCTATCTTCTTCGTACTAATTAGCTGCTCGACTCTCGCTGAAGCAGCTAGGTTTGACATCACCAACAACTGCCCCTACACTGTGTGGGCCGCCGCCGTCCCGGGCGGCGGGAGGCAGCTCGACCGTGGCCAATCATGGACCCTCGAAGTCAAGGCCGGCACGAAGGGCGCACGGATCTGGGCCCGCACCAACTGCAACTTTGACGGGGCCGGGAGGGGAAGCTGCCAGACTGGCGACTGCGGCGGTGTGCTCCAGTGCCAGGCCTACGGGAAGACCCCGAACACGCTGGCCGAGTTTGCCCTGAACCAGTACATGAACATGGACTTTGTCGACATGTCGCTCATCGACGGTTTCAACGTCCCGATGGAGTTCAGCTCGACGTCCGGCGGGTGCAACTGGGTGATCAAGTGCACGGCCGACATCATAGGGCAGTGCCTGGCCGTGCTGAAGGTCCCAGGAGGGTGCAACGGGCCGTGCCCGCACTACAAAAAAACACCGGATTAGTGACGAAATTTGCGACGGAAAATGTGGAAAAATCCATCGCAAATCGAATTTGCGACGAATTTTGCGATGGAAAAAATTCCGTCGCTATTAGGTCGTCGCAAATTTTTGCGACGGAAAATTTAAAATTTCGTCGCAAAATTGCGACGAAAATAAATTCGTCGCAAAATTCGTCTCAAATTAGCCACGAATACAATCCGTCGCAAAATTCGTCGCAAATATTTCGTCGCAAATTTGCAACGATCTTAATCCGTCGCAAAATTCGTCGCAAATTTCATCGCAAATTTCGTCGCAAATTAGCCATGAATATAATCCGTCGCAAAATTCGTCGCAAATATTTCGTCGCAAATTTGCGACGATATCAATCCGTCGCAAATTTAGTCGCAAATCTGTCGAAAATTTAGTCGCAAAATTCGTCGCAAATCTGTCGCAATTTTCGTCTCAAAATTCGTCGCAATTTTCGTCGCAAAATTCGTCGTCATTTTCGTCGCAAATTTCGTCGCAATTTTCGTCACAAAATTCGTCGCAATTTTCGTCGCAAATTAGCGCCGAACTGTAATAATCGCAAAATTCGGCTATTTTTACATCATTTCGGCCATAAATTATTGTTCATATCAAACAAAGGAGACAATAACATATAACATATAATTGAAACAGAAAAATGAACAAATAATAAATTCTGACAAACCAGCCACAATGACATATAATTGAAACAAATAACTGAAGGAAAGTTGCAGAGTCTAACATGATGGTATTTGATATCCAAGCTTACAATACATTCAAATCATGAACTAAGAGGCGAGACAACCATATAAGACGCAAAAAAACCATACACAAGAAGACGCAGCTTTGGTACGATGGCAAGACACCAAAAGTAGTCACTTTTATCGAGACCTGAGGAAATGTCGATACATAAATCAGTCCTGAATATAAAAGAAGCGTTTATGCATGGATGTGGAACTAGGTATAAAATAACAAGAGGGTTAACAAAAAAACGTTTCAGGACGAACATAAATGTTCTTACATATGAATATGAGTGAAATTATGAAAAACCAAGATTATGAAGCAAGCTTACCCCCGATTTTGAGAATTTTAACTAGAAAGTCTAGAGAAAATTATCATCATCATCATCATCATCAGCATTCTCAGCATCAATGGGTTGGTCATCATTGTGCCCATGACCTATTGGATTGGCTGGAGGTACAAAAGGATCGTTATAGCGATTGAGGTTAAGGTGTTGCATAACGAGTGTCATTTGTTGTTCCAAGTTATGTATTCATTCGTCCTTATGAACAAGTACATTTTTCAGATGATCCACTTCTTGGGTCAATTGCTCTTCTTGTCGTGACCTCCTTCGACCAGTCGCAGTGGATGATGAACTTCCATGATTATTCGGCATGTACATCCTTGACAACGATCCCATCCCAAATATTTTCCCTTTTTTCACCCCACCCGTTGCCTCCATCCATAATGTCATATTATCACCTGATGGTCTGGACTCAGGACAATCATCACTACCACTAGCACTACTCATTAAAAGTTCATCATATTTTTCCTACATTAACAATGTAGATGAAAATAAAATCACTATATATATATATATCAACCATAAATATTGAAAGCATTCACGGTTTTCATTATAGTTTACATATAAGCCAAAGTATAACCTTACATACCTTAACAGCTTTTACTCGATTGCCAGTCCATGTCTTATCTTTCTTTTGAAATGTGCGTTCAAATGTAGCTGCAAATGTCGGTTCCGTCCCCAATTCATGTGCCTACAAAATGTAAACATGAGTAATCGAATTAAATTAACTTATAACTCATTTAACAGACTTACCGGTCGTTTGCGATGCTCCGCAATATTGATAGAGCCCCCGGCATATGTGGCTGACCCATCACTAGAACTAGAAGATCGATTCTTCTTATTCTGCTCATAGAGTTGCCGACTCTGTTCAGATGCCCAAAATCTGTTAATTGCCGCCCAATTGTCAGCTGTAATGAAAGACGGCTTCGCTTGCTTGATCTTCGCTCTATTCATGACATTTCACATAAAATCACTGACTTTCTTATCGAAAATTCTTCTCACTTCATTATCTTCCGCTTCCTCCCACTTGAACTTCCGCTGCAATGAATAAAAACACAAATTGAAAGTTATTTTGACGATCACATATCCATAACCATGCACCAGACAAATATAGACAGATTTTGTAAAGTTCATGTCGGGGAAAATATCTGGTCCTTTAGGTATGGAAAACTACAGAGTTGTTCTGGTCCCTTTACATCATTCTTGACCATGAATATACTACACCAAACTTAATTGGTGAGAAAATAAAATATGTCAAACTTACCTTGAACTCATTCCACCACATTTCTTTCACTTCTTGTGGAACACTTCTGTAAGTAATATACTCTCCCATCCAAAAGTTTCTTACTATTTTGTTCAATTCCCTCACAACAGACGGAGCATCCGTGAATCTGCAATCATACGGATATTGTGCAACATCGACAATTCAGTCGACATCTATATCTAAAGCCCTAAATATTACATATACTAAAAAAAATGAAGTACTTATGAATCTCCAAATGGGCATATGAAGAATCGGTTATCTTCTTGACCTGTGTTTCCATCATTATTCGATTGTTCCGCCGAATAATGCGGTGGAACGGAAGGAGAGGCAGCTACAGGAGATTGAACTTGAGGATATTCAGTTCCCATGTGGCCAAGTCCCGTAACATGTTGTTGAAAATTGGAGGAAGGGCCAACGTGTCCATATTGTGGTTGAGGGTTAGATGACGGGACAGGGGAAGAGGAAAGGGCCGGGGACGAGGACGAGGAAGAGGCTTGTCTTCTATGCATGTGACCTCCACGTTTATACTGACAAGTAGGAAGGTTATGCGAATATGTAAAGAACTATTGACACGTATTACGAACACATAATGATGTACATGACGAAACTTACTATTTTGATGGAAAGACTGAGAAAATGTTTCCTTGAAATGAGCCAATGTCGAGTGTTTATGACGTGCAATTTCCTACGAACAAATATATTATGAATCCCATTCATTTTGATATGAAACATCAATATATGAGCACGATATGGGTGGCAACAAGTATCAAACATCACAATATAAATCGCATTCATTTTTATTACATTTTTTTTGACCACATACAAAAATTTAAATTTCATTGAAAGTGGGTGGCCACAGGTATTCTAAGTCATTTTGCAAAGTTTTGTAAGAGAAAAATTGTTATTATTGTTAAATAATTTTTGGGAGCTAAAAAAAAATTTCACTAAAAGTTGGTGGCCACCGATATTCTAAGATATTCTGTAAAGTTTTGAAATATAAAAATTTTTAGAAATTTTACATTATTATTTTTTAATATAAATTTTTTTCCGTGAAATAAAAAAAGTTTTCAGTCCTAAAATTGAGTGGTCACAAGTAGTTTAAGCTATTAGATAAAGTTTCCAAAATTTTTGTCCTTCTTTATTTTAATAATTTTTAGGGCACGTTAAAAAATTTAAGTATAACTAAAAATGGATGGCCACAGGTATTATAAGCCATTCCGTTAAACTTTGAAAATTTTTAAACTCTAATTTTTTTTGCCACCTTAAAAAATTTAAATTTCACTGCAAATTGATGGCCACATGTTTTCTAGGCAATTCTGTGCAGTTTTGAAATTTTATATTTTTTTAATTTTTTGTAAAATTTTTTTTCGGAAAAAAAATAAAAATTTCCTTCACAATGTGTGGCCACATTTATTTTAAGCAATTTTATAAGGTTATGAAAATTTTTAATTTTTTAATATTTTTATTTTCGGAACGTTAAAAAATATAAATTTCACTCAAAATGGGTGGTCACTATTAATTTTTGCCATTTTGTGATATTATGAAATTTTAGTTTCGTAAAAATTTTTAAAAATTTTTACGGTCAAATTTCATATTTGTTGCCAACATATATTGTTTTTATAATTTTCCGTAATTTTTCATGATTTTTTATAGAATTGTTCAATTTTCATGCATTTTCTATAAAAACGCTTAATCAATCAGCTTATCGTCATTTAACGCTTAATCATCCACATAATAGACAAATTAACCAGTCGACCATCGATCAAAATCACATGCAATCCTGGAATCGACCCATAATTTAGCCAACGAAAAGTGATCCTAAATAATCCCTAAACAAGTCCGACTAATTACCTAATTATACTAACTAGGGTTTAGGGAGTTGCTTACTTGGTTCAAGGACAACAAAAATCGGCCGATCGGACAGTGGCGGTCTCGACGCGGGTGTGGGCCCAAATGGTGACTAGTCGGTCAGGTACTCGGCCACGACGGGGCGAACGACGGCGGAGCTCGACGGCGACGGTGTCGGTCGGCGGCGACGGCGTCGGGCGGTGGCAAAGGCGTCGGCCGGCGACTGGGAGGCGGATGGCTGGCTGGCCGGCGGCGGCACGCCGGCGCCGGCGGCTGGACGGCGGCGATGGTGACGACGGCGTCGGCGGCGGCTGGCCGACGACGACGGTGGCTATGCTCCGGCGAGGGCGGCAACGGGCAGGGGGCTGCTCCGGCGAGAGCCTCGGCCGGCTGATGGTGGGCGGCGACGGCGACGGCAGCGGCTGCGGGCGGACGGCGTGGGGCGGCTCCTGGCGGGCGGGCGACTGGGCGGCGAGGCTGGGCGGCGACGGCCTCGGTCTGCTGGTCGGCGGCGGCGAGGCTTCGATCCGCTGCTCGGACGCGGCGAGGGCGGCGAGGCGGGGCGGGGGGCTGCGGGGCGCCTGGCCCGCGACCGGCGACGGGCGGGGGGGCCTGCGGGGCGACCGGCGACGGGCGGGGGAGCTGCGGGGCGGCTGCGAGGCTGGGCGGCGACGGCGACGACGGCCACGACTGCGACGGCGACGGCGGCGGGGGAGCTGCGCAGATCTGCAGATCTGCGGCGTCGGGGAAGGCGGAGGAGGAGGGGGGGAGGGTGAGTAGAAATGTCGCAAATTTGCGACGGACAGTTGTGTTCCGTCGCAAATTTGCGACGGACGGAACCAAGTCGGTCGCAAATTTGCGATGAAACATAGAAAGTCCGTCGCAAATTTTCAACCGACAAAAAATTTCCGACGAAAATTAAAATCCGTCGTAAATTTGCGACATAAAAAAAATCCGTCGGAAATTTTTTTTCGGTTCGAAATTTGCGACGGGCATGGAAGTCCATCGCAAATTTGCAACGGACCGTCTTAGTCCGTCGCAAATTTGCGACGGACCGTTTTAGTCCGTCGCAAATTTTACGAGAGAATTTTCCCGATCGAAAATATGTCCGAAATTTTTTGTCGGTCCAAAATTTGCGACGGACTAAACTCTTCCGTCGCAAATTTGCGACGGACTTTCTATGTCCGTCGCAAATTTTTGACACGACAAAAAATTTCGGACATATTTTCGATCGGGAAAATTCCCTCGCAAATTTGCGACGGACTAAAACGGTCCGTCGCAAATTTGCGACGGAGTAAAAAAGTCCGTCGCAAATTTGCGACGGACTAAACCCTTCCGTCGCAAATTTGCGACGGACTTTCTATGTCCGTCGCAAATTTTGACATGACAAAAAATTTCAGACATTTTTTCGATCGGGAAAATTCCCTCGCAAATCTGCGACGGACAAAACCCTTCCGTCGTAAATTTGCGACGGACTAAACCCTTCCGTCGTAAATTTTGGACCGATAAAAAATTTCGGACATATTTTCGACTAGGAAAATTCTGTCGCAAACTGTCCGTCGCAAAATTTGCGACGGACTAAAACTGTCCGTCGCAAATTTCGAACCGGAAAAAAAATTTTCGACGGATTTTTTTTACGTCGCAAATTTTCGACGGATTTTAATTTTCGTCGGAAATTTTTGCGACGGACCATTTTAGTCTGTCGCAAATTTTTGCGTGGGATTTTTGCGGCTCGAAAATTTGTGGGAAATTTTTTTCCGGTCGAAAATTTGTGACGGAATCCGCTGTCCGTCGCAAATTTTCCACATGTATCAAAAAAATTCCGACGGAAATTAAAATCTGTCGCAAATATGCGACGTTAAAAAAATCCGTTGCAAATTTACGACGGAAATAAATATAAAAGAATAATCGACAATTAAAAAAGCACAATAACAATAATAACAAGAATAATAATGATAACAACCAAAATAGCACTTGTCGCATTAATAATTACACATTTGTAGTGTTTTGTGACAAAAATTTTAATCTTCGTCTTCGTCCTCGTCCTCGTCCTCGTCCTCGTCCTCGTCTTCATCTTCGTCTTCGTCTTCGTCCTCGTCTTCGTCATCCGTCTGAAAATCAGATTCTGAACATTCTTGTATATTTAATTCGCAAATTTCAGTTGGATCCACATCTATCATTGCTCCACACGGATCTCGTAAAGTTGATTTGTTAGATTCCTCAATTTCAACCGTGTTACACACTTCCTCTTGTTGGTAGGCTCTATCCTTCCAGTGTTCCTCAATTTTCCTCCGTGCTTTGATTTTACATACAGCCCATCAATCAGCTTTGTCACGTTTCAAACTAGGATATGATGCATAACATACTTGAATTGCTTGTTGTGCCAAGACAAATGGTTCATACTTCATATACCTTTTCTTGTGATTTATTTCAACCAAATTGAACTTCGTGTGCACCTTCATTCCTTTGACGGGGTCGAACCACGTGTACTTAAATAACACAACCCACATCATTAATGGTCCAGGGTACTCTATCTCTATGATTTCATCCAACAAGCCATAAAAATTATCTTCTGCACTGCCACCATTGGATGACCGAACAGACACACCACTATTCATTGAGGATTTTCCGATTCCATATTCTTGAGTATGAAAATTATATCCATTTATGAAATATGCTGGCCAACTTCGAACTTTTAACTGTGGACCCCATGACAGATGATATAGCAATCTTTGCCCTCCAATTTCATCATAATTACTGTGAACCTAAGGTTACACATGTAAAGTCAATAATATATATTTTACTAAATGATGTATATAATTTTAATAACTTGGTTTTGGTCCATAGGCAACTTACATATGTCTTGAACCATGTTGCAAATTGTTCATCGCACAAATGGTCAAACTCATTTGGTTGTAGTCCACGCATTGAAGTTTGAAAAATCCTAATATTAAAAACCATTTAAATATTAGCAAATATTTGACACACAAAACATATATTTGCAAATTTACACTTACTTGAAGTATGGCTCGACTTTTGGGCAGTTTAGTAAAATATAAGTATGGGCTGTATGAAATTCTTCGCCTGATAAGTAACGAAACTGACATGCGCCGCTTGGTCGACCAAGATAATTAAAAATAGAGAATGCTGTGCAATTGGGATCAATGGGGCCCTCATCATTTCTGCCTGCTCTCCGCCTCTTGCACTGAACGTGCGGCTCAAAATAGTATGATGCAAATGTTGTCACTTCTTCCACAATATATGCATTATAAATTGAAGCTTCAACACGTGCTTTATTCTTCACTTTTTTCTTCAAATGATATAAGAATCTAGTTGAAATGGAAAGAAACTTATCGGAACATATTATATGATAAATTAATTTGAACTGTATTTTAAAAAAAACATTACCTCTCAAATGGATACATCCATCGAAATTGGACGGGACCTGCAACTTTGACCTCATAAGGCAAGTGAACTAAGAGATGCTCCATCGAATCAAAAAACACTGGAGGAAATATCCTTTCTAAGTTACAAAGAATAATTGGAATATCTCTTTCAAGTTTTTCCATGTGCGATGCTTTTAACACTGTCGAGCAAATATCATAGAGAAAATTGCTTAACTCTGTAATGGCGCCCCATACAAAGTTCGGTAGAACTTCCTTCAAAGCTATTGGAATTAGTCTTTCCATCAGGATGTGACAATCATGACTCTTCAAACCTGTGAACTTACATTCATTCAAATCAACACATCTCCCGAGGTTCGAAGCATATCCATCAGGAAACCGCACAGATTTCAACCATTGACAGACAACTCGCCTCTGCTCCTTATCCAATGTATAAACTGCTTTCGGTTTTGGTCCCCTGCTGTTTGCATCCACAGCTAGTATTGGCCGATCGCAAATATCTCTCATATCTTTTCTTGCGTTCAAGTTGTCTTTTATTTTTCCGACGACATCTATCACAGTATTTATGACATTGTCGAAAACATTCTTTTCTATATGCATGCATCAAGATTATGATGAATAAGATGGGCCTTCCAATATGGTAGATCTCAAAATATACTGCGTTTTGTCCACTTATGTGTACTTCCGTATGCAAAAGTCGTGCCGTGCAGGTTCTCAACAACAGTTGGCAAGTCCTGCACATGCTCCCAAATTTGATTGCCGGTCAACCTCAATGGTGGACGCGTTCTTTCAGTCCTATTCTTGATGAACTCTTTCTTATTCCTTCTGAAAGGATGACTTGGCGGTAAAAATTATCTGTGACAGTCAAAATAGCTGGGCTTCTTTCCATGTTTTAATCTAAATGACTTTGACCTCTCCAAACATATCGGACATCCTAATATCCCAGTTGTACTCCATCCAGATAACATTTCGTAAGTTGGAAAGTCATTTATCGTCCAAAGAAGGGCAACCTTCATTACAAATGTTTGATCGGTACAAACGTCATACGTAGGGATACCCTCAACCTATAATCGTTGTAACTCCTCAATCAATGGTTGCATATAAACATCTATCAACTTTTTCGGATTTTGCGGCCCTGCCACGATCAATGTCAAAAACATATAAGGTGTCTTCATGCACATACCAGGTGGAAGATTATACGACGTTAAGATAACTGGCCAACATGAATAACTTTTTCCTGTTTTCCCAAATGGAGCAAATCCATCAGCACAAAGACCTAACCTGATGTTCCGAGGCTCCATCGCAAACTTAGGGTATGTTCTATCAAAATGTTGCCATGCCTCCGCATCTGAATGATGACATATTAGACCCTCTTCTGTTTCATGATTTGCATGCCAAGTCATGTGTTCAGCAGTGGCTTTAGATGCATAAAGCCTTTGCAATCTGGGGATTAAGGGCAGATAAAATATTTGCTTCCATGGTCTACGCTTCTGATTACGACCCGGCCTCCTGTTAATCTTGTACCTAGGTTGGCTACAGAATTTGCAAGATTCTCCATTTTCATCATCTCTCCAATATATCATATAACCTCTACTACATAGATCAATCCTTACAATCGGAAGACCTAAGTTATTTACTAGTTTTTTCATATCATAAAAATCACTTGGCATGATGTTATCACGAGGCAATGATTCCCGCATTACTTCAATAAAAGAGTTGAAGCAATCCGCAGACACATTATGCTCTGCCTTGATATTTAATAGTCGGACTGTCACCGATAACTTAGTGTGGTCCTCACAACCTGCCCATAAAGGTTCATCTGCTACTTTCAACACATCCCAGAACTGATTAGATTGAAAAGTTTCATTATACACATTCTCATCAAAACCCGTTACTCTTATATCTTCCAATTGTGAAGCATGACTAGTACCCACTTGTTCACGTGTAGGAGTAAAACTAGTACTTGCATGATTTGATTCTGTGACAAAATTATAACTAGCTGCATCAATCACCATCCTCTCGTATGGGTTCAATTGCTCATAATAGCCGCATTCTTCCCTAACTGAAAATTGGTCACTTCTTCCATATCCTTCATCAGATATAAATGGTTCACCATGGGAAGTCCAATTATAATAGTTCGGAGTAAACCCAAATCTAGTAAGGTGTTCTCTAACTTGATCACACACAAGAAATTTACCATTATCGCACTTTTTACATGGACACCTTAACTTATTTCTATCCATGAAATCATATTTGCTACTAGCAAAGTCTAAAAATATTTCCAACCCAGTACGAAACTCATCTGTCAATCCTTGACGTCCAGGTAAGTTCTTATTATACATCCATGCCATTTCTCTTTGCATTGTGTCTGTATTAAAATAAAAAATTCTGGTAAAATATTTAAAATATCATATCTGTTGTTCTTAATTAAAACCATAAATTTTTGGAAATTATAATTTTTGTTATTCACGCAACAATTAATATGAAATTGCAAAAATAGAAAAAATTGCCATGTAAAGAAGACTTACCCAAATATTTGACTGAAATATTGGTAGGAGAAAGTGGTCAATTTGATGAGAATTGCAACGTCTACTTCGATTGCGAGACCTTCAATTAGACACATATCCAAAAAGAATAATCACCTAAGAATTATTTTTTAATAATTTCTAATGTGCGATGGAAACGGAATTCATCCGTCGCGAATTTGCGATGGAAATTGGGATTCCGTCGCGAATTTGCGACGGAATTAGTTTTCCGTCGCAAATTTGCGACGGAAGCCAGCGTCCGTCGCAAATTTGCGACGGAAATTGGGATTCCGTCGCGAATTTGCGACGGAATTAGTTTTCCGTTGCGACGGAAGCCAGCGTCCATCGTAAATTTGCGACGGAAAACTAATTCCGTCGCAAATTCGCGACGGAATCCCAATTTCCGTCGCAAATTTGCGACGAACACTTGATTCCGTCGCAAATTTGCGACGGAATCCTAATTTCCGTAACAAAACGGCATGGGCGTTTGGCTTCGTCCTAAGTCCAGCGAGGTGTCGCTGGTCGTTAAACCGGTGATGCAGATACGAAAAAAAACAAACATAAACATATATATATAAAAAAATTACAATCCAACGAGAAATAGTCACGAAGCTAGCTATGATACTTACCGGTACAAAAGCTTCACCGAGATTAATATGTGTATGCGCGGATTTTGCTGATTTCAGACATATGAAAGAAGGAGAAAAGCGAGAGAGAGCGAGAGAGTTGGAATATGATGGGCTGTAAATTATAAATTTGTGACGGACGTTCTTTTCGTCGCAAATTTGCGACGGATTTAGCGACGGTTTTTTTTCCGTCGCAACTTTGTGACGAACTTTTTTTGCGACGAATTTTTATTCCGTCGCAAATTTGCGACAAACATTTTTCCGTCGCAGAATTTGCGACGGATTTTTATTCCGTCGTAAATTTGCGACGAACTTTTTTCCATTGCGAATTTGCGACGGTGTTTTATTTCCGTCACAAATTTGTGACGGAATTTGCGACGGATTTTTATTCCGTCGCAAATTTGCGACGGAAAAATGTTCATCGCAAATTTGCGACGGAATAAAAATTCGTCGCAAATTTGCGACGGAATAAAAATTCGTCGCAAATTTCCGTCGCAAATTACATGTTTTTTTGTAGTGCCAGTTTTCAAGACGGATCAGTATTGCTGCAACTCCGGCAGTTGTGGGCCCACCGATTACTCCCGGTACTTCAAACAAAGGTGCCCGAATGCTTATAGTTACCCCAAGGATGATGCTACCAGTGTGTTCACTTGCCCCGGAGGGACAAATTATAAGGTTGTCTTCTGTCCTTGAAGACACACGACTAATAAGCAGCTTCATCCTTACATGATGAGCGAAGTTCCAAGACAAATAAAACCCGTCATGTACCTTGAAGCAGACGCATAAATGAAGTCTTCTCTCCATGAGCACTGTATATAATGTGCAGGGGAGAATATAAAAATAAATAAATGCATGTAAGTTCTCATTACAATGTTAAAAAGTGCTTCTATTGTCTGTTTGTTCATTCTACGCTAATACAGCGGACAGTGTGACTGCAATTGTTATTTTGAGTAGAAGGCATCGTGATTTGAACACGAGATACTGAGCCTTCAACAACTCAGGAGATGTCTTACCGGCCCGACAAGTACTAGGATAAGATAAAGTATAATGCGATAAATTTCAGTGATAAATTTCATCGAACCTCTTTATACTTATTATTGGTTTGCAAAATAAACGAGTATAACGCCCGAGATATCATCATAATTATAACGTGAAATGTTCGGTAAAACCTAGGTTAGGATTGGACAAGAAAATAAAAAATTCTAATAAATGGCCTAGATGCAGAGAATGCAAGCTCCTATCGAATCGAATAGGCAATAAGGAAAAGAAGGAGAAACTGTGAATCCTCCATGTAGGAATTTTGGTAGGATGGAGACCACCGCTGTGGTCGGGTGGTCTCAGATCTAAAAGATGACAATTTATTATGCGGGCACGATGCACTGTCATAAAATTGAAACCCTCTGTTTCATTTCTTTCTTTTATCTAGACATATATGAATTTATCCGATCCAAAGTGTATTGCCATATGTTGGGAAAATTGTCAAAAAAGGCTTAAACTAAGGATTAATACTACGGAAAACTCAAAATCGATACATTTGTGACAATTTTACTTTGAACTAATTTTTTGACCACCAAAAATCATAAACTTAGTACACTTGTGATAAATTTACCCAATATTAGTTTCTGTTAAATTTTATTATCAAATTGCTAAGTTTGATGATACGTGATAGTTGACGGGTATACTAGTTTGGGATTTTACCCCTCTGTTTGTCACAAGTTTATCAATTTGTGATTTTTCGTGATATTAATCCAATTTAACGGACATTAATGTAGGGTAAATTTGTTATAAATGTACCGATTTAGGGTTTTTAGTGATCAAAAAATTAGTTTGGGGTAAAATTATTATAGACGTACCAGTTTGAAGTTTTTGGTGGTCAAAAAATTAGTTCAGAGTAAAATTATCATAAGTGTACCAGTTTAGGATTTTTTGTGATTAAAAAAATAGTTTGGAGTAAATTTAGCACAAGTGTACCAATTTGGAGTTTTTCGTAGTTAAAAAATTAGTTCAGGATACAATTATCACAAGTATACTAGTTTTGGGTTTTTCGTGGTATTAACCCTTAAATTTATTGCATTTTTATCAATTGAGTCCTAAATATTTGCACGATTTGCTAATAGAGTCCATCCGGTCAATTTTAAGCGGAAATCGATGGCATGGACGCCGATAGTGCCACTTAGGATAATCGACGTTGATGTGGATAATTTATTTATTATTTTTATTTTTCTTTCTTTTTCTTTCCTACCAAGTCTAGCGAGGGTCGTCGGCCAACCCTCGATGGTCACAAGTGAGGGTTGGCCAACCCTTGTTGACCATAGACGAGGGCCGACGACCCTCGCTAGCCACTAGGTGAGGGCCGTGAAGCCCTCGCTAGGTTTGGGCGACGACTGTGACCCTCACCCGCGGCCGGCGAGTGTCAGCTAGCCCTCGCTTGTACCCGCGAGGGTTGGCTAGTAGCCGTTGTCGGGTTTGGAAGAAAAAAAGAAAAGAAGGAAAGAAAAAAGAAGAAAAAATAATTAAAAATTATTTAAATATTAAAATATAATTAAAAATTATCTACGTCAGCGCCGGCCATGCTATGTAGGATGCCAACGTCCACGTTAGCGATTTCTGGCTAAAATTAAGCGAACAGATTAAATTGGTAAAACATGAAAATATTTATGACTTAATTGGAAAAATTAAAAGATTTAGAGCTGATTGGCAAAAAATAATAGGTTTAGAACTTTTTGAACAATTATCCTCGAATGCTAAGGGTCTACATAGCAACGTTTCTGTTCCCAGAAATAATTTTTTATCAGAAATAGTTTTTTCTATTTCTATTTCTTGGAATAGTTTCTGAGCAAAAAATAGCGTTTAGTAACTGCACAAAATTTCTATTCCTGGAATAGAAAAAGAATATAAACGTGTTTAGGGCGCGAATGATTCATTTCTATTCCATGGACGAGTTTTTTCCTTCTAGGCTACCAGCGAAGGACTGGGGGTGGCGGTGGGGGGCGGAGGATGGTGGTTGGCGGCGGCAGAGGATGGCGGCCGGCGGTGGGAGGCAGTGGAGCACAGCGGTCAACGGTGGAGCATGGTGGCATCGGGCGGCGGTGACGGCAGTGGGGGGCAGTGGCTGGAGGTGGCTGGCGGCGGAGGGTGGCCATCGTCGATCGATGGAGCACGGCAGTCGGTGGCAAAGGATGGCGGCCGATGGTGGGTGACCGCCGGCATCGGGTGGCCAGAGGCGGGAGGTGGCCGGCGGCCGAGGGCAGCCAGTGCCAGGTGGTGGTTGGCATTGAGCGATGGAGCACAATGGCCAGCAGCAGAGGATGGCGGCCGGTAGCGGGTGGCCGACGGCGGCGGAGGACGGTGACCGATGGTGGGTGATCGCCGGCGTCGGGTGGTTGGCAGGGGGAGGCGGCCAGCACCGGGTGACGGCCGGCGTTGGGCAATGGAGCACCGCGGCCAGCGGTGCAGGACGGCGGCCAGTGGGAGGTGGCGACAAGCGTCGAGCGGCGGAGAACGGTGGTCGACGATAAGAGGCGGCCAGCGTGCGGGAGGCGGCCAGCGGGCGGGAGTCATTGGCGACGGAAGGCGGGCGGTAGGTGGCGGCAAAGGACGGCGAGAGGTGGCGGTGGGTGGGTTACGGCCGATGGATTGTTTCTTATTTTTGGAGAATTCTAGAAATAAAAATCGTTTCTTTTTTCTTGTTCCAGAAACAAGAAGCAGATTTTTTTTGCTTCTTTTTTCTGTTTCAAATCTATTTCTGGAACACTTTTTTGTTCCTTTTTACTAAACGAATTTCAGTTCTTTTTCTATTCCGGGGAACAAAAGAATAGAAAAATAAAGAAATAGAAACGTTACTAAACAGACCCTAAATAGAATAATGTCTGTCCTGTTCAACCTCTTATCTAGGCCACCGAACGACGCCTACGCCCTTCGGACTTCTAAACTAATTTGGGAGCGCATGTCTTTTTCGTAACTGTGCAAATCATGGCCCACCCATCCAAAGTCGGTTCTAAGCTTAATCTAAATAAAGAAAATTTCTGGTGTTTAGGATCTTCATACAAATGTAGCCACTTTCCCAGGTCATTTGAATGTCTAGACAAGTGAACTGTCACGTGGAAAAATAATAAGAGGACCATGAGTATAGACACTATCATACCATAAGCCTGCACGTGTTAGGGTTTGATTTTGAGGAGTAACTTGAGGCCAATTAGAGTTCGTTTCCAGGAAGTCTTGTAATTGTTACTAAAGTAGAAATTCAGCGAGCAATGGGCATACAGGTTTGTTGAAGTTTGTTCTCTGTTCTGTCTCTATTAGAAAGATTCCGGGTTTCATATCAGCGAGTGTTGTGAAGCTCCGTTAGAGAGGTGCGAGACTAAACCTATGGTTGAAGAATCCAGGACAAGTCCGGCATGTCTACTTCTTAACCCATGCAACGAATCAGAGGTGTGTCGGCGGGTCGGAATCGATCGAGTTTCTTCAGAAGACCTATCTCGTCCCAAAAAAATTTTGTTCATATCATCTTTTGATCTGAATAATTAGGGAAAATGACACAAACGGTCTCTGAACTTGGCTCAATGTGCAATGTGGTCCTCTAAACTTTTAATTTGTTCAATGTTATCGCAAGAACAGAGCCTATCTGACCACTTCGGTTCCTGATTCTTTTTACAGCCCCAGTTTTAGGTTCGTCGAATTAGGACGAGGAAGATCGAGCAACATGTCCCGTTCTTGGGTGCGCACCCAAAGTTCAATCGTCTCACGAAATAGCCCAGCGGTTTTCAATCATGGATGACCTGGACAAGGAATTTTAGGCTGGACACAAGGATCAGACTTGTCCATGCCCGACGACTTGGACTTTTTATGTTCTTTTTTCGACTAGCATGATCCAAGCCCGTGTTGGAATGTCTCTAAATGGTTTTGATGAGGACAAAACTTAATCCAAATAACTACTGAAATTATTTAAGTGTGCAGTGGTTCATATTTATACCGTGAAAAGTCTATGCCCGAATTCTACCAGCATTTGAGTCAAATTACGCTAAAGTCTAGAAATTCTGCAGAATAAAGGGTGTCTAACTGCTAAGTTTTGAAAAACAGTCAAACTTGATTGTCAGAGTATCTTCCATATATGGGTTTGATGACTGTTGGCATTTCTAAATTGAAGACTCACTCATGACATCAAAGTATGACATTCCAATGTTATTTGTGCCAGAAATCACGGACATATTTGCTTAAGAGATTGGTGAGACGATGTTATCAAAATCTGCCATCATCAAAAGAAGATAATATGTCTCAATAGAAACCTAACTGATAGCTTCGATTGATGGAAGGTTCTGCACATGTTTTTCGATGAATTTTTTTCAAGACTCTTTCTATAGAGAATTAGATGGACATAATGGCTACATGATACAAATGTGTAGTTCGAATTTGGAGCTTTACAAATTGAAGTTCAGCCAGAAGTGATAAAATTGAGAAGGGCAAAAGCAAGAGAATTTATGCATTGTTGAGAGGATCTTGAACCGTCTCTTTGGTAAGCTTTTCGACTTCGTTTTTTTCTTCTTTTCGGATAATAGAGTGACAAGCTCATTTGTAAGCACATGAGAGAAGTTATCGTACTTAAAAGTGAAGACATTTATCTGGATGAGGGACAAAAAGTATGCAATGACTCTTTGTGAGTACTCAGAGATGTGTTCTACGGTTTGGAGAGAGAGTCTATTTTTTTTTTTACAAGGTATGGGAACGACTCTTGGAAGGGTCTAATAGTTACTTAATCTATGTCGGGATTGCTAAGAAAGTAAGAATGGCAAGTTCTAAATGTGTGATAAGACTGTATTTATATTCTCAGCATAACTAGTGGATTTTGATCTATTTGGGACGTTAAAGTTGGAAATACCATTCCAATTTCTTTTTCCTCGAACTCTTTAATTTCCGCTATTTACATTACAAGTTTAGTTCACGCATAGAAGCAATATTTTTGTTGGGGTTGGTTCTACAAAATTACTTTGTGATTTCTTGAAAAACCAATTCACCCCCTCCTATTAATGTTATGCCCATCAAATACCAATTCTACCTTAAAGATGATACAAATGCTAGTCAGACCTAGCTGCAAAAGAAACGGGAATTGCCAAATTTATGGTTAACACAACATCGGACAATTTGATAAATATAATTCGAGATTCATAAAATGCCATTGTTATTTTCTGGTAATCTGATCAAGATAACCTTTCAATCGAACAATCTCTCGAGATATTCTAATATCTGTCACCGCATATGAAATGAGGATGTAAAAGCTTGATTCTTATAGCCCATTTGGTATAATCATGGTAGTATTGTAGTTGGGCTAGGATATGATTGTGTTGTGAAGTGTTATCATTTGTGTTTGCGATGATACATGTTTTAAAACTACGATATATAAAAATTGTTTCGGCTTCTTAAAAGGTAAAGTATGCTATTGCAATTGCGATATGTTTGCAAAAACACCTTATAAAAACTGTAGCCTTTTTCACGACTGATGCTGCTATGTAAATGTCATACCAAGCAATGTCCAAGTATGTGATAAATCAAAGTCAGGCTATCAATCACAGCACGAGCTTCATTTAAATTGTCTCAGGTTATTAAAATTTTTCTTAGTAAAATGAGTTTGTTAAATCGAAAATATTTCCTTTTATAATGTCCATAAGTCAAAACCTATGTGCTCAGGAAAATAAAATAAAAAGAGTAATACCAAATATACTAAGATAGATCCAAGGAAAAACGAGGCAGATCAATTAATAATAGGACTACTAAAGAAATAAATCAAATTCAATACTCTATAAAACGTCCTATCACTTATTATAAAAATCCAATGGATTGGATTCAACCGGTACAATCAGTCCAATGCATCTACACCGTTGGATCTCGTGGGGTTCATATGATCCACATGCGCCTAACGGATCTGGGCAATACCACCAAGAAAATATTGGGTGAAACTGTGATTCCACGCTAGCAAAATCCGACTCATTCAGCCTGCGACACGTGTCGCCCAGGCCCCACATGCGTCAGAGCCAAATTCAATTTCAAAGGTTGAAGCGGGACGCTCTCTCTCTTCGCTCTTCCTTTCACGCTTTGCTCTCTCTCCCTCCTTCCGACGAACCACGCCTCCGCCTCCGCCTCCGCCTCGGTCTGGTCCGTTGCCTTGGCCGTCCGACGAACCACGCCGTCTCTCTCTCGACTCGCTCTGTTCTCTCCCTCTGTCTCCCATCTCGCTTTGTTTTTGCCGTCTCCGCCGTTTGACGAGCCACGCATGGCTTTGTACCACGCCGCCGCCTCTGCCTCCGCCTTGAAAGGTAAATATTTTCTTAGATTTACTCCAAAATCTATGTAATTTTTGCATTTTGGGATCTATGGTTCTCGCCGTCTCCGTTGTCCGACAAACCTCGCTGGCATAGCTCTACCCAATGTTTTCTCCTCTCTTTGTGTGCAGAGAGTCACCAAAGTTCTCATCTTTTTGGTTGAAGTGATCGAGTAGAAGCTCCATTGGTGCGTCGGAAAGACTCCATCGTCTTCTGTCGAGCAACTGGAAGGATCAAGGTGAGGCCGGGTTCGGACGTGGCCTCGCCTTCCAAACCGAAGCGCGTCGTGGATGCGTGGCCGCCCATCGCCTCAAGTGGCTCGCCAAACGTCTCAGGTTATGTCTTGCGCCCGATCCCCTCGGTTTCTCTGAAATTTTTGGTGCTTTTCTTGGGGAAAGATTTCTTCTCTTTTTTGCGAGCTGGTGGCTTTCTGCTCGCAATGTTGCTTCTGGGCATTATTTGTTTGCTTGAGATTATTTACCTGGGAAATGTCAGTGGAGGGTATGCGCGTTCTTCGTTCAATCTTTCTGACAAAAAGAAGAGCATAAATTAATCTTTATGTTTGTTTCGTGAGACTAAAGAGTTGGCGATACTGATTGTTTATATCGTGCGCTTAATGGCATTTAGCTATTTGTTTCTTCAAGAAAAGGTTATAGGGGAGGTAGTCGATTGATTCTATTTCCTCTTTTGCGATGGAATTATTAAGTTGCGTAATGTATGGATATTAGGTTTAACGTGATGGTAGCATGTTCTAATTCTATTTATTGTGTGGATCTTAGGTTTAACATGATGTTAGCATGTTCTAATTCTATTCAGTTGGTGTTCTGAATTATGTTCTCATTCTCCAACTCTACAATGATGTGATTTTTCGCATATCTTCATCGTTGTGGATAGATAATGTCTCGAATGTCTCAAGAAATCGGCTGAAGAGCCCTAATTGCATTTGCCTTTGCTCAAAATCGTGATCATCCAATTGTATGCTATAAGACTGACGATACTGTTGGGTAATATTGTGAATATTAAGGGTAGAATAATAATCTAGTTTGTGAGTAGAGTTAAGCACGTATATATATTTGTAACCCTATAATCACAATTTGAGAATAATAAGTAATTCTATTCTCTCTTTTCATGGTATCAGAGCCCCACACAAAAAAAAAAAAAAAAAAAAAAAAAACCTATTCAAACCTAGCCGTCAGATTGCTGGAAACTACTATTCTGTCACCGGTGAAGTCCCCCCCCCCCCAACGCCGGGTGGCGGCACCCAAACTGCGGCGACTCTATCGTTGACCCTGAGCAACCTTGCTGCTGACCTTTAGCGACCTAGATCTGGTCGTGCCTTGGTGATTCAAGCCTCGGCGACCCACGAGCAGCCGTCACCAAATCCCGGCAACCCACACATAGCCGTCGCCAAACCCCGGCGATTCATGATGAGCCGTCGCCGACCACTGGCGACCCACGAGTAGCCATCGTCGAGCCCCAACGACTTAGATCTGGCAACGTTCGAGTCTCCTGGCGTCGCCTAACTCTGTTATTGCTGTCGCTCAACCTCAGTGACCATATCTAGCACTATGTAATCCATTCCGACGTCGCTGGACTTAGCTCACCTCAAATCCGGGGATGTCCGACCAAGATTGAACCTGAATACGCAAGGAAATCTCGTCTTCTCCATAAAGATCACTGTTGCTTGGATTTTATGGCTCCTACAGAGGATAAAGTTGCTGCTCCTCTCCCTGAAAGTGACATATTCTTCGTTTTCCATTGAAATTCTTTTTGCTACTGACTTAAGTATTTATGTGCACGATATTACATTGAATCGAAGGAAACAGTGAGAATAAGCTTGCTGGTGGTTTGGTAATTTATGTTATTACCCACTGATAGATGGAATGATTTTATAAAGTGTCGGTGAACTGCTGGTGGCAATTGGATTGAGTCCTTTTATGTTCGGAATTACTTGTGTATTTGATTGGATTACTGAATTGAAGTGCTGGTTACTGTGAAGTTAATTTTTTGGGCTCAATCACACTATTTCTTTCACTAATGGCGAACAGTGGATCGACTTCAGGATCAGGATCCCCTTTTGGTCATTTTCAATTAACATCTGTTAAGTTGGATGGAACTAATTATCCATCCTGGTCTAAAGCTATTGAGGTCTATCTTACTACCACCAGGTAACTTGACTATCTCACATCTACGGTACCATCCGATAAGAGTAAAGCTGTTGATTGGGTTGCAGGAGATGCGATGATTTGGACTCTATTGTGGAATAGCATGGATCCTAAGGTCAGTCCTCACTTTATTCAGTGCGACTCTGCTAAGGCAGTTTGGGATAAATGTGCATTACTCTATTTGGGGAAAAATAATATGATGCGAATATGTGACACGTGGGAAAAGCTGTTTGATATTCAGCGTGGAGATCAATCTTTATCCTATCATTATGCTCGATTCACAACCCTTTGCCAGATCCAGATGTTTTGGCCAAATGCCAAGAGGATTTGAGGGTAATATTATATCTTAAATCATCGGGGCCCGAGTATTCATCTCTTCGTCAACATATTACATCTCAGAGTTCTCTTCCTACAGTGGATGAAGTCTTCTCCCAGGCTCTCCGTTCCACAATTCCTGAGAAGATTTCTTCCACGCTAGCTGTGGAGATGAGTGCTATGCTTTCCCATGGTCCTAGCGGACGTGGAGGTCGAGGTCGTGGTTACCAGGGGTCGTGGACGCGGTTTTGTTCATAGTGGAGGTCGTGATGGGGGAGTTAGTACTCGTGGTATCATGAATTCTGGGAATAGTCATGGCTTACGCTATTGCCGTCATTGTCAAAGAGCTAGATATACAGAAGCTTATTGCTATACACTTCACCCAGAACTCAGACCACCCTTGGCTGCATATGTAGAAGTTGAGGATTCTCTTGTTCCTCCCTCAACAGGTCCACTAAGTTCGACTAATGTGAAGGATACAGGCGATTCAGTTACATTAACACGTGCTGAGTATGATACATTGGTTCGCTCTCAACAGGTGATAGAATCTTCAGCTCCTATTGCAACTCTAGCACAAACCTCCAAAGGTAGTTCATCTTGTTTGTTGTCTGCAGCATCTGACTCCTGGGTTATAGACTCTGGAGCTACCAAACACATGACTGGTAACTCTAACCTACTGTCTGCATTTCACTCTACATCTCCTTTATTATCAAACTCAGTTACATTAGCAAACGGCTCACAATCTCAAGTTACTGGTACAGGAATTGCACATTTGAGTCCCTCACTTCTTTGTCATATGTTCTTCACCTATCAAAATCTCCTTATAATTTGATTTCCGTTAGCTCGTTAACTAAAGAACTAAATTGTTCTGTAACCTTTTCCTCTTCTCATTGTGTCTTTTAGGATATGAGGACTGGATAGATGATTTGTGGGGGACATGAATCAAATGGCCTGTACTATCTTGATAAGGTTTTAGCTGCTGTAGCTGTAAAGTGTACATCCACTGACGTATATCGAATGCATTGTTGTGTTGGTCATCCACCACCGAACATACTTCGGCGTCTATTTCCTCAGTCTGAGTCTGTGAGTTCCTTTCAGTGTGAAGCATGTCAATTTGGTAAACATCATATAACTTCTTTTCCTTCCCGTATTCAGAGTCGTGTGTCTAGTCCATTTGAACTGGTTCACTCAGATGTATGGGGTCCGTGTCGTGTGTCTGATGTCTTTGGATTAAGATATTTTGTTACATTCGTGGATGATTTTTCCCGAATGACTTGTTTATTCCTAATAAAAGGCCGTATAGAGATTTTTCATTGCTTTCAATTGTTCTATTTTGAAGTATTGAATCAATATAATATCTCTGTCAAATATTTACGGTCGGATAATGCTAGAGAATATCTTGTTGCAACTTTTGGTTTCCTACCATTTCTTGAGTCCCATGGTATTATTCATCAGACTTCTTGCTCATACACTCCCCAGCAAAATGGTGTAGCCGAATGTAAAAATTGGCATCTTCTTAATGTTGCCCATTGCCTTATGTTTCATATGCATCTACCTAAAAAATTTTGGGGCCATGCTGTTCTCACAGCATGTTATTTAATTAATAGGCTTCCAACTTTAGTTCTTCAGGGGGAGACACCATTCTCTATTTTACATCCAAATCATCCTTTCTTTTCATTACCTCTTTGGGTCTTCGGGTGTGTTTGTTTTGTACATTGTCTTACTCCAAGTCTTGATAAACTGGATCCTCGTGCTGAAAAATGTGTCTTTGTGGGATATTCTCGGACTCAGAAGGGATACAAATGTTACAGTCCTACTTGCCGTCGTATGTTCGTGTCCGCAGATGTAACATTCTTTGAAGATCAGTCATATTTTTCTTCTTCGGTGGTCCCAATGACATCTAATGATGGTGATGGTGATGGTTGTGTCCTATCGACACTTCCACCACCTTCCATTTCTCTAGCTACATCCACAGAATTTCAGTTTGCTAAACGCACATATCATCGACGTAGTACCGTTCCGACTATGACAGTAACGTCTTCATTAGAACTTGATTCATTTGTTCCCCCATTAGTTACAGTACCAGCCTCTGATCCTGATCAGCCTATTGCTTCTCAAAAAGGTACACGTTCCTGTGTTGGTCTTCCTGTTGATTGGTATGCTCCTTATTCCGGTCTTTTTGATTGTGTTCGTATATGTCATCCTATTTCTAATTTTCTATCCTATGATCGTTTATCTCCCAACTTCTCTACATTTGTCTCGTCGTTGTCTTCTATTTCTGTACCTAGCAATGTTGCTGAAGCTCTTGCTCATCCGGATTGGCGTCGTGCTATGGAGGATGAAATGAAAGCACTTATGGAGAACCGAACTTAGGAGCTTACTTTCTTTCCTATTGATAAGAAACCTGTTGGTTGTCGTTGAGTTTTTACTGTTAAAGTTCACTCGGACAGCACTCTTGATCGATTGAAGGCACGGTTAATTGCAAAGGGGTATACTCAAACTTATGGTGTCGACTATGATGACACCTTCTCTCCAGTAGCCAAAATACCATATGTTCGTGTCTTTATTTCACTGGCTGCGTGATTTGGCTGGCTCCTTCATTAGTTGGATGTGAAAAATGCTTTCTTACATGGTGATCTGGTTGAGGAGGTCTACATGGAGCAACCACCTGGGTTTGTTGCTCAGGGGGAGAATGTGGTATGTCGTTTATACAAGGCTTTGTATGGACTTAAACAATCTCCTCGTGCTTGATTTGATAGGTTTAGTGATGCGGTTATCAAATTTGGATTAAAGCGGTGTCGGGTAGATCATTCAGTTTTCAGCTTTGTCTCTTCAGCTGGTTGTAATCTTCTAGTTGTATATATGGATGATATCATCATTACTGGCAGTGATTCAGGTGGTATTCAAAAACTTAAGCAATTCCTACATATAGAATTCGATACTAAAGATATGGGACGTCTTCGATATTTTCTTAGTGTTGAAGTATCCTACTCACATGCTAGTATTAATTTATCGCAACGGAAGTATGTACTTATTCTTAGTGAGGTTGGATTTCTTGGAGCAAAGCCAATTGATACTCCTATGGATCCCAATGTAAAACTTGATGCAGAACATGGAGAATTATTACATGATTCAGCGAAGTATTGGAGATTAGTTGGTAAGTTAAATTATCTTACCATCACAAGACCTGATATATCCTTTGCCATTAGTGTAGTACGCCAATTCATGAGTTCTCCGCGTACTAATTGGGATGCTGTGCTTCACATTGTCAAATATTTGAAGGGAGCACCTGGTAAAGGACTACAGTTTAAGAATTATGGTTATCCAAACACTGCAGGCTTCTCTGATGCCGACTGGGCTGGATGTCCTATGGATAAGAGATCTACTTCAGGCTATTGTGTGTTTTTGGGAGACAATTTAGTTGTGTGGAAAAGCAAGAAACAACATGTTGTTTCCCGATCAAGTGCTAAAGCTGAATATCAAGCTATGGCACATGTTACAAGTGAATTAGTATGGTTGAGGATGTTACTATCAGAGATTGGAATGTCACTGTCAATTCCATCAGTGCTGTATTGTGATAATCAATCCGCTATTCATATTGCATCTAATCCCGTCTTCCATGAGCGGACAAAGCACATTGAGGTTGATTGTCATTTTGTGCGAGAAAAAGTTCAAAAAGGCAAGATTATTCTTCAGCACACAAAGACGGAAGATCAACTAGTAGACATTTTTACTAAATCTCTATGGGGGAATAGAGTGAGCTTCTTATGTAACAAGTTGGGATTATTTGATATCTACATCCCAACTTGAGGGGGAGTGTTGGGAAATATTGTGAATATTAAGGGTAGAATAGTAATCTAGTTTGTGAGTAGGGTTAAGCACGTATATATATTTGTAACCCTATAATCACAATTTGAGAATAATAAGTAATTCTATTCTCTCTTTTCAGATACAAATGCATCAAAATCTTGTAGATGCGGTGACAAAGCTAATGCAGACAATGTCCTCGAAGAACATGATCCCCAGTATGATGATGCTTAGCCAGATTGTGGGTTGGATTCAATCAAAACCTGGAGGGAAACTTGAGATGCGCGAGGTTTGTAAGCCGATTTTCTTTCTGTAGCTGTTGATGATTGTGAAGTATATTATTTGCATTTCTCACTAAGTGTAGAAGCGGTATATACCCCACCTTCTTCTTGTGAACTAATAATATTGGGGTACGACACAGCTTTGATACAATTCTTGAGTTAACTGTAAGTTGATATCATACTCGAGTAATTCACTCTTTCAACACAAGGCACCATACCATGGTTTGACACCTACTACGGTGCCGCTTGAAGTGTCTTCATGGGACTCTATGGTCTTTTAGGAGAAAATTAACTGAGTTTTTAGGTTGCTATGGAAATCGAAATGGGTATATGTTTGACCTCTTTTACCTGTTGGAAGGCATGATTAAGTCATTTTGTCTTCCTTATTAATTATGTGGTGCAGCATTGCTTAAGTATGTTAATGGAGTTACTCTTTTTCTTATTGCTCTTCATGTGTGCTCGCCTAGTTCACTATTCATTTCTACACTTCGGTTATGGACATGTACTTAGGATAATAAATATGTCATTTGGAAATAATCTGCCAGAGATTAGGTATATCTGACTCATGAATTTGCCAAAAAATGAGGCTGATGATGCTTCAAGTTCCTTTGAGAGATTCATAGAATATTTACTCGTTGGTCTCATACATCTCTGGAGTCGTGCTTTTCTGGTCAGTAAAAAGAAAACAGAAATGAACCTCTTTGACCATTTTCTTGCATTATAGCATTCCTGCTTTCTCTGAATGCGAAACAAATTGCTTAAGTTTTCTTCTTTTGAATTGACATACAGCCTACCTTATCTTGTTGGACATTCTACCATCACATAATATATCTTAAGCTTGTTCTTCCCCTGCATTGATGTTGCAACTTCACCATAATCTGCCTTAAAACATGCATACAGGCCTTTGTGGTGGAAACCAAATTCTGTAGCTATGAGGAGAGGCCGGTCCCTGAGGGAACTCTCAGTGTAGCACAGGTACGCCAAATTATCCCCTTGCATCAAGGTAAAGCCGGTGATCATAGCGGCCCCATGGATATCCAGCATATTGCCGAAAAGTTTCGGGTGGATGTCGTACATGTTCAGAAGATCCTGCTGTTTGTCACTGCCTCCAGAAGACAGCAGTTAAGGGAGTGCCAATAAGGACAATTGACGATCCCCATGGACTTTGAAGCTTAGCTTGTGTATCACCATTGTAGACACCTATTTTTAATTTGCCCAAAATTAATTGCACAAAATTTAGGAGTTAATTTTCTTTAATTCCTAAAACAAAAAATATTTCAATTTAATTGCATTGCATATAGAATTAGGCACACTTTGCATTAATATGGCTATTAGAATGTAAATAGTAAAAAAAAAAAAAAAGGGGTGCGAAAAAAATCGGATCGGGCCGGACCAAGGCCGGCCCAACCCGCCCCTTTTCCTCCTCGCTTTTTTCCCTCGCGCGCGGCTGGGCCCAGCCCGGCCCAGCTTCTTCTCCTCCTTCTTTTTTCCTCCGCGCGGGCCCACGGCCCACCATTTTTCTTCTCCTCTCCCCGCGCGCGACTGGGCCCAGCCCGGCCCAGCTTCTTCTCCTCCTTCCTTCTCCCCCGGTCGCTCTCCTCGCCCCTGTTTCACCCTGTTCCAAGCGTCACGCCGACGCACGGCGGCGCCGCTCCTCGCCCCGTCGCTATCCGGCCAGAGGAGGGCCGGATGAGCACGCCGACGGGACTAGCATTAATGGCCAGTCCCGTCTCCCCGCTTTCCCGGAACCCCCCTTATCCTCTCCTCTCTCCCGGCGTCCTGTTCCTCCCTGTCCTGCTCTGCCCCGGCCTGCAAATGGCCACCGAAGTCATGGGGTGACGACGGCCGTTGCAGGCCATCGTCACGCCGACGCAGGGGAGGCCCGTCATGGTCATCGTCATCGTCGCCGCCGCCTATAAAAGGCCAGAGAGAGAGAGGAGCCCGGTCGGCCAATTTGACAGAGAGGCCCGGTCGGCCGGGGAATAGAAAAAGAAATAGAGAGAACCGGAAAGAGAGAAAGGCAGCATCCCGCGGCCACCGCGTCTCATCCGTCCATCCCTGCCGCCGAGCCGACGGCGGCGACACAAACACAGAGAGAGTAGAGAGAGAAACAGAGGAGAGGGAGACTGAGAGAGAAGAGAGATAACGAAGACGGAGAGAGAGCAAACCGAGGCCACGCCGGAGCAAGAGAAGAGCCAGCAGCATCGCCGTCGCCCCCCTGGCCGGCCGGAATCACCCAGACGCGCCGACGACCGGCGAACCCCCCCGGCCGAGAACCTCCTCTGTTTTCCCCTGTTTTCGCACGCGGTTCGGCCGGGACTCACGTCGGCCGATTCGCGCGATTTCCGGCCCATACCGCCGTCCTCCGCCGTCTGAGTGTCGTCACCAAAGGTAGGCTGGGTCGTCCAGGTCCATCGGCTCGCCGGAGGAGGTCAGAATCTCCAGTTTTTCATCACGCCCCCCACCTGTTCGACAAAAAGCCTCAATGAAACCGGTTTTTGTTTTGGTCGCCGGCCGGCGAACGGCGGTCCGACGGCGGCTCAGGTGAGTGGTGTGGCTTAATGGTGGTGCCAGGGGGACGATTTGGGGGCGGCGCTGGCCTGGGCCGGCCGGCGGACGGCCAATTTTGGCCTCGCCGGCATTCCCCCCTGGTTCTGTTTGTTCGGGTCGGGTCCGACCCGAATCAACAGATCCGACCCGGGTCAACGCCCGGGTCGGATCCGTTGACTCGGGTCGGTTCCGACCGACCCGGATCGATAGATCCGACCCGGGTCAACGCCCGGGTCGGGTCCGTTGACCCGGGTCGGACCCGACCCGACCCGGTTATATTATTATATTATTTTTATTTAAAAATTAATTAAAATTTAAAAAAATTTAAAAAAAATGTAAAAAAAAATTAAATTAAAAAAAAAATTTTAAAAAAGAAGAATTTTAAAATTTTAATTTTTATTTTCTTCGGTATTATTATTATTATTTTTTTTCCGAAAAAAAAAAATTCAAAAAAATTCAAAAAAAAAAAAAATTTTTTTTTAAAGTTTTTTTATGTGGATTATCTAAGTGTTTTAATCCATTGTTGTATTATTATGCATGTTTTTATCTTGTTTAAATTAGACAAGCCTGAGTTACGCGGTGATATTTTGCATGTTGTTTTATTACCGTTGCGTTGTTATGCATGTTTTTAATACAATTGCATGAGCTGTTGTGTTTTGAATGTCATCTGACTTAGTCTAGGTTAGAACCTTAGGCTGCATGAATTATTGTGTTCCTGATTGCTAATCGTTTCTGATTATGCACTCGCTTGATCACCTCACATGTTAGGAGAAAGGTCCTAAAATCAATCTAAATTGCCTGACAAATGTTTTCAGAAATGAACAGGGTAGAAAGGTACCGAAAGGGCATTAGTTATTTAACTAATGTAATCAAGTCCCCGAACCCAGTTAATCTCTGGTTCGTAGGAATAGGGTGATTCTCCCGTCATCCTATTTGGGTTTCTAATCGACCTACCCCAAATTGATTAGTGGCGACTCCTTGGTATAAATCACTTGCATGTTAAAAAATTTTAAACCCTAAGTCGCGATATGGTATGGGCTTGGGAGAGCCCGAGTTAAGTCCTGAACCTAGACTTAGCACGTACCAGGCGAGCCCTCCTTCTTTTTGCATGTCGTCCTAAAAAGAGGCTCGCGGGAGAGTTCGGTCGCGACAGACTGGCGACTCCGCTGGGGACTTGCATTTTTTAAAAGAAAAGTGGACTTAGGCCAAAAATTTTTATCCTGTTCAAAATGATTTTTGTTTGGCAGCAAGGACTCCAGGTATGATCCTAACATTAAGGTGTTATCTGTTCTTGCAGGTTCGAATTGATTGTTTATAAATTGTTGTGCATGCTTTAATGATTTAGCACTACACTATTGCACACACAACCACGCTGCCGGACCTGGGCCGCAATAGGGTTTTTGGAATGGTGTTAAGAAAGATACGACCTCGAACGCGAGCCCGCGATGTAGAGGTTGCCTTTCTTTTCCCCGAAATTTATTTCTAAAAAATCGTAAAGAAATATCTTTAGCCGCTATTCGCGTGTCTATAAGATATTTCTTTCGATTTGGCCGAGGTTAAAAGGACTTGACACCAACGCGAGACTGCGACGGTCAGGTACCCTTTTAATTTCATTTTGCTGAGCCAGTCTAGATAGAAATCGAACCTCACTCCTCATGTGCATGTCGTTGTGATTGCCATGGTTTAAGGAAAGGTATATGTTCTATCCCTTCTCATTTTTTTATACGGCCTACTTGTTTAATTGTTTTATCACTGATGGGCCACTCATTGATTGCAGTTTACATACGAGGGATACGCTTATTGCGGAAATTGTCCATAAAAATAAGCGACTCCAAGAGACCGTGATTTCCCCATCGTTTATAAAATGAGTATTCGGGAGGAGCGCCTTTTTGATAAAAACCCATATATTTTATAGTAATTATGTTCAGGGGTTTTGATTTTCTTCCTTAAAAGTGTTTTTGGGTTATACTAATGTTAATATAACTCGGGCCGTTTTTTATGCTTTAAAGGAATTTTTTGACCCCTTTAAGACACCACCGCGGCCTTTGGCCCAGTGGTATCCGGGTGTGAGGCGTAACGGTCCGAGGCGACCGGGGTTCGAATCCCGGGGACGCCGTTTGTAATGTTAATATTAATAAAAACCTTTTTTCTCATTTTTTTCTTTGCAAATAAAGAAAATATGTGATAATAATATGACTAAGTCATGAAGTGATTTTTTATTGGGCATTATACTCATTCATTTCAACGTTTTCCCAGGTAGTTAAAAAATGGCCGAAGAAAACGTCCGTCTCAATAACATGGAGGACGAGATGAAGATGGTTTTTGACGCGATCCAAAATCTCACAAAACAGGTGGAATCCATTTAGGGCAAGCTCATGCCCACGCCTGCAGCAGTTGAGGTGGTATTATCACCACCGTCTACTGGAAAAGACGAAGCCTCCGCCAGCGACAGTAAAATGCCCCCACCAGAGGATGATCCGCTCCCCCTCGCCGTCATAAAGCCTGAACTTGAAGATGTACCGATGACAGAGCATGACAAACGCCTTGCAAAGGTCGAGGAAATGCTGAAACAGCTACAAGGCCCGCAGCATGCGGTCCCACTTGACCTGTCTATATACAAACGGGTCAAAATACCAGAAAAGTTCAAAATGCCAGACTTCGAGAAGTATGATGGTACCTCATGTCCCAGACACCATTTGCACATGTACCACGTGCGAATGACCCAGTACGTTGATAATGAACCCCTCATGATTCAAACTTTTCAAGCAAGTTTGACGGGGCCAGCCTTGACATGGTATATGTCGAGGGATGTGGATGCTTTTAAGTCTTGGAATGATGCTGCTGATGCATTCCTCAAGCAATATCAATTCAACCTCGACATTACCTTTACTCGTGACGATTTGGAACGCGCTGAGAAGAAGAAGAGTGAGTCCTTCAAAGAGTATGCCACCAGATGGAGAAACTTGGCCGCCCAGGTTACCCCACAACTCACTGATCATGAACAAGTGAAGTTGTTCATAAAGTCACTTCCGTATGAATACAGACACCGCCTGGTTGGTGCCACCGCTGAGTCCCTTAATCGTCTTATTCCTGTGGGTGAACGAATTGAAATGGGATTGCGTGAGGGGTGGTTCACAGACCCCACTTCCACAAGCGAGAAACTCGGCATGAAGAAGGAGAAAGAACCCCTAACAGATGCGGACGTTGCATACACCCAAACCGTTCGTCCTTCCCTAATGATTCAGATGAGCAGTGGACAAAAACCGGCCTCAAGCCGCAAGCCGCCCCAAAGGCGAAATAACAAAAAGTAGTTCACGCCACTCCCTTTGCCTATGTCTCAAATCCTGCCTATTCTCCGGGAAAAGGGGACTGCTTTCCACTAAACCAAAGCGACCTAATCCTGAGAGTTTTTCAAATTACAATCCGTCTAAAAAATGTGATTATCACATGGGCGAGGAAGGGCATTCAACTGATGGGTGTTATACTCTTAAACACCGAATTCAAAACCTGCTGGATACCGGGACTTTCTCCTTCGAGACCGGTGAAGGGAATGAGCTCAAACCTACTTGAGTAGAACTCCTCTCATCCTTTTGCATGAATCCCTGGAAAAGGGGTTGTCCTTGTATTCTGCTTTTTGTCGTCATGTCTTTTAAACTCTCCCTCTTTTGAGGTTGTAAATCCATGTGTTGTAAATAAATAATGTTTTGAGGGCATGAGGGAGTATCCCAAACCGGCCCGTTGATGATATCCAGCCATGTAAAGGAAAGTGTTCTGAGGCCCGGGCTTCCTCATGTTTCCTCGTTTCTAAGCTTTTGAAAATAAAACAAATGTTTTATCATTTTTCAAAAGGTCAAAAAATGGTGGTGGAAAAGCACGCATGCTCATAGCCCTGTTTGTTTTTCTAACTTGCTCACTTCATGTCTCAGAGCATACTCATTTTTATTACAAATGGGACATTTGAAAATGACACAAACTGAAGTGCACATCAGACCCTGATGAAGTTAGCGAGCCAACTCATCTAATAGGGGCAGTCCAAGCGAAGATCGTCCAATCTTCAAATGAAACATGGGGCAAATCTCATTATTACCAGTGGGTGACATCAGCCTCAGAAAGTCAAAGAGAATGCTGAGCATTCCCTGATTCCATGATGAGCGAAACATCATCTCGTACAAAAATCTGGGGCAAATCAAGAAAAGATTACCCCTTTTGAAAAAAGGTACGTCTCATTCCTCAACAAATTTTGGAAATGACATTCTATCCCCTTTCTTTTGCAGATAAGGAACTGGGAAGCATGCTAGACTCTGACGTGCTAGCAAGCCGGATGGAACACCAATGTTAGGACTTCTCGAATGAAACACGACGAAGAAGTGCTCAACTGGAAGAGTAGACTAGGGGGCATGCAATCCCCCAGTCCATAAAAAAGGGTGTATTTCGTTCCTAAAGTTTATTCACTTTAGCATAGAAATGACATATCTTTTCCTTTTATATAGGACAAAATTGAGTAAACAACACTCATGATGCAAGCAGCTGGAAAGGACTTTGCATATGATAAAATGGCGCCGAAGCCAATCTTGACAACCACAGAAGTCTCGATGGTAGTCACGCCCATGCCCGTCAAAGACCTTTAAAGTAGAGATTAGCTTTGCTGCGAAGCTCCCCATGCAGGCAATTGCACACGCCTGTGCAGTCAAGAATCGAGTCGAGAAACTCCTCAACATACCGGAGCCGCATTGACACAACATGCGCTGACAATAGAACTCTCTGTTTGGAAGCATCCCTAATAATAGAGGATCTCATTCGAGCTTCGAGACCAAGAGTATGGAGGAGCAGATTGAGGCAGAGAAGGCTGAACAAAGTAAAGAAGAGAAAAGACTCTGCTAGCTTTGAAGGCAAAATGGAAGAAGGGTAATTTGTATCGTTCTCAATTTACCCTCAATCGCCTCATTTCTAACATAAACTCATGTTTTTGTCAGAAGGGAATTATCAACATCCGAGAAAACTCAAGGAGTTACCAGTTTAATCTCAAATGAAGGGATTCACGAAGGGTAATGTTGTATCGTTTCCAATTCTTATCCCTCAAAGAACTGTTCATTAACATTGTTTTCCTTATTACCTTGCAGGTTTGCATTGCCGCTGCGGCATAGGTAAATATTTCTCTCATCAAAGGCCCTCCGCATAATAATGCAAAATAACAAGGGAAAGAAAAAGCATGTTAAAGCAAATAAATGCCTGACCTCCCTCAAGTGCATTACGTGGAAATTAATTTTGCATGGTAGTTTTACCTGTTTAATTCACTAATTCCCCGAGAAAATTTTGACAATTCGACGAATGGTGTCGAACTGCTCCGATGTATTGAACGAGGTGTGTCGGGATGATGAGAGGCAATCCTTGATTTATACACATTCTCAAGTACCAAACCCTTGCAAGATGAGCGAAAAAGTTTCATTTCTACAAGGTAAAGGGATTTCTCGCATAAGGTACGGTAGTCAAAATGACGAGAGGCAGTTCATTTCTCTGCCCCATACACTACCGTTAATCCTTTGCTTAACCATTTGAGCCCATACACTCAGCGGTTTCTTTTAAATCAACCCTGTCAAGAACCACCCCACATTGGGGCAGCTTGAGGTCCGGCGATCCTTGACAGAGTCCTCCAGGACAAGCACACCATCGACGGCCGGACGGTCGAGACTAAGAGGGCTTTGTCAGGAGAGGAGCAGCAAACTAAAGCCTGTCCAAAATGATAATATCTTATTGATAACAGCGATGTTTTCACTAAGATGGATGATGAGTTTGTAATATCTAAAATTTTCTATCATCATCAGCTGCAACAGCTCGCACAAGGTGAAAAGATGAATAGAAGTTTTCTTGCTCTCACTTGCATTAATCTTTGAGTGTTTTTATTGCAGATGAACTCTCACGATAATTTAAGTGCCCTAGGATGACGAAGAGCAATTCTTTTTCTATCCCATACACTTATATCCTTTGCTAGCCCAATTGAGCCGGCGATTTCATTTCATACAAACCCAGTTGGTGATCATCCCCTACACTGGGGCAAGGCAAAAGTCACCACAATTTGAGCATCAGGGGCCAAAGCATCGAGTCAAGATGAAGACTTCAAACTCGTTTAGGCTAGTCCTAACACAAAAAATACTGAAAATTGGGGGCATGAAAAAGCAGTGTGCCTGGTAAAAGCAAGGCCAATGCCCATGAATGGAGATTTCTGAGCGTGATGAAAGCGCTCTCAAATATCTCAAAGACATTAAGTGGTGTAGAATAGACAACCCAAAGGGTTTGAACTTGAGTTCTTCTTCGATGTAAATTCCTACTTTAGGAACTTTGTCTTGACAAAGATCTGCCACATGACAGACGAAGATGAACCAATTCTTGAGAAAGCAATTGGGACAGAGATAGAATGGTATCCAGGAAAATGCTTGACGCAGAAGCTCCTCAAGAAAAAGTTGTCAAAGATGCTAAAACACAGGATTACCCAGGGAGTTTGCCAGAAGGATCCTGACGGTGAAGAAAAGACAGGTGACATGCCAAGATGATCACCAATTCTCACCCTTACACACATTTTTAAGCCTAACGATCATTTCGTTTCTCAACCTGTAAACCAAGCCCACGTTACGTCCCTCATAAAGTCTCTTCTGACTAGGGCAATTGAATTAACGTGGAATTTCAAATGTTTATAAACACCGCTCGAAGAAGTGCGAGCAAGTTTATTTCTATCTCTTTTGCAGGGTTCTTGACTTGTAAACCTGGAGATAATTGCAAAATATTTTCTTTCATGACCTTGACTTGGACAGTCACCTTTGTTAAGCCATTGACCAAGCCTACATTACGACCCTGAAGAAGACCTCTCAGATTGGCAGTGTCGTACCGCTTGCGAGAAAACTCAGACCCTTGTTGATATGATAGAGGTCAGATTGAGTGTTTTCAATGTTCCCGCATTAATGGACGGGACAAACAACCCTTTTCAATGAGAGCGAGTGGAAAGTCCTTTCTGACTGAAGATCCCTCGTTCAGCATCTCGAGAAGTCCACCTCGCGAGCGAAAATTGTCTTGATTGACCCTCGGTGGATTTTTGGTGATGCAAACATGGTAAAATCATCATGCATGAATTTTCAAATATACATTCTAGAATAGCCTTGTTTGTCTATTCTTGATGAATGCATGCATGTTTGCGCTAATCCTTTTTGACAGCTCAGAGTTCTAATCCCCAGAGATAGAACACCAAATTCGGGCGCTGGAGAAACCCTCATTGTCATCCCAAAAGAGATGCCCCGAAAAAGGTCGGGTATTCAGCAGATGATACATCAAATCCTAGGGCGAGGACCCCCAGGTGCTCATCGTTTGAGCCTTTTCAAGACCTGCTGGCGAGGACCCACCAGGCAAACCATCAAATCCTAGGGCGAGGACCCCCAGGTGCTCATCGTTTGAGCCTTTTCAAGACCTGCTGGCGAGGACCCACCAGGCAAACCATCAAATCCTAGGGCGAGGACCCCCAGGTGCTCATCGTTTGAGCCTTTTCAAGACCTGCTGGCGAGGACCCACCAGGCAAATCGTCAAATCCTTGGGCAAGAATCTCCAAGTACTTTGACAAACAATACAATCTCCGTCAAGGCGACCGAAGAAAGGTTCGGGTCCTAGACGTACAAAATCCAGTCAGTCAAGGCGACCGAAGAAAGGTTCGGGTCCTAGACGGACAAAGTACAATCAGTCAAGGCGACCGAAGAAAGGTTCGGGTCCTAGACGTACAAATCTAGTCAGTCAAGGCGACCGAAGAAAGATTCGGGTCCTAGACAGACAATCGAAATCCAGTCAAGGCGACCGAAGAAAGGTTCGGGTCCTAGGCAAATGATTTCCCCAGTCACGGCAACCGAAGGTAGATTCGGGTCCGAGACAATCGAAATCCAGTCAAGGCGACCGAAGAAAGGTTCGGGTCCTAGGCAAGCGATTTCTCAGTCAAGGCGACCGAAGAAAGGTTCGGGTCCTAGACAACAACAATCCCCGTCAAGGCGACCGAAGAAAGGTTCGGGTCCTAGACAAACCATTTCTCAGTCAAGGCGACCGAAGAAAGGTTCGGGTCCTAGACAACAACAATCCCCGTCAAGGCGACCGAAGAAAGGTTCGGGTCCTAGACAAACCATTTCTCAGTCAAGGCGACCGAAGAAAGGTTCGGGTCCTAGACAACAGCAATCCCCGTCAAGGCGACCGAAGAAAGGTTCGGGTCCTAGACAAACCATTTTTTTCGTCGAGGCGACCGAAGAAAGGTTCGGGTCCTCGACACACAATATCAACTGTCCGGAATTACTCTACCCTTCGGCAAGGTAAGTAGCCTCAGGTACGTTTTTATTTGCTTTAGCATGCATCATCTTATATCGCATCATGAAAATGGGACTCACAGTCCCACCAAAAACAACATTCATTAAGCATGCATGGGTCAAATCTAGGTGTCATTTTATCTTTGAACGTAACCTCTACGAGCTCAATCTCTGCGAGCTCACCTTCAAAGAGGGGCAGCTGTAGACACCTATTTTTAATTTGCCCAAAATTAATTGCACAAAATTTAGGAGTTAATTTTCTTTAATTCCTAAAACAAAAAATATTTCAATTTAATTGCATTGCATATAGAATTAGGCACACTTTGCATTAATATGGCTATTAGAATGTAAATAGTAAAAAAAAAAAAAGGGTGCGAAAAAAATCGGATCGGGCCGGACCAAGGCCGGCCCAACCCGCCCCTTTTCCTCCTCGCTTTTTTCCCTCGCGCGCGGCTGGGCCCAGCCCGGCCCAGCTTCTTCTCCTCCTTCTTTTTTCCTCCGCGCGGGCCCACGGCCCACCATTTTTCTTCTCCTCTCCCCGCGCGCGACTGGGCCCAGCCCGGCCCAGCTTCTTCTCCTCCTTCCTTCTCCCCCGGTCGCTCTCCTCGCCCCTGTTTCACCCTGTTCCAAGCGTCACGCCGACGCACGGCGGCGCCGCTCCTCGCCCCGTCGCTATCCGGCCAGAGGAGGGCCGGATGAGCACGCCGACGGGACTGGCATTAATGGCCAGTCCCGTCTCCCCGCTTTCCCGGAACCCCCCTTATCCTCTCCTCTCTCCCGGCGTCCTGTTCCTCCCTGTCCTGCTCTGCCCCGGCCTGCAAATGGCCACCGAAGTCATGGGGTGACGACGGCCGTTGCAGGCCATCGTCACGCCGACGCAGGGGAGGCCCGTCATGGTCATCGTCATCGTCGCCGCCGCCTATAAAAGGCCAGAGAGAGAGAGGAGCCCGGTCGGCCAATTTGATAGAGAGGCCCGGTCGGCCGGGGAATAGAAAAAGAAACAGAGAGAACCGGAAAGAGAGAAAGGCAGCATCCCGCGGCCACCGCGTCTCATCCGTCCATCCCCGCCGCCGAGCCGACGGCGGCGACACAAACACAGAGAGAGTAGAGAGAGAAACAGAGGAGAGGGAGACTGTGTTGACACCTAAATTTTGGCGCATCATTTAGTTTAATTTGCATAGAAAATTATGGATTAAATTTTTAACCCCTAAACAAAAAATATTTAAATTGCATAACATATAGTTTAAATTCATTGCATTTTTTGCATCGGACCGGCGGTGAATGAACGAGCTTAAATTTCATCGAATGGGACTCGGCTCGCTTGAAATGCAAAGGCCGGGAATTATAAGTCAAACGGGCTCGGTTGTTTTAATTTGAACTTAATTCAGCCCATTGTCATTAATTAATTCAGCCCATCATCATTAGTTAATTCAGCCCATTTAAATTAAAGCCCAAGCCTAAGCCCATTAGGATTAGAAAGCCCATCTAACTGACCTAGATTAATACTATATATACATTCATTAGGTCAGAATTTAGGGTGGGGGACACATAATTTTTCAGATCTGAATTTTTTAGAGAGTGTGAGAGTTGAGAAAAGGAGAGAGAGAGAGAAGGAAACCGGAGCCACTCCACACCGCCGGAGCCACCCTACGGCGCCGCGCCCTTCGCGCCGCCGCACGGTTGCCCCGCTGCCGCGTGCCCACCGTCTACGCCTGCCGCGCCGTCGCACAGCCGCGCCTCCACGCCGCCGGAGCCACTCTACGCCGGACGCCCCTGCTGCTGCTGCCGCTCCCTGCCGGACCTGCTGCCGCTTCCTGCCACCGACGCCGTTGTTGCCGCGCCTCACGTTGCCGACGTTGCTGCTGCCGCTGCTCCCCGCCGGACCTGCTGCTGCTTCCCCCCCGCGACGCCGCCTCCGCTGTTTCCCGCGCAACACCGCCGGTGCTGCTGCTTGTCGCTGCCGCCTCACGTTGCTGCAGCCATTCCACGCCGGACGCCCTCGCTGCTGCACCGCCGCCTGCCGTGCACCTGCTGCCGCCGCTTCCTGCTGCCGCGTGCTGTTGCCTCTCCCGCCGGCGCTGCGCCTCACGCCAACGCTGCTGCCGCCGCTGCACCTGCTGCTGTTGCCTCTCCCGCCGGCGCTGCGCCTCACGCCGACGCTGCTGCCGCCGCCGAGCCCGCTGCTGCTCCTCCCGCCGGAGCTGTGCTGCTTGTCCCTGCCGCGCGCAACCGCGTGCTGCCGTCGTTTCTCGCCGTGCGCCGCTGTCCCCGCCGTCATCCCGACACCGCGCCGCCGAATCCACCGTTCGTCGCTCATCCCGATCCGCAAGTTCGAATTTGGAAACTACCTGCAAATTAGGTAATTGAACATTATCCAATATTTTTAGAATATTTCGTTTCTTAATTTTTGGATGTTTGAATATTCTGTGAATATTGCGTGGATTGCTAGATATCTTAGGATAATGTTTGCCTTGTTCGCAATATTTGAAAATATTCAAAATTAGGAATCTTTCCTAATTCAGCAACGTATCTGGACAACTATCCGACCTTATCCCTAAGGTATGATACGTGGTGATACGGAAAATCATTATCCTATCCATAATCACTTGGGTACGATAATGATTTTTATCTGCTTTCCAAATTTGAATGATCGACTTTCCATTAATATCTATAACCCTATAGATATGACCGATAGTTCGATTCTTGTGCCTAATCTGAATTTGAAACGAATCTTGTGGATTGCGTGGCTATTTTAAATGTGGATGCTATCTCTGTTTAGATTATTTTTCCTTTCCAAATAAAAAAGAAAATTCAAAAAATATCAGTTAGGATTTGAATTTGAGTTTTTGCATGTTTAGGAATCCTAAATATATTTAGACGATAGAATAATTATTTAATTTAAATTAGGACTTGAGATAATCTATTCCCTAGTTTAAATTAAATAATTTTCTAATCTTAATAGATTATTTAGGTTATTTTTTATTTCGAATTTTCATGAAAATCCCAAAAAAAAAGAATGAATTGTTTTATGGTAGATTAGGAAAGATTGCATTCTTAATTTAAGTAATTTATTATTTCGAATTTTAACAAAAAATCCCAAAAATAAATCATGTTAGGACATATTAGGTCATCATAGGTTGCACGTTAATTTAGGCATAATTTTATTCCGAATTTCATCAAAAAAAAAATACCAAAAATAAATCATTTGCCTGTCATCAGAATTAGGTCATGTCATTGCATGACATATAGTTTGCATGCTAGGTTGCATTATTCGCGTGTCAATTGTTGCACGTCATTGCATGTAGATTAGCTTTCATTTAAATAAGCGAAAATCCAAAAATTGAGTGAATTCCTTGTTAATTAGAAATCATATTAGGTTGTTGATGTGATTTTCTAGCTAACAATGCAGATGCTTACGTTGCTTCGAGGTAAGTAATTCTTCCAACTTGCAATTTATTTAATGCTTTCTTGGGTGTTAAATTGGTGGTTTGCGCACCCGCATGAACACCTCACATGTTAGTGACTAAGTTAAAATGAATCCAAACTGTCTGCCAAAATATTTTTGAAAAGAAAAGGTACCGAAAGGGCGTTAGACTAGATCTAGCGTAATCAAGTCCCCGGGCTTAGAATCTCTGGTTCGTAGAAATAAAACATATCTCCCTATGTTTTATTTAGGTTTCTAATCGACCTACCACAAATAGATTAGTGGCGACTCCGAGCATGAAAACATTTGCACGTTAAAAACTTAAACCCTAAGTTGCGAATTGGTAGGGCTTGGGAGGGCCCGAGTTAGGTTTAGTCCTAATAATCCATTAGCCTGAGAGAGGAAAAACTTCAGGTCGCGACAGCTTGGCGACTCCGCTGGGGAATTGAGTTAAAACTCTTAGTGGACTTAGGCCAGTTTTTCTTTTTAAAAAATATTTTTTGCTTGGCAGCGAGGATCCCAGGTACGTCCCTAACATTTTAGGTGTTAAATGTTTTTGCAGTATGGGAGGTATAAGGGGAGGCGTGATTGTTAACCCTTGTTTTGCAGGGAGGTGTTTGGATGAATGATTTATTTTATGCACGAAGCGCTGTATGATATAACCTGCTGTGCATGCCTTGCATTTACACTACACCGCACACACTACCCGCTGCCGGACCTGGGCGGCACAGGTTTAGGATGGTACTGAGAAAACGGACACCCCGACCACATCCGCGTGGTATGGGTCGCCTTTCTTGGTCCCGAAAGTTCTTTCATGGTGTCATTGAATACCTGCCACGGTTGCACCCTTTGCAACCCGGGTCGGCTCTTTGACTAAGCCGGAGTCAGGGGAATCCCAGCCTAACCACCACCATGACTGGTTTAGCTCGGTAATCCTCATGTCTCCATTTTGCAAGCCAGAGTCTAGGTAGAAATCGAACCTCACGTTTCATGCGCATGTCTATGTGATTGCCATTATTCTACCCGGTGAAGTAAGATTTCTGAACCTTATCTCGCAATTTATTTATATTTCGTCTTTCTCTTTGGTCGGTCCATGACATTAGGTCGGTCGTGAGTCTTGGTCTATACACTATGGGAGGGGCAGACATCCGGATTCTTGATGCTCCTAAGGACGAGCTCCGTGCCTGGTGGAATCTACTCAGTCCGACCAACCGCAAGCTAGTTGAGGGCCACATCGGGAGGTTGCTCCCCCTACTGGAGGTCAAAGTCCGTACCGGCCTCGTTCGAGCATTGGCGCACTTCTGGTGTCCCGAGACCTCTACCTTTATATTCGGTAAGCACGAGCTCACCCCGACGTTGGAAGAATATAGCGTGCTCATTGGAAAACCATTGGAGTCCGAGTTAGTCACACCACCTTTGGGAATTGATTCTACTTTAATGTTGGCTGAATTTCTGAATGTCGGAAAAGATGAATTGGGAAAAGTTTTAAAAGCAAATCGTGGCACATGCCCATTTTCATTCCTGAGTCAGTGTTTTGAAAAAGCCACATCTTTTCAAAAAGGCAGAATCTTTTTGCTAGCGTTTTTCGGGTTCGTGATCTTTCCTTACTGTAAGAATGCATGTAGTCCGTCAATCGCATGGTTGGTCCAACAAGTCTGTCTTGAAAAGAATTTTATCAACACCATTTTAGCCGAGACTTTCATTTCCCTCACTAAATTTAAGCAACATGTTGACAAAACTTTTCATGCTCCCCTCGAACTTTTGCAAATCTGGTTTTTGTCTCACATAAAAGGGTGTGGCGATTTACTCACAATACCTGAGCTTGGTGATTCTAGCCATCTAGTTTTAAGGTACAAAGAAAAACAAGGGGATGCACCCGATTATCATTACTCCGAATGGATCATTTTCATGAAAAACGCTAGACCCCAAGGTTTCCAATGGCATGCTAACTGGTTCAAAGTCGAGGAAGCTCGGCTTACATGTAATGGTATTGGACCGGTTCCACTATTGGGTTTCACCGGCGCAATCGAATACTACCCCGCCAGAGTGTCTCGTCAGTATCAGATTCTCCAAGGGCTCCCTCCAGCCTTACAACCAGAACTACTCCAAGTTGACTTCGCCGATGATGATAAAGACCACGAAGCGACCATAGCTCAGCTCAATAAGATGTGGAGGAAGTGCCGTGTGTTAAAGATAGCTCGGCCCGAAGGAGAACTAAAGGGAGAGCAGAAGTCCTATTTTGCGACGACCCAGTACATTCGTCGGCACAGAATCCAGCAGGATTTGCTCCCAAAGATACCCAAGGTGCCTCTCAAGTCCGGCAATCGCTCAGAGAACAATCGTCTCAAAAGGAAGGCCGAAGAAGCTGAAGAAAAGGCATCCAAGATAGCTCGAGCTTATGAGCAATTGAAGAAGGAAGTCGCCTCCCATATGTCTATAGATCAAGCTAAATAAAAAGCTCGAAGTTCTTTTCTCATTTCAGTTTCAGTTTTTAAAACTTGTTTAGGAATTGAGTCATTTGTCTTTATATTCAGTTCAATTTCAAGTCATTAATTGGTGTAAAAATTTTTGCCACTTCAATAAAGGGGTCCTTTCAATTCAAAGCGGTTAGACCAATGTCATGGATTGACGTATGATTTTGCTTAACACTCATGCATGCCTGTTTCGTTCCAAAATTAGGTAGCTACGGACCGATCACGGTCGCCCATTCGTACACGGTCGAGAGCCAGAATGGCCGATCAAACCGACTTGCAAGAGCGTGTTATCGGTGTGGAAGACCAGATCAAGCAACTTGTCGTCGCAATGCAACAAATGTCCGCTGAGATCAAAACTCTCCGGTCGGTTCCTGTTTCGACACCCCTCGAAGCGTCTGTCCCAAAGCAGAAAATCAGAAAAAGTGTCGACGTTGATGGAGATGACGATATTCCCGATTTAGAAGATGATCCCGTCCAGATCATCGTCAACAAGGACAAACCTGATGAACGGGTCAATAAACTTGAAGAAAGAGTGAAGCAGCTGGAAGGTTCGCAGGATTCACCTTCGATCGATCTGTCCCTGTACTCACAGATCAAAATCCCAAAGAAGTTTAAAATGCCGGATTTCGACAAGTACAATGGCACCACATGTCCAAAAGCCCACCTACAGCTCTATCACGTACAAATGACTTCGTACGTTGATAACGAACTCCTGATGATCCATGCCTTTCAAGCAAGTTTGACGGGTCCTGCTTTGAGCTGGTATCTCATGAAGAAGATAAATGGCCTCAAAACTTGGAAAGAAGCCAGTGAAGCATTCTTGAAGCAGTACAGATTCATAACGGACATCATTCCTACCCGTGATGATCTCGAACGCGCTCAGATGAAAAAGACTGAGTCCTTCAAAGACTATGCTATCCGATGGAGGAATTTAGCTGCTCAGGTTGTTCCAGAACCCATAGACAGTGAGTTAAAGAGGATGTTCATGAAAACTCTCCCGTTCGAATACCGTAATCGGATGGTTGCCATTCCGACTGACAACTTCAACCAACTCATCCCCATGGGCGAACAAATTGAAATAGGGCTAAAAGATGGATGGTTTGTCGAGCCGTCCTCTTCGACCAGAAGATTTGGTGCGAGAAAAGAGAAGGAACCAGCAGCTGAAGTGAATGTGGCTTATAACCAACCGAGCCGGCGGAATGCTAACTCCGCCCCAGCAATCCAAGTAGTAGAAGCTCAGCAACAAAACTCGAGTCGTCAACCTTTTCAGAGGAGGAACAACAAGAGGCAATTCACTCCTCTCCCCGGATCGTTGTCTCAGGTGTTGACAGTGCTCCAGAAGAAAGGCTTGCTTACTACTGAGCCAAAGTGGCCCAATCCTAAGCGATTCTATAACTTCGACCCGTCAAAGAAATGTGATTATCACATGGGTGAGCTGGGACACTCAACCGACGATTGCTATGCCCTCAGACACCGAATCCAGAACCTCCTAGACACGAAGGCTTTCTCATTTCAGCCTGCTAAGCCGAATGTTCAGAACAACCCACTCCCTGATCACGCAAGCAACGTGAATGCCATATTTAGCTTCGACGCTGGTCAAATCAAGAATGTTAAGGTGTATACTACTGACGTCTACGGTGAGTTAGTGAAAGCCGGTTGTTACCCGAGTAACGAGGACCTGCCCCTGGCTCTCATGAAAGAAAGAATCTCAAGAATGGTAGAAGCTGGGATGATCGTTTACGCTGACCACACTGGCATCGTTTCCACTATCTCCGAAGTGGTTATTAATTGGGAGGAGGAGTTCGCTACATTGAACACCAGGAGCGATAAGGGCGACTCTCTGCCTGAAGACATGCCTCCGCTTGAAGACGCGTCTGATAACGAGGAGATCGTAGTAAGCACGCCTACAGCTGATGAAGGGATAGTGATCGAGATACATCAACCGTATGAGTACAGTGATAATAAGGCGGTTCCCTGGTCCTATAGTCTCGATGTCGACTTAGTTACCAGATCTGGGCGTTCCTATGGCCAAGCTAGTGCCCAACCTGCAAAACCCGTTACTGATGAGGAAGCCAAGGAATTTCTAGCTGTGATCAAGGCTAGCGAGTACAACATAGTTGAACAATTGCGCAAACTGCCCGCGCAAATCTCTCTGCTTGAGCTGCTCCAGACATCGGTCAAGCATCAAAAGGCCTTAATGAAGGTGTTAAGTGAAGTCCATGTGCCAGAAACGATCGATCATGACAAGTTGGAAGAATTTGTGGGTTCTATACTGCTCAAGGACCTCATAGCCTTTTCAGATGAAGAGTTCCCTCTAGAAGGGAGGGGGCATACCAGGGCACTCTATATTTCCGTCAAGTACAAGGCCTCACATGTTGCCCGAGTACTCATTGACAACGGATCAGCCCTGAACATCTGTCCTTTGGCGACTTTACACCGCCTTAAGATAGATCCTTCTAGGATAAGTTCTGCAAGAACCTCCGTACGAGCCTTTGACGGAACGAAGAAAGAGGTGATGGGAGAAATACACCTTGACATACAGATAGGACCAACGATGTTCAATGTCCTATTTCAAGTTATGGACATTCCCACGGCATTCAATTTTCTGTTGGGTCGTCCATGGATTCATACTGCTGGAGCTGTGCCATCCAGTCTACATCAGATGGTGAAGTTCGTCGTGGAGAGAAAGTTAGTCACGGTCCACGGTGAAGAAGAGCACCCAATCTACAACGCAACGGCTATCCCCTATGTTGAGCCGGATTGCAGAATAGAATCGAGCTATCAGTCGCTCGAGCTCGTATCAACCATACATGCGTCAAGAGGATCATCACCTCCTATTCCTGAGGTGTCAAATGCTGCGGTCATGGTTGGCAGAGTAATGGTGTCCCATGGCTTTACTCCAGGTGAAGGCCTTGGTAGGAATGGTCAAGGTATTCGCCAACCGGTCGAAGTCTTTCAGAGGCCCCGCATTACTGGGTTGGGATACCTGGGGTCAAGTGAGCCGAACAATCTGGCACGTGGACGTGGACGTGGTCGAGGTCAAGTTCGAAGAAATGGTCAAAATAGATTGCGATCCGAAGAAGAGCCGAATGGTGAAGAACGTGGGCGTGGTAGGTTGCCTCCACACCTCCGCACCACATTCCCAGGCCCTGCAAGAATGATGCATGAAGAGAAAGAGGTGATCGACACTCTGGGGCAGCCAAGCGGCAAGTTCGATTATTATGTGAAATACTCAGCACCCCCGAGCTTCTATGTTGACCCCCGTGACATTGTCCCGGATGGATGGGGAGGTATGGATGATTCAACACCTCTAGTGACAGAAGATTCTGATGATGCAATGGAGGGAATCACTGCCCTGTTCGATAATTTCTTAATTGGAGCCATCGAGGAAGGACCGTTGAAGGGAATGGGCATTGGCCCGCAAGAGTAACACATTTACCTTTTTCGCACACTCCCCTACGCGGGAATTTTTACTGCTTTCTAGGATTTGCCCCGTCTCGGGAGCTTCTTTTTAGTACTTCTAGGATTTGATTGTTGCAATTTTCATTCCAATAAATGTAATTCATTTGGTGATAATCAATGAAATTACAAGTTATTTTCGTTTTGAGGGCATGTTGAGGTACATCAAACCAGCCCGGTGATGATATCCAACCGATAAAAGAAAAATATAGTCCAAGGAGAATTCTGAGGCCTGGGCTTCTTCATGCTTCCTCGTGTTAAAACCTTTTTGAAAAGAATTTCAAAATAAATAAACAAAACAAAACAAAAATAATAAAATCAAAATATACTGTTTAGCCCTGTTTGTCCTACTGAACCCCCTACTTTATGTTTCAGGGGCAATTTTGTGACACGAAAGGGTATGGGAACGGTCCAATCTGATGAATTATATGCCACCGAACCTGATCTCGAGGACACCAATGAATTCGAAGATTCCTCGAACCTCCAGCGTGATCTAGAGCATCATGAAAGACCTAAAGTCCTAACGGTAGACCAAACTATCACTGTCAACTTGAGTGATTCCGGAGAACCCAAAGAGGTGAAGATAGGGGCAACCCTTCCCGAAGGTGAAGCTAAACGCCTGGTCCAACTGCTGAAGGATTACCAGGATATCTTTGCCTGGTCGTATGTCGATATGCCGGGTTTAGACCCTTCTATCGTGGAGCATAGTCTACCCACTAATCCAGACATGCCGCCCAAGAAACAGAGGTTGCGAAGGACCAAGCCTGAACTTTCCAAGAAAATAGAGGAGGAGGTCATGAAGCTCTTGAAAGTGGGATTCATCGAAGTCACCCAATACCCCAGCTGGGTGGCTAATATTGTGCCAGTCATGAAGAAGGATGGTCGAGTTCGGGTTTGCATCGACTATCGCGATCTAAACAAGGCCAGTCCTAAAGACGATTTCCCATTGCCACATATAGACGTTTTGGTGGACAGTACTGCAGGGTTCGAGCTGTTTTCCTTCATGGATGGGTTCTCGGGTTATAATCAGATAAAAATGAAGGACGATGACAAGGAGAAAACAGCGTTCATCACTCCTTGGGGGACATTCCACTATAAGGTCATGCCCTTCGGCCTTAAAAATGCCGGGGCAACATATCAACGGGCAATGGTGACGCTCTTCCATGATATGATGCATAAGGAGATTGAAGTTTATGTCGATGACATGATCGCCAAGTCTAGACCTGGGAAGAGTCACGTTGATACTTTGAAGAAATTATTCGAGAGACTCCGTGAGTTTAAGCTCCGTCTCAATCCGGCCAAGTGCGTATTCGGAGCAACTTCGGGTAAATTACTTGGGTTCATAGTAAGCAGTAAAGGCATTGAAATTGACCCCTCCAAAGTGAAGGCTATATGTGAGTTACAACCCCCGTCGACCGTAAAAGAAGTGCGGAGCCTCCTGGGTAGATTGAACTACATAGCCCGTTTTATTTCGCAGCTCTCAGCAACTGCTAAGCCATTCTTCAAACTTCTAAGGAAGAATGCTCAAGTGGAATGGGACGATGATTGTCGGGAAGCGTTTAATGAACTAAAGCAGTACCTGACGAAACCACCAGTGCTAGTCCCACCAATGCCGGGCCAGCCTTTGATCCTTTACCTCACGATTCATAGTGAGTCTTTAGGCGCGATGCTAGCCCAGAAGAGTCCTGAAGATGGAAAAGAGCGAGCCATTTATTACCTAAGTAAGAAGTTCACTGTCTCGGAGTTGAATTATTCTGAAGCCGAGAAGACTTGCGCTGCGCTAGTATGGGTGCTCCATAGGCTGCGACAATATACACTGCATCACCAGACTTTGCTTGTAACTGAGAACGATCCCATCAAGTATTTACTTGATCAGCCGGCTTTGGTAGGAAAGTTAGCCAAGTGGCAGATTTTAATTTCAGAGTTTGATATCCAGATGAAGCCACAGAAGTCGGTTAAAGGTCGAGTAATTGCCGATGTGTTAGCTGAAAATCCCGGAGTCCCTGATGATGATAGATATTCTCCAGAAGATCGCATTTTGGTAATAAAGGAAGACACATGGACCATGTTTTTCGATGGAGCTGTAAACTTGGCCGGTTCCGGCACTGGGGCAGTTTTAATATCCCCAGATGGGCAACATTATCCTGTAGCGGCAAAGTTGGTGTTCCCCTGTACCAACAACATAGCCGAGTACGAGGCTTGCATTCTCGGACTCCAAGCCGCAGTGGAAATGAAGATAACCAAGTTGAAAGTGTTTGGTGATTCTGCTTTGATTATTCTCCAAACTGTGGGAGAGTGGAAGACGAGAGACACCAAACTAGTGCCGTACCATGAATACCTCGAAGAAATCATAAAGGAATTTGAAGATGTCTCTTTTGAGTACTTATCGAGGTCTCATAATCAGTTTGCTGATGCGCTAGCTACGTTATCATCCATGTTGCAAGTGATTGATGGGTTAGAGGTAGAACCCTTGAAGATCGAAGTCCTGACAAAGCCAGCCTACTGTATGGTTGTGGCCGGAGAACCTGATGAAAAGCCATGGTATTACGATATCATGAGTTACATCCAGAAACAAGAATTCCCTGAGGGAAGCACCCCGGCTGACAGGAAGTACATAATGAAAATGGCTTCAAAATTCTTTGTTAGTGGTGAGAAGCTGTACAAAAGATCATATGATTCAATCCTATTGAGATGTGTGGATGCGGCTGAAGCTACCAGAATCATGCAAGAAGTACACGAAGGGATATGTGGTCCACACATGAATGGCCACATGTTAGCCAAGAAGATTATGAGGTTGGGTTATTATTGGCTTAGTCTTGAGAGTGACTGCATCCAACATGTTCGAAGATGTCATCATTGTCAGGTTCATGGGGATAAAATAAATGTTCCCCCGACAGAATTACATCAGCAGTCTGAGCCATGGCCCTTTTCAATGTGGGGCATCGATGTGATTGGCCCGATTAATCCCAAGGCATCAAATGGACACCGATTTATCTTGGTCGCGATTGACTATTTCTCTAAGTGGATTGAGGCGTCATCTTATGCAAACGTCACCGCAAGGAATGTTGTAAAATTCATCAGACGAGACATAGTCGCTCGTTATGGCGTCCCCGAGGCTATCATCACTGACAATGGAACAAATTTGAACAACAAGTTCATTGATCAGTTGTTCAACGAGTTCAAAATCCGGCACCTGAATTCATCTCCCTATCGTCCACAGATGAATGGAGCAGTTGAAGCCGCCAACAAGAACATCAAGAAGATCTTGGCCAAAACGGCTGAAAACTATCGTGACTGGCATGAAAGGTTGCCATTTGCGCTAATGGCGTATCGAACTTCGATCCGAACCTCTGTCGGAGCAACACCTTTTTCATTGGTGTATGGCATGGAAGCAGTCCTACCCGTCGAAGTAGAGATCCCTTCCTTACGAGTATTGTCTCAAGTGGAGTTGTCCGAGGCAGAATGGATGCGACAAAGGCATGAGCAGTTAAACCTAATTGATGAGAAGCGATTGAGAGCCATTTGCCACGGTCAAACCTATCAGCGGAGGATAGCTAGATCCTTCAATCAAAAAGTGCGTCCAAGACACTTCGAGGTAAATGATCTAGTCCTAAGGAAGGTACTGCCAGTCTTTCCTGTTCCTGGAGGAAAATTTGCCCCAAACTACATTGGTCCGTATGTGGTTAAAAAGGTGCTTCCTGGAGGTGCCCTGATTCTCGCAGAAATGGATGGTCGTGAGTTCTCCAGTCCTGTTAATTCTGATGCTGTGAAGATCTATTATCCCTGATAGAATCTAACATTTTGCAGCAAAAGTTTTCAAATGTTTGGTTTTATACTCTGAGTCACAAACATTTCACTAATGAATAAATGGTTTCAATCAATTGAAAGATGGAATGTGTGCCTTGGCTTTAAATTGTGCTTGATTATTTTGTCAGTCTACATTATCGATTTCAAAAGGGGAAATCTATTTAGACAATATGATAACTCACGTGGAATGAATTGAATGTGTTGAATGAGGTACATCGGGATGATGAAAGGCAAGCCATATCCTATACACAGTCCCGTGCACTGATCCCCAGTGAGTTGAGTGGAAAAATTCCATGTCTGCAAGGTAAAGGGTTATCTCGCGAAAGGTACGGCAACCGAAATGACGAGAGGCGGTTCATTTCTCTATCCCAAATACTACAGGTTATCCATTGTTTTGCCACTTTGAGCCTAAACACTTGGAGAAATTCGTTCAAATTACCCCTGTCAAGAACCACCCCACATCAGGGCAAACTGGAGGTAAGTCAGCATCATAAGGTAAAAAATGAGTAGAAATTTTCATGCTCTCACTTGCATCAATCTTCGAGTGTTGCTTTTTCAGATGAATTCACGTGAAGTTCAAGTGCCTTAGAATGACGAAGAGCATTTCTTTCTCTATCCTATACACATTTTATCCTTTGCTAAGCCCAATTGAGCCTGTAAATTCGTTTCTTAAACCCAGTTGGTGATCATCCCCCACACTGGGGCAAGGCAAAAGTCATCATTGTTCAGGCAGTATATCCGGAGCGCCGATAAAAGACGAAGACCCTGAGAGTCCAAATGTTAGTCATTCGGTCAAAACAAGCCAAAGTGTGGCTAGCCAATGTATGCATTGTAGACAGTGTGTGTCAAAAGTCAAAAAAAAAAAAAAACTAGAGGGCATGAAAAAGCAGTGTGCCTGGTAAAAGCAAGGCCAATGCCCGTGAAAGAAAAGAAAAGAAGAAGAGAAAAAATGGAGGAAAAAGTGACGACTTTAGATTAGAAAATGTTGAGGTGTGTCAAAGTCACAAAAATATCCAGAGTCTTAAAGAGTCAAGTGATAAGCTCTCGAGGCCAATGGAGCATCTACCGAGAAGACAATCCCTGGTGAAGAAGAAGACCGGTGGCAATGCCGAGATGATCACCAACTCTCACCCCAATTATACACATTTTGAGCCTTATGATCCATTCATTTCTCAACCCATGAGCCTAGCCTGCGTTACGTCCTTTACAAAGTCTCTTCAGATTATGGCACTTGAACTAACGTAGGATTTGGATGTTATAAGCTTAGCTCGAAGAAGTACGAGCAAGTCCATTTCTATCTCATTTTGCAGGGTTCTTGACTTGTAAACCCGGAGACAATTGTAGAGTATTTTCTTTCAATAGCCTTGACTCGAAGAGTCTCTTTTGCTAAGCCATTGACCAAGCCTATGTTACGGTCCTAACAAAGACCTCTCAGATTGTTAAAGTCGTACTGCTTGCGAGAATACTCGGACCCTTATCGACATGATGATGGTGAGATAGAGTGATTTTTGTAAATTAGCCACTTCTCGACGAGAGTGAGCGAAAGCCCTTTCGGACCAAAAGTCCCTCATTCGACATTTTCAAGATATCTACTTGTGAATCTGGATTGTCTTGTCATGATCTTTCCCCAGCGAAGTTTGTAATGCTGATTTGACAAAACCATCGTGCATGAAAATCAGTTGAAATCATAGTGCATGTGTATATGTGTTCTTGACAGTGTGCGAATGCATATTACATGTTACTTAAAATCGTGTCTAACAGGAGACACACCTTCAGAGTTGGAGATATCACCAGGTAAGTATATCTCTATCCCTAGGATATCCATGACTATCTAGGTATCCCTAACCTGTTCAAGCGATTGTCAGGTCCCACATTTGATCATTTTTGGCGATCTCTAGATGCCTTTGATTGTGTTCAGGTGTCTATTGATCAAACCTTTTCAGGTACTTCTGATGATATCCAGGTACTTTGTCAAGGAACTCTTGAATACTTGGGCTAGCCCATTTGTTCATCAAATCACAGATTTTCATACAATCTCGAGAAGATTCTCCCGTTACATGACTATGAGCAGGTATAGCCATGGCGGCCAAATCTTTACATATGAGCAGGTATATGTAAAGGTCGGAATGTTCTCCCCAAATTTCAGGTATTCCCCCGCTACTCACCTATGAGCAGGTATAGGTGAAGCGGCCAAATCTTTGCATATGAGCAGGTATATGTAAAGGTCGGAATATTCTTCTCAAATCCCAGGTATTCCCCCGCTACTCACCTATGAGCAGGTATAGGTGAAGCGGCTAAATCTTTGCATATGAGCAGGTATATGTAAAGGTCGGAATACTCTCATTATCTCAGATGTTCCCCCGCTACTCACCTATGAGCAGGTATAGGTGAAGCGGCCAAATTTTTGCATATGAGCAGGTATATGTAAAGGTCGGAATATTCTCTCAACCCCAGGTGTTCCCCCGCAGTTCACTTATGAACAGGTATAAGTGAGGCGGCCAAATCTTTGCATATGAGCAGGTATATGCAAAGGTCGGAATATCCTCTTGATTTCAAAAGTTTCCCCCGCAATTCACTTATGAGCAGGTATAAGTGAAGCGGCCAAATCTTTGCAAACACCTATGGAGATGTATAGGTAGTTCGTAAAGATCGAAAATGTTCTCACGAATCCAGATGATGATTGGATATGTCGAGCTTTCTTCGTGTGTTTTGACTTAACTGCAGATCACCGAAGTTCATCAACATATATCAGGCAATACCGATGGGGACTGAGCCCATACATTTGCCAAAACAATATACAAGTTAAAGTTGTGCTTCGAATTGCATTATCTCGCTCCTGTCAGGTAAGTGATTCCAGGTACGTTTTCTACCCATGTCAGCATGCATCATTTCTTAATACATTGTAAAATGGGACTCATAATCCCGACAAAAACAACATTCATTGCATTTGCATGGTTGAAATTTAGGTATCATTTAGTCTTTGAATGCAACCTCTACGAGCTCACTTTCAAAGAGGGGCAGCTGTTGACACCTAAATTTTGGCGCATCATTTAGTTTAATTTGCATAGAAAATTAGGGATTAAATTTTTAACCCCTAAACAAAAAATATTTAAATTGCATAACATATAGTTTAAATTCATTGCATTTTTTGCATCGGACCGGCGGTGAATGAACGAGCTTAAATTTCATCGAATGGGACTCGGCTCGCTTGAAATGCAAAGGCCGGGAATTATAAGTCAAACGGGCTCGGTTGTTTTAATTTGAACTTAATTCAGCCCATTGTCATTAATTAATTCAGCCCATCATCATTAGTTAATTCAGCCCATTTAAATTAAAGCCCAAGCCTAAGCCCATTAGGATTAGAAAGCCCATCTAACTGACCTAGATTAATACTATATATACATTCATTAGGTCAGAATTTAGGGTGGGGGACACATAATTTTTCAGATCTGAATTTTTTAGAGAGTGTGAGAGTTGAGAAAAGGAGAGAGAGAGAGAAGGAAACCGGAGCCACTCCACACCGCCGGAGCCACCCTACGGCGCCGCGCCCTTCGCGCCGCCGCACGGTTGCCCCGCTGCCGCGTGCCCACCGTCTACGCCTGCCGCGCCGTCGCACAGCCGCGCCTCCACGCCGCCGGAGCCACTCTACGCCGGACGCCCCTGCTGCTGCTGCCGCTCCCTGCCGGACCTGCTGCCGCTTCCTGCCACCGACGCCGTTGTTGCCGCGCCTCACGTTGCCGACGTTGCTGCTGCCGCTGCTCCCCGCCGGACCTGCTGCTGCTTCCCCCCCGCGACGCTGCCTCCGCTGTTTCCCGCGCAACACCGCCGGTGCTGCTGCTTGTCGCTGCCGCCTCACGCCGCGCCTCACGTTGCTGCAGCCATTCCACGCCGGACGCCCTCGCTGCTGCACCGCCGCCTGCCGTGCACCTGCTGCCGCCGCTTCCTGCTGCCGCGTGCTGTTGCCTCTCCCGCCGGCGCTGCGCCTCACGCCAACGCTGCTGCCGCCGCTGCACCTGCTGCTGTTGCCTCTCCCGCCGGCGCTGCGCCTCACGCCGACGCTGCTGCCGCCGCCGAGCCCGCTGCTGCTCCTCCCGCCGCCGAGCCCGCTGCTGCTCCTCCCGCCGGAGCTGTGCTGCTTGTCCCTGCCGCGCGCAACCGCGTGCTGCCGTCGTTTCTCGCCGTGCGCCGCTGTCCCCGCCGTCATCCCGACACCGCGCCGCCGAATCCACCGTTCGTCGCTCATCCCGATCCGCAAGTTCGAATTTGGAAACTACCTGCAAATTAGGTAATTAAACATTATCCAATATTTTTAGAATATTTCATTTCTTAATTTTTGGATGTTTGAATATTCTGTGAATATTGCGTGGATTGCTAGATATCTTAGGATAATGTTTGCCTTGTTCGCAATATTTGAAAATATTCAAAATTAGGAATCTTTCCTAATTCAGCAACGTATCTGGACAACTATCCGACCTTATCCCTAAGGTATGATACGTGGTGATACGGAAAATCATTATCCTATCCATAATCACTTGGGTACGATAATGATTTTTATCTGCTTTCCAAATTTGAATGATCGACTTTCCATTAATATCTATAACCCTATAGATATGACCGATAGTTCGATTCTTGTGCCTAATCTGAATTTGAAAAGAATCTTGTGGATTGCGTGGCTATTTTAAATGTGGATGCTATCTCTGTTTAGATTATTTTTCCTTTCCAAATAAAAAAGAAAATTCAAAAAATATCAGTTAGGATTTGAATTTGAGTTTTTGCATGTTTAGGAATCCTAAATATATTTAGACGATAGAATAATTATTTAATTTAAATTAGGACTTGAGATAATCTATTCCCTAGTTTAAATTAAATAATTTTCTAATCTTAATAGATTATTTAGGTTATTTTTTATTTCGAATTTTCATGAAAATCCCAAAAAAAAAGAATGAATTGTTTTATGGTAGATTAGGAAAGATTGCATTCTTAATTTAAGTAATTTATTATTTCGAATTTTAACAAAAAATCCCAAAAATAAATCATGTTAGGACATATTAGGTCATCATAGGTTGCACGTTAATTTAGGCATAATTTTATTCCGAATTTCATCAAAAAAAAAATACCAAAAATAAATCATTTGCCTGTCATCAGAATTAGGTCATGTCATTGCATGACATATAGTTTGCATGCTAGGTTGCATTATTCGCGTGTCAATTGTTGCACGTCATTGCATGTAGATTAGCTTTCATTTAAATAAGCGAAAATCCAAAAATTGAGTGAATTCCTTGTTAATTAGAAATCATATTAGGTTGTTGATGTGATTTTCTAGCTAACAATGCAGATGCTTACGTTGCTTCGAGGTAAGTAATTCTTCCAACTTGCAATTTATTTAATACTTTCTTGGGTGTTAAATTGGTGGTTTGCGCACCCGCATGAACACCTCACATGTTAGTGACTAAGTTAAAATGAATCCAAACTGTCTGCCAAAATATTTTTGAAAAGAAAAGGTACCGAAAGGGCGTTAGACTAGATCTAGCGTAATCAAGTCCCCGGGCTTAGAATCTCTGGTTCGTAGAAATAAAACATATCTCCCTATGTTTTATTTAGGTTTCTAATCGACCTACCACAAATAGATTAGTGGCGACTCCGAGCATGAAAACATTTGCACGTTAAAAACTTAAACCCTAAGTTGCGAATTGGTAGGGCTTGGGAGGGCCCGAGTTAGGTTTAGTCCTAATAATCCATTAGCCTGAGAGAGGAAAAACTTCAGGTCGCGACAGACTGAGAGAGAAGAGAGATAACGAAGACGGAGAGAGAGCAAACCGAGGCCACGCCGGAGCAAGAGAAGAGCCAGCAGCGTCGTCGTCGCCCCCCTGGCCGGCCGGAATCACCCAGACGCGCCGACGACCGGCGAACCCCCCCGGCCGAGAACCTCCTCTGTTTTCCCCTGTTTTCGCACGCGGTTCGGCCGGGACTCACGTCGGCCGATTCGCGCGATTTCCGGCCCATACCGCCGTCCTCCGCCGTCTGAGTGTCGTCACCAAAGGTAGGCTGGGTCGTCCAGGTCCATCGGCTCGCCGGAGGAGGTCAGAATCTCCAGTTTTTCATCACGCCCCCCACCTGTTCGACAAAAAGCCTCAATGAAACCGGTTTTTGTTTTGGTCGCCGGCCGGCGAACGGCGGTCCGACGGCGGCTCAGGTGAGTGGTGTGGCTTAATGGTGGTGCCAGGGGGACGATTTGGGGGCGGCGCTGGCCTGGGCCGGCCGGCGGACGGCCAATTTTGGCCTCGCCGGCGTTCCCCCCCGGTTCTGTTTGTTCGGGTCGGGTCCGACCCGAATCAACAGATCCGACCCGGGTCAACGCCCGGGTCGGATCCGTTGACTCGGGTCGGTTCCGACCGACCCGGATCGATAGATCCGACCCGGGTCAACGCCCGGGTCGGGTCCGTTGACCCGGGTCGGACCCGACCCGACCCGGTTATATTATTATATTAAAAATTAATTAAAATTTAAAAAAATTAAAAAAAAATTAAAAAAAAATTAAATTAAAAAAAAAATTTTAAAAAAAAGAAGAATTTTAAAATTTTTATTTTTATTTTCTTCGGTATTATTATTATTTTTTTTTCCGAAAAAAAAAAATTCAAAAAAATTCAAAAAAATTTTTTTTTTTTTTTAAGTTTTTTTATGTGGATTATCTAAGTGTTTTAATCCATTGTTGTATTATTATGCATGTTTTTATCTTGTTTAAATTAGACAAGCCTAAGTTACGCGGTGATATTTTGCATGTTGTTTTATTACCGTTGCGTTGTTATGCATGTTTTTAATACAATTGCATGAGCTGTTGTGTTTTGAATGTCATCTGACTTAGTCTAGGTTAGAACCTTAGGCTGCATGAATTATTGTGTTCCTGATTGCTAATCGTTTCTGATTATGCACTCGCTTGATCACCTCACATGTTAGGAGAAAGGTCCTAAAATCAATCTAAATTGCCTGACAAATATTTTCAGAAATGAACAGGGTAGAAAGGTACCGAAAGGGCATTAGTTATTTAACTAATGTAATCAAGTCCCCGAACCCAGTTAATCTCTGGTTCGTAGGAATAGGGTGATTCTCCCGTCATCCTATTTGGGTTTCTAATCGACCTACCCCAAATTGATTAGTGGCGACTCCTTGGTATAAATCACTTGCATGTTAAAAAATTTTAAACCCTAAGTCGCGATATGGTATGGGCTTGGGAGAGCCCGAGTTAAGTCCTGAACCTAGACTTAGCACGTACCAGGCGAGCCCTCCTTCTTTTTGCATGTCGTCCTAAAAAGAGGCTCGCGGGAGAGTTCGGTCGCGACAACCATGCAATTTTTGTCAAATGACTGAAACACCTCTTACACGGGGCAGAGTTGTCTTCATAATCATCGTGTTAGTGTATACATCTGTTTTTGGCATGTTTGCTGATGTCATGAGAATTTTTGTATGGTTTACGTTTATAAAACTGATCTTTTTTATGCATCAGCGACGTAAAACTAACTCCGAAAATTTTAAGGTTCATGCATATTTTTTTGTCCGACCTTCAGTCTGATCAAAAGCATCCATGGCCAACAGTCTAAGCACATTAATTATAATTTTCGCCTGCGTGAATTGTTCATTGCTAGATAAGGCTAAGATTTTCAGGACCAAACTTGTCAATCACTCCAGGAGGGTTGGCAATGGGGCCAGGTATTGCACAAAGCCATAAGTGGGAGATGATAAGCAGATCATTTCTTTACCTCGATCAATCTTAAGCAACTTTACAACATTATCTGAAAAATTTGCAACATTCCAAAGTCAAGAGTATCTAAGATGTCTAAGGAAAGACTTTTCCTACTACTCTCAACTCGAAATACATTTATAGTTGCCTTACATCACAATTGGAACCTCTGCATTGAACGCTATTGACTATTTTGAAAAATATTTTAGCTCCTTCCCTTGAGTGGGGGACATTGACATATCTTTTTAAAGGGAAAAGAATAAGGGAAAAATATGAACATCTATATCTTTAAAATGAATAAAAAAGGGAAAAAGTAAAGAAGATAATCAGCTGGTAAAGCCTTGATAGTGGAAGGCACTATGCCCTTATAAAGACCTGACCAACTCTCCAACCGCGGGATTCTGTATAGAGCATCAAACATGTTCCCGTTAGTACATGGCTCGACTCGAGCCCCAAAAATTACAAACAGATATCTGAAAGCATGAAGTATGCTAGTACAAGAGGCTTTTGAAAGATAACGTGCCAACACAAAAACCTCCAGAGCAAATGCTCTGATATCTCATTAAAAGATTAGCCAATCATGAGGTATCATCTTATCTCACTCCATCTACTCAAATACCAAGATACCTGCCCGTACCCATATATAGGCCCTGTTTGGTTCAGCATTTTCAATGCAACCTTTGTCAATTTACTCATTGATCCATAGTTTGTCGACACCTTTCGGCAAAACAAAACCAAACCCATCTTATCCCTTCGGTTCAGACTGCTAAAAACATTCACTTACTTTACTAATGCACACCATATTAAATTGAATCTACGTCCTATTAGAATGGCGAGTTGAACTGTATTCTAATTCAACCATACTAAAATGGAACTTTAGCGAAACCATATCCACATTAAGAGGGATTCGTAGAGTTGCCTTATATCCGAGGTTGACCTGAAGAAAGCCTTCGTATCGATTCAGTTAACATTTTTTTTCCATGTCTTGATATGACAAGGATGGAGAAAGTCGACGAAAAGTCATTTGTCCTTAGTTCATCGGTTAGTGTTCTTTTGGGATTTCTCAGCGGGCCAATATCAAAAAGAAAGGGACGTAGAATAGTTCACACATCTGGCCACCATCAATCGTTCAAGTCATGGAATTTCTGTTCTCCCCGTGAAATACGGGTCTAGAATCGGAATCCTAATATCCCATTGAAGGACTGTTATGTCTTCCTCTCATCAAAGTAGGAGGAGATTTTCTTGGACCACCATGATTGGCGGGCTGTTTACCGTGGACACCCTTCCGAGAGTCTCCCACTCAGAGTAATCCTAGGGCTTAGGTAGATCGTCCCGTCAATGGAATGTTCATAGACACACGATAGATTTCGTGCATTCATGAGTATTAGTTTATCAGAAAGGCTCGAATATCAGTATTTTATATATAAAAAAAAAAGATATACAACTGCTGCAACTACAAGGAATATGTGTCGACTATGTATTTTAGATATGCAGCGTGAACTTTAGTGCAAGAAATTTTCAACAGATCTCTTTGGTGCCGTTTTGGTGAAAAAAAAAAGATTACTTAGGTGCCAACTTTGATTCGTGATGCCGAAAATCCAGCGTGACAATATTTTAACTTTTTTTTCCAAAAGGCGTGATTTGCTGAAAATCCAATGCGGTAATAATTCAGCATAAGTGCTCTAAAACGATGTCGCTACACATGTTTGCCCTAAATTTAATAGAATTGGGGACAGATCGGCTCAAATTTCTCATCTTCTTCGAAGGCTAATTCAGACCAAAGCATTTTGGGGCAAAACTAAGAACTGAATCTTGCAATGGTCGGTTTCTTCACCATCTTCTTCAAACCCTAACCTCTCAATTGAGGATTTGGGGAAAAATTAGTAACTGAAACTTGCAATGGAGGCCTGCTATTTTATTTGTGTGATTTTGTTTTGCCGGAATTTGAAATTTCCTGGTGGAAGAGGACATCCGCAAACCAACTCAAACGAAAACTAACAACATTTTTCTTTGCAAAGTCTAAACAAAGAGACAAGGTACAAAAGAGGATTAGAAAAAAAAAAACTTTACACAAGCAAGAGAAAAGATGAGATGAACCCAAGAAGGAGTGAGATCTCCCTTCGAATTGCGTTAGTTTTTTCTGTCTATTGGTATTTGCTAGAAGCCCGCCGGTTTATGTGGCACATAGAGAGAGAGAGAGAGAGAGAGAGAGAGAGAGAGAGAGAGAGAGAGAGAGAGAGAGAGAGAGAGAGAATTTTAATATGAAATGTGATCATTTTGTCAAGAATGGCCAGGTCATAATCAACATTGGACATACTTTTTTATGAAAAAAAACTACATAGGAGTTACAATTCTATTAAAAAAAGCTACATAGGACAGAATAGACGGAATTTATAGCCGGAGACACTTTAGTGATCGTTTTCCCACCGATGTAACGCTTAAGTGATTGCTCGAAAAGTTTTGATATTAAAGGGAACGTTGTATGAAAATTAAGACATTTCTAATGTTCTTTTCGTAAATATCTTATAAGTTGCATCCACGTTCCCAGCTAAGGTAACGAAAGAAAAAGTTGTCCCAAATAGCCTCTCTGAATAACATCATGTTTATTCGATTGACTTAATTTGTGAAACTTATAGAATATTTGATGTCCTCATAGTTTATATGTCCAAGGTGATACCGATAGCTATTTCAAGCATTGGCTATATCAAATAGAACCTACATCATTTTCAAAGTACGTGTGATGGGTCTTGATTAATCGATACCCTTAGAAGGCTTTGACATTTTTTCTCGGGACATGGCTCTTTTGACCTAGTTCACTCTTTAAACTTTAGGTAAATGTAATTGGACCGCCGTGCCTCTCAAAGAGTCACTTACTCCTCCGCCGATGAAGGAAACTATATATCTCAATGACATGCTTAAAGTTCAAATCATGCTAATTTCAACACGAATAAACCATAACCATTGAATATCATCGTATAGACAAATTCTATTGTCATATCACACTCGATAGTATTGAAGTAAGTCGAGTGACAGATCGCACCAATTTATCCTCATGTCCTTGTCTATACAACTTATGTAGGTCCGACATATTCGCATGGATCAAATTACAAAAGGAGAAATGCGGTTAGTTAGACTAAGCTCATCGTCTGTATAAGCTCAACTTTCACGAGGCAGGATTGACAAGAGAGATGTAGACAATGATCAAAAGAACAAACATTTTCCAAGGGCAGAATTCTAGAATGAAAAATAAAAATTAGAAATAAAAAAAGTGAAGAGGCAAACAATACCGTACGAGAAAAGGGGAACATAAAACATGACTTAGGCAAGCCCCTAGATTATTACAAGTCAAGGTCCTCGAAGACCCGCACAATACTTTAGTCGACATTTAACTGTTCAATCCCTCTATTTATATGGAGCCTTTGGTAACGAGCTAAAGAACCAAGCTTGAAACCCCACTATTACAAAATATGAGGTTCTTCACAATTCTCTCCATTCCCTCTTTCTTCTTCCTACTAATTAGCTGCTCGCATCTAATTAGCTGCTCGACCTTAATTAGCTGCACGGCTCTCGCTCAATCAGCTAGGTTTGTCATCACCAACAACTGCCCCTACACCGTGTGGGCCGCCGCCGTCCCAGGCGGCGGGAGACAGCTCGACCGCGGCCAGACTTGGCCCCTCGACATCGAGGCCGGCATGAAGGGCGGGCGGGTTTGGGCCCGCACCAACTGCGACTTCGACGGGACCGGGAGGGGAAGCTGCCAGACCGGCGACTGCGGCGGTGTCCTCCAGTGCCAGGCCTACGGGGAGACCCCGAACACGGTGGCCGAGTTCGCCCTGAACCAGTACATGAACAAGGACTTCATCGACATGACGCTCATGTACGGGTTCAACGTCCCAATGGAGATCAGCTCGACCTCCGGCGGGTGCAACCGGGCGATCGAGTGCACGGCCGACATCATAGGGCAGTGCCCAGACATACTGAAGGTCCCGGGCGGGTGTAACGGGCCGTGCCCTATTTTCAACACAGACCAGTACTGTTGCAATTCCGGCAGTTGCGAACCCACCGATTATTCCAGGTACTTCAAAGATAGGTGTCCGGATGCTTATAGTTACCCCAAGGATAATGCTACCAATGTTTTATCCTGCCCCGGAGGGACAAATTACAAGTTTGTCTTCTGTCCTTGAAGGCATGACTAATAAGCAGCTTCATCCTTTCACGATGAGCGAAGTTCCAAGACCAATAAAACCCGTTATATTCCCTGTAACAGATGCATAAGCCTTTCTCTCATTGAGCACCGTACATAATGTGCAGGGGCGTCGAAACCGAACCGGAACCGAAACCGAACCAAATCGGAATTCCGTATATTTTCTGTTCAGTTTCGATTTCGGTTCGGATGATGAAAAGGTAACCGTTTTTTTTTATTTCGGTTCGGATAGCGAATTAAAAATTGCCCACAATTTCTCTCCTTTTTCACCCCGACTCGAAATGGCAGTGAGAAACCGTTACCGTACCAACGCTCTTCATTTTTTGTGCCAAAGGCACAGGGGCTATGATCTCGCGAGTCCCTCTCCATCGGCCACCTTCACCGTTAGCGGCTTCCGCTGTTGACGCCAACGCCGACGCCTCCTAGCTCGCCATCGCCCATCAAAAAGCCTTGGAGTCGTCGCCCGCCCGCCGCCATCACTCGCTGTGAGGCCTCAATCTCTCTCTCTCTCTCTCTCTCTCTCTCTCTCTCTCTGAACCAGCCTCGTTTGAACCGTTGCCGCCATGGCTGTGCCGGCCACCCTCGAGCCACGGGCGACCTCAGATCGAGAGAAGAATGGTGAGCAGAGGGGGAGCGATGTCGGCAGTGGTTGTGACGGCAGGAAAGAGGGGTCGGGTCGATGGTGGCAAACTGGCATGGCTGAGGCTGGGTGCAGGGGCAGTTGGCCGTGGAAGGTGGTTTGTAGTGGTGGGGGGGGGGCAGATGGGGGATCTGGTTTTTCCCAAGCTGTGAGCTGTGGAGGAGAAAAGCAAAAAAAAGGAAAAACTGGAAACCGACCCTAGCCGAACCGAACCTCAAATCCTAACTGGGTTTTTGGTTCGGTTCATATTCGGTTTGAATCGAGGTTCGGTTCTGTTCAAGCGTATACTTCAATAATTCGGTTCGGTTCGGTTCTTCAAAAAAAACAAAACCGAACCAATTCGTTGACACCCCAAAATGTGCAGGCGAGAATATAAAAATGAATAAATGCATGTAATTTCTCATGGCAATGTTAAAAAGCAGTTCTATTTTCTGTTTGTTCAATTTATGCTAATAGAGCGGATAGCGTGACTATAAATGTTATTTTGAGTAAAGGGCATGGTGATTTGAATACGGGATCTACCATTTTAGCAAAAAAAAAAAGAATACAAGATCTACTACGCTCATACCTATGTAGCACCGATATCGACACGCGACATGATACAGCACGACACGCGATACGTCATTTCTAAAAAATAGAAAATTCCGATACGTTAAAATACGTATATTAAATATATATTTTATATATACATAAAAAATTATCATTTTTAATTAAAATCTACAAATAAATATACACGGCTTCTTCCTTCTTGCCCCAACCCACCCACACGCCCCTGCCCGACACCCCCCCTCTTCCCGAGGACTTCTTCCACCCCAACCCACCCACCCCGACTTCCCCTCCCCCCTTCCTTCCCCACGACTTCTTCCTTCGTCAAGCTACCATTACACCATCAAATCCGACACCAAGACAAACGATAGAAAAATTAGAGCCCGTGACTGGGGCACTCGTCAAAAACAGAGAGAGGTGTACCTGCTACCTGGCTGCAGCGGTGACCGGTGACCGGCACGGAAAGAGCCTCGTGGTGGACCGATGATCGACGGAAAGAAGAAAGAAGAGAATTTAAGATGGGGAGGTCGTCAGTCAAGCGAAGAAGACAGAGAAAATAAACACCTAGCGTGTTTTAGCCGTTTTTCTTCCACCTTTATTTTTCTCTTCTTTTTTTTTTTATAAATTTACAATATGACCCCTAATTTTTTGAAAATTTATAAAATTGACCCCATGGATGTCAAAATCGCGTGTCGGGATTCCAGACCTGCATGTCGGAGGCGTGTTCGGCGCATTGACCGCGTGTCGGAAATCTGACACCTTTTTGACAGTGTGTTGGAGCATGTTGGACGCGTCTAACACGTTGGCCATTCCAATGTGTCGGTGCTACATAGGCTCATACTAAGCCTTCAACCACTCAAGCGATGTCTATCTGCCAGGACAAGTATTAGGATAAGATAAAGTAAAATGTGATAAGTTTCATCGAACCTCTTTATACTTATAATTTTTTGGAAAATAAACAAGTATAACGCCCGAGATATCATCATAATTTATCATGTGAAGTGTTCGGTAAAACCTAGGTTAGGATTGGACAAGAAAATCAAAGATTCTAATAAATTGCCTAAAAATCCTACATGTAGGAATTTCGGTAGGATGGAGACCCCCGCTGCAATAACGTGGTCTCAGATCTAAAAAATGACAGTATATTGAACGGGCGCGTTGCATCGTCATAAAATCGAAACCCTCTATTTCATTTCTTTATTTTATCCACACATATTTGAATTTATCCGGTTCGAAATGTATCTTCAAATGCCAAGAAAATTATCCAAAAAGTCATAAACTTATTGAACTTTTGCTAATTTAGTACCAAATCTTTCAATTTTTCCAATAGAATCTTAAAACTTCTCACGTTTTGCCAATTGTGTCCATTTGGTCAATTTTAACCAAAAATCGCTGACGTGAATGCCAGTAGTGTCACGTAGGACGGCTAGCACCGATATTGACAAATTTTAATAATATTTTAATATTTTTTCTCCTTTTTTTTTCTTTCTTTCTTTTCCTTTTTTTTTCTACCAAGTCCAGCGAGGGCCGACGAGTCGCCGGCCATTGGACGAGGGTTGGCCGGCCCTCGCCTGCATCGGCAAGGGATGGCCAGTGGCCCTCGTCAAGTTTGAAAGAAAAAGAAAAAGAAAGAAAGATAAATAAGAGAGAAAATAAAAAAAAAATTGAAAAAATATTATAAAAAATTGTCTAGGTCAGCACCAATTATGCCATGTAGAACGATCGACGTCCACGTCAGCGATTTCTTGCTAAAATTGGCTAGATAGACTAAATTGACAAAACGTGAAAAGGTTTACAACTCAATTGACAATATTGAAAGGTTTAGGATTGAATTAACAAAAGTGCAATAGATTTAGAACTTTTTGGACAATTTTTTCCCAAATGCCAAATTGAGCAATGTTTTTCCCGTTCAACCTCTTATCTGGGCCACCGAATGATGCCCTTCGGACTTCTAAACTAATTTGGGGAGTGCACGTCTTTTTCTTGGCAGTACAAATCACGGCCTGCCCATCCAAAGTCCATTCCAAGTTTCATCTAAATAAAGAAAATTTCTGGGGTTTAGAATCTTCCTACAAATGTAACAACTTTCCCAAGTCATTTGAATGTCTAGACACATGAACTGTCATGTGGAAAAATAATAAGAGGACCATGACCATAGACACTATCATTATCATAAGCCTGCATGTGTTTGGGTTTGATTTTGGGGAGTAGGTCGAGGCCAATTAGAGAGAGTTTCCATGTCCTGTAATTGGTTGCTAAAGTAGAAATTCAACTAGTAATGAGCATACCGGTTTTATTGAAGTACGCTCTCTCTGTTCTATCGCTATTAGAGAGATTCCGGGTTTCATATTAGCGAGTGTCGTGAAACTCAGAGAGGTGCGAGACTAAGCCTATGCTTGAAGAATCCGGGACAGGCCCGGCATGTCTAGTTCTTAACCCGTGCAACGAATCAGAGGTGTGTTGGCAGGTCGGAACCGATCAAGTTTCTCAAGTTTCTTCAGAAGACCCGTCTCAACCCAAAACAATGTCGTTCATATCATCTTTTGATCTGAATCATTATAAACCGAGCCCATCCGATTGCTTCGGTTCCGGATTCTTTTGCAGCCCCAGTTTTAGGTTCGTTGAACATGGATGAAAAAGATCGAGCAAACTGTTCTAGTTCTTGGGTCTCGCCCATAGTTCAATCTTCTCGCGAAATAGCCTAGCGGTTTTCAATCGTGGAAGACCTAGACGAGGATTTTTAGGCTGGACACCAGGTTCAGACTTGTCTATGCCCGACGACTTAAGACATTTTTCTGTTCTTTTTTCGACTAGCATGATCCAAGCCCATGTTGGAATATGTCTCTAAATGGTTTTGATGATAGAAAAACTTAATCCAAATATCTACTGAAATTATTTAAGTGTGCAGGGGTTCATATTTAAACCGTGAAAAATCTAAGTCCTAATTCTACCAGCATTTGAGTCAAATTACACTAAAGTCTAGAAACTCTACAGAATAAAGGGTGTCTAACCGCTAAGTTTTGCAAAACAGTCAAACTTGATCATCGAGGATCTTCCATAAACGGGTTTGATGACTGTTGGAATTTCTAAATTGAAGACCCGTTCATGACATTAAAGTATGATATTCCTGTTGAGGAAAACTCCTACCAGTTTTGAAGTTGACAAAACCTTCTTCTTTTATTGTAAAATCTGATACTTGTTCTAAACTTTTGATTTCAGAATCCAAGTTCTGAGATGCAGACGCAGATGCAGACGTAGAATTTATTCAGACGCAGATGCAGACGCAGAATTTATTCAGACGCAGAATTTATTCAGACGCAGAAATTATTCAGACGCAAAGTTCAGAACGAAACATAACAGCTAGTGATCTGGTATGGATTTCACAGAAGGAATGTTTTGATTGTCTCAATCAAAATTAATCGACAATCAAATATTACGACAAGAATGCATTACAACGGACAAAGCTCTACTTATGGAAACCAAGATTCTGATTGTATGGGCGAACAGAATCAGCGGGATTCAGAATCTGTCATCCAACGGCTACTCAATCTTTCTTTTACAAATCTGTCCATAGTAAAGATTGGAAGATGATCCTCTTGAAGCTGTCCAACGGCTAGTTTGGAAGTAGAGGAGTATTTAAGGAGATCAACGAGCAGCGAGAAGAAAACAGATTCAAGAATCAACAAGTCCAAAGTCTGAGTTTACTCCATTCATTTCTCTTGTTGTTCCGAGCCAAAATACTGAGATCTTGAGGGTTACTTTGTAAGAGTGACTGTGTGAGATAGAGAGTCCTATCATACACAAAAGTGATATCACTCAAAATCTGTAAATTCCTCTTGATTACATAGTGAAATCCAGCCGGTAGGCTGTACGCGTGGGAGAGTGGACGTAGGCTTGCTATAAGCCGAACCACTATAAATTTGTGTGCAGATTCTCTATTCCTTATCTCTTACTTTACTTTCTGCACATCATAAGTTTCTTCTGCATCTGAACTTTATTCAGACTATTCTGTGATTTACCTTAATTCCGCATAAACAATCTTAAAATTGTTTTAGTCACCTATTCACCCCCCTCTAGGTGATTCCTGCTAGTCACATCAATTGGTATCAGAGCTTGGTTGCTCGTTTATTGAAGTGTTTTACTTCTGAGCTAACGATCTATATGGCTAGCTTTGGTGCTCCAGGGCTTATTGAAGGTCAGAGTAATAACAGGCCACCATATTTCGATGGCAAAGAATACAGCGTCTGGAAGAACAAGATGAAGGCATTCATAAAGTCAATTGATCATGCGCTATGGGATGTCATCATCAAAGGAGTCAAACCAAAATCCTCTGATTCAAAAGAAAAAGCAGACGAAAGCAAATCAGCAGATCCTCCTTTGTCTCCAGCTGAAATCTCTAAAAGAGAAACTCTAGATTCTAAAGCAATTTATTCTCTTTATTGTGCTTTATCTCCTATTGAATATAAAAAGATTGCTGCCTGTGAATCTGCTAAAGAAATCTGGGACACTCTCTACATTACCTATGAAGGAACAGATCGAGCCAAGGAAACTCAAATCAATCTTCTGCTTGGTCAATATGAATCCTTCAAACTGAAGCCTGAAGAATCAATTGCTGATATGTATGATAGGTTTACTGACATAGTAAACGGTCTTGCATATCAAGGACAACCAGTTCCAGATACATTGAAAGTCAACAAACTACTGAGAGGATTGACAAAGGAATGGGATAACATCAAAACATCTCTTCGTGAGACACAAAGGATCAAGCCTCTATCAGTGAATGAGTTGATTGGAACTCTTCAATCATATGAGACTGAGAAACGAAATGAGGAGAACGAAACCAGAGGTAACAAGTCAATTGCATTGAAAACTAACATTGATTCTGATGCAGATTCAGAAGATGAAAATGTTGATGATGAAGAATTAGCTCTCTTCATAAAGAAGTACAAAAGAATGAAAATCAGAGGAAGAAATCTCAAAGGGAAGAAGCCCTTTGAAAATAAGAGATCTGTCGATGAGACAGAAAAATCAAGGGATGTGATATGCTTTCACTGTAGGAAACGTGGACATATCAAGCCTAACTGCCCACTCCTGAAAAAGAAAACAAAATATGAAAAAGCAAAGAAGGCCTTGAAGGCAGAAACCTGGAGTGATACAGAATGTGAAGACAGCGATGAAGAAATCTCAAACTTTTGTCTAATGGCAGAATCAGATTCAGACTCAGACTCTGATCCTAGAATGGAAATCGAGGTAAAACCTTCCGAAATGACTATTGAAGTGTCGAATTACATTGATGAACTATGCTTTGAATTCAAGACTGCTCTTAAAAGAATCTCTTCTTTGAAAAAGGAAATTTCTTCTCTGAGGCAACAGGATATCTTACAAAAGGAAAAGATTAATTCTCTTCAAAAAGAATTTTGCCTTATAAAGGAAAGTCAAGATTATCTTTCCAAAGAAAATGCTGTTCTAAAAAAGGAAGTCTCAGGAATTACTTCCAAGTTTTCAAAAGGTTCAGAAACCTTGAAGCATATCCTTTCCATTCAAATTCCTTACTATAACAAATCTGGTCTAGGATTTGTAAAGGAAAGTGACAGCTTGATTGATTTTCCAAAAGTCAAGGAGCGATTAAAACAAAGACCTCCTCGACAAGCTTACAAAAATCATTTTAAAAGGAATTTTGTAAAACCTGTTGGCCGAAGTACTCTCAAGTGCTCAAATTGTGGAAATCCACAACATTTCGAGAATAAATGTCCTAAGGTCTGGAGACCTGTTCGAAGAGATTTTGTTAAGACAGCCTATACTAATGCTCAAGGACCCAAACAAATTTGGGTACCAAAGAAAACTTGAGAAGTTTTGATTTTTGCAGGTTACCACTAAAAGAAAAAGAAAGTGGTATCTAGACAGTGGATGCTCTAGACATATGACAGGAGATCCAAGCATATTTGTTGACTTACACAATCTGAATGGTGGAAAAGTTTCCTTTGGAGGAAATACCAAAGGACAAATAGTTGGCAAAGGAACAGTTGAAATTGGAGGACTTACAATCAATGATGTGTCATTGGTAAAAGGACTCAACTACAACCTGATAAGCATAAGCCAACTATGTGATACAGGTTTCAGAATAAACTTTCAAGAAAATACATGTTCAGGGACAAGCAAAGATTCTACTCAAACATTTACAGGAAGAAGACATGGCAATATCTATCTTCTGGATGTCAATCCAGACTCCACTCATTGTTTAATCTCAATCAAAGAAGATGAAAACCTATGGCACAGAAGGTTGGGACATACCAGTATGAAACAAATCTCAAAGGTCTCAAACAAGAAACTGGTTCGAGGATTACCAGACCTGAAATACAGAAAAACAGAACTATGCAATGCATGCAGCCTAGGAAAGCAAGTAAGGAGCTCTTTTAAATCTATACATCAAGTTTCCACTAATCGTGCCTTGCAGCTACTTCATATGGATCTGTTTGGACCAACCAGAACTCAAAGTATTGGTGGTAAGAAATTTTGCTTAGTAATTGTTGATGACTTTACAAGATTCACATGGGTGTTCTTTCTTGCTCATAAAAATGAGGCATTTTCATACTTTTCAAAACTTGCAAAAAGAGTTCAGAATGAAAAGGGCTATACTATCTCTTGCATTAAAACAGATCATGGGGGAGAATTTGAAAATCAAAGTTTTTCAAACTTCTGTGAGGAAAATGGCATTCAACATAATTTTTCCACTCCATATACACCAGAACAAAACGGTGTTGTGGAAAGGAAAAATCGTTCTTTGCAAGAAATGGCAAGAACTCTTTTGATTGAAAGCCAGATTCCTTCTCATTTCTGGGCAGATGCAGTCTCTACAGCGTGTTATATCATAAACAGGATCTTTCTCAGACCCATAATTGAGAAAACCCCCTATGAACTTTACAAAAGTAGGAAGCCCAGCATATCATACTTTCGAGTGTTTGGTTGTAAATGTTTTATTCTCAAAAATCCAAATGATCGCACTGGAAAGTTTGATGAGAAAGCAGATGAAGGAATCTTCCTTGGATATTCAACCACAAGCAAAGCATACAGAGTCTTCAACAAAAATTCTCAGACTGTGGAAGAATCAATGAACGTGAGGTTTGAAGAAAATATTCAGACTCACAAAGATGAATCGGAACCATTCTCCAACATTCAAGAGTCAACAAAGGATCATCAAGTATCCCAAACAATTGAAGAATCCTCGAGAGAAAAAGAAAAAGACAACATCCAGACTCAACCGGAAAATTCAGAGTCTGTAGATATTCAGAAGGAAAAATTTGCAAAAAACTGGAAACATAAATCCAGTCATCCGAAGAATCTCATCATCGGAGAAATAGAAGATGGTATCAAGACAAGATCCAAACAAAGGGAAATCATCAGCAACTTAGCATTAATATCAGAAATAGAACCGAAAGAAGTTGAAGAAGCATTATCAGATGAAAGCTGGTTAGAAGCTATGCAGGAGGAACTTCAGCAGTTCAGAATCAATGAAGTATGGGAGCTTGTGCCAAGACCCAAAAATCATCCAGTAATTGGAACAAAATGGGTATTCAGAAACAAACTGGACGATAAAGGGAAAGTCACAAGAAACAAAGCGAGACTAGTTGCAAAAGGTTATTCTCAAGAAGAAGGCATAGACTATGATGAGACTTATGCACCAGTTGCAAGGTTAGAAGCCATTCGGCTACTATTAGCTTATGCTTGTTTTCATAACTTTAAATTGTTTCAGATGGACGTGAAAAGTGCTTTCCTGAATGGATATATTAAAGAAGAAGTATATGTGGATCAACCACCTGGTTTCGAAGAACCAAACAGAACTGATTATGTCTACAGACTCAAAAAGGCTCTTTACGGACTGAAACAGGCACCCAGAGCTTGGTACGAAAGGTTAAGTAATTTCCTTCTGCAAAATGAATTTACCAAAGGTAAGGTCGACACAACGTTGTTTGTTAAGAAAAAGGGTAAAGATTTTCTACTTGTTCAAATTTATGTTGATGATATAATCTTTGGATCCTCTAATGAATTACTCTGTAAGGAATTCTCTAAGGATATGCAGAACGAGTTCGAAATGAGCTTAATGGGAGAACTGACATTCTTTCTTGGCTTACAAGTAAAACAAACCAAAGATGGTATCTTCATCTGCCAAGAGAAGTATGCCAAGGAGATTATCAAGAAATTTGGACTGCAAAATGGTAAGAAAATAGACACTCCAATGTCCCACACATCCAAACTAGACAAGGATGAACAAGGTAAAAAGGTGGATCAAAAAGTATACCGAAGCATGATAGGTTCATTATTATATCTTACTGCATCCAGACCTGACATACTTTTTAGTGTTTGTATGTGTGCAAGATTTCAATCAGATCCAAAGGAATCGCATCTCTCAGCAGTAAAAAGAATAATCAAATACATTGGCACTTATCCAATGCTAGGTCTTTGGTACTCCAAAGATTCAGATTTTACTCTCATTGGATATTCAGATGCAGATTTAGCCGGTTGTAAAGTGGACAGGAAGAGTACCACAGGAACTTGTCAACTGCTTGGAAATAGATTCAAGATTTCTCGGTCTGAACATTTTTCAGACTCTCAACAAGGTACGTACATAGTTTAAATTTTGGCGGGAATATTTCTGGCAAGATATTTTCACATTTGGAAGCAAATCGGGTACGTATCTGAATACTTATGCTTAGAATATTTTAATCATAGTATCCTGATCTTTTGCGCTTTTAAAAATATATTTCTTTCCTATCTGATTGAGATATTTTTACTTTGCAAAAATAACCTTTGCCTCTGTGACCCGTTCTATTCGTTTATAAACCTGTCCTACTCTTTTCAAAACCCTATCTGTACGCTTTTCGTCCTTCTCAAAACCCTCCGATATTCAGACTCTCCTCGTCTTCCTCCTACAAAGATCGGAACTTTCTGCTCTTAGAGTGATCAAAATGCCGTTCAAAAGGAGATCCTCACGCATTCTGAATCAAGACTCTAAATCTACTGCACCAGCAGAGTTTATGGAGTTATCAGATACAGAGTCGGAGCATCGTGAAGAGCTCTCTGGGGAGACTCCACCAAAACGATCGTCGCCACCAAAATCCTCCGGTAAATCTGATTTTCGCTTTCGGAGTATTAAACACGTATGGGAAACGTATCAGAAGTTGAAAAAGTATAATGCTTCGGCATCTGTTCTTCATGAATGTCTGCGAGACAACAATCTTTTCTCGGAAGAACACCTTGTCCAAAGCTACACCCTTTTTTGTTCCAAGCCTGAGGAAACTCCAGTCAGTGTCACTACAAAAGAGCCCTCCTCCAAAAAGGGCAAAGAAAAAGTTGGAGAATCCTCCACTCCCTCTGTACAGAAATCCGCTTCTATTAGCCCTAAATCGAAAACTGCCTCAAAGTTTATTATACCTGATGATGATGCTCGTCTTTTTGAAACTTTTGAGATGAAAGTAGGAATAGCATCAGGCGTACCTGGTAAGAGTGGATTATTCAGAAGTTCGGAGCACAGTATTTGCTACAAGTTGTTACTTGCTAGAGGGATAATAAACCACCGAACTGTGGACTTCAACTTTCTGGAGAAGGCTGACATTTCAGTAAAACACCTGTTTCAACAATTAGGCATGTATGAATTTTGCCTTCAATCTGCAGATGTATTTGCTGAACTCACTGCCTATTTTTATTCAAATCTATCTATCTTATCGCCCAACTGGATCCAATTCACGGTTGGTAACAAGAAATTTGATCTCAAAGCTGAATTGTTGGCCAAGATTATTGGAGTACCACACTACAAGTTTACTCCACTGGCAGTAGCTATTGAAGATGCTTCAAAGATTGCTTCGGAAAATTCCAATCTTGCTCTTGGATCACATCGACATCTCTCATATTCTGATTTATCCAGAAGATCAGTAATCTTGCACAAGATCATCATCAACTGCTTGAGGCCCAAGGCAGCCTCCAAGACCGACCTTTCCAAATCGGAAATCAAGCTCATCTGGGCTATATTGAAAGGTCAACCTTTTTCTCTCCCTCACATCATCATATTCCATATGTACAGGACATTACATAAGGAGAAGGGACAACTACCGTATGGTGCCCTAATCTCTCGGATCTTCATGTTTCTGAAAATTTCAATTCCTAATGAATTGCGCAAAAGTCCTGTTCCCTGTATGTGTGTTGGAGAAAGGATGATCTCCAAAATGAAACAGTTTGATGATGTGAAGAGTAGACTAAAGGGAAAGGAGGCTCATCAATCTGAAGCAAGATCCTCTGGAAAGTCTAGCTTAAGAAAAACAGAGCAAAAACAGACAGCATATTCAGCAAGCAAGAAGACAGCTTTTTCGACCCCACTTAGAGTGTATAGCAAGAAAAGAAAGATCCTTCTGCATGATGAAAGTGACGAAGCAGAAGCAGAAAACACTTCCACAGGTCATGTTGATACTCCAGAACATGTTTCTGAACCAACTCCTACAGAACATGTTTCAGAAGATCCAGCACCTGTTCAGGGGGAGAATCCGCAAGAAGCAGCTATGGAGTTCGATCAGCCTGAACCAACTCATTTCCAAGATCAGCCTTCAGGTTCTCAGAACATTCTCAATATTCTGCTCGAAATCAAAGACAAGCAAGTTGCTCTGGAACAAGACATGAACAATCTGAAGAAAATTGTTGAGGAAAACTACAACAATCAACGTCTTCAAGCAGCAGCTGATAAAGCAGAACTTGGGGAAGCCATTACCCTGTGCTCATCCAATATGGATAGGGCTGTAGGGCAGTGCAGTTCAAAGATTGAGGAGGCTGTTTCGATATTGGAAAACTTTCAACTCATTCGTACTCCGACAAAGCATTAGCCTGTTTTCTTTTTCAAAACATTCAAAAGTCCTTTTATTCTTGGTCTGTAACTAAACTAACACTTCTTATTAGACTATTTGTTCAATATATGCTTCATATTTTTTTGCTGATGACAAAAAGGGGGAGAATTCATTTGATGCAGATCATATGCAGGCTATCTACAAAGAAAGTAAAGACACAGATATTAACAGAGTTTGCTCTCTCAAATTTCAATCTGTGATCTATGCGCTAAATATGCTTACCTACTTCAAAATTAAACTCACAATGACTCAATCTGCAGAAAGTTTTGTCACCATCAAAAAGGGGGAGATTGTTGAGGAAAACTCCTACCAGTTTTGAAGTTGACAAAACCTTCTTCTTTTATTGTAAAATCTGATACTTGTTCTAAACTTTTGATTTCAGAATCCAAGTTCTGAGATGCAGACGCAGATGCAGACGCAGAATTTATTCAGACGCAGATGCAGACGCAGAATTTATTCAGACGCAGAATTTATTCAGACGCAGAATTTATTCAGACGCAGAAATTATTCAGACGCAAAGTTCAGAACGAAACATAACAGCTAGTGATCTGGTATGGATTTCACAGAAGGAATGTTTTGATTGTCTCAATCAAAATTAATCGACAATCAAATATTACGACAAGAATGCATTACAACGGACAAAGCTCTACTTATGGAAACCAAGATTCTGATTGTATGGGCGAACAGAATCAGCGGGATTCAGAATCTGTCATCCAACGGCTACTCAATCTTTCTTTTACAAATCTGTCCATAGTAAAGATTGGAAGATGATCCTCTTGAAGCTGTCCAACGGCTAGTTTGGAAGTAGAGGAGTATTTAAGGAGATCAACGAGCAGCGAGAAGAAAACAGATTCAAGAATCAACAAGTCCAAAGTCTGAGTTTACTCCATTCATTTCTCTTGTTGTTCCGAGCCAAAATACTGAGATCTTGAGGGTTACTTTGTAAGAGTGACTGTGTGAGATAGAGAGTCCTATCATACACAAAAGTGATATCACTCAAAATCTGTAAATTCCTCTTGATTACATAGTGAAATCCAGCCGGTAGGCTGTACGCGTGGGAGAGTGGACGTAGGCTTGCTATAAGCCGAACCACTATAAATTTGTGTGCAGATTCTCTATTCCTTATCTCTTACTTTACTTTCTGCACATCATAAGTTTCTTCTGCATCTGAACTTTATTCAGACTATTCTGTGATTTACCTTAATTCCGCATAAACAATCTTAAAATTGTTTTAGTCACCTATTCACCCCCCTCTAGGTGATTCCTGCTAGTCACATCAATTCCAATGTTATTTATGCCAGAAATCTCAGACATATTCGCTTAATAGATTGGTAAGATGATGTTATCAAAACCTGCCACCATAAAAAGAAGATAACATGTCTCAATAGAAAACCTAACTGTCAGTTTAGATTGATGGAATGTTCATCACATGTTTTTCAGTAAATTTTTTTCAAGACTCTTTTTTATAGAGAATTAGATGGACATAATGGCAACATGATACAAGTGCGTAGTTCGAATTTGGAGCTTTACAAATCGAAGTTCAACCAGAAGTGAAGTAATTGAGAAGGGCAAAAGCAAGAGAATTTATGCATTGTTGAGAGGATCTTGATTCGTCTCTTTGGTAAGCTTGTCGACTTCGGTTTTTTTCTTCTTTTTGGATAATAAAGAGTGACAAGTTCATTTGTAAACACACGAGAGAAATTACCGTACTTAAAGTGAAGACATTTGTGAGTAACGAGAGAAAAGTATACAATGCTTGTTTGAGAGTACTTAGAGATGTGTTTGACAGTCTGGGGAGAGAGTCAGGGGATTCGACCTATTTGGGATGTTAAAGTTGGAAATACTGTTCCGATTCTTTTTCGTTGAACTCTTTAATTTCCGCTGTTTACATTACAAGTTTACTTTGCGCATAGAAGCAATATTTTTTTGGGGTTGATTCTACAAAATTACTTTGTGATTTCTTGAAAAGCCAATTCACCCCCTTCCTATTCATGTTATGCCCATCTAATGACCAATTCTACCTTAAAGACGATACAAATTCTAGTCAGACTTAGCTACAAAAGCTTCAAAAGAAATGAGAATTGCCAAGTAAACGGTGAACACGATATCGGACAGTTTTATATATATAAATCGAGATTCATAAAATGTCATCATTATTTTCTAGTAATCTAATCAAGATAACTTCTCAATCGGATAATCTCTTGAGATATTCCAAATACCCTGTCACCACATATGGTGGAAAATTGTTCAAAAAGTCATAAACCTATTGTACTTTTATCAATTCAATCATAAACTTTTTAGGTTTGCAAATTGAATTCTAAACCTTTACACTTCTTGCTAATTGAGTCCATCCGATCAATTTTGGCCAGAAATCGCTGACATGGATGCCAGCTGGCCACGTGGCGTTGACATGGATATTTTTAAATAGTATTTTAATAATTTTCTAAATTTTTTTTTCTTTTTTTTTCCTTTTCTCTGTTTTTTTTTTTTGGGTTTTGGAGTTGACAGGCGAGATTAACAGACTAACCCTTGTAGGCCACAGTCGAGGGCCGTGACACCCTCGCCGGCCAAAGCCAGGGCACGCGAACCCTTACCAGATTTTGCTAGGCAAGGGTCGGTGGTGAGGGCGTGGGGTCGCCAAGCGCCTTGCCTGGGGCCGCCAAGCGCCTTGCCTGGGGCCGCCAAGCGCCTAGCCAGACCTGGCGAGGGTGTTGTCGCCTTCGCCTGTGGCTTGCGAGGGTCACCAACCCTCACCTGTGGTCGATGAGAGTCGGCCGGACACCCTCGCCGGCCAACTCTAAAACAAAAAAAAAGGGGCAGAGAAAAGGAAAAAAAAGAAGAAAAAAACCATAAAAATTTCAAAATATTATTGAAAAATGTTCACGTCAGCGCTATGTGACTAGCTGGCGTCCACGTTAGCGATTTCTAGTTAAAATTGACCGGATTGACTCAATTGAAAAAAAGTGTAAAGGTTTATGACTTAATTGGCAAACTTGAAAAATTTAGGAATGAATTGGCAAAAATGTAATAAGTTTAGGATTTTTTGGGCAATTTTCCCCCCAATATGGAACAAGGATGTAAAAGCTTGATTCTTATAGCCTGTTTGGTATAACCATGGTAGTACTGTAGTTGGGCTGGGATATGATTGTGTTATGAAATATTATCATTTGTGTTTGTGGCTATACATGTTTTAAAACTACAATATTTAAAAATTGGATGGGTTCGGCTTCTTAAAAGGTCAAGTAAGATATTACAATTGTGAGGTGTTTACAAAAAACCCTTATATAAACCATAACCTTTTCACAACTGATGTTGCTACATAAAAGTTATATCAAGCAGTGTCCAAGTATGTGATAAATCGTAGTTAGGCCATCAATCACAGCACGAGCTTCATTTAAATCATTTCAGGTTATTAAATTGCTCTTAGTACAATGAGTTTCTTAAATCGAAAATATTTCATTTTATATTCTCCGGTGTATGTTAACTTACAAAGGGAGGTCAAAACCTATATGCTCAGCAAATAAAATAAGACTAGTAATACCAGATATACTAAGATCAATCCAATAATTCAGTGTACGAAAAAACGAGGCAGATCAATTAATAATAGGACTTTTAAAGAAATAAATCATATTCAATACTGTATAAAACTGCCCTACACTTACTACAAAAATCCAATCCACGTTGGATTCACCCTGCACAAATCAGTCCAACGCATCTACACCGTTGGATCTCGTGGGGTTTATTTGCTGCACGTGCGCCTAACAGATCCGGGCACTACCTGAAGGACGAACGTGCTTGCCAGCGTGGCAGAAGACGGGCCCGCTGCCTCCCACGTGGAACACCTTCATTGGCGCCGCACGGGGACTGTTTGAAGTCAACCGGGGTCTCCTCCTTCTTTCTCGGCTGGACGGCCGGCCTCCTGTCCCCGCCGATCCGGTTCGTATCCCGACCGGTTCGTCCCGTGACAACCTGCGTATAAATACCCCGGCAAGTCAATTCCTTCGTACCACGTTTGATTCATCATCGTCCTCGTCGTTCGAAAGATCTCAGAAACCCTACAAAGGTGGTCGAATCTGCTCTGTACGTCCGTCCGGTCCGGAAACGAAAATGCCTCAGGGAAAGCTGGAAGTCCTCCTCGTTGGCGCCAAGGGCCTCGAGAACACGGAGTTTCTCAGTATGCTCCTGGCGTTCTCGTCTTCCATTGTTAGATGAATATTTTGGAGTATATACTTTCTTTGGCGTTGTTTTTCTCAAATGGGTTTGTCGTGATCGTCGGGTTTTTGGTGTTGCGAAATCTGAATCTCGGTTCTTCTGGATCTTGGGTTGGGATGGGTTTGGATCTTGGAACAAACGATGTGTGCGTGTAGTATTTTTCAGCCACGATGGAGTGGAAATGATGGCCCCGAAATTGATCCTGAGGACCACAGATGAGGAGTATTTGATGAGGTCATTGTAGAATATGGTGATTTTTCAGATGGTTCTGATAATTTTGTAGCTGAATTGGGCTGCTATGATCATTCTGTTTCTTTCAGTAGATCCATGGAACAGGTGCCTTGGCTATTGTTTTATCTGCTCTGATCCAATGACCGGTGACTGATTGTCATCGTTATCATCATATTACGAGCCCTCATTTCCTCTGTATCAATTAGATTTTACTGGAGATACATGCTACATCGTATATGGCTTGAATTGTGAAACTGCAATTTCCTGCAAGATCTATATTTACATACTGATAAAATGCGTGAATCAAAAACTTTGAGGAAGTATGAGAAACTGAGGAGGTGTAGTACATTAATTCCCAGACCGAGTAAATTAACTCCGTTTTCTCTCTTTTTTCTTGGGTTTTGATCACTGGTTATTGAATATTAGCTATGCCTGTTCAAGGGATGCTTCGTTTAGTCAATGTGGTTCCTTTTAAAAAAATTATTGTAAACTCAGTTTATATCCTCATCCTGCATAGACTTTGCTGTTCTAACAAAATACATTTTGGGCTTTTATTTCTTTTGATTCTTAATGTGTAGGTAAAATGGACCCCTATGTCATCATTACATGCCGCACTCAGGAGAAGAAAAGCAGCGTTGCATCAGGTTGGCACCTTTTAGATTCATCATTTTGTTTGCTTGAGTTTGATTACTGATAGTAGAAAAACTAAGTGGCATGCTATCTGTAAATGCATTGGCAACTTATATCTTGTCGAGCTTTAGGGCCTAATATGCAATTGCACTGGAAATTTCAATGGGCATAGTCCTGGTTGATGTATGATAAATATGCATCCTGAAACATATATGTTAAAACTTCTCCGAAATAAATACTGCAGGACAAGGGGCCGAACCAGAGTGGAACGAGACTTTCCTGTTCACAGTATCTGAGGGAGTTTCAGAGTTTAAATTGAAAATAATGGACAGCGACAACTTTTCGTCAGATGATTTTGTAGGCGAAGCAACGTGAGTATTCATCCAGCAAGTATTTATCCCGATTTCTTGTTTATTTCCCTAATCAGTATGCGCGACGTTGATTTTCATCTGCTACAGCTCTTTACTTCAGCTGAATGTCCAGAAGTTCTGCCTATAACTAACCAAAGAATAAGACATTGTCAATTGACCGCAAAATGCAGTTATGGGGAACTGTTACTGATGCTTCTGCAAGTTTCTAATGGAATTTCCAATTATATTTATTGTCGCGACCGCCCAAATAGGTGTCAACACTAATACAAGCATCACGCTCATTTAGATGTCAATTGGCTTTTACCATAATTCAATAGATCAGAATCAGCGGATGACTAATCATTCTAGAGATGCAAAGAATCAAGATTTTAGGAGAAGAAATAGCAAGTTTGAGAATAGAACTCAATGCCTCAACTCATTCAAAGTGATGCAACAATCTTTTTTTTCGCAATGCAAGAATGATCAAATGACTTTCATATTTGGTTTTTTGGGTTCTTGCAGGATTTCTTTGGAGCCAGTCTTCATGGAAGGTAGTGTGCCCCCTGCGGCATACAATGTGGTCAAGGATGAAGAATACTGTGGAGAGATTAGAATCGGTCTTACCTTTACTCCCGAGGTAATTCTCTGCATTCGACCTCTCTTTCCATTATTATTTTGAAGGAAATGCAAGAATGGTTCAAGAGATTGCCATAGCGACAAGGAGTGCCTATCAAAACTTATGTTGACTTTGATGCTGATCATAGTCCTGTCTTGGTCATACTTGCCGATTGAGATGGTGCTAACCTCTTGATTCGATGGGAAAGAAGATTGAATTTGATTGGCTGATTTTACATTTATTGACTCTTGGCCCTTCATCACAGGAATGCAATGAGCGAGAATTTCAGCCAGAGGAAAGCTATGGCGGATGGAAGGAGTCTTCATTTGACTGAGCAAAGACCCAGTCTTGCAGTTGCTTTGAAGTTACTTCCATTTGATGCATCCTGAAAGGCAAAGAACAATGTAGTTCTCATCTATACTCTTTCCCTTTTGTGGATAATAGCGGAGGTTGAGCGGATGTATTTTGAATTTCGATGCTAAGATTGGGATCTTTTGTTGTGTGATATCTGATGAAACGCCTTGAACTAGTGTGCTTGCGTTTTTAGAATCTTTGTTTCTGGTTCACCATTCATTTTCTACATTGTGCTTGCGCACCCGTGTTTGAGTATCTTATGTCTTATTTATGGTGATGAGGTTCGAGGGAGAGAAATAATGAGAAAGACTAGTGACTGAACAGTAATTGAAATGGTAGGACTTCCACACTTAATTTTGAAGAAGCTGGTAACCTTTAACAAAAAGCTTGTTCTGATATTGTGTTTGCGATTCACTAATATTGCAACAAATTAGGATCATTTTGCATAATTAGTCTTGAAATGGATAAGCTGCGATAAACAATAGAAGTGCAAATTAATGAGTTGTAGTATCGATAAACAATACAGCCACAGGGCCTGTGAAGAGTACTTCCAGTAGTATGCAATACCTGAACAAAAAGGACGTGAACAGAGGCAGAAAATAATATGTACCGGGATAGATGATTTCTGCAGATAAAGAATAGTATCAACTTGGATATCGCGAGTTTAATCTGGTAACGGTTGCAAACTTCATGGTGATGATTGATTTCGACGTTGAACTTGACCTGGATCGTGCAAATCCAATTTGAGAGATTGTAGACAGACTGAAAATCTGGTCTTTATCATGTGGACCACCATAAGGAAAGATAAAGACGCTATCATGGACTTTGTTTAGAATGATTATGGCCTATTAGCAATAGAAGGCGCTATCAGTAGTATCGTTGTGGAAAGAAACATGAGATTCGCAAAGCTACTCAACTGAAAAAAAAAAAAAAACTGTGGTCGATCAGGTCAGCTTAGTAGAGCGACGAATTACGGGGTCGATATTCTCATGTTATAGCAAACAAGTTAAGTAAATCCTTGTGCTCGTGTATCATTTCTCCATTTCAACTTGGAAACTTTATTCAATTAAGCAATAGGAGGCGTCATGTGATCGAACAGTCGAGACTCTCCAAACACCTGCGATGTGCGAGCTCTCAAAATGGATCTAAAATCTGCAAATGTACTAACATTCTTGCTGCTTATTTTTCTCTGTATAATTGCTCCATTTATAGAATATGTAAGCAACTGACCCGAACCAAACCGTGAAATATGGTTCGAGACAGCTGTTTTGGATCGTGTTATCGGGTCGATCCTGTTTTTTTTCACGCCTCTAGGGATCATAACAGCTTCATATTGACCTTAAGCTATTCTCTGGCACATTTAAGTCCACGCTAATCTCTTCAATTTGCTCACGCTATGGCAAGCTAGTTCTCCCTCTCCTAGGAGTAGGATGATACAAAGAGTCAAAATCTGACGTGTTCTTACTAGAAAATCCATCAATGACTCTCGAGCACACGTCAGTCTGACCTATCCACAGTTCCTTAATTCTATATAACATCTTTAATAAATTTCTGAAACATAGTTATATATAAAAAAATGTAATATAATTGCTCAACCAAGCATTCCTTAAAAACCCTTTTCACATTTTTTCCCTTCTTTTCGTCATGGAACGTACGGGCTGATCAAGTCCTTCCAAATGGCATCGATTGACCACTCGAGAGATCAGATCAAAGAGCAAGAAGACACAGTTGATTAGAAGATTATGCATTGAGGTTCAAAGGGAGCCAAAGTGATGCAATGTCCACTACCTCTGGCCTATATAATAATGACGCAGCAATCAATTAGTACATTATAGGGGGACTATGGAGGTTCTTTGTTTTGACTTCATTAAACAAATTGCTGTACTGGCTGCCAAAACAGTGCTAGTCGGTGGCAAAACATAATTTAACGTTTGATTTTTTGGTTTTTAGTGTAACTTAATTATTTGCATTTTTGTCAGGAACCTCACCCCATCCGCTTTTCAAACCCTTTGTTCTTTCTTCTTGTATGATGCAGAATTTTCTCATTAGTCCAAGACTTGGATTCGTCCTTCCCTTTCGACCAAAACAAAGAAAAAGATTTGTCCTTCCCAACCAACCTTTCATCTTGGGTTTGTTTTCTATCGTTATAGATGTTGATTTTTCCAATTACAAGTGCCGACCGGTGACCGGACCGGAGGCAGGCATAGTAGTGTTTCTATTTCCTGTGTATTGGATGGATCAGGAATGAACAATTTCTACCAATATATTCTTCAACCTTACGTGAACAAAGCCCCTTCGGTAACGATTCTGTACTGTCGAAAATTAGCAGGAATTCCAATGAGAAATTTTGCAAATAGTTCGAAAAGATATCAAAATTCATCTCAAAATGCAAAGTCATGATCTCTCTCCAATTTCAATCAATATATCTTCTATAGAACAGTGTCTACTATACATCCTTCACAAATTACAAAAAATAACAGAAGATCACTATGAACTGCAAAACTTAGCATCACAAAGACCAGCTCTTGGTGTCGGAAGATCAAGGCGCTGGCCAATCAATTATGCAGAGGGTTCGGCCCACCGGGCGTGGTTCTCATGGAAGCGCCCAACATCGGGTCAGTGGCGCGGTCCCCATTCGATCCAGCAGTAGCTTTACCCCAGTGATGCAACTGCAGCGCATACTCGAACCGGGAGCGAAAATCCGGCCTCCTCGAATGATACTTAAGAGGCTCTTCTCGATGAAGATCGCTCGCGAACCTGTCAATGCTTCGACAACTCGAGAGCCGAGAAACGAACAAGATGGTCATCAAGAGGAGAAATGGCAGCTTCCTGCTATGTGTCCTCATGATCTTTTCTCAAGGGATTGATCGAGGAAAGAAGATGGAAGAAAGGATGTGGACAGAGAATGAACTCAAAGAAGAGTTTTGGGTCAGTTATACAATGCGCAGAGGCTCTTAAGTTCAAGTCTTTTAAAACGGGATCAAGCCAATATTAGTTAGTGGTGTGGAAGCAGCCAAAAGCCAGCAGCATGTTCCACATGCAATGACGGAAAACACCCCCGCCCCCGATGGCTATTCGAGAAGTCAAAGGCTATCATCGTCCTTCCGCTGCTACACTGCAGGTTTTTGTTTAAGCCGAGACCCGGCTGTTCAAGAGTTATCATCGTTGACTTTCACATTAAAGATCAAGTTGGACGCTCCTACGCATGCTTAGTCTGTGTTTGCTGCAATGAAAATTAGGGGAGGTGAAGACCCAGGATTCACTGGAAGACACGTGGCGCGAGGCGGCCACGACAAGAGGCACGCGATCTCTGCGCTGCTCGTTTGCTTCGTCGCATGTTCTTACTACTATGGAGTCCACAGGGGTTATAATATTAATTTGCAAGGACGGCCATGGTGTAAATAAGGACTGATTATTTAGTATTCAACATGAGATTGCATGATGGAGAACTTAATGTGAAGTTTCAAGCTATCGATGGCCAAAAGCCCGGGAACAATCTCAAGTAACGGAGGCCTCGTCAGGCCCAACCGGTGGCTCCGCCGGGCCCGCCATACGTCATGGCACGGTGGAGCGGGGCCTTCTTATGGCCCATGTCCCCAACCCGGTAGTACTTGTGCCGGTCGACATACGTTTCGGTTCCTTCGGCGGCCTCTGTGCCGTGGTTCTCGTTAATGGTGGTCATGTCCTGACAAGAGGCGTCGTACAGGATGTCGGGCAGCGGCATGGCGGCACGTCCCATGGGCGGGCTGGGGACATCCGGCGGGCTATACACTTGGCCTCCCCATTCAACGTAAGTGGCCAAGTCTCGCAAGCCGCCGCCGCCGGAGAATATTTCTTGCGGCCAAAACCCAACCACCGTGTAGTCTTCGCCAAGCTCTAGCCACCACAATCCACTAGCCGGATCCTGTACACATACATACACACATGTATAAGAAAGAATGCCGGGGCAGGCTACAAGGACGGATTATAATATGGAATTTTGATATGAAATGGATGGAAAAACATAAAGGAAATCGGGTTTCGAAACACCCAAATCTTACTCGATAAATGAAGTAATTATACGTGTACACCGGTCCATGGGTGCGAGAGATGTTATGCAGAACAGCGTCCACCGGGTGGTCCGAGCGCACGAGAACGAACCCCTGACATTGCGCATTGAAGCAAGACGAATGGGCCGTCTGTACACAAACTAAGGCGGTTAGATTCGTTCGCTACGGTGTCGAAAGAAGAATAGAGCATCAGGAACGCGCGAAAAACTCGCCTTGGTGAAAATGAAGAGATGGGTCTGGTAATGCGAGTATAAGGATGGATTTACCTGAGGAATCAAATGTTCACGAGCCAAAAGTTAGAGCTGAATCACAGCAACATCTCCTCACATTACAGTTTTATACAGGAAATTAGCACGACAGCTCAAGATTTCATTTGGATATCACTATGGTCAAGAAGAACATAGGACAACCGCTAATGCTGAGCAGTAGTTGATCAAAGGATGAAATGAAATGTGTGGCTGACTTGACTTGATTCAGTTGCTTACCATCCACCCAGCTTGAATGAAATCAGGGCCATTCTGGATCTTGATTCGGCCTCCACTGTACTGGGATCCCTTGGACCACGGCATTTCCACGCTGCTGACCATTCCCCCTCCATTGTACTTCTTCTTGGAATCAAATTTGGTCCGAACGACGGCAAGCTGTAACAAAAACATAAGTACCGATTACACATTATCTATGTCTTTGTCGTCTTTTCCTTTCTTTTTCAACGAAAGATAAGTAGGAAAGTGTATTTATGTTTTACTTTTTGAAAAAGGTTTAGAAGGGATTAAGACTTATCTCGTACGCTATTGAAATTTTCTATTTATGACAACAACGAAATGACGGCCATCCATTGGATCAGCCCATCACTGCAGCCTCAATGGGTGCGAGTGGGGAAGCCCACCACCGGAAATATACTTAAGCCCAGACCCGTCTTTCGCAAACTAATCAAGGTGTCTTGAGACCAACCATGAATTTTGACTTGCAAACCAAGTTTCGAAACGTCTGGCCAATTACATTATAGGGTTGAACAATGCTAGTAAGTTATTTGCACCTATCTAATTGAAGAGATTCATGAGATCCTCAATGTCCTAAACCAAAGAAGAATACTTTTCCTTTGTGAAAAAAAGAACAAGTAAAACCAATATTCCTTCCACGTGATTTCTAGTATAGTGACAGATGGCTTTGTGCATGGGTAAGTCTACTATCCGTTTTGGTCAAAGATGTTGCATTCGCGTCGAAACTGAATGATTCACGAGGAATTCCTTTCTTGTGCCATGGCATCAAGCGGCTAACCCAAATGGAAATAAATCACAAACTCCGATTGCTTCTTCTGGTGTAAGGTCGTGATTGTCTTATCGACTCGATCGATGCCTTTAAGGAAGTCCTCTTCCCAAAACATAATGTATTATATAGTGAGGAACGATTAATTGACTTACATGAAGGCCATGTGCCTCTTCAGCGTTCGGATCGGCATTCAGGGCATGAACTTTGGCCTGCATTCTGGAGGCAATAAGTTCTTCTTTGCTTGTTCTTCTGATCGGAACTGTTCCAATCGGACAGTCCAAGCGCTCGATAGATGCACTTTTGACTCCACTTGCCGACGACCTTTCGAGGTTCGTCCTTCTCATGGGACGGAAACTGGGCCTCATCTATTAGGAAAATCCATTCAATTAGAAAGGAAAGTCACCGAAAAGTCCTAAACATTTCTCCTCAAAGTGTATTCGGATCATTAACATTCGAAAGAGTGCAATCAACTCATTAACGTTTGGAATCCGATGCAATTAAGCCCTTCTAGCAATGTGTCAGCCAATTTTGCCGACAGAAAGCTCGTGTGGCGCTCTTTAATATCTTTGAGCATATGTGGCACAACCATGGCGCTAGCGCCGAGAGGTTGCTAGAAGGGACTTGATTACAAGGATTTGAAAAGTTGAGGACTTGATCGCACTTTGAGCCAAAATGTGCAAGACTCTTGGGGAAGTACATTGATCAAAGCAATAGAGAGCATACATCGAAATGGAATGAATGGTTTTTCAGCAAAGGATGATCGAACGCGGGCTGCTTGTAGAAATCCACGCAATCGTAGGCGTCTCCGTGCTCGGTCTGCACACACAGACAAAGCTCTCTTGTTAAATTTTCATATCTTTCTTCTCTGGCCACAGAATGCAAGAATCGTCTTTCTACCTGAATTGTCTTCACAGCAGGCACATTCAAACGCCTTAGCTCCTCCTCTATTTGCAAATCTTCCTCTGAAGATGAGCTCTTCACATGCTGTTGGCAGAGGAGTGAAAACATAAGAAGCAACACGACCTTCGACTCCATTGGTGCGATCCTGACCTAGATGATACGAGACCAAGTTGGCCATAAAAAGACTAATGCTCTTGGGGAACTGGTGGAATATTCGTTTGTAATTCCCAGGATTGTTTCACGTGCTAAGAAGGAGAGGGCACCGGTTCAAAGGTCAAGATGAAAGCGCCAAAAATGCATTAATGCTGATTGTAGGTAGGCTAAAAATGGGAAAAATAATTTAATGATTCAACAGTTATAGCCATGTTTACTGGGACATAAGGAGATCCATTGACTAGGTGGCTTGATTTGGTTAAGCATCCACTATGATCTTTAGTGTTTTTGTAAATGAACTCATTTCATTAGTGCTTTCGCATGATCCAGGTGGTTTGTCTCTTCTCTTCTTTTCATTTTTTAGCGACAGATAAGTTGAAAAGTACGGCTATATTTTACTTTTCGAGAAGGGTTTGGAGGGGACTAGGAACTATCTTGCCCTATTGGAATTTCCGATTGTAAGGCGACATCGAAACGACGGTCGTCTATTGGATGAGCCCATCGCCGCAGCCTCAATGGTGCGAATAGGGAGATCTACGGCTGGTAATATACTTAAGCCTAGACCAGTCCTTCGCAAACTAATCAATGTTTCTCAAGACTAATCATGATTTTTGACTTACAAACCAAGTTTTGAGTTGTTCGGCCAGATATATGGTAGGTGAACAGTGCTTCCACTAGCATATGCCTAGCGAGTGTCTTGAGAATAGTCGTTAATTTGCCTAGCGAGTATCTTGAGAGTAGTCGTTAATATGATTCGTACAAAAATTGAGTGGTAGACTTCATTCTGCACATTATAGGTAAGAGATTTGATGCTTTCAATGACCAAATTACATCCCATACCAAATTTGATATTCCTTTTAAATATTCGTTCGAAAATTGATTTTTCAAATTATTGGCCCGAAGAAAAAAGGAAATCTCAAGTTTTCGGACTTCACTAGGCCCAGCCCAGGCCTGCCGTAAAACCTAACATGCCGTGGATGGCCCTTCACATAGCCCCTGTCCATGGCCCAATGATACTTGTCCCGGTCGGAGTATGCTTCGGTGTCGGCGGCGGGCACCTCGTCGTGGGCCTCCATGATGGTGGTGATGTCCTGACAAGAAGCCGACATCTTGATGTCGCTGTCCGGAAATTCGCCGCATCCCATCGGCGGGCTTTTAACTTCCGGCAGGCTGTACACTTGGCCTCCCCATTCCATGTAAGTGGCCAAGTCTTGCAAGCCAGGGCTAGAGAATATCTTCTGAGGCCAAAACCCAACCCCTATGGAGTCCTTCCCTAGTTCTAGCCACCACAGTCCACTTGTTGGATCCTGCATATTAACGACAACAATGATCATGTAAACGAAGGAATGAAAAAAACGATTTCCAATCCTTGATTCAGGTCTTGTGGGAAATGACTGATCGGCAAAGGGAAATATGGTTTTGGTGTATATCAGAAGTCTACCCGGTAAATGAAGTAATTGTATGTGTATACTGGTCCTCCCCTATGAGAATGTGCCTCGAAGATTGCATCGACCGGGTGATCAGATCGCATGAGAATGAACCCCGGACACTGGACATTGAAGCAAGATGATCGGCTCATCTGCACTAGATTAGCCACTCATGCAGAAGTATTAAATGATCGGATCGTTCGATGATATGTCGAAAGAGGAGAATGTTTGTGAACGTGCGGAAACTTGCCTTTTGGAAGATGAAACCCGCGGGTCAGATTATCCGAGTATAAGGATGGATTCACCTGTGGGAGTTTATGAGCAGAAGATAAAAGATGTCAAGTGGTAGAGGGAAAAAACCACCGAAAACTCCAAATTTTATCACACATTTATCCCGAACTTTTTTTTTGTGACACCAAAAACCCCAAACTTTACTATTTGTGACACATTTACCCCAATGTATATTGTCCATGAGCATTTTCGTCTTTTTTGGTTTTTCCTTTTTTTTTTACTTTTTTTTCCTTTCCGGCGAGGGAGCCCTCGCCGGCGTCGGGCGACCCTCGCCGGCGTCGGGCGAGGCTCGCCCTCGCTCGCCCAGGCGAGGGCGAGCCTCGCCCGACGCCGGCGAGGGTCGCCCTCGCTAGATCCGGCGAGGGTTTGGCGAGGGCGACCCTCGCCGGCGTCGGGCAACCCTCGCCCTCGCTCGCCGGATCCGGCGAGGGCCTCCCGACGCCGGCGAGGGCCGCCCTCTCCCGATGCCGGCGAGGGGCCCCCTCGCCGGAATGGAAAAAAAAGTAAAAAAAAAAAGAAAAAGCAAAAAGACGAAAATGCCCATGGACAATGTACATTGGGGTAAATGTGTCACAAATAGTAAAGTTTAGGGTTTTTTGTGTCATAAAAAAAAGTTCGGAGTAAATGTGTCACAAGTGACAAAGTTTGGGATTTTTGGTGATTTTTTACCTAATCATTTAGCCACAATAAGCAGATTGGTGAAGTAGAACTCGCAAATCTCTCCACTCTGCAGCTTCTGTAACTCTGCTGTTTTGATGCACGATATCCGTCCGACCCGCTCATTGATCAGGTCTGATACCGATTATTGAAGAGACCCACCCCTTTCTTAATTTTGGGTCAATCGTGCCCCCAAAAACAGTTATCAGGGGCCTAAATAAGTAGAACCTTGTCCTTACGGGGGCCAAATGATAATTAAAACAAAATTCAAGGGCCAGCTTGAAAATTCCCCGCTTCTTAAATTACCAAAATGGCCCTTAAACCCCGTCTATTCTTCTTCTTCTTCGTCTTCTTCCCGCTAAAACCCTAATTCCCTCTCACCCTCTCTCTCTCTCTCTCTCTCTCTCTAAACCTCAGCGAGCGAAACTCGCAATCATGCTCTCGTCACTCCTTCGCGAGCATCGCTTCCGCCTCTGGAACCTTCTGGAATGCTCCGGAAGCCTCTCGAGTGCCATCTTCTCCAGGTCCATGGGAGGGGGGCCGCGCACGTTCCCGGGCGGCTTGAACAAGTGGCAGTGGAAGCGGATGCACGAGAAGAAGGCCAGGGAGAAGGAGAAGCGGCTCCTCGAGCAGGAGAAGCAGCTCTACCAGGCTCGGGTTCGGTCCGAGATCAGGGCGAGCCTCGCCGGCCGGCCGGACGCTTCGGGGGATCGCGATCCGGCGGCGACCCACGGCCCCATGTCCCCCAAGGACCACGTCAAGGCCCTGGCCGACCGGTTCATGAAGGAAGGGGCGGAGGACCTGTGGAATGATGACGACGGTCCGCTGAAAGATCCCCTGCCGCCGCCGATGCGGCCGGCGAGTGTGCGGTCGGGACCGATCAGGTCGTCGATTGATTTGAGGAAGTTGGTGGAGGGGCATGGTGGTGGCGTTGTCAGTAATGGCAAGGATGCGGATTGGAGAGGTTTTGGTGGGGCCAATCATGTGGCGAGTAGGAAGTACTCGGTGGTGAGTAATAGGAGGTTCCGGAGAAATGAGAGTTCGTCGAGCGAGAGTGATTTGGCCGGTAATTCAAGGGATGATCGATTTAAATCGTCGCATGGTTTGAAGCCTAATCGGGCAGACTTTGAGGATTCGAGGAGTGTTGGTGGTTTTATGAAAAGTAGGAACTTTTCACGGCAGAGGAAAAGGGTATATTTCAAGAATGATAGTGATACTTCTTCTGGTGATGACGAATCAGAGATTGACATGGCAGATGATGTGGGAAGGCCCGAAGCTAGTAATTTGAGGTGGCCACGATTGAGTGCGGGCGGAGATGGGTCGTGGGATGAGGTGGAGGAAATGAATGGAGGCACAAACATGAGGAAGAGGGGAAGTAGCGCTTCTCTCGGGAAGTATGATATCAAGATTAAGAAGAGGGTGCCGCTGAAGTTTGTCGAGGAAGAGACTAATTTTTCACAACATGTAGAGTTGATTAGGCATGAGCTTAGCAAGAAGAAATTGGCAGAAAATCAGGGTAAAGACGTGGAGGAAGTTTCCATTTTGACTCAGAAAAGGTATAATATGCCTTTCTCCATAGGAATATCAAGTCAAAAATCGATTTCTTTAGTTCCCGTGTAATTGTTTGAGTGGCATAGAGCAGTGTAATTGAGTGCACAGAAGATCATTACATGAAAAATGAGTGGATTGGTTGATGTATGGGATTTTTTTTTCAAAAGACAGCTCATCAGTTCACTGAATTTCTTGAAATGAAAAAGTTCAAAGCTGTTGGATCAAATGATGGTTCAACTGTGGGTTTTGTTGTGTGCCCTCTGGTCATTTTTGTGTTTCCTTTTTCCAGGTTTGATGAATGTGACATATCACCATTGTCGATTAAGGCTCTTTCATCAGCTGGGTACGTTCGAATGACCAAAGTGCAGGAAGCTACACTCTCACTTGATGGTAGTAGCTACCTTATCTTGTATATTAATCACTATGTTGCCTTTTTTAGGGCTAAATCAACACATTGATAAAGCACAAGTATAAGTTGCTGGGTTTCAGATCTCCTAATAATATATTACTTCACAAAGAGTAGCTTATTCATCATCCCATTTCCATGCATTAGCCGTAGAGCAATTATGATATTTGGCGGATGAGTTCCGTTTGCCTTGTGAGTCGGCAAGATGCTAAATTTCCGACAACTGGGAGCTTGTGAGTTGGTAAGGCAAAAGATGGTCAAATGCTTCAGAAGTAGTTGAAATGCTTACATACTTTGATCTGTTCTGCAGTTTAGGTCCAAAAGAGACAAGATTTTGAAGTTTCTTCATGATTCCGTGGTTGCCAATCTATTGATAATTCTGATTGTCTCTATTTTGTACCCTGTAATTAGATCTACAGCTTGGTTCACCATTTTTAATTTCGTGTTTTGGCCTAATCACCATTTTCAATTTCTGCTGGCAGCTGGCTTCTTCTCCATCTCTTCCTTCTTGAGTCAAATGTCTCTTTCAATTTCAAAAGTTTAAGTGTTGTAATTATGCAAATATAAGAAAGTGTGAAAATGATAATGCGTTAATGCACAAAGAGATTTCTCATTTCCGAATATTATATTTGTACATTGTTATTATGCTTTACCCCTACAATACATTTTCTTCCCCTGTTAATGCTAAGATCCTATGTTGGTAGATGATGATTTTAGTGTCTGACCTGTGACAGGCAAGGATGCTGTGGTCAAAGCTAAAACTGGAACTGGGAAAAGTGTAGCTTTTTTGGTAGGATCGCTGCTCCTTTCTTATCATCATTCATTTCATCAAGTTCCACAACGCTTTTGTTTATACTCAACAGCTTCCTGCTATTGAAACAGTTTTAAAGTCACATAGCAATAAAACTCAGCGGGTGCCCCCAATATATGTTCTTATTCTTTGCCCCACGAGAGAACTTGCCAGTCAGATAGCTGCAGAAGCTAGAGCTTTGCTAAAGTACCATGATGGTATTGGTGTGCAAACACTTGTCGGAGGTGCACGTTTCAAAGATGACCAGAAACGTTTGGAATCTGAGTCATGCGAGGTTAGCCTTCATCTGCATGTCCCGAATTTTTTTCTGAGTAAAGTATCATTTTTTGAGATTGGATATCTATGCAGTGTAAAAATAGACGGATGCACGTATGTAGACATTCCTTGAACTTGATGCATAAAATATAATCTCTCCTCAACCTTCTGCAGATAATTGTTGCAACTCCTGGTAGGTTATTGGATCATGTAGAGAATAAATCCGGTATATCCGTACGTCTGATGGGGCTGAAAATGCTCATAATTGATGAAGCTGACCACTTGCTAGATCTTGGATTCCGCAAAGACATGGAGAAAATTGTTGACTGTCTTCCTCGTCAAAGACAGTCTATTCTATTTTCTGCAACCATGCCAAAAGAGGTAAAATTGATCCTTATTTCTTCTTTGGATCTTGGAATCATAGAAACTCTGCTTATCATGACATTTCTGTGATTCATTATGACTGTGCAGGTTCGCCGGATATCTCAGCTTGTTTTAAAAAGAGAACATTCTTTCATTGACACTGTGGGTGTCGGTTGTGTGGAGACTCATGCCCAGGTAGGTTGTGGTGTTCTGCTGAATGTTGATCATCATAAGTAGTCTAAGACATCTAAATTTCTCTCTGGGTCTTGTATCAAGCTATTAAGGTTGCCATGGTCATTCTGACTGTCACCGTGAGCAGGCATATTGGTACGCAGTAAATATGGATCTATGAGTGAGCCGAGATTGCCATTTATTTGTAGTCATGTATTATATTCCAAGTGTTGGTGGTATTTACAACACAAGCATGTGTGTTAATGATGGATTAATATACTGCCATATTTATTTCATTTCTCACTCTTTTACTATATTCATCTGATTATGAGGAGCATGAGGATCATATTGTCTGTGTCACATATCCACAGTTCCACTTTATGTTTGATCAATTGGACACATTTTTTACCTGTTGTTGCAGGTTAAGCAGTCTTATGTAGTTGCTCCTCATGACATGCATTTTCAAGTTGTTTATCATTTTCTCAAGGAGCATATTTTGGAGGCACCTGATTACAAGGTATCAATGGTAGTATTCTTTATCTTAATGATGTCATTTTATACCCGTTTAACAATATCACTGTGCTCAGGTCATTGTATTCTGTACGACGGGGATGGTAACATCGCTCCTATATTTACTTCTTCGGGAAATGAAGATGAATGTTAGAGAGATGCATTCTAGGAAGCCTCAACTTTACAGAACTCGCATATATGACGAGTTTCGGGAATCAAAGCGACTGATACTTGTCACATCTGATGTTTCATCCCGTGGAATTAATTACCCTGATGTTACATTGGTCCTCCAGGTATGCTAGTAAGATTTGAGGGTCTACTATACTTTTTCTGGTTAAATAAGCAAATATTTTAATTGATAGATGGCTGGTGCTATCGTTGAACTTAATTTCTGAGCAAATCTTAAGGAAGGATGATCATGAATTTTGCTGGCATTTTAAGTTTGTCCGCGTCGTCATTCCGTCTTTTGGGAGTAATAGTGAGTTCAATTCAGGTGGGTATACCCTCTGACAGAGAACAGTATATACATCGTCTTGGGAGAACAGGTCGGGAAGGGAAAGAAGGAGCAGGTATTTTGTTGCTTGCACCATGGGAGAAATATTTCCTGGATGAAGTGAAAGATCTGCCCATTGATAGAATCCCTGTACCATTTGTGGATCCAGATGTCAAAGTCAAGGTTTTCATCTACTACATTCTTCCTTGATACTTGTGTGCTTCTTATATGTAAATGTTGCTCATGGAACCTGATTGGAGTAGCTTTTACTTCTGCTGTCATGCTTGATAAGTTGATGCTTAAATATCCTAACCCACACTGTAATGTTAATAATATATTTCTACTCAAGTTTAAAATAAGTGATCAAAGGGACAAAGGGACAATATAGGCTTTTCTTAGTGGGCTATCATCCTTGCAGGTAAAATTACTAACAGTTTCTTCCTTCTTTTTTCTTGGGATAAGCATAATGATTGTTTCACTCACAATCAAAAGATCAATTCCACTAATGCTTCTCTTCTGGCTTTTGACTCTTTAATTTTTTTTTGAATAACAAAGTTTGGCTCGCCTTCCTTCTTGTCATGCTTTAGATTATCTCTGCTGCAGATGGAGGACTCGATGGCAAAAGTTGATACAAGTGTCAAAGAAGCAGCATACCATGCTTGGCTTGGCTACTATAACTCGATCAGGGAGATTGGCAGAGACAAAACAACACTTGTGGAGCTAGCCAACCGATTCTGCGAGTCCATTGGTTTGAAAAATCCTCCTGCGCTATTCCGAAAGACAGCACTGAAAATGGGTTTAAAGGATATTTCTGGCATCCGTATCCGCAAGTGATCCTTGTCTCAGTAACGACTGAGTCTTGGATAAAGATGAAATGGCTTCTTCATATTGATTCGGTGCTTATTCATCTAACTTTTTTTTATGAGAGAACAGTGCTCGTCATTGAAAAAGAAGAAAGTGATCAAGCAGGGTTAATCAATCTGGAGACGCGGTGTTTCTGATGTCCTGCTTCTTTTCTGCCGGCATGGTCGTCATCTTCGAGCTCCCGGTTTCATTTGTCCTGCTGATATGCCATAGATTTCCTGGAGACTGTGGCGGAGCTTCTTGAGTGTGGAGCCACTAGATTTAAGAGCTATCTTGCACTTGCATTAGCGTTTAACCTTATATCAATCCACTTGTTAAATCGATACACAGGGCTCAATGTAATGAATGACTTAATTCATAATGTGTTTATTAACCCATTCTGTGGTAGCTTGGCACTTTGAATTTAGAATTACACATCGGTGCTACTCACTTTGTGCAAATTTTACTTTTTGCCGAGTGAAAGATGGGTAAACTGTGCGAACAACATACCAAAGAGATCGACTCTTCAAATTGCCCCTTTAACACATAATTTGTTCTCTTCAACTACTGATATCTCATTACACGTGAAAAGTCTTCGTGGAGCTACCGCTTTCACAAATCAAATATCAAAATTCTCCTAAATATTGCAATTGACAAATGAATCTCTCGTTGCACACATCTTCAAAAAGTAAGAAGAGAAACGACGATGAAGTCGACTTACATTAACGAATGAATATTCCTTCCACAAGACAACAACAGATGAATTACAGAAGCATTTGAAACCTTCAAATGTTTTCAATTCATACTTCGACAACAAGCTCACAAGGAACATGTTTGCATTCGCAAAAGAAATCTCGATGAAGAAACAAACCCGACATATATTATCTAGTGTAAAAGAATGACACTGGCTCGCTCTCAGATAATCTTGTTTGAAGAGAACTCGACTTTGGCAACAGCGAGTCCTTTTTCCAGATTATAAGCCTATTTTTTCTCAAGTTTTAGAGCGGTTCCGGGCAGCATTTTGCCTTGCACAGCATCCGATGAAATAAATCACTGACTGGAGAAGTGCAATTGGTGAAAAGAAGAAAATCAGGATAAAAACAACAATTAGAACATCTAAATAAGAATTTAGAACCCTTTATCTTCTGATTCAGTTTGCCTTACCAAGAGAACGAACAGGATAACGTTGAAAATTGCAACCACCCTCCACTGAATTCTCATATACTGAGCAACTCCAGCCCTAAGACAGCAAGTGACAGTCAGACATATCCTAACAGAGGGAGAAATAAGAAAAGCAAGCACTAAAGCAAAGAGATTTACTTGCACGAATCACAATTGTAGCACTTCGCAGCTCGGGAGTTCTTATAGAGCTTGCAGTCCTTGTTGGAACTAACGGGGTGGTAGCTCAAGTCGTAGTACGACGCGTTCACGCTAGGGTAACCACATCTACGATAATAGCAGATTCACAAGAAAAAGATTTACATCAGTTACTAACAACTTTTGCTACCAGTCATTCAAAAGAATTCCAAGAAGAAACAGCATGAACTTTTTCTTTGACATAACAGCATGAACTTCCATTTCCTGATTTGTTACCTATCTTTTCAAATTCTGCAAATATAATTAGGTAAATTTGAGATGGATATCAAATCCCTATAGTAGGGGTCTATCGCAAGGAGGGGAATGAGGAAAAAGAATCTTTTACAGTTGAAAGACAACAAAGGCACATACTCAGATGGAGGTCGGCAACAACCAGCTTCAATTGGGGTTAATTTTGCTGATTTATATTGTCTGAGAGTCTGGAATCACAAAGCAGATAGTCTCAAATGATGTCAATACAATCATTTAGACCAATCAGAACCCTAAGTGACAAATTAGACCTTATATTTCTTCGATAAGTTATTGCAGTCCTCAGACTTCACAAGACAACTCTTCAAGCGCTCCCAGTTATGGGCATCGTTTAACTGAATAAAAAAGCCAAATTGAGTCTAAGTTATAACAATTAGCAGAAGAATGGCATGCAACATAATAAAGGCACGTTTATAATACAACACTCACTTGTTTTAGAAACCATGAACTGTAATCCTTAAGTTGATACTCTTTGTACCTGAGAAGACACAGTTATGTGAATAGGTTGTTCAACTCTGATGCTGTCAGATAAAGTAAATGAATGCTTACCTTAAACCGGCTACGCTGTGCCCCGAACCATTGTTTGTCACAATGAAGCTAAAAATGCACAAAAGTATTTCAGCATCCAAGTGAATACAGGATTAGGATAGGAAACTTGTGAAATTATTTATTTAGAATTTCAACTCAAAATTGAATCTTTAGTATTAGTATGTGAAATAGTTATTTTTCAAGCTTTGATAGAATGTACAGATCTTTTGAAAGTAAAAATTTAATAAACTTGAAAAAAGAGAATACCGGTAGCTTGTAAACTCAGTTAGCAAACCCATTTTCAGATAATGGCAGAGCATCATTCTGCTAAATTATAATAAGTTTTTCTCCCAAAATCTAAAAGCCTGCCCCAGCTCACGAAGCATAAAATACAGATCAACCAAGGCTTTTGTAAGATATACTTACGCTAGTACGGTGAACACAAGGATTCCCACCAATATCAGGCATAACAATATCAAGTACTGTATAGTGTCAAGTTGAGATCATTGCAAAAGGGCAAAAAATTTTCAAGGGAAAAAACAGCAGTTGTCCCTAGAGATGAAAATGTCCACTGAATGTGATAAGGATACAGCCCACAACAGTATCGAGTTGTTCTTCAATGCACCAAGAAAGCCGATTATTGATCTGAAAGTCGAAACCAACGAGCAATCCATCACGTATCAGTGATAAAAAGCAATGGAGAGGAATACTAAACCAAGAATTATAGCAGATTATATTAAGAACAAGAGGAAAGAAAACTCACATTATGAATATAAAAGCCCCAAGACCCAGAACAGGAAGAGTGAGGGACTTTCGGCAGTTGTCATCATGAGTACTCATCCACACGCCAAACCCTATAACAGCTATAGCCAAAAGCTGCACCAACAAGCAAACAGAGAATTCACGCCTGAAACAAGATCACACATTTCCATCCCACTACCACTTCTGCACGGAACTTTGACATTTTCACGAAATTACTCCGGAGCACTCAATCAATGAAGTCACCTAACAGAACAAACGTTGCTGCAATTGCAAAATCCCTCACTGAAGCTTCAGCATACCGGACAACTAAATTACAAGTACCCAATCCGAAATAACCGATGGCTAGAAATCCTTACAAGCGAAAAAAAGACAGGAATTTGCAGAAAATTAAAGAATGCGCACGACAAAGAGAGCAGCATTCCGAGTGACACCATGACCTAGTCACAGAAACAGTGGGAAAATGGCAAAAACATGAGCATAAGCCGTCGAAAAGTGAAGAACAAACAAATGGGTACCCTGACATTGCAAGTAAATAACATAAAGGAGGTTACTTTGAGGGTGATCCTGACTTCAAAGCCAGAGGGGAACAAAAATTATACCATAGTAATGAAGTTGATCCATCTGATGACAAACGTGCTCGTTCCGACACCCATCTATAATCTCTCTCTCTCTCTCTCTCTCTCTCTCTCTCTCTCTCTCTCTCTCAACTCGTACAACAAGAGACACAGAAAGAGAGAGAAACGGGTATGCTGCTCCGGCTACGTGTAATGGAAGATGTTCCTGGGCAGCAGAAACGCCGCTTGCAGTGCAAGGGAAGAGAAGAGAGAGGCTGTGCACTTGTGGGGTTATTTGTGGGATGGATGGAGGAGACAAGGGCATTCATGTCCAAAAGCCAAGATTACTGGCACGCGGTCGCAGCATGTCCCCTTCCCCCCACAGAGATAACAGAGGAAAAAAGAAGCATTATTGCTGATTCCACGGGGACAATCCATGTTCATGTTCTTTATCTCTCTCCCCAGCTGCTTTTATCATCAACCAACATAACCTTTCTTCCGGTCATCGCGTCACCCAATCAGCCAGGTTGACTGCTGTAATGTGACTCGGACACAAAGAGAGATCATCTCGCGTCATGCTACAGAGGAGTCAATTTGGAATCTATCCCTTTAACAGTTACGTTAAAGGTGCATTGTTTGGAAGAAATAATGCGGGACGCCGCACATCAATGGAACATGATGTACCGCATTGGTCGTGTAATCGACACATGAAATACTTTTCCTCATTTGGCGCACCATTCTTCATTTTTGAGGCAGTTCACTTGATTTTTAAATTAGATCTGATCATGAGTCTTGCGAACTGACCATACCAATCGGACAATCTGTTATCACAAGTGGGTATGCAAACCAATAAGTCGAAGTCAATTTTTTTTTTGCACTCGACGTTCGAGCTTGGATAGCTTTCGGTGCATTTGTTAAGCAAACAATTGAGAAAAGTTCATATTTTTCAACAATTTTTCTCTCGTGTTTTCATATAACCACTACTTTGTGTTGAATAAGTGTCCGATGAGCATTCGTCAACAAAAACCATTTAAACCTTTCTTCTTTCCAAAGCAGAAGTCGCCATTCATGTACATGATTTATGTTGGATTTATACATGGTTATTTCGCCTCACTCTCCATGTCTAATTTAATACCCAGTAGACCTTGCTTCCCTCCTTTCTTGGTCATGGAAGGTGAGTACCCCCTGCGCTGTGAATACAGGTGAGATCACCTTACAAATCCATTTTGTCACACCAAAACCATACGAACTGATATGATAATGCCTATACACAAGAAATATCATGAACACGGCAAAGAACAAAGCAAAATGCAGAATCACATGGACAAGCCATTTATTTTGATAATTTTCTTTTGTAACTTCGACTAAGAATTTTCGGTCCATGGGAACTTTTAGCCGGTGCAGCAACCCAGAAGCTTTCTAGGAGTATAGCCAGTGGCGCGGAACTTCGCCGCAGTTTCTTCGATCTTGAGGAAACTCTCGCCTTTCTTGGCTTCGACCATTGCCCTCTTCTCTTCCGCTGCCTTGTGAATCTCGACTATTTTGTTCTTCATCATCTCTGCATACTCAGCCTTCTTCTTCTCCAGTTTTTCCTGTAGGTCATTGTGTGAAAATATTAGCAAAAAAAACCGATTTAAGAGGCTCTGTTTCAGTGTTTCATATGCTTCAGTTTAGTGTTTTATTAAGGCAATGAAGAAGACATAATTACCTCGATTTTCTTTAGTTCTGCCTCTGCAGCTGCTCTTTTAGTGTTTTCCCATGATCCAATGCCTGAGAGCTTCTTATATGTCCTGTTTCAAAATTCAATCCAAGTATAATTTGAGACACCGAGCACAGAACAGGCAGTTCAGAACTCTGATTCTAATGTCATAAATGCTTTATATATCGTGAGGAATTGTGGGCTCTCACTTGTTCTCTACTTTGGTTTTCTCACTCTCCTCCCAAGCTTTGATCAAGGCCAGTCTTTTCTCCGTTTCAACTCTTGCAAGAACAGCATCTGAGAACACAGACAGTATAAGCAGAGATTGCGTAAAAGTATTGACTGTTCAAAGTGAAATCTAGGCCAATGGATGAAAAATGAAAAAAGAAGTCCAATTTTGTTAAAATAAATTTTCTCAAAATATACCTCTATCAAATGATCCCCCTGAATATTTCTCCACAGGATCTGCTACCTCTGCAAACAGCAAAATTCTAGACTAAGACAAGATTTTTTTGCAACAGATGAATTTGGGTTTGAGTGGATGTCTAACTCTAGACAATTTTCTTGGTTCTTTCTTGTTCAAATGCTGTATCTCATGATATGTACTGTTATTATAAGACAATCAGTCCAAACTTAATCAAGATCAACCTACCAGTTTCTAACGTAGTATGAAAGGTACTTTACTCAATTTACAAGCTTTCCATCATCTGCTCATCCATTCAAACATTAATATGTTCTTCTTGACATTACTTGAACTTTGCAAACAATCAACAAAACTAGGACTACTGATCTTACATCTTCCCACAATGAACCAAATTGTTTATTCAGAACCACAATCATTTGGAAAAGTAAACGAGACCATAATCCTCAAAGTTTGCGTAACATCGTCATGTGGATTACTGAGAGAGAGAGAGAGAGAGAGAGAGAGAGAGAGAGAGAGAGAGAGAGAGATTTTAATTACTTTGAGGGACTGCAGGTGAATATTTCTCAGCAACAGCTGATGAAACATACTTCTCAGGAGCTTCTTTTTCTTCTTGCTCAGCACGAGAAGTTTTTTCTACAGGAGGTGGTGGTGGGGGTGGGGGTGGTGGGGGTGCCACAGATTCAGCTTTCTTCTGCTCCTCTGCCATCAGTTACTCCTTCAATTTAGCCCCCGAAACTTGTCAAAAGAAGGAAAAAAAAAGGTCGATGAAAAAGTTTCAGACACAGCAATGAAGCACTGAACCGAAAACTCAGAGTCAAGAGAGGAGACAAAAAAGAAAAGAGGCTGTTCTTGATAGTGCTGGAAACTCCTAGGTGGTTGCAAGTATGGTAAAAATAAGACAAAAGACCAAGATTTATATGGTTGATTACTCACTATTACTACCTTGGTGTGAACGTCAGAAGAAAAAATTATTGGTCCTTTTTGTTTTAGTATTTTCCTATTTTTAATACGTGGGGCTTTGTCAAACAGAAAGATGTTACATACCCAGCATGTGCCACTTGTCCTTTGACAATGGCGCAGCCTCGGAAAGGAACCATAAATTGGGTGAAAAGGTGAAACTTCCCTTCGGTGCTTTTAAAGAAATTCATGAATCAATATGGTATGGTGCTAAAAAAAATTATTATTTTTTTCTATTTTTAGGATAGTCAATAATCAATCTCTTGCCAATAAAAGATGGATATGTTTTTGAATGCCTTAAATGCTAACTTAATGATGGTTGGTAATCATATGTTACTCCTTTATTTCTAGCTTTCCCAATAATGAGAATCAACTTAGTCATCTCGATTTCATTTTAAAAAAATCTCAATGTTTGGTCTCCTTAAGGTAAAAGTCAACGCACATTTATCCCGTAAGTCAGGAGGAAAAAGGGAAATTGCTTGAACGCCATCCTTGCTTGATGTATATTGCTTTCAGCATCGGTAAAAATCCTCGTAAAGCATATGTTTTACACCCTTAAGCAACGGGAGTCGCTAATCAAAAGATGATGTAATTAATTAGTGATGATCTCGTAGTAAAGCTTTTCCAACAGGGAACTTCGATTTAAATAAGAAAGAAAAGATGACAAAAATAGGTGGGGTTGGACATTTAGCAAGATAATTACGCTTGTCATGCATGCTAAGGAAAATAGGTCGTCAGGCCCAGCATTGAGGACGGCCCTATCTCTTATTTGAGAGTAGAATGCTCAAAGCATAAGTTCTATGTGTTTAGACATATGTCTAGATTGAGCATCATAGAAGAGTACCTTTATGAAAAAATCATCGCAAATTATTTCCATTTTTTTGTCAATGTTATTATAGTGTGGTAGGTCTAATCATCGATGTATAGTTAAGGATGTTCAGGTCGAGACGATATTTTTGAGTTTAAGCCAAAATTGCTTTCGATTTGTTAGATTATCCCACGACGCTCATTTACGAGATTTATATGTTTTTTATATACATATGGCCTCCTTCCTATTAGCTTACGTAGTTTAAGTTGGACATTCTAACATGGTATTAGAGCCAAGTCTTGCCCCAGTTTATCTCATGTGCAACATATGATCATCAAATTTCATGGTAAATTGATTTATATGTTTTTCCTGTTAGTCCAAACTTTTTGTTTAGATTTTCTATGATCCTGATTGAGGAGATACAAGAACTTTCATTTGATACTCGTCTTTTTATTGCTTGGTCAGATAATAGTGCAGCTGCGACTTTGCCGATGATTGACCCATTTGGATGATGTAAGTTCATGATGACCGACGACATTGTGGGTTCGACCTATCTCTTAGAAAAAGGAAAAAAAAAAGATCACTCCTAATGCTTCCATGGCTACAAATTTTATTTCCTTAATAACCATGGTACAATTGTTTAGGATGAATTTTTGGGAAATTTATTGATTTGATATAGCAAAGGTGGGAATTTTAGTACCACGCAACTTGGTGCGGAAAGCCTTTCAACAACCCTAGATCTCATCTATTGCATATGCTGTCAATTTTCGAAAGATAATCTGATCATACAACACCACACAAAACTAAACGAACTAGATCCAGCCACTCTACACTAGCTAGAACCAAACGCATGATCTTCTGTCGCAGTCAACGAGAGACTCTTTCAATGGTTTGTAGGCTTTGTAGTTTCTGTCCAGTATCCAAAATCACAGACAAGTCTAAGATGACCATGAAAGGAAGGAATCAAAATCCATGGTTTACCCTACTTGTACCCTTGTCTCTTCATTGAGAAATTATTATGTGGGTTCAGTATATATATATATGAAATTGAACTCAGACCTTTAAAGATGACGACTCTCATCAAATCTAACGATTCAGATTGAGTCTTGTATATATGCTAAATTCATAAAATACTTTCTTACGTGTATATATATGGCATCATCCTACCATTTTTTCTTTGATTTCTCAAAGATCAGGGATTAACCAATGCATGAAGACATTATAAAAAAATTCCATCCTGTTGATTTGAGAAAAGCAACGAAATAGTTCTTCAAATTTAGGAAGTCAAATAGTATATACAAGATGCCTACATTGATATAAACTCCAACAAGCATACAAAAAAATGTTTTGACTGGTAAAAGCTGTCCATTGCTATGTACAGTTGAATTGAATCATGGTCCAACTTTGGGCCTCTTTGATCCCAGCGTCTCGGTCTCGGATTCGACTGGACTCTCCCTTCGTTTGTTCTGTTGATCAGAAACACAAACCAAGTCCACCAGGAAATCAAACACATCAGTGCCGTGGATCGCCGACATGACGTCGTCCCTCTGGAGCGTCCTCCTCTTACCTTCTGCGGCCAACACCCACGACTTCCTGGTCAATATATTCCTCGATGAACAGCTCGATAGCCCTCGAGAACGCGATCGGCGCCTCGCCCGAGATCATCTTCACGCCGTCGCCGGATTTCTTCATGATCTTCTTGATCCTGGCCAACGGCAATGAATGCTGCTGACTCCCGCTCCTACCACTGGATGATGATGATATTCTTGAGTATAATCCAGCTTTCCTCATTACTTATGTCCCTTTATATCTGATTCTTCGTCTTGTTTAGTATTTAGAGTTCGCCTCGGCTTGATACCGCTTTCGTTGCGAGCATTAATGCGAGACGACTCGTGTAATTTGGGGTGAGAGAATAACAAGCTCAAGTCCATAATATAGGGGAAAATTTGCGGAGGATGACTTATGTGATGAGCAACTCAAGAGAGTGATGGCCGGCCAAGCCATCTGTTTAATTAGGCCGGCCAAATTACAGATCATGTTCGTACTTGTTTATTATTATGACTAATGAGAAACAGGTACAAGTTTGACAGCCAATGAATCGCATTATAGAAAACCTTTGAGTAATCTTCCTTAATATAAGATGAGAGAGAAAGCTCATTTTCACGCATACATTCAACTCGAACGATTGCTACCGACTCTCATGTTTGTATGAGCTTCATCTCGCCCGTCGGGTTCTGGTTCTTATTCATGTCATGTCTAGGGTATTACGAAAAGGGATTGACTAAGCGGTCAAGCATTCGATCTGGAGGCGGCGCGATTCATGTTCAAATTACAACTTCTCTCGCTCGGAGCAAAATAGAAAGCCAAGTCGATCACCCTATGGACCGGAGTGTAATCTGATGCAGATGGACCAGAGGAGATCAGTTGAGACGTCGTCAAAAGTTTTAGAAGATCATACTGATAAAGCAAACACCATTCATGGCCGGATATTGGATCTATTGATTGCTTTAGAATCAGCTTCAGACCTTGCTTGAACAAGGCTCAGGGTTTGCTCGAGTCCAATAGATCCGGAACTATTACGCCGATGTCATCCCTTCCTAAAGCTTAAACCGATAGAAAACGGGTCAAACAATTTATGTATTGTCTGTACGCCATTCATTTATAAGCGCAAAATTCAACCCTACGTGGTAACGGGCACGGATTGTTCATGAGCAAAGTTGCGAAACCCATCACGAATGACTAATTTGAGCGGCAGTGGCTTATCATCTTCCTCAAAAACTTAAACCATTAGGAAACTGGTCGACAATTTATACATAGCATGTCACATGACAAGAACCTTATTGGTGCGTGTTAAAGCTAATTAGTATGCTAACGACGTTTAGTCGGGCCCCAGACAGAATCAAAGTGGACTTAACTTTTTTGGCATCATAAGAAGCAAAAGGCAACTTGTTGAGAAAAAATTATGAAAGCTTTCATTTACGCCAAATAAAGCTTTCGATTTTTATTTTTTTGTGCTTTTCAATCTCTATTTTGTGACAATACGTAGTTCTTGCTTGGCATGGCAATGAGCACAATTCGATCCTTTCGGCTGGGAATCAATTGCAATCCCAGGGAAATCATCGAAGTCTCTTTCCCTTTATTAAAACCCGAGATCTGGAATTAATGTAATGTCACATAGCTTTAAATTTAATCTTGATAAAAGGTCTAATCTTTGGCGACTTTCCATGCCAAACGTAGTCGTGAGGCAAGATGATGATGGCTTCATTTGATTAGTGGGGAACATTTAATGAAATCAGGAAGGCCATTGATTAGTAGATTAACAGTCCCTCTCATCCATCACCATGAGCTGGACAAGGTTTAACTGGACCATCTAGTGACCATGACCCTCTTGATCACCCATTGTAAGTTTGGAATTAGCGCTACGTTTCTCATTCTCTATTGCATTAGCATTCGTATGACATAATTAATTATGTTCGCTTCGCGTAATTTAACACTATTCTCTCTCTGTCTCTTCTTGGGTGCGAATTAGTCATGTTTTGTTATGGTTTCACACAAGACTATTTGTCCTTTGTGAAAGAATGAGGCTCGAATTGGCATGACTTGCCACCAAGCACACAACGTTGGAAGTATAAGTTACGATTCAAGCACTTCAAAAATGTAGAGAGAAGCTTTTCTTCTCTAGCAACAAATCATTTAAGAAGGTGATTCTGAAAAGGGGTCGTGCTTGCATCAGTCGAGATGACAAAATAACTCATTCTAGACCGATCCATTTGCATGTACCTAGAAAGGGAGCCGAAACTCCTATAGGGGCCTTTGCGGCCTTTCCCGATCCCATCTAACAAGCTCTACGGATGCGTTCATTATTTTAACGTGTTTGTGCCGGCACGTTCTATACCCCCTATTCCCTCTGTATCTTTATCTTTCTCGAAGGATGGAATACCTCTAGATGATTTACACCTGGTAATCCGAGATCCGGATGAGGATCTAAATAGAGCATCTTAAGCACCTACTGGTTTGGTATCTAGCTAACATATCCGGACGACAGAAAACCAATTCGTTTGGACTTGGAGGTTGGTGGGCATGGATGGTCAAGCGGCCGAACGAAGACAGCGTAAACGGGTGGGGAGTCGGGTGTCTGCACACGCACGCAGGCTTTGACTCAGCGAGCACCACGGACGGGCTTTATCTTCACTCTTTTTCTCACCTTGATCTCACGCACAAATCGCTTGCAATTTCGACTTTGAAGCCAAGTTATAAGCTGGAATTCAAAGCAACCCTCGTCTCCCTTACCCTCTAATGGAAGCTTTCCCCTCTCTGTCTCTCTCTGTCTCTGTCTCTGTCTCTCCCTCATATTCTAACATGGGATAAACTCAGTCAATCTTGCTCTTTTTTTCTGTAGTAGAGCGACATTGATTAGTGGAGTATTGAGTGACTAATCGTGCATGGTCATTAATTTTAAGCGATAAGTATTCCACGTTGTTCTCTGTGTTTTTTACAAGGCAGAAAGATTGACTATTCTAAAATAAGTTATCATCCACGAAAAATAATAACCCTAGCTAAGAAATGGTTAATTAGAAAAAAAAAAGCGGAACGTGTTTTGACGGCGATGAATTGAACCAATCTAATAATTAAAAAGACAAGGTATATATGAGTTAAATCCATTTTCATTGACACAAACGAATGTGGGTGTGGATGTTTAATAAATTTCATCTGTTAAGTTTTACTAAAGCGAGGTTACAGGACAATGTTTTTGTCCGTTTTATAATCTAAGAGTGCAAGCGCGGAGGCTCCAGTGTTGGAGGTCCACATAACAAGCCCACAATCCCTACGGAACAGATTAAGTCCGGCCTCTGTTTCTATTGCAGAGAGTCCAATCCAAAAGTAATTTACACGCAATTGATAGGATTTAAATAAGTCGATTTTAAGTTTTCGAGATGAAAATCTTTTTGGTTGCCACATGTGAGTTGAGGATATTTCTGTAGTACCATGAAGCAGAAGTACTAGTTGCTCGTGACGTTTTTTAAGGGGGGCAGGGTCCCAATTCTGCAATTCTCATTTTTTTTTCTATTTTTCGGTCGAGAGGATATTAATTTATATGATCCACAAATTGTCTGTTTTCCTTAATGAGAAGCATGAAATTTATGAAACAGGCCAAGTACTGTTGGTGGGGTTCTCTTGCAGCCCAAAAGGGTCCATCGAAATGAAGCCGAATCAACCACGCATATAGAAAAAGAGGAATGCAAAGTAAATGCAATTTTAAAGAGTCAAGAATCCATTTTCGTGACTATGGGACACACATAGTGCGGATGGTATGATGGCTTGATCCATTTAGAGGAGCCAAAAGAAGGTGGGGGACCGATTAGCTTGTCTCACGCCTTTCATTTGATTGATCAACCTTCATAATATATCGGCACGGTGTTTATAAATTTCAGAACCCTGCTTGCCATGTGAAATAAATCAAAATGAAAACTGATTCCGATGCTGTGTTAGAAAGTCGAATTCGAAAGCTTAATAGCCGATAATGACATATAAAGAGTGTATAAATCCCAAAACAGAGAATACGGGATATTTTAACGGTATCCCTCAGATCATAAGAAGTATAATATAACGAAAAATAATCGTATCGCGACTCTAATGGCAACATGGTAACGGACCTAGTGAATGAAGAAGCCACTTGTTCTTTTCATTTTTTTTTTCTGTGGGTTGATAAGAAGCCACTTGTTGATACTATAAAGAAGGACATTGAAGAATGACCTTGATTTAATAATGACATGGAAGCTTCTCTCCCTCTGAAGACCTGACCTTTCCTTCCCCAGAAAGACAAAACTTTGGTCAATCTTTCTTAGCTTATAATATAACCATAACCAAAGTCAGCAAATTCATAAAAAGAAGAGGAATTGCTCCCTCTCTCTGCCTCTCTCTCTCTCTCTCTCTGGGTGTGAAACTGGAATGAGACTCACTGAGAGAGAGAGAGACAGAGAACGCTTAGAACAGAATGCACATACGGAACAAGCACAAAGACAGAGAAAGCTGCTCCTCAGATCCGTGTTTTCTGGCTCACTGACTTACCGCGTTCCCATGTCGTAAAGGTCGCTCCTTTTTATGGTGAACTCAGCTGACTCGTGCTATATCTTTTCAAGGAGCTGCATTGCGAATCTGGGATCCTTTTTATTTGGCCCGCATTGACGCACTGTGTGCCTGCATTGGTGATTCTCCGGCGAGCTCGAGCTTCCGGTGACCGGAGATGCCGCGGATGAGCTCCGGCGAGGGGGAGGGTGTTCGGGGCACAGAGAATGGTGGGGAAGCGAGAAGGACAAAATGAGAGAGGCGTGTGTTTGAGATTGCAGTTTCATGCAACTCCAGGTTACTCAAAACTCTCTCTCTCTCTCTCTCTCTCTCTCTCTCTATGCAATGGCACTAGTCTGTATAAATTTGTTCAGAAATGCAAAAGAAGGTGATAACTGGAAATGGTCTCGCATCTCATAAATTTGTTAAATTTTTCTCTCTGTTTTGTTTTGGGAGACTGCATTGTCATGTTTGTAAAGCCAATGCACCCAAATTTGACCGAAAGCTCCAATTTTTTTTCCTTTTGCAAATCTTTTTGTCTCAATTTTCTGTTCCAAGCAGGCAACCCAGAAAGTCTAATTAATTAGAATGGATAAGTAAATACATAAATAGCTGTAGGTCTATGTGATTGAGTGATTGAAAAGCATTCGTGTTGAAAGTGGGAAACTGATTCAGGTGTCACAGTTTTGGTGTCAATGAATGAATGTGTCTTTGGTTCTTCCTGGTGATGCGAAAGAGCCGAGTTTGAGATCAGAAAACTGCGCCGGAGATTCAAGACTCTTGCTGGGAAGATCACAGAATCTCCCGCTTCATTGCGTGTCAATGGTATGAAATGAATTGTTCTCTAGTTGCCTGATACTATGAGCTATTATAGTATGCAGATGATATACCATTATAACTGTCAATTGAAAATGTTACTAGGTGAATTCACAATTTCTGAGATGCATGCAGATGACAATAATTATATCTCAATTTTTCTTTGTGTTTCGACAGAGGTTTTGTGTCCAGAGAATCCAAGAAGATTTCTGATCATAGGTAAGACACAAGCTTTACTTCTCATTTTTATTTAGTTTTTCGTGTTTTTATAGTTCTGATAATGTCGTCTGAATAGGGTTTTTCGTTGCCCGAACATTTGCAGATTGGTGGAAGAAGCTGAAGATTTGAAAATTAAAATGAAAGACAAGAGCTTCAGCACCCAAGCAAGCGAAAGAAAAAGAGACGAAAGCGCTGAGGCTACCTCTCTTGATGTATGCTTCCATTTCAAGTCAATTGCTTTCAGTGAACTGTGGCAACATTTTCAATTAAAACATTCATTTCTTTGGCAGGAACAGTCTCGTCTTTTAGTTATATGTGATGAAGTGCCAGAAATTTCATGGTGTAAGGTTTTCTTCAAGGTTTTTCTGATGTTATTGATATGTTTTCATTGTAGTTGCCAAAGGAAAATAATCAGATTCTCCTTCACAGTCTTCCAGAAGGACAATTAAGTATGACTGCCGATCTACACGGCCTATGTAGAATGTCTAGTGGATCAAATCTTACAATATCTAGCTCCGAGAGCAGCTCCGGATTAAATTCGCCTCAAGAGCTTAAAGCGAGAAACTTCATCCAACACAGCCCGACTAGCTTCCTCTCGTCTCTTGGTTATGCCTCAGTGCCTCAGAATCTGATAGCAGATGAATCAGCCAGAGCAGAACAAGAACATCAGAGGTCGAAGTGGGAGTGGTCGTTAAATCTTGATGGCAACTTGAGTACGGATGACTCGAAGACTAGATTTCAGAATTTTCAAATGAGTGAGGGACAAGAAGCTTCTCACAATGATGTTGAAAGGCTCAAGGTTGAGTTATTTTCTTCGGCTAGACAAGCAGATGTTTCAGAATTGGAATTGCAAACTCTTCGCAAGCAAATCGTGAAAGAGACCAAAAGGGCTCAAAGGTTCTCAAAAGAAAATGTTAGATTGAAGGAGGAGAGGGATTCATTCAAGGAAGAATCTGAGAAACTCAAGGCCTTCAAAAGTAATTTTGAGGGCGGAGATCTGCAGGCGGTCGTAGTAGAATTGAGAAAAGAACTGAGTCACGAGAAGGAGGTCAATGCTCATCTGAGGTTGCAGCTTCAAAAGACGCAAGATTCGAATGCTGAATTGGTTCTTGCTGTGAAAGAACTAGATGACATGTTAAAGCAGAAGGATCGAGAAAGACCAGAAATCGAAGCAGTTGAAGACGAGGACCAGAAGGCATTGATAGAGCTCATTAAGGGCCAAACAGATGCGAATGATCCGACCCAGCTCGATGAAAATATCAATAACCTTCGTACCGAAATAGCTACCTGCAAGAGGAAAAAGGATGAGTTGGAGATGCAGATGGAGCAGCTTGCACTAGACTATGAAATATTGAGGCAGGAAAATCACGAGATGTCGTCCAAATGGGAACAATTCCAGCTCCAGGAACAACTGAATATGCAATATCAATGCACTTCATGTTTGACCAACGTCAGCGAACTGGAAAATCATATTCAAATATTGGAGAATGACCTCAAGAGCAAATCAGAATCTCTCTCAGATGCTCTAGCAACCATTAACAAACTTGAAACGTGTATTAATGGCTTGGAGCGAGAATTGGAGAAGCAGGCAACAGAATTTGAAGTGGCTCTTGAAGACATAACGTGTGCCAAAGTAGAGCAAGAGCAAAGAGCTATCCTGGCAGACGAGACACTAAGAGAGACGAGACAAAAATATGCGAATTTAGCTGAGAAGACAAAACGGAAATACACAAATGTTGCTGAAAGGATACAGGAGGAGTTCAGGAAACTCTCCATGCAAATGTTGTCGACGTTCGAGGTGAATGAGGCAGTGACTGCGAAAGCATTGACAGAAGCTCGAGAACTGCGTGCACAGAAAAGTCAACTAGAGGAAACACTCCAGAAAGCTAATGAAGAGCTTGTTTCTGTTCAAGATAATTATGAAGCAAAAATGGAAGAGCTGTTCAGGGAAATAAAAGCGAAAACAGATCAAATCAAACAGATGGTGTTGGAAATCAACGAGAATTCTAGGCAGCTTGAACATCAGGAGGAGCATGAGACTGAAGACTGTAAAAGAAATTTGTTGCAGGAGATCACGATGTTGCATAGTGAGGTAACAAGGCTGAGTACAGACAATAATTTCCTCTCTGATCAAGAGGAAAATCTAACTGCAGAGTTGGAACAGATGAAAAAATCACTCGCCGAAACCAAAATTGCAGTGGAAAAAGGAAATGCAGGTAGAGATGAGCTGGTCAGTGCCCTTGCTTCGATGAAGAAAGAGATGGAGGATTCAATGATGGAGTTAAATTCCTTGAGGCAAATGAAAGATCAAAAGGACATCGTTATTGAAAGCTTGAAGTCAGAATTGGAAAACCTTAAAGCTCAGCATAATGACTTGAAAGCCTCAATATTTGAAGATAAATCGGGGAAAGAACGGCTAAGAAAACAAGCAATCAAGCCAAAGGGTGATCTCAAGAAGCAGGAAGATGCATTCACCTCGACCGAGAAAAAGAGGAACAGGCGAGCAGTAGTTTCGGACGGAAAAAAGGGCACTCTGAGAACTAATAAGCCTGCTCAAGTTTCTAGCAGCAATAAAGAACTAACGAGTCTCCAGGAGAAAATCAAATTGCTTGAGGTATTGAGAACCTCTTGACTTTTGTAATCAACATTTCTATTATTGCAAAGTAAGAATAAGAATGCTGTTCGATTGTTGCCTTACGGTGGATTAACTTTAGTTCATGATTGCCTCTCTGCCATGTTTTGACTCTTGTACTTCTGCTTCTGACAGGACCATATCCAATCAAAGCAAGCGGCATTTGACTCCATGAAGGATTCATTCCTCGCCAGGGAAAGTGATCTGCAAAACATAATTGAGGAGTTGGAGAGCAGATTGAAAGAAAAGGTAATTCTACCTCTTCACTTTTGTGATCAACATTTCTATTATTGCAACGTAAGAATAAGAATGCTGTTCGATTGTTGCCTTACGGTGGATTAACTTTAGTTCATGATTGCCTCTCTGCCATGTTGACTACTTCTGCTTCTGACAGGACCATATCCAATCAAAGCAAGCGGCATTCGACTCCATGAAGGATTCATTCCTCGCCAGGGAAAGTGATCTGCAAAACATAATTGAGGAGTTGGAGAGCAGGTTGAAAGAAAAGGTAATTCTACCTCTTCACTTTTGTGATCAACATTTCTATTATTGCAACGTAAGAATAAGAATGCTGTTCGATTGTTGCCTTACGGTGGATTAACTTTAGTTCATGATTGCCTCTCTGCCATGTTGACTACTTCTGCTTCTGACAGGACCATATCCAATCAAAGCAAGCCGCATTCAACTCCATGAAGGATTCATTCCTCGCCAGGGAAAGTGATCTGCAAAACATAATTGAGGAGTTGGAGAGCAGGTTGAAAGAAAAGGTAATTCTAGTTTGTCTTATGATGCATAGAGATGCTTTGTACTTGGTGCAAAGTAGAGATTTACATGAGACAAGCAGCTGGAGTTGTTCAGGCAGGAGATCAATCAGTAATATCGTGCCTAATTTGCAGAATCAACGGGAGATTAGTCGAGCTACTAGGCACGTTCATTAAAGGATATGAGAAATTCGGTGTTGAGGACTAAATATGTGCTGCTTTGTTATTGACTTGCATTCCGCTCAGAGTTCACGGAGTTTTCTCCCTGCTTCTTAAATGCTTCCAATCACATATGACGCTTCATCTTCAATGCAGAGACCTGAAGACATCGATGAAGTCATGCCAATAAGTGCGACACCTGAAGAAAAGGAAACTCTAGCAGAAAATTTGGGCAATATGTCACGCAACCTCGGAGAAAATGGCAATGCGACCCATGGGTACAACGAATTAGCCAGCTGAAGTTCATTTTGTATGAAATGTTCTTTGTATTTGTGGGGTGGTAACAATTGGCGCTTATTTTTGAAAAACCTTTTCATTCTTTGCGGCACAAGAAACATGCTCCCCACTTGATCCATTCTATATTCTCTTACTTCCAGGGATCATTATGATATCGTTTTGGACAATGAAGCTTTTATCTCTGGTTCAAGTGCTGGCAACTCCGACGAGCTACCAACTGAATCGGCATTGTTGAGGGAGAGGAACGAGGCAATGGAGGTTGAGCTCAAGGATCTGCAAGAAAGATACTCCGAAATAAGCCTCAAGTTCGCCGAGGTGGAGGGCGAGCGACAGCAGCTGGTTATGGCTCTACGAAACCTCAAGAATGCCAAGAACGGCAGCTGATCATCACCGGCGAACCACACCAGTGATATAGTGTACAGGACTAAGCATTTGGCTCTGCCCCAATCAGGGTCTTGATGCAAGGACGACTGTCAATAAGCTTGTACATGCCAAATAACTGCTATGGGCACGAGCGGCGAGGGTTTTCCAATTTAGGTACCTGTTCTTCCAGGACAAACCATCTTCATACAAGTTGTAAGAGCTTTTCATTGTACCGAAATAACTGAATGGCCATGTGTAGGGAACTTCCACTCGTGTCTCCAATTTGCTTTCTCCTTCCATAAAACTAGGTTTTACCTATCCCGCAATTCCCAATCCACTGTAAAAGTGACATTACCTTTTTTCTTTGGGTTAATACGGCGAAAAACCCCAAACTGGTATACTTATGACAGATTTATTCCGAATTAATTTTTTGACCATGAAAACCCAAAACTGGTTATCCTATTACAAATTTAAATTATACTGATTTTTTGACCACCAAAAACTTCAAATCAATACACTTGTAACAAATTTACCTCTTATTAAATTGAATTAATACCATGAAAAATCGCAAATTGATAAAACTATGATAAAATCTCAAATTGATATACTCGTCATCCGTCATCAACTGCCAAAAATCATTTAACTTAACAATTTGACGATAAAATTTAACAGATACTAACGGATGATAAATTTATTACAGATTGTATTTCTTATAAAAAAAAATTAATTCGAAATAAATTTATCATTAAGGTACTAGTTTAGAATTTTTTATGGTATTAAACCTTTTTCTTTTATGCATTCAGTTCTAACTGTGTTATGGATGAAGGAAACGAGAACAATACATCCCGGAGCCCCAGATCATGACTTAGCGAGATCGCCATCATCTATCGAAACACAATTATACTCAACCAATGTAATGCCGATATGTTTCACATCATAATTAATAAAAACAGGTGCATTTGTATCTCTATTGAAGCAAAACCTAGAACACTTGAGCGACAAAAATTCCACCCTTCCCCTTCACACTGGGGGTGCGTGCTTAAACACTTTTGCAACAAAAATTCCACCCCCTTCCCCTTCACCCCGGGCGCGCGAGCGGGCGAGGGAGAGAGAGGGAGAGAGAGATTGCCAAAAGATCTATCTACGTCTAGAGCGGGAAAAGTGGTTGTCATTCGGATTTCTCTTTCCGCTGAAAACCGCCAAGGCCTTCCTTACAGGAGGCTGAAAAGAACTCCTCTTATCACTATGGTAGGAGAACACATCATCTGAAGTGAAGAAGTCACCTCCCTGCACAACGGAAATATATGCTGTATTAGTTCAAGTAAAAGTAAAGAAACTTGAACGTTTCCAAGTTTTAATTGAGTTAATTGCTATGGCATGAAACGATCAACACTATGAAAGATAATTCACCTCCTTATTTGCCTTCTTCTTTGTTTTAGGATAGAGGTACTTCTGTGGCAACTGATCTTCACGTAGAATGAGGTTCTTCGAAATGGCATCTCTTCCGCCTTGGGGTAATGGCAGCGAAAACTGCAGAAAGAAAATGGATGTTTCAGAGACTGGAAAATTATCATAGTTATGAAGCAAAAGAGGGATGGTTCCCATTTTAAAAGCAGAGATTACCAAGCACAATAATATTTGGAAAAAAAAGATCAGATTATAGCAACAAAGAGTGCAAGTGCAACAGTTAAATTAAAATCAGCAAAAAGAGCCGACATGCTCAGACAAACCAAAAACCATATTCAACATAGCAATGACAATAATGATGAATACCATCCACCTTCTTTTAAAATTAAAGAATAAAAATTGCAGCTTCCAGCAACCAAATATACTTACTCTGGTGCCACGTAAAGTGATACGTGGTCGACGGGCTGCCAACACAACTCCATTTTCATTGACCGTGACAGCAACTTTACGCAAGGTTCCACCATTTCCACACTTTGGACAGAAAACTCTCCCAATTTCAGCAGTCACGGTATAGCAAGCATGGCATTTCAGTATCCACCTGGGGACATGAAACAAAACGTGAGTAGACTGACACTGAAGTTCATTAAAGACTGCACTTTCTTTGGATAAGTAAAGAACAATAGAAGCTAAACAAGCTTCCCAGTGCACTGGTCTAGGAGGGTGAGATTACACAGCCCTACCAGCTTTTGCAGAGAGGCTATTTCTGTGACTCAAACCAGTGACGTCCAGGTCAAAGGGAGTGACCATACCCCTCCAAAAAAATGAAAGCATTCTGCTTGAAAGTAAAAGATTCAACAGCCATAACTGCTGAAGAAGCACCACTGTTTCCCATAAAACAGTCGCAAGTTCATAGAAATACCAGGTTCAACCACCCCCTACCCCTCTCTGTTCCTTCTCCGTTTCCCCCCTTTTCCTTTTTCTTTTTCTCCTTTCCTTCCCTCTCTCCTCCCCCAGCCATAACTTTTTTCCAGAAAAAATGCCTCTTACTTCTGCAAGTTCTTGTCCCCCCTGATGGAACCGCAAGAGGCAAAAAAAAACTTTTACACCAAGTGAACTCTAACCTCATGCTGACCACTTCCTACATTTGATTCCATCTGGAGAATGAGACGACCTCAATTTTGAATACTAGTAAAGATATCCTATTGCCGAACTCAACTTCAAAATAGCCAGATAAAAAAAAGGGACAAGAATCGAGTGAAAGGGGAGCTCATCTGAAATTTGCAGGATTAACTATGAGAAATTCAAAAGGCTAGCATTCTTCATAAGAACTTCGAGTTGATGTCAAAGAAAATCAGAAAGTTAATCACCATGTCATTACATCTATAATATTTAGAAACAAACCTGTGCAGTTGGCGTATTTGCATTCCCCCAGGAGCAAGCAGGCGTAGGCCCATCTGAAGAATAACATTTTGCATTGCAAAATCACCAGTAATGCAAGCTATGCTGGACTCCGACAAAGATCTCAGCACCCAACTCTGTTCACTACTCTGATCATCTAAATAAGATGCATCATTGCTTTCATTAGTCTGGCTTGAATTCTCCAATTGATCTGTTTCTTCACTGGCATTATCAACATCATCTCGGCCAACAGCTTCAGCTTCAGCTGCATCAGCACATGTTAATTCTGATAACATCGCCTTGTCGGATTCCATTACTGAAGAAGAAAGGTCATGCTCTATCTCTTCTCGAAGAGCTGATGCTGAATCTTCCTCCAATCTCATTTGTTTCAAGATAGAAGAAAGATCCTCACTGCCCTCCACCCCTTTGACGATCTCGCTCTCCTCAGAAGTTCCGTTGGCAGATAGCACTTCTTCAGGACAATAGTGTGATAGCCCTCCCGAGCCTTTGATATTGTCAATACAGTGGTCATCAATATCCTTCTCGGCGTCTTGTTGACTCTCTTTCTCGGATAACGTCTCAAAATGTTCACGTCTAGCTTTTCTTCTAAGATATCTTCTATGAGTACTTCTACTGACGGCAGGCAGCCAATCACCAGCATCATCGTCAACTTGTCCCTGAGAAGCATCAATTCCATCCGCTACCATTTTCTTGCCTTCAATTGTAATTTCTTTTTTCTTGGAGGGAAATCTTCTATGTTTTGTCGAACTTCCCTCCGCATTCTCATGATCCACAGAGGGATTATCACCAGCGGAATCATCTTTAGAAAGGCTGTCTTCAGGAATAATGTTCAGGTTTAAGTCTTTCAGTGGTAGAATTCTCGAAGAAGTATTTGCTTTCTCCTCAGCTTCATGTTCTAATGCTTCCCACTCTTCCAGATTAGAAACATTTTTTCCCCATCCAGGCATGTCATTCTCAGGAAGCCTCTTAATATTAACTGTATGTACAGGCGGTGGACAATCTCTCAGATGGTTAATGCCATGAATTTGAGCCTCAAGCATGTATGTCAGTGCAATGAGTTTCAGATCCACATCGGAAAGAGTTTGCAAGTCACCAGTTGCTCGGGCGAACTTTATAACTGTCGAGTCACATAAAACAGATAAGTCACTTGACATTCTATAAAGTCTAAAGCATAGCTATTTAATATGCAAGAAAAATCATCCAAAGTCCCACTCTTAGAAGCTATACGAGAACGATAAGCAAGAAAAAAGCTAAGACCAAAACGGAATTACGACGACTGCTTTGATTTTCAGAAAACCCGAACTCTATTACATCATTTGCTCCCTTAATTAGTATTTCCACTTTTTTCGTCGGTTTTGTTTTAGTTTACAATGAATATATAAAATTTGAAATCATAGGACAAATTCTATTTAACATGCGATTAATAAAAATAAAATCATGTTACTGCGGAAAAATCAATATAGATTTAGAGAAATGACAAATTTAAATGGACACATAAAAGCAATGATAACAAAAAAAAAAAAAGTCGTGCTTGATTGGCCACATATTGCCATTTATAGATATTGAGGCATCACTCAGAAAGTATGTCTCCTCCTATGCATGGATATGGACAATGAATATCCATGTAAATTACACAATTTGTCTAGGTGCAAACTTGGCTCCTGTCATTTATGTTCTGAGAGCACTGGAAACTTGCACACAGGAACCAAACCTCAACGAAACTTCTCAAGTCCATTTCGCTTGAGTCAGTTCTGCGGTTCCAATTTCTAGAACATTGATTCCCTTTGACAGGCAAAACCAGTTCTATCACTCCTTATAAATAACCACTTATGTTAGAATGAGAAAATTATGACAGACGGCTCATTTTCATGAGCAAGTTATACATCTCCCAAAGCTTCTTACAGAACATAATACCAAGAACTTTCCCCTTGAACCTCTCACAATCATCTTCTACACCATAAAACCCCCAAAAGACGACAATTCAGCTCAATTAACACGACAATGCCAGCAAATTTTTTTCCCCGATACCTCTCGTAATCACCTTTTACGCCCATAAAACAAAAGGGCAAGTGAGATTTCAGCTCAATTAGCGCGACGAGCGCAGTAAATTGACAACGCCTCAAAGCATGCATAATTCCCCCTGAACAATCTATATACCAGGGCAATAGCAATTCCAATTCCAATTCCACCATCAAAGCACCTTTATTCAGAGCTTCGGGGCTCGGCTCCATGGTCTCGACAGAGAACGGCACGAACTCGAGGCGGCGGCGCGAGACGGGGTCGCGGACCTCGCCCATGACCTCGGGGACGGAGACGAACCTGTCGGCGAGGGCTCGAAGCTTCTCGCCGCCGTCGATGATGGCGTTCGCGTCCACGACCGCCACGGACACGCCCCTCGAGGAGTTGCAGCTGCCGACGAAGATCTTTTGCGCCGTCGCGGCCGCGCTGCTCTGCGGTTCGACCTTCGCCTGAGGCTGGGCCTTCACTATGTTGCTCCAGCAGGGGGGCTGCGCGGCCGCTGGAGGCGGGGCCGCCGGCGACGGCGGCGGCGTATCTTCCATAGCTGAGCGAGTGTGGGAAGAGGAGAGCACGACAGATGAGGCTAAAACCCTAGTGGTGGGCGTCTGCTTGTATGGAGTTTCACAGAAGCCGAGTGCTATGAACATTGGAAAGCCGATATTTAATTATTCTTTTGATCAATACCATGAAAAATCCAAATCGGTATATCTATGCAAAATTACTCCGAATTAATTATTTAATCACCAAAAATCTAAATTAGTACATCTATGATAAATTTACCCTGAACTAATCTTTTGATCACAAAAAACTTAAATTGATATACTCATGACAAATTTACCATCCGTTAAATTGGATTAATACCACGAAAAATCATAAATCGGTAAATAGAGAGGTAACTCATTAAACTCATCAATTTGACAGTAAAATTTAACGGAAACTAACAGAGGGTAAAGTTGTCGCAAGTGTACTAGTTTGGAGATTTTTGTGATAAAAAAATTAATTTGGTAAATTTATCGCGAGTATAACAGTTTGAGATTTTTCGTGATATTAACCTTTATTATTTTTAAAAATCCATAAAAATTAAATTAAATAATTAATCATCTAATAAAGATCGAGGTCCTTATAATTACATAAAAGGATTTACGAATAGGAATACATTTATCACTTTACACCTTTGTATGAATCGGTATATCGTGTGTGCGCTTTTAAGTTTTTTTGAAAAATATGAATATGTATATACATGACGACGGCGTAGCATGCGGAAGCTATTCCTACTCCTTGTATAACTAAATACACTCCATTTTCACAAAATAGATAAACTGCATAAGTGAAATAGAAGTCCTAAAACTTGCAAAAAGTGCAATCAAGTTCTAAAACTTATCAAATTGATATAATCAAGTCATAAAGTTAACACCGTCAAACTTGGTTAACAGAAAATGTTGACGTGGCTTATTTTAATCATTTCTCTCCCCTGCATGGCAAATAGGAGAGAGAAAATATGTCCACGTCTGCAAAACGACGTCTCTTCCTCTGCGTAACTAAACATCGTCTGCCGTGAACATCGTCTCCTTCCCCAAGCTGAGAATGTCATCTGAACTCTAAGCTCCAATTTCAATATCATCTTCGATCGTCTCCATCTTCCTCCTCCGAACCCTAAGCCCCAAAACTCAGCGTCCTCTCCCTCCCTCTGAACGAAATTAACACTTCCATTGCCCTTGCAATTTGGGTTCCCTCGCAAATAGGAATTTGACTCCCATCCTCATTTGGAGTTCGATGCCTAGGCCGATTGCGAGTTCAAGTTCTCTTCTTTGATGATCGCAAGTTCGTGCAAAGACTCGTCCCGTGGGAGTCTCGGTGGCGGATCGGACGGCATCAACGACGTAGATGGTGACAGTGACTATCCTCAAGCCTCTCTCCTTCTTGAGCAGGTAGCACTCCCATTGTTACTTCTGATTGCTGTTTTGAAATTCATTCAAATATTGCTTCTACATGCACACTCAGAGGGATGCATGTGACAGGTGGACTAAAAATTATGGTTCAAGGATTGTGCATAACTTACATCTAAATACAACTGCTAGTAGGTGTTGTCATTTGATTTGGAATGGAGATTAATGGTATGAGATTATAATAGGTGGTAACAAATACGTTGTTGACTTGAATATGAAGACTCGTTCATGTAAAGCTTGGGAACTCGGTGGAAATTCATGTTGTCATGTCATATGCTCAATACACCATGAGAAAAATGTTCCGAATGACTATCTAGCTGAGTGCTTCAGCAAGACAAAGTATATAAATGCTTATCAATTCACCATGCCTATGATCAATTAATATGTAGAAGACAAGAGAATAAGAATTCTGTTATGGCGAATGAATCTGCTGGCACAAAAGTTTACATGAACTTTCAGGAGAAAGTATAAGAAAGAGATGAGCAATTAACTAAATACTCAATGCCTTACTAGGAATATGCAAATTACAAGATTTTATTTCAGAAAATAATCCATGCCTTACAATTGGAGATGAGCATGGTTTCAGGGTAGAACCTGGAACCTAAGAACTTGATCGGTGGGAATCTGTACGTTCTAGATTCCAAAAATTAGAGAACTTATTTTGACGGGCAGGTTCTAGGTTCCAGGTAGACCTGGAACTTGGAACCTAAAACCTAAAATAGTTTTTTGTATTTTTTCTTGATCTATGTCTTTACGTGATCCTATAGTGTTTCATAGTGTTAATGATGAGTATATAATCTGGAACCACTAGTTTGAGATTTTATTTTATGACTTGTTAATATTTCATATTCTTCGTGTGTCTAAATATAAGTTGTGGTTAATGGATCACAGCAGTAATTAGTTGTCATTAAAGGTGATAATTCACTGTAATCATTTAATTGATAATACAAGTGGAACTTGGGTGGACCTTTAAACCGACCCTCAAACATGTAATATGGTAGGTTTCAAGTTTTAAAAAATGAGGAACTTATTATTATGAGTAGGTTCTAGGTGGAACCTATACGGAACATGGACCGCTCATCCCTAATATCGATTCACGCAATGACTTCTCATTTTAATTGTATTTATTTGAACTTTAATGCTAGGAAAATTAGTCTTTGGTATTCTTTTTGGTGAATGACAACCTGTTCGGTATTGTTGCGTTCATTTTCATAATCAAATAAAATAAAAAAGAACATGTTAGACCCTAGAATCTACCCTGGAACTTGTGACAGGGTAGGTTCTAGGTTTCAAATTTCGACGGGTAGGTTTCAGGTTCCAAAATATGAGAAATCTGTACCTGAGGGTAGCTTCCAGGTTCCAAGTAGAACCTATAAAGGACCTAGAACCGCTCACCCCTATTACAATACACCAATACCGTTTTCCAGTTTCGCTATATCATGTAACCTCATCAAAAATCCACTACCATTTCCTGCTCGAAAATCAGTTAGGCTCCGGCTTTCGGCGGTCAGCATTCCAGAAGCATACGCATACCCAGCAGGCAAATATTAAATAGACCTTCGACGAACTTTTGAACTTAGACAGAAACCTTATCGTTCAACACTAAATGGAAGGTATAGCACAATAATATACGCATCGTTTGTTTACTCTTGTATGTTCCCTACACATTCAAACAAAACCATAAGATAGCCTTAACCAAGATAATGCGCATGAATATAAACAGCAACAGAGAAGATGGAGCAAACAGTGAGCCAAAAGACATAATCCAACTGACATTCTAGGAAACTATCAAACGGAAAACATAACAGAGGATCACCAATTGTCGTGCATGAACTCAACCGAAGAAGAAGAACCAAATGTCATGCACAAGTAATCTCACCATGATCGGATGTGTGGATTCATCCAAGTACTTCTCAGTTGCTGCGGCAATGTCAATCGATCTACCAAATGACAAACGAACGCATCACCAGCTCAAAACCACGAGACAGAGGCCACCACTCAGACGAACCGAAGCGCCATACGAGTTGAAGAAACATGTTAGCAATAACATAACTAATTGTCGATGATTTATGAGATAATGTCGAATTTTGTCGTCAATAAAAATTCTGATTTGCTCTTTGCTACATTGTGGTGCAGAAAATTGAAAAGGAGGGTGTTGTAATATAACACGGAAGCTAATCGGATCTTGCAATTAATCATGGCGAAATTACGGGAGAGATAATTTAAACTCCGTATGGCATTTAAAGGGGTTTGAATTTTAAGCATAGATTATAGTAGGTTCATAATCATTGAAAAATCTTAGGTGTTATACATGTTCCAACTTGTATACTAAAGTACTAGAATCATTGCATGTGGAAAATCAATTAGCACATGGTAATTTAAAACATTATATGACATGTCTGACGGATTGAATTTTACTCTTTACTTTTCTTTTAAATGAAATCTCACTACCATACATTTTGACAACTCACAAATGTTGGCACGTAAACTCCCTTACACTTTTGCATTTTTTTTAATTTGTATAATCTTCAAATTTTGGGGCGAAATTGAAAGAATATTTTCACTTTTGTCAATCAAGAACAAATACGACCTAAAATTTATTCCTACAATTATCACGTATTATCCAGAAGTTAAAAAATTGAAAAGTGAGAAAAAACAGAGGCAATTGGGATTTATGAATATGATTTAAACAGATATATATAAAGACTTACAGGTTTACTTGCAATTTGTTAGTTAACAGATGTATAGGACTAGTCATATTACCCCTGCTTTGCACGGGCAAATCTCCTACTAATTTTTGTGTATGTAAGAAGAAAACATTTGAAAATATAGTTATATCTAGTTGGCCTGCCATTAACCCATTAAGCAATATCTTTACTAGCTCTTTTTTTCCCATTTTTTCTTCATCGTTATTGACCTGATTTTCAAATAATCAAAGAAAATTCAAATGATATAGTTGGCCATGCCAGCACTCCTGCTAAAAAAGGAAAGACGTTTTTTTGTAACCTATCGAGAATTTATCCAAGAACCTCATTTGTTTGAGGATAAAGTCACGAAAGATGGACCGAAGATTATCCACATGAAATTTGAACTATTGACCGGAAAAGGTTTGACATGAAGTAATGTTTGACGTTGGATTTGAATTAGTTAAGTCCTCCAATAATCTCACGCCCAGCAATACAGTTTATCCAAGACTCGTCAAGATTCAAGATAAATACTACATCAAATATGGGAGTGAGATCATCTATCTGTGTTCATTAATCCCGTTACCTTCACTACAAAGTAATCAGTCCACCCCCGTTTATAAAAGCACAAGAGAGGGAATATCTCTCGTTCGAAAACAACAAAAGCCAGAGAAGAAAAAGGAGAGATTCCGTCGTCATCGCTTCGAGTTCATTACAATGGCGATTAGGCATCCCGGATTTTCGTTTCAACCCACCGACGAACACCTCTTTTTCCATTACTTGTTGCGAAGGCTGAATCAAGAACCGCTGCCGGATCCAGACGTTGTTCGCGATTGCAACGTGTACGGCGGCGGCAATCCCTGGAATATCTTCGGCAAGTATAGGGACGAGAAGTTCTATGTTTTCACCGTGTTGAAGAAGAAGAACAAATCGAGAGTGGATAGGACTGCTGGCTCAGGTACTTGGAAGGGCGAACAGAGCCACGAAATTAGGGATTCGCGAGGTAAGCTAGTGGGCTACAAGAAACTCTTCACTTTCAAACCAAAAGCCGGCTCGAATGCGGAAGCCGACAAGACCGAGAATGGGCATTGGATCATGTACGAGTACTCGACACATCCCCACATTGTAAGTGTCTCTTTCCTCTTCAGTTGTGAAATACTCCAAATACGCTTTTGGTCAGTATATCTTTCTTCATACGTCTATTGATATGAACCGTTCTTGTCTTAAACGCAATATAGACCATTCTCATTGTGACTTGATTGATCAAGACAGTATGTGCTTTTACCGTAACTCAGTTTTGGGTTGCATGTACATTCCAGGGCATAATTATTCTATTATACGTTTTTTTTTGGTCGGCATTCTATCATTCGTTTGATATACGTATTTTAGTTGTTTAATTTCTTTCTATTTTGTTTTATCAAAGGGAAAGGGTAATTTATTCAGATTAAATATAATGAGGACTAACTCAGGAGTCAGGAGGGACTGAGATTTTCCTCGTGATGATGAAATAGTTATAATGATTAATAAGTGCTCAATACACTCATTAACATAATTTTTCTGTAATATAAGTGGAAATTGACCAATTTAAATTAAATTAGCTATATTTTTCTACTTCTCACTAGTGATGACCGTAATATAAATGAATAGAGACATTACTTATAAATTTCTTCTGGATTGTTGAGGATGAAAATCAAATTTTTCTATGGATTACATAAGAAAAAAAATTCGCAATTTTATTAAATCTGTCTAAAAAATTATTTGATTGTGTTTAGAATACTATTAACTTATTAAGCACATCAATTTTCGTGAAATGAGTCATAAAAGTTGAATTTTATTTCAAAGATCTCATTACTGTTTTTTTTGCCACATTTAGATTAAGTTTACCCGATTTGACTAATTTAATGAGTTATATTGTTGATGTTCTGATACCTATTTAATAAATAGGTGGTGCTCGAATTGAATTTTCTTACTTGATTATTAAATAGATCATATTCAGATCGATTTACTTGATTATATAATTTTATATTAACATGACACGCCCAACTCTTAAACACGAATTATGTATAACGAGTTAAGTGTCTTGATATCTTTAACTTGGTGCTTTTTGTGGATCCTAACTATTTTGATCCAACTTTGAAGCATTAGCTAGGGTTTGTTGGCTAATATAACTGTGTTTATGATCTGTCCACAGAAAGATTAGGGTATAAAAAGGAATTCTTTGATTTATCAGTTAATTGTAAATCTTGACTTGGTTGATCAAGAAAGTGTGATTTCGCCATAACACGACTTTGGCTCTTACTAGGTCGCATGTACATTGCTAGGACACATTTTTGCTATCATACCGTTCATATTGGTTATAATCTCGTCCTATTTTATTTTTTTTATGATGGTGAAATGCTAATTCATTTTGTCTAAATGTCATGCAGGAAACAGAGTGCGTCTTATGCGTAATCAGCAACAAATACGCCCGAAAAGTAAACAAGAAGGAGTGCCGTAAGCTGCGCGGCCGTGTGCAACTTGAAGAAGAGAATCGACCAGCAAAGAAGGCACGCCTACTCTGCTATGATCACCCAAATGCCATCGACGATCCTTCCACCGCATCTCCGCCCTCAGCTCCGGCCGCCACTCAAGCTCAACCTGCCGCTTTCCCGGGTTTCGACAAAGACGCTGTTTTCAATCCACCTCCTGTCGTGACTCCGATTGTGGATTTTGCTGGCGACGCCAACCTCTATTCGCATCCTACAACGACGACAACGACGACCGTGCCAAAGGACATCCTCTGCACATATGATTCCCTGGCTCTCAGCGGAGACATGGATACCCATCGGCTTCCCACGACTGCGATGAACGTTTTGCAAGAAGATACCCGCCACATCACTTTCCCGGCTTTTTGCGGTGATGAAAATGATGTCAATTCGCTTCCTACGACCATGACGGCAGTGCAACAAGATACCTGTGGTTCCAGTTCCCTGGCCTTTGGTGGCACCACATGCCTCAATCCTACGACGACGTCGACGGCAATTCAAAACGATACCTGCAATGCGGCTTGCTGGGCTTTTGGCGGCCCAAGTGCTGATCCGCTTCCTCCGACGAGCAGGGCAGCACGAGGGGTTGACAGTGAATGGGCGCATCAGCTTATGAATATGGAAATGGATCCTTTCGACGATTACCAGCTTGCGACCGTGATGAACCTTTTGCAAGAAGATACTCGCCACACCAGTTTCCAGGCTTCTTGCAGCGATGCAAATGATGTCAATTCGCTTCTTACGACCATGACGGCAGTGCAACAAGATACCTGTGGTTCCAGTTCCCTGGCCTTTGGCGGCACCACATGCCTCAATCCTATGACAACAACGATGGCAGTGCAAAACGACATCTTCTACGCCGCTGATTCCCAGGCTTTTCGCTGCAACGGAAACACCAATTCGCTTCCTCCAGCAGCAGCAAACATGCAAGGAGATACCTGCAACGAGGCTTGCTGGGCTTTTGGGGGCCCAAGTGCCGATCTGCTTCCTTCGACGAGCATGGAAGCACGAGGGATTGACAGTCAATGGGTGCATCAGCTTATGAATATAGATCTGTTCGACGATTACCTCTTTCAAACAGTCGTCAAGCAACCTGCTCAAGCTCTTAATGCAAGGAACGACCTCGTTGAATCGCACCCAGAAGGAGTTCCAGCCAATTGGCCTGTTGAGTTTCTGGACTTTGGCAACTGTATCTAGCAAGTTATTAGGAGAATTGATGAACATAACGTTCTTAATTGTAATCATTACTATTTTCTGCTCCTTCGGGTGATGTAAACTATTATGACTTTGATTATGGACGGGATGTTCGTTATATATAACGTAAGTTTACTCATACAGCTCCATATCAAAATCAGCAAAATGCCCTTATGATGATATTTATATCAATTGTATACTTTCTGCAGTGGCACTGAATAGCCTTTGTTTACTTGCTCTTTCAAATATATGTTTATATGAAAGACCATGTTAAAACCTTTTCAGTTAGTAGCGGACACAGAAACTTTGAACTATCAACGGATCGTAACTTGGTCAAACATGTCGGTTTGTAAAACTCCAACATCGATGATGAACTGCCAGTACAATATGGTTGTGGCAATGCGGACTCATGATATGCGAGAGGGACAGGGGACACGATATAATATCTCATGTTGGTTCAAATTGAAAAAATGATCAAGTTAATGTTGCATTTCATCCACTGTGTTAATTTTTTTCAAATCAATGCAGTGATATAATCACTTGTATACATAGGTGCTTAATACAACCACGAGTCTAGACTGACTTTAGTCAGACGGAATTTGCCGAACCACATCAGCAAGGCATGTTAGGTAGCAAATTCAGGGAGGCCTGGTCGGGTTTTGGTCAATATACCTAAGGATATAGACAGAAACTTGTGGTTCCAAACTGGAATGCACCCGTCAAGTCGTCGGGGTACACGTCGTGGTCACCTAAGGCCTTATGAGGTGCACTTGGAAGAGATGGTGAGGTTCATAGCCATTTTGCTCCGTGGGACGGGGCCGTTGAGATTCCGGTGAGGATTTGAGAAGGTTTGCAGAATTTGCCGGGATCCCCGTCACTAGTAGTTTGAGGGGCTCTTCGACTCAAGCTCGGGTGATCTATCACTTCGTATGCTCGGAATGCACGGTTCCGTGTATGCAAATGTGATCTGTTGCTGACCTTCGAGGGGAGGTTCGACGAATGCGACAGTCAAGCCAGAAGCTCTTGCTTACCAAGCTAAGATTGTTCGCATCAATATCGAGCCCATCGAGATAAACAAGAATAGCAGCAGCCTCCCGTTTCTATGGGAGCGAATGTCGAATTGGATCTGAGAGGGATGGACCGGTGGTAATAGTATCTCCTGGTCATGGTGTGATTATTCTTGCGTAGTGTTTTTACAGAAATTTTGCAGCAGTCATCTCATGAAGTGAAGATTTCAGATCATAGCGTGGTCTTGGGATGTGGATCTGATGAGTTGTGAGAAATTCATGCTGGTGTAGAGGATCCTCATATGAGGTAGCCAGTAGTCTCTCTTAGCATTTTCGTAATATGCACAATCAATATATATTGATTCACGGAAAGAAAATCCGATACTCCTTTTGTTTGCCCTATTGTATCCAATATCATAGTAGAATGCATATAAACATACACACCTTTTAGAGAACCTACTCAAATTAGGAATCCCGCTCAAACTAGAAACATATTCTCAACAGAGGGTATTTCAGTCTTTGGACACAAAGTTAAAAATTAATTTTTATGTACTGAATAAATATGTTATATAGATTGCTACGCATCATAAAACATGCTAAATGGTAAGTCTTGTCATATGAAAGTAAAATTGGTCATTGCTATTTAAAAATTATTAGTGTATCAAAGATTATTTGCTAATTGTTATACGCACCTTTTAAACATATGAGTAATTTATATATGCAACATGGAATAAGAGGTTTAACCAAGAACAATTTTGTGAACTCAACGCCTTGCTCAGTCTGATGTATTAGTCCTGAATCTAACCCTGCAGAAATTACAATCTTCAAATTGACTCTCATATGTCTTATTAGGATTTTGTTTAAAAGAATGTCCACAAGACATTTGTTAAATAATCAAATAAAAAAATATTGTCATTTTCAATGCACTAACTATCGTCGTAATATGCACAATTAATAGATTGAAAATAAAAAAATTGCTTATTTAACAAGTACCATTTGCGTAGTGATTAACAAGATCCATTTTAGTAATGCATAACCAACTTACTTGACATTTATTATTTGAGAAAGTACTATTATTCGTTGAATTTTACCAATCTCAGTTGCTTGATCTGTGATTTGAGCAAAGGATCTCTAGAATTTTTCCATTTCAAGGGGTTTGAATTTTAAGCATAAATTTTAGTAGGTTTATAATCATTGGAAAATCTTAGGTGTTATACATCTTCCAACTCATATCCTGAAGTACTAGAATCATCACATGTGGAGAATCTATAAGCACATGGTAATTTAAACACTGTATGGCATGTCTGACGGATTGAATTTTACTCTTAATTTTTCCTTTAATCGAATCTCGCTACCATATGTTTTGACAACATACAAATGTTGGCACGTAAACTCCCTTATACTTTTGCATTTTTTTTTTAAATTTGGATGATCTTCAAATTTTGGAGGGAAATCAAAAGAATATTTTCACTTTTGCTAATCAAGAACGAATAGGCCCTACAATTTATTCCTACAAATGAAGTTATCAGGCATTATCCAGAGAAGTTATAAAATTGAAAAGTGACAAAATACAAAGGCAATTGGGATTTATGAATATGATTTAAACAAATGTATAGACATTTGCATGTTTAAAGTCACATTACTCCTACCTTGCACGGGCAAATCTCCTATTAATTTTTGTGTGCATAAGAAGAAAACATTTGAAAATATAGTTATATCTAGTTGGCCAGCCATTAACCCATTAATCAATATCTTTACTAGCTTTTCTTTTTCCATTTTTTCTTCATCGTTATTGACCTGATTATCAAATAATCAAAGAAATCCAAATGATATAGTTGGCCATGCCAGGATATTGCTAAAAAAGGAAAGACGTTTTTTCTTAACCTTTCGAGAATTTATCCAAGAACCTCATTTGTTTGAGGATAAAGTTCCTAAACTTGGTTAACTTTACCTTAGCGCGCAGTTGTTTTAGTTGAGTATTTATCCAAGAATCTATGAAGTATATCATGAATTGTCACGAAAGATGGACCGAAGATTATCCACATGAAATTTGAACTATTGACCGGAAAAGGTTTGACATGAAGTAATGTTTGAAGTCGGCTTTGAATTGGCTTTGGATAACAATGGCTTTGAATTAGTTAAGTCCTCCAATAATCTCACGCCAAGCAATCCAGTTTATCCAAGAATTGTCAAGATTCAAGATAAATACTCCATCAAATATGGGACGGTGATCTCCAATCTGTGTACATTAATCCCATAGCCTACTTGGTCCACGTTTATAAAAAAAAAAGCACATGAGAGCCAATAGCGAACATCTCTGGTTCGAAAACAACAAAAGCCAGAGAAGAAGAAAGAGATTTTGTCATCGCTTTTGAGTTCATTACAATGGCGATTTGGTATCGCGGACTTTGCTTTCTACCCACCGATGATGAGCTCTTTTTCAATTACTTGATGCGGAGGCTGAATCGAGAACCATTGCCTGATCCGGACGTCGTCCGCGATTGCGATGTGTACGGCGGTGGTGATCCATGGAAGATCTTTGGCAATGACCGAGACGAGAAGTTCTATGTTTTCACCACATTGAAGAAGAAGAACAAATCGAGAGTGGACAGGACTGCTGGCTCGGGTACTTGGAAGGGCGAACAGAGTTACAAGATCAGGGGTTCGCAAGGTGAGGTTGTCGGCTACAAGAAGCTCTTTACCTTCGAACCGAAAGCTAGCTCAAGCGGGGAAGCCGACAAGGCCGAGAATGGGCACTGGATCATGTACGAGTACTCGAAGCATCTGCACAATGTATGTGTTTCTTTCCCTATTCTGTTCGGTTACTAATCATCCCGAATACATGTTTGGTTGGTATATCTTCCTTAATGCTTTTGTCGATATGAATACCTTAGGCATGATATTCGTTCCATGTCAACGTTTCACAATCTTGTATGTTTGAAGGTGCTCATTTACTTAATTCCGGTGCTTTTTATGGATCCTAACCAGTTCTATCCAATTCAAAAGCAGTAATTGGGGTTTGATCGATGATATAAATGTGTTTATGATCCATCTACAATGGACCGCGAATATAATTAGGGTATAAAAATCAATCGGTTAATTGCAAAAGGCCACAAATAACTATCTTCATTATGATGTGATTGATCTGGAGAGTGTGCTTTTGTCGTAACGCCGTTGCAGCCCTCGCTAGAGGATGCATATACATTCTTAGGGCACAAATATTCTCTCAGTTTTTATATACGTATTTTTGTTGTTCAATTCTTTTTTCCCCTTTTTAATCAAAGGAATTAGACAATTTATTCAGTTTAAATATAATGCAGGAAACGGAGTGTGTCTTATGCGTAATCAGCAACAAATACGTGTGCCGGAATCCGCACGGCCGAGTGCAATTTGAGGAAGAGAATCGACAAGCAAAGAAGGCACGACCACTCCGTGATGATCACACCGTCGTCGACGATCCTTCCGCCGCATCGCCACCCTCAACTACCGCCACCGTTCAAGCTCAACCATCCACTTCCCTGGCTTTCGACGAAGACGAAGTTGTCATTCCACAGAATGGCATCTGCTGCGCCACTGAATCCCCGGCTTTTCACAGCGACAGAAATGCCAATGCGCTTCCTCCAACAGCAGCGAACATACGAGAAGATACCCGCCTCACGGCTTCCTCGGCTTTTGGCGGCGCAAACGCTGGTCCGCTTTCTCCGACGGCAGCACCCATGGTGGACCCTGAATGGGCGGATCAGTTGAAGAATATGGAAATAAGTCCGTTGGTCAAGTACCTCTTGTGTACGGTCGTCAAGCAACGCGCTCGAGCTCCTCATGCAAGGAACAACGTCTTGGAGTCGCATCCGGAAGAAGTTGCACCCAATTGACCTTCCTAGTTTCTGAGACTTTAGCCACTGTTCTAGCTTGTTACTTGGAGAATTGCTGAACATCATGTTTTTCATTGCAACAATTAGCTCTCTTCGGTCGATGTAAACCATTATGACTATGATTATATATGAAATGTTCGTGATCTTCAAGATAAGTTTTGCTCATACAGCTCCGGATCAAAATCAGCAAAATGCCCCCGATGATGATATTCGTATCAATTGTATACTTTCTGTAGTGGCACTGAATAGCCCTTGCTCTTTCAATTATATGTTTATATGAATAATCATGTTAAAACCATTTCTCTTAGTAGCGGACACAGAAACTTTGAACTATCAATGGATCGTAACTTGGTCAAACATGTCGGTTTCGTAGAACTCCCGCTACAATGGTTGTGGCTAGACCTGTCAAATGAGTGGATCGAGTCAGATTTGGGTTGGGTCACAAATGGTCCGACCCAAATTAACCCGGTATAACTCATTTATGTATAATGCAATTTTCTTGACCCATACCCGATCCGATCCATACTCGACCCATACCCAATACGACTCATATTGTTAAAACACTTCCATATTTAACTAAATTTAGGAAAACTGATACCTAAACTGATATGAGAGTGCGGAGTGAGTGAGCGCAAGATTGAGTGAGGGCGAGAGAGATGAATTAAGTTTAAATAAGTTGTAAACTAATTTATGACTCATTTACGACCCATTTAACACCCATATTATACCTATATCTATTTATGACTCATTTACTACATATAACTAACACATTTATGATCTATTTACTAATATATGGATTAAGACATAGGTTTATAACTCATTTTAACAGATCAAGTTGTGGCAATGCAGACTCATGATACGTGGCGAGGCACAGCAAACACTACGTAATTTCTCATGTTGGTTTCTAATTTTGCATTTCATTCCACTGTGTCAATTTTTCGACCCAATGAAGCGATATAATCACTTAGTGTTTTTTTCTCTTTTTTTGGTCGTGAATTACTTAATTCATTGGCGCTTGATACAATCACCAGGCAAGCTAGACTGACTTTAATCCGACGGCATTTGTCAAACCACATCAGCGAGCCACATCAGCAAGGCATGTTAGGTAGCAAATTCAGGGAGGCTTGGTCGGGTTTTGATCGATATACCTAAGGATATGCACACGGCAGCTTGTGATTCCAAACGGGAATGCGCCCGTCAAACTGCCGGGGTACGCATCGAGGTTAACCTAAGGCCCGAGGAGGTGCGCTTGGAAGAGATGGTGAGGTTGATAGCCATTTTGCTCCGCGGGCGGCGGCGGCTGTTGAGATATTCTGGTGAGGACTCGAGAAGGTTCGCACAACTCGCCAGGATTCCCGTCACTAGTCGTTTGAGGGGTCTCGGAAATATTCCGATGCTCGGATGATCTGTCGCTTCATATGCACGGAATGCGCGGTTCCGCGTATGCAAATGTGACCTGTTGCTCGCCTTTGGGGGAAGGTTCAACGATTGCGCGACAGTCAAGCCGGAAGCTCTTGCTTCCGGATCCGTCGCTTCATATGCACGCGCTTGCGTGAAGATTTCAGACCAAAGATGTATGCCATGTTACGAACTTGTTGTGAAGAAGTTCCTTAGAACAAGAGCGTTGCTCTTCTCTTTATTGATACCAATACGTATGTACAAGGAACGAATGCAAATTCCATTCAACCACCGGCGAACAGTACAGAAAGAATGCCGGTTAACAATATAGAGACGGACAAAAAGGTAACCCCTATGCTTAGTTTTTCTGAGAGTTTGGCACCGACCTACTTGATATTTGGTACTGAAATGAATTCCGGCCTAAGACTCGTACGCTTCTGAGGAGATGATTAAGCACCGAACTTGGGGACTTTGGCAGTGGAGATCTGCGCAAGGAAATGCTCCGCCACGATCCGGCGCTGGATCTTCCCGGAAGCAGTTTTCGGGACAGCATCCGTGAGGAAAACCTTCTTCGGGACCTTGAAGCCTGCGAGGTTCTTCCTGCAGTACTGGATCACATCCTGCTCTGTTACCTTGGTACCTTCCCTCGGAATCACGGCACAATTTATCTGCACACGAACCAACCAGGACGTTGATCATTGCAATTATTTGGCCAAGAATTTTCACTTTCGTTTTCAAAGCTCGCGCGCGAAAATGTACTTTTTAGTCATCTAAATTCCAACTGCCGTCTCAAGAGACATTCAATCTCTCAAGAAATCGACAAACAGAAAGAGCTCATTCTTGGTGAGAAACGCTAGGCAACAGAAATGTGAAGAATGAACGGTTTGTTTACCTCTTCGCCATACTTGTCATCCGGGACTCCGAAGGCAACTGCTTGGGCAATATCTGGATGTGCCAGAAGCACAGCATCGACTTCAACTGGGGATATCTTCTCTCCTGCAAAGCATAACCAAAGTTCAGCACACTGGCCACAACAAGAATCTATCAAAGCTACTTTCGAAACACCGTTATAGCAAACATAATTGGCCATATTTCGAAACTCCAATCAAGTTACCTCCACGGTTGATGAGTTCCTTGATCCGACCGACCAAATGCAAGTACCCGTCCGAATCCAAAAACCCAACATCACCCGTATGAAACCACCCGAACTGGAAGGCCTGCTTATTTGCCTCTGGATTATTCTTATAACCCTTGGTCACGTTCGGTCCCCTTATGCACACTTCGCCGCTCACGCCCGCCGCCTGTATGGCCCCGTGCTCGTCCAAAACCGCCATCTCCTGCCCCACGGGTCTCCCGACCGACCCGGGCTTATGCTCACCATCTTCGGGCAAGGGGTTTGAAGCCATCAGGTGAGTAGCCTCCGTCATTGCATAAGCCTCGAGCACGGGTGCATCAAATGCCTCCTCGAGCCGATCTAGGATAGTCGGCGCGAGTGACGCGCTGCAGCTCCTTATGAATCGCAGCCTCGGGTAAGCTGGCTCTGGCTTGCTGAGGTGGCGGTCCAGGATGATCTGGTGGATTGTAGGGACTGCTGTGTACCACGTGGCATTGTATGAAACCATATCTGCCCAAAATGTGGACGCCGAGAACCTACCAGCTGCCGGGAGGGCCACGGCAGCTCCGGCAACTAAAGAGCTCAACAATCCAGCAACCAAGCCGTGCACATGGAACAACGGAAGCACAATCACGGTAGAATCCGACTCCGTTAGCTTGTACACCGACTTGATGTTCTGAACCGACGAAGCCAAATTGAGCTGGGTCAGCGGCACGCCTTTGGGGCGACTCGTGGTGCCGGAGGTGTGCAAGAATAGAGCAACATCCGACGGATCGTTGACGACCTTGGAAATCACGTCGGGGCTCGGCTCCACATCAGTCGAAGAGAGAGTGATTCTGGAATCGGCCGAGTGAAGCTTGGCGGTAACGTGGGGGATGTTGAGCTTGGAAGCAGCGGATTGAGCCGGCTGGTTTCCTTCATGTCCTGTCAACAGGAGCTTCGATTCCGAGTCGGAGAGGTAGAACTCGAACTCCTCGGCCGTGTAGGCGGAGTTGAGCGGCGCCGCCGTGGCCCGGCATCGGATCACCGCCAGAAACATGATCACAAACTGCAGGACAAGCACGCATTCCCAATCAGCAAACCAACATACCAATCCGACCAAAGAGAGTAACATACTAATCCCCGCGCGACGACGGAGATCGACCCACGCACGCACACATGTTTTCAGAACAGGCAGACAAATAGGTGGTCAGTGTTCGATTCAATCAAAAACCATCCATCCCCTTTTATGGAAATCGACGCCATTCCCGTTGCTCTGTTCTCGAAGAACCGCAAAGCATTAAAGAACCATCTTCTTTTCACGCCTCAGCACAGTCGATCCTTCACAAAACGATCGACTCATCATCATCAGGAAGCCATCGCCATCGCGGTCTTCCAGAGATGTTGCATTTTTTTTCCGAATTCAAACGCCGTCGTCAGGAAATCCTTCCCTCCTCCGGGATTCACACCCACCGCGCAAACGGAGACTCGCACCGGGAAAAAGGGCATGCAATGCGATCGGGGACATACCTCGACGGTGTTGGGGAAGGTGAGCGCGACGACGTCGCCGGGTCCGACGCCGGAGGCGGCGAGGAGGGCGGCGGCGTGGTCGACGAGCTCCCGCAGCCGCGCGTGCGCCAGGTCGAGATTCCCGCGGGCGGCGGAGACGGCCCTCCGGGCGGGGAATTCCGACGCCGCCTTCGCCAGCAGGCCCGTGAGCGTGAGCGTGTGCTTCTCCATCGCCGGATAACAAACCCGGTCGGCGATCGCTGTGGCGAGGCCGGACGCGGAGATCGACGGGAACGGACGCGCACGAACGGAGGAGACGGAGAAGAAGGAGAAGAAGAGGAAGAAGAAGGAAGGACGGAAACGAGCGTTCGATGGGGAGGGAGAGAGCGGAGAGGGTTTGCGTACGTTTATAGGGGGGGGAGGATGGGAGATGTGGTCGAGGAGCGGCTCGCGGCCGGTGCGGGTCCGGTGAAGGCGACGACTGGGGGGGCGGGGGGGCCCGCCGGGGGGGCCACGTGGCGGAACGGAAGGCACTGTGTCTATTCGGGAGCTGCGCCAACTTCGCTTTCTTCCTAATGCCGTCGGGGTCCCGGCGCCACGCGGGACGCGCGCTGATGACAGCTCTCTGACTCGGACCATTGGGGGGGTTGGTGGGGGCCGCGGGCGAGGTCGTGGAGGGAGCTGCGTCTTGGGAACGCGAGCGGCACGCGGACCGTAATCCGCGAAATCAACTGTTTTGATCAATTCCTGATCTGAGTCGATCTCAGATCGAGAAAGGAAAATTCCTCTCGAGTAGGGATTTCTCGGGAATTTCCTGAGCCGGGAGCTGATCGAGAAATGTTGGTATCGGTCAAGTACCGTAATTCCATGAACCGAATCAATCGCGCCATTGATTACATAGACATGTCTATGAATGAGTTTTCACTTGATTGCCAGGATATTCGGTGCCCGTCATTGTAATTGACCCTGAGCTCGAGCACCGGCGAGAATTTTCAGAAGAGGGGCAGATGGTATGGGCCGGGCTCAAACATACCAACCGTACGAGATACTTACAATGTCATGTGAAAAGTTTTTACTCGTATCAGACGCGTCCCTATTTAGCGGTCGATATGGAGCGGGCTCATATGTGTCGCCAAGCGATAGCGCGCGGGATTGGATCGCGGGTTGTGTGTGGGCCTGCCTAGTGACACGCGGTCAAGTAGGACCCATTGACTTGTTCTTGTCGGCGTAAGTACGACCCATGACTTAACAAGTGGCTGGTTTTAGCTTTTTACCATTTTCTCTTGGGAGAAGCGAAGTTGGATTCTTGCTTTTCTGGTAATAAGAAATTCGACGGGCTCACATTCGTGTGCTTCTTGATAAGGTTCTATTTTCTTTTTTCTTATTTTTCTGTTGTCATTCTTGTTGTTCAAATGTTTTGATGAAGGTCAAATTTTTATTGGCCAGAATAAAGGCGAATCTAAGAAGGGTGTCGCTTCTCATGCCCAGAGGGCCAGAAGATAATGCGAGCGACAAAACAAGCAGACAGCCGCTGACGCAAGATTTGTCTCGGACTCGTTCGTCCTTTTTTCTATTTATTTTTATTCCAATCGCGGGATTTATTATTTTTTTATTTAGATTCCGATTAGATACGAGGGAAAATGTCAAGGATTCAAAGTGGATCTCTTTTCTAAAAAAAGATATCAAGTGGATAATATTTTAATTAAAGACTCAAAGTGCTCAAACCAGTCTCAAATAAGGACCCAGCTCGCGGGGTGGCCAAATGTTCGCCGGCGAGCAACCGTGAGACATTTTACGGCACCGGAATAGAGGTAATTTTGTCTTTTTCTTTTTCTTTTTCCTTTTTTCTTTTCTCTCTTCATAGCCGGTGACGTCCGCTAGCCTCAGGCGAGGGCGGCCTTCGTCGGCGTTGGGCGACGGCCGCCCTTGCCTGGGTGGGCGAGGGCGGCCCTTCCCTGGGCGGGCGAGACCCGCCCTCGTCCCCGCCAGATTCGGCGAGGGTGACCGTCGCCCGACGCTGGCGAAGGCCGCCCTTGCCTAGGCTGGTGAGACCCACCCTCGCCCTCGCCAGATCCGGTGAGGGCCGCCATTGCCCTCGCCCTGCCCTCACCGGATCTGGCGAGGGCGAGGGCCGCCGTCGCCCGACGCCGGCGAAGGCCACCCTTACCCGACGCCGGCAGACGTCACCGACGACGAAGAGAGAAAAGAAAAAAGGAAAAAGAAAAATACAAAATTGTCTCTATTCCGATGCCGGAAAATGTCTCACAGTCACCGGCCGGCGAAAATTTGGTTGGCCGGCGAGCTGGGTCCTTATTTGAAACCAGTTTGGGTACTTTGGGTCCTTAATTAAAATATCGTCCACTTGGGGTTCTTATTTGAGAAAAGAGATCCACTTTGGGTCATTATTTGACATTTTCCCTACATATTACTTAAAAAATGAATTAAGTCGTTCTCTTTTTATCGAAATAACATCTACGGAATTTTCTTAATTTCACCACCACCATACATCCTCTATATTTAATTTTTTTTTAATTTTCATTAACCATCTAATATTAGGTTATATTGGTTAAAAAATTGGCCAGTTCCACTTTCGCGTAACACTTGGGTAAATACAGACACATTAATTGACGACCGCAACAAAAAATCAAAATTTGTGCTGGTAACATGCAACTTTTCGAAAACCGGGAGGCGATCGTTGAACTATACCGAAAATCAATGGAGTATTCTTTAAGGTTTTGAAGTTCGGGAACGTTTCCGCGGCGGAGCCAAAGATCACGGGAGTTTTGAGCAATTATCCCGAAATAAAGTATGGTGCACGCACGCTAAGCACGCATTAGTTCTTTTCAAGTGCAAGCGACTATCATCAGTGTCGGAATAAATTCGTTCTTAGCGATAATTTTACTTTTTAAAAAAAAAAATAAACGGGTGGAAGAATGATGTAATTGAACAATCAAAAGGAAGTTAATGTGCATATACGTATATTCGTTAAGATATTCTTCTTTTCGTTAAATAAGATCCAACAATTATAATGCGGGACACGTCAAGCGCTTAGTATAATCGATTATGTGTCAAGAGTGTTGGAGTAATGGTCTTATTGAACCATCAAAACAAAGGCAAAGTGCACACTTTATATATGTTTATTAAGATTGGAATATGGTCCATTGCCTACCTTGTATATTACTTTTAAGATCATGCCTCGATAAGCATGTCGATTAACCGATCTAAACTTCTTTATAATGTAACATCCGCTAATTACCTAAAATCGCATGTATTTTCGCCAGTGACATCCCTTATAAATGTCCCGAGCATCAATTCTATCCGTTGCTCCGACAAATTGATCATCCATAAAAAGCATGTCTATCGTCGATTTACCTCTATTTTAAAGTCGTATCTCGTGTTATTAGCGGTTAAATTTGGCATCTGCCTCATTTTAAATATCACTGGTCTTCATCTTGCAAATTGACAGGTACGCACATAGACAGCTCAAGTTCATCCATCCCTCTAGAATACGCTCAAGCTGTCAAAAGGCAAAGGAAAACACATCAACATCACATCATGGTATATTCCTAATCACTAACTAATTAGAGCGTATCATTCCTACGTATCTGTCACTTTAATCACTATGGTATAATTACTGTTCCCACCAACGTCCAATTGAATTCGAAAGGAGTTGAGATGAGCTGTCATTTAGCGTTAGTAAAAGGTGAACAAACATAATGAAATTCGCTCGATTCATTTCTTCGATACATAATACAAACACACATGTATGTGTGCTACTCGATATCTGTAAATAATGCTACTTGTCGCAAGGCTTTTGAGGACAGAATGCTTTACAAATCGAATTTTTTTTCATCTGAGAGAAGTTTTTCATAAGCCTCAATTATAAGGCAAATGAACTCGTCAATTCCACTGATAAAAATTGATTGTAAGAACTACATTGAAATTCGTGTAAATATAGGACTAAATTGATGTAATCATAAAGTTGTAAACTAAATTGACGTTCGTATAATAGGTTTAAAATCGATCGGGTAATCTTCCCCAAAAGATCTATGGTATGGGACTGAATATCATTCTTTTGGGCCGGTCTTTTGTGGGACTATCATTTGACTAAGGGTGCGCATGAGAACGTTTCTGTGCCCGGGAGCTATTTCTGAACAGAAATGATTTTTTTTTATTCTGTGCCCGGAAACAATTTCTGAGTATTTAAAGGCGTTTGATAAACTGTCCAAAATTTCTATTTCTAGAATAGAAATGCGTTTGGTAACTACACGAAATTTTTGTTCACAAATAATATTTTAATAATATTTTGAATTGTTTATTTTTTTTTCTTTATATTAATTTTCTTCTTTGGCCATGGCCGGCGCCGGCGATCGGCGGCCGGCCACAGCCCAGGGCCGGCGAGGGCGTCACGGCCCTCGCCTCCGCCGGCAGCCGGCGAGGGCCGTGACGCCCTCGCCGGCCCTGGGCTGTGGCCGGCTCGCCGGCCCTGCGCTGTGGCCGGCCGCCGGTCGCCGGCGACCGGCCATGGCCAAAGAAGAACACAACAATAAGAAAAGAAAAAAAAGAAAAAGAAGAAAAAAAACTGATTCTCAAAATTGTGCCGAGAAACAAGAAGCAACTTTTTTTACTTCTTGTTTCTCTTCCAAAACTGTTTCTCGGCACAAATTTTTACAAAAATGTGCCCGGGAACAAAAAATTTACCAAACGCATTTCTGTTCCCAAACTATTTCTGGGAACAAAAGAACAGAAATTTTTACTATTTGGCACGTTACCAAACGGGTCCTAAACAAGCCATAATGATGATGTTTTGACGTCCCACCATAGACTAAATTGACCGTATTGAATGGTCAAATTTTCCAAGCTCGTGCCGATTTCTAGATGGCAGGAGCTCTCGTGATCAGTGTCATTAATCGTCATTGGCCCATTTTTTCTGAGATGAATGCGGATTATGAAAGGAAGGAAAAGGAGCATCTCCAAATCAATTTTGGTGACCTATCTTGGTGGGTCAATCTTCACAATCACTCTGTTAAAAGTACCATTACAAACTCTTGCTCAATCTAATTAACTGAAATCATGATTCTTAGATGTAGTTGGTAATTTTGCAAATGTGCTGATAAATTTTCTTTTTTATAAATTTCAGTAATAACTTTTTCATTCATATTACTACATCACAGATATAAACGTTTTCCGTCGCCTTATCTCGTTTTCCTTTCCTTGGAACAAACCTATTCCGACATTAATCCAAATCGCGAGATGCGCTATTTCTCGAGCCACCCATGCTCAATGAAATTCGCTCTATTCATTTCTTTGATACATAATACAAACACACACAGTGTGTGTGTTACTCGATATCCGTAAATAATGCTACTTAGTCGCAAAGCTTTTGAGGACGAAATGCTTTACAAATCAAATTTTTTTTTATCTGAGAGAAGGATTTCATAAGCCTCAATTATAAGGCAAATGAACTCGTCAATTCCACTGACAAAAATTGATTGTAAGAACTACATTGAAATTCATGTAAAGATAGGACTGAATTGATATAATCATAAAGTTGTAAACTAAATTGATGTTCGTATAATAAGTTTAAAACCGGTCAGGTAATCTTCCCTAAAAGATCTATGGTATGGGACTGAATATCATTCTTTTGGGCCGGTCTTTTGTGGGACTATCATTTGACTAACCAACTCATAATGATGTTTTGACGTCCCACCATACACTAAATTGACCGTATTGAATGGTCAAATTTTCCAAGCTCGTGCCGATTTCTAGATGGCAGGAGCTCTCGTGATCAGTGTCATTAATCGTCATTGACCCATTTTTTTTTAGATGAATGCGGATTCTGAAAGGAAGGAAAAGGAGCATTCTCCAAATCAATTTTGGTGACCTATCTTGGTAGGTCAATCTTTACAATCACTCTGTTAAAAAGTACAATTACAAACTCTTGCTCAATCTAATTAACTGAAATCATGATTCTTAATTGTAGTTGGTAATTTTGCAAATGTGCTGATAATTTTTCTTTTTTATAAATTTCAGTAATAACTTTTTCACTCATGTTACAACATCACGGATATGTACGTCCTCCGTCGCTTTATCTCGTTTTCCTTTCCTTGGAACAAACCAATTCCGGCATTAATCCAAATCGCAAGATGCGTTATTTCTCGAGCCGCCCATGCTCAACGAAAGCAAGTACCGAGTGCTTCCGGAGCATGCGTTCTGGCGCTCCTAAACAATCGCAATTGTCGATTCCGAAAGCTAAGGCCAAGACCAAGAGCGGCATACAACTCTAGCCCCGAGCAGAAGCCATGAAAAAGCTCAAAACTAGTCGCGAACTTAACGATATACGTTTGCTTTCGTTTAAACAATTCAATCCGAAAAACGACAAAGCCACAATGACCACAAACAAAAGCAAAGCTTGCCTAGCCAGTCCCTTCTGCTGAACAAGTGCTTAATGACCTGATCAGGACCCGTCCTCCACATTTGACCCACGTCATTCGCGCGAACCCCGCGTCGCCGTCGTTAAGTCTCTATCCAAAATGTTTGTTTAATCGTAACCATGGGCATCGTCGAAGTTTCGCACGAGGATCCGGCTCGCGGTTTCGGGGGAAAGGCTCCGAATGGAAAGCTCCAAATTTTTCTACAAAAGCCAAGTTGACCAAAAGGTTCCGCAAGCGGCCCTTCTCTTTTATGAATCTTGCCCCTTGGAAGCTTACAGGGGCCGCAGCTCAAGGTCGTTAGCGCTCGCGGAGTCACCGAACACGAACACGTGATTTCTTGCTGCTTTCGCGTGGTCAAACCTGCCCACTCACGCGCTCCAAGTATCTGGATTGCGATTGGATACTCTTGTTTTGTGGATGTGTTTTACTTGCCAGATTGGTCCCCGAAGAGGATAAAATATATTGGTCCATCTGAACAGCGTTCGTAGAAATGTCGTGTCAGGGGTCGACAACTACGTCCGTCGCATTGAAAACGAAGGAACGGGGCACGTCAAGCTACATCGGTTTTATCTTTTTTTTTTTTTTATAACCGAGGTATCCGCACGGCCGGCGAGTTAAGGCTCAAACCAGCGGTAATGCCCGACTAGTTCTCGAGGGGGGCTAGCGCAGCATCCTACCGTCACGACCCCCCACTTAAATCACCGATGGGCGAATTTGAACCTACATCGGTTTTATCTTTATGCTCGCTAAAAAGGAAAAAAACATTTCGTGGGATTTCGTTTCGTGGGCGGCTTCGGGAATAGAATGTCATTTCGGGTCATGTAGATAACTAGTCGATATGAATCGGTACGCTTGTTGGCGCAGTCCAACCGATCGGTTTGGGCCACTGACCGAGTCAGTGACGGTCCATTTCGTGGGTCAAACTTACAGTTGGATTAGTGAATCGGCGGCGGCCGGTCAACCTTGTCATGTGTTCCATGCGAAAACTAGGTTTAATGGGGTTTAGGACAGCCTGCTCGCAGATTTGGGATTTGCTTCCTCCTCCTCCGCTCCTTCTATCTTCTGTTGTCCTTGTATGATAGTTCATTATCAACAGTCTAAAACAATGCTGTCCCGTACATGTTCTCGATACACACGTGAGCCCCACGCATATAAATTATTAGATCATGGGAGTTTTACATGAGAACCAAATAATCTGACAGATGGGTTTGGTTGGGCTAAAGCAGACCGTAGTTATTCAATAAATTTTCGCGCACCTGAGCAGTGGTGCATGTGCATGAATTGTACTCCTAATTTGTATATGTTATGGGCGCGTGAATTATGCTCATGTGGGTCGGTTTATAGATTGGATATAAAGAAGGAAATAGAAATAGAAATAGAAATAATCCCCAAAATGGCCTACACCAAAAAAAAAAGAGTACGCATGATTCCCTAAGAAAAATAGAAAATCTCGAATCCGAGTCTACCCAAGTCAAGGTTTGGGGCCGTGAATTTAGAGGCTGATGAGACGGTGTTTTCAATACCGTTCCGAAAACTGAGCTAGATCGGTGCCCTGCATTGTCACTCCCCAAAACCTACCAGGATGGGAAATGACACAACCGTCCTTCCAACCGAAGGACGCAACCTCTAACTGCAACAAGAAATTCAACTCCTAAAAGTCCTCATAAGATCAATCTCGCTCTACTGGCTACTAACTAGGGAACCAAAAAAGATCGGGGAAAAAGAGGGGTAAGCAAGATCAGAAACTCATACTTGTGGGTCCCACCACCGTCTTTTTGCCAAATATTATGTGTATCCATTCTAACCTGTTGAACGGAAAAAGTGCCAAAAAAATCATAAATATTTTGCATTAGTGCCAATTTAGTCTCAAACCTTTTTTTGTGCCAATTTAGTCCTAAACCTTTTGCATTTGTGCCAATTTAGTCCTAAACCTTTTTTTGGTGTCAATTCAGTCCTAAACCTTTTAAATCGGTGCCAATTCAGTCTTAAACCTTTTGTTTTTGTGCCAATTTAGTCCTTCCAGCCAATTTTGACCAGAATTTGCCGATGTGGACGCCTGCCGGCCGGCGGCCAGTCACTGGCGCCGACGTGGACAACTTTAATAATATTTTAATATTTTTTTGAATTTTTATTTTTTTCCTTTTTTTCTTTTTTTTCTACTTTTTTTTGGTCTCTCCCTCCTTCCTCTGGCCGGTCGTCGGTCCAGCGACCGGCTAGAGGTCGACGAGCTCGACCTCGCCAGCCACTGGCGAGGGCGGCCTCGCCGCGGCCTTCGGCGGGGTCACTGGGCGAGGCTCGACCTCGCCGGAGGTCGTGGCGAGGGCGAGCCTCGACATGGTTGGGCGAGACCCGACCTCATCGGATCTTGCGAGGTCAAGCCTCGCCCAGCGACCTCGCCGAAGGCCCCGGCAAGGGCGAGCCTCGCCTTGGTCGGGCGAGGCTCACCCTCGCCGAAGGGTCGGGCGAGGCTCGACCTCGCCGAATCTGGCGAGGTCGAGCCTCGCCATGGTCAGGCGAGGCCCGACCTCGCCGGATCTGGCGAGGTCGGGCCTCGCCCAGCGACCTCGCTGAAGGCCGCCCTCACTAGTGGCCGGCGAGGTCGAGCTCGCCGGCCTCTGGCCTCTAGCCTCTGGCTGATCGCCGGATCGGCAACCGGCCAAAGGAAGGAGGGAGAGACAAAAAAAAATGAAAAAAATATTAAAATATTAGTAAAGTTTTCCACATCGGCGCCGGTGACCGGCCGGCGGCCGGCAGGCGTCCACGTCGGCAAATTCCGATCAAAATTGGCCGGAAGAACTAAATTGGCACAAAAACAAAAGGTTTAGGACTGAATTAGCACCGATTTAAAAGGTTTAGGACTTAATTGGCACCAAAAAAAGTTTAGGACTAAATTGGCACAAATGCAAAAGGTTTAGGACTGAATTGGCATCAAAAAAAGGTTTAGGACTTAATTGGCACTAATACAAAAGATTTAGGACTTTTTTGGCACTTTTCTCCCTGTTGAACCAATCGAAACTATTTCTTTTTGAAAGGCGGACATTTTCCTGGTCGAATTGACTAAGCCGACACTGGTCCGGTGCCCTTTTTTTTTTGTTTGGGGGTGATTGGTTCCGGTTAAATCGACTGAGCCGGCACCACTCCGGTGCCCCTTTTTGGTCCACGCCGAACACTGCACAGCCGATAACGTTTTGCGGAAGCTGGGAATCTCGTGGCATGGGGGGTAAAAAAATAAGGATAAGCAAAGTGATGGGCCGTGAACGTAAGCGCTTACGTTCACCACCTCCACAACATTCACGAACCATCCCAGCGCAATCTAATGGCCACGATCCCTTTGCGTCGATATTTCACGGGGCATCCAAGATCCAACCTTTGAATTTGGGGGACTAACTGCGCGTGCCTCGTAGGTATTCCTCTCCATAGAGCCTCTCCGAGACGCAGCCTGTCCCAGTTACCACCTCCAACTTCCCAAAGACAAATTGGTCGCTGGCACGTCTCTTCTTCTGGAGGAACAGGAAGAGACATTTTGCCTTTCGCCACTCGACATTTGGCTCTTGGCTCTACGTGATGGACACTGCATGTTTTGTCGGCCGGATGAATCCGATTCTGAATTTGCTTCCTTGTAACGTTGTGATCTGAGGGAGGAGGGAAGATCAAAAGACCGCGAGGTAAGTCGGAGACTGAGAGCCTTGGAGGGGGCATCCCCGGAGCGGTGCGAAACGGGTGGCGGCGATGGTGGTGATGGGGAAAGGAATGCGTAGTCGGTTGCGGTCTGGGGAGGAGGATTTGCTTTCGACAGGGTTCGATGAGATCGTTTTGCATACATTTCGTGACCATGTGTGCTGTGCACAGCCTATGACTAATTTGCAATTCGATAGCACCTTACAACCCCTGTTAATCTGTCCACGATTGTGTGTACTGTGGCTCCTATTTGAAGAAGTCGAGCATGGTTTCATTTGCGGAAACAGCAAATGAGTTCCATCATATCATGATGAGCTAATTAATAATGGGAATTCTGCAAAGAACCAAGAAAAGCTCGAGAAGAAATCTCTAGAGATGGAAATTGGAATGGACAACTTGACAGGCTGTGTTCATGAATGCTTCAAAGTTCAAATCGAAGGCCAACTGGACAGGCTCCTAGCCACTTGACCGGAAAACGAAAGGGATTCTGTGATTTTCATGGTTTTGGCTGCACGCTAAAAGCCTGTTTTAGGTAGGCCATTGCGTGTACAATTGCCCAAATCCACATGTGCCGTGGTCCCTAGGATGAGTACCATCCCAAGTGGCCAGGGGCGGATGCTAGGATGGAAAATTAGGGTACGTTTCCATCAACGGTGGACCTAATAGGTTCGCTCTTCGTGCTTTACCATTTTCGAGTGGGAGCTATCAAGCGCCATGTGAGATTACATAGAAGATTGCGAGGAAACACTAGGGTCTTTGTAGTTTGGTTAGGGATTTGATTTGGGTACTAGCTGGATGCACATAAGAGATTCGGTTCAAAAAAGAAAGAGAGAAAGAATCATACCGACAAATAAATTTCACGTATGGTTGTGTTTTGCTCCGTCCCTTATTGAAAGAAGCCGAGTCTCTGATCGGTGGTTGCGAATGTATGTGTATAGTCACGAACGAAACCGGGCATCTTCTTAGATCCGATACCCAACCCGGTCGCCGGCGGTTCACGTACACGGTTGACTATACCTTGTGTGGTCACCGAGAAAATAAATTGAAAACAAATTGGTCAAATTAGGAATCGGGCCAACCCATTGGTAGACTGTGGGCTTTTGGGTTGGGCCAGCTGTTTGCTTGCTGGACAGGCCAGGCTGCTTGGTCTAGTTATGTAGCCCACATTGGATTTATGGCATGCCCATGCTTCCCTATTATCTATTTGACTTATGAACTTATTCCTATATTGTTTTCACGTTTTAGGCTCGATTTATTTAATAAATAGATATCTATTGCCTGCCAAGTGTCAACGGTTCGGTTCGATTTGATTTGACTCGGATTTTTAGGAAAACCAAACCAAACCATTTGGATGTGTGCTTACTCTAAACCGAAAGGCGACACGAACTAGATATGCATGAATTTTTGGTTTGGTTTGGTTTGGTTTTGGTTTCAAAGGTTTTCGGTTCTGTTTTTGCCACGCCTACCTACCAGTAGCATAAGCTTCTTGGAATAATCGCCTTCATAAATAACTTAATATGGTATCATGCATGAACTGTCCAGTTTTCAATCTTTCGTATTTTCCCATTGTATTATTTTCTTGTATATTGCATTGTAGAGAAATGTCATGTTGATCTTCTCTCTCTTTTTTTAAACAAAAAACTTATAGCTGCTTTTGGAGCACATACCATTCCACTTTAACATAAATTTGTCACCTCGTATTTTAGCGAATCTCCTAGTATGTATATCTTAACTTTATTCAAGTAAAAGTCATTTTACCAATTTAAGATAAGAGTTTAACCATAAATTGATAATCGAAGATGGTATACCTAACTTTAATCTATTCAAATCTCTCTTAGTCTCTTCGTCGCTGTGTCTCCATTTTATATCTCCGTACTTCTGTCCTAGAATAGGCAACATTACATATTTGATAGAGCATTCATAAACGTTAAAACCATGCTTCCAAGCTTTTATATGATTGAAAATTTTATGACATTTTTCTCGGCTACATCATAATGTAATCTTGATCCATGGAGAGCCATCATGATTCTTTTCTCTTACATTAGGCTTCGTTTGTTTTGTGAAAAATGTGACATTATGTTTCCCAGAAAGTCATTTTCCAGAAAAATGACTATATAGAATTGGTATTTGGTTGAAATTTGAAAATGAATTAGAAAATATTTTTCGCCATTTGTTTTTCTTTATTTGATTTTCTTTGGGGAAAATTATCAAAAAATTCTTTTTCTTTCTACCTATGACCAGCCACAAGCGAGGGACAAGCTCGCCTAGTTCATCGGATCTAGGGAGGCTCGAGCTCGCTGACCTCGGCCGAGCTTGTCCCTCGCCTATGGCCGGTCGCCAGCGATCGTGGCGGTCAGCAACTAGTCGAGGAAGAAGCAAAAAGAAAAGGAAAGAAATGAAAAAATCAAAATAAATAAAATCAAAATTCAATTAAAAAAATATTTTTTTATTAGAATGAACGTTTCATTAACTAAGGCCTTGAGTTCAAGCGCTGAGGACCCAAGCATGACCTTCATGGACCCAAACCCGAGCGTTGGGGACCCGAGCTTGAGTATCAAGACCTGAGCATGGCTTTTATGCATCCGAGCTCGAGTGCTGGGTCATCGAGCACGAACACCAGGGTTTCGGGCTTAGCTTAGATGGAGCACTGGGGGCTTGGGCCCAGCCTCGATGTACCCGAGTGCCAAAGACCTAGTCATGAATGCCGGGGTACTTGGGAATCAACATTGGGGTTTCCGTGTCCAAGCATGGAGTTTCGAATCCAAACGTCTATACCTAGTCATATTTTGGACAATGTTTTTTGACTTTTTCAAAGAAGAAATCATTTTTCTGAATTTAAATATATGTTTTTCGTTGAGTGGGAAAACATTTTCCATTGACTCGAGCCTTAGGGACAAGCCGATTGTCAATTGATGGGGCCTAGATAAACCCGATGACTTTTCATTAGAAAAAAGGCCAGTTGATGGAGTAGGGATTGTTTATATGTGAGGCTCATCTCATCCAACAATGCATGCGAACTGGGCTCAATTTAACTATGCGTTTGTTTTGATGAAATTATTTTTCGAAAAAGTGTTTTCCGGACTTTCATTCGTTTAGTTGTCTAAAAATGATTTGGTCAACTGAAAATACTTTCCGATCAGGGAAATCATTCATGTATAAATTTAGGAAAGTGAATTTCCTACTTTAAGAAGGTGAAAACACTTTTCGGAATTTATTATCTTAAATTTGTTAATATTTTCTTTTCTTTTCTTTTTATAGTTTGGTTATAGGTCTAATTTGGATACTAGTTAGATGCACATAAAGGGGAAAATTACCGAGAAAGTCATAGACCTATTGTATTTGTGTCAATTCAGTCATAAACTTTTCAATTGTGCCGCCAATTCGAGCAGGAAATAGCTGACGTGGACTCCGGTATTATCACATAGAATGACCGGCTCTGACATAAATAATTTTTTTATAATTTTTTTATTTTTCTTTCTTTCTTTCCTTTTTTTGGAACAAAGTCCAGCAAGGGCCACGAGACTTGGTCACAAGTGTTGGTTGGCCCTCACCTGTTGGCCAACGACGGCTTGGAAGAAAAAAAAAGGAAAAGAAAGAAAAATAAAAAATTTCGAAATTTAAAAAAATTATAAAAATTGCCCATGTTAGCGCCGACCTAGCCACATAGGATGGCCGGCGTCTACATCATCAATTTTCAACTAAAATTGACTAAATAAATTCAATTGGCAAATCGTGAAAATATTTAAGACTCAATTGACACATTTAAAATGCTCATGACTAAATTGGCATAAGTGCAATAGGTCTAGAACTTTTTTAATAATTTCCCCTGCACATAAGAGATTCGGTTCGGAAAAAGAAAGAAAGAACCATATTGACAAATAAATTTTACGTATGGTTGTGTTTCGCTCCATCCCTAATCGAAAGAATCTGAGTCTCTGATCAATGGTTGCGTATGTATATGTATTTTATTAGACCCAATACCCGACCCGATCGCCGGCGGTTCACGTACATGGTCGACTATATTTTGTGTGCTCACCGAGAAAATAAATTGAAAACAAATTGGTCAAATTAGGAATTGGGCCAACCCATTGGTAGATAGTGGGCCGTTGGGGTTGGGCCGGCTCTTTGCTTGCTGGACAAGCCAGGCTACTTGGGCCCCCACCTGAAACTACAGAATTTGGTTAATTCAGCCGTGGGATAAATTCCTTCTTTCTTCTTCTTTTTTTTGTGAATTTCTTCCTCAATGCATTATTTTGTTGCTGCTTATATATAATTTTGTTAATGAGTACTTGTTAACGAAGGAAAATTTGCGGTTTTCAATGTACTGTTTTTCTCGCACGACGTGTAATTATAACATTGAAAGTTGAAATATTCTTAATTAAGCATGCTTAGCAACTGCATCGAAAACAGTCATTAACGGTATGCGCATATTAAATTTATTGTATGCTTTGGTTATTTAACCCATATCGGTGTTTTTTGTATGCTCATGCTTCCCGGTTATGTATTCGATACATGATCACATTCCCATGTTATTTTCAGGTTCCCGGTTAATAGCTCCTTGGAATAATTGCCTTCGCATTAAACTTAATATGCATTGCATGTAGAGAAATCTTCTGTTAATCTATATTTTTTTAATAAAAAGATTCTAACTTCTTTTGGAGAACTTACCATTCCAGTCTAATATAATTTTTTGTCAGATCATATTTTGGAGAATCTCCTAATATATATCCTAACTTTATCCAAGTAAAAGCCATGTTACCAATTTAAGATAGAGTTTAACCATAATTTGATCAACGAAGGTGGTACACCTAACGTCAATCTATTACAAGTCATTACATTCGAATATCCCTTAGCCTCCTCATCGTTGCGTCTCCATTTTGCATCTCCGTACTTCCGTCCTAGGAAAATACGTGATATTTGCATATTCGAAAGGACATTCATAACTGTTAAAGCCATGCTTCCATCTATTAATGTAAGCTTTTACGTATTCTCTCAGCTACTTAACCATGTTATTGTGAGCTATGGAGAGATATCAAGATCCTTTTCTCTTGTACTTAGGAACACGCCGATTATCAATCGATGGCCCCAGATAAATTCGATGGATGATTAAAGGCTAAATCAAAACCGTAGTACCGGCTAATAAAAGTTTAACAAACCATGTCACCCTACTTCGCGCCGCACGGGCCTACAGAGCGCACCGCGCGATTCGAGTTCTTCTTTCATCGCAACTACTACTGAAAGTTTGCTCGCTGAGAATTTGTCTACTTGTCTACTTCTATGAATCCCAGTCCTAGAAAGATTCTGAAGATGCAAGAAAAACATGAAGCACAGATCCCACGTTCCGCGGCCCATTCATGGAATGATCGCCTATTGACAGACCGAATCGTAGGCTCAGGTGTCTTGATCATTCTCCTTGCTTTATCCATAGTAAAAAAGTGCTTCAATCTAGAACTGCACCCTGTGGAATTCAAATTTGGTGGAACCATTCTGGTTGAACTCATGGCAGGGCTTGCTCAGCTCTTTGGGCAAAGGAGGAGCTCCTGCCCCGCAGTAGAAAACACCTAATTCAAGGAGCCAAAACAGTAAAATATTTGGAAATTGATTGAGTTGCTTCGGTAATATTTTGAAGGTATTCAACGGCTGAGAATTACCTATCCTTGCGCCACTGTGCTTGGAGCGTGGTCCTGTGAGAGCCTTCTTCCAATTGGGGCTTGCAAAATGATTCCTTACCTGAATAAAAACATTTAAAATATTTTATTTTCTTTTTCAGATGTTCTTAAATATATTGAAAGTTATTTTAGTGTACGATGAAATTACTAATCATGGGAAAGTTACTAGTAAAAGAAGAGATTTCTCTTATCAATAATTTGTACTATTTTCCCTTGCTAGGTAAAAAAATAAAAGAATAATATACTTTGGGTCACCTCGATCATGCTCCGCCCGAGGAATTGAGAACTGGATCGATTCTAGCGAGAACCACCCAGATTGGCTAATTCGATTAATTTGATTCTCGGGTTGGACTGAGACCGATGCATGCCCCTAACATGCCTTCTTGTGGAGAAAGCGCGTTATTAATGTGTGGTATGTCGCCTTAATCCAATCTTGGCATGCACTTAAATTAAAAAATTTGGCTTTTAGTTAAAACGTTTTGTATTACATTGTTCTTGACCAACGATGCTAATGTTATGAGAAAGTCTAACTCATTTAAAATATTAGATAAACAGAAAGGCATGATTTAATAGTCAAATATTGTATAGCTCATTTTCATGCGAGGGCTTTGATTGATCAAGAGTAAAGTGTCAAAATTGATAATAAGGGAGGCCAATTAGGGATCTAAAATATTTGCTCAAATCCTCCAACGTCGACACCATATTGAAAAAAACACCTTTAAAAGATCATTCTTAATAGTGAATGACATAAAAAAAATATTCTTTTAGCTAATCACGGTTAAACGGATCACATACAAATCGTGTCAGTATTAACCTGTTAACTTTAATGGGTTATATGGGTCAATTTCGTACTTCTAACAGGTTAGACATGAACACGACACGATTACTAGTCGTGTCTCGCGGACTGAAATGAAATTTGACCCGAATATGATCAACTTCGGTCCAAACCCACTAATTACGTGTCGTATTCAAATCATGTCATCGTGTCTTATTAGAAATTGCTTGAACCTGCAGGCTAACGGGCTGAACTGAGGCCTGGCTAACATGGCCCAATTAACATCATACTTCATATGTATAGAAATCAATTTTTAATCTTCTCGAATCCATACATACTTAATTGTAAGCAGATATCATCACCTTATACCGGGTACATCTAAACGACTTCTACTTTTAACAGCCATCTTCAGTTGCTTAGTGGTAGGGAATTGTTCACCAGTCAACATCTACGTTGAACGACCCCGCATGCTTGCAAATTTGCAATCAAAATCTCCTAAGAAGATACTGCAATAACAAATAGATGTCATATATAGAAAATATATTCACTCATTTGCCAAGTTTGTGTACAAGCCCTGATTGGGTATCTAAGCAAATGCAGTTCTTATTAAAGGGTCTCATGCATTGGCAAGAAGATACTTCCGATGGAACACTTCTCTGTATGATCACATCACCTAAGTGGTATGAATCTTTGTGTTAATTTGTAGGATAGCTTGGTGATTTACTGCTTAATCCCCATGCATATGATGTGTGGAGATCAAGCCATCCCTTAGTTGTTGATCCCATCCAAATATGCAGTTCTTGATCTCCTTTAAATCTTAGTTGCTATCTTCTCCCTGTCCCATTTTCTCCTTTATCTAATTACAGTTACTTTCATCCATACGCTTCCTCCTTTCCAAGAACAAGCGATGAACGTGCGTCGTGTCATGTCGTGACCCCAACGCTCCGAAGGAGGCAGCTCCAGCTTTCTTTAAAAATCAATATTCCTTTGGTGGATATCGCGACATCGATCCTACCGTGCACAATTGCTCGGAACTCGTCTGCTCCATCCCGAATTGAAAGAAGCTAATTCTCTAATCGATAGTTGCAAATATATGTGTGTGTGTGTAATCATGAGAGAAATTGGATGTACTCTTTGACCTGATACTCGACCCAGTCGCCCGGGGTTCGCGTACATGGGTCACCTATTCCTTAGGGTGGCCGAGAAAATAAATTAAAAACAAAATAGTCAATTGGGAAATGAGCCAATCCATTGGACCAACTATTGAGATAGTACTATTCGGATTATTATATTGATAATTTAAATATTTCTAATTAAGCATGCCTAAACAAGTGCGCCAAGAACTATGGTTAACGAAATCCAGCTTCAATGGCCTTAGTTGGTGACCCGCACGGTTGTCGCCTATCATGATATTGGAGCTCATGCTAGGCTTTGGACTCGACGCTTGGGTTATTTAGCCCATGTTGGATTTATTGTATGCCCATGCTTCCCAGTTATCTATTGGACATGCGATTTGAATCCCATATTGTTTTCACGTTTTTTAGGCTCAATTTACTTAATAAATATCCACTGCCTACTAGAAGTTTAAGCTTCTTGGAATAATCGGGTTTATTTTTTACTTAATATGGTACCATGCATGGAATGTCCCACTTTCAATTCTTCGAATTCCCCTATTATGCTATTTTTATATACATGTCATGTAAAGAAATGTTATATTAAAGACCATTTGAATAGAGCAAGGATTGTCCATACGTGGGACTCATCTCATTCAATAGGGCATGTGAGCTGGATTCAATTTATATGTCGCATTAGAAAAAGACATTTAATGTTTTTGTTTCGAAGGATTACCCGCTGCATGGTCCCTCTACGTCGCACGGGTAACGGATTTCTTCGTTCTTAAATTGATTATGCTGCGTTTGTGTTTGGGGCTAAATTGGTTCCAACTTAATTATAACCACTTATCAGCTCTCATCAGCCAAACAAGAAGCACGTCATATATGATGTCATCTCCTTAATTAACGGCGCATGGCAATAGTTAGCTCTTGAGATGCGGTCCATAAACCACGCTTTCTGACGTGGGCAAGAATAAAAGTATCGACAGATTTTAACAATAGCCACGCCACGTCGACTTTAAGATTCATTTAAGTTCATCAGGAGTGCCTGTTCAGCTGCCCTGTTCGAGGAGGTCTGTCGCGTTCACGTTCGTTTTCTTAATATTTCTTGGGGATATCTATAAGGACAGATGTTAATTTGAACAGGCACTTCACCGACAATCCACTAGAAAAACCGAGGTGTTTTATATGGTATTACATCTGTCAAAATAAATCATAGACTTATTCCTTGATCCATATTTAATAGACTAAGTTATTGTGTGGATTAGTTTTATCAATAATGGATCATAGATGGGTTTAGAATGGTGAAATCCAAAATAATATGAATGTTAAATGGATTCGCAACTTTCTTAGACACAACCCACTTCTATGACTCTCTTTTCATCCTCTCTTGCCCTCATTCGATCTTGCGCTCACTTACTACGTGTTCTAACATCAATTTGGGTATAAATTTTCTTAGATTTGGTTAAATATAGAAATATTTTAGCAATATGGGTCAGGTAAGACATGTTGGATATGAGTCGGGGTGGGTATGAATCACTAGATTTGTATTATATGAAAATGAGTCAATATGCGTCAGACCATTTTTTGACTCGATCCATTCGTTTAACAGGTCTATATGGTACTAATGTTGTCAATTGCTAGCTTGTTGCTACAAACCGAACAATTTAGTATACGAGAATTTAAGAATTGAATTTTTAGAGACAATTTTCAATGTGGAGAATAGAATAAAGAACTCGTTCAATCTTAAATGGGGCTCGATCATTGTACATTACTAATTCTGTAGGTCTTATCAATATCATTGGCAAAATTCTAACTATCGTCGCTTACATTTTCAATTGAAAGAATTTGATGATTTTTTTTTGTCGAAATAAAGATTTCATTCATCAGAATAATATGCGAGAGGTAAATAGAAGGCACACAAGCCTAGCAAATCCTACTGCGGAACAAAGCAAATACTAGAACACAAATAACTAAGCATAAAGCACAGTCTGCAGCTAAAAGCAAATTCCCATCCCTCAAGAATAAATTTGCCACCGTAAACATTCGGCGGCTGATCACCAGATTCAATGATGAACACATGCCAAGATCCCCCACTCCATTTGCAACAGCTTGCAGTGCGCTTCTAGGTTCAATGTACTCGTCATCGTCGTCGTGCAGAGACACCAATATTAATATGTTAAAAGAACACAAATCAAATACCTATAAGAAACTCCCAGATGTAAACCTAAATCTAAATCGGGAGAGTGAAATCCCCATATTTATACCTAAATCTAAATCAGGAGAGAAGAGTGGTCTAATCTCGGAGTGGTTGTGGAGCCATGTTACAGACATTTTCCATGATGGCTATCGACTAGAAGAATGGCCGAACTGGACTCCACATTCACCCAAGATTAGCTGCAGAAATTTATTCACATACACAATCTCCCAAAACAGATCGAAAGAGAAAAGAAAAGATAGTCAAAGCAATGAAAAAAAAATCAAAGACTAAATAGGCTCTCAGCTTCAGAAGTTGAAGTTGAGAGCTTATAGGAGAGCTTCAAAAGAGGGAAGAGTTTTTTAGAATTTGATACTTCACTCCTTACTTATTCCTATCAAGTGAGTTTCGACCAAACACAACATCTTAAGTCGATACTATTTAGAGTTATCACATGAATTTAGTCTCTTATTAATCGTTAAATTTCGAGTTGTCAATACTTAATTGGATTAGTAAGCAGTGTGTAGAGCGTGCTATGGTCTCCAAATGTTGAAGTCCGATCCGATAAGTGTTGAGCACTTGTCGACCCCGCATAAATTCTTCTGTAGTCGTACCAAGACTGATCTAAAATGTCATTATTTGAAAATGGCATGACATTAGAATAAGAATGTTTTGTTAGGTTCACTATCGGTGGAAGAAAAAAGTTAATACTTCCGCCGTTATAAATAATCGGCTAACTGTTTCTAAGTCATACGTCGTGGAACCGATGGTTAACGTGTAAAAATTTCTTTATACCCCAAATAATAATCCCTAAAATAACGATATTATTTAGGCCCCAACCGGCTTAAATTCCACCAAATGTTTCGGTAATTACTGCGTTAAGAACGTAGGCCGAATGTATTAGGAAGTGGAGAGGACATGCATGTTCCAACGATTGTGGGTAAAATTAAAAAAACGATGACATAGATGGGCGGTGGAATTTTAATAGTCATGAAGTCAGCGGTAAATATGATAAAAAAAATTTCTTTATTTAATATTTTTTCGAAACTTTTAGAGTTTAGCCACCCGCGAGCAAGTTCATCATGCCTAGAGAATCGTTTAATCACATTCATGCACGTACGTCTCTGCTTACTTCCTCTGAAACTCACTTGATCGAGAGAGAGATGATCGCTATTGATGCGTAATGCTAATCAGTTGATAACCGTGCGTTTGGAAAGACAATACCTTAAATTACCTAGGCGGAACTTTAAATGTATCATCGGAATTGATGGGCCTAAACATACGCGATGACACCTTAAAGTCACATACTCGGACCAATTAGGGTACACTGAGCATTCCCCTTTACGTCGCATTTCCGACACAGTTCTTGATACTTTAAACTCCATCGGAAGATCAACGTAGCTGAAAGAACAGCATACATTATAAATTTATACAGTCTAGACTTTATTAATTAGCGTGGATTAGATTAAATATGCCCCTCGATCATGTGTATGAAATGGTCTTCACAGCCGGTGGTCTCCTTATAATAATCCAACACTGGCCAGTCCGAAAGATGCAAAAGAGTTGTGAAGGTACGATATGCATTGACATAGGAGTCTTGCCCTACTCATGGAATTTAATGGAAAATTTTGCTCGAGCTATAATTACACTCAGAACCACCCTGGTATTTAGATTCGAGATAGGTGAGCCTGTCGGCAGTCCCTCACTAATCTGCGGATATAGTGTCGCTCTCTCCCCCCACAAGTGTGACTACTATCTAACGCTCCTCACAAAATTCATCCAAATTTTCAAGAGATTTGAACTCAGGGCTCTTGGCTAACCTTGAATTCTGAATGCTGATTAAGAAGAGAGGGAGAGTGAGATGGCCTAAGCAAACACTCCGTTGCATCTGAGAGGGGATCTCCACGATTCACCTGCGCCCCAAAAGAGCCGAGCATGATCCCCCTTATAAAATATGATATATTGCGTAGACTTTTCCCTTATGACGATTCCAGAATTAATAAAAAAAAAAAGTGGGTAAGATGCAAAACGACGTGGAGTTCTTTAACAATTGTTCCAAGGTCACCCGTCATTAGGATCGAAAAGTAAACGATCTATATTTTAATTTGAGATTTCGTCGGTTGAAGTGATTATAAATATGAGGTACATAGAAAGCTTTAGCACGCAATTGCACTGCTCCAAATAAACCCGTCACAAGTAAAGTCCCTTGCCCTTGGATTCTCTCTCTCTACCACATGAGAGAATTAGCTATCATGTCATATTCACAATTCTCAATTCATCCCTATTAAGTTTTTGTTAATCCCACGTTGCCAACTTACTCTATTGGGCGTCGAGTTTATGTCCAGCATGTTCATTTCAAGTCTTTACTTGGTTCCTTTTACATGCTGCCATACTTTTTCTTGAGCCACGCCTGTCATTGACGAGGTACGGGTTATAGACATTACCCACATGCAAACTCAAGTAAAATTAAAATACGTGGTTGTTGTCCTTTTTTCTAATCAACTAATTAGAAGCAGGATTTGAGTTTTCTCGAACTTGAGATGAAGAAAACGTGAACAATTTAGATTGACTGGGTGCAAAATGAACTTTTGCTATCTAGATTGACGATGTACAATTCGTTTTCTTTTTAATATCCTCTGTATTTCAAAAAACTATATATATAGAGGGACTGAGGGGGAGGGGGGGACTTGAGATGAACTATTTATTAACCACACATGATTAATTAAACAACAAGTTTTTGTGAAATAATAACAAATCCCATCAATTAATTATTATTTTTTTAATCTACTGCTAGTGTAAAAATTGATTTATACATACGCCGATAGATGATCGATATGTAAAATAATTTGGTTACATAATTATGTTCAACTGCACACATCGATCATCCAATGGTGAGCGTGTAAAAATTTTGCTACAGGCAATGGACCTTATAGTTATCCTAATTATTATTATTACCAAGATCTTTTGCAAAAACTTTAACCTTACGATTAAATTACTTCCATAACTATTTTCATTAAAAACGTCTACAACCTAGCACTTTGTCTCTCCTAGAGTAATATTGCTTGAGACACTTGGTTAGTGTTTTTTTTTTTGGTAATCGAGGTATCCGGGCCAGCTTGCACGCACCTCGACTATTCCTCGGGGGAGACTAGCACAGCAACCCACCGCCATGACCCCTCACTTAAATCACAAGTACTCAGCTGGAGAATCGAACCTAGGACCATCTTATATGGATGACTAAGTTCATTACAAATAAATGATTTAAATGGAGAAAGTATAGGAAAAAGTCATTGATAATGGTCATTTTAAGGGAAATATTCGCAAAGCAAGGTCGATGTTCTATAGAGTTGGGCAAAAAATGATGTTCACGTAATGTCATTTTAATCCTACTTTATGGTTAACTTAGCTTGTAAGCATGGACGGATTGCCAAAACTTCAAAATAAGAAGTGATCTCGGGGCAAAGATAGGCCCAATTCCTTAAAAAAAAAATACCAACATTAGCTTGGGTTTCAATTCTGATCTAAACTTTTTTATTTGTCCCAATTGAATTTTCCTCCAATAATAACTACTTGCTCACTTTTCATTACCAAATAATTTTTTTTCCTTAATGGATTTCGATGAATCTGCAATTAATTGGATATAAATTGAGTTTACATGAAAAATTTGGAAATAAATCAAACATATGTTTAATGAAAAATGACACAAAAGTTCCTTGAACTTTGGTCCAATGTGTAATGTGGTTCCTGAACTTTAGCCCAATGTGAATGTTATTCCTGAACTTTTAATTTATTCGATGTAGTCCCTGGACTATATAAAAATGTTCAATAATGTCTGTGATCTTGAATTAATGGAATGACTATATTGAATATTTTTGTATAATTCGATGACTATATTAAACATGTATCAGAAGCTCAGGAACTATATTGAATATTGGATTAAAGTTCGGGACCTTTTGTGCATCAATAGGGTATCCAAAGTGGCGTACCGATGGGAAGATTGAAAATATTGGGGCTTGCTTCCCATTTCAAAATTCCGTTTTAGTAGTTTGGTGGCGCACAAATGTTTGAAATCATTACATAGCGTTGAAACAAAGTAATGGCGGGACCTGGGAATCCCATCTCACTATTCCAATATAGGTTTTTTCAAACCTCCACTACAATATGAGTTCTTGCTAGACAAGCAAGGAATAAATATATAGTACTTTAAATTCGAAACAACAACGAATCTATCTCCATTTGAAAGCGCCGCAAGGCTCCTGCAACAATTTCGTTTCGATCCATGGCGGCGAAGCTTTTCGCGTTGTCCTGCATCCGCAAGGAGAGCCATGGTGACCTCTCCCCGAGGCCGCACTACCCATCGATGCCCAAGATCCCAAGAGGCACCTCGGCAGAAGGGGAGGACGCGGCCGGGGCGGTGGCAGAAGGGTCAGAGGCGAGGGCGGTGCTCTCCGTTGTGGGGATGACCTGCTCGGCGTGCGCTGGGTCGGTCGAGAAGGCGGTCAAGAGGCTCCCCGGGATCCGTGAGGCTGTCGTCGATGTGCTGAATGGGAGGGCTCAGGTTCTTTACTATCCGAGTTTCGTAAATGTAAGTGTTCGACGTTCTGATGCAAAAGATCTCGGGTATCCTGCACGTGTCTTGCCTTTCTTTTTTTTTTTGGCTTGTGTCAATTTCTAATAGAGCAAGAGATCTTCTGGCACTGCACCAGGATTGTGATGAGTTTAGGATATGTTAATGAATTTCTGAGGAGAAATTTTCATTGGATGCTGTTGCCAGGTTGAATTTATTCTCAAAACCCGCAGTTTCTCGAAGTAATGGTTTGGCGGGTCGAATTTCTCTGTTTCGCGGTTTGGATCATGCTTCGAGTTTGTTGTTCTGTTTAATTTCTTACAGGAGGAAACAATACGCGAGACTATCGATGATGTCGGGTTTCAAGCCACCTTGATCAAGGACGAGATGAGCGAGAGAACCACTCAAGTAGGCCGCATACGCATCAATGGGATGACCTGCACTTCATGCTCTTCCACAGTCGAGTCGGCTTTGCAGGCTGTCCAGGGTGTTCAAAAGTCCCAGGTGGCATTGGCGACTGAGGAAGCGCAGGTCCAATTCGATCCTCGGGTGACTAGCTTGGATCTCCTGTTGAAGACTATCGAGGACACCGGATTCGAAGCCGTACTCATCAGTACCGGGGAAGACGTAAGCAACATACATCTCAAAGTTGACGGTGTGAGGACCGATCATTCCATGAGAATCCTGGAAAATTCTCTCCGAGCGCTTCCGGGAGTTGAAGATATCGATACCGATCCCGAGCTAAGCAAATTCACCCTCTCTTACAAGCCCGACTTGACGGGGCCAAGGAGCTTCATCGAAGTAATTGAGTCGACTGGGTCGGGTCGCTTCAAAGCAGCGATTTTTCCCCATGGTGAAGGAGGGAGAGAAGCTTATAGACAGGAAGAGATCAAGCAGTACTACAGATCTTTCCAATGGAGCTTGGTTTTCACTGTCCCTGTCTTCTTGCTGTCCATGGTTTTCATGTACATCCCCGGGATTAAACACGGATTGGACACCAAAATTGTGAACATGATGAGCGTAGGTGAACTTCTCAGGTGGATTTTCTCTACCCCGGTACAGTTTGTCATAGGCCGTCGATTCTACACTGGGTCTTACAAAGCTCTGCGCCATGGTTCGGCCAATATGGATGTTCTGATCGCCTTGGGGACCAACGCAGCCTACTTCTACTCTGTTTACTCGGTGCTGAGAGCCGCGACTTCTCCGAGTTTCAGAGGCATGGACTTCTTTGAGACTAGTTCGATGCTCATTTCGTTCATCTTGTTGGGGAAGTATCTGGAGGTTCTGGCAAAGGGAAGGACGTCTGAGGCCATCGCGAAGCTCATGGACTTGACACCCGAGACGGCGATCTTGTTGACCCTCGATAATGAGGGCGATGTGGTGAGCGAACAAGAGATAGACAGTCGGTTGATACAGAAGAACGACGTGATCAAGATCATTCCGGGCGCGAAAGTTGCTTCGGATGGTTTCGTGATTTGGGGACAGAGTCATGTCAACGAGAGCATGATTACAGGAGAAGCACGGCCCGTGGCAAAGAGGAAAGGGGATGCTGTAATTGGAGGCACTGTGAACGAAAACGGCGTCCTGCATATTAAAGCGACTCGGGTAGGCTCGGAGAGCGCTCTTGCACAGATCGTTCGGCTCGTGGAGTCTGCTCAGATGGCCAAAGCGCCGGTGCAGAAATTCGCCGACCGCATCTCCAAGGTCTTTGTGCCCCTGGTATGTCGATTACCTACACTGGTTCCTTATTGGCCCGTGCGACGTAAATTTTGCTAATTTTATGTGGTTTGGCAGGTGATCATCCTTTCGTTTTCGACTTGGCTCGCATGGTTTTTGGCAGGAAAGTTCCATGCCTACCCAAAATCCTGGATTCCGTACTCCATGGACAGCTTTCAGCTCGCTCTCCAGTTTGGGATATCAGTGATGGTGATCGCCTGCCCCTGCGCACTAGGGCTTGCGACTCCAACCGCAGTGATGGTCGGGACCGGAGTCGGCGCATCTCAAGGAGTCCTCATTAAAGGAGGACAAGCACTGGAAAGTGCACACAAGGTTCGCATCCAATAACCTTTTCGCGCTTTTAAATTCCGACCATAATCCTAGATAATGCTAAACAACCTTAGGTCCTTTTAATGATTTTTGTGTAGTATTTTAGCAACTTGAGATGTAGAACGTTGCAAGATATAAAATCTTATCTTCTATTCTGTCATCTCTCTTCTGATTGTGTAAAGAGATAAACTCACTCGGTAAAAATCTTAGTGAAAGTTGCAGATCTTATGTTATATGTTACACTTCTCCGGAACTTGTTTGAATTGATCGATTGCGTCTATTGTCTCTTGTGGTAATTCACATCTCAAACCCTTTTCTTTGCTCTCCTGCTTCCTCGAAATGGCAGGTTAATTGCATAGTGTTCGACAAGACGGGGACGCTCACGACCGGAAAGCCCGTGGTGGTCAACACAAGACTCCTGAAAAACCTGGTGCTGAGAGACTTTTATGAACTGGTTGCTGCAACTGAGGTATGAATCCTCCCATTTTTCCGGTTTTCTATTTTTTTGCGGAGGCTGCTTAGTCTTAACTAAGCCTTCAGAGACCCCTCAAACTAACAGATGTGTATTAGGTGAATAGCGAACATCCATTAGCCAAGGCTGCCGTCGAGTATGCCAAAAAGTTTAGGGAAGATGAGGACAATCCCGCCTGGCCTGAAGCCAGCGACTTCGTCTCGGTCCCTGGCCACGGAGTGAAGGCCGTGGTTCGTAACAAGGAGATAATTGTGGGAAACAAGAGCCTGATTTTAGAGCACAACATTGCCATTCCAATCGAGGCAGAAGAGATCCTGGCCGAGACCGAAGGGATGGCGCAGACTGGGATACTGGTGTCCATAGACCGGGAACTGATTGGAGTCATTGCGATTTCAGATCCACTGAAACCGGGCGCTCGGGAGGTGATATCGATCCTCAATTCGATGGAAGTGAAGAGCATCATGGTGACTGGCGATAACTGGGGAACTGCAAATTCCATCGCCAAGGACGTTGGGATCGACACTGTGATAGCAGAGGCCAAGCCTGAGCAGAAGGCAGAGAAAGTGAAGGATTTGCAGGTGACTGAACATGTTATTTTCATCCCTAAATAGAAAAAATTCAATCAAATAACTTGGGACTTTTCTCCAAGCAGGTTTCGAGTGTAATATTGTTTGCTTTCAACAACAATCTTTAAAATCCGCAGGCTTCAGGATACATTGTAGCAATGGTGGGAGACGGAATCAACGACTCGCCGGCGCTCGTGGCCGCGGATGTGGGGATGGCGATCGGCGCGGGCACGGACATAGCCATTGAGGCGGCGGACATTGTGCTCATGAAGAGCAACTTGGAGGATGTCATAACCGCGATCGCCCTCTCCCGGACAACCTTCTCCAGGATCCGCCTGAACTACATCTGGGCGCTGGGCTACAATGTCCTGGGAATCCCGATCGCTGCGGGGGCTCTTTTCCCTTCCACAGGGTTCCGCCTGCCTCCTTGGATCGCTGGCGCCGCAATGGCCGCGTCGTCGGTCAGCGTCGTATGCTGTTCGCTGTTGCTGAAGAAGTACAGGAGGCCAAGGCCGCTCGACAACCTGCAGATACAGGGTATAACAGTGAACTGATGATGCACCAAGATGTCTAGTCGATGCGTATCTAGGGATGAATCTGTTCAAAAATAAATTTTGCAGCCTGTTCATTTGGGTGAAATTAGTCAGTTGGATGTAAATGTATGTATGTGGGAGTGTTGTTTGGGATTCCTGTGAAGATTCAGTGTGTATTGAGTAGTGAAAGGTGTCGTCTTTGAGATCTCAATGTGAATAAATAGCTGCTTTGTTGTTGTTGGCCTCTTCTGATTCTGATTCTTACCACAGTTGTAAAAGCCATCTGCACCACCTTGAATATGTTAAAAACATCAAAATTGCAGAGCAAATGAGTGGACGAGGAAAGAGGGGTCAGGGGCCAGGGCCAAGGCCAGCGTAAAGTTTCAGGTCCAAGCTCTTAAGAAAAAGTGCACGGTGTTCAATCACCCATTTGCATTGAGAAAATGTGGCGACGGATAGATTAGCGAAACTCGGCATTACAACAGTCGAACTGGCAGCTTGATCAGGTCCGTGCAAATCACAAGTGGCATCAGCAACAGAAGACGCAGAAGTTCGATCTGGGAGACGAGGAAGCTCGATTTGGATTAGGGTACTGAACTGGTTGCTAATAGAGGTGAGCACGAAAACCGGAACAAATCGGATTGAACTGGCCGATTCCTAATTCATAAAATTTGGAATCGATGATAATCGGTCTAGTTTTGGTTCCAGGTGTGGACTGAACCACCCGGACCAGACTGATAGTTTTTTTTATTGTCAAATAACTGGAGAAGAGAGCAGAAGCAATGTTCATAGACACACTTGAACTATGCAAGAGCATTTCATTCAACGTCTTTTCCAATCCCTTGTCCAGTTCCGGCGTTCCGCTCCGTTCCCTGCTAGAGAATAGGAAGGAAAAAAAGAAGAAGAAAGAAATCACGAAGGTTTCTAGAACCACTCGGGCACCAAACTGGACCGATTCTAGGACTAGGTGGGCTAGTTCTACAAACTAAGAACCGACTCTTCTAATTCGGTTTTCGATTCCAGAATAGGAACTGATCCACTTTGAAATCGATCGCCCATTGTGACTTTGAATAAACCTTTTTTCTGTGAAGGAACAAAATATCAATTTATTGCTCTTCAATATCCAAGGAACAAAAAAGTGAAATCAGAAATATCGACAGATTCTTATAAAGTCCAAATAAATAGGAAATAAAAATAAATCCACTCTTACAATTTAATCTATATCCAATTTGAATATCAGAATTGTGGATATGGTCATGATTCAATGGGCTAGGTCTACTCACTTTTTCTTTGATCCGCGGACTTCCTCCTCTTCTTCGATCAACTAATCTTATTCTTGGATCTTGTTTGCGAGTTGAGAAAATCAATGTATTAAACTACTCAACTATTCTATATTTCATATTTTGTTACTTTATTCTTTTTTATTATTTAAGAACAAATAAGTTTTAACTGATGTAATAAAAGTACCAATTGTTGTTCCAAAGACGCTACCTACTTAACCTTGTCCTGTTTTTGAATTACCAAAGCAAGAATTTTATGTAAGAGCTGAAGCCCCAAAGGGAGAATTGGGAAGCTTAACATCTCTCATTTTTATTACTACTTTTTTTATATATATTGAAAAAGAAAAAAAGAAGAAAATGCTGTTTTATTCAAAATCCCAATTCTGAAATTCCTTCTCTCCCATTTCACTCCTCGAAACGCACCATTTTTACAGGGAGAAAGGCATTTTCAAATCTTTTTAACCCGAAATGGCTGATCAACAAGAAGAATTCGAAAGAACAAGGAGCAAGCCCCGGACATAAAAAAATTAAGAAAAAAATATGCTTTTTTTTTTATATTTATCGAATTACACAAAAGGATTCGCAAATAAAAGCGTTAACGCTCAATCCCGTCCATCAATTGTTAGCGCTTCCAGAAAAGCCAGACTAAGCAATAAACTACCTCGTATTTTTGCCCCCGCATCGTGCTCTCTTGCAATACCTTCTACAGCTTGGCCCTAGTGTAACAAGAAGACTCATGGTCTTGGAGCGTCTTGCCCTGTAATATTCCAGACCTCCTCACTTGGAGATTCCAATGCCTACCTGATTCCATAAACATCGGCCTCATGAGATTAATATGGTCCCCCTTCCTGAATGGCGATTCTCTGAACGAAACAAGATCGAGTCTTTGTCCCCATGAAAATCGGTTTAAATACTTCCTTGTAGCATTGGGTTGTTTCCCCCATAGAACCAATACATGTCGAAGGTGGTCCATGCTCTTGGTGCAAAATGGATGACCGATCCTATGATTAGCAATACATTGGTGCAAAACTGAAAACGATTGGGAATATACAAATGACTGACCGTTCATACGCCGCGTAATCTACGGTGCTTTTTGTTCAAGGCGATGTCATTATCGCTGATGATTAATTATGAGTTTAGAGGCTAAACAAACCATTCTATTCGGTATTTGCTAGAGATCGAATTCTTTAGCAAACATCATCTAGAGCAAGTGTGAGTAATTTACAAGATTAAAGCTCTTCAATTATAAACCGAATTTCAAACTATATCCTCATGCTTTCTATTAGTTTCATCATCGGATGATTTTATCATCCAAAATCACTTCAAGTGGTATAAATAAGGAATGATTACACAAATTGTTCATAAACTTTGATCCAATGTGTAATGTGGTCCATGAACTTTTAATTTGTTCAATGTTTTTTTTTATCTAATGATTTGTTCAATATTATTCTTGAACTTTTACCTAATGTGCAGTATCATTCCTGGACTTTTAATTTGTTTAATATGATTCCTCAACTTTTGATAAATTTTTAATTTAGTCCATAATTTCTATGAAAATGTTCAATATTATCTCAAAACTAGAATTTTTTGAATGACAACAATGAATATCTTTATATTAGAATAAAATATCTAATAAAAATTCAAAGACCACATTGAACAAATTAAAATTTCAGGGACCACATTGTACATTTGGCAAAAGTTCGGAGATCATTCACGTCGTTTTCTCTATAAATAAAACATATTCAAATTGAATTTTGTACAAATTTTATAAAATCGGAAAAATGAAACACAAAAAGGGTCCACGCGAACGGCGGATCGAGCATCCACGTCCCACGGAAGCAGCACGTCCACGTGGATGACTCGGCGGCCGCCACGTGCGATCGTCATCCTCGCGACCCCCGCCGCACAAGGGGAACCGTATGACGCTACAGGAGGACGTGAGGTCAGCTGAGGAACCTCGCGAGCGGCGGCCGTTTTTGACCGGCGGATGCTCTGTCCTTCCTCCACAAAAGCTCTGCTCCTTCGTTGCAGAAGCCTCAGCGCGGCTCTTGCCTCTTCTTCTTCTTCCCCTGCTTCTTCTCCTCTGCCTCTTCCCAATCCCTTCTCCCCTTCGGTCCCCGAGCAAACCCTTCTCTTCTCTCGCCCGATCTCGTCGTCGTTCTTCCCCGAGTCCGGTTCGTCGATCAGGTCGCCGCCTTTCGGTTCCTCGCCCTCGCCCTGTTGTCGTCGGAGCTTCGTCTCGCGTGATCGGAGATCGGGCCGTGCCATGGCGAGCCAATCCTCGAAGGGGTCGATCTACGACTTCACCGTGAAGGTCAGTCCTCTCTCTCTCTCTCTCTCTCTCTCTCTCTCTCTCTCTCTCTCTCTCTCTCTCTCGCTCTCTTGAGGTTTTACCTTTTTTGGCAATTTCGGGGGAGAAATTGTGAATCGGGGAGTCGCCCATCAGCCGAATTGTTAACCTATGTTATAAAGTTCGCCTCTTTTAATCATTTCTGACCGAAGATTTTGTATTTCTATATCCATAGCGACGCTGCAAATTTTTTAGCTCAGAAAGATGCCATTTTTATTCAATTGGTGTTGAAACTCCTTTGTAATCTATGGAAAGCTGTGGCCTTTTGCAAAGCTTTTCTGTGACCTGCTTTTCAAGGTTTTTGAATGGTTTAGATGGTGAATCTGAAGATGAATCAATCTACTGCACCTTTGATATATATGTTTACCTCTTATCCGTGTAATTCGCGCAAATATCAGATTCTGTTGATTCAAATTGAGTTGGTCAGGGAGCGAAATCATGTGTTGCTAGACACTGCTAACCAAAGAAACAGTACGTATCAATCCGCGCGAAAAACCGCAGAAGGCATTATGGTTTCGTGCCGTGTGCTGAGAGGTTATGAATTATTTGAGAACTCGGGTTCCTTTTTGTATTCAGGATGCTCGGGGAAATGATGTTGATCTCAGTACCTACAAGGGCAAGGTCTTGCTGATTGTCAACGTTGCTTCGCAGTGGTAATTCTCAGGACTGTTTATGCCCTGTAACAGGAAACATCTTCTTGGACTTTAATCTTGGGTGATCTGCTTAAAAGCGATATCGTATTCCATGCCTTTGTCATTGGGAATTCTTTATGCAGTTTTGTTTGGGAGTAGGTCAGTGTTTCAGTGATCGGGTTGGTCCACCGTGTTCTAATTTTTTTAATGGTATGTTGTTTGTTGCAGTGGACTGACCAACTCAAATTACACTGAACTCAGTCAGGTCTACGAGAAATACAAGAATCAAGGTCTCCTATGCCCTCCCCTGGTCTTGATGTCCCATCGTATCTCATGTTTGAGTGGAATACTGGCCTTAACAGGATAATAGACATATATCATATCAGAAACGACAATTGGTTATTGGTATCACTTAGGTTATGGAGATTCTAGAAAACTTAAAGAGGATGTCACTCTAATGCGATGCAGGTTTGGAGATATTAGCATTCCCGTGCAACCAGTTTGGAGCTCAGGAGTCGGGGACAAATGAGGAGATCGTACAATTTGCTTGCACTCGATTCAAGGCTGAATATCCCATTTTTGATAAGGTAAAACAAATACATGAGGTCCTTCTCTGAAGATGAAGAACGTACTGTGGACTACTTAAGTTCTCTGGAAAGTCTTTTTGGAGTAGTATCTGCAGTTCCCTTATATTTCCTAGTGACTGGTAATTTGCAGTTTGAGTAAAAAAACGTGAGGATGAAGAATCTGATTGCTTTTTCCGTAGGTTGATGTGAATGGTGATAATGCCGCTCCTCTCTACAAGTTCCTGAAATCGAGCAAGGGTGGACTCTTTGGGGATAACATTAAGTGGAACTTCTCCAAGTTCCTCATCGATAAAGAAGGAAATGTCGTTGATCGCTATGCACCCACTACTTCTCCTCTTAGCATTGAGGTAAGAGTCTTATCGTTGACAATCATAGTAGAAGTTTGTTATTTTCTTTGGCTATTCGACTGAGGCATCGCTGTTGTTATTAATGCAGAAGGACATCAAGAAACTGTTGGGGGTGGCCTGAGCACTGGAACTTCTTCTCCCCAGTAAGGATGAGAAGTGATCCGAAAAATAAGCATCCTCTTGACTCATCATGAGGATACATCTAGCTGTCTTCTTCACATGTTATGTTGTTGAACTTTTACTGCGTTGATAATGTAAAAAGAATATGTGCTTGTCAATAAATCCAGCTTCCGGTTTCTTACTGCCATAAGAAATCATTTAGAAAACTAAAGGCGATCATTACCGTGGGTGTAACAAGTTCTACTAGTCGGGTGCGACGATTCTATTAGATGGTTGATTATTTCTCTGGTGGAAAAAGCTTTGAATGAGTGATACATGGCGCTAAAGTTAGATGAGGTTTTGACTGTTCGAGTAGACAAGTCTTGGTACAGAGAGTAGGTTCCTTTTCTGTTTGTGATGTCGTGGGTGTATTCACTGGAAGATGGTTTTCTTAACCGTTGAATCTCTGATGTGATTTGACCACGAAACTGTTTAGCTTACTTCTCTCTACTCAATAATCACGTAAAATGACTTGATTAATGAAGTGCCGCAGGTTATCAAAGTTACATTAATAAGATCATACTCGAACAAAGAGATGCGTCGACTAGAGGGTCATTGATGTAAGTGTAGGAAAGAACTTTCTTTGCATTTACAAGATCGTCATCAGTTCATAGCAAGTGAAGGCTTCTGCTGATGCTGAGTGTTATGGTGGAGAGAGAGAGAGGGAGAGGGAGAGGGACTACAAGCTTAAAAATGAATCAAATGAATCTCACTTGTTCACTTGTTAGATGGTCTTGTGTAACCTCTGAGAGAGAAAGAGAGAGCAACAAATTGAAACCCTCCTGTGATTTTCCTCTCAACATACGAACCAAAAAAATTGCCAAAACTCGTTTGAATATCTACTCATCCCTCTTAAAACTCTTTATGGTGCGTTAGCAACAGGTGGTAATGGCACTGCATTTTTACCATCGCAATTTGCGGGTTACATGCAAGATAACCTCTGAGAATGAGAAAGCCTCCACAGTTCTGGCATATGTCCTATTCAGAAGACTCCGATCTCTGCTTCTTGTTGGCATAATCCAAATATCCCTGCCCAAAACAAAAGTAGCATTCAGCAACAGATGATGGTGGTCACGAAATAGACAGTTCGCACACTGAATGTTACATATTTTCAATAAGCAATGAGTGCAGAACAATAAGCGAAAATCCATCTCGCCCTTTTCCTTCTATTTGTTACAGACTAGAGGTATTGCTAATTGCTATTCACCAACAATGCTTGAGAGTTCAGAGTGGAGGAAAGCCTGTAAATCAGCCAAGTCCCATTTTTCATTTCTATCCTAAAGAAAACCTTCAACCTTGAGACTTGCGTACTTAATCATGAAATGATGATCTACAACTAGCAAAAACAATAAAGGGGGATGAGCTACTTATTCCCAGGAAGATGTGAAAAGCTAATGCTAATTACCTGGAGTATCCCCATAGCAGCAAACTTGTCCACTATTGTCTTCGCTGCTACTGGATGCAACGTCAAAGGTTGTAACAACAATTCCACATTCTGAAAATGGACATGCATTAGCGCCCCATGATTATTTAAACATAACAACAAGATACACCTTTGCGAAAAGGAGTTGAATTTAGCTTCCCATATGTGACACTGGGGACTGCCACTGGAGTCTGGACCACTCAAGAACACAAGCTAGTATTGCTGGAAGCCCAAATGGGAAAGTATGGAAATGAGTCTTGATGAGGGAACTGCCGTCAATATGTAATGCAGCAGAACTTTTAAGTAGAAGCATTATTTAGTCCACATAGGGCTTACGCATTGGTTTTCAAATTGGCAGCTTTGCGAGAACATTGAATTATGTGGGACATATACTAGAGGATATAAAAATTAAGCCTTACAAACTGAAGAATTATTTACTATTCATGCTGTTGCTTCTACTATCATAATTCGGACCTTAAAGATTGGATGAAACAATGAAAGGTAAGGGACCACTTTATTGAGCTAATATTGTGCATAATACATAATACCTTAGTAAAAAAACAGGACATCAGGCTAAGATTTTGAAAGAGGAGGGAAAACAAGTTGCACCTTGGATGTAAAGGTTTCTTCCCAATACGTATAACAAACACCTTCAAGTTTTCCTGTTTTAGAAAGCTCGTCAATAAAACGCTTCATTTGCACAATCTGATTACAGACAACAAAAAGGATTGAGAAATTTATATGTAGCATGTCAGAAAAGTTATAAAAAATAATGGTTTAAAGGAGACATACACCAGGATTGCTACTACGAAACCGGTCAAGAGGGCAGCCGACCACAAATCCAAGTAGTGAGAATTCAGAGACCTGCATATATCCAAGGAAACAGGAACCAATCAGGCCCCGGTAGGAACATTTCCAAGACCATGCAGATTGCACGTACCCATTCAGTAAGGATATTGTGATCCGATACTGAGAAACAACAAGATAATTGACCAAAACCTGGCCTAACTCCCTAAAAAATCCCCAACTTAGGCCCAATCTCAATTCTGTCCTGCACTTTTTTTTGTCTAAAAAAAATCCTCCAATTTCACTATAGTCCCAAATCTACCCATGCGTCCAAAAATCAACACTAGTTTCTTTAATATTATCTACATGAGGGCCAATTAGAGGGTCGTTATCCAAATTTGCGTCTTCATCAACACCTTCACCTTCGTATGGAACAACAACAGTATCTGATGTTGATAATCTTGAAGAAGCCAATGGCGATTTTTGGAAGCGTGGGCAGATTTGGGATTGAAGTTAAAGTTGGGGATTTTTTTTAGACAAAAAAGTTTGGGCCAGAATAGGGATTGGACCTACAGTTGAGAGTTTCTTATGGAATTAGCCCCTAAATCCTAAGGTCTGATCTAATTGAGAAACCAGGTCTGATGATTCTAGCCCAAGTAAAGATAACACAATAGCAATATCCCCTCTTTTAGATAGGAACAAATGAGGCAAGAAATTATAGATACTAATTTAGGGAATAAGCAATAACAAATACCAAGCTTTAAGCAGAACCAACACTGAAATTACTCATTGTTGGCGTCCTTCGCACAACTATACTCGTAGTTGGAAGCCAGATCGAGTACGATAAACAAAATGCTCCAGCCAACCCAATCACTTAGATTGGAAAAAACTTCTTTATAGGATGCATCCAAACGGTAATTCCCACAGGAACAATTCCTCCAAGAAATGGAGATACTAACACAAAAGCAGGCTGAAAGGCAGACTTACCAAACTCTGAAGATCCATCGCCATCAAGTCAATATTTGTCTTCTTCCTAAGCAGAACGCTGCAATTATGGCAACAACAAAGATCATTTCAAAGGTGATAATTGCATATACCACGACAAGGTTAGGATCCCAAGAAAGAAAATAGAAAAGTCCCCCAGAGGGACAAGCTGCAGCATTTTCACAACTTCCAAGTTCCATCCTTCTACCTACCAAATAACAAAAATAGTTCTTTTATAGAATCAGATTGGGAAAGAGCGCACCAAAAGTCCTAAATCTTACGTATGGAATGCGATCAATCAAATAAATTGAAAAGTTTAGAACTCAATTGCACTTTTGTGTAAAGGTTTAGTACTTGATTGAATCGATTGAAAGTTTAGAATTCAATTGTATTTCCATACATAAGATTTAGGACTTATGGTGCGTTTTTCCCAAATCAGATTTTTACATGGCAACCATACAAAGTGAAGCACATACTAACATCATTAAGATAAACAACATCTGTACCAATCATCTATACAATCATCCTTCGGTTTATATTATCCACAACTCAATCATCTGATTCGATAAGGGCGGCCGTGAATCATATGGAGATCTCAAACTCACTGGCCCATGTACAACTTTACGTTCTATGCACCGGAGTGCATTCGGATGCTCAATTTCTATGGAGGTAAAACGCACAGGAATTGATAAAAACATATACTACAATTCATCTTGGCCAAAGTATGATACAATACGCATGAATGGCAATACCTCAGGGGTGACGCAATCTTGTTACTTGAGTCCGAGACAGCAAGTCCGACATACTTATCGCCAACATCCAACCCTAGCAAGCGGCCTTTTTTCTTCGTATGCGCCATCAATACATCTTGGAACAAGCTCAAAGGTTTCACGTACCTCATCTACAAACACAGTGAATCCAGTTGACAAACTTCACTTAATGACTCAAGCTACATGCTTCGAAAATTAAGCAGAGACTAAACAGGAATATCCATCGATGCAGTAATGTCAGAGAGACGAAATCTCATGAAGCAAATCAAACACCCATCAGTATATCTATCACCACGTGCTATTCGTATCTCAAGTAATACCGGATAAATTAAACCATAAACAAATAATGGGAGCAGCATAATGAGCAGCTCCACGACTAGCGGTAGCATCAGCATAGCTATTACGGGTCACGCTAAAGCACGTAGCTTGTATGAGCAATGAGCTCCAGCGACGACTGAGAGACTGAATATAGCGTACATCTATCTCGCTTGCATTCACTGAGGCATTAAGACAAACACTTGGTATGTGGGGCCATATATCAGAGCCACGCCCAGATGGGTCCATCACGTACCGCTTCTTCGCCCACTTACGGTATCGCCCAGACAACTTTTCCTTCCCAAAGGAAATGCGACCGCTTGGGCGGACGTCACCTGCTCTTCTCCTCCTCCTCCTCCGCCGCCCCCCAACGGCAAGCTTGCGGTTCAAACAATGAAGGTGAGCGATTCTCTGGTCAAATTTGTGCTGAGCTTCTTCTTCACACTGGTCGGCCCTCGTCGCCTCCTCGGCGAATTCGTGACTTCCTTCGTTTGCTCTTTCGTTGTTCTTTCGGCCGGTTTCGATGTCACGAACACACAGAGAGAAATCGCACACGAGTGGACGGTCTCTCTGAAATCGGGCGGACACGGTGACAAAACTTCCTCGTAACCGACCTTTTTACGGTTCTCTTGTACTCGCCGACTCGAGGTTGGTTGGGCCGGTTTAACCGCCGTGAACCGCCGGTTCGACCCGGTTTCATCTCGAACGACTGGTCGCATAGTTCGTTTCTTTTCTGAGTTTAAGCTTTTGAAAGAGACAATCGAGCATTCGAATTGTTATGATATTGGAAATGGTTAATACCACGAAAATCCTCAAATTGGTCCATTCGCCACAATTTTATCTCAAACTAATTTTTTTACCACAAAAAACTCCTAACTGATGCATTTATGATAAATTTACCCTTCGTTAGTTTCCATTAAATTGAATTAATACCACAAAAAATCATAAACCGGTACGTTTGTGACAAACGGAGGGTAAAACATGAAATTGGTACATCCGTCAATTACCGCGTGTCATTTAACAAAGCAATTTGACAATAAAATTCAACGGAATAAAACCGAGGGTAAATTTATCATATATATACAAGTTTGGAGTTTTTGGTGGTCAAAAAATTCGTTTAAAGTAAAATTGTCACGGGCGTACTAGTTTGGGTTTTTTCGTGATATGAACCCTATTAGAAATGAACCCGCTCAATGCAGGAGATGTTAAAACATAAAAAATAACGAAATATCATATCTCTAGAATGTACATAAAACATATGAAGGATACAAAATGAAAAATTACATGGATACTTTTAGTTAAAGCCGATATTAGTTATTTTTATTTCGTTTTCACTCTAAAGCAATTAAAAACGGGGTTAAACGAAGCCCATTGAAAATGGGATTGGTTAGGACACATGAACAGATCTGACTTATTGATATCATTTCACGCTCGAAAGAATTAGATATACTTAATTGATCAAATTTTCTTTTTAAAAAACACTAGTTTGTTTACCCGTGCTTGAGGGCTCCATAGTTAGATACCAACATTTTGAGTTAATTTATTAAGGGATAGTCCTAAATATCTCATTAAAGAATATTAAAAATTGCCCACAAAAGTCGGCATATTAATTCTACAGTACATATCTTCACTTATTAAGAGGCATGTTAATTCTACACTAATTTCTTGCTAGGTAAAATTGACGATAACACTGTTGTAAAGAGTTATTTCCTTTTTTTATTGAGTGAGTAAGTGATATATCAAACATTTTATCAAACTCACTATTCATAATCTCAATTTTCATACAAAAAATCTTTTGAAAGACTGTATGTATATCAATTTCTAGTATATTATCACCTATATAGCTTTCATATTTAGTTAAACAAATCAATGATAAGATATTGCACGTAATCATTTCATACAGTCGAGAGTCGAGAGTATCAAGTAATGATAATTTTCAAGTTTTTCGGAAAAAGAAAATTGTCGTTTCTAACTTTTTGTAATTTAGAAGCGACAACATGGACATATTATACCTTTGAAGAATTTTTGTTTAATGGCTAAATGCAGAATCAAAAAACTAATTTTAGTTTTAAAATTCAAAAAAAAAAGAACAATAGCAAGTGTTTTTAATAGTGATCAAAGATTTATTTTTAAACAAAAACAGCCTAAAAATTCACCTATTAACTCTAGTACAAAAAAGAAAAGAGAAGATAACGATGACAAAAAGAAGCTTACCTACCAACTCTCCACCAAATTGAAAACATTATGTGTGTGTGTGTGTGTGTGTGTGTGTGTGTGTGTGTGTGTGGTGGGTTCCATCACACTTTAATTATTCCCACCACGTTCATTTTAATATATAGAGCATTAGAGTTACGAGGTCATGAATTTAGTTATCCACGTAACGAATATATCTAATGCGATTCTTTAATGGCTTGATTTTTGAAACGAGCGCTGAGCTACACAAATTTTGAAAGTAAATTGTATAAATGAAAAGAGATTTTGATGATAACGGTCGCAAATTGAATTTTGAAATGGCAAACTAGACTTGATTTTATTTCAGCAACTAGGCTACATGAGATCGTAAACTTTCCAAATAAGATAATCGGGTACTTATATTAAAGTCCGTCATACAATTTAAATTAATTGGGTCGGATCGAAAGTTGTCCGGTCCAAATTAATTTATATTTACGCAATACAATTCTTGCAACCCATGCCCATGCTGGACCCGGGTTCAACCCATTCCTAACTCAACTAGGGCTCCAATTCTTAGCATTTTTCTCCTCAAATTGTTACCTCTTAAATTGCGCGACTCCATGGACCGGCCCGCCAAGTTGCGAGACAGCTCAAGTGGTCGAATTGGGCTTCGCACGGCACATAAGCAACATGAAGATGTGGGTCAGCACCATGCTAATGAACAAGAATACTAGTGTGGACAATCCAGTGGTCAAGTTATGAGGGCTTGAAAATGGCAGTGAGGTGAAGGGTGGTGGATCTTGCCTAAGTGACGAGCAATGCCCTCGCTCTTGTGAATCGATTTGCTTCCAGACATCGGCCGGCCACAGTGGCCTTCCATTTGTACCTCTCTCTCCCCCCATCTCGGTTCATGTTCTTCTCGATCTCAACTCAACCCATATTACTAAAATACGTCCATATTTAACCCAAATTATCAAAGTTCATACCCACTCATTTAATCCATTTTAAGATCTCTATGTGAATATATTACTTGGATAAAATTTTACATCAAATTAAAAAAGTACATCAACAGCATAAAAAGATTTTAGTAAATAAAACAACAAACCTAAAAATTGAAAAATAATCGGTCTTCACCAACAAATCACTATTTATTGCACATGCAATTTTATTCAAACCCCCTAAGTCTTATTAGCCCCTGAAGCAATTTTAGTCAAATAATTATTCCCGGGCCTCGCAAGCGACAGTGGTAAATTTCTACCGGCCCCTATAATCTACAATCTCATTGGCGCATCTACTGGAATATAACGGACTCATCAGCAAAAGTTCAAGTGCATATGCGATCCTTGAGATGGGTAATTATGCTGCACTAAAGATAGGTTTGAAATGCAAATGTTTCCAATCCATTAAGACCCACATGTAATTGGACATTTATTTTTGAACCCATTTGAACAGCTTTTAAAATTTTAAACGACCAATTTATGACCTAACCCATTAAATATTGAGTTACAAAATGGGTTTCGAGCTCATTTTGCCAACTCCACTAAAATTTCATTCAATATTGGAACCATGAGATCTTGAGTTTAATTACTCACATTTCTCTTCCACCCATTTTTGGATTATCCTCCATATACACTTTAATGATGAGGACAATATCGGTGTTGTAATTATCGTACGACATTTGGTTTGGTGTCAGAACTTTGCAATCGATTATTTAATCGTCACACATTTTAAAAACATACACTTAAGCGACTTATCCAACAACTTAACTAATTAGGAAAATCGACATGACATTCTCTAGTAATAAAAACTCGCTGAAGTCGTTTGAATGAGCACTTTTGAAAAACTAGAGCACAAAAGCGATTCTTCATCAATTTTGTCATTGGACGAATCATTCATAAAGTTTTGACACCGTACATAAAGTAGAAAGCTCCATGGATTCGCCCCAAAGTTCCTTCCTAAAATATTGTCGATTTGGAGAGTTTTAACGTCTTTTGCGATTGTCGTAGTAATTGCTCAATTATTTAGTGATATTACATATGCCACGATGTTACATAAAGTATGGCAAATGCAGTGACAAGACTGTTTTCATTTGAAGGAGGATTCATCATCGCGCTTTATAGCTCATGAGGATCTATCGAATCAGCATCCTGTGGAGTCATCATTTTTATACTAATCATTGGAGACTTCATCCTGTCTCGTTGCTTTGCCTGTACTAATCTAGGATTCGACGACTGTCAGTGTCAGAAAAAGCACACCAAAATCTCTTTTTGGTTGATTCCATGGCCGATGATGGAAACATCAGTGCCATTGTATCTCTCATTGCTTCTTCTTGTTTGCATTACTTTCTTGCTCTGTTCTTATTGTTTTGTCTTGGTGAAACTTGTCTTATATGGATAGAAATCAGTGGAACAAACCATCAAGTGTACCAGTTGTCCAAACTCTAAAGATACAGTTTCGAGATCTTCTACATGTAGAGGGATAATTGTCCAAAATCATTGATTGGCTGTCCAACCATTTGAATTATTTTGTTTCCTAAGTTGAAAGATGTCAATCAATCTCTTTCACTTTATTAAGCCCCATCTCAGGATTTATAAAGTTGCATCAGGCCCTTATTCCTTAAATAATATTTTGGCACAACCAAGTACATGAAATTGTACATCGCACCATCTCAAGGTAAACGAAGTATGGACCAAACGGAAACACAAAATGGAGGTACAAATATATCGAATACAGTGGGAATACCCGGCAAAATAATTATGAACATAAACAGGTGCTAATGTGCATCTTAAACCATTTTTTTTTATTCTTTAGTGAGGATAGAACTCGACAACTATAACACAAATTATATTGAGAAACTACTAATGATATTTTGAAATTGACAAAACTATTTATTTATTATTAATCAATAAATGCATATGTTGTTTTGTTTCAAGTGGCATTGATATAAAGCAACCTCTATTACCATTGATATGATCTAAAGTACAAAGTGGAAAGAATCATGAAGACAAGGGTGAATAAGTTAGGAAGAATGGGAAGTTCTTGATGATTTGGATGTACCATAAGGTGAACTTGTGAAGTCTTATTCACTAAGCACTTTGGAAGATCAAACGGAAATCTATGCATAAGTCAAAGATCGGTGGGAAACTTGGATAGACTCCCTGACTGTTCATATGATTAGCTTCATACATCACTTGAGTGAGATGAACGTGCGTTGCATGTGTTTACAAATTCTTATGAGAAGACTTACATATTTCTTTTAACTATCAATCTTAGACTCAGAGACTGCGTTTGATTGTCTGAATTTCTAGCCATGATAGGATTGGATAGGACAGGATATGAAATCCAAGGGATTTACTATATCCTATCTATGTTTGGCGAATCGCGGTAATAAAACCGGATATTTTCACATATTACCATGTCCATTATTTGTTATGAATGTCATATCAGTATAAATGAACCTGAAAATTGCACAAACGAAGATGATAAAAATTTCTCACGAAACTCTTACCTACTTCAATTTTATTTTCTTATTTTTATTATTTTTCCCTCTCTTGTTTGATTATTTTCTTTTTTATTTCTTTTTCCCCCTCCATCATTCTCTAATAAAATTTTATTAAATAGTAAACTATACAAATATACCTAAAATATGTAATAAAGTAGTTGTATTTATATATATATGAAATTTATATCATAAGATAGAAAGAAAAATGAATATATAATAAAAATAAGAATAAATAAAAACAAATTATATTGTTATTTTGAATTTTTTATATTAAAATTCAAATATTATTTATATTTTATTAATTTAACAAGTTTATTATTCTAGAAAATTAACTTTTATATTATGGACATTAGAAATCTTATCCACTTTTATCCCACGTCCCTCATGGGATAATTTTATTCAGGCTATATCCCTCTTATTTCTGACTTTATCTTGCCTTGGCATGTACCAAACACGGAATAGGATAAATCTATCATATTCCGAATTTAATCCCGACTATCAAACATAGCCAAAGAGTATTTATGACAAGTTATAGGTCCAGAACTCTGGAATGAATATATGAAGGAGAATCCAATCAAATTGTCAATCACAATGGAAAAAAGGATTATTTCCTAATATAGACAACTCTATTCGTGGAAGCTACATTATTGCTACAAAGATTTGATTGTATGGATGACTAGATCTTTTGATGATTGTGTTGTTTATCTTCAACCTCTAAATAGGTCCTCTTAAAAATTATCCAATGGCTAGTTTGGATACCGAAAACAATATAAGAAGATCAATGCATATTGGAACAATCACAAATCACAAGAATAACTACAGATTAAGAAAGCTTTTACTCTTTGGTATATTTATACTATTGTTGAGTTGTTAAGCAAGAAGTTCATTTATTGTAATCTCATATGAGAAGTGTACGAGTGCCATAATAGTGCTTGGGATTTAGTAGTATAATCTATCAGTTTAGGGTAGAAGAAGCACAGGCTATGTTTTTAAAAGTCGAACCACTATTAAGATCAATGTGCACTACTTAAATCTCTCTATTTACTTTCTTATTTATTTGATAGAAGCATTGTATATGATACTATTAACTTGTTCTTGCATATATTAAATTGCATCCTGCATACATCAAACGTTTTTTCTTTGGTCGGGGCATACATCAAACTTGATTATGATATTTTTGCAAACTCTATCAAGTTTTGATTATTAACCGATTAACTTCGGCCTAAATTCCCTAAAAACCCCAACTTTAAGTCTAGTCCCAATTTCGCCCTGAACATTTTTTTTGCCTTTAAAAAAACTCCAAACTTTAGCTCTAGTCCCAAATTTGCCCCAAGCTTCTTTTTTTGTCTCAGAAAAAAATCCCATATCTTAAGTCAAATCATAAATCTGCCGTGTGTTTTGTCTATAAAAAATCACCAACTTTTAATCTATTCTCAAATGTACCCTTGTGGTCCAGTTCCTATTTTACATGGCATTTTCACGTCAATAACAAATCTATATTAGTAAGGTGACATGGAAAATTATCTTCAAAATAAAACCGTTTTAGGATATGAAAATTAGGGACAACTAACGACGGTTTTTGAACTGGGACTACAGTAAATTTTTATCTTGGATAAAAAAAAAGTTTTGGATAGATTTGAGACTAGACCTAAAATTATGGGTTTTTTTAGACAAAGAAAAGTTCGGGGTAGATTTGGACTTGACTTAAAGTTTGGATTTTTCTCAAGACAAATCATGTTGGGGCAGAATTGAGACTAGACATAAAATTTAGGGTTTGTTAAGGAATTAGGCCTGTTAACTCCCCTCTGAGTTGCATGTTTTGCAACATGTTAAAGAACCACTATTCAATGAGCATGGTTAGCACAGCAGTCTTGTCATCTTGTGCTTGCCTATTTTCCACGACCTTGCAAAGACACGTCGTTAGTAAATTTCCAGCCAACCCATTCTCTTAGGAACCGTCACCTGGTTTTGGAGAGAGTTACAAAGCTATTGAGGTCTTGCTGATGAATTCGCGAACCTCGGATCTTGGTATCTCGAATGGTGTCAATAATCACGGCTCAAATCGAATCCATGCTAAATGATGGTCATCCATCATCCTCACCTTTTTTTCTCCATCGAAGAAAAACCAAACCTAATGAGACTTCGTGATCACCACCAATGGAGGGAGACTTATCGCAATCTGCATCTTGCCCCCCAATTGAAAATTTGGGAAGTTTCTCAGTCCACTTGCATGTTTGCCTCATATCACGAGCTGACAACTATTTATTTTCCTGCTGGCAGCCAGATGGATTTAATTTGTGTGGATTCTATGGACCGTACTACGTAAAATGTACCCACAAGGCATACCAAATTACTATTGCCAAACATTTAATGTTTATTGCAGATTGGGGGCAGATCTTGAAGAGATTCTTGTCACTTCAATTTATGGCATCTCGTAGTACCCCACACGCTTGCCTATTATTATTGCTCTTGATTTAAATGCCCCCTTTCTTTCTTTTTTTCCCTCCTGAATAAATTCTATCGTTTTTATTGCAATGCTTGCAGGGTAAAAGCAAAGGAAGATCGATCTTGACTTAACTGATTCGTAGAGCTTATGGGATGTTTCGTGGGTCTCCATATAATCGGGATTCCGTAGATTATTGAAAAAGAGAAAGAGGAGTAAAGGAGAACAAGAGGAAAAGATCAATCGGTCAAATCTCTTGTGATAGATTAATAAAATCGTTTGACAACTCGCTCAAGTTGTCGTAATCCATTCCAATGATACCAAGTAACTGAGATTGTCTTGGTCTGAAAATTCTAATTTCGAGAAAACATTAAAACATGATATTGTGTCAATGTTTTCGTTTGTCAACAAAGCGAAATAGTATCAATCTAACACGGACAACCGAATAAAGAAGTGGGATGAAAAATGTTAACATGGATTCGACACGAGTCGAGAATCAGAGGATAGATTCGACACGAGTCGAGAATCAGAGGATAGGTCAGCTGATCGAATTTTTTGCCCTATAAAGTACAAAATAACATTATCATATTCATTTAATATGTTGTAAGTACTCGTAGCATGCAATGACCAAGCAGAGAACGAGAGGAAAGACCAATCGAAACGAATCTTTCGTAATAGTCAATCATACGAAAGTAACGATCCCCCGACTCATTTAAATACGTCGCAACACCGACTTGCATGATGCTTTGGACCCGGAATGACCAATGAGAATGAGAAAGAGCATATATTTAGAAACATTTGGACCAAGATGAAAAAATAACGCGCAGCAACTCATTTAAAATCATCGTAACGCATAATACTCGTTCGTGCGACGGTTAACTAAACGGTCAATCATGCGAAATAACCTTCTACTACTCATTCCATACCAACGGATATACAAGATGGATCAAGTTTGAACAAACGACTTTTCCCTATGAATTTCCAAAAAACTATCATAAAAATAGTTTTCCAAGCCGAATTCAACACACATGTTTTTTCTATAATTTTGCCTTTTCTTCTCCCATTTCATTTTCCAAATAATTTTTCAAAATTTGTTAGCGGTTATTAATGTTGTTGTAACTGGTGGTGGGACCAAGCTGCAGAAAAAATTTAAAAAACCGAAGCTTGTCATGTCGGTGGAAATTGCCAAAAGAAATTAAAATTGAGCAACAGAAAAGGGAGGAAAACATGGAGGCGATTACCCGGCAAAAAAATGTATCAAAAAAAGACAAATTAAAAACAATATTAAATCTCATGACTCCCCACTCTCAACGATTCCATTTCCGTGCTCCGTCTTCTCATTCTCCTTCTTCTTGGTCTTGCTCTCTGTTCTGCAAAATCTAATCTTTCCAAAGCGTTCGAACTCGGAGCTCGCTTCCTGTTTCTGGGTTCGAATTGGAATCGAGGAAAGAGAGGGAATGAATGGAGATTGGGGGATGACAGCAACAGGGACTTTTCCGCTTGTGTGGCTGTTCGCTTTGCGGGGAATCGTCGGTTCAGGTTGTCCCTAAAGCTCCTTCGCTTTTGTTTTTGACTCCGCGCTTTGTTCTTGGCCCTTTCTTGCTGTTTCCGCTTTTGGGTTGTCTTCAGTTTGCGGAAATGATGCTCGTCTGAAGTTACCTAGAGGAGCTTTGTGTTTCCTGTTGACTGGGCTTTGAGTTCGGTGGAGATTGGTGGAAAGAATCGGGGGGGGGGGGGGGGAACTTGGTTGAGTAGCGCGTCGGTTTGCAGTGAGGAACAAGTGAATTCAGGAATGTACTGGGTGTGGATGATATGGGAGTCTTGAGAAATTTTTCATTACGTGCAAAATAACTTGAAACAATGAGTTCAAGGCTTAACTTCTTCTGGAGCTCTTTGATGGTTGAGTGTAGATATGTGAATTGAACTTGATATAAGCACCTGCATGTTAATTTTGTTTGAGGAGAATTTTGAGCGTGGAATGTGCATGGTTTAGTCACATTCGTTGTTGGGTTTAATTAAGGTTCTGAACTGGGAACATTGAACTTTTGACATTTGGTTTTAAGATATTGCGACCCTTTTTGTTTGACAATGATTGCTTGAGTAAATGAGGATTGTGTTTGAAGCTACTGATTGGAGCTTGTGCTTAGAATTCTGGTAAATGCTGGATCTTCAAGATTTGCTGTTGCTCTTCGTTGAAGTCTGTGACCGGGATGGGTTGTAAGTGCTCCAAGCTATTTGTTTGTTTCCGAGATTCAGAACAAGGTTCAGCAGCCCCCGAGGTCAAGGGCATTGGTGAGTGGATTATATTTCTGCTTTGTTCATTTACTGGTTTGATCAATTATAGTAAGTGAGAATGTCATCTGTGTGCAGAAGATGAGCAGAAAGGTGAACTTGATAATCTGCCTGCTTTTCAAGAATACACGTTTGATCAGCTCAGGAAGGCAACATCTTGGTTTGCTGTTGAAAACATTGTGTCTGAACATGGGGAAAAGGCGCCAAATGTGGTCTACAAAGGAAAACTGGAAAATCAAGTGCGAATTGCTGTAAAGCGCTTTAACAGATCATCTTGGCCTGATGCCAGGCAGTTCACTGTACGTTGCGTCTCCGTTTAATAGATAAAATTACCATGATTCGGTCCTGAAGATATTTTTGTTATGCCAATCACCCTGACTGGTGAAGTATCAATATAGCGCTGCCATAGGAAATTTTAATCGCTTTGGCTCTATGGGAGCCTGTGGCTGTGTCACGGTGACATCTATTTGAGTTGACCTAAGTTAAAAAATTTACAAATGGAGCATTTTTCTGGCTACCTGTGACTGAGTTCTAATCTTATGTTATAGGAAGAAGCAAGAGCTGTTGGGCAGCTCCGTAACCAAAGGTTGGCAAATTTAATTGGTTGCTGCTGTGAAGGTGATGAGAGGTTACTGGTTTCAGAATATATGCCCAATGAGACATTACCAAAACATCTTTTTCATTGTAAGTTTGTGTCTCATGGCTACATTGATTCATTTTCCTTCATATACATATACCTTTGATTGAAAAAAGTTTGACTTGTTCTACTCGAGCAGTCTATCAGTACCTCTCATTTTGGCTATTTACTCTATTTATTGGTAATTGTTAATGTAGTTGTAAATGGTATTCACTTGATATTATTATCCTTTTAGCAACATATATATATATATATATATATATATATATGTGTGTGTGTGTGTGTGTGTGTGTGTGTCCCTTTGTTTGGGCGATTTCTACCTTGGCATCTATAAATGGAAATTTTACATTTTATTTGTTTTCTATGTGGATTTTTTCTTTAGAAAAATCATTTTCTTCGAACTTTTGTGCTTCCTTTCTCCTCATCACTCCTCAGGATTAGCCCAGTCATAGAACCGGATGTTATTCTCTTCTATTCTCTGGCCTGTTTATATGAGAGAACTGGATCCAGGCGAGACTGGTTTTGGGTACTGTCATTTTTTTAGTCCCTGTTACAGTATTATCCTATTAGGAACATTCTTCTTTCTTTCTGTGTCTGGTTTCACTGTTTCCTTTAACCTTATAGGAGACTTGGTACATAATGGAAGACTGAATTCGGAATATATTTTGACTCAGGGGATACACAGCCCATGAAATGGGCAATGCGGCTAAGGGTGGCTTTGTATCTTGCACAAGCTTTAGAATATTGTACTAGCAAAGGACATGATCTTTATCATGATCTGAATGCTTATAGAATCCTTTTTGATGAAGTAAGTATGACATTTCCCAGCTACAATCAAGTTAATGGAATATAATCTTACAAAATGCCAATTTTCAGGAGGGAAACCCTAGACTTTCATCGTTTGGTCTTATGAAGAACAGCAAAAACGGAAAAAGCTACAGTACAAACTTGGCCTTTGCTCCTCCTGAGTATCTGAGGACAGGTAAGAAAAACACATGTAAATGTGTGACTGGCCCTTTCCGACTATGGAAGAAGGAGTTGCTTTTGTATTTGGACGTAAATGGTACGGATGTGTGTAAGCTTGTCTATCGACTGCTATTCTTTTACTCTTTGAGAGTTTTAACAGCTGTTCAAGCTGTCAAGTAATGGATGCACTTGAGTATTTGGTAATATATTGATGGTTTTGAGGTCACTCTTGAGGAGGAAAGGCTGATGAAACGGATGAGCTCTTTATGATTGTTTGTAGAGGACTTGTGATGATCATGTGTTCTTCTCTATATTTTTAGTCTGAAAAATAAATACAGGAATACTATGTTTGTTTGCCATCTTACTCTTCTTGATGGTTATCGCTAAAAAAGGATGTTGTTCACCATTAATGTATTGGAAATGCCTCTTGACACTGTATCAGCTGGACCATGGATTTTCAATGGCTACTTATTGCATCCTTTTGTTCTGCAGGGCGAGTCGTTCCTGAAAGTGTGATGTTTAGCTTTGGTACTGTTTTGCTAGACCTCGTTAGTGGAAAAAAGATTCCTCCAAGCCGTGTAAGTTGGTCCCTGAAGAAGGCAATTCCGACTAATCATATCTACTACTGCTTGTTATTTCTTTTATTGTAAATTTGAATTTAGGAGTAGGTTATGTTGTAATTAATTCTTAAATCAAAAAAGGGCACAAAGAATACTCTCTAGTCATTTTTCTTTGATAAATGTCTACAGTTCTCAAAGCCAGAAATTGGTATCCTCAGCAAGTTATTACAAATTTTAGATACCTGCAGACGAGCTCTTTTTGAGTGGTGTTAGTTTTCCTTTTCTTTTTTGCCGAATAAGTGGTGGTAGTTTAAACTTGCTGATACTCTTGCATGGTTTGAAGTTGGTTTCACTGCCATGAGATAAAAACATCTTAATTTTGCTTGAAAGAAAGGAGCAGTGAGTCAGAGCACAATGTAATTTACATGGCAGGTCTCCTCAAAGTTCAGTCACATGCTAACGATTGCACATAGTGTACCATAAATCATGTTGACCTGGTGTCAGAGTCTGTTCAGTAATTTGGTCATTGTTATCTCACAGTGATGGCTTAAGCGGCTACATTCTGACATCACATTAAACCAAAAATCTTTAGTTCCGACCTTTTTTTAGCCAATATTGTGCTGTCTGAATCCACATTACAGTGATTGTATAAATTCCAACTCTAAAATTTGCTTAATTTGTAATCAGGCGCTTGATCTAATACGAGACAAGAACGTTCAGATGCTCACAGATTCATGCCTGGAAGGTCAATTTTCAGAAGATGATCGCACAGCTTTATTGCGGTTAGCTTCACGTTGTTTACAATATGAGCCCCGAGAGCGGCCAAATCCGAAGTCCTTAGTTGCTGTTCTGGCTCCTCTTCAAAAGGATATTGAGGTTGGTAATTTTAGTTTCCCCAATATCTTCAAAACGTTACTATCGTGCGCAGTGCAAAGCAGAAGAAATGGTAGTTCAGAGCTATCTAGAGAATTTCGATGTAAAGAGATCAGCAGCTAAATAACTGGAATATTAATTAGTATAACCATGAAGTAAATGTGAATGCCGTACATCCTTAAAGGTCGCATTTTTCAGTTGCACGTCTGTTTATTAGAAACACGAAACTTGGAAGATCATAAAATCAATTGGGAGTGTGTGTATAGGATGATTTTCTTACTTTTTCTTTGATAGATATGTGCAAGTGCACGTGCACATGTATGTTTGCGTGTGTCTGTTTTTGTGTTTTATTTCTTTGGGCTGGGGAGAAGGCAATAATCTCTCGGAATCAACAATATGTAAGTACACCTTATCCTGTCATCCCTTCTGATCTTTATGAGCCTTTATTTTGGTACACAATGATACACTACACTGACTTGCAAGTGCAGCATGTTCTCCCCCTTCTTTTGCTGGATTGACCATTAATAGTCACTCTGCACTGCAGGTTCCTTCTCATGTATTGATGGGCATCCACCATGGTGATTCATCCCTAACCCTATCACCTATTGGTGAGGCATGTTCCAGGAAGGACTTGACTGCTATACATGAGGTCTTAGAAAAACTTGGGTATAAAGATGATGAGGGAGCAGCTACTGAGGTTAGTTTCTGATTAGATATTGGACAACACATCTGTTACTGCATCCTCTGGGTACTGTAGGACCTTATATAAAGTTAACCTAGAGAGGATTTTCAAGATGTGTTAACCTGTGGTTCTCATTCCATACCTCTCATGAGATAAGATATCACACTGGTTTTGCTTAGAAATGCTACTGTTCTGTTAGTATATGATGTCAAAGTAAATTAGCGAGGGTAAATTGCATCTTAGACGGCAATATGTTGCTGGAAAATGACCTCTCTTTGCTGTTACTTGACCAAGAAATGAACCTATCAATGCTATTGGTTTTCTATTTATTTTTACTCTGTATAACGAGCCATAATGCAGACTGTAACTTCGTCTGGCGAGATAGGCTTCATATCAAATATCATTTACATGTCCAGTGCCCATCCCATTTCTTATAATTGCTGGACTCTCCGTTTTGTCCAGCCGCACCATGACTGGAGTTTAACCCCAATTATTGTAATATGCAGCTTTCATTCCAGATGTGGACCAACCAGGTGCAGGACACACTGAACTCAAAGAAGAAGGGTGATGCTGCTTTCCGGCATAAAGATTTTAGAGCTGCAATTGACTGCTATACTCAGGTAATTGCGATATTCTTTTTTGATTTGTAAGGTATCAAATGACTATTAATGACTAATATTTAAAGAAGTCACCCTTTTGGAGAAAGTAGGGTTAAAATGTTTTGGCTGGATAGAAGAATGTGCTTGTGGTTGTATTTCTTAGTTTTTGTTCACATTTACCGGTTTCTTTTTACAAATTGAGCTACTAGTTCTGTGACAGGCATCCATCAATGTTGCTAGTGGATACTTTTTCCTTGAATTGTGGATATTATTTTGTATGATTGCCCTTTAGTTTTTATTAACCACATAAATGTAAGCTACGGCCAACATAGCATGAACGGCATATGATGATTCTCCTTGCTATCCAGTAGGTTTAAAGTTGGTGTGACGTTCAGTGAATATGAAAGCACATTCATCACCAATCTCTGTTTCTTTCAATTTTCAGTTCATTGAAGTCGGAACGATGGTGTCCCCAACTGTTTATGCACGGCGCAGTCTGTCTCATCTCATGAACAACATGCCACAAGAAGCATTTGATGATGCGGTGCAAGCTCAGGTGATATCTCCGGTCTGGCACATTGCATCCTATCTGCAGGCTGTAGCTCTTTTTATGATGGGGAGGGACAATGAGGCACAGGTGGCACTTGAAGAAGGTTCTGTCCTTGAAAGCAAAAGGAGTGCTGGCACATGACCTGGAAACTGCAAATCGAACTTTAATTCCAAACGGCATAGAAATAGTCCCTGTAAAGAAAGAAAAGCATCAAACACAATGGACCTACTGGCTGCTCACTTGAGTAAACAGATACTAATTAAACACAGAAAAAACACCATTGAGTTGAACTGCACATATACTCCAGAGCCCGTGTATATGGCCGGTTGATAATTGTCATCTTTAAGCATTCTTTTCTCACATTCCCAATTAGGATGATCCGTTCCATGTGCCGAGGCAAAGCAGGCATTCTATGAGAGGTGTGCCCTGGTACAATGTACTTATGTGTAAGTAGTGAATGTCCCGAACCAAGGCAGTTGTCGGTAGTGTGTTGGGTGGTTGTCATTTTATACAGAGACTTCTTCATAGTTAAAAGGGTGAATTGCTATAGTTTTGAGAGAGAAATAGTTGTAGTGCTTGTAACTTATGTACAGCACAATGGTTCATTTGTTCATGCGGAATTAACTGACTGTTTCTCTATGCAGCGTTCTTTAGTTCTCTTTCAATAAAGTTGTCTGTTGCTTTATGCTGCTGTATCTCTACGTTCCGTAGCGCTTTCTTACCGACCCGTCCCGAATCCCGTGACGGGGATTGAGAAACAAAACATCGACATGAGCATGAGAGGCTAGTGTCACCTCTGTGTTGTGTACATTTCAGGTAAGATGATGTCAATTTATCATATCTGTTGCTTGAACTTCGGATGCGTGACCCACAAGAAATAGATAGTCTTCCTGTTCGTGCGAAAGAGGGTCTCCTGCTAAATTTTAATCATCTGCTGCAGATTATTATTTGCTTCTAATGTAGTTTTCGACATCTTCCCAGCCTCCGAATCTGTGTATGCCGGAGAATATGTCCTGTCTATCGGTGCTATGATGAACAAGGATAAGATTCTTCAATGTGAAAGATGAGGTTTTTCAAAATAATGGTCAATGAGATCTACTATCTTTCGAAAAAATGAGAATCGTTAAAGGGATGCATATCCCTATCCTCATGAAGATTGTGATTTAGTAAAAAGAAATTATTAAATCAATTCGAAATCACTCCAAACTTAAGTTTAGATCGACTCGAAAGCACGTTTTATGCATCCTCCAAAACCCCTCTAATACTCTAAGGTAGCGCATGATAACCTTTCTCATTCACTCCAGAACTTGTTTTTTGCTCCCGGAATCAATTTTAGACCAGAAACTCGTTTGGTAACGTAATTTCATTTTTCTATTTCTGGGACAAGTTTTTATTCAAGAACCGGTTTTGAACCAGAAATCAGAACCAAAAAAAGTAGGTTCTCTGTTTCTTGAACAAAACTCAGAATCATTTCTGAGAGAAGCCGTTCGTCTTGCTCGTCTCTTCAAAAGACACATCTGTCTCGTCTCCTCTCATCTCTCTGATCAGAAGCCGTTCGTCTTTGCTCGCTCGCTCGCTCTCTCTCTACTCTCTCTCCGTCGTCGTCTTGCTCGCTTGCTCCGGCCGAGAGGAAGCCAGGGCCGCCGTGATCGAGAGGGAGGGTTAGCTTCGGTTCTCCTCCGTCTCCTGCTCCATGTAAGCTCCAATCCCGCGCTGGATCTCCTCTCATCTCTCGCTTTTCTGGATTTGGAAGTCGCAATCTGTTCATCTCTCTCTTTACTCGGCCTCGCCATGGCCGCCGGTCGACCTCGCCGTCACCCAGATCTGGGCGACGGCGAGGTCGACCGCCAGACCTGGGCGAGGCCGCCGCCGTCTTGCTCACTCGCTCCGGTCGAGAGGAAGTCAGGGCCGCCATGATCGGGGAGGTCGACTTCGGTTCTCTTCCGTCTCCTCCTCCGCCTAAGCTCCGATCCCACGCTGGGTTTCCCGCTTTTCGATTCAATTCCAGATCTAGAAGTCCGATCTCTTGAATGCCTTGGCCGAGCTCAAGAGACAGAACGAGGTCGATTTGGCCCTCAAGGTATCGCCTTTTTCGAGCCCCTGGTTCTGGGTCTTTGTTTTCTTTGCTTTTCTTGGTGGTTTCCGAATTCTCTCTTTGTAACTTTTGTATATGATGTGAAAAATCGGTGCCCTTCTAGATAGGAATTGGAAGTATAGAAGGCCATTCTTGGTGTCTGTGTAAGTTACATTCTTTAATTGTAGTGGATGCTCTAAATGGTAATTGAGTGCTGCTCTGAAGTTTGGTGAATTCGTTTTTCGTATTGGTTATCGGTGATTCAGCCAGTGCATCGAGCTAGTGAGTGGTATGGGTGATTTTTAGAAAACGGATTGATGTTGACTGATGAGATTGGTTTACCTTGCAACAATGACTCTTGTAGGCTTGTTTGGCCTTAGGAATTTTATCCATGTTTAGGATTTCCAAGTTTGGGTTTGGGTACTCTTTTTAATCTTCTACATTAGGCATTCACAAAGAAAGGAGAATCACTGTGAAGATATTAAATTGAAAGATAAACATTGGGCAGAAATGCTGGTTTCCATGTTTCATCAAGGGAAACAACATTGGGCATATTCAAAATACTGTTCTCATTAGTATTTTGAGTAAAAAGAGAAACAAAGTAATACCCTCCCTGTATGCACATTGGTGGTGTGAATTCTGGATGCACTATTTCAATATTTTCCTGTTTACTGTTCTTATTCTATCTAAAAGATTCCAGCTAGAGGTCTTTGAGTACGTGTGTGAGGAGGAATGGTACGACACTGATCTTGCATTGCGTTGCGACATGATCCAACTATTGGGAAAGAACAAAATGGTTGCTCTTGCCGAAGTTGTTTTCTCCGGACTTCTGAAAGAAGGGATTGAACCTGACACAAGGGCTTATGCCGAGATGCTTGGAGCATATCTAAGAGCGGACATGATTGAAAAGGCAATGCAGACTTACGAGAAGATGAAAGCGGCTGGTCGCGCCCCAAATGAATTTACCATGATGATTCTCATAAGAAATCTAGAGAAGGCTGGAGAAAAGAGACTGTGTTGAATATTTGGATTCTCCTAAAAAGTTCCTGGAAGAAGTCGACAGAAAATATGTAGGGATTCGCTCTTCCATACTCATTCTAGCATTACGATCTCTATATGTCTATCTTTCTGCATGGGCTTCTCTTTGATCCTTCCTGTCTTTAGCAGCTTTGGGATTATCTTTTGATATAAATGCTCTTGTATCTTGGATGTTACCTAGAGATGAATTTCCTTTAACGCCAGTCATCATTGCTAAAAAAAATGTTTGATGCAGCACAAACTAGAGCTTTATACTCTTGGCTTGTTCAAGTAGGAGTAGTAGTGCTTTCTGGTCAGTGGTCTGATTTGTTCTTCGCTTTCTTTTGAGAGCTATTTTGCTTCCATGCATGTTCTACATTTATAGTAGAAAGTATTCCCTCTTTTCATTGATAGTTGCATAAGATAAATTCTTGGGATTTATGACCTAATTCTGTTGTTTGAGTGCCGATGTTCCATTCATTCATGACAACTTATGGAGGCTGGGAAAAGTATTGTGATGTCTTTAGCTTTTATTATCTTTTTCCTTTATAGGTGTCAACAACGTGAAACTTGGCATTTTAAAGATGAAGTTCTTAACTTATGTTCTTATTCTTTTCAGCCGAAGAGGAGATCGGTTGATGTTGTTTGAGGACTTATAGCTATGCAAGCATGGGCAGCTAGAAGTTCTCCTCCAGCAATGAAAAGACGCACCACTTTTACCGACTTTTATCAAAATCATTGCAGATGGTTTGCGGCAGGATCTTGAAATTTTTTTTGAAATAGAAACACGGGTGATCTCTGTCGAAATGTTATGCCCATTGGTGACTCAGTAGGTCTCTAATCCAGTGGAGCTTAGGTTGGATGAAGCGGATTCCGGATGTTTATAGCAGGGGCTGTTGGCATATGTTCTCATGCCAGTGTTGCAGTCACTGTTGCGTAGGTTATATGGAACAGGATTTCTAATTAGTCAGAAGATGTAGATGTTCTATTTGTTTGTGGATGGACCTCATTGTTATGGTCACAAGTTGCTTCTAATTAAGTTCTTCCCTGATAGATCAGTCGATATACATTACTGTTGATAACCCTAAGTATACCTTTACTTGTCTATCTATTATCAGGAATTTTATTGCCCTTTAAGGATGCCTCAATGCATTTGATCCTCTGTATCGGATTGTTTTCTGATGGTATTACCTTGTTTTCCTTTCTTCTCGCGTAATGGGCTAACTATAAGTGCAAGGTAAGGCAGGAAAATCACGTGTTTCTGGATTTTTGACTCCTATCCAAGGGGGACAATATCATATTAATGATTTTAGGGGTAGAGTGAGGCAGACAACAATAGCAAGAGAATTATTCAACCGTAAGCATTCTTCATTACGGAATGTTATTAAGAGATCATTTGCGATTTTAAAGAATCGCTTCTTCATTTTGAGACACATGTCTTCATTTTCAATTCAAAAGCAGTCATGTATTGTAATTGCATGTTGTGCAATTCATAATTACATCTGTGATCCAGACAAGATGGATAAGAATTTTTCCCAATGTGGTGATTTGGAGTACCCGTTTGGAAGTGCACAAGATGAGGTTATCGACGATACATCGACCGAGGAGGATATCGAGATCAACATGCTTAAGAAAAGAATTGCCAATCAATTGGCAATTGATAATAATATGGCGGAGATTCCATGAAAATGTGTTTTCGACTTTTCTAATGCATTTCCATTATTTTGTATTTGAGGATTTTTTATGTTGGCTCTTGTAATGTGACGTGATATTTTGGGATCTCCTATATTGGCTCTTGTAATGCGATGTGCTTGGTTTACTTTTCTCCATAAGCATTTGGGATATTACGAGAAACGATGCATACTCACAATTATTGAGAGCAAATATCGAGAGCGATAGTGGTTGAATGCTGAAGACCCGTTCCAGTGCTTGGCCATTTGCATTAATTTGACTGGAATTTGTGTGCGGGCATACGTAACGTTATGAATCCAACGTAGAATTTAATTTCAAAACTTCACAGAATGGCTTATAATACCTGCGGCCACCAACTTTGAATGAAATTTTATTTTTTTTAGTGCCGAAAAAAGGAAAAAAAATCAAAAATTTCAAAACTTCATAAAATGGCTTTGAATACATGTGGCCATCCACTTTGAGTGAAATTTAATTTTCTTTAGGTGCCGAAAAAAATTAAAATATCAAAAAAATAAAAAATGCCATTTGGGAACCTAAAAAAATTAAATTTCACTTAAAGTGGGTGGCTAGAGGCATTCTAAGTCATTATGTAAAGTTTTAAAATTTTTGATTTTTTTATGTTTTTTTTCGGCACTTAAAAAAATTTATATTTCACTCAAAGTGGGTGGTCACAGATATTCTAAGTCATTCTGTGAAATTTTGAAATTTTTAATTTTTTGCTTTTCTTTTCACCTAAAAAAATTAAAATTTCACTCAAAGTGGGTGGCCACAGGTATTCTAAGCTATTTTGTAAAGTTTTGAAATTTTTGAGTTTTTGAATTTTTTTTTGCAACTTAAAAAATTTAAATTTCACTCAAAATGGGTGGCCATATGTATTCTAAACTATTCTGTGAAGTTTTGAAATTTTTTATTTTTTGATTTTTTTGGGCACTTAAAAAAATTTAAATTTCCCTAAAAGTGGGTGGCCACATGTATTTTAAGCCATTCTATGAAGTTTTGAAATTTATGATTTTTTTTGAAAAAATTCAACAAATTTCCTATTTTCCCGAAATCTGAATTTTTTAATTTTTTGGATATTGTGATGAATTTTTCTAGAAATTTTCAATTTTTTTTTTGGATTTTTTGAATTTTTTTGAGATTTTTAGGAATTTTTTGGATTTTCTATTTATTTTTATTCCATTTATAAAAAAAATGGATTTTTGTTCCTAGAAATAGAATTTTGTGTTGTTTATCAAACGGGTTTTTGTTTCAGGAAATAGAAATTTTGTGCTGTTATCAAACGGGTTTCTGTTCCAGAAATAGAAATTTTTGGTCGTTATCAAACGGGTTTTTTTTCTCAGAAACTCATCCAGGAACCAGAAATAGATTTTTCTATTTCTGGTTCAGGAACTCATTCCGGAACAGAATGGTTATCATGCGCTACCTAAATTGTTACGTATTAGGAAAAATTATCAAAAATATCTTAAACTTATTGTAATTATGCCAATTAAGTTGTAAATAGCTAATTGAGTCATAATCTTTTGTGCTTGTGCCATTTCAATGCATTCGGCCAATTATGATTGGAAATTGTCGACATAGATGCCAGCTATCCTAGGTGACGTAATAGGTGCTGGAGTAAATATTTTAAAATAATATTTTAATAAATTTTGAATTAATATTTTTTATTTATTTCCCTTTTCTCTCTTTCTTTTTTTCTTTTCCTTCTCTTTTTCTTCTAGCCGGTCGCCGAACCTTGACCACCAGCCAAAGGTGATCCTTCACCAGCCACTGGTGAGGACCTTGCCAACTTGGTGATGGCTAGCCTAGCAATGGTGAGCCTTGCTAGGGACGAGTGAGGCTTGGCCTCGCCAATGATCGGCAAGGTCGAGCTCGCTAGCTAGAGAAAGAAGGGAAGGGAAGGAAAAAAAAAGAGAGAAAGAAAAGAAAATAAAAAAGGAAAAAATTAAAAATTTACATGTCAACATCGGTCACGCCACTTAGGACCGCTAACATTTATGTTAGCGATTTTCGGTCAAAATTAGTCGAATTGACTGAATTGGCACAAAATCGACTCATTCCTCCTCATTATAAGCTCATTTTAGGACTTGCTCTCCATTTTGGAGCATAGATGTCCACAAGCATGACCGCCAATATTTGTTGTTGAATAAATTAAAAATTCAAGAATCACATCACACATCAGATTAAAATTTAGGAACTATATTAAACAAATTAAAAGTTGAAGGTTCACTTTACATATAAATTCAAAATTTAGAGATTGTCGGCGTCATTCTCGCAAAGGAAAAGTCAAATTCAAGATCCGAACTTTAGCAAAGAAAATGACATAAATAGTCCATGAATTTTGGCTCAATGTACAATTTGATTCATGAACATTTAATTTATTTGTTTAATGTAGTCCCTGAACTTTAACTGAATATTCAATTTGATCCCTGAATTTTTAATTTATTCAATGTGGTCCTTAGACTTTTAGTACATGTTCAATTTAGTTCCTGAACTATATGAAAATATTCGATGTAATCCTTTCATTAATTCAAGTTCAGGGGCTATATTGAATATTTTTATATATTTCAGGAACTAAATTGAACATATACAAAAAGTCCAGGGGTCACATTGAATAGATTAAAAGTTCAGAGATTAAATTGAACATTAAGTTAAAGTTCAACGATTATATTGAACAAATTAAAAATTCACGGATCAAATTATATATTTGGCCAAAGTTGAGGGACCGCTTGTGTCGTTATCCCAACTTTTAGCACGGCGGACTCAAAACCGACGCCGTTAGAAACTCTCTGTCCTCAAACAACTCTCTGTCTCTCTGACACCGCCATTTTCGGAGCGATTCGAGCCTTCGCTCGGCGTCGAAAGATTGAAACTTTAATCGCTACCCCCATCTGCGCAAATCCGTTCGGCGCGCGACGGGGATGGGGAATAGGAGGTTCGCGCAGTTCGCGACGAGCGACGAGGAGGAGGAGGAGGAGCCGCACCCCCGGAAGCGGGTCACCCGCTCCTCGAAGAATCCCGCGGAGAGCGAGGCGGAGTCCAGGGGCAAGCGCCGGAAGCTGGTGAAGCTCGGGGACGGGGACGGGGACGGGGAGGAGGGCGGGGACGGGGCTGATCGGGAGGGCGGGCGGGAGGAGGAGAAGGGCGCGAAGAACGGGGGGAAGAGGAAGAAGAAGAAGGAAGAGGAGGAGGAGCAGGAGGAGGTGGAGGTGGAGGAGCCGGAAGAGGAGGAGGACGCCGACGAGGACGCGAAGCCAATCGGGGAGCCGGTTAGGTTTTCCAGCAAGGGGAGGGGGCGGAGGAGCCATTACGTGGCGTTCGAATTCGATGGAAATCAATACGAGCTCGTGAGTGTTTACTTCGCTTTCCCGGGTCGAGGTTTCCTTTATCGGTTGTTCGCTCTCTGGTAACTGTAAAATCGAATCGAGTGTCATTTGCGTGCGTTTTGCAAATGGGAAGCTCGTCAATTCGCTGTTTTGATGAGGTGAGTTGAAGGGAGGCCTGGAATTGGTTTCTCTTCACGAGGTTTTTTAGGGTTTTCACCTCGGCGATTCTGCATTGGATGGGGTCATTCATTTTCTCTCTCTCGGGTTCTTCACGGTTTTTGTGTTGTTGGTCTATTGAGAATTGGCGTTTCAGGACATCAAATTTTTACCTTCCTTGTTTTATTGAAAAATAGATAGCTTTCAATACGGTTTCTTGATGTCTCCTTAATCAGCACATTGCGTTCCTTTGGTCAGGATGATCTCACTTAGGCTGTGTAATTCACTGAAAGATGTACGTCTTGCTTTCGTTAATCTAGTAAAATATTGTTGACATTCGTTTGCCTGTTTGTTCAGTCTTGTTTGACGTTGTAATGTCGACAATTGCATGTGCACGGCTTTCCCTGAGAAAATGTTCCCGATGAATTGGCAATTGAATTCCATCTCCTTTTCCATAGGATCTAATCCAGGATAAATGCTTAGACAACTTAATGTTATGATCCTCTTTGGAAAAATCTTGGCCTCTTCCCTTTAAGCAAAGTTGGAAGTCTTTACTTTTGTGTAACTTTTCTTCTTATTGTATTGGTGGTTATCATTCAGGAGGATCCTGTGCTTCTAGTCCCTGCCGAAAAAGATCAAAAACCATACGTGGCTATTATCAAGGTAACCATTTGGTGCTCTCCATTTTTGTTCAGTGCCTCCTGATCTCACTGTTTGGGGTCAGAAAACTCGTTCCGAGCTATGTGAAAAGTATTGGTGATCATGTTAATTTAATTTAAATTTCCATCGCTTTCCTTCTGAATGGTTTTCATTGTGAGTTAGCATTGGAAGTTCTGAGGAACAATACGCTGTTGAACAAAAATGTAGAATCTTGAACAATGTCAAACATATCCCTCTTCTGTGTATCAGATGTAATGAGGACTCGTGATGTTTTGGATGTTATGTGTGTATCAAGGACTTCTATAGCTACTGAATTAGCTTCAGCCTGCAGGTTTTTGTGGTTTTTGAAGAAGCTGATAAATGGTAGTATAGAGCAGATTAGTTGGGGATTGGGTTTTGACTTCCCTATGAGTTCAATCAGAAGAGTGGATGTCAGGCTTTAGGTCGTCCTTATGACTAGAGGCTTGTTCAAGAGCTTCATCCGGCAGGGATTGCCATATCACGAGGCATAGTGTGAGTTTTTATGTTGTGCTCGGCTCATAGGTTGAGTTCAAGTTTCTCCCACTTTTAACCATAGTGAATCAAATTAGATGGTGGTACATATTTCTCCGTCTCCTTTATATATCCGTTAGCTCCCTTCGTAGGGGCTTTTGTTATGTGAGCATAAGTCTTCTTCTTAGGTAAATATTTCTGCATTATGGTGGTTGATTTTTTTTTCTTGGAATTTTTCCTTCTCTTTTTATTATCTTGTGAAAACTTTGTTTTCATTGATAACTGTCCTAGAAAAGTTTGTACCCTTGGTTGCTATTATGTTTTGTCAATCAGTGTTCAATTAGGTACTCATCATATGATTATACAGGATATTGCACAAACCACAAAAGGAAGCATAATGGTTACTGGGCAATGGTTCTACCGCCCTGAAGAGGCGGAGAAAAAGGGAGGTGGGAGTTGGCAGTCACGTGATACTAGAGAGCTCTTTTATAGTTTCCATCGAGATGAGGTTCCCGCAGAATCTGTGATGCACAAGTGTGTGGTACACTTTGTTCCAATTCACAAGCAACTCCCTCATCGAAAGCAAAATCCTGGTTTCATAGTGCAAAAGGTTTATGACACTGTTGAAAAGAAGTTATGGAAGTTGACTGACAAGGATTATGAAGACAACAAACAACACGAGATAGATCTTCTCGTTCAAAAAACCTTACAGCGCTTGGGAGATCTCCCAGATATCGATACAGAGGATGCTCATGCTGATCAGGAAGATCAGTTGAAGAGAAAAAGGAGCTTCCGAAGAAGGAATGTGTCACCTTTAGATGTCTCCAGAGAGGAAGATTCAACAGCCAAATCAGATCAACAGTTTAAAGCTGAAACACCAGGAAGTTGTACAAGTAACGCCTCTGAATACTATGCCATTTTAGTCAAGTTTAACGAACTTACAGGATTGGGTGCTCGTGATAAATGGTTAGAGAGGCTTCTTCAGGCAGTGCAGTATGTTTGCACTTCTGACGGAACTAATGATGAAGATGGAACTAAATGTTCAGAAGGAGTCAGTGGATCTCAAGAACAGAAAGTGCAGGCATGGATGACATTTTTTTAGTTACTTTTAGTTTCACTTTGGAGGTAGATGATGATAGAGATGTTAAACTTGTGACGTTATTTTTATTTGCTTGTAGGGTGAGCATCCTTTAATTTGGCCAGATGCTGCGGTGTCAGCAGTAACTGCCCTTGAGAAGGCTTCACATCAAACCTTATCGTTAGATTTTCAGAAATATAATCAGAAGATGAGGCAATTATTGTTTAATCTGAAGGTAAGAAATTGTTTGGCCTGTTATGGAAGAATCACTGGCATTCTAGCCAAAATCTGAGCACACATCCATGCTGGAAAAGCTCGGTGGTTTGTCTGTGCCTTTTGCTGTATAAGCTTTCCTGAGAAAGGTATAAATGTTGTTTCTATACCCTTTTTTATTTTTTCTTGCAGAGCACTGCGCTTCTAGCCCGCCGTTTGTTAAATGGAGAATTGGAACCTTCCAAGATACTGAACATGTCGCCCAGCGAGTTGAAGGTATTCTATCTATTGTTTGATTCAGGTGCTTATACTATCAAACTGGATGGGTAGCATTATATATGTCAATTTCTCAATTATTGGTTGCATCTAGATTGGCAAACTCTGGTTACTTTGTTTTTGGAGAATATTATGGTACATTTTTGTTCCTATCTGACAACCTTCATGTGGTGATTTGTTGCTTTTAACTCTTCAAATGCAAAAAGTGAGGGCAATTATATGAAATTTTAGTTTTCAGGAAGTGATTTTTGCACAAATGCAGCTCTAATAAAAAGTGACAAGAATTTTTCTCCCTTGCTTTGACCAATGAAATGATTTCAGGAGCTGATATGGAGGAAATTATCTTGGAATAATTTGATTTGTGATTTGGATCCTGTGTGCATTAGTCAGTAAACCACAAGCAGAGTAATGCGAGAGGGTACCCGTTTGACCGTGTCTGTTTCACTAGCTCATATTTATCTTCTACCAAACTTGTTCTTAACTTCATAATGTTTTGCTTTATTACTAATTTAGATGAGGTCCGCTTGATATCACGTGCTTGCTATGTTTTAGAACTAGGAATATAGCGAGATGTTGTTATGGAGTAAGTTTGCTTCTGGTGCTTATCCAACTCGCTGCGTTAAAAGTTGTTAGTTGTGGTTACCAATTTAAGAGACGCTTGGGGTGGTTTAGGAAATAAGGTTTAGGAAATAAACTTTTTTTTCTTGGCTGTACATGTAACTTTGGCTTTTCGAAAAGCATTGGCTTTATTAAATTTACTGTTTGCATTTTACAAAGTTTTGAATTGTTTCTATTATGTTGTGATTCTTATTTCATGAACTAATTACCTTCGTCATTGTCACAGCTACTTTACTGTAGAGAGTGATAGTGTTAGTGGTTGCTGTGTGAATTAATTAGTATGTTTGTATCTATTATTGGATGGTGTAGTCAAACTCTTACTTTTTGATTACCATAATTTTATGCTCTTTCAAACTAGAGAAGTGGACTGCTCATTTGCCCCCTTAATAATCACAGGAGGGCTTGACTGCAGAGGAGACAGCAAGAAAGGAGCCAGAGGAGTCAGAGTGCATGCAGGTCACTTTTCCATTGTCCTCAAAACTGGTTACCGAAGATTCAATTCTGTTATATTTTATCTCTGTGCGATCATTGTCGCTTATTGCTATGTTATTTTGCCTGGTAAGCAGATGACAGATGCCCGTTGTTCTAGATGCAGCGAGTTTAAAGTCGGTGTGAGAGACATCATACAGGCTGGACATGGAGATCGTTATCAGGTATTTTTCTCTTTCTGATCAATTGTTATAGGTTTCGTTGGATCAATGAATCATTCTGAGTGGATAAGTTTTTATAATAGATTTCAGCATGAACAATTCAGTATTACAGTTCAATTTATACGATGGAGGGCTATTTCTTCAGTTATGAGCCAGATCTCTTATGGTTGTCATGGATTTACTCTGTGATACCTGGTCAGCATTGTTTTGATGGAAGCTAAATGTTCTGTCTTATCCTGGTCGTATCAACTGAAAGTGTATGGCAGCCGCCAAACAACTATGATATGTGCACCAGCTGTTGTTGTATTCACCAAGACAGATCCTGTTTGGTCTTAATGGGGAATAAATATCTGCTTGTGTTTTATAATGGGCCAAAGAACACAAGAAAACAGGTTGTCAACATTATGGGTATTTAAATTCCTCATTTTAAAGGCTAAAAAATTCCGTTATCAACAGTACCTTGCTCTTTCTTAACTGATGTTGCTGTTGATATTTTCCTTCCCATACCTTGTCTCCTAGAGGTTCTGATATACAGCCTGATTGTCATTTTAGTCAGATTGCCTGCTTTGGAGCTAGGGCCACATATTAACTGGAGAGACTCATTCACTGCTCCATTTTGATTGAACCATCTTGTATTCCAAGTTGGAAGGGGATAGGCTGCTGCATGTAGCATAAGAATTTCTTTGCGATCTTTCTCTCACCTCTCTTTTGGTTTTTCTCTGCACTTTCATTTAATTTAATCCTTGACCAAATGCACCTACCAAAAATGACATAATATCTTGATGGCTTTGCTTGCTGTCAATTAACAATTCTGTAATTATGATATGTTGCCTTATTTATTAAAACTTGATGCTGAGACACTAGAAATTTTGGTTTCAGCTGGAGTGCATTGCTTGTGGACATTCCTGGTATGCATCTAGAGACGCGGTGTCAATGCTGACAATAGATGGGCCAAGCTCCACCAGAAGTGTGGGTACCGCACCATGGGCCACTACCAAGTTTGAAAGCGTGGAGAAACAGCTGGCTAGTCCCCGAGAATCTACCAAGCCACCGGATGACGCTTTTAAGAAAAGCACTGAAGCAAAAATCCCAGTTTTGGAAAGGCAGAAATCGGTGAGCAAGCCCAAGTTAGACGAGAACTCTGAAATCACAAAGTGAGCTAAGTAGGCACATCCCGCACCTTCATAGCATTCGTTAGCTTGGCAGTGGTCAGCAAAGGGAATTAGGATCATGACGTTGTACAGTTGTCGTGGATAGTCGTGCTGTTGCTGTGTTCATACATAGGTGTATATCCTCCCAATATGTAGTCATGAGATCGTATCAACACTGGCTTAGGTAGAAATGACCGATTTTCTTTATAGATATGCATGCAATTTCTCACCCAATCTTTTCAAGACAAGCGAGTGAATGGAGGGTTGGTTTGCAATATGGTTGTTGTGGCGTGCTGAGTAGGGCACTGGCTGCAATATAACCAGCAATATGGTTGTTCATATGGTGCAAAAGTGATTTTGCCCCCACCTACTGCTCAGTGCGGCGGATAGCTAATTCCATTGTTCCATCGAGCTAGGGACAACCTTTTAGTTGAGCTCACTTTCAATATAAAGCGTCTCCGAGTTATTTTGCCCCCACCTACTGCTCAGTGCGGCGGATAGCTAATTCCATTGTTCCATCGAGCTAGGGACGACCTTTTAGTTGAGCTTGATTTCAATATAAAGTGTCTCCAAGTTATTGCGCTCGCAGTGCGCAGATAAGAAACGTAGAGATTGATGATGCATCTTTTGCCGGGTATTGTCCGATAGCGCAAGTATTTTCTAGCTTCCCCTTTCCCATGGAAGCCCTCTAATTGATTTATCAAATGGAGGATTGAGGATGGACAACCAAAATTGAAGGAGGTCGCTTGGATTGGTATTCACGCAATGATCTCTGCATCAAAGTAGCATCTGCCAAAGGAAATGAGTTCCTGGTGGATGCAAATTCCGGTTGGTAGTATGTTTCATATGCCATTATTATAACTCTCTGCTCTCCCCCCGTGTGCTCTTCCATCTCGTGATTGTACATTGCACGCCCTAACAACCTTGGTGCGCTGTGGTTGGCTTCTTCTTTTCATGCTTGCGTCCCTTGCAATTGAGACTTGGGACCTAACTTGTTCAATTATTGCCGGCACGAGTTGATCCATTCGAGACTCAGAAATAGTCCAAAAGGGTGGGAATCATTAAAAATGTCAAGCAATTTTGATTTGCATGCGATAAAACTTGAGCGTACTACATGGAGCCAAGTCAGTCATCCTTTAAATGAAAGCCTTCTCCCATACGCGTGACATGATCGGTTTTCATGCACTTTTGTGATCGCTCAAAACAACTATAGATCCACGTTATGAAAACTGAAAAAGGGTCTAAGGAATCCTCGTTTACTTCTGTTTAATTTCTTCTCCCCATTTCCGGAATCTCTACTTTCTTACATGTGATCCCAACCTGCCGAATCCGATTAGCTCTTAGCATGGCCGATCAGCAACAGCATGTGCTTGCGCTAAGTATTGCCAACACGAAGCAATTTCCTTAATTGCAGCTTAAGGAGTGAGATTATCGAGGATGTAGAACGGCACTTTTCGGCCACCTCCATAATTAATTAGGGGAGGGCAGGCGCAACATTAATTAAAGGGGAGGAAATGAAATGATGTTAAGTTTTCGGGGGGAAGATTCCGTGGGTTTGATGTGGACCGACAATTCACTTTCGAGATTTGGCTTTGCCTTCCCCCCTCCTCCCGCCAACTCCCCCATCACATGCCCTTCCCCCCACCCTCCCCTTTCATAATATCAAAAGCCGAGGGACAAACTTTGGTCAATCGGTCATATCCCCATTCAAATCCTCATTTTTTTTTACAATATTGCCCTCCCCTTTACTTCTTCTTCTTCTTTCATTTTTTGAGATTATCTAAATAATAGCCTTTCACTTCATGGCTTACCGGAAAGGGTAATGTGTAGATAGATAGACTTGCATCGCTTTGCATGCATTTTTTTTAGCCATTAATCCATGGGTGCATGCAAAGTCAATTGTTCAATCCAGGGAGACTTGGGTCCAGTTATTATGACGCTTTAAAATGGGTTGTCGGTTTTTTATTTTTATTTTTATCTCTTTTGCAAATATTGGATTTGACTGGTTGAGATAAGATTTGATTGTATCTCTTGACAGAATTTGGAAAATATGGAAGAAATTGTATTGTATTGCTCTGCTTTTGTACATGTATTACAAATCTATTTATATTACAAGATGGATGAATGATGGAAAGAATATTCAATATAACCTTTCCTATTCTACTGTAAGAATATCCAATCTTACGGATTGATTGGATCAATTAGTCCATGATCAGAATCATAATCAAATCGTATTTCCAACACTCCCCCTCAAGCTGGCGGCTTGTATATGTCGAAGACGCCTAGCTTGCTTAATAAATATGCATGTTGTTTCTGACATAGTGGCTTGGTGAAGATATCTGCAGGCTGTTCCTCCGTTCCAATTCCTTTTGTTATGATTATCCCTTCTTGAATTTTGTCTCGAGTGAAATGACAATCAACCTCTATATGTTTTGTTCTTTCATGAAATACTGGATTTGCCGCTAGTTTGAGTGCGGCGTCATTATCACAGAACAATACGCTTGGCCCATCTACATGTATTCCAAGATCAGAAAGTAATCCCCGTATCCATACTATTTCGCAAACAGTTTTTGCCATAGCTCGATATTCTGATTCAGCTGAAGATAATGATACAGTCGATTGCTTCTTTGTTTTCCATGAAATCAAGGACCTTCCCAATTTTATGCAAAAACCAGTAATGGATCTTCGGGTCATAGGACAAGTGGCGTAATCCGTATCACAGTAGGCTGTCATCTTCATGTTGCAATCACGAGACAAAAGTATACCAAGTCCTGGACATCCTTTTAAATACTTCACAACTTTCAAAGCTGCATTCATATGAGATTGTTTCGGGCTATGCATGAATTGACTGAGTATTTGCACTGCATAACATATATCAGGTCTGGTCATGGTAAGATAAATTAACTTCCCGACGAGTCGTTGATATCCCGATGGATCTTTAAGCAATGGATCCTCATCGGATGATGATAAACCCACATCATATTCATGCGTCGTTAGTTTTGCATTCTGCTCAATTGGTATGACAGCTGGTTTGCATCCTGATAGTCCTGCTTCCGAAACGATTTCTAAAATGAACTTCCGCTGACTGAGGCAAATTCCTTTATCAGATCGAGCTATCTCAATCCCAAGAAAATATTTGGGAGGTCCCAAATCTTTGATATGAAAAGTAGAATGCAGATAATCTTTAAATTTTCCAACAGCGGAGTCATCATTTCCCATAATAAGTATGTCATCGACATATATCAACAGATAAATTGATGAAGTACCTCTAGTCCAGGTAAATAGGGCATAGTCATATTTGGAATGTTGGAAACCTGCATTTGTGAGTGTAGTGGTAAATTTTGCGTACCATTGCCGAGATGCCTGCTTGAGCCCATATAGGGATTTACGGAGACGACACACCCAAGACTCCCCCTGTCTTCGTAAGCCCTGTGGAAGTTCCATATATATTTCTTCGTCTAGATCTCCATGAAGAAAAGCATTATGGACGTCCATTTGATGTAGTTTCCAATCACGAAGTGCAGCAATAGACAAGAAGGAGCGAATAGTTACTTCCTTAGCGACTGGAGAAAAGGTTTCATGATAATCGAAACCTTCCTTTTGAGTAAATCCTTTTGCAACCAAGCGAGCCTTGTAGCGTTCAATAGAGCCATCTGCCTTGTACTTAATTTTATATACCCATTTGCAACCAATTGGTTTCCGATGTGAAGGCAGGGGAACAATGTCCCAAGTGTGATTCTCGGTGAGAGCACGTAACTCAGTTTCCATGGCCTGTTGCCATCGTGGATCGTGTGCTGCTTCTTTATAAGATGATGGTTCCTGCTCCTCAGATATGCGACTAATACAACACATATGTTCTGGTGATAGTCGACTAAATGAAACATAAGATGAGACAGGATAATGTGTACCTGGAGATTCCAATGTGGGACATATGTAATCTTTTGTCCATGTAGGGGGACGAACGTGACGTCCAGAACGTCGAGGTTGCTCAATAGGCATCTGTTCGATAACTATCGAGCAAGGATCATCAACATACGGATTTGGAGATCCTAGTGATGAAGTAGGTGTCGCTGACGAGGCAGGCAAATGATTTTCTTCAGGTGATAATATTGGTGATTCAATATCCCCATTCAAAGAATTTGAAACGGCCGGTATAGAATCTGCTACAATGAAGCCGTATTGAGATCCCACAGATAAATCTTCTTCTGATAAGAATGGACGATGATTTGATGTCGAGATAGATAATTGTGATGAAGTTGTCATATCCTGGAATGGAAATACATCTTCATGAAAAATGACATCTCGGCTGACGAAGAAACGTCCCGTGGATATTTCCATGACACGATAACCTTTCTGTAAAGGAGGATATCCCATAAAAATACATTGAAGTGCACGAGGATCCATCTTATTCCGAGGGCCCACAGTTGTGGCATAACACAAGCAGCCAAAAACTCTTAAGTGGTTGATCTCCGGTTTCTTTCCGAAGAGCATTTCAAACGGAGTTTGTCCTTCAAGAATTCGAGTTGGCATGCGATTGATTAAATAGGCTGCTGTGACCACACAATCACCCCAAAAATTTTCAGGTATAGAAGCCTGATATTTGAGAGCTCGGGCTACTTCTAGGAGATGTCGATGTTTGCGCTCTACAATCCCATTTTGTTGGGGAGTATAGGTGCAAGAGCTTTCATGAAGTATCCCATGGGAGGATAGGAAGGAAGTGCATTCTCTAGTGAAGAACTCTCGCCCATTATCTGTACGAATTCTTTGGACAGATTTGTCGAATTGATTTTTAATCAGAGAGAAAAAATTCGACAGACATGAAAAGGTTTGACTTTTTGATTGCATAAGAAATGTCCAGGTGGCACGAGTATAGTCATCAACCACAGTGAGGAAGAAACGAGACCCATCACGATGTGGGGTATGATAAGGCCCCCAAATATCCATATGAAGTAAGGAGAATGCACTAGTAGTTCGAGATGTACTTGTTGGGAATGATGCTCGTGATTGTTTAGCTAATGGACAAACGGGACATTTAGGATGAGGAAAACAAGCACTATGACCCAATCGTTGATGAGAAATAATAGTTTTATTACTCGTGGTAGCATTACAGAAAATGCTATTATTTAATGAAGATAGATCAAAATCATCAGGAAAATTGATCCAAAAATATAGTCCCTGTGCGACACTACCCAAGCCCTTCAGATTGCCAGTCGAATGGTCCCGAAAGAAGCAATTTTTGGAGTTGAATATAGCACGACAAGAATTGTCCTCACAGATCTTGGAAATAGATATAAGATTGAATTCAAATTCTGGAATATAAAGGACATTCTTGAGGACGATATTTGGATTAAGATAAACTGTGCCAACTTTGGTGACATATGTGACATCCCCATTTGGAAGGCGTACTGACACGGAAGAATGAGATTCCTTTTGGGCATGACAAAGGAATTTATCATTGCATATTATGTGGTCACTAGCACCTGAATCAATTATCCATGCATCAACCGAAATTGAATTCGTCTTGCAGAAAGAAGTACCTGAGAAACTTGCAGTCTTATCGGTAGTCTTTAATTGATTCAGGGCTCTCATAATGTTTTGATATTGATCTTGTGTAATGGTCTGAGATGCCCCTTCAATTCCTTGTGCTGAAACCTGATAAGCAGAATATTCTCGTCCCCTTTTTTCTTTATCATTTGGTTTTCCGTGCAGTTTCCAACATGTATCGATAGTATGATGTGGGCGTTTGCAGTATTCGCAGAATTTACCTTTTATTTTCGAATTTTGCCCAATCCCTTTATGTGATGATGTGGCACTTCGTGGACCGTACGATGGTTTAAAAATCGGCGCTGATGTGGCTTGATAAGGACCATTGGATTCGGTCAAATGGATGGACAATTGCTGGTCGTCAGATCTTTCTTTCTGATCTGGGCCGTCCACCTGAAACCCTTTAGGGTTTCCTTCTTTTGCCGAGTGATAAGAAAACGCCGCTCGTGGGGCTCCATGGTTCCCGAGAGGCTGCTGCGTCTGTTTCGTCGGAGCGGCGAGTGTGATGTCCCCGAGAGTTCGCTGCGCCTGTCTCGCCGGAGCCGCAAGTGTGATGCTGTTCCCTACCTGCACGTACTCAGCCGTGGCCAAACGCTGGCTTTCCTCTTGGACGGCCAGCTGATATATTCGTCCGAGTGGCGGCACCGGCTCCATGGCCAAAATTTGTGATCTGAAATGTGAGTAGCTCTCGTTCAGAATCAATAGAAATCTTGTGACCTTTTCTCTATCCTTCATCGCACGGTATTGTTTGAGTGTCGACTCGGGTCCTTCGAGCTGTTCCTCAGCCGCCTCAAGTTCGTTCCATAGGGCCGAAAGTCGATTGAAGCAAGCGGTAACCGAGAGGTTCCCTTGCTTCAATTCCGACAAGGCTTGGGTTAATGTGAAAAGCTTGGCGCGGTCGAGTTTGCCATACATCTCTCGGATATTATCCCACATGACTTTCGAATCTTCGGTCGGTGGGAGTCCGGCGGCGATCTCGGGACTCAGGCAATTTCCGATCCATGTGCGCACGAGCTGGTTGCACCTGCGCCAGTGTCGCTGCAGTCGCTCATCGGTTGGGAGGGTTACGGTTCCGTCGAGAAAACCGTCTTTATCCTTTGTCACCAAAGCTCGCCGGAAGTCCCTAGCCCAGGTCGTGTAGTTGTCTGGTCCGGTGAGTTCCAGGCTGATGATCCGAAGCTCAGGTCCGTCGCCCGGCGATGTGTATAGTGGGTCGCCGAGCTCCGGGCGGCCACTGGCGGCTGGAAACGCATAGGGCACCAAGCCGGGTTGGAAAACCGGGTAGGGATTTGTCCCTGGACCCATTGGATTTTGCTCCGAAAATGTCCTACCCTGCCCACTGTTTGGATTGGTCTCGGGAGTTCCGAGGCCTTGAACCGGAAACCAGTGGACCGGTGGCCATTGGACCGGGGCGGGAATCTGAACAGGAATAGGAGCAGATGCAGTAGGCTTTTCTTTGGTCGAATCTATTTGATCCGAAGTTTGGTTTCGTGGTGAGTTCTCACTTGAACTTGTGTTTTGATCTTTCTGCATGGTATCGTAAAGTAAGAATTCCTCTGAAGTGCTGATTTTGTTTTGCGAATATAGGAATGCAACAACAAATCAGAAAACAAGAACCGAGGCAATTCGAAAAAATTTTCGCGGAAGCTAGGCCAGGAAAGGAGGCTCTGATACCATGACAGAATTTGGAAAATATGGAAGAAATTGTATTGTATTGCTCTGCTTTTGTACATGTATTACAAATCTATTTATATTACAAGATGGATGAATGATGGAAAGAATATTCAATATAACCTTTCCTATTCTACTGTAAGAATATCCAATCTTACGGATTGATTGGATCAATTAGTCCATGATCAGAATCATAATCAAATCGTATTTCCAACATCTCTCACGTCGCACGAGATGGTTTCGCTAACTACCCTGATGAAATGATTGCGATCTCTTCATAGGCCCGGAGGATATCGAGATATTGGCATATATGATTTGCCAGGATTTCACCAGTTTATCATCCTTGGCATGTATTATCCAGGTGGCTTGTGCTAAAACAAGGAAGGACAATCATTTGGACCACTTGTATGGTCGCTTGCGTATTAGTTTCTATTCAAAACTTTCAAAACTTCGCTATTAACGAAGTTGTCGTGATGATTTCACATCGACACGAGTGTTTGGCCATTTTGGTCAACTAGAAGTCCAAGGGGGGCTTCCCCTATTCCTAGGGTTTATGGTAATTTGACAAGGGCGGATCTGAAATCTTCTGACCCCACAAACTATATTAATATTTTATTGTCTTGTTCTCATCAGTGAAAACAGTCAAATTGAATATGTGATTCCTGTCTTGATATCTTCAATTTCCTAGGCATTTGAATAATGATCTCACAGTGGGGCTGCTGCATTGGACACTAGCCAGCACGTTTCTGATTTGATCAACCTCTTAAAATTTACCCAAGAAACTGCCCTTGGCAGTAGCGGCAGGGGGACAAGGCTTATTTCAGAAGGATTCATTTGTCTTTTCAAGCATCTGGGCATCCATTTCAAGATTACCCTAATCACTTGCCCAAAAATGCATTGGGAAAATAAACCGGAAGCAAGCAAAGCAAAGAAAAAAAAAAAGAGATCCTTTTGGGGCCAAAACACACCCATAACATGAAAAAACCACATGATGACTAGTAGGCAATTGCTTTTCTGTGTAGACAATGTACTCAGGCTTGGCAGCTCTCTGTCTCTCTTCTTGAGCGTATGCTTATTTTACCAGAGAGAGAGAGAGATGGGGTCACACTCAACTTTATTTTCAGTCTAAGAAATCTCAGGCATGCCATCACTCTATCATTGGCTTGCCTCACTCTCTCTCGCTAACACCACTTTCTGATGTCTACCATGCTTTGCTGCTCCTGGGCCCAAGTTCTTTGCTTGCGTTTCTCACTTTACCCTTTGCCGCTTTGTCCATTTTCTTGGCATACTCCCAAACAGTGACTCTGTCACTGTCTGGTGGTCACCGTTCACTCATTCTTGAAGAAGGGGATTCTTGGAACTTTTTCGTTTGGCGCTGTGGGAAGATTTATGAAGACTTCGAGATCAAGCATTTGGTGGGATATGATTGCATCTGCTCGCAGTTCGTTGGGTCTTTCCTTTAGTCCACTTCTATGAGAGATCTGGTGGGTATGTCCGGTTTCTCAAGTTTCGATTTTTATCATTGGGTTCCTCCTCCTTAACTTGTAATGCAAGTGAAGTTGAAGATAAAGACATTGCCTTTTTTAGCTGAGATTGCTGTAGCATCTTCCTCTGTTGCTTTCTAGCCGGTTATAGTATCGCCAAGGATAAATTTTTGGATTCGAGGGTCTCGTTCTTTTGGGATCAGGAACAACCTCTTTCACGTTTATGTGATCTCATTGTTTCTAACCCAAAATGGGATTCATGCGTTTCCAAAAACCAGTAAGATCATCAAATTTTGCTTTGGTTTGGGAAGTTTAGGAACTGCTCCTTTTGCATTTGCTTGATGTGACAATATTGTCAATTTCTGGACTTTGTGTGTGGTTATTGATTTTACCCGTGAATCTTTGTGCATCTCCATTTTGCATTGTGATTTAAAAGTCTGAATTTTTTATTGGTCTGATTTCATTCTCCAGTTTTTCTTAACGAGCTTACATTGGCCGATCGTGGTTTGTGCTTAGCACAAGTTACAGATTCAATGAAAATTGTCTCCGTGTGAGCTTCATATCGATAATGCTGATGTAGAAGTTCATATTCAAGTCCAGTGAAAGTCTTGCACGACACTTTTCTTTCGCCTTCCTCTAAGTTCTGATCATAGCACTAGATTGCACTTTGCTCGGTGAAAAGTTTTGGCTTTCTTCTTTGAAGTTAACAACGTGATCCTTCTATTTTCCCTGCAGAAGTATGGATTTATGAATGGGGGTGGACATGGATCTAAACTTCGAAAAGAGCTGTACCATCCGTCATAGCCCAAAGACTGTTCTCAGATCTCATCGACACAGCTTAAGCACTGAAAAGAGGAAAGAAATAGCAAAACATGCTCGTAAAGATGATTTGCTGATCCTTAATGAAGATTTCCTGGAAATAGATTTTGGACGCTACCGTTGTGCTTCTTGCAAAACCATTTCCTCTGGGCCCATAGAACCGGAAGGAAATGTCGAATTCAGGCGAGGTTCCGTATATCGAAGTTCTCGAGAGATCAGGAGGATGACGAATATTGGAACTTCCGAGAGGAGGAGAAAAATTGAAGTGTCACAGGGCAGCGATACCACTTCCTCTGTGAGTATTGTCGATTCTCTGTGTCCTTCAGATGAGGAAAGCCCATGGAAGAGATCGTCAGTGATTTCTCTAAGCTTGGACTCGAATCCCACTTCTAATAACAAGCATAACATGCAGCCTCCCACCACCAATCGTTTGAAAGATATATGTCTAAATGTGGATGACAGAAAGATGCAATCTGCAGAAGCTTTGGACAGAGATTCAACTGGGGATCTCAAATTTCGGTGCGGCGAAAACATTGGGCATTCTAATGATAGTAATGGGCTTCAAGAAAGAGATAAAGTCTGCCCATTGCCCAAGTCGTTATCTGCAAAGGTGGAAATGCCCCCTTCCCCTTCTGTATCAGAAAGCTGTCCCTCGTCCAAAACCAGCTCGAATTTTCGATTCAACCCTGTCAGAAAGATGTTTGATCCTTTAATAAAGTCTAAATCCTTACGGAGTCCTTTAGCTTATGCCAGGGAAGATGGTTTAGTCAAAACTACAGGGACGGTGCATGTTAGAAGGGATAGTACATTTAGAAGATCCACAACAACGTCTCATGATTTCTCAAGTACATCACACAATTGTAGATTGAGCGCTCAAGTTCCTAAGACTGACTGCAGTCATTCCACGGTCCAAGAGTCTCCAGTCCACCTACATGGCTTTCTCAAATGCAGGGATAAACATGGAGTGCCATTTTTCGAGTTCTCTTTGAAGTGTCGGGAAGAGGTTCTTGTGGCCCAGACATGGAAATCAAATAATTCTTTTAGTTGGGTATATACTTTCCATTCCCTTGATGGAAGGAAAAAGAGCAGTGCTGAGGGATGGGCATTAAATGAGGGCAAGAAAGAATCATCCATGGTGGGACAGATGCAAGTTTGCTGTTACTTGTGCTCAGAACTGGAAGGTACTGGATCTTTTGATAATTCTTTGGTGACAGAGTTTGTTCTGTACGATATCGCGCATGCAAGACGAAGCACGGCTCGTGAATCCCAAGATCAAGCTAACTCTTTGCCAGAGGTAAAATGTGGGAGCAGAAACAATCCTAGATGTGTCAGGAGGACGAGCAAAATAGACGACATCGCCAATGCCGTTAAGATCCAGCATCAGACAAAACATACTCGGGATAGTAGAGATCCTGTTAGTTTGAATTTGTACCCTTGGGCTCCTTCCGAACCGCGTCCAGAACTTGAGATTGCGGCTGTCGTTATCCAGGTTCCATATGAAAAGACAGAGAGCTTGAGATATAAAAGGGGGAATAAGATTGACGATAATGCTCATCCTAGCCTCCTTAATTTCTCTGTCTTTGAGCAGATGAAAGAGCAACTTCCGGAAAGAACTTGTAACACAGTTCAGGTGGTAATTCCAACTGGAAATCATGGTTTACCCAATTGTGATAGCCGTGGCCCTTCATCATTATTAGAGAGGTGGAGGTCGGGCGGAGGTTGTGACTGTGGTGGCTGGGACATGGCCTGTCCCCTTACTGTTTTTGGCAATCCCAAAATACAGTTCACTGAAGATCAATCACTTGTGGACAATCAGAAGCCTTTAGAACTATTTCTTCAGGTTAGTTTTGTATTGAGTGCAAGTTGAATCTTTGATTAATATTATTATAAGATTCAGAGTGGGTGGAGCTATAATTCGTTGATGAGAATATTGGGTTTAAAGCCTTCAAAATCTTTTCAATGTCTAATATAGGCACTGTAGGTACACACTTGAAAATTTCTAATGCACGCGCGCTAGCTAATGAATTCATTATAATCAGCCTTTCTCCTGTTACCATATTGACTATTATACAAATAGTAAGCACCCTTTTGAAAGTCCTCAAACAGCTGGAACAAGTTCTTTTTTCCTCTTTTCAGCTCAGTAATCTGAAGTAAGCTGCAACATATTGATACATAGAAAATGTCAAAGAAATAGTACTAGAGCTCTTTATCAGTTGTCCAGAGTAGATGCCTGTAAGAGCTAATGACATAACGTCACACTTTATATCTGTTGCTTCTTTATATGCTAAGAATCCATTCTAGATGCTTGTCATGTGTACTGGAATTTTCGCTTTTCTTTTGGCGTGAGCAGCCTCTTACAACTTTTTATTTTCTTTGGTATGCGCATAGGGAGCCAAAGAAATCACTCCAGCTTTAACAGTGAAGTTTGTTGAAGAGGGGAACTATGCCGTCGACTTTCATGCTCACTTGTCCTCTTTGCAAGCTTTCTTTATCTCGGTTGCTATGTTACATGGTTCAGGAGTCGTGAGTGCTTCCAGGCAAGAGATTAAGGAAGTGCCGCTAAGCAATTCGCTGAAAATGCTCTTTGAAGACGAAGTGCAGATTTTGATAGAAGCAGTTTCGGAGGAGAAAAAAGCCCCTGAGAAGACGAAAGACATGCCTTCCTCTTATGCGCTTAATCCTCCGTTCTCCCCGATTGCACGAGTGTGATGTATAAGCTCCACACACGAGGCTTTAGTGCTTCTGCAGTGAATTCCTGACCAGGACCAGCAAGTCCCTTGAGGCGGGTACATCAAAAGATGGTGAGCTGAGATCTGCGAAAGGAGGCTGCTGCTGTATATAGATGGGCTAGCGACTCTCTTGTTGGCTAAAGATGGGTAATTCGTTGGGGGGGGGGGGGTGGTGTGTGTTCTCAATTTGAGGCAAAGCACGGGCGATTCAGTGAATACGTCAGATTGAAATGTCGGCTACCAAATATCTGCCGCGGTCTATAGAGCTTGATAGGCGAGTCGTCAAAATCGTTCATTGTTTTTCTGGTTTCCTCTCCCCTTTTCTTAGTTAGAGTTACATGTGGCATCACACTACTGTCCATATGGTAGGTTCGATAGGGAAGAAGAAGAAAAAGGGTCTTCGCTTGATTCTTCGGAGATGCAAGATTTTCCTGATTTTTAGTCTTTGCATGGAGGGCATGCATATGATTTTTGAAGAGCTCTTGTTGCCAAACCCTGTATGGGAGCCTTGGTTGGAACCATTTGCCATTGCCAAAACCATGTAATGAATAATCCCAATACCAGTTGCGCCATTTCTCTCAGGAATCATGTGCTCTATCTTTGCGAATCAATGAGAAGGCGTCACACGGGCTCCGCATCGCATAACATTTTGCTTTTTTTTTTTTTTCCAAGTCATCCGTTTATCCCCGACCCCCTGTTTATCCTGAAAGCGATGTCCGGCTCCTAACTGCCCGGCTCGATCAGTTCTCCGTGTCGGTATTCCGCATACCCAATACCCAAGTTTAGAGTCTTACATAATTTGTACGGCGGCTTCTTGAACTGAAACTTACAACATTTGAGCGCAATCTTAACTTCATTCTTTGGTCGATATGAATGTATGGAGAGCATAAGAACAGGGAAATATAAGAAATAAATGTAATTCCAATGCAGACAGAGGGGAGCGCAAAAAAAAGAAAAAGAGGAGGGAAAAAGAAAAGGAAGACGCCGTTGCCGGGGATCGAACCCGGGTCACCCGCGTGACAGGCGGGAATACTTACCACTATACTACAACGACCTTGTTGTCAATTAGTCTCACAATTATTTATATATTAAATAAAATAAGAATAATATATTTCGTAGAATTAACACCACAAAAGAGAACCAAACTATGTCTAACGTAACATGAATACCTTGAACCTTTTTTTGTGTCACTTAAAACCCTAAGCTTGCCCATCATGACATAAATATTCCAAACTTTTTTTTATACTAATGTGACATATATACCCTAGACAAAACTGAAATAAAAGAGTATATATGTCATACGTGTATAAGTTTGGGCTTTGCGACACAAAAAAAGTTTGGAGTACGTGTCACGGTAGGCAAATTTAGGGTTTTTTTTTTAATGATATTTGCCCTAATTCAAAAGGCCCAGGGTCTGACGGGAGTCCTCCGAGTATGGTGTAAGCCTGCTGCGATTACACAGTCTACCTAATTTGCCGACTCTTACAATTTAATTTTCCATTTAACATTGAAACTCCTAATATGATGCACTCCCATTCAACATATACACCTTTTTGCAGAATTTTCAGAACCTGGTATACCTTTTTCTTATATAAAATTTTTGTAGGGAAAGTCACGGATAGCCTCTATCAAGGCGTTATGAGGATTCGGAGGAGCATTTCAAGTTCAACTTGGAGCAGGATCTTTTCAAAGTTGAACCCACAGGGGCTTTGAAAAATTAAAGGCTCAACAAGTATCTCCAGAGTAAATGTTTCATGTAATGTCATCGTCAATGAGATTACATGTTTACACCAAACGACTTACAGACATCTTACAAGCTGTGGTTGCACTTGCTTGTGGCAGCCATAGCAAATTTATTGATGTCAAACTACTTGTTGAACTGGGACAAAGAAGCTCCTTGCAAAATTTGGAAAGCGAATTTTTTTTTAAAAAATTGCTGCTCCCACAGCCAACAATCTCTACCTCTACCCTTTTATAATGTACACAAACTGCTTCGGCGAACCCAGCACAAAATAACTGATGCCATCCCCATTCGACTGCTGAACAATAGCAATTTTGCGACAACGGTCTGTTTTGGCTATGTTTCATCAGGTCAAAAAATTCTGCTCCCACTGCCGACAATCTCTGCCTCTACCCGCTTCCGCGAACCGAGCAGCAGATAACAAATGCATCCCCATTCAACTGCTGAGCGATAGCAATTTCTCAACGACGGCCCGTTCTGGCTATGTTTCACCAGGTCAAGGCACAAGAGGATGCGCGACCCACATCTCAACTCATCTGTCATGCCCTTCAACCCATTACTCCATTTTTCTTCTCTTTAACAACCACAACTATCTATTGCTGGAGCAGTTCATGAATGAGACCGCAGACGGCAGAGAAGATGATGACTGCAGTTCCAAGCTTAACAACGGTGAATGATCTTCTGCATTGTCCTTATAATGCTGTCCTCGAGCAGTTACTTGTGGCTAGTCCAAAGAGAATAGTCTCTTAAAGGACTCGTATGATGCAAAGAATAGCGCTCCTTGAGAGATGTACATAATAAGTCTTGGAGTCAATCCCCTGATTATCAAAGTGAACAGGAGGAGATTGGCTCAATACAGTCATCACCTTCCAAACAGAGTCAGCTATTGTGAAGGAAGACAGTACGGTGTAGGATAACATATTCCTGGATGAAGAAAGCAATACCTGTAGAGGCCTTTCAACCCTTCATGCCGGCCTATTTCTTGAAGGGCACAGAAAACGCCATTATATGGATGAATAGAACCGGGTATCTGCAAAGCAACCAGCTTTTGAGAAGCTTATCAGGTTAACTAACAATTGCTATCAAATCTGACTTTCAACTCTGATATGGACAAATGCTTCAAACCTCACTGCCAAATTTTATTGGCCAGGGAAGATAGCGGATTGCTTTAGTAACCTCAAAAATGAATTCCAAATAAAAGGTTTATCTCCAAAATTATCGTACAAAACATGCTTTACAGTGAAAACAATTGATTCAGTTCATATTTCAATTGGTATAATACAGTTTCTGAACGAGGCTGTAAAGCCCCATTCACAGATCCAAGCTCATTAGCTTTCATAATCTCAATATCGAGACAGAAAATTCCCTTTTTTTCTATAAGCAACAAAAAATTTGAATTATACTGTTATGAAACCCCGAAATAAATGGTTGGCATGGTTTTGCAAATTTCTCGAAATTGAGGCGAGTCATGTTGATTGACTCTGCATTCCTCTGATTAATGACCATTGCAGAAATAACTGCCAAATAACAGTGTACATAGTTCAGTGATTCCTGAATCAATCGATGATAACAGAAAACTCAGCTCTGGCTGCTGTGAACAAGAAGAGAGTGGACAAGCAGAAGTAAACATGGCATCAAAGAACCGAATACCCTTAGAAGTACTTAATGTAATCTATTTCCAGCTGATTTACAGGAAATGATCATCATAGACAAACAAACCACCATGTCCCCAAGTTTACAATTGTCCTCACTTCATACTGCCATTCATCTTTTACATTTCCACATAACCAAACTTCCAGGTGTTCATATGTTCAGGTGCTGGTGATTTATACTATCCATTCTATCAATTTGCTGACTCAGAATTCACACAAACAAGACAGTCTCCACCTACCTATCTTCTTGTAATGAAAAAAAAATGAAAAGCTGACTATGGAATTGATGAAAACTTCACTCAACATCACCCCTTACTTCGTGCATAGATTATGTTACATATAGACATATATGCGCAATGAAATCCCACCAAACCTGAGTTTGCAATCTTGTCTTCACCACGTCAAAAGGAGTTGAAAATAAAGCTGCGGTAGATCCTGCTAGTCCTCCACAAACAAGCTGCATAAGAGGGAAATTGTCATAAAAAGACTCAATCCAACCAAGAATGAAAAATAATATGCCGTGGAGCAAATGGGAATTGTCCATGTACTCAAGGAGGAAAACGGGAGGCAGGCAGACAACCAACCGATTGCAAGGTATTCAGTTGAGCACCGGGTGGGAGGGAGGAAAGTGTCCACATCTTTAGATTCTCATAAACATAGAACTGCAAGTGGTGTAAGACAAGATTAAGCATTTACTTGCCGAAGAAAATGAAGATTACAAGCCACAACAACAAAAGAAATCCATAATCTTGTGCATCCTCATATCTACCTTGACGACTGAGTGGGGAATATTTCTACAAAGCACAGCTCCCCATCCAGCATATAAAGAAGGCAAACCACCTCTTGTGATTATTCCAACCAACGCATTCCTGCAAAAGCAAAAAGTAAATGGCATGGCAAATGAACTACTTAAACAAACAAAACATGTGCTCAAAACATGCTTGACAACTAAGGATGAAGTAGCGGGGGGATTATTTCATGAGGCTGCTACGGAGAAATGTCTCAAGGAGATGCAGGAATCGGATCATAGGGAGAAATATTTAAAATCCATCAGAATGTCCGACCTACTAACTTTGACATTATAACGGGATTACACTAGAATACCAGCAGTTATGATAGTGAGAGCCCACTTGCATCTGCTGCTTTATGCGTTCACTGGGAGTGTAGACAAAAGAGGTAGCAATGCTTGCACAACCACCTGCAATACAATGTGTGATGGAGTAATACTCCTGCGCAAAGAAGTGGATGAGATATCAGGAAAACAGATACTGTTTAGTTGGGACCATCCAAAACATTGCCAAGGCTAGAAGGGGGCACTCTAAATCTTGCCCACATTTAATGTAGCAAAAAGACAAACGCCAGAAAAGTGGAGAAAGAGAGTCTATAAAGCAAAATGAGGAAAAAACTACCTTGGGGAAAAGAGGAAGTAAAGTGCCTTTTACTGATTCATATGTGAAAGTATAAATCGCAGATATTGGACCTGAAGATGCAATTTTGCTTGAGATACCTCGATATAGTCCAGTTAGACCTGGAAAATAAGACAACTATTGACCAATTTTCACCGGCAATTTAGCAATACAATACAGAACAGGTAAACCCTTGTTGCAAAAAGCGAAAGAGGTTCTAAATGAAACTGTCAAGAACATTTCGAATCCAATGAAGCATACCTCTCTCAGAAACAATCGATTTTCCAATATAGCAGAGAGACTTCTGCTCTGCACGGTAAGACTGAATGACAGTTTTGATTGTATCAACTGGGTGAAGACATAGGCTGACAAAGATACCACTAAATGCCCCTGCAAATGCCTGTTCTTCCTTGGCAACAGCAGCCTGAGGCTTATCATGTCCCAAACAGTGCATCTTCATGGTATGTTCTTCCTGGGCAGGATGATCATCATGCTCTTCCTTTCTTTCAGGAAAGAGTTCAATACCGTTAGTTCTCTTGTAGCGAAGTTTGTCTTCACCTTTTTCAGATGCTACAAACTTTAAATGATAATCTGCATGAAGGGTAGAAGATGCAGCTTTTGAGATACAGCCGTCTGCCTCAATATTGGCAACTTTGAGGTAATAATCCGAAAGCAAAGAGGTGCTTTCCTTCTTGTCCAAGATCAATTTTGCGTTGTTAGCCACCGGCAAATCCTTGGACTGGATAGAGGGGGTGTAAGACTCAGCACTTCCACGATTCATGAAGCTATTAGGGCCTTCATCTCCTGACATAAGATCCTGCGGAGGAGTGACTATTTCTCTAAGAAAGTATTTACCAGCTTTTTCACTATCAGATACAGCAGTCTTGAAAGGATGTTTGGCCTCAGCAGGGATTGATTCACTCATCCAGCCATAAATAAGTCCCAGTCCAGATGAGATCCCCAAACATGAAATCATTTTTCCATCCCTAGGTCCATTAAGCAAATTGGTCATATCCCCACTATAATTCCGTACCGGTGATTGATACTGCCCAGCGCTCTCACTGTTAAATTTAAGCACTGACGTTCTATTAGTTATCCTAAGAATGTCTAGGTTCAGTAGCCACATCTCTGTTAAGTTGGTGTCAGAATGACTACATTTAGGCGAAGTAGATGTACTGCCATTTTGTTGCCATTTCACATTATGCAAGATATCTTCCTTTTCGCCAGAGATTTTGTAACTTAAGTTTGTTTTTTGTTGTAAAACTGCGAGAGAACGACTGGTATAGTCCCATGCATGGCCAACTGCTGAGATGAGTTCAGAAGTGCTCAGTATTTCAGATGATCTGGACTTGGGATCTGCCTTTTCCTGCTGAAAAGTTTCAGAATGTGTGGGGACACCCTCTTTATGGACAAAATCAGCAAACTCAAAGGATGCCCGCTCCACTAGGTTACGCCGGTACTGGATCGAAGGTTGACTCCTTCTAGGTGTTTTACTGGTCCGACTTGTTGACATTCTCAAATCCACCTCCAATTGGCAGATACAGCAGCAATTACTCACAGAGGCAAAACTGCAATGAAAGAATTAACCATCACCTTATTTGGTTCATTCGAAACTCATAGTAAATGCAAATAAATCTATGCACACTGCTATGCCTCTAGAAGCAGTAGTCCTGATTTTGCTGGGATTCTCATGATATCATTCTCAGGCTACATAGGGACTAATAAAATTCCTTGGACATGATAAACTTAAGTATATCTCAGTAACAGCAGGGGATAGCATACCTAATATATTGCTTTCTGACCAAGGTATTGAACTATAAGAAGCTAAAGGTACAAAGAGGTATATTTGGAGTGATTTTTACCATAACACGTAAATTATCAGTCAAAGTCTTCCCGTTGTGGCGTTACATCTGCCAACAGTCCCTCCCATCGAAAAGAACCAGAGCAAGCGACTTAATGATGGACTCCTGGAGTTTTAAGGAAGAAAAGAGTCACTCTTTTACAATAACAAATAAGATGCTGGCTGCCCCCGAAGCCATCACGAGAAACTGACCACATGTCAAAAAGAAGTTTGGAACACAAGCCACTTATGAGCTATCAGTTCATCAATTCCAACTTGTTGACTCAATCGATCCCTGATTTTGCTCAGCATAGTGAGGACATCTTATGCCATTCCTGATGACTCCATAGTCCACAATCTACACTGCAGCTCTATTTTCTCATCAAAGAAGCTACTGAGTCACGGGCACTTCTACAGTACATGGGGTGTACCGCACAACATTACTACGTGCCCTTACAAAGTACAAGAACCTCGTAACACAATCATAAAATTGTTTTAAGGACAGTTACACAGTTAGTTGTAAACAAGTCTGTGTACCTCAGAAATCCCACCGAGCCACCTACAACTTTCGAAATCTCCATTGCCAGAGTGGTCAACGAAGCATAAATTCATTTAAAAAAGCTATTGTGGGTGAACGCAACGAGTCTCAAATGGAGGACATAATGTGCGAACTGAATGCAGAGTCACGGGCTTCGAGAAAAACCAGTTTCCTCTTCTCACCCGCTAATTTTTTCCGGCAACCAAAGAGAGAAATTTGAAAACAAACGCATCGACATTCGAAAAACCCAGATGGGAAAAAAGTTCGAATGAACTCTATAAGGAAATGGCGACCAAAGCAATGCAAAAGAACCTGGACAAGCTCGACTTCCCACGAGCCGAAACCAGCGCCTCCGCAGCAGGCCGATGCATTCCCCACTTTTTTCCCGAGAAAATTCAAGAAAGTTGGGGGGCTGTGTTGCTGGGGAAAATCAGGGGGTTTAAGGAGCGCGGGGTTTATGTAGGAAGCTCAGGTTACGCACCGCCGGGGGACGGAAATTGCTGGGAAGATTCGTGTGCTGGCGGTTTCCACAGTATGGGTTTGGCCCCGCGCGGGCAGGGAGCTTCGATCTTGATGCGCCCGACGGCGGTTTTCGTCGAGCATCTGGTGTGCGACAGAAAGAATCGAAAAATCCCACCTTCACCTCCATGTGGGGGAGGGCGGGAGGAGCTTCCTCGGTTGTCCGACATATATAAATCCATTTTGGAGCGACCCCCTTCACAAGGAGAAATTGTAGTCAATTCACAAATTCAATGAAGCCAAGACACTTCACATCGGTAATAAGGTGGAAAGAGCGTCCAATCGAAAGGGGTAGATCGGAATTACGCGCGCCGAGAAAACGCCGTGATGCCCGTAATTCGATTTTGTCGTTGGGTCAAGTTACGAGGAGGTATTCCGTTTACCAATTTGTTAGTCTTGCGCGTATGGATGCCGAGCTATCCTTGACAAGATCCGGACGTGGAATTCGTTTGAAATTGAGGAAGTTGATCTATCAAATACCGTTTGACAATTTAGAGAGATCGTCATGATGCATTCGGACATTCAAATGAGCTAACCATGAATAAGCTATCTGTTGAGGGCTAAGGCCCAAAAGAGCCGGAATAGAACAACCTAGCTTATTCTCCGGCTAATACGATGAACGTAAGGGTGGGCCTCGTCTCCTTCTCTAAACTCTTATCCAAATTCTCACACTCTCTCTCTATTTTTATTCGAACTTAAGCATGAAATGATCCGCATAGACCTTGCCGGCCCTCCCCTCTGGCCTATCGCTGATGCTTGACGACCGGCTGGAGGAGGATGAAGAGGGACCGGTTGGAGGAGGAAGAAGGGGGAGGAAAAGAAAAAGAAAAGGAAAAGAAAAGGTAAATTAATGGATAATGACGTCCCAATCACTCAAATTTTATCTGTTTTATGATTGAGTATTTCAACTCTTTTCTTTTGGGCAATCAAGTATTTCAACTTTTCAAATGCGGGTCATTAGAGATGTCCCTTAAAATTAAGGACGGAAAATGTCAACGTGGACAGTAACGCCGTTAAATAGCCATTAATCATCAATAATGTAGCCTTTTGAGATGATTCCACATCCATATACATATATTTGGACGGCTGAAATCATCCAAGTCAACACTCATACTCTCTCCCCTTATCACTCGATTCCTAAATGGAGATGCCATATCTTTTGCTAAGTAAGCGAGCCACGTCATCAATTTTGCTTAACGTAAGCCGAGTAAACGAGTCACGCTAACAAAATCACAGCGCATGTGAATTTATTTAACGGGTGCCTTACATTGAGTCAGATTTAGAAAGTTGAGGAACTTGATTGAAGAAAAAATAATGGTTACACAATCGACTTTAGAATGAGGAAAAATTAAGGTATTTACCATGTGGAAAGGCGTGGACACTAAAAAACTATGCGGACCATCCGAAGGACATATGAGAATACTTTCCTTTTTTTTTGCCGAAGACATACGAAACTACTTACAACATGCATTTACCATCTTTTGAACTGCTATCTTCATTTCTGTATAATTTTTGCGGCTCGTCCCTTTCACAAGATGGTGAACATAACTATTTCAATGCTTGGTTCAAAATTTTAGGAATAGCTATTTTTGTTGATTCCTAAGTGTTCGTATGTGCAAAAATAAAATTGTTCAACAAATCTTAAAGTGTAGATGAGTAATTCGAATATTGACGAATGATCCGAGCCCAACGAATTTACGTTGTGTCCTTAAGACAATTTATCCCTTCCACCGGTACCCAAGGTTCTTGAACAATTGCCTCTCAGGATAGAATGGATCGCCTTTCCTATGAAGCGATACTTCTTCAAAGGAAACCTTTGAACACAACTTTGTAGATTAATCGCATGAAAATGACAATGATGAAGAATAAGAGAGCAGTAGAAAAATGCCGCGCGAAAAATACAAATGGTTTTTGTTTTATTTAAAAACAATGAAGAGTCACGAAGAACCGAAAAGTTTTGTTCAGTTCACGAACAGACATATTTGTCCGAAAATAAATGGGTGGACAATCACGAACAAACGTATCTCTCCAAAAAAGAAAATTCAAAAACAAAAGCATATTTGTTCGGTGAAAAACAAAACTGTTTGAACCAACATGTCTATTTGGTGAAAAATAAAATTGTCTGAACCACACTTTTCATTCACCTTCTATGGGATTTAGATAATAAAATCCCAACAATCCCCCACATGAATGAGAAGTTTAGATATCATGACTCTTTGTGCATTTATGAGATGCAATGTGCGATTATTCCATGAGGGAATGCTGCATTGAGATAAGTAGTCGGAGACTTTGAATTTTCCCTAGTGAAACCTATCGGACTTACTCGGTTAATTAGTAGACTTGATGTCTTTGAACTATCGACCTTCGGTGTAAGTTAAGAAAATAGGAATCACACAACTATCCATCAAATAAAGTTGGTTCTCACTGTTGTGTTCGTTTTGGCCATCAACACCGCCTAGTTTCATGAGTGCTTTCGAGAATTCGGCCTTTCAAATTCTTCGTAGAAGCGGCCCTCACTTCACATTCACATAGGTGATTTCTAAATGTATAGTATAACACATACCCGAAACAGAATCATTAAAAGCTTACACTTAACCTTCACAAGTCAGTATTGTTTCCATACGGGAATGAGTAAGAGTTGACAATACTCTACACCGCCTACATAACTTGGTTGTCCCTTTAAACTTAGATCTCGGGATTTCCAGTCAACTAAGTAGGTTTCCGCTATGATCACTTATTTTATAGGCCTTAAACCCATTCCCCTTGATGTTTTCACAACCATCTTTCTAGTTAGACCTTTTGTTAATGGATCCACAACATTATCCTTTGACTTCACAAAGTCAATCGTGATAATTCCACTAGAGAGTAGTTGTCTTATAATATCGTGTCTTCGACATATATGTCGGGACTTCCTGTTATACATGACATTCCTTGCTCTGCCTATTGCTGATTGACTATCACAATAAATACACACAGCTGGCACTAGTTTAGGCCAATTAGGAATGTCTTCTAAGAAATTTCGAAACTACTCAGCTTCTTCACTGGTCTTATCCAAAGCAATAAATTTTGCTTTCATAGTAAACCTCGCAATACAAGTTTATTTGGATGATTTCCAAAACACTGCTCCCCCACCAAGCATAAACATATGCCCACTTGTGGATTTTGTGTCTTTTGTGCCGGTTATCCAATTTGCATCACAGTATCTTTCAAGTACCGCTGAATACTCCGTGTAGTGCAAAGCATAATTTTGAGTATGCTTCAAATAGCCCAATACATGTTTCATAGTTCTCCAATAATTTTCATTTGGACTAACTGTAAATCGACTTAGCATGTTCACAGCACAAGCTATATCCATCCTAGTACAGTTCATGACATACATTAGACTGTCTAGTATGCTAACATACTCATTTTGAGCTTTGCTTTCACCAGTATTCTTTGAGAGATATAAATTAACATCCATCAGGGTCTTTACTAATATAATATCTAGATTTTTGCACTTTCCAAGAATCTTCTTAATGTAATGAGACTGTGATAAAGCTAATCCTCAAAATGTCTTATGGATTTTAATCCCTAAAATAATATCTACAACCCCCACATCTTTCATATCAAATTTACTTGTGAGCATGCGTTTGGTCGCCTTGACAACCTCACTATCGCTGCCCATTATAAGCATGTCGTCAACATACAAGCACAAAATGGCAAAACCATTATGAGTGTTCTTAACATATACACATTTATCACACTCATTAATCTTAAAACCATTCGACAATATGACTTGATCGAATTTAGTATACCATTGTTTCGGTGCTTGTTTCAAGCCATAGAGTGACTTGATCAGCCGACATACTTTCTTCTCATGTCCTGGAACAATGAACCTTTCAGGTTATTCCAAATATATTTCTTCTTCCAAATCCCCATTTAAGCAAGCCGTTTTTATATCCATTTGATGGATTTCAAGCCTATACATCGCTGCTATGGCAATTGGCATCCTTATAGATGTAATTCTAGTAATAGGTGAATAGGTGTCAAAATAATCAAGACTTTCTTGTGGCTTTTATCCTTTTATTACAAGTCTAGCCTTATATTTATCAATAGAACCATCTGCTTTCATTTTCCTCTTGAAAATCCATTTACATTGTAGTGATTTATTACCAGGAGGAAGGTCAACCAATTCCTAAGTATGGTTTGACAAGATAGACTCAACTTCACTATTGATAGATTCTTTCCAGAACGGGGTTTCTAGGGATGTCACGGTCTCTTTAAAGGTCCGAGGCTCATTCTCTAACAAATATGTTAGAAAATCAGGTCCAAAAGACTTAGAAATTCTTTGTCTTTTACTATGTCTAGGTTCATCCTCCATAGGATCGCTTCTAGGTGTAATATCACGACGCCTCTTATCAATGTTAATTGGCTCATATACTATGTTATACGAAAATATATTCTCAAAGAACGAAGCATCCCTTAACTCAATGATCATATTAACATATATATCTAGAACCTTAGACTTATGAACAAGAAATCGATATGCATTACTATTAATATCATATCCAATGAAGACACAATCAACGGTTTTCGATCATATTTTAACCTTTTTCGATTTAGGAATTGCAACCTTAGCCAAGCACCCCCACACCTTGAGATATTTCAAATTAGGCGTTTTGCCTTTCCACTTCTCATAATGAGTTTGTTGTGTCTTTTTGTGGGGTACTCTATTTAAGATAAAATTCGCCGTCAAATAGCTTCCCCCCACAAATTCTGTAGTAAACCGAAACTAATCAACAATGCATTCATTGTTTCCTTTAAAGACCGGTTTTTCCTTTCCGCCACTCCATTAGCTTGTGGCGCATAAGGAGGAATAATTTGATGAATAATATCAAACTCAGAATAAATTTCTTTAAAAGGAAATTCATATTCATCTCTTCTATCACTTCTTATCATTTTAATTTTCTTATTTAACTGAGTTTCAACTTGAGACTTATAAGTTCTAAAAGCATTCACAGCCTCATCTTTGCTACTAAGCAAATAAACATAACAATATCTTAAACAGTCATCTATAAAAGTGATAAAATACTTCTTACCACCCCTTGATGGTATTGCTTTCATATCACATATATCTGTGTGTATTAAATTTAAAGGTTAAGTGATTCTATTATTTATAGAATAAAAAGGAGGCTTAGAAAACTTAGATTCAACACACACTTGGCATTTTTCACTTGGACAGTCAAATTTTGGCAATAATCTCATGTTCATTAATTTCTTTATTGACTTATACTTAACATATCCTAGTCTAGCATGCCAAATATCAGGAGACTCAAGCATATAAGCAGAAACAACTTTATTCATAACGTTATTGGGTGCAACAGTCATTACATTCAACTTGAATAGACCATCACTAAGATAATCCTTTCCTACGTACATCTCATTTTTGGAGAGTACAAACTTATCAGACACAAACACCAACTTGAAACCATTCTTGCTAAGGAGAGATCCATACACTAAATTCTTGCGTATGTCTGGCACATGTAACATATTGTTTAGTGTCACAATTTTCCTAGATGTCATCTTCAGAGCAACCTTTCCATCACCTTCAATCTGAGAGATCGATGAATTATCCATGTAGAGTTTTTCATCACCTTCCACAGCCGTGTAAGATGAGAACATCAATTTATTGGCGTGTATATGATGAGTTGCTCTAGTATCAATCTACCATTCTTTGGGGTTTCCCATCATGTTGCACTTGGATATCATAGAAGTAACATCGATATCATCAACACCACTGGAAATTTGTTCCACTACATTCGCCCGAGTCTTCTTTCTTTTCTTGGCTTTACAGTTTTTGGCACGATGTCCAGACTTTCCACATTTGTAGCATTTGCCAATGAACTTTTTCAGGCCTTGGGTGGATTGCTCTCCATACTTTTTCCTCTTCTTATTGGTTTTCGATCTTTCTTCAACAACGTTGGCCCTTGAGACTTCCAGATTGCTGCCAACTTTCTTCTCAAAAAGCCTATTGTCTTCCTCTATCCTCAATCAAACAATTAAGTCTTTAAGTGATAACTCATTTCTCTTGTGTTTGAGATAATTCTTGAAATCTTTCCAAGACGGTAGTAACTTTTCAATGAAAGCAGCCACTTGAAATGATTCACTAATCATCATACCTTTAGCATGAATATCATGCATGATCACTTGAAGTTCTTGAACTTGACTTAAGACGGTTTTAGAATCTACCATCTTGAAGTCCAAAAATTTGCCGACAATGAATTTCTTCATCCCGGCATCTTCTGTTTTGTATTTTTTATTCGAACTTTCCCACAACTCCTTAGCCGTTTTCAGCGGACTATAAACGTTGCAGAGGGAATTGTCCAAACCATTGAGGATATATTTGCGACACAGGAAGTCAGAATGCTTCCATGTATCTGCAACAGCAACCTTTGCCTTGCTTGTCTCTCCTTCATCCAACTTAGGAGCATCCTCAATGAGGAACCTTGCCAAATTCGAAGTGGTGAGGTAGAACAACATCTTCTGTTGCCATCTCTTCAAATCAACCCCATTGAACTTTTCTGGCTTCTCTCTATGAGTCGAAACAGATGCAATAGGCGTCATCGATATTGTAGCCATTTCTGTTACGAAGACAAAAATTATTTAAAAGGCAACTATACAAACAAACAAATTGTCTTAATATTGTTGATTCCTAAGTATTCATATGTGCAAAAACAAAGTTGTTCGACAAACCTTAAAGCGCAGATGAGTAATTCGAATGTTGACAAATGATTCGAGCTCAACGAATTCACGTTGTGTCCTTAAGACAATTTGTCCCCTCCACCGGTACCTAAGGTTCTTGAACAATTGCCTCCTAGGATAGAACGGATTGCCTTTCCTATGAAGCGGTACTTCTTCAGAGGAAACCTTTGAATGCAACTTTGTAAATTAATCGCACGAAAATGACAATGATGAAAAATAAGAGAGCAGTAGAAGAATACCGCGTGAAAAACACAAATAGTTTTTGTTTTATTTAAAAACAATGAAGAGTCACGAAGAATCAAAAAGTTTCGTTCAGTTCACGAACATACATATTTGTTTGAAAATAAATGGGCGAACAATCACGAACGGACATATCTGTCAAAAAAACTTTCAAAACAAAAACACGTCTGTTCGATGAAAAATAAAACCGTCTGAACCAACATGTTTGTTTGATGAAAAACAAAACTGTCTGAACAACACTTCTCATTTACCTTCTATAGGATTTGGATATCAAAATCCCAACAATTCTATGTTCCTTTCACCATAACAGCAACAAAGATTCCCATGCAGTAGCTCATTTTTGGTAAGTGCTTATTTTGCTAACACAATTCATTCCGTTCATAAGAGTAAAGTTTCAGTTGCAACTCGAGATTCCTTTTGAAATGATACCGTTTGACATGATGTAATCTAAATAAATATTTTAAGTACCATACAACATTACTATTGGTAATAAATGAAAAAGGCGAGTACAATAGCTTTTCAAGAATCACCTCTATTTCTCATACATCACACTTAAATAGACATCATTTTAGAACAAAATAAAAATAAACAAACATCATTGAGGCACTATTTATTTAATTTTTTTTATACAGAGCGAGGCATTTGCTTAAAGCCAAATGCATCTAGACGAAACCTTTGGGTCAATTATATCTTGAAATTGGGCATCTTTGGGGGGGGGGGGGGAGTTTGGGAGGCCTTGCCTTCAAGTTCAAAATGTCCATTGCTGCTTCAATCGAAAGCTGAGAGTCAATGGGATGAGCACACCACAGCCTCGCAATCATTAAGGCTTCGGCCTATTTCTTGTCGAAATCCTTGCCGAGCCTCTTGTCCGCCGCGTGGAGCAACTTCCTGGGTCCATGTTGCTTCCAAACCCACTCTACAAGGTTTTGTGGGTCTTGTCCTTGGTCAACGGCTCTTCTCCCGATTCCTATTTCCAAAAGGACCACTCCGAAACCGTAGATGTCAAATTCCTTACTTAGCTTACCCATTCGAACGCTATCCGGATCCCAGTAACTCGGTGTTCCTTTCACTTGGGTTGTGTTTGGCTCTCTATTGTGGTCAACTGGCTAGCCATGCCAAAATCTCCCAATTTGGCCACAAAATCTTCATCGAGCATGACGTTCCTAGATTTGATATCCCTATGGATCACGCATTGATGACTTTGTTTGTGCAGGTAGTGTAGTGCCGAGGCTAAACCCCAGGCGATGTTATACCTCGTTTTCCATCCCAACACGGGCCAATCTTTAAACAGATGATGCTCCAAGCTACCTTGTCTCATGAATTCGTAAACCAGGACTAAGTTATTCGCCTCATGATAATAGCCTATAAGTTGCACCACGTTTCTGTGCCTAAGTTGGCTCAACGATTTCACCTCGGATTCATACTCCGTTTTCCCTTGGCATGTACCAGATGTTATTTTCTTTACAACAACCGGTGTGCGAGCTTTTTCTATGTGCCCCTTGTACGCGATCCCGGAACCTCCTCCTCCCAATTTCTGGTCACTTGCCAAAAAATTGGTCGCAATCGTCAACTCTCCATAGGAGAATTTTTTGGGCCCACCCAGGCTTGCCAACTCTTCCGTTAATATCGCGCTATGATTGCCTTCTTCTGCACCTCTCCTTGTTGTCGTAGGTGCATTATTTCCCACTAGCATACCATCGCTCCGACGAGGAGGAGGGCGGGACCTTACATTTATCATCGTGAGAAGCAATACCGATCACTACCAATACAGCGGAACAACCCAACAGGAGCGGTTGCTCGAAGCTAATTTGATAATAGTGCTTAATGAAAAGCACCGATACAGCTCCAATGAAAACTGCGTCACCAACACCACAGCCTCTGGCAAACATGAACACATCCACAGTCAGAAACTAATTCCGATGCTACTCTCAGTAGAATGTCTCATGAGAGACCAAGTGTCTTTTTTTGGTCACAACCAAGAGGAAAGTTTACATTGGTTTGATGGCACTACAAAAAATAAAAAAACTTCATCCACATCTAATCGTCTATGATCACCCATAAGGTCAAATGCCAGCTTCAGAAACGCGTGCAGTATCGAAACCGGAGGACCAAATCTCACATAGAAAGGTCAAATGGTTTAAACTCTCTAAAACTTTGGCGTCAATGGTCCATGTAGCAATCGTAGGATCAAGAGTCCGTTATCGGCTCCTCTCAAAAGACACAATAACTTCCATGGCGAGACATCGCTTCATTTCATAGGCCCCTAATCATACAAACCACCTTACGGCTATCGGTGCCATAAGGACCACAACATGGCAATCGTAACTTGCTAGAAATATGCCGATTACCCCAAAAAACTAAGGGCCCTCGTTGACCTTGTTCAAGCACATCAATTTTTCAGCTATGAACATGGAAAGGGTACAAGCAGGAGTCAAAACAAGGCTAAGAAACATCGAGGCCGGTTAGAGAGATGTCGGAGGAAGAGGGTCTCGCTGTGGCGGCTGGTGGGCGACGAAGCTTTAGGGGGTTGGAGAGTGAGATTAGAGACATGCGCAGCAAGAATGAGGAAGAGATAGAGTAAGAAAGAACTTATCTAGGGCAGGGGGCGTAAGAATTGGCCTTTAAAAAAAGGAAATTAAGAAAAACAAAGGGCCCAATGGCCATCCTTAATAAGTGTTTTCAGCTACAACGCAAGTCAATAATAATAAATGAGCAAAGCAAGTGATAAAGAAGAAAGGAAGAGAGAGAGGTCATCCGTGAAAAAGGAGGAAAAGAAGAAAAGAGGTAAAATTCTTCGTGTGAAGCCGATCCGGACATCCCAACGAGCCGATTTAACTTTGAATTGCGACGCTGGTAAGTATTTGAACCCATTATTCGTCCAATCAATGTATTTTTCGAATTTAGATCATAAACCCAAAGTTATGTGAATTTTAAATTGCGAGGTTTGATTGAGGAGTTATTGAGTTTTAGATTTATATGAAAATGGTAGATCTGGGTGTAGTGGAGTTGTGGGGTATGACGAAAATCGATTCTGAAGTACGGTTTGAACGGAACGAATTTCTAAAGTTTTACGTAAACTCACAACGGACAAAGATGAACAAGAGCTATAAACGAGTTTCTTCATTTGCGCGTATAGGCCTTTTCATCGATGAATAAGCGTAGTCTAGTTGTAACATCCCCAAATTGGATCGAGACGACCAAAAGAAGATGGCCATGGAATTAGCGTGCGGACCGATTTGAGGGTCGGTCATGCATCGGCTAATATGATTAAAACGGGTATCTAGAGGGTCGGTTATGGTTCAATCATAGGCCAAGGGGTCGACAATGTAACATCCCCGGTTTTGGCCTAGGAAAAACCCGAGGGTCGCCCTTAGACCGATAGTACTTGATCGAGGATCGGTCGTGAGTTAGTCGCGGAAAGTTGAGTTTTATAAGAAGTAAGTCATGGACGTGCCATGTATCGAGTCGCAGGCTTAATAGTTTGGCCACGGGCCGGCCATCGTGCCCTAGTGCTCGGCCGTGAATGGGCCACGCGCCCGATCGTGTGCCTGGCACCGTACCCGATCTTTGTGCCCATGAGATTCGGCTCCGACTTAGTCCTGTGCCCATGAAAAGTTCCCGTAAGTCAGGTGCCATGCCCATGCGTGAACCAATAGTTGTGTTTAAACTATGAATCGACCCTTGGAATTGTTGCTTGGCTTTGTGCTCGACGCGCGGCTCGTGCAGCCCGGCATGTTGCCCGTGCAACCAGGCACAGCGCCCGTGCAGGCCGGCCGTGCGCTCGGCCACTCGCCCAACCATGGCCTGGTCAAGCCCAGCTAGTCAGGCTACGCGCCAGGCCACCCGAGAAGCCCGATTCTGCCTAATTTTGATTCAAACACTTTCTTAGCCTTGTTTGGTCATTTTTAGAGGTTTTTGTACATCAAACTTTGGTTCATTTGGGATTTTTTGAAAGTTTCATTTTGTAGAAAAACCTCGGAAATAGGTCGAGATAAATATGATGCGGGGTTCGTTTTTTGTGTCCGTTGCATTATTCCGCAAGAACCTTTTGATTCGAGCCATTTTAGACAGAAACCAGCACTTAGATAAGCAGCATAGGAGCTCACATGAACTGCAAAGAAGAACCTAGAAGCCTTTGACCAAGTCCAAGCTTATCTTCTCCATTATTGCCTTCATTAATGCTTGCTTGACTTAGTGTCCCCATGTAATAATTTTTTAACCAGCCATTTATGATCCCATTTATGAAGCCCTTGAGTCACTAAGGCACCAATTATTTGCCCAAATAAAGAGTGAATTTCGGCCAAGGGAAGGGGGGAGCCGAGAGAGCCAAGAGAGAGAGAATTATTGGTTCTTCATCATGAAACTTTGTCCCTTATTATTAATGAAGCTGCGAGGTAAGCGATGACCTCAAAGCCCAAATGACACGTGCGCTTACCTCATGTTCCAATGACACGTGCGCTTACCTCATGTTCTAATGACACGTGCGCTTACCTCATCCAAACTTTGGCCCCAAGTTTTGCTTCTCTATAAATAGATGCCATTAGGAGAAATTTGCCACACTTTTTCACAACCAAGAGAGGGAGAACAAGCCGAGAGAGAGAGAGAGGGAGTGCTCGGCCACTTCAATTCACACCCGAAAATCCGTGAGCCGTGAGATCGCCGTGAGCCCGGAACCACCCGAGACCCCTCGGCCCCGTTCTGCCGTTCTCTTTCCTGTTCTTGTTTTATTTTGTTGAGTATGTAAATTCCCTAATGCCGGGAAAGGACGTTGAGATACGTCGTATCGTGGTTATTCGATCCGTTTCTTGTTTCTTTGGTGATTCGATGTCGAATTTAGATGGCTTGCTTGTTTTGTTTCATGTTTTGAAAGACGTTTGTTTCCGGACTTTAAACCGAGGAGAGATGACCATGAAATAGCCATGTTTGAAGTTTTCTTGTTATACTTGGCATGCACATTTGTTTGAGTAACTATTAAGGCCGGTACGGTAAAAATCAACGCATGTTATGACGATCGATATGCCCTCGCTCGTTATTAAGGTTTTTACTTGTTGAGTCTCCTTGACTCACTCCCCGTTGTTTTCCTCTTTTTCAAGTTCGTAACATGGCATCTCCCCCAACCTGGTTTGGCAATCCCATCGAAATGAGAGCCGAGCTATTGACGGTGATTGATGCCCGCGAGAACCGTGCATACCGCCGGATTACGACGTACGTAATCGTTGACGAAGGCCGGGAAGACCTTGTTCCGCACCCGTATTGGGTTTGGTACTGCCTAGCCAATGGGGACTGGGTCGAACCCCTTCGCGGATTTAGTGGCCCATTTGATGGCACGGGTGGGACGGCTCCAGGACAGGCCACAGGCGGGGCGAGAGGACGGCTGTGCAGACGAGGGCGGGGAGGAGCGAGTGAGAAGCGAAGAGCGAGCGAGAACGAGAAGCTAATAGTTGTAAAGAAGCTAGAGACCCCAAGCTAAATTTTGTTGTTCATATGGCTTGTAAACGGAAGTACCCCTAAAATGGGCATGTGAAATACCTATGCTTGCGGCTTGTTTGGCCCGAAGTAGGGCATGTAAAAATAAGCACGAGTCAATCATGTAAATACAACGTGCTAAGTTTGCTTATCTTGCTTAGATTTTGTCTCGTTTGTTTTGCTTCCGCTTGCGCTTTAATTTAAAACGAACGGGACATTCTAAAGATTTTTTTCCTTGCGTCACGAGCTCGTTCCGATCATGATTGGTCACATCATATCGATCATGAGTTGGTTCGAGACGTGATAAAGCAGTTTTGGTATCAGAGCAGGTTTTTCCTCCAGTAAGTGCAGTTCGGGACAACTTGTGATTGGTCAGTCCGACGAGGGCGGGGAGTGGCGCCGGGGCCAAATGACCTGAACATTGAGTGGCCTCTATGGAGGTGGCGTCAGGGTCGGACCTGAACATTGAGCGGCCTCTACGGAAGTGGCGCCGGGGTTATACCTGATCATTGAGCGGCTTCTGACTGAGGTGGCGCCGGGGCGAGAAAGCCTGATCATTGTGTGGCCTTGGGAAAGAAATGGCACCGGGGTGTGTGTGTATATATATATATATATATATATATTCTAAACGATCAAAGTATTCAATATATTGAGAAAATAAGTAAAGGATATGAGATATATCTCTAGATCTGGCAACAGCGAAAATATATGTTAGTATAAAAGTGCAGATTTCTACACAAAAAACTATCAAATAAATAAAATTAAATAAAGGCGCGAGCATTAAGAATAATAAAGAGACCGTATACAATATAAAGAACGAGAAGAAGAATAGCTAGAAATCCTAAACCAACCATATAGGTGGTATTGCTAAGCAAGGATGAAAAGGGCAAAACGGTAAGAAGAAGTACAAACCATCCACAGGCGGTTCGACCTGCCGTTTGTGGGGTATGTAAATGTAAAAACAGGAAGGAGATTAGAAATGACTATTATATAAATAATACTGAATGATTACAACAACAGTATTAAAAGGTTACAGAATGTAGATATTGAAATACAGGCGCAGAAGTAAGGAAATTTCTTTGGTAGAAATTCTCCCGTTACTCAGACTATGGGTAGTCTTGAACGATAAGATTTTCCACTCTATAAGAATTAGAAAAGGTTTTGAAAGATCTTGAAGGTATGGGACAAGATCTTAACAGGGATGAGAAACTTACTAGGTATGGAAAGGTTATAGAAAGGTTTGAGATGTGAGATCTCTTGTTCCTTCGAAGAAGGTTTGGAGAGAAAACGGAAAGGGTTGGAATTCAGAAAAGGTTTGGAAAAGTCTTCCGAGGTCCTCTCTTTATGAGGAAATGAGGTTTCCTTATATAGGCAAATTAGGTTCATGTAGAAATAGTTCACGGGTAGTACTATAGCAAATAGTAGTAAGTACACGGTGTTTATAGTGAATAATATTCTGACATAATCATGAAAGTTTTGACAAAGGAAAAGACTTGCAGACTCCTTTCAACCTAGAAATGATGAGAATGGTAGAAATCATGATAATGGCTGGAGTTTTTTGGCTTCCTATATCACGGTTTGGACAAGTCTTCCATCGCGTCATCTTCTTCTTCCTGGTCTGCTACATTCCCCCATGGGATTCTTGAAAGGATTCCGTAGCAATCATCTTCATTGGAGTTTCCATTGTGATGAGAGCGGGATGATTCAGAGTCTTTAATTTCAGAAAGGGCTTGCTTCAACATTCCTGCCAATTGTTGGTGTGATTGGGCTGAAGCTAATTTAGAAAGGACAAAGCCTTTGTCATGTAGAAAAGGGGTGATATCCCCAGGAGGGGGACAACTAGAAATAGATTGTCTAGCAATGAGCCATCTATTGACACTCTCCACAGATGTTCTATCAAAAAATTTGAAAACATCCCACCACTTGACTTTAAATCGTCTTACTAAAATAGGGAGGTTTGTTTTGCCTGCTTTCATAAAATCAAAAGTCCATCCATGAACTCAAGATATTTCGAAGGAATGGAGAAAGATCATGAGTTCATTAAAGACTTGCTCATGAGAAAATGGAATGTATTTTTTGAGGAAGAGTTCATAACTGGGTTGAACTTTGGGATGGAGAATTTCTTTGATGGGTCCAACATTATCCGACCATTTGAGGAACCAGTACAAGATTCCTTTGATTTCGAAGTTCTCAAAATAAAAAAGCCAAGTATGGGAGTTATTAGGATTTTGTCTTCAGAATGTATTCCACCATGCTTGTCTATAATCAAAATAGGAGAAGGATGTCCTGTATGGAAGGGAGTCAGTCATTTTGACATTAAATTTCCTCATGGCCAGTAGACTTGGTTTCCAGTCTCGAGGGTGAATGACCTTGTGAAGAATGGCCTTAGAGTAATTTATATGTCCTTTGTCTGAGAATTGTTTAAAAGTGACAGATTCTGTTTCTGTCAAAATCCTTTCATAAAATTCAACAGTTTTTATAAATGTCACGAGGGGTGTATAGAAATTTTTCCGAAAACATGTTTTTGGCAAAAACATAGGGGTTTTCATCATAAAATCCATTTTCAATATTACAAATGGTTTCAAAACTTGTTTTAGGAAAGAATTTTGATTTAAGTTCAGGAGGGGTAGTCTGAGTTGACTGAATAACTACCTCACTAGAAATTCTTTTTCCCATTTGCTTTTGGGTAGCAATGGGAGAGGGGTCAGTACTTACCATTGCTATTGATGATTGTGTCTGACTATTGAAGGTTTTTTGGAGGAGCTGTAAAGCTTCTTCATGAGAAATGTTAGTAATATCAAAAAGAGGTCTTAGGGACAACTCAGGGTCTGGTTTGGCTTGAGTAGAAATGGTAGTGGTATTCAAAGATGGCTGGGTAGTTGCTTGCAGCCATGTCTTTATGCTGGTTAAGCCAGGTTTTTTCTCTAAGGAGGATTCGACAATTTCTTTGCCTTTTCTTCTGGTAGGCCTGTCAGGTGGCTTGGGAGATATTTTCCCTGTAAAAATTCTCGTGTGAGAAAATCTAGGAGAGAATTCGAAGTTCCATTTATAAATTCTATGTCGAAATCAAAAACGAATAAAATGGCTTGCCATCTGGCGAAAATTTGTTTTGAAGCAATATTTTGGACATCTTTTGCAGATTTGCAATCAATTCGTAACAAGAATTTTTGATTTAAAAGATCTCCTTGAAACTCGGAAATAGAAAGTACAATAGCAAGAATCTCTTTCTTGATTGTGGAATAATTGTTTTGACAATCATTCCAATGTTTGGAGACAAACTGAACAATTTGTTCCCCGTTGTCTTGGGATTGCTTAAGAATTCCTCCATAACCAATATCAGAAGCGTCAGTTTCAACGATTTTGAAAGCAAAAGGATCAGCCAGATGTAAATAAGGAATTTCCTTAACAGTCTGCTTGATCTGTTTTACTATATCAGTATGGATCTGAGTCCATGGAGGAGGATCCTTCTTGAGCCTTTGATGGAGTGGTTTGCAAATTATATTGATGCGAGGAAAGAATTTAATAATATAATTCAAACTTCCAAGAAATCTTTGCAATTGATTTTTGTCTCTGATTTCATCAGGAAATTTTTCAGAAAATATAATTGATCTTTCAATAGGTATGATAGTGCCTTGATGGATGTAATGTCCTAGAAATCGAATTTTCGTTTTGAAAAGAGATATTTTAGTAGGTGACACTACTAAATCGTTCTTCTTTACAATATTGATAAAATGATTGATGTGTTTAAAATGTTTTTCTATGGATGCGGAAAATATTAAAACATCGTCAATATAAACAATAATATAATCAGAACAATGATTAAAGATATCATTCATTATCCTTTGAAATTCAGAGGGGGCATTTTTTAAATCAAAAGGCATGACATTCCATTCATATTGGCCAAAAGGAACGGTAAAGGCTGTCTTATATCTGTCCTTTTCACTAATTTGAATATGCTAGAAGCCTGATTTCATATCAAATTTTGAAAAGATTTTTGTATCATAAAGTCTATTTAACAAATCTTTTTTGTTTGGGATTGGATATCTTATCCATTTTAAAGTAGTATTTAAAGGTTTATAATTTATTACCAATCTTGGAACTCCTCTTTCTAGTTCAGCATTTTTGTTGACATAGAAAGCGGAGCAACTCCAAGGCGATTGGCTTTTCCTAATAAGCTTCTTCTCAAGCAGTTCCTGTATTTCCTTTTGACAGAAATTTAAGACTTCGTGATTCATTTGAGAAAGTCTAGGTTTAGTAGGAATGTCTTTTTCTAAAAATTCTATTTCATAAGGTAAATCAACTATGTGACTTTTACGAGACCAAAAAGCATTGGGAATATTAGAACATATGCAATTTTTGATTTGGTCTTCAAGATTGGAAATCTTTTTCTAAAGACTTATTTCACAAAGATTTTTGTCAATCTTTTTGTAATCAAGATCTTCTTTAAGAAACTAAAATTGAGTTTCTTTATCTTGGATCATGCAATTAATCTCAGAAATGGAATGCTCCCGAAGAGTATTCAAATTTCTGGTTTGGGGTTTTGAAATGAAATCAAAGCAAATTCTCTTACCTAAGGTTTCGGTTCCAATTCCTTTTTCTGAAACTTTAAAAGGCTGGAGTAAATTGATAAAAGGTGATCCCAAGATAACATTTTGCTTGATATTTTTAACAAGAAGAAAAGGTGTTTTGAAAGAGATTTGGTCTTTTACAATTTCTGCTTCAGGAATTTTGTAATTAATAATCAGTCTATCTCCGGATGCTGATTTGAGAGATTGAGATGTTTTCTCGATATATATATATATATATATATATATAACACCTGATCATTGAGCGGCCTCTAAGGAGGTGGCGCCAGGGTGAATAGCCTGAACATTGAGCGGCTCTTGGCAGGCTTCTAGGATGACTGAGAACGGGAAGTACTGAATTGTGTACCAAACAGGGAAAGCCGGTTCTGAAATCCAAGTTAGACTAATGACTTGGAGTGATAAGGTGCGCTAAAGTTGGAGTAGTTAGTTAGGAATCACCCCGCTCATGCTATTGTGTGACGTTGTGTTTATGTTGACCTTGTTGAGATGATTGGTTGTTGTCTTTTGATTTTGATTACTGACCTAAATTTGCATTGTAGAAAGACCCAGTAGAATACCACAATGAGTGCTCAGGACCCGGCCACGGACTCGAAAGGGAAGTCAAAGCAAGACCCCCGGATAGATGGTATTCTGCAAGCTCTAGCGACCGTCGGAGATTTATTGGGACAACAGGTCCAGCAATGACTGCCTAATGCCGAGAATGCAGTAGTGAACGAAAACGGAAATGGTGATCGTACGATGCATGGATTGGTGGAACAATTCTTGAAACTACAACCCCCGAAGTTCGCAGGAACTGGAATCCTGAAGAGGCTGAAGCCTGGGTGGATGAACTCCAAAAAGCATTCGACCTCTTGCGATGCTCTGAGGAGGATAAGGTGACGTTAGCAGTGTATCAACTCCAGGGTAATGCTAGTTACTGGTGGAAAGCAACCAGGGAGATCGTGTTTCCCGGAAATGTTGCAATCAACTGGAATGCCTTTGTCAAAGCGTTCAACGGGAAATACTTTTTTGAATGTGCTCGAGATAGAAAAGTGAAGGAATTTTTGCAACTCTAGCAGAACAACTTGATGGTGGACCAGTACAAGGCAAAGTTCGCACAATTATCAAGGTATGCCCCTCGACTTATTGAAGATGCCGTGGATAGGGCAAAACGATTCCGTGATGGTCTCAAACCGGATATTCGAAGTCGGTGCCATTGAACCTGAAAGACTACAACAAAATATATGAGCGAGTCCAGCTGATCGAGAAGGATTTGTTGGAAGGAGCAACTTCGGCAAGGCCCTATTACCTTACTCCTCAGGCAAACCAACGCCCGAGTAAAAGACCTTTTGTGAAAGGAAAGCGTCCCTTCATCCCCAACAAGAAACAAACTTTCTCAACTTCTAGTGACGCTTATTCTATTTGTGGAAGACAGCATGGTAATGCTCCATGCCTAGTGCGTACAAGAGCTTGTTTTGGGTGTGGTCAACAAGGCCACATGGTATGAGATTGTCCACAAAGGCGACAAGGAGTGCGACCACAATCAAGGCCAGCATCAACCGGAGAACAACCTCGTGCTAATAATGGCGATCATCCTCCAACTCAAGGACGGATATATGCACTTACTCAAGAAGACGCGGAGAACTTCGACAAAGTCATTACAGGTACGGTCTTCATCAATAACCGTGTCGCTTACGCATTATTTTATACTAGAGCCACACACTCGTTTGTATCTAAGCAGTTTGCATGTTTGGCAAAGTTAGAATTGAAGCCTTTAGCAAATGCACTTAGTATTTCTACTCCAATGAAAGACGAGATCCAAACTACCTTAGAATGTCAAGGTTGTATGCTCATCATGGGTGGGACAGAAGGAATGATAGATTTAACACTGCTGGCTATGTATGATTTTGACTTAATTATAGGCATGGATTGGCTTAGCAAACGGCGGGCCAAAATAGATTGCTATACCAAGTTGATTTAGTTTAGTCCGCCTAATCGCCCTTGCTATACTTTTGTGGAAAATGGAGGAGGACCTTCAACTTCTCTGATTTCCGCGTTAGAAGTATCCAAACTTTTAGAAAAAGGGTGTCAGGGTTATCTAGCCATGGTAGAAGATAAATTGAAAGAGGAAGAGTCGAAACTCGAAGATATCTTAATGGTGCAAGAATTTCCGGATGTTTTTCCAGAGGAATTACCTGGGTTGCCTCCCGAACGTGAGATTGAGTTCGCAATTGAAGTAGCCCTTGGAACGGAGGCTATTTCTAAAGCCCCTACAGGATGTCTTAACAGAGCTCAAAGAGTTGAAAGTGCAGTTACAAGAATTGTTAGACAAGGGATTTATTCGTCCAAGTGCATCGCCCTGGGGTGCACCAATTCTGTTCGTGAAAAAGAAGGATGGTTTGTTACACTTTGTATCGACTATCGGTAGCTGAATCGAGTTATTGTAAAAAATAAGTATCTGTTGCCGCGAATCGACGATTTATTTGATCAACTTTAGGGAGCGTCAGTATTTTCAAAGATCGACTTGAGATCAGGATATAATTAACTACGGATCAAGAAGGAAGATATTCCGAAGACGGCATTCAGAACTCGATATGGACATTATGAATTCACTATTATGCCATTCGGCTTGACAAATGCCCCAGCAGCTTTTGTGGACCTGATGAATCGGGTATTCAATTAGTATTTGGATCATTTCGTCATAGTCTTTATTGACGATATTCTAGTATATTCGAGGAACTCGATGGAGCATGAATAGCATTTGAGGTTGGTGCTTCAGACGCTCAGAGAACATGCACTTTATGCCAAATTCAGCAAGTGCGAATTCTGATTATCTCGCGTGAGATTTCTAGGCCACGTAATATCTAGCGAAGGAATATTGGTGGATCTGTCCAAGATAGAAGCCGTGATCAATTGGCCACGACCAACAACTGTAACAGAAATCCGAAGTTTTCTAGGATTGGCAAGATATTATAGAAGGTTCGTGGAGAAATTCTCTAGCATCGCTATTCCTTTAACGCGATTGCTAAAGAAGGAAAGAAATTCGAGTGGACGGACAAGTGCGAGCAAAGTTTCCAAGCGCTAAAGCAACGGCTGACTACCACACCTATCCTGACTATACCAAGAGGGCCAGGAGGATTCGAGATTTACAGCGATGCTTCTCATAAGGGGCTAGGCTGTGTATTAATGCAGTACGGCAAAGTGGTGGCTTATGCGTCGAGACAACTAAGGCCACACGAACTGAATTATCCCACTCATGACTTGGAACTTGTTGCAATTGTGTTTGCTTTGAAAATATGGCGACACCATCTATACAGAGAAAAGTTCGTGATTTATATGGACCATCAGAGTCTGAAATATTTATTTTCCTAGAAGGAGTTGAACATGAGACAAAGGCGATGGATGGAACTTCTTAAAGACCACGACTGCGAAATATTGTACCATCCTGGCAAAGCAAACAGGGTTGCTAACGTCCTAAGTAGGAAATCGGCTGTCGCTCGTCTTATGATCAAGGAATGGACATTACTCGAAGAAGCTCGAGATCTAGATTTTAAAATGGAAGTGGGACATCATCAAAGTATATTGGTGACGCTCATAGTTGAACCAGAAGCGACATTAAAAGCCAAGACGCTACGGCAGACAGACCCCGAAATTCAGAAAATCTTGCAAAGTCTTCCAGAAAAGAAGAGGTCTGATTTTCAGATAACGGAAGACGGAATATTGAAATTCAGAGGACGTTTGTGTATACCAGGTGATGAGCAACTTAGAGAAGAAATCTTGGCAGAAGCACAGAAGAGCAATTATAGTATTTATACCAGCAGTACTAAGATGTACCAGAATCTGCGACAACATTTCTGGTGGCAGGGTATGAAGATGGATATTGCTAAGCATGTGGCCAAATGCTTAACCTGTCAGCAAATTAAGGCTCAACATTGCAAGCCTGGAGGTTTATTGCAACCGTTGGAAATTCCCAAGTGGAAATGGGAACACATTACTATGGATTTCGTTATGGGACTGCCAAGAAGCCAACGTGGAAATGATTCAATATGGGTGATTGTCGATCGATTGATTAAATCAGCCCATTTTCTACCGGTAAGAAAGGATTTCTCATTGGAGGATTATGCTAACTTGTATGTTCGACACATTGTACGACTACACAGAGTTCCAGTAACGAGTACTTCGGATCGAGATCCCAAGTTTACTGCAACTTTCTGGCGGAGCCTTCAAGCTGCTATAGGGACTAAGCTACAGTGTAGCACTACTTATCATCCTTAGACGGACGGCCAGTCAGAGAGGACTATCCAAACTCTTGAGGACATGTTGCGAGCATGTGTCATTGATTTCGGGGGGAGCTGGGATAAGCATTTACATCTCATCGAGTTTGCGTATAACAACAATTATTAGCAAAGCATCGGTATGGCACCATTCGAGGTATTATACGGTCGAGCTTATAGAACTCCAGTCTATTGGAATGAGGTTGGAGAGAAAAAGGTCACGGGTCCAGAGCTTGTCCAACTCACGGTAGATGTAGTACGAGTGATTAGAGATAAATTGAGAACCGCCCAGAGTCGCCAGAAAAGTTATGTTGATAGGCATCGTAAGCCCCTAGAATTTCAGGTAGGTGATCACGTGTTTCTTAAGGTGTCACCGATGAGGGGAGTATCGCGGTTCGGGACGAAAGGTAAGTTAAGTCCCAGGTATATCGGACCTTTTGAAATTTTAGAAAGGTTAGGGAATTTGGCTTATAGGTTGGCGTTGCCAACAAAACTTGCTCAGGTACACAATGTGTTTCATGTATCTATGTTGAGAAAGTATGAGCCCAATCCGGCACGTGCTGAATTTCGACGAGGTCGAATTATACAGCAGAGTGTCCTATGTTAAGGAGCCTGTACGGATCGTGGATCATAAGGAGCAAGTGTTGAGAAATAAGACCATTCCCTTCGTAAAGGTCGTATAGCATCACCATAATATAGAGGAAGCCACTTGGGAGAGTGAGGAAATTATGAAACGTCAGTACCCGCATTTATTTGAAGAACTAGGTACGTATTTAAATTTTGAGGACGAAATTTTATTAGAGGGGAAGAATTGTAACATCTCCAGTTTTAGGCCTAGGAAAAACCCGAGGGTCGCCCTTAGACCGTTAGCACTTGATCGAGGATCGGTCGCCAGTTAGTCGCGGAAAGTTGAGTTTTATAAGAAGTAAGTCATGGACGTGCCATGTATCGAGTCGCAGGCTTAATAGTTTGGCCACGGGCCGGCCACTGTGCCCTAGTGCTCAGCCGTGAACGGGCCACGCACCCGATCGTGTGCCTGGCACCGTACCCGATCTTTGTGCCCATAAGATTCGGCCCCGACCTAGTCCCGTGCCCATGAAAATTTCCCGTGAGTTAGGTGTCGTGCCCATGCGTGAACCAATAGTTGTGTTTGAACTATGAACCGACCTTTGGAATTGTTGCTTGGCTTTATGCCTGGCATGCAGCTTGTGCAGCCCGACACATTGCCTGTGCAACCAAGCACAATGCCCGTGCAGGCCGGCCGTGCGCTCGGCCACTCGCCCGGCCACGCGCCTGGCCACTCGCCCGGCCACGCACCCGGCCATGGCCCGGTTAGGCCCGGCTAGTCAGGCTACGCGCCAGGCCACTCGAGAAGCCCGATTATGCCCAGTTTTGATTCAAACACTTCCTTAGCCTTGTTTGGTCATTTTTAGATGTTTTTGTACATCAAACTTTGGTTCATTTGGAATTTTTTGAAAGTTTTATTTTATAGAAAAACCTGGGAAATAGATCGAGATAAATATGATGCGAGGTTCGTTTTTGACGTCGGTTGCGTTATTCCGCGAGAACCTTTTGATCCTAGCCATTTTGGACAGAAACTAGCACTTAGATAAGCAGCATAGGAGCTCACGTGAACTGCAAAGAAGAACCTAGAAGCCTTTGACCAAGTCCAAGCTTATCTTCTCCATTATTGCCTTCATTAATGCTTGCTTGACTTAGTGTCCCAATGTAATAATTTTTTAACCAGCCATTTATGATCCCATTTATGAAGCCCTAGAGTCATCAAGGCACCAATTATTTGCCCAAATAAAGAGTGAATTTCGACCAAGGGAAGGGGGGAGCCGAGAGAGCCAAGAGAGAGAGAATTATTGGTTCTTCATCATGAAACTTTGTCCCCTTGTTATTAATGAAGTTGCAAGGTAAGCGATGACCTCAAAGCCCAAATGACACGTGCGCTTACCTCATCCAAACTTTGGCCCCAAGTTTTGCCCCTCTATAAATAGATGCCATTAGGAGAAATTTGTCACACTTTTTCACAACCAAGAAAGGGAGAACAAGCCGAGAGAGAGAGAGAGAGAGAGAGAGAGAGAGAGAGAGAGAGAGAGAGAGAGAGAGAGAGAGAGAGAGAGAGTGTTCGGCCGCTTCAATTCACACCCAAAAACCCGTGAGCCGTGAGACCGCCGTGAGCCCGGAACCACCCGAGACCCCTCGGCCCCGTTCTGCCGTTCTCTTTCATGTTCTTGTTTTACTCTGTTGAGTAAGTAAATTCCCTAATGCCGAGAAAGGACGTTGAGATACGTCGTATCGTGGTTATTCGACCCGTTTCTTATTTCTTTGGTAATTCGATGTCGAATTTAGATGGCTTGCTCGTTTTGTTTCATGTTTTGAAAGACGTTTGTTTCCGGACTTTAAACCGAGGAGAGATGACCATGAAATAGCATTGTTTGAAGTTTTCTTGTTATACTTGGCATGCACGTTTGTTTAAGTAACCATTGTGGCCAATACGGTAAGAATCAACGCATGTTATGACGATCGATATGCCCTCGCTCGTTATTAAGGTTTTTACTTGTTGAGTCTCCTCGACTCACTCCCCGTTGTTTTCCTCTTTTTCAAGTCCGTAACATGGCGTCTCCCCTGATCTGGTTTGGCAATCCCATCAAAATGAGAGCCGAGCTACTGACGGTGATTGATGCCCGCGAGAACCGTGCATACCGCCGGATTACGACGTACGTAATGGTTGACGAAGGCCGGGAAAACCTTGTCCCACACCCGTATGTGGCTTGGTACCGCCTAGCCAACAAGGACTGGGTCGAACCCCTTCGTGAATTTAACGGCCCCTTTGATGGCACGGGCGGGACGGCTCCGGGACAGGCCATGGGTGGGGCGTGAGGACGGCTGTGCGGATGAGGGCGGGGAGGAGCGAGCGAGAACTAGAAGCTAATAGCCGTAAAGAAACTAGGGACCCCAAGCCAAATTTTGTTGTTCATATGGCTTGTAAACGGAAATACCCTCAAAATGGGCGTGTGAAATACCTATGCTTGCGGCTTGCTTGGCCCAAAGTAGGGCATGTAAAAATAAGCACGAGTCCATCATGTAAATACAACGTGCTAAGTTTGCTTATCTTGCTTGGATTTTGTCTCGTTTGTTTTGTTTCCGCTTGCGCTTTAAAACGAATGGGACGTTCTAACGATTTTTTTCCTTGCGTCACGGGCTCGTTCCGGTCATGGTTGGTCACATCGTATCGATCGTGAGTTGCTTCGGGACGTGATAGACAATAAAAAGACTTTCTCGTCACGCAAGTCGATTAGAGCGATTTGACCATTGATTGATCTTTCAACCATAAGGGTTGCCAGTGGGACAATCCGGACAACCATGGATTGGTGTCGTGCAAGCATGTGTAGGTTGCGGGGTGATTCCGCTCGATCATGCACAGGTCACGGGCGACCATGGACCGATTCCATTGTGTTCGATTCCACGCGACTACATAACAACCGAGGGTCGACCATGGATCATTGATGCTTGAACATGAACCGGTCATGAATCGGTCATGGATCGTTGCGTTGAACTGGGTAGGCCAGGGACAGGCCATACGCCAGGCCTCACGCCTAGCCGTGGACTAGTTGTGTGCCCATTAGTTAGGTAATGGGCCGGCCTTGTGCCCGTCCGTGTGCCAACTATTGTGCCTGACCCTCGTGCCAGGCCTTGTGTCCATTAGTTTTGGCCCAAACCTAGTCCCGTGCCAATTAGACCTGGCCACGAGTTGTGCATTGTGTCGCCCATGAGCCAATGTAAGCGTCCTATCCATGAATCAATCCCTCGTCCGTGTGTCCTGTCCATACGCTTAGCACATTGTCTGTGTAGCCCAGCCTTGCACCAGCGCACCGTCCGTGCGGCCCGATCTTGTGCCCATGCACTCGGCTTTGTGCCCGTGTAGTAGGCCCGGTACCCATATGACCCAGCCATGAGCCTGGCCTTGTGCCCAAGTGGCTCGGCCATATACCAAGTCCTGCGCTCGATTAGGCTTGACCGACTAGGCCATGTGCCAAGACGATTTTTGCTAGTTTGGCCTTGTGCCGTTCAGCCCGGTCTTTTGCTCAGTTGTGTCCAAGCATATTAGGGATATTTTAACATCGAACCTCGATTCCAAATGGGATGTTCGATCGTTTATAGCACTTGAAAACCTCTAATTACCTTAGTTCCTTATTAAGTCAAATTTTAGTGAAAATTGGGTGTTTAAAGGAAAATGTGTCATTAGAATTAACAAGGACCCGAATTATTGAGTTCATGGTTCATGCCTAGAATGCTTCTTGGGACAAGAAGACAAGTTGATTTAGTCAAATCAATAGCTTTATTGGAAACTTATCTTGCAAGTTGGCTTGACTAACTTATCTTGCAAGTTGGTTTGCCTAACTTATCTTGCAAGTTAGATAACTTTTCTAGCAAGTTGGCAAGATGGCCTATAAATAAAGGCATCCTTCTCTCATTCTTCACCTTTGGCTCACTTTGCTCTCCCTCTCTTCCTCATGCCCTCACTCTCTCTTGGCCGCCCTCTCTTTCTCGATCGAGCCCGTGCCCGTGCCGCACCGTGTCTTTGCCGTGCCCTTGTCACTCGGCTCACCACTAGGCCACCATCGGCCACGACCTTGGAGGGTTGTAAGTAGACTTACTAAATCTTGGATAGGATGTCGTGTTGCGTTGCGTTGCGTTGTTGGCGATTCGTGTGCTTGTGGTGCTTGCATGAATTCCGTGGTTTGTGAACACTTGATATAGCTTGCCGTGCTTGCATTTACATTTGTAAGATTTGCTCGTGTTTGGCATTGTGCTTAAGAGCACGCCCTGGGCCATGAATGAGTTTCGCTTGGTTTGGATAGGCATCGAGGCGTGTCGGAACGAGCCTTGCTTGGAGGGTTAGTATTGAGGCGTACTGATCGAAGCCTTGCTTGGTATAGGTCGGCGCTATGACCAGTCGGTTTGGATCACGAACTTGGTTTCATGCCCAACATGACTTAAGACTTTAGAGGCAACATGACATGATACATACTTTGCGTGATGTATTCAAGTTATTATGATGGTTGCACGAGGGAAAATATAGCCATCGCCCTTGATTAGGGGACATTGCTCAATTAAGTTCAGATGAATAGCCGTCGCCTTTGATAGGGGACATTGCCTGATTACGTTCAGATGAAAAGCCGTCACCCTTGGATTTGAGGACGTTGTCCGGAGAATTTCTGAAAGAACTGTACCAATGGTTAAGACAAAGATTCCCTCTATGCATGCTCTTGATTGTGATGTTGTTGTTTTGAATAGAAAGGCAAGTTGAGATTATCTTATGCATAAAAACGAGTATATTTGAAGCACATTTGCTATTGATCTACTATCAATTGATGTGGTTATGACATGTGCTTTGTTCGATGGCGAGGCATCCTCCTATCAGGAGTTTAGTGAGTTTTACTCACTTCGTTGTTTTTCAAATTTGTAGACATGGAAGTCTCACATCAGTTTTGAGAGCTGTGGTCATGCTAAAGGAGATAGGAATTTCCTCCGGCCTATAGGGATACATGTAGTGTGTTGAAAAGGGAAAAAAAGCCCATAGAAAGGGCCTAGTAGAATATTCTCATGTAATATATATGTCATCTTGTAAATATAAGGTTTGCTCATGGTGTTTGTCTTAACCTCATTATTTATTTGATTGTCCCCAGTTTATGCTTCCGCTTGTTCGTAACGAAAGATAATAACGAATGTGACGTCATGCTTTTAATGAGAAGATAAAAGAAACGGGACGGCGACACGCTTAGAACGTCGCATGAATAACCCCAAGGTGAGGATGTTACACTAGTCGAGTCGTTGGTTAAGGTAGAGTTTTACTCGGATTTTGACATCGTTTTTCTATCAATTGATAGGAATTCGAGTGTTTCGACTCAAGCAATCATAGTATGTAGGTTTTCAGCTTTCCTAGGTGAGTAGTACTATCTCTTATTTGAGTTTGTAAGCTCATATTTTGAAAGCGATATATATTGAATATACTATAGGTTAAATGGCAAGTTCATTGCATAAAATCTGGAGCAAGTGTTTACTACTATTCCATTTATTAGAAATGGAAAGTATCTGTTGATTGCAGTTTGAGTTGATTGCCTGTAAATAGTTTATGAAACCTTTTATGAAAGAATCACGAAATGATCGTGATTTATAAATACGGCTTATGAAATGTACTTTGATATATATTGAATCGTGAAAAGTTATATGATTTGGTTTATAAACCTGAGTTTTGAGATGGTTTATGATTTTGTTGTGGGTCATTGAAGATTGAGATTGATGGATTATGCTCGTGTCGCTATGATTATAACCCATTGAGGGAGTAAGTATGTATAATGTTATCAAGACGTCCTTTAGGACCAAACCATCAACCGATATTGGTGGAGACGCAGTCGGGGGAGTAAACTTGATTGCCTTTGTCATGGGCGTTAAGCGCGGCCATAGTCAATCAATTAAAAATGTTTTCATCACTGACAACAATTTATATCGGAACATTTTCATAGATGTTGAATATATTATCCGTTCATTTACTTTTGTAGGCGATACAAGAGATTAATTTTCTAAATCATTCATTTTCTATGAAACAAACAAATCCTTATTCTAGCCTATTTACAGAAAATGATCATCATAGACAAACAAACCACCATATCCTCAAGTGTAGAATTGTCCTTACTTCATACTGCCTTTCTTCTTTTACATTTCCACAAAACCAAAGTTTCATGCGTTCATATGTTCAGGTGCTGGTGATTTATACTATCCACTCTATCAATTTGCTGATTCAGAATTCACACAAACAGGACAGTCTCCACCTACTTATCATTCTGTATTGAAAAAAATCGGTGCAACGGCCAGCCGCGGCTGCCATTTCCAGCTGCCCCCTGTGCTCGCCCCTCCCGCCAAGCGCCTCCGTTGACTCGCTCTTCACCAGCACAGCGGCGGCAGGCCAAGCGGGATGGGCTTTGGGCCCGATGACCCTGGTCTCCCGCTTCTTGGAATTTAGGCCAGTCTCAATTTTTGCTGACTTGGATATTCCACGACACGAGTTTTAGGCGACCAGAGAAGATCCAGAAACATCAAACATCGCTATACTAGTCAGCTTCGTTATCCACGAGTTGCCCTAAAAGCCATTTTCGTAAATTGATTCACGATGGCAAACAAATTGATTTTTAGAAGGAGAGGATGAAACTAGCATGTTGCTCTAGGTACTTGCAGTAGTTTTCCTTAAAAGTGACAAACTATGATTAGACATCTATAAAATGGAAAAGTTATGATTAGATATTTAAATGAGTAGGCTCTGAAAAGAGGAGAAGAAAGACGTAATAGTGCCTCAACGATGTCTATTTTTATTTTGTTGAAAACAGAGGTCATTATCAAAAAGCTGTTGTACTGCCTTTCTCATTTATTATTGAGTGTTGTACGGTAGTTAAAATGTTTATTTAGATTAAATCATGTCAATTAGTGTCATTTCAAAAAGGATCTTAAGTTGCAATTGGAATTTTACACTTACGAGCAAAATGAAGCGTGTTACCAAAATTAGCAATTACCAAAATGAGCTACTAAGCCAAATGTATTTAGACGAGACCTTTGGGTCAATTATATGTTGAAACTTGGCATCTTCAAGAAGAGTTTGCGAGGCTCTAACGTCAAGTTCAAAACGGCCATTGCCTCTTCAATCGAAGGCCGAGACCTAGCAAAGGGATGAGCACAACACAGCCCCACAATCATCAAGGCCTCCGCCTGTTTTTTGTCGAAATCCTTCCCAAGCCTCTCGTCCACCGGAAGGTGAAGATTCCAAAACTGGCGCCCCCACCAGCTCCTGCACCCACAATGCTTCCAAACCCATAGAACAAGGCCGCCTTGTTCTGCTAGAATCAAGTCGGAGGCTTTTCTCCCACATAATATTTCTAATAGGACGACTCCGAAACTGTAGATGTCAGATTCCTTACTTGCCTTGCCTGTTCGAAAGTATTCCGGAGCCAAGTAACCTAGTGTTCCTTTCACTTGGGTTGTGCTTGGGTCTCTAGTGTGGTCGACTAGCTTAGCCAAGCCGAAATCTCCCAATTTGGCCTCGAACTTTTCATCGAGCATGACGTTGTCGGATTTGATATCCCTGTGGATTATGCATTGACGAAATTGTTTGTGTAGGTAATGTAGCGCCTTGGCTAATCCCAGAGCGATGTTGTACCTCCTTTCCCATGTCAATAAGGGTTTGTCTTCAAACAGGTGATCCGCCAAGCTACCTTGTTTCATGAATTCGTAAACCAAGACGAATTTATTCGCCTCGTGACAATAGCCTTTAAGTTGCACCAAGTGTATGTGCCCAAGTTGGCTCAACAATTTCACCTCGGATATATACTCCTCTCTCCCTTGGCGTGAACCATATCTTATTTTCTTCACAGCGACTGGTGTGCGATCTTCTCCTATGTACCCTTTGTACACGATCCCGAAACCTCCTCCTCCCAATTTCAGGCCACTTGCAAAGGAATTGGTCGCGCTGCTCAACTCTCCATAGGAGTACTTCTTGGGCCCACCCAGGTTTGTCAACTCTTCCTCTTCTTTATTTTTTTTTTGGGTCAGATCCAACTCTTCCTTTAATTTCCCTTCTTCTCCACCTCTCTTGGTCTCGGTTTTGTTCTCTTCGGTGGTCTTAGGTGCATTCTTTCCCTCTGGCGTATCATTGCTCCGGTATGGACGGGCAACTTTTGAACGTACATAAGCAACATTATCGCCAAAACCTCCTTTTCCCACAATCCTCCTTTCTGCTAAAGAATCAGATGCGACGTTCGACTCCTCATAGGAGAACTTCTTGGGTCCACTCAACTTTTCAAACTCTTTGTTTAATTTCGCCCTACGGCCACCTTCTTCTCCACCTCTCTCGGTCTCGGTTTTGTTCTCTTTGGTGGTCTTAGGTGCGTTACTTCCCTCTGGCATATCATTGCTCTGGTATGGACTATCAATTTTTGAACGTACACAAGCAACATTATCGCCAAAACCTCCTCCTCCCAGAATCCTGTCATGTGCAAAAGAATCGGTAGCCATCATCGACTCTGCATAGGAGAACTTCTTGGGTCCACTCAACTTTTCAAACTCTTCAATTAATTTCGCACAACGGCTGCCTTCTTCTCCACCTCTCTCGGTCTTGGTTTTGTTCTCTTTGGTGGTCTTAGGTGCATTGTTTCCCTCTGGCATATCATTGCTCTGATATGGACGGGCAACTTTTGACCCGTAACGTACACAAGCAACATCATCTGCCGTGTGATGTGTGGCATTGCTTGAAAACGTATCTGCCAAAAATCTCGATGCTGAGGACCTAGCAGCCGCCGTGGCCACCGGGAGGGCCGCAGCAGTCCCGGCAGCTAAAGAGTTCAACAATTCAAGAGCTAGATGTCGATAATGGAGCCATGGATACTCAATCACAGTAGAATCAGCAGACTTTGCGTATTTACGCTTTTTAGACAGAACCACTGTAGCCAATTCCTTCTGAGTAAACATCACGCGTTGGCTGAAAGCTGGGATGCCACGGTTGTGCAAGCACAGAGCTACCTCCGAGAAATTGTGACCTGGAATGTCCCAGTCGTACAGGTACAGAGCCACATCAGAGGGATCATTGATGACTTTGGACACCAAGTTGAAATTCGGTCGTATGTCAGTCGAAGAGAGAGTGATTTTGGAATCGGCGGAGTGAAGCTCGGCGGTTAGGTGGGGGATGTTAAGCTTGGAAGCAGCGGATTGAGCCAGTCGGTTTCCTTCATTTGGTGTCAATAGGAGCGTCGGTTGCAAGTCGGAAAGGTAGTACCAAAACTCCGTAGCCTTGTAGGCCACGTCGAGCAGAGCCGCTATGGCTCGGCAACGGATTACCACCAGAAACAGGATCACAAACTGCAAAACAAACACATATTTCCAATCACCAAAGTATCACACTAGCCCCCGCGGAATAGAGATACACACATATTTTTAGAATATGCAGACAACTAGTTTGTCACTGGTTGATTCCATTAGGAAAAATGACACAAACAATCCTTGAACTTTGACTCATTGTGCAATTTACTTTCTGAACTTTCAATTGGTTCAATGTAGTCTCTGGACTTTAGTCTAATGTTCAATGTCATCCATGAACGGCCACATTGAACATTTTTGTAAAGTTCGGGGACTAAATTGAATATGTAACAAAGTCCAGGAATCGTATTAAACAAATTAAAAGTTTATGGATCACATTAAACATTAGGTTAAAGTTTAGGGATTACATTGAATAAATTGAAAGTTCAGAGATCAAATTGCACATTGGACCAAAATTCATGGACTATTTGTGTCATTATCCAATTCCATTAAAACCATCCATCTCCTTTTGATAAGCTTTAACTTTGTTTTAAGACAGATGGATGCTTACACATATTTCCGTTGCTCTGTTCTCCAAGTAGTGTAAAACACCAAGGAACATCTTTTATTTCAAGCTATCTGCTAGTCGATCTTTCTCATAAGTGATCGATCTCATCATTAAATAGTTATCGTTACTGCGATCTTCCAGATATTTCATTTTCGAATTTAAATAGAATCATCCGGAATTTTTGCGTTTGAATTCACATCATCGCTCAAACGAAAACTTGCACAGAAGGCATGCCGTGCATGGTAACTCGACTCGATGATCAGGACATACCTCGACGATGTTGGGCAAAGCGAGGGCGACGACATCGCCGGGGCCAACGCCATAGGCGGCAAGGAGCGCGGCGGCGTGATCGACAAGCTCCTGCAGCCGCGCGCGCGTCAGGTCGAACTCGAACTCCCAGGGGTCGGAGATGGCTCTCCTGTCGGGGAAATCCAACGCGGCCTTCTTCAACAGGCCTGTGAGCGTAAGTTCCTCCTCCATCGCTAATTACAGAGAACGGATGGACAGAGTCGGCCAATACAGATCACGGTTCAATTGAGGAGGCGCACCAGAATCGCTCGGCGAGACTGAACACGAAGATCGACGAGAACGGATCGCACGGAGAAGAATGGAAACGAGGGTTCGATGACAGAGAGTGTGAAAGGGTTGCTCATGTGGATAGGAATGGAAATGAGAGGCAGATAAAAATCGAGGAGACTCACGGGCAGTGCGAGCTCGGTGGCGGTCGCTACCGAGATTTGTAATGGGTGAAAGGGATGGAGTATCATCCCCCCATAGCAGCGAACTAGTCCACCATGGTAGTTTGTGGACTTTGCGGTACCTACATAACCGAGTGACCGCGACATTATTCTATTTCGCTTTCGCCATCAATTAGTAGTTTTCCTCATAGAAGAAGATACTAGAGCAGAACAGCCATTGGTTGCGGAAAAGTAGCTTGTGCGGTGAATCAAAGATATTCTACTAGAAACCAAAGTCTTTTGATGCATATAAATTCTGATCTAAATGTCCGTGCGACTTAACTTATAATGTTTTCTTTGGCGAATTTGTAATCATAAAAGCTAACTATTGATAGATAGCTAATTACTGTATAATTGCCCTAAAAAACAAGTGAGATTTCGTGATAGTAACGCTGCAAAACAAAAGTTATTTGTAATTGGTTCTGTGGGGGTTGTTGTTAAATAAAACAATTTGATGTACTCCTGGAGGGAAGAAAATTAAAATTACTAGGCTGTGAAAATTATAAACAGTACATTATGACCAATTCACTTGTGGAGATTACAAATTGTGAGTCCTTCCACTGCATCAATTGGTATCAGAGCGGAAAGATTACGGGAATGCGGCGTTTGGTATCGTGAAAAAAAAAATACGAGATGCCATTTACGAGAACCAATAGTGCAATTATGACTGCACATGAACCATCAATCACGGTATGCATGTGAATTGCGACCTAATTTGTAACTTGTTGATGTGCAACAATTTTTTTCCCAAAAGACTATTCACTTATAACTCCTAACATTAATTAAAAAAATGAAGGGATTAGGCAATATATTTAAATTGCACAACATCTACGGCCAGACATATATACATACATAGAATGTTTCATCTTAATTGTGACTTTGTCAGTATATTTTATGTTAATAGCAAATTCACTTATAAGAACCAATGGAAACAGTGACCCATTAGGAAGTCTAGCGGCTAGACCAATAGAATGAGCCTATTATTTACTCTCAAAATGTCCAAATTTTATTGGAAGCGGCTGGTGACATTATATATAGCAAATTTGATCCGACATTTCGGCTTCTCCATTTTTATAGGTGGCGCACGCTTACAGAATACTACTAAGGTGTCACTGCATCTGGCTTGTGAGTATAATATTGATTGGACCTGTTGTGTATTCACAAAAAGAGGTAGATGACGCTCCCTATTTGCTTCATCATGCAATACCGTCGTTTTCTCCATGTGGGAGGTCACTCTTTTATCTTTTCTTTGCATGTGGCCGGAGCTTTATGCTTTGAAGAGGGGAACCTGGGCAAGACCATTGAAGTGCTTTTGTTTTGCTAGAGCATGTTTTTTCACCACCTGATCGTCATATTGTTCTCATCGATGATTTTCCATGAATAGGCTCTACGGCTTTAGATTGGAGATGTAAAAAGATATTCACCATACAATCATGCTAATGGGCAACAGAGAGAGAAGAACGATTTTTATGGAGACTTGTCGTCTTGTCTGATGGATTACAAGTTGAAGAAAATACCAGAGTGTTGGAGGTCAAAATGGTTAAGTCTCTCTCGATCAGAGGCAACGTGTTCAATCTAATGCCGTACCTTGTTAAGCATTCACGGCCGGACATCATCGAAATTCGTCTCCTTCGTACTTGGAATCATGACTCATTAAGTTACACATGAGTAAAATCACCAGGAGAAGTCATGGTCAGCGTCCCATCTTCGATACACATTCTTCTCGTGCGAAATGATTAGAACAATAATTCTTTCCAGACATTCGAGAAAAAACAAAACGGAAACCAGAGACAGAGGAGACAGAGCATGAAGAGAGATTTTTGATTGAGCCTATCGGATTGGCTGGCAATGACCGACCTCCGCCGCGCCATTTCCAGCCAAGCCAACGCTGCGCGCACCCCGCGCTCGCCCTCCTGCCATGCGCCTCCGTCGACTCACTCTTCACCAGCACTAGCATCGACAGTGGGCCAAGCGGGATGGGCCCCGGCCCAATGAACCTGTCCCGCTTCTTGGAATTTAGGCCAGTCTCGATTTTTGCTGACTTGGATATTCCACAACATGAGTTTTGCTATACTAGTCAACTTCGTTATCCACAAGTTGCCCTTAAAGCCATTTTCGTAAATTGTTTCACGATGGCAAACAAATTGATTTTTAGTAGGAGAGGATGAAACTAGCATGTTACTCTAGGTACATGCAGTAGTTTTCCATAAAAGTGACAAACTACGAGTATACATCTATAAAATGGAAAAATTATGACCAGATATTTAAATATGCGGGTTCCGAAAAAAGAAGAAGAAACATATAATGGCACAATGATGTCAACTTTTATTTTGTTCGAAATAGAAATCATCATCGAAAAGCTGTTGTACTGCCTTTCTCATTTATTACTAGTAGTAGTGTTGTACGGTAGTTAAAATATTTATTTAAATTAAATTATGTCAAACGGTGTCATTTCAAAAAGGAGCTACACAAGTCACGGGCACTTCTACGGTATATGGGGTGTGCCATACGACACTACTGCGTGCCCTTATTAAGTACAGGAACCAAGTAACCCAATCATAAAATTGTCTTGTGACAGTTACAGTCAGTTGTAAACAACTCAATGTACCTTAGAAATCCGACTGAGTCACCTACAACTTCGAAATCTCCATTGCCCAGAGTGGTCAACGAAGCATAAATTCATTTAAAAGAGCTATTGCATCGAGTCTCAAATGGACGACAGAATGTGCGAACTGAATGCAAAGTCGTGGGCTCGAGCAAACCCGTTTCCTCTTCTTACCTGCTAATTTTTCCGGCAAGCAAAGAGAAATTTGAAGACAAACGCATCGTCATTCGAGAAACCCAGATGGGAAAAGAGTCGAATGAACTCCATAAGGAAATGGCGACCGAAGCAATGCAAAAAGAACCGGAGAATCCAACCAACCTGGACAAGCTCGACTCGCTACGAGCCGAAACCAGCGCCTCCGCAGCTCGCAGATTCATTTCCCTTTTTTTCCCGAGAAAATTCAAGAAAGTTGGGGGATTGTTGCTGGGGAAAATCAGAGGGTTTAAGGAGCGCGGGGTTTATGTAGGAAGCTCAGATTACGCTCTGCCGGGGGATGGAAATTGCTGGGAAGGTTCTTGCGTTGGCGCTTCTACCGTATGGATTTGGCCCCGCGCGGGCTGGGAGCTTCGATCTGATGCGTCCGACCGTGTTTTTCGTCGAGCATCTAGTGTGCGACAGAAGAATAAAAAAATCCCACCTTTACCTCCATGTGGGGGGCGGGAGCAGCTTCTTCCGTCGTACGACGCATATAATCCAATTTGGAGCGACACTTCGCAAGGAGAAATTGTATTCAATTCAAAAATCCAATGTAGCCAAGACACTTCACATGGGTAATAAGGTGGAAAGAGCACCCAATCTAAATGGTAGATGGAACTAGGGGTGTCAAAAATACCCGCTCAAACATGATCCAACTCGAACCGACCCGGCCCAAACAGGGAATTTTCGTATTGGGTCGGGTTGGCATTAACTTGTTCGGGTTGGACTAGTTCAATGGATCATCACTTGATAGATGTAAGGAATATATATATATATATATATGCAAACATCGAGAAAAGGCAAAAAACGCCTCGGGTCAACCTGTTGGGGTTGGTAGTTCACCATGGAAATTTGACCAAGATGCTAGTAGAAAAGAACTAGCGACCATATTCATTCTTGGTGAATTGCCCTTTAAGTTTGTAGAAAATGAGGGTTTTCGGCGATTTGTATATAGAATCTGGCCAAAGTTCTCAATCCCTACGCGTAACACGTTGAGGAGTGATTGTTACGCGTTATATGCAGAGGAAAGAAGAAAATTGATGAAATATTTTGCCGACACACGTCCTAGAGTTTGTTTGACGACCGACACATGACCTCTTGTCAAAATTTGACTTATATGTCTCTCACTGCTCATTTTGTTGATGCTAATTGGAAATTGCAGAAGAAAATCCTAAATTTTTGTCAAATCCCGGGTCATTCTGCCGAGATAATAGGAAAGGCGATTGAAAAATGTTTGATCGGTTGGGGGATTCAAAGTATTTTTTCCATCACCGTGGATAACGCAAGTCCAAATGATTTAGAAATTCAATACTTGAAAAGAAGACTTAACTCTTGGAACACTCTGGTATTGAGAGGTGAGTTACTCCACATAAAGTGTTTTGCTCATAAATTGAGTTTGATTGTGAGAGAGGGGTTAAAAGACATAAATAATTCCATTGTTGGAATACGTTCGGCTATACGTTATGTGAAGTCTTCACCTGGGAGGTTGAGGCGGTTTAAGGATTGTGTTGCACTAGAGAATATTGAGTCCAAGAGTCTTGTATGTTTGGATGTGGAGACTCGTTGGAACTTGACATATATGATGTTGCAGGCGGCTTTGAAGTTTCAAAAAAGCTTTTTTCTTATTGGAAATTCAAGATAGCAAATTTGTTGAAGAACTGTCCAAGGCGAAAGGGTTGCCTACTAGTGATGATTGGGATTATGCCCGTCACCTTCTTCCTTTCCTGAAGTTGTTCTTTGATAGGACTTCAAAAGTTTCGGGTTCTTCTTATGTCACTAGTAATGATTTGGCAAAAGATGTCTATGGGCTTTTTGGGATGATTAATGAATATTGTGAGAATGAGGATAAAAGTATGCAGGAAATGGCTAAAAGAATGAAGACCAAATTCAGTAAGTATTATGGCAACGTGAACAACATCAATCTTAATTTGTTCATTGCTTGCATACTTGACCCTCGACATAAGTGGGAATATGTGAAATGGTTGATTAATGATGTTTATGAGAGCAAGCTAGTAGAAATTTTATATGATAAAGTAACATCATCGCTACTATCATTGTACGAGCAATACCGCACTGGTAAATACCCCCAAGGCAACTTGAGATTAAAGGGTACAAGGACAGTAAATGTGTCAAAGTCTCCCGTGGTTGGTGTGGACTTTATGACTGCAAAGTATCTTTTCCAAACGGAACAACAAATTTTGGAAGAAAAATTTTGAATTAGATAAATATTTAGAGGAAGGATGTGAACGTTATAGCCCCGACTTTGATATCTTAACTTGGTGGAAAGTTAATTCTTCAAGATATCCTATCCTCTCTTTCATTGCTCGAGATATTTTGCCCGTACCCGTATCAACTGCAGCATCAGAGGCCGCATTCAGCACGGGAGGTCGTGTACTCGATGTCTTTCGTAGCTCCTTGATCCTAAGAATGGTGGAGGGTTTTATATGTGCTCAAGATTGGCTATGATCCTCGCCACTTTCACTTTCAATTGAGGATGACTTAGAAGAACAAGAAAATTTTGAGTCGGGTAAGAAAACATAATTGTGGAATATTTATTCTTTTATAAATTACAATGGATACTTAAGTTCTCATTTTGATTTTGAAGTTAATGCAGAGTGTTCAACCACAATTATGGATCCGAATTCGATATCGGTTTCTCTTGATGATTGATGAAATTGGAAATTGGTACTTGCTAAACCAATTTTTTTTATTCTTATTGCAAATTTATATTTTCATATTCAGATTAGGCATTTAACAATTGTTGTCTTCTTAATTTCTTACTTGCAGGTTGTATAACATTGGAGTTGCTTTGGTGGAGTTGCTTTGGTTTGGTTTGGTTTGATTCGGAGTAGATTTGATTCACTTTTGGTGGAGTTGCTTTGGTTTCTCTTTGGATCACTACGACTATCAACAGAATGCTGGCATCCGGCTAGTGTTAAACATCTAATTGAATTCAAATGAAATGTTTGTATAGTTATTTGATTGGACATTAGAGATATTTTCCCTTGAGATCACTAGTTTGTCATTTTTTCTCTATTGGGCATGGGTAGATGCGAGAGTACATGATCTTGACTAACCCTTTAACTTTGTTTAAACATTATTGATCTAGCCTCATGCAACTTCTCTCTTTTTGTTTCATTCCGGTCGAAAGCTGGTGTTAAAATGGGTTGTTAACCTGTGTAAATAGGAATTTCTCATGCCGTCGTCATCTACTTCTGTACTTCTTTGTTTGAACAGGCGAACAAGACAACCTAAGTTCTGTTTATGGGGTGTTTTGTTTCCTTCTTAAGAGAAGATGTAGGTGGTCAAGCAAAAATTTAAAACACGAACCCGACCTGAACACGACCCGACCCAATCGCACAGCTATATCATGTTCGGGTCTTGTTTCGGATCGGGCCAAGTAAACATATGCATTGTTTCGGGTCAAGTCGGGTATCATGAAAATCCGACCCATTGACACCCCTAGATGGAATTATGCGCGTCATCATGACGCCCTATATTCAATTTATCCTCGGGTCAAGTTACAAGGAGGTATTCCATTTACCAATTGGTTAGTCTTGCGCGTATGGATGCCAAGCTATCTTCGATAAGATCTAGACATGAAATTCGTTTGAAATCGAAGAAGTTGATCTATCAAATACCATTTGACAATTTAGAGAGATCACCCATGATGCATTCGGACATGCAAATGAGCTAATCATGAATAAGCTCTCGGTTGAGAGCAAAGGCCCAAAAAAGCTGGAATAGAATAACCCGGCCCGTCTATTTTTCTACATGTATATATACACACCAATACGATAACCATAAGGGTAGGCCTTGTCTCCTTCTCTAAACTCTTATCCAAAATGTCACACTCTCTCTATTTTTTTTGGGAAAATTTCAATTAAGGGCCCCAAGTGAGGTCAAATTCTCAAAAAAGGATCCAAAGTAAATATAGTGTCAAATAAGGGCCTGAAGTGCCAAATCAATCTCAAATAAGGATCCGAAGTGCCCAAAAAGTCTCAAATAAGGGTCTGGGTTGCTCGCCGGCCAAAATACCTGCCGGCCGGAAAGAATGTTACTATTCCGGTACCAGAACATTAACTTTTTTATTTTATTTTTTCCTTTTCTGTCTTTTTTCTTTTCCTTTTCCTTTCTTTTTTTTCTTCTCTTCCTCCACCGACCATAACCCCTCCGCCGACCTCAGGCGAGGCCGCCCTTGCCGGTGTCGGGTGAGGGCCGCCCTCGCCTGAGCTGGGCGAGGTCGGCCTCGCCAGTTGTCGGTGAGGTCGAGCCTCGTCAAATCTGGCGAGGGCTCGACCTTGCCGGTCACTGGCGAGGCTCGACCTCACCGGCGTCGGGCGAGGCCGGCGAGGTCAAGCCTCTCCAGCGGTTGGCGAGGCCGAGCCCTCGCTAGATCTGGCGAGGGCTCGACCCCGCTGTCCTTGCCCGATGCCGGCGAGGTCGAGCCTCGCTGGCAACTGGTGAGGCCGACCTCGCCCAGGCCAGGCGAGTGCGGCCCTCGCCCGATGCCGGCGAGGGTGGCCTCGCCTGAGGCCGACGACCTCCGCCAGCCCTGGCTATGGCCGGCGGAGGAAGAGAAGAAAAAAAAAAGAAAAGGAAAAGGAAAAGAAAACAGAAAAGGAAAAACAGAAAGGAAAAAATAATTAAAAAAAAGTTACTGTTCCAATGCTGGAAGAGTAACATTCTTGCCGGTCGGCAGGCATTTTGACCAGCCGGCGACCTAGGCCCTTATTTTAGACTTTTTGGGTACTTTGGGTCCTTATTTGAGACTGATTAGGCACTCCATGCCCTTATTTGACATTATGCTCACTTTACACCCTTTTTTGAGAATTTGACTCCACTTAGGGCCCTTAATTGAAATTTTCCCTTTTTTTTTTTAACTTAAGCATCAAATGATCCGCATAGACCAAAATGCAAAGACTTTCTCTCTTTGTTGTTAGACCAAAATGCAAAGAATTTCTATCTTTGTAGTATGCAAGTCCAAGGCGCTCGAGATACATTGCTCACACACCAAGGCTAGGACCCATCAGATTTACGTATAAATACCGTCTAAACCGCTATCAAATATGTAAAGGAAAAGACCAATTAAATGAAAAATCCTCTAGAACTACAAAAACATTGTGTTGAGAATCTAAAATAAGGAATTGTCAATTTATCTCTTGTTAATAACTTTAATTCAAAGTTCGATGGATAATGAGGGAAAATTGTCCAAACAATCACAAATCTATTGTATGGCAGTCAATTCAATCATAAACCTTTCAATTGTATTAATTTAGTTTTAATCATTTTGACAATTTGATAATTTAGTTCTAAATTTTTTGATTATGCTAATTTTTTTTTGGTTGAAAGCGAATATTATTCAATCAAAAGAGTTAAATAATAAAGCCCACATATTGGGATTCGTGATTAAGCAAATGCAAAAGAGCTTTTGGTTGGTTGGAAACCGATGGGAGGCTATCAAGTCATTGCGCTTTAGCAAACCAATCTACTATAATATTTGTCTGTCTATTGCGGCGGGCCAGAGTTAAATTAGGAAATTGGCCCAGAAGTTCATGAGCTGAGCCTTCACGATAAGCACTCTGACTTCCCATAAGCTTTGATATGGTCTCTCGACCGTCTGAACTAAAGCCAAACTGTTTCACTCCATCTCAATGAAAAACTTCAGAGTTTCAACAAAAGCTAGGGTTTCAGCTTGAATCACTGAGGAAACTAACACCAATTTGGCGACCTAAACATTTTGATAATTTGACAATTTAATCATTCTGGCCAATTCTGATTATAAATCACCGACCTTTTCTTAACCTAGAGCACCCAAAACTTTTACAATATACAAAATTTGATATACAAATTTACGAGTAATTTTTTATTATTTTTAAAAATTTATATAAAATTTTAAATTTTTTCGGGATAGAAAAAATGTTAAACATAAACAAACATACCCTTAAGACTTTTCTGGACAAAAAAAAAGGTCCAACGCCATTGATCTTCCGTATGTATAATTGTAGTCAAACATAGAATCTTTTTAAAAAAATATAAATTTTTGTAAATGGAGATGTCATATTTTTTGCTAAGTAAGCGAGCCACGTCACCATTTTGATTAACGTTTGCTAGGTAAACGAGTCACGCCAGCAAATTACATGACATGTGAATTTAATTAACGAATGCCTTACATTGAGACAAATTTATAAGATTGAAGTACTTGATTGAACAAAAAATAATAGTTGGACAGTCAATTTTAGAATGGAGAAAAATTCAGGTATTTACCATGTCATTATTTAAATAAAATTGAAATACGTGGACACTAAAGAATTACGTGGACCATCCAAAGGAAATATGAGAAAACTTTTCTTGTTCTCTTTTGCCAAAGACATACGAAACTACTTAAGACATGCATCAATCATCTTTTGAGCTGCTATCTTCTTTTCTGTATAATTTTGCGGCTCATCCTTTCGCAAGATGGCGACACATAACCATTTTATTTTTTAGTCTACTCTCATTAATTATTTCACTGCTTGGTTCAGAATTTAGGAATAGCTATTCCCTGTTCCTTTCACCCTTACAGCAACAAAGATTCCCATGCAGTGCCGCAAATGAAGAAGAAGGATATAGTGCCTCAATGGTGTCTATTTAAGTGAGATGTACATGAAAATCAAATCACCGAAATAGAGGTCATTATCGAAAAGCTGTAGTGCTGCCTTTCTCATTTATTACTGATAATAATGTCATACGGTACTTAAAATATTTATTTAGATTGGATCATATCAAACAATGTGATTTCAAGAAGGTTCTCAAGTTGAAATCGGAATGTCACTCTTATGAACAGAAATGAAGTGCGTAAGCAAAATAAGCAATTACCAAAATGAGCTACTAAGCCAAATGCATCTAGATGAGAACTTTGGCTCAATTATACGTTGAAACTCGGCATCTTCGAGGGGAGTTTGGGTGGCTCTGCCGTCAAGTTCAAAACGGCCATTACCTTTTCAATTGAAGGCCGAGAACTAGCAATGGGATGAGCACACAACATCCCCAGAATCATCAAGGCCTCCGCCTGTTTCCTGTCGAAATCGTTGCCTAGCTTCTCATCCACCGGAAGGTGAAAATTCCGGAACCACCCCCCCTGCCAGCCCCCGTACCCACAGCGCTTCCATACCCACTGAACAAGGCCTAGGCCTTGCCCTACTAGTTCCGGATCGAAGACTCTTCTCCCACATACTAATTCCAAAAGGAGCACTCCAAAACTATAGATGTCAGATTCCTTACCTGCCCTGCCTGTTCGAAAGTATTCTGGAGCCAAGTAACCCAACGTTCCTTTCACTAGGGTTGTGCTTGAGTCTCTGGTGTGGTCGACTAGCTTAGCCAAGCCGAAATCTCCCAATTTGGCCTCGAACTTTTCATCGAGCATGACGTTGTTGGATTTGATATCCCTGTGGATCACGCATTGACCACATTGTTTTTGCAAGTAGTACAGCGCCGAGGCTAATCCCCGAGCGATGTTGTACCTCCTTGTCCATGTCAACAAGGGTCTGCCTCCAAACAGATGATCGTACAAACTACCTCCTCCAACGAATTCGTAAACCAGGACGAATTTATTCGCCTCGTGACAACAGCCTAAAAGTCGCACCAAGTTCCTGTGCCTAAGTTGGCTCAACGATTTCACCTCGGATTTATACTCCGTTATCCCTTGGCGTGCACCAGATGTTATTTTCTTCACAGCGACCGGTGTGCGATCTTCTCCTATGTGGCCTTTGTACACGATCCCGAAACCTCCTTCTCCCAATTTCTGGTCACTTGCAAAATAATTGGTCGCGATCCTCAACTCTTCATAGGAGAACTTCTTGGTCCCACCCAGGTTTGCCAACTCTTCCGTTAATGTCGCTTCTTCTCCACCTCTCTCGGTCTCGGTTTTGTTCTCTTCTGTTGTCATAGGTGCATTATTTCCCTCCGGCATATCTGGACGGGCAACTTCTGGCCTGTCAGGTACACCAGGACCAACAACTGCCGTGTGACGCGTGGCATTGCCTGAAATCATTCTATGCAAAAATCTCGATGTTGAGGACCTAGCAGCCGCCGTAGTCCCGGCAGCTAAAGAGCTCAATAATGCAAGGATTAAATGTCGATCCTGGAGAAATGTATACTCAACCGCTATAGCCAGTTCCTTCTGAGTAAACTGCACGCGTCGGCAGAAAGCTGGGATGTAACGGTTGCGAAAGTACAGAGCTACCCCCAAGAACATGTAACGTGGGATGCCAGAGTCGCACAAGTACAGAGCGACATCCGAGGGATCGTTGACAACTTTGGACATCGAGTCGAGATCCGGCTCTATGTCAGTCGAAGAGAGAGTGATTTTCGAATTGGCCGAGTGAAGCCTGGTGGTTAGGTGGGGAATGTTAAGCTCGGAAGCAGCGGATTGAGCCAGTCGGTTTCCTTCATTTGGTGTCAATAGGAGCGTCGGTTGCAAGTCGGAAAGGTGGTACTCAAACTCCATAGCGTTGTAGGCCGGGTTGAGCAGAGCCGCTGCGGCTCGACAACGGATGACCGCCAGAAACAGGATCACAAACTGCAAAACAAACATATATTTCCAATCACCAAAGTATCACACTAGTCCCCGCGGAATAGAGATACACACATATTTTTCAGAATATGCAGACAACTAGTTTGTCACTGGTTGATTCCATCAAAACCATCCATCTCCTTTTGATAAGCTTTAACTTTGTTTTAAGATAGATCGATGCTTACACATATTTCCGTTGCTCTGTTCTCGGAAGTAGTGTAAAACACCAAGGAACATCTTTTATTTCAAGCTATCTGCTAGTCGACCTTCCTCATAAGTGATCGATCTCATCATTAAATAGTTATTGTTACCGCGATCTTCCAGATATTTCATTTTCGAATTTAAACAGCATCATCCGGAATTTTCGCGTTCGAATTCACATCATCGCTCAAACGAAAACTCGCACAAAAGGCATGCCGTGCGTCGTAACTCGTGAACAATATCGATGATCGGGACATACCTCGATGGTGAAGGGGAAAGCGAGCGCGACAACATCGCCGGGGCTAATGCCGTAGGCGGCAAGGAGGGCGGCGGTGTGATCGACGAGCTCCTGCAGCTGCGCGCGCGTCAGGTCGAAGTCAAACTCCCCACCGCGGGTGAAGACGGCTGTCCAGCCAGGGAAATTCGTCGCAGCCGTCTTCAACAGGCTTGTGAGCGTAACTTTCTTTCCCATCGCTAATTTAAGATAATGGACCGACCGAATCGGCCGAAACCGATTGTTGTTCAATATAAGGCCCATAATCGCTTGGCGAGACTGAACTAGAAAATCAACGAGAACGGATCGCACGAAGAAGAATTGGAAACGAGGGTTCGACGACAGAGAGCGTGAAAGGGTTGCGCATGCAGATAGGATTGGAGGTGAGAGGCAGATAAAAATCGACGAGACTGAGATTTGTAATGGGTCAAAGGTCTGGAGTTTCATCGTGGTCTTCGCTGCTATAGGATGCTGCAAGGTCAAAGCTGAAACTCTTTAATTTTGCCTTTGAACACAACCCCCTCTCTCTCTCTCTCTCTCTCTCTCTCTCTCTCTCTCTCTCTCTCTCTCTCTCAATCCGCTTCTGGAAATTTGTGGACTTTGCGGTGTTGGAAAAAGTGCTCCTCTAAATTGTAGAAGAAAAGAAACTTCAACTTCAAATGGGATGAACAATGAAATCAGACTTTGAGGCGTGATATCACTTTCTTTAAGAAATTATTTGCCTCACGAAGTTACTAATGATCACCAGCAAATTTCCTCCAGGATACAATAAAATCTCGATTGAGAATACCGAATAGCAATTTCGGTATATCTCCAGCATCTCTCTAGGAAAACAGTTAGAAAAGATGGCTGTATATCTCTTGGAAGAAATGGAAAAAATGGTTGTTCTTCTTAATGAACAAAAACGTTGAAATATTTATACGTTGAACAATCACAACCTTTCGAATGTAAAGAAATTATATCCGAATAGACACAACCTTCCAAAGGTTGTAAGGGAGCCTAATTACCATTAGGCAGAAAATAAAAATTCAAAATTAAATTATTAAAAAAGAACCGCCGCTCTTTTGCAAACGGTCACATTGTTTCAATATAACAAAATGGTTATTTTATAATAATAAATTCGAAATTTAATAAATAAATAAAAATGATCGTTGATTAGTGCCAAATCTCGTCCATGTGCGCACTCACATCCTTTCGATGTGGGACAAGGCACCTCATTATTTGTTTGACAAACAAACTACCAACAATCCCCTACTTTGTTTGTAAAACAAAATTGAAATAAAACATTAAAAATATATAGCCAAAATTTCCGTGAGATTAATATACATACATAAAGGTCTTTTTCGAGTTAAACCTTTACTTAGTGCAAGTATCTCAAAACTCTATCAAAATGACAAGTAGCTCGGCTTTAAACTTGTATTTTTAGATAATAGAATCGAACATACCACACATATAATAACCTCTTGTTTCAACGAGAAGTTCTATATTACTCAACACTATTATGGCTCTGTGCTTGTACCTGTTTCATGAGCTCTCTGGAAGCAACCCCAACTTTCGGAAGAAGCGGCATCACTTCTAAGCACATATAGGTGAAGTATTTTTCATGTGTTTTTGTTACTAATAACACATTTGAACCATACTTCATTAAGAATTTAATTCAACTTACAAACATAACAGACGATACTGACTTCTCATGTCAGGGCTCATGTTAGTATCAAACAATCACTTCAGTAACTTGTTTTTACCTATTAAACCTTGTAACTAGTGTTGTTCTAGAAAAAGGTCGAGTTACCATTACTGGTGATTTAATTAAAGGGTTTCAGCCCCGTTTCTTGTGAGGCCATATTTACCATGTCTCTTAGTAAAGCCTTTGTTAAGGAATCAGCTAGATTATTGTTTGACCTCATGTATACAATTGTTACGGTACCATCTTTAATCAATTGTCTCACATACTCGTGCCATAGGCTATTATGTCTAGACTTATCATTATAAGTGCTATTATAAGCTTTTGCCAAAATAGCCCAACTATCACAATGGATAAAAATATGAGGCAAGGAGCGCGGCGGCGTGATCGACGCACTCCTGCAGTTGCGCGCGCGTCAGGTCGAAGTCGAACTCCCCACCGCGGGCGGAGACAGCTGTCCAGGCCGGGAAATTCGTCGCGGCCGTCTTCAATAGGCTTGTGAGCGTAACTTTCTTTCCCATTGCTAATTTCAGATAACAGATCGAGCCAATCGGCCGAAACCGATTGCTGTTCAATATAAGGCCCATAATCGCTTGGCGAGACTGAACTAGAAGATCAACGAGAACGGATCGCATGAAGAAGAATTGGAAATGAGGGTTCGACGACAGAGAGTGTGAAAGGGTTGCGCATGTAGATAGGATTGGAGATGAGAAGCAGACAAAAATCGATGAGACTGAGCTTTGTAATGGGTCAAAGGACTGGAGTTTCATCGTGGTCTTCGCTGCTATAGGATGCTACAAGGTCAAAGCTGAAACTCATTAATTTTCCCTTTGAACACAACCCTCTCTCTCTCTCTCTCTCTCTCTCTCTCTCTCTCTCTCTCTCTCTCTCTCTCTCTCTCTCTCTCAATCCGCTTCTGGAAATTTGTGGACTTTGCGGTGTTGGAAAATGTGCTCCTCTAAATTGTAGAAGAAAAGAAACTTTAACTTCAAATGGGATGAACAATGAAGTCAGACTTTAAGGTGTGATATCACTTTTTTTAAGAAATTATTTGACCTACAAAGTTGCTAATGGTCACCGGCAAATTTCCTCCAGGATACAACAAAATCTTGATTGAGAACACCAAATAGCAATTTCGGTATATCTCCAGGATTTCTCTAGGAAAACAATTAGAAAAGATGGTTGTATATCTCTTGGAAGAAATGGAAAAAATGGTTGTTCTTCTTAATGAACAAAAACGTTAAAATATTTATACGTTGAACAAACACAACCTTTCGAATGTAAAGAAATTATGTCCGAAAAGACACAACTTTCTAAAGGTTGTAAGAGAGCCTAATTACCATTAGGCAGAAAATAAAAATTCAAAATTAAATTATTAAAAAATAACCGTCACTCTTTCGTGAACTGTCACACTGTTATAATATGACAAAACAATTATTTTATAATAATAAATTCGAAATTTAATAAATAAATAAAAATGATCGTTGATTAGTGCCAAATCTCGTCCACGTGCGCACTCACATCCTTTTGATGCGGGACAAGGCACCTCATTGTTTGTTTTACAAACAAACTACCAACAATTCCCCTCTTTGTTTCTTACCAAAAAAAAAAAAAAACAATTCCCCTCTTTGTTTGTAAAACAAAATTGAAATAAAACGTTAAAAATATATGGCCGAAATTTCCGTGAGATTAATGTACATACATAAAGGTCTCTTTCGAGTTAAACCTTTACTTAGTGCAAGTATCTCACAACTCTACCAAAGTGACAAGTAGCTCGGCTTTAAACTTGTACTTTTAGATAATAGAATCGGACATACCACACATATAATAACCTCTTGTTCCAGCGAGAAGTTCTATATTACTCAACACTATTATGGCCCTGTGCTTGTACCTGTTTTATGAGCTCTCTAGAAAGTAACCCCAACTTTCATAAGAAGCGGCACCACTTCTAAGCTCATATAGGTGAAGTATCTTTCATGTGTTTTTGTTACTAATAACACATTTGAACCATACTTCATTAAGAATTTAATTCAACCTACAAACGTAACAGACGATATTGACTTCTCATATCAGGGCTCATGTCAATATCAAACAATCACTTCAGTAACTTGTTTTTACCCATTAAATCTTGTAACTAGTGATATTCTAGAAAAAGGTCGAGTTATCATTACTGGTGATTTAACTAAAGGATTTCAGCCCCGTTTCTTGTGAGGTCATATTTACCATGTCTCTTAGTAAAGCCTTTGTCAAGGAATCAGTTAGATTATTGTTTGAACTCACCTAGACAATTGTTACGGTACCATCTTTAATCAATTATCTCACATACTCATGCCTTAGGTTATTATGTCTAGACTTATCATTATAAGTGCTATTATAAGCTCTTGCCAAAATAGCCCAACTATCACAATGGATAGAAATATGAGGCAAGGAGCGTGGCGCCGTGATCGACGAGCTCCTGCAGCTACGCGCACGTCAAGTCGAGGTCGAACTCCCCACCGTGGGCGGAGACAGCTGTCCAGTTCAGCAAATTCGTCGCGGCCGTCTTCAACAGGCTTGTGAGTGTAACTTTCTTTCCCATCGCTAATTTCAGATGACGGATCGACCAAATCGGCCGAAACCGATTGTTGTTCAATATAAGGCCCATAATCACTTGGCGAGACTGAACTAGAAGATCAACGAGAACGGATCCCACGAAGAAGAATTGGAAACGAGGGTTCGACGACAGAGAGTGTGAAAGGGTTGCGCATGTAGATAGGATTGGAGGTGAGAGGCAGATAAAAATCGACGAGACTGAGATTTGTAATGGGTCAAAGGGCTGGAGTTTCATCATGGTCTTCGCTGCTATAGGATGCGGCAAGGTCAAAGCTGAAACTCTTTAATTTTCCCTTTGAACACAACCCTCTCTCTCTCTCTCTCTCTCCGCTTCTGGAAATTTGTGGACTTTGCGGTGTTGGAAATTGTGCTCCTCTAAATTGTAGAAGAAAAGAAACTTCAACTTCAAATGGGATGAATAATGAAATCAGACTTTACTCCGCTTCTGGAAATTTGTGGACTTTGCGGTGTTGGAAATTGTGCTCCTCTAAATTGTAGAAGAAAAGAAACTTCAACTTCAAATGGGATGAATAATGAAATCAGACTTTGAAGCGTGATATCACTTTCTTTAAGGAATTATTTGTCCCGTGAAGTTGCTAATGGTCACCGGCAAATTTTCTCTAGGATACAACAAAGTCTCGATTGAGAACACCGAATAGCAATTTTGGTATATCTCTAGGGTCTCTCTAGGAAAACAATTAGAAAAGATGGCTGTATATCTCTCGGAAGAAATGGAAAAAATGGTTGTTCTTCTTAATGAACAAAAACGTTGAAATATTTATACGTTGAACAAACACAACCTTTCGAATGTAAAGAAATTATGTCCGAAAAGAGACAACTTTCTAAAGATTGTAAGAGAGCCTAATTACCATCAGGCAGAAAATAAAAATTCAAAATTAAATTATTAAAAAATAACCGCCACTCTTTCGTGAACTGTCACACTGTTATAATATGACAAAACAATTATTTTATAATAATAAATTCGAAATTTAATAAATAAATAAAAATGATCGTTGATTAGTGCCAAATCTCGTCCATGTGCGCACTCACATCCTTTTGATGCGGGATAAGGCACCTCATTGTTTGTTTTACAAACAAACTACCAACAATTCCCCTCTTTGTTTGTAAAACAAAATTGAAATAGAACGTTAAAAATATATGGCCGAAATTTCCGTGAGATTAATGTACATACATAAAGGTCTCTTTCGAGTTAAACCTTTACTTAGTGCAAGTATCTCACAACTCTACCAAAGTGACAAGTAGCTCGGCTTTAAACTTGTACTTTTAGATAATAGAATCGGACATACCACACATATAATAACCTCTTGTTTCAGCGAGAAGTTCTATATTACTCAGCACTATTATGGCCCTGTGCTTGTACCTGTTTCATGAACTCTCTGGAAAGCAACCCCAACTTTCGTAAGAAGCGGCACCACTTCTAAGCTCATATAGGTGAAGTATCTTTCATGTGTTTTTGTTACTAATAACACATTTGAACCATACTTCATTAAGAATTTAATTCAACCTACAAACGTAACAGACGATATTGACTTCTCATATCATGGCTCATGTCAGTATCAAACAATCACTTCAGTAACTTGTTTTTACCCATTAAATCTTGTAACTAGTGATATTCTAGAAAAAGGTCGAGTTATCATTACTGATGATTTAACTAAAGGATTTCAGCCCCGTTTCTTGTGAGGTCATATTTACCATGTCTCTTAGTAAAGCCTTTGTCAAGGAATCAGTTAGATTATTGTTCGACCTCACCTAGGCAATTGTTACAGTACCATCTTTAATCAATTGTCTCACATACTCATGCCTTAGGTTGTTATGTCTAGACTTATCATTATAAGTGCTATTATAAGCTCTTGCCAAAATAGCCCAACCATCACAATGGATAGAAATATGAGGCAAGGAGCGTGGCGGCGTGATCGACGAGCTCCTGCAGCTACGCGCACGTCAGGTCGAGGTCGAACTCCCCACCGTGGGCGGAGACAGCTGTCCAGTCCGGCAAATTCGTCGCGGCCGTCTTCAACAGGCTTGTGAGCGTAACTTTCTTTCCCATCGCTAATTTCAGATGACGGATCGACCAAATCGGCCGAAACCGATTGTTGTTCAATATAAGGCCCATAATCACTTGGCGAGACTGAACTAGAAGATCAACGAGAACGGATCCCACGAAGAAGAATTGGAAACGAGGGTTCGACGACAAAGAGTGTGAAAGGGTTGCGCATGTAGATAGGATTGGAGGTGAGAGGCAGATAAAAATCGACGAGACTGAGATTTGTAATGGGTCAAAGGGCTGGAGTTTCATCGTGGTCTTCGCTGCTATAGGATGCGGCAAGGTCAAAGCTGAAACTCTTTAATTTTGCCTTTGAACACAACCCCCTCTCTCTCTCTCTCTCTCTCTCTCTCTCTCTCTCTCTCTCTCTCTCTCCGCTTCTGGAAATTTGTGGACTTTGCGGTGTTGGAAATTGTGCTCCTCTAAATTATAGAAGAAAAGAAACTTCAACTTCAAATGGGATGAATAATGAAATCAGACTTTACTCCGCTTCTGGAAATTTGTGGACTTTGCGGTGTTGGAAATTGTGCTCCTCTAAATTGCAGAAGAAAAGAAACTTCAACTTCAAATGGGATGAATAATGAAATCAGACTTTGAAGCGTGATATCACTTTCTTTAAGGAATTATTTGTCCCGTGAAGTTGCTAATGGTCACCGGCAAATTTTCTCTAGGATACAACAAAGTCTCGATTGAGAACACCGAATATCAATTTTGGTATATCTCCAGGGTCTCTCTAGGAAAACAATTAGAAAAGATGGCTGTATATCTCTCGGAAGAAATGGAAAAAATGGTTGTTCTTCTTAATGAACAAAAACGTTGAAATATTTATACGTTGAACAAACACAACCTTTCGAATGTAAAGAAATTATATCCGAATAGACACAACCTTCCAAAGGTTGTAAGGGAGCCTAATTACCATTAGGCAGAAAATAAAAATTCAAAATTAAATTATTAAAAAATAACCGCCGCTCTTTTGCGAACGGTCACACTGTTTCAATATGACAAAACGGTTATTTTATAATAATAAATTCGAAATTTAATAAATAAATAAAAATGATCGTTGATTAGTGCCAAATCTCGTCCATGTGCGCACTCACATCCTTTCGATGTGGGACAAGGCACCTCATTATTTGTTTGACAAACAAACTACCAACAATCCCCTACTTTGTTTGTAAAACAAAATTGAAATAAAACATTAAAAATATATAGCCAAAATTTCCGTGAGATTAATATTCATACGTAAAGGTCTCTTTCGAGTTAAACCTTTACTTAGTGCAAGTATCTCAAAACTCTATCAAAGTGACAAGTAGCTCGGCTTTAAACTTGTATTTTTAGATAATAGAATCGAACATACCACACATATAATAACCTCTTGTTTCAACGAGAAGTTCTATATTACTCACCACTATTATGGCCTTGTGCTTGTACCTGTTTCATGAACTCTCTGGAAAGCAACCCCAACTTTCGTAAGAAGCGGCATCACTTCTAAGCTCATATAGGTGAAGTATTTTTCATGTGTTTTTGTTACTAATAACACATTTGAACCATACTTCATTAAGAATTTAATTCAACTTACAAACGTAACAGACGATACTGACTTCTCATGTCAGGGCTCATGTTAGTATCAAACAATCACTTCAGTAACTTGTTTTTACCCATTAAATCTTGTAACTAGTGTTGTTTTAGAAAAAGGTCGAGTTACCATTACTGGTGATTTAATTAAAGGGTTTCAGCCCCGTTTCTTGTGAGGTCATATTTACCATGTCTCTTAGTAAAGCCTTTGTTAAGGAATCAGCTAGATTATTGTTTGACCTCATGTATACAATTGTTACGGTACCATCTTTAATCAATTGTCTCACATGCTCATGCCTTAGGCTATTATGTCTAGACTTATCATTATAAGTGCTATTATAAGCTTTTGCCAAAATAGCCCAACTATCACAATGGATAAAAATATGAGGCAAGGAGCGCGGCGGCGTGATCGACGCACTCCTGCAGTTGCGCGCGCGTCAGGTCGAAGTCGAACTCCCCACCGCGGGCGGAGACAGCTGTCCAGGCCGGGAAATTCGTCGCAGCCCTCTTCAATAGGCTTGTGAGCGTAACTTTCTTTCCCATTGCTAATTTCAGATAACAGATCGAGCCAATCGGCCGAAACCGATTGTTGTTCAATATAAGGCCCATAATCGCTTGGCGAGACTGAACAAGAAGATCAACGAGAACGGATCGCATGAAGAAGAATTGGAAATGAGGGTTCGACGACAGAGAGTGTGAAAGGGTTGCGCATGTAGATAGGATTGGAGATGAGAAGCAGACAAAAATCGATGAGACTGAGATTTGTAATGGGTCAAAGGACTGGAGTTTCATCGTGGTCTTCGTTGCTATAGGATGCTCCAAGGTCAAAGCTGAAACTCATTAATTTTCCCTTTGAACACAACCCTCTCTCTCTCTCTCTCTCTCTCTCTCTCTCTCTCTCTCTCTCTCTCTCTCTCAATCCGCTTCTGGAAATTTGTGGACTTTGCGGTGTTGGAAAATGTGCTCCTCTAAATTGTAGAAGAAAAGAAACTTTAACTTCAAATGGGATGAACAATGAAGTCGGACTTTGAAACGTGATATCACTTTTTTTAAGAAATTATTTGACCTACAAAGTTGCTAATGGTCACCGGCAAATTTCCTCAAGGATACAACAAAATCTTGATTGAGAATACCAAATAGCAATTTCGGTATATCTCCAAGATTTCTCTATGAAAATAATTAGAAAAGATGGCTGTATATCTCTTGGAAGAAATGGAAAAAATGGTTGTTCTTCTTAATGAACAAAAACGTTGAAATATTTATACGTTGAACAAACACAACCTTTCGAATGTAAAGAAATTATGTCCGAAAAGAGACAACTTTCTAAAGATTGTAAGAGAGCCTAATTACCATTAGGCAGAAAATAAAAATTCAAAATTAAATTATTAAAAAATAACCGCCACTCTTTCGTGAACTGTCACACTGTTATAATATGACAAAACAATTATTTTATAATAATAAATTCGAAATTTAATAAATAAATAAAAATGATTGTTGATTAGTGCCAAATCTCGTCCACGTGCGCACTCACATCCTTTTGATGCGGGACAAGGCACCTCATTGTTTGTTTTACAAACAAACTACCAACAATTCCCCTCTTTGTTTGTAAAATAAAATTGAAATAAAACGTTAAAAATATATGGCCGAAATTTCCGTGAGATTAATGTACATACATAAAGGTCTCTTTCGAGTTAAACCTTTACTTAGTGCAAGTATCTCACAACTCTACCAAAGTGACAAGTAGCTCGGCTTTAAACTTGTACTTTTAGATAATAGAATCGGACATACCACACATATAATAACCTCTTGTTTCAGCGAGAAGTTCTATATTACTCAGCACTATTATGGCCCTGTGCTTGTACCTGTTTCATGAACTCTCTGGAAAGCAACCCCAACTTTCGTAAGAAGCGGCACCACTTCTAAGCTCATATAGGTGAAGTATCTTTCATGTGTTTTTGTTACTAATAACACATTTGAACCATACTTCATTAAGAATTTAATTCAACCTACAAACGTAACAGACGATATTGACTTCTCATATCATGGCTCATGTCAGTATCAAACAATCACTTCAGTAACTTGTTTTTACCCATTAAATCTTGTAACTAGTGATATTCTAGAAAAAGGTCGAGTTATCATTACTGATGATTTAACTAAAGGATTTCAGCCCCGTTTCTTGTGGGGTCATATTTACCATGTCTCTCAGTAAAGCCTTTGTCAAGGAATCAGTTAGATTATTGTTCGACCTCACCTAGGCAATTGTTACAGTACCATCTTTAATCAATTGTCTCACATACTCATGCCTTAGGTTGTTATGTCTAGACTTATCATTATAAGTGCTATTATAAGCTCTTGCCAAAATAGCCCAACCATCACAATGGATAGAAATATGAGGCAAGGAGCGTGGCGGCGTGATCGACGAGCTCCTGCAGCTACGCGCACGTCAGGTCGAGGTCGAACTCCCCACCGTGGGCGGAGACAGCTGTCCAGTCCG